>CM068825.1:39815734-42490734 GCA_028554795.2 Sinohyriopsis cumingii
CCAGAAGAATGACTAGCAGAATAGTGAAACTGTTAGAACTCCAGATGCACCTAGAATATGCCAGGCGGATAGTAAACGAACTATCAGCGGAGGCTATAGTAGAAGAAGCAAGAATAAAGAAGGAAGAAGAGGAGAGAAGACAGAGGGAAGAGGAGGAAAAGAAAAGAGAAGAGATGATGTCGTTTAATATTCCTGAAACAGAGGATTGGGGTGCTGAAGCGAATCATCCTCCCTCTGCGCTCCCCAGAAGAAAGGTGAAAGAAGACTGGGGAAGAAGATGCGTGTGTGGCGCCAGGCCAGGACGGTGCAACCATTAGATAGGTGCATCAGGAGTTCAAAAAAAAACAGCCCTTTTCAGGGCTACCCAATACTCTAGAAAAGAAATAACTATTAATTTGCCAATGTGTGTAGGTAGAGTAGTGTGAAAATAAACACTAACTCTTTATTAATAGTGGAAGTGTATGTGTTTGTGTGTTTGTAAGAGCTCAGGTATGTTTGTGTGAATAGTAGATTATGGGTTTCTTAGCAAATGTGGAGAGTATAGTTAGGGTTATATTATATGAAATGAGAAAGTAGGGGGATGTTTTCCTTCACGTCCGCGCGATGTTCGGTCATCATCTAGGTAACATCCATTTTATGTTTTAGGGGGATGTTTTCCTTCACGTACGCGCTTTTCGTATAAGAACCCACAGTATTCGTCGTTCAAACCATTCTGCAAAGAATAAAAAGAAGATGGCGTCAAACCAAATGGACAAATTACAAACCTTGCAAGACGTTTTAGACAACTTAGGAATAATGGAACAGATGCTAATAAGACTCGTTGAAGACCATTATTCCTATAGTCCCCATCGTGTAAAGATGGAAATTAACAATTTAAGGAAAGCAAAGGACAAGATTAGTGGTGTCATGAAAGAGATCAAGGAGGAGAAGGAGGATGAAGAGGAAAAGATAAGAATAAGAACATGGAACGAAAAAATTGAAAAAGAAGAGGAAAATGAGAAGAGGAAGAAAGAAGAAGAGGAGGAAGAGAAGAAAGAAGAGAAGGAGAAAAAAAAGAAGAGAAAGAGTGTTGGAGATAAAATAAGAAGTTGGTGGAGGAAAAGAAGAAATTAGAAGAAGAAGAAAACCCAAAGGCCCTTTTCAGGGCCAGCCATATTTCTCGAAAAGAGATAGTCTTTGAATTGCCTACCCCTTTTTTAAATTTAAAAAAAAAAATCCCATGTTAAATTCCCCTTGTACGTATAGTATCCCACGATTTATTCCCATGTTAAATTCCCCTTGTACGTATAGTATCCCACGATTTATTCCCATGTTAATTCCCCTTGTACGTATAGTATCCCACGATTTATTCCCATGTTAATTCCCCTTGTACGTAAAGTGTCCCACGATTTTTCTCCATGTTAAATTTCCATTGTACGTAAAGTGTCCCAAGGGGGTCTGTAATGCTAATTTCCATTGTACGTAAAGTGTCCCCCTTCACTACTAACATAATTTATGAAAATATTGTATCTTTTGTATACTTTATGACATACATTAAATATAACAATTGTGTTTTATTGGCTTGAGGCCAATAAGTTATGTACATGTTATCCACAATGAGAAAAAGGCATGTACGAGTATAGAGCTATAAATAACTAAAGAATCCTGTTGCTATAATAGATTTAACACCGACGCTATGATAGATTTAACATCAACGTTATAATGGATTTAACGTCAAAATGTGCACCTTATGACGCCATATGATAAAGTTCCACCATTTAAGCCAACAGCTTTAGTAAACATGTTTATCCAACATTTCACGTTGTTCCCGATGGAAAATGCATACATAAATATACAGCACAACAATGATTTAGTGAAGAACACATTCCAGGTCTATAAACAAACAAACAAGTTATTTACAAAGAAATGTTAAACGATAAAAGCATGCACATCTACAAACTATTCATGTACTCTGACCTCGTTCCAAAATAAGAGCTGACCACAACTCGACATATGTTTCTATTTTTTAAGGTTATTCGAAGTGAAATATATTGCATGGTACTTGATAAGACAGCATATGTAAGTAACAGCTTATCAGCACACCATTTACTGTGTCACGTTTACTCATTATGAAGTGACTCTGTACTAATTGGTATCATACAATAGTGAATGTTTGTATGCCTCTATCCAACAATAGTATGTGCTACTCAGAAATACACGGACACACCCTACGGCTGCCTATACACTTCACTATTGGAATACATTTTAAAAAAGGCCCTATTATTTTTTATGGACTTGATATATTCATTAGTAATGTCCAGTGTTTACTACATTTACAGTGAGGGCTTTGTCACATTATTTATTCGGGCTAAAATTAATACAGACTTTAATCAACAAATGAACTTACTTAAGTGCAGATTTACTATCGTGATATCTGAAACGTTACTACTAACAGCAGATCTCGGCCTATAACGGAGTCAGTCCATAACTGAGTTGGACCAAAGCAAATTTGGTCCATATTCGGCACACACCAATTGGATTAATATATAAAGTTCAGCCCATTTCGTAGGTCTTGTACAAACGAACGTATTATTACAAGCCATGGTTCATGTCTAAACATTTCTACAGGCTTGAGTTAATTTCTTACGCATGGTTACCGTGATCAGAAATCTTGAATCGGCATAGGCGTTAGATCGCGCGACTTCCCATGTATTTGGTACAGCTTAGTTTTAAGAACAGAGGAACCCACGAGGGGGGACCGGGGCGTGTTCTAAATCCGTTTCAACGTGAACAGACAGCGAGAAGGACATTGTCAGCTAATTTTGATTGCATTTTGTCAAAGCGACACCCAGTAGGAATTGAGGTAGAGGGGTAAAGACAATATCGATCCGAATTATAACTTCTAACTAGGAAGCGAAAATTTAATCTGGTCTAGGAAGATTGCTGAGGAATATAGGGTTATTTCGAGAAAGCTACTCGCAATTTGGCGGTAAAACGTAAAGAGGAGATTCTAAGGAAAGACAAAGCTTCGTAAAGGAAGGTTTTTGGGGACAGACCTTCCAGTTCATTTGAGCCCCGAGTCTCTAAGAGGGGAGACAGAAGTGAGACTAGTAGAACAGTCGGAGACGACAAGTCTAGTCGGGGGAGAAAGTCAAGGACGAGGAGGAAGAAAAGGAGTCGAGGAGGAGAAAGTGGAGAAGGTAGAGGAATATAGAGAAGTCGAGGAGGAAAAGGAATTTGGGGAAAGTCGAGAGGGAGAGGAGAAGGAATAGGATGAATAGGATAGAAGAAAACACAGCTGAGTAGAATACAAGGACAGGTGGAAAGCTTTCTCACACTACTAATCAAATGATGCAATAGGCTATCACAGGGTTGAGCGGAAGGAAAGTACTTGGGAAATTCGAAGCACTTGACTATTGAATTGTTATTTGTTGAATTTAACTTTTTTGTATATTCAGCCATTTAACCGTCGACATTGCTGACTGAGGGCTCGGATCTTTACATCTATCTTTCACTAATTTAACTTCCAACCAAAATCGAGCCCTGGTGGGATTTCTATAACAATTTAAATATGATATTGGGAGCACCCCACTCCAACCATACACACCTACCACAGTGGGCCGATTCGTCTGGTATCTGAATTAGACATAAACATTATCTTTACGATCGTATTAGTGAACAGTTGTGAGATATTTTTCATCCCGTGTATTTGAAGTTTTATGATTTTTCAGCTTGTGTATGTTATATTTTGATATTTGCATGCTTGGTAGATGTCATTTATTTGCAGTAATTGTGAAGCAAGTATCGGGCAAAATATCTTACCTGAACGAAATTTGTTATTGTCAGCTGGTAAGTTTTGGGTTAGGAACGTTTAATACCTCTGAATTGCCTGGTCAGTCGAGACAGGGTATCACATACTGTCCATATCATCATAAAATGGCTTTAGCAAGACAGATGATTAAAGAATATTGCTCCATGGGCTAGGAAGGTCTAGGATAAGAAGGAGATCGCGTTGCAGCGTTCATAGAGGAGAGAATCAAAGAATGGAGGGCAGAAAAAGCCGCCGATTGAGAGCTGACCATGATAGAGAAACACAGAAAGAGCTGGAGTTGGCCAGGATAGCACCGACCGCAAAAGAAAGAGATCTCGCTCATGGTCTCGAAATGGAGAAATTATGGGTAGAAGCTAGAACCATCGATAAGGACGAATCCAGTACGAGTTCTGGAGGGAGCGTACGACCGAGTATCGACCATAGATGGTACATATAAGTATGCAACGGTTCAATGAAAAAGAGGAGTCCCCTTGACGATTTCCTCATGCAATTTGAGAAACTCGTGTGGGTTCATAAAATTCACGAGCAACATCAGGCGATTAACGTAACAGCCTTTTTGAAAAGTGCAGCTCGCGAAGTTTACCACAACTTAGTCACAGAAGAAGCTGACGACTACAACGCACTCAAGAAGGCCCATCTTTGCCATTATCGGCTGGCCGCTGAAACGTACCGTAAACCTTTTCGGGACTAGAGAAAGAAAAAAAAGGAAATGATAACCCACTCTAAATTCCACACCGGTGTTCGAGGGTTATTTGAGAAGTGGATAAAGATGGCAGAAGTCGAACGATCACACGACGAGCTACGCGATGTTATTCTCAAGGAACATGTCCTGTGTACTTACTGTCGCGTCGCGATTTGTATTCGTAAGAGAGAGAGAGAGAGAGAGAGAGAGAGAGAGAGAGATAAAGAGAGCGAGAGCGAGCACTGGATTCTTAAAGAGATCGCTTGCATGGTGTAGAGATACGAGCAGGCACGACGAGCTACGCGATGTTATTCTCAAGGAACATTTCCTGTATACTTACCGTCGCGTCGCGATTTGTATTCGTAAAAGAGAGAGAGAGAGAGAGAAAGAGAGAGCGAGAGCGAGCACCGGATTCTTAAAGAGATCGCTTGCATGGTGTAGAGATACGAGCAAACACACTCGAAGAGTCGAGGTTCCGAATGTACGGACCGATCCTGACTCACCGAGTCGCGCCGTGTGGTTGAGGGAGAGCTGGCTCTCCGTAACCGTCATGGCGACAGAAGGTCGGAGTGGACCTACAGGTATGGATGCCACCCATAGACCAGGACAGGTTTCATGCACGAAAACGGGCCTTGTAGGACGGCGATGGCCGCCGACATGCTACAACTGCAGGCGCCCAGGGCATTTTGCAAGTGACTGTCCCAAGGACAGAGAGACCCAGGTGAATAATCATTGTCAAAAATGAGTACCATTTCTTCAAAGTGAATCCAATCTCCGGTCTATAACACAGACCCAAACAGACCAGAAACGCTAAAATATCAACAGAGTAGGTTTAGCTGCTTCGTCTACATCTTTCTAGTAAAATAGTGGAAGAGGCTGAAATAACTGTTCGTACCTGACACATCAGTTTGGCCTACCAACGACCTTAATTCTTGCAACTGTGAAATCTCGGTGAGATTGCAATTTGGAGGTAAAAGAAGTATCCTTTACTCGTAACGACTTATATGTTTTGCATGGAGCTAAAATTAGTTTTAATCCTTTAATACGATCCAAAGTTACAAGAGTCATGTCTTTCCAGAGAAGTTTGTCCTCTTTATATTCTTCCATCTCATCTCATCACTGCTCCTAAAAAAGGTCCATCATCGATCCTAACAAAGTAGCAATCACTTTAAACAAAAGCATGGACAGAAATCCTCCAATTTGAACTATCATTTGTTTGTTTTGATTTACGGGTATATTCTTTTTCGCCATTTGACGAAGAGCATGCTGATGTTTTCATTGATGTTGGTCTGGAGGTCGCACTCGTTTCTGGTAGACAGTTTGATATACTTTTTCTTAATGTCGAATGAGAATCTGGTGATTTTGTAGTAAGTGTACGATACGAGTAGATCTGTCGTTTTCAAGTGAAAGTCCGGCTCTTTCTTAGAGTGTAAAGCTACTTTCGCGATGACTACTTGACTAGCACGACATTTGAATGCCAATCCTTTGACTTTGCATTTGGTATGCACATGACCCTGGCAGTCTCTGTATTGACATCCTTAATTTATCGGACCACTTACAAAACGTACAATAGTGCATTCTGTTTGTTTTTCCATCAACGATCTTTAAGGGTCCTCTTCAACATATTGTGATGATACGAGGGCGCAAGACGCGCATACGGCTGTTAGAATAAAAAGTATTAGAAAAGAAGTTCCAAGGCATCAAACAATTTTTCATGTTTATTAGCTGTCAAATGTGTTACAGTGATAATATTTCTTACCTCGTCCGAAAGTTGCGCAAACGCTTCACGTTTTTGTAATGTACCATGTTCAAATATTCATGAATGACTTTCACCTGGTTCCCTGTTTTCCTTTGGTCACCGCTAGTTGAAAGTACTGATTTGAATCTGCTAAGTGTGCAGTCTTGTGTAATATTTGACGCTGAGCCAACTGTCCCCACACAATATGTAACGTTACTTTGGCAAACGATCGTCTTCCTTTGTTTTTTGTCACGTGTCGAAAGAGATGTATTTTAAGGAGTGGTACCCTTCTTTGAATTTGTCTTTGACATAAAACTGGAGTCTGACACCAGGAAGGATAGCCGTTAGCTTTCTGTTTGGTTTAAAAATTTGTTGACGTACCTGTAAAGATCCTTCTTTGGAGTGGTTGTCCTTTCGGTATTTTTCGGTGTCCGGAAAGTGCTAATTGCGTACACATTTTAAAAGCGGAATCCATGATCCAGAGCATGAATTATTTTGACACTCACACACGTTCCTGTCAAAGCGCGTACTTTATCCTTGTGGAAACCAAGTTGATTTTTATTACATGTTTCAGCACACATGCTGCAGAAAGGCAATGATGTGATAGCACATGGTGATACGAGTTCGTCGGGGTAATACTTTGCATTTCATCAACCCTTCGTATTGACAAATGTGTTGTACGTCAATGTCTTATGCTAACCTTTCAGAGTGATCGGTATTGACATGAGGATAAGTGCACACCCCATGGATACAAGAAACATTCATTACTATAGCTGATTTTCTCTTCTTGAGATTCGTCCACATCATACAGTAAATTATTGCATTGGTTAGTCTCCCAAAAATTGTTGTGTGGATTCAAAAGGTTCGACATCTACCACCAGGGTCGTAGAAGCGAGTGTTAG
Organism: Sinohyriopsis cumingii; assembly: GCA_028554795.2. Classification (NCBI taxonomy): domain Eukaryota; kingdom Metazoa; phylum Mollusca; class Bivalvia; order Unionida; family Unionidae; genus Sinohyriopsis; species Sinohyriopsis cumingii. The sequence continues at coordinate 39,822,868 of CM068825.1, forward strand.
GGAAAGATGGAATCAAAACGTGTTGATTGGTTTCGGTATTGAAATAGTGTGGAAAACTACCTCTTGCCGTTGTAAGCATTAGACTTACAGACATGGCTAAATAGCTCATATAATCTTGAAACTGTACTTGCCCCACTTACATGCAAATGAGTTTTACTCAAATTGTAGTGAATGTTGGAGATTCTGTTCGTTCCCCTGATAAATGTTTCAAAAGGAATTGTCAGTCCTGTCATGAGAAATTATGAGCCATGCCTGTATTATGTCTATGGCAGACCCAGCAACGTTGGATATCGTCTGTAGTGACTACAATCAACACTCCATTTAGCAAAACTGGGAAGAGATTTGGATACGCAACAGATCTTTTCGCGTCTTCCTGGTATCGTACTACAAAAGGGACAATGAAAAGATATGTTCTTCTACGCAGTTCTGATAAACACAATGAACAATGCACATACTAGTTAGGTGAATGCCTGTCTCTTGTGTAGATTCAAAGTAAAAAAGATAAAATCTTCTTGTTTCTTTTCGTTCCTGTCGTGTTATTCCTTTAAGTTTTCCTCGTGGTCCTTTGTTCTAAAAGTTCTAACTGTAACACTGATACTCGATGTCCACGATTTCGCCACAAAAATTAGATCTTGTGGTTCCGGTACAAACGTGTCCGTTTCGATTATTGGTTCAAAATAGATTTCTACAGGTAGAGCACAACCGCAATAATTCGCATGCACCGTCTGGCATTGTTGTGGTTATTTCATAAGATTTTTTCGTAGCAAGACGGACTGAACACGGTTCGTTTGCAAGGAAAGAAATGAATCGGTTAATTTCGTTCAGGAATACAAGGTCATTAAGCTTAAACTCATACCAACTTTCTTCACAATGAATGTCCGGAATAATAAATCGTTGGTAACATTTCTAGAAACATTAAATGTAACTACAAATTTCTGAGTTAATCGTATTAACATCGAAACGCTGTCGATGACGATAAAGGTGCATGCGTTTTCAATCTGGAAAATATGATTGTCGAAACAAGAGCGATCCACAAAACACTTGAGGGTAGACTTTCATCGCGAGTGGTCAACACGTCTAGATTCTCCATTTCAGGAAAGCCACACACGGTATGTTTGGATGAGCATGCTTGCTGCAAAGTGTTTTGCATCTGTCTTTCTTTCTCTCTGTACGAGTGTAGAATGCTCATTGCGAATTTCATCCACCCATAAAACTTTTCTGCGTGAACTACGTGTAATGGCCTTTTCATTTGTCATGTCATTGGACTGTTGTATGTGTTGAACTGTGCGGATTATTTCGAAAGGTGTTATTTCTTCTTTTAGTATGTGAACAAAAAAGAAGAAGAAAATGGATTTTCTGATGTGACATGAATGTTTTTTTTGTGATTCTTATTCTAAGAGAAGACACCAAATACAACGTAATTGTCTCTTTGTCTTGTTTTCTATTAATTTAAGATAATATACGTAAACATATTCACATATACTTGATTTGGAAAGCATTAAATAGTATCTATAATATAGAGGTGGTCCTGAAAACGAACTTTGGCCTTTCCTTTTTAATAACTAGAAACCCCATGAACTTGATGTCATCAGCGTTAACTGTCTTAGTCCTTTCCTAAGACCAAGTAATATTTCTCCTCGTGCTACTACTGCTGCGTTGTTGATTGTTTTAGTAGCTGCTGCTACTGCAGGCATCTAAGGTACATTAACTCCGCCAAAATATCTTGTAACAAACTCACCGTCTTGTTATCCTTATGTGGATGTCGATGAACGTTTTTCACTTGATCTTTTTTTAAATACATTTTCTAGCTATATGTATAACAGTTCTACCTGTCGTTGAACAAAAGCTTGTTCTTCCATTTGTAGTTGAAAAAATGAAATCCATTTCCTTCTGTTTCTTTCTGTAATGATCAACAAATGGCAATGACAAGAAATCAGTCAAACTAAAATTAAGTCATCATCTTCTAGAAGAAGAACACTGGCTACAGCTACAATAGTAGTTATTGCTCTATCTCTCAAAGTATACAATGTATCCAGAGCAGGCGTACCACAGTACATTGTATCCGTATTTTCAGTCAGGGTATTTTACTTGAATTGTTCGACAATTGTAAACCGTAGAAACTCTAGAGAGCATATTTATTGAAAGTGACGTCACGCATCTGCTCGCATATAACAGAGACCACACGTTCTAACTAAATTTTGTAACGCGCGTTTTGATTGGTGAAACATTTTAGTCTGATTTCAGGCTGTATACAGATGCGCATGGTTTCACCTATTCTAAAGACAACTCAACAAGATGTGGATGAGCTTTGAGTCATCAACCGTCGTTTCGGGCATGATCTTTAACCCAGATTACCCAATGTTTGTGAAGGCACCGTTGGTGATCACAGACATCACATACATAGTGATATGGAAAAGAAGAATTTATCTGGAGAGGCATGTGTATCTGCAGCGGCTACGAAACTGTCGCGAGAAGGTTTAGAAAAAGAACGAAGAGAGCAGTGAAGCGATGCAATTTATAATAACCGACTTTCGTTATCAAATCTCAACGACCCTTTTCAGAGCCACTCGTATCACAAAAAGAGAAATAATCATCATTTGCCAAAAGCTAAATTTCTCTATGTATATACTTGTGTATGTTTTGTATATCTGTATGTCTTCAGCAGAAACGAAAACTTAAAACCCCTTACCCCTTTTCCTGCGTTTTTATGTGTGTAGAGGTATAGTAATGTGTCTATAATCACTTCCTACCCATGTATGTGATAATGATATTACGCTTGTATGTTATTTATGAATGGGTTTCTATTTCATTCCCGTTCATTTACACCTAACCCTCTCTTATGCGATATATTTGTTTGCATGCGAGCATGGCGTGTGCGTATAAACACTCCTATCATTTTCATTGGATAGTAGGAGTGTGTGTAATCATAAATCGGTTGAAGGATAGTGTGTGAGTGTGTGTTGGTTGGGGGGTATTCGCTGGTAATCAAAACGTGGGCTCTTGATAGTCTGTGTGGTATTTTGGATTGTAATAAAAAGTGGACGCTGGATAGTGTATATGGTGTATGTTGGATTTTAACATTTCCAGTCCCGTTTATCTCCATAAAATTTGGACCTTTTATGTCCCAATAAACTCGGGATCCTTTGACGCTATGAAACATTTTGGCCCTAGAAAATTGTTCAGCCTATGACACCATCAACATCCTGAACCTGTGGAAACTTTTAAAATAAGATTTCTTGTATGACTCCAAAGTACTTCCCAAGTAAACCTATTTGCTAATGTTTATTGTCGTGAGGCCCCAAGTGACACTTATAACTACTAATGGTTAAGACTTTTAGTTGATTTTGTGAGTTGAACGCCATATTTTAGCACATGATAGGCTATACATGGCGTCCAGTATTTGTGGTGGAGGAAGAGACTGGAAAATGCTGGGAGGAACCAACAACCCACGGGAATCTCCTGCAAGGTTTTCTCGCATGCATATTAGCCGCGCGGAGACTCCAACTCATCCGGTCAGAGGTGAGATTCGTGATGGAGTTGTAAAATCGAGCACGTCAGGCCCCTCGACCGCCAGGGCTCAAAGCAATATTAGTAGAATCATTGTGAAAAACATGGAGAATATTTGACTGGATCAAGTGGATAACATAGGCATTAAAAACCACTATTTCTGCGAGTTGCGAATACACCAGTAGAAATACCTGAGGTTTTCACGCACTGGATGACAGAGCTCAGTGAAAAAATAATTCTTAACTTCACTTAAGGGAATTATCCAAATTATACCTATTGGATAATCCACTAATTCACGGGCTATCAAAAGTAAATAATCGTATGGTATGGAAGTTATGTTTTTATTCATACAGAATGACTACCACATTTTCAAGATATGCAAAGATTGGTGTCTGTTTGATTTGCTACAAAAGGGGAATGACATTTTCTCTCTCTACATTATTTTTATCTGTGATATCTGTGAATAGGACAAAAACGATGCACATAGTGATACAGCTCTATAGTCAATCAATTAAGTAACGGAAAAGAAGCAAAACTTTTAAGTTTTGTAAAACATAACAAATAATTTAATTATTAAAGTGATAAACGAAAAATTTGAGAGGAACTTAAACGAATGAAAACTCCTTATAATTTTCAATACCGGAAATGGCTTTCAAGAACCGTGTCAATAATTATTACAGTTCCAGAATAATATTATTGTTTAAATAATTAACATTTTCTATCATTACTGAACATTCCAAATATTTTTCCTCTCGAAACATATGACATTTGTAAGTACAACATAAAACACGTCTGCAGACTTACATCAGGAAGAACAAAAGGTGTGATTGACTTCAGAAATCAGAATAAAACTGAATGCTTAATTGTCTCCTAACATACACCGTATATTGCGACTGTACTTCGCAATAGACCCCATGTGACAGTATATAAAACCACATAATTATTTTTGAGATTTCCAAATCCCACAGTCACCATGAAACTATGCCATTGGCGCCAAATTAAGTCTTTTTATTACGATTACTATTGTTAATTGTCAACAGGTACGTAAACATCTGTATATAGATTCTATGCAATTTTCGTTTTTAAGAGTCAGTAAGCGTACAAGTTATAACAAAATATCTTATATACAGCTTACAAACGTGAATAAAATTGCGAAAATAAAATAAAAATCATGTACCAGGAATTACAAAAAATATAGATATACATAACAATAGAAAATTATTAACAGCTATACATTTTCTTTTGTGGTGTCCCAAATGTCTTAAATGTTCAGTACAATGATAAGCTCAAAGATTTAGCAGCTTAATCATTTTTCAGGACACACCTTTGGAAAATAGGAGCATACTTTTAAACGGGTTAAGCAATATACACGTCATAAAGATTTGCATGTCGTTCTAAATTTATGTAAAGTTCTCAAACATGACACATCGTCATGACACATGTCATGTTCACAACCTTATCTTGATCGTACAATGATATAGAAGTCATCATTCCTTTTCTGAACACGCTTGGTGACAGACGTATCAGTAGCAAAATGAAGCTGGCGATTGTTCTTGTCTTCGCAACCATTATTGGTAAATATTGCATTTTCACTGGTTTCACTCGGCATACACGTATATATTCTTTACACACACACACATATATCCTTTACAGAAATTATTTCTAGATAGTATAAGTTTTTATTGAAAGCTATTATGTGTTGCAATGGAAAATTTTCATATTAATAAATATTGTGATGAAGATTGAGAGTTAGGATTCCTTTCTGCTTGTAAGCGCAATAGTCTTGGTTTATTTGAAAGGATACAGCGGGTTAATGTGGCTTTATTTTAATCTCTTTATGACATCCTCTCTATGTTTATTCCCTTTGGAATTATCAGGAACATGATGATGTCAATAATGAGTTTCAATTCTTCAAGTCCACCATAAACTCCCCGCAAGGTGAATTTTTATCTTTCTCCAATTTAAAGGAGTTAAATTATTTTACTGTTTTATTATTGATACTTATATTGGGAAAAAGTCAAATCGTTTTAAATTTGCTAAACTCCTGAACTGTTAATATAGAAAGACATAAATATACAAAACTCTATCCAAATATACCAAACATATTCGTATCTTATCCTTTCAGTAGGAAAGCAAATGTAGTTACATTTGTAATGATCATATAAAAAAGTTCTATAGATGATGAAAGTAATAAAACGAATCATCATGACGAAGCCATTATTTTTAAACCATAGCTTATAGTTTGAAGATGATCAGTTTAAGTGAACGGTTGGCGTTTAGAGCTTGCTATTTCTATATTTTCCACAGATGTATAGTAATAGGAAAATATTTAACGATTGTATATATTTGTCATTCTTCACAAGAGAAGCTATAAGCACATATCACCTTTTTAAATTAATTACATGGTTACGTTTTATGTATTTGTTAATGATTTCCATTTCACAAGTGGGTACAATGGCCCAGACCGCTTGCACCACCGATGCTGATTGTACAACGTGCCAGGCTGACCAGGTTGGGACTTGTCATGGCAATACCTGCCACTGTCATCACGCTCATGAGTGTCACCATGCCAACGAATGCCACTGTCCTCACGGACAATCCGCAACATGCGATGCTAATCACTGTCACTGTCACTAAAAAATGTAATTGTTTTTCACCATTCTTAATCTGACAAATTGCTGCTTTGCACATACTTAATTTTGACACATACACTTAATATGTTTGTAGAAGAAATTAAATATACTTAAGTACCTATTAACTGTGTGGTGAGGTTAATATATTAGAACTGAAACTCGCAGTTGTAGCGGTCAAAATGGAATAAGATCTGAGAGTGTTCACCAAGACCTTCTGAAACTGTATGATCTTTTTCTCCACAAACTTTATCTGGAAGACCACTCGTAGTTGGTTACTAATCTCATAAAATTGTCTTCCTTACATACAACCGTAACAGAATTGAAAAAGGAAATAAACGTTGCTAAATATAACCTGTTAGATTTTGTTTTGAAATGTGCTCGATAACAGTTCGATTTTGTAAGATATTAGCATATCTGTAAAGTGGGAAAGAGCTAGCAGTAAACAATGAAACACAAGGACTTTTTAAAAAGACATTGATGAATCAATTTATTGACCTATTTTACTGATACTCTGCAAGGATTTTATGCCCCAGTATTTGCAGAAACAGAATAGTTCAACTTTACACAAATAAGTATATATATATATATATATATATATATATATATATATATATATATATATATATATATATATATATATATATATATATATATATAGTTCTGAAATTCATATACCGCTCCAGTGGCCTAGTGGTTAGAGCGGCTTTCCTCCGAAGAGGGAGGTCGTGGGTTCGAACTCCGGCCGAGTCATTCCAAAGACTTTAAAAAATGGTTAATGTTTATATATTACTTGTAAACATGTTAAGTTACTGTATTATGAAGCTGAAAAGTAACAACAACAAAATAACCAGAAGACTTTTACAAACATTCCTACATTGTCTTATCAAACAATAACTATGTCGGGATCTTGTTCATTTCATATTTGATATAAATACTAAACTCGAATGGTTTGCTAAGAATAACGTCTTGAACACGCCTTTTCCAAAAGGTCCAATAATTCCTAATAGCGAGTTAACAGCTGGCTATAAAATTGTCTATTTCTAACTTTTCAGGTTACCAGCTGGCAGAGGATTACAAGAAAACCCAAAGAGGGGACTCAGTACTTATCAAAGAAACTCGTGCGACATGAATACATAATTAAAGATCTTATTGTAAACGTTCTTGTAATAAAAAACGTTCTTTTACAAGTTCTATATTTTTTTATTGGCTATTATTTAGAAAGTTTACGAAACCAAATGTTATGCCATGTGAATATATTAAAACAAAATGTTATGCCATCTGAATATATTAAATTCAAGTGTTATGCCATGTGATAATATTAAATCAGAACTGCAGTAATTCATGACCGGAAAGAACACATCTGATTAAAATGAAGAAAGGCTTATAATAAGTACCGATGGCAGTTCATATTCTGGTGACTTAGATGTCCATGTCCAATTATTTTTAGTAACCTATTGGATTAAACATTGGATTTCGTGTTGTCAATTTTCTTAAATTTGAAAACTGTAATTTGATTTTATATGTTGAAAGGTAAAGCAACGTAATATTGCTTCATATTATTGGCCTTCAGATCTTCATTATGTCAGATATATCGACTTTAATCAGAATATAATAATAAGAACAATAATAACAACAAGTATAAGGAAGGTATTTTTTTCTGACACGAGTAAATAGTTAAACATAATTTATGAAAATATTGTATCTTTTGTATACTTTATGAGATATATAAATTTTAAAAAAATGTGTTTAAATAAATACACGATTTTCTGTGTCACGTTTATTCATTATGACTTTGCATGAAATGGACTTTGTATGAAATGGATTTATACAATAGTGAATGTTCGAATGTCTCTATCCAACAATAGTATGTGCTATTCTGAAATAAATGGACACGACCAACGGCAGCCTCCACGCTTCACTATTGGATTACATTTTTAAAAGTTCCTATTAGCAATATTTACTAACTTGTTGACATTCATTAGTAATATCAGTGTTTACTGCATTTACAGTGGGTTATTGTCACATTATTTACTCGGGCTAAAATTAATACAGACTTTAATCAACAAATGAACTTATTAAAGTGCAGATTTACTATCGTGATATCTGAAAAGTTACTACAAAACAGGAGATCTCGGCCCATGACGGAGTCGGCCCAATGTAGTTTCGGTGCACACTAATTGAAATAAGATATGTCTGAACATTGCCGCAGACACGAGTTAATCTCTTACGCAAGGTTACCGTGACCAGAGACGACCAGGCATAGTGAATCGGCACAGGAGTTAGATCGCGCGACTTCCCACCTATGTGTTAGATCTTAGTCCTAAGATTACAGGATCCCGTGAGGGGGACCAGGGCGTGTTCTAAATCCGTCTCCACGTGGACATACAACGAAAATGACATTGTCGGCTAAGTTTGATAGTACCGGGTCAAAGCGACACCATATTGGAATGGAGATAAAAGGTATGATAACAATTTCAGTCCGAATTATAACTTCTAACTAGCAAGCGAAATTTTAGAAAATACTGAGAAAAATTGGGCGATTTTTGTATCAGCCTTTTTGCAAGGTGCAGCTCGCGAAGTTTACCATAACTTAGCCGCAGAAGAAGCTGACGGCTACAACGCGCTCAAGAAGGTCCTTCTTTGCCATTATCGGCTGATCGCCGAAACATACCATAAACGTTCGGGACTCGACAAAATAGTCAACAAAACCTAGTCTCAATTCCACACATGTTCGAGGGTTATTTTCGAAGTGGTTAAAAATGGCAGAAGTCGAACTATCGTACGACAGGCTACTCGAGGTTATACTCAAGGAGCATGTCCTGAGTACTTACTATAACGAGGCGACAGTATTCCTAGCAGAGAGAGAGAGAGAGAGAGAACCGGACACTCAAATAGATCGTTTGCATGGCGGAGATTTACGATCAGGAACACTCGAAGAGTAGAGATTCCGAGTGGTAGTGACCGACTCCTACCCACTGAGTTGCGCCGTGTGGTTAAGGGAGAGCTGGCTGCCCGCAACCATCAGGGCGACATGAAGGTCGGAGGTGATGTACAGGTAAGGATGCCACCCATAGACCAGGACAGGCCACACCGAGGACAACCGGCCCTGCAGGACGGCGATGGTCGCCGACGTGCTACAACTGCCCGGGATATTTTGCAAGGAGTACGTTTAGCTGCTTTGTCTAAATCTTTCTAGTGACATAGTGGAAGAGGCTGCAATAACTGTTCGTACCTGACACATCAGTTCGGCCTAACAACGATCTTAATTCTTGTTACAACTGTGACATCTCGGTGAGATTACAATTAGGAGGTGAAAAAAGTATCCTATCTCGCAACAACTTACATCTCTTGCTTGGAACTAAAATTAGTTTAAATCCTTTAATACGGTCCAAAGGTATAAGTTTTTTCTTTCCAGAAACGTTTGCCCTCCCTATATTCTTCCAACTCATCTCATCACTGCCCTTAAAAGGGGTCCATCATCGACCCTAACAAAGTAGCAATCACTTTAAACAGAAGCATAGGCAGAAATCCTCCAATTTGAACTAGCTATTTTTTTGTTTTTGACTTACGCGTAAATTCTTTTTCACAATTTAACGAAGAAAATGCCGAGGTTTTCAATGATGTAGGTCTAAAAGGTCGCACTCGTTTCCCGTTACGGATCACTGCCATCTCACCTCTGTCTGCGTGGGTTCGAGTTTCGGATTCGACTAATGTGGGTATGTGAGAAAGCTTGCCAGTAGCTTCTCGTGGGTCGGTGTTTTTTTTTCCGGGGGTTTTCCGGGTTCTTCCTCCACCATTAATACTGGCCGCCATGCATAGCCTATCGTGTGCTGAAAAATGGCGTTAAACCCTACAACAACAAAAGCACTCGTTTCTGGTAGACAATTTGATGTACTTTATCTTAATGTCGAATCAGAATCTGGTGGTTTTGTAGTAAGTGTACGATTTCATTGGATCTGTTGTTTTCCCGTGAGAGTCCGGCTCTTTCCTCGACTGTAAATCTACTTTCATGATGACTACTTGACTAGCAGGACATTTAAATGCCAATCCTTTGACTCTTCACTTGCTATGCACATACCCCAATCCGTGTCTGTATTGGCATCCGTAATGTTTGGGACCACTTACAAAAAGTACAATAGTCTATCCTGGTTGTTTGCCCATCAACGATCTTTGATCTTTGAGGGTACGTTTCGACATCTTGGTGGTTGATTTGTCTTCAGTAGAAACGAAAACTTAAAACCCCTTACCGGTAGGTCGTAAAAATAATATTTATGTCTAATTCAGATCTCGGATGAAGCCGCCAACTGTGGTAGGTGTGTATGGTTGGGGTTTAGTGCTCCCAATATTCTATTCAAAATATTATGGAAGTCCCACCAATGTTCCATTTTGGATGGAAATTAAATTAGTGAAAGATAGATGTAAAGATCTGAGTCCCCAGACAGCAATGCCGACACTTAAATGGTTAAATATACAAATAAGTTAAATTCTTCGGATAACAATTTAATAACAATTAAGTGGTCAAATGCTCCTAATTTCCCACGCATTTCCACCTGTCCATGTATTCTACTCATCTGTATGTTCTTCCTTCCTATTCCTCATATTCCTTCTCCTCTTCCTCCCGACTTTCTCCAAATTCCTTCTCCTCCTCTACTCCTTTTCATCCTCCTTCTTTACACTCTCCCCGACTAGACTTGTCGACTCTGACTGCTCTGCTAGTCACACTTCCGTCTCCCCCTCTTAGAGACTCGGGACTCAACTGAACCCTATGCATGTCCCCTAATAGCTTTCTTTACGAAGCTCTGTCTTTCCTTAGAATCTCCTCTCAAAGTTTTACCGTCAAATTACGAGTGGCTCCCTCGGCGTAACCTTATATTGCTCAACAATCTTCCTAGATGAGGCTAAATTTTCGCTTGCTAGTTAGAAGTTATAATTCGAATCGGGTTTCTTTTGATCTTTGGACTAAGCTATAACACATAGATGGGACGTCCCGCGATCTAACACCTGTGCCGATTCAAGATGCCGTGTCTTCTCTCTGGTCGATGGTAACCTTGCGCAAACGATTAGCTCTAGCATGCAGCAATGTGTTTAGACAACAAAGCATGGCTTGTAATAATACCATAGTTTATACACGACTTACGAAATGTGCTAAGCAAACGTATTATATATATATATATATATATATATATATATATATATATATATATATATATATATATATATATATATATATATATATATATATATATATATATATATATATATATATTTATATATTTATATATATACATACATATACAGACATATATATATACATATAGATACATATAAATAAATATATATATATATATATATATATATATATATATATATATATATATATATATATATATATATATATATATATATATATATATATATATATATATATATATATATATCCAATTAGTGTGTGTCGAATCTACAATGGACCGACTTTGCTCTGGACCAACTCCGTTATGGACTGACTCCGTTATAGGCCGAGATCTCCTGTTTTGTAGTAACTTTTCAGATATAACGATAGTAAATCTGCACTTAAGTAAGTTCATTAAAGTCTGTATTCATTTTAGCCCGAATATATAATGTGAAAAAGCCCCCACTGTATATGCAGTAAACACTGGACATTACGAATGAATATCAACAAGTCAGTAAATATTGCTAATAGGGACTTAAATTTTTTTGATCCAATAGAGAAGTGTGGAGGCCGTCGTAGGGTGTGTCCAGTTATTTCTGAGTAGCACATACTATTTTTGAATAAGGCATTTGAACATTCACCACTGTATGGTACCAATTCGTACAAAGTCACTTCGTAATGAGTAAACGTGATACAGTGAATCGTGTGCTGATTCATTGTTTCTTATATGTGCTTTCTTATCTAGTACCATGCAATATATTTCACTTCGAATAACCTTAAAGAAATTGAAAAATCTTTCGAATTTGGCTTAGCTTTATTTTTCAAGAACGATGTCAGAGTACATGAATGGTTTGTAGATTTGTATGCTTTTATCGTTTTTACATTTCTTTGTAAATAAAATGTGTAGTTTATAGACCTGGCATTTGTTCCCTCCATAACTCATTGTTGTGTTGTATATTTATGTATGTATTTTCCATCGGGAACAACGTGAAATGTTGGATAAACATGTTTACTAAAGCTGTTGGCTTAAATGGTGGAACTTTATCATATGGCGTCATAAGGTGCACATTTTGACGTTAAATCCATTATAACGTTGATGTTAAATCTATCATAGCGTCGACGTTAAATCTATTTTAGAGACAGGATTCTTTAGTTATTTATTGCCCTTTACTCATACATGCCTTTTCCGCATCGTGGATAACTTGTACATAACTAATTGGTTTCAAGACAATAAAACAAAATTTCTATAATTAATGTTTCCCATAAACTTCCTAAAGTATTATTTAGTAGGAAGTATGTGAACAGCTGTGAGATATTTTGCATCCTGTGTATTTGAACGTTTATAATTTTTCATCTTGAATATACTATATCTTGATATTTTGATGCTGGGTAGATTTCATTTACTTGCAGTCATTGTGAAGCAAATATCGGGCAAAATATCTTACCTGAGCGAAATTAGTTACTGTCAACAGGTACGTATTATGTTCAGAACGTGAAACATCTGTGAATTGTTTAGTAAGTAGAGACAGGGTATCACTTACTGTTAGTATCATCATAAAATGGCTACAGAAAGACAGATGATTAAAGAGTATCGCGATATGGGCTCGGAAGATCTAGGGTAAGAGGAAGATCGCATATCAGCGTTCATAGATGAGAGAATCAAATAATGGATGGTCGAAAAAGCAGCAGAAAGAGAGGTGGCCAAGATAGCAGCGGACAGAGAGGCACAAAAAGAGCTGGTCAAGATAGCAGCGGACAAAGAAATACTGAAAAAGCTGCTGCTGACCAAGATAAGAGCGGACAGAGAGACACAGAGGGAGCTGGTGGTAGCCATAATATCAGCGACCACAAAAGAAAGCGAGCTCGCTCATGCCCTCGAAATGGAGAAATTAAGAGCAGAAGCTAGGACCACCGATAGGGACGACTTCAGTTCAAGTTCTGGAGGGAGCGTAAGACCGATTATCGACCACCGAATGATACAGATGATCTTCTGCCGTTCAATGACAAAGGAGTCCATTAACGATTTCATCTTGCAATTTGAGAAACTTGCGTGCGTTCCTAAAAATCCCGAGCAACATTGCGCGATTAACCATAACTTAGTCGCAGAAGAAGCTGCCGGTTACAACGCGCTCAAGAAGGCCCTTCTTGGTCATTATCAGCTAACCGCCGAAAAGTACCATAAACTTTTCTGGGACTTGGCAGAAAATGTAACGGAAATCTAATCTCAATTCCACACCCGTGTTTGAGGGTTATTTGAAAAGTGGATAAAGATGTCAAAAGTCGAACGGTCGTACGACGAGCTACGCGAGGAACATGTCCTGAGTACTTACCGTCTCGAGTGGACATTATTCCTAGCACAGAGAGAGAGAGAGAGAGAGAGAGAGAGAGAGAGAGAGAGAGAGAGAGAGAGCACCGCACTCTCAAAGATATTACCTGCATGGTGGAGAAATACGAACAGGCACACTCGAAGAGCTCAGATTCCGGGGAGTGCGTTCCAACCCCGACCCACTTCGTCGCGCCGTGAGGTTGATTGAGAGCTGACAATCCGTTACCGTCAGGGCAACAGGAAGGTCGTAGGGAATCTACAGACAAGGATGCCACCCATAGACTAGGACAGGCCTCACACGCAAAAACGGGCCTTGGAGTGCCGCGATGGACACCGACTTGCTATAACTGCACGAACCCGGGGAAGTTTGCAAGATTTGTCCCAAGGGCAGACAGACCCATGTGAATGCCCTCGCTTGGAAGGAGTGCGAATCGTACCGGCACTTGTCTAGTGGCAAGAAACAGTTTGGTTGTCGAGTTAGGTAAATAATCTTGTCAAAAATGAGCATCGTATCTTCAAAGTGAATCCAATCTACGGTCTATAACATACACCCAAACAGACCAGAAGCGCTTAAATATCAAAGGAGTAGGTTTAGCTGCTTCGTCTAAATCATTCTAGTGAAATAGTGGAAGAGGCTGAAATAATTGTTCGTACCTGACACATCAGGTTTGCCTACTAACGTATCTAAGTCTTGTTGTAACTGTGATATCTCGGTGAGATTACAATTAAGAGGTAAAAGAAGTATCCTTTACTCGTAACAACTTATATCTTTTGCATGGATCTAAAATGAGTGTTAATCCTTTCATACGGTCCAAAGGTGCAAGAGTCATGTCTTTCCAGAAAAGGGTTTTCTTTTTATTTTCCTCCAACTCATCTCATCATTCCTTCTAAAAGAGGTCCATCATCGATCCTAACAAAGTAGCAATCACTTTAAGCAAAAGCATGGGCAGAAATCCTTCAATTTGAACTAGCATTTTTTTTTTTTGATTTACGGGTATATTGGTTTTCGCCATTTGACAAAGAACTTGCTGATACTTTCACTGATGTTGGTCTGGACGTCGCACACGTTTCTGGTAGACAATTTGATATACTTTTTCTTAATGTCGAATGAGAATCTGGTAATTTTTTAGTAAGTGTACGATATGAGTGGACTCGTTTGTTTTCACGTGTTAATCCTGCTCTATCCCCGGCTCTAAAGCTATTTTCATGTTGACTACTTGACTATCACGACATTTGAATGCAAATCCTTTGACTTTGCCGGTCGTATGCACATGACCCTGTCAGTGTCTGTATTGGTATCCGTAATTTTTGGGACCACTTACAAAACGCACAATAGTGCATTCTGGCTGTTTGTCCATCAACGATATTTAAGGATCCTCGTCGACATCTTGGTGACTGAGGGCTTCAGATACGCATACGACTGTTGGTGTAAAAAGTATTAGATTAGAATTTCCAAGGCATCATGCAATATTTCATGGGTATTAGATGTCAATGCTACAATGATTATATTTCTAACCTCGTCCAAAGAGGGGGTGGGGGTGGATGCAGACGCTGTCACTTTTTCGTAATGTACCATTTTCATATATTCACAAACGATTTCCACGTGGTCTTACATTTTCCTTGTCGTGCTCTAGTTGAAATTACTAATTTGAATCAGCTAAGCGCTCCGTCTTCCGTAATATCGGACGCTGAGCCAATTGTCTCCACAAAATATTCAATGTAACTGTGGCAGACGATCATCTTCCTTTGTTCTTTGTCACCTGTCGAAAGAGATGCATTCTAAGGACTGCCACCGTTCCTTGAATTTGTCTTTGACAAAAAACTGGAGTCTGACACCAGGAAGGATAGACGCTATCTTTTTGGGGGGAAGTTTGTTGACGTATCCGGAAAAAATCCTTCCTTGGAGTAGTTGTCCTTTCGGTATTGTTCTGTGTCCGGAAAGTGCTAATTGCGTACTCATTTTGCAAGCGGAATCCATGAAATATTTTGACACTCACGCACGTTCCTGTCAAAGCGCGTACTTCGTCCTTGTTTCATCCAAGCTGATCTTGATTACATGTTTCAGCACACGTATGACAGAAATGAAACGTCAGTTTTCTCTGGCAATGATGTGGTAGCACAGGGTGATACGAGTTTGTCGGGGTAATACTTTGCATTTGATCAACCCTTCGTATGGACAAATGTGCTCCACGTCAATGTGTGATGCTAACATTTCAGGGTGATAGGTATTGACATGAGGATAATTGCACACCTCAGGGATAGAAAGAACACTCATTACTATAGCTGATTTGCGCTACTTGAGATTCGTCCACGTCGTATATTAAGTTATTGCATTGGTTAGTCCTCTAAAAAAATGTGTGGATTTAAAGGTTCGATATCCACCACATGGGTCGTAGCAGATAATGTCAGGAAGTAAGGGAATCAAAACATATCGATTGGTTTCAGTATTGAAATAGTGTGGAAAACTGCCTTTTGTCGTTGTAAGCATTAGACTTACTGACATGGCTAAATAACTCATATAATCTTGAAACTGTACTTGCCCCACCTACATGCAAATGAATTTGGCTCAAATTGTGGTGAATGTTGGATGTTCGTTGCTCTGATCAATGTTTCAAAAGGAATTGTCAGTCGTATCATAAGAAATTAAGAGTCACCCCTGTTATATGTCTATGGCAGACCCCGTAACGTTGGATATCGTCGGTGGTGTCTACACTTAGCACTCCATTTAGCAAAACTGGTAAGATATTTGGATACGCAAAAGATCTTTTCTTGTCCTTCTATTATCATAGTATAAGAGGGACAATGAAAAGATATGTTCTTCTACGCAGTTCTGATAAGCACGATGAACTACACAAATACTAGTTAGGTGAGTGCCTGTCTCCTGTGTAGATTCAAAATCAAAAAGATAAAATCCATTTTTTTGTTTGTTTTGTTCTTGTTGTGTTATTCCTTCCAGTTTGCCTCGTGTTCGTTTGTTTTATTAGTTCTAAGTGTAACACTGATGCTCGAAGTCCACGATCTGGCACAGAAATTAGATCTTGTGGCTCCTGTACAAACGTGTCCGTTTCGAATATTCGTTCAAATAAGATTTCCACAGGTGGAGCACATCCTCAATAATTCGAAAGCACTTACTGACATTGTTGTAGTTGCTTCACACCATGTTGTTTGTAGCAAGACGGACTGAACAAGGTTCGTTCGCTAGGAAAGCAATGAATTCGTTAATTTCGTTTAGGAATACAAGGTCATTAAGTTTAAACATTTTCTCCACAAAATAGTAAATCGTTGGTAACATTTCTCGAAATATTAATGTAGCTTTTAAAATTATATTATTAACATCGAAATGCTCTTGATTATAATACAATCCATCTGGAAAATATGATTCTCGAAACAAGATCCACAAACCTCTTGAAGGTAGACTTCCATCGCGAGTGCTCAACACATCTAGATTCGGCATTTCAGGAAAGCCACATACGGTATCTTTTGATGTGCCTGCTTGCTGCAAGGTGTTTCCTTATCTCATTTTTGGCTCTGTACGACTGTAGAATGATCACTGCGAATTTCATCCACCCATAACAGTTTTCTGCGTTAACTACCTCTAGGAGATGAAACGTGGGTCATGTGAAGATTTGCCTTTTCTTTTGTCATGTCATTGAACTGTTGGACGTGTTGAACCGTGCGGATCATTTAGGAAGGTGTTATGTCTTCTTTCAGTCTGTGAACAAAGAAAAAGAATAGATGAAGGAGAAAATGTCTTTTCTGATGTGATATGAAATATGTGATTCTTATTCTAAGAGAAGATACCAAAGAAAACGTCATCGTCTCTTTGTCTAGTTTTCTTTTCATTTAATTTAAAGTACTTAAACATATTCACACGTGCACACGTGCTATCAGAAGGGATTCAAAAAATTTAACTTGATTTGGCAAGCATTAAATAGTATACCGTTTCTGTGATACAGGTGTTGATCTGAAAACGAACGTTGGCCTTTTTTGTTTAATAACAAGAAACCACGTGAAGTTGATTCCATCAGCTTTACCTGTCTTAATCATTTTCCAGGGCGAAGTAATATTCCTCTTCGTGCTACTGCTGCTGCGTTCGTAATTGTTTTAGTAACTGCTGATGCTACTGCAGGCATCTAAGATACTTTAACTCCGCCAAAATATCTTGTAACAAACTCACGGTTTTATTATCCTTCTGTGGATATCGTACAAAGTCTTTCTCTTGTTTATTTTTTTTATAAAAAAGATACATTTTATCGCTTCATGTGTTACTCTTCTACCTGTCGTTGAACAAAACCTTGTTCTTCCTTTTATCGTTGAAAAATGATCTCCATTTCCTTCTGTTTCTTTCTGTAATCATCAACCAATGGCAATGACAAGAAATCAGTCAAATTTAAATTTAAGTTATCTTCTTCTAGAACAAGAACACTGGCTACAGCTACAATAGTAGTTATTGCTTTTTCTCACCCATGGGACAGATAAATCTAGCTGTTTTGCTAACCTTAATTTTCTTATCTCAGTCTAGTCAGCTCAGACCAATCGTCTCAATCATGGTGTCCTCGTGCTGCGGACTACTTTATCAAGGGACGCAACCATTGTTGTCTTATGCTTGGCTTGATGGAGTTATTTTCCGATCAAACAAACGCTAACACTTTGCGACATTTCACAAAATATTTTTTGAGAGGAGAGAAAAACTAACTAACAAAAAGAAGATTAGAAAGAAAACGATAAACATAAGACAAAAATAAAATGGACTACAATCTTGGAAACAACTTGACCCTTAAAGGAAGGAGACCAAAACCAGTAAATGTTTACCACCTACTGGGTGCCTATTCCATGTATATAATACGCTTTTTGGACGATGAAAGTTTCACAAATTATGCTAAACATGAACTAGTTATTTCAGAAAATTCACCAACGCATGAGTTAGAGGATCTTTCCTTTCTTGTTGATGACTTGGGAAACAAATGAAATAAATGTGTCTCTGAAACTGAACCAGTTATCGTCGAGAAAATAACAAAATCAAGTATTGGAAGTAAAAAATACTGAAACAGTCAAATAGAGCATATTTACAGAAGTGGACGAGCAATATGTCACAAATTTTGTTTTAGAGCATGAAAATGTGACTTCCAAACGCAGGACACTGGGACACATAAAACTACTAGAAGAATATCTTGAGAAAAACAATGAGACGCGCTATATACATGAAGTGTCGGCACCTGTCCAAAACAGGATTCTCTCAAGATTTTTCCTTTCATTTCGTCAAAATGATGGAAGTGAATACGAGCCGACAACATTGAGAGGTAAAAAAGGGCATACATACTGACTGATAACACACAATAGAATTTTAAAAAATAATGATTGAGCAAATAGAATGATACATAGCGCATCTGCTATACTTTCAATTTGTTAAAACATAAATGAATTTTTGAATGAATGCAAGAATGAATAACTAATCACCCAAAAATATTATGTAATGAACAAGAAGTTTATTCATAGGTAAATTACCTTATAAATTAAAGAACTTGACAGGTAAAGCAATTTAGGTCGTCCCCAACATGGATGACAAATGATAAAAAACAGAGAGAGAGAGAGAGAGAGAGAGAGAGAGAGAGAGAGATTTTACCCTAGGTACATGGCTTTTTATAATTAATTATTATTTATTATAGGTGTGATGGGAAGCTTAAAATGATATCTGAGACGAAACAGATACAATTGCAGCTTGGTTTATGGCCCTGACTTTTATCAAGCGTGAGAGGCATTAATAAGTAAACAAAAAGTCAAAAAAGTAGACAAAAAGATTTGAAGAAGAAAGGAAAAATAAACAAACCCAAAACTTATGATGCCGTAACAGATGATGACATAAAAAAAACTGTATGAATACTCGCTTTTGGGCCCCAGCACACCATCGAGTTTACTGAACACTTTATGGTTTAAGAATACTTTGCAGTTTGGGGAACGGAGAGGGGGAGAAGAACACAGAACCATAAGGTTGAGATATATATCTTTAAAGCAAGATTGTGAGCTTACACTAGAATATTTAGAGTTTAACGAGAGACAGACGAAGACGAAGACAAGGGAGGACATAAAAAACACAAGAGATGAAAAACCAAGGATAAACTTGTACGTTAAGCCTTTATTTCCAGATAGATGTCCGGTAACAATCTACAAATGTCTTATGAACAAACGTCCAAGTGATTTTTGTAACCCTGACCATCCATTTTGCCTTGCCCCTGCAACTTACGTGCATGCACCTGGGTCAAATGAGCAATGGTTTTTACGTGCACCAGTTGGTGCCCAAAAGCTTAACTCGCTAATGAAAAAAAGGGCTATGAAAGTAAACTGGCTTCTAAACTCTAGCGTGGGAAAATATCTACTACAGAAAACTTAGTAACAGCTAGAAATGTGTTATGTAAAGCATTCTTTTGTATTAATGCACCGCATGTAAACATTTGCCCGTGCACAAGTGAGAAGTTCTTTTTTACTTTAAAGGAAATTATTGAGTGAGAAAAAGAATCTACGTTGGGTTTTGCATCGAGACAAGACAATCACAGTCGCAGGGTTACATTATATGTCTCCCCCCCCCCCGACAAGCCTCGAGGGGAGACAATAATATGACCCCTTGACTGGGATTTCCTTGTCACGGTGCAAACCCCAACATAGATTCTATTAATCTCTCAAAGTATACGATGTATCCATAGCAGGCGTACCACAATGCATTGTATCCGTGTTTTTCAGCCAGGGTATTGTACTTGAATTGTTCGACAATGGTAGACTGTAGAAGCATATTTATTGAAAGTGACATCACGCGTCCGCTCGCATATGACAGAGAGACCACATGCTCTAACTAAATTTTGTAACGCGTGTTCTTTCTCTCAATCCGATTCCAGGCTGTATACAGATGCGCATGGTTTCACCTATTCTAATGACAACTCAGCAAGGTGTGGTCAACCTTGGAGTCATCAACCATCGTTTGGGGCATGATCTTAAACCCAGATTATCCATTGTTTGTGAAGGCACCGTTGGTGATCACATACATCACATACACAGCAATATGGAAAAGAATAATTTGTGGAGAATTTGTGGAGAGGCAAGAGAGTTTGAAGGGGCTCTGGAACTATTGTGAGAATGATTAGAAAAAGAACGAGGAGAGCAGTGAAGCGATGCAATATATAAGAACCGACTTTCGTTATCAAATCCCAACTACCCTTTTCAAAGCCACTCATATCACAAAAAGAGAGATAATCATCATTTGCCAAAGGTTTGTGTATGTATATACTTGTGTATGTTTTATATATCTCTATTCCTTCAGCACAAACGAAACCTTAAAATCCCTTACCCCTTCTCCTTCGTTTGTATATGAGCAGAGGTAGAGTAATGTATCTGTAAGCACTTGTACCCTTGTTTGTGATAATGATAGTACGCTAGTATGTTGTTTGAGAATGCGTTTCTGTTTCTTTCCCGTTATTTTACACCTACCCCTCTCTAATGTGATATATTTGTTTGTATGTAAGCATGGCATGTACGTATAAACACTCGTATCATTTTCATTAGATGGTAGGAGTATGTGTAATCATAAATCGGTTGATAGATAGTGGGGAGTGGGGCGTTGGATGGTAATCAAAACGTGGGTTCTTGATAGTCTGTGTAGTGTGTTGGATTGTAATAAAATGACGCTGGATAGTATATATGGTGTCTGTTGGATTTTAACATTACCATTCCCGTTTGTCTCCATAAAATCTCGACCATTTATGTCCCGATAAACACGCGATCCTTTGACGCTATGAAACATTTTGACCCTTGAAAACGTTTCACCTTATGATACCATCCCCATCATGAACCAATGGATACTTTTAAAATAAGATTTCTTGTATGACCCCAAAGTGCTTACCAAGGTAAACCTATTTGCTAATGTCAATTAGCGTTAGGCCCCATGTGGCACGTATAACTACTAAAGGTTAAGAATTATTGTTGATCTTGTGGGTTTAGTACATAGTGTCCAGTATATGTAGTGGAAGAAGAGTCTGAAATATTGCTGGGAAGAACCAGCAAGACAGGGGAATCTACTGCAAAGGTTTCTCGCATATATTTTGGCCGAGAGGTGAGATGTGTAATGGAGTTGTAAAATCGTGCATGTCAGGCCACTCGGCCGCCAGGGCTCAAAACAATTTTAGTAGAACCATTGTGAAAAACATGGAGGATATTTGATTGGATCGAGTGGATAACATATGTATTAAAAAGAAACCCACTATTTCTACGAGTTGCGAATCCACCAGTAGAAATACCAGAGGTTTTCACGCACTGGATGACTGAGCTCAGTGAAAAAATAATTCTGAACTTCACTTAAGGGAATTATCCAAATTATACCTATTAGATTATCCACTAATTCACGGGCTATCAAAAATAAATAATCGTATGGTATGGAAGTTATGTTTTTATTCATACAGAATGACTACCACATTTTCAAGATATGCAAAGATTGGTGTCTGTTTGATTTGCTACAAAAAAGGGGAATCACATTTTTCTCTCTGCATTAATTTTTGCTGTGATATCTGAGAATAGGAAAAAAAGATGTACATAGTCTTACAGCTCTATAGTCACAAAATAATGTAACGGAAAAGAAGGAAAAATTACAAATTTTGTAAAACATAACAAAAAATTTAATTATTAAAGTGATAAATGAAAGTTTTTAGAGGAACTTACAATATAGTGAAGTAAATCCAAATTAGTCCTAATAAAGGCTATGAAAGACCTAAGAGAATGAAAACTCCTTTTAATTTCCAAGACTGGACATGTATTTGTCCTTCAAGAACCTTGACGTTGTCAATAATTTATAACAGTTCCAGAACAATATAATTGTTTAAATAATGAGCATTTTCTATCATTACTGAACGGTTCAAGTGTTTTTCCTCTCGAAACATATGTAAGTACAACATAAAACACGTCTACAGACTTACATCAGGAACAAAAAAGGTGTGAATGACTCCAGAAATCGGAATCAAACTGAATGCGTACATACACCGTATATTGCGACTGTACTTCGCAATAGACACCATGTGATAGCATATAAAACCACATAATTATTCTCGAGACTTTCATATCCATTCAGTCACTGAGAAACTATGCCACTGGCGCCAGTTTAAGTCTTATCATTACGATTACTATTATTAATTGACCACACGTACGTAAACATCTGTGTGTAGATCCTATGCGATTTTCGGTTTTAAGAGTCAGGTCACGTACAAGTTATAACAAAAGATCTTATATAGAGTTTACAACCATGAATAAAAGTACGAAAATGAATTAAAAATCATGTACCAGGAATTACAATATATATATATATATATATATATATATATATATATATATATATATATATATATATATATATATATATATATATATATATATATATATATATAAAACAATAGAAAATTGTTTAACAGTTATATACAAATGTCTTAAATGTTCAGTTCAATGAAAAATTCAAAGATTTAGCAATTTAATCATTTTTGAGGACACACCTTTGGAAAATAGGTGCATACTTTTAAAGAGATTAAGCAATATACACGTGATAAATATGCGCATGTCGTTCTAAATGTATGCAAAGTTCTCAAATATGACACATCGTCATGACACATGTCATGTTCACAACCTTATCTTGGTCATACAATGATAAAGAAGTCATCATTCCTTTTCTGAACACGCTTGGTAATAGACGTATCAGTAGCAAAATGAAGCTGGCGATTATTCTCGTCTTCGCAACCATTATTGGTAAATATTGCATTTTCACCGGCTTCACTCGGCATGCACGCATATGTTCTTTACACACACATATATAACCTTTATAGAAATTATTTCTAGATGGATTCAGTTTTTATTGTCTTGCAATGGAAAATTTGAATATTGATATATATTTCTGATGAAGGTTTAGAGTTAGGATTCCTTTCTGCGTGTAAGTGCAATAGTCTTGGTTTATTTGAAAGGATACAGCGGGTTAATGTGGTTTATTTTAATCTCTTTATGACATCCTCTCTATGTTTATTCCCTTTGGAGTTATCAGGAACATGATGATGTCAATATTGAGTTTCAATTCTTCAAGTCCACTATAGTCTTCCCGCGAGGTGAATTTTTATCTTTCTCCAATTTAAAGCAGTTAAACTATTTTACTATTTTATTATTGATACTTAGATCGGGATAAAGAGGCAAATCGTTTTAAATTTGCTAAACTCCTGAACTTTATATTAAAAAAAATAAAGATACAAAACTCTATCCAAATATACGACGCACATATTCGTATCTTATCCTTTCAGTAGGATAGAAAATGTAGATAGATAATGAGAGCAATAAAACAATTCATAAAGACGAAGGCACTTTTTTAAAACCATAGCTTATAGTTTGAAGATGATCAGTTTAGGTAAAAGGTTGGTGTTTAGAGCTTGCTATTCCTATATTTTCCACAGATGTTTAGTAATAGGAAAATATTTTAACGATTGTATATATTTGTCATTCTTCATGAGAGAAGCTATAAGCACATATGATCTTTTGAAATTAATTAATGGTTATGTTTTATGTATTTGTTAATTATTTACATTACATAAGTGGGTACAATGGCCCAGACCGCTTGCAACACCGATGCTGAATGTACAACGTGCCAGGCTGACCAGGTTGGGGCTTGTCATGGCAATACCTGCCACTGTCATCACGCTCATGAGTGTCACCATGCCAACGAATGCCACTGTCCTCACGGACAATCCGCAACATGCGATGCTAATCACTGTCACTGTCACTAACACAGGTAATTGTTTTTTTCTTCTTTACCTGTCTTAACCTGACACATTGCTATATTGCACATACTTAATTTTGAGAAATACACTTAATATATTTTAGAAGAAATTAAATATACTTAAGTATCTATTAACTGTGTAGTGAGGTTAATATATTGGAATTGAAACTCGCAATTGTAGCGGTCAAAATGGAATAAATATAAAACCAACCTCTATAACAATTGAATATAATCCAGAAAATTAATTTATGAAATGTGCTCGGTAATCAGTTCGATTTTGTAAGACATGAACAGATATATAAAGTGGGAAAGAGGTAGCAGTAAACAATGAAATACCAGGATTTTTTTTAAAAACATGGATGAATCAATTTATTGACCTATTTTATGACGCTATTCAAGAATTTTATGCCCCAATATTTGCATCTGCCTCGGAAACGGGAGTTCGTGGGTTCGAACTCAGGCCGAGTCATACCAAAGACTTACAAAAATGGTTAATGTTTATATCTTACTTATAAATATGTATATTTACTATATTATGAAGTTAAAAAGTAACAACATCAAAATAACCAGCAGACTTACAAAAATTCATAATTTGTCATATCAAACAATAACTATGTCGGGATCTTGTTCATTTCATATTTGATATAAATACTAAACTCGAATGGTTTTCTAAGAATAACGTCTTGAACACACCTTTTCCAAAAGGCCAACACTTTCTAATAGGGAGTTAATAGCTTACTATAAAATTGTCTATTTCTAACTTTTCAGGTTACCAGCTGGTAGAGGATTACAAGAAAACCCAAAGGTGGGACTCAGTACTTATTAAAGAAACTCGTGCAACATGAATACAAACTTTAAGATCTTATTGTAAACATTCTTGTAATTAAAAACGTTCTTTTACCAGTTCTATATTTTTTCTTGGCTATTATTTAGAAAGTTTACGAAACCAAATGTTATACCATGAGTAGTATAGTGGGCTATAAGGGGACTATGGAAAATCCAATCAAAAAGGTCGCGGGCCTGTAAAGGGACAAGATTTATAGAGACAAGAGAAAATCCGGTCAAAAAGGTCGTGGGCTATTATAGGGACCTGGGAAAGTGGAGTCTGTATAGCGTCTGACGTCACGTTATGGAGATTGGTAACAATGTTGCAACAATGTAGGACGTCACAGTACTGAGTAAAGAGTGGGTGTGCTGGTGTGCACCGGACTGACCCAAATCAAGAATAAAGAGTGGGACTTAGATTTATAAAACACATACAACATACAGTCTCAAACACTTATACAACGAGGCAAGAAAGCAAAAAAAAAAAAAAAAAAAAAACACATTCAACATACAACATACAGTCACAAACGCTTATGTAACTGACAAAAAAAAAATTGAAGCAAGAAAGCAAATCTTTTCGAGGCAAATGAGTGGCCCTGAAAAGGGCCTTTGGGTTCTTCTTTTATTTTCTCCACTTCTTCCACCAGCTCCTGAGTTTCACAAATATTCCTTTCTTCTTCTTCTCTTCATCCTCTGGCATCCAGTCAGGATGGCCTATGGTTCTGAATTTCTCCTAGACTTTCATCCAGTTGTTGTTTAGTCTCTCAAACTCCTCCTTTTTCTTTATGTTTTCTCTTTCCTTTCTTTCCTTTGACCACCTTTTTTTATCTTCTTCACTTCTTCTGTCAACACATTTCTCATCAGTTCTTCTGCTTTCTCAAGTGTGTCCACTCCCCACCTTACGAAATGCCGCTCTGTGAAATTCAATATATCTCGTAAAAGAACACCTGACTTTCATTAAAATATCTAGGGCCTCCTTCAATGTTCCCACTCTCACATACTGAGGGTGAATGAAGCCTCTTAATTTCTTCACTTCTTCCTCTATCATGTCTTTCACATGGTCCATGGCTACTTCTAGGCCTGTTACTTGTTTTGTTACAAAGTCTTTTATAACTGGATACCTCCGTTCCTTCTCAAGCCTTTCCACTACATAGGCGGCATCCACTATCCAATACCAACTGTCCTTTAAGTTGTTAAATAAAACTGAGGCTACTGCCATCTTCTTCTTCGGTTATTCCGTAGAATGGCGCGAACGACGAACGCTTTGACTTTATATTTGTCGGGCATGGACGTGTAGGAAAACATCCCTTACATTCACTACACATATTATCTACTATCCACACATATGTGAGGAGCCAAAAAAACTAACCAAAATATAATATCCACACATGCGAAGAAGCAAAAAACAAACACAAATTTACTATCCACAAAACGCGAAGAAGCAAGAAACATAACTACAAATATACTATCCACACACCAGAAGGTGCCATAACTAACCACAAATATACTATCCTTAAACGCGAAGAAGCAAAAGAAAACCATAAATATACTATCTACACACAGAAAGGTGCCACAACTAACCACAAATATACTATCTACACAAGCGAAGAAGCAAAACAAAACACAAATATACTATCAACACACGCAAAGAAGCATAAAACATAACCAAAATATACTATCCAAACAAGCGAAGAAGCAAATCAAACCCAAATTATATTATTCACACACGCGAAGAAGCAAAATCAAACCAAAATTATACTATCCACACACACACGCGAAGAAGCAAAAGACAAAAAACCTAAATATACTATCCACACACGCGAAGAAGAAAAACATAACCGAAATATACTATCCACACACGAGGAGAAAAAACAAACATGATTATACATCCACACAGAAGGGAAGGTAAACAAACCACACACTCAACTATCCACACAAACGACCGCGAGCGCTTACAAACTCCAATAATCTACTATCTACACACACGTCCGTGAGCTCATATACACACAGACACACACACATAATAACAGCAGTAAAGGAGTGAGTGTTTATGATGACACTACTCCACATTCACACAAATTGGCAACTTGAATAGTCTCTTTTCAAGAGATCTGAGTAGCCCTAAGAAGGGCTGTTTTTCTTGAACTTCAGATGCACTTGATGATGACATTTCCCAGGACGAGCATCACAGACACAACGGTGATTAAAGTCATTTTCCCAATTTATTTTTGTCTTTGGAAGCGCAGATGGGCTTGAGTGGCTTCATTATCCCAGTTCTCCGTCTGATGGATAGTGAAGCTTTGTTCTTGTCTCCTTTGTCTATTTTTCATCCGTGGATGTTGTAGCCGCTGAGGCTCCCACTCTTGTCTTTGCCTATCCAATTCCACTGGTCTTGGTGTTGGTAGCGGCTGTGGTGCTTGTCACTGGGGCGGCGACCTCACCATAGGCTTGATCTGACCTGTCTGCTTTATGATCAGGTGAGGAAAGATTGGCCTTTTCTTTTCCTCTTCTACTTTCTTTTTCTTCTCGTCTTCTTCTTCTTCTTTTTCTATTCTTTCTCTTTCTTCAAAGGCTTCCATGGTCAGCTCGTCTAGGAGCCGACTGACATATTCCAGGTGCATCTAAAGTTCGATCAGTTTTTCGAGTCTGCTGCTCATTCTTCAATGTTGTTGAATCAACGGCGGGTAGTCAGATTGACGAGCGTTACCTTTATATTTGTAAAGTGGTTATAGACATCTATTTTTTCTAACTGACTAACATACCATTGGCAATTGAATTAGTATCTCTTTTCTAGAGTATTGGGTAGCCCTGAAAAGGGCTGTTTTTGTTGTGGACGAGGAGCTATGGCAATCTTTTATGGTCTACGATTGCGTCCCCGTCTGGCGGCAGGCTTTCCCACAGGATAGGGTCTGCTTCTTTGGAAAGAGAAGAACTCTTTGGTGTCTACGCGGCAGTCGACAAAACCTCTATCTGGTTCCTGCTGTTGCTGCTTATGTTTTCTCTGTTGTTTCTGAAGTCTGTACTTCTCCGTCCATTCTTCTTTCTCCTTCGTGATTTCCTCTCCGAAGAGCTCTTCTATCAGGTCTTCTGTTACTTTTAACATTCTGACATTCTCTATCTCTGTAGGATTCGGTATCAGACTTTGCCTGACCCGATGTAAATTCACATAAGATTCGTTCAGCTTGGCTAGTCTTGAGCACATCTTCATAGGAGGATGAGTCAACAATAAATGGTCAGACTGGAGACTTCCTCGCTTTATATTGCTCAGGCGCGGACGCGATAGAAAACATCCCTACACTGTTTTAGAGTCTGAACCCTAAAATAGTTTGATCTGAGGGATAGAGAGAAGTCAAAGAGCATGACTCATGATACAAATGGCAATCAAATGACACCCGCATTTTTTTTCAAAACACATTTTTATTCAAATAACTCACAACTAACAATTAACAAATTTTTAAATTGACAATTCAATAAACAACAAACATGTTTTCTATTTTGGACAAGGTTGACAACGTTGTGAACTGAAGTTAGACTTCCACATTTGGAAGTCACTGAGCCAAAGATGTACACTACGTTTCCTAGTTAACGACAAAAGATAACCATAACGGTCACACAACCATTGGTCTACTTTCTCATCGTTTCTACAGGAGTGACGATCAAAATAAGTCACTAAATGTTCTAAAGAATATTTAAGACTGCGTTGTTGAAGAAAATACATACAATATTGTCCACACACCATGGAATATGTGCCTTGTAATTTCACATTATTGAATTGTGTTGTCTGAGCATTTCTTCTCATAAAGTCGATGATATCGTCCTCCAAAGGGGTTAATCCATACGAATCAAAATACTCCACACAACCATCACGGGGAAAGTAGACGGCTACTCAGTGGGTTCCTGGGAGATTACTGTCATCCGTGTTAATGACATAAGCTTCATGGTCTTGAGCACACACGACAGGATTCCAAGAAGCAGTGTACGAACTTTGGTTCAAAAGGTAATAACGTTCCCAGGTATCCATTTATGTGTTCTTTTTCTTCACAGGTAATGATAAGTGATCAATTCAATCCTGACTTTCTCTTTGAATTTGTCTGACAAGTAACCATTTCTTCGTTTTGTCTCTGCACTCTGAGCCAAGAGAGCTTCGATGCGATAGATCCCTAGAGTCATTAATGGAGGAAAGGAATATTTACGCAAGCCTTTATACCACTGATGAAACACGGCTTCTTCCGAGATGAGACTCCAAGCGTCGCCCAGATACTCGTCCAATATTTCTTCTTGACTCAGCATCAGACATGCATCTTGTTGAATTTGACTGGGCTGTTCGTTTTGACATCCATGGCAATCTTTCTTGATCAATTCCGTATTTTTTTCTGCCAAGTGTTTGGCAAAACAGGAGACTAAATGTTGCTTTTGTTCTGACCATCTGCACTTCATCACTATGTCCTTTTCGTCTTTGTCTTGGGGGCCTGCTTCCACGGTCTCCTCCCATTCCATGTCCAAAGATTCTCCAGTATGCAAGGAGGGATAACAGTCTTCCATTGCTTCTAATCGTCTAGAATGACTTCTCCCAACTGTTGATTACTATCGTATTGTCGAATTCGTCATACATGATGATGTTCACCGTATGGAGTAGAGCTTCTACAAGCTGAAGTTCCACACGCAGTTGACCAGATTGTATAGGGTGGAAATGTCCCTCGTCACTGCCCTGGTCTGGAGTGAAATCAAAAGTCCACAAAGTGTAACCTCCTGCATAATCATCGTACGAAATGCTGTGACTGGTGTTGGTCCCTAACTGTCCCGTGGCTTCGTACAGGGACATGTACGACCTCAAGTAATTCTTCTGGGTAAAGTTAGGTTCGAAAGGTCTGGTACACAAGATCTTGCCAACGCGACTGACTTCGATTTTGGACACTATATAGTGCTTAAACTGGAATGGATTTTGATCGTGGGCTCCGTTGAGTGCTGCATTGCCCAAGATGCCAACGATTAAACGTTTGGGTAACTGTCCTTGGAACACATGATCTTCGATCTTGGATCGGAGTCCAGAGACACTGGTGAAAGTTGTCACTTCCACACGTCGTATCGGATACTTGGCGGTCGTTCTGCTCAAAGTATGACTGATGTCGTTTATTGCTTTAGGTAGCACTTTCACACGACGCACGTAGAGCCTGACTTCTTGGATGATGGTTTTGTATTCGTTAGCATGGGCCATCAAATGGAATGCCGTACTGCAACGATTTAGTCTCAGGTGGATATCCACACGGCTCAGCAAATACTTCTCTTGTCCAAATGCAAACAATCCATCAGTTCTAAACTTCGTCCTTGCAGGATTTTCTTCTACGGTCGTTAAAGCCTACATTGTGAGGATCGTCATCTGCTTTCTGGGCTGTCTCGTTAAACGTGTTCTCACCTTCTGTGTCAGCTTTCGATACCACGCAAACATCCATATGAGTATTCTTGGTCTCTTTTCCGTACGTTAAGAGATTTTCAAGGTACGCTCGCTAAGGGTAAATATCCATGCTGCTGCTGACGAGTTTGTTATTCAAATCCACTTCACTAAACATAGAATGCATGAAATTGTTGACAAGAGCTACTCTAGCATCGACTCCTGGAGCAGTGTCGACCGTTTTGATCACTTTGACTTTCAGGTACAAGTAACTGCTATTCAAATCGATGTAATTTTCGGGTTTCCTTTGATTTCAAACTCAATGGGAGCTGAATCCGTCAAAGAGGAAACGGGATGAAATTCGACCCATTGGGATTCTTGCATTGTCATCATGGTGGGTGGCATGGAAACAGATCCAGTTCCGACTTGGAACAGGCAAAAGACTTTCGGTGCATCATTTCTGTTTCTCTTTTTTTGACTAATCAAAAACGTCTAAGTCTCGAGCAGTTCTTCTTTTCTTAGTCTTTCTAGCTTTATGAGTATGAAGTCTTCTGAAGGGTTGTTTTCTTCGTCGTCTCTTTCTGCCTTGTCCTTGCTGTGACACCAGGGAAGTAGGAATGCTTGAATCAGCAGGGCTCAGGGCATTTATAGGCGTTTCTCGTCGTCCTAAACTGTCTTTGTCCGTTTGCAGCAAGACATTTTTGCCTGCTCTCAAGAATGCCTTTTTAGGGCCTTGTTTGTCGATGACGAAATTCTTTGCCTTGCGTCAACGTGGCATCTTTCAAAGCGTGCAATTCTCTTGTCACCATCGGTTTCAAAACAGGAGCCACCGACCAAAAGTCTGATTTCAAAATATCTCCTAAGCTGTGTCCTCGCTGTCGAGCGACGCCTCGGTACACTGGATACAATTCGTTAGAGAATCGTTTTCGAAAATATTGCTGTTCATCTTCGGGTTGAAATTCAGAGCCATTTTTGTGTCTCCACCTAAAATGTCAAACAAGTCACGATTAAAACTGATGGACAACGTGTCGGTATCCTGAAATGTTATCAGTAGGCGACGAGCCACTTTATGGTACTCAATCTTAACACTTCTTTTGACTCTGTTCAGGGCTTTGCCAAAGGCTAACTCGAATGTTTCCGCAATGGTGTCCACCAAATGTTCACCACTAAAATAATAGCCTGGTAGAATTTTCAATGTGCAGATGCTGAAGGATGGATTGTTTGTTGGCCTTGTGTCACCTGAAAACACAATTTTATTCATTTCTTCTTGCAATTGGACGTTCAGGATTTCGACCTGGAAAGTACATTGATGTTTTTGATCGGTGTAGGGTGAATGATTTCCACCAAAGCCACTTCCCAATGGGCTTCGTGATCTAATTGGATGGTCTGAGGTAATTTGGCCATGTAACAACACAAATTGTTATTGGGAAACACCTCCATGGAACTGTCACTGGGTAAGGTTAAGTAAAAGTGGTTGTTGATATTCATAATTCCATAGTTCTGTGGCTGTCCGAGGGGTCACTGGAGGTCAGAGGAGTATCTCCGCTCAAAATATTGTTGTTGTTGGAGTTGTGACTGACACTGGACGCAAGATTCCCGTTGTTGCCGATCGAGGAGTATTTCAGGGAAGGATTGAGAAGAAGGTAACCGATGCAAACTCAAATTGGCGATGGCCGCACCGATGACACAATATGCCACGAAGATTTGGCGAAATAAGACGATTTGCGTTTTAGGCATACGTTCTCCACACACCAAACACAACGGTTGCTTTTGTAGATCTTGCAGAGAAGAACTGGGCGAAGGAGTGGTCGCTATAGTGGTAGCGGTAGCTGAGGCTGTGTGGAAAGGCATGATGGTCACTTCTTTTTATAGTCGAAGACTTGCGAATCGTCGATCCAAGTATCAAAACTGGGAGGATATCCTTTCCAACACACTTTGACTTCTTTGACACGTCGTTTTCCCACTTTACGGGTTCTGCGTTTTTTGTGACACGTTGTAACTCGGGCAAGTAAAATATTCCTTTTAACACTTTCCCGTTCATGTCTTCCAATTTATAGACGGCAGTGACACGAAACAATTCGGTGGTCCAGTTGGCTAAGTAACCTTTGTCGAAAGTGCGTTTGGTTTTGCCAATGCGGACCCAATCTCCTACTGCTAACGCTCCACTTTTCTTGGGGACAGCCACCGTCGGGGATGTACCAAATAGGCGTTCAGAAACGGTCACTTCGTTGTCGACAGTCACTTCTTGGGGGGCACGTCCGATGCTTCGATGGTAAGATTGGTTGTACCCTTGAACCAGGTACAGTAAGACGTCGATGTACTTGAGAGTGTGGTGATGCGTACAATATTCCCACATGCGTTCTTTCAAGGTACGTTGAAAACGTTCCACGATGCTGGCTTTGGTTTCGGGATTCTCGGTGGTGAAAAATGAATGTCACGTTCCTTTAATTCTTTTTGGAAAGCTTGGTTCAGGAAATCGGCGCCTTTGTCAGCTTGGCATCGAAGAGGGTGACGACCGCTTTGTTTCAACACCAGTTGGAGGGCATGCAGTAACTCACTGCTCGATTTGGAAGTCAATCGCACAATACAGGCAAATTTTGAAAAGACATCGATGACACAAAGCAAATATTTGTAGCTACGATTGTAGGTGAGCAAATGAGAGACATCAACTAAATCGGTCTGCCATTCATGAACGATGTCCTCCACTCGAGTGCGACGTCTGGAAAATTTTCGTCGAATATATTTGTGTAAAGTGTAGGTGGTTTGGTCTTTTAACCTCGTTGTACTTGTGGTAAACGGAGATTTTTTCAGTCGAGTTTTGGCAGCACGATATAATTTCTGAATTCCTTTGTAATCTGAAGGATGGGATGGATGGTAGTAAATGTTGGCTAGCACCTTCTCCATTTTTGTTAATAAGTCACCCACTATACGCTGATGCTACTTTGGACAGGGCGAAAGGGTGGTTATGAAACGGATTTAAGTGTCTGATGGGCTACATGAGTAGAAGTCAAAGATAATGGTGGAGATGGTGGCAATGGAATGGTTTTGGTCTTCTTTTCTTTTTTCACTTCTAGTTTCCCTTCTTTCTTTTTCACTTCTGTCGAAGGAGAAGTGGACATCATCTTTTAAACCAAA
The DNA here is from genome assembly GCA_028554795.2 of Sinohyriopsis cumingii. Classification (NCBI taxonomy): domain Eukaryota; kingdom Metazoa; phylum Mollusca; class Bivalvia; order Unionida; family Unionidae; genus Sinohyriopsis; species Sinohyriopsis cumingii. The sequence goes on from CM068825.1 coordinate 39,856,636, forward strand.
GGTTTCGTTTCTTCTCGTTGGGGTGTGGGGTAAGGGGTCAACAAGGACGCTGCAATCTTATTAGGAATGGGAGCTGCTGACGGTGTTTGAAAAATTTCTCGTACAACTTCTTCCTCAGGCTTTCGTCGAGTTACGTCTCTTATGACCACTGGGTGGGTGGGTAATGGACTTTTCACCAAGGCCTTAAAATCTTTCATAGTGGGTACAGCTGTTTCGTCTAAGGCTTTCTGGTGGAAGAGTTGTAGTCGTTGCAAGAGTTGACCATACTTTTGCGATTTATCTGTTTCGGACATATCGTGACGATCCATCAATGACTGCAATTGGTGTTGCAATTGGGACATCTCAGTCGAATTTGGATGGGGAGGCTAATGCGTGGTCCGTTGTTCTTGCCAACGATGGTATTCCATCCATCATTTATAAGGCACTAAAGCTAGTTTTCGTCCTTCCACTCGATTTCAAGGGCCACGTCTGAGATATTTGAACTTCAGAGGTCCCTTTTATCTTGCTCCCACAAGTCCTCCCAGCATGGTTCCCAAGACTCCTTTCAGCACAGCAAGGATCCTAACAACAGAGGTAAACTTCTTCCGCGTTGTACCAACATCTTCTTCTTTTGACGAACGGGGATTTTCTTTGAACCATTTGACGAAGAACGTGACGATGTTAGGCTAAGCATTGTTTCTGGTGTTTAGACAAAGGTACAGTGCCTTTTAAGACTTTCTAACAACATTCGCACACGGTATCGATGACATCTTTGGAAGAAGTTTGAATGAAGGTTTTCTCGCATGGGTGGAGAAGCTTTGGACAGGACAGACATCATGCCCCCATGTTTGACTAAACGAGGAGGTATTCCTTTCCTTTTCTTTCCTTTGGGTTTAGAAGAAGGATGTTTTCTGAGGGGTGACATCTTTAGCTTTTCAGGAGCACAAAAACACTGATACCCATGCTTTGTCTCAGGCCCTTTTTTATACCGGAACGCGTCGCCACCGATTGTCTTCACGTCGTATCAACTTGATGACAGGCATCACGCGTCATGGAGGGGTACGCAACGGACTAAATCGAGACAGTTTTTGCTTGGATAAATCCTCTAAATTCTGTAACATGCCCGATCTCCCTTGGACTTTGATTTTTGGAGTACGTACTTTGTGAGCAGCTGACACTGCAGCTAAAGAGGAGGAGAGTGTCACCGTGAAGTTTTCGGAGAGGCGGATTTTCATTGTTTCATCAACTGAGGAAGAACGGGTGTCAAATTGGGTTGGGCAGGTATCACCAGCAACAGAGAAGTGGAAGAACCTGAGGCTACCGTAGACGCGGTCGCCGTCGTTGCAGGTCGTGGTTTGCGAATGTAAGGTTGCGTCCTGGCCGAAGTGTCCCTCTTGCGGGTTTTTTGTGGGCTTTTCTTTTTCTGTGGGACTTTTCTTTTTCTGTGGGCTTTTCGTTTTCTGGTCTTGACACCGTTGCTCTTTTTCTTCTTTGAGTTTCGTTTGGCTTTTTTGGGAGTGGCTTTTTTACTTGGGGAGTACTTTTGGAGCATTAGGATCCCATCTTAAGAGGGAGCGAATGATGACACCTCCTAGAGAACCGCTCCTTCCAGGTTTCAAAATGATTTTCTTTTTGGTTTGAGTGTCGATCAGTTTCATGAGGAATCTGAATGATGCCTTGCAGTAATTGACGTGCTATCACCGTAAACCATCGTAAGACTTCTTTGACACGAGCACGTATTTTTACAAGGCACGAATCAGTTTGACGGGAAGATGAGACTGAAGGGACGTCAGGTTGACGGTGCGTGAGACAGGTCCAAATTGTCCTAGGTTTTTATAGATTCTTTTAAGTCAACGACGGAGACATGTACAGGACAGGCCCTCCATCTTGACACCAGTGGTGAAACAAATTGGTACGAAATCGCAAATAATCGGGGGTAGTTGATTTCAAATCGACGAGTAAATATGCGTGTGGGGTTAGAGTGGCATCGTCGTACTCATGAGTTAGCCAAGGTGTTCCTAACTTCTCGGCTAAGACTTGCACTTGCGATTTATCTTTAGGGCTTTTAAACAAGACCACGTAATGAGCATTCAGAGTGATGGTGCGATGGGCTTTACTTTGTTGAAACAAATTCTGAGTAATGTAAATGACACTGGCATTAAGATGATGCCCTTTGCGCGTAAAACACAGTTTAATTTCTTCTTCGTCTTTTCCTAACATGTCATCGAAAATGACCAGATGGGTTAGACTGGGGTTAGACACGATTCCGTCGTCTTCGCTAGGAATGCTTTCCACAAACACGATGGAATCGCCTTGACCTTCTTGCAAGAGACTGTACGCCGATTGCCACTCTTTGTAACACGACACGAGGTGGACGATCGATCAAATGATGTTCATGTTTCATCAAACGTTTGACCAATTCGGTTTTGCCTGAAGCACTATACGCAGCAATTAACATTTTAAAGGCATGGCGAAGATACGAGGCCTCCCAACTAGCACTATCTAAGTGTCCATCGATGACTTTGAAAGTGAAGGAAGAGGGAGCACAGACAGCAGAGGTAGCCATAGTGCAAGGAATGTCACTTTTGACACGAAGACAGACAAGACAAGAGCTTTTATACTTTTTCAGGACACGTTTATTGATTTTTCAAAAATAAACACGAAAGACAAAAATACATAAGAGCCAAATGCTTAAGTACAACGATAAAATACACATCAAAACGATCAAAGTAGAATATAAACGAGTGGCTGTACACCATGTTTTTGGTAACCAAGATGTCCTAGGGACAGTGTGTAATGTTCTTACAAGCTCATCATGGGGTAATGTCACACAGGTGTCCTAACAGACTGGTCTTTCGGGAATGTCCATGACAGTCCTGTCCTGAAGGGAGTGGTTGTCCTCGGTGACGGGTTCTTCTAGCACTGTCACTAACACGGGTTTTAAAGTGACTTTTTTACTTGGACGTTTGAATCGAGCATAATGGGGCACATCTTTTGTCCAAGCCTCAAAACCCCAATTTGTCCAGTCACCTACATCTGTTCATTGAGGGTGTAAGTCACAAGCTACACACACATCGTCATACACATCTTCGGTACCTAAAAGTTGACGAATCTTTTTTCCCCGTAGAGGTCGAGAAGTATCCAGATGAAAACGCAAGGCTTTGAGCAGAATGAGTCTCTCGTGGACATTTGAAGAAAGCACTTTCATGTTTTATTTGGCGGTAAATACTGTTCGTAAAGAGTCCAGAAAAAATCGGCTTGTAAACGAAATCCTTGAAAACAAGTCACCAAGACACAGACCATACGTCGACCCCTATTGAATGGACACAGTTCTAGTAATAAGTGTTGGTAATCTTCCACTGTTTGAATAGTGCCATTGATTTCTAAAGGCAAATTTCGATCACGTAAAAGATTTGGGTAATCCACTAACTCTTCCTCTCGTACTCTTTGTAGTATGGTCAACATGTAACAAGTAGGATAAGTAGACACCAAAGTCTTCTTGTCCATTCCAGTTGAACAATGTCTGACCATTGGAACGTTTTCAAATGAATCAGTCCTCTTATAGCATTCAGGTACCAGTGGTTTAAACTCCGGTGACGTAACGGATGCAATTGTTCTTTGCGTTTCACTTGAATTTTGACCAGTTCTCGGTAAATGCGTTCTCTCAGCTCCACAGGCAAGCCACGAATGTTCTCTTCTAAGGTATCAATAAGTTAAGTCAGCTAAGATTATTTTATTTCAAATCTTCTCTTAGAGCGAAAGTAATGAATATAGTAAGTAATTTCTGATCACTGCCATTCAGGGTAACGGTCAAGAATGTCAATAAATTCTTCTGATGTAAACGGTCTAAAGCAGAATAATAGGGTGAACGCACGCTTGATCCAGAAAAATCTAATCCGTTTGCTGACTTCTTTCACTTTCCTCTTGTGAATTTCTCGACACAAAAGTTTTACAGTCCCTGCCAAACTTCCTTGTAGATCTTCTCTTGCAGTTCGTTTGGTAATGCTTGAATATTAATTTTTAAATGGGATTTACATACTGGTCTCGGTGGTATCCAACGTTTGACTCCTAGCCAGTCTGGTTTCTTAAACGACATGGTATGTCACTTCAATAACTCGGTCCCACTAAAGGTAGGTAGTGACAATTCGGAGACCACTGAGCATGTTCCAGGTATGCAGACTCTTTCTTTTTCCACTGGTGTACTGACACACCGCAATTGAAGCATCTGACTTTATCCCTTCGCCCAAGTAGAAAATCCGACTCTGGCTAATTCTTCGAGGATAGGTCCTCCCAGTATTTAGTCCATGTTCCTTGGAAAGTTTGAAGACCATTTTCAAAGTCGCAGTATTCAGGCAAATGCACAGCGAACGAATATTCGTCTTTCACAGGTTCGTTTCGATGAGGGCAGCGTGACATCGACAGAAGTTTGCTCAGTTTTGGATGACATCCGTAGGGTGGTAGACGCATAGTCTCACGTGAAGGTAAACATTGACAATGAAAATCAGTAGAGTCTACGATAACGAGTGGCATCGCTTTCGCGACCATCAGGTTTCACACGCACAAGATCACTTTCCATGTTTTTTGCAGTGGTAGTAGTAGTAGTGATAACAAAGTTCCGATGATGCTTTAGTGCATAGCTCTCAATGCAAGGCACAGCATCGCACTCTACTTGAGAATCACCGAACTTGAATAATGTCTGTTTTAAAGGATTCATCTTTCTCACTTGGTTTTGGTAGTTACAATGAACTATAGATCTTGCACGTTGTCCCTTTTTATATCAGCCGTAATGAAGTCTCGAGTTTGTGCATCCTTCCTCTTTTTGTCTTGTTTTGGAAGTCTTCCTATTTTTTCTTCCTGGACAACGGTACTACCTTCTCTAAGGCACCATCATAAATGTACTGCAGTGTGATAGGTGGAAAGGCTACAGAAAGGTAAGGACAGTGTGGAGACCATCGAGTATGTTCCAGAATAGCTGAATCTTTATACATACACTGATCCATTTGCAACTTGAGGAAAAGAAGATGACCTATGCGATGCCCTCTATGTTAACAAAATAATGTTAACATAAACCCAAAGGCCCTTTTCAGGGTCACTCATTTGCCTCGAAAAAATTTGCTTTCTTGCCTCAATTTTTTTATAAATCAGTTGTATAAGTGTTTGAGACTGTATGTTGTATGTGTTTTATAAATCTAAGTCCCACTCTTTATTCTCGATTGAGGTCAGTCCGGTGCACACCTGCATATCCACTCTTTACTCAGTAATGTGACGTCCTACATTGTTGCAACATTGTTACCAATCTCCATAACGTGACGTCAGACTATATATAGGTTATAGACTCCACTTTCCCTTGTCCCTATACAGCCCAAGATCTTTCCCTTGTTCCTATAAATTTTGTCCCTATACAGGCCCGCGACCGTTTTGACTGGATTTTCCATAGTCCCCCTATAGCCCCACTATACTACTACCATGTGAATATATTAAGACCAAATTGTATGCCATCTGAATATATTAAATCCAAGTGTTATGCGATGTGATAATATTAAATCAGAACTGCAATAATTGATGACCGGAAAGAACACATTGGCGGGACTGTTTGTTCACTACTCATCATCATCATCATCATCATCATCATCCGATTAAAATGAAGAAGTACTTATAATAAGTACCGATGACAGTTCATATTCTCGTGACTTAGAATTACAGGTCCAATTGTTTTTAGTAACCTATTGGATAAAACATTCGTGTTGTTAATTTTCTTAAATTTGAAACCTGTAATTTATTTGATAAATTGAAAGTTAGAGCAATGTAATATTGCTCATATTAACGGCCTTTAGACCTTCCTTATGTTAGATATATCGACTTTAATCAGACAGTAATAATAAGAACGATAAAAACAACAATTATAAGGAAGTTCTTTTATTTCTGACACGTGTGAATAGTTAAACATAATTTACGAAAATATTTTATCTTTTGTGTGTGTATATATACATATATATATATATATATATATATATATATATATATATATATATATATATATATATATATATATATATATATATATATATATATATATATATAATTCCTAAGTCGTGTATAAACTAAGGTATTATTACAAGCCATGGTTTCATGTCTGAACATTGTCGATTGTCGAAGCTAGAGTTAATTTCTTACGCAAGGTAGCGGTGACCAGAGAGACGACCAGGCATCGTGCATCGGCACAGGAGTTATATCACGCGACTTCCCACCTTCATTTTAGTCCTAAGATCAGAGGAGCCCATGGTGGTGGACCAGGGCGTGTTCTAAACCCGTCTCCACGTGGGCATACAACGTAAAGGACATTGTCTGCTAAGTTTGATTGTACCGGGTCAAAGAGACACATAATCAGAATTGAGATAGAGGGTGTGATAACAATTTCAATCCAAATTATAATTTCTAACTAGCAAGCGAACATTTAGGAATTCCCGAGCAAAATTGGGCGATTCAGGTATCAGCCATTTTGCAAGGTGCAGCTCGCGAAGTTTACCATAACTTACTCGCAGAAGAAGCTGGCGGCTACAACGTGCTCAAGAAGGCCCTTCTTTGCCATTATCAACTGATCGCCGAAACGTACCGTAAACTTTCGGGACTCGACAAAAAAGGCAACGGCGGAAACCCACTCTCAATTGCACACAGATGTTCGAGGGTTATTTGCGAAGTGGTTAAAGATGGCAGAAGTCGAACGATCGTACAACGCACTACGGGAGGTGATACTCAGTGAGCATGTCCTGCGTACTTACTATCACGAGTTGACCGTATTCCTAGCAGAGAGAGAGAGAGAGAGAGAGAGAGAGGGCAAAGAGATCGCTTGCATGGCGGAGAGATACGAGCAGAAACACTCGAAGAGTAGAGATTCCGGGGGTAGGGACCGACTCCGACCCACTGAGTTGCTCCGTGTGGTTGAGGGAGAGCTGACTGTCCATAACCGTTACGGCGACATGAAGGTCAGAGGGGATCTACAAGTAAGGATGCCAGTCATAGACCAGGACAGGCCTCACCGAGGACAACCGACCCTGCAGGACGGCGATGCCCGCCGACGTGCTACAAGTGCAAGCGCCCAGGGCATTTTGCAGGATGTAGGTATAGCTGCTTTGTCTAAATCTTTCATGTGAAATAGTGGAAAAGGCTGCAATAACTGTTCGTACCTGACGCATCAGTTCGGCCTAACAACGATCGTAATTCTTGTTATAACTGTGACATCTGTGTGAGATTACAATTAGGAGGCAAAAGAAGTATCCTTTGCTCATAACAACTTATATCTTTTGCATGGAACTAAAATTTGTTTTAATCCTTTAATACGGTCCAAAGGTATAAAAGTCTTTTCTTTCCAGAAAGGTTTAGCCTTTTCATATTCTTCCAACTCATCTCATCACTGCTCCTAAAAGAGGTCCATCATCGATCCTAACAAAGTAGCCATCATATTAAACAAAAGCATGGCCAGAAATCCTCAAATTTGAACTAACAATTTTTTTGTTTTGACTTGATGTTATAAATGGTGTCTGTTGGATTTTCACATTACCATTCCCGTTTATCTCCATCAATTTGGACCTTGTATGTCCCAATAAACTCGCTATCCTTTGACGCTATGAAACATTTTCACCCTAATACCATCCCCATCCTAAACCTATGGATACTTTTAAAATAAGATTTCTTGTATAAGTTGTATTGCCCCAAAGTACTTCCCAAGATAAACATATTTGCTAATGTTACTTGGCGTTAGGCCACAAGTGGCACTTATAGCTGCTAATGGATAATAATTTTTGTTGCTCTTGTGGGTTTAACGCCATATGTTTGTACATGATAGACTAGACATAGCGGCCAGTTTATATGAGGAAGAGCCCGGAATATTGCTGGGAAGAACCAACAACCCAGGGGAATCTACTGCAAAGTTTTCTCGCATATATATTGGCCGCGCGGAGACTGGAACTCACGCAGTCAGAGGTAAGATTTCCGATGGAGCTGTAAAATCGAGTACGTCAGGCCACTCGGCTGCCACGGTTCAAAACAATTATAGTAGAATCATTGTGAAAAACATGGAGGATATTTGACTGGATCGAGTGGATAACATATGTATTAAAAAGAAACCCACCATTTCTACTAGTTGCGAATCCACCAGTATAAATACCTGAGGTTTTCACGCATAGGATGAAATATATCTGTAAATCACTCGGAGCAAGCATATTTTCTTTTCTTTTTTAATTTTTATGCTCACAAGCATTGGCTAGAAATATGTATAACTGATCGAATTATCAGATCTCATACGGTATCAAGCGCAATTGTGACAGTTGTTTGCAGTTTATTTTCTGCTCTTGTTTGTATTTTCCCATTGAAAATATCAGTGATAAGACAAGTTTCTGTCCTATTTCAAAAGAAACCAAACAAAACAAACTGATTAAAAAGAAACAAAAACTAAGCATTATATGAAATTTAAATCGAGTAGTGTGAGATAGCTTTCCACTTGTCCTTCTATTCTACTCATCTGTGGGATCTTCTCTCCTGGCAGGTTGCTATAAGTACCATTAGACCAAGCAAGTGATAAACTGGCGGATCAAATTGCTTGCTGGACTGAGCACAGTAAAAAAAAAATAATTCGTAACATCACTTAAAGGAATTATCAAAATGATACTTATCGGATAATCCACTAATTTACGGACTATCAAAAATAAATAATCGTATGCTATGGAAGTTATGTTTTTATTCATACAGAATGACTACCACATTTTCAAGATATGCAAAGATTGGTGTCTGTTTGATTTGCTACAAAAGGGGAATGACATTTTTGCTCTCTATATTATTTTTAGCTGTGATATCTGAGAATAGGAAAAAAAAGATGTACATAGTGATACAGCTCTATAGTCACACAATTAAGTAATGGAAAAGAAGTCAAAATACAAGTTTTGTAAAACATAACAAACAATTTAATTATTAAAGTGATAAATGAAAAATTTGAGAGGAACTTACAATAGAGTGAACTAAATCCAAATTAGTCCTAATAAAGGCCTATGAAAGACCTAAACCAATGAAAACTCCTTTAATTTTCAATACTGGAAATGTATTTGTCTTTCAAGAACCGTGACCTTGTCAATAATTTATAACAGTTCCAGAATAATATTATTGTTTAAAATATTAGCATTTCTATCATTACTGAACAGTCCAAATGTTTTTTCTCTCGAAACATTTGTAAGTACAACATAAAACATGTCTGCAGACTTACATCAGGAACACAAAAGGTGTGAATGACTCCAGAAATCGGAATCAAACTGAATGCTTAATTTTCTTCTTACATACACCATATATTGCGACTGTACATCGCAGTAGACCCCATGTGACAGTATATAAAACAACAAAATTATCCTCGAGACTTCCATATCCCATCAGTCACTGAGAAGTTATGCCGTAAGCGCCAATTTAATTTTTTTTATTACGATTACTATTATTAATTGTCAACAGGTACGTAAACATCTGTGTATAGATCCTATGCAATTTTCGTTTTTAAGAGTCAGGTCACGTGCCGGTTACAATAAAAGATCTTATATAAAGTTTACAACCATGAATAAAAGTACGAAATGAACAAAAATCTTGTACCAGGGATTACAGAAAATATCGATATACATAACAATAGAAAATTATCAACAGCTATACATTTTCTTTTGCTGCGTATCAAATGTCTTACATGTTCAGTTCAATGAAAACCTCAAAGATTTAGCAACTTAATCATTTTTGAGGACACACTTTTGGAAAATAGGTGCAGCCTTTAAAAGAGGATAATCAATATATACGTCATAAATATTTGCATGTCGTTCTAAATGTATGCAAATTTATCAAATATGACACATTGTCATGACACGTGTCATGTTCACAACCTTATCTTGGTCATGCAATGATACAGAAGTCATCATTCCTTTTCTGGACACGCTTGGCAACAGACGTATCAGTAGCAAAATGAAGCTGGCGATTGTTCTCGTCTTCACAACCATTATTGGTAAATATTGTATTTTCACCGGTTTTATTCGGCATACGCGTATATATTCTTTACACGCAAACATATATTCGTTATAGAAATTATTTCTTGACGGATTCAGTTTTTATTGAAAGTTATTATGTGTTGCAATGGAAAATTTGCATATTGATAAATATTTGTGATGAAGGTTTAGAGATAGGATTCCTTTCTGCGTGTAAGCGCAATAGTCTTGGTTTATTTGAAAGGATACAGCGGGTTAATGTGGCTTTATTTTAATCTCTTTATAACATCCTCTCTATGTTTATTCCCTTTGGAATTATCAGGAACATGATGATGTCAATATTGAGTTTCAATTCTTCAAGTCCACCATAGTCTTCCCGCGAGGTGAATTTTTATCTTTCTCCAATTTAAAGCAGTTAAACTATTTTGCTATTTTATTATTGATACTTAGATCGGGATAAAGAGGCAAATCCTGAACTTTATACCCAAAACAGAAAAATACAAAACTGTATCTATACGACGCACATATTCGTATCTTATCCTTTAAGTAGGAAAGAAAATGTAGTTGCGTTTGTAATGATCATATCAAAAATTTCGATAGATGATGAGAGTAATAAAATGAGTCATCAAGACGAAGGCATTTTTTAAACCATAGCTTATAGTTAGAAGATGATCATTTTAGGTGAAAGGTTGGCGTTTAGAGCTTGCTATTTCTATATTTTCCACAGATGTATAGTAATAGGAAAATATTTAACGATTGTATATATTTGTCATTCTTAATGAGAAAAGCTATAAGTACATATCATCTTTTAAAATTAATTACATGGCTACGTTTTATGTATTTGCTAATTATTTCCATTACGTAAGTGGGTACAATGGCCCAGACCACTTGCAACACCGATGCTGAATGTACAACGTGCCAGGCTGACCAGGTTGGGACTTGTCATGGCAACACCTGCCACTGTCATCACGCTCATGAGTGTCACCATGTCAATGAATGCCACTGTCCTCACGGACAAACACCAACATGCTATGCTAATCACTGTCACTGTCACTAACACATGTAATTGTTATTTTCTTCTTTACCTGTCTTAACCTGACACATTGCTATATTGCACATACTTTATTTTGACAAATACACTTAATATATTTTAGAAGAAATTAAATATACTTAAGGATCTATTAACTGTGTAGTGAGGTTAATATATTGGAATTGAAACTCGCAATTGTAGCGGTGAAAATGGAATAAATATATAGCCAACTTCTGTAACAACTGAATACAATCTAGAAAATTAATTTATGAAAGATATTATTATTGAACATTTATGGTATATTTGATGGAGCAATGAACAAGCAAAAACCATTACGACACTGTATTAGAATAAAATACACACACTCATAAGATCTGAGAGTGTTTACCAAGACCTCTTTAAACGGTATGATCTTTTTCTCCACAAACTTTATCTGGAAGACCACTCGTAGTTGGTGACTAATCTTATAGACTTAAGACTTCCTTTCATACAACTGAAACAGAATTGAAAAATGATGTAATCTTTGCTAAATATAATCTGTTCGATTTTGTTTTGAGATGTGCTCGATAATCAGTTCGATTTTGTAAGATATTAACAAATATATGAATTGGAAAAGAAGTAGCAGTAAACATTGAAACATCATGTGTTGTTTAAAGCCTTGGGTGAATCAATTTATTGACCTAAATTACTGATACTATTCAAGGATTTTATGCCCCAATATTTGCCGAAATAGAAAAGTTTAACCTACCACAAATACACAAATAGGTATATATATATATATATATATATATATATATATATATATATATATATATATATATATATATATATAGCTACAATCCCGCAACTCATAACATCCTCAATATGTTTATATATTACCTACACACATGGTTAGTTACTGTATTATAAAGTTAAAAAGTAACAACAACAAAATAACCAGGTGACTTAAAAAAATATCTACATTATCTTATCAAACAATAATTATGCCGCGATCTTGTTCATTTCATATTTGATATAAATACTAAACTCGTATGGTTTTCTAAGAATAACATCTGAACACGCCTTTTCCAAAGGATCCAACAATTTATAATATGGAGTTAACAGTTGACTATAAAATTGTCTATTTCTAACTTTTCAGGTTACCAGCTGGTAGAGGAATACAAGGAAACCCAAGGTGGGACTCAGTACTTATTAAATAACTCGTGCAACATGAATACATACTTTAAGATCTTATTGTAAACATTCTTGCAATTAAAAACGTTCTTTTACATGTTCTCTGTTTTATCTTGGCTATTATTTAGAAAGTTTATGAAACCAAATATTATACCATGTGAATATATTAAAACCAAATGTTATGCATTTTGAATATATTAAAACCAAGTGTAATGCCATGTGATAATATTAAATCAGAACTGCACTAATTCATGACCGGAAAGAACACAATGGCGGGACTGTTGATTCAATTCTACCCATCATTATCATATCATTATCATCATCATCAATCCGATTAAAATAAAGAAATAATAAGTACCGATGACAGTTCATATTCTGGTGACTAAGAATTCCAGGTCCAATTATTTTTAGTAACCTATTGGATAACACATTGGATTTCGTGTTGTCAATTTTCTTAAATTTGAAAACTGTAAGTTGATTGATAAAAGGTAAGGCAATATAATATTGCTTCATATTAATGACCTTTAGACCTTCCTTATGTCAGATATATCGATTTTAATCAGACGGTAATAAATAAGAACGATAAAAACAACAATTATAAGGGAGTTCTTTTATTTCTGACACGAGTGAATAGTTAAACATAATTTATGAAAATATTTTATCTTTTGTATACTTTATGGGAAACATTAATTATACAAATTTTGTTTTATTGTCTTGAGACCAATTAGTTCTGTACATGTTATCAACGATGAGAACATGGCATGTACTAGTAAAGGGCAAAATAACTAAAGAATCCTGTCTCAAAAATAGATTTAACGTCGACTCTATGACGGATTTACCATCAACGTTATAATTGATATATCGTCAAAATGTGCATCTTATGACGCCATATGATAACGTTTCACCATTTAAGCCAAGGGATTCACTAAACATGCTTATCCAACATTTCACGTTGTTCCCGATGAAAAATACATACATAAATATACAGTACAACAATGATTTAGTGAGGGAACAAATGCCAAGCAGCAGAGGGGGCGAATCGGACATTTTGTCCAATCGTTATTTTGCTTAATTATTACTTTCTGCACTCAACGATCTAGTGTCGTCGGCGCCTGGTAAAAAAAAAACGACGTCGGTCCATCCTACACGATGGTGACGTCATTTGGTTTAATTAACACCTTCTGCGCGTTGTTCCCCAGCGTCGTCAGCGTCCGGTAAGCACATCGACGACCGCGTCGATGTCATCGCCCCCTCTGCTGCTAAGTGGTTATTTACAATGAAAGTCTTTATGATCTTACAAACAGAGTGATCACTAACTCCTCCTCCTGTAAATCAATTAGGTTATTTGACTGATCGGTAAGTCTAAAATTAATTCTCGTTAAAAACCGATCATGGCATCGCATATAAACCGGATTAATCGGACTCTCAACGATTAAAAATCCCGGAGGGGCTGTTGGTGAAAATGAATAAAGGATATATCCCTGTTGAGCTTGATTTGATTGATTGGTATCTACCTGGTAACTCCCTTCGATAACATCGCACACTAGATTGATTGCTATCACCGATGCGATATTTACGTTGTACGGGGCAATATGCCTACCATCATCTCCGTTATCGTGTCTGAGGATATAAGTTGATGAACTGAGAGAATCATTAAGAGACTTTCTTAGTTCTGGCGCGTTGTATCCTGGAAACCTAAAATCGGGTAAATCGGCTTCTGCGATATTATACTCGGTTAGGAATTTTTGTTTATCATCAGTTCTGTTAACGGATATTATCCCGACGATTCGTTCATTGATATATTCCATGTCTGATATAAGTTGATTTAACACCTCAACGTGTTTTCGTGCTTTTGTTTTCCGTAGTTGTTCTAGTTGCAATCGGTAATTACGATTAATCTCGGCAAACGCATCAGTGATATCATTTAAATTAAATATAGACTCGACGAGCAATTCAGGAGTTTTCTTATGCGTAAAATGCCATTGCATGGTATTCCTGTTTTGAAATATAAACACGCCGTATGGGAACGCGTTTTTCATAATAGACAAATTATCCCGATAACTGGGATTAATCTCATGATACGATTGCGCATTCGTGTAAGATTCCGGCAGACTTTCATGAGGTGGATTCTTAGGCCAACCTAGTATGGTTCTTATTGAACTGTTATAGATATCAACCATATACCCCGGTGTGCTTATTTCAATCGTCGACGATAACGTCGGTTCATGAACCGTAATAGCGATTTTTGATTCCTTTCCTGTGATCGATTTTATCCTGCGTTGAAATTCTTTATTGATTTGTTCTATTTGGTATGACCCAGTTGGTATTGTAACCTCCTCCCAGTCTGGGATCCCATCGGGTTTATTTGTCCGTGCAAAAACCAGCGAGTTATTAGGTTGTTGTCCGTTAAATGCATCCGCTCGGATATTAGGCCAACTGTGATATACTCGCAATTTTGCCAGCGCTATTTCCTTTACTGGAACCGGTGATGGAAAGTTTACACTGAATTCGGGTTTCGTTGATGTTATCGATATCATACTTGTTTGTACCGGAGTGGTGTTCTCCGCGATCCGCTGAAGTAATTGAGACCCTTCGGGGTTCAGCGACATTATTATTATTCGTTGTCTTTAGTGTCTAATTTCAACAACCAGGTGGTTCCGGCTTCCAGTTGAAAATCCTCGATTTTTGACATCGCGGAGCTATACAACTGGACCATCGTGGAGAATTCAACATCGGATACGAACAAATTATCAATCGATAACGAGATCAACCCGGATAATTTCGAGTATGCGTCGGATACTATTTGATGTTTTACTGTATACTCGTTGAGTTTTTTCTGAAAACACGATGATATCTTCCTAGTGATTGCGTTGGCGACTCCAGCAACTGTTGTCATCGCGGAGACAGCGATTGGAACAGCGATCGGGGTTATCGTGGTCACCGTGGATAAAATAACACCGGCGCCAGCTACTATACCCGACACCGAGTACACGACCGCGTCGATGGCGGTTATTTTACGACGGTATTTTTTTATTTTTACACGGTATTGTTCGGAAAGCGTTTTCAAGTTTGCGGAAAATTCTTTTGCGGTATCGAATCGATATTGATGTGACGTCGGTGATACCTCTGATTCAATTTCCTTGGTGGTCATTTTTATTTTAAAAGAGCTAGTGTTTTTAATTACTTAGATTCGCTACAAATTCCACATACCATGTAATGTTTGCCCCGGCTAGATTTCTATCAACGGCATAAATTGTAAACAGTTCAGTTGCGTTCTTGTCTATAATTGTTGATATTGTATTGTTAAACCCGGATGAACTCGACGATAATATATTAAACTGCATCATTGAAACCAGTGTCAATCGATAAATGCCCTTAACAGTTGCGGTGATATTTACTGTATTCTGTGTAGGAGTCCAATCGAATGATCCATGCCGAATTGTGTATACTGTGTTGATGATGTTCTCATGAGGGGTTTTTATTTTTTCGAATTGCTCTGCTACTCTCGGTAGCCCGTCTTTAATCGCTTCAACATCAGTTCTGATTATTCCTACTTCCTGCCAATGCGCGTCTATATTATTCTTGTTCGCTGCAACATTAGTTTTGATTGTTTCTATTTCCCGTGTATTCTCGGTCATACTTTTTTTGTTTGCTGCAACATCAAGTTTGATTGTTCCTATTTCATATGTATGCACGTCTATACCTTTTTTGTTCGCTGCAACATCAGTTTTGATTAATCCTATTCCCCGCCAATACGCGTCTATATTTTTTTTGTTCGCTTCAATATCAGTTTTGATTGTTCCTATTTCCTGTGTATGCGTGTCCATATTATTTATGATCGTTGTAACATCAGTTTTGATTGTTTCTATTTTCCGTCCATGCGAGTCTACATTATTTATGATCGTTGCAACATTAGCGCCGATTATTTCTATTTCCCGTTCATGCGCGTCTACACTCCTTTTGTTCGTTGCAACATCAGTTTTGATTGTTTCTATTTCCTGTCCATACGCAGTGATATCATTTATAGTTATTGTGATTTCATCCGGTTTGGCATTTTTTTTACCAAGGAATTTATCAAAGTTGTCATCGATCCTGTTAACATTTTTTCGTAACGAGGTAAATTGGCCCGACAGCGTCGTAAACTCCAAAATAGTATTTTTTATTGTTGCAAGATTCGGTTCGGTTACCGTCGGGGTTCCAAAAAAACTAGCGGTAGTGAGTTGTATATCGGTGACAGATTTTTTCACCTCGGCGACAGATTTTTTCACCTCGGTGGCAGATTTTTTCACATGCGCGTCAAGTTCGATCACGGATTCATTCAACCTTATAGTACCGTCTCGGATTAATTCTATTATTCTCTCTATCTCCACTATATGTTTACCCGGTCTGAGTCGTCCGTCGCTGGTATACAGCGCGATAGTGTTCTCGGCGGCATCACGCTGTCGTATTAAAACGTCATTCAGTGACACATTACCGGATTTCAATTTACCCTGGCGGTCTTGAAATACAACTATTTCGCCCGGGTCAACACTTGTTAGATTCAACATATCAGCGATTTCATCCTCAATTAGTTTTTTTATGTCGGCGGCGGTCGTTTCCGTGGATTCTTTCAGCGCCGAAACCGGTCGCCCCCAGATATCAATCATTATTATTGTAAATGTTATTCTCTAAAATCCGTTGAGCTTCTACGACCCCACTAGTGTATTCGTTTACAACCACATGAGGTGGTTTCCGCGATGATGAAATCGCCGCGAGTACGTTCAATACCTCACGGCCACATATCGGTGGGTCGCTTAAACGCTGTGTTGGCAGCGTGGAATAAAAAACCCGGGCTGAACACGCCCGGGCTGAACACGCCCGGACATACCGCATGAACTCTTTCGGCGGAGCTAACCCGTATGAATCAAAATAGACGATTGCACGCGGATCAATCGCGTACGCAACCCAATGAGTTCCCGCTCCGGAGGACCCATCGAGGTTAATTATACCGGTTTCAATATTCCTTGGTACCGCCGGTAATTGATCCCTCATAAAAACACCCCTGAAGTTTTTTATCGCTAGCGCGTTTGCGGCGTCTATTAAATCAAAATTAGACATTGGAGTCATAGACTCAGGAGTCATTGACTCCCGAGTCAATAAACGGTTCCCGGTAGTCTTAGACCCTTTCCCGAGTACCATGAATACGGGGTTCCCGGTAGTCTTAGACCCTTTCCGGCCACGGGTCGTTTTTTTTTTGTAGCCTTTCCCGGTTGCCTTCTTCAATGCCATCCCCGCCGCGGTACCAACGGCTCCTAACGCCGCCGCCTTAGCCACTGCTGGTGCGGCCGCGGCAATCAATGCCGGAATCGCAGCTAACAGCGGAAATATCCCACCGGTCTTTTCCATGTTTTTAATTGCTGCGGCTGAAAAATCTATTTGAACACCCTTTTTATTCTTCATCGCATTATTGAAATGTTTTATTTGACGCGCCGTCAACGATATCTTATGATTACCACCCGCCATCTGCAACGGCAGAGCGTTATTGTGGTTCCGCATTGTTTAGCCGACTTTGATCGTAATTTCTTGACTTGACCATCAGTCAACTCTACACTGACGACACTATACGACATTTATTGTAAACGCGTTTTGTGCTTTCAATTACATGTTTTCCACTGGCGCATCAACGATTCTCATTCGTCCACCAACACCTTCTAGCAGCATTGATTTATCGCTGAGAATGACAGCAACCGCTCTATAATTAACACCACCCGGGGCTATACGAGCTCGGAAGTGTATATCAACGACGGATTGTCTCGTTAAATCAAGATGTTCCAACGAAAAGTACTAAATCGGATACAGGTTTTTAAAATCAAGTTGTGATATTTGCAAACCAGTGTCGACGTTTTGATCACGACCCATATATGACAGCAATCGATGATACACACGTGCGACATGGTTGTCACCGTAATTAAGCTGTATATCCTCGGATGGTTCCTGTTGTCCGTTTATTCTCAGCGAAACCTCCATGACTCCTAATCGATCAAATATCATATGGCTGCGTTCTTGATTACCCAATCGTTCCCTATTCTGTAGCGCTATGAATATATGACGCGGGGCTGAAACACCCTGTTTTGATGCTAGGTGCCATGTAAACGTATCGGCGACGTTATCCTCTTTAGCATCAGTTGTTACCGCTAGCCAACTCAACAACGATTTCCCTCCCTGTTCCATAAATGCTAACAGTCGTGCTTCCGTGGTAACTGATGGAGTCAGCACCGGCATCCACAATGCCATTTTAGTTAAAATGACTTTACCGGCAGCGACGCCAGCAGCATGCCATATTGCATTGTTATCATCGCCCCTTCGCGTCAGCGCGATTGTATGCTTAGCCCCATAGACAACTTTTCTAACATTTCTGCAGAATCCAAATATGTGATGGAGTGGAATCGCGCATGAAAACTTTCGGCGTGGTCCTTGCAACATTCCTATTCGTGTTGCAAACCCTAGATTAAAATTATCGTTAGTACTTTTTATGATATTGAACTCAGCACCCGGTCTTGTTCTGCGGTCTGGGTTGGCTGCTTCAGCTTGATTAGGAACTGAAGTATCTTTTTCCACCAGCACGTTAATGTACTGAATATGATCAGCGTTATCGGTGGAGTCCTTTGCGAACATTATAGATGGGCCCGCCGATCTTGTATAATCATCCGAGTATCTCGCCAACCCAATTATCGTCGTTGCAACATCAACCTCGCGTTCTATTGATTCAATTTCTCGCCCGTCAATAAGATATCTGGCGCTCTCAAATAACGCCATGATACCGTTGTTGACAAAGCCAACTCGAACACGATGGTCATCTGCGTATGGTGCATTATCGGCGGCATTTGTCACGAGTTCTCCCTCGATTTCGATAAACGCTTCACACGGCAAAAAATATTTACTGGTATCTTGGACTTGAAGTTCAATTCGCGATCGTAGGTCAGGTTGCGCTGCATAATAAGAATAATATTGATAATCACGGACAGAATCATCCCTGCGTACTGGGGCGTCCATATCAAACGCGGGATCAGCGGTACGCGCAAACATTCTATTATTTATCATGTTGATGTTTTCAATTGCGATTTTTTCGTCGTAAATTCTTTGAATTTAAACCACTCCCCGCTATCGCGTTCATGAGCGCGTTGGTTGCCGCATCGGCGGATGGCGAAGTCGCCAACGACGGAGTCGTCGCCAACGACTCTAATTTTTCTTCCACGGCGTTATTTATTACTTTACTGACATTTGCAGGCATCACTGTCGTTGATGGCATTACCGGTGGTTTCTGTTTTTTTCTCTTGGATTTCACCAACGACATTAGTTTGTTCCGCGCGGCTGAAAGCGCCTTTCCGGCAACATCTCCAATGGCACTAATACCCTTATCACGAATAACATCAATAGCCTTCATTCCTAATTGTTTGGCTAACGGCGCCACTTTTGGAGCCATTCTTGTAAATAACCCTGCAATGGTGCTACCGAGACCATCTCCATAGTACGCGCGGTAAACAGGCAATCGCGAGTTTACCACGTAGACGAGTACTGGTTTATCATGGTTGTAGTGTATGATCATCCTTATTAAAAACACCAGTTTTCCAATTAATCATCCACGAGTTGGTCTATGAGCGTTCGATATGCATTAATGTCCATAATACCGCCTGCAAATAAACGCTTGCAAATATCAGCGGCCTCATTGATTATTTCCGTAGAGTTATTTCCGGCTCGTTTTCCTCCGATTAGTACTTCCAGCCGTGATATATCACTGAGAACACTATTAGGGCAGGTAACGCCGTAGGATTCTTTACCAACAGAGTATCCTTTTCCTTTTTTTGGTGTTCTACTCTTAACTTTCTCGAGGAATTCATCGTAATCGGGATCACCACGATGTGGTAATGCATCTTTATGTTTACTCGCTAAATACACTATTCTTGCCCAGTTCTCCGTCGAGGTTATTTTTTTCTTGTAACCTTCATTGATATACTCATCTCGAATGCTCTTAGTTGATGTTGTAGCAACAAAATTAACTAATTCTTCATCGTCGTCGATGTCTCTAATTTGATCTATTGCGGACTTTTTAAGAACATTGCGGGGTATATTTCCCTCTTTCTTTTTTTCTTCCGGTGTTTCTTTTTCTGGTATTTCTTCCGGTATTTCTTCTTCTGGTTCTTTCGCAGTAGCACCTAGTTCTTCTTCATCGGCCATTGTAACATAGGGTTCTTGTGGTTCGGTTATAGCGAGTGGTGGTGGCCTCCGTGTTGTAGCAGCCGCTATTTTTGCAGGGAGTGTTTCTAAAGACCTTTTTGTTTGTTTTGTCTCCGCCGCTATCTTTTCAAGCGCATCGAGGACGGGTACAGTTGCCGTCGTAACATCCTTAGTCGCTTTAGTTACCGGGGCAAATAACTGTTCACTTCCAACAGCAAAATCAGTTTGCATTTGTTGTCGCGTTTGAAGTTTCTCTCTCACTCTGTCTCGTAACGGTATAAACTTTCTAAGCGCTGCTAGTCGCTCTCTGGCTAGCCGAGTAGTAAGTGATTCACCTACCATTATTGCAAATTACTCCGCAAATTTCTAATTTTCCGCCGAGTGTACCATCGGGGGCTCCACGGAGTTTTCGTCTATAATCCTTCTAATGTTTTTGATCTTACTAGAAATCTCCCGGCGTCGTTCATAAACACGCCCAAGTTTTTTTCGTATTATTTCAACGGCAGTAAATAGTCCAATGAATGCATTTGCGTCATTGTGGTACAAGTTTTCATTAACTTAAATGTTGTAATCGTTTTATAAAAAAGTACTCGCGGGCCAGGGTAAAACGCCCTCGTTTCGACTGTTCGTTAATAATCTCATAATCGGATAATATTTTTTCACTGTCGAGACCATCAGATAATTCAATTCCTTGATTTTTTAATTTTGAAATCTCAGTTAATATATTATTGATGTCTTCGATATTCATTATTCTTATAAACATCTTATTTCTAATATCAAAAATTTTAATAAAATTTAAGTTAAAATTTAATAAAAATTATATGGACAGTACAATGCCGTAAATCTCCACTCGAGTGTTGTGGCAGATTACAGGCATACATGGACAGTACAATGCCGTAGATCTCCACTCGAGTGTTGTGGCAGATTGCAGGCATACATGGACAGTACAATGCCGTAGATCTCCACTCGAGTGTTGTGGCAGATTGCAGGCATATACATATACTTAATTAAGGACATTCACATCTTGGAACCCCAAAGCATACATCTCCGGGAGGGAGGCCTAGGGTGACAAACGTCATCGTAGACCGCCCAGAAGATATGCTTGGGGGACATCACTACATGTACTTAATTAAGGATGAATATATTTACAATGAAATGATTGATGGATGATGGGACGACACAAGACAGCACAAACATAAAACGACGGGGCGGAACTCTACGGCCAATTCAACCAATCAAAAGCAACCCAATTAAATTAACCCGGTTGCATGATTGTGAACAAAGGACAACCACACGCCCGGGTCAAGAGCGTGGGTTAGTTTTGATTAGTTGAATTGGCTTTCGAAAGCCCCAGGCTTATAACGAGTCATCTTATATATAAAGTGACTAATACAGCGGCGTCAGTCACAAGGTGTGTGTTAATTTGAATTCCCTTGAATCGTTAAATCCTTAAATACTTATTGATGGTGTTTCACGGCATTTAAATGAAACCAAATATTTGAATAAAACATTAAAAAAAAGAATACAGCTGTTAGATAATAGTGTGTATTTCATTAGTTTTCATCGTAAAATGATTAATTAATCGCAACATTAATTGGACTTCAAGGGACATAACTCTTGTCATGCGACGCTATCACAAACGAGTTATCTCCCTTTGATGTTATATATGAAAATCGAATTCTGTGTCCGGTCTTTTTTGAGATCGCTGTTTGATATATTCGTTCTGCAACAAATTGTATTGAGGCGATACAAATGTCAAAATATTTTCCTGCCTCATTCATCGACTGAAATATTTTTTCCTCGTGAGTTGTTGTATCAAATGACTTTACGGGTTTTGCTTTCTTTGAGTATTTACCAGTTTGGCCTTTTTTACTATTTTCACTCTGAGAGATGGCTTGCAGATTACACAGTCTGTTATTTTGATAATTAGAATCAATGTGATCAATAACGAGACTATCTTTGATCAATCCGTGGAAACATTCATAGATGATTCTGTGACAGAGATATTTTTTCCATCCAGCAGTAAACATTAAATACCCGTGATTGTTTTTCCATCCAACCGGCTTCTTCAGTCTGCGGTTTCTAACAATACCGTCGCGAGATTCCTCGTAATTGACGAGCAGGGGGTGCGGCTGAAATTCTTGGTCCATTTGTATAATAATACTACTTGTCTAATTTATTATTTGGTTTAATTATGAATCTTTCAACGTAGTCTTGGGGGGTTTTGATGACGAAGTCGGCGGTGGGGTCAATGACGGCGTTTTTAATTCGCTTGTCATAATAGCGTTTTAGTTCCCTGTATCGCTTTTCGCCACAATTAATACACAACTGCGATTTTCCTCTTACACCAACGTGACAAACCAAGCACGGGAGGGGGCCAAGAGAACCATTACGAACGCTTTGTAAATGATACCCGCAGAATTCACCTCTACATGATTTATTGCACGGGGTTATCGACCCAATCATCAACCATTTGCATTTATTCATTATACTATATTCTTTCATTTAAATACTTGTTTTAATTATATGGATGAGTTTGAGAGATTAGCAGTAATTAAGCCCTGGAAAAATATTAAGTTCAATCTCGATAGAGTCCTCAAGGACACACCAAAAGCGTTAATAAACGATAAAACCATGTTGAATAAAATACGCGATTGTATCAATGAATTCAAACGTGATGGTGCATCTCATAGTTGGTCAACATTTCGAATTGATGGTGTTGTTGATGCTACCATGAACGACAACCGCGCAGCAATGATAATATCACAACTTGACGGTAAAAGGTATTTCTTCAGAGTAAAATTCATTGTCCGGGTGGAATCAGGCGATTGGATCATACGTGATAAATTTGAACCAGTTTTCAGCGACAAGAAAACAGTCACTGTCAGCCGCGACTCCAAGCCGGGGTTGTTAACCGGAATTGACAGACCATACTATGAACGAGCGTATCCTGAAACAGCAGTTGTTTATGGAATATACCCGTTAAATAAGAAACCTGATATCGGAAAACTGAAACCGATGAAACAGTCAACTGGGATAAATTGTGTAGCAGAACGAATAATAGAGCATTTTACAAATGCATGTCGAGGAAACAAATTGACTGATTTACGACGTAGCAAAATCAACCAGTGGGAACTAACCGTAAAAGAGCGTGGAGCAACCATCAGCGACATAGCGAGATTAGAAACATCGCTGAGATTTCCAATAACCGTTACAACGATAACCGGTGAAGTATTATACGAATCAAAGTATAAATCGAAGGGAGCCCCAATCAAAATTATTGATCATAACGAACACGCATGAACGCCCGCGATCACAATATTTCCACGGGATAGAACAGTAAAGTATATACCCGAAGAATTCCTGGGAGAACAATTCTCCAAGGACGGTTTTCTCGCGGAGAGGAAACTATTTGATGCTATTGCCTACTTGTGTAAAAACGACCCTGTATCAGTGTGGTTACTTCGCAGCGCTGAAAACGATGCGGATACCTTTGATCAGTTTGTAAGACCAAACGGCGAATTATATCGCACTGAAGCATTTCACAACAGGATGAAAAAAACCGCCATAGAATTTGAGGAGCATGATGAACAACTGCTAACAAATTGTTTTACGATTCCATCGGTTGTAGCTCATGTTGCAGCAAGGAAAAATGCGTGGAGACCAACGCGCAAGGAATTTCTGCCGGATGTACAATCCAGTTGTTTGGAGTATTATCACGGTGGATTATGGAACACTGAATACAACCGCGACGCTATGATCTCGGTTGATATGGTTGCCTGTTATCCAGCGAGTTTTCTCGGGTATGGATCCGCCGCCGAGTACTTTAGACGATTTGGACACCCCAGTCATGAAATGACTCGTGTTGCTATTAATGGACCACTGCCTGATTTTGATTTAACCGGATTCGCTCGCATAGTATCATTTGAATTCGCGGCAGGACTCCATCGCTGTTGCTATATTTGGATCGGTAGACACATGGCTGAAAAGAAGTGGCTGCCAATAGCGCTGCTACGGTATATGATTGATTGTAGCATGCTAGTTTCGTTGATTGTCAGTGACGCGATTATATCATACCGGGCACAGACTGAAGTCTGGTTACCAGAACCGGAGCGTCTAGATAGCATAATTGACGAGTCCAGAAAAAACATTGATGCCGACGAGGAATATATCATCGAATGGTCCAGGAGGATATTTAACCAACGAAACCGCGAGGCAAAAGATCTCGGTAGAAGAATAATCGGTAAGTTCACACAAGGTGGAAAAAACTGCGACTACAAACGATATTGCTCACGGCTGATTATAGATGACGCAGAATATGATTTCGTAATCAAGGACGCAGTGGCAAAAAATAGATACGTGAACTGCAAAACAGCTTTCTTGTCCAATGGAACGAGGTTGGGTACAGTTGTTACCTATAGCGATGGAGACAGCCCGGCGTATCCACATTTGAGGGCGTCTATGCTGGGTTATGCCGCTATCAATTTATTCTCGATGATAAATAGATTCCCCGATACCGCGGTTAGAGTAGCCGTTGATTCGTTTTATGTTGACGTAGCGTATAAGGGAAACGTAGCCGA
This sequence comes from Sinohyriopsis cumingii, assembly GCA_028554795.2. Classification (NCBI taxonomy): domain Eukaryota; kingdom Metazoa; phylum Mollusca; class Bivalvia; order Unionida; family Unionidae; genus Sinohyriopsis; species Sinohyriopsis cumingii. The sequence goes on from CM068825.1 coordinate 39,881,613, forward strand.
GTTTACTAGTCCGGACGAGAGTTGGGGTACATGGAGAATTAAAAATGAAATACGACGCGATTATTCCCCGTCAGCAGATGTCACCGTTGAGAACAACTACTTACGCGGTGATAAATTGTCAGAATGGTCTAATGGACCATCGTGTTCTGATCCAATTTGTAGACACAAGACGGTTTATTTAAGCGGCTGTGGCGGGTCAGGAAAGACGACTCGGGCAATTGAATTATTTCGAACGCGGGCAAGTATAATCGTGCTTACACCGACCCATAGACTAGCGCGAGAGATAAAACAACGAAATGTTGACGCCGTTACTTATCACAGCTTTTTTCGATACAGCGGCGGTGAGTGGACTCCTGATCGAATGGGTGAAAAATTTATTCCCGACATTATCATCTGGGATGAGATATGTACTGTTTCGTTAGATACTTTACAAATGTTTCTTGAGTGGTTGTTGCGCGCGAATACAGCGGTAATCATGTGTGGGGACCATGGCCAACCACCACCATTTGTCGGCGAGGGTCCACATGATTGGTTGAGCGGGTTCGTGGACTATTATGAAGAAACCGATACTGATTACCGAGCACTTGATGAACAACTGCGCGAGGTTAAAAAACTAATCAGATTACAGCCGGATAGAGTTCAATGTGAAATAATTCGCGAGGTGATTCCGGAAACGCCGTTGAATGAATTCTGGGAAACATGGAGACCAAACGATTTGATTGTAGCGAGTAGAAAGACAGTCAGAGACACACTTCAGCGGAAGTTGTTTACGTTGCATAAGGAAAAGTTTCCAACGCGTCCAGTGCCGTTATGTTATAGACCCGCGGACACACGGCGGCAGAACATTGAAGTTGAAATCCCGGGCCCGACAGCGTCGGGGACAAAAAAACAAATTCTCGTGCTGAATGATATTGTGCTCGTTGATATCAGCGTCGTCGAGGACGCGCTACGTGCTGATAAATCCCCGTGGACGCTAGGATACGCAACAACAATACATTCCTCGCAGGGACAAACCATCACGGACACAATTGTTTGGATAGTTGATAATCGCATCGAATGGTCGAATCTAGTCTATCTTGCAGTGTCCAGAGTACGAAGGATAAATCAGCTTCGAAGAATTGTTATTGACGAAGCCACCGACGAAGCCGGCGACAAAGTCACCATCGATGCAAGCGTCATTGATAGAAAACTCTCGGGTTACCGCCAACAGGATAAAAAAAAACAGCGGCGTTTTGATATTGATGCCGAATTAATAATCTCGCTACGACAACAACAGAATAATCACTGCGCGAGTTGCAATTGTATAATGAGTTGGCGTTATTCGGATAAAGACACTCGCCAATTTACCGTGGATAGGATCGATAACAGTCTCGGTCATGTCAAAAACAATGTGAGGTTGACCTGTCTTGAGTGCAATAGACGCAACGGCGCTAGTTAAGACCACGTGGGGGCAATTGAGTATCGTTAGGTATCACTTGTAGTTGCTCGCGTGTAAATCCGCGCTGAGGAGCAGTTGAATCCAGTCTATAGATCGGTGGTCTACCAGTTGATCGTGTTATCGTTGATATGTTATGTGTGGTAACACTCCAAATAGGATCAGTAGCTCTTTTTTTACCGCCTTCAAGCTCTCCTGGTTCATATAGATATCTCACGGTAACATCGCCGAGAATCGGCTTGGAAACGCTATTTATTTTTGATTTTCCGGGTATATACTCGTATTTAATCGCGTCGCTGGGTTTCATGTTGATTGCTCGGGTAATCTCGTTATTTAACGCTGCAATTACACCTGGCAACCTTTTAACCCATTCACGAGATCGTTTTTCTTGGATGAATTCCTTCGCGTATTGATATCCAAATAACCGTTCAGCAAGAGTCCGATTGAATCGTTCAACAATTGCCTGATCACGATGTAGCGCAGTATGACCTCGTCGTATCGCGACGCTATGATGTTTCAGCGTTGATAAAACAGCGCCGCGAAATTCACTACCGGGATCAACTTGTAATAGATTTGGCCAGCGCAGAGGACCTCTTCGATAAATTCTTTCAAACGCAGCGGCTACTTCAGTTGCCGACTTTGTTTTTAACGGCTCCGCTTGTTTGTATCGACTCGCAACATCAACTACGGTTAGCGCGTATTTGTAACCGTTGTCATGCGGCAAAAATAGTATATCAGCCTGATGAACTTCATTAGGTACGCTGACATCAAAGCGCGAGAAGTTGATTTGTTTAGGCGGTGGTAGATAGATTTGCCATATAGCCTGTTTGGATAACCAATTAGCCGCAGTGGTCTTTGTTACCTTTGCAGCGCTTGCAAGCTTACCAATTGCGGCCTTCCCCTTCCAGTATCCTCTCGGAGAATAATAGATGGATTCCATGTTGTTATTATAAACGCTAGCGTTTTCAATTACCAGCGCGAGAAGCTCCGCTTCCAATCATTAATTTACCTTTCATAGCCGATTTTACCAACCATGAGGCCAATTTTTCTTTGACGGATTTATCAGGAATAGCATTTAATGCGTGAATTAATTTTACATCCGCGATATGACGCTGTTGCAGATCGCTACTTTTGTAAGCAACATCATGAGCATGACACGCCTTATCGATAGCGTTTATTGGATACTCACCGGGTTTGGGCTGATTTTGATCATCGAGTCTAATATCTAATCGTGTTCCGGGGCCACAGTAGTTATATCCTGGGAGGTGTTTTTCTCCTGGATACTTTGCCCACGGTGTTCCGGGGAGTTTTGCCAATTTGGCTGCGATGTCACCTCCTCGCTTTTTTTTAAAACATCTCCGGGTCTAATAGAAATAAATCTAAATTTCTTTGTACCGCATTGTACACACTTGCCAGTAAGGGCCGATCTGTTATTTCTTGTTGTAGCGGTTGTCATATCATTTGTGCCAGTACGTACTCTACACTTCACACAATATAGATCCATAATTTATGTATAGAGATATGAATATAATTGATTTTTCGGCGACTAAAACAAGAGAACCAGTTAAGCATGTTGCAGCGTTACCAAACTCGATCCGGATGATTATCATCGGACCATCTGGATCCGGCAAGACGCAATTGTTACTCAATTTAATAATGAGATGGATGAAGTGGGATAAGTTGTATTTGGTTGCTCCTAGCGTAGATGATCAACGATGCTACGAGGTGTTGAAAGATTTCAACGAGAATGCATCAGCGATCGCTAAAAAAAAATGTTATTGAGTTTATTACAGATATCAATGATGCACCGGGTATTGATGATATTGATGGCGACGTTAACAATCTAGTCGTGTACGATGATGTTATGTTAGATAATCAAAAAAACCCAGCTAGGATATTTTCCAGAGGCAGGCATAAAAACACTGACGTGATATATGTCACTCAACGATACACTCAGATTCCAAAAGTAATTAGAGACAACTGTAATATTCTTGCTGTGTTCAACGGCGTTGATACACACACGCTACGAAATATTTGGCAGACATGGTGCGGCGGTGACATGGACTTTAATGTTTTTCGAAACTTTTTTAGTCATGCTCAGTCGACCCCACATGGATTCGTAACGATAAATTTACATGATCCTCGGACACGATATTGTATCGGACTTGACCAAATATTCGGTTAGTTGTAAATAATTTTCATTGTAAATAACCACTTAGCAGCAGAGGGGGCGATGACATCGACGCGGTCGTCGATGTGCTTACCGGACGCTGACGACGCTGGGGATCGACGCGCAGAAGGTGTTAATTAAACCAAATGACGATTGGACGATCCCCCAACGACGTCGTCGTTTTTTTTTTACCAGGCGCTGACGACACTAGATCGTTGAGTTGCAGAAAGTAATAATTAAGCAAAATAACGATTGGACAAAATGTCCGATTCGCCCCCTCTGCTGCTTGCCAGTTCTATAAAATACACATTTTATTTACAGAGAAATGTAAAAACGATAAAAGCATACAAATCTACAAACCGTTCATGTACTCAGACATCGTTCTTGAAAAAAAAAAGCGAAGCCCAGCTCGACAGATCTTTCTATTTCTTTAAGGTTCTTCGAAGTGAAATATATTGCATGGTACTTGATAAGACAGTATATATAAGAAACAGTGAATTAGCACACGATTTACTGTGTCACGTTTACTCATTATGAATTGACACACTGAATCAATTGTGATTGCTCGAATGCCTTATTAAAAAAAGTATGTGCTTCTCAGAAATAAATGGACACAACTAACGGCAGCCTCCACACTTCACTATTGGATTACATTTTTAAAAGTCCCTATTAGCAATATTTACTGACTTGTTGACATTCATTAGTAATGTCCAGTGTTTACTGCATTTACAGCGGGGGCTTTGTCACATTATTTTTTCGGGCTAAAATGAATACAGACACGAATCAACAAATGAACTTACTTAAGTGCAGATTTACTATCGTGATATCTCCAACGTTACTACAAACAGGAAATCTCAGCCCATAATGGAGTCAGGTCATAACAAAGTCATCCCAATGTAGATTCGGCACACACAAATTGAATTAACACACACACACACACACACACACACACACACACACACACACATATATATATATATATATATATATATATATATATATATATATATATATATATATATATATATATATATATATATATATATATATATATATATATATATATATATATATATATATATATATATATATATATATATATATATATATATATATATATATATATATATATATATATATATATATATATATATATATATATATAACGTTTGCACAGCCCAGTTAATATGTCGTGTATAAACTAAGGTATTATTACAAACCATACTTTGAGGCCCGGGCCTGTTCTAAATCCGTCTCCGCGTGAACAGACAGCGAGAAGGACATTGTCCGCTAAGTTTGATTCGATCGGGTCAAAGCGACATCACATTATCGGAATTGAGATAGAGGGTGTGGTAACAATTTCGATTCGAATTATAACTTCTCACTAGCAAGCGAAATTTAGTCTCGTCTGGGAAGATTGTTGAGCAATATAAGGTTACTCCGAGGGAGCCAGTCGTAATTTGACGGTAAAACTTAGAGAGTTGATTCTAAGGAAAGACAAAGCTTCGTCAAGGAAGCTTTTGGGGGACAGAACATTGGGTTCAGTTGAGTCCCGAGTCTCTAAGAGGGTGGACGGAAGTGAGACTAGCAGATCAGTCAGAGTCAACAAGTCTAGTCGGGGCACAGAGTCAAGGAGGAGTAGGAAAAGGAGTCGAGGAGGAGAAAGTGGAGAAGGAGGAGGAGTATAGAGAAGTAGAAGAGAAGAAGAAATTTGGAGAAAGTCGGGAGGAAGAGGAGAAAGAATATGAGGAATAGGAGAGAAGACCATATAGATTAGTAGAATACAAGGACGTGGAAATACGTGGGAAATTCGGAGCACTTGACTACTTCATTGTTATTAAATTGTTATTCGCTGTATTGGGAGCACTACACCCGAATCATACACACCTATCACAGTTGGCGGCTTCGTCCGAGATATGAATTAGACAATAAATATTATCATTATGACCTAAAGTATTATTTAGTAGAAAGTATTAGTGAACAAATGTAAGATATTTTCCATCCTGTGTATTTGAATGTTTATGATTTTTCAACTTGTATATGGTATACTTTTATATTTCCATGCTTGGTAGATTTCAGTTACTTGCTGTCATTGTGAAGCAAATATCGAGCAAAATATCTTACCTGAGCGATGTTAGTTATTGTCAACAGGTAAGTATTATGTTCGGAACGTGTAACATATGTGGATTGTTTAGTAAGTGGAGACAGAGTATCACTTACTGTTAATATCATCATCAAATGGTAACAGAAAGACAGATGATTAAAGACTATCGCGACATGGGCTCGGAAGATCTAGGGTAAGAGGGAAATCAACGTATCAGCGTTCATAGAGGAGAGAATCAAAGAATGGACGGTCGAAAAAGCAGCAGAACGAGAGCTGACCAAGATAGCAGCGGACAGAGAGGCATAAAAAGAGATAGCCAAGATAGCAGCGGGCAAAGAAACACAGAAAAAGTTGGTGCTGGCCAAGATAAGAGCGGACAGAGAGACACAGAGAGGGAGCTGGCGCTGGCCAGGAGATCATCGACCGCAAAAGAAAGAGAGCTCGCTCATGCCCTCGAAATGGAGAAATTAAGAGTAGAAGCTAGGACCACCGATAGGGAAGACTCCAGTTCGAGTTCTGGAGGGAGCGTAAGACCGAATGATACATATAATCTGCCGCGATTCAGTGAGAAAGGAGTCCATTGGCGATTTCATCGTGCAATTTGAGAAACTCGCGTGTGTTCATAAAATTCCCGAACAACATTGGGCGATTAACGTATCAGCCTTTTTGCAAGGTGCAGCTCGCGTGGTTTACCATAACTTAGCCGCAGAAGAAGCTGACGGTTACAACGCACTCAAGAAGGCCCTTTTTGGTAATTATCGGCTGACCGCCGAAAGGTACCATAAACGTTTCAGGGACTCGCAAAAAAGGTAACGGAAATCCACTCTCAATTCCACACCCGTGTTTGAGGGTTATTTGAGAGTGGATAAAGATGTTGGAAGTCGAACGATCGTACGACGGGCTACGCGAGTTTATACCCAAGGAACACAAGGAACACTGAGTACGTACCGTCTCGAGTTGACAGTATTCCTAGCAGAGAGAGAGAGAGAGAGAGAGAGAGAGAGCACCGGATTCTCAATGAGATTGCCTGCATGGCGGAGAGATACAAGTAGGCACACTCAAAGAGCGGAGATCCTGGCGGGTACGGACCGACCCGACACACTTCATCCTGCCGTGTGGTTGATTGAGAGCTGGCAATTCGTTAACGTCAGGGCGACAGGAAGGTCGTAGGGAATCTACAGATAAGGATGTCAAAAATAGACCAGGAGAGGCTTCACAAAAAAATGAGCCTTGCTGGACGGCGATGGCCACCGACATGCTATAACTGCAAGTGCAAGGGGATTTTTGCAAGATATGTCAAAGGGCAGGCAGACCCATGTGATTGTCGTCGCTTGGATGGAGTGCGAGTCGTACAGGCACTTGTCCAATGGCACAAAACAGTTTGGTTGTCGAGTTAGGTAAATAATCTTGTCAAAAATGAGTATGTTTCTTCAAAGTGAATCCAATCTCCCGTCTATAACACAGACCCAAACAGACCAGAAGCGCTGAAATATCAAAAGAGTAGGTTTAGCTGCTTGGTCTAAATCTTTCTAGTGAAATAGTAGAAGCGGCTGAAATAATTGTTCGGACCTGACACATCAGTTTGGCATACTAACATTCCTAATTCTTGTTGTAACTGAAATTTCGGTGAGATTACAATTAGGAGGTAAAAGAAGTTCCTTTACTCGTAACAACTTAAAACTTTTGCATGGAACTAACATGAGTGTTAATATTTTCATACGGTCCAAAGGTACAAGAGTCATGTCTTTCCAGAAAAGGATTTTCTTTCTATTTTCCTCCAATTCATCTCATCGCTCCTTCTAAACGAGGTCCATTATAGATCCTAACAAAATATTGATCACTTTAAAAAAAAAAGCATGGGCAGAAATCCTCGAATTTGAACTAGCATTGTTTTGTTTTCACTTACGGGTATATTGTTTTTCGCCATTTGACGAAGAACATGCTAATACTTTCACTGATGTTGGTCTGGACCTCGCACTCGTCTCTGGTAGACAATTTGATAAACCTTTTCTGGTGATTTTGTAGTAAGTGTACGATTTAAGCTGATATGTCGTTTTCACGTGACAGTCTGGCTCTTTCCCCGACTGTAAAGCTACTTTCATCATGACTACTTGACTAGCACGACATTTGAATGCCAATCCTTTGACTTTGCACTTGCTATGCACATGACCCTGTCAGTCTCTGTATTGGCATCTGTAATTTTTGAGACCGCTTACAGAACGTACAATAGTGCATTCTGGCTGTTTGTCCATCAACGATAGTAAAGGATCCTCGTCGACGTCTTCTTGACTGAGGGCGCCAGATGCACTTACGACTATTTGGTGTAAAAAGTATTAGATTAGAAGTTCCAAGGCATCATACAATTTGTCATCAGTATTATCTGTCACATGTGCTACAATGAGGATTTTTCTAACGTCGTCCAAAGAAGGGATGAGGGCGGGCACAGACGTTGTCACTTTTTCGTAATGTACCATGTTCACATATTCACAAATGATTTCCACGTGGTCTCATGTTTTCCTTTGTCGTCCGCTGGTTGAATGTACTGATTTGAATCTGCTAAGTGTTCCGTCTTCCGTAATATCGGACGCTGATCCAATTGTCTCCACAAAATATTCAACGTAACTTTGCCGAACGATCATCTTCCTTTGTTCTTTGTCACGTGTCGAAAGAGATGCATTCTCAGGAGTGGTACCGTTCCTTGAATTTGTCTTAGTTTTCTGGAGTCTGACACCTGGAAGTATATTCACTAGATTTCTGTTCGGGATATTTGTTGACGTACCTGGAAAGATCCTTCCTTGGAGTGGTTGTCCTTTCGCTATTGTTCTGTGTCCGGAAAGTGCTAATTGCGCATACATCATTTTAAAAGCGGAATCCATGATCTAGAGCATGAATTATTTTGGCACTCACACACGTTCCTGTCAAAGCGTGTACTTCATCCTTGTGGCAACCAAGTTGATTTTGATTACATGTTTCAGCACACTACGGCAGAAATGAAATGTTAGGTTTCTCTGGCAATGACGTGGTAGTACAGGGTGATACGAGTTCGTTGGGGTAATACTTTGCATTTCATCAACCATTTGTATTGACTAATGTGTTCCACGTCAATGTGTTATGCTAAAAATTCAGGGTGATCGGTATTGACATGATGTTAATTGCACACCGCAGAGATACAAAGAACACTCATCACTATAGCTGATTTTCTCTACTTGAGATTTATCCACGTCGTACAGTAAGTTATTGCATTGGTTAGTCCTCCAAAAAACTGTTGTGTGGATTCAAAGGTTCCATATCCACCACCTGGGTCGTAGAGGAGAATGTCAGAAAATGAGAGAATTAAAACGTGTCGATTGGTTTTGGTATTGAAATAGTGTGGAAACTAATCTCTTGCCGTTGTAAGCATCGTACTTCAAAACATGGCTAAATAACTCATATAATCTTGAAACTGTACTTGCCCCACTTACATGCAAATGAGTTTTACTCAGATTGTAGTGAATGTTGGACATTCTGTTCGTTGCTCTGATAAATGTTTTAAAACGAAGTGTCAGTCGTATCATGGGAAATTAAGAGCCACCCCTGTTATATGTCTTTAGGTATCGACGGTAGTGACTACACTCAACACTCATTTAGCAAAATTGGGAAGAGATTTGGATACGCAAAAGATCTTTTCTTGTCTTCCTGGTATAATACTATAAAAGGGACAATGAAATGTTCTTCTACGCGCTTCTGATAAGCACGATGAACTACGCAAATACTAGTTAGGTGAGTGCCTGTGTCCTGTGAGGACTCAAAGTAAAAATGATAAAATCCACTTGCTTCTTTTTTGTTTTTATAGTGTTATTCCTTTAAGTTTTCCTCGAGTTCGTTTGTTCTAATAGTTATAAATGTAACACTGATACTCAAAGTCCACGATTTTGCCACAAAAATTAGATCTTTTGGCTCCTTTACAAACGGGTCTGTTTCGATTATTCTGCCAAATAAGATTTCCAAAGGTGGAGCACAACCTCAATGGTTCGCAACCACTTTCTGAGGTTGTGGTTGCTACATACTATGTTTTTCGTAGCAAGACGGATTGAACAATGTTTTTTTGCAAGGAAAGCAGTGAATTCGTTAATTTCGTTTAGGAATACAAGGTCATTAAGCTTAAACTCACGACATCTTTCTCCACAATAAACGTCCCAAATAGTAAATCGTTGGTACCATTTTTTGAAATATTAATGCTTCAGATTCTTGGGTTAATTGTATTAACATCGACACTCTCTTGATGGTGATACTAGTGAATGAGTTTTCCATCTGGAAAATATGATTTTCGAAACAAGAAAACACTTGAAGGTAGATATTCATAGCGAGTGGTCAACACGTCTAGATTCGGCATTTCAGGATTCGGCATTTCAGGAATGCCACACACGGTATCTTTAGATGTGCCTGCTTGCTGCAAGGTGTTTTCCTTCTCTCTGTTTTTGGCTCTGTACGACTGTAGAATGCTCACTGCGAATGACAGAGAGATATAACGCTCTAACGTTTGATTGGTGGAACACTTCTATCCGATTCCAGGCTGTATACAGATGCGCATGGTTTCACCTATTCTAATGACAACTCAACAAGGTGTGGTCAAGTTTAGAGTCATCAACCATAGATTCGGGCATGATCTTTAACCCAGATTACCCATTGTTTGTGAAGGCACAGTTGGTGATCACAGACATCACATACACAGCGATATGGAAAAGAATGATTTGTGGAGAGGCAAGAGAGTTTGAAGGGGCTCTGGAACTATTGTGAGAATGATTAGAAAAAGAACGAGGAGAGCAGTGAAGCGATGCAATATATAAGAACCGACTTTCGTTATCAAATCCCAACTACCCTTTTCAAAGCCACTCATATCACAAAGCCACTCATATCACAAGAGATAATCATCATTTGCCAAAGGTTTGTGTATGTATATACTTGTGTATGTTTTGTATATCTCTATTCCTTCAACAGAAACGAAAACTTAAAATCCCTTACCCCTTCTCCTTCGTTTGTATATGAGCAGAGGTAGAGTAATGTGTCTGTAAGCACTTGTACCCTTGTTTGTGTTAATGATAGTACACTAGTATGTTGTTTGAGAATGCGTTTCTGTTTCATTTCCGTTATTTTACACCTACTCCTCTCTTATGTGATATATTTGTTTGTATGTAAGCATGGCATGTACGTATAAACACTCGTATCATTTTCATTAGATGGTAGGAGTATGTGTAATCATAAATCGGTTGATGGATAGTGGGGGGGGGCGCTTGGATGGTAACCAAAACGTGGGCTCTTGATAGTCTGTGTGGTGTCTTCGATTGTAATAAAATGTGTACGCTGGATAGTATATATGGTGTGTGTTGGATTTTAACATTACCATTCCCGTTTGTCTCCATAAAATTTCAACCTTTTATGTTCCAATAAACTCGCGATCCTTTGACACTATGAAACATTTTGATCCTAGAAAACGTTTCACCTTATGATACCATCCCCATCAAAAACCAATGAATACTTTTAAATAAGATTTCTTGTATGACCCCAAAGTGCTTACCAAGGTAAACATATTTGCTAATATCAATTGGCGTTAGGCCCCAAGTGGCACTTATAACTACTAAAGGTTAAGAATTTTTGTTTATCTTGTGGGTTTAGTACATAGTGTCCAGTATATGTAGTGGAAGAAGAGTCTGGAATATTGCTGGGAAGAACCAGCAACCCAGGGGAATCTACTGCAAAGTTTTCTCGCATATATATTGGCCGAGCGGAGACTCCAACTCACGCGGTCAGAGGTGAGATTTGTGACGGAGTTGTAAAATCGTGCATGTCAGGCAACTCGGCCGCCAGTGCTCAAAACAATTTTAGTAGAACCATTGTGAAAACATGGAGGATATTTGGAGGATATTTGATTGGATCCAGTGGATAACATATGTATTAAAAAGAAACCCACTATTTCTACGAGTTGCGAATCCACCAGTAGAAATACCAGAGGTTTTCACGCACTGGATGACTGAGCTCAGTGAAAAAATAATTCTTAACTTCACTTAAGGGAATTGTCCAATTGACGGGTTGCTATAAGTATCATTATACCAGGTGAGAGATGAACTGGCGATCAAATCGCTTGATCGACTGTCACAGTGAAAAAATAATTCTTAACTTCACTTTAGGGAATTATCCAAATTATACCTACTGGATAATCCACTAATTCACGGGCTATCAAAAATAAATAATTGTATGCTATGGAAGTTATGCTTTTATTCATACAGAATTACTACCACATATCTAAGATATGCAAAGATTGGTGTCTGTTTGATTTGCATCAAAAGAGCAATGACATTTTCGCTCTCTACATTATTTTTAGCTCTGATATTTGAGAATAGGAAAAAAAGATGTACATAGTGTTACAATTCTATAGTCACAAACTAATGTAACGGAAAAGAAGTCAAACTTACAAATTTTGTAAAACATAACAAACAATTTAATTATCAAAGTGATAAATGAAAAATTTGACAGGAACTTACAATACAGTGAAGTAAATCCAAATTAGTCTTAATAAAGGCCGATGAAAGACCTAAACTAATGAAAACTCCTTTTAATTTTCAAGACTGGACATGTATTTGTCCTTCAAGAACCATGACGTTGTCAATAATTTATAACAGTTCCAGAACAATATAATTGTTTAAATAATGAGCATTTTCTATCATTACTGAACAGTTCAAGTGTTTTTCCTCTCGAAACATATGTAAGTACAACATAAAACACGTCTGCAGACTTACATCAGGAACACAAAATGTGTGAATGACTCCAGAAATCGGAATCAAACTGAATGCTTACATATACGGTATATTGCGACTGTGCTTCGCAATAGACCACATGTGATAGCATATAAAACCACAGAATTATTCTCGAGACTCTCATATTCATTCAGTCACTGAGAAACTATGCCATAGCCGCCAATTTAAGTCTTCTCATTACGATTACTATTATTAATTGACAACAGGTACGTAAACATCTGTGTATAGATCCTATGCACTTTTCGGTTTTAAGAGTCAGGTCACGTACAAGTTATAACAAAAGATCTTATATACAGTTTACGACCATGAATAAAAGTACGAAAATGAAATAAAAATCATGTATCAGGAATTGCTGAAAATATAGATATACATAACAATAGAAAAGTATTGACAGCTATATATTTTCTTTTGCAGCGTCCCAAACGTCTTAAATGTTCAGTTCAATGAAAAATTCAAAGATTTAGCAGCTTAATCTTTTTTGAGGACACACCTATGGAAATTATGTGCATCCCTTTAAAGAGGTTAAGCAATATACACGTCATAAATATTTGCATGTCGTTCTAAATGTATGCAAAGTTCTCAAACATGACACATCGTCATGACACATGTCATGTTCACAACCTTATCTTGGTCATGCAAAGATATTGAAGTTATCATTCCTTTTCTGAACACGCTTGGTAACAGACGTATCAGTAGCAAAATGAAGCTGGCGATTGTTCTCGTCTTCGCAACCATTGTTGGTAAATATTGCATTTTCACCGGTTTCAATCGGCATACACGTATATATTCTTTACACACACACACACACACACATATAATATGTAAAGAATATATATATATATATATATATATATATATATATATATATATATATATATATATATATATATATATATATATATATATATTCTTTACAGAAGTTATTTCTAGATGGATCCAGTTTTATTGAAAGCTATTATGTGCTGCAATGGAAAATGTTCATATTAATAAATATTTATGATGAAGGTTCAGAGTTAGGATTCCTTTCTGCTAGTAACTGCAGTAGTCTTGGTTTATTTGAAAGGATACAACGGGTTAATATTGTGGCTTTATTTTAATCTCTTTATGACATGCTCCAGCTCATAATTAACATATTGGTGTAAAGGTAATTAATTTTGGCACTCAGTATCTCCAGCTCATAAAGATCCGTAGCGGAGAGCGCTTCAGACCACTCGGCCACTCGAGGCCCCAGTTGCGTTTGTAATGATCATATCAGAAAGTTTGATCGATGATGAGAGTAATAAAACGAGTCATCATGATGAAGTAGTTATTTTTAAACCATAGCTTATAGTTTGAAGATGATCATTTTAGGTAAAAGTTTGGCGTTTAGAGCTTGCTATTTCTATATTTTCCACAGATGTATAGGAATAGGAAAATATTTAACGATTGTATATATTTGTCATTCTTCATGAGAGAAACTATAAGCACGTATCATCTTTTTAAATTAATTACATGGTTATGTTTTATGTATTTGTTAATTATTTCCATTACATAATTTGGTACAGTGGCTCAAACTGTGTGCATCACGGGTGCTGAATGCTCATGTCTTGTAGGCCACGCTGGACTTTGTAGTGAAAATGTGTCATTGTGAAATCGCACATGAGTGTTTTGAAGACCATCAGTGCCTCTGTCCTCCTGGAGTAACCGCGTCATGCTACAGCTATCGGTGTCTATTTCACTTTCAAAAGTAATTGTTTTTACTTATATAAAAATGCTCATTTTTACTGTCACTGACAAAGTTAATTATTTTTCACTTATCTAAAATATCACTGACACTGTCACTGACAAAGTTAATTATTTTTCACTTGTCTAAATAATAATACTGTCACTGACAAGGGTAAATATTTTATTAAACACGTATTTACCTGAGGCATTTTATGTATTATAGAGTTTTAATTTTCACGCATAGATTGAAACCTTTTGAAGAAAATATTTAATTGCACATAAATCATAAGACAACGGACAAACTGAATGGCTGTAATATATTTGGTTAGAAATCCACAATTGCAGCGGCTGAAAGAGTTTATATATACAACTAACCTCAGACAATATTTAGCACGAAGCAAAGGATTAATATTGTTAACATAAAGGCGGTTATATAATCAAGTTAACTTGGACGGAAAAAGACCATTCAAACTCTGCAAAATGTAAATTAACATATTGGTGTAAAGGTAATTAATTTTGGCACTCAGTATCTCCAGCTATGAATAATCAAGATCTTTCTCAACACATTCTTTAATTTTTCACATGCCCTTCTTTGAATATTATGCCACTAAGGCCAACATTGTCTTAGAACCGAATACCTGTTTTCGAATAGGTGTGAAGTTGACCCATTCATAAATCACAAAGAACCGTTGTTTTTATTGTATTATGTTCGATTATCTGTTAGATTTTTAGTTGATAAAATAACATGTTGTTTGATATAATAACATATAAGTAACTCTGGACAGAACGGACAATAGGAGGAGAACGATCCTGCTCAACTGAAAGAAATGTATGAAATATATGAAATATTTACTTTGATCTAATTTGCTGATATCCACTTTCTATTAAAAACTAGTTTTGTATGTATGTATGTATGCATGCATGCATGCATGTATGTATGTATGTATGTATGTATGTGAGATTTGAATTTCCGGACGTTATGGTATACAGAAAGTGATTAAATACCAGTTCTTTTACTGTATGCAGAGTTAATGTACGTTTTTAAACACATATCGTGTATATTTATTTTAAAAATAAATACCAAGGACACCAGCTAATTTCTACACTTCTTATGATACTAGAATTATGTTTAGATGTAATTCATCATGTATTTGGGATAGACACAAAGCTTGTATACTTTTCCAAAACTTACATCATGAACACAAAAGTTGCAATAAATTGTTGCAGGGTTTTATACTTTGGCTATAAATGTTATAAGTTTGTTAATTTACAGGTTATCAAGTGGAGTATTATGACAAGAAAGCCTGTAAAGATCGTCGTCTACTCATGAAAGAAAAGAAACAAAATAGTGACACATTTAAACACTGTAATTGTTAAGTGTACATATTCGTTTAGCATAAAGGTTCTTGTCATAAATTATAGTGATATAGTTAATGAGATACATTAATTCCTGCCCCATTGTCGAGAAACTGTCTTAAATGTGCAACCTCTTCTGCTGAGGAAAAATATATATGGCGTATACCTAATAAAAATAGTAATGGACCATTACGTTATAATGGAAAGAAAAATTAATAACGCATATGACAAAAGTTTTGGCATCTAGGTCTATGTAAATAAGCTTCCAATATTTCAAGAAGTTCCCGATGAATTATGCATATGTCACAAGGTCTGATTTAAGAAATCAAAACAATTATTTACATAAGAAGAGTAAAGACTGGCAAAAATACAAATCTACAATCTCATCCCTGCATTCAGGGCATTATAGTTATGGCTCAATTCTACAGCCGTACCTATTACTTCAAGGGCATTTGAAATGAAATAAATTACAGCTTACTTGGTAAGTTAAGTGTTTTTAGACTGAAACATAACCGAAGAAAGAAAAGATGCGTGTCTAATCCCTTTATATAACCACTTTATAGCGATCTTTTGTGATGAATTATTTTTCCCTGTTTTAAGTATTTTTTTCTTTCCCTAGTCAAATAAAGTAGTCTAGTGATGTGGGTCGAATTAGTGATTTTTTAACTGTGATACAGTACTGATTTCTTTTAAGATATTCCCAAAGATAAAAACTACATTACTTGTAATGGGTCTTAGCAACCTTCAAATGCATGTTGCACGCATCAAATCAACAATTTTACATCATTCGAATATAATTCCAGATACTCTTAATTATTCTGTATTATTAAATAATTTAAATATGACCATCTGTATATTTTTAATAACTGAGCCAATCAGAAACTTGGGCAGTCATGACATATCTAGAATACAAATGTTGAAATAGGATCAGGTGTTGAAATCACCTCCATTCAATTCGTTTATGACCTATTTTGACGGAATTAGTTGTTGATATGACTTTGCTATTTGATTTTGATTTATGAATGGATAAAGTACACACATGCACTCTCATTTAAGTACATGTCAGCTATAGAGTTAAAGAATTAAAATATCTCATTAATCCAAATGACTGAAATAAAAACAAGCTGATAAAATAATATATAATATAGATATCTATAAACATACAATTACAGTTTATAACATATTAATTTTATCATGATATGAATTTGGAAGGTCTCAATTCTGCTGGGCTGCTAAACTCGATCCAAACGTGGGATTTCAAACTGTCGTGACGAATGGAAAGTCTCAAGCGAGGCTTATCGTTCTCATTTCATTGTGGTTAATAAAGAATCCCATACATCGGTGATGAACACTTTCCCCAGTGGTACGTCGGACTTGAACTCTTTAAACTTCACCGTGTAAGTGTAAGCCGTGGTTCTAAATTTTCTAGAGGAGAGCATTTCCCTCTCTCGAATGTGGTAGTAATTTTCAGAGGTTAATGGTGAATTTTGGTTGGGTGTAGACTCTCTGGGTCTGGATTAAGGCTCATTCATGTCATCTTCAAAATCACTGGCATGAATCTGAGCCAAGACTTCAGCTACTGTGCGAGGCGATAAAACATGTTTATGCCTCTTACTTTCTTCTCCTTTCTCCACGAAATGATGCGATCGTTTCATCTTGACTGCAAAAAGTCAAATGACTACATTTTAGATGCTATGGTCCCTTATATCCATGTCGAGCAGTGTCTTCCCAATATAAAGGGTCAGTGTCTTCCCTCCCAGTATTCATTTCACCCTAAACCGACAAGAACGATGGAAGAGCTCACACAGATCGAACGTCTGATCAGAGATTTGCGAGGTGTCATACAAAAGTTTTCTTCAGACAAGCCGACGGACTACTCCCCCTCCTTTCGAGATAAAAGTCAAGATACTTCCTATATCTGTAAGAAGAAAGGGCATTGGGCTACATATTACCCACACCGTCAAGAAAGCAAAACCGCTGCAAGAAGAGACAAAAGTCAAGATACCTGTTATCATTGATCGGTCTTCAGAATGATCTAAGATGCAGCAGGAGCAAGAGGAAGAGAGAGGATCAGAACAGGTAGAAAAGGTACTCTCCATAAAGGAAAAACCCAGACACTTACAGAAAGAGAAAAATGAGAAGAAAAGAAGACGAGGAGAAAGTGAGGAAGAAGATGTGGAAAAGAGAAGAAATTTAAAAAAAAAAACAAAACAGAGTGAACAAAGACACAGAAGAAGTCTATGAACTTTTTAAAGTGTTGTGCTGTGAATTGGTTTGTAAAATTTGTACCAGAATAGACCAGCTAGAAAACGTAAGTGTCTCTTGGTTTTGTTTTTTTTAGAATATGACCTACACTCACGCATTCACACACGTACATCATGGGCAAAATAGGGATATGGAGTTTTAATTGATTTTGGCAAAATGAGTAGTATCACATTTATTAAAAAAACAAACTCAGGGACGTAATCCGCTTTAACTGCCTTAAGCCTTTTCTACGGCCAAGGACTGACTCCTGTCGATGATTTGGTAGAAATCACTAGGGTGAGTATCTCAGGCGTAGTATCAGGGTTGGAATGCTTGGCTCGGGAATGTCTTTTTCTTTTGGGCGTATTAAAGAAGTTTGATAATTTGTTTCAGACTCCTTATCTATTGTCAAATATCAAAGAGTACCGTTATCGTTTGACTTTTACTGTCCTCCTTCTCTCTTAGACCGTGTTTCCTCTCTGCTTCTTCTTCTTCATTCTGTCGTTTCCTTCTTACATCTTCTTCTCGTTGTTGCTGTTGAAGGAGAAAAGCTTGTTATTTTCTTTCTGCTGCTGTAAAAATTTCTCCAATTCTTCTTTGTGTCTCTGTTTAAAATCATCGACGTGTGGTAAGGAAGGAGAAGGTGGCGAAGATTCTTCATCTACGGTCCAGAAGTTAGAAGACTTTTGAGGAAGAAAAGAAGATCTAAGTGTTGACATAAAAGCCAAAGGCCCGTTTCAGGGCCACTCATATGCCTCGAAAAGATTTGCTTTCTTGCCTAAAACAATTTTTTAGTTTTATACATGTGTTTACCGAAGAGAGCACGTATTCAGGTCAGCCCCTTGCCACAATGTTGCCAATAGCCAGTACCATGACATCACCCCACCTGTCCCAATCCTATTGTCCTTATACAGCCCCAATACTTTTTTGTCCCTCAATCATTATCATCATCAGTCTCATGACCTAGTGAGGTCGTTGAGGCACTGTGCTGCTGAACAACTGACCAGTTCCCTCCACTTGTCTCGATCATGTGCCAATGCCTGTGTCTCCGCAAAACTTTTCCTTGTCCATTCTGTGATGTTGTCAGTCCACTTTTTTTTCTGTCTACCTCTCCTTCTGCCACCCTGGAAGCTGCCCTGCAGGACTGTTGTGGATAGACTGTTGGCTCTAGTGACATGGCCATACCATTTCAGCTTTCTCTTTTTGACGGTGGTGAGGAGGTCCTCATATTGGCCTACTTCGTGCCTGATGGTGTTACGCACTTCTTCATTTGTGATGTGGTCCATATAAGAGATGCCAAGGATGGTTCTGTAGCATCTCATTTCAAGTGACTGGATTCTTCGTTGTAATTCTGCTGTCAGGGTCCATGCCTCACATGAGTACAAAAAGACTGAGATGACTAGAGCTCGCAATAGTCTGATTTTAGTTTTCAGACAGATATTCTTGTCTCTCCAGATGGGTCTTAGCTTTGACATAGCTGCCATTGTTTGTGCTGATCTTGACAAAATTTCTGCTTTTGATCCCTCTTCAGTGATTATGGAACCAAGATATTTGAACTGGCTCACTGTTTATAGTTCATGTCCTCCGACTTTAATCTTGGCTGAGATTTGTTTGCCACTATTTGTCATCAGTTTTGTCTTCTCAGCGCTTATCTCCATGTCAAATCTGGAAGATGTTTCATCCAGGTTCTTCACTAACGTGGCTAGCTCATCTTCACTGTCTGCCAGCCCATCAATGTCGTCTGCAAAGCGGAGGTTGATGATGTTACGCCCTCCAATGCTGACTGTCCCACAGTGGTTTTCCAGGGATTCGCTCATGATGCGCTCTAAGTAGATGTTGAAAAGCGTGGGTGACAGGAGACAGATTTGACGCACTCCCACTGTTGTCTGGAATCAGTCCCCCACAGCACCTATGGGCAATTACTGCACTGGTAGCCTTGGCGTACAGCTGCTTGATGGTATTGGTTAACTTTTGACCCATGTTATACTTCTTCAGTGTGGCCCACAATGCCTCATGCCACACTCGGTCAAACGCCTTTTTGAAATCTATGAACACATGACAGATGTCTTGTTGGTGTTGCGAGTACTTTTCGCACAGAACCCTGAGATTGAATATTTGTTCTGTTGTGCTTCTTCCACTCCGGAACCCGGCCTGTTCTTCAAAGATTATTTCTTCTGCTTGTGGTTTCAGTCTGTTCAAGATGATCTTCAGCATTACCTTACTAGCATGGCTGATCAAACTGATAGTTCTGTAATTTTGGCACAGCTGGAGATTGCCTTTTTTGGGAAGTGTTATAATCAGTGACTGGGTCCATTGTTTTGGCCATTCACCTGTCTGCCTGTCCCTCAATAGTCCCACCCATATTAAAATTCCCCATGTTAAATTCCTTGTCCCCAAACATTCCCACGACCTTTTTGACTGGGATTTCCACTGTCCCTAGGGTATCCCACTATTCTACTTGTCTCTGTAGCTGGTACTATACCGCCACATATATCGTCAATTTTTTTATTATTCCGAATTAAGATCGCGACGTAATCCAGCAAATTGTTTGTTGATAGATTTTTCGTATAAAACAGTTCAACCCGCTTGTCTATGCACCAGCGTGATTAATTTCGCATTATTATCAAGTTTTAATATGACCGCTGATGTTTTTCCAAAATATTCATTAATAGTTTTATCACATGTCGTGTTTAATCTGCGTAGCTCAGATAGCTGGTACCGCTCCGGTGGCCTAGTGGTTAGAGCGTCCGCCTCGGATGCGGGAGGTCGTGGGATCGATCCCCGGTCGAGTCATACCAAAGACTTACAAAAATGGTACTAACAGCTGCCTCGCGTGGCGCTCAGCATTATGAGGTTAGTTTTAGGACTGGTCGGCCTGGTGTCAGGATAATGTGACTGGGTGGGACATCATGCTACATGTATGTGGCATGATGCCCCAGTGCTAGACATCACAATAAACTGTCACACTGCAGACATCGTAGCGATATGACTGAAAAAATTGTTAAAGCTACGTTGAAAATTCAAATCGCACACACACACACACACACACACAGATAGCTGGTCACTTATCGACGACTGTCTCGTTTGTTTACCTTCGACACCAATCCTAGTTGTGAGTGAGTGCGTCTAGGACAGTTCGTAGTGGCTCCAACTAAGCGCGTACATTGTTTTGGATGCTTCCAACGGGATTAATTTTTTATAATATCAGTAGTTTTCTCAATAACAGCATTGGAATTTCCTCAAACAATTATTGGGATTATCTCAGTCGATGCGTAAGTTTTTATGCACTTGACTAAAGACTCATATAATGTCATCAAAATCGCTCTCCTACGTAGTAATTTTTTGTTTCCAGGTTGGGCAGTCTTCTGTCCAATCGGCTAGCGCTTGCTTTTACGACGCCGACCTATTTTTGCTGCTACGTCCTGGTCTCTGTTTTGGTTGCGTATATATAAGTTATCTTGTTCTTATTCATGTTGAGTTCTCTCGCATTGTCTCCTGATGTTGGATTTCATCTGCGATTAACGTTTGTGATACCCCATAATCTCTTATCTTACCTACGTCGTTGAACTAGGTGAAATTGTCGCTAATGCCACGGGTAACTTAGTAATGATATCAGTCACTTTAACTTTGGTAACTGTTTTTTTGCCAAATCGATTTTGCAATACAAGTTCCTCTCTATCTACCCCGGTGTAGTCTACTTACGCGGTTGAATTATCTTTTATGGCAAATTTTGATGAGTCAATAGCACCAGCTTGTTTGACCATACTCTTGCAAGTATGATTAATTTCGGCGTACAAAATATATTTTTTTAAAAACCGGTAGACACGTATCGTCTATGTATTTTCCACAGGGACGCCAATAAACCTCATTCGTCCACCCACACCATCAATAAATAGTGTTTTGTCTCACAATTTCAGTGCAATTACCCTATAATTGGCTATAACATCTGGCTCGAAAATGCATGTCAAACACAGACTATTTAAATATATTAAGTTGTCTCAGTGAAAAGTAATAAATTGGACACATCGATGTAAACTCTCGCTGAAATATCTGAAGTACCGTGTCAATATTTGAGCTATTCATATTAAGTGCATCAGGTGATGAAAAGCCCGTGCCACATGATTAGTTTTAAAACCAATCTGTATTTCTTCGTATGGTTCCTGATGTCCATTTATCTGCAGCGAAACTTCATACCCTCTTGGTCAAACATCACTGGATTCCCGGTTTAATGGCTACGAATACATGTCTTGGATTAGAAATTCCATGATGAGATGTTATTTGCCATGTAAATCGTCCCTATACAGCAATGTGAACTGAGTTGAATGTCATTGATAACCATGACAGTGTTGATTTGCTGCCCGGCCTTATACTAAGTAATCGTTGTTCTTCTGTCTGCGACAGCGTTAACACATGCATCCACAGCGTTAATTTTTTTAAGTATAACTTGCCCGACATTAAACTGTAGCGTCAAGCCAGATTGCTTCGTTGTTTGTACAATGTTGTGTTTTGCAACAAATATGACTAGTCTGACATTTCTGAAAAATACAAAGATGTGTGATGGTGGAATTGCAATCGTGTCGTAAAAAAATTCTAAGATATAATTCTCATATATCTAAGCCACTGTTGAATAACGCAATGAAGTCGTTGGTGATTGATAAAACCAATTCGATCAGCAGATCAGTAAGATGTTCCATCATCTTTTACTAGTTTAACTTCGACTTCTATATATGTTATCACATGAACTTATAGTTCTATTTGACCACGATCGTTTTGTGTACGGACGTCATAAAAATTTTACTGATAATCTTGCACGGACTCGTCTTTGACCATAGGTTCGTCCATGTCAAATGCAGGATTTGATAAACGTTTGAACATATTTCATACCGAGTACTCCAATAAGTCGTTGTTTTCTCGTCTAAATATTTTAAATCCACTTCTGGGGAGCATTCTGATTAGCTTCTGTATTTTCTTTTAAAGACGCTGGTAACGCAACCCGAGCGCTTGTCACTGCTAGTATTATGTTTTGCCGTCGTCGGTAGATTCTTTACTCGAGCAGCAGAGAGGGTGAACAGACCTTTTGCTAAAACGTAACTTTGAAAACTAAAACCTCATACGATAAAAAAGAGGTCAATAACGTCAAACCAAAGCCTCTAACTTTAACGAGACTCTCTCTTGGGGGTTACTTTTTTGTTACTTTATTTTTGTCGTTAGTGTTTTTTAAATTTGTATGTGTGTTTTTGTTTACCTGCCTGACGTCTCATTGAGGTCGCGAACTCTCTGCTGCTATAATTAGATCAACCAAATATTTTATCAAGACCTACACGATATCTTGTTCTGGGATCGTGTAAATTTATTGTTATATATAAGCCACGGTTACAACAAAAAAATGGAAAAATAGCATATGGTGGAAAATATGCAATAAGTAAGATTTATTTTTTCGTATTTACCTAAAATTCAACATAAGGATGGTGGTGATATTGCTACATTAATGTCAAAATTTCCAGGATCTCCATGGGCTAAATACCCAGGAGAAAAACATCTTATTGGATATAATTATTGCTGTCCTGGTACCCGACTTGATATCCGACTTGATAACCAATATCAACCAAAACCTGGAGAATATCCGATAAATAAAATTGATAAAGCGTGTCATATTCATGATGTTGCGTATAAAACAATGATTTACAAAAGAGACATATTGCAGATGTGGAATTAATTCATGCATTAAATTCCATAAAAGGTTTATCTTTTAAAGAGAAATTAGCTAGATTGATAATAAAATCTGGAATGAATGGTAAACTAGTATTCGGAGCCGGTAATTAATCAACCAATTATTGAAATAATGGAATCGATTTATTATAGCCCAATAGGTTATTGGAGGGGTAGAGCAGCAATTAGTAAACTCGCTGATGCAGCAAATATTACACGTTCTACTGCAGAAAAATGGTTAGCACGACAGGCAATATGGCAAATTTACCTACAACCACGTAAACGAATTCTGCACGCACGTTTTTATGTCAGCATTCCTAATGAAGTTCATCAGGCTGATATTCTATTTTTACCACATGAAACTATCGAAATTGGAAGACGTCAATTAGCATACAAATACGCGTTGACTGTCGTTGACTTTGCAAGTAGGTATAAAGAAGCAGAGCCACTATCAGCTAAAACAGCAACTGAAGTTGTATCTGCTTTTGAGCGAATTTATCAACGAGGACCCTTACGATGGCCACAACTATTACAAGTTGATCCTGGCAAGGAATGTATAGGTGCAGTATCATCTCTGATGAAAAAAGATAATGTCAAAATCAGACGAGAACATACTGCAATTCATCGTGATGAGGCAATTGTTGAACGATTTAATCAAACACTGGCTGAGCGGTTATTTGGATATCAGTATGCGAAGGAAATAATTCAAGATACGAGATCTCGTGAATGGGATGCAAGATTACCAAGTGTGATTCTGCATTAAATAATGAAATTACTCGAAGAACCGCCATGAAACCCATCAATGCAATTACAAAAAAACATATACCAATACAACGACATGACTTTTCAAAACAACCGGTATTAGGTAATGTTATTGTAAGATATGTATATATATATCGCCACAACATTACTGTATTACAGCTCGCATAATGATTATTCTGTTGTTGTTTCAGCGGCATGATAAATTCAGCGTCAAGATCAAAGTCGCGCTTTTTTTGTCACACTGTATATAGCTAACTAACTGTTTTCTTATTATATCATTGTCAGTAACATCGCCAGTGCTTTTTGTAAAGTCTGTGATAATCCTCCGCAATTTAATTCCTTTAATGTCTGATATTTTCTGGAGTAAATATCTTTAATCAAAACATTAGCGGATTCGGAATAATCAAGTATATTTTCCTGTTTTATTCTTCATTTGCCCCATGATGCATAATTGCCGATATTTAATTTTTCCAGCAATCCTGAATATTTTTTATTGATATAAAACGAATCTGTAGCGACTCTGACAGCAAACTTAGAAATTATATTTATCATCGATAATAGATTTCTCGAAACGTACGTGAGCATTGAAGATCTTAAATGAGTAAACTGCGGTGACTCACCATCAATATAACCCACAATTGTACCTATTTTGGTTCCGTCCGATAAGTTAACATTACTTCGACTTATAAATGTATTTTTTTCGTTGTATCAGCAATTATAAAATCTAACTCAGCATCGTCTATAATCAATCTTGTACAACGTCGTTTATGATCATATGATCCTCCTTGGGTAAATTTACCGATTATTTTTCTGCCGAGATCTTTTGAGATTTTGTTTTCGTAATCGGTTATATCAGGATTTTCACCATCAGAATATTCTTTTGTTGTGGTAACCAAACTTCTTTCTGCGGACGATATGATATAATTGCTTCACTTACTGTTAGAAATATAATTATTTTGCATCAATAATATATCGTAATAAAACTATTGGCACCACAAATTTTCTGAAAAATGTTTGCCAAACTAAGCATAACAAATCGGATCAAGACTTTAGCAAACTCAAATGACTCAATACAAGCGAATCCAGTCAAGTCAAAATCTGGTAATGGTCCATTTATCGATACTCTGGTTATTTCATGTGTGGGATGACCAAATCTTTTAAAATATACAGAACACTTTCCCATACCGAGAAAACTTCCAGGATAACATGCAACCATATCAACCGAGATAACATGTTTATAACTGCATTTACTATTTCATAATCTACCGTGTCCGTATTTGACCCAACCCGATATCATATCATTGAGAACATCAAACCGAGTCGGTTTCCACGAATTTTTCTCTCTAGCAAAATGAGCCGCGACTGAAGGAACAGCAAAACAATTACTGAGTAATTGTTCAGCATCGTCATGGGTATATTTCAACGCAAGAATTTTCATTTCTTTATGGAGAGATTCTGTAAGATAAATATCTCCATTAGGTCGTACAAACTGATCACAGTTTCCATCATCAAAACTTAGAAACAGCCACACGGATACAGGATCGTTTTTACTTATTTCATTGATAAAATCAAATTTATCTCCATGGTAAAATTTAACAGTTCGATTTCGTGGAAATATTGTTACTGCATTAGTCCACACATGCGCATTATGATCAATAATTTCAATCGAAGCTCCTTTTGATTTATATTTTAATTCGTACAAAATCTCTACTTTTATCGTTTTCAATACTATTGGGAATTTTAGTTTCTTTCCTAGCTCAGCGACATCTTTGACAGACGCTCCGGTATCTTTAACTATTTCTCCCCACTCATTTATTATTTTACGTCTTTTATCCGTTAGACCGGTTCCACGATTCGAAGCGGTAAAATGTTCCGTTACTCGTTCGGCTACACAATTTATTTTTGAGAATTTCATCGGTGTTAGATTATTAACGCTGGGTTTATTATTTATCGGATAAATTCCATAAATAACTGTTGTTACAGGACACGCTCTTTCATAATACGGTTTGTCAATACTAGTCAACATTCCTGGTTTGGAATTTTTACTCAGTATGGCAATTTTTTTCATTATGAAGGACAGGTTCATACTTGTCACGGATAATCCAGATATTATTGTCTGTTTCTGCTAATACATCAAATTTTACTTTAAAAAGATATTTTCGCTTGTCGAGATAATTAATGATAATTGTCGCTCGTTTGTCGTTCATCGTAGCATCGACCCCAGCGGTGATTTTGAATGTTGACCACACATGAGATGCGTCATCTTTGCTAAATTCTTTCTTGGCGTCGTGAATTTTATTAATCAAGGTTTTATTCTTCGGATCAACCAGAGCTTTTATTGGAAAGTCAGGGGATATTCTGTCAAGATTAAATTTATTTTTATAAGGCTTAATCGTGGATACTCTATCAAATTCATCCAGTTATAATTAGGACAAATATTTCAATTAAAAATGTATATATAATGATTCAAACAAAGGACAAATGCAGATGACTGATGATAGGTTCTACGACTCCTTGTAACAAAGCCTGTGTAAACGAATTCTGCGGACATCATTTGCAAAGCGTTCGTAATGGAAGTCTAGGACCAATGAAAGTCTAGGACCAAAACCGTGTTTGAAATGCGGTGTTGGAGTTAGAGGAAACACGCAATTATGTTTGCAATGTGATGATAAAAATACAGAGAAATGAAAAGATATCATGACAAAAAAAAATAATGACGGTGACAAAGTTATAAAAAGTGTAGATGATTATTTGAAAAGATTTTCAAAGTAATGATTTAGACAAATAATCAATTAAACAAATAATATTATATATAAATGAGCCAAAACTTTGATGACCCCCCAAGCCAAGACTTTGCTAAATACTCTATTATTAAAAATTATGAAGCAAATCGTGATGGTGTAACTAGACACTGTCGACTAAAAATACCAGTCGGTTATGTCATTAATACTGGTTATCTCATATTCAGTACCGGGTAAAATAAAATATATGTCACCGATTTATATTCGAGTGTTTCAATGGATTGATCGAAGACGGTCTTGTGATCGATCATATCAGCTGTATAAAAATAAATAATTATCTAGTCTGAGAGCATGTCATGGTACTGGTAAATATAAAACAATTGGAAAGAGGGCGGTTAAATATATAAATACAGAGACTTCGTTAATGATAATGCAGGTGCCAAATATTTCGATATTCAGTCAAAATCAGTACAACGTGTTGCTGATAAAATATACTCTCTCTAAGAAATATAAACAAAAAAAATTATTTTCCATTATTATTGAGAGAGAAAACTGTCAAGCTATGATATCTCTGGTAGAGTAATTAAGTAGTTACCTCGATTATATTTGCTAACTATTTATTTAGTTTATTTATTTATTTTATTATTATTCAGTAATTAATTAATTATGATGCAACGGCTCTTTTGTTACTCTGAGACCGTTAGTATGAAAATGCGCCCAAATCCCCATTCATATACTACTTCTCCTTCCTTTCTTAAGGTCAATGACACGAAGGAAGGGAGATAATTTTTTGTAGTATATGTTAATCTGTAGGATTGTAATTCATTTTGTCATGGTAATTAATTAGCTATCTGTGTCATAATATCGGTGAAGTAACATAATTGTATAATTGTTCAAATTAGTAAAGGGATATTTATGATTTCTAACTTACAAACGAAATCAAGGCCGATTTCGATCTGCAAACATGCAATAATTTATCTATCTGTGTAATAATTAACACAAGTAATTTAAGAAAATATTTCACTTACCTCCTATCCACTTCAAATGCAATTTCCAGATTGACTGAGAGTGAGCGATTCGCTGTCTTTCATAGGTAAACATTCTGGGAAAACCCATCAATCTAGAACGTTCCAGAATGACTTAATCATGATTCTCAAGAATGGTCTTAATTGAATGGTTTTCCAGAATGACTTTATCACATTATTCTCTAGAAGGTTCTAGAATTATGGGTTTTCCCAAAATGTTTGATAAAAGCAGGCCAGATTTTCTCTATCCCCAGTCAGACTGAAGCTGAATTCGAGAGAACGGAGGTAAGTTAAACATTTATTCAGTTTTCTAGATGTTGTGTTTGTGCTATATTACATAATTGTACTATATCGTCTTGGTTGAGGAATACAGATTAAATATATACTTAATGTGTCATTATTGTTCTGATGTCGTTTTAAAGTACCACCTCATGTCATGTAAGAAAACTGTCACATGTTGGTACATTATATAATATATCTCTTGATTTAATTAATTGTAAAACACTCTGCATGATCAAAAACTCTATGGACAATATTTTTATTATGTTGATTTTTTATTTTTCTGAAATATTCTGAATTTTGCTATTTTTTCATTAAAATTAGACAAAATTTGTAGTTTCTTCACCATTTTAGTAATTTTGTCAAGGAAAATCTATCAGATTTTGTAATTTTTGAGGGGGAAAACCCCGTCGATTCTCTAAACGATTTATCAATATATCGCTAAATTTTCATAAAACAGACCTACAAAATATTTTTCATGTTTTTTTTTTGTCAGCTGTTTGGACGGATTTTAGTTGTTTTTTATTCAGAAAAAGGAGAAATTTATTGATTTATCGATATTTCTTTTAGTGAATCGCTGGGGTTTTCACCCTCATAAATTGCAAAACCTGATAGATTTTCCTGGACAATTTTATGCAGAATAAAATAAACCTTTTACGCTGAGGTTGAAAATCATTACGATTTGACATGCAGATTTATATTAAGAAAATCTCCAAGTAGATCAATTAAGTGTCCGGATGGGTCAGAAAGTTTTAATTTTTTGTGTGATAATAACGGATTATGACATGGTAGATAAACATGATTGATAGGTTCTTGTACAATCAAATATCCAGGGGGTACTTGCAGAGTAAATGCATACATAATATATCCTTGCTGATCCTGATTTAAAAGATATATTTGAAAGCTCCCATCAATTACGTCGCATACAAGATTAACTGTAATCGTTGAGGTTATATTAACGATTCTTAGTGAAATATGACAACCTTCACCGTACGGATTATTATTGTGTTTAAGAATAGTTGGAGGTGGTGCTATTTTTCTCGATGATTCAAGTATTTTAGGCAAGTTTTCATTAATACTTTTCTTTAGTTCCTCATTATTCATTTAATGTAAAATCACCTGGTCCTTCATATTTTTTTTCTGTTATTGTATAATGATTGATAAATGGTTTTCTAGGACGGAGGAAAGAAATAGCGTGGTTAAATACTTCCTTAATGAAAGTGTCATTAACATAATTATAATCTGATTCTAATTGATTTACATGTTGTATTGTTTCAATCATTTGTTCTTTTATGTCATCATTATAATGTTGTGATAACGACAAAAACAGAGTTTATATTTTGTCGATAGATTGTTTGACCTCAGAATTAATGGGGTCGGAATACATTTTATAAACGTCCAAGTATCTTATTTCGCCACTAAAAGCATAAATATTATATGCACCATCAGTTCCATTCCAAGGGAAAATATTTCGATTTTTTTGGAAGTTTTATATATACTTTTTTGTCTGTATTAAAATCATATAACTTTGATTCTGATGGTTCTTCATATTTTGGTGGAATTTCAGGCCAACCTAAAACAGATCTGATTGATAATTGATAAATATCAACAACGTAATATGGAGAATATATTTCAATCGCAGACGATAATGTTAGTTCGTGAATTGAAGTAGCTATTTTCGCTTCTTTTTTCGGTTATTGATGTTAGTCTGCGTTGAAATTCATCATTGATTTGTTCCATTTGATAACTTACTGTAGGAATAGGAACAACATTCCAATCAGGTGTTCCATCTGGTTTATTTTTTTGTGTGTGCAAATACAAGCGAATTATTCGCCTGTAATCCACCAAATGATTTTGATCTGATATTTGGCCAAATGTAATATACTCGTAATTGCGCTAGTGAGATTTCTTTCACTAAAATTGCAGTTGGAAAGTTAATACTAAATTCTGGATTAGATGAGCTTACCGATATCATTGTTGTTTTTGCCGGAGTAGTAGTATTTACAATCTCTTGTAGTAGCTGGCATGCGATGTCAATGGAGTTGACATTGTTATTTAAATTCTGATTTTCTAAATCAATCACTGTCATTGCTTCTTTGTATATTTTGATCATCTCCGTACACTCATAATCTGATAATTTTCCATCACTAAGACTCGTTGATAAAAACGAGGATAATTTGGAGTATGGTAGCGTTGCTGTATGCAATTTTTTTGTAAAATAATCATGTAATTTTGCATTTGTGCACGCGCATATTTTTTGGCAACGATGTTAAGAATACCGGCAATCGTTGTTGCAGTTGAAATGCAACTTGTTACAACTGCTGGTGCCATCATTGCTATTGTTGATAATACCACACCGGTTCCAGCAATAACAACAGACGCTGAATAAACAATTATATCAACAATAACTACACGTCTGCGATACTTTTTAGTTTCATTACATTCTCGTAAACGATATTTTTTAATTTTGTTTGCCATTCACGCGCTTGATTATATATATAATGTTGCGCTGCAACATCACGTTGAATATTCATTATATTTTAATTAGGTGGGAATTTAGCTACTAATTCAAGACACCAATAATAGATGAAGTCGAGTTTTTTTCTTCCTTATGTTCCACATTAAATGTTACCTCGTCGTTTTGATCTAACATCACTAACATGGATCCACCTGACGAATAACGCCGTGAAATCGTGGTAGATATTATAAATGTTACAACACCAAATACTGAGAGCCTGTATATGCCGGTAACCTCAGCGCGATGTTTAATAGTTTTACTTAGTGGTGACCATAATGTTTGGTCAGACGCTACTGTATATACCATGTTGTTAATTTGCTTGTGGGGAATTTTAATCAAATTAATTTTTGTAACGATATCAGGAATTCTACTTATAATATCTTCTAGACTTTTTTCTAATCGTTTCAATATCTGATATAGCTGTATTAATATCGCCGAGTTTTATGTTAATCTCAACGAGTTTCACATCAAAAGTCAACGGCGTGCCAAAGAAATCATCTGCGAGTTTATTGAGTTTTTGAAAATTTCTACGAATATTTAAAAACATATTTACGTGAACGTCATACTTGGCCCGCAACGTGCATAATTTAGCATCTACTCTGTCTACATATTTTTTTTTTGCTGCAGCATCTTCATCAGATATTGGATCTCTTAAAACAACTATTTTATTTCCGTTCATGCTGAATTCGCCTGTCATTGTATAGCGAGTGTTTCGCAAACGATTAACAACACTTTCTGTAATTTCATTTCTAATAGTTGCGATTGATATACGCGAGTCTCTGATTTTACCGTCATTGGTAAATACTGGAATATTATCCATAGTAGCACCGAGAACTCTACGAACTTTGTGATTCCATTTGATATTACCCATCTTTAAAACACCGTGTTTTTCCTGAAAAAAAAAACAACTTCATCTTGGTCAACCCCAGAGAGGTTCATAATATCAGCGAGTTCATCTTTAGTCGAGTAATTTGACGAATCAATGTCATCTTTTTTTGCCATTCCCTTAGTGGTACCACTAAGAGAAGATCTTCCGTAAATATCAACCATTATACTTTAAGATCTGTTTAAAACGACTTGTATAATTATGTACGACTTTATGAGGTGCATTGGAAGATTTTGATATAGCCTCG
This sequence comes from Sinohyriopsis cumingii, assembly GCA_028554795.2. Lineage (NCBI taxonomy): Eukaryota > Metazoa > Mollusca > Bivalvia > Unionida > Unionidae > Sinohyriopsis > Sinohyriopsis cumingii. The sequence goes on from CM068825.1 coordinate 39,913,584, forward strand.
AGTACATTAATTAATTCACGACCACATATCGGTGGATCAGTTAGTGTTTATGTTGGTAATGTTGAATACCAGACGAGATTTTATTGTGTTTACATATTTTAAAAATTCAATTGGTGGAGAAAACCCATACGAATCGAAATAAACGATTCCACGTGGATCAATTTTGTATGCCACCCAATGAGTACAAGACCCTGACTTATCATCAAGATTTATGATTCCTGTTTCAAAATTGTTTGGCTGTTTTGGCAACTGATCACGCATAAAAACACCTCTGAAATTTTTTATATTTAACTTTTTAGCAGCATCAAATAAATCAAAGTTAGACATTGGAAGAATTAACGAAGTCTTCCTGGAAGTCTCAGACCTTTTCGTACCGATAAGGTGTTCCCGGTAATCTTAGACCCCTTTCCTTTTTTATATCCTTTTCCTGTTATTTTATCAACAAACATACTACCAACCTTTCCGGCAGTAATGCTTAAAACACCAAATGCAGCTGTTTTTGCGATTACTGGAGCTGCAGAGGCTATTAAACCTGGTATAGCTGCAGGAAGTGGAAATATACCACCAATTTTATCTATATCTTTAATAGCGCTCGGAGAAAGATGAAGTGGAACTCCGGCTTTTTTTCTAAGGTTTTATTATAATGTTTAAGTTGAGTCTTGGTTTATGATAATTTGTTTATTCCACCACTAAAAATTTGATCTTTCTTTAGTGATATTTTTATTCCGCATTTACTTGCAAGTTTTGATTGTAATTTTTTCACAGGACTGGAAGTCAAAGTGACTATACGTGTCTATACGACATTTTAATAATATGATAAGTGATATAATTACATGTTTTCTAATGGAGCGTCAATAACTCGCATTCTTCCACCAGCACCTTCAAGTAACATTGATTTATCTGAAAGAATAACTGCAATTGCTCTGTAATTAGCACCACCACCTAGGTTTGCACGAGCTGGAAAGTGAATATCATCAACAGATTGTCTAGAGAAATCAATATGTTCCAAAGAAAAGTAATAGATCGGATAGAGATTTCTAAAATCTAACTGCGATATTTGTAAACCGGTATATATATTTTGATCACGTCCCATAAATGTCATCAAACGATGATACGCACGTGATACATGATGTGTTCAAATCTTAATAATATATCTTCAGATGGTTCTTGATGTCCATTTATTCGTAGGGAAACTTCACTAACTGCAAGTGTGTCAAATATGATATGACTACGTTCTTGTGAATCTAGTCGATTAGTATATTTTAAAGCGACAAATGTATGCATCGGTGCAGAAACTCCTTCTTGTGATGCTATTTGCCATGTAAATAACCCAGCAATATTACTTTTAACGTTATCTATTGTCATTGTCAACCATGATAAGAATGATTTACTAGCTGAATACATAAAAGAAAGTAATTTTTGTTCTTCAGCAACTGATGGAGTCATTACTGGCATCCATAATGAAAGTTTTTTTTAAATCTTACCATACAATTGTGAGCAGCAGCAGGACGCTAGATTGCATCATTTCATCGACTTTTCTTACAAGTACAACTGTATGTATAGCTCCCAAAAAAAATGTCCTCAGCATTGCAACTATATATTTAACGGGTCAATTCAAACCTGAATGTAACCGATTTTTGACTGTGTCGTTTTATAAAGGCGACTTGAAAACTAAAAACAAAATAAAATTGCTTAGTTTAATGTCTGTTGATTAATCATATGCATCTATTGGTAATGACAGTCATTTAATTTGATTAATTGTTATGTATATTTACTTTTTATTATTTGTCTGTTAGTTTCAAATTTTTTATTTCATTACATGTTATCGTAATGTAACATTGTCTGGTTTACTTGACCTTGTCCACAACTGAGTTCAGTTCTGTTTGACCTGATTGACTTTTGTTTTTATTTCATTGATGTAAACAACTAATAATAGCTTCATTATTCTGTATATGTATGAGCCAATTAACCGAATTTTAATTCAGATAAACATGTTGATTTGGGTCAGGGTTTTGGAGCATCCAAAGTGAATTGTATAGGCTATTATATTTTAAATAAACAAGGCTCATTAAATCATGCTAGAAAGTTATTTTCCATTAGGTAATGATTATTTTTAGGAAATGCTAATTTGTGACCCGTGGTCAAACAGAGAGATATATGATCTTGTGACTGTCAAAATTTTACCAGATGTGTTTTAACACCTGTGACTTTAAGTTCTATTATGATGTGTCCAGTTTGAGCTGAATTTTATTTTCTTCCAATTCAATTGATACTTTCCTCTGGAAATACAAAACTCGCTCTGACAAAATCTTGGATAAAGACATTCATTGGAATTTATACCGAATTCAATTCAAATCTGGAATAATATTTCTGTGATTCAACAAGAGACTGTTAACACATCAGTACGACGCAGGCCATAACAGACACGTCATCACCTTCAAATTTGGATCTCTTCGGGACTTTTTTATTACTAGGACTTGTTTCTTTAATTACTGGCTTATCTTTGGATTTAATTTGCAATACCTTAAGTTCTTTTTTCTTATTTTCACTTTGTATTCTAGGGAAATAAATTATTTGCTTAATTTTACAAAGTTTGTTGTCATCAATCTTTCCTGTTAGTTATTTTAAGAGCAGAGATTCGTAACAGAAAATTAGGTTCTCGTCCGGGGTCTGAATTTCGCTAAAATATTTCAGAAAACATTGTTTTGGAAATCTAAATTCCCTTAGTTTCGGAATTTTTAAAAATCTCACGTATTATTTCACATTTTAGAAATCTTTAGTGAAATCAGCAAGCTTTTTACAATGTCATCAAAAGTGGAGATCTTAATTTCAAATCCTACCCAAGTGCAGTTAGAATCCTTGAAAAAAGTGAATTGCTTCAACGTGCCAGAAAATTGGATTTTTCTGAGGCAAAAGCTTCTTTAAAGAAACAAGAATAAAAAATATTTTGGTCTAATCTTTGGTGGAAAAGAATGTTTTGGATAAAAGTGCTTTGGTTTTGATCAGTAAGTCTGTATCAGACTCTAACATAAAATTAAAGGAATTAAAGTTAAAATACAAGATGGAATTGGAGTTAAGAAAGCTTGAACTTCAGAAAGATGAGAAACAAATGCAGTTGTATAAAGAGGAAAGAGAGGGGATAATTCAGTTGCAGTTGGAGAAAGAGGAGAGAGAAACATATGCAGTTACAGAACGAAGAGAAACAAATGTAAATGCAACTAGAATTGAAGAGAGACAGAGAGAGGGGGAAATGGAACATCAATTTAAATTAAAAGAATTAGAGCTGGCAAGTGAAAAGCACATTCCACCTTTACATACAAATTCAAGTTTTGATGCTACGAAGAATATTAGGATAATGCACCCTTTTAGAGAAAAAGAAGTAGACAAATGGTTTCCACATTTTGAAAATGTTGCCGAAAATTCGAAATGGCCAAGGGAGCATATGGACTCTATTATTACAGAGTGCACTTTGTGGCAAAGCCCAATACATCTATGCATCCCTGTCAGTACAGCAAAGTACTGACTATGATTTGGCTAAGGAAGGCATCGTAAATGGTTAAGAGTTAGTTTCTGAGGCTTATCGGCAAAATTTCAGGAACTATAAAAAGAAGCTGGACAAACTCATGTCGAATTTGCCTGAGAAAAAAGCAGCTATTGATAGATGGTGCTTAGCCAAGAAAGTTGATCAAGATTATGAAAATCATAGTGACATTAGGATTTATCTTGAGGAGCATAAGGTCGAAACTTTAGTAAATGCTGTTAGAACAGCTGACAAGTATTCCTTAGCTCATACAGTTTCTTTTGTAAGTAAGTCTTCCGCTTAGCAGTCGTCTGGTAAAAAAGTATTTCAGCCTAATACGAACCCTTCCAAATTTCAATCTGGCACAACTTTAACAAATCAAGTTTCTGATAAGAATGATCAGAAATCTTTATCTCTTCCTACGTGTACCTATTGTAAGAAGAAAGGACACGTTATTTCTGATAGATGCAAATTAAATAATAAGCATCGAAAGGACAGACCTATTCCAAATGATCTTATTTCTAAGAGGTCAAGGTCACGGTCATGTATTGAAAACATTTGCTTGGTCTAATAATGAATTGCATAGGTTATTATGTTTTATATAAACAAGGCTCATTAAATCATGCTAGACAGTTATTTTCCATTAGGTTGTTTTTAGAAAATGCTAATTTGTGACCTGGAGTCAAACAGAGAACTATATTATCTTGTGACTGTCAGAATTTTACCAGTTGTGCTTTAACATCTGGCACTTTAATTTATATTATGTTGTGTGTCAAGTTTGGGCTAAATTTTATTTTCTTCCAATTATTGAATTTAAGTGATTCTTTTCTCTGGAAATACAAAAAGTGCTCTGATAAAATTCTTAGATAAAGACATTCTTTGGAATTTATTAAGAATTCAAATCTGGAATAATATTTTTGTGATTCGTCAAGAAACTGTTGACACATCAGTACGACGCAGGCCATAATAGAGATGTCGTCGCCTTCAATTTTAAATCTCTTCGGGACCTGAATTAAGTTTTATTCAGGACTTTTTATTACTAGAATTTGTGTCTTTAATTCTTGTGTTATTCTTGGATTTAATTAGCAATACCGTAAGTTCTTTTTTCTCATATTTCACTTTGTATTCTATGGATATAAATTGATTGTTAAATTTTACAAAGCTTGTTGTCTTTACTCTTTTCTGTTACTTCTGTTAAGAATATATACTCTTAACATTATATTAGTTTCATTACCTATAATGTATATGTTTTTCTTTGATTAAATCGAAGCCATAACCGGTACACAAACCTTGCCGCAACAGCCTTTACATAACTACACAGAGACTGTTAAGTCCTATTTGAGACGGAAGTTCTGTATCAATTACAGCCGTGTACGGATTATCTAATGTAAACCTGATTATAACTTAAATGTTACAATCAAAGTAATCTATCTGATGGTCTAATGAAATTTCACCCACAACAACTACCAAAGTTCCTGAGAATTATTTTATTGACTCGTCAGAAACCCAATTTAAAATCATAAGAAATTGCTCAGATATGTGGTGTATGGCTCATGCCCTTGTTCTTTCATTCTTCTTCTGACTCATCCTGGAATTGAGCATTCCTGAAAGAAAAACGCCAGAAACTTCAGTTTTATTTTGTATTGGATGCTTGAATATGAAGTGAGCGAAAAGTGATAATCGATCTTTAAAACGTATACACAAAATGTGAAGTTATCTTTAAAATGTAAGTAAATAGATAAAATGTATTACTTAGCAAAACAAAGTCACTGAATATGTAGTTGTCACTGAACTATGGAAGAGAAACTTATGTATGCACTATCAAAAGATTAGAATTTCTAACAAAGTTTTCCTAAGCTAAAACATTTCTCATATAATAGCGTCTCTTTTCAAATATATCTCTGCAACGGTATACTGAGAACTAAAATGGAGATAAATGACAGGCTAGTATGAGTGAGAGAAAGAGACAGGAGATGGACTGTCCTAGCTTTGCTTAGTGGGTCATAGTATTACTCTACGCTTTAAAGCAAATAGGTCCAGTCCTATTAGGATGAAATTTTATGACAATGTTTGAACATTTTATTAAGTTACTGATGTGTCATACCTCTGTTTATAAAGCATAAAAAAAGACTTGATCAAGCCGTACCTGCTGAAAAATAATAACTGTTGATTTTCATTATTAACCACATATTTTTTATAGACTTATCGTGATCATTTTGTCAACAACAACGAAAACAACGAACACCGAAAAGTTGATAATTTTTAATTGTTTAAAATTATAGAACTTACCTTCTCCAGTCATTAAATCATGACGACATAAAAAAGGTGTAAAGATTACAAAATATATACAAAGGATGGAGGAAAGAGACAAACGAATAACTTCTCTGCTCATAAAATGCATTTCTGCTGAATGGAATGATGAAAACTCGAATAGTATCCGTTACACTGGTCGCTTCAAAGTGCATGCAGGAAGGTTGAATGATGCAAAGTATACCGCTTTAACTCAGCTTTATAAATAATGAAAACATATTTTGTATGATGTTTGCGTATGTTCTTAAGTTAATTGCGAGAAGCATTTCAGAATTATTTTAATGCTGAAATTTGTGAGGCATGATGCTTTATTTAATTCTAGACTAAATGAACTACTATATACATTTTTCGTTATTTATGTGTGTATTGAATAAAGGAAATTAAAGCTAAAAATATATACTACAATTATTCTCTCTCTCTCTCTCTCTCTCTCTCTCTCTCTCTCATGAATTACATATGCGTGTCGGAGAATATAATTTTTAAAATTCCAAAACGTTTGTATTTCGCCTTAAACTTTTCATGAATGCTTTCTTGAAACGTGATTACTACGTCCCGAATGGACCCGGATATCGTTTGACAAAGACTTTTATCACGCAATTGCCAACCTTGTTTACCCCTATAGAGTAAAAGTATCATTCTTGACTCAATTAAATGCTGGATGTTCAGCTGGGCCAAGAAGACGTTTAACTACTGAATTTTTTTTCAAGTTATTTATATTGAAATTTAGTACCTCTATTGTAAGTGTTTTACACGAAAAGACTCAGTAATCAGTCATTGTTATAGTAGAGAAGACTATCATCACCATATATACTACCAGCCAGACGAAGTTATGAACGAACGGTAATACAACAACTGGCTAATTTTCAAAATAAACCTTTCAGTCACGTTTTCCACGAGGAAACGTATGGAAAGACCAATATTTCGAAATCAGAATATTAGAGCACAATCCTGTTAACAATACATTTCCTTCTGTGTATTTCATAGTGCACCAAATTCACATTTAATACAAATTTCTGTCACGTACAATAAATTCGGATTTTAAAAGATGCTTAATATTTTCTATCGCGGAATCTCCATATAGAATGGAGAGAGAGGTAGTTGTAGTCAAATCTTAAAAGAAGTGACAGGCTCCATCCCTCATGACCTTTACTCAGTTTAACAAGCAAGCCATATAGTATGTGCAACCCGTGTACTATTAGCAAAAGGACCCACATATATTAAATTGATACCGATCGATAAAGCTCAACACACACACACACACACACACACACACACACACACACACTCACACCGGCATCGAGTTTGGTATGCAAAGTAGACCAGCCAATATTCCAACCAAAAAACTATTCCAGACATCTTACAATCTCTGCGTGCATACGGAATTGGTAATTATGCAGCGGATGCTTCCAATGACTACTTTTATTGCCTAGATCGCCCCGCGACGGTAAAACATCGACAAAACAAAACACGGTTTCTTACTAGAAGGAACACACATAGAATGTTCGCATTACGGATTCTCTATCAATCTATTCTGGAGCACTAAAACAGTGTCGGAAACAATTGTATGTCTATTCTCCTTTAAGACATTCCTGTTGGATCCACCAATCGAATCCTATGAATCCACTGGTGTGCAAGAATTGCTTGGAAACAATGTAGCAAATTTCTGCAAATGTCCAGACATACGACTGAGAACATTTGCTAACCAGGAAATGCAACAACGAGAGATCTACCGTATCGGGGTATCTCTGAAAGAAAATGTAACAGTGAAAAATGCCTCAAACTTTGTAGAACAGATGTACGAACTATCGAAAAATCCCCATGTCCACAATTTCGGAGACAGCCGATAAAAGACCAACGACAAGCACTAGCAGCAGCTATACATTGCAACCTGATGCTGCTGTAGAAGGCAATCAAAACCCGATATGTAACATACTGGAAAAAATACCAAAACCATAAATCTGTGTGGAGTTTTGAAACAATATACCAAGCAAGACCTAAACATTAAACAATAAACATTTCCACTACGGAAATAATCGATTTTTGTTAGGTTTGCCAATCCACGCTGTTGTATTTGACCAATACCATGACATTTTGAAACATTTGCGAGTGTGCCTAAACATTTCTGGCACAAAGCAACGACCATATAGTAGACACACCGATAAAGATTTGGAACCAAACGATGTTTCGGCACCAAGATATATATCGTACTTGGTTCAGTGGCGTTGGAATTGGAAAGTATGGAATGCAAACCAAAGTCTTTTACCATTTCTAGTAGAAGAAACAATAAACACAGAAAATGTTTCCTTGTATCCACGCGAGATAGATCTTTTGCTACCAGAAAACTATTGGTGGGACGAAGTATCCCAACAGTAGTTATGTGGGACGATTCAGCCTCAATGGGAATTAGCATTACAGACCCCCCTGGGACTCTTCAGCCTCAATGGAAATTTAACATTAACCACCCTGGGACTGTTTAGCCTCAAGGGAAATTTAACATGGACGAAAAATCGTGGGACTGTTTAGCCTCAAGGGGAATTGAACATGGGAATATGGGAATAAACAGGGTGGGACTGTTTAGCCTCAAGGGCAATTGAACAATGGTAAAAAAGTCTTGAGTCACTCTCTTTTTTAAAAAAAATATAAAAAAAAAATTTTAAAAAATGGGGTAGGCAATGGAAAGTCCATCTCTTTTCGAGAAATGTGGGTGTCCCTGAAAAGGGCCTTTGGGTTTATGTTAATGTATCCATTAACATAAGGGGCACCGCACTGGTCTTCTTCTTGTCCTTAGGCTGCGCCTCACTGTAGGACCGTAAATCAGGACTCTTTTGAGGCATCCTTGTCTTTCTACGTAGATCCTACGTATCCACAGACTGGTGTCTGTCCTGTGGACAACTGTCCACTTGGACCGGACATACATGGGTATGTCCGTCCGGAACATCATCGAAGACACAAGCGTAGAAGATTGCACATCGGTCCACATCTTGAGGCGCCGAGAACAGGTGAATCAATGCAGTGAACTGCACTTATTTATAGGTAGAGGAAGGATTGAAATGGATTGAGTTCATTCACCAATCCAAACACGCGTTAAAAAATTCAGTCAGCCCACATCCAATCCGAAGAGAGCAGTCTGTGACGTCACGTGGTCTATATAGATTTGCTGGCGCCTGTATGCAGTCAATCTGTGCGACAGTGATTCAACATGACGGAAACTCAGAAAACGATTCATTGGGGTGCACCAGCAGTGGAGACCGTCCAAGGGAACCCGGACTTACTTTCAGAAGAGGTAAATTGGGATTTTGTGGATTTTCTTACCTCGCAAGAATTTGTTCCGGAACCTTCGTCACCTTCATTACCGCAAGTGGAGAATTTTAGACAGAGACAGAAAGAAGAATTGGAGAAATTTATACAACGACAAAAGGAAGCGGAACAAGCTTTTCTCCTACAGCAACAGCAGCAAGAAGAAGAGGTAAGAAAAAAACAACAACAACAAGAAGTAGCAGCAAAGAAACAAGAGGGTGAAAATCAAACGGTCACGGTACTGTTGGACATTTTAGCGGAGTTAAGAAGTCTGAAACAAATGTATCAGACTTCTTTATTACGACCGAAGAGAATACGACCTTCCCGAGCTAAACACGTCAACCCTGTGACTAAGCCTACCGTACCACCCTTAGTGATTTCAACCAAATCATCATCATCAACAGTACGCAGTCCAGAAGTAGGCCTTGGCCGTGGCAAAGGCTTAAGGCACTTAAAGTTGATTGCTTAAACTCACCCCTACACCAAAAAATGTCTTTTTCAGGGCCACCCACGTCTCTCGAAAAGAAATACACTTTCAATTGCCAATAACTCAAAAAAAAAAAACAAACCATTTTACCCCTATAGTACGTGTATATGAGTGCGTGAGTGTAGCTTCTTATTTTAAAATCAAAACTCAAAGACACTTACCTTATATAATTAATGTATTCTTTTCTCAATAGTTACAATCCAATTCACAATTCACAACATAACACTTTAAAAAGTTCATAGACTTCTTCTATCTCATTGTTTACTCTCTCTGTTTTTTCAATTTCTTCACCGTCACAGTCTTTTCCTCTTCTTCCTCCTCACTTTCTTCCCTTCTTCTTTTCTTCTCCTGTTTCTTTTTCTTCACCTGGCTGCTTTCTTCCTCTGAAGAATCCCTCTCTTCTTCTGAAGAATCCCTCTTTTCTTCTGACTCCTCTTGTTTCTTTTTTGGGCAATCTGGAGACCAATGTCCTTTTTCTTTACAATAATAACAGGTATCTTGACTTTTGTCTTTTCTAGCCCCTGTTTTTTTTCTTTTTTGACGGTCTGGACACTCTGAAGACCAATGCCCTTTCTTTTGACAGATATAGCAAGTATCTTGACTTTTATCTTGAAAGGAAGGAGAGTAGTCCGTCGGCTGGTCTGAAGAGAATTTTCTAATGACCCCTCGCAAAGCTCTGATGAAACGTTCGATTTGGCTAGTCTCTTCCATCGTTGTGCTCGGTTTGAGAGTGAAATGAATAGTGAAAGGACAAGACACACACGTTTTTATATACGCTGGTCTGCCATGACTATGAATTAGTCTATGGTGTTTAAATTTGAGTCATTTGACGTTTTGCACTCAAGATGAAACGATCCTATTCATTTGAGAAGAAAGAAGAAGAAAGTAAGAGGCAGAAACGTGATCTATCGCCTCGTACCAGGGCTGAAGTCTTGGCACAAATTCATGCCAGTGATTTTGAAGAGGACATGAATGAACCAGAATCCGAACCCTCTAAACAAAGTTCACCACCCTTAGTCAACCCTGAAAAGTACTATTCCATTCGAGAGACCGAAAAGCGCTCCTCTAGAAAATTTAGAACCACGGCTTACAAATACTCAGTGAAGTTTAAAGATTTCAAGGCTGAAGTACCGTTAGAGAAAGCAGAAGGGTTCATCACTGGGGTGTGGGATTCTTTGCTCACCGCACTCAAGCGACAATGTCAACCCAAAGAAGACGATCGCTTGAGACTTTCCATACAACACGACGGTTTGAAATCCCCTGTTTGGATCGAGTTTAGCAGACCCGCAGAATTGACTGCTTCCAAAGTCATGGACAAGATTCAACACGTGCAACAATCTAATGACCAGTTTGACATCACCGATGGAAAAGCCACACTGGACATGACCCACGTCTCTCCTCCTCAAGGGACCGGACAACGCAATAAGGTGTTATTGGTGAACGACCTTCGCAGCACCAAAAAGAGTCTCGTCCAAATTCACAATTCTCAAGACCAGATGTGTTTAGCCCGAGCCATTGTGGTGGGACGAACCTATGCCAACAAGAACGACACGACAGAATGGAAAAGAGCCTGGAAAACTATTTGACAATCGGACCGAGCCAAACAACGAAACGAAGCAGAACTCCTGTTGCAACAAGCCGGACTGTCCAAAGACACACCCTGTGGCATTCCTGAAATGCAAAAATTGCAAGATGTCCTAGCTCCATTCTACACCTTGTATGTACACCCTCAAGAAGTGTGCGGACCTATGTTGTTTCGAGGGAAAGACTTTAAGGACGGAAAATACATTCATATCTATTATCACTATAACCTTTTCTATACCATTACCAGTATCACTGCATTCCTGGGATACCGTTATTACTGTGAGAAATGTGACCATGGTTATAATAATCGAGAGCAACACAAACATTGCGGATTGAAATGCTCAGGATGTTTGGCCTCTCCACCCTGTCTGAGCGAAGGACAAGAAAGAGTACATTGTCCTGCTTGTCTGCGCACGTTTGTCAGCCCTGCCTGTTACCAGCAACATCTGAAGACGCAAGGTTCACAGCAGAAATGTGCTTGTCAACTGCTGAGATTGTGCCCTACGTGTGGACAAGGCCTATGTACCAATAATGCCAAGGCACACGTATGTTCAGGAAAGAAAAAATGTCACATTTGTCACCACATCGTGGACTTGGAACACCAATGCTACGTGCAAAAGTACCAGCCCCCACCAGAGAAAGAGGACGGTCACAAGAAGAAAGGCAATTTCATCTTTTTCGATTTCGAATGCATGCAAGAGACCGGTATTCACATTCCTAATTTCTGCGTGGCTCATCGAGCTTGCGAGAAGTGCATTCAAGACCTATCTTCAGTCATTGCCCTCACTGCAGCAAGATTCCTGGAGGACGTGAAAAAATCTTTCGGGGACCGAACACGTTAGCCGATTTCGCCCGATGGGTCTTAGACCCCATCGACAAGACGTGGAGCCAAGAGGACATCGAACGTTACGGAGATTGTCATCGTCATGCCACGGTGATGGCTCACAATTTCTACGGATACGATGGACAGTTTCTTTTGAGATACTATACGGAACATGGCACCGAATGTCCTAAAGTCACTTTGAACGGAGCCAAAATCATTTTCATGCAAGTGGGACAAGTACAGTTTAAAGATTCGATGAGTTACTTGGCCATGCCTTTGAGTCGAATGCCTAAAACGTTTGGAATGACAGAAATGGCTAAAGGGTACTTTCCACACTTTTTCAATACGGAAGCCAGTCAACACGCCGTTCTACCCCATTTACCTGAGGCTCACTATTACGACCCCGACAACATGCGTACCGAACAACGAGAAGCTTTCTACGCTTGGTACCAGGCTCACGCCTCCGACCCTTTCGACTTTCAGGAAGAAATGTTAAAGTATTGTCGTTCCGACGTGGACATTTTACGACGTTGCTATGGAAAATTTCGAGAACTGTTCATGGAACACGGAGGGGTCGATCCTTTGAAAGAAGCTTGCACCATTGCCAAAGCGTGTTCCTTAGTCTACCTTCAACGATTCATGCCTGAAAACACCGTGGCTGTCATCAGTCCTCAAACGACAAAACTATGTCAAACGTCAATACTCGGACAAAGCCCTACGTTGGTTACATTACTTGTGCGACAAGGAAGACAAATGGATTCAGCATGCCCGCAACGGAGGGGGCGAAAAGACCATCGGAACGCATTCGGTCGATGGCTGCGACTTAGAAAACCCCAAGATCGTGTACGAGTTTAACGGTTGCTTATTTCATGGATGTCCCGTCTGTTATCCTGACCGCGGCACTAAAAATCAGTTTTTACAACGAACCATGGAAGTCCTGTACCAGGACACTTGTCAGCGACGCTTGAAGTTAGAACAGCAAGGATACCAAGTGGTGGAAATGCGGGAACACGAATACGATCACAGTTTGAAAATCGATCCCGAGTTTAAACGTGTCGTGGAAAGTTACAAGCTGATGGACCCCCTGAACCCGAGGGATAGTTTGTACGGAGGAAGGACCAATGCCACATGTTTGCTGTACCAAGCCGACGAAGAGAAAGGAGAAGAAATCAAATACTTGGACGTGTGTTCGCTGTATCCCTACGTGTGCAAATATTGTCGCTTTCCTGTAGGGCACCCACAATTGTTCACGGAACACATCGACCTGAAAAACATTCGACAATACGAAGGTCTGATTAAGTGTAAAGTTTTCCCGCCCACGGACTTGTACCATCCTGTGTTACCTCACCATTGCCAAGGCAAACTGATGTTTCCTTTGTGCCGTACTTGTGCCGAAACGTGCAACCAAGATCAGCCTTGTCAGCACACCCAGGAAGAACGTGCCTTGACGGGGACGTGGGTTAGCGTGGAATTGTTCAAAGCTCTGGACATGGGATATCAACTGTTAGAAGTGTACGAAATTTGCCACTTTCCCAAGACACAACAATACCACAAGGGTGACCCCACGCAGAAAGGCATTTTCGCCGACTACGTGGATGCCTTTTTGAAACTGAAGCAAGAAGCCAGTGGCTATCCTTCCTGGTGTCACACTCCCGAAGCCCAAAAGACATTCAAAGAGAAATACTATGAACAAGAAGGCATCTCTTCAGACCACATCGAGAAAAACGAAGGCAGGCAATCGTTTGCCAAAGTGATGTTAAATTGCTTGTGGGGTAAAATGGCACAACGCCCGTGTTTACCCAAGACGGAATATTTGACCGAACCTTCCCGCTACTTCCAGATGATTCACGACAAAACCAAATTCATGAAACACGTGGACGTCGTTCGAGAGGATTTGATCTTGGTCAATTACGAAGAAGATCTGGACTTTGTACAAGACGACCCCTTTTGGAAATGTCATCATTGCGGCTTACGTGACAGCTCATGCTCGCTTAAAATTGTACGAAGCTTTAGAACTGTTAGGGGAACGCGTCCTGTACTTTGACACGGACAGTTGCATTTACATCGATCACCCGAGTCAACAGCACCCTGACATCGAAGGAGACCGTTTAGAAGCCTGGACAGACGAGCATCCCGACGACAAGATTCTAAGTTTCGTCAGTGGCGGTCCCAAAAATTACGGCTACGTATACCGGGACCCACAAGGAGAAGTGCACACGACGTGCAAAGTGAAAGGATTGACTCTGAATTATCGTACCAGTCGTGTGGTCAACTTTGGGGTATTGAAAGAAGCCTTGCAATCCGGAGAGGATGAACATTTTAAAGTGACCACCTATCAACCGAACAAGATTGTACGTTTACCCACTCACCACATCGTCAGTCGACCCTTGGAAAAAGTCTATCAAATCGTGTACCAGAAGCGAGTGCGACTTCCCAATCATTTCACTTTGCCGTATGGACATGTTGGTATAAAACTTTGGTTGTAAGCGGATAGCCACCCACCAGAAGGATGACTTCGCCACAGAAAGAATCGAGTGAGAAACCCGATGAGAACTCCAAGTTCAAACCATACCCTTTTCCGGTTTTCTTGCCTGACTATTGTGATTGTGCCCGTCGATTGGACACGTTTCAAGCATGGCCTACGGATAGGAAAGGATTACCTTCTTCGCATATTTTAGCTAGAACAGGATTTGTCTACTTGGGACCTGAGTCAGGATTGGGATATGAAGTACAGTGTTTCGATGGGACCTGAAGTTACGAATGGATCTATGTATCTATAAAGATTCAGCTATTCTGGAACATACTCGATGGTCTCCGCACTGCCCTTACCTTTCTATGGCCTTTCCACCCATGACATTACGGTACAATGATGACGGTAACTTAGAGACGGTACCTTCCAAAACAAGACATAAAAAACATAAAAAAGGAACGATGTACAAGCTTGAGACTGCATTGCGACTAGTATAAAATGGGGCTATGGTCAAGATCGATAGTTCATTGGGACTACCAAGACCAAGCGAACAAGATGAATACTTTCAGAGAAACACAAAACAAGTTTAGAAAGGCACAATTCAAGTGTGGGGCTTCTGAAGCGGAATGCGATTGTGAGCCTTGCGATCGGTACGATGCTGTACGTTGTGACCTTAGCGATGCCGTAAAACATCATGGGAACTTTGTTCTCACTACCCCTATCATGGAAAGTGATGCTGTGCGTGTCAAACCTGAGGGATGCGAAAGCGATGCCGCTCGTCCTCTTGGACATTTTACTGGGTTTCGTTTTAAAGGGGAATGTTCACCTTCACGTCTACCCCCGTACGGATGTCATCCAGCTCTGAGCAAACTCCTGCCCATGTCACTAAACCCTCATCGAAACGAACCTGTGAAAGACGAATATACGTTTCCTGTGCGTTTGTCGGAATACTGTGACTTTGAAAATCGTCTTCAATCGTTCAAAGGAAAATGGCCTAAGTATCTGGGAGGCCCGACTCCCGAAGAATTAGCCAGAGCCGGATTTTTCTACTTGGGCGAAGGAGATAAAGTCAAGTGCTTCAGTTGCGGTGTGTCACTTCACCACTGGGAACCGCAAGATTCGGCCTACGTAGAACATGCTCGATGGTCACCGAATTGTCATTACTTACCCTTAGTGGGACCGAGACATTGAAGTAACTTACCATAATCTGTTCATGGATACTTTACACGAGAACATTCGTGCTTTGCCTGTGGAGTTGAGAGAACGCATTTACCGAGAGCTGGTCAAAATACAAGTCAAACGTAAAGAACAGTTGCATCCGTTACGTCACCAGATCTTTAACCACTGGTACCTGAATGGTATAAGAGAACTGATTCGTCAGAAATTGTTTCAGTGGTCAGACCTTGTTCAATACTTCCAGGCCCCCGATGATCCACGTGTTGATCATTTTGGTTACTTCGAGATTCACCTAGTACAACACATTGAGGAAGACAAGGTAAAGGATCACCGACATATTTTACGTGGAATCTACTTAGCGGAAGAGGAAACTTCTAAACGAAGTCTGACGTTTCGGTTACAGTATGCAACATTTAAATTCCCCACTGGAGAACGAAGATCTCTGGCTAGAAAGTACGTGTATTGTTTCCGAAACAAAGAGACTATAAAAACAGGCTGCCATGCCACGACTTTTATCGCATGTAATCCAACAGATTCCGTGGAAGGAACACAATGACCATATTCAAACTGTGGATCATTACCATCGATTATTACAAGAACTGTATCCATTCAATTTGGGTCGACAAGTTGTGTGTGTCTTAGTGACTTGTTTTCTAGGATTTCGTTTACCAGCCGATTCTTTGTGGACTCTTTCAGATCAGTACTTACCACACCCCCATGGCCTTAAATGGTCACGAAAGACTCCTTTTGCTCAAAACCTTGCGGTTTCATCTGGATACTTCTCGACCTCTACGGGAAAAAAAGATTCGTCAACTTTTAGCTACCCAAGACGTGTATGACGATGTGTGTGTAGCTTGTGACTTACATCCCCATTGGACAGATGTCCGTGCCTGGAAAGAATGGGATTTTGAGGCTTGGACCCAAGAAGTGGCCCAGTATGCACGAGAGTTGTTCAAGGAAAAAAGTCACTTTTCAACCTGTGTTAGTGACGGTACCAGAAGAACCCGTCAGCCAGGACAGGACTGTCGTGGACAGGCCTGAAAGACCCTTTCGAGAGGACACTTGTGTGACCTTATCCCCTATAGAACTGGTCAGAACATTACCCAAAACATATTCTACAGACACTTGTTTTTATTCCACGTTAATGATTTTCATGTGCCTTTTATCGTTGTACTTAAGCCTTTGGCTTTTATGTATTTTTGTCTTTCGTATTCATGTTTAAAACATTCAATAAACGTGTTCTGAAAAAAGTATATAAACTCTCGTCTTGTTTGTTTTCGTGTCACAAGTGACATTCCTGACACTATGGCTACCTCTGCTGTCTCTGCTCCCTCTTCCTCCACTGTCAAAGTCATCGACGAACACTTAGATCGTGCCAGTTGGGAGGCTTTGTATCTTCGCCATCCCTTTAACATGCTCATTGCTGGACCTAGCGGTTCAGGCAAAACCGAATTCGTCAAAGGTTTGATCGAACATAAACATCATTTGATCGATTGACCACCTCAGCGGATCGTGTGGTGTTACAAAGAGTGGCAATCGGCGTACACCCTCTTGCGAGAAAGTCAAGGCGATTCCATCGTGTTTGTGGAAGGCATTCCTAAAGAAGACGACGGCATCGTCTCTGACTCCCGTCAAACCCATTTGGTCATTTTCGACATGTTAGGAGAAGACGAAGAAGAAATTAAACTGTGGTTCACGCGCAAAGGTCATCACCGTAATGCCAGTGTCGTTTACATTACCCAAAATTTGTTTCAACAAAGTAAAGCCCATCGCACCATCAGTCTCTATGCGCATTACGTGGTCTTGTTTAAAAGCCCTCGAGATAAATCGCAAGTGCAAGTCTTAGCCAAACAGTTAGGAACGCCTTGGCTGACTCAGGCGTACGACGATGCCACTCAAACTCCACACGCATATTTACTCGTCGATTTGAAACCTACGACCCCCGATGATTTGCGATTTCGTACCAACTTGTTTCACCACTGGTGCCAAGACGGAGGGCCTGTCCTGTACACGTCTCCGTCTTCGACTTAACATCATTCCACAAAAAAAATCTATAAAAACCTCAGACACTTTTCGTCTGTCTCACACACATTTTGAACATGACGTCCCTTAAGTCGCATCTTCCCGTCAAATTGATTCGTGCCTTGTATGGCATCAGTCGAGAAAAAAATCCACAAATACGAGCTCGTGTCTTAGAAGCTAGTCTCAAAGAAGTCTTACGATGGTTCACGGTGACGGCACGTCAATTACTCCAAGGAATCTTTCAGATTCCTCATCAAACCAAACGCTTTTTTGATCGAAACAAAGTCGCTTTGACCCAACTGGCCGATCCCCGCATCGACACTCAAACCAAAAAATATACCATTTTGAAACCTGGAGGGAGCGGTACTCTAGGAGGGGTCATCATTCGCTCTCTCTTAAGATGGGATCCTAATGCCCCCAAACTTCTCCCCAAGAAAAAGTCAAACGAAGTTCAAAAAAGAATGAAAAAAACCAGGCCCCCAAGGAGAACTTCTCCAGTGGCGGGACCCTCCTCTTACCAGACACCACCCCGGAAAAAGAAAAGAAGCCCCCAGAAAAAGAAAAGTCCACAGAAGAAAACTAGTCGCAAGAGAGGCACTTCGGCCAGGACACAACCTTACACTCGCAAACCACGACCTGCCACGACGGTGACTTCGTCTCCGGCAGCCTCACGTTCATCCACTTCTCCGTTGATGACACCAAGAACTGAAGAGTACTTGGAGACGTTGATCACACCAAGAACTTCTCCGTTGATGACCCCAAGAACTTCCCCAGTGGCAGGACCCTCCAATTTAGTGGCAGTGGCTGCTGCTCACAAAGTACCTTCTCCCAAAATCAAAGTTCAAAAAAGATCGGGCATGTTACAAAGTTTACTGGATTTGTCCAAGCAAGAACTGGCTCGATTTAGTCCGTTACGTACCCCTGCACGACGTGTCATGCCTGTCCTGAAGTTGATACGACGTAAAGACAACCAGTGGCGACGCGTTCCAGTATAAAAAAGGCCTGTGACCAAGTCGGGGTATCAGTGTTTTTGGTGCTCCTGAAGACTCAAAGATGTCACCCTCCAGAAAACATCCCTCTTCTAAACAACCCCAAGGAAAGAAAAGAAAAGGACTGCCTCCTCGTTTAGTCAAACATGGGGACATGTTATCTGTCCTGTCCAAAGCTTCTCCACCTCTACGAAAAAAACTCCAAAGAGGTCATCGATACCGTGTGCGAATGTTGTTTGAACGTCTTGAAAGGCACGATCCCTTTGTCGAAACACCAGAAACAATGCCTAGGCAAACATCGTCACGTTCTTCGCCAAATGGTTCAAAAGAAAATTCCCATTCGTCAAAAGAACAAGATGTTGGTACAACGTGGAGGCATTTTATCCCTCTTGTTAGGTCCCTTACTGAAAGGAGTCTTGGGAACCATGTTGGGAGGACTGGTGGGAGCAAGATAAAAAGATCTCAGAATCGACCCCTGACAACCCCATGGAAGGACGAAAACTAGCTTTAGTGCCTTACAAACGATGGATGGAATACCATCGTTGGCAAGAACAACGCACCCCGCATTTACCTCCCAATCCCAATTTGAGCGAGATGTCCCAGTTACAACACGAATTGCAGTCCTTGATGGATCGCCAAGATTTGTCCGAAACAGAAAAATCGCAAAAGTACGGTCAACTCTTGCAACGACTGCAACTCTTTCACCAGAAAGCCTCAGACGAAACAGCTCTACCCACTCTGAAAGATTTTAAGACCTTGATGAAAAGTCCAGCACCATCACCAGTACCATTACCACCACTACCAGTGACCAAGACAGAAAAAGGAGAAGAAGAAGAAGGGTTTCAAACTCCACCAGAAAAAGTACGCAACTGAACAACACCACCTACCTCCAGAATTGGATGGATTAAAAAGATGATGGCCACCCCTTCTTCATCACAAGAGAAAAAGAAAGTGAAGACAGAAGTAAAGACAAAAGTGAAACAAGAACCGATATCCCCTGTTCACACATCCTCCTCTTCAACACCTATTGCCGGTCGCACACGCAAAGCATTGCAATCCAAGAAAATGCCCCAAGAGAAAAAGAGTAGCATCCTCCAAGAGTGGGTGTCTTATTAACACACCAACCAACAAATGGAAAAAGTCTTAGCCAGCATTTACTACGATCCCTCGCATCCTGCAGGTTACGCAGGAGCTCAAAAATTGTATCGTGCTGCCAAAATGCGACTGAAAAGTCTCCGTTTACCTCAAGTGCAACGATGGTTACAAGAACAAGCTACCTACACATTACACAAACCCATTCGACGCAAGTTTTCCAGAAGTCGCACCCGAGTGGAAGGCATCGATCATCAATGGCAAGCCGATTTAGCCGATGTCTCTCATTTGGCCAGCTACAATCGTGGCTACAAATATTTGTTTTGTGTCATCGACGTCTTTTCCAAATTTGCCTGGGTCGTGCCCTTGACTTCCAAATCGAGCAGCGAGTTAGTGCGAGCCCTGCAACGAGTGTTGAAACAAAGCGGTCGTCACCCTCTTTGATGGCAAACGGACAAAGGCGCCGAATTTCTGAACCAAGCTTTCCAAACAGAATTAAAGAAACGTGACATTCATTTTTTTACCACCGAGAATCCCGAAACCGATGCCAGCATCGTGGAACGTTTTCAACGCACTTTGAAATAACGCATGTGGAAATATTTTACGCATCACCACACTCTAAAGTACATCGACATCGTACTACACCTGGTGCAAGCGTACAACCAATCTTACCATCGAAGCATTGGACGTGCCCCGCAAGAAGTGACTCCCGAGAACGAAGTGTTGGTGTTTGAGCGCCTGTTTGGTACGTCCCCGACGAGGGCTGTCCCCAAGAAAAGTGGAGAGTTGGCCGTAGGAGATTGGGTGCGCATTGGCAAAACGAAAACGCACTTTCGACAAAGGCTACTTACCTAACTGGACGACCGAATTGTTTCGTGTCACTGGACGAGTGCATAGTGTCCAGTGTCAGTGCCAGTCACCACTCCAATAACAACAACAACAACAACAACCCCATTTTGGGCGGAGACACTCCTCTGACGTCCAGTAACCCCTCGGACAGCCACAGAGCTCTGGAATTATGAGTCACCAAAACCAATTTTACTTAACCTTACCCAGTGACAGTTCCATGGAGGTGTTCCCCAGAACACGTTGTGCTGTTACACGGCCAAATTACCTCAGGCCATCCCATTAGATCACGAAGCCCATTGGGAAGTGGCTTTAGTAGAAATCATTCACCCGACCCAAGTCCTCAATGTCCTTTCCAATCAAAATTTTTTTACGGTGGAAGTTCATGACGAGCAAATGCAAAGGTACTTGAATGCCCATGTCAAATATGACAATAAAACCTATGATGACAAAACTTAAAAGTGGTCCTACCACTTGTTTATTCCCCCAGGCTATTATTTTAGTGGTCAACATTTGGTCAGCACCATTACCTCCAGATTTAATGTCGTGTTTCTGAAAGCTTTGGAAAGTGCCCAAAAAAGTGTCACCATGGAGTACCACAAAGCAGCTCGTCGCTTCATGATGAAATTTGACCGGAGTAAAATCGTGTCCATTTTATTTTGTCCTGAATTGTTTGACATGTTGGGCGGAGACATGGACATGAGAATGACCATGCTCAAGAAAAACGAATTACCAGTCATTTACGACAACGAGTCTTTTAGCAAGTTAGTTCGTGCCCCGGTAGAACTGAACCAAGGACTGAATTTAATGTTTGTGTACTCCGATGTGGTGGAGTATAACGTGGTGGGACACACCTCCGTACCGTTACTGCGTGTCATTCCTTTCAAAGTAGATTCTGCCACGAACGCTGACGAGGAAGGTGGAAACACTTACCACGTTCACCGCGAATTTGTACATCCTCACTATTTGCCTGCCAGCAAGTCGTATTTGGACACGGTCAACATTGCTATAAAAGGAGATCCGGGACAAAATATTCCATTCACCAAAGGAAAAGTCACGGTGAAACTCCATTTTCGAAAACGGTTCTCTCACGACTCGTAAGTCATGTATCCAGTGTACCGAGGGGTTGCTCGACAGCGGGGACATGGTTTAGGAGATATGTTAAGATCGGCTTTTCGTTCGGTGGCTCCGGTATTGAAACCGATGGTGACACGCGGATTGCACGCCTTGAAAGATGCGGCACTGACACACGGTAAAGAATTTCTCCAAAATGTCATCATCGACAAACAAAACCCCAAGGAAGCTTTCTTGAGAGCAGGCAAAAATGTCTTGTTGCAAACGGGTAAAGACCTTTTGGGCCGACGAGACACACCTATAAATACCCTGCACGCTACCGAGTCAAGCATTCAGCAAGGACAAGGCAGAAAGAGACGACGAAGAAAACACCCTTTCACCAGACTTCACACGACTAAAGCTAGAAAGACAAAGAAAAGAAGAGCCGTTCGAGACTTAGACGTTTTCGATTATTGAGACATAGAAAAAAAATGATGCACCGAGAATCTTGCGCTTGTTCCAAGTCGGAACTGGAACTGTTTGCCATGCCCCCCACCATGATGACGATGCAAGAATCCCAGTGGGTGGAATTTCATGCCGTCTCCTCTTTGATGGATTCCGCCCCCATCGAGTTTGAAATCAAAGGACAGCCCGAAGATTACATCGATCTGAATAGCAGTTACTTGTACTTGAAAGTCCAAGTGATCAAAGCGGACAGCACTCCTTCAGGACTCAATGACAAAGTAGCTCCCGTCAACAATTTCATGCATTCTTTGTTCAGCTCAGTGGATCTGTACTTGAATAACAAACTAGTCAGCAGCAGCATGGATACTTACCCTTATCGCGCCTACCATGAAAATCTCTTGACGTACGGAAAAGAGGCCAAGAATACTCATTTGGATGCTTGCGTGGTATGGAAACCTGACACAGCGGGTACAACCACGTTTACCGACCTAGCTATTGCACCAGAAGTTGACAATCCTCACAATGCGGGATATATAGCTCGACGACTGAAAATCAAGCAAAGTCGTAGTTTACAACTGATGGATCGTTTGCATTTGGACATGTGGTTGCAAGAAAAGTATTTGCTGAACGGAGTGGATGTCCGCCTGAGACTGAATCGTAGTAGTGCTGCATTCCATTTGATGGCTGATGCCTCTTACAAAACTATCATTCAAGAAGCCCGACTTTACGTGCGTCGTGTGGAAGTGTTACCTGAAGTGGGAAACGACATCAGTCAGACGTTGAGCAGAACGACCGCCAAGTATCCGATCCGACGCGTAGAAGTGAAAACGTTCACCATTTCTACTGGACTGCGATCTATCATCGAAGATCATCTGTTCCAAGGACAGCTACCCAAACGTTTAATCCTTGCCATCGTAAGCAATGCAGCCTTCAACGGAGCCTACCATCAAAATCCTTTTGAGTTTAAGCATAACAATGTGTCGAAGATTGAAGTCAGTCGTGATGGCAAGACCTTGTGTACATGACCTTTCGAACCTGACTTTAGTGATGTGAAGAAGAATTACTTGAGGTCGTACTTGTCCCTGTACGAAGCCACGGGACAGTTAGGAACCAACACCAGTCACGGTATTACGTACGACGATTATGCAGGAGGCTACGCTTTGTGGGCTTTCGATTTCACTCCAGACCAAGGCAGCGACAAGGGACATTTCCACCCTATAAAATCCGGCCAGAGTCGAGTGGAAATTCAGTTTGCAAAACGAGACCCTGATGAAACGTTGAACGTCATCCTATATGCAGAATTCGATAATACGATAGAAATCAACAGTTTGAGAGAAGTCATTCTAGATTATTAGAAGCCATGGAAGACTGTTATCCTTTTTTACCTAGTGGAGAAACTTTGGAGATGAAATGTGAGGAGACCGTGGAAAAAGAAGAAGTTATCATGATGAAGTCAAGATGGCCAGAACAAGAAGCCCATTTAGTCTCCTGTTTTGCCAAACACTTGGTCGAAAAAATGACGGAATTGATCAAGAAAGAGTGCTATGGATGTCAAAACGATCATCCCAGTCAAATTCAACACGATAAATGCCTGATGCTGAGTCAAGAAGAAAAATTGGACGAGTATCTGGACGAAGCTTGGAGTCTCATCTCGGACGAAGTCGTGTTGCATCAGTGGTATAAAGACTTGCGTGAACATTCTTGTCCACCATTAACCACTCAAGAGATCCATCGTATCGAAGCTCTCCTGAATCAGAGTGAGGAGACGAAACGAAGAAACGGTTATTTGTCAGACATTTTCAAGCAAAAAGTCAGGATCGAATTGATGACTTATTATTACCTGTGAAGAAGATAAAAACAAAACATGGATACCTGGGAACTTTATTACCTTTTGAACCACAGTTCGTATACGTCTTCTTGGAATCCTGTCGTCTGTGCTAAAGATGAACTCCCTCATCGCAAACCTCAAGACCATCTAGCTTATGTGATCAACACGGACGACAGTCATCTCCCAGGAACCCACTGGGTAGCCGTTTACTTTCCTCAAGAAGGATGTGTGGAATATTTCGATTCGTACGGATTGCCCCCTTTGGAAGACGATATCATTGACTTTATGAGAAGAAATGCTCAGACTACCCGATTCAATAATGTGAAATTACAAGGCACAGATTCCTTGGTGTGTGGACAATATTGAGGGCATTTTCTGCATCATCGCAGCCTGGGCTATTCCTTAGAACATTTAGTGACTCATTTTGATCCTCGTTCTTCTAGAAATGATGTGAAAGTAGATCGATGGTTTTGTGACCATTATGCTTATCTTTTGTCTCAAGCTAGGAAACGTAGTGTCCATCAATGGCCTAATGACTTCCAACAGTGGAAATCACAATTTCATTCACAACGTTGTCAGCCCTGTTTAAAGTAGAGTGTGAATTGAAAAAAATGTTTGTGATTTGAAACAAAATGTTTGATGTTATATTGCTGGATTATTGTTAAAAATGTTAGAGTTGTTTGTTAGTGTTAAGTGATTTGGAATAAAAGAATGTTGTGTTTTGAAAAAAAATGCCTTTGTCTTTTGTTTGGCTATAAGAATGTTGATTCATGCTCTTTGACTTCTTACTATCCCTCTCATGACACTCATTGAACGTTCCGGCTCGAAAACCGTGGAGGGATGTTTTCCTTCACGTCCGCGCTTTGACTTTAAGAACCGGGGGGGGGGGGAGTTTCCAGTCTAACCATCCATTGTCGACTCATCCTCCTACGAAGATGTGCTCCAAACTAGCTAAGCTAAACGAAGCCTACGTGAATTTGCATAGGGTCAGACACAGTCTGATACCGAAGCCAGAAGAGATAGAGAATGTGAGAATGTTAAAAGTCACTGAAGACCTGATAGAAGAGCTCTTCAGAGAAGAAGTGAACAGGGAGAAAGAAGAATGGCCAGAGAAGTACAGACTTCAGAGACAGCAGCAACAGCAACAACAACAGCAGCAGCAGCAGCAGCAACCTGAACCTGACAGAGGCTTTGTCGATTGTCGTATCGACACCAAAGAGTTCTTCTTCTCTTTCCGAAGAAGCAGACCTATCGTCAGAAAGTCTATCCTCAGAGGACGTCGCATTCTTAGAAACTAAAAGATTGCCATAGCAAACAAAAAAACAGCCCTTTTCAGGGCTACCCCAATACTCTAGAAAAGAACAAACAATCCATTTGCCAATGTGTGTAGGTAGAGTAGTGTGAATATAAACACTAACTCTTTTTTATAGTGTGAGTGTATGTGTTTGTGTATATGATTGTGTGTTTGTAAGTGCTCACGTACGTTTGTGTGGATAGTAGATTAAGATCATGGTTTTTTTTTTTGCTGTTTGACGTGTGGGGAGAGTAGATTTGGGGTTTGATTGCTTTGCGTATGTGGAAAGTACATTGAAGTGATTAATGAAAATTTTTAAATTAGTAATGGGTAGTATTAAAAAGTGAGTGAGTGTTTCTTTTAGGTCCGCGCGTTGTTTGGTCATGATCTAGGTAAGATCAATTTTGTTTTAGGGGATGTTTTCCATCACGTCCGCGCTTTCAGTATAAATTGAAACTCGCTGGGCAGTCTAACTACCCTGTTCATTCGTTAACAAGACAATGAATACCAGAATAAGCAAACTTCTTGAAGTCCAGATACATCTGGAATATGTCAGGCGCCTGTTAAATGAACTGGCCGCGGAGGCCATAGTAGAAGAGGAAAGAATAAAGAAGGATGAGGAGGAGAGAAGACAGAGGGAAGAGGAGGAAAATAAAATAGGAGAGAGGATGGCTAACAAGATACCAGAGACAGAGGATTGGGGTGCTGAAGCCAATCATCCTCCCTCTGCGCTTTCAAGAAAAAAAGTAAAAGGAGACTGGGGAAGAAGATGTGTGTGTGGTGCCAGGCCTGGAAGGTGCTATCATTAACCAGGTGTCACTGGAGTTCAAAAACAAACAGCCCTTTTCAGGGCTACCCAATACTCTAGAAAAGAAATAACAATCGATTTGCCAATGTGTGTATGTAGAGTAGTGTGAATATAAACAGTGACTCTTTTTCATAGTGTGAGTGTATAAGTTAATGTATATGATTGTGTGTTAATAAACGCTAGCATAGGTTAGTGTGAATAGTAGATTAGGGTTTCATTTTAATGCTTTGCGTGTGTGGATAGTAGATTAGGGGTTTGAATAGGATTTGATTTTGATGCTTGGTTTGTGTGAATGGTAGATTTTGGTTAATTTCTTGCTGCTTCACGTATGTGGATAGTAGATCATATGAAATGAGAAAAGTAGGGGATGTTTTCCTTCACGTCCGCGCGTTGTTTGGTCATGATCTAGGTAATATCAATTTTATGTCTTAGGGGGATGTTTTCCATCACGCCCGCGCTTTCACTATAAGAACCCACAGTATTCGTCGTTCAAACCATTCTACAAATAATAAAAAAGAAGATGGCTTCGAACCAGCTTGATAAAATGAAAACATTGCAAGACGTCCTGGACAATTTGGGTATGATGAAGCAAATGTTAGTGAGGTTAAACGAGGATCACTATTCTTATAGCCCACATCGAGTGAAGATGGAGATTAACAACTTAAGAAAAGTAAAGGAAATGATAAGTGCTGTGATGAAAGAAATAAAGGAGGAGAAGGAGGATGAAGAGGAAAGGATAAGGATGAGAGTATGGAACGAGAAAATTGAAAAGGAAGAAGAAAATGAGAAGAGGAAGAAAGAAGAGGAGAAGAAGAAAGAACAGAAAAAAAGGAAGAAAAGAAAGAAAAGAAGAGAAAGAGTGTAGGACAGAAAATAAGAAGTTGGTGGAGAAATAGAAGAAATTAGAAGAAGAAGAAACCCAAAGGCCCTTTTCAGGGACACCCACATTTCTTGAAAAGAGATTGACTTTCCATTGCCTACCCCATTTTTTTTAATTTTTTTTTTTTATTTTTTTTTTTAAAAATAGAGTGACCCAAGACTTTTTTACCATTGTTCAATTGCCCTTGAGGCTAAACAGTCCCACCCTGTTTATTCCCATATTCCCATGTTCAATTCCCCTTGAGGCTAAACAGTCCCACGATTTTTCGTCCATGTTAAATTTCCCTTGAGGCTAAACAGTCCCAGGGTGGTTAATGTTAAATTTCCATTGAGGCTAAACAGTTCCAGGGGGGTCTGTAATGCTAATTCCCATAGAGGCTGAATCGTCCCACATAGCTGCTCCCAACGACGAAAGAAAGTCGGTTGAGAGAGAACCAAATATATACATTGTCACAGAATTAGGGAAAAAATAACTTGGTTTTGCCTTATAACTATTTGATTATTTCTCGTTGTACATGCGTACAACGTTATCTAGGGTGAATAAGTGTTTTTCCAGGTAAGCGACTGTATTAACATGTACTTCACCGGAAATCACTTGTGACGAAGGGACATTAATAACATGATATACACGGGTATTTTACCCTGACTTCTGCTCACTCTCCTATGGATTTAAGTAAGATCGATTTCTAAACTGACACTGGTCGTTTTGGATCACGTCAAGGAGTGTACGCTCTCCATTGTCCTCCAGCCATACGGGTAAGTGTTAAATTTACATTTCATTTGATATGCGAAGTTTATTCGGTTTATAATGCCTTATCGCGTAATGCATTTATTACAACGCAGATTTGAACTTTGAATTACAAGCCACTATTAGAGGTTAATGTATTAGCATATATCTAGAGATTTTACAGAAACTATTATTATGACCAGTTTGGTTTTATTGTAGCTGATTGTGACTGTCACTGTCACTGTGATTGTGACTGTGAATATGACTAGAGCTGACTAGAGCTGTCTGAAGCAGTCTGAAGTTGTCTAAAGTTGTTTAGAGATGTCTGGAGTTTCCAGAGTATTTAAGGCTGCGTGCTGTCGATATGTATGTATGTATGTATGTATGTATGTATGTATGTATGTATGTATGTATGTATGTATGCATGTATGTATGTATGTATGTTCGTATGTCTGTGCCACGGACGTAGACGTAGCAAATTCAAAAGGGTGCTGTATGCTGTCTGTACGTGTGTATACGTATGACATGTACATGTGGTGGATCCATAAAGGGTGAGAGCGGTCGATAAGAGTGTGGGCCAACCCAAGGAATCGTGCTCGTGTCCAAGGGGTCTAGAAGCATACGTTTGGTTCAATTATTGTTCCAATTGCATTTTTTATGTTCATAGGATTAATTTGAATCTTAATCAGAGTTCATATTTGAGAGTATGTAAATCTCTTTTGTAGTGTAGAATACTGTTTGAAGAGTATTTGCAGTCCATGCTGTTTCTTGGATCTGTACTTCATATTGATTTCATATTTTTGGTTTATTTTCAATGAGTGAATGTTGTGTAGAGTGATTGGGTCAACCGTATGTTGAGAGCATGAGAGAATCATTGTATTTTTACATTATATATTTTTCTTTATTAATTCATTTCATAAATTTCCATCTTTCTCACATTGTGTTTGTCTTATTCATTTAGGCCAAAGACCCACTCGGTTTATATTCTGCGACATACATAGAATAGTACAACAAGAAGCAGAAGTGGAAGGTATTCTTGTAGGGTTGTAAAAAAAAATTACTCTGCTAGAACGTCTGTAAAGTATGTGAAAACCACTAGAACAATCCAGTAGAGAATTTCGGGAAGCAAAAGAGACACGAAAGTTCTATCGTTGTGCCACAACCAACACATATCTTTTATACCTGCGCTACTTGATATATTGGGAATTCCAAAATCTGGATCCGACAACGATGCAACAATACGATGCAACAATAATAACTATGTTTGTTTCTACCGATGACAATCAAGAACACCCCGCGATGCCGCTGCTACAACCAATGCTATTATGGGGACCATCGGCTTTATGTTCGTGTTTTCAAAATCCACAGACCACCAATTGTTACACATCTGATACTGGAATGAGAGCATCGAGGAATCCATTCTACATTTGCAATAGCAAGTATGTGCCATTTTCGTTTGTGGTACATGGAATTGTAAATCTATTTGGTTCTTGAGGAAATCCTGCCCCTAATTTGGACAATATGGTTGCACCACCATCGATAGAACAGGAATTAAGAGAATTTAGAAAAATAGAAATGATTGAAGACAGTGCGCAAGAAAAAGTCGAACAATTAGGACACACCGAAACTGCTATGGGAACACCAACAAACGAATGGGTTCTGCCACCGAAAGCAAAAGATTGCAAAACCTTGGCTGTGCTGGTACCAAGCAAAATATTCTTGGTTGTAGAATATACAACTCTTCATTTTCGCTAGTATTTGCAGCGGTAGCTGTTTAGTATATTTCCAAAACGTTTATAGAAAATAATTGCAGTGGAATACATCTCTGCTGGAAACCGTTTCTTCTACGTACTTTGCAGATGGCCACCACCAGTAATAAAAACAAAACAATTCGTATTGCCCTTGAATGTTCTCCACCACCGCCCTTGCATCGTAAAACACAAAACTGGATTCAACAGTGTCCTTTATTGCACAAAACGGCCACGAATATTTATATATGTACTCGAAAGGTGAAGATCTTCATATTGAATCTTCATCTCCATACACAATTACTAGCAAACATTATGACCGCCCAAAAACAAACAAACAAACCGATCTGCGTCTTTTCCCCCAATATATATATTGACTCCAGGTTGTTATATTACTGGGATATTTGGAACACTTGCATTCTGGCAGAAAATCCAAGCGATTTTTCGTTTCGCCTTCTCGTCTGGACGAAAAAGATACATTCTTTAACACGATTTTTATATGCAACCATTGTATTGTTGACCGATACAGTGGACAATAATGATGTTCTCATTGAATATATATCCTAGACACATCTATTGTTCTATTATTTGTCCACGGATCAACTACCTGGTACTAGTGTTTGCAAACCCTTGTGGGCAAAAGCGAGAAATAGTTTATACAATACATCCACCAGTCCACATTGTTTGTTTCTGCGAATTTGTGGTACAACTCGCATACCAGAGAGATACAAGCTGCTGCATCAAAGTACCTTCCTATAGCCAGCTGGGGGACATGATCGGTGTACCTAATGCCAGAAAACAAAGACTCCAACAACCCCTCCATCCGTGTAGCTGCTGGACGCACCAAAGCTGGTATACTACCGTTTGGTTTTTAGCAAGGGCCGTTTTGCAAGCTTGTTTTTTCCCCCTGTGGTTTTGTAATAGAATCATTGAGCTCATGCATGACAAAGAGATTTGTCTCTGGGCAACCTCCACAAGATGTTGTTCAACAGTTTTCAATTTAGCCACACAATCCTCCAACGGGTCTAACTTTGTTTTCCATTTTATTGTTCCGACACATATTTTTCCAGCTTAGTCACAAGATCCTCCCACGGGTCAAACGTCGTATTCCACTTGTTTTTTGTTCTGCCACATACTGTTTTAGTGCAAACACACAATTTTCAAACTGGTCTATCTCATCTTCTTTTTCTTTTCTTCCTCCACAAGTGTATCGGGTTCCACTGTTGTTTGTAGCATTGTGCCTATACATTGTTTTCCATATCTCGTAGAGCCGGCTTGTGCCAAAACCAAACCGTTTCTCGCCTTCTGCTACGGAGATCTTTCAACGACGGTTTCTTGGGTGCTACAAGATGGTCGCTGTCGCTTAACCGGCTGAATGAGCTGTTCATTTTTTGACCCGTTTTTCAAGATATATGTGCTTGCTGTCTGTCTTCGTCTATGTTATTGTGTTCATCATGCATAGGCTGTTCAGTTCGTATATGTTTCTTCATCTCCTTGGTTTGGAAACGAGAACAATTAGACTTTTTTTAAGCTGTCTTGCTCCACCGTCCTTTGTCGTTGAACAAACCGCCATCAAGTGATACTGTCCAGTCCACCCGTTTATGCCATGATGGACCCTCATTAATTGCTTTATATGACCACGCCTTGGTTCTATACACTACATTGTGCACTAGACTAAACGATATGGGACTACATTCATTATTATTTAAATGTAAACGGAAGCAAAAACGAAACGTTGTTTCAAAGCTGGTCGGCGTAGAACAGGAAAAATAATTCCAGTTATCTCCCTTGTGCCCTTTCCGGCTCAACAATTTAAAATTTGGCCGTTAATTTAGATAACCTAATTCAAATCACTATTAAATCGTCAACATTTGTGTCAACTGTCCAAGAGATACCACTGCGTATCGCAGTATTCAATGCCCAATCGGTGGGACCACCGGAAAAGCGCACAGAAATAGTTAATGTTATCAACGATCAGATAGAATATCGACGTCTTTTTCCTGACGGAAACATGGCTACAAATATTAGACGACGAGTCCAAGTGCGCGGATCTAACACCCACCGTTACTCAATCAAGTCGTTTCCCCACCACTCTCGCGAAGGTGAAATTGTTGTCATCGCAAAGAACTCCATGATCAAACGTCTTAACACATTCAGTTTCTACCACACATCATTTGAACTACTCCAAACTACACTCACACTGGAACAAAGGTTAATCCATTTTTTCTGCCCCTACCGAACTCCTCCTAGTAGATAAAAACAAGCTGACTGAATCTCTCTTTTTGGAGAAGTTTCCGAATCTCCTTGACTATGGAAATTCGATAGGCGGCAACCACATTATTCTTGGAGATTTCAACTTTCACTTTGACTGTCTTGGAAACCCATACACATCAAACCTCATAGATTCCAGTAATGTTTTCAACTTCAAACAGTTAGTTAGCCTACGCACCCATAAACATAGTCACATTTTGTATTGGATTCTTCATAGACCTGATGATAATATTCTACGGTCCTCCCTCATATCCCACGAACTTGCTTCAGGTCACCTCTCATTTATATGCCATCGTGACGTAGCAGTCCCTAACCCTCCACCTTTATTTGCTACTCAGAGAAACCTCCGTATGAAAATAGATCCAAACTAATGCATGACATCAAAGCAAAACCTAACAACTTGCTTACCTCATACAGCAGGATAAATGCGTCCATTGCTGGACAAACATGCCCCAGCAACCATGCGCAGAGTATCAATTCAAAAGGGTTATCCATGGTATAGCAGTGTTAGGGACCAGCTGCACACTGCTAAAAGAGACCGCCGTAAAGCTGAGATGCTTTGGCTTTCCACCAGGCTCACTATTCGTAAGCAAATCTATGAAGCCGCTAAAAAGAACGTCACAAACATAGTCCATGCAGCGAAATCAGCCCACTACAGTATTAAGATCATGGAAAGTTTCAGCTGCAAAGAGCTCTTCGAGATTACTAACAAGCTAATGTCAAGGAACAAATACACACCACTTCCAACTAATTTCTTTCCAGTCGAACTTCCGGGCCTGTTTGCAAATTTCTTACGTGACAAAGTACAAACCATTAGAGATAAACTTGACAACAAAATTTCAATTGACTCGTCGTCACATGCAGTTGCGATGCAGAATTTCAGCGAAAACCGATAGCAGCTTTTGAATTTGTCTCTATGGATTTAGTACGTAAAATCGTGATGAAGAGTGCACAAAAGTCATATGAACTTGATCCAGTTCTAACATCACTGCTGCTTGAGTGCTGTGATCCAGTATTGCCTTCACTAACCGATGTTATTAATACCTCTCTCATCCGGGGAATTCCCATCATTTTTCAAAACTGCCATTGTAAAGCCTCTGCTGAGGAAACCAACACTCGACCATAACGATTTAAAGAACTACCGCCCAGTTTCTACTCTCCGATTCATATAAAAATCTTAGAAAAGATTGTTCTAACCCAGCTTGCATCTCATCTTAATTCAAACAGTCTTTTTAGCCATGTACAATATGCGTATGGCCCTTGCCAGAGTACTGAAACTACTCTTCTGAAAGTAGTTAATGACCTTCACTCTGCATTGATAGCGGAAAGATTACAGTCCTCAACTTCCTTGACTTGTCTGAAGATTCGACACAATAGACCATGATATATTGCTTCACCGTCTTCAGCATGTATTTGGCCTTCATGATACAGCCTTACTGTGGTTCAAGTCATACTTGGTCAAGAGAACACAAATTGTGTCCGCAAATGGAATACACTCCAGCCCGGCTGATCTATGTTGTGGTGTTCCAATGGGGTTTGTTCTTAGACCTGTTCTATGCACTCATCCGCTCTCCAGTGTCATAGATCTTCATCCAGTGTCTGACCATTTGTACGCTGATGACACCAAAATATACAAATTTAGCCACCCAACTGAAGTTGATGCTACCATCCAAGGTGTAGAGAGGTACATTTCTGATGTGAAATCATGGATGACATGTAACAAGCTGCAGATGAATGATGATAAAACTGAAGCCATTCTGATCAGAACAAAAAGACTTTCTCATTCACATCCTTTACCTCAAACAACAAATATCAGCAACACCAACATTAAATTCACACAGTCAGTACGAAACCTATGTGTTACTCTGGACAGTACTCTCACGTTGCACCAACATGTCATGAACATATGCAAGGCTGCATATCTTGAGCTGAGACGCATCAGCTCAATTCGCAAATATCTTTACGTTGATGCCACTAAAACCACTATGTGTTCATAGTACGTTCAAGAAATGACTATAGTAACTCAATTTTGTCTGGTTCGTCTCAATATCTACTCCAGAAACTTCAAAAGGTTTTTAAAAAATGCTGCTCGGATCATCCTTCATCATCATCATCATCAGTCTCATGACCTAGTGTGGTCGTTGAGGCACTGTGCTGCTGAACATCTGCCCAGTTCCCTCCACTTGTCTCGATCATGTGCCAATACCTGTGTCTCCGCAAAACTTTTCCTGGTCCATTCTGTGATGTTGTCAGTCCACTTTTTTCTCTGTCTACCTCTCCTTCTGCCACCCTGGACGCTGCCCTGCAGGACTGTTGTGGATAAACTGTTGGCTCTAGTGACATGGCCATACCATTTCAGCTTTCTCTTTTTGACGGTGGTGAGGAGGTCCTCATATTGGCCTACTTCGCGCCTGATGGTGTTACGCACTTCTTCATTTGTGATGTGGTCCATGTAAGAGATGCCAAGGATGGTTCTGTAGGATCTCATTTCAAGTGACTGGATTCTTCGTTGTAATTCTGCTGTCAGGGTCCATGCCTCACATGAGTACAAAAAGACTGAGATGACTAGAGCTCGCAATAGTCTGATTTTAGTTTTCAGACAGATATTCTTGTCTCTCCAGATGGGTCTTAGCTTTGAAATAGCTGCCATTGTTTGTGCTGCTCTTGACAAAATTTCTGCTCTTGATCCCTCTTCAGTGATTATGGAACCAAGATATTTGAACTGGCTCACTGTTTCCAATTCATGTCCTCTGACTTTAATCTTGGCTGAGATTTGTTTGCCACTATTTGTCATCAGTTTTGTCTTCTCAGCGCTTATCTCCATGTCAAATCTGGAAGATGTTTCATCCAGGTTCCTCACTAAGGTGGCTAGCTCATCTTCACTGCCTGCCAGTCCATCAATGTCGTCTGCAAAGTGGAGGTTGGTGATGTTACGCCCTCCAGTGCTGACTGTCCCACAGTGGTTTTCCAGGGCTTATATCATGATGCGCTCTAAGTAGATGTTGAAAAGCGTGGGTGACAGGAGACAGCCTTGACGCACTCCCACTGTTGTCTGGAACCAGTCCCCCACAGCACCTTGGGCAATTACTGCACTGGTAGCCTTGGCGTACAGCTGCTTGATGGTATTGATTAACTTTTGACCCATGTTATACTTCTTCATTGTGGCCCACAATGCCTCATGCCACACTCTGTCAAAGGCCTTTTTGAAATCTACGAACACATGATAGATGTCTTGTTGGTGTTGCGAGTACTTTTCGCACAGAACCATGAGATTGAATATTTGTTCTGTTGTGCTTCTTCCACTCCGGAACCCGGCCTGCTCTTCAGCGATCATTTCTTCTGCTTGTGGTTTCAGTCTGTTCAAGATGATCTTCAGCATTACCTTACTAGCATGGCTGATCAAACTGATAGTTCTGTAATTTTGGCATAGCTGGAAATTGCCTTTTTTGGGAAGTGTTATAATCAGTGACTGGGTCCATTGTGTTGGTCATTCACCTGTCTGCCAGATCTTGTTGCAGATTTTTGTTAGTAGCTCTTTCACTGATTCTCCCCTATTCTTGATAAGATCAGCTGGGATGTTGTCTACTCCAGCTGAGTACATCAACCAGAGCACACACCCACCCTGCTCTGTACCCTACACTGGCTATCCATTCAATCCAGAATCAAACACAAAATTTGTTCTCTGTGCTAGGTTTCACTGACGGACTCCAGTCCAACATACCTATCTGGCCTCACCCATGTGTAGACACCAGCAAGATAATTACGCCCCGTTTCTGACAGTCGTCTAATCATTATTCCCACTATGAAAAGTCATATGGACAACGTTCTTTTGCATACCAGGACCCATCAACGTGTAACAAATTGCCCAGTGAACTGAGACACAAAAGTACAGTGATCCCATTCAAGAGTGCACTTAAAACTCACCTATTTCGACTGCAAGAACAAACTTAAAGACCTAACAATGTTTCCTACCTTACATATTTTCAGATTGTTTTATGTTTTCTAATTTCATTGTGGGTTGTTTTTGTTTTGTTTTTTTTGTATTCATAATCTTATATATGCTTTTTATGTTTTAGGTGTTGTCTAATGTTGTAAAGCGCTTAGAGCTTCTAAAGATTAGGCGCTATACAAAGTCCTCATTATTAGTATTGTTATTATTATTATCTCTTTCTCCTGGCCAGGTAGTAGGACTCCTGCAACGGGCGTTCTATCGATCTAGATTATATGTGGAATAATTGTATATACATAACGGTAAAAACATTTAAGCAAACGTCATTCTCTAAACATTTCACAGTGAAAACAAGTTAAAGCTACTTTGAAGTAATCCATTGAATGTACTTGAGAGTATATATCAAGTACTTATAGATTTATATAAAGGGTCAATCACGCTTAAATGTTGAAAGTTTGGACTGTGTCATTATATGGTGAGTCATCTTGAAAATTAAAATCAATATTAAATTGCTTAGTCTAATGACTGATATTTATACCTATTTGTAATGACAATAATATAATTTGAGTAAATCTATTAGTTATAATTACCTACACTGTATAACTTTTCATAAGCTCATTTGAAGTCATAAACGGGGACATAAATCTTAACGTTGCAGTCTCAGTCTAATTACGCAGACGCCGTTAAATCCGCATTGATGAGGAACGCCAGTGTCAGCTGGAATCAGATCACAATTATTAGCTATTATATGCTCATTTTTGTACAATGAGTAATAAGGTCTTGGTGATGATCCGGAAGTGAAATCTGTGTTCCACTGAACATTGTTTTGTTTACAGTCTAGCATCTCAAAGAAATGCCAGTGAACCTATGGCAAGAACTTCACCGTGAAGTCATCTATTAAAGGTATTTTAAATTAACATATGAATTATATTGATTGGCACACAGTGGAAAGTTCACAACTGATAAACAAATGTAGAGATTATATAAGAAAATTAATTGTGATCTGAGTTCAGCAATAACCAAGTACGGGCAACCTTAAGTAAACCTTATTATAGCTTTATTGTTACGATCTCCATGACAATATCAAAGTAGTCTACTTGGCAGTGTAATCAAAGCCCATGCCACTGCAAGCTATCAAACAATGGAGCGAACTCGTGTATTTACGCGCTACTTAAAATCATAAAAGAAATATTACGATTGGTTGTAAATAGCTTTTATACCAGAACTTCCTTGTTCTTTTTTTATAATTTAGTTTCGGTGGGGAATTTTTTAATTAAAAATCAGCATTTTAATGTTGTATTGAATGGTTGACTACGGTGAGAGCAAAGGGTGATAATCAAACTTTCAATCTTGTACGTGAAGTTATCTTTAAAATGTAAGTAATAAAGACAATGATTACTCAAATAATTTTCATCAAAACTGAAGTTGAGAAACTCGTATATGCATTATATATATATATATATATATATATATATATATATATATATATATATATATATATATATATATATATATATATATATATATATATATATATATATGAAAGAACTTTTGGCTAATTGTTGATCACAAGAAAGAATTTGTTATTGTACAGTCCGTGCTGTGCACCGTATATACCCTAAAGTTAATGATATGTTTCAGTGATTTCAAGGTTATTCAGGCATTTCTCATATAATAGCGTCTCCCTTCAAATGTATCTCGGTAACATTATAATGAGAATCAAAATGGAAAATAAATAACAGGCTAGAATGAGGTATGATTTTTCCCTACGGCTACTAGCGATTAATAATAATAACAATAATAATAATAATAATAATAATAATAATAATAATAATAATAAACTATCTTTAACGAGGATAACACATCTGGTCATGGCTGACCCATCTGTCATGTCGTCCTCAGATTTTGTAATCGGCTATGTTAAAAAAATAAATAAATAATAATATTTCAAAATAATTAGGAAAGAAAACAAATATACACAAAATAAAAATAGAAGACCATGCACATAACCAGTATCGTCGCACACTCATTCGTACATATTTAACATGAATGACTGTGTGACTATACTGGGAAACATACAAATATGAACAATATTCAATTCACAGGTATATACATTTCAGCATAAGTCTTACTTACTTACTATATATATATATATATATATATATATATATATATATATATATATATATATATATATATATATATATATATATATATATATATATAAGATCTGGATATATCAATTATGGATATGATTATAAAGTTTTCTATTCAGAGCTTTTAATATGTCATTCCAGCTGGTCTAGAAAGAATTTCTTTAATGATATTTTAAAAGAAGCAAGGGAAGTTGAATTACGTATCCTCATTGGTAAGGAATTCCATACAGTAGGTGCTGATACAGTAAATGAGCTTTTGTAATGATTGGTTTTCGACCATGGAATCTGGAGATCGTTGTTAGCCGTTGATCGGAGATTACGCTCAGTATTCGATGATCTTAATTCAATTACGTTAGAGATATAATCTCGAGAAAGACCGTTTAAAGATTTGTATGTCATGATTCCTTTAAAATAAAGAATACGTATTTGCATAGGTAGCCATTTCAGATGTGAAAACAAAACATTTGAGGGAGTCATAACACAAATTAACACAAATAGACTCTTACATTACGGTTTTCAAGGGTGCGGCCGTATTTGTATCACGTGAACTTAGCCCCATTACAGTATATAAACATGTAACTTCATTATTCATTGATTTGAAATAATATTTGGAGAATTAGCTATAGTGAAGTTAGAAGTTTTTAAATATGATGTAAACCTGTTGTTTATAATTTCGTTTGAATTGCGCCCACTTTGTACATTTATGAAATCAAGCCGATGGCAAAGTATATAGAATGAATAGAATGTGGTTTTCTTAAAAAGAAGAAGATCTAATTTCCATGGGAAGATTAGAGGATGTTGGGAAAGGAGTGAGTACAACACACCCGGACATTTCCTTGAGGAAGATTCCTTTACATTGAAACGGTTGAAATTATGGACTCCTTGTCCGCCAACCCCCCAAAAATTCCTCTCCCGAAACGATATTCCCAAATCCGCCATTGATTCCTAACTCAGGTGTACATTGATGACAACAATAGATAATGGAATAATCATCATCTTTGGATCTCCTCTTTTCTTTTTATTATGATTTTCACAATAACACTCCTGAATAAAGCCAGCATCTCAGTCCAAAATGCAATTGCTTCTCCCAAACAAACAGAAATGTTACAAAACGGACAATTTGGCTGTAGTGGCAAAGTCTACAAACTGGTATTTGGTTGCGGAGAGGGAATTCTTTTGTGTTAAATACATCAAGCGGTCATGCAGTTTATACCATCAAAGTACAGTTAGAATAAGTACTCTAGATTTTTGGACAATTTCAGATAAAAAGAGAAGATCTACACACATCTGAAATATAATTTGATACGTCTCTACATATGTTTAAAATACCGAAAGGGGTAGAGAGCGTATTGAGACGAACTGCATTAAACCTTAAAACGTACCTGAGACTGACAATATCAGACACTTTGACATGTTGATCATATCTGATTCAAGTGACCCTACTTACTGAAAAGATGAAAGGTACCGTGCACAGATGGAAATTACCATACAAAGACGGAACGGATCATACAAAGATGAAAAGAGGGGTTAGGGGCGAGGCGAGTGGGCGAGAGGTCTAAAGCGCTCACCATTATGGATCACTGCAATCTCATCTGTCGCTGGGCGGGTTCGAGTGTCAGACTCGGCCAATGTGGGTACGTGAGAAAGCTTGCCAGTAGCTTCCAGTGGCTCGGTGGTTCTTTCGGGGACATTTTTGGGTTCTTCTAAGAGCCACCATGTATAGCCTATCTTGTGCTGAAAAATGGCATTAAGTGGTATAAACAACAAGAACAAAAATAATGGAAGTTACCGTACAAAAGATGGAATGTGTCATATAAAGATGAAAGGTAGCATGCAAAGATAGAATGTGCCATGCAAAGATGGAAAGTGCCATACGAAGATGGATAGTTCCATACAAATATGGAATGTACCATACAAATATGTAATTTACCATAAAAAAGATGGAATGAATCATACAAAGATGAAAGGTACCATACAAAGATGGAATGTACCGTACAAAGATGGAAGGTACCTTTCAAAGATGGACGATATCATACAAAGGTGGAAGGTACCATACAAAGATGGACGGTACCATTCAAAGATGGAAGGTATCATACAAAGATGGACTGTACCACTCAAAAAATGGAAGGTACGATGATGCTGGAATAAGGGATTTATCATGGTTCATTATATCGTCAAATTAACAAACAAAATAATTAATATGCAAAGAAATGTGTAATTTCATTTTACGTACTAAATCATAAAAGTTATCAGGACACACACGAATATAAAAAGGAGCAGACACCCACACAAATACACACACACACACATGGATTAACTAACCAGTACACCAAAAGAAGAGTTTTTTTATATTCAAGAATTAACTAAACATCATTTCAGTCATAGAGTTCTTTTGTAATGAAAGGAAAATCTTTATACATTAAGCATTAGTCAATACCATAAATTGATAATTGTACAGACAGAGTTGGCAATGCAAAATATGTTACCATGTTTGACCTGTCAAAAGGATTCTGACAGATTCCACTTACGGAGGGAGCAAAAGAAAGTTAGGCCTTGCAACTCCTGACGGACTCTAGCAATATAAGGTGATGCCATTTGGTATTTTAAAAATTCCCTTATCATCCCATCGCCTAATAAACACGAAGACATCTGGTTAAGATGGCTGTGTTGCGTGCACCTACGACGTCATCTTATATAGCGACACCTGCAAAGATCACCTGAAAACTATTTGGAAACTCTTCGTTCGACTGAATGAGACAAATCTGACAATTAATTTAAGTAAAGTGAGTTTTGCCGATCTTGTTTCACATTTTTAGGACGTATTTTGGGGCCCGATTAAGTTAAGCATGTGTAAGCTAACGTCAATGCTATCTTTGAATTCCCTGTTTCTATGAGTAAAAAGCAGCCAAAGCGCTTTTAGGGTATGACTGCATAATAATCATACATTTTGCTCAAATGTTTCCATAAATTGCTAGTTAATAGTTAAAGACCTTTCTTAAGAGTGCACCAGTTTATTCAGCTGTAGATTTCAACCGATCATTTAAGATGTCTGATGATGCAAATGAGGTAGGCGGGGTAATAATTCAAGAAGATAAAATTGGATTGCTTGGTTTTAATTTTGGCTTTACAACACTTAGAAATGTATATTAATTCAGCTTCTTCTCCAATAATTGAATTCAGCGATCAAAACCCCTTTTTTCATCAATAAAATGAAAAATAAAAATCAGAGATTGTTGATGTAGAGTTCGATGGTGCGAAAATTGACATTCGGAACATCAAGGAAAAAGAAATTTTAATCGCTGATGCGCTTTCATGTATATAGGAGTTTCTATATTGCTTTAATTTTGTATACATTTTTGCACATTCATTATACATCTTCCTGTGTAATTTCATTATTATTATCATTTGTGTCTTTTTGATTAATAAGTAACAAGAAAGCTTTATTACATAAATCTTTCTTTTCTTTATGAGAATAGGTGTTTTCTATATATATATATATATATATATATATATATATATATATATATATATATATATATATATATATATATATATATATATTTTAAAATATTTTTATTCATGACTGTAAATTGTAATGATTGTCTATAGCTGGGTTTGGGTGTACGTACTTTGGGTCAATTTTAAGATGTTGTGAACTTAAAATTGCCTAGGATCTATGAATGGATGCTTACGTAAGTGTTTAATTAATTAGGCCAAATTTACGTGTGACAATATGATCTAAATCAATCCAAAGAGTTCTTATTTTCAATGTTTGAAGTATAGTTTTCAACCATCTTATTGGTTTCTATGAAAATAAATGAGTTTAAGTTTTGTAATATTTTAGTTCGTTAAATTCATTTGATATGCTAACTTGTTTAAGGTGAGGTAATCAAGTTACTACGCTAAACAGAATCGCAGAACATGGGTAACATGATGTACTTGTTTTTGGTTTTGTTCATATATGGAATTGGTTTCTCTTGTGCAACATTTTGCCTCTATTTACTGTTTTTCCACATCCACTTGTAATTCTCTTTCATTTTCAATCTGTTCTGTTCCTCTTACCCTAATCCTATTGTATGATCAGACTAATAGCATATTGTATGATCAGACTAATATCCTATCTTTTAAAAAATCTTTGTCTCTATGATAGTTTGAGTTTTATTTTTATTTTACATTTTAAGCAACAATGTTTGACTGTTGTATCTGTAACTATTTAAAAGTAATTTATTTCCTTCCAAATGTTCAAGAAATCCCATATTACAATTGTACTTGAAACTATTTTCGAATGAATATACATTCTTTGAATGAATTTGAAAGAAGTATAACTGTCCACGTGATTGTCACAACATTTATGTTAACTGTATTATCATATATTTCGTTGAGAAGTCTCGTAGACCAACTTGTAGTATTTTTCATTGTGTTTGTGTCAGCATTTCCGAGAGGTAGTTGGAATCAGCTTCATCTTGCATTAGGCCATGTCAAGTCTTCAGTTATGGCATTTATTGCAATGCTTTTGACATTGCCTATTGTAGTTGGTTTATCACATTTTCATTTGTACCATTTTGTTGTTAAATGAATTGTTGTATGTATCTGACTTTTTTCTTCTGCTTTTGTGATCAATAAAATTTGCATGACGTGTATGTCTTAATACCTTTCTTTTCCACGTTTGTTAACTCTCAAGGATGTTATTTTCATTATCACTGCTCTCTCTATATTGCGATTGATTCGCCAATGAAAATGAGGTATGTTGTATGCTGAAGGTTCCCAATAAAAGGGATTATTACAGCATTTACTTTAATGTAATATTGTTGCATGCTATCTCCCGACTGTTAATAATTAATGGTACGCTTTCGACTTCACAATGTCCATACATTTAAGCCATAATTTTTAAGATCTTCCAAATCTGTAATTTAGTTTTTGAGTTATAGAAATGTGTGTGTTTGTGTGATTAGGATTTTTAACGTAGCTTAAACAATTTTTCAGTCATATCGCTACGATGCCTGCAGTTTATAGTGATGTCTAGCACTAGGGTATTATGCCGCAGACATGTATCATGATGTCCCACCCAGTCACATTATCCTGACACCAGGCCGACCAGTCCTAACACAAACCTCTTAATGCGGAGTGAGGCAGCTGTTAGTACCACTTTCGTAAGTCTTTGGCATGACTCGGCCGGGGTTCGAACCCACGACCTCCCGCTTCCGATGCGGACGCTCTAACCACTAGGCCACCGGAGTGGTCTGTTATAGAAATAACTGTTGCTCTTTAGACATTCCTTTCTTTTAAAATCGAACAGTTTCTAAACAGCCTGACCTAATATTAATTTGATTTTCATTATTTCTTCAGTAATGTTTGGAAGGTATCCTTTGGTTCATATTGCGAACTTCTGATAGTAACAGTTGTCAAATAACCAAATAGAATATTTATCACTTTGATTTTTATTTTACCTTGATTGCTTCAATCGGTTTTACGTCTACCGGTGTTTGACATTTTATACATAAATAATCTCTGGAAAATCTTCAAACCATTTTGTTGTTTCAATTTGAGTAAATTACTTTCACAAGCTTGAATTTTTTCTTTTTCTTTCAAAGCAAATTCTAAAGGATTTTTGGCGTAAAATTCGTTTCTTTCGTCGTCCGTCTGCTGCTATTCAGACATTCTCTCTATGCAGATTGCGTAGTATCATAGCTTTATATTTACTCTCTCAATCCATGAGTATTTTTAAATAAGCATAACACATTTATATCGAAAGAATTTAAAATTGTACGGTACGAAGAATGAAAACCAATGTGTACTGGCTGTGTACAAACTTTGTATTCAACTAAATTTTCAACACAGTTCAAAGATCTCGTAGACTTTGCAATGCCAGTCTACAACTACTCAACAAATACAGAGATAGATTTCATTCAAGACAAATGTCTCATTAAGAACAGCGCATGATCAATCGGATGTGAAGTAACTGTTTTTCAATCAAACAGAGGAAAGGTAAATTTTAAACATATAAAATCATTCCATACACTTGTAAGAATTAAATATAGATTACAAAAGAGTGAGTGAAGAAAAATCGTTGTTCTCGAATTATGTCCTGTTGGATTGTTGATAACACCTGAAAACAGTTTGTCAAATTTCAGAATTCATTAGTAAAAAATTATTTTAAATACATATACATGTACATTGTTAATTAAATTTAAAGGGACAAGTAGGTTATTTCCTTATTTCATTACACTGAAACATTCCAGAAATGGATAATAAAACGTAGCAAATGTATGTATCATCACCCACTTTTGTTTACTTCTTACTCATTTGGCAGTACAAATTTGAACGTTTCTGAGAAAATAAATTATATTAATAGTAAAAAAGAAACATTGAAGACTGATGTCACATTCATCTAGTCAGTCTTTCCTGAGTCACTGCATGGTGTACATTGTACAGCCAGTACTTGGAATCGACACCTATGTAAGTGTGTTGGATATATGGCAACATATGGGCAGAACTTCCACAAGAAGTATCTATATATAGCCTGAAGTATTTATAGTGCCCGGGGTTTATGAGCTAACACAATGCAAGACATGCCTGGTATTCAGGTTTACTGCTGGGCCCAATTAAATACTTCTTTAAATCAAAACAGTTTTGGATGGAAATCATGATGACTCGGATA
The DNA here is from genome assembly GCA_028554795.2 of Sinohyriopsis cumingii. NCBI lineage: Eukaryota > Metazoa > Mollusca > Bivalvia > Unionida > Unionidae > Sinohyriopsis > Sinohyriopsis cumingii. Next base: position 39,958,036 of record CM068825.1, read on the forward strand.
TGATGTAAGTGTTTTTTAATCAAACATAGGAAAGATAAACTTTCGAGAAATTTAAAATCATTCAATACATGTGTAAGGATTAAATGAACGTTGTAAATGACTGAAAATAAAAATTCGCGCTGTCAGTGGATTATATGTTGGATTACTAACAAAGCCTAAAAAGAATTTGTTAAATTTCAGAATCCATATGTAAATAAAATTTAAAACGTCTTTGACTTTTTTTAATGTCAATTAAAATTAAAGGGACAGTTTGGTTAATTCCACATTTCCCTGCTCTAATACATTTCAGAAATATGGAGAGTGAGTAAGATGTAGTGAATGCAGGTATCGTCACTCCCTTTTGTTTGCTAATACTCGTGTGTTACTGCTTACGCATTTGACAATAAATTGGAAGCTATCTGCTAAAATTAATTCTATTCATACTTACAAAGGAAAACGGGACGTGTTTGCGTTTGTCGCATTTTTCTATTCAGTCTTTGCTGAATCAGGTACATATATAGCCAGTACTTGGAATTAATACCTAACGTAAGTGGGTAAATATGAGACGATTTTTTCACTAGAAGTGTCTATACCTGGCCTTGAGTACTTAAATTGCCCCGGATTTGTGAGCGAATACAATAAAAGACGTGCCTGATGCTCTTGTTTATTGCTGGGCCCGGTTAAATACTGACTTAAATCAACATAATTTTGGATTAAAATCAGAAACTTTGTTCATAGTTACATCTGTTGAAAATGCAAATTTTTTAGAAGTAATATAGAAGTGGTCTTATCTTGGGCAGTCGCTATTGTTTTACCGATTGTTTAAATTTGAAAGTACAGAACTTTGAAAGCTATTGTAGTAGGTCGAATAATAAACCTCTAAACGGTTTCAGAAATAGATACTAAATAAGGTACACATTTGTCTCTCTAAACTTTGCCTGTCAAGAGGTATAATGAAAAAATATCGAATTAATCAGAGGCGTAGCTATGATATTTTGCGCCCGGGGACGAACTATAAAATTGGCGCCCCAGCCCCCTCCCCGTTTAATCACATTTTTGAATATTACCCTTGTTTACTTATTATAATGTAACGTTGTAAGCCTCATTTTGGCGCCCCTGTACCTTGGCGCCCGGGGACATATGTACCCCCCTGCCCCCCCCCCCCAGCTACGCCTCTGGAATTAATAGTGATATATAAACCATCTATACGCGTTTATAAGGCGTTTCAAGCTGCTAACAACATTTACCTTGATCGTAATGACATCGGCGGATCAGGGTCTACTTTGTTTATTCTACTGAGTACTTCAAGCAAACTTCAAAGACCGTTATCTGCTGATACTCTATGCGTCAGTAGATCTGGTTCTGTGTTTTTTATAGTTGGACCAGACTTCTATTTTGTCAATCTTATCAAATTATTTATTTAATGCAACGCATAAGATTTAACATCAGTACCTTTAAGATGATCATTGGTACACCGTAAATGGTCCTTGGCAGACCGTCAATGATCCTTGATACACCGTTAATGGTCATTGGCACACATTCAATGATCCTTGGCACACCGTTAATAGTCTCTGGCACACCGTCAATCGTCACTGGCGCACCGTTAGTGATCCTTAGTACACCGTCAGTGATCCTTAGCACACCGTCAATGATCATTGGCACACCGTCAATGGTACTAGGCACACCGTCAATATCCATATTAGTAGTTGTGACTCAAGATTAGATTCAACGCATTCCTTTGAGTCTGTTCTTTTTTCTTGATGATGTGTGGCAGGTTATTCGTTATTTCGAATGAGCTCAGAGCTAAATTCCATGCCTAACATATGCACGTAAGGCGGTTGAAGGATCAATTTCGTTAGGCAGGCATTATTTCATTTCATCCAGACAAATCATCAAAAGCATAGTAAGAGTTTTCATAATCCTTTTTGATAATGGGGAATAAAAGACGTCTAAATTTAATATAAAGTCGAACAGATATACTTCGATAATATGATGGGGGATAAGAGAGTTCTCTGTACACTCAACTCCTACATGGACATATATGATAAAAATATGAAATTATGTGCTTTTCACAGGAAAACTAGAACAAAATTCAAGGAAGCAGGTTTACAACCTTAAAATTTCCAAGATTGCTTCTTTCAAGTTCGACTACTTCGTCCTAGGCGCTTCAGGATCATGGCTAGTAAAGGACTGAATGCTATACTAAATTGTCTCGATAGATCGTTTCGTTAGTTCTTTTGTACCTGAATGACTTACAGAGAGACAGACAAAGACAGTGCTAGATGCAGAGATAAAGAGATAGAAAGGGAGATAGAGAAAGGACAAATTCATCGTTAGTTAGCAAATCCACAGTTCTTATGATTAGATAAACTTTACGATGACAGATTAATTACGATTTTTTTCTTTCTTAACAAATCCACATCCCTTTTTGGTGATTTACTAAGACAGTTATAGCATAAGTTTTTTGTATATAAAAATGCGATAAGTGCAGCCTGGTCAGTATATATTTTCTTGTCTATATCTCAATATTTTTTTCAGGCTGGATAAAATGGTGAAGCCGTACCTGGTCAAATGAACTACTGATTCTCAGTAATAAGAGCGTGGTTTTCGTTCATAAGCTCGTTGTGATTATCTGGGAATTCTCCCATTGTCAGCAAGATAAACATAAATCCATTTTTAGAAGTTTGTCTGTCGTACGAGTGGATGAATGGCTCCATATCAGCAATGGTTGAGGTATCTGTCCTTCGAGTGTATGAACGGCTCCATATCAGAAAGGGTACAGGTGTCTGTCCTTTGAGTGAATGAACCGCTCCATTTCAGAAAGGTCCAGATGTTTGTACTTCGCGTCAAAAGAATGGCTCTATATTAGAAATGCCCAGGTGTCTGCCCTTCCGGTGAATGATTGGCTATATATCAGAAAGGGAACAGGTGTCTGCCCCTCGAGTGGATGAATGGCTCCATATAAAAAAAGGTCCAAGTGCCTGTCCTTGGAGTAAATGAACGACTCCTTATCAGAAAGGTCCAGGTGTATACCTTAGAGTGGGTACAGGTGTATGCCCGTCGAGTGGATGAATGGCTCCATATCAAAAAGGTCCAGGTGTCTATTCTTCGAGCGAATAAATGGCTCCATATAAGAAAGCCCCAGGTGTCTGCCCTTCGAGTGAATGATTTGCTCCATATTGTAAGCGTTCAGGTGTCTGCCCTTCGAGTGTATGAATGGTTCCATATCAGAAAGGGTACAGGTGTCTGTCCTTTGAGTCTAGGAATGGCTCCATATAAGAAAGTTCAACTTGTCTGTCCTTCGAGAGAACGATTGGCTCCATAGCAAAAAGGTCCAGGTGTATGTCATTCGGGTGAATGAATGGCTCCATATGAGATAGGTCCAGGTGTCTACTTTAGAGTGAATGATTAGCTTCATATCAGAAAGGGTACAGGTGTCTGCCCTTGAGTGGATGTATGTTCCATATCAGAAGGGTACAGGTGTCTATCCTTTGAATGTATGAATGGCTCCATATCAGAGAGGGTACAGGTGTCTGCCCTTGAGTGGATGTATGTTCCGTATCAGGAGGGTACAGGTGTCTGCCCTTGAGTGGATGTATGTTCCTTATCAGGAAGGTACAGGTGTCTATCCTTCGAATGTATGAATGGCTCCATATCAGAGAGGGTACAGGTGTCTGCCCTTGAGTGGATGTATGTTCCGTATCAGGAGGGTACAGGTGTCTATCCTTCGAGTGTATGAATGGCTCCATATCAGAGAGGGTACAGGTGTCTGCCCTTGAGTGGATGTATGTTCCGTATCAGGAGGGTACAGGTGTCTATCCTTCGAGTGTATGAATGGCTCCATATCAGAGAGGGTACAGGCGTCTGCCCTTGAGTGGATGTATGTTCCGTATCAGGAGGGTACAGGTGTCTTCCCTTCGAGTGTATGAATGGCTGCATAAGAAAAAGAGCCCTGGTGCGTTCTGTCTGATATCAAGAACTGACGATTTCACGATCATTTCACTATTTACATACCAGTGGGATTCAAGATCATCTCGCTATTTACATACCATAGGGATTTAAAATCATCTCACTTTTTACATACCACAGGGATTCAAGATCATTTCACTATTTACATACCATAGGGATTCAAAATCATCTCACTTTTTACATACCACAGGGATTCAATATCATTTCACTATTTACATACCATAGGGATTCAAAATCATCTCACTTTTTACATACCACAGAGATTCAATATCATTTCACTATTTACATACCACAGAGATTCAAGATCATTTCACTATTTGCATACCATAGGGATTCAAAATCATCTCACTTTTTACATACCACAGAGATTCAATATCATTTCACTATTTACATACCACAGGGATTCAAGATCATTTCACTATTTGCATACCATAGGGATTCAATATCATCTCACTTTTTACATACCACAGGGATTCAATATCATTTCACTATTTACATACCATAGGGATTCAAAATCATCTCACTTTTTACATACCACAGAGATTCAATATCATTTCACTATTTACATACAACAGAGATTCAAGATCATTTCACTATCTGCATACCATAGGGATTCAAAATCATCTCACTTTTTACATACCACAGAGATTCAATATCATTTCACTATTTACATACCACAGGGATTCAAGATCATTTCACTATTTACATACCACAGGGATTCAAGATAATTTCACTATTTACATACCACAGGGATTCAAGATCATTTCACTATTTACATACCATAGGGATTTAATATCATCTCACTTTTTACATACCACAGGGATTCAAGATCATTTCGCTATTTACATACCACAGGGATTCAAGATCATCTCACTTGTTACATACCACAGGGATTCAAGATCATTTCACTATTTGCATACCATAGGGATTCAATATCATCTCACTTTTTACATACCACAGGGATTCAAGATCATTTCACTATTTACATACCATAGGGATTTAATATCATCTCACTTTTTACATACCACAGGGATTCAATATCATTTCACTATTTACATACCACAGGGATTCAAGATCATTTCACTATTTGCATACCATAGGGATTTAATATCATCTCACTTTTTACATACCACAGGGATTCAAGATCATTTCACTATTTACATACCACAGCGATTCAAGATCATTTCACTATTTACATACCACAGGGATTCAAGATCATTTCACTATTTGCATACCATAGGGATTCAATATCATCTCACTTTTTACATACCATAGGGATTCAAGATGGATAGTGTCTGAGTAGGGTCCTGTATTAATATCAATAAAACGATTGTTGCTGAGATGGGCCCTTATTAATATCAACATAGGGATAGTTGCTGAGAAGGGGCCTGTATTAATATCAATAAAACGATAGTTGCTGAGAAGGGGCCTGTATCAATAGCAATATAGGGATAGTTGTTGAGAAGGGGCCTGTGTTAATAATAATATAGGGATAGTTGCTGAAAATAATTATAATAATGAGGACTTTGTAAGGAGCCTAATCTTTAGAAGCTATAAGCGCTTTACAACATTAGACAACACCTATAAGATAATATAAAAAAACATATAATGATATGATTACAAAAACAAACACCATGAAATTAGAAAACATTAAAAAAAAAACACGCTGAGAATATTCAAGGTAGGAAACATTATTAGGTCTTTAAGTTTGTTCTTGCAGTCGAAATATGTGAGTTTTGAGAGCCCTCTTGAATGTGATCACCGTGTCTTTGTGTCTAAGTTCAGTGGGCAATTCATTCCACATTGCTGGGCCCTGGTATGAAAAAGAACGCTGTCCATATGACTTTGTTTTCATAGTGGGAATAATGAGTATAAGATTGTCAGAAGAGGAGCGTAAGTATCTTGCTGGTGTGTACACATGGGTGAGGTCGGATAGGTATGTTGGACTAGAATCCGACAGTTAAACGTAGCACAGAGAACAAATTTTGTGTTTGATTCTGGATCGAATGGATAGCCAGTGTAGGGTACAGAGCAGGGTGTGTGTGTGTGTGCTCTGATCGTGATACTCCAAGTATGATCCGAACAGTTGTGTTTTGAACTTTTTGAAGTTTCTGGAGTACATATTGAAACGAACCAGACAAAATTGAGTTACTATAGTCATGTCTTGAAAGTACTAATGAACATATAAGTGTTTTAGTGGCATCAGCGGAAAGATATTTGCGAATTGAGCTGATGGGTCTCATCTGAAGATATGCAGCCTTGCATATGTTCATGACATTTTGGTGCAATGTGAGAGTACTGTCCAGAGTAACACCTAGGTTTCGTACTAATTGTGTGAATTTAATGTTGGTGTTGCTGATATTTGTTGTTTGAGGTAAAGGATGTGAATGGCAAAGTCTGTGTTGTAATCGGAATGGCCTCAGTTGTATCATTCATCTGAGGCTTGTTACATGTCATCCATGATTTCACATCAGAAATGTACCTCTCTACACCTTGGATGGTAGCATCAACTTCAGTTGGGTGGCTAGATTTGTATATTTGGGTGTCATCAGCGTACAATTGGCGAGACACTGGATGATGATCTATGACACTTGAGAGCGACTGAGTGTACAGAATGAAGAGAACAGGTCCAAAAACAGACCCCTGTGAAACACCACAACATAGATCAACTGGGCTGGAGTGTATTCCATTTGCAGATACAATTTGTGTCATGTTAACCAAGGAGGACTTGAACCACAGTAAGGCTGTATCATGAATGCCAAATACATGCTGGAGACGGTGAAGTAATATATCATGGTATATCGTGTCAAATGCTGCATACAAATCAAGGAGGGTGAGGACTGTACTCTTTCCGCTATCCAACGCAGAGAGAATGTCATTGACTACTTTTAGAACAGTAGTTTCAGTACTGTGGAAAGGGCGATATGCAGATTGTACATTGCTAAAAAGACTATTTCAATTTAGATGAGATACAAGCTGGGATAGAACAACCTTTTCTAAGATTTTTTTTATATGAATAGGAGATTAGAAAAGGGGCCTGTACTAATATCAATATAGGACTTGTTGAGAAGGGGCCTGTATTAATATCAATATACGGATAGTTGCTGAGAAGGGGCCTGTATTAATATCCATATTGGGAAAGTTGTAGATAGATGACTTGTATTTATATCAATATAGGGATAAATGATGTAAAAACTCCATATTGTTATATGAAGTTTTATATATGGAGAGTATTCAAGATTTATTGGAATTATTTTAAGGGTTAAAATCCGTAAGGTAAAATGTTTGAAAATTTAGACAAAAAGTTATACACAACATTTTTCCGAGTCATTTATGTGCTTAATTGTATAGTACCAACATGGGTCGAAAAGAAATAATTCCTGAATTAGATGGAACATACAAGGAACATAATTTGTAAGTCTCTCTCTCTCTCTCTCTCTCTCTCTCTCATTTTTATGAATAATTTTAAGATGGGATTGTCCCTTTATCCCAATAATCTCACAAAAGGAGGCCTGATTTAATTTCCAGTTTGGATGTATAATCTAGCTAGCATGTTTGACATCCTTGACGTTCAAATATCGTTTTTTATTCTAGAGTGCCATATTTTAAAGCACGTATTATATCCACAATGTTAAATTCCTATTAGAGGCCCGATTACGTCATCGTTTGACAATGTTATATCTCCCTCCGTGACGCAAATGCTCTGAAATGGGACTGACAATGTCAGTAAGTAAAACAGGTCTTCATAAGTCTGATACAATAGAAATTTGCCTGATATGGTTTTCTTAAATATACTACCAAGCACATACGTAGCAATTTATTGTTTCAATTGTTTTAATTTCTTTGAAACCCTGTTTAACAGAGAACTCCCGTTCGGGCCTAAATTGTGGCACTACACAGCTTACGGGACTACTTTGACGAACATTTCAAAGCAGTTTGATAATGTGCCGAAGTTGTTTAAAAGCGTGGTGTTTTTTTTATTATAAACAATAGTTATTGTTTTTTCTTCTTCTACAAATTTAAAAAGGTTATAAAGTTTCGTTGCAATAATGAAAATATCGTTCCATATCAGCAAATGCAATCATAATATGATATAAATTGTTGCATAATATAAAAAATTACATTCTGTATAGACCTTTTTCAGGAAGTCGAATTTGGGTTTTTCCACTCCAATATTTAACGCATGCTCAATCAACGTAGGGCAACTTTTAAGCGATTGTCATTGACATATCGTATTTTCGTGAAGAAAGTTTCAAACAAATTTGTAAAGGTTTGACATCCATCTTTACACCCTTCACAGAAATAGTGTGTTTAAAAATCATGAGTGAATAGTTCAGTAATCTGCATAAAATAGAAAAGTAGATGAGCACAAAAAGCATCAGAGAGGACCAGAACAGCGAACAGGATTTGTGGGCCTTAAGAACAATTATCCAGTAGGCCCCAGTGAATCACAAATTGAAACAACGGTGGACCACCCGGCCGTTTTGGTCCCCCGGAATTTGTTCTACCCTGTCCGCGGTCCTGGATATGACTTACAAAGTTGGATGATCCATTTATGCAAGGAAAGTGGTGGGTGGGCGATTTTCCTATGTGACCAGAATTACAAATTGTACAAATCTACGTGTATTTAGATGACTCTTCAAGACTATATGCTTGCGAAAACATGAGAACTTACAAATCTTTTTGTTGTATATAATTAATTTCATAGTGGATGGCTGCATACCGGTGAGCACAGTATTATCCATGCCAGCGTAATCAGATCCCAAGCCCAATCCAAGAAGCCACACGAGTTATACATATCTGATTGTACTGTAGCAACTGGCCGTTGCAATGTATCACAGGATAAGTTAACTCATCGTTATTATCAATATTTGTTCAAGGAGTTAGCAAACGAGAGAGAGAGAGAGAGAGAGAGAGAGAGAGCAAATTCCTTAGCCAATGCAATGTATCATAAGCAGTTTTGGGATTCACATTCATTCCCATTTAATGTATTAACTAAATGGCAAATCTTTGAAGAAACTGCCTAACATGTGATGTGCCGCCTTTGGTGTTCATTGTTTGCTGCTAATTAGACAAGTTGACCGTTCCGGTGGCCTAGTGGTTAAAATGTCCGCCTCGGATGCGGGAGTTCGTGGGTACGATCCCCGGCCGAGTGATACCAAAGACTTGCAAAAATGGTACTTACAGTTGCCTCGCTTGGCGCTCAGCATTAAGAGGTAAGTGTTAGGATTGGTCGGCCGGGTGTCAGGATAATGTGACTGGATGGGACATGATGCTACATGTCTGTGGCATGATGCCCTAGTGCTAGACATCACTATAAACTGTCACACTGCAGACATCGTTAAAAAACCAAATCACACACACATACACACACGCGCGCGCGTTAAATTGTTTATTTTCAGATTATTCATTACCATGCAATCATGGGGGGGGGGGGTAAGATGAGAGTCATGATGCAGTAACATACAGCAATAAATATTCATTTGTTGCTAAAACTACTTTCTGAAAATGTACAGTTCAACTGTTATACTTGTGGGCTGTCATATTACTGTATACCACTATCTGCGGCGATCTATAATGACAAATGTTCTATTTCGTGTAAGAAGTGCAATTCACTCGAGTTGCCCTACGTCAAATGCGCATGACCGTACCGGATGCGGCTATGGGATAGGTTTGGCCAGCTAAAAATAGTATCTGAAAATGATCTATACGTGAGTTCGTGTTGTTCTCTTCTATATCTCTGTCCAGATCTCCCTTTATTTCATGCACTAATTTAAGATTTGTATTATCCACTCGATCCGGAAGATAACACCAGAGTCGATCATCCTCTAGACATCGATAACCACCACTACCACTACCCTAACAGTAGCGTATGTTTATTTACACAAATGCCTGGATTTGGTCGCAATATAAGCTTAATCAACATTTAAAATGAGCGTCAAATGACCAAAATAGTTACATATTGCTACTGGTTGTGATAAAGAAGCGAATTCTGAAAAAATGGGACTTGAACTCTATAATTCTATTCTAATGAAGGTGCAAGTCACGTGTAAGTTTCGCTTTTGCAGAAACATTACATAATGATTTAAAATCTCGGATGATGCGAGAATTGTTTTTCCCCCATTTGAATGAAACTAAATTAGAAGTTTTAATAACTTATGGGGTGGGGCAAGTCAATGCCACAAGAAAATTTCATAGCACATGTGTGTAGGAAGTATCATGTGCCAATAATTTAATATTTTACTTTATTTTATTTCATGATTTAGTCAAATTTCAGAGTACATGACAAAATTGCAAAGATTTTCGTCTTTATTTTTCTTCCACGCTGTGAGAAGCAACTTTACCCACAATAGTTTTCGCCATGTTCAAGTAATTGAACGAATGTATTCCAAAAAATGATGTCCAAACATGTCAGATGCTTTATATTCAATATAATTACATTCTTCATCTTTATTTGCATTTATCACATTGGTCATCATTCATTTCCGCCTATATTTCAAATGATTGCGATGCGTTTTGTTGACACAATAAAATCATACCTAATACATATTCAATCAATGTAATCATACAACCGCAGCTATGGAACTTTGTATGTCAATTCAAATCCGAATGTTGAAACTTCGGGACTATTGTTGTTTTTGTTGTAGGGTTTAACGCCATTTTTCTGCACAAGATAGACTATACATGGCGACCAGTATAACTGGTGGAGGAAGAACCCTGGAAAACCCAGGAAAGAACCGACCCACGAGAAGCTACTGTCAAGTTTTCTCGCGTCGAATCCGAGACTCGAGCCCACGCAGACAGATGAGATGGCAATGATCGGTAACAGTGAGAACTTTGGACTACTCGGACACCCGGGGCCCCATTGGGACTGTGTCAATTTGCGATGACATCTTGGAAACTAAAAACAAATCTAGGTTGCTTGGTTTCATGTCTGTTTAGATATAATTGCCTAGAAAAATAGACTTTTTCCTGTGCTCCTTTGAAGTCACAAATGGGTACATAAAATTCGACAAAACTGTCACTACCTTATTGCACAGACAACGTTAAATCGCCTTTCATAAAGAACGTCAGTGTCAGCTATAAACAAGTACGAATACTCTTAAGTAAACCTAATTATAGCTTTATCGTTAGAACCTCCATCAGGATTTTATCAAAGTAATCAACTAGAACTCTAGTCAAACCCTTGCGTCCCACCTTCCAAATATCGTGTAATTATATTATTGGCTCGTCAGAAACCCTTGTTGAATTTGGCATTTATTTTATTTTTTTTAAAAGTCCTCTTGACTTCATTTACACCGAGATTGCGGTGAGGAATTCCTGAATGAAAAATCACCAGAAACTGACATTTTATTTTGTTTTGGATATCTGAATATCATGAAAGCAACGACTGATATATCAAACTTTCAGACTTGTACATGAAGCTATTTTTAAAATGTAAGTATTAAAGACAATTATTACTTAAATAATTTTTCTTCAAAGTCATTCCCCTCTACTTGTGATTAAACTTGAAGTAGAGAAACTCATGCATACATTTAAAAGATCAATCATTAAACATTTGGCTAATTATTGATCAGAAGACAGAATGTGTTGGTGTACAATCCGTCTTGTACGCCGTATATGCCCTAAAGTTAATATGTTTCAGTGATTTCCAAGTTATTGAAGCTTTACTCATAACAGCGTCTCCCTTCAAATATAGCTGGGTAATGGTATAATGAGAACGAAAATGGAAAATAAAGAACAGGTTAGAATGAGGGAGAGAAATAGACAGAAATATTCGTAACTTGTTAGCCATTCCAAACAGTTTTATAATTGGTTAAAGTGTGCAGTGATGTACTATTTATAACTTTTCTCAATTTTTCAGCCTACCCTCCTTGTTTTGCTTAAGGAGTGAGAGTATTACTTTTCGTTTAAAAAAATGTCCATCGGTCAGGCTGATTTTTTCTGTCAATGTCTGAATATTTTATTGATCTACCATACCGGTTTGTTGTTGTGGTGTTTAACGCCAATTTTTAGCACACGATAGGCTATACATGGCGGCCAGTATTAATGGTGGAGGAAGAACCCGGGAAAACCCCGGGAAGAACCACCGACCCACGAGAAGCTACTGGCAAGCTCTCTCACATACCCGCATTGGCTTAATCTGAGACTCGAACGCGCAGACAGAGGTGAGATGGCAGTGAACCGTAACGGAGAGCGCTTTAGACCACTCGGCCACTCATTCTCCGCCCCCCCCCCATTCCCCCCCCCCCCCCCCCCGTTTGTCAAGTATAACAAAACTTGATCAAGTATTACCCGGTAAAAATAACTAATGATCTTCATTATGAACGAAATTTTCTTATTTCAGAATCCAATCGTGAACGTTGGAAATTTCAGGTATTCTGCAACCATAGAGCAAAGAACTAAAAAGCAAAATGTTAATTATTACAATTTATCTTCTCCCGTCGTGCAAAAAGGGAAACTGATACCAAAAACCAGGACTCACAATCAGACGAAACGGATACAAAACAATTACAAACAATGAAAGGATGAGACATCGCTGCTCTAGAACTGTTTCAGCAACGTGGAATGACGCAGATGTACGACATTTGTTAATTCAAAGTACAGGCAAGAAGATTGATCGATAAAGTTTACTCAGCAAAATATACTGTTTTAATTCAGCTTTATAAATCATTAAATAAAAAAGCATGGTGAGTATTAGAATGATTTCAGAATTATTTTTATAAAGTAAAAATTGGAAAGCAAGATGCTTTGATATTCAGACAAAATTTCTTACTCTTTATTGTTCCAGTAATTTATGTAATTGTATGATTGAAATTAAAGTAGAAAAGGATTGATACTAAATGGAAGGAGAGATTCGTCACAGCTTAGAATCTATATAAAAATTAAAGCCATGGGATCTTTTCATATAAATGTAAATCAGATTTGTCACTTTAATAAAATTTATCTGGTCAAATAATTAGATTATTTAATGAACATAAAAATATATTTAGGGTTTAAATTTATTTGCTGAATATATTATATATATTTAATTTGCATGATTGGTTAGGGTTTTTAATTATATTTTCATTATATACTTTTGATGATGCAACACTGAATACTGGACTTGACTTTGTCCGAAATTAAATTCATTTTCTACTTGACCTGAATCATCGACTTTTATTCTGTAAACAACCCATACATAGGTAAAATATTTTCCATGTGTATGGGGTAACTTTTGGGATTATTATATTGCCCGAGTCAAGGACATTTGAAATGTAAGACATGCTAATAGTATATATAATAAATTAAAGACATACAAATCTGTCTAGTTTATCACAAGTCAAATTCAAAAACAAAAACAAAACATATGAAAATCATTTGGTTGATTTTGTGACGATTTTTTGAGTTATTTAAATCGTTTTAATTTTAAAAAAGCCCTTGTTCTACATCTTAAACGTGTCACGAGTGCTTTCTTGAAATTTTATTAACCACGTCCTGTATGCAACCGGATATCGGTTAAGAAATAAATAAATGTTATACCACATTTTTCAATAGGTTGTTCTTTTATGATATGTAACAAGAATGCTTTTAAATAAACGGCCAGAGAGAGAGAGAGAGAGACCAGGGAGAGAAAGAGATTCCAACTATACTGGGCATTCAAAATGTATGTTATGATCATAAAAAACGTACAATGAGATTGAGAGAGTAATTATATATTTATGGTGCATCCAAACGTTTCGTTTTATCACCTTTATTTCTAATCTACTTAGTCGCGCTTACGCGTTTTCCCCCAGGCAGTAATGGTATCACTTTAATAAAATCAACATGTTGGGCTGGTTCAATACGACTTATTTTTCCATGACTGGATATTGTCTCACGTTGTGGATTTATACTGCTTATATTTTATTGTTTTAAATGAAAAAGCACGATTCATCAATCTTATTGTAAAGAAGATGCTTACCAACCATGTTTTAAAGAGTGCGGCCTTGTTTTTAATCACGCGGGATTACTCCATCACAGTACATAAATATGTAATTTAACAATTCATCGATATGAAATTCTCTCTAGTTAATTATCTTCTCCGAAACTAGATTTTATATAATGTAAACTTTTTATTTATCATTTCGTTTGATGTTCGGAGTTACGTACTCACTTTGAACATTTACGAAATCAAATCGTTGTTAGAGTACGTAATCGTTGTTAGAGTACGTAATCGTTGTTAGAGTACGTAGAGGAGGGTGTCGTTCTTAACCACGCAATGATCTGATTTCCAATGGCTGATTAAAGGGTGACGGGAGAGGGGAGAGGGGGAGTTCAAAATAACCAACGATTCATATGGCAAGATTTATTTATAGCTTAATGGTTAAAGTAATTTACTCCTATCCTGCTTTCCACCCCACTCACCCAAATTCCCACTCCCGAAACGATATTCCTAGATCATATATTGATATATAAGCCCACACCAACATTTATGACAAAATTAGATACTGCGTGTTCAGCCTCTCCTGACGTCCTCTTGAGCGTGATTTGCACAATAACATTCACCTCACCACATCCTTGCTTTGATAAAGCCAACATTGAAGTCCAGGATGTTACGTACTCCTCCCAAACTGGCAATTATTATAAACGCACCATCATGATATGGTTGAAAAATATACAACTATACAACTAGGTAACTGGCTGAGGGTAGGAAATCGTGTTAAATACATCAAGTGATCATGTAGATTATACCAATCAAATACAATTTGAATAAGCACTCAAGCTGGTTTAAACAATTTCCCTTAAAAATTTAGACGTACGCGAATCTGAAATACAATTCGATACGTCTCTAAATGTGTTTAACATAGCAAGATGTAGAGAGCTTATCGAGAGAAACTACATTAAACCTAATAACGTATCCGAGAGAATGTCAGACACTGACATGTCGGTCACCTTCATTTCGGTAGCATAGAAACAGTACTGGATTACGGCCTTCCATGGACCTAAGCCCTGAAACTATTATCACCCACCCACCCCTGCAACTTCCTACAAATTCTTAAAACTCGAAAAACATTTAAAGCTTTTTTTTTTTTTTAAATAAAAGGTTTAAAATACCAGTGCTGCAAACATTCCAAATAAAAATACTTGTACATGCAGATCGAAATGGTTATAATGTAATTCAATTTCATCATCTACATTGATTTTCTATGGTGCCCCTGTTGGGCTGGTGCCCTAAATGCTTGGCATGCTTATGGGAAATCCCGCACTGCATACAAGGATGGAAGGTACCATACAACGATGACAAGTACTATATGTAACAAGCTGAACTGTGTTGGGGTTAATTTATTAAAATGAAGAATCTGAATGATGACGAAAATAAGGTTTATTTATATACGACTAAAGATAGAAAATCCAACAAACTCGTTCGCATAAATTCCAACATTGGATTAACAACGATGCGCACTTTAATAAGCGATATAACGAAAATAATACTGTTTCAAACTGGATCAAACCCTCAAGAATGATGAATTGAAATTAAAAGTTCAGCACAAAATAAAATAATTACTCAATGTGATTTCATATAAACTAGGACAGTTTTTTAAAAAAATGTTTTCATAAATTGGGAGATTTTATTTTTGGCGTCCAGTTCACAGCCACCAGGCATTTTCAGTACCACCCATCAGTCGATTGGTCAAGGAGTCACCATATATGGTCAGCCCCTCACGGTCTGCCTAAGGATCCACTGTACCCCTTTTGCTCCCGGCAGACCAATTCTTCCCGAAGCTTTCAGCTCTGACCACGAGATGACCACCATTTTCCTCCGAGCCAACACCAACAGCTCAGGGGCTCGTTACTTAGAAAATTGGGAGTATCCGTCAACGAATCTAGGGCTAGATGGGGAGTGGGGGCGGGGTGGGGTATAACTTGTAACACTATAACAAGGGAAGACAAGAGTTCGCACCCCTTGGTAGTTCCAATCCTGCTAGTTTATCTTAATTTTGACGCCTGGTGGAGTCTCTGATTGCGCCATTGGCTGAACGAGGTTTAGATTATTGGCTGTTAGGGATCTTACTTTTCAGTCAATCCACGACTATCCTAAACGCTGTGGAGATGGCCTGAGATTTGCTCTCGTTCGGTCAATGGTGAAATCCACGACTATCCGAATGCAAACAGTATTTCCTTCCCAGTACTTGTACAGGCCTCAAAACTTGTTCAATTTTCTCTGTCACAAACTGAACGACTTGTGTCTAGCTGTTTTGAAAATTGAACTGTTCTTGATTACAGTTTGCTCAAGTTGGAAATTAGCTGACGAAATTAGACAAACTAGCAGGGTTGGAACTACCGATGAGTATTGATTCGTGCGTCTTCCCTTGTGTTGTATTGTTACACGTTAGACATCCCACCCCAACCCTCGATTTATTGAGGGATACTCCCAATTTTCTTTGTAACGAGCCCCTATGACCGACAAAAACTTGATTTCGGGGGGTGGGGTGGCAAAACTTGTCGGGCTTTTTAATTTTCGTATATAAGCTACAGCAATTTTACAGCACATGCAAATTCGGGGGGGGGGGGCAAGTGATCCCCCGCGCCCCACCCAATGACATCCCTGCCCTCAGGTAACGCTGTACATAGAAACGAAACCCAAGTACATTTTATTCCAAATATACATAAACAACAAATATACACAATTCCGTGACACTGTACAAATATTAACTGCACCATGGAAAGTAATATATAAAAATAGAAGGTACAATACAAAGATTGAAGATGCCATACAAAAATGGAAGGTACCATACAAAGATGGAAAGTACCATACAAAGGTGGAAGGTACTATTGCATAGGATAACGAGATTTATTAAAGGTTACTAAATCGTCCAATTAATAAACAAATGAATTCATAAGGAAGAGCTGTTTTAATTTTATTTTACTTATTACATAATGCCTAAAAAGGATCAGTCCTAAAAAATTTAAAAATTTCATAACAAATTAAAAGTTTGCGTATATTGCATATTTTGGTTTGGAGAGTATCATCGTACCATACTCGATGTATATATGTTTTGCACTCGTACAGTGTAACAGTAATACGCATGAAATAGATTTACCCTTGACTAAAAAGCCGATAAACACGTTGTTGTAGGTTTTTGCAAGCACGTGAACACATGACACAAATCTTACAAACCTATCGCTTACAGAGGAACTCACGTGTTTACAATTGATTAGGTGAGATAGTAAAAATAGTTTGCAACAAAGGCCAAAAACGTGAAACCTATGTTTTTCACACAGAGTAATTATAAACAGTTTGACTCAACAACAATTAGCCATAATTGCGATAAAATAAGTCCTAGCTATTTAAATTGGATGAAGGGTTAACTGAAATGAATTAAGGTCTGGGATATAGTGATGGTAATTCAATCTACAGATATCAATATGTATTAATTTATATAAAGAGGCAATGTATGTCGTTAGAAACTTAAGATGGACAAATGATGAACAAATTAGATGGGTTGAAAACAAATTGGTTTGAAATACCTGATAATAGTGATCCTGCTTGCTTACTTGTACCTGATAATAGTAATCATGCCTGCTTACTTGTGCCTGATAATAGTAATCCTGCTTGCTTACTTGTACCTGATAATAGTGATCCTGCCTGCTTACTTGTACCTGATAATAATTATCCTTCTTGATTAATTTTACCTCATAATTGTGATCATTGTTTCATACTTCTGATGGAATTGGCAATACCAACATATCTATATGACCGTTTCATAGGACCAATCGTTAAAATCTATTAAAAAAAAAACTTATTCCAGATGAAAATGATGCAAAGGAAATTGATAAATGAGTACAGGTGTACAAAAGCAAGTCAAAACTATTAGGTTATTGGGGAAAAAATGTGATACAGCACAAAAGCTGGGTCTGAAACTAAACAAATCACACAGAAATGTATTGTTTGTTCAGCAACCTTGGTTTAAATCATATATTCAATTCAATACGAGTTTGAGATAAAGAGCTGACTAATCATGGTTTGAAAAGGCCTTCTTCAAGTTAATGAGCAACTCTTTTATTTGGAAAATAGTCAGTGTGTCTTCCTAACCTTAAAAATAATATTACGACTATTTGGTCTTAAACTAAGTAATAGAAAAGAACGAAAACCAGCAAGTTTTGTAAAATTCAACAAATAATTTTGTTTCCTGTTATACAAAGTGAAAATATAAAAGAAACTTACGGTATTTTGACTTAAATCCCAAATAGTCCTAGAATTTCTAACACAATTCCTACTGAGTAAAGTGCTGGATAAATTTTAGTGGCGTTTCAAATAAAATTCAACGCTGAAGGTGTTTACATGCCTGTAGTGACATGTAGTCTCAAAGGTAATAATGTACTAATGGCCTGAAGTGTATGCCTACTGATGTGCCAAAACTCGTTTGATAAATCATAATAATGTAATCCAAGAAGTCCTTGTTTGAATTCACTATAATTCCAAGTTAATGTCTCTTTTATAGAATTGTATTTATGAGCACTCTGTGTTTCTGATAAATAAATAATTTGAATAAATAAATAAATAAAAATCAAATACTAAACACAACAAATGATTCTGCTTCAAGATCTTACATCACAATTAAATAATTTTTCAAAAATTATACGTTAATGTCTCTGTCCAAGAATATTATTGAGCGTTTTCTAATTCCAGTGACTAATAAACTGAATAAATTAGCCAGCCCAAATCTAATGCTGAACAAAGCAATAATAATGATTCTGCCAAAGATGTTAAAGCAGGATGAATAATTTTTAAAGTAAATAAGATTATTAAAAACAAGACACAACAGTAGAGCCAGAACAAAAGTCCGAGTTAATTTCTACAAAATTCGAAGTTTTAAACAGATAAAATCTGTTAATAAAATTCTATTAAAGAATGTGATAAACAGCAGGTAGAACAGGTTTATCCATGGAGAATAACAATATCCTAGACCCACAAACAAATAAATACGTTTGCTTTTATTGGTAATGATCCTATTATTATACCCACATTCCTAGAGAAATATTAATTATGTATTATTTGTTTACAAAATAAAAACATCCGTGTCTCTTGTCAGGCACACAGTAAAGTTTATTTGGGACAAAGTCAAGTCTAAAATATATAATAATGGAGACAAAACTAACAAACAAAACAAATTAAATATACAAAACACAGCGCACCAGTCAGATATTTTTGTAGTCAAGGACGAACTAACTAGTACACCGGACGGAGTGTTATATTCAATAACTAGCTAATCAGCACATGCATTGAAGAGTTTGTATTCAAGGATGAAATAACCGTGCACCAGTCAGAGAGTATTGTGCTAAAGGACGAACTAACCAGTACCCGAAACAGAGAGTTTTGTATTCAGGGATGGTTTAACCAGTACAACAGTCAGAGAGGTTTCTGTTCAAGGATGAACTAACCAGTGCACCAGTCAGTGAGTTATGTATTTAAGGCTGAACCAACCGGTCCAACAGTGGGGGATTTTATATTCCAGGACGAAATAACCAGTACACCAGTCGGGGATTTTGCATTCAAGGACGAAATAACCAGTACACCAGTCGTGGATTTTGTATTCAAGGACAAAATGACCAGTACACCAGTCAGAGAGTACATGGCTTAAAGGAAAACATTATATATTAAGGATGATAAGAAAGATGACTGCAAAGTAAAGAATTTAAAATTGGACTAGTAGTACTAAATTGTATTTTGGATGCTAAGGAAAATGTTAGGAATTGAATTAACTCAGGTCATACAGTCATGAGATGCAAAGCATCAAAAAGAGCAAAGTAATATTGTATATGTATGACGTCAGGTCCTTTAGGCTGAGAACCTTACGGACACGTCACGATCCTGTAGTCAAAAGGAAATTCTAGCCTCTTTAAAATTTGTATCTTTCTCGTTTGTTTTTACAACTTTGGGTTGTACGTCATCTGTGCTGAGATTATTTTTAGTGAAGATAATTACAATTTCTTTCTTGTCCATGGCAATATTGTAGTCTTTGAACTCAAAATGATCATCTCGACCGGTTCAAAGGGTGATTTAACCATTCTGCTTAGATTGTTTACCACTGGAATGTTAGAATCTCCCTTCTCCTTTACTCCAAAACGACACCTAGAAGCTATTTGGTAAAACAACAGTAAATCTGGGGTTCGCTATGGCCTTGCTATCTGCAAAATTTTGTTTTGGTTAAATGTTCGTATATATGTGAGGCAAGTGTTTGTTGTACTGCTGTACTACGTGTATATGTGAGGCATGTGTTTGTTGTACTGCTGTACTACGTGTATATGTGAAGCAAGTGTTTGTTGTACTGCTGTACTACCTGTATATGTGAGGCAAGTGTTTGTTGTACTGCTGTACTACGTGTATATGTGAGGCAAGTATTTGTTGTACAACTGTACTATGTGTATGTGTGAGACAAGTGTTTGTTGTACTACTGTACAACGTGTATATGTGAAACAAGTTTTTTTTTACTACTGTACAACGTGTATATGTGAGGCAAGTGTTGTACTACTGTACAACGTGTATATGTGAGGCAAGTATTTGTTGTACTACTGTACTACGTGTATATGTGAGGCAAGTGTTTAACTATTGTACTATGCATATATGTAAAGCAAGTGTTTTACTGTTGTACTATATATAACTGTGAGGCAAGTGTTTTACTATTGTTCTATGTATATATGTGAGTTTTTACTGCTGTACTATTTTTTCCATCTTGCTAGGAGTTACACATTCTAGTATTTATCTTGCGAAATACACACATGAATACTGTATTTTTGTTATAAAAATAGATCGTACACATGGACAAGATTTAAGAAACAGGCAAAAAGAAAACACTTCAACATCCATAACACGTGCAATGGATATGTATTTGCATTTCACCTGATCACTAGAGTGTTTTATCGAGATCATTCTGTCATGGCTACATTTGTCTTTCATGTTTTGCCTTTTCCACACGATTTTTCGAAGTTTTTCCTCAGCACCTTGAGTGGATGCATATAGAGATCTGCTTTCATGAATTTGTCACATTTTCCGTGGTTATCTTACATTTTAATTCCTGTCTAATTCTTGTATCATCAGTTCTATTTGGAACAATTAAAATGACGAGAAAGATACGTTCTGTAAATGCTAATCGTTAGATATTATTCGTCCGATCATGACCTCTGTTGTGTCCATTTTTTTTCCTTCTGTATTGATGAGCAAAACATGTTCATAATGTTACGACTTGTTCTCTTCTGATGATTAGAATGTGGATCAGAAATAGTATTACATGTCATTTTAGGACTATGTCTTTATTCACAAATTTACATGTTGTTCTGTTTTTATGTATCATAATGATATGTTCCCGAATTTCCTTGAATGAATTCACAATATTTACAAAATAGTTATTTAGTCCTAAATGCTTCCTTTGGAATCCCAGTGAATAATTTAAACAAACGAAATCCTCTTAAACTATAACTGAAAACAACTTAGATTGATTACACTAAGACTGATATTAAGAAATGGAATGTGCAATTATGTTGATCACAACCTTATAATAAACCTAGGACACAATAAAAGGACCAGTATGAGGGTCAAAAGTTCATATCCAGAACATTCTAAGTTGTGAAAATGTCAGATATTTTGCTGAAATTTGTAGCAAGGAATATGACAACATCAGGTAGACCAGGATATTTCCGAGGAGAAAACCAATGCCCTGAACTAAATTCCACATAAACATGTTTTCCTGCAAGAAGTAATGATCTTAAAATATAATATAAAATCATGGACAATAATCAGCTATGAAATATGTTGTTTACAAAATGACACAATCTATAATCATAATAAAATTAAAAACACAATATAAATAGTAGGACAGCATTTTTTAGTACAAGTAATAAGATTGAAATTTTCTCTAAAATGTATTAAACGTAAATTGATAAATTATATTGAAACTAAATTTCTATTAAAATATATTGAGATTGAATCCATTTATTTCGGTATTACAATTATATACTACTATTCAACAATGATTACGCTATTATGATCAAGTACGAACCGTCTTATACACACATTGCTTGTATCTCAGACTCAGAAAAAAAGTACATTCATTAGGTTACGTAAATAGATGAACTAGACAGATTCCATAGATTTTTTTTAGGGCAAATGCGCTGATCTTGCAGAAGTACCTACGTAATAATGTACATAGACCCAGACGATAATCTGTAGAGACTACGAAGCCTCGTTTTGAGATTCTGGCCAACGCAAAAGAACTAAGAAGCATACCCATATTTGGCTTTGTCTTAAGAAACTGGTATATAAAGCCCCAGCCACGGGCTGACGCCAGTTTTGCTGGCCAGAAACTCAAACAGACTTTTGTCTTTGCAGGCAAGATAACCGTCTATGTACAATTTTTCATAGTATAAGACTTTTTAGTGTTATAAGAATGTTTAGCGTTAAGATGTTAACCTAACATCAGTATTTTTAAACATTAGATCATTTTAATATTTCTTTACTATTATTTAACATAATATATTAGAAAGTTTAATTGTTTTAAGAACTCATATTTACTTATAATTATATTATTGATTATAGTAAAAGCAACGTTCGCTACCAACTTCATACTCAGTAACAGTTAATTTAGAAATAGAATACTCTTTAAATAATGGAGTTTAATATGTTGACTTTTTAGAATAAATTCAGTAAAATATATTTCAATTACGATATTAGTCTGAAACATTGAATTTTATATTCTTTTACTATCGTGAATTTATTCGACATTTAATTATCTGTATTGCATTCTAAACGGCAGTTATTATACAAGTATGATGTTGGTAAGTGAAAGAATATCGTAGTTTTATATGTATTTCTTATATCCGAAAATTGAGCTTGTTGTAGTTTGATATTGAAATGTAAGTTTCTATGTTGAGT
Source organism: Sinohyriopsis cumingii (assembly GCA_028554795.2). Taxonomy (NCBI): domain Eukaryota; kingdom Metazoa; phylum Mollusca; class Bivalvia; order Unionida; family Unionidae; genus Sinohyriopsis; species Sinohyriopsis cumingii. The sequence goes on from CM068825.1 coordinate 39,980,876, forward strand.
ATTTCAATAAAGTTTTGCTGGCCAGAAGCTCAAACAGACTTTTGTCTTTGCAGCTCGACCCGTGTACTCTCGCACGCCAAGATTCCCCAACATATGGCTGTATTTTCAACATCATCAAGTGACACCTCTTTCAAGAGGATTGAACTTCCTTTCTCTCTCTCTCTCTCTCTCTCTCTCTCTCTCTCTCTCTCTGGTTTGAGAAACAGATTGACTTAGAGTTTACGAAACAAATCTCTCGTAAAAGCTGGCGAACAAATCTTCACATAAAAGCTGGTGGAGAACGAACAAATTCTTTCGTAAAATAAACATACATAACAGTAGATTGCGAACTGGCTAAAGTAAACTAGAATGATTACAGCTCCTTTATTATCCATTGTTGATTTTGAACGAATGGTTTTTGCAAAAGTATGTTGCATGCAACAGTAAGCACAGAGTTTATTGTCGTAAAATAACTTGTATTTGTGAAGTGTGGGTTTTATGTGGGGGTTGAGGAGGGGTCTCTCCATATTTTCTTATTTTTTGGGTAATAAGTTTACCGATGTATATTTTATTTTAATATGCATGAACTGTGTTAACAATTGTATATGTTAAAAGTCCATCTGCTATCGGTTGATTGTGAGATGACTAAACAAATATTTATGACCAGCTTTGCAATTCTGTCAATGCTCATTGCTGACACTATACCTATTGAATGCGTGTAACTGTGGGAACATATTGTAGTGCAGCATGGTAAACATAGTTAATGCTTTCCTTTACTATCAGTGGACATTCATCTAATGAAACAGTTGATAAACATTAAGGCAGACTTAACGTTTTTATAAAGCATTTCTGCAATTGGATTGTATGCTCCCGAACTCTAGTCGTCTACTTTACACAGACTTCATTTTCATAGACTACCTGTCTACCCCTCAGGCGTGTTACTTCGGAGCATTATGAACTGCCGTATCCATCATCATTTTCAACTTGAATGTTACTTCGGTTCTTTGCCAATTGCCGTATCCAGCATGAGTTTCAACTGGCGTGTTACTTCGGTTCATTTCGAATTGTCGTATCCAATATCATTTTCAAATGGCGTGTTAATTCGGATCATGTCGTATCCAACATCATTTTCAACTGGAGTGTTACTTCGGTTCATGCCGTATCCAATATAATTTTCAACTGAATATTACTTATGGGGCCCCGAATGGCCGATTGGTCTAAATCGCTCACCATTACAGATCACTGCTATCTAACCTCTGTCTGCGTGGGTTCGAGTCTCAGGCTTGGCTAACGTGGGTATGTGAGAAAGCTTGCCAGTAGCTTCTCGTGGGTCGGTGGTTCTTCCTGGGGTTTTCCAGGGTTCTTATTCAACCAGTTATACTGGTCGCCATGTATCTTGTGCTGAAAAATGGTGTTAAACCCCACAACAATAACAACTTCGGTTCATTGCTAATAGCCGTATTCAATATCAATTTCAACTGTCGTGTTACTTCGGTTCATGCCGTATCCAACATCATTTTTCAACTGTCGTGTTACTTCGGTTCATGCCGTAATAGCGGTATCCAATATCAATTTCAGCTGTTTGCTGATTACTTTGTACAGAAACAACTTAACTTTTTGACAAAATGAAAACGAAACGTCAAATGGCAACACCAAAGATTATCAAATAATATGTTTTACTATCTAATCATGCATTATTGTTTTCATGTCCGTGAAATCTTTATCTTGTGACGTCCTTGGTACAGTCTTCGGTGTATATTGTCGTCTTTTTTCTTTAAACATTCTGACTTTCCTTTTTTCATAAAAAATAAACATTTCCGCAAACTTTTGCCAACTTGTGTTCCAAGCTGAACTGTATGTGGACCATTTGTTATGATATTACTTCCTTTGGTTCTTTGCTTACTTTGGTTTCATCTCGATTTTTCTCGTCTTCAATTAATTTGTAAAATAGGTCAGTTAAAGTCAGAATCTGAACATAAGCAGTATTTCATACAATATGACTTACAGTGTTACTTGCAAAATGACTTACAGTGTTGCTTACAATACGACAAGGAGTATTACTTGGAATATGACTTATAGTGTTACTTGCAATATCATATATGAATTAGTGTTACATACAATACGACTTACAGTGTTACATACAATACGACTTACAGTGTTACTTACAATACGACTTATAGTGTTACATACAATACGACTTACAGTGTTACTTACAATACGACTTACAGTGTTACATACAATACGACTTACAGTGTTACTTACAATACGACTTACAGTGTCACTTGCAATATGACTTACAGTGTTACTTACAATTTGACTTGCAGTGTTACATACAATACGACTTACAGTGTTACTTGCAATATGACTTACAGTGTTACTTACAATACGACTTACAGTGTTACTTGCAATATGACTTACAGTGTTACTTGCAAAATGACTCAGTGTTACTTACAATACGACTTAGAGTGGTACTTGGAATATGACTTATAGTGTTACTAGCAATATCATATATGACTTACAGTGTTACTTGCAATTTGACTTACAGTGTTACTTGCAAAATAACTTACATTATTACTTACAATACGACTTAGAGTGTTACTTGCAAAATGACTTACAGTGTTACTTGCAATATGGCTCACCGTGTTAATTGAAATCTGACTTACAAAGTTACTTTCGATAGTGATAGCTATCTTAACGTGTCATTTTTTCAATAAACGGATGTTAGGACATATTCAACGTTCCAAGAAGGGAAAGACACGTAAGCCTTTCTTTGCAGAACTAGCGGCTATTGTAAACATTGTCATAATAAATAATGAAGAAAAAAATGTAAAAATGGAAGATCAAAACAGAGGACGCTATGACAGATACAAGAGACAAAAATACCACCATGATAAACATTAAAGATTGTTTCAAAATGCAAGAGTTTATCAGTATTGATGAACAACGTCAAATTAGACAGAGCATTATATATTATATTACGAGTTTTTGGGTTTAAAGATTTCTTTTAGAAATCATCTGAGCATTATATATTATATTATGAGTTTTTGGGTTTAAAGATTTCTTTTAGAAATCATCTGCAGGATTGCCTGGTATTATTTGTAGTGTAATGAGCAGTCCGCTTATGGCTGCTGGTAAAACGATGTCCTCCCTTGCTGAACATGTTATTCTACTTGTTTGTGGCATTAATGTATTTCTTGTTTTGCAACATTGATCAAAAAGCGTCAATAAAAGTAAACGACTAGCCATTGCCAGAGATGGAGATGTCTTTCTTTACAATAATGCGGTCTGGTTAGAAAAGTAAACGATAGCAATTCGTGGTTGTCGATTATAATTTCTGGTTGTACTACCATATATTATTGACCAGCTTTTGGAATACCCCTCTATATTACTGCACCACTGATGTCTGAATTTTATCCCAGTTTAAACGAATCAATTCGCCCAGATGATGTAAAATATTTGTTTACATATCAACTAATTTTAGTTAACTTTGTTGTTATTCATTGATATTAAATGTGTTATGGATGTATTTGAACTATTTACGGTAAATCGTTTGTCAAAGAAGATAAAGTATTTAAGTGACTCGCTCCTATACCATCTATGAAGGAAATTTTAAAGAAGTTTAACGGTCATCATGACTGTTTCAACATCTTTGTGAACTGTGTTATCTTATATTTCGTTCAAAATTTCGTCGACCATTTTGTATTATTTTGCATTGTATTTGTTTGTAGTCCCTCCGATTTTTAATGTGTACCATTTTGTTGCTTAAATTTTTATTTGTATGTACCTGAGTTTTTCTTATGCTTTTGTTATCAATAAAAATTTGCACTGCGTGCATGTTTTAACACATTCACTTTCTACATTTATTAACTCTCAAAACTGTCATTCTCCTTAATACTGCCGTCTCTATATTGCGTTTGAATTGCCAATGAAAGTGAGGCCTGGTGTAAGCTGAAGGTATCCATATTGGATCATTTATTTTAATAGAACAATGTTTTATGCTGGTTCCCAACTGTTAATCGATTCATCATATCCTTTCATTTCACAAGTCCATATAATTTGACTTGTATTTGTATGGTCGTCTAAATCCGTCATCTTGTTTTTTTTATATATATATAAATAACTGTTATTCTTAAAACATTCCCTCAATTTCCTCCTTTAAAGTCGTACAGTTTGTAAACAAACTGACCACCTAATATTATTTGCTTGATTTTGATTATTTCCACAGTAAAGTTAGAACGGTACATTTATTTTAAAATACAAAATTGGTTTGATATTTAGAAATTGTAACAGTATTGGTTGTCAAACAACGAAGTAGTCTGACTGATCCATGTTTGTAATATTTTTTCTTCCCTGCTGGCATTAACCTTTCACGTCTACCAGTGTTTGACGTGTGTTATTGTATACATACATTCATTTTGGCAAATCGTCAACCAATTTTCTGGTTTCATTTTGATTAAAATACTTTCTTCAGAGTTCAGTTTAATCTGTGTGATAGGGACACTTTCTTAATGCAAAAGTACAAAAGAACAGAACTTATTTTATACATAAATTCCTTTTGGCAAATTGTTCACCAATTTTCTGGTTTCTTTTTTAGTAAAATACTTTCTTTAGAGTTCAGTTTAATCTTTGTGCTAGGGACGCTGTCTCAATGCAAAAGTACAAAAGAACAAAACTTAATGTATACATAAATTCCTTTTGGCAAATCGTCAACCAACTTTCTGGTTTCATTTTGAGTAAGATACTTTCTTCAGAGTTCAGTTTAATCTGTGTGCTAGAGACGCTTCCTTAATGCAAAAGTGCAAAAGAATAGAACTTATTTGTTTTTTTTATATCAGATCCTTAACATATTTGTTTTAAAAAAATTGCCTTCATCAGTCTGTTTCTATTTAGACTTTCGCTCTCTTAAGGTGTCTCGAAAACACCTGTATGTAATCTCACTTCTTTATCTTTGTTCTCAGTTCAAGCGTGTTTTGAGATACCCATCGCACCTTTACGTCAAAAGATTTTCAGACAGTACGGTACGAAGAAGGAAAAAATATGTATTTGCTGTGATTAAATATATAAATTTGTGTTCAACTACATTTACAGTTCGAAAATCTCGTAAACTTTCCAAGGTCACTCTACAACAACTCATCAATTCATGGAAGACAAAAGTTTCATTCAAAGCAGTGCATAATGACTAGGATGTGAATCAAACATAGGAAAGGTAACATTTTTTATAAATTTAAAATCATTCCACACATAAGTTTGGATTAAATAGTAATAAAGAAACCAGGAAATGTTTGCGGTGTCACATTTCTCTATTCAGACTTCATTAGTCAGGATTATTCATAGCCAGTACTTGGAATCACACCTAATGTTGCGGGGGGGGGGGGGAATGTTGCCAGAATTTTCCACAGGAAGTGTCTATATATAGCCTTTAATATTAACCGTATCCAGGGTTTATGAGCGAACACAAGACATGCCTGATATTTTAGTTTACATTTGGGCCCAGTTAGATATTGTTTTAAATCAAAACGAATTTGGTTTGAATTCAGGTAATTTGTTTATAGTTTACGTCTGTCGAAATATAGTATTATTTCTGAGTAATATAGAAGTGACCTTTCTGTGCGCAGTGGCTATTATTTGTATGACCTTTGTTCAAATTTCAGAGTACGGAATTTGTAAGACGTTCAAGAACTTTAGTCTTGTTCTTCTGCTGAATAATGGTAACTGCTTAGTTACTACTCAAAGGAAGAATGGAAAAGACTCTAAACATAGTACTATGTCTGGAATACGCCAGTTCTGTACTACTATGTCTGCATTACAAAATCATTATTCAAATACAGTGTCCACTCGGAATTCGTATAGAATATGCAAAATGTCTATGCTTATGGAGTATGCAAAATGTCTATGTGTATAGAGTATGCAAAATGTCTATCCTTATAGAGTATGCAAGATGTCTATGCTTATAGAGTATGCAAGATGTCTATGTTATGCAAACGCACATCTTTATACTGTCCTCCCTAAACTTTTCCTGTCAAGTGTGTGTGCGTGTGTGTGTGTGTGTGTGTGATTAGGATTTTTAACGTAGCTTTAACAATTTTTCAGTCATATCGCTACGGTGTCTGCAGTGTGGCAGTTTATAGTGATGTCTAGCACAGGGGCACCATGCCGCAAACATGTAGCATGATGTCCCACCCAATCACATTATCCTGACACCAGGCCGACCAGACCTAACACTAACCTCTTAATGCTGAACGCCAAGCGAGGCAGCTGTAAGTACCATTTTTGTAAGACTTTGGTATGACTCAGCCGGGGATAGAACCCACGACCTCCCGCTTCCGAGGCGGACGCTCTAACCACTAGGTCACCGGTTGCCTGTCAAGAGATATAATGAAAAAAATATCGCATACATAGTGCAATGTATCCCCTATATACTCGTTATAAAGGTGGCTCATGCTGCAAACAACATTTACCCGTCTCATAATGCTCCGGTACATCAGGGTCTACATTGTTTATTCTACTGATTACTCCTAACAAACTGCAAAGACCCTGATCCGCCGATGCTCTATGCTATGGTAGACCTAGTTCTATGTATGTAGCAGTTGGACCCGACTTGTAATTTATCTCTCTCATCAAATGATTCATTGAATGCATGGCCAAATATTTGACATCAGTGCTTATAAGATGTGCTTGGCACACCGTCCATGTCTACGTTATCCTAAGTTTAAATGTAACTAGGTGCATTCTCTGTCTGATACCAATAACTGTACATGTTTCAAGATCATCTCACGTTTTCCATGGGGACTGAAAATGTCTACGTTTAGAAGCCCACGCTACAAGTGATATTTTTTTTTGTTTGCTTCGAAAGCACATACAACTATCTTCTAAATGATGAGACTCTCTCTCTCTCTCTCTCTCTCTCTCTCTAAAATCGACAATCGATTAATAATAATAATAATAATAATAATAATAAACGAGCATAAATATTTGAGCAATATCAAAATAAACATGTCTTGTTCAACAATTTTACCAGGCTCCCAGCCATACTTTTCTCATAATGGGTATTTAAAAAGGGTATATGTGTAATAATTACAGGTGGACATATTTAGGGTTGTTTTAGGAAGATTTCACAAATATTCAGTAAGAAAGACAAGCCGTCACTGTCAATTTAATGCCAAATTTATCGATAACGTCCATACACAAATTAGCCAATTTTATTAACACTTTTCTTCGAATTAATAATTTCAACATAAAAACAAAATTAAATTTAAGAAAAACAATCCTTGAGGACACGCGTCATGATAAATTACTATATGTTCGTTTTTTAATCCTTTTCCCAAAACAAGTCATGACTTAGAAGAAAACTTTGGCCCAACAAGACAATGCCTTTACAGTATATTATAGAAATGTAGGAAAATTTAAGGCAAAATAACACAACAGCATAAAATTAAGGGATTTTATAAGCAACAGTATAACATATAAAGATACTTGTCGAGAAGGGGCCTGTATTAATAATATAAATATGATTAAAATCAGATCTTCACTCTTCACCCAGGACCGCGGAGTTCTGATTTTAATCCGATTGGTATTAATATCCATATAGGGATAGTTGCTGAGAAGGGGCCTGTGTTAATATCAATATAGGGATATTTGCTCATAAGGGGCCTGTATTAATCTCAAGATAGGAATATTTGCTGAGAAGGGGCCTGTAATAACATCAAAATAGGGATAGTTGCTGAGAAGGGGACTGTATTAATATCAATATATGGATAGTTGCTGAGAAGGGACCCGTATTAATATTAAAATAGGGATAGTTGCTGAGAAGGAGCCTGTATTAATATCAATAAAACGATAGTTGCTAAGAAGGGGCCTGTGTTAATATCAATATAGGGAAATTAGCTGAGAAGGGGCCTGTGTTAATATCAATATATGGATAGTTACCGAGAAGGGGACTGTATTAATATCAATATAGAGATAGTTGCTGAGAATCGGCCTGTATTAATATCAATATAGGCGTAGTTGTCTAAAAGGGGCCTGTATTAATATCAATAAAATGATAGTTGCTGAGAAGGGGCCTCTGTTAATATCAAAATAGGAATATTTGCTGAGAAGGGGCCTGTATTAATATCAATATAGGGATAGTTGCCGAGAAGGGGCCTGTATTAATATCAAGATAGGGATAGTTGCTGAGAAGGGGCCTGTATTAATATAAAAATATGGATAGTTGCTGAGAAGGGGACTGTATTAATATCAATATAGAGATAGTTGCTGAGAATCGGCCTGTATTAATATCAATACAGGGGTAGCTGCCTGAAAGGGGCCTGTATTAATATCAATAAAACGATAGTTGCTAAGAAGGGGCCTGTGTTAATATAAATATAGGAAAATTAGCTGAGAAGGGGCCTGTGTTAATATCAGTATAGGGATAGTTGCTGAGAAGGGGTCTGTATTAATATAAAAATATGGATAGTTGCCGAGAAGGGGACTGTATTAATATCAATATAGAGATAGTTGCTGAGAATCGGCCTGTATTAATATCAATATAGGGATAGTTGACGAAAAGGGGCCTGTATTAATATCAGTAAAATGATAGTTGCTGAGAATGGGCCTGTGTTAATATCTCTATACCGATATTTGCTGAGGAGGGGCCTGTATTAACATCCATATAGGGATAGTTGCTGAGAAGGGGCCTGTGTTAATATCAATATAGGGATAATTGCTGAGAAAGGGCCTGTATCAATATCAATATTGGAATAGCCAGGGAGTGGGGGCCATCATCAATATGGGGATAGCTGGTTGATGGGGGCCATTATTAATATTAATATAAGAATAGTTGGCTTATAGGGGCCATTATCAATATCAGTGTAGCGATAGTTGGGTAATATGGGCCTGTATCAATATCAATATGGGGAGAGTTGGGTGATGGGGCAAATATTAATATCAATATAGCGATAGTTGGGTGAAGGGACAAATATTAATATCAATATAGCGATAGTTAGGTGATGGCACAAATATTAATATCAATATGGGGAAGGTTGGGTGATGGGGCAAATATTAATATCACAATATGGGGAGAGTTGGGTGATGGGGCAAATATTAACATCAGTATGGAGAGAGTTGGGTGATGGGGCAAATATTAATATCAATATGGGGAAGGTTGGGTGATGGGGCAAATATTAATATCAAAATATGGGGAGAGTTGGGTGATGGGGCAAATATTAATATAAATATAGCGATAGTTGGGATAAAAATACAAGATGTTACAATTCAGTGATGCCAACAGGAAGAAGCATAACTGAAGTGACAACAAAGACATAATTCAGCTTGATATATCATGACAAATACAATATATTTTTATATGAAGTTGTGTATAAACGCATGGGTTAATGGTAAGTTTTAAAGAAATTTCAGAATTATTTTCAAGGGTAAAAAATGTAAGGTAAAATGTATGATTATTTAGACAACATGTTGTACACAATTTTTTTTCCAGTCATGTATGTTTGTAGTATAGTATGAAGACATGTAGAATAGAAATAATACCCAAATTTGAAGGAGAGACTAGTCGGGACTTACATTTTAAGTTCTTCTCCCACCCTCCCCCTTACTCTTGGTGAATCACATATTCATGTGTGTGTGTGTGTGTGTGTGTGTTTGTGTTGTCATCATATGAGATGCATAATGACGTCCTGACTATTAACATTTTTTTCTCAACTACTTTGTCTTTCTTATTTTCGCACATAGAGTGAACATCGCAAGTTTTACAGAAAAAGGGCAGGATGTTCGGTCAATGTGGTCTGTATTTTCTCATTATCTGAACATTTTCTTTGGTGAATGACTCACATCATATATATTTTTAGCGTATTACCACGAAAGAGCTCGGCAGTAAAAAAAATTGTATAGTCGAACGACGAGTCAGATGAGGGTATCTACAAGTGGAATCGGCAATGAAGCTTATCTTATAGCCTATATAATACGTCTGCTACCCGGATCTAATACGCTCCAGTAGTAACGACAAACACGCGAGGATATGGCGAGTGGTGATTATTCAAAATACGCATGTAAGAGATAATTGGTAGCCTCGTGGGGTTTGAGAGCGAACGCTATGCTACACGTGACTGGTATTTTATTATTACTGTTTGACTCATTTAAAAATTAATGTAAACCTCAATGACTTATTAAATTCGTTCTTCTCCCTAACCCCCTCCACCCTTGGTGAATCACATATTAATATATATATGCGTGTGTGCGTGTGTGTGTGTGTGTGTGTGTGTGTGTGTGTGTTATTATCATATGAGATGCATAATGACGTCCTGATTATTAACATTTTTTTCTCAACTATTTCGTCTTTTTTATTATCGCACATAGAGTGAACATCGCAAGTTTACAGAAAAAGGGCAGGATGTTCGGTCAATGTGGTCTGTATTCTCTCATTATCTGAACATTTTCTTTGGTGACTGATTTAAATCATATATATATTTTAGCGTATTACCAGCTCGGCGATCATTCCTTGTCATAGTCGATATTTGCAACCCGGATCTACGAGGAATCAGATGAGGGTATATACGAGTGGAATCGGTAATGAATCTTATCTTATAGCCTACATAATACGTCTGCTATCCTGATCTACTACGCTCCAGCAGTAGCAACAAACAAGCCAGGATATGGCGAGTGGTGATTATACAAAATACGCATGGCCGAGATAATTGATAGTGTCTGGGGGTTTGAGAGCGAACGCAACGCTACGCGTGACTGGTATCTTATTATTACTGTTTGACTCATTTAAAAATTAATGTAAACCTCAGTGACTTATTAAATTTGTTGTTTTTTTTTTTGTTTTTTTTGGGGGGGGGGGTCTTTGTAGAAGAGACACTATAAAATGTCGGTCCATATATGCCAGCAGATGAAATGCTATGCAATGAATTAAGGTATAAGGGATTCAAACATGGAACTATACAAAGGTTTTGAGGGTGAACTCAACTTTTGTTTTGAATTCAGGAGGTAAATCCTGAGGGGGTAGCAATGGGATAATTAAGCTGTTAACAAATTACTACAATATGCTGCTTTGTTATGAAAATTTACCTTAGCTGTTTATAAAATGATTTCACTTTCAAAACACGATCATTGAAGCCTTGGCAAATAAAAGAAAAATGCACGGGTGTGTGGTAAACACCAATTAAAATCCTATACATTGGGAATTTAATTTTTAAAGACGAATAATAATAATAATAATAATAATAATAATCCTTATCATTTTCGTTAATTACATCACTCAACAAAAACGACGACAAAAATATAAACAATAATGACAAATAATAAAATTATCTCCCAAAATAACCACGATCACTCTCACTACTATAACCACCACCACCACCACCACCACAAACAACAACAATTACTACTACAACTGCCACCACCACCGCATATACTAATACTTGTGCTTCACTTACTATCTGGCTGACAGCAGAGACAAAACTTTCGCGTCATCATAAATTAGAGCAACTTAACAAATGTTTTTATATGCTAAAATAAAAAAGAACATTTCAAATTTAGGGCTTGTTTATTACTCGGAAATCGTTACATTCGTTCTACAAAATTTGAAGAATAAAGATATAAAACCTCTAGCACTGTCCAAGATCATAACCTGGAAAACTTATAAAGGAAGTTTTAAACCAAAGTAATAAAAGAAATTAGTCATTTTGACCCGAGATCAGGTATACCAATATGTGTTTCATATACATGTATAATCAGGTAAAAATGTAGGTGCGGCATTATTTCTTCCTTGTCGGCCGCTAGATCCAATAGAAACTTACAAATTACTAACATATCATTAAGGAATTTATTTTTAAAAATTACGTAGATGACGGATCTAACTTGGCCTATATAAAACACATATAAATCAGAAAAATCGAACATTTTTCTTGAGTGTTAACAGACCTCTATTGTAAGTAAGTTTCAGAACAACCTGATTCAAACATCTTTAAGTCTCAGAAAAGCAAATGCAACAAAAATTTTAAGGCTGTTTAAAAATGAAAGAGATGTTTCATTTGTAATCTTTAATTTGCAATTTAGCTATGTATACTTTTTGATTGATATGAATTTGTTTTAAAATATTGAAAAATTTAAAATCGTGTTTCTTTTTAAACTTCAGCAATTCAAATAAGAGGCGGTGCCAAATATGCGTGTCCTGAAGAACTGTCTGATTGTCTTGACAATAGCTATTGACATCGGGCTTTGTGCCCCGCCGTGGAATACGGACAAAACAGAAGATGAGAATTATTACCTTTTCAATAGAAAACCAAACGTTCCGATTTGGAAACATAGAACGAGGTATAATCCTTTAGGTGGCCAGGAGCCTGTAGGCTGGAGATTCGGTGACGTCGCTGATAAGCTGAACACGGAGAAGAAAAATCCAAATACACGGATATACTATCTCGCTGCTGTGGTGATAGATTGGGACTACGCTCCTTCGGGTCAAAACTTGTTCAACGGGGATCAGCAGTAGGTTTCATTTATTTATTTATTTGATGACATTTCAAAACTATATATGCAACATAGTCCTTAGTATTAAAATTACTTGCAATCTCGCAATCTTAAAAATAGGTCAATTCGATACATTTTTATATAAGTAGGTAGTACTCATTAGAAAATGTCCTCCTGCCTCTGTGTCAGTTTTTGCGAATGAGGGTAAAACATAGAAAACAAAACAACAACTTTGTGTTAAATACCATGACCACTTTGCGGACAACTTTGTGTTAAATACCCTGACCACTTTGCGGACAACTTTGTGTTAAATACACTGATCCCTTTGCGGTCAACTTTGTGTTAAATACACTGACCCCTTTGCGGACAACTTTGTGTTAAATACAACGACCCCTTTGCAGACAAAATTGTAAAGACTTTCTGCTTGAGAAATGGAAATATATTCTTTCTTTAATTATATTTGTTCTGTGTTAGTAATTGTGCGCGATGATTACATAGCTTTCGTTCTATCACAAAATGCAAACAAGTTTTGAACTATCGTATAATACTCATTAACAGAATATATGATTTACAAATTGTCTCTGCAGGGCATTTGACGCCAGGGCTAAGCAAGGGACGGACAGGATCGGACGGGTGTACAAGAAGGTGGTCTACAAAAGATACACTGATGAATCCTACACTAAAGAGATCCCTAACCCCGGCTGGATGGGATATCTGGGTCCTACTCTCAGGGCCGAGGAGGGAGAAAAGTTGGTCATTGTCTTCAAAAATATGGCCAACAATACGGGTCGAAACTTTAGTGTCCATCCCCACGGTGTTCTCTACAAGAAAAACTCAGAAGGCAAGTTGTCTTTGATAAGTTTTATTTAATTTCTTGGTACTATATTCTATTTAATTACATATTTAATCAAAACAATTATGTTTAAACATTTCATGACTACACTTTTTAATATAGCTGTAAGATTCGTAGAAGAAAATATCTCTATGCAAAAATTATACACTGCTCGTTATATATATATATATATATATATATATATATATATATATATATATATATATATATATATATATATATAATGCGTAAAAACAGTTTGCGTGTCCAACTCTTAAAGAGGACTAAGTGCAATATTAAACAATGCCAAATACTAATACTCCTGCAGCTGCTGCTGCTACTACTACTACTATTACTACTACTACTACTACTACTACTTATTATTATTATTATTATTATTGTTGTTATTATTATTATTATTATTATTATTATTATTATTATTATTATCATCATCATTTCATATCCCACATGTTACATCGTTGGTGTAGTGTACTTTTAATATTGTACTTTGTGTATTCCTTTGTTTATTTTGTGTATTCCTTTGCTTATCAAGTTTGTAATTTATATGCTTTTAGTTGTCTTTTCTCTTTACACAATTAATGTCCTATGAAGAAACATGGAACGTCTACGACTAATGCTTATAACTTCATTAAAGTAGGCATATATAGTTCATGCTCTCATTAGGTGAAAGTACATTTTTCGATTTTTGATTATGCAAGGAAGTTCAACAATTGCATTCGGGATTAAAACAGACATTTTTCTATATGATTACGTCACATTTTCACTGTTTGGACTCATTTGAGTACTTTTCAACGTTTAACCATAAAATGAAAAAGAGAGAAAGTGATGAAACTTATAGAAAAAAGAAACAATGAAAATTACATTGTGCAGAAATATAACGTAATAAAAAATGTCATGGTGTTCAAATGAATAGAACATCCTGCTTTTCTAAACAGCTTTTACTTATTTCTTCCCCATCCTCTCTTCGATAATAATAATAATAATAATAATAATAATAATAATAACTTTACACTAGTAATAAGGTAATAAATATCTTTCTATAATATTGTTACAACCATCATCATCTTTGTTGTAATTATCATCACCGTTGTCATTATCAGTATCAACATCAGCATCAGCATCATCACTTGCTATTTATAACACAGGTGCCCTCTATTTGGATGGAACATCAAATGCCGATAAGCTAGATGACGGAGTTCCTCCCGGAGGGATGCATGTGTATACGTGGGAAATCACCGGCAATTTTGTGCCCACCAATGACGATGAGAGTTGTCTAGCATGGGCTTACCATTCACATATTCAATCAGCCCATGACATCAATAGTGGGCTCGTTGGAATGCTGATTACATGCAAAAAAGGTAAGAAAAAATAAAAAATAATTTTTATATATATGTGTGTGTGGTGGGTGTGGGGTGTGTGTGTGTGTGTGTGTGGGTGTGCGTGTGTGTGTGTCTTTCTTTAAATTGCTCCTTATCTATGACTTTGGAATTATGTCGTTGTGGGGCTATACATGGGGGTAGTATAACTGGTGAAGGAAAAACCCGGGAAACCCCCGGGAAGAACCATCGACGCACGGGAAGCTACCGGCAAGCTATCTCATGTACCCACTTAGGCCGAGCCTGAGTCTCGAACGCACGCAGGCAGAGATGAGATCGCAACGATCGCGCTTGAGACAACTCGGCTTCATGGCTCCTGACTTAGAATTACTTTTGATAAATTATCCCATTGTTAAGCATTAAATGGTCTTTTTTATTTTAGGAAAATAATTTGTGGTATTAACATTTTTAAGAATTTAAGCTAGCTGACTCTAGAACCCTGGTGGGTTACAATAGTAAATATTATGTATTCACAGTAATGATTGTTATGTTCATTATGGCAGTACTTATTATGAATGCTATCGTAGTAATTAAAATGTATGTTACAGTAGTACTTTTTATGTATGTTACACTAGTAATTAGTACGTATCTTGCACTAGTAATTAGTATGTATGTTACACTAGTAATTAGTACGTATCTTACACTAATAATTAGTATGTATGTTACGCTAGTATTTAGTACGAATCTTACACTAGTAATTAGCATTATGTTACACTAACAATTAGAACGTATCTTACATTAGTAATTAGTACGTATCTTACACTAGTAATTATTACGTATCTTACACTAGTAATTAGTATGTATTTACACTAGTAATTAATAGTATCTTACACTAATAATTATTATGTATGTTACACTAGTAATTAGTACGTATCTTACATTAGTAATTAGTACGTATCTTGCACTAGTAATTAGTACGCATCTTACACTAATACCTATTATGTATGTAACACTAGTAATTATTATGTATCTTACACTATAATTAGTATGTATGTTACACTAGTAATTAGTACGTATCTTATACTAGAAACTAGTTATGCATAAGAACGGAAACTTCTGCAAATTCGCAGAACAGAAAGGAGAGTGGTGGTATGTTTTCTTGAATATCAACATTTGAATATAAAAAAAAACATTAAAAACTAGCATCATATGTTTAAAATTTCAGGCTCACTGACAAAGCCAATAAACAAATTCGAAGAACCTCGAATGAAAGATGTTGACAGAGAATATATCATGTACTTTGATAGCGTGGACGAGACCGTTAGCTGGCTGTTTGACGATAATCTTGATAAATGCGGCAATCGCACAGCGTGCGAGGCACTAGCAGCGGCCAACAACGTCAATTTCGTTAACAGTAACATAATGCAAAGCATCAATGGGTACATATTCGGAAATTTGCCAGGTATAGTTACCAGACAGGGCGAAAGAGTGGCTTGGCATATAATGTCCCTGGAGTCTGGTATCCACGGAGTGACAATACTTGGGCAAACATTCAAGTATATGAATAGACGGTGAGTTCATTCTTAATATGAAAAGTGTTTGTATTAAATAATCCACTTTTTCTAACTAATAAATTCAACACTGGAATCACATAGATACGAACAATTAAAATTACATTATTAGGAACAACATTGTTTCTTTTTTATGCGATATCTTTTTTTTCCATGAATTTCTTCACTTCGATTTATTTCATTTTTATTTCCATCTTAGCACAGCTTTATTTCCATGTCTTGCTCATTCGAACAATGTATTCTATTTTTTTTTTCAAAGGAAACTATAAATATGGCGGTAACAGATTAATATAAATATGATCGTTACAGATTAATGTGCAAATATGAATGGCTGGGACATTTAAAAAAAATGTAAAGTGACGAAGTGCAAGCATATTGATTTCATTTTGAAACGACAAAATTATAATTCTTTAAACTTCTGATAACTCATTTAAGTCAGTGTTTTCTTCCCTTAACTTAACTCTTCAAAATGCTTTGATAATTTAGTGTACAGTATACAGTTTCTTAAACATTCTATTATTGTATTTGCAGAGTATCCAACTTGAACATATTTCCTGCATCATTCGTGACGGCACAGATGCAACCAGTGAACGTCGGAAGATGGCTAATATTTTCCAGAAACACTGATGACTTTCCCGGTGAGTGACCAACTTATATAACTAAATATAATGAAAAATGCAGTTTCCTAAGTTTGATAAGTTTCTTCATTTTTCCCAGAGTAGTTAATTACTTGAAAATAGAGTTACATTGACAGTATGTTATTTCACTTGTGATTCACAGATATTAGAATGACCGTCGGACAATTACTCTACCTATTGCTTTACTTAAACTCTCCATCATGGAAATAATTTTGTTTTTAAATTCACACACATGTGGCATTGCAGAATCACTTGCCCCATGTAATAAGACCATGTATTTGCCACTGGAAGCTACCTGACAGTGATTCACCTGTGAAGCATATCTTGCGCTAATAAAAGGTGTTAAATCCAAGACTACGATGACAACTCCATCTCACCTGTCATTGTTCAGCGACTGCAGTAGGGGAGGGCGATTAGCCTGCTATTTACTAAATTACAAGATTGACCAGTAGGTGCTTTGGAAGTTAAATTTTGTTTTAGACTTTTAGGTAAGTAATTTCCACATATTCGACCAATCACAGTTCATGAATAACTTAGACACCTACCAGTTGTACTCTCTCATAAGTCGAGCACAACTGCAAACTGCACATAGATCTTTCGTCGCATCATGCACCGGCAGATCTGGGTCTGTTTCAGTTTGTTAGGAGTAACCAATAGAACAAACAACATAGCTCCATGTCTACTGGCGCATTATGCCACGGCTGATCAGAATACATATTGCTTTAAGTTAGACCCGACTTATAAGCGAGTATACAATATAGGCCCTTCTAGCGACTGATTGGTTTGGTATCCTGGTCTTTAATATACAAATGTCTGTATCTCACATGCATACTGAATGAAACGGGACTTCAGTTCGTAACACAGGTGAACTAAAATCAAGGATAAATACTACTATGTGAGTATTGATGACGATGCTTAAAGATTTTGACCGAAGTCTGCAAGAGGCAAGTTGCTGACATAGATGGCGAACCTCTCATTGCGATCCAATCCGCATTTAAGTCTTAACAAATCTAATCATATTTTTATGACAGCTGAAGCTTCAGCGACATTATGCGAAATTAGTTGTAACAATCTTAACTATGATTGTCCCGTTTCATTTTAAGTTATATATATATTGTGCTAATATACGGTGTTAACATTTTGTTGCTACAAATGGTCTGGCAGTCACCTAAGGTCAGTTCCAGACTCTCACTCAGTTGTAATCCTATATAAATGTCTTTTGATAACATTAGCGTGAAAAATTAGCGTGCGCGTGTTTTCTCTGTTTTGAGACAGTTGTAATCTTGCCATTAAAGTAGTTAGACCAAATCATATTTTGTGTTACTTAACAAAACATAACATGATTTCATAAGTGAAAATTTTGGAATAACTTGGATTTATACCATTAAGAATTATATCTCCATAACAATACTGAAATTTGGATGCACATGTTTATGTGTTAATTGTGACATCATGGAAAAACTCAGCTTAAATTAAATTGATTGCAAAGAACTGCAAATTTGAAAATCCATAGGATGAAATGATTAGAGATAGAATTGTCTGTGTGACTGATTCTGATAAAGTAAAAGAAAGACTTTTACGAGAAGATCAACTGACATTAAAAAAGCAATGGCTATCTGCAGTGCAGACGAAGAATCCAAAAAGCAGATTCGAAGTATGCAAAATGAAGTAGCTGCATCAGAGTTCATGGTTTGAAAATGAAGAAAACAGAAAAGAAAATGTCACAACCAATGAAAGCGGAAACGACATATATGCAATCACACTCCAGATTTTTCATTTTCCAATTCAGTTAGACTTGACATCTCAATTATATCATATGTTTTTTCTAGGTCAAGTTCCTCATCGTACGATAGCTTGTAAATCTTTTTAATTTTCCTTTCACTCTCTTATGAGGTAGTTTTTAAATGTTCTGTTTCTGGTTTTTGACTTGTAGATGGTTTCGCTTTCTTGGTTCTTTTTCTCTGTTCTTTTTTCTGCTCATTCGTTAATGCTTTACTTGGGTTTTCTTTTTGTTTCTGTTGTCCTATTTCATCTTACGTTTCTCCTTTCTGCTTCTTTTGTTGTTGTTTCTGTTGTTATTTTTGTTGTTGTTCTGTCGCTTGCATTTTCTTTTGTTGTTGGTTCTGCTGTGTTTCATTTTTCTCTCATTCGGTTCTTGTTTTTGTTGTTTCTTTTTATCCATTGGTTGTTGCTTCTGTTGTTGTTGTTGCTGCTGCTGTTGTTTAAACTTTTGTTGTTGAAAAGTTCTGTTGATTCGATTCGCTTTGTAAGAATGGTTGTGAATATCATAGGGTTAGAACTTAATTTTAACTACAATTAGTAGAACTTTTACAACTCGCCAGAAACTATTTGAAATATATATATTCATGTGCAAAATAAAACTTTGTCAAGTTTGAATATGCTTGCAAATGTATTAAAAAGACAAAGATAAATGGATATGTGAATTTAAAAGAAAATCACAAAACTCATTTTTATGGGAGTTATGGTAATATACGATGTTGACATTCCAGTTCTACAAATGGTCTGACAGTTACAGGCCACCTATGGTGTTATTCTCCATATGATTATATATATATATATATATATATATATATATATATATATATATATATATATATATATATATATATATATATATATATATATATATATATATATATATATAATGGGGTTCATTGCAGCAGTCGAAAGGAAATATACCAGACACGTGCATCCGTTATGACAATGTATATATTAGGGCTTGCTTGCAATCAAAAGCATTTAAACCGAGTTTTTTAGTGGATAGCTATCATAGCATACAGCTCACGTACAACATAACAGATGTTCAACTCGGCTCTCATAGCTTTGCCGTCATTATGCCTAGAGACAAATAAAGATTACTTGTTCGGTCTACACGAGTAGAATTTATATGTTCACAATACTCAGTCTTCGTCATGACGCTCAGTATTACTGGGTTGCATACTTTGGTGAAAACTGAACTGTGTAGTATTATTATTCATATTTGATACTGTTTTAAACTGTTCAATCACATACACAAACGATATAGAGAAATCTAACTTTAGTCTTTCGTTCTCCTACTTAATTAAGTATTAAATCAGTCCGCTGATGTTAAATTCCTTAGTTGGAGAACGAAAGTTTCAGGTTACCTTGCTTTATATTGTTTGTGTGACTTACTGAACCGTTAACAGTGAGTAGAGATTAAATCGGTGTATTGACGAGTCCTTAGTACGATGACGAAAGCTTCAGGTTAACTTTTTCATATTGTTTGTGCATGTGATTGAACAGTTTAAAACATGATCAAATATACGGCTGGATAATTAACACCAAAGTCCATAACTTTATCCCGCCCCATTTAAAGCTAACACGTTTTCCGTCCAACTTTCAATATTAAAATTCTGCGTTAATTTTTCAGCTGCAATTTTTCTGGCCTGGATGGACTTAAGATATATAGATCGAAAAAAGTATTAGTCTGTTCTCACTGCACTATGGCCATGTTTAAATTCTGAAGCCCTAAAACTTAGAGGGGACACAACTTTGTCATCTCTCTCTCTCTCTCTCTCTCTCTCTCTCTCTCTCTCTCAGATATGGTAGAGACGCTACAAATATTTTAAAAAATAATATAAATATAAAATGTTCTTGTTCACTGTGAATCATTTGATAATTGACAATTTAAAACTCAAGTATGAAATATTATTTCCAGGTGGAATGACTGCATTTCTGACCGTTGAGCCTGGATTGTATAGACCACCCATACCTTTTGTCGGTACATTAAGAACATATTACATAGCGGCAGAGGAAGTGGAGTGGGACTACGGTCCAGGAGGATTAAACATGTTTGACGGTGGCAATTTGAATGATACTGGAAGGTATGCAAAAGAATTGCGTGACATTCTATTTAAATCACATAGGTTTGGATATAGACTTGCCGCATCGTACATAGGAGACCGAATTGAGATAACGTTTCCATTTTTCTGGATTGCGTTCAGTTCTTTATTTTAAATGGACTCAGAAACACTATAGGACGTAAAACTTTGCATGCCCGCATCTGGCCATGAATACCACACCCCGAAATTCTTCCAAACCTTTAAGAAACGACCGACATCTAGTTAGTTACTTATTCCTTATTCCCGATTGAATCAGGAAGCGGGCATCAGTTATCGATTCAATCAGGAATAAGTAACCAGATACATATTCCCAATCCAACCATTCTCACATACAGTTGGCTTCTTATTCCTTTTTCACATCCTGGTGGCTATTTATTCCATATTTCCAGTTCGATAAGTAATTGGTCACCATTTACTGATTGCCGATTAAAAGAAATCCTACATCAAACCCGAACACTCTTGAGGGCATTCATTTCTATTATTCTAACCCAGCCGGAGAAACACGAGTGTTCTTTCCATACCAGATATATAAAGCTGCGTACTTAATAGCAATTAGTGCCCTGAAGAGTGTTCAGATTTGAGGTAGGATTTCTTTTAATCAGCAATAAGTGGTATTGTATAGGGAATAAGGAATAAGTAGACAACTTGATTTTAAACTGGTTGAAGTAACCATTTACTTATTCGTTAATAAATTTGTAACTGGTTATTTATTCGTTATTGAATCGGGAATAAGGAATAAGTAACCAACTTGATTTCAGTTTGGAAACATATGTGTAAGTGTCATTGAAGTTCAAGTTGAGAATTAAGAGTAGTTTTTTTTTTTTTTTAGCCCGTTCCAAATCCTAGATTTCCGGACCCTCCACCCCCGCTATAAAAACGTACAAACACACAAACTTACAGTCGCTTGTACTTGAAATTTGGCTATCATTTAATTCTTGCGTATGTTTATTGGGTATAATGCACATTTTGAGTAAATGGACACCTAGACTTTTGCGTTGGTGCCCTTTCAAAATTGTGGAAACCCTCCTCCAACACTTGACCCGACCAGGCCCTGGGCTTTATTGTCATGGCGTAGGAATTTGTCATGGCTGTTGTTCACACACACACGCAAGGAATCGTACCGTTGCGGCAAATTAGAACAGAACAAAAGACAGAGAAAGATTTAATCATATTTAGTTTAAATGCATTTACATATTTTACACCTATGCATATACCCTGAACAAAATTGATACAACCACAAACTGACGTAAGTTTGTCTGTCACAAGATACCTGTTAGGTCTACGAGCCCGTCGAAGCATGTAATGATCACTGGTACGTTGACGCATCAATAATCAAACAGAAAGGTTTTACAGTTCGAATAATAATAATAATAATAATAATAAAGACACACACACACACACACGTTAAGTATATCAATCAGTATCTCCAGAACTGCAAATATTGCCTTTTACGGGCGAAGGGATTTTGTAATAAGAGCTTTGATGTCTTTGAAACCTGTCTTTGACTAAACGTATTTGTTACTTCATAGAATTGATTCTTAGTAACTAAAGGTTCACCCGAATTATAAAATTATAAACTGCACCGTATGTCTCTGTGTTATATATGACTGATATTGATATCGATGTACTTGACAAATATTAAATACACAAATAACGCTAAATATACGTATGCCTTATTTCTCTTTTGGACATTCCTTCCTGACTCCCTCAAGCGTATGAGTAGAAATGGAATTGGAAATAAGTACTGAGTATATCAAACTAGTGATCTGATTTGGAAACGATGGTTGGGAGAAGAAATGGGTCGGAACAATGCGGTTGTTTGGGTTTGCAATTTCATTAGCTGAATTAATAATCTTTCATTCAGTTAATGCTCGTGTTTGATATATACACATCTCATGTAAAGGTGTGAACAATCGGTTTAAAACCATTAAAGGTATATGAATAAGATGCACAGTGTTATGTCTCTCTCCGGCTCTAAAACTACAAATACATATTTAATTTCAAAATAAAACAGGCAACACTTTCTTTGTCTACGATAATATTAATGATCTGCATTGTTTTCCAGCACATCGGCAGGGTATTTTACACCTAGTGCCACCAGGATAGGTGGAAAGTATAAAAAGGCCAAATATGTGGAATATACGGACAGCACGTTCACCACCAAGTTACCGCTAACACCGGAAAAAGAACATTTGGGGATCCTCGGTCCATTAATCAAGGCAGAAGTCGGAGACAAGATCAGTATTGTCTTTAAGAACCTTGCGACAAGAAATTATTCAATCCTCCCATACGGCGTCGAATTTAATAAATCTGAAGAGGGTGGATTCTACAAAACTGAGAGTAGGTATATGCAGAATGTGTTCTGACTTTCCCATCTGAAACATAATCTTTTGATTCTTCTGTAAAGTTATCAGATTGTTGTATATGAATCAAACTGATAATTTAAACGCACTTTGTAATATAGAATCAATTTAGCATTGAATTTATACCATATGTGTTTTTGTTTTAATTAGTTATTGAATTAAAATCAATATAATTCAGTCGCGAGACTGACAGACTTCGCGATTTTCTTAATGTATGGTTTACCTTGACCTTCAAAGCGAAGCAAAATGGCTCAATTTCTCCTGAATATGATTTGAACCTATCTTTACACAACTATTTTTTTTCAGGCGGTGTATTAAGTGGTAAAGTAGCCAGTCCTGGTGACCTCATTACCTACCACTTCAGAGTCACAAGCGGAGTAGCCCCAACAGCAGACGACACGGACTGTATTACACACATGTATCATTCCGCTGTCAACATTCTTAAAGACCTGAATTCGGGCCTTATTGGTCCGCTTGTGGTGTGCAAGCGAGGGATATTGAGGGCCAACGGAATGCCGGTATGATTTTTATTAAAAGTAATTTTCTTAATTTTCTAAGGACCAAACTGTCACCATATACACAAGAAAATAATATTTTCAAACCTAGATCAGAATAAAATTTAGTATTCTTAACATGTTTTTGTTACAAAGAAACTAATACAATTTTCACATAAACGCTCGCATATAATATAACATTACTTGTCTGTTTGTCTATACGTCCGTATCTCTTGTAGTAGTTTATATAAAAAAATCTGACCATTAAGGTGACTTATTCTTTTTATACCTAAATTAAACTACGCAGGAGAGTTGTCATTAAGGATAAAATAAAATCTATACATTCTGGAGCTAAAGTCAACGGTCGAAGTCACTGATATGACGAAATAGATTGGTTTTCGTGCTCCTATTTGATATTTACTGAACATAAATTTACCAAACTTCACATGCGGATTGTTTCTTATGGTTATGGTAATTGCTAATTTAAAGTAAAAAGACGTCATCCGTTTCTTTCAAAACATTTTGTATCTGAAGAAATATACATTATATGCGAAACTAATTGCACAGAATTTTCGGCGTGTGTGTTTTTTAAATATATATCCCAATTATGGTTATTGAGAAACGTGTTGGAAGTCCGTCTGACTTTTGATTGTTTTGAATGGTACCTTGAATTATGTTTGCCATGCACCGGCAGTACTTTAGAGTAAGATTACCCTAAAATCCGATTCGAGCTCAGAAAGTGAAAGGTCAACGTAGCTTTAAATTGAAAAAGGTAAACAATTTCTGGGAGATAGTTTGAGTTCAACTGCACTTACCATCGCCTTCATCTTGAAAATATAAAATTGAATTGGAGCGAAACCAGTTAAATTAAACTTCAAGCTGAATGGATGAGGTTTACTTTTCTTCTGTCCGCGGTAACTGAGTGGTATAAAGTGCTCGCGTATACCGATTATTTCCGTCTCATCTTTCTGCTCTTGAGTTCGAGTCTCAAGCTCGGCCAAAATGAGTATGCGAGAAAGCTTGCTAATAGCTTTCCGTGGGTTTGATGGTTCTTCCCGGGGTTTGTCCAGGTTCTTCCTCCACCAGTCATCCTGGCCGTCATATGTGTCATATCTTGTGCTGAAAACAACAACGAAAACAACAACAACAAGAACGACGTCAGTCCGCAAAAAACAATTTTTTGGAATATATATATATATATATATATATATATATATATATATATATATATATATATATATATATATATATATATATATATATATATATATATATATATATAGCAAGAAGTCAAGATGCCTGATTCAAGGAACCATGAAGAGTTCCGATAGAAAAGTTAATAAGCAACCATGACCAAACAGACTTTAGCTTCAGTCATATCAAATTTAACAAGTTTGTTTATTAACTCCTGCTATGATTATTGGTGGGACCCTAGATGGCTCGAAAAATAGTTATAGTATAATTGGCGGTAATGATTAGAAAGTTTATCAAGTCATTTTATGCGATTGGCAAGAAAGCAACCATTTACCTTGGGCGTCAGAGGTGAAAAGGCATAAAATTGATATGGACCTGGATTAGATATTGTCTATATTATGTCAAGACGCTGTCATTCATGTCAGTATTTAATCCAAGATTAAAAATAAAATATTTTATTTTCACTATTGGATCGAAAACGATATATGACTGAAAAGTTCTTGCAGACAGCTTCAAAATTTGGAATATACTCAGAATTTATATTTAATTACCCTGTCACTGTGGAATATCACATAGTTTATTCTGAGTGTCCCTGTCACTGAGGAATATGCACATAGTTTATATTGAATGACCCTGTCACTGGAATATGCACATATTTTATATTGAATGACCCTGTCACTGTGGAATATCACATAGTTTATATTTAATTACCCTGTCACTGTGGAATATGCACATAGTTTTTATTTAATTACCCTGTCACTGTAGAATATCACATAGCTTATATTTAATTACCCTGTCACTGTGGAATATGACAGTTTTTATTTAATTACCCTGTCACTGTGGAATATCACATAGTTTATATTTAATTACCCTGTCACTTTGGAATATGCACATAGCTTTTATTTAATTACCCTGTCACTGTGGAATATCACATATTTTATATTGAGTGACCCTGTCACTGAGGAATATGCACATAGTTTATATTGAATGATCCTGTCACTGTGGAATATGCACATAGTTTATATTTAATTACTCTGTCACTGTGGAATATGCACATAGTTTATATTTAATTACCCTCACTGTGGAATATCACATAGTTTATATTGAGTGACCCTGTCACTGAGGAATATGCACATAGTTTATATTGAATGACCCTGTCACTGTGGAATATGCACATAATTTGTATTTAATTACCCTGTCACTGTGGAATATCACATAGTTTATATTGAGTGACCCTGTCACTGAGAATATGCACATAGTTTATATTGAATGACACTGTCAATGTGGAATATGCACATAGCTTATTTTGAATGACCCTGTCACTGTAGAATATGCACATAGTTTATATTGAATGACCATGTCACTGTGGAATATGCACATAGTTTATATTTAATTACCCTGTCACTGTGGAATATCACATAGTTTATATTGAGTGACCCTGTCACTGAGGAATATGCACATAGTTTATATTGAATGACCCTGTCACTGTGGAATATGCACATAGTTTATATTGAATGACCCTGTTACTGTGGAATATGCACATAATTTATATTTAATGACCATGTCTCCATGAAATATATTTATAGTTTATATTTAATGACCCTGTCACTGTGGAAGATGCATATAGTTTATATTTAATGACCCTGCTTTTTTCTTCCAGAGAGGCATCGATAAAGAGTTTTCCATCCTCTTCTTTACCTTTGACGAGACTTTTTCGTGGTACCTAGATGAAAATATTTTGACTTACACCCATTCGGATCCAACAACTTTCAACAAAAATGACGCCGGTTTTACTGGAGCTAACAGACGTCACGGTAGATAAATTTCTGAATTCAGCAATAGAAGTTGTGTACAATAACTTGCTAATGGCAATTCTGATCTAATATTATATAAATTATACAATTAAACAGATACGTCATTTAGAAGTTTAATAGTAGAGTCGAAATAAATATAGGAACAGCGCTATTTTTCTAAATTAAGCATAGAGATACCAAGATCTCCAAGAAGAAACTATATTGGCGAAACGTTTCACCCTCCTTATATCGAAGGAAACGCATCATAAAAAAAAATTTTTCTAAGAAAGAGTAAGAAATAAATGAATTTTTTTTTCCCTTCCAGGTCATTGGCATGATGATTATGATTTCGAAAGCATTGGATCCAATTTCAGTATTTTTTTATATCGTAGATAAATAAAATTTCATTCAGATTAACGTCTAATATATATATATATATATATATATATATATATATATATATATATATATATATATATATATATATATATATATATATATATATATATATATATATATATATATTAAATCTCACCACTAGCGAACATTTTAAAATCATATTGAATTTGTATATTTTTCAGCTATTAATGGTTATATGTTCGGAACGATGCCCAGACTTAATATGTGCGTGGGACAAAGGGTCGCATGGTATGTTATTGGACAAGGGGGGCGCTTCGATATGCATGGAGTAAATTACCACGGCAATACGTTGCAGATAAACCAGGTGAACCGCGACTCAAACGTAGTCATTCCTGGAACTTCTTTTACTGGTATCATGGACACAGATAATGTTGGTTAGTATTATATATATATATATATATATATATATATATATATATATATATATATATATATATATATATATATATATATATATAAAGAATATAAATCATATGACGAATAACAGTCCTTTCAGGTGCACTGGATCCAGCAAGGGATCACGTTTGTCAGGGATTAATTAAGATAAATGTAAAAAACTGACTACGAACAGTGCAAAATTAGTATATAGCTAGCCTAAGCGCTTTCGACTCTCAATGAGTCTTTTTCAAAGGCAAATACAAAACATAGACAAGACAAACAAATAAAACAGAAAAACCGTTGTCTTTTATAAAACTTTACATGACTATGACTTGTTGCGGATGCTGAAAGATATTTTATATTGACCTGGAAATCGATGAGCCATAGCGTCATATATTGACCTAGAAATCGATGGATCAAACAAAACGTGCAAAACAGAGAATGTAATGTATCTCATCACATGTAAGATCTGTAGCATCCAGTATTTCGGAGAAACTGAAAAGCTACACAAAAGGATCAACCTTCATAGATCTGATTGGATGACAATGAAGCTGTACAGAAGCCCAATCGCAGAACTCTTCTTCTCCCATGGCCACACTTTCAGTGATATAACACTTATAGCACTTGCTCACAACCCCAAATAGTTCCGAAACCAGGAAAGAAAGAAACTTACTGAATACGCCGCCTTAGAACGTTGAAACCAAGCGGTTTAAACCAAGAAGACTAGAAAAAGACAGCCATTCTCAAATAAAAGTACCTTTTTGCAGCAGGCATGTTCTCTTTTCAATAATTATCTAAATTTGCTTATTAGTCACCCAATAACCTATAATTACAATTATAACAATGAAATATCCGGGATATAATTTGCGCGTACATAAAATTACATAAAAGAACAGATGACACTATGACTCATCGAGGTCAATATAAAATATCTTTCAGCATCCGCAACAAGTCATAGTCTAGTCATGTAAAGTTTTACAAAGACAACGGTTTGTCTATTTTAATTGTTTGTCTTGTATATGTTTTGTATTTGCCTTTGAAAAAGACTCATTAAGAGTCGAAAGCGCTTAGGATATATATATATATATATATATATATATATATATATATATATATATATATATATATATATATATATATATATATAGATAGATAGATAGATAGATAGGATGCCATGGTGCCCCTTAATTTTCAGCCCTCTGAAAACCAGATTTAAAAACTAATGTTTTCAAGACTCCATAAGTATTTGATTCAATGGGTGGTACGTATATCAGCAGAAAAATGAATTTTTCTTTGGCTGCTTCTAAATTGTGATTTTTTTAATATAAAAAAAACACTTTGGGGAAAAAATCATCAGATCTTCAAAGGTGTGCAGCCACCTATCAAAGATGTGTAGCCACCCTTAAAGGTTTGTAGCCACCCATCAAAGGTGTGTAATCGCTCATTAAAGTTATGTAGCCGTTCATCAAAGTTGCAAGAATTTTATTCACCTTTTCGTTTCAACTTTTTGTGACAGAGCTAATATCAAGATCAACAAACACTGTCAAAGAATAAAACATCTGTATTCTGAGTTCATTGAAAATAGGAAATTCCATTCCTTCGTACATGTCATCGCCCCAATGGCACAGCAATGATCAATGATAACACATGATAACCGATAGCCTTAACAAAGCACTGAACAGCTCCACAACAACAGTGCTGGATTATAAGAGATTTGAGAATTGTCTGGTTAATGGATTGCAACGAGCATATATTATGATTTAAAATGGAAATCGTAGGTCGGAGAAATTGAGGTCACCAAGTTATTTTTTGAAATTATATTCTAATCTTTTCCTTTCATATATATCTTTGGTAGCTACAGGGCCTTTTGTAATGCTTTTGGAAGTAAAAAGTATAAAACGGCAGAAGTAGGTGATGCACTAAGGCGAACCACACAAGCGGATTTGTTTAAATTCACATAGTTTTTATGCGCTTTTGTGGATTTTGGCGAAGAATGGCTTAATTTCTCCGTTACAAACTCTCTTTCGATCATTAATAAAAGCTGCAAATTACCATTCCTCCACAAATATTATCACGTGACTTCGTGTGAAAATAATTATACAGTAATACATATTATATAATCGACTGGAATGAAAACTGATGTGAAGGTATATGAACAGTTTATACAACCATACAAAAAAAAAAAAAAAAAAAAAAAAAAAAAAAACCAACAACAAACAAACGAATATACTAATATTTGTGAAATTGATTTTATCCTATAAAATGCATTCAGTATCGTTTCACAAAGTTATTTTTTGTTTTATAGTAGGCAGTATTTTTAGTATTACCTATTAAGGTCATGGATTAATACATCACTACTATACGCAGCAGTAAACTTGATATTTTAAGAACCTTTGATACATATTTTTTCTCCAATGAGCATAGCATTTCAGTCAAATAAGATACAAAAAATTTCAATTAAAGAATAATAAAATAGTTGCATAATTAATGCACGTTATCATTGTAACACGTATCTCTTGCTTTCCATCTAGGTAAATGGGCTTTGGTTTGCCGCACGAGTTTCCATTATCAGACAGGAATGAAGGTTTTGTATAATGTTGAATCTTGCGGGAGAGCGACCGGAAGTGTTAGTGGGCCTTTCCGGGGAAAAATCCGAACTTATTACATTGCAGCAGAAGAGATTGTGTGGGACTATGCGCCTCTCAAGAGAACCTTGATTAAAGGAGATAACCTGACTGATCCAAATACGTAAGTGTGTGTGTGTGTGTGTGTGTGTGCGTGTGTGTGTCCAGTGATGTGCGCTTGTGTGTATGCATGCATGTATCCGTGCATTTTATGTATTCAACCATATAGATATGCAGGATAGATGGAAAAGTAAAGATGGATAGACGAATGTAGTCAGTAAGTCAGCTACTTAAATATTTAGATATTAAGTCTAAATTTCGTAGACGTTTTTATCCTTTGGTGATACCTTATTGCATTGGAGGCAAAGCAATAATAAAAGGCACATACATGGTCCGATGATTCTCTCAGGGCTAATGGTCTAACAATAATTGAGCTATGGTGGTTACAAGAGAATATATGACAACAACTTGCTGATAATACCAATGATTATTCTCTGTGGACATGATGGTTTCATTTTTTAATAGGGAAACTCATGCTTTAGAAGTAACAGCAGTTGTCTTACCAAACTGATGCATTTGATGTTTTAACCAGTCGCAAAACTGGAAACATATAATACGATCACCTAATTATAGAATGATTAAACAGTTGAAATAGTAATAATTATTGATAAGGAGCCATTTGGAGAACTGAAGTTTTTGTCGGATGTCTTATATTAACACTTTTACGCCTTTTTGTTAGCACTTTATAATGATCTGACAATAATCTCTTTGGGGTCTGAAAAAGACTTTTTAGGGGTTGGACAAAGATCTCTTTGGGTCTGACAAAGATCTCATTGGGGTTTAAATCCGTGACCTTTTTAATAGCTAATCAAACTGAACATTGCACGATTCTGAAAGTGAATCGTCTTATTTTGGAACTATCAATAGCAAAGACAATATCGTGGAGGAAAATGGCTGCTCCCGTGTTTACACAGAACGATCTCACGCTGACAGGGTATTCCTTCTTGAAAAACAATACTCTTTTTATGTGGCAACATGAAATGTCTTCTCTAAGATAAAATCGAAATCGCCTAATAGTGGTATATTTACTTCGTCGGTTATATAGCGACCAAATATTAGCCAAAATATTACCTGCCAACAAGACACTAAACGAAGTTTTCTATACCTAAAAGATAGCACATATGCATTCTTTTCTGAATTTTACTTCATGATATTAATTTTTATATTCAGGCCTGGTGAAATCTACGTGCGAGACAATGACGTATTTATAGGAAGCAGCTACAAAAAGGCCGTGTACAGGGAATACACAGACTGCACATTCAGTACACAGAAAGTACGTGAGTCGGAAGAAGAACATTTGGGATTTATCGGGCCAGTAATCAGGGCAGAAGTTGGAGACAAAATTAAGGTGGTCTTTAAGAATAAAGCAACTAGATCCTATTCCATTCATCCGCATGGAGTTCTTTACACAAAAGATAACGAAGGAGTCGGGTATCAAGACAATTCCACAGTTCATTCAGACGACTCTGTTGCTCCGGGGTCTACTTATACGTACACATGGGACGTACCAGATAGGGCAGGGCCTACCACAACTGGCGGGAATTCTGTCGTCTGGCCATACTATTCCCACATTGAACCTGTAAAGGATATGAATACAGGACTTCTTGGTCCAATTGTTATCTACAAAACCAACTATCTTGCAGACAGCAAGGACAACTATAAAAGAGGTGGTCCCGGTATGGCGGAATGTAGAAGAGACAAGTCGTCAAGACTTTGTCCGTACGACAGGGAATTTTTTATGATATTTCAGATCTTAGATGAAAATCTCAGCTGGTATCTAAAAGACAACATTGCTACCTACGCTCCCAATCGAGTTAACCCCAGTGACGCTTTATTTATGCAAAGCAATCAAAAGAACGTCATCAATGGCCGTATTTATGGGAATCTTAAAGGTCTAGAGATGTATGTTAATGAAAAAATTGCATGGTACATTATAGGATTCGGTTCCTCTTTGGATGTACATACAGCTCATTTTCACGGACAGACGTATATCCACAGAACCAATATAGACCACCTTTCCGACGTTGTTGAGGTGTTCCCCACCACCACTGAGGTAGTTGAGATGGTGACTAGCAACCCCGGCGAATGGCTTATACATTGTCATGTGTCGACTCACATGGAGGCCGGTATGCAGGCAACATATGCCATTTACGGATAGTAAATAATAAAAATGCAGTTTTAATTAAAACTTGTAAATCTTTTTGTGAGCAGAAGCACGTCAATTTCTGTGTGTCAACCATATTATATCGCAATACATTGGGGAAAATAGCTGTCATGTAAAATGTTTCAGCTGAAGATGTCATTAATGCAACAGCTAATTAGCGTAAATGGAAAATTACTTCCTACTCGACCTATTGCCAATAATCGGATGAATCTTTATATGCATGATTGATGGTTGAAGGAATGGATGGATGAGTGAACATATTGTATTGATATTAATTTCCTCATTGATTAATTTATCATTCCATCTCCTTCTGGGATGAAATTGCGTATGTTAAAAATCTATTATCTTAAAGTTTAAAAAGGCCAAAGAGAATGAATATGGAAGCAAAATATGTTGTAGTGTACGTATCCAGAGATGAAAAGAACCGATATAGTTCTCAGGTGAGAATAACCTTTTGAAGACATAGTGAGTTAACGATATCTATTATTGCTACACACATAATGTTGATACGATAGCCTCTAGTGTCTATGTAAGAATCAACATTTGTGATCCAGGCAGCCGAGTGGTCGAATGCGCTCTCCTTCAGCGATCACTTCGACATATTATCTCTGTCTGTGTAGGTTCCACACAAATAAGACTATACAAGAAACAAACTTTCCTTTTTAGTTTTGTTGTACGTTCGAAGATAATTATAATTATGCGAGATAGTTATTCCTAACGTTTGCTCAATAATTGTTCATTGTTGTTTTTTTTTCTCTTTATTAATTTATATGATATATATTGTTATCGCACAAAAGAATATACACATGAAATTTTTTTTTTTTAATTTTGATGTACTACCGGTGACAATCTTAATTATGTGATGTATTTCAATAAAGCATGCATTAAAATTGCGTCTGAAAATACTGTAATGAAAAATAAACATATTTTCCTATTTTCTGTCGTTTACACTTACTTTACGCACCTCCCTCCAGGCAAATCACGTATTTTTGCCCAAGGTATGGGGTCCTTTTTACTGTAATAGCCATTAACACACTACTCCACCATATGATAAAAATACGATATTATGTGTTTATAAGTAGAAAAGTGGATTAAAACAAAAGAAACATTTTTAAAATCTGAAATTGTTAAAGGATAATTTCTGGGCATTCTATTAGCACATGATCGTTTTATTCGAAATGTTCGACAGGTCATCCTGTTAGTACCTGCTAGAAGAATGCTGAGAGAGAGAGAGAATTTATTTGTCACTCCAAATAGCCCTTTTAATCAGATTTAATTCTGACTGTTTAAGTCGTTCTTGTTTTCTTAACAACACCGTGTATGGTTACCTCACAGACCTTTACTTCTGTCATTGTATGCAAAATTAAAAGTTTTTTTTAAATGTATATCACCTGCATTAGGGATGAAAGAACTCAACAGTGACATTTATCAAGCATTTAT
The DNA here is from genome assembly GCA_028554795.2 of Sinohyriopsis cumingii. Taxonomy (NCBI): domain Eukaryota; kingdom Metazoa; phylum Mollusca; class Bivalvia; order Unionida; family Unionidae; genus Sinohyriopsis; species Sinohyriopsis cumingii. Next base: position 40,014,512 of record CM068825.1, read on the forward strand.
TCTGCCTAATGTTGTGGCAAGATGTTGACGGACGATTTTACTGATAAAATGCTTATTAATAGGGCCTGAGTTATGCGAGCGAACACAGTACAAAGCATACCTGTTGCCTAAGTTTTACCGCTTAAGTACTTATCATACACCTATCAATTTTATGCAAGAAAGAGTAGATTCCTATCACTATCCTACCAAAGGAAGTTGGAACTTTTTCCTTGAGGTTTCCCGGTAAGTATGGACAACTCTGCCATAGCCTCACTTGGCATGCAAAAGAAAACGGGTAACATTCTCTGTAAAAATTTGTATAATTAAGTTCCAACAATTTGCCCTATTTAGGTTGTAAATAACTGTCAAAATAATTTTGTAATTCGTATGCAAAGTCCCCATCAGAGCCTCTCACACTGATTTTATCCTGGCCTTGGAGTGTAACTTTCAGAGTCATTAAGCTGTTAAAATTTTCAATGTTACAACTTTTAGAAATGTACAATAAATGTAAATTTCATGTATGAATTTACTGCCCCAGTAGGACTAAGAATTTGTGTTACAAACAGTGACCGAAGTGCAATTGAATAACTGTTTCACGCGCTTCATTCATAAACTGCGATATTCATGCGCATATTGGTTTATCAACGTGCAATTCGATTCATGATTTAGGATGAATTGCGTATTAAAAGTTTAAATGTTAAGTAATTTTTTGTTTGTTTTTCAGTTAAATATAGTGATTGTTTATAGACAAATTCTGAAAATTGATAGGTATACAACAAAAATATAATTATTATAGTAATTCTATTTTTATTGCAAGATCGTGTATTGTTGTCAGCATCATGATCATGACAAGTCGCTTCGCTTCTTCTAATGTACCGGATATTCTGATACTGATAAGTCGAGCATTACTATGACAACAATCATAACTGCTAAAATAATAATAATAATAATAATAATAATAATAATAACATAAAAAAGGAAACATTACGTAAAACAAAATGATTTTGAGGTCAATAACATACTTATCATTTATTTCTGTTAAAATATTTCAATGAACATTTCTACTTTACTTCGGCCATGAAGTAGCTTTGAGTTTATAATAAACCGAAATATTTCTTGTACGGGAAAGAAGCACGAATGTCGAAATGCCGATTTTCTTTTTCAATAATTATAATAATAATAATAATAATAATAATAATAATAATAATAATAACAATAATAATAATAATAATAATAATAATATAATTCAACGAAAGTTTGGCCATATTCAGTCGACTATATTTTCCTTTTTAAAACATTATAAACTGTCCGTTTTCTACTTTAGTTGAGATGATCTATTTCCCCATACGCACTATATTATTAAAACTTCAAACCTGAGTATATACTAGGAAAGTTAATTTGTTTAAATTTAAAAAAAAACAACGGGGGTGGGGTGGGGGTGAGTAATTCATGACTCAACAAGAAGGCCATATGAACTAGCAATGTCTCTCGTAAGAACTTACCAAATTACTATACCATGTTACTTTCATAGGAGTATCTACTTCAGATTTCGGGAAAGGTTCTACAACTAAAACATGTGGAAATATTAGCAAATTATTCTGCCAAAAACATAATATCAGAAGTGTGCATTAAATACAGATTGGACAAGTTTGAACTTATTTGTATGCACGGAGAGTTAGATTTTTAACGACAAATAAATTTCCCTCCTTAATATAGCAGAATGACAATATCAGTATAAACAACGACGACAGAAATAATGAGAATATCTACCAGAATGATGTCATGACCAACAACTACAGGACCAAGTACTACTCTGGTGGCCTAGTGGTTCAAGCGTCAGCACCATGATGTCCCTGTGCTGAACATCATTATAAACTGCCACACTGCAGACATCGTAGCGATATGACTGAACAATTGTTAAAGTTACGTTAAAATTCCAACACTTACACAGAGAGAGAGAGAGAGAGAGAGAGAGAGAGAGAGAGAGAGAGAGAGAGAGAGAGAGCGGGTAGTGGCGGCAGAGTCATAGGCGGAAAAGCAGCGACAATGACACAATAAACATAATCATAAATGAGAGTAGTTAATAAGTTCTTGTAAACCTGTAAGTATTGGTGTGTATTTCGTAAGAGTATTACAGGATTTAACATTACACCCTTGTCTTTACGGGCCCAACATCAATTATATTGCTAAATATGTCCCTGGCTGTGTATGGTGCCAAACACTTTAGAATCGTATCAGAATGCATAGGTTTACATTAGATGCCACTTTAGAGCCGTATGGGAATTTAACATTACACTGTAGGTCCACATTGAATGAACCAATAGACCCAAATGGAATTTACTATCAGCAAAACAAAAGAGGTAGAGAAAAAAGAAGGAAACAAAACAGACACGAGCATACACAAGAAAAAACAACTTGTGTAGTGACCAAAACTCAACACCATACCATCTACACACCGTATGTAGTGAATATAATCAGTAACCTACTACTCAGCACCCAACACTATACGACTATACGATCAACACGCTGTGTTAGTGATCAATACTCAATACTAAACTAACGAATTACCATGTTGAGAGAGAGAGAGAGAGAGAGAGAGAGAGAACTTACCCATATTGAACCAAAATATAAGCGACGACGACGTTATATGCCACCCTAAACTCTCTAAAAAGTGTTCGCAGAAGTTCAGTTGCCATGAACTAACACTATTTAAGATCCACCAAAAAATATCGTTCGGTAGCACCTGGAGATTGTTTTCACTAGCATCCACCCACAAAGTGACTCTCAGAAATTTTTAGAACAATGGCTTACACGTACAAAAATAAACAGTTCAAACTCAAGTTCCAGCAGAAAAAGCAACTGTCTTCGTCACGGACTTGTTGGGGTCATTGTTAGAGGAAGTTAAATGACAGTGCCAAAGCCCAAGATTAAAACCATTTGCGACTATCACTCACAACAATATCAGATCTCTTGTGAGGATCGAATTTATTACACTTGCAGCAATATCTTCTTCCAAAACCTTGGACAAAATTCAACAGGCGTTTGACATGACCGATGGAAAAGCTACTCGTTAAATAACACGTTTTACCCCAACCGCCTCAAGAAGCAGCGAAAAATACATTGCATCAGCTGGAGACCGGACGAAATATCATCCAGATTAGCAACGATCTGACGTGTTTGGCAATGTCAACAGTCTCCTTACGTGACAGCCAATGCTCGTAAAATCGATTTCTCTCTTGGAACATTTATGAAATTGAGTCCTCTCCTTGGACACCGATAGTTGCATGTTCATCGATCGACCTGGAACCTATCATCCAAACATAGAAGACGAACGTTTAGTAGCTTAGGCCGATGAACATTCCGATGAGACTACTTTGAGTTTTGCCAGTGATGGGCCTAAATATTGCGGTTACCTGTACAAAGACAGACAGGACGACAGTTTATCAAATGTAAAATGAAAGGGCTGACATTGAACTAATGTTCCAGTCAAGTGGTCAGCTTTGATGTCTAAAAGACGTCTCAAATCAGGTCACGATCAAGACTTTTGCGTGAAAACGTTGTATCCTCACAAAATTGTACTTGGAAAAAATAAATCAAATTGTCTACGAGAAGAGAATGGGACTTCCCGAGCAAAGCACGTTAAAGTACGCATACCGTTCTACAGGACAAAAAGTGCAAAAACAGTGAAAGACCATTTTGACCTGATGCTTATACGGATAATGATGTATTCCACACAGAAGCAATGTGATGAACCCCTCGATGACTGAGAGTTCAATGCCTTGATACTAGAATGACTCAGTACCCTGCGACATTAGCGATGCACTCACAAGCCAGCCTGGATACCAAGAGCTCATTGAGATTTACAGATCAAAGAAGAATGCGCGTTTCCTGTGGCTTTGCCTGGCTATTGTGATTTTGAACGTCCATTAAACATGCTGAAAGTGAAATGGCCAAAATATCTGGAAGACCTAGTCTCACATCTTTAGTCAGAGTATGGTTTGTCTCCTTATGACAGGAAGAACTGGTGAAGTGTTTCAGTTGTTGTAGGAAACTTCAAAAAGGGGAGTGCAAAGATTACGCTTTCCTGGAGCATTGCTAGAAGCTGTCGCCAACTTCCTTTAGTAGGGCCAAAAGTGATCCTCATTTCGGGTACTTTGTAAGTGGAGAGAATTTGATCAATAGGACTTGTGTACCTCAAAAGACAAGGAGAAAAAACATGAACATTGTCTTTTTTAAATCTGACTATTTTTGTTGTGTTACCTAATAACATACTAAATATAAGTAGTGAAGTGGGGGGGGGACATTTTGGGGCCAGGGAATTATATCTGCAATAGGGTCCCGGTACAATACGATAAAATGGAAATTTAACATAGGAAATTTAATATGGGTCTTTCCACTGTCCCTAGATAGTCCCAATCACCCATAGATTTTAACATGCTCGGTACTGTCAAGGGACAAAGGGAATTGAATATAGGGAATGCATAGAGACAATGGATTGCGCCCGTCTAGGGTCAATAGGAATTGAACAGGGGTGACGTCACGGTACTGGAGAAACAATGGTAACAATGTTGCAAGTGGCTGACTTCAATCGGGCGGAACAGTGTGGAAGGGGTTGACCTGAATACGCGTTACTCTAGGGACAAATAGAGACATAAAAACGTGGTTAGAGACAGGGTTAGAGACAACGTTAGATACATAGAGACATAAATATACAAAACAAGCACACATATACACAAACAAACACATGTACACACACAAACATAAGTTGTGTTTAGGGACAAGTGTTTTTTGTTAAGGAAAACACACACACACTCCGAGCTTCAGTTGAACCGAGCAGGAGATCTCGTAGTTAATTATACAGAAGTTATTTATAGATTTGAGTAGTCAGCTGAGCTAGTCTGTGTGATTCGTTATGCTTTATAATATTTGTGTTTGTAGGGACATATGAATAGGTACGCTATAGCTATACAGATTAACATTTTTGCGTAGTTTAAATGTCCTTAAAGGTTTCTCTATAATGTTCCTTTTTTGTCCCTATTTTTGGTCTCTATAGCGTCGCTAAAGTGTAGCTAAGCAAGTTTATTTTATGTCCTATTTCTATATTTCCCTATTTTTTTATATTTCATAGTCAATATTTACTAGAGAATAAATGGCTGACCTGAATACGCGTTGCTGTAGGTAAGTAGGTAAAATGAATTTGATAGGAACTAAGGGAGTTTTATAAGGACAAACAAAGATCAATACACACACGTACGCGTACTCACACAAAATTATACACAAACGTACGCGCGCACACAAACACATACACACACGTACATGAGCAAATATACAAACACTTGAACATAGACAGACTGATGAACATACATATATCACACAAACAAACGGAAAGAGAAAACGAAGCCATCCCTCCAGATTAATTCATACATCCAGAGCTAGAAAGACCAATAAAAGAAGAACCGCCAGAGAATTACACGTTTTTGATTATTAAATAGAAAATAATGATGCACCTAGAATGTTGCGTATGTTCCAAGTCGGAACTGGAACTATTTGCCGTGCCACCCACAATGATGACAATTCAAGAATCCCAATGGGTAGAATTTCATCCCGTCTCCTCTTTGACGACCTCAAAAACCATCGAATTTGATGTCAAATGACAGCCCGAAGATTACATCGATCTTAATAACAGTTACTTGTACCTGAAAGTCAAAGTGATCAAAACGGAGGACAACGCTTCAGGATCCGATGCTAGAGTAGCTCTCGTCAACAATTTCATGCATTCCTATTTCTGTGAAGTGGATTTGTACTTGAATAACAAACTAGTCAGCAGCAGCATGGATATTTACCCTTACCGATCTTACCTGGAAAATATCTTTTACGTACGGAAAGATGCCAAGAACAATCATCTGGATGCTTGCATGGTATGGAAACCTGACTCAGCGGGCGAGAACAAGTTTAACGACACATTCGTGAAAGCAGCTGCCGATCCTCGCAATGTGGGCTTTAACGACAATGGAAAGAAAATTCTGTAAGAACGAAGTTTAGAACTGACGTATTGTTTAAATTCGGACCTATGGTTGTAAGATAATGTTTTTGTTGAACCGAGTGGATATCTGCCTGGAATTGAATCTCAGCAGTACCGTTTTCTATTTGATAGCTCATGCCAACGAGAACAAAACCATCATCCAAGAAGCCAGGCAGTACGTGCGACGAGTGGAACTGTCACCTAAATTGGGAAACGCCATTAGTCACACTTTGAACAGAACGACCGCCAAGTATCCGATACGATGTGTGGAAGTGAAAACCTCCATCGTTACCTTTGGACTCCGATCCAAGATCGAAAATCATCAGTTTCAAGGACAGTTACCCAAACGTTTAATCATCGGTAGCGCCAGCAACGAAGCCCTCAACAAAGCCGTCACTACCAATCCCTTCGAGTTTAAGCACTACAGAGTGTCCACAATCGAAGACAGTCACGATAGTAAGACCTTGTGTACAAGACCGTTCAAACCTAAGTTTACAGAGAATAATTTCTTGAGATCGCACGAAGCCACGGGACAGCTAGGAACCAGCAGTAGTCACACTATTTCGTACGACGATTATGCACAAGGCTACGCTTTGTGGGCCTTTGATTTCCTTCCAGCCCAAAGCAGCGACGAGGGACATTTCCACTCTGTAAAATCTGGCCAACTGCGTGTGGAACTTCAGTTTGCAGGAGCTCTAACCGAGATGGTAAACGTTATATTGTATGTCGAATTCGACAACACTTTAGAAGTCAGCAGTTTGAGAGAAGTCATTCTTGACTATTAGAAACTATGGAAGACTTGATCGTTATTCTTCCAGAAACGATGACAAAGTCGATCGATGGTTTTGTGACCATTATGGATATTTCTTGTCTTTAGGTAGGAAACGTAGTATACACCAACGGCCATATTACCTCCATCAGTGGAAGTCCAATCTGACTTCACAACTTGTAAACCTTGTCAACAAATGTGTTATTTGATATTATATGAATTGTTGGTTAATTGTTGGTTGAATAAAATGTGATGAAAAAATAATTGTTGGTGGTTTGTTTTAAACATTAACACTGTGAATATATGATCTTTGACTTCTCTCTCTATCCTTCACCATGAGATAAACTACAGCGCTCAGACCCATATCGTAGGGATGTTTTCTATCCCGTCCGCGCTTGAGACATATAAATCATTTCTGTCTCTTGTCCTGACCCATTTAAACAAATTGGGAATAAACCAAGCTTATCCCATTACCTTTAAACACTCAGATAATTATAAATAAATAAAACACTGACAGCAGGCTATATAAGTCAGGGAGCGGAGCGCGACACCCTTATCGGTGACTGGCCAAAAACATTCATGAAAATTGTATCGGCAGGTGTACCTACTTTGGTAACCGCCGCGTGGGTTCAACGGCGAGAGTCCTTGCACCCTCCACAGGGGGGGGGGAGAGGGCACGCTTCACCCACTGATACACATATCAAACACAAACAGCAAGCTAGGACAAAAAAAAAATATTTTAAAAAATTGTATTTCTTTCCCTTTATCTTCTATTCTTCTGCTCCACCCCGCTACACCATTTAAACTAACATAACGCTCCATCCTAACACCATCAATAGCTGAGGTGACAGCTACAAAATAGGCAAGGGTTAAATTCAAGCATAAAATTGACCCAAAAAGAGAACACATAAGATGGTCAAAACACACAGGACCATCATGCCCCGCCGCACAGGGTGTCACAAATAAAAACATTCTTAGTAAAAACAAAATGGGTCCAAAACTTAACTTATACAAGGTGGTCGAAACACCAGAGACCATCAGGTCCGGCAGAACAATGATGCAACTAAAATATCCAACTACAAAGTATAAAGTTAGTATAGGATCCCAAATTTTGTCATGTACAATGTGATCTTAAGCCGAGGACCATCAGGGCTAGCCACACAAAGTGTCAAACTTAGATCAAGATACAACATAGCTGTGATCTAGGAAACCACTTCGTCTTCTCTAACCATCTCCAGATATATTTATAAAAAAACAGCAAAGAGATTATTTTATTAAGAATTCCGTCAAGACGACACTCTTTAGGCCATGAACCCTGGAACTCTCGGCACCATCCTGTGGCCTTGCGCCGACCTGACCTCCTTCCGCCCTTGCCTCAGACAGAAACCACAATTATCAGCGCAGCGTGCGCATAAATAACCAACGTCCGACGTATCCTTAAACGGACTGAATATAGCTTCATACATGAGTGTGCATTGGGTCTATTCTCACTTATTAAAACATAAATTAAAGGTGGTATGGGACGACTTAGTCCCATGACCTACCAGCTAAATCGTCAGCTCTCCATGAATGCAGAAATGCGTGGGAGTTGTAGCACTGATTCCTTCCCCCACGATCAAATTATTAGCCTGCCGTGCAGGCATTAAACAGTCGCACATGCCCTAGCGGTCGAACGCGACTATAATTCAACTAAGTAAGCACTAATCCAACCATAGTTTGCAACGAGATTAGATAGCAGTAGCATCGAAAACTAGTAACCATGACGCTAGCAATGGAAATATTTGCCGCCACAGCCATGAGTGCACTAAAAGGACTTGGACTTAAGGTAGCAACTGGCTGTAGTATAAGAGCTCAGGAGAGGAGGACTACTATACTCTTGATGTGGGACAAAAACTATTAAAGAGATACAAGATATATACAAGATATATAAGAGGCAGCCCTGGAAGACAATTTACAGGGGGAATGGGTGGTAAACGACCACCAAAGGTCAGACGGGATAAAAGCGGTGAAAGGGAGAGGCTGACACCAAGAATGTAGGCAAGTGGGACACAGACTTTTAGTAACCTCCGGATGGAGCTTAAGAGCAGAGGAGAAACGCACAACCTTGCTCTTAATATGGGAAAATAACGACAAAGATAGAAAGAAAAGGATCAGGAGTCGAAAGAGGAGATATCAGCAGAAACAGGCGGAACTTACACAGGCCCAATTATATTGCAACTCTAGTTCTCCGACCTCTCTAAATATTCCAACAAAGGGGACCAGGACAAAGGGACAGCTGTCCCAGAAAAACCAGACACGTTCAGAGAAAACATCAATATCAACAGACTACACAGGAGACGTTCGCAAGTAAAGAAGCTCACTCTCCTGTTAGCCAAATAACATCACAAAGGCATAAAGTTCACCGTGTAGACGCCTCCAAGCTGATGTCAGATCTGGAAATGGCCTCCTCTAGTGAAGAAGATGTAGAGGAAGAGCAAATAGAAGAGGAAGAGGAAATTGACATAAAACAAAAATCTTTATCGGGAAATGGGGATAGGGCCAGCGATGGACGATGTTAAAAAGGCGGGACATTAGATCAACGCAGTAAAATACCTAGACTATAGGTCCCTGAACGTTTATAAACCCCGTCCTGCCCAATGGCGCTATGGAGTCAGGATACTCGCTCAATTATACGATCAAGCCTACAAGAGATAGTCACTCTACCAGCTAGTGGAAGCTGTACGCTACTTGCCTGCGGTGCACGGCTACCATTTTCCTGAAATAATCAGACAAGATAAACGGAGTACGGAGAAATGTAAAGAGGCAGAAGACAAATATGGAACTTTTTCTTAACCTGAGAGAATAAAAACCCTTCTAAGGGCAACCATTATTGCCTCTTATTAAGGGAACCATATTGTCTTGGTATCCCAATTCGATAAAACTACTAAACTGACTTGATCCTTTCATCCATCGCTTCAAAATTAAAACTTTATTTAACCTAATAGTGGCCAAATTATTGTATGTGGCTTAGACATATTATTAATTACAAAATTGTAGGGCACTTACAACTATGTGCTAGAATTACTAGATTTGTTAGGACATAGGAAATTTTTAAGACTCGTTCTAATTGATCTAATTGCACAGGTGGCTTATACACTATTGACATTTTATTGTCCATTAAAATAACTGGACTCAATTTGATTGAGTACGAAATGGCGTTTCAGGGCTCTGTGCGTTTGCGCCTGCTGCCGGGCACATTTCCTAATGGGCATCACGTCGGTAATTTAACTAAGCAAGCAAGCAAATCTGGCCATCCATTGTTGACTCGTCAACGTATGAAGATGACATCAAGACTAGCTAAAGTGAATGAAGCCCACGTGCATTTACACCGTATCAGGAAAAACCTGATAGCCAAGCCCAAAGAGATGGAGAATGTAAGAAAGTTAAAAGAGGCCCAAGGCCTGATAGAAGAGGTCTTCAGAGATGAAATCAAGAAGGAACAAGAAAAATGGACCAAGAAGTATAGAATTCATAAGCAGAAAGAGAGAGAGAGCAGCATCACCAGCAGGATCCAAACAAAAGCTTTGTGGACTGTCGTGTAGACACGAAAAAAATTTCCTTCTCCTTCCGAAGAAGCAGACCGCATCCTGAAGGAAAGCCCGCAGCTAGACGGGGACGCACTCTTAGACGACTCCCAACAAGACAGTCCTTTTCAGAGCTACTATAACAACCTAGAAAAGACAATGCTACTATATTGCCAAAATATTTGTCTGCATTTGTTTGTCTGTAGGTTAAAAATAGAAGTGTACATTTACACACATCGTTGCTCTGGCTTTGTAAGATAGTGTGTGTGTGTGTGTGTGTGTGTGTGTGTGTGTGTGTGTGTGTGTGTGTAGGTAAGAAATAGGACTGTGTCTATGCTTTCTCTATACTCCTCCTCCTTCACCACTTTCTCCTCCTCGAGTCATTTTCCTTCTCCTCCTCGACTGTCTATACCAACTAGATTTGTCGACTCCGACTACTTTGCCAGTCTTACTTCCGTCTCCCCTCTTAGAGACTCGGGACTTAACTAAACAGGAAGTTCTGTTCCCTAAAATACTTCCTGTTAAAACACAAGGACGGCACAATATTTTCCTTAGCCCTCTCACTTCACACTACACCCAGCCTATCATCAGTTGTTGCTGTTGTTGTAGGGTTTAAAGCCATTCTCAGCACACGATATGCTATACATAGCGGTCATTATTATTGGTGGAGGAAGAACCCGAGATAACCCCGGAAAGAACCACCGACCTACGAGAAACTACTGGCAAGCTTTCTCACATACCCACATTAGCCGAATCCGAGACTCGAACCCACACAGACAGAGGTGAGATGGCAGTGATCCGTATCGGAGAGCGCTTTAGACCACTCTGCCAGTCGGGGCCCCGCCTATCATAAGATACCGGCTATTAAATTTCTTCGGTCACGCATTCATTCACATTGAAATACCCATTCGTTGGTGTATGGCAAAACAACGTCGTAATAAAAGCACGGTATCAAATACTTCTCATACATACATCAATAAATTTCGTCACATCAGTACATATTCCTAATCCAATTATACTAAACAATATCACAACAATCAGACGCATTTTCTTACATAATACTCAGCTCATTTCTCAAAAACGCATGTACTTCTTTCTAGTACGGCTCTCAAGTTACACATAATATTGATGTCGACAACAATGTAGCAATGCATAAAATGTGCTCTCGACAACAGATATGACAGGTTTATAGTCCCAGTGGTAAATTCCCGTGTGGCTGTCGATACGCCCTCAGACTGCTGATGAAGATAATATTCTTGTAAATTTCTCCAGATAATATTACATAGACATTCATCAATTGACAAAAGTAGTTTAAAATGAAAATTAAATTGAAATCATTCAACAAATGTACTATGTTCTACTACCAAGGACAAATATAGAAAAAATAAACATAGATTAAGTTTCATAAAGCGAAACATTCCGACAAATGAGATTATTTATTATGTTATTGATAAGACTAGTTCATTGCTGTAAAATATGAGAAACCGCTGACATTAACGAGAACGATTTGAATTTGAAGATTTTTCAGTTTTTAGTTGTATATTTTATTTTAAATAAAAACATTTTTTAATCGATGGACATTCTAATGTCCAATGTTGTCAAAAAAAAAACGTGATAAAATCTACCTTCAGAAGCAATGGCAATTCGTTTTATTGACTTGTAGGCAGTCGCACATTGGATCGAATTTAATATGATTTACGACACTATCAATTTATCGATGTGAACAGTAATTTCGAAGTGTGAGTGACATAGCTTTTACTTTGTCCTGTCAACATGCATGAGGGTTCGCGTTAATTTTCTATGAAGGGACTTTTAATGAATGAAAGAAGTGAGGAATTCCTGACCTCTTCAGTTAGTTTATATTTCGAACATTGGAAGGATTTAGCAGTTAAGTGAAATTCGAAGTCAGCAGGAACGAATAACGAATTTTGTTGTCAGGTTGTATCTGCCGTCCAAATTTTCAGCAAAAAGGTGTCGCAACATATCGTTAAAAAAATTATTGTATCATTTGACTAAAGATTTTGCAAAAGGTTCCAAAGGAGTCTGACCCCTGTTAGAGTTGTCAATGTTGTATAAGCACTCCGATCCCGAACTTATTGTCAGAACTCTTTCAGCTTCGTTTTGGAGGGTTTTAAATCTATTAGTGTCCGTTCTTTTACAACCATTCCCAACAACATCAGAATATTAGAGCAAGGTCAAACAAACTCTGTAAAAATATATTTGAGTGTCAACTTATTTTAATCAATTATAGCTTACTAATTCCAGTGATGATTCAGCAGAATGTAACTTCGGTTTTACCAGCGTCTTAGTAAGGGACGGATGTCTGGTTGCTGCCATTATGGATGACTGGTTGGGTTAGACCAAGACGATTATTCTTTCTCTATTAATTTTAATTACGAACAGTAAATGTTGCAGGTCAACGAATCTCCCACTTAACGTAACAACTGACTACACAGCTTATTGCAGATTCGGGGGAAATAATTGATAACAAGTTTAGATTGGTTTGAACTACAATCGTTATCTGCAGATAGCAATATCGTACGTTATTCGCACTTCCAATTGATATCAGTATACACGATTTTCCTTACTGGCACATTATGTCTATTCGTCTGTAAGTTTTGCCTCATATCGTCCTTATGTTTTGTATTGTATGTTATAATCGTACACAACTAATTTAGTCTTCCGATTTTTGTTTACATCGCCAAAGACATTCTGTAGTCATAGCGACATAGCACAAAAACAATATATTAAAAAAAACGATCTCTTTGGCCTGGAGGTCAGACGTAAGCCATGTTCTTTTGACACAGACATAATTAGGTGTAACTAACTGAAGCACATTCAATCCTCCATGTCATCGGTCTATCTCACTATCATTTTAGGAAAATATGTAGTGACGTCTTCAGCTGACATTTGGGTTTTAATCTATAGTCTCCATCGCATGTAGTTTGAAAAACAATTAAAGACCAGAACTGTCTAATAAGACGTGTAATATATAAAATATATATCCTTGGTTGGTCTTTTCTTTTTTTCCTTTACTTCGCTTAGATTTAAGGTCATTTTGATGATAGATTGGACCGAGCCTTTTTCAAGGTATTATTTGCATTGTAATGTCCCGGTAAATAATCTGCCATTGTTGGCTTGACTTCGCTTGCGAATATTTAAAAAGAGGGATGTCAATGTCTATTGCGCGCGCGCTGGTGGCTGACGAGCATGATACGTGACAAGTGCGTCCGTCACAGAGGCTGCAGGGGAATGTTTGGGTTGTGGTGGGTCCTGCCGATGGTTCCCGGTTTTTTTCTACGCCATCGTTTTTCCTCCAAGATGGACCGTTTGTTCAAAAGTGGCTATGGCTCGGTGAACTGTACGTCGCCAGCTTTCACGGTCAACAGCATGTGATGCCCATTGGCGGTGATCGATGTCACAGGTGGTGAGGGTCTTTTTCAAATAGGCTTTATATCTTTTTCGAGGCGCCCCTCTATCGCGGTGGCCAGTGGACAGCTCACCATACAGTGCGATCTTTGGCAGGCAGTGATCCTCCATCCTGAACACGTGCTCTGCCCAGCGTACCTGTATCTTTATGAGCGTGACCTCAACGCTGGTGATTCCTGCTTGTTTGTGGACTTCAGTGTTGGTGACGAAGTCACTCCAGTGAATGTTGAGGATGGTGCGGAGGCAGCGCTGATGGAAGCTTTCAAGGAGGCGGAAGTGGCGGCTGTAGGTGACCCATGATACGGCGCCATATAGAAGGTTGGTTAGTACGACAGCTGTGGAGAGGCTGATCGTTGTATCTCTCTTTAGACTGGCGTTGTACCACACTCGTTTATACAGTCTGTCGAATGTGCTCTTTGCCTTGGCCAGTTTGTTGTCTATTTCTTTGATGTCTATTTCTTTGTTGATCTTGGCATCAAAGGAGATCACACAGCCAAGGTAGGTGAACTGGTGGATTACGTTTAGCTCTGTCTGGTCAATGAAGATGCTTGGTGATCGGTACTCATCCTTGGGAGCTGGCTGTTGAAGTATCTCAGTTTTCTTTAGGCTGACCTCAATACCAAAGTTCTGTTAAGCTTCTGCAAAGCAGAATGTTACACGCTGTAAGTCGGCTTCCGTCTGGGCAACAAGAGCGGTGTCGTCCGCAAAGATAGGTTCTCTAATCAGTTTCTCAAAGGTCTTGGTGTGGGCCTAAAGTCGCCTTAAGTTGAAGAGGTTGCCATCAGTACGAAATTGGATATAAATGCCATCTTCGTCATTAATGTCTTCTGTTGCTTTTTAGAGCATCATGCTGAAGAAGATTGAGAATAGTGTGGGGGCTAAAACGCAGCCCTGTTTCACGCCTTTTACAATGGGGAAGGTTTGTGATAGGTCGTTATTGTTTCTGACCTTACCAAGCTTGTGTTCATGCAGTTTTATGACCATGTTAAGGAATGTTTGAGGACAACCTAGCTTTTCAAGGATTTTCCACAGTCCAGTTCTGGTTACCGTGTCAAATTCCTTCGTCAGGTCCACAAATGTGATGTACAGTCCTTTGTTTTGTCCTTGGCATTTCTCCTGGATCCGTCGCAGGACGAACACCATGTCTGTTGTGCCAATATTGGCTCTGAAGTCACATTGACTTTCTAGAGTATGTTATTCTGCAATGGTAGGCACCAATCTGTTCAGCAACATTCTAGCGAGGATTTTTCCTGCAATGGAGAGCAGGGTTATCTCACGGTAGGTTGAACAGTCAGACTTTTCCCGCTTGTTTTTGTACAAGGTAATGATGACTGCATCTCGGATGTCTTGTGGGAGTTTTCCTCGCTCCAGCAGCAAACGAAAAACTCGTGGACTTAGGTGTACAATGTTGGGCTTCCTCTCTTCCATATATGTGGTTGGATACCATCCTTTCCTGTAGCCTTGCCAGAATTCACCTATTTTATGGCTTTTACAGTCTCTTGCAGTGTGGGTGCCTCATCGAGTACCATCTTTGGTGGCCGTTGTGGGATGCGATCAATAGCTGCCTCCTTGACTGTACGGCTAGTGCTGAAGAGGGTGTGGAAGTGCTCTGATCACCGGTTTAGGATAGATTCCATGTCAGTGAGTAGCTCTTGCATTCTGCACTCCGTAGGGGGCTCTGTATTTGGAAGAAAGGACCAAACACTGCTCTCAATGCTTCCTAGAACCCCTTGTAGTCACCAGTGCCAGCGTACAGCTGGGTTATTTCTGCAAGCTGTGTCAACCATTCATTTTGTATGTCTCAGAGACTGTACTGGAAGGTGCTGCAGATAAGGGGCAGAAGACTGCTTTCTTCTGTGCTTGAGCGAGATGGGCTTGGTTCGCTGATCTCTTTTTGGAAAGCAGTTCATGGATTTCTTGGATGTTTTCAGCAGACCAATCTTTGTTCTTCTTAGTGGTGAATCAAAGGATTTCTTCTGAGGTTTGCGGAATGGCTGCCTTGATGTGATTCCACATCTCTTCCGGAGGTAGATCTGGCGGACAATTAAGTTCTTCAAGTCTAGATTGCAGGCTCTCTTGAAAATGTGCCTTGAGGTCTTCAGACAACAGGCTTTTGATCTGGAGCTTCCTTTTTGGGGTACCTCCTTGTTGTCTGGGCTTGGGCTTGAAGTGGAAGTCGAGCTTTCAGCGGAGAAGACGACGATCTGTGTGGCAATCTGCACTGGGTATCACTCTGGCATAAATGACATCTTTTAAGTCTCTCTGGCTTACTATGATGTAATCGATTAGGTGCCAGTGTTTTGATCTAGGATGCATCCAGGTCGTTTTCAGGCTGTGTTTCTGCTGAAATACAGTGTTTGTTATGGTGAGCTGTAATTCTGCGGAAAATTCAAGAAGCACGTTCCCAAGAACGGCTTTCCAGGCTTTTGAGTATCGGCCCACTCTGGCATTGAAATCTCCGAAGCTGATTATTTTGTCGCTCTCTTGGATGCTCTTGAGAAGTCAGCAGGTCAGCGTAGAATTTATCCTTTTCAGAAGGATCTGCCTGGAGTGTTGGAGAATATACACTGAAGAGCGTGGCGTGTTGCTGCTTCCCTAATACGAGATGCATGGACATGATTTGGTCGGTGTGACCAGTGGGAAGCTTTGTTAACTTGGTGGCGATTGAGTTTTTGACCATGAAACCGACTCCTGAAATTCGTTTTTCAGTCTTTGGTTTTCTGAATTTTCTGAATTAAGCGCCGAGTTCTCTCAGACTTTCCTCCTCTGAATGGCGGACTTCGCTAAGTGCATCAGTGTCAACACAAAGACAAGAATTCGTGCGCGATTAAGACAGAGCAGCGTTCTGGTATGTTGCTGTCTGTTGAGTTTTACATTGTTCTGATGTTCCAAGAAGCCAGTCTTAGTCTTTTCGCATGATGTGAGGCAGGTGGGGCATGTCTTGTTTTTTCTGTTATGTTTCGACCGCGTTGGAAGATGCCCGTTGGCTGCGGAAGGCCAACTGGGGAGTAAGGAGACAAACCTTGGTTAGGCCACCTTTTCTATGCACCTTTCCATGCGGCGCAAACAGTGCTGTCCCTAGAAAAGGCTGACTGGTTACTCAGGCTGCTGTCGGGTGATGGTGTCGTCTCCAGATTAACACGAGACAGCCAAAGGCCTGAGTCGCCTGCATGAAGGGTTGGGACTACGGCTTCCATTTACATCTTTCACCTGCCGTTTTCGCCCCTTTCCCATCGCTGCAGGGCTTAATAGAGTCGAACGTAAACAGTAGATAGTAGACAGTTCCTTCATGTCTGCATAATGGAGCTTTTAGATGAGTGCAGTCTGTGCAAAGTGGCCCCACCCTTTAAACCTAGGGTTCATCTGCCGTAGCTCAGCAAGCCGGGACGGTGACAGTGAGGTCCGCAGGCCGTAGGTTTGATATCGGAGTTTCCCTCTCCTAGGCAGATGGCCAACCATGGCTGAAGAGATCTGCCTTCCCTGCTATTTCTAACCATAGCTGGTTGGCCACAATCGCAATCCACTAATACATTTGGTGCACCCTGGTCCCGAACACTTCGCCGTTGATCTGTAGAGACCTTCCGCCCTAGCCGGTGACTTCCCTATAGAAGTTCATACGCCTAGTGATGCAGTGATAACATCACCCACTCAACGTTGTTTGGCACGACAGCTGAATTGGTGTACCGGGGTATGCCGGGAATGATTCCTTCTGGAGGGCAGAAGTGAGAGATTTGGGAGATGGATGCATTATTAAATCACGTCTTAAATTGTAATATTGTCAGTTATGTATTTCTGTGCATTTGGCCTAAATAAGTGACCGCTTCTATCCAAATATCTCAATGACACCAGATTTCTTACATTTGCAAAGCGCACATTGATGACCAAGTGAGATTTACAGTGACGCCCTTTATTATGAGGCGTTCATTTCTTTACCATAAAGGAACTTTGTGTCTGCATCAAACAAAAGAAAATCTAAATTACTTGTCAAAATAAGTCATTGTGAACTACTTTACATGTTCTTGTTAACAAGCTGTCAAACACCAGAAACGAGTACAAGTATGTGTGCTAGATAAATTGTTTGTATGTGGTGTTTTTAATCAAGATATTAGGTCATCATGACATAATTTTTTACCACACCCATTTCAAGATTTTAACTGGTTATGCAATTGCGAGCGATAAATTCTATACTGACATCTGTACCAATCTAACTCGCACGAATTAAAGTGTTAGCTATAGTTTTAATAGCTACTACGCACTTTTCATAGGCAAAAACACTGCATTTATGGCTCGATGATCTTGTTTTTGTTTCACCTGAAATGCATGTCTTGTTAGTCGGT
The DNA here is from genome assembly GCA_028554795.2 of Sinohyriopsis cumingii. Lineage (NCBI taxonomy): Eukaryota > Metazoa > Mollusca > Bivalvia > Unionida > Unionidae > Sinohyriopsis > Sinohyriopsis cumingii. The sequence goes on from CM068825.1 coordinate 40,032,611, forward strand.
TTTAGTTGCCTCGAATTGTTTTGGTTCTTTTATCTTTACTTGTGAATCAAAATTCTGCCCAGGCAAATTAATTCATTGTTCTATCTTTCAGTTACAACTACCACGCGGGTAAAAATTGTGTGTATTGGATTTTTAACGTAACTTTAACAGTTTGAGTCATGTTGCTACGATGTCTGCAGTGTTTCAGTTTATGGTGATGTCTAGCACTGGGGCATAATTTCCCAGATATGTAGCACCATGTCTCACCCAATCACATTATCCTGACATCAGGCCGGCCAGTCCTAAAACTAACTTCTTAATGCTGAGCGCCAAGCGATTCAACTGCTAGTACCATTTTTATAAGTCTTTGTTATGACTTGGTCGGGGTTCGAACCCGCGACTTCCCGCATCTGAGGCGGTCGCTTTAACCGCTTAGGGCACCTGATCGGTCTTGAATTGTGAGAATAATTATTTAATGTCTTCAAGTGTGATAATGCAGTCTCCATTTTAAGGTTCCATCGAAATTCTTGCTGTTGACATATTAGTGTAGTTTAGATGCCTGAGTACCTTGTAATAGTCTTCAGTACAATGGTGCTTTGTACAACCTGCATTTACGTTTTATAGCTACGACCAATCTCATTATAAAGGTTTTTTTTTAACCTATACATTCACTGTGGAGTATGGTAAGAAATAACATTACATACTTCAAATTGTTTTATTGTTGAGAAAATACACATGTTCCTGAGTCAAACTTTTACATAAACAACAACAAAAGTCATATCATTGAAACCTAATGAATCACCGTGGAAGTTAATTGTATTTTAATCCACCAGAGTCTGAACAAATCCTTTTGGACATTTCTTAAAAGAAATAAATTCAAAAGTTTTAACAACTATTTAGTTCATCTAACTTAAACATATAAATAGTTAAGGGGGGGGGGATGTTTCTCCATAATGGAAAATACATTACAGCCTCCCCCCCCCCCACCTTTGGGCACGTTTAGCGACAACACTTTTCAGCACCCCTTGGGCACGTTTAGCGACAAGGGGAATTTAACATGGGAAATATTGGGCCTGTATAGCGACATGGGAAAGTTGGGTTGTTGTATATTGACAATAGGAATGGAACAGGTGAGGTGACGTCACCGTACTGGGCATTGGTAACAATGTGTCATGGGTCTTCTTCTTCTTCTTGTGGGGTTTAACGCCATTTTGCAGCACACGATAGGGTCTAACCTGAATACGCGCTACTCTAGGCAGAGACAAATACAGTAGAGATATAGACATGTACAACACACATACATTGATTCATGACCATCAATCTATCACACCTAAATTATAAAATTGACTAAATATTCTAGGTAAGAGAATAAATGTTTTGGAGCAAAGCTCAAATTTTGTTAGTCCACTCTCATTCACTGCATGTCCTCTTCATCCACCTTTTCTTCTTCAATCATTTGTCTCAGGAAGAGGGAAAGAAAGAAAAAAACAAATCTACTATCCCCACACGGGAACAGGAATGAAAAAACAAACATTTCTTCTATCCATACACGCGAAGAGGAAAAAACAAACCCCAAATCTACTTTCCATACAAACGTACACGAATGCACACAAACACACACTCACACACTCTGCTATTTATACTACTCACAAAGGGAAGCTATATAAAAACATCAATATCTACTATACACACAAACATACGCGAACGCAAACAAACACAATATCTACAATCTTTCAGATTTAGGCTACCGATAGACGCAGATTGCATAAAATTGCTGGGTCCCTACAAATAACATGTTAATGGCAAGGCATAAACTGTCTTCTTTAGCTGGTAATAATAATGGCAAAAAGTATATTTACAGTTTTACATGCTGAATTTCCTTAAAATGTATTTTCTTAGTTCGGCAAATCGGAATTATATGAGCCATGTCATGGGTTCTCAAGCTTGATTACACATTTCGAAATTGTTCTGTAATTTCGACTATATTTCAAGTGCAATTACAACCTCCTTACTGCACTCAAAATGAAATAAACATTATATTCCATAGCGTCTTTTTGATAGTTGCAATTGAAAGACTTCATATGTTTCCCACATTATGATTTTAAACATTCAATTACAGAACAGAAACACACTTGCAAATGTCAACACGCTGCTGACATCCGATGTACTTGATGTAGAATTGGCACAGATAAATAATAATAAGGACTTTGTATAGCGCATAATCTTTAGGAGCTCTAAGCGCTTTACAACATTAGACAACACCTATAAGATAAAAAAGCATATAATGATATGATTTCAAAAACAAACACCGTGAAATTAGAAAACATTAAAAAAAAACATTCTGAGAATATTTAAGGTAGGACACTTTATTAGGTCTTTATAATTTTGTTCTTGCAGTCGAAGTAAGTGAGTTTTGAGAGCCTTCTTGAATGTGATCACTGTGTCCTTGTGTCTAAGTTCAGTGGGCAATTCATTCCACGTTGATGGGCCCTATTATGCAAAAGAACGCTGTCCATATGACTTTGTTTTCATAGCGGGAATAATGAGTATACGATTGTCAGAAGAGGAGCGTAAGTATCTTGCTGGTGTGTACACATGAATGAGGTCGGATAGGTATGTTGGACTAGAGTCCGACAGTGAAACGTAGCACAGAGAACAAATTTTGTGTTTGATTTTGGATCGAATGGATAGACAGTGTAGGGTACAGAGCAGCGGGGAGGTGTGTCCATAATTACGAAATTTCGTAGAAACACAAAAATACCAAAATCTATTCATTCCAGATCAAATAGAAAAGTTGTTACAATGCGCATTCATTCACAATATGACTCCAAATTTCAATTATAAGTAAACCAAAACGCTTTTTTCTTTCGCGAGCTATGTGTAGCGCGCGACTAAGTTCAAATTTATCTGGGCGGAGTTATGTGTGCATTAATAATGTTGTTGGTGTGTAATGATAAATTTGCGCTTGTGTGTTTAGTTTGGAATACGAAATACATTCAGTTACTTTGTTTCTTGTAGTTTATTTTTGTTTATATACTTAGGCTTTAGGTAGGGTAAGAAAATGAGCTTATAATAAAATGGTTACTGCATTTGTATGGGAAAATATGAACTCGTTTTGTTGGATGGATATACTGGACTCCCAAAGTCTTGCAGTATCTCCATCCGAAAAACTCGTTCATATTTCCCCATACAAATGCAGTAACATAAATATTGTAGTATTGATATGCATGCGTATGCTGTAATATTGTAGCATTGCTATGAATGCGTATTCTGTAATATTGTAGCATTGCTATGCATGCGTATTCTGTAATATTGTAGCATTGCTATGCATGCGTATGCTGTAATATTGTACTATTGCTATGTAAGCGTATGCTATAATATTGTAATATTGCTAAACATGCGTATTCTATAATATTGTAATATTGCTATGCATGCGTATGCTATAATATTGTAGCATTGCTATGAATGCGTATTCTGTAGTATTGTAGCATTGCTATGAATGCGTATTCTGTAATATTGTAGCATTGCTATGCATGCGTATGCTGTAATATTGTAGCATTGCTATAAATGCGTATTCTGTAATATTGTAGCATTGCTATGCATGCGTATTCTGTAATATTGTAGCATTGCTATGCATGCGTATGCTGTAATATTGCACTATTGCTATGCATGCGTATGCTATAGTATTGTAATATTGCTAAACATGAGTATGCTGTAATACTAAAGTACTGCTTTATCGTGTTCATGTTAAGACTGGCCTCTGTTCATTAATATTCGTTTTGGGTTATTTGATGTTTAAATAAAGTGGAAAAATACATTTAAAGAGGATGGGACCATATGTTGATGTCCTCCGGTCTCTGTCCCTATTAATTCTTTTGGAAATGTTATTAATGTGTTTTATTTCTTCCAATGTATACTTGTATACATATGTATTTTATCTCCGGTCGTATGCACATATTGTAAATATTTCCAAAAAAATTGGGTGACGGTTTTTGCGTTTTAATTTAATATTAAATTTGGAATAAAAAGAGCATATGTGGTGTGATCAAAAATAAAATAAAAAAGCTAGCATAACGAAACGCTTGTTTCTGTACGTTGTTTGATTAGTATATGTTGTGCAGCTGTGGTACAAATGGGTCGTTTTCTTCCTGCTTAAATGTTAAGCGGAGAGGTTGTAAAGAGGTCAACCTATAAAAAAAATAAGAAATAGAAAGAGATTAGAAAGAGCATAGATATTAGCATAGTAGTGATACAGACGTCTATATCATTCATACATTTAACCTTGAGAAAGTTTGCATTGCACACGGTGAAAGAAGAGAAAGCAGAATGTGTTTATAATTCTCCGATGTTAATGAATTCTGTGTCCATGTTCTGTGCTTTCGGTTTTCGTTGACTCTCCCGCATTCCTGTCTACCCCGCGCTAGCCTCGTAGCATAGCCCTGCGGGATCTACGCATCTTACATCACATAAAGATAAGAATCCCTGTCCATGTATTTTTATAAATAAAGTTTCGACTTCTTAGAGAGAATATACAGATATAAAAGGAACACAGCAGAAAGTTATTTCTCCCATTATGATACATTTATTTATGTTATTGTTTATTTTCAGGAACTTTCTCGGGTCTCCTATCTGGATATCTAGAGAGTAGGGAAGACCACCACCTTCCATAAGAGTGTGGTCCCAGTTGCCTTCTCATGCATAGGTCTTTCTTTGGTTCCCTCGGCCAACAGACTAGTGATATTGTCTATATGTTCTTCATGCTGTATCGCACATCAATAAATGTGCTTTACTCATATTTGTGTTTTGGATTATACGACTATATATACATGTATTGAAAGTATAATTACTTTTTTTTAAAGAGACTTATTTATTTATGTTTTATTTCCTTTTAGGTCCTTGGAGCCCCTGGTTGGACATATAGGGAGTAGGTAAACCAGCACGCCCAAGGCGATACCATCCTGAGGGAATGATCCCTGGTCCACCTCTCCTATGGAGGTCCTTCTTGGATCACCATGGCTATTATGTCTGAAATTTCGTTATATTTGCTACAACTCAGAATTTTCAAATAAGTGGAAAATTACTGTGTAGCAAGAGACGTCTTGATTTTAAATAAACAGATAGGCTCGGCTGTGGTTCAGCATTTAACAAAAAGAGAGCACGTGACGTTATCGTGGAATGGTTGAGACAATTGAAGGTGAGGAAACTAATTATGAAATGACCCGGTTTGGTTTTAAAAAAACTGGTCCAATGAGAAAGTTACAGTTTAATTTTCTATGTCGTATGTCGAGAAATCGAATATCACGTATTGGATCTAATTGCGTGTCCTTAAAGTTTAATTTTCAAGATCGATATTTTAGATTTTATATGTTGAATTATACAGTGGTGGTTTAAAGTTATAATTCCTATGTCGATATTTTAGATTTTATATTTTGAATTACACAACCGTGGTTGAAATTTCAATATCACATGTCGAGAATCCCTAATTCACACGTTGTACGTAACTGTTTATAATGAAAGTTCCATTTCATATGGAGAATATTTAGATTTCATCTGTTGAATTTCGCAGCAACGATATGTAAAATAACGCAGTCCGTTTACGAGAGCGACCTCCAGCGAAGAAATTCAAAGTAATACTCGACACGTGAATGGCAACTTTCAAACTGCAAATGCATGAAATGTAATTACGCCTCATAATTGAATACACGAATGATGTATCTTAATACTCGATATTATTTTGAATTGTTAAAGTGGACATTATTTAACGTTACTTTTAACACCAACACATCATTTCACCATATAAAAATAGCAATTATGCCAAGCACAATAAAATGTCCAACCACGGTGTAATTCAATAGATTCAATCTAAAAACTCAGCATACGAAATGGAACTTTCAGCACAATCAATATGATTCAACGTGCTAAATTGAAACTCTCGACATATGACATTAAACTTTCAACAACCACCGTGTAATTCAGAAGATACAATCTAAAAACTCGACACTGGACATCGATTTTTCAACCAGCTCTGTGTAATTCAACAGATAAAATCTAAATACTCAACATATGAAATGGAACTTACAACATAAACTCTTTGAACCAATATGTAAATTAGTAATTATCGAATAAGACATTGAAATTTCAACCAGCGCCGTGTAATTCAAACGACACAATCTAAAACATCGGCATAGAAAATATAACCTTCAACCACTACTGTTTAATTCAATAGATGCAATCTAAAATCTCGACCTAGAAAATGGAACTTTAAGGACAAGCATTCTTGATACAACACGTGATATTGGAATTCTGGACATATGGCACTACAATTTCAAAAGCAACGTTCTGATTGGACCAGCTTTTGTCCGCTACGGCGCCTCATATGTCAGGGTATATCCTTTTATCAAGCGGATAACATGGATTGAACTTTAGACAGTTTAGAGTTTCAATGATAAACAGAAAGCATGATTCACCATACCCTACTGTTTTATACATTGTTTATAATGAAAAGGAGTCAACAAATTTTTGTCGTTTATTATCTTTACGAAAACCTGCGGGTAATTTAAGGCCGCGGGATTCTAATATATATTTTTTACACACAATAGAAAAAATTACGGGTAACCCACGAGTGTGTATTATACGTGGACGCCTGCTATATTTGCTAATTTAAATATCCTAAAATGATATTTCTGTCATCATTTTAAAGTCGTTGCAAATTCTGAAGAGCTGCCCATGAAATTTTAATGACACTGACATTTACATGCTTCCTTGTTTTGTCACAGAAAGATATTGTTGTACTGTATATAGACTGGGTCTGTAAAGGCCTTAAAACCGATATGTCAAACTCCTTAACATGCAGTCATATACTGAAGAAATACAGAAAATGTAGATTTCCATTCAAAGGTGACATTAAGTGACCCACTTTAGGTACAGTACATTTTTATTGTGTAGATTCACCTGAAAATGAATTAAGTAGTATTGTTTGTGACTGTCCATATAGCGGTTATTGAGATGTAGATTCTGCCTTAGAGACACAGCATGATAACAAGAACATGTAAAGTAGTTCACAATGACATATTTTGACAAGGAATTTAGTGTTTCTTTTGTCGGACGCAGACATAAAGTTCCTTTATGGTAAAGAAATAAAGGCCTCATAATGACGAGCGTCACTGTTAATCTCACCTGGCCATCAATATGCGCTTTGTAAGTAAAAAAAATTACACCCTTGAAATATTCGGATTTAAGCAGTCATTTGTTTTTCATGCCAAATGCGCAGAAATGCATAATTGATAATATACAATTTAGGATGTGCTTTTATGATACATTGATGGAAAAAAATTATTTACCGTGACTTTACAATGTATAAAATGCCGTGATAAAAGCTCGGTCCAAGCTGTCATCAAAATAACCTTAAATCGAAGCAAAGATAAAACAAACAAACCAAACAGACCAACCAGGCACACACAGTTTATCTATAACACGTCTCATTACACATTTCTGGTCTTTAATTGTTTTTCACACTCCATGCGCTCGAGACTATTGACTAAAACCCAAATATCAGCCAAAGACGTCACTACATACATTTCTAATATGATTATTAGATAGAGCGGTGACATGGAAGATTGAATGTGCTTGAATAAGTTGCACCTAATTATGTCTGTGTCAAAAGAACATGGCTTACGTCTTACCTCCAGGCCAAAACAGATCGTCTTTGTGCTATGTCATATGACTACAGAGTTTCTTATGTGGTGGAAACAAAAATCGGAAAACTAAGTCAATTTTGTGCGGTTGAAGCATACACATGCAAAACACGAGGACGATATAAACAGCAAAAATGTCATAAAGTAAAACAAATTACAGATGAACAGACAAAAATGCGCTAGTGAGGAAAATCGTGTATTGGAATGATGATACTGATTGGAAGTGCGAATGAGCAATTGATATTGTTAGCTGCATAGAATGATTGGTCGATGAAACCAACAGAAACGTGCCATCAATTACCCCCTTCCCCCATCTGCAACGTTCCGGGTTTGTAATTTAAATTAATAGAAAACGAAGAATCGCCTGGGTCTAACTCACTAATCATCCAAATTAGCAGCAAACGGACTTCCGTCCACTAAAATCATGCTGGTGAAACCGAAGATACACTCTGTGCTGAATTATCACTAGAATTAGAAAGCTATAATTGTTTACAGTAACAGTTGACACCCAAATGAAATGTATATAACTTTTCTTAGACCTTACTCGAATATCCTGATGGTGTTGGGAATGGTTGTAAAGGAATGGATACTAATAGATTAGAAATTATCCAAAAAGAAGCTGCAAGAATTCTCACTGGTGGACAATACCTTAGAAAAAAGAGTGTTTTACAACAACTCTGACTGGTAACCCTAACAGGGAGACAGACTCTTAAGTTAGAACCTTTGCAAAATCGTTCGTCAAATCACACTAGAATTTTAAACGATATGTTGCCATAAATTGTTGCTGAAAATGTAAACGGCAGATACAACCTGAAAAAAATTTCGTTTTTCGTTTTTTATTGTCTTCAAATTTCATTTAACTGCTAAGTGTTTGCAATGGTCGAATTATGAACTAATTTACCTCATCAAGCCAGGAATTCGTCACTTTTTATTCTTTAAAAATCTCTTCAAAGAAGAAACTAACGTGAACCCTCATACTTCTTGACAGGAGAAAGTAGAGGTGTCGGTCAGTGTAAGTGTGCAAATTGTTGTCGATCTATAAAGAGCACATCAATCTGGACAAGAGAACAATTAATTATATTTATGGAGACAGGTGCGTGTTAAATCGCTATACTGCAATGATTTTCAATGTATGTGTCGTGAGAGGATGTGATTGTTAATTAAGCCTTCGTTTATTTAACCGTCAGACAATCTGGAAGGAAAAGGTTAACTTCGATCTTTGTATCGAACATGTCAGATATGAAATTGTCCAGATTCAGTTATTTGGAAAGCTAGAAGTCAGGCTGACGGCAATTTTTGAGCCTGGTTATAAAAGGCAGTAGATATATTTAATCATGATCTGTTACGCTAAATAAGGGGAGTGTTTCCCACACGAAATTTCTTGGGTTCTATATGCCCCATCACAAAAATTTAGTCAGTCTACGTTTTCCTGCAAGAGGAAAAATATAGGAGACTCAGAGATTGAGTTTAGAAGAAATTATTTCGTAAAACATTTATCTGAGGAACCGGATGTCTGGAAAGCCGACGGACACAATTATGGCGGTAGAAGCGAGCAAAGATTGAAAGTACAAGGTATTTGCGTCAATCTCACGTAATTCGTTAAGACAATAATAATGTTTTGCTTGAATTTGTTTGCTTACATTTGCATGAATTTATTTGTCTAAATCCGGATATCAATTTTCTTGATATAAGTATAACTGTGAGTTCATCTATCTGAATTCGTAAAATGATCTCCTTTATACAAGTTTGACGAATTGTTTGAATTTGTCGTCTTGATTGTTATAGGAGGAATTTCATGCATTACTTTTGTTGATATTAATTACGAGAATCCGTGTGAATTCTCTGATCTTAGATGATAAGGACTTGAGTGCGCATTGACTGAAATTAATGTTGTTAATCCATGAAGTGAGATTTCATGCATGCTAAAGACGTGAATAGCGTAGTTTAGTTATCTAATGAATTTCATTCATTCATTTGTGTAATTGAGACGAGAACGGAACTGTTTTGTCTCGTGTGATGGTAATGTGCGTCAGCGGTGAAATAGCCGTTAGAAAGTACTTTAATCTTATGAAACTAGGTTTGTTTATGGTCCGCCATGTTTGGCTTGACCAGATAGCCTTTGGTATCTGTTTGAATTCCGATAGGACGATATCGGACATAACGACAGGGGAGTAATGATCTATTCCCAGTAGGATATCTGACAGTTGTCCGAGTTTCATCTAACCCTAGTCCCCCCATTTTTTTATATTTGGATATTTATGTTGGGGTGTAGGACCAGAGTCCATTCCCTATCGAAAAGTTGGAATTTTCACCGACACCATTTGGTGTCGGCATGGCGTAGCCGATTACTAACCGGCCCAGCAAACACGAACGACCTTTCATCGAGATATACCTGAACGAAATTCATAGGAATATGATTTTTTTTTCTCTCAGAAATCATAAACATATCATTCATGTCTTTAATCCGCCGACAAACGAGACCAACGTACGTCCTTGCTGAAATCTGACCTGGATCTGGCCATTTGCACCCCGAGTCACGGGATTATACAAATCTCGCAACCAACATATAAATGACATCAGAGATCTGATAGTCACGTGATTTATGGAGAAATTTACAAGAATAATACTGGCCGCCATGCATAGCCTATCGTGTGCTGAAAAATGGCGTTAAATCCCACAATAACAACAACATTTTCATCATCAACATGACTGTGACCACTTATTTATTTATAATTAACCCTTAGGACTGCATGTAACGAAAGGAATCTGTAATAGTGAGTTAGGCTATGTAACAATTTGCAAGATATGAACCAGCCATAAATTTGAAAAGTTTACATTTTTCTATTTAACATATACAGGATTAGCAATCTGTGCTACATTATGCTGTTGGTTTACATTGGCGGCTTATAGACATCCATATGGAAATTTAACAATGACGCAATAGACGTGACTTTATGTCATCGAGAGCACATTGCATTCATTGCTACATTGTTAGAAGTTGTTGACAACGATATCATGTGTAATTTTAGTACTACATGCAAGACCTTGACGCTGATATTTGTTTTAGGCGTCTGAGACGAAGCACTAAAACATAAATAACATGTGATACGTTTTACATTGTATGACTAGTGTAACTTGAGAGCCATACGGGAGTTAACTTAATGCCACAGGTTTACATTGCAGGCCTATCGACAGCCAAACTGGAATATAAGACTGAGGCTATACACTTGATATATGTATCGTCGAGAGCACACTGTATGCATTATTACATTGTTACAAGTTGTGGACCTCAATATTTTGTTTAATTTAACTTTACACCGTCGATCAGTAAAGGGCCAGACAGAAAAGTAAAAGATGTAAGGTAATCTGCCACCTGAGAGCAGTACAAAATATGTAATGGTAAAATGGAAATTACTTAGGCTGAAAAATGTATGGAACCGTACGTGAATATAACATTTTATAATATGCAACATTCGTGTGTAGGGACCAAAGCTCCACACTTACTATCCAACGAAAATGGCAAGATGTAGGGCTTTAAAACGCACAAAATATTACAACACGCCAAATATTTATTTTTTCATTTCCTCTCGCTGTACTTCTTCATTGAGATGTTTTGCTATCTTGCGGAAAATAAAATGATTGTTTTCCACTCAGTCAGGTGGTGTCTTATTGTCTTATCATATGCATGTGCACCAGGGTGTAACGTCACCCTCTTAGTAAGAGGGGTGGTTAATTGGATTTGGCTGGCGTTATCTAGAGGATGACCTCCCTCGATGTTATAGCCCGGCAGGAGTGAAAAAAGAATAGAATTTCAATAGAGAACTGAGCAAGTTACTGGGAAGAAATAAGGCAAATAGGAATCCCCTTAGACAAGAAAAATAACAAACTTAATCCAACAAATTAAATACGGCAATTCTAATTCAATATAAAGTATGTCAATATAATTTAATAGCAGTGACCAATTTGGATTTATTTCATTATAATATCGAGTGATGAAAAGAGTTCAATGTTTACGACCGATTTGCATCACCTTCACCCCTTGACCGTGCGTGTATCAACGTCTGCCTATTTTCTTGACTTCCTAGTCTGTATTCTACGTACTTTCCTGGACTTATTAGTCCTTTATTCTGACCACGTCCTTCTTGTTTTTTCACATGAAATTGAATAAAATAAATTGCATTACAACTCTAGCATCAACACTTTTCCATGAAATGGAATAAACGATACACAATATGGAACCTAGTCATCGCAACCACATTTGCATAAAACAAACAATCAAAAATTAGAAAATTACGTGAGAAATTAAAATTGTCATTATGTCATAAACCCTGTATTTTCTCACAAGACAGCCATCTGGTCCCTTTCTTGTTTAACCAGGAAAGCAATATTCTCTTTAGACTTCCCCCGGAGAAAAACTACTTCTCTCAGGAAATTAAGACTAAAGAATTCCGACTATGTTCCCACTTAAAATTCACATTGCTTCTAAAGTGTACGCCTTAATTTATTCTGCCCAATAGTAGGCAGCGATTCCTAAATTTTCCCCAAGATAATAATTTCTTCCGTCAGATTAAGACAGAATAGAATATGTGAACTAAAGGGTATATCAATTTCCATTTGAAAATGATAATTTGACATGGTTCCCATCAAGCGGTTATGGTTGGTTGCTCAAATGTTTACATTCTCAGGAGAGCGTAGCCATGCCCTTGGTCGAATCTCACTCAGTCATAAATTCTAGCCTTTGAAGTTTTGACACTGACACGGGGGTGGGGGTGGGGGGCGGAAGAATAGAAGAAAGGTCCAAGTGACTATTCATAAAGGCTTTTCTGGCTTAAATGCGGTAACATTTTAATGTTCAATGCATTCAGCTTTAAGGTTCAATACAATTCAAAATTCGATACTTCAGAAAGGGCTTCACAACGTTTTGCAATGGTTGTCATACTTCTTTACAAGTGAATGATATGGGCATGAAGGAAAACACCTGTCAGTTTCTTTCTGCGGACGTACACACGAAACACTAAGTTACCACACTTAATTGTTTCTAGTTTTTGATATTCTACATAAATATAACAAACGAACGAACTGAAAGAATAATACTATGCTGCAGTAAAGAGGATGCCAAACTTACCCGGAAATGAGAGAGAGAGAAAGGACAGAAAACTACGACCACGCGCTGCAACATATGCACTAGCCTACTTGCGAGTCTTTGTTATTATTTCCTCTGCCAACATTACGTATAATGCATTTTTTGTGCGCATTTAGTAGGGCGTATAGTACATATTTCTTATTGTACAGTTGAATAACGATTTACAATTACTTTTGAAGTTTTTTATCCCTTAAATAAATTTCATCAAGCACATAAAGTTTCATTGTGTATAATAACTTGACGGGAGCCAAAAGAGCTGATAAAAATTAAATTGCAGGAAAATCGTTGGCGGGGCCATCATCGTCACCCCGGTGCCATTCATCCTAGTACGCCACGGTGCGTTTACAGGAAAGGAACTAGTCATTCACCGTATCAAATGCGACGATAATTGTAAACAACAAACAGTAGCAGAATGCGTTACGAAATATCGCATTATTACGTTTCAAATAAGAGAATCTATAACAGAACAATTGAAACGCGTGTGGCAGTTACAACAGAAAATCGGTTAAGTTTTTGCAATGAAATAATTTTATGCTCATATTTAAAACTTGGGCACGACTGTTAAAATTTTGATTTGCTTATTCAGTCTACACGGAATTTATTTATTTTTTGAACGATATCAAATATGACTCGATTTAACAGGAGACAAAGTAATGCATACAACAAAGTCAATAGATGCAGGACCACTGCCATCGAATCTCTGTCTGCGTGGGTTCGAGTCTCAGGCTCGGCTAACGTGGGTGCGTGAGAAAGTTGCCAGTAGCTTTTCGTCGGTCGGTTGTTCTTTCAGGGGTTTTCCAGGGTTTTTCTCCACTAGTCATACTGGCCGACATGTATAGCATATCTTGTTCTGAAAAATGGCGTTAAACCCTGCTACAACAACACCAACCAGCATCCAACCATTCTACCTCCAAATCCACCCCAATCCTGTCACGGTCATCAGAGAAGAAACAAGGTCTATGAGGCAAGGAGGACAGTGAAAGTCAAACGGTGACGTGACGATCTCTTAGATATTTTAGCAGAGTTGAGTCTGAAGTATATGTATTAATCCTTTTATAATATGACCCATGAGAAAAATGGCCTTGCCGAGCCAAACAACCCAACCCAGATATTACGCCTGCGATACCAACCCTAGTGATTTTTACAAATCATCGACAGGAGCCAGTCCAATAGAAGGGGTTGGCCGTAGCAAAGGTTTAAGACAGTTAAAGCGAAATATGTTCCGTTTATGAATTTTCAGGGCCACCCACCTCTCTCGAAAAGAGATAGCATTCATTTCGCCAAAATCAAGTAAAACTCAAAATCCCTTTTCTTGCCCCATGATGTAAGTGTGCGAATGCGTGAGTGTAGGTCCATATTCTAAAATTTATAATCAAAAGTCACTTACGATTTTTGTCTGGTCTATCTTGCTCCTGATTTTTTAGAGTATTCTGAAGACCAATGTCCTTTCTCTTGACAATGATTACAGGTATCTTGACTTTTGTCTCTTCTGACACCTGTCTTGCTTTTTTGACGGCGTGGACACTCTGTAACCCAGTGCTCTTTCTTCTTACAGTTATAGCAAGTATCTTGACTTTGATCTCGAGAGGAAGGGGAGTAGTCCGTCGGCTTGTCTGAAGAAAACTTTTGTATGACACCTCGCAAAGCGCTGATCAGAAGTTCGATCTTTATTAGTAGTTAAGTGGGATACTATACGTACAATGGGAATTAGCATTACGGAGACCCCTGGGACAATATACGTACAATGGAAATTTAACATGGCGAAAAATCGTGGGTCAATATACGTACAAGGGGATTTAACATTGAGAAAAATCGTGGGACAATATACGTACAATGGAAATTTAACATGGAGAAAAACGCTGGGCCACTTTAGGGACAATGGGAATTTAACATAGAGTTTGGGTCTGTCTAGGGACAAGGGGAATTGAACATATGGAAATTGAACATGGTGGGTCTGTATAGCGTCAAGGGGAATTGAACATGGTGGGATTGTCTAGGGACAATGATGGTAGAGGGTCAAACACAACAGAGACAGAAACATACATACACTAGTACAAGCGTGTGATTTATATATAAAGCATTACCAAGACCTGAAATCTTGCTGGGGTGTTCAAAAATTTGCATAATTGTAATGATGTTATAAATAGCTATAATCAAGGAAATGCTCAACGACAAAATGGATGTGACTAAAAGTAACGCTAAAATGACGAAATTGTCCCAGAATTTAAAGGAAAATAAACATATCCCCGAAAATTAAGTTACAATGGTTTAGACTAAAATGGATAAAATTAGTAACTACTTACAATATCAACTTCTGTGACGATCGTGAATAAATACCTATGTATCTATAATCAGCTGAAATTCCTATGAAATCCCACTATCTATTTATAGCTCCAACTTGTGGGTTTTTCCTTTGGAAAATCCCACTATCTTTTTATAGCCTCAGCTTGAGTGACGTTCCTGTTTATGAATTCTAGTATATATGTATAGCTACAAAATGTGGAAATCCCCAAGTCGATATTTATAGTCTCAAAATTTCCAGCGTCAGTGACGTCACTGTACTGAACACTAGGGGATAAATGTCAACAGTGTTGCAAGTGGCTGACCTGAATACACGCTACTGCAGGTAGGTAGGTAGAGTGTATCTGATAGGGATAAAGTGAGTTTTTATAGGGACAAACAGAGACCAATACACACACATACACACACACACACATACACACACACAACGTACGCGCGCAGACATACGCACACACACACACACACACACACACACACACACACACAGAGGGAAGAGGAAAAAACAAACCCCAAATATACTATCAATACAGAAGGGAGATAACACAAACCCCAAATAAACTATCAACACAAACGTACGCGAACGCATACAAACCCCAAATATACTATTCACACAACGTCGCTAACGCATACAAACCCCAAATATGCTATCCACACTCGGGAGGAAGAAGAAAAAACAACCAAATATACGATCTACACAACGTACGCGAACACACACACACACACACACACACACACACACACACACACACACACTCACACACAGAGGGAAGAGGAAAAAACAAACCCCAAATATACTATCAACACAGAAGGGAGATAATACAAACCCCAAATAAACTATCCACACAAACGTACGCGAACGCATACAAACCACAAGTATACTATCAACACAGAAGGGAGATAATACAAACCCCAAATAAACTATCCACACAAACGTACGCGAACGCATACAAACCCCAAATATACTATCAACACAGAAGGGAGATAATACAAACCCCAAATAAACTATCCACACAAACGTACGCGAACGCATACAAACCCCAAATATGCTATCCACACTCGGGAGGAAGAAGAAAAAAACAACCAAATATACGATCTACACAACGTACGCGAACAAACACACACACACACACACACACACACACACACACACAGAGGGAAGAGTCAAAAACAAACCCCAAATATACTATCAACACAGAAGGGAGATAATACAAACCCCAAATAAACTATCAACACAAACGTACGCGAACGCATACAAACCCCAAATATACTATTCACACAACGTCGCTAACGCATACAAACCCCAAATATGCTATCCACACTCGGGAGGAAGAAGAAAATACAACCAAATATACGATGTACACAACGTACGCGAACACACACACACACTCACACACAGAGGGAAGAGGAAAAAACAAACCCCAAATATACTATCAACACAGAAGGGAGATAATACAAACCCCAAATAAACTATCCACACAAACGTACGCGAACGCATACAAACCCCAAATATACTATCAACACAGAAGGGAGATAATACAAACCCCAAATAAACTATACACACAAACGTACGCGAACGCATACAAACCCCAAATATGCTATCCACACTCGGGAGGAAGAAGTAAAAAACAACCAAATATACGATCTACACAACGTACGCGAACAAACACACACACACACATACACACACAGAGAGAGGGAAGAGTCAAAAACAAACCCCAAATATACTATCAACACAGAAGGGAGATAATACAAACCCCAAATAAACTATACACACAAACGTACGCGAACGCATACAAACCCCAAATATACTATTCACACAACGTCGCTAACGCATACAAACCCCAAATATGCTATCCACACTCGGGAGGAAGAAGAAGAAAAACAACCAAATATACGATCTACACAACGTACGCGAACAAACACACACACACACACATACACACACACAGAGGGAAGAGGCAAAAACAAACCCCAAATATACTATCAACACAGAAGGGAGATAATACAAACCCAAAATAAACTATCCACACAAACGTACGCGAACGCATACAAACCCCAAATATACTATCAACACAGAGTGAAGAAGAAAAAGTTTTTTGAAAGCACCTAAGCCCTCACCTGCAATGACCAACTCTGCCAAACACCTACACCCCACCCCCACTCCCAACACTACAAAACCCATTTAACCCGTTATTTTATGGCATCAGTGTGTGATTTAGGAAACATCAAGACACAAAATGATGGATGAATAGACTGACTATTGTTTACCGACTTGCATGCCTAAAGAGCGTGCGTGAAGGAAAACATCCTTCCATTTCAATTCTAACTAAAACATGATCCAGAGGGATAGAGAGAGGTGAAAGAGCACAATTTCATAAAGTGTGAGTAAAAACAAAACACGCCATCCTTATTATACAATGTCAAGACCAAGAGACACTTACGTTTTCTTTCTGGTCTATTCTCTTTTAGAAGGTAGTATGAAATTTCACATCAGGGCCAACGCATCGGCTCACATTGTCAATTTTTCCATTTCCATGTCTTTACTGGCACAAGTTCTTCATCATCTTCAATTTCTTCTTCTTCTGAATCCCTCTTCTCTGTTTCGTCTTGTTTTTGTTTCTTCTCTTTTCTCGTAGGGCACTCTGAATTCCAGTGTCCTTTCTCCTGACAACGATATTAGGTATCTTGACTTTTGTCTCTCTTTCTTAGACGAAGCAGGTATTCTGGAGACAAATACCCATTTACCTTTGCAGATATAGCAAACTTCATTAGCACTTACACACTTTCGTATGACTCTCATCAAATCAACGATCAAAAGAGTAAGTTTTGTTGCCACTTTCGCATGTGAATTATGCTTTCGTATGACTTTTAGCAAATATTTGACCAGCAGGTCGATCTGTGCTGACTCTTCCATCTTCTTGATCGTTTGAGAGCGGAATGAATACTCTGACGCTAAGACACTCTCCTTATATACAGGGACCTGCTGCGTATGAAACCTAGTCAAATGTAATTTTGCAATAAGATGAAACGATTTCATTGAGGAAGTAAAAAGCAATGATGTACCGTATCGCCTCACACAAAACCTGAAGTGTTAGTTCAAATCCGTGTCAGCGATTTCGAAGACGACATAACTGAGCTTTAATCAATGCTCTCCAATTATGCCACAAAACCACGAGTCCTGATTCACGCCAAAAGAAATTTCGTTCGGTCCATAAAAAATAGTATCATATCTGAGAAACGCAAAAAGGAACTTCCAGAAAACTGAGAAAGACGGCTTACACCTACAACGTAAATGTATGAGTTCAAGTAGTGCGTAAAACTTAGTCAAATTAAATTTTTATAGTCAAGACGAAACGATCTCTTTTCGAACAAGAAAGCAGACACCAAGCGACAATGGCAATCCGTGTCACACAACACTTTTCAAAATGTATATTATCAGAGGTTTGTTCTAGCGATCTGCACGGTTAAATTAAATGTTGATGTATTTTGCAATAAGACGGACACAATTTCCATGGGATCGCCCATGGTACGAATGTTCGTGCATTAGTTTAATTTTTAAAAATATTTTTTTTATATAAATCGCCTATAGGATAGACCCAGTAAAGCATGGCCATTCTCGTCACTGTCTGAATAGCTACTCAAGTCAATTCGAAGCGAACGCGGTAAGAAAATAAGTATAGCCAATGAAATGGCTTACAACGGGTGATGCATTGTTTTGTTCTAGGACTGTGTGGCATAATAATCCCTATGTTCTTGCGTTGTTACCATTACAGTGCAGACAGACTGAAATGTGAACTTACAAGCCCTCTTTGTGTGTGTTGTACCATTTCCTCTTACCACATCAAAATACTGAGCGTCACAGTATTGGTTCGCGTTTTCAAACTGACCATTTTTTTTATATCTCACTTAAACATTTCGACATAAACACTCACACTCACATCGGTAGAGTCAGAACAGACGTGTTACAGTATTGAGGGGCATGTTATCTTTTCGTTTTCAAACTAATAAATTTGGGGCTTGTATGAAGTAAAGAACCGAAAGTACAGTGAAACTCAAGGATGATGACCCAATCTGTCTGTCTATTGATGCGTGTATTTACTTAAGAAGAAATATGACCTCTAAAACACAAAGAGATACGGCAAGCATGATTAGATCAAACACAACGATGTTTTCCTTCACGCCCGTGTAATTTAGAGTTTCAATCGTCTTTGAAGACAAACTTGGTCTCCTTTTGTAGGGCTTGAAATAATAAAAGAAACTGAAAAATCTTAAGCACTTTGCTATAGATAATTTCATCAACAGACTAAACAACATAAATACCGTTACAACAATAGAAAGCCTTAAATCTTCTATCAAAAAGAAATGCATGAAAAAAATTAAAGATTAACGATAACTAACCAATGAAACCGAATTTAACAAAGGCAATGACATGTGAACAAATGCCTCTCACTTTGGAAAGGTAGGCGAATGTACTCTGTCATGCACCATCAACTTGAAAAAAATTATAAACAGAAAGAAACCTGAATTCAAAATTCAGTTGTTTCTTTTTCTTCAAAATTGTTTCGTTTCTTTTTTCTTTTTTTTTGGAACAAATCTAAGCACTAATATAGAGTGGAAAAGGGAAAATGCACATACAAGCTTTGATATTTCTGAAAAAATGAGGGGATATTCCTAACGTTCATAACCACCTATACATGCTTGGACTTGTCTGTGACTTATCCACAAAACAAGATGTACATATTTCTGGTCAAGCTGCAAGTGTGTGCGTGTTTTTGAAAATGGTAAAAATGGGATATACAATTTTCTCGTGACACTTATAAAGTGAAGAGTCTGTGCAAGTGTCAAAAGCCAAAGTCATATAAGTTTTGTATTTTGTACGGCTTGTAAAGATTTCCACTTTAGAAAATGTGAAGTATCACAAGTTATTATCACAAACAGAAGTGGAACATAGGGGCTTGCAAGAAAGAAAATAACCCAGACAGTTGGTGTCATCAAGAGTGCTAGAGACGGTACCCGAACTTGCTTGCTTGCTTACTTGAATTAAAGTGATTTTCGCTCTAATGGAGCATGTATCACTGGTTTAATAACGCACCGCGTGATTTTTAATTACTCCTGGGGAAGGAAAGAGAGCCTCATCCCCCCAGGCTTTTATGTACTCACAGACTACTTTTAAATTTAGCCAATCAGGTGTAGGACTAACTAGTCCTTAACAACCTGACTGAAAGGCTTTAAACATGAGTGGGAATTGTCTCACCACACACTCATTTTTCTGTCCGAGCGTGGTAAAGGAGGGAAAAGGTGCTCAGCAAGACAGCCATGGATGTTAAGTACTCACCAAAACGCTAGCCCGTACTTATTTCAAATCAAGTCGTGTCACCAAAAAAGACGACGTGTACGACATCAAAGGCATTGTCAAACGCAGAATGCCTCAGTGCTAACTGGCTAGGTCTGCATTTCTTGCTCCCGCTGCTGTTGCGTATATTTCTTCCCTCCACACCGAGTTCTGGGCCTGATTCTTTAAATTTCGTTGTACCCGAACTTACATTATCCATATTATCACCAACAAAAAAAAAACGCACAGACCTAAAAGAAACACTCACTCACTTTTTACAGAACATTACTATTTTTAAAATTTTGATAAGCGACGGAAACGAACAACTTAGAGTCACACTTTCTAACCAAGATAAAGAAATCATGTGCTGATAGACTCACTTCTGTATTTTTTCTTCTAACTGACTAACATATCATAGGCAATGGAATGTTATTTCTTTTCGAGAGTATGGGGTAGCCCTAAAATTTTTTTGGGGAACTTGAAGCTATGGCTATGGCGATCGCTTCAAGTTCCCCAAAAAATTTTTAGGGCTACCCCATACTCTCGAAAAGAAATAACATTCCATTGCCTATGATATGTTAGTCAGTTAGAAGAAAAAATACAGAAGTGAGTCTATCAGCACATGATTTCTTTATCTTGGTTAGAAAGTGTGACTCTAAGTTGTTCGTTTCCGTCGCTTATCAAAATTTTAAAAATAGTAATGTTCTGTAAAAAGTGAGTGAGTGTTTCTTTTAGGTCTGTGCGTTTTTTTTTTTTTTGTTTTTTTTTTTGTTGGTGATAATATGGATAATGTAAGTTCGGGTACAACGAAATTTAAAGAATTAGGCCCAGAACTCGGTGTGGAGGGAAGAAATATACGCAACAGCAGCGGGAGCAAGAAATGCAGACCTAGCCAGTTAGCACTGAGGCATTCTGCGTTTGACAATGCCTTTGATGTCGTACACGTCGTCTTTTTTGGTGACACGACTTGATTTGAAATAAGTACGGGCTAGCGTTTTGGTGAGTACTTAACATCCATGGCTGTCTTGCTGAGCACCTTTTCCCTCCTTTACCACGCTCGGACAGAAAAATGAGTGTGTGGTGAGACAATTCCCACTCATGTTTAAAGCCTTTCAGTCAGGTTGTTAAGGACTAGTTAGTCCTACACCTGATTGGCTAAATTTAAAAGTAGTCTGTGAGTACATAAAAGCCTGGGGGGATGAGGCTCTCTTTCCTTCCCCAGGAGTAATTAAAAATCACGCGGTGCGTTATTAAACCAGTGATACATGCTCCATTAGAGCGAAAATCACTTTAATTCAAGTAAGCAAGCAAGCAAGTTCGGGTACCGTCTCTAGCACTCTTGATGACACCAACTGTCTGGGTTATTTTCTTTCTTGCAAGCCCCTATGTTCCACTTCTGTTTGTGATAATAACTTGTGATACTTCACATTTTCTAAAGTGGAAATCTTTACAAGCCGTACAAAATACAAAACTTATATGACTTTGGCTTTTGACACTTGCACAGACTCTTCACTTTATAAGTGTCACGAGAAAATTGTATATCCCATTTTTACCATTTTCAAAAACACGCACACACTTGCAGCTTGACCAGAAATATGTACATCTTGTTTTGTGGATAAGTCACAGACAAGTCCAAGCATGTATAGGTGGTTATGAACGTTAGGAATATCCCCTCATTTTTTCAGAAATATCAAAGCTTGTATGTGCATTTTCCCTTTTCCACTCTATATTAGTGCTTAGATTTGTTCCAAAAAAAAAGAAAAAAGAAACGAAACAATTTTGAAGAAAAAGAAACAACTGAATTTTGAATTCAGGTTTCTTTCTGTTTATAATTTTTTTCAAGTTGATGGTGCATGACAGAGTACATTCGCCTACCTTTCCAAAGTGAGAGGCATTTGTTCACATGTCATTGCCTTTGTTAAATTCGGTTTCATTGGTTAGTTATCGTTAATCTTTAATTTTTTTCATGCATTTCTTTTTGATAGAAGATTTAAGGCTTTCTATTGTTGTAACGGTATTTATGTTGTTTAGTCTGTTGATGAAATTATCTATAGCAAAGTGCTTAAGATTTTTCAGTTTCTTTTATTATTTCAAGCCCTACAAAAGGAGACCAAGTTTGTCTTCAAAGACGATTGAAACTCTAAATTACACGGGCGTGAAGGAAAACATCGTTGTGTTTGATCTAATCATGCTTGCCGTATCTCTTTGTGTTTTAGAGGTCATATTTCTTCTTAAGTAAATACACGCATCAATAGACAGACAGATTGGGTCATCATCCTTGAGTTTCACTGTACTTTCGGTTCTTTACTTCATACAAGCCCCAAATTTATTAGTTTGAAAACGAAAAGATAACATGCCCCTCAATACTGTAACACGTCTGTTCTGACTCTACCGATGTGAGTGTGAGTGTTTATGTCGAAATGTTTAAGTGAGATATAAAAAAAATGGTCAGTTTGAAAACGCGAACCAATACTGTGACGCTCAGTATTTTGATGTGGTAAGAGGAAATGGTACAACACACACAAAGAGGGCTTGTAAGTTCACATTTCAGTCTGTCTGCACTGTAATGGTAACAACGCAAGAACATAGGGATTATTATGCCACACAGTCCTAGAACAAAACAATGCATCACCCGTTGTAAGCCATTTCATTGGCTATACTTATTTTCTTACCGCGTTCGCTTCGAATTGACTTGAGTAGCTATTCAGACAGTGACGAGAATGGCCATGCTTTACTGGGTCTATCCTATAGGCGATTTATATAAAAAAAATATTTTTAAAAATTAAACTAATGCACGAACATTCGTACCATGGGCGATCCCATGGAAATTGTGTCCGTCTTATTGCAAAATACATCAACATTTAATTTAACCGTGCAGATCGCTAGAACAAACCTCTGATAATATACATTTTGAAAAGTGTTGTGTGACACGGATTGCCATTGTCGCTTGGTGTCTGCTTTCTTGTTCGAAAAGAGATCGTTTCGTCTTGACTATAAAAATTTAATTTGACTAAGTTTTACGCACTACTTGAACTCATACATTTACGTTGTAGGTGTAAGCCGTCTTTCTCAGTTTTCTGGAAGTTCCTTTTTGCGTTTCTCAGATATGATACTATTTTTTATGGACCGAACGAAATTTCTTTTGGCGTGAATCAGGACTCGTGGTTTTGTGGCATAATTGGAGAGCATTGATTAAAGCTCAGTTATGTCGTCTTCGAAATCGCTGACACGGATTTGAACTAACACTTCAGGTTTTGTGTGAGGCGATACGGTACATCATTGCTTTTTACTTCCTCAATGAAATCGTTTCATCTTATTGCAAAATTACATTTGACTAGGTTTCATACGCAGCAGGTCCCTGTATATAAGGAGAGTGTCTTAGCGTCAGAGTATTCATTCCGCTCTCAAACGATCAAGAAGATGGAAGAGTCAGCACAGATCGACCTGCTGGTCAAATATTTGCTAAAAGTCATACGAAAGCATAATTCACATGCGAAAGTGGCAACAAAACTTACTCTTTTGATCGTTGATTTGATGAGAGTCATACGAAAGTGTGTAAGTGCTAATGAAGTTTGCTATATCTGCAAAGGTAAATGGGTATTTGTCTCCAGAATACCTGCTTCGTCTAAGAAAGAGAGACAAAAGTCAAGATACCTAATATCGTTGTCAGGAGAAAGGACACTGGAATTCAGAGTGCCCTACGAGAAAAGAGAAGAAACAAAAACAAGACGAAACAGAGAAGAGGGATTCAGAAGAAGAAGAAATTGAAGATGATGAAGAACTTGTGCCAGTAAAGACATGGAAATGGAAAAATTGACAATGTGAGCCGATGCGTTGGCCCTGATGTGAAATTTCATACTACCTTCTAAAAGAGAATAGACCAGAAAGAAAACGTAAGTGTCTCTTGGTCTTGACATTGTATAATAAGGATGGCGTGTTTTGTTTTTACTCACACTTTATGAAATTGTGCTCTTTCACCTCTCTCTATCCCTCTGGATCATGTTTTAGTTAGAATTGAAATGGAAGGATGTTTTCCTTCACGCACGCTCTTTAGGCATGCAAGTCGGTAAACAATAGTCAGTCTATTCATCCATCATTTTGTGTCTTGATGTTTCCTAAATCACACACTGATGCCATAAAATAACGGGTTAAATGGGTTTTGTAGTGTTGGGAGTGGGGGTGGGGTGTAGGTGTTTGGCAGAGTTGGTCATTGCAGGTGAGGGCTTAGGTGCTTTCAAAAAACTTTTTCTTCTTCACTCTGTGTTGATAGTATATTTGGGGTTTGTATGCGTTCGCGTACGTTTGTGTGGATAGTTTATTTTGGGTTTGTATTATCTCCCTTCTGTGTTGATAGTATATTTGGGGTTTGTTTTTGCCTCTTCCCTCTGTGTGTGTGTATGTGTGTGTGTGTGTGTTTGTTCGCGTACGTTGTGTAGATCGTATATTTGGTTGTTTTTCTTCTTCTTCCTCCCGAGTGTGGATAGCATATTTGGGGTTTGTATGCGTTAGCGACGTTGTGTGAATAGTATATTTGGGGTTTGTATGCGTTCGCGTACGTTTGTGTGTATAGTTTATTTGGGGTTTGTATTATCTCCCTTCTGTGTTGATAGTATATTTGGGGTTTGTTTTTGACTCTTCCCTCTCTCTGTGTGTGTATGTGTGTGTGTGTGTTTGTTCGCGTACGTTGTGTAGATCGTATATTTGGTTGTTTTTTACTTCTTCCTCCCGAGTGTGGATAGCATATTTGGGGTTTGTATGCGTTCGCGTACGTTTGTGTGTATAGTTTATTTGGGGTTTGTATTATCTCCCTTCTGTGTTGATAGTATATTTGGGGTTTGTATGCGTTCGCGTACGTTTGTGTGGATAGTTTATTTGGGGTTTGTATTATCTCCCTTCTGTGTTGATAGTATATTTGGGGTTTGTTTTTTCCTCTTCCCTCTGTGTGTGAGTGTGTGTGTGTGTTCGCGTACGTTGTGTACATCGTATATTTGGTTGTATTTTCTTCTTCCTCCCGAGTGTGGATAGCATATTTGGGGTTTGTATGCGTTAGCGACGTTGTGTGAATAGTATATTTGGGGTTTGTATGCGTTCGCGTACGTTTGTGTTGATAGTTTATTTGGGGTTTGTATTATCTCCCTTCTGTGTTGATAGTATATTTGGGGTTTGTTTTTGACTCTTCCCTCTGTGTGTGTGTGTGTGTGTGTGTGTGTGTGTGTGTGTGTGTTCGCGTACGTTGTGTAGATCGTATATTTGGTTGTTTTTTTCTTCTTCCTCCCGAGTGTGGATAGCATATTTGGGGTTTGTATGCGTTCGCGTACGTTTGTGTGGATAGTTTATTTGGGGTTTGTATTATCTCCCTTCTGTGTTGATAGTATATTTGGGGTTTGTATGCGTTCGCGTACGTTTGTGTGGATAGTTTATTTGGGGTTTGTATTATCTCCCTTCTGTGTTGATAGTATACTTGTGGTTTGTATGCGTTCGCGTACGTTTGTGTGGATAGTTTATTTGGGGTTTGTATTATCTCCCTTCTGTGTTGATAGTATATTTGGGGTTTGTTTTTTCCTCTTCCCTCTGTGTGTGAGTGTGTGTGTGTGTGTGTGTGTGTGTGTGTGTGTGTGTGTGTGTGTGTGTGTGTGTGTGTGTTCGCGTACGTTGTGTAGATCGTATATTTGGTTGTTTTTTCTTCTTCCTCCCGAGTGTGGATAGCATATTTGGGGTTTGTATGCGTTAGCGACGTTGTGTGAATAGTATATTTGGGGTTTGTATGCGTTCGCGTACGTTTGTGTTGATAGTTTATTTGGGGTTTGTGTTATCTCCCTTCTGTATTGATAGTATATTTGGGGTTTGTTTTTTCCTCTTCCCTCTGTGTGTGTGTGTGTGTGTGTGTGTGTGTTGCGTATGTCTGCGCGCGTACGTTGTGTGTGTGTATGTGTGTGTGTGTGTGTGTGTATTGGTCTCTGTTTGTCCCTATAAAAACTCACTTTATCCCTATCAGATACACTCTACCTACCTACCTGCAGTAGCGTGTATTCAGGTCAGCCACTTGCAACACTGTTGACATTTATCCCCTAGTGTTCAGTACAGTGACGTCACTGACGCTGGAAATTTTGAGACTATAAATATCGACTTGGGGATTTCCACATTTTGTAGCTATACATATATACTAGAATTCATAAACAGGAACGTCACTCAAGCTGAGGCTATAAAAAGATAGTGGGATTTTCCAAAGGAAAAACCCACAAGTTGGAGCTATAAATAGATAGTGGGATTTCATAGGAATTTCAGCTGATTATAGATACATAGGTATTTATTCACGATCGTCACAGAAGTTGATATTGTAAGTAGTTACTAATTTTATCCATTTTAGTCTAAACCATTGTAACTTAATTTTCGGGGATATGTTTATTTTCCTTTAAATTCTGGGACAATTTCGTCATTTTAGCGTTACTTTTAGTCACATCCATTTTGTCGTTGAGCATTTCCTTGATTATAGCTATTTATAACATCATTACAATTATGCAAATTTTTGAACACCCCAGCAAGATTTCAGGTCTTGGTAATGCTTTATATATAAATCACACGCTTGTACTAGTGTATGTATGTTTCTGTCTCTGTTGTGTTTGACCCTCTACCATCATTGTCCCTAGACAATCCCACCATGTTCAATTCCCCTTGACGCTATACAGACCCACCATGTTCAATTTCCATATGTTCAATTCCCCTTGTCCCTAGACAGACCCAAACTCTATGTTAAATTCCCATTGTCCCTAAAGTGGCCCAGCGTTCCATTCATCACGACAGTCTGATGTCCCCCGTTTGGATAATGTTTAGCAGCCCGTCATTATACTCACCTTCCAAAGTCATCGACAAGATTCAACACGTGCAACAATCCAATGAAACGTTTCACATCACTGATGGTAAAGCGACACTTTCATGACCCACGTGTCCCTCACCAAAGGACCGGACAACACAGAAAAGTGTTATTGGTGAACGAACTTCGTAGCATCAAGCGTATCCTCGTTCAAATTAACAACACCCAAGACCAGGTGTGTTTAGCCAGTACCATCGTGTTGTGACGAACTTATGCCGACAAGAACGACACGGCAGAATGGAAAAAAGCATGGGAGAACGTTCCACAATAGGACCGAGCCAAACAACGAAGTGAAGCAGAACTCCTATTACAGCAAGCGGGGCTAACCAAAGACACGCCCTGTGGCATTCCAGAAATGCAAACATTGCAAGATGTCTTGGTTCCACGCTACACCTAGAAAGTATACCCTCAAGAAGCGCGTGGACCTTTGTTGTTTCGAGACAAAAATTTCAAATACAGAAAAGATAATCACGTCTATCATCACGATGAACATTTCGATGCCATTACCAGTATCTCAGGATTCTTGGGTTACAGTTATTACTACGAGAAATGTGACTATGGCTATAACAATCGAGAGCAACACAAACAGTGTGGATCAAAATGTGAGGGATGTTTGGCCTCTCAACCCTGCCTTGATGTAGGACGACAACGAGTGCATTGCCCTGTTTGTCAGCACACTTTTATCAGCTCTGCCTGTTACCAACATCATTTGAAGACGCAAGGTTCATAGCAGAAAAGTGCTTGTCAACTCCTGAGACTGTGCCCTACTTGTGGACAAGGCATATGTACCAATAATGCCAAGGCACAGGTATGTTCAGGAAAGAATGGAAACGATGTCACATTTGTCACCAAATCGTGGACTTGGAACACGAATGATACAATAAAAAATACCATTCCAAACAAGAGGAGGAAGATGACCATGAGAAAGGAAATTTAATCTTTTTTGATTTCAAATGCATGCAATAGACCGGTATACACGTTCCTAATTTCTGTGTGGTTCTTCGAGAGTGCGAGAAATGCATCCAAAAGCCTATCTTTAGTCATTGGCCTCACTGTAGCACGATTCCTGGAGGACGTGAAAATTCCGATTATGCTCAATGGCTCTTAAACCCCATCGACGAGACGTGGAGACAAGATTACATCGAACATTACGGACATTTTCATTGCTATGCCACGGTGATGGCTCACAATTTTTCAAGATACAATGTACAGTTTCTTTTGAGATACTATACGGAAGAAAGTACCGAACGTCCTAAAGTTACTTTGAACGGAGTCAAAATCTTTTCCATGTCAGTGGGACAAGTGCAGTTTAATGATTCGATGATTTATTTGGCCATGCTTTTGAGTGGAATGCCTAAAAGGTTTGGAATGACAGAAATGACCAAAGTCTATTTTCCGCACTTTTTCAATACCTAAGCCAATCGACACGCCGTTCTACCCCATTTGCCTGAGGTTCACTCTTACGACAACATGTATACCGACCAACGATAAGCTTTCTACGCTTGGCACCAGACTCACGCCTCGGACCCCTTCGACTTTCAGGAAGAAATGTTAAAGTATTGTCGTTTCGACGTGGACATTTTACGGCGTTGCTGTGGAAAATTTCGAGAATTATTCATGAAACACGGAGGGATCGATCCTTTGAAAGAAGAACGCACCATTGCTAAGCGCGTTCCTTAGTGTACCACCAACGATTCATGCCCTAAAACACACTGGCTGTCATAAGCTATCAAATGACAAACTTTGTCAAACGTCAATACTCATTCAAAGCCCTACGCTGGCTACATTACTTGTGCGACAAGGAAGACAAATGGATTCAACGTGCTCGCAACCGAGGAGGCGAAAAGACCATCGGAAAGTATTTGGTGGATGGCTGTGACTTATAAAACCCCAAGATCGTGTACGAGTTTAATGGATGCTTATTTCACGGATGTCCCCTCTTTTACCCTCAACGTGACACTGAAAAATCAGATTTTACAACAGATCATGGAAGACTTGTACCAGGACACTTGTCAGCGGTGATTGAAGTTAGAACAGCAAGGATACCAAGTGGTGGAAATGTGGGAACGCGGTACGATCACCGTTTGAAAACCGATCTCGAGTTTAAACGCATCGTGGACAGTTACAAGTTGGTGGACCCACTGAACCCGCGGGAGAGTTTGTACAGAGAACGGACAAATGACACAAGTTTGCTGTACCAAGCCGACGAGGAGAAAGGAGAAGAAATCAAATACTTGGATGTATGTTCGCTGTATCCTTACGTGTGCAAATACATGTTTTAGGTTGTACTTAGATATTATTTGAAAGGAAAAATGTTTGTTTGGATTGTTAAGTGGAAATCGAAAGTTCTCATTAGACTATAATATTATTTTGGAACTATTGTGAATTATTCAAAGGAGTTCTGGAATACGACATTTTGACAACGTCACAGTTATTGATGCACCATTTGCGGTTTTAAAATGTATGCTGAACTTTTCATTCTCTTGGACTTGAATAGAACGTTTACAGGAAATATTTTTGATTCACTTCATAAAACTTTAAGTTCCTCTCACATTTTCATTTAGAACTTTAATAATTAAATTATTTGTTAAGTTTTACAAAACTTGGTTTTTGGTTCTTTATGTTACTTAGTTTATGACCATAGATTCTAAAAAATACACTAGCTAATTTTCAACAGAAATACACTAGAGAAACATAAAACCTAAATATGCACAAAATGTGTATGTATACACAAGTAAATACTCAGAACAATCAAATAATAAATACAATATTGTTATAAGTTACAAGTTAAAAATATTAATAACGATATTGTTATAAGTTACAAGTTAAAAATATTAATAAAGAAGACGTCTACCAAATTGATGACTGATTTACGTGCATGATGTGTGTTAAGTTTCAAGTGATTAAGAATGGTGTCGTTGATCAAAAAGGTTGTACTATGTTTAGCTTTGAAATAAAAGAACAAAAATACAAAACAGCACAAGCCAACAGCAAAGCTATTTTCTTATAAACGTAACTAAATCAATTTAATTCAAGCATTGTTATTATGAAATAATTAATTATATTTTAATTACAATGAAAGATGGTATCACAGAATTATATTTCTAATACATTTCATAAGTTGTAAAAGATAACTGACATACGGGCAATAAACTGGTACATATAATTTATAACTATTACATAAAATAAGTTGGTATAAAAGATGTTTCCATGTCGAGTAGACGAGGACTACTCTAGTAATCCGAGGCTTGGAGGGCTGGTTCTGTTCTGTGCGTGCGTAGGTGGCTGATGAGGCACGGAATGTTCGTTTGCATAAGGGACAAAGGATGAGTGGGACATCTCCAGGAGGGTTGTAAGCATGCGCTTTTCTATCTTACCACTTCAGTTCTGCAGCTGCTGTCCTGCTAGATTCGCACAACTTGTGGCCTTTGTACACGGAGGAATGCCAAGTGACTCGATCGCTTGCTGATTGCTCCTATGAATCAGGGTTTATGTCAAACGCTTTCAATGCAGCTTTCAGATTGTCTTTGAAGCTTTTTCCTGACCTATGTGGGATCTTTGTCCTTGCTATAGCTCGCCAAAGAAGAGTCTCTGAGATAGACGGTGGTTTGGCATGCATACAACATGTCCCGCCCAGCGTAGCTGGGACTTCATCAGGATGGTGTGGATGCTGGATAGATCTGATTGGGCTAGTACCTCAGTGTTTGGAACACTGTCCTGCCAATTGATGTTGTGGATTTTCCTGAAACTTGTAGTGTGAAAGTGGTTCAGCTTCCTGGCATGGAGTTGGTACACCGTCCACGTTTCGCATGCGTAAAGTAGTGTGGGTAGCACAACTGCCTGTAGACCTATAGTTTGACCTTGATGCTGATGCCATTTCTATTTCAGATGTTGGCATGCATTCCTTCCGATAGTTGCGCTGGCTATGGCAATGCGGAGGTTCACCTCGTCGTCAATAGTGACGCTCAGTGACAGTGTGCTGCCAAGGTAAGTGAAGCAGTTCACTATGTTGAGTTTTTGGCCGTTGACGGTGATGTTGGGCTCGACATAAGGGTTTCCAGGGGCCGGCTGTTATAGGACTTCATTCTTCTTGGTACTGATCATGAGACTAAAGTTCATGCAGGAACTATTGAACTTGCTGCGTTACAGGTCGGATTCTGAGCTAGCGTTGACAGCGCAGTCATCAGCAAATAAAAAGTCACTGATGACATCTGTTATAACCTTGTCGAAGTGTTCAGCCCATCGTTGAAGAATCTTTTTGCCAGTAATTAGTGTGTTCCTGTCTGCACTGCGAAGAGGGATGCTCCATACGATGTTGGCCCATACACTTCGTTCAGGACGATGTTTTAGTTCTTCTTGTCATGTTTGTCTGCGTGGAACTGGATCTCGTCAGCTTTGTTGCTCAGCCATGTGTCTCAAATCTGACGCAGTTTCTGCTGTACAGTTCTGCGTACATTGTTGTACGCATCTTTCATTGACGTCGACTTGAGGTTGTTGAGGTAGGTTTGATGGAGGCGGTGTTTCTCATCCAACAACTGGTTGATCTCGTCGCAGTTCTCATCAAACAAGTATTGGCTCTTTCTGGTTGAGGATCCTTGGATTTCTGAAGCTGTACTGTAGACCAGCTCTCTGAATGCCTCTCAGTTGGTCTCCACATTCTGATTTTCCAGAGGGGTGGGTTTCAAACGTTCTTCCAGGGCATCCATGAGAGACTGTTTGGTACTGGCGGATTTCAGCTTGGTGATGTTTAGTCGTCTAGGAACCTTCTTTCCCTACGGTTGTCTTTTGGGCTGAATGCGGATGTTGAGCTGAGCTTGGTGACGATGAGGCGGTGGTCTGTCCATCAGTCAGCGCCACACAAGGACTTGGTCACATGCACATCCTGCATGTCCCTCTTCCTGACAATGATGTTGTAGATGAGGTGCCAGTGCTTAGAACGAGGGCGCATCCATGACATCCTGTTACGGGTAGGGAGTAAGAAGACTGTACTGGTGATCAGCAGTTGATGCTCGGCGCAAGTCTGGAGCAAAAGAAGATCGTTAATGTTACAGTGATCTTCTCCATGCTTTCCTAGCACTCCATACCAGGCAACGTGATTACAGCCTATTCTTGCATTGATGTCTCCAAGAATAACGAGTTTATCTGTCACTGGAACGTCAGCAATGACAGTGTGAAGATTCTCATAAAACGTGACTTTCACTTCATCTGGGATGGTAATGGTTTGAGCGTATCAACTGATGATGGTAAAGTTTTTTTTCTAGACAAGGGGGATTGTTTATTCAATTGGGAGGTCCAGCCAATTTACCATCCAATGCTGTTTTCACTGCAAGGCCGACACCAGCCTCATGGCGCTCTTCACTTCCTCAGCAGCTCCAAAAGAAAGTGTATCCGGAGCCTCTTTTACCAAGTTCGCCTTCTCTTGCAAGCAGGGTCTCGCTCAAGGCAGCAATATCCACATTGTGTCTGGCGAGTTCCTTTCCAGTTATAGCAGTTTTCATTTAGAGTCTTTCCGTGTCGTCTCTGTCCAGTATGGTTTGCGTATTCCATGCGACAATTGGAAGAGGAACAATCCTCAGTTTCTTCTTTGTATTTTGACTGCTAGAATAGGTTCATCACCAGCCGCGATAAACTTACATAGTTTTCTTTAGAGCAGGCAACGTTTATTGTACCTTTTCTAGCCCCTTCCTCATGCCAAGGAGATAAGCAGTTCATTCCTGAAGAGGGCTGCCGGATTTCACTGCTGCACCCTGTCAGTGGTGAACGACCCTAATGGCCGGAGATGCCGGCGTGCAGATTTGCGACTACGTCTGCCAGTGTACCCACACCTGCCTCTTCGTCTCTTGCCTGTCGCCACAGAACTTTATTGGGTGATGAAATGGGATTGGTGGATGACAAGAGTGACTTTCGCGGTGACTTTGTTTTAAGTGAGGAAGAGTTGAGCAGTTCGTCGACCTCACCTTCTCGCCCAAAGCCATCTGAGTCTAACAGCATGACAACGTCGAGACGGCCATAGACGGAGTTGAGTGCAATGCATGATCAGG
Organism: Sinohyriopsis cumingii; assembly: GCA_028554795.2. Lineage (NCBI taxonomy): Eukaryota > Metazoa > Mollusca > Bivalvia > Unionida > Unionidae > Sinohyriopsis > Sinohyriopsis cumingii. Next base: position 40,065,972 of record CM068825.1, read on the forward strand.
ACTCTTAGCGTTCCACCATGCTTTACTGAGAATCGCATTTCTGTCCGTTGACCAGCTGCGGTTCCTCCACGAAGGCTGCCGAATCCAGTCTTTACATGCTAGGTAGACAAAGCCTAACTCACCAATGGTTTAAGACCCATCGTCCACCCTTATCCTGGCTTAGCAGACCAGTAGAGGCCGTTTTCCGGGATGTGGCCGCTGGGCATGCTACAACTTCTTGGAGCCACAGGTGAGACCTGAGTGCCAAGTGGGGACCAAAGGTGGGCGAGCTACTCCTGAAGGAGTACGACTGCCTCCCCAAACCAGAGGTGCTACCTCTCCTCGGACACCGCATACATCCCTTATCTATGACACAAGGTTGGTACACAGAACTATCACTATTACATAATATAAGTTGGTATTCGAGATGTATCTGTGACATAAGGTTGGTACACAGAAATATAGCTATTACATAACGTAAGTTGCTTTACGAGATGTAGCTATGACATAAGAACAATAAATTGATACACATAAATATAATTATTACATAATATAAGTTGATGTATGAGAAGTAACTATGACATAATGACAATAAACTGATACACAGAAATAGAACAATTACATACTATAAATTGGTATATGATAACAAAAGGACAATAAACTGGTACACATAAATAAAACTACTAATAATATAAACTGGTATACGAGATGTATCTATGATATAATGACAATCAATTTGTACTAAAAAATATAACTGTTACATAATATAAATTGGTATACGAGATGTAGTTATGACATATGGACAATAAATTCGTACACGAGATGTATCTATGACACAAGGACAATAAATTCGTACACGGGATGTATCTATGTCACAAGGACAATAAATTCGTAAACAGATGTATGCATATATGACACAAGGACAAGAAATTCGTACATGTGATGTATCTATGACACAAGGACAATAAATTCGTACACGAGATGTAACTATGACACAAGGACAATAAATTCGTACACAGGATATGTCTATGACACAAGCACAATAAATTCGTATAAGATATGTATCTATGACAAAAGGACAATAAATTCGTACACAGATGTGTGTATCTATGACACAAGGACAATAAATTCGTGCACGAGATACTATGCAACATTAAAGAATATGAAATAAATAGAAAGCATTGCTTTATTCTTGAGATACAGAAGTATCATTCGTTAATTTTGTGTAATTCATATATGGTTAACGAAACATAAAACATCCCTTCTTTTTAGGCAAGCTATTTCCTTTGTGTGACTTAGGTACATATATACAAGCACGCAACAGAGAATTATTTTTATAGACCACGATGTAATTGTAATATATACTGATCGCACATTCGATAAATGAGAGGAATTACTTACTAGTGTATACCGGAAACTAATTCATTGTTTCTGTATACCCGACTGCTAATATTGAATATTTTTTTTTTTAAAGAAAGCAACAAGCATAACCATGTTAGCATTCAGTGGTAACCATTATGTGTGTAGGCTATATTTCTGAACTTTAACACTGTCGTGAACGATCATCATGAAAACCTGTGTGAGGAAAATAATCTGGTATATGAGGTAATGAGAGACGAAAATGTTGACAAAAGAGATGGAAGAAAATATTTAATGTTGTTTGTATACCCGTCTGATTATGTAGTATTAGGAAAAACTCCCTATTATCGATAGTAACTATAAGGAAGTATGCTGTTTTATCCACGAAATATTTCTAATCATCATAACTACTAAATACAACTTTATTTAATGTATCATTGTATATCTTGTGTCGGTAAGATCGAATTATAGTCACCTTTTAATTATCTAAAGTTTGGTTAAATATACAATCTTTGTACATTTCTAATCTTTTTAGTTATTGAATTTTACGTATATTTGCATAGTTTTTCCACCTTGGTTAATTGTAAAAGAATATAGCTCACTTGAAAGATCACACCATTTCAACCATTGTACAACATATCTTAAAAAGTTCTGGCACCTTTTTATTTTTCTGAGTAACATCAAAATCGTTATTTTTATGGTAATCACCTGTGTCGTAATATTTTTTTTCATGTCATTGTATGGTTACTAGTAGCTGTGCCTACATAAAACAATGAATCACCATACTTGTTTTTGAGATTGTTTAACTCAGTATTGCGTTTTAGTCTTGACTCTTGCATTCAACTCAATATAAAGATTTTAGCCATGACGTTTGTATTCAACTCAATATAAAGATTTTAGCCATGACGTTTGTATTCAACTCAATATAAAGATTTTAGCCATGACGTTTGTATTCAACTCAGTATAAAGATTTTAGCCGTGACTCTTGTATTCAACTCAATATAAGATTTTAGTCTTGACTCTTGTATTCAACTCAATACAAGATTTTAGCCATGACTCTTGTATTCAACTCAGTATAAGATTTTAGTCTTGACGTTGGTATTCAACCCAATATAAGATTTTAGTCTTGACTCTTGTATTCAACTCAGTATAAAGATTTTAGCCATGACGTTTGTATTCAACTCATTAAAAGATTTTAGCCATGACTCTTGTATTCAACCCAATATAAGATTTTAGTCTTGACTCTTGTATTCAACTCATTAAAAGATTTTAGCCATGACTCTTGTATTCGACCCAATATAAGATTTGAGTCTTGACTCTTGTATTCAACTCAATATAAGATTTTAGTCTTGACTCTTGTATTCAACTCAGTATAAGATTTTAGTCTTGACTCTTGTTTTCAACTCAGTATAAAGATTTTAGCCATGACTCTTGTATTCAACTCATTAAAAGATTTTAGCCATGACTCTTGTATTCAACCCAATATAAGATTTTAGTCTTGACTCTTGTATTCAACTCAGTATAAAGATTTTAGCCATGACGTTTGTATTCAACTCATTAAAAGATTTTAGCCATGACTCTTGTATTCAACCCAATATAAGATTTTAGTCTTGACTCTTGTATTCAACTCAATATAAGATTTTAGTCTTGACTCTTGTATTCAACTCAGTATAAGATTTTAGTCTTGACTCTTGTTTTCAACTCAGTATAAAGATTTTAGCCATGACTCTTGTATTCAACTCATTAAAAGATTTTAGCCATGACTCTTGTATTCAACCCAATATAAGATTTTAGTCTTGACTCTTGTTTTCAACTCAATATAAAGATTTTAGCCATGACGTTTGTATTCAACTCATTAAAAGATTTTAGCCATGACGTTTTTATTCAACTCAATATAAGATTTTAGCCATGACTCTTGTTTTCAACTCAATATAAGATTTTAGCCATGACGTTTGTATTCAACTCATTAAAAGATTTTAGCCATGACGTTTGTATTCAACTCAATATAAGATTTTAGCCATGACGTTTGTATTCAACTCAATATAAGATTTTAGCCATGACTCTTGTTTTCAACTCAATATAAAGATTTTAGCCATGACGTTTGTATTCAAATCAATATAAGATTTTAGCCATGACGTTTGTATTCAACTCAATATAAGATTTTAGTCTTGACTCTTGTTTTCAACTCAATATAAGATTTTAGCCATGACGTTTTTATTCAACTCAATATAAGATTTTAGCCATGACCCTTGTATTCAACTCAATATAAAGATTTTAGCCATGACGTTTGTATTCAACTCAATATAAGATTTTAGCCATGACTCTTGTATTCAACTCAATATAAAGATTTTAACCATGACGTTTGTATTCAACTCAATATAAGATTTTAGTCTTGACTCTTGTTTTCAACTCAATATAAAGATTTTAGCCATGACGTTGGTATTCAACTCAATATAAGATTTTAGCCATGACGTTGGTATTCAACTCAATATAAGATTTTAGCCATGACTCTTGTATTCAACTCAGTATAAGATTTTAGTCTTGACTCTTGTTTTCAGCTCAATATAAAGATTTTAGCCATGACGTTTGTATTCAACTCAATATAAGATTTTAGCCATGACTCTTGTATTCAACTCAATATAAAGATTTTAGCCATGACCTTTGTATTCAACTCAATATAAGATTTTAGCCATGACTCTTGTATTCAACTCAATATAAAGATTTTAGCCATGACGTTTGTATTCAACTCAATATAAGATTTTAGCCTTGACTCTTGTTTTCAACTCAATATAAAGATTTTAGCCATGACGTTGGTATTCAACTCAATATAAGATTTTAGCCATGACGTTTGTATTCAACTCAATATAAGATTTTAGCCATGACGTTGGTATTCAACTCAATATAAGATTTTAGCCTTGACTCTTGTTTTCAACTCAATATAAGATTTTAGCCATGACGTTTGTATTCAACTCAATATAAGATTTTAGCCATGACCCTTGTATTCAACTCAATATAAGATTTTAGCCATGACGTTTGTATTCAACTCATTAAAAGATTTTAGCCATGACGTTTGTATTCAACTCAATATAAGATTTTAGCCATGACGTTTGTATTCAACTCAATATAAGATTTTAGCCATGACTCTTGTTTTCAACTCAATATAAAGATTTTAGCCATGACGTTTGTATTCAAATCAATATAAGATTTTAGCCATGACGTTTGCATTCAACTCAATATAAGATTTTAGTCTTGACTCTTGTTTTCAACTCAATATAAGATTTTAGCCATGACGTTTTTATTCAACTCAATATAAGATTTTAGCCATGACGTTTGTATTCAACTCATTATAAGATTTTAGTCTTGACTCTTGTTTTCAACTCAATATAAAGATTTTAGCCATGACGTTGGTATTCAACTCAATATAAAGATTTTAGTCTTGACTCTTGTATTCAACTCAATATAAAGATTTTAGCCATGACGTTTGTATTCAACTCAATATAAGATTTTAGTCATGACGTTTGTATTCAACTCAATATAAGATTTTAGCCATGACGTTGGTATTCAACTCAATATAAGATTTTAGTCTTGACTCTTGTTTTCAACTCAATATAAAGATTTTAGCCATGACGTTTGTATTCAACTCAATATAAGATTTTAGTCTTGACTCTTGTTTTCAACTCAATATAAAGATTTTAGCCATGACGTTTGTATTCAACTCAATATAAAGATTTTAGTCTTGACTCTTGTTTTGAGCTCAATATAAAGATTTTAGTCTTGACTCTTGTTTTCAACTCAATATAAAGATTTTAGCCATGACCTTTGTATTCAACTCAATATAAGATTTTAGCCATGACGTTTGTATTCAACTCAATATAAGATTTTAGCCATGACGTTGGTATTCAACTCAATATAAGATTTTAGTCTTGACTCTTGTTTTCAACTCAATAAGATTTTAGCCATGACTCTTGTATTCAACTCAATATAAAGATTTTAGCCATGACGTTTGTATTCAACTCAATATAAGATTTTAGTCTTGACTCTTGTTTTCAACTCAATATAAAGATTTTAGCCATGACGTTTGTATTCAACTCAATATAAAGATTTTAGCCATGACGTTGGTATTCAACTCAATATAAGATTTTAGCCATGACGTTTGTATTCAACTCAATATAAAGATTTTAGCCATGACGTTGGTATTCAACTCAATATAAGATTTTAGCCATGACGTTGGTATTCAACTCAATATAAAGATTTTAGTCTTGACTCTTGTTTTCAACTCAATATAAAGATTTTAGCCATGACGTTTGTATTCAACTCAATATAAGATTTTAGTCTTGACTCTTGTTTTCAACTCAATATAAAGATTTTAGCCATGACGTTTGTATTCAACTCAATATAAAGATTTTAGTCTTGACTCTTGTTTTCAACTCAATATAAAGATTTTAGCCATGACGTTGGTATTCAACTCAATATAAAGATTTTAGTCTTGACTCTTGTTTTCAACTCAATATAAAGATTTTAGCCATGACGTTTGTATTCAACTCAATATAAGATTTTAGTCTTGACTCTTGTTTTCAACTCAATATAAAGATTTTAGCCATGACGTTTGTATTCAACTCAATATAAAGATTTTAGTCTTGACTCTTGTTTTCAACTCAATATAAAGATTTTAGTCTTGACTCTTGTTTTCAACTCAATATAAAGATTTTAGTCTTGACTCTTGTTTTCAACTCAATATAAAGATTTTAGCCATGACGTTTGTATTCAACTCAATATAAGATTTTAGCCATGACGTTTGTATTCAACTCAATATAAGATTTTAGCCATGACGTTGGTATTCAACTCAATATAAGATTTTAGTCTTGACTCTTGTTTTCAACTCAATAAGATTTTAGCCATGACTCTTGTATTCAACTCAATATAAAGATTTTAGCCATGACGTTTGTATTCAACTCAATATAAGATTTTAGTCTTGACTCTTGTTTTCAACTCAATATAAAGATTTTAGCCATGACGTTTGTATTCAACTCAATATAAGATTTTAGTCATGACGTTTGTATTCAACTCAATATAAGATTTTAGTCTTGACTCTTGTTTTCAACTCAATATAAAGATTTTAGCCATGACGTTGGTATTCAACTCAATATAAAGATTTTAGTCTTGACTCTTGTTTTTAACTCAATATAAAGATTTTAGCCATGACGTTTGTATTCAACTCAATATAAGATTTTAGTCTTGACTCTTGTTTTCAACTCAATATAAAGATTTTAGCCATGACGTTTGTATTCAACTCAATATAAAGATTTTAGTCTTGACTCTGTTTTCAACTCAATATAAAGATTTTAGTCTTGACTCTTGTTTTCAACTCAATATAAAGATTTTAGCCATGACGTTTGTATTCAACTCAATATAAGATTTTAGCCATGACGTTTGTATTCAACTCAATATAAGATTTTAGCCATGACGTTGGTATTCAACTCAATATAAGATTTTAGTCTTGAATTTTGTTTTCAACTCAATAAGATTTTAGCCATGACTCTTGTATTCAACTCAATATAAAGATTTTAGCCATGACGTTTGTATTCAACTCAATATAAAGATTTTAGCCATGACGTTGGTATTCAACTCAATATAAGATTTTAGCCATGACGTTTGTATTCAACTCAATATAAAGATTTTAGCCATGACGTTTGTATTCAACTCAATATAAGATTTTAGCCATGACGTTGGTATTCAACTCAATATAACATTTTAGTCTTGACTCTTGTTTTCAACTCAATATAAAGATTTTAGCCATGACGTTTGTATTCAACTCAGTATAAGATTTTAGTGTGACTTAGGTACATATATAAAAGAACGCAACAGAACAAACTGTCATAAGGAAAACCAAAACCCATAAATATTAGAGAAATTTCTTTGTTGTATCTCATTAAACAACATGCCTGGTAGCTAATTTGCGACGATAAGAGAAACTAATTTTTGATGTAAAGGTTTTATCTAAAATGAAGAAGAAAAAAAACTTGAGCTATGCATGAGAAAAGACTTTTTAACTTGATTAAAAATTGTTAAAAATTTGTGTTAAGACAAAGTTTGCATGGACTCGATTGAAACGTACCGTATAATACTTGTTTGCTTTTGTTGAATGTATCTATTCAACATTTTTGTACAATAAGGCTTACAACCGAGAATTATTTTTATAGACCACGATGCAATTGTAATATATACTAGTCGCACATTAGATAAAGGAGGGGAATTACTTACTAGTGTATACCGGAAACTAATTCATTGTTTCTGTGTACCTGAGTGTGCTGATGTTGAGTATTATTTTTTTTAAAAGAAAGCAACAAGCATAACCTTGTTAGCATGCATTAGCAACCATTATAAAGCATGTGTGTGGGCTATATTTCTGAACTTTAACACTGTCGTGAACGATCATCATGAAAACATGTGTGAGGAAAATAATCTGGTATATGAGGTAATGAGAGATGAAAATGTTGACAAAAGAGATGGAAGAAAATATTTAATGTTGTTTGTATACCCGTCTGATTATGTAGTATTAGGAAAAACTCCCTATTATCGATAGTAACTATAAGGAAGTATGCTGTTTTATCCACGAAATATTTCTAATCATCATAACTACTAAATACAACTTTATTTAATGTATCATTGTATATCTTGTGTCGGTAAGATCGAATTATAGTCACCTTTTAATTATCTAAAGTTTGGTTAAATATACAATCTTTGTAAATTTCTAATCTTTTTAGTTATTGAATTTTACGTATATTTGCATAGTTTTTCCACCTTGGTTAATTGTAAAAGAATATAGCTCACTTGAAAGATCACACCATTTCAACCATTGTACAACATATCTTAAAAAGTTCTGGCACCTTTTTATTTTTCTGAGTAACATCAAAATCGTTATTTTTATGGTAATCACCTGTGTCGTAATATTTTTTTTCATGTCATTGTATGGTTACTAGTAGCTGTGCCTACATAAAACAATGAATCACCATACTTGTTTTTGAGATTGTTTAACTCAGTATTGCGTTTTAGTCTTGACTCTTGCATTCAACTCAATATAAAGATTTTAGCCATGACGTTTGTATTCAACTCAATATAAAGATTTTAGCCATGACGTTTGTATTCAACTCAGTATAAAGATTTTAGCCGTGACTCTTGTATTCAACTCAATATAAAGATTTTAGCCATGACTCTTGTATTCAACTCAGTATAAGATTTTAGTCTTGACTCTTGTTTTCAACTCAGTATAAAGATTTTAGCCATGACTCTTGTATTCAACTCATTAAAAGATTTTAGCCATGACTCTTGTATTCAACCCAATATAAGATTTTAGTCTTGACTCTTGTATTCAACTCAGTATAAGATTTTAGTCTTGACTCTTGTATTCAACTCAATATAAGATTTTAGCCATGACGTTTGTATTCAACCCAATATACGATTTTAGTCTTGACTCTTGTATTCAACTCAATATAAGATTTTAGCCATGACGTTTGTATTCAACTCAGTATAAGATTTTAGTCTTGACTCTTGTATTCAACTCAGTATAAGATTTTAGTCTTGACTCTTGTATTCAACTCAATATAAGATTTTAGCCATGACGTTTGTATTCAACTCAATATAAGATTTTAGTCTTGACTATTGTTTTCAACTCAATATAAAGATTTTAGCCATGACGTTTGTATTCAACTCAATATAAGATTTTAGCCATGACGTTGGTATTCAACTCAGTATAAAGATTTTAGTCTTGACTCTTGTTTTCAACTCAATATAAAGATTTTAGCCATGACGTTTGTATTCAACTCAATATAAGATTTTAGCCATGACGTTGGTATTCAACTCAATATAAAGATTTTAGCCATGACGTTTGTATTCAACTCAATATAAGATTTTAGTCTTGACTCTTGTTTTCAACTCAATATAAAGATTTTAGCCATGATGTTGGTATTCAACTCAATATAAGATTTTAGCCATGACGTTGGTATTCAACTCAGTATAAAGATTTTAGTCTTGACTCTTGTTTTCAACTCAATATAAAGATTTTAGCCATGACGTTTGTATTCAACTCAATATAAGATTTTAGCCATGACGTTGGTATTCAACTCAATATAAAGATTTTAGCCATGACGTTTGTATTCAACTCAATATAAGATTTTAGTCTTGACTCTTGTTTTCAACTCAATATAAAGATTTTAGCCATGATGTTGGTATTCAACTCAATATAAGATTTTAGCCATGACGTTGGTATTCAACTCAATATAAGATTTTAGTCTTGACTCTTGTTTTCAACTCAATCTAAAGATTTTAGCCATGACGTTTGTATTCAACTCAGTATAAGATTTTAGTGTGACTTAGGTACATATATAAAAGAACGCAACAGAACAAACTGTCATAAGGAAAACCAAAACCCATAAATATTAGAGAAATTTCTTTGTTGTATCTCATTAAACAACATGCCTGGTAGCTAATTTGCGACGATAAGAGAAACTAATTTTTGATGTAAAGGTTTTATCTAAAATGAAGAAGAAAAAAAAACTTGAGCTATGCATGAGAAAAGACTTTTTAACTTGATTAAAAATTGTTAAAAATTTGTGTTAAGACAAAGTTTGCATGGACTCGATTGAAACGTACCGTATAATACTTGTTTGCTTTTGTTGAATGTATCTATTCAATATTTTTGTACAATAAGGCTTACAACCGAGAATTATTTTTATAGACCACGATGTAATTGTAATATATACTGATCGCACATTAGATAAATGAGAGGAATTACTTACTAGTGTATACCGGAAACTAATTCATTGTTTCTGTGTACCTGAGTGTGCTGATGTTGAGTATTATTTTTTTTAAAAGAAAGCAACAAGCATAACCTTGTTAGCATGCATTAGCAACCATTATAAAGCATGTGTGTGGGCTATATTTCTGAACTTTAACACTGTCGTGAACGATCATCATGAAAACATGTGTGAGGAAAATAATCTGGTATATGAGGTAATGAGAGATGAAAATGTTGACAAAAGAGATGGAAGAAAATATTTAATGTTGTTTGTATACCCGTCTGATTATGTAGTATTAGGAAAAACTCCCTATTATCGATAGTAACTATAAGGAAGTATGCTGTTTTATCCACGAAATATTTCTAATCATCATAACTACTAAATACAACTTTATTTAATGTATCCATGTATATCTTGTGTCGGTAAGATCGAATTATAGTCACCTTTTAATTATCTAAAGTTTGGTTACATATGCAAATTATCTAACGTTTGGTTAAATATGCAATCTTTGTACATTTCTAATTTTACATCCTTTTTAGTTATTGAATTTTACATATCTTTGCGGACTTTTTACACCTTGGTTAATGACACGTCATCTTAGTAAGAGGGGTAGTTAATTGGGTTTGGCTGGCGTTATCCAGAGGATGACCTCCCATGATATTATAGCCCGGCGGGAGTGAAAGAAGAATGGAATTTCAACAGAGAACTGAGCGAGAATACTGGGAAGAAATAAACAATACGAGACCCCTTTTTACAATAATTTTTTTTATATATAATCAGAACAAATTAATAACGGCAATTCCAATTCAAGTTAGATTATACAAGTAGAATTTAACAGGTGTGTCCAATTTGGATTTACTAACCACTTTCATGCTTTCAGCGGAGTGGACTATGTTTCCTCCTCTACCCAATCGTAGGCAGTGGTCACTAATCTTTCCCAAAGAAATAATTCCTTTCATAAGGTTCAGACAGCTCATAATATGTGTACTACAGTGCGTGACAATTTCCCTTTGAAAATATGATAACTGGACATAGGTTCCTACCAAGCGGTTAGGGTTGGTAGCTCAAATGTTTACTTTCTAAGGACCGTGTTAAGACATGGGGTGAGAGATGAATGAAGAAAGGTCGAAGTGACCCTTTCACAAAGACTTTTCTGGCTTAACTGTGATAAGACTTTATTTGCTCAATGCATTCAACTTTAACATTTTCTGTAATTCAAAATTCGACACTTCACAGTTAATTGTAAAAGAATATAGCTCACTTCAAAGATCACAACATTTCAACCATTCCATTGTACGTTTCTTAAAAAGTCCTAGTACCTTTTTATTTATCTGAGGAACATCAAAATCGTTATTTCTATGGTAATCACCTGTGTCGTAATATTTTGTTTCATGTCATTGTATGGTTACTAGTAGCTGTGTCAACATAAACCAATGAATCACCATACTTGTTTCTGAGATTGTTTAACTCAGTATAACGTTTTAGTATTGACTCTTGTATTCAACTATATATAATATTTTAGCCATAACTCTTGATTTCAACTCAATATAAAGATTTTAGCCATGACTACTGTATTCAGCTCAGTATAAGATTTTTGTATTTACTCTTGTTTTCAATTCAATATAAAGATTATAGCCATAACTCTTGGTCGAATAAAAGCCACGCAGTTAGTGTTGGCCCTGGTGCACGGCCATGTATTAAATGTAGTATCGGAATCAAGTCATGGAATCAGTTTTGCCAACCATATTTATCTGTTACTAAGTGCTATTTTAATTCCACCACGAGCAGTAATAACTGAAAAGCAATGACATGATGTTTTGAATGAGCGATTGTATCTCCGCTGAATCCCGTGTATGATCACACAGACCAGCCTCGAAAATACAAACAGTACATTTTGAGTGGAAAAGGTTTTGTGTGCGTGTGTGTGTGCTCATTTCAGTCAAATATTTCGACATTTTTGTCATTAAGTCTGTTGCGGTTGTCCTGTTGTCTTAGTGAGACGAAAATTATTCAATATTCTTTTTAGTCCAGGCATCTTTTGAGAAAATATTCATCCCTGTAAAATATGTATTTCTTTCAAATGAAGCATGTTTTATACGCCTGTATGTCAACTGTGTGTATTTGCCACTTGTCATTTATGTCACCAACACAGACACTTCTGTATGGAAATCTTTATCTCGCTTGCATGTGCAGTGTGTATATATTGAAACTGTTTGGATAACCAATCTTTCAAATCAGAGTATTTTATCCTCATATTAGGCTCACCTTGTTCCAGGAACTGACTCATATTTGTTTAAGAAACTGTACTTACAGGAATGCAGTATATTGATTTTAAATGATGTTATTAAGTTATTTTGTTTAAGTCATTGCATTTTTTTATATAGCTCCAATGTAACAAAGTTTGCTTGTTTTCAAGTTTAGATGTAAAAATACTGAACAAGTTGTTGAGAAAAAAATATAAATGAAATCATCATTAACATTTTATAAGACTTACACATTATTATTCCACATTTAAAAAAGGCAGAAGAATTCAAACTCAACTGGCAAGAGCAAAACATCAAAACTTGTAAGGTACTAAACCTGTATTCATTTTATATTTGCTACAAAAATACATTCACTCTTTTTCAGCTGAAGTCTGGTTGAACAAGACCACTGTTTCCAACTAACAATTGACAGGAATATAATTATTATTGCCTTCATTCAAATTTATCTCAGATAAGTTATGTTCAATGCATTTAGCCATTCCCTAAAGACGAGACAGTCTGTTATTTACTTAAAGATAACAATTTTTTGTCAAGACCAAAAGAAATCAGAAAATAACTATTTTAAAATCAGCAGTGTAGCTGTAAAATTTGAAACTTAAACTCATGATATCATCGCTCAAATTCAATACTATCTTTGAAATTAATCTGCATGCTACAAAACCTATGTGGATAAAAAAATGGAAATGAAACAGGATGTAAAATTGCAGTGATTTTTTCTTGCCATCTGGTACGTATGTACCTGTATTTATAATTTAACAATACCATACACAAAAATGGCAATACTATGACATTTAAAGGTTCTAAAAATGTGAAAATAAAGAACTATAAAAAAATTGAATGAGATAAAACCTTAATAAATTAATATAAATATTAACTACCTGAAGGTAAATGTTAAAATATATTGCCATATAGATTTGACAATCGAAGACTTGTATATCCTCCCCAATAGAATGTGTCTGCCACAAGCAACACACAATAAATTAACTTGAAACAATACAATTACCTCAAGACTTGTATACCCTTCCCAATAGAATGCGTCTGCCACAAGCAACACCCAATAAATTAACTTGAAACAAAACAATTACCTCAAGACTTGTATATCCTCCCAATAGAATGCATCTGTCACAAGCAACACCCAATAAATTAACTTGAAACAATAAAATTACCTCTCAGGACAGCAAGATATATAGATCACACTGACCCACTTATAATACTTGAGAGATGCCTATTTTCACTAGTTTTGAGACTCTGTCAATAATCATGCACAGTGCCCAAGAAATTATCTTTATAAAATGTATAAACCAATGTCTAGAAGTGTGCAAAATAGGTCACAATTACAAACTTTTGTGACTAGCATCTGACAATATGGATTAATCTGAGCAAAAAATTCCTGTCTATAATATGAACAGTTCCTGAGAAATGACCCTGTATATAACGAAAATGAGCAAATTTTAAAATATTCCTTTTACTGATTTACTTCTGTATTAAAGATGAAAAAACCGAAATGCAACTGGTAGACAATACACACATAAGATGCAAGCAAGCTTGCCAGTAGCTTCTCGTGGGGGGTGTGATTATTTCCAGGGTTTTCCCCAGTTCTTCCTCCACCATTAATACTGGCCTCCATGTATAGCCTATCTTGTGCTGAAATATGGCATTAAACCCCACAACAACAACAACAACTTGCCTGAGATGCTGGCCATACGAGCTAGTATTCCCAGTTTGATCGAAAGTAATGACCTTGGGATTCTTAAATATTGAGACCCATCAGGAGCCATGTATTTTGTCCAAATTTTAATTTTATTCACAATAAATGGCATGTCCAGGGCACAAAACATTAGTCTTCTGGTTAATCAACATGATAATGTAGCAACATTAGATCAAAACAATTATAGTTATACATTAAAACTGAATATAAACAAAGAAACAACATTAGAATAAACAAAACAAAAAAATTAAAACAAGTTGAGAAATGAAGAAATTAATTATTTACAGTGCTCTCTTGATTTTCCACCCCCAGAGATTCCCACTCACACTTGCCAAATAAGTTTTTTGTTTCAACTGACTGTAAGCATTACTGTAGAACCTCAATTTTTTACAATCATCAATTTTTCTGTCATTTCACAAATTGTAAACTGAAGTGGGCAAAATACTGTGAATGCACTGTAAATAAATATAATTAATAAATAATTAACACAATTCCATTAATAGGATATATTGCAAATATAGTACTTAATCATAATTCCAGTTTGGAAGCAAATTGTACACATTTTCCAATATAATGACCACCATACAAGATCATATTCGTAAATAAAACAAGTACCTTCTGTGAACTGATTTGGGTATACAAAGATTTTCTATCGACTCAAAACATACTGGAAGCTACTTCAGGTTGGTTTTCAAATGCATTTGCTCAATACCATAATTACCTGAATAATATTTACTTCCCCATGCCTGATACAGTAACTGACCATATAAAGTTACTTCCCTTAGCCTGATACCATGATTAACTACATAAAAGACTAATTCAGTTCCAATAGTAAACATATGCAAACCCCATATTAAAAATTCAATAACTTAAAATTTCTAAGTGCTCATGATCAAACATTTATTAGTATAGACGAAACTTGGATGTCAGTTTCTGTGTAGAGAAAAGGATTTGAGCCATGGAATTTTCTTTGAATTGCACATGTTTGAAACATGTGCTTTTAATTCCGCAATAAAAAGTCAGGTGCTAATTTCAGTAACGAGTGTTCCAAACTCAAGACTGTTCAAGGACTGAAATTCCACCAATAAAACAATGTCTCTATTTTTTCACTTGCAACTAGGATAAGCTTTCAAAAGATTCTTTTTCCAAAAAAATAACTTACATTAGTAACCAATCCTGGCCAGTCAAACCCATATATACTCTTTTACGCTCACCCATTTCTAGGCTGGTTCCCATTTTTCCATACAATTAGCACCTTGTGTCCTAAACTTACTTCCCCCAAGCCTGATGATTGTATAGTGTGTCCATATCCTGATTCTATAAATAGCTGTATAAAGTGACTTTCCTAAGCCTGATACCTTAACTGCATAAAGTTACTTCCCTTATCTTGATATCACAATTAACTGTATAATGTGAATTCACATAAACTGATCACAGGATTAATTGTATTAACTTCCCTAAGTAATTGACTTAATATAGTTAATTCCCATAGCCTCATATAAATAACTATATTAAGTTACTTCCCTATGCATGATATCATAACTGGATAGAGTTACTTCTCTTAGCCTGATGACATAATTAACTGTTTAAAGTGACTTTCCTTAGCCTGATACCATAATTAACTGTTTAAGTTACTTCCCCTAGTCCGATACCTTAATTTGCTGTATCAAGTGACTTCCCTAAACATAATACTGTGATTAATTGTGAACATTACTTCCCTAAGCCTGATACCAGATTGTTTTAACTGTGTAGGGTTATTTCCCTTAGGCTAATGCTATAATTACTGGCAACTGTATGAAATTATTTTCCTTGAGTTGTTTTTCAGGAGTTGTGCATCTAAGGTTGAACAGTGGTCCAATTGTTCATGCCTATAGGTGCCAGTATTTATGGTTTTGGTATAGATTGTAAGTCTACTAAAACATAATATGTTAACTACACAAAAGCTTGTGAATTAAATGTGACTTTCATAACTTCTGTATTTATAAATGCTGGTAATATATAATGACACATATGTTTATCTTTGTGGCTTTGTGAGTTAACATTATTCTGAAGGTCATCCATGCAAAAGGTAATCCACTTTCAATAATTGTTCTAAATTTATCAACTCTAGCAATCAACTTACTTCCACTGTAAATCTATACATGTACAATGCATGACAGAAATATATGGCCATCTAGCTTTTCTATAATTTCATAGCAATCGTACTCATGTAATTACATAAGTAACAAGTATATTTAATACTATAACAAAATATAACAAGTGTACCATAAAATATTTATTAAATAACAAACAATGTTAAATAAAATCAGCCCAATATCACCAAACAGCACCATAGAAATTATTTGAACTGAACACATTTTCTGAGTTAAGCATCTCTATTAACTTATGTGTGTCAGTACAGAGTACTAATAAAACCCTATTAAAAGCTACATCAAGTGCCTGCAAATAATTAAACCAAGATTTTCTCCTGAAAAAATGGAATGCTTGAAATAAATGTAAATAATAAATAATAGGTTTCTAATTTTCAATAATAATGATACTTTCAAAGTAAAAGCATAAACCAGTGACAGTACCAATCCGGAACCCACAAAGGAACAAAATGTACAAACAACAATTGCCACTCATTCAAGACACACCAAGGTCTATAAAACAATATTTACATCAAACTGCATCAGACTAAGTTTAATAGCATTTTTTAGTTATGCTAATTACATTCAACATCCCGGGTAAAAAATATGTTGAATAAAGAGGGTCACAAGTTTGCCTGAAATGGAACAGATGAGGCCCCGAAAAGGCACTTCTAGGTGTCTGACACAATGTACACACCAAAACTGCATCCAAATACTTAAAAGGTTCATGAAGTGTACCATTACAATCCCATGTGAAGATACAAAGTGAATTGTCAAGGACCATAACAACATGAAATTGATGTTCTAAATCCATACAAGGCACATCTAGGTCTATCAGACAACGTATACACCAAACTGCATTATATACAATGATATATATAATTTACCTGCCAAAAGTAATCCGATTATGTGTAAGGGTTACAGAATTTTGGTTACAAGAACCGTGAATCAACTGACAGACAGAAAGATGATTACCATAGAGTTCATGCATGGCAATGTGTGGCCAAAAAATTATCAAAAATTATATATATATATATATATAATGTTTACTCATTTTTATAAACATTTTGTCACAACAAATCTTGTATTTTAGCAACATATTAAAAAAATAAAGAAAAGGAAAATAGAAATGGCTCAGTATCTGAAGCGTTTAATTGCAAGTCAGCACAATGCTGGTTATATAGTGCCAAGTACAATACACTGCACAATGTGCATACTGACAATCATGGGCAGATGCTGCTGAAAGTTGGGTTAACTCAATCAGCCCCAATCCTGTCTGTTGGCATGATGAGGCTGTACCCTTTCGAGCTCTGCAGCATCAAGGTCATTTAATAAACACCAAAGTGGGTGGTATTACAAAAAAGCAGACAGATATAGCTTTACAATGATACCAAATAATCTGAACGTTCTAGCTACACTAGAAAATAGGGGGAAAAAACCTAATTTTTGGGACCCGTTTACTTTTTCACCCAAAATTCGCCCATGGACATAGTCCCATTTTGTGTCTGGATTTTAGACCTTTTGACCTCAGATCTGAGGCAGACCAGTCTGAACTGCACACAGACAGGTGAACCGTTGCAAAAAACTAGGATAAAGTAGGCATTTGGAATAAAGAGTGGTCTCCATATGAAAATGATGGGTCCATTTAGCAAAAAAAAAAAAAAAAAAGAACTCCAACTGTTCTCCTTCTGCTCTTGCGCAAGCAAAATAACCAATGGAAAATGAAGTTTCTAACATAACTAGGCATTAGGCTAATGGGAAATCTGTTGAAAGTCGATGTATTAGGATTTTTTCAGAAATAGCCCCCAAAATGTGTTTCCTACTCACATTTCAGGCGAAAATGACAAAAACCTCCAGGACTGAATGAGTTAAGCAGAAAAGTTTGTTTCCGTATAGATGCTAAGCCTAACACTAACATCTTTAAGTTAAAGATAAAGTACAATTTTGTAATCTAATATCTGTTTCAGTTTGGTGTCTTAATTGACTCTCCTCTTTTCGACTGCAGCACCACCAGCCTCTAGGCATTTAATACAAGGAAAAGTTAAGGATGGGGGATGGGGGCAAGTGGTGCTGATGCAATTCACAATTCATAGAAATTAAACCACTCCTCTGAAAACACACAATACCCTACTTACAGGAGATGAAACTCTAATACTGATTTTACCGAATCTCAACACACTCTCTTCTTTAACTAGTGGTGATTCACTATAAAGTTGCTCAGTGTAAATAACATGAATATATCCCATTATATAGGTCAAATTGTCCTTGCTACTTATTTTATTGTACTTTATTTTCAGTGTTGCCTCATAAGAACCAAATATAATCGGATTTTGCATAATCAAATACTACAATTTTGTATACTACAATTTTGTAGCTCTATATCATAATCTGAAAAAACCTTGTTAAACACAAGATACTACAATTTTGTATACTACAATTTTGTAGCTCTATATCATAATCTGCAAAAAAACCCTGTTGAAACACAAGATACTCTCCACTAAAATGCGTGCTTCTTTATATCTCTTATGTACAGCATTATAAAGAATGAGCACTATTAATGTACTTTAATTCTTTCTTCAGCATATATTAATCCTCCCCATTATTATGCTTTATGCTCCACATGGCTAGCATGGGTACGTAGGAAAGCCTGCCAGTAGCTTTTCGTGGGTCGGTGGTTCTTCCCTGGGTTTTCCAGGGTTCTTCCTCCACCAGTTAAACTGGCCGCCATGTATAGCCTATCTTGTGCTGAGAAATGGCGTTAAACCCTATACCAACAAAAACAAGTTAAAAATGACTTAACTCCCATTTAGACAAAGATGTTAATCACTGCTGTCTGTAGAGTATGTAATTGGTATATGACATCCCAAAAAGTTCTCTATTTAAAAATAGTGCTACCTGAGTTCCGTATCAGATTTAATAATTTTTATTATCTAATATTTAACACGATCTATGTTGTGGTTAAACACATTAAAATGCTTAGACACCAGGGAATCTATATCATTATGGATATCCCTCAAGCGCTTTTTTATTCTCACTTGGAATTCCATTTTAGTCTCATATATATTTCATGCAGGTGACCAGATAGGTGACATACATTTGGTACAGTGTCCTCTTCGTTTTGAGGCTTCTCAGAGGATAGTGTTCCATCCAAGCACTGATGAAATCAGGAGAATGAGTGAATCTTGTGCCTAGATTAATCTATAATCCTCAAGCAATTTTCCTTTTAAGGCCACACTCTTGGGGCTAGTCAGATACCTTTTAATTTCGCATATTTGGAAAGAAGTCTTCTTGCTTTTTATAAATCAGAAGTGATTGGGAAGGTAGTAGCAAACACAGCTTTAGAGCGTTCTGTAACTGGTTCTTCCAGTTTTCTCTTTTTATTCAAAGTCTTATTTCTCCCGACAAATATATGTAGAAGAGCTGGACAAGAATACTAATCCATTCTCATATAGACTCATTAGGCTCTGAATGGTTTTAGGATCGTGTAGAATGGATTCCTGCAGAGGGTCACCTTCACTTTCAATAGAATATAAACTTAGGGATGATAATGACTGTTTGGATGTGGAGGCAAACTTAGTATTAGTTATCAGTTGAATAAACAAATCAACCCTTATTATTCTCTCTAATGAGTTACAATAGTAACGAAACCAGTCAGAGACTGGGGGTGACTAGGACACCCCAGGAGATTGGAGGGTTCACCTCCACATCTAAACAGTCATTATCTTCCCTATATTTAACCAAGATCTTGATGACATGCCAACTTAACATGTTCCATCTAAATCAAAAATAACATTTTAATCAAAATAAAAATAAAAGTTAATATGGACAAGCACAACCAATGAAATAAAATGTCACATCATTAATATGTATAATCTCATTGACAACCATGATCTTGAAGACATATACCTATTTACCAAGTTTCATCAAAATAGTTTCAAGAAAAATATCTCTTACCAAATGAAGATGCAAAATCAAATCATAAATAAGCAGAGGTTTTGGTCATAATAACATTTATCCAAAAGCTTGAAAATATAAGCCAAGCTCACTCAATCACACATAAGACTGCCTCATTAATATGTATGGATCCTGTGCATTATCAAACTCATGAAAATATTTGATCCAATTCAGAAGAAGAAAAAAATGGTTCCCAGACTGGTAAAAAGCTTATCGAATCAGATGCAAGATCACCTCATTAATATGCATGGATCAGACTCATGGAACATATCCAAAATCTTATGATTTGAGCCCAAATATCAAGTCTGATTAATAACTGGATCTGAAATATAGCCCCAGAGTGGTAACAAGCTCAGTCGATCAGATGCAAGATCATCTCATTAACATTAGCATTAATCTCACTCAATTCTGAAATGTTCAAGATCTAAAAGATATAAGCATATATTTCAAGTCTCAATAAAGTTGGATCAGAAATACGGCCTTCACAATGGTAACAAGCCCACTCAATCAGATGCAGATCTTGTTCATTACTAAATCCATTCAAACTTTTTATGAGATAAGCCTGTATTTCAAATTTGATCAAAATCATATGTGAAATATGGCTTCCAGGGTGTTAACATGTTCATCAAATCAGATGCACAATGACCTCATTTGCCTGTGTGCATCTCACTCATTATCAAAAGTATCCAATATCTTGATGACAAAAGCACACATTCCCAGTCTGATCAGAAATCTGACTTCCTGAGTGACAAATTCAGCCAATTAAATGCAAGAACACCTAATTATATGAATGTATCTCACTTGTTACTAAACTTGTCCAGCATCCTGATACAAGTATATATTTCAAGTCTGATCAAAATCAGATCTCAAATACATACTCTAGAGTGATCAGATACAAAGTAACCTCATTAATAAGCACAGATCTCACTCATTACGGAACTCATCTGAAATCAATATTATAAACACATATTCTAAGACTGATCACAACTGGACCATAAATATAGACTCCATAGTGGTAACAAACAACTATACACAAATGGATGATGAACAGAGTGATGTACAATAATCTCACTTGGCCTTTACAACCCTGTGAGCTGAAGGAATCATATTTATATCATTTTTGTTTTCCCCATGTCACGATCTCAACAGCACCAGACATGTATGAATTTATCAAGTGCAGTAAAAAAATCCACACATATGACCATTCCCAGTTTGTTATTCAGATTCTTAAAGTGTCTAGCATGTGGTAATTATGTAACAGTATACTTAAAGTCCAATATATCGTTTACGAGTCATGTCTATGAGATGAAAGCAGCTGAGAGCCACATGGTCACACTGCATGAGTGGATTTGTCACCACATGCTATAAAGAACAGCAGTTTTTATGAATGTAATCCCTGGAAAGATTTGTCTGTTTGCTGATAAAATCAATTGTGAAAAAGTTAAGACGTCACATTAGATCTTTTTTTCTTCTTTTTGTTTGACATATTTCTGTTTACAATTTATTAGACATTCTTAATTCACGGAATATACATGTAGTTCACAATTTAATATGCACTAAGTATAAGGCAGAAGACAATGGAAAAGATAACAGCCCCCTATAAAAGCTCCCAATAGTTTAAAGTAATGGATAGGATTTATAACTCACTTAGGTATGCAGCTGAGTGTTTAGTGCTACCAGCAAAGTAAGTATTCACATTAAAAACTGCTTCAATGAATGAAACATTAAGGTAGTAATTTCATTTTTGAAAAAATGTTTCAAGGACAAATTCATATCAACAGCCATTGGAGGGAGGTAAAATGTTTAGCACAGATTCTGAAATTCTGAAAGCTCTATATACTCTGTGTGTGTGTGTGTGTGTATGTGTGTGTGATTTAACATTTACAATGAGGTTATAATGTCTGAATGAAGGTTTTCACGAGACATCCATAATGTTTGCCATATCATAGATATAAAGGGGCCCTGAGTGGCCGAGTGGTCTAAAGCGTTCTAAATTATGGATCACTGCCATTTTTGCGTGGGTTCGAGTCTAGGATTCGGCCAATGTGGGTATGTGAGAATGCTTGCCAGTAGCTTCTCGTAGATCGGTGGTTCTTTCCGGGGTTTTCCTGGGTTCTTCCTCCACCATTAATGCTGGCCACCATGCATAGCCTATTGTGTGCTGAAAAATGGCGTTAAACCCCATAACAACAACATCATAGATATAAATATTACTAACAGGTGATGACTTACATAAAAAAGGCATACAAGGCTTCTGCATGACAATTTACATAAAAAATGCATAAAAGTATTCCGGGTGTTGATTTACATAAAAGACGTATACAAGGATTCTTCAGAATGTGCTGTCTTGACAGCAATGGATATTATGAAAAAGCTCCGATGTACACAAACTTGAACAGAAAGTTTTGACACAGAATCTTAACACCAACTTTACCGTCAGAAAAATGTTATCTATGTTTTGCTATACCTATATAGGCAAGACAAATATGATGTTCAGCTTTTATGATACTTGACATGTAGATGGAAAATTTCTTTGACAGGGATGATTTTAATAACTTGTCTATCTGGAAGTTTTACTATTACAAGTTTTATGAATTATAAGCAGAAAAAAAAATTAGTTTGTTAAATCATGCTAAGTAGGCATGGAAATGCACTGAAAGAACAAACAAACATTATTTCACCCATTATAAACTCAAAGGGGGGCACAACTTGTACATTTTTGTGCATGATGTTGGCATTTTGAATGGCAAAAGGTTTTCTATATAAATATGGGCCTTGCCATTCAAGCTTGGGTTTAGCATAGCAGAATTACTGTAAATAATATAGAAACTACATCAAGAGAGAAAGCAAAAGACTGACTGTATTTAGATAAAATATAAGAACATTTCCATTACCAAATTTATGACATTTTAAACTGTACTACATTAAGAAGTACATTAGGATAAATGTCAAAACAGAAACTTCATTGTAATCTAAAATAAAACAATAAACTGGATGCATTTTCTTCACAGACAATAAAATACAAATTACAATCATTAATGACTAGAGCAGCATCCAGTGCTTGCTTTTGTTTTACTTTCTCTTTTATCGGTTTTCACTGCAAAGAAAAACAAAACAAAAACAAAAAGACTAAGTGACCAATGCAAATGTGAACCAGCTTCATCCTGTACACAAATTCCATGTCCTTAATTATCCTGGGTATCTGAAAAATACATTATTCAATCTCGTCCCCAACTCTAACTGTTGCCATCATGAATTTTCCATCCAAATAAACATCATCATCTTTCGAAGTAAGAACACAAAAACACTTAAAGCATCAGAGTCATAACGTGATTACTCCAAAAGATCATACATAAATCAAATAAGCTGACTGAACACTACATATTAATGATTTCGCTCTGCAATTACCACATGAATATGAAAAAAACAACTGTTGATTTCGAACATCAGTTGGAACTTTAAATTAAGATGATGAAAATTGTAATATCTTTTGGTTCTTGATCATTCATAAGCTTCAATGAATACTTAGACTCAAGCTTTTGCTATAAAAAAAGAAATCTTTTTGTAGAGATAAAATACAACATTTTTCATAATGATTTTGTCTCTATTGTGCAAGAAATAAAAATGCCCTAATTGAATACATAACCCTCTTGTATTACAATTATGTCACTTAAGAACACATCATATAAGGCCATTTCCAATTTTATCACATGATGTCATTATTACTGTATATACTCACATAACTTCACTCCAATTGCAAACAGCAAAGATCCTGATATAAAAAATGTCACAAAAAAAAGTGCTGATACAACAAAACTTCGCATAGAACAAGAGCTGATACAGCAAAATAACAAGGGCTGATGCAGAAAAGGTCATAAAGAACAAGAGTTGATACAGAAAAACATAACATGTATTGAGTATGTTTTCATTCCCAGACAAACTGAAACTTCATCTCATCAACAGCTTCTATGTTCTGAGATATGTATTTAACAAGCTCGATTTTCATGTCCATAAAGTCTATTGTACATCATAAAATATTTAAGTTCAATAATAATGAATGTAATAGTATGTACAGATGTAGGTTGGCATTAGAATGTTCTTAGTAGTCACAAAACATTGCCCAGGAAAATCAAATGTTCGATTATCAGATGTACCAGAAAAGGGCTGCCCTAAGAAATTTTCTATTCCAGAACTTACTGTCATTAAACTGGGTCAGCACAAAATGAACTATCAATTTTCTTAAAGAATCTACCTTTCTTATGCATGTCTATTTGCAACTAATATTTTTAATTGCTAAATGAAGTTGTTTTCTGAAGAAACAGTCCTACTGTTGTTTGTTCTACTTTGAAAATACATTAAACAAGTGGTTGTCAGTAGCTATGGAGTTAAAAGTCTGAGAAACATAAAAAAAGACTCAAAATTTCAACCATAAAAGTCTGTTTTTTTAAAAATTCAACTGCTATCTGAAATTGTTTAAGGTCTATGGTGATTTTGAAGACTCTTACAGCCAATTTTGACAATGTTAAAGTTCCTAAAATTTATTAAAAAAAATATATAATTGTTGTGTGCAATTCTCAGGTAAGAAGGAATTGTGCAGTACTTTTTTATTTTATTATCTAGTGTACATAGCCATAAAGGATAATAGTAAATATAATATCCACACATATTTTTCTGAACACTTTTAACCATGCTTGGCAAGAACAGTAATTAAAGTCAAATAGCATATCATATCCAATAATAAGCATGAACACTGATAATAAACTGACAATACACAATTTTAGTAAAACCTGTTATGGTTAAGTTAAAGACACAAATTTGTCAAACAAAATATAAAATGTACAAAGAAGAGTTGGGACAGATACTACCCACCTGGCTACATAAATGAACTGCTGACCATTTCATTAGGCAGATTTTGGCATTATTGCAAGAATACAACCTATGTAAACTATTTCCAAAACATTGTAAGATGTCTATATACAGATTTTTTTGTGTCTGATAAATATTCTCTGCAAAGATGAATGCAAAACTAAACTGCATGATCTCTTGCTCATTATCAAGTCATCCAAGATATTTTATAGTTTAATCTGGAGCATACAGAGTCAAATGACTTTCACATAAATTGAAATTATAATTCAGAAGTTGTTTTCTTAAAGCAGTGGGTTTCATTACTCCAGATAATTAAATCTGGAAGTGTTTCAAGATAAAAGCATGTTCATGTATTTATTTAAGGTTAAAATTATAACAATTCATGTGCCAGAAATGGTAGTGAAATACGAAATACCCCCAAAATAATACACGTGTGAAAGATATGACAAAAATACAATTATCTGCAAGCAAATATTTATAATTGTGTAAAAAACACTATGACCCTTAATTAATACACAGCATACACTGCAGTCCTACATTATCTCAAACATCAATACACATGATGAAATGTTTCCTATCTTGCCAGTCACAAAGCATCATTATGATAGTCTTAAGATTGTAATGCCTCATTTAGTTATACAAACACATTTAGTTATACCCAATTATTTCATCTACTTAGAGTGTTACTTGTTATGTTTCTATTTAATACTTTTACTACAGCTGTAAATTATCAATCATTTATTTTAATCCCCAAAGTGAAATTATTTTTCTAATTTTTGAAAATTGTTTTATTACAACAATATGTGCATCTTGTATTCTAAAACTGGTGCTTGAAGGGGGGGGTGCTAATTTAAATTAAGTTATAATAATTTATTATTATTACATTGCTGTATCTCTTCATGGTAGTAATCCCACCTGAGAACATTATTCCCACCTTCAAGTAGTAATGGGAAGTCTAGAATAAAGAACAACAGGATCCCAGTCTGAAAACTTGTCCAATATTTCTATGACTTGGACTGACAGGGAAAGACATTAGAGCAGGGATGAAGGAGAGAACTGTGTAATATTATCAGAAAACTATTACATATTTTTTTACAACACCCCAAGCTACACTGTTGATAAGGGGACCTATCACCATTGTGTAAAGCAAAATAATGTCTCCAGGTTTAAACAGTGCAATTGTAAGTCTAATAAGTCTATCATGTGTCCCATATATTACTTACAAATACTCAACGCATATCACATGTTACAGTATAACACTAAATGGATATTATGACATGTGTTCTGTATATTACAGTATAACACTAAATGGATATCATGTGTTCTGTATTTTACAGTATAACACTAAATGGATATCATGTGTTCTGTATATTACAGTATAACACTAAATGGATATCATGTGTTCTGTATATTTGAGTATAACACTAAATGGATATCATGTGTTCTGTATATTACAGTATAACACTAAATGGGTATCATGTGTTCTGTATATCTGAGTATAACACTAAATGGATATCATGTGTTCTGTATATTACAGTATAACACTAAATGGATATCATGTGTTCTGTATATTATAGTATAACACTGAATGGATATCATGTGTTCTGTATATTACAGTAAAACACTTAAAACTTAAATCAAAATCTTGTGTTGTCTAATAACAGTATTTTCTGTACATACAATTAAGAATTAAACCATAGGCTGCAAATCGTGTCACTCATCTGTCCATTCATATATCTTAGAAAACAGTGTCATGTATTTACTGCATGTCACATAAAAGCTGTCATGCATGCAGTTTTAAGATTTTCATGCAGTTTTAAGATTTTCATTCATGCAGTTTTAAAATTTTCATGCAGTTTTAAGATTTTCATGTAGTTTTAAGATCTTCACTCAGTTTCAAATCTTGAGTTACCTGTTTGAGACTTAGCAGCTGAATGTCTTTGTTAAGGGCTGATGTCCTGAATTTAGTATTTCCAAGTATGAAGTAATTTCCCCTGTCAGTTTTACTCACCAATTAGGAAGCATCATATTTCATTCATTTCCAGCCAGGGTCAATTTTTATTTTTATTCTGATCTGAAAGAGTACTTTTTTCTCTTAACATTGCATAGATTCTCAGTTTCAATGCCACCATCTTTAGCATTGTCTGATACATGAATAGCATATGGATCTGCCTGTTCTTTGTCACTGTGCTATTTACATTGCATGGATCCTCAGTTTTAATGCCGCCATCTTACCATAGTCTGATACATGATTAGGATGAGGATCTGTCTGTTCTCTGTCACTGTGCTATTTACACTGCATGGATCCTCAGTTTCAATGCCACCATCTTTAGCATTGTCTGAAAGATGATTAGGATGAGGATCTGTCTGTTCTTTGTCACTGTGCTATTTACACTGCATGGATCCTCAGTTTCAATGTCACCATCTTTAGCACTGTCTGATACATGATTAGCATGAGGATCTGTCCGTTCTTTGTCACTGTGCTATTTACATTGCATGGATCCTCAGTTTCAATGCCACCATCTTTAGAATTGTCTGATACATGATTAACATGAATGAGGATCTGTCTGTTCTTTGTCACTGTGCTATTTACATTGCGTGGATCCTCAGTTTCAATGCCACCATCTTTAGCATTGTCCGATACATGATTAACATGAATGAGGATCTGTCTGTTCTTTGTCTCTGTGCTATTTACATTGCATGGATCCTCAGTTTCAATGCTGCCATCTTTAGCATTGTCTGATACATAACACTGGACAACAAATTTTTACAAAAGTCATGTTACTGAAATAAAATTAGTCAATTCTTATCAATTTTTATGTGCTGAACACGAATATGACAGTCAAATTGCAAAATTGGCTCTAGTTTTTTTGTAATCTGCAAGAAATTAATGTTTACATAACGAAATGCATTCCAATAGTAAAAGGTCAACTGTAATAGCCTACCTATAAAAAATCAAGTCATTGACTACATCTTAGATTTCTTCGCCTGTCTCTTGTACAGCTGTTCGGGAGCATCTCTGAGGAGTGTCCAGCAGTAGTCAGCCAGCATTGTAGTGGACCATTTTCCCTGGTATCTTTGTTCCATTGTTGCGATATCTTGATGAAAACGTTCGCCGTGTTCATCACTAACAATACCACAGTTGCTAGGAAAGAAATCCAAATGGGAATGAAGGAAGTGAATCTTTAGAGACATATTGCAGCCAAGTTTCTTATACTTCATCAACATGTCTTCTACTAGTTCCTTATAGTTTTCTGCCCTAACATTTCCGAGGAAGTTTGTAGAAACTAGGCGAAAAGCATTCCATGCTTGTTTCGCGTCACCTTCCAGCAAGTTGTTGAACTGGTCATCTTTGAAAAGCTCTCGAATCTGAGGACCCACAAAAACTCCCTCTTTAATCTTTGCTCGCTGAGTCGAGGGAATTTTTCATGCAGGTATCGGAATGCTGGCAAAGTCCGGTCAATGGCTTTCACGAAGTTCTTCATCAAACCTAGTTTGATGTGAAGGGGTGGTAGCAAGATTTTCTGAGCCTCAACCAGAGCTGGGTGTTGGATATTCTTCTCTCCAATGGCTACATTCTGCCTGTGAGTCCATTCCTTCCTCATGTAGTGCATTTCCCTTGCTCGGCTATCCCACTCGCATAAGAAACACATGTATTTTGTATATCCTTGCTGCAGTCCCATTAAAAGGGCAACTACCTTCAAATCACCACAGAGGTGCCAGCTGTACTTGTTATACTCAATGGAATTCAGTAGCTGCCTTAAGTTATCGTATGTCTCTTTCATGTGGACAGCATATGCTACTGGAATAGATGGAAGAATGTTTCCATTGTGCAAAAGCACAGCCTTGAGACTCAGTTTCGAAGAGTCCACAAATAGTCTCCATTCTTGTGGGTCATGAGTGATTTTTAAAGCATTCATGAGGCCCTCAATATCGGAACAGAATATCAGATTACTTTCCTTTCTGAAGAAAGGCTCCAATTGCTGGTGGCGCTTTCGATATGCAGTAATTGTGACATCTTCTTCTAGAAGATTCCATTGTTGGAGTCTTGATCCTAGCAATTCTGCCTTGTTCTTTGATAAGTCCAAATCACGAATCAGGTCATTTAGTTCTTCCTGTGTTATTCTGTGTGGGGTTGATGATGCACCACAGTGAAAATCTGGATCACTGCATGCTGATGGACCAGGAGAAGAACAGGTCGACTCACCTTTGTCTTCGTCAGATGAATCAAGAGAATATTCTGCTGGAGGTTCTGGAATAGGAAGTCCCTCACCATGTGGAACTGGTCTCAATGCAGACGGAATGTTTGGGTAGACTATTCTCGACTTCTTTCGCTTCGTTATTCTGCCGGAAAGAGGAGGAACCAAGCAGAAGTAACAGTCATTTAGGTGGTTGCTTGGCTCTCTCCACACCATTGGGACTGCAAACGGCATTGATGACCTTTTGCAATTCAACCACTGTGAAAGCTGTGTTGTACATGTAGCACAGCATATATGCGGAGCCCAAGGCTTGTCTTGGTCACCAACCTTGCATCCGAAGTAAAGATGATATGCCTTCTTCACTTGAGAATTGATACTTTTCTTCTGGTTGGCAAATGTCACTTCCCCACAAATATAGCAAAAATTGTCCGCGGTATTAACACACTTTCGAGGCATTACTGTTCTTTATTGTACGTAAATGGATAAAATAATAAGTTTTATGTAACAGTAGCTTGAACTGTCTCGCACGACGTCTAAAATATTTTAAATGCTGAACCTATCTGATTGGGCTTTATATAGTACACTGCTTACGTCAGCTTCAGCAGCCGCCTGGCATTAGTATAATAGGCCTACACATGTATAGTACACTGCTGACGTCAACTTACTTCAGCAGCCGCATGGCATTAGTATTGCATTGCATCAGAAAATGATGCAATCAACTGTGGATGATGTGAGCATGATGGTATTATGCAATGTTACATCATTATTCCGGATGTTGCTGCAGTCCTACTGGAGAAATTTACACAGTGAAACATAGAAAATGAGGTATATGAATATCTTCAAAACGAGAGCCAATACAAATTTTTCACGGTTATATTCGTGTTCGGCACACCAAAATACTACAGATTAGGGCCTTTTCAAGTCAGTAATGATTTCACTGTTGACCAGTGTAATTAGCATGAGGATCTGTCTGTTCTTTGTCACTGTGCTATTTACATTGCATGGATCCTCAGTTTCAATGTCACCATCTTTAGCATTGTCTGAAAGATGATTAACATGAGGATCTGTCTGTTCTTTGCCACTGTGCTATTTACATTGCATGGATCCTCAGTTTCAATGTCACCATCTTTAGCATTGTCTGAAAGACCATTAGCATGAGGATCTGTCTGTTCTTTGTCACTGTGCTTTTTACATTGCATGGATCCTCAGTTTCAATGCCGTGATCTTTAGCACAGTTTGACACATGATTATCAATAGGATCTCTCTGTTCTTTGTCACTGTGTTATTGACAGAAACATTTGCACTCTGACTGCTAACAAATATGACAGTCTGCAAGTTGTAACTAGTCTTCATTGCACACTCAGAATTTATTTGCCTTTGCCATTTAACATACTGTCCTGTTTAGCTAGCTTCTGCATAAAAAATATGTGCTGTCCTGAACTTTCTTACAGGGCCCCAAGTGGCCGAGTGGTCTAAAGCACTCACCGTTCCGGATTACTGCCATCTCACCTCTGTCTGTTGGGTTTGAGTCGCAGGCTCCACTAACGTGGGTACATGAGAAAGTTTGCCAGTAGCTTCTCATGGGTCGGTAGTTCTTCCCTGGGTTTCCCAGGTTTCTTCCTCAACCAGTAATGCTGGCCGCCATGTACAGCCTATCTTGTGCTGAAAAATGGTGTTAAACCCTACAACAACAACTTTGTTAGTAGCCAATAAGAACTGATCATGTGACACAGAGGAAATATGTGATGTGATTCACAACTAAGCAAGAACATATCTGCTTAGAGTGACATCCAGGAATTTTACATTAAAAGTATATATATATATATATATATATATATATATATATATATTTGCATTCTTCATGAAAAATGTGCACAATTATTTATACATGACTTTGCCCACAAAAAGTTTAAAATTCTGCAGGAAATCTTAAACTGGGGGGTTGATTTTCATGAATGTACATCCCAGAAGCAATTCTGCTATTTCACTGCTGAATTTGTCAGCCCAGTGAGAGGCTGATGGGCTAAAAAATGTCAAGTTAACTTACAATTGTTGTTAGTAGCATGCTCTACTGCTAACTGGGTGAATGTTTAACAACTTGTTGGGCTGATACAATTGGACCCAATGTATAAACATCCTCCTAGTTCAACATGAATGAAAGTCAATGACGTGAAAGTAGAGTGAAAATGAAAGGCAGTTTTTATGACATCATCCAAAGAGGAAGGATTCAAAAAGTCCGAAGATGCAGCAACAGCCCTGACCACATGGGATTTTTTTTTATGAAAGAGAGATCTCTCCTTGTGACAGATTGATAAGCTCTTCTAACAGTCTTAAAAATCCACCATGAGAAGAAAGCTGCCAAAATGTCAGAAGTACCCTTTAAAAGGAGAAAATGATGGTTCCAACAAATTCTTTTCCCTCCTGATTTAACTAGATTGAACCAAAGCTTTAACTGGGCAAACTGGTCTACCCCAAACAACCACAGAATAGACAGGACTGAAACTGCTGATTTCAACAGGAGCTATAAAAGGTAGCCGATTCCTGGCCAGAACCCTGGTGGCAGAGACTGAATCATAGTTACTAATGAAATGGAAAGAACCCTTTTCCACTGACAATACATGTTTTCCTTCACTGTTGGTACTAGGGACAGGAAGAAGACTAAACAGGTGGGTAAGGGTAAGAGGGGGTAGATATGATTGATGCATTTCTGACTGCAACCAACTGCAGAACATTCTCCACTTGGCAATGTAAACCATAGGGATTGATTGCCTTCTAGCCTAAGTGTTGGTATCTGGCAGCCTGGCTCAAAAAACTGGTCTTGGTGGATAGATCATTTGATATAAGCCAGGCATGAAGGTGTTGGATTTGAGGAGTGCTGTGCTTGAGGGACCCTCTGAGCTGCAACAGTAGGTCAGAAGACTGTAATTCACAGCGATATTCAACCAACAGGTCAGGAGGCTCACCAAACTCTATATATGGATCGCTCAGGAGCAATGACTTGTTAGTCATTATTATCCTCTTGAGATAATTCTGCATGGTGGGAAGAAATATACACACAGTTGATCCCATCTAAGACTGAAGGTGTCCACCATCCATGCCCTCTATTCTACCACTGGCATAAAAAGGAGCTTTGTTGCACAGCTTCATTGCAAACAAGTCAGCCATTTACCTTCCCCAAGTGTCCCTGCTACTGACTGGTACAGAGACCATTCCATGCAGACTGCTATTACCTATCAGGAAAAGAAATTCACTAGACCATTCATCTTGCCCAGAATGTGGCAGACATTGAGAGTAATCTTCTCAGAAGCTGTCCAATGAAGGAGGTTCCAAGCTCCAAAGCCATGTTTAGAGTCACCCAGAGAGAGACACAAAGATGGGTCAACAAGGATGTCTTCTCATAAAATCTTGCAAATAGAGCACATAATTTGTGATTATGTTGCCAGGAACACTGGCTATTCCATGACAGGTGATAAAATGTATAACATATAAACAAAATTCTGACAAATGATAAGATCCTACTTCTCTTGATTGAGGATTAGGCCCAAGTCCCAATCTCCCATCAGTGAGACATTCCCCACAAAAGAGCTAATCTGAAGATGTTGCGCACCAACCAGTCATCAAAGTACTGAAGGATGTTAAGCTCTGAGGACCTTAAATGAGCCACTATTTCAGCCATCTCACTGGGAAACCTTTGGAAACTAAAAATAGGCCAAAATAAAGAGCTGAAATTGGAAGATCTCCAGTCTGGTCAAAACCACTGACATTTCCTGTGGGCTGGAACAACAGGGATATGAAAATCAGCATCCTGGAGATTTATTGTGTGTTCAATCTAGAGGAATTCCTGGCTAAGTTGGTTGTCTCAATCTTGAACCACTCTTCCAGAAGGAATTTGTTCAAAAGGAAATGACTGATAACGAGTTACAACTTTCATTTTGAAACTAAGACTCAACATTCTTCACTTTCTCCACTGTGCCCTTCATTAGATTGGAGTACACCTCTCTCTGCAGAGATACCAGATAAGACTGGTGGAACAGACTGGGGGTCTTATAAAGAGGTGGTGGGTCTCTGAAGTAAAGCCAGTCCCCTACTTTAGTGTCCAGATATGGAACAATGTCCAAATCAGTAGAACTCTTTGGAAAGTCTCTTTTCTGGGAACTCAACTCAGACTATGTTCCTTTAATTCACGGTCAACTAGAGCAAGACAATGACCCTGCTTTTCCCTTCTGTCATGAAGGCAGTGCTTGCTATTTGGAGCTGTGTCGGGCACTGCCAAACATCACTCTCTCAGAGATCTCCCCTTAGTAGAAGCAAATGACTTCCTAACTCTGGACACCTCTCACTACACCAGGTAGCTTCCATACACCAGGGATTGCCTTAACCACCTCTCTCACTGAACCAAGCTACTTTCATACACTGGGTACTGCTAAAATGATGCAGGGAGTTTCTGTACACTGAGGACTGCTTACATCAAGCAGGGAGCTTCTGTAATCTGAGGACTGCTTACATGAAGCAGGGAACTTCTGGACACTGGGGACTGTTAATATGAAGCAAAGAGCTTCTGTACACTGCGGACTGCCATAGGAGGAAGTGACTTCTGTACAGAGAAGAAGAGGAAGAGGCATCACCCTTCATACTGGCTGTTTAGGCCCAGTGACTTACTGCCAAGTCCCAAAAGCTGTTGGGCCACAAACAAATAAATGGGCAACTGTCTAAGCACATACGTGCCATGCACTCAAGACAGGCAGTTTGAGTCTCCCATACTACCTTTTTATGCCCACATTTACCAGGACTTTGAGCCATTATTAGATGCTAAAAGTAAACATATAAATACAACAATGAACTTGAACACTAAAATGGTAAGAAATACTTACCCTGATACCAGTTACTATCTGAGGGATGAAGCACAAGAAGCACCACTTCACTAACAATGTACTCAAAGCCATCAAAATCAGTGAAAACGGACACAGAGACATAGAAATAAACTAACGACTGGGGAAAAATAAACAAATACAACACAAAAAAGGATAGAATTGACAGGAGAAATTCCAGAAACAACTGATGAAGTGTTGAGCTTCCAAGAGACACATGTAAAAATGCATTAAGTCCAAGGAAAAAAATGAAGATATTCCAATTGTCAAACTGGCAGTGATCATGTTTTTTATTCCAGACCTCCAATTATTAACTAGAAGAATAATAATGCCTTTGTACTGGGGACATGTGCCAAGAAAACACGTATCAATGCAATAATAACAGGTAATATATTACTGCTCATATATTGTTTAAAAAGTTGGTTTGCATTTTATAGAAATGTGGAGTAATTATACGTAATCACAAACATGTGAATCTAACTAGTCAGTATTGTGGGTTATTTCTCTTGCTTTCCTTTAGTTTATGTTAGCTTTACAAATAGTTTTAACACACTATCAGCTATATCCTGCCATGGAAACAGGAACTACATTCCTATCTCAGGGTTATATCAAGGCTGCCAATCTGTGCTTGTCGGAACCCACAACCACTGGCTTACCAGTCTGATGCTGAGAAGAAAAATTTTCAAAACATAAAACAAACTGATTATCTAGCTACAAATTGAGAATTATTTCTAGATGCACTTAATTAAATTACTATGCACTTATTCTGCTCATAAACCCAATGGATTATCTTCATGACTGTCATTGTAGAGTAGATATAATAGTTGTGCATGTTAAGCCTACATTGGGGAAAATGAATACATTTTACCAACAATAAGTGGTATGAAATATGAAGAGACTATAATAATATTATGGGTTAAAATGTTAGCATGCAAGGCATGACACACTATCAAGTGACCATGACCTATAATTCAACAGCAAATCATTTCATGTTATTTACTGACTAAAATTACTAAATACAATAGTAATTATTAAATAAATTGGTCAACCAACCCCCCACAAATATATTTTTATGTATATCTATATTGTGTGTTTAACCTTTTTCTATGATTGTTGATTGTAAGGGTAATTTGTAAACAACATATTACATATCTATCTTTTGTCCATGATTGTAGATTACATTTCAAGATGATCTAACATGCTGACATGGCCTTGTGACCTTTGAAGGTTCTAGAAATCATACCTGTTTTTATAAATAAGTTGTTTACTGATATTTGAGTTCAAGGTCTAACCTTAGAAATTTCTAGAAGAGAATTTGTTTACGAATTTGATGGGAAAATGACCCACCTATCTTTTTGTGTCTTACACTTTTATTTAACATTGAAATAAATTTTGTTTATTTCATTCCTACTATAAGATCAGCTCTAAAATCATTGTCAGTTGTGTTCAGATATAATTTCAGAGGATCGTTTATTTAAAAATCATTCACTGCAATTACAAAGTGCTCACTGACATTTTGGACTAAATCACTACTTTGGGACTATTGTGAATTCATTCAAGGACATTCTTGATTACATGATTGTGATACATCAGGACCCTCATATCAGCTTATCCAAGGCTATCATCAGCACATTCAATACTAGAATTCATTCAGAATATTCTTGGACTTGTGATTGAACTAATAGGATTATTTGGGATTTAATTTGCAATACTGTAAGTTCGTTAAACTTTCACTTTGTAATCTTGGTAGATAATTGTTTTGTTAAATTTTTACCAAACTCATTGGTTTAGATATGTTTGTGTGATACTAAGATTCGTGCACATACATGAAGTTATTACTGAAGCAATTTCAACAATACATTCAAAGGTAAATTAATGAATATTAATGGAATACAAAAGAACTGGCTGTATATTTTATGGATTATTAGTGCTGATCCTTTTTCATTTTATAGACAGTATTCTCTACTTGAGTAAAAGACTTTATAACACCATTACTTCCTCATTTTTAACATAAAGTAAGAAACAATTTCACTTGATTCAATTAAAATACAAATACTATGACTGTGCCCTGGAAATTTCATTAACAGCTGTGTTAATCTGTCAACATGATTTTAACAGTATGAACAAAACATGCCTGTTTCTTAGATTTGTCAGACTGATCAATTTCAAGAGAAAAAATCCAGAGTGGTAAATCAATTACTGAGTCTTGAATGAAAAATTACATTTCATTGGAGCTTTACAGTAAGGATTCTTATGGTTTTTTAAAAACATTTCATGTGTACAGTGAATAGGAACCAATAATGGATAAAAAAGCAACTAATTTTAGCCATACCTTGCAGGTAGGATGCACTGAGATGTGCAAAAAACAGTGAAGAGAGATTATTCTTTCCATCCTAAATTGGAACTATTGACATATGTTTCACAAAAATCTGACATTAAGATTGAAAATTCAGGTCCAAAGTCCTTATAGATGTGTATAACAGGCAAGGGCGAAGTTCCATGCACTCAAAACTGTTCCTAAATACAACCTGATCCTGCAATAATAATGCCTAATTCATAGGTACATGCTTATAAAAAAAAAATCCTCTAAATACACACAACTGTGAACTTAACAAATGTATGAGAAGAAAACAAAAACCCTCCTCCCTGAATGAGAAATGTAGGTGACTAGAAGTACAAAGAAAAGATGGTAAATATAAAAAATGGGATACCTTAGAACACAGTCATCATTTGTATAATAAAATTTCTTACAATTCAAACAGCAACAATATATATATATATATATATATATATATATATATATATATATATATATATATATATATATATATATATATATATATGTGTGTGTGTGTGTGTGTGTGTGTGTGTGTGTGTATATGTATGTATCTGACTCTCCCATTTGTTATTCTACAGGATACAGTATAATAAAGGATCTTGTGGAAAAATGTCACATTAAAATATACAACAACAAAGTTATCTTAATACTGATGACAACAGACCCCACAAAGGACAGTATACATACATCCAAAGCAAGTATGCTGAAAGAGTGTAGAATATATAAGATATAATGATACTAATTTTGTCCAACTGCAAAACTTTACGAGACATCCGGGGCAGTTCTCGTATTTTCTCATCTGATTCATCCAGGAATTTGTGACTTTTGTAATAGGCATCTAACATTTCCTCTTTCTCTTGGTATCTGTCATACAACCACTTTGTCCTGCCATCAATATCTTTAGGAATTTCTGCCACAGGATATGCTCTGTAATGGACAATTGTTTGGCATGGAGGCCAATAGCCAATCAGCATCCCATGCATATCAAGGGGCTTACCATCTGGATAAGCTACTGTCACATCTATCACCCATTTAACACAACCTGATCCTGGAAATTTCTCTGAAAGGAAAACCAAATCTTACAATCGAATAATATGAAATAAACAAAGCTTTAAATCAGTGGCCTGCTTGACTGACTTATTGTGACATCCTGTGTATGGCTTTAAATTAGTGGCCTGCTTGACTGACTTATTGTGACATCCTGTGTATGGCTTTAAATTAGTGGCCTGCTTGACTGACTTATTGTGACATCCTGTGTATGGCTTTAAATTAGTGGCATGCTTGACTGGCTTATTGTGACATCCTGTGTATGCATAATGATGTAGTGTTACATTTTTAAGACTGCCTGCACTAGGAAATATGCATCTTTTTAGCCAGTGTCAAATTTTTTTAAATGCATGACACAGAATATCTTATTGTGTTTTTTTTATATAAATGTAAGTCTATTTTTTTTTCTTTAGTAAGAATAATTAATTTATTACAAACTTTCCAAATGGCTTCAAAATAGGTATGCAACTACTGCTTCATTGGAAAGTAAAGGCCAATGTCTGTCTGATCTATTTGATGCCTATGGCTTCTTCTTTCCTCCATGCTCAATTCAGTTTCAATTACACCAACATACCAACATACAAACCTCAAGGTGTTAAAATTATTTCCAATCCAGTACATGTACTATGTAAAATCTACACATTGCAACAAATTAACATCAAAGCTTGCTATGCTCAGAATAATCTGAGTGTCACAATTAAGAACACTAATTACCACATTCAGGACCTTATACAACCCTAAAATCTATTAAGAGTAAGTAATCTAGAAGTGCTGATCCATGAATTTTTCTAAGGGGTTTCAATTTTAAGAAGAAATTGATTTGTTTTCCTTACAATAGTCAAGTTTTCATTTTTCACTAAAATGTTTAATATTTAACTGAAAAAGAGGTTAACTGATTGATACCCACTCTCCAAATGCATAAACTTGCTACTGTTCTTGCAGATTTAAAAAAATCATTTGTAAAAAATATCTATGGAATTATATGAAATGATTTAGTTGTGTTTTCTCTGTTACGCTAAGTAAAACCATCCAAACAATTTCATCAATGAACTTACACTAGAACAAATTTTTTCTGCCAAACCCTTTTCTCTTTGTGGCATAATGACCCTGACATTTGATCTCCAAATCAATAGATTTCTTCCCTACCTTGAGTGCATGCCTTCTATCATGGGTCATGCAGATTAGGTAAGACAAAAATCCAGGACTTCTCCAAGCAACATGCAAAACTGCTGCCTGTCTGCCTACTGCTTAGATGCCAGCCAGAATCATAACAGAGTGGGCAAAGAATGAATAGCCAGTCTATCTGCCCAATTGGATTTTTACAAATATCAAGTAAATTTAATTTACAAATTTTATCTCTATTATGCTATTTATAGAAATATTAAAAACCAAGTGAAAAATAAATAATTGTGAATTGTTTCTGATAACCATTTATGGATCTGGGTGATATGAGAAAATAAATAACTCACATTTAATCTGCATTCACTAAATGCTGATAACTCCAAATAAACACTCTTCGGTGTGTGTGCCATGTCTAATGACAAATGCTAGTTCTAATCCCAAACATCAACATGTTGAGGTATTTGGATGCCTGCACAGCATCAACAACTAAAACAACAGCATTTGTAGCAAAGTAAAAGATAACTCTTCAAAAGGAGAATCATTCTGATGGTGCAAAAACACAACAGATGATCCCATCTTAAACTGAAGGTGTCCATCCGCTGCCCATGCCCAGTGTTCTGGGACTTTGATGAGATAAAAGTCAAGCTTGTTGCTCAATCTCAATGAAGAACCCTTCCTGGACTGAATGTCTGCCAAGATATTCATCTCACTTGGAATATGGTGGACATTGTTCTCCTAGAAGCTACCCAGACGAAGAGGTTCCAAACATGCATGACAAGAATATAATAATAATAATAATAATAATAATAATGTGGACTTAATAAAGTGACTAGTCTTAGGACTCTAAGCACTTTACCATATTAATAACTCATAAAACATATGCAACAACAAGATTACAAATACAAGCACCATGAAATTAAAAAACAAAAATATGCTGACAATAATTAAGGAAGTAAACATTATTAAGCATTTAAGTCTGTTTTTGTAGTCAAATTAGGTGAGATTTAAGAGCACACTTGAATGAGATCAGTGTTCTTGTGTCCAAGATAGATGGGCAATTCGTTTCATGAATCGGGGACTTGGTACACAAAAGAACATAGCCTATATGAGTTTGTTTTTACATTGGGAACAATGAGAATACAAGTGTCAGAAGAGAAGCATACAATTCTAGATGGGGTGTACACATGGGTGAGGTCAGACAGGTATATTGCACTGGAGCCAGTCAATGAAATGTAGCATAGTGAACCAATGTTGTATTGATAATAGAAGATAGAAGATAAGAGACAAACCAGATAACAGTGAATTACAATAGTCTAGTCTTGAAAACCAGATAACAGTGAATTACAATAGTCTAGTCTTGAAAACCAGATAACAGTGAATTACAATAGTCTAGTCTTGAATGTAATAAAGAACATACAAATGTTTTAGTGGTATCAACCAAAATAAAACTGCAAATGGAGCCAATGCAACTCACCTCTAGATATGAAGCCTTGTGTATGTTTATTACATACTGGTGTAATGTGTGTACTGCTGAGAGTGACATCTACATGTGTGTAACTGCTCTTTGCATTTCTGACTCAAACATAAATTCTACATGTGTGTAACTGCTCTTTGCATTTCTGACTCAAACATAAAAAGTATCAAGATGAACAAGTGGAGGGATGTGAATGTGATTATAAATCTGACTGACCAGGTAATGGTGGTCTTCTGTTTTCTCTTATATAGTTAGGTAAATTGATCAATTTGTAAATTTGGGTGAGAAACAGTTTAAACTACAACATTAATTGATGCAGTATTGCTTAACCTAGATTTTAGAAATGATTGTACACTGGATGCACTGAAGACAAACAGAAAGAAGAATTTAAAAACTAAAGCGTTAATGGTTTAGGTATAATTATATTAACAGAAATTAACCTCTTTAAAAAATAAACAAGAAGCAACAATATTTTTTCTTGATAATACAGTATATCTTCCCAAATTATCAAATCCAACTCATTTATTTGGGCATTGAAACTTTGTAGTACATAAACAATTGGTGTAATTAGTGCAAGATCTTGGGAGCCATGCCTAGACTGTACTATATCTGAATTTGTGTTATAATGAAGTGTCTTAGGTTTCACTGCTGTAGTAGTAGTAAGCAACAACTTGTCCAAAGCACATCAAAGCATTAATTTATTCTTCCCCATTTTAATGTTGTCAATAAATTAATTGTACAAAGATCATATCCACACTCATGACTTCTTTTCAATATTTTATATTGCAATCTGGACAACATAAAGTCTAACTATGGCAGAATAAATTAAATGAAGATTTATTGTTACCAGTCCTTTAATTAGGGGAGCTTAGTGGTATCTCAGCAACATTCCAAGTTTAAGGTGTATAGCTGAGGGTGAGATGCTAATATAATTTCTTTATTGATCTGTCTAATGAAAACACTAATACTTTCAAGTAACATCAGTTGTTCTTGAAGGTTGTATTTGCCTTCTTGTTTCTTGTCATTTGTTTCTGTATTCAAATATATTGTATTGATTAATACTGGCCGCCATGTATAGCCTATCGTGTGCTGAAAAATGGCATTAAACCCTACAACAACAACAACAACAACATTATTATTATTATTATAATTATTATACAAATGTGTCACTATCTCTACTGCTACTGTCAGCATACATAAAACATGATCAAACTGGAAGTGATTGTTTTCTTTCTCACTACCTGCTATGCTGGACACTCACTACCTGGAATCTGTAGTTATATGAGCCATTTATGTGAATTAAAGGTTGGTAGGCATGCTTTCTGAATGGCATATAGGACGGTACAATTATAAGGAATAATGATAAATCAATCTCTCCTCTCCATTTATTAATTATTCTGATCTATTTAAAACTGCAAATGTTATGATATGATGGCGCTGTAGAGTATAGCTCTCACTGGCATAAGTGTGAAAAATGTACACCGTAAAAGCTGTAAGATATCAAATAAACTGAGAAAATACAGTAAAATGAAAAATATTCATTAAGGTTTTATTCTGGGAAATGTGTGGGTAAAATATGCATGAACTTAAATGCATTACAAAGAAATAGTATTGTTAAGCAAAAGTTAGATCAACAATGTTCCCCCAACAACAAAATCATCTAATTACTTCTAGATTATGCAAATGTATCCCCACTAATATTTCTGACTTTACAGTACTAACAGGGCATACCTTATTCATAAAACATATATCTGTAAATGTTTTAAT
This sequence comes from Sinohyriopsis cumingii, assembly GCA_028554795.2. Taxonomy (NCBI): domain Eukaryota; kingdom Metazoa; phylum Mollusca; class Bivalvia; order Unionida; family Unionidae; genus Sinohyriopsis; species Sinohyriopsis cumingii. The sequence goes on from CM068825.1 coordinate 40,107,841, forward strand.
ATGCAATGTGTGATTTGCTGTACCTCTCTCTCCCTCTCCCCATATGTTTACCCAACACGCCAAAACCACTTGTTAAAATTAAGCAGTAAGCATTATTTTGCAAAAGATGGCATCCTTAAATAAGATGTTAGAACTCACTTTGAAGTGGGTGGGTGTAAACTAAGGTTTAATTTTAATGTTAATGATGAGCTACATTACAATCACTACCAACATAATGTGGGTTCAGCAAAACGGGTTATCTTGCCTACAAACTATATAATTCCAATGCTTCTGACTAGCTACACTTTTAACACAATACTTAACACGGAATCTTAAAACCATACACATGATTAACCTCCCCACTAAAAACTAAAATAAAGCCAATTAATATAAACTTGACACAAAACTGTAACTGACATTTTGTATTGACCTTGACAACAAGGATATTGTGGCAAGTGATCAAGCTGTAGAATGAATCATACATTCCAAGTGTGAAGAAAAGCCATCAGTCAAAAGTTTAGGAAATATAATCAAATAAAAACTTTAAGCAAAATCTTAATGCAAATTTCATATGACTGCAACCTGTACCCTTGGTCAAGGCTAATTATGCATCTCACAGAATGAATTATATTAGCATCATGATGATTCAAACAAGGCATGAAGAAAATCCATCAACAATTTTTAAAAAAATAAACAAATGAAAACTTCAACCCATGTGTCAAAAGGGAAAGTGAATGTGTCATAGAATGAACTGTCTTAGCTTCATAATGATTCTAACTAGGTATGAAGTAAATCCCTTAAAATTTTTAGAAAATATAAACAAATAAATACTTTACCCCATGGTGAAAGGGGTACATGAATGTGTCAAAGAAAGAACTGTCTTAGCTTCATAATCCCAAGTAAAAAGAAAATTATTAACCAAGGGGTTTACAAAACATAAGCATGCTAATTGAATGCATTGTCTTAGCTTCATAATGATTCATGCCAAATATGGTTAGAATCTATGAAGAGGTTAGGAAATGTATGCAGATGAAAACCTTTAAGCAAAGCTGTAACAAATTCTTAATAATACTGACGATGCCAGAGCTGAAGAAGCATCAGCTATGTTTTGCTTCCAGTAAAAAAGACTTGTCAAAAATTAGCTAAACATGATGTATATTCTCAGCAACAATTATTAGCACACTTTGTAATGACTAGATGGAACAATAATGTCCCAGTGTCTGCAAACTGGCCACAACATATAACCTAAGCAAGGCGTGACTTACTGTAACAATATATGTCCACTCCACTGTCATGGTAGGGCATAAAATTGCATTCAATGACAATACAAAAGGTTATAATCAATAAATTATATCTAGCACCAAATGGAAAGCAACACAAATACCCAATCCATTCATTCATGTAATAATAATAATAATAATGAGGACTTTGTATAGCGCCTAATCTTTAGAAGCTCTAAGCGCTTTACAACATTAGACAACACCTATAAGCCTATAAGATAAAAAACATATAATGAAATGATTACAAAAACAAACACCATGAAATTAGAAAACATAAAAAAAACATGCTGAGAATATTTAAGGTAGGAAACATTATTCAGTCTTTTAAGTTTGTTCATGCAGACAAAATAACTGAGTTTTGAGAGCCCTCTTGAATGTGATCACTATGTCTTTGTGTCTAAGTTCAGTGGGCAATTCATTCCACATTGCTGGGCCCTGGTATGCAAAAGAACACTGTCCATATGACTTTGTTTTCATAGTGGGAATAATGAGTATAAGATTGTCAGAAGAGGAGCATAAGTATCTTGCTGGTGTATACACATGGGTGAGGTAGGATAGGTATGTTGGACTAAAGTCTGACAGTGAAACATAGCACAGAGAACAAATTTTGTGTTTGATTCTGGATTGAATGGATAGCCAGTGTAGGGTACAGAACAGCAGGGAGGTGTGCTCTGATCGTGGTACTCTAAGTATGATCCGAGCAGCTGTGTTTTTAACTTTCTGAAGCTTCTGGAGCAGATATTGAGATGAACCACACAGAATTGAGTTACAATAGTCCAATCTTGAAAGTACTAATGAACACACAAGTATTTTAGTGGCATCCACTGAAAGATATTTGCAAATTGAGCTGATGCGTCTCAGCTCAAGATATGCAGCCTTGCATATGTTCATGACATGTTGGTGCAATGTGAGAGTACTATCCAGAGTAACACCTAGGTTTCGTACTGATTGTGTGAATTTCATGTTGGTGTTGCTGATACTTATTGTTTGAGGTAAAGGATTTGAATGAGAAAGTCTTTGTGTTGTGATCAGAATGGCTCCAGTTTTATCATCATTCATCTGCAGCTTGTTACATGTCATTCATGATTTCACATCAGAAATGTACCTCTCTACACCTTGGATGGTAGCATCAACTTCAGTTGGGTGGCTAGATTTGTATATTTGGGTGTCATCAGCGTACAGTTGGTGAGAACTGGATGATGATCTATGACACTTGAGAGCGACTGAGTGTACAGAATGAAGAGAACTGGTCCAACAACAGACCCCTGTGGAAAACCACAACATAGATCAAATGGGCTGGAGTGTATTCCATTTGCAGATACAATTTGTGTCCTGTTGACCAAGTAGGACTTGAACCACAGTAAGGCTGTATCATGAATGTCAAATACATGCTGGAGATGGTGAAGTAATATATCATGGTCTATTGTGTCAAATGCTGCAGACAAATCAAGGAGGGTGAGGACTGTAATCTTTCCGCTATCCAATGCAGAGAGAATGTCATTAACTACTTTTAGAAGAGTAGTTTCAGTACTGTGGCAAGGGCGATATGCAGATTGTACATTGCTAAAAAGACTGTTTGAATTCAGATGAGATACAAGCTGGGATAGAATAACCTTTTCTAAGATTTTTTATATGAATGAGAGATTAGAAACTGGGCAGTAGTTCTTTAAATCATTATGGTCTAGTGTTGGTTTCTTCAGCAAAGGCTTTACAATGGCAGTTTTAAAAAAATGATGGGAATTCCCCGGATGAGAGAGAGGTATTAATAACATCAGTTAGTGAAGGCAATACTGGATCTAAGCACTCAAGCAGCACTGATGTTGGAATTGGATCAAGTTCACATGACTTTGGTGCACTCTTCATCAGGACTGAACGTACAAAAGTACAAAATCCATAGAGACAGGTTCAAATGCTGCCAATGGTTGCCGCTCAAATTCTGTATCCCAACTGTATGGTGATGACGAGTCAATTGAGATTGTGGTGTCAAGCTTATCTCTAATGGCTTGTACTTTGTCACAGAAGAAATTTGCAAACATGTCCGGAAGGTCGACTGGAGAGAAGGTAGTTGGAAGTGGTGTAGATTTATTACTTGATATTACCTTGTTAGTAATTTCGAAGAGCTCTTTGCAGCTGGAACTTTCCATGATCTTAGTAGTGTAGTGGGCTGATTTCGCTGCAAGGACTATATTTGTGACATTCTTCTTAGTGACTTCATAGATTTGCTTATGAATAGTGAGTCTGGTGGAAAGCCAGAGCCTCTCAGCTTTACGGCGGTTTCTTTTAGCAGTGCAAAGCTGGTCCCTAACACTGCTATACCATGGAGAACACTTTTGAATTGATACTCTGCACTTGGTAGCTGGGGCATGTTTGTCAAGCAATGAACGCAGGCAGTTATCGAGTTGTTCTGCAGTAGGAGGTAAGCAAGTTGTTAGGTTAGCTTGGATGTCGTGCATTAATTTGGTTCTATTTATCATACGGAGGTTTCTCTTAGTAGCAGATAAAGGTGGAGGGTTAGGGACTGATACGTCAAGATGGCATATAATGCAGAGGTGATCTGATGCAAGGTCATGGGATACCAGGGAGGACCGTAGAATGTTATCATCAGGTCTATGAAGAATCCAGTCTAAAATGTGACCAGGTTTATGGGTGGGTTGATTAACTGACTGTTTGAGGTTGAAAACATTAATGGAATCTAGGAGTTTTGATGTTTGAGTTTCCGGGACAGTCAAAGTGAAAGTTGAAATCTCCAAGAATAATCAGGTTGCCACCTATCAAATTTCCATAGTCAAGGAGATTAGGAAACTGCTCCAAAAAGAGAGAGTCAGCCAGCTTGTTTTTTCTACTAGGAGGAGGGCGGTATAGGCAGAAAAAATGGACAGACCTTTTCTCCAGTGTTAGTATGGTTTGGACTAGTTCAAACGATGTGTGGTCGAAACTGAATGTTGTGGCGTGGTTAAGACGTTTTATCATGGAGTTCTTTGTGATGACAGCAATTCCACCTCTGCGAGAATTACGAGGGAACGACTTCATGGAGTAACCAGTGGGTGTTAGAACCGCACACTTGGGCTCATCGCCTGATGTTTTTAGCCATGTTTCTGTCAGAAAAAATACGTCAATTTTCTGGTCGTTGATAAAATTAACTATTTCTGTGCGCTTTTCCGGTGGTCCTACTGACTGGGCATTGAATAATGCAATGCGCAGAGGTATTTCTTGGATAGTTGACATAAAGGTTGACAAATTAATTGGGATTTGAATTAGGTTATCTAAATTAACGGTCAAATTTTTTTTAAATGGTTGTGCCAAAATAAGGGAGATAACTGGAATTCTTCTTCCTGTTCTACGCCGGCCAGCTTTGGAACAACGTTTCTTTTTTCACTTCTGTCTACATTTAGGTAATGATGAATGTAGTCCCAGTTCATTTAGTCTAGAGCACAATGTAGTGTGGAGAGCCAAGGAGTGATCATTTAAAGCAATTCAAGAGGGTCCATCGTAGCATAAACGGGTTGACTGGCGAGTATCATATGATGGCGGTTTGTTCAAAAACAGTGGAGCAAGACACTGAGGAAAAAGTCTAATTGTTCTCATTTCCAAAACAAGGAGATGAAGAAACACATACGAATTTAATAGCCAATACATAATGAACACAATAATGAAGATGAAAACAGGCAACAAGCACAAATATCATGAAAACGGCACTAAAAAACGGAACAGCTGCTTCAAGCCAGTTAAGCGATAGTGGCCATCTTGTTTCTTGTAGCCCAATGCCTTTGCAATGCATGGCCAGCAACACAAATACCCAATCCATTCAACCATACACCCCGATGCTTTTACAGTGTATGGCCAGCAACACAAATACCCAATCCATTCATCCATGTACCCCATGCCTTTGCACTGCATGGTCAGCAACACAAATACCCAATCCATTCATCCATGTACCCCAATGCCTTTGCACTGCATGGTCAGCAACACAAATACAACAATCATTCATCCATGTACCCCAATGCCTTTGCACTGCATGGCCAGCAACACAAATACCCAATCCGTTCATCCATGTACCCCAATGCCTTTGCACTGCATGGTCAGCAACACAAATACCTAATCCATTCATCCATGTACCCCAAGGCCTTTGCACTGCATGGCCAGCAACACAAATACCCACTCCATTCATCCATGTACCCCAATGCCTTTGCACTGCATGGCCAGCAACACAAATACCCAATCCATTCATCCATGTACCCCAATACCTTTGCAGTGCATGGCCAGCAACACAAATACCCACTCCATTCATCCATGTACCCCAATGCCTTTGCACTGCATGGCCAGCAACACAAATACCCACTCCATTCATCCATCCATGTACCCCAATGCCTTTGCACTGCATGGCCAGCAACACAAATACCCCAGTCCATTCATCCAAGTACCCCAATGCCTTTGCACTGCATGGCCAGCAACACAAATACCCAATCCATTCATCCATGTACCCCAATGCCTTTGCAGTGCATGGCCAGCAACGCCAATACCCACTCCATTCATCCATGTACCCCAATGCCTTTGCACTGCATGGCCAGCAACACAAATACCCACTCCATTCATCCATGTACCCCAATGCCTTTGCACTGCATGGCCAACAACACAAATACCCCAATGCCTTTGCATTGCAACATGTTTGTACAGTAAAACCTGTCTTATGAGACCACTACTTCTGCCCAAATTTTTTTTTTTCAAGACCGTGATCTCTCATAACAGGTTTTGTGCAAGATGCTGCTGTTTTAAGAAGGGAAAATATCCACAATTGCTGTACTTTTTTGTTACTCATAATTCTTGTAAAAAAACTGCAATCATTTCATATCAATGTAATTTTGTATACTAATAAAGATATACATCTATCGTAAAACATTTACAATTATATTTAAAGATTATGTGTACATGTTGGTTAGCATATGATTTGCTGATTTGTGATGTAATATTAATTTATCCTGTCTAAAAGTTAATTTGACATGTCAATCAATTTCAGACTCACTTCAAATGAAGCAGAAAAACTGCACAGTTATTTATAATAACACTGCCTGCATATGAATTAGTGACTCTGATCAGAATTTATGTAGGTGTGTGTGTCTGTGTTTGATCTGGATTTTTAACGTAGCTTTAACAATTTTTTAGTCATATCACTATGATGTCTGCAGTGTGGCAATTTATAGTGATGTCTTGCACTGAGGCATCATGCCAAAGACATGTATCATGATGTCAAACCCAGTCACATTATCCTGACACCAGGCTGACCAGTCCAAATAATAACCTTTTAATGCTGAGTGCCTAGCAAGGCAGTTGTTAGTACCATTTTTATAAGTCGTTGGTATGACTTGGTTGGGGTAATTTATGTAAATAAAGAACATATGTGTACCAATGAATGAAATGAAAAGACAGAATTGTCCCACCCAGAAACAAAATAAATTTATTTAAAGAAAAAACCAAAATGTTTAATTCACCTAAAACATGTAAAGAATAACTAGAGAAACAAAGGGTGTAACAAGTTTGCTACAGTGACCACATAACTTGGTGTGGTATTAAACAACAGTAACATAATAAAAAAATCAACAAACAATACAAACCTTTTATAAATACAATCAAATCAGGAGGAAAAAAGTAACTTATTAAACACATGGGCAAAGACCTCATTCACCCCAGGCATTATGGATTATCTCCAATGACACACAACATACTTGACCGCTACAATAAAGACTTTTTAAAAAGAGGTCTAATTAGGGCATTACTGGGGTTTTGCAGTTTTTCACAAAGATAAATAAACAATACAAAACCTTCAAACTGACTAGGTATGTCAGTGACAGCTCTTTTTTAAGAGGTAATGGTTTAATCATAATGGGGATTCACAGGACATTGGTAATATAATGGCAGTTAGTGAAATATACTTTAGTCCAGTTTACGGTTTATACCAAATAATTGCTACCTGTATCACCTACAAATTAAAAAACCACTAGCCAGACTCATCTGTCTTTTTTATAGTGCATAAATTCTCTCATAAAAGGCTGTCACTACAAAGAATTCAACAAAGGTCAGTGGTATTTATCTCTGTTTTTATGCTACAGCTGTGCATAATAGTGTTGTGTTAAAACAATATGTCCTTTGTCTACAGACAGTCCTGAGCAGTTGTGGTTACAATGGATTAAATAAACGTCGGTGTGTTCATTTGTTATTCTGAAACAATCATTCATACCAGTGTCAAAATGCATATTTTTGCAAGAAAATTGTGATTGCTGGTCATGTTCTTTGTGTGGTGGCTGATGACAGTCCATTTATATAAAAAAAAATCAATTTGTGCATGATGATTGTGGTAATAAATGACAGGTGGTTGCTCATAGCAGAGGTCACTCAAGACAGGTTTTACTTTAATACCTACCAATGGAAAACTTGGAATTCTCCAATCTAAGAAACCATATGAATACTTTTCAAATAAATAATACACAAATAGCTTTCAAATGTAGGTCTATACTGAATCTGGAGTAAAAATGGGATAAATTCACTGAATTCCTGGTCTTAAACTTCTTACACCTGGTGTCACCATGTGTTATCGTGTTTACGAACACAAGTTGCATATAACAAACTGCTGCAAAATGGGTGCATCAAACACTGAGAAATATGTGACAGTTAAAAAAATCTTAGCAGACTTCCATATCATGGGAAAACTGCTCATACAAAACATCTTTAAAACTGTTTCTTTAATTCCTGCCTCAATATCCAAGACAACATTCACAAACGAATAAATTATGCGATCCCTTTGAATATCCCTATTAGATATCTAAAGTGAATGGCTGTTTGCTAAATTTTTCCTACTTACCCAACACAATCCCATTTAGAGGTTCAGCATTACCTACTGTGTCCAGTACCACATTCATGGCTCCAACACGTGGGAGTACCACATTCTCTAATATGGGAAGATCATGTTTCTTAGCATATCTGAAAAGAAAATTCTTGACATATTTATTGCTATAAAACTGGCTTCAAAATTTTAATTAATAAGAGACACTGAATGCCAGTAGCAAATTATATATTTTTCATACACCCATTTATGTACTTTTTAACTTTTCATGCACAATACATACAGTGACTTGACCATGTTACACTAGTGCTAGTATAGGGTGTAGTTCAGTGAACATATACTAGTGTTGTATTCTAACAGTGGTTGTACTACACCCATCAGGCATAAATTGGTGTAGTAAATCCTGTGCTAGAATAAGACACCAGTATATGTCACTGAACAACACCCTGCACTAGCCCTAGTGTAACATGGTCAAGTCACTGTATGTACTATGCACTCACTTTACATCTATCCCTAGTGTAACATGGTCAAGTCACTGTATATGCTATGCACTCAGTTCACAACTAACCCTAGTGTAACATGGCCAAGTCACTGTATGTACTATGCACTCACTTCACAACTAGCCCTAGTGTAACATGGCCAAGTCACTGTATGTACCATGCACTCACTTCACATCTATCCCTAGTGTAACATGGCCAAGTCACTGTATGTACTATGGGATCTATCTGGCTAATCTGTAGAACTTGCTGCAGTTCGTGACTCTACAGGCTATCAGTGAATATCAAAATTTAATACTGCACAGTAGCGTTGCTTAGGCCTGTCTCCACCTGTAACACATGTAAAGTCAGTGTAGTGGATTCAACACTTAGCCTGTTTTCATAGTAGATGCTAATAACCTCAGGGTTTCTGTAATCATGCAATGTCATTTGTGCCTGATTATTTCTGAAGTCCTTACATCATGCAGTTAATTGAAGCTATTTTGCCTCAGTTTAAACATTCCAACCGTTAACTTGCAAACATTTTTAAAAAAAACTTTTATCAGTTGCCATGACAGACTAGAAGATTTACATGAAATGCATTAAGACACAAGAAAAGTCAATAAGGTTAGTCATAAAATCACTAAGAATAAAATTCTGTGAAGTGTATCTGATGACTATACACAAAACTTAGCAATTGTAATTTGCTAGCAGGCTTTTCATTTCTATCTAGTTTTGTTAATGAATGAAAGTAGTGTAAAATGATTGGAGAAAAAAAAGACTGTTACAATGGTAAAATTTATAAATAAACAGAGACAATATTATTCTGTTTATCTATTTATCATATGACAGTCTGCTTTCAGTCCGTTAAATTGATCTGACCTTGACCTGTACAACAGAAAACTCTTGCATGAATACTCACAGGTAATATTCCAAATTATCTTACCTCAGAGCAACTGACTAAATTTTTTTAACGCAGATTAAATACATCAATTTATTCACAATAAAAGAAATGAAAAAATAACAGCATTAAATTAATAAGAAAACAAAGAAAAGTAAAAACACAAAAACAAATTATCAAAGTGTTTAAATATAACATAAATTTTATTAAAAATCATGTTTTGGAAAACTTGGAAATTATGGACAAACATTTCCAATTCACTGAAACCAAAATGCAATGAAGTAGTCAGGAAAGGTTCCCTATAAATGATAAAACAAGAAGAACTATGAACAAGTAAAAACTGATTTGTGTTTATGTCTATTTAATCCTAAGCTTGGTTTGAATGGTATACTTCCAGGGAAACCTTGCAATAAAAATGTACTTTACAGATGGTACAGCCATACACAGTGTCTGTTCTCTGACCTCTTGGACAAAGAACAAAATTATGGAGCAAGTTGATCTCTTCCAGGCTATGAGAACAAGAACATGGTGCAGGTTGATCTCTACTTGACCATGAGAACAAGATCACAGTGCAAACAGTTCTCTTCCTGGCTATGAAAAATGACCATGGTTCAAGCTGATCTCTTCCTGGCTATGAGAACAAGATCATGGTGCAAGATGATCTCTTTCTGGCCATGAGAATAAGATTACAGTGCATTTTTTTTATCTTAATGGCCATGAGAACAAGATCAAAGTGCAAGCTGATCTCTTTCTGGCTATGAGAAAAGACCATGGAGCAAGATGATCTCTTCCTGGCTATGAGAACAAGATCATGGAGCAAGATGATCTCTTCCTGGCTATGAAAAAAGACCATGGTTCAAGCTGGAGAATAAGATCATGGTGCAAGGTGATTGTAACAAGATAACCAAGTGGGATTTCGGATTCATAACAGAACACTTTTGATGGTAACACATATACAATGTTTAATGATAAATGACTTGAATGAGAAAATAATTATGATTTATGCATACGTATATAATATCCAAATATTGGATCAATTAACATAATCCACATGAACTAAATAATAAAAATACAAATAAATGACTTGACACAGTACAAGCACAAGGGGTGAATGATTCACAGTGATTTCACAATGAAAGAACAATGTTTTTTTTACTCAAAAAGTAAAACAAATGTAGTATTTTACTCATTTAGTAAAATGTATTCGCTCAAACAGTGAAATTATATAAACAAAAGGGACAGATATACAAATTATCTTTACAGTCCCAAAAATACATTGGGTTTTACAAACCCCCAAAATTAGCCCATGGCTAAAAGATTACATGTATGGAGTTAACACACTCCGTCACCAGCATGCTCAGCTACCAGTCACACTGGCCAATGAAGCCGTCAGTATTCCAGGTTGGTCAATCAAGCAATCAGCGCCCACCAATCTCTGTCAACAATACCTGATCAACTGCTATTCAACTTGCAAAACCTTTTATTCAGCTCTACGGCTGCTATGGTTGACTTCTGTGGTTAGCTCTGCAGCTGGCACGACGTCAACTCCCATCACTCATTTAACTCAGATCGCTCAGGTCACTCGGGTCAGCTTAAAATACATCTAACACCGTGAACTATGCATGGCACAGGCATATACAATGCCAAAGTGGTTGCATTAACAAGACTTGCTATCACACCTCATCCAGACTTTCAAACCACACCTAACTGACTTGCACTGATTGGCTGCAAATTTGTCCTTGTAAGCAACCATTCCCTCATCTTTTGATTTTGTTTCTGCCTGAAAAAGAACATATTTACCATTTCTATATCATCATGATTATTGAATTTGCATATAAATGTATCATTTAATGACAGAGAAAATGGGAAATACAGAGAAAGCTAATGTTCTAGTAAATTATATCTTTCCAATAATGCTTACCTGTTATCACATTACATTAGGAGGAAAGACAGATAATCACCTTTCAGCTTACATATTATATATACAAAGGGAACCACTTCTTACAGATTAACTCCGCTTTCTACCTTCTAAGTGCTATGGTGATAACCATTTTAAACCAGTTTTTAACTTCTGCAACACCTTAAAAGAAGGGGACCTGAGTGGCCGAGTGGTCTAAAGCACTCTCCAGTACGGATTACTGCCATCTCACCTCTGTCTGCATGGGTTCGAGTCTAGGATTTGGCCAATGTGTGTATGTAAAAAAGCTTGCCAGTAGCTTCTCATGGGTCGGTGGTTCTTCCCCGGGTTTTCCAGGGTTATTCCTCCACCATTAATACTGGCTGCCATACATAGCCTATTGTGTGCTGAAAAATGGCATTAAACCCCACAACAACACAACCTTAAAAGAAGCTCGCTTTTGTGGGGAAGGGTGGGAGGGATTATTTTTAATGTGATCAAGAAAGTATCATTGAAGAAACAAAATTTACTAAATCAGATAAATTACCTGATCATATTCCATTAGGAGAATAGGAGAAAATGCTGAGTACAATACTTCTACGTGTGTCACCCAGTGGAAGCATGATTGTTCTGCTAAAGCTATATCCCAAATTATGGCATTACATTCAAGGCAAGGTTCATATTTTGTGAGCTGAAATCTTAGTGTACTTGATCCTGTCAGAGTGCAGAGAATACTGATTTAATAACCCCCTTGAGGCAGTGGCCAGCACTTGTGGAGTTAAGTCTTGCAATCCTGCCTTAAGCAGTTGGGATATTCTTGGGTTTTATGGCACTCCTCACGTTTAATGCATGGATTCATTAAGTAATAACACGACACAAACTGATGGGAAAACCCCTATGCTGTAATCCCAATTTCATATCTTTACTTGTACAAAATACTAACATCTAGTGATATTAAGAACTGGCCTTCCTAGTTAAGCATATGACCAGACAAATGTGTGTAATGCAGAAACAAATACTGTTTTAAATTCCTTGGCTATAAAACATACACCCCACCCTGCCACACACACACGTCCCATCCATTCCCTGTCCAATGTGTTATGTATATGTAATTAATTATTTGTTTGTTAGTTTTAATTTTTTTAAAATTTTATTACATGATATTGTAATGTAATATTGTTTACTGGATTTGACATTGTCCAGAAATTCAATTCAGTTGTGTTTGACATGACAGTAACATTTTTTTAATTATAAACAACTAATAATATTAACACTGTATCTAGTTTCTGACCTTGATTCAGAACCAGTGATAGTTTTCGTAAACAACCTTTTTTATTTTTTTATTCTTTTTCTGAGTAAGTAAGAATTATTAAGTTAAGTCAAGGTCATACCTGGATGACATGACATTTATCATGTAACAAACTTCTATTTCTTCCAGAAGAATGATTTCTTGACCCCCATCTGGGAATCTGTTTTGTGTTTTAGTTAGTCTTATAACTGATGTTATGATGAAGGATTGTCAGTTGGGCTCCATACATATGTTGTGACCAGTTTGAGTTGAAATTTTATTTTATTGAATTTCAAGTGATTCTTAAGTGCTCCTACAAAATTCTTGAACAAAGACATTCACTGAAATTTATATGGAATTCAAAACTGGAATAATATTTTCTGTGATTCAACAAGAAACTGATGACATAACAGCACTTTGTAGGTTACAACATACATCATCATCTTCCATACTGGATTTCAATGGGATTTGAACACGGTTTCATTCAGGACTTTTTATTACTAGGACTTCTATTTTTTAATTCTTGGATTATTTTTGGATTTGATTTATAAAATCATAAGTTCTTTTATTCTCATTTTCAATTGATATTCTAGGGAGAAATAAATTATTTGTTAAATTTTACAAAGCTTGTTGTCTTCACTCTTTTCTGTCACTTTTTGTAAGAGCCTAGACTCGTAACACATAACAGATGGTATATAAAATTGCCTGGTTATGGTATATATCCCTGTGGATCAACTACATGTACATGTGTGCATATACACATGCAGAAGTTTACATATTGTTCCGTAGAGCTGGGTACCATGACAATTTTTACCATGGTAGTTCTTAACATACCATGATAAGTACCAAGGTATACCACAAATATTTTAGGAACCAACAATTAGTTCTGGCACAGGGCTCTGACATGTTTTTTATTTTTAAAAATCATATCAATATCTCAACAGAAAAACACATCTTGCTCTGATTTATTGCAAATTAACACCATATTATATCCATTATATTACTTGAATGAATAAGAATTATCTTCTAATTAAAAAAATCTCTAAACACAAATGAAAATCTCAGCCCCCGTCCTCCCATAAAATTTAAAGTCTCAGTATCTTATAGTAAATGAAACTGCCATGTGTACGTTAATTGTATAAATTGTAATCTACAAACAGTAACTAATGTGAGCTCTCATTGTGCTGACATTAGTGAGCATGTTTATAAGAAGGTACTGTTGATACTTAAGCCTACAATTCACTAGCCACATTATTGATATAATTGGTAGTGAAACCTTGAGTGGGATGCCAACACCTGGGCAAGATATATTAGAACCATTAACCATATAACCCACTTAAATATTCAGTAGCCAGGGCTTCAAGCTTCTCATTTCTGCATTCTATTATCTGCACTAAACACTTAGTAATTAACGCTATGACCCCTGTTTGTTTGAATAATTACAGCATGAATAATTGTTAAGGAACAATGGGTCATTTTTATTGGAAATGCAGTATCCACTGGTCAACTAACTGCATGACAATCTATAACACCACACAGCCACTTGCACATTCTAGTTTTTTGGTTTTATTTTATATATAATTTCTACATAATTGTGAACAACCTTTATTAGTGAGATTAACATTAATGATAAGCAATTACTGAAATTAATTGATTTTAAATTCGGATGAGAATAACATTAATGATAAGCAATTATTGAAATTAATTGATTTTAAATTCGGATGAGATTAACATTAATGATAAGCAATTACTGAAATTAATTGATTTTAAATTCGGATGAGAATAACATTAATGATAAGCACTTACTGAAATTAACTGATTTTAAATTCGGATGAGAATCTTTTCTTTTCTTTCAGCAACAATTATACAAAGATTGTACTGAAGAAAAACAGAAAAGACTTATTGACTTTTATTGCTCATAGTTAAATAACAACATTAACACTAATCAGGTTTTTAAAGAACTGACTTCTTTCAAAACTAAGCTAAGATGAAAGGGCAGTGATTGACTACTGACACATCTGAAACAGTAACAAATTATAGAAACTTTGAACATTTTTTCATATCAAGAAAGATGCAATCATGAGACAATTTTTCCTCTACAATGCATCACATCTTGCCAAATTATTAAATCAAACTCTTGTTTATTTTGGCACAAAATCTGTGCTTCCTCAAGAAACTGGTGAAATTACTGTTCAATCTCATGAGCAATGCTATGATCATGTTATATCTGAATTCATAAACGATTTCTTTCCCAAAGTGATAATTAACTTTGTACACATTTATTTTCATACTTTGGAGAAAAGAAACTTTATTTCTTTGCAAATGAACAAATATATGAGTTTCGAATTTTTCACAAATGAACAAATATACGAATTTCAGGAGCTATGCCAGAATTGTGTTATTTGCAGAATTCATGTGATAACAAAGCACGTTATAGCAGGGTTACACTCTGCATGAAGTTTCATGGAAATTCTCATAGTTGCTTAGAAGGAAAAGAAACTTGTGCTAAAAGATGGATGGAGAATGGATGATGGACGACAGATGAATATGTAAGCTCCTCTGTTCTGGCGATAAAAATGATTTATGTACTTTCAGATCCTTTCCTCTCATGTTTTGTTGAAATATATAGATTCATTTTCAAAAAATGACATGTTAATCCTAGAAATATTAAAAAATAATTGCTAAAATTCTAGCATAAACATACTTGCCAATAAATGTGTTCATCTTCCAAAGGTCAATCCAAAATTTGTCCTGCACCTTTTCTTCTTGTTCCTGTGCATCATATAAGTTTGTCTTCTCTACTATGGTTTGTATAGCTTCCTGGGGAAAAACAATGAGAAGAAATCCTTTTCCACAGCATCACCACAGACTGTACACGTAGGGACAGTCTCTTCTTAAAAGGATGTAAATCAATATCTTCCAGTTTGGTTCATCATCATCACTTTTGCTTCTGATTTTCAAGTCACCACCTTTTTCAACATCCGATAGTACATCAGAATTCACACTAAGGCATCTTGAATTTCATTGGCTGCATTATCATCAGCAATTGTATCCGTAGGATTGAAACCAGAAAATTCAGAAAAGCCATCACTGTTTGCAAACCTATTGGCAATTATGTCCCATTCCTGGTGTGCAGCGATGATTGTCAATGTAAACAACAGGTGGGTCTTCAATGCATACAGCTCCTGTCTGCTCTTATTTCATTCCTTAGCTATCAAAAGACCCTGATGAGTAGCTGAATAGCATGTGCGTACATTGTAATGGCATGTACAGCAAAAATAAATGAAACATCTAATAGGAAAGCAGTTTATAGCATGTAGTGTGAAGTGCATAAATATGTGTATAAAACTGGCAATACATGTTACCAGAGTGCAGAACAGACATCAGTATTGTTCACACTTTGCATTTTGGCTGGGGACATAATTAAATCAGGGACAGTTGCACAGACGGGACTGGAAAATAGTTAATCCACTTGTGTATGGTATATCACTTACATGGAAATAAATCTAGTATATCAACATGCTAATTCATCACAGGATAAATTTGTATAAATTAATTCTGACATAACTATTGATCATCCCAAAAATCTCTAATGTTTAAAAAAAACTTTACTTACTCCTGGCTTGCTTTTCTCCTTTTCCTCAAAAATCCACCTTCAGGAAAAAGAACAATCCATTTTTTATACGTTTTTAGATAAACCTCCTGGAGGTGTTTTTGCAATTTCTCCATCTGGGCAGATCTTACTTGCTTTCCCTGAAAAGAATAAATCAAATTTTCAGAAAAACAGAGGCTGAGATATCATAAAGACCAGACTCTTATGTTAGCAATATTTCATTTTGTATAGGTCTTACAATAGAGTAACTTTAAGAAGGAAAAAATTAAAAATCCACAGTTTCCTACTTGTGAACACATAAAACCAAAACACACTCACCACACTATCTCTCAGATACAGCCCTCCCGATCTATATTTTAGACATAAAATGGTTATTAGTAAATACTGTCTACCCAAATACACAACTCCCTTGATAAGTTGTTGTTGTTGTTGTAGGGTTTAACGCCATTTTTCAGCACACGATAGGCTATACATGGCAGCCAGTATTAATGGTGATGGAAGAACCCGGGAAAACCCCGGAAAGAACCACTGACCCACGAGAAGCTACTGGCAAGCTTTCTCACATACCCATATTAGCCGAATCCGAGACTCGAACCCACGCAGACAGAGGTGAGATGGTAGTGATCCATAATGGAGAGTGCTTTAGACAACTCAGCCACTCAGCCCCCCCCCTTGATAAGTGCATACAAAGCAGTACAAATAGTCTGCAATATACACATGGGTTCAAATTACCAAGGTAACTGAAAAATGTAATGGACATAAAAAATTAGATGGTGATGGGGAAATGGCTGAGTACTTGTGTATAATCATAATGGGAATAATTGTTGTTTAGTTGCCTTTTCTAAATGAAGTTATTCACTTATTCTATACATTAGTGTCATTTCCAAGACAATCAATTTATTAAAAAATTGTTAAAATCATTACTCCCAATAGTTTCAAGAATATTATGTGTGACCTGCAAAAACTGGGTATTAATCACTTCTTCTAACATGTTACTGATACACTGTAGTTTATGTTGATTCAGAACAAAACTCGATTTTTAAAAGAAAACAATAGTTTTTTTTAGAACTGACAACATTGATACTTGATGTTCTATTGTTACTGTAGTAAAATATTTAGGTCATGATCTCTTTGCAAGTAATCATCCAACTTCTGATGATTCCAGAGCAAATGTCTTAGTGCCATTTGGAGAATGTTATGCTCTCTATAAACTTGCCTCTCCATAATAAACTTTTCTCTAAAATAAAGCTTTCCATACGTGGAGGACCCTTTCACTTGGTTCCCTTGCTAACCATGATCACATTTGCAAAAGATGTTGATTAAACACTGATTAATGTCCATGAGTTGCTTCCATGATAATATTTAACAAGTGTTTGATTGCTGTTAACCTTACTCACAACCATTACCACATGGGAAATATATGCATGTCTTTCAGCAGTTTTTACTCAACACCATGACTTGATTTGTTACCAAATTATGCATTCAACATGATAATACATGGCAGTTTTCCTTTTAACTATTTAACAATGTAACCATCACAATACAGTTGGCACTAAAATTAGCTCCTCACAGAAACACTCACAGGCATTGATAAAATGGTCAATTAACTTCTTTATATTTGACTACAAGATGGCGCTACTGCAATATCTTGTGAGTCAAAACGAACAAGAAAGGAAATGTTCAAGGCATGTTTCTCAAGGAAACAGACTTTGTTCATGCATTCCGTATCAAAGTAGGTGAAATGCTGCAATGTGAGAAATATGTTTTGCCCTTGCCGACATGGAATTCACGTCTTGACTTAGAATATAACTTGCCTGGTGTTTTTCTTCAGCATGTCATCGACGTAGGTGAAGTTAAATATGTCGCGATGACCCTGGAGTGAAACACTACTATTTCCATAAATCTCATGAAGATGCAGACACTGATTTTAACACCAAGAGGCAGTGCCCTGAACTGGTATAATGTATCAATAAAGAAACATCAACCACCATCCCACTGGCATTTAGAGCCAAACTTGGCATCTTCATTTTGAACCATGGTACTTGTATTAAAAGATTAAGACACCTCATGTGTATGCCTGGCTGAAGTGTGCAGCTTTTGTTACCCAAAATAATGTTGGATAAAATCCATGATTTTGTGTTCAGAGCAATCTCTACACCCTCTTTGTAAACAACATGGAAAACGGAAGAGGGGCACCAACAATTATCTGCAGGCTCTCTGAGACTACTTGCTGGATATATGGATTGCTGAAGGAAAGTATTTCCATTCCAAGGCAAAGTGGACCAGGATGCAAGACAAAGGTGGCATGAACATGGCATCATTTCTTTTATGAATTAGGCTGACCTCAGGAGACAGTGTGGTGAAAATAATGCCCTTTTCTCTGCTTCTTGCAGTCACTGAGAACCATGTTTTCTTTTACTGAACATAGGGCATGTAGGACCCCAATGGGAGTGCCTGAGAAGGGGGTTCCACCTGTTTCTCTGCTCTCTGTTCTAGAACAAGGCCTTAGGAACATGATGTTGGGCTGGTGCAAGATGCACATCTCATTTGAAGAGTTATATATTCACTAACACCGTTAAGACACTGGCAAGTGAGAATTGTGGCACCCTGTTCAGAATATGCAGCATATGTGAAGCTGATTCCCAATCATGTCCATTGGGAATATCAGTGAGTGAGGCAAGGTTATGTTCAACTTGCTGGAATATAGTCATGGATACCAGCTCAGACTCAGAGCCAATTGCAACAATGTTACAAACAACTGACTATGTGAATGAAGTGCTTCCAATCCATCTGTACTGATGAGAGTCTTGACTCAGGACTGCCTTGTCTCTGTCAACTGCTGAGACCTCTGTATGACAAACAGGGATGTGTGTCTGAAAGTAAGCCTTGTTATAGTTGGATGGCAGTTGTTGTGGTGGGAAAAGGGTCTATTGATTCAAGGGTCCAGAAGCTGCCTCTCTAAACAATGTAATAAGTCTGTGACTCAACCAGACTGTGGTAACTGTTTGAATGTCAGCTGGTCCTTCTTTGCCAATAGATCAATCGATGCTGGAACTTTGCACATTGTTGCTGATCTCAATCTGCAACAATGTGCAGACAATTTCCTCTACTGAGGCACAGGAGGCTGGTTCTCTTCTAGTCATCACTGAGTTGACTAATCATGATGGGGCTTTTGGGAATAAGTCATTGTATCCAAAGAAATTGGGTGCAACAGATGCCCCCCCCCCATGATGCTTGTGACAGTTTGTCAACACTGATGGCGACATTACATAGAGTCAATCCTAAATGAAATCTTGTAATTTCAAGATGATTGCCGACTGTAGTGTCAATGGTCTGGACATGGTGTTGGGAACATGAGAGTTTAACTTTGCCCAAGCCTGACAATGAGCCAAAATGGATCGATACTGGCACCAAGTCTTCATGGAGCCAACACAACTATGGATCAAGGCTATGGACCAACCTGGATCAATAATGGCACCTTGGCACCACTATACTTTAGTGGCCATGGACTGGTATAGATCTGTGAACCAGCATAGTTCATCATGGTACTATACTGCACTAAGACCATAAACTCTTCAATGTCAAAGCCAGTATTATGGTGTCAGTATGTGCAATCTTTGGTCATTGTAACCAGTCCGCTCTGGCAAAGTGAAGTCCACATTGGCTTTGGTGTTGACCATAACCAATCTACATCTCATGACATTGTCCACACATGACAGAGCAGGACAATTTTTCTTGCTTTCTGCTGCTGGGTTCATCATGCTAACATGGATTAGGGAAATACTAGATCACTGTAAATGGTCCCTTCCAGCATCATTTGAGACTGTGATGGACCTGGTACTGACTGTTTCCAAGTCTAATGCCAATGTTGGTTCTGATGGGCTGTATTACCTAGTTGGAACTGGTCCATTAACAAGGACTGTTCAGCTTTGCATCATACATGTACTAAAATGGTAAGATTGACCTCATTTTAAACAGTGAAGTCTCTGCTTTCAATATTTCTGCCAAGAAATATTTGTTTACTGAGACATCAGTGGTGGCAATACTAATGACGTTATCCTCCTTTCTGATAGTGTTTCTTTACCTTCCCTTTATTCCAAGTTTGCTGACTGACAAAGAATGCAGCCCTTATATTCCATGTCCAGTATGTGCAGATATCAATATATGATTTTAACAGCAACCCTTACATTTTTGCTTAAGTCTTTTGCAATCAAACTGTGTAGTTCTGCACATTGTGTTGACACCTGTAAATACAGAGCAAAATGAAATCCTTAACAGGTGAAAAATCAGTCAAGCACCACATAAAACTTCATGTAAAGAAGCTGTTAGTGATCAACACAAATGTCTATACAAAGTATATGCATGTTTGGTCTGTAATATTAGACAGTATGTGATTGAATTCAAATGTTAGGTCAAGTATACATTATTTGGAATGAACATACTACTACCCAAATAGTACATTACTCAAACGGTACAGACATGTATATTACAAGACAAAGTTAGACTAATAATGTGAGAAACTTAGTCTCAGATGGGGACACATTGTGAACAATTGGTCTAAGGCACTTGCCTTTACAGATCACCAATATTTCACCTATGCTCGCTATTTTGAGTCATGGACCAACCTACATCGGTATGTGAGAAAGCCTGCCAGTAGCTTCCCATGCATTAGTTGTTCTCCCTGGAGGACTTCCCAGGCTTTTTGTCCACCAATAATACTGGCTGCCATAAATGACCTGTGCACAGAATGGTATTAAACCTGAAAAATCGCAAAATCACAACTCTTTCAAATAGAAAAGAGCAAAAATTACAATGCAATATAGACATAGTATACTTCCCTTGTATTGGAACACTCTTCAGACTCACTTCCAATGTAAAAAAGAACAAAATCATATGAGGTTTCTAAAAGAGCATGCTTCCTAGAACAAGTGGAAATAGATAACTGAAGTTGGGATGGGATTCGGCAAGATGGAATTTGGCACAAATCCCTCTATCCACAGGGTGCACACTCTTGTCCAAGTTCCATCAATGTGAGCAGACCATTGTTATGACTAAAATGTTCACTTAAAAAGGCTGGATTTGCATGGTAGTATCTGTACTCCTACAGTACTATGATCAGATAACATATCTGAAGAAACAATGCACATTTTTACACCCAACACAAGCCCACCGCCTCACCCAGCTAGTATTATACCCAGACCACCAATCAGGGCAAGGTACTTGCTGCCCGCCAAGGCATAACAGTCTCTACTGAGGGTACCATATTCACATGGATACCATTTTCACAAGGATACCATATTCACAAGGGTACCATATTCACAAGGGAGGGCATTTTGGTACACTCCACTGGAGCTTTTGAGACAATATTTCCAGTACAAGTGAAACAGTGGGGTAAATGAAGCCAAGATGATGCTTAAAATGCATATGTAGAATGTTGCCATATGCAAAATATTAAACCTCAGAAGATTTATGATGGTGCAGCCATAAAGGAGATCAGGACAAGCCCCGGTGTCTAAGATAGGGCATAGCATAGTGCAGTACCCTCCTAAAACAGACCAGGAATAATGCAAGGGTATTAACGTTTCTGGTGTTGCATCCATGATCAGAACCTCCATTGTTAAAACTCATCCATGATCCTTATGAAACATCAAAATAAATTTGATCTTATGTAGATAGGGTTTGGGTTACAAGCAAGATACACTATTACTTTTGAAAAGATTACTTTGACAACCCATTCCTGTCCACTCCTTCATTCAATACTTACTCAAAATATATGCCAATTCAAGTCGGGTTGATGACAAAATAAACATTATTTTATGTCATGGGCTATATTAATGGGTAGGTATAGTTACTTCTGCTCTGGCAACAGGTCAGTTCAGAGAAGATTACAGTTTTAGGCCAAGATCATACAGTGATTGGGTCACTCTTTTATATTTCTACAGCCCTATGTGTTCAGCAGCCGTGTCCATGCTACACCAGACATTCCAACTTTTATATACAGAATATACAGCAAATCCCCACTGTATCAAAACGTTGGTTTCAATACTAGTCCATTCAAAAGACTGTAAATACAATTTAAGAACCAAAGTTTTCATTCAGTACATAACTGACCTACTAGTACCACCTTGAGAATAAGAGGTGTGTTTGTTGCACCAGGAATACCAAATAAATTTAGAATTGGTGAAATTACAGTAAAATTCTAACAATTTTAATGCTTTATTTATTTGAAATATCACTATCTAGTTGTGCATATACATTTTATAATCTATACACTCATGTTAAACATTTAGTTTTCTGTTATCTAAATTTTGATATGTATTAAATACCAATGGTTGTCCATTTAGAAGGAACAGACAATAACAGGGTTTACCCAGTTTAATAACAGTAACCATGTGCTGAAATTTTAAATACATGTATGTGTATTTTTCTCGTACCGGGAAAAAATATATTTTTTTAAGTATGAGAAATAGTGTGCAAAACGTTTATTATCATTTTGGGGAAGAGTTCGCGTATGAATTTTAATTTAATATGATCATGGCATAGCTTCTGAAATTTAACAATATCACCAGGTTCTTGAAGTGTTATGCCAAAATAAACATTATCGGAAATTTTACTTATTACTGGTCCATGAGTAAAGCCAGTAAGTCGTCTTTGTGATTGTCTTCAATTAATTCTGTATACAGTCATTGCTCAAACAATGGCCAACATGTGTTTCTTCTTTGACTGCATACACAACCAAGCAGCAGACAATGCAGTAGTTGATAAAAGATTCTCACAAATCAAAAAGCAAAAGCCACCAACATGTTTGCTAGTTTTGGCGGCAATCAGTTGACCAGTAAATAATGTCCGCTTTATTAGCTGGAAATTGAAAGGGTATGAAATTGTACATGCGTTCAGCTAAAAAGAAAATTTATAAAAGTGACTCATGACCATTGCAGGCCGAATGCACTTAGTTCTCTGGTTTTACATGGGTATGGTATTTGTTTATGAACTCATTATTAATTTCCTATTGTTTATAAAAATATTTATCCGTTATGGAAAAGCAGGTTTACAAATGCAAGTTGTTCTCTACACTTTGTGCAATGATTGATATAGTACTTTTCACACGTTTCTTTCGATTTTCACAAAATCTGAAGTAAAAGTTCTATGCACGCTGAATGCATGTGTTGATTGTTAATTATTCTTGCTGTAGTCATTCAAATGAATAGGCATACAAGCATTAATTATGGGAAATTTGCAATGGATAAATGTACATGGAAACGCATATGAGATAATTTTAGCAGTATGAAATTTGTACACAAAGTTCATAGACCCTGGAATGTAATGAACCATACACGTGCTTCGTCTTGCTTAACCTAATTTTGCTGTTAATTTTTCCCATTGAATTCAGACACATAATGATGTGTGACAAAATTATTGAATAGTTTAAATATGTATGCAATTTGTGCAATGGAATTACATATATTATGCCTGGGTTCTTCCTCCACCATTAATACTGGCCGCCATGTATAGACTATCGTGTGCTGAAAAATGGCGTTAAACACTACAACAACAACAACATATATTATGGATTAACTGCAAGCCCCAATGGTAGAATATTGGACGGCAAGTAAATGGCATTGATACTCATGCTGTATATTAGACACTAAATTCAGACACAATGATCTGGTGGAAAATTTATTGAATATTGTAAATCTGTGTGCAATTTTTCAATGGAATTTCATGCATTATAGATGAATGCATGCCACAACGGCACGATAGTAATTGGTGTTGATACCATATTTATCAGTACACATATATGTGCAAATGAAATGTTCTCTGGAAAAAGTAAAATACACCGCTCCCTCGATAACTCGCGCCCGGATAACTCGCGATCCTGCTTATAATGCAGTGTCCATCTTGGCTCCCGATTTTTTCCAGAGAAAATTTATTTAAAATATCTTTAAAATATGCTGAACATGAAAAAATTACAATAAGAATTGATAAATTAAACCTTGATACATTGCTTGTTTTATCATCGAAAATGGTGATTAATGCCCGTAAAAATACAATCCATATTTTGAAATTTGCAAGTTCTAAAGAATTAATTTCAGAGATCTCGAAAACGCTTAATTATGCGTATTTGGACGCCAATTTTTGATCTGGGATGCAGAAAATCACTGAGGCGGGAGTCCTCCGTACACATGTAATAGGTGTGCGGGAAAATTCAAAGATTTGCTGGTCCTGTTTCAGCCACTTGCTTTGTGGGAAAATGTGTTATCAGTTAACAGTGCTGATATTTACAATGACAGAATTCAGTGACTGAAAGACTCTTTGATGTACTGTTGCTATTTTATAAGAGTACATTAAAAAAAAAAAAACCATGATGCAACAGCTAGGCAGCTAGTTCAAAGGCTTTGACTGGCGCCCGAGTGAGAAAATGTACTGACATTTAGTGATTGAATTCAGAGGCAGAAAGACCCAGTTTTAAAATCCTAGCAAGACCTCTGTTTAAAGATATCATACATTATGTAAGTTTTTATGATAAATAGTTGTCAGTATACTGTAAATAAACAGTCTGGTGAAATAGTGATCAATGAAAACTTCTAGTAAATGCTAACAGGTGGCAACAGAGAATGAAATAAACACCAATTAAACGTCTTCCTGTGTGAAAGTCACGTTCTAATCCTTTAATTCCGTTTCAGTGTAAACATTATAATCACAACATATTCTGTTCATTGAAAACATGAAAAGAGTCAATCGACCGTCACATCGAAACCCATGAGTACTTCTGTGAGAACCTAATTACATTTACATGCCGGTTTTGTTTTGATCAACAACTTGGGTAAGTGTTTGTTGCATTAAAAAAAAAATCGATTACAAGAGACCTGGGGTGCTGGATTAAGGGTCTTGGAGCTGCCTTTGACGTAAAGCAAAACATAACAGAGACAACGACGATGATAGTGACTTCGAATGTTTCAGACGCAGATGTTGCACACCCCACACCCCCACACACACACCTCTGTACAGGAAGCAATCAAATATTTTGATATTGCCATAAGGTGGCTGGAGACCCAAAATGTTGACTACGTAAAGCTCATGCAGTTGAGAAATCTGAGGGATTTTGCTCGGCTGCAGAGAAATCAAGGAGTAACACACACAAAAAAAATTAACTGATCTTTTCAAAAAGTGAATTGATATTTGTCAAGCGTGGCACAAACGGCAAGTATTAACTTGTTCTAATTTACGTTGTTTTAAATTTGTAGACCAATTAAATATGTTAGTACTGATTAACCCTTGTTTGTTTGTTTTCCATTTTACTTCTATCGCATTCAAATCTATCTATCTATCTATCGTTCGATCGACACTGTTTCTCGAAAAGAGTCGATCTTTTGTTTATAAAAAACGTCTAATTTGGATCAAACAATAAAACTTGAATGTATCCAATTCAACATAAAAATTAGTGACGTAGTACACAATGTGTGAAGTGGTACACATGTTAAGCGAACGGAA
The DNA here is from genome assembly GCA_028554795.2 of Sinohyriopsis cumingii. Taxonomy (NCBI): domain Eukaryota; kingdom Metazoa; phylum Mollusca; class Bivalvia; order Unionida; family Unionidae; genus Sinohyriopsis; species Sinohyriopsis cumingii. The sequence continues at coordinate 40,133,602 of CM068825.1, forward strand.
ACCACGTGGAATAATGTTTTCGATGATCGCCTCAATATACTGTAATTGATCCTGAAATTAATGTTGTCCTATGATGAAATAATAAAGTACACCATTATGAAGAGATATTTATTCACAGTTAATCTCAGAACGATTATAAAGTGAGTATTCAACAGTATAATCTGCCTACCCCCCCCCCCTTATTTTTCCATTATGTCATCAATCACTTTATTGGTTTTGGGCTTATTTTATAGGTCCCTCGATAACTCGCGCCTCACTTATAGTGTGGTCGATGTTTCTGGACCCTGATGTGCGCGAGTTATTGAGGGAGTGGTGTACTGTCAAACCCCGCATTAATGAGACCCCGATATTAATGCAATCCAATTATTTGGACCCCAAATATCACGTTATAGCGGGGTTCCACTGTATCTAGATTTAAGAGGGGAAACTATTTTCAGCAATTCTATAAAAAGTTTTTTATATCATGCTGCACTCTACAAATATAATCTAGGTTTTCAAATGTGTTCTTTTCTTTCCTTTTTCCTTTTTGACTCAACAAATGTATGAATGGCTTTATGGTTATCAAAGTACAGGACACTCTCCCATTATTCTGATTAATTTATTCCTTGTTTCATTGTACAGAACTCTGCTGCTTTGCTGTCATATTTATTCACACCTATTTGTCAAATTTTCTCAACCCTCAACAACACAGGGGACCATTTGTCATTTTTGCATAGCATGGAAACCCTCAATCACCAATTTAAACATCATTAAAACAAATAAGGGCATCATATATTTCCCACACAATGACAGGAGCTTACATACACATTCAACAGAACATCAATTTCTCTTAAGTCATCATATCAGACAAGGAATAACTGTTAATCATACTGACTTCATGCCTGCTTAGACAAGTCTATCCATTTGCTATTCTACAGATCAACCATGCAAAATCTGAAAGTTTGCATTTAAACAACCAGGTAATGCCAACATAATGACTAATGATGATTCATCACCTGATCCTCCCTGAATCACCATTCCCTTACTTGGGACCGCTCCTCGGATGCGGGATGATGCAGGTTCAAAGCCCAGCCGAGTCATACCAAAGACTTGCAAAAAATGGTACTAACAGCTACCTCACCAGGTGCTCAGCATTATGAGGTTAGTGTTAAGACTGGTTGGCCTGGTGTCAGGATAATGTGACTGGGTGGGAATTGATGCTGCATGTCTGCAGCATGATGCCCCAGTACTAGACGTCACTATAAACTGCTACACTGCAGACATCGAAGCGATATGACTGACAAATTATTAAAGCTACATTAAAAATCCAAATCACACCCATACACACCCTTACTTGGATTTCATATTATTTCACTCCTTCACCTTTATGTTCTGGACCATCAGTGTCTCTACTGCAACCTACCTTCATGAAATACCAGAGAAGTCCATGTTCTTAGGAATACAGATTTACAACTTAAGATGCATGAGCAGTTAGGTTCTATATTGTTTTCCCAATGATTTGCTATTGTTCTGATGGCAATTCTAAACCCAATTAGAGAACAGTTCTGATTAGGAATGCTCCATTGTCAGAAGACATAGGACATAATATAAAATGAATCCCTAAATAGGGGTTTTCCTTAAAAGTTATTGGTTACTTTTGTTACTTTTGACAGTTATTTAAGTAACTTTCATTAAGGAATCAAAGACATGATCCAGAATAAAACACTTGTCTGACTACCAATGATCACACAAGATATCTTCTGGGGCCCTATCTTACTAATGTACTAAACCAAGCACAATGCCTAAACTGCTGCAACATTATGGCCAGCCAGAGAATCACTCACCTGTTGAATAAAGTAGTCTCCATGATAATAGGCAGGAAGTCCAAAGTTGGTGTACTTGAACAAGTGATCCATGACCCACATGACTCGGCCCATCGCCATGGATTTGGGCTGCAGTAGTACCATCACAATGGGAACATCAGCTGTGGACTGGTGGTTGACCAGCAGCAGGCAGTGAGAGTTGTACAGTGATCTTAGGTCATCCCCTGATTCTACAACTGTCAATGAGGAGATAACTAGTCATGTACCATTAATCATACTTTCTTACATCTAAGTACAAGCAAACAATATTTTTGTGTAAAATGAAGAAAACAATTACTCAAGATAAAGTCTTCAGGTGATAGATTTAAACCTCTCCCTCGATAACTTGAGCACATTGGGGTCCAAAAACACTGAACAAGCTTTAAGCGAGGGCTTGAGTTACCAAGGAATCTCCCCAAAAAGTGACAGCATCCCCATGAACATCAAGAAAACTGCACAAAAAGGGGGTTACAACTGCGCTATCTAATGGTTGAATGTTTATTTTATAAATGCATTGTGAATAATGGTCAATAAAGCGCTTTTTGTAACGAAGTTGTTCCTTTATCTGTATAAATTACCTTTATTTTCAAGATGACCAACATCTGAAAGATCATTAACATTATTATTACTGGCTTCAACAACCTTCACATGTACATGAAAACACTGTATTACATCACTGCTTTTTCCTGCTGCTGACTAGTCAGGTTCCCTGCTTCATTCGCTCCCTGCTTTGCACTCCATTATAGTGAAGTGTGACACAGGGAGCATAAAAAAGCTGGGAACCAAATTTCACAACCAAACAAGATTCCATTTTACAAAAACTAGGGACATTTATTTAATTTTGGTGAAATAATGCTGTGATTTCACTGCAAATAGTAGTAAAAATTTATTTTCACCCTTGAGGAAATCTCTGAGCACCAATTCAGGAATTTTAAGTTAACTACAAACTCTGATCTGATTAAAATCAGTTTCCACTGTTATACATGAAGATCTGACGGTGACCACTTAGGGGTCTTGTTTTGGTAACCTATGTTATTACCATAACTGCTAATTTTATCAGCCAGTCAGATGAAGTCTTATATCTTATATCTTCTCATTTGGAAACTGAGCAGTGTGGACGAAGAGCATCAATGTGTACTGAAAATTTGATTCACTTTCAGATTTTTAAAAGCTGCATTTCTAATGGCTAATTCAAAGGTCACAAAAACATGAACCCTATGCAGTTGTCATTTGATCTTCACATAAGACAGCAGACATCTGATTTTAATCAGATTGCTACAAACTCTGAAACTCTTTTGTCCACAATGAACCTTATCTGTGAAACAAAGCTTTTATTTCACCAAATATACACTTTACTTGGTTGCCTTGCCATTTTTGATAACGTTTATAAATGAGATGGCTAATTTAAGATAGTTTAATTATATTACGGAAACAATAATATTTATAAGTGTTCGGCCAATCAGTTGAAATAAGTTGACCTGATACACAACCAAAGCTGCTAGCTCTTATGCAGGTAGGATTTACAGGCCTCTTAACTTTTCATTTATTCCACCCCCTTTATTAAACACAAAAGATGTAATTAACATAATAATACAAAGCAGGTCAGCTTTCAATTCAGTGCAACAGTACAACAACAAATACTGCTGCAATTGAGATATCACAACAGTCAGCATTTAATTAGGTTTTCAGAGAAATAATCGCAGACATAGCTGTTATGGTAGGTTTATGGAGAAATAATTGCAGACAGCTGTTATGGTACATTGACATATTTAATATCTGAATACAAGAAGGCACATTGCATTTACAATGATTACACTTACACCAAACTAAAAGATGGAAATAAAACACAAATTTCACTTGATAAAAAACGTACTTAATTAGTAGCTATTGATTAAAGTACTGCATCTAGTGACATTTTCATTGATTGAAATTTCATTGAATATTGTTATTTACGGTGGGAATACTAAGAATGTATCTTGGAAATAAAATTTAACTAAATAAGACTTCTCATTAACAGGTGAGAATTTCAAAATACTAATTCAAATTTCCAGGTACTCTGTACCAATATAGTTACCTAGTTTGATAAAGATTTTCTTCAGATTCAATAACTAGGGGTCAAATATTTTGTGTTTTCAAGTCTAACAAAATGTGATGCATGATTTACACACTGTTATAAGCAGGTTTGCAAGTTATCGAGGGAGTGGTGTAAGATTTATATTTAACTGTTGCTTCAGTTATTTGTGAATTAGAAAACTTGAGCAAATAACAAGGGTGCTCTCTGATGACCCAAGCAAGACAGCAAATAACAAGGGTGCTCTCTGATGGCCCAAGCAAGACAGCAAATAACAAGGGTGCTTTCTGATGACCAAGCAAGACAGCAAATAACAAGGGTGCTCTCTGATGACCCAAGCAAGACAGCAAATAACAAGGGTGCTCTCTGATGACCCAAGCAAGACAGCAAATAACAAGGGTGCTCTCTGATGACTCGAGCAAGACAACAAACAACAAGGGTGCTCTCTGATGACCCAAGCAAGACAGCAAATAACAAGGGTGCTTTCTGATGACCCAAGCAAGACAGCAAATAACAAGGGTGCTCTCGAATGACCCAAGCAAGACAGCAAATAACAAGGGTGCTCTCTGATGACCCAAGCATGACAGCAAATAACAAGGGTGCTCTCTCATGACTCGAGCAAGACAACAAATAACAAGGGTGCTCTCTGGTGACCCAAGCAAGACAGCAAATAACAAGAGTGCTCTCGAATGACCCAAGCAAGGCAGCAAATAACAAGGGTGATCTCTGATGACCCAAGCAAGACAACAAATAACAAAGGTGCTCTATGATGACAAAAGCAAAACAACAAATGTGAATAGCATCATTATCAAAGCCTTGCCATCCGATTCAAACAAATCTAACAGGAATGGATTGGTTCCAGCTGGTTTGAACCATATGGTTTAATGACAGTTGCGGCATTCAAACAGTGGAATTGCACATGATGCTTTAGTGTAGCTTTTTGCACAATCATTTTATTTTATATCATTTTTATGCATATTTCATTCATTGAATAACAGATCATGACAGAATAACTAAACACAGTGTGCACGTCATACTGCAGGTCACTTAAAACAAAACACATGTCCTCATGCATTGTAAGCTATATGATACGTTAATGTTTCATTTATTACAACACCTAAAAATGATTTGGCTTAATCTATGTTATCTTCTGAAACCATGATGAAATCATTTGTACATATTATGCATACAATTTTACTGGACATAATGCCACTTTACATAAATTATATATTAATTTAATAACTGAAATCAGAAAGAAGATCAAAGACTAACATATATGTTCTAACTTTTCCTCACAATACACTCTTTGCTTACCAAAACAGTAATGTCTTATTACTTACCTTTGTAATATAACAGCTTCATATATTCAATCTTCATTCTATGTACCCATATTTGCTAGATAATGATGTGTTTGTATTTGTGTTGCTTTATTATCTCATAGTCTATATACTCTGCCTATACTATAGTGTGTGTAGTATAATATTTTTGATATTATATCATGGGAGAATATCAATTTATTTGATACTGATTGATCCAAATAAGCCCATGAAATTATAGTGCAGCATTCTCTTTACTGATTGGCTGTGATCGTGGGAAATCTCTTTTAACCCCACCTTCTTGTTTTCAATGAACATTTTGGCGGCCATTTTTCTATTTGATTCACAAATGGAATTGGGAAAAAATGGTCTCATCTGTCTGTATATGGCCAATTTACCACCAAAGGGGCTTGTTTGGTCATGTATAACATATCATAGCATGAAAAATGGTTAAAACTCCAAGACAAGAACAACAACTACAAGAAAAACAAAGGGTATTGCTCAGTTGATAGCAAGGGTGTGTGTTGTTGTTGTTATTGTTGTGGGATTTAATGCCATTTTTCAGCACACGATAGGCGATGTATGGCCACCAGTATTAATGGTGGAGGAAGAACACAGGAAAACCTGGAAAGAACCACTGACCCACAAGAAGCTACTAACAAGCTTTCTCACATACCCACATTGGCCAAATCCTAGATTCGAACCCATGCAGACAGAGGTGAGATGGCAAATATCTGTTCACAAATACATTACAATAAATATGAGAATTTCTGCATCCAGTAAACCTTTCACGTGAATATCGTAACAATGTAATGTATAGATGTGAAAGTGACATGTTCGGTACGTAAACATGAGGATTGTCAATTGTATTCTAAGAGGTACTGCATCAAACAATGTGACATCAAACACATTGGACATTCTGAGTTGAAAATGATTTTGTCTGTGTAAAATATTCTGTTTATTTGGAAGGACACTTGTTGTTTGATTGATAGTTTGTAAGAAAAGTATAATTTACTTTTAAATGTCAATACTAGTTCAACTTTGTTTGGGACTGTTTTTTTACACAAAACAAATGAAAGGTGCAGTGTCTGCCAGAATGAATGAAATTATTCATAATTTTCACTGACATAAAAACTATGTGATAAAAAGAATCTCAAATGGGTAATGATTTAATATTAAAATTATGGAACTCGTTGAATGATATACAGCTTTTAATTGCCATGGTTCACAAAAGCTGGACATTATTCAACTTGTTTCATAAATTCAATATTAACTCATTACCCATATGAGATTCTCTATATATGTAATGGGAGGGTAAGTTCTTAGCAAAGAGCATAGACATGTCATCAGCTAATCATGGTAGAAAACTGGATATGATTGTAATACTCTTACTTACCTTTATAACCACCTGAATAGATCCAAACTGTTACAAAGTTCAACAGGTGCTTGAATAATACAGTCTCTACTGTCCAATAAATCTCTGGTTTCAAGTATTTTAATGGATACAGAAGCACAATGTATGTCAGGTAACAGGGAATATACATAAGGTTGTTGATGACCACATACAGGAATCTAAATGTGTAGTACAGCATAGTCAAAGGTTGTAGTTTTGCCATCATAACCATTGCTGAAAGTAACCAAGTTTAAATATTGTTAAACAATTTATGTTAATAAGAGCTTATTTTAACAGCTTATCAGCATGTACATTCATTGCTTGATGTTTCAGTAGTACAATGACAATAATAAGTATTGAGATGTTTAAGGAACATTTTACTTAAAATACATTTTACTCAATCAATACTTGCATCCCTCATTATAATGTGATCCATGGAAGCCATAAGTATATGACCTTAAAGCAAGACCACTTTATAATGAAGTATATCATGCACATCATTTTACCACCACTCAATGAAATGACATCTATTTCAATACTTGCCTAATAACAGATACTGTGTTATAATGATAGACCTTATAGTGAGGGAATGTTGTACTGATGATCATAAAAGGACTCAAAGAACTCTCATACAGGCAAGTCTAGGCAAGCAAATATCTTCAAATTATGTCCCTGGTACAACAATGGTAGCTATACACTAAAGAAAACATGCTGAAAACATGTGAATTCCCCCATGAAACATTTAAGGATAGTGTATCTGAAATATTTCACACCGTGTTGCACACAGCATGGGCTTGCAGCTTTCCAACATTTTTTCCCATGTCAACCAAATCTTACCATGTGTACACTCCTAGGTGCACATCATTTGAAGAAAAATAATTGAAAATTAACCTACAATTTTTCATTAGTGGACGTCAACCCATGTCTGTTGGTACTAGCAATGTGCAAAGTTGTAAAAGGTGACAAATAACATGATCAAAATGAATATCAATCTTAAAACAGTGTATCTAGGAATAAAAATATTTAACATTTGTGATATGTTGGGCAAGTTGCAGTGAATAGCGTTTGATGCCTGTTACAGTAACATGTTTTTTATGTCAAAGTCATCCCTACAGCAAGGAAGATTTTATTTTGAGATTGACAAAAATGACTAAATATATGCATATACACAATTTGTCATGTAATTAATGATTTGATAGTTTAGAAAAGAAAAGTAATTCAGAAAGCATTTATTATAATCAATGCTGGTAGATAATGAGTCAGCTCTAATGGCAAATAGGAGAGTAAGACCCAGAAAGGAAAATTCCATGGTGTAGCTTATTTCAGGTTAACCAAATGATTTCATGAGTAACTTCAGGACTTGATAAAACTTATATTGCAATAATGCATGTGTTCAAGGAAAATATGATAGTACAGTGCAGAGCACAAAGTGAAGGTGGCAAAACTGTCCATGCAATCAAGATTATCCCATTTTTTAAACACACTATTAGTGCATTATGTACTATTATTTTCATTTTTCCCTCTAAAATGTTGCATGTCCCCCACATATGGCGAGAGGCACACGATGTCCCCTGCCCTCTGGATCCTATGCACAAAGTGAAGGTGGCAAAACTGTCCATGCAATCAAGATTATCCCATTTTTTAAACGCACTATTAGTGCATTATGTACTATTATTTTCATTTTTTCCTCTAAAATGTTGCATGTCCCCCACATATGGCGAGAGGCACACGATGTCCCCTGCCCTCTGGATCCTATGCGCAACACTGATTCTCAAAAGGAAACAAAAGTTAACTCTGATGATTATTTAATGAAATGATTTCAATCCAATTAGCTTTTCCAAAGATTTGACATAAACTGCAAGAAATATCAGCGAATCCTACATATGGACATATTATCATTATTATTAGGTTCAGTCTTTTGGTACATCTATATTTTTCCTGGGTTCAACATAGCATTTAGGAATATGGGGTCAATGGCACCTGGATATATTATTTAAGGGCCAGGTCAGATAGTGACAGGCCAATACTTCATATACAAAAGATTTCTATTTAAGATAAATATGCTTTTCATTTTGTATAGGCACTTCACACTAATAATAGAGAATATTTGTGATATCTGAACTCTTCCTACATTAATTATGTGAAACTGTATTGATGATGGTAGGTTGTTGTTGTTGTTGAAGAGTTTAACGCCATTTTTCAGCACAAGATAGGCTATATATGGTCGCCAGTATAAATGGTGGAGGAAGAACCCGGGAAAACCCTGGAAAGAACCACCTACCCACAAGCTTTCTCACATACCCACATTGGCCAAACCTGATACTCTAACCCATGCAGACAGAGGTGAGATGGCAATGATCTGTAATGGTGAGCACTTTAGACCACTCAGGGCCCTGATGATGGTGGGTACTAATGAATCTACTACTGTGTTGATTAAATGTATGTTTGTAATGTGTCTATGCAGTACTTATAATTCAAATAAAGTTATTTGTTACTAAATGTATTGCTCTATTGAATTGCAAGGATATTTTTTTTGCCATGCTAAATGCAAATATCTTCATCTAAATTATTGTTTTAAACTGATGGTAATATAAGCTGAAGAGAGCTCGTGTTTCATATATTTTAAGTATAAAACCTGATATTGGCTAATGAGATCATTAACCATATCCCTCAAAAAACATTTACATATTTCCAGTCCACATGTAGAGCAAATTGATGGTTGGGGCTCCAACTGGATCTGCTGGTCAGATCCTTTGCCTTTCAAAGCTATCTCACCACTCAATTAGCCATAGTTATCAAAGTGGGCAATAATATGGCATCTAGAACTCTGAAGTTGTAAGATGTGTGTTATGACGTATCTCCCTCATATCAGGTAAGATTTTTCAAAGTACTATGAGTTCATAGCAGAATTTTAAGCTATGCAATACATTTTCTCATTATCTACATCACATCTACTGAAATAGTTTGAAAAAATAAATATTTGCACTCAAAAATATTTATCAAGCAACATGTTGGTGCATGAATATAATAGTTATTATATACACTGGAATAAGTCAAGTTTTTTCGTTAATCTTTTCCACCTCATTTTTTTATATATGGACAGAAACTAATCCCAATGTGTGTATGATTTGGATTTTTTACGTAGCTTTAAAAAAAAATTTGCCATATCACTACAATGTCTACAGTGTGACAGTTTATAGTGATGTCTAGCACTGGGGCATCATACTGCAGGCATGTAGCATGATGTCCCACCCAGTCACATTATTTTGATACCAGGATGACCAGTCCTAACACTAACCTCTTAATGCTGAGTGCCAAGCGAGGCAGCTGTTAGTATGTTAGCACCATGTTTGCAAGTCTTTGGTATGACTAGGCCAGGGATCGAACCGACGACCTCCAGCATCCGAGGTGGATGCTCTAACCACTAGGCCACCAGAGCATTCACTAATCCCAATGTAATTTTCCAAATATCTAAAATTTGGGGAGGAAAGACTACTAGCAAAATGCATACATTTGTCTCACTGGCTGTCACAAACAAATTGTCACAAGTAATTTTCTGAACATTACAAACACAGACACATTCATATATGAGAAAACTTTCGCATGCACAAGTTGTGGAATGACACAACGGTTTAAATCAGACGGTAAAATACCATTAACTTCAGTTGGATTAATAAGATAAGATTCAGATTTATGACATAGTTGTATAGCTTTCTGAACAGCAAGTATATATACCAGTGCTTGAAAATTTGTACGTTATATCAATCAATCCAGTGATTCTTTCATTCTCGGACACATGTAATCATCGGTAAGTGAATTCTTTATGCTATATATGAACTTTTCAAATATTTACAACAGACAGCGGTCTTTATTCCAGTACATAAAGGTCATTAGAAGCGCATTAATGCAGCATTCCAGGCTTCAACTGTACCACAGTTTAATATTTTCAATAATTACACGAGCGAACTTCAAAGGTCGAAAGTCCACAATAAAATCTAGAAAATGGGTGTGCCGTGGCATTTAATTCCGTCACTGAAGCACTGACGTCATTATTAATGCACAAAACTAAGATGCATACTGCTTAATTATAACATAACACATATGGTATCGCACTGGATTATTGTCGTTCTTAATTATGCTTAAGTATGACCCAATTTACATTAGTGTTTTTTAATACATCTCCAGCATCCAACATTTACATTCGGAGAGTTCTCGGATTTTTTCATTCAAAAAAGTCTTGTTCAACTTAGTCTGGTTCCCTGCCGTGTATAGTCCCTTGTGTTGCACTCCTGTATATTAGCATCGCAGAGTGTACCGTGTACCTCAGGGAGCCAGACTCGTGCAACTGAACTCTCGCGTAGCCTGGTTCACGGCCCCTATGCATAGGCTGTCACACCAAAACTTCAAAACAAGTAATCGAAAACAAATAAAAAGTCACTGCGTCAAGGCCGCTAAATCGGTTTTGTAAAACACAGGAACTTGTTTGGTTTGATATAACTCGTACAAAACCAGACTGGATATTTAGATATCTTGAGTGGGTTCAAAGACCCGATTTGGTTCTGGCAACTACCATATTTTTGAAATTATTTGTAGACATTGTTTTCCACGTTTGTTTTGCGAGACAGTTTTGTAAAAGCCTTGAAAACAACATTAACAAAAATCACTTCAAGCTGACAAATGGAATTTGATATGCTTATTTATATAATTTAGAATAACCTAATTAGACTTTCATGCCATATTGATAATTTTTAATTGTTTACAAATTTGTAAACATTTTTTTTAACTTGGAACTGTTTGACATAAACCTTGTAAGGAGGATTAAGCTAAAACCCCTTGAGGTAGACCAATGTAATTTAGGGGTGATATTTGTAATATATAGTTGATCTGATTAGAATTTCAAGCTGTTATAGCAATTCTTTCCATTTCTTTAAACTATTCTTGAACTTTGCCCAAAACGTGTTGTATTTACATTGTAAGAAAGGCATCAACCATTCAAACACACACACACACACACACACACACAGAAAGAAATATTTAGCGCAACCAGGACATATCAGATATTTTGAAGTAGTGAGTAGGCCCTAGGATCAGTTTAAGTTATGGTGACTCAGTGCTTGTGTTTTAATTTTGCTCACTCATTTCAAATTAGGAATGAGACTTATGATTTAAGAATAAACTTGCACATATCAGTAACCAGCAATCAAAAATGGTAATAAGATGTAGATCACCTGAATAGGTTTTCAGGCCAGTACAGTCATTTTTCTAATTTGTACATATTTAGCAACATTTTGAATTTGGATTTGTTTATAAACCAAAAATAGATCAATATAACACAAAAAATCTTGTTTACATATATACAGTTTGTAGATGACTTCATTAGATCTGATGATATTATAGCAATTTTTCATTGACTTTACTTCTAGGCACAACATTTTTGCCTTTGACAAGCAAAGTCAGGGATTTACATGACAAACTACTAACATTTCCTTTACTTCATCTTACTAGATTTTTATTTTCTGTTACAACTCTATGGGGCCCCGAGTGGCCGAGTGGTCTCAAGCGCTCACCGTTACAGATCATTGCCATCTTACCTCTGCCTGCGTGGGTTCGCCATGTATCGCCTATCTTGTGCTGAAGATGGCGTTAAACCATACAACAGCAACACCTACAACTCTATAGTCTTAAACTAAGTAACATAAAAGAGCAAAACCCAACAAGTTTTATAAAATTTAACAATAATTTATTTCCCTAGAATATAAAGTACAAATTTAGAAAGAAATTACAGTATTGTATAGAGTTCCAAATAAAGTCCAGTGGTGTTCCAAATAAATTCCAATATTGAATGTGTTGATGTGCATGAAGTATAATGTGCTGATGTGCCAATGGCTTGGAATGTGGCGATGTCATAACAGTCTTAATGTAGAAAAAAAATATAATCCACATGGTCCTTGAATGAATTCACGATAATTCCTGAATAATGATTCAATTCAAGAGTATTAATGAGCACTTTGTAATTCCAGTTAATAATTTAAATAAATAAATCCACCAAAATAAAAGTTGAACCCAGGAATAAGACGGATTCCACTTCGGATATTACGGTAGAAATGAATCAATTAAACAAAATTTGTATAAAAACTTAAACACAATAATAGACCCAGGATGTAGGTTAGTTTCCTTTATAAAATAATGAAAGTTGTCAACAAGTTTAGGAATTCCTGAGTGGAAAAATTAAATTTCCTAGACTCAGATTCAAATAAACATAGTTACCTCCAATAATAATGATCTGAATGTTTAATTTATAATCATAGAGAAACATTAGCTATGTTGTTTGCAATATCAATATCACTTGGTAGACCATTGTCTTATACATGACAAAAAGTATACATGAAGCAATGTAATGCTTCTATACACATGAAAGTCTACCTGCAATTAGATTCTTTTTTCCTTTGATGTACCTAATGTCAATATTGTATTTCTGCAACATCATACTGCATCTTAATAATCCCTGACTTTTTTAATCTTGCTAATGAAAGTGATGGGGTTGTGATCAATAAATACAACAATAAGAGAAGGGGCTCAGCTAACAAACACTTCAAAGTGTTGCAAAACCAATATCAAAGCCCAAATTCCTTCTCAATTAAGAAATAATTTCACTGGAGCTTGTTTAAATTTTTTATAGAAATACAAGCACACTGAACGATCGACATCATTTTTTGTCTTCTTGGAATAATACTGCTCCAACCAAAACATCACTTGCATCAACGGACATTTTAAATGAATGACTGAAATTTGTAGCTGTTAAAAGGTCAGTACATCTTTAAGTATGGCCTTGAACTTATCAAAAGCCTCCTGACATTTTTCAGAAGAAAAGAAATTCGTATTTTTCATTCAACAAACTGGTCTGGGGTTCAGCAATGATATAAAATGGGAGCAAATTTCTTATAACATCCAGCATACCAAAAATCACATCAGCAGCTTTTTTGCCGACAGAACAGTTTCTATGAAATCATTTTCCAGCAAATACTGAAATTCTTGTTTCAAACACTCCTGTTTGAGAGGATTCTTCCTCTATGGATTCTGTTTCACACGTGTTGAATCTACACTTTCAGCATTACGGTATACTTTATTTCTTCATGTTGGAATATCTAGAAACAAGTGATCATATTCAAATAATAACTATTTTAGTTCACTCTTCTTGTAGCTGCAGATGTGAAAATTTCTGTTTCAGATTATTCAATATTTTTAAATTCCAAACATTGGTTGCACCAATGTCACTACAGTCCGATTTCATTTCATCAGATAAATCATCACTGTGTGGGAAACGTACATCTATATTGACTGTCAAGTGCCCCCTACGGAATTATTACTAACCCCACAGAACGACTAACAATTAAAAGATTAAATAGCTCCGAGCCGCCGGTCAGCAAAGCCGACGCTCTAGGTGTATAAAATATTTTTTTAAAAATATAAAGGTGTCAGGTAAAACAATTTAATAAACTATATCATGGTATTCAACAATTACAGGACAATTATTCAATGCAATTGCATCCTATCAATACAAGACCTATTCAAATTGCCAGTTATTTCATCATGCGAAATTAAAGGAAAGAACGTTTCCTTCCAGTGTCTCGTCTATGTTACTCATCTGTAACTTCAGCCCTGTAGTCCTTTATCGGTACTTCCGGTACCTTTGTTTCTGTTCTCACGGCCCTGCTGCTTGTCGGTACTTCATGTACCCTTGTTTCCGTCTCCTGGCCCTGAGCCTTCACACTGCTGTCTATTCTCCCGGCCCTCGACGTCTTCTTCTCTCTCTAATCTTCGGATTGCGTCCTATCCCACCCGGAAAGCTTCATGTGGGTTAGAAACGTACAATTGTGCCTCCTTGTTCTAAAACAGGAGAATTAACACACTCTAATAGACCTTTCATCAGCATAATGGCAATTAAATCATTAGGTCAACTAATACACTTACATATAAATATCACATACACGCTTGTTCTATAATAACGGCTACAAAACAATGATAATATCACGACTACTGATACATACACACATATCCCTAATTCTCGATATAGTAGCTATCAACATCAACAATATTCCTACGCATTTCCTACCTTACAAATTATAAAAGACACATACAAATATAAAAATGTCTAATTATACGTGCACAAGGCCAATAATACCTAACTTTGCATAATCCACACGAGATATTCAAATACAAACAAGTACAAGGTATAACACTAATCACTATTAAATTCAGTTATGCATCACGATGCAACATCGTAGCAGATTACATCATCCACTTCGATTTTATCCTAACAACTACATACATTAATTTTGATTATTACTAATTTTCTATATACTACATTACAACATGTTGATAATTCAGCTATACATAAAAGATTAAATTTCTACTAAATTAAATGCAAATAATGCATAAATTTTACGACACCTAGTTAGGAAAGTGAGACATATTCGGGCGAAGATATTTTACCTCAGAAGCCTGTGTTCCAAATCTCGTCTGAAGTTCCTAGAACTCCTTTCCCGCTCTTTTTACGAGTGCTTAGATTGCTCTCGGAGTGCAGTCTAGTGTTTCCCAACTCTTTCCATGTCGCAACGTGCACTGATTCTTTCCCCTTGAATGTAACAGAATAATATCTGGCTGCGTGAGAAACCCGCCCCAAATTTTGACTATTTTAGTTATGATTGGATTCTGGTGGTCTCTTTGAAAACTGCCCGGAGTAGTGGTACTGATATGTTATAACGTCGAGTTCCGGTCTATAAGCCTAAGCCGACCGATGACATCACTGCCGATTGCAAAACAAACAGAGTTTCTCACCACCGTTGCAAGGTTCTCTTTGAAGTAACCGCTAATTTAACCGTACCGCAATGGTTTAGTCACGGATGGGTAATATCTTTGTTTCGGAATCGGTCTAAAGTCGTAATATTAAATGACACATATTGACATTATCCAGAGTACTTTGAATTACGATTTCTATCAGAAGTCATTTATAAACATGAAGCAGGAATTGTTAGCAAATTTTCTCCAACAACGTGACATTGACTATTTCATTAGCAAGGCTATCACTATCAACATACTCTTTTAACATATGGACCTAGTTCTTTGCCTGACAAGGATTTTGATGTATGGACAAGAGAGCCAGAACTTTATCACCAGGCTGAATAATCCCTTCCTTTGTATTTCTGTCATACCTTAATTTTATTTTTTACTTTGTCGTCTCAGGTAAGGGTCGAACACATTCTACTATTATTGTGCTAAATGGTTCATCAAATGCATAAACAGGTTACAGATGAGTCTCGTGTATCTTCTGATTAGGTTTACCTACCATTTGACAAGTGTGACAAGATCTACAGTATTTACAAACATCACTTTTAATTTTCAGCCACTAAACGTTATGCCAGATTTTGTGATAGATCTAAATAGTGATCCCTATGACCAGCCAAAGGAGTTTCACGGGCTAAACTAAGGATTTTCTATCTGTATGACTTAGACCACATTTTTAAAACAATAACAACAAGAAACAAGTATTTATGTGGATTCCGTTCCGCTAATAGCCCTCGGAAACAAAGATGATATCTCAGGATTCTTTTCCTGTTTGACAACGAGTGATTGACTTATGTCCCCAGATTATAATAAATAAAATGAGTAATAAAGAAAGGATCACTATGATCTATACCTCTTGATTGATACATACCAGGGGCAAATGTTTCCTCATCCCTAGTCTGACCAATAAACATGTCAGCGTAAGGAATAATTTCATAGATACAACGTCATTCTCAAGAGTTACTTTTGCCATAGCTCTAGTAACTACGCACATTTGGTATAAATCAGAGTTTTCGTTTACAATAGGATCCGCTTTCTGATCCAAGCAAGGCTTGTCAGTTACAGGTGGATTAACCATAACCTAATCCCCAACTAAGTCAATGCCTAGTAATAAATGAATACCTTCGATGGATAAAGACGGGTCTTTAGACTAAGTCGGATGCTAAATTCAGACAATGGAGAGGAAATTAACAAAGCTGCACTCTACTCTCTGAATAATAACACTTTCATTAGAAAAAGACTTCTCAGAAGCATAGTATGTGATAATCAAAGGCTCTGAGAAGTTCATGTGTCCCTTAAAATGTAATAGGGATAGGAAAGGCAGAATCACTAATAAGTTATATGGAACCTTTCAACATTAAATGGTTCATAATTCTCCATAACAAAATCAGAGTGGTGTTTGTTTAGCCCAACAAATGTATTGCTTTCAGTACATGAACGTGACCCTGACCTCTTAAAAATGCGAGTATCTCGAATAGGTTCGTCTTGATTCTTTTGCCGGATTCTGAGTTTGTAGCAATCAGAAATAATGTGCCCGTTCTTCTTACAACACGTAGGAAGAGATTAATAACACTGGTCAACAGTGAAATCATTACTGACTTGAAAAGGCCCTAATCTGTAGTATTTTGGTGTGCCGAACACGAATATAACCGTGAAAAATTTGTATTGGCTCTCGTTTTGAAGATATTCATATACCTCATTTTCTATGTTTCACTGTGTAAATTTCTCCAGTAGGACTGCAGCAACATCCGGAATAATGATGTAACATTGCATAATACCATCATGCTCACATCATCCACAGTTGATTGCATCATTTTCTGATGCAATGCAATACTAATGCCATGCGGCTGCTGAAGTAAGTTGACGTCAGCAGTGTACTATACATGTGTAGGCCTATTATACTAATGCCAGGCGGCTGCTGAAGCTGACGTAAGCAGTGTACTATATAAAGCCCAATCAGATAGGTTCAGCATTTAAAATATTTTAGACGTTGTGCGAGACAGTTCAAGCTACTGTTACATAAAACTTATTATTTTATCCATTTACGTACAATAAAGAACAGTAATGCCTCGAAAGTGTGTTAATACCGCGGACAATTTTTGCTATATTTGTGGGGAAGTGACATTTGCCAACCAGAAGAAAAGTATCAATTCTCAAGTGAAGAAGGCATATCATCTTTACTTCGGATGCAAGGTTGGTGACCAAGACAAGCCTTGGGCTCCGCATATATGCTGTGCTACATGTACAACACAGCTTTCACAGTGGTTGAATTGCAAAAGGTCATCAATGCCGTTTGCAGTCCCAATGGTGTGGAGAGAGCCAAGCAACCACCTAATGACTGTTACTTCTGCTTGGTTCCTCCTCTTTCCGGCGGAATAACGAAGCGAAAGAAGTCGAGACTAGTCTACCCAAACATTCCGTCTGCATTGAGACCAGTTCCACATGGTGAGGGACTTCCTATTCCAGAACCTCCAGCAGAATATTCTCTTGATTCATCTGACGAAGACAAAGGTGAGTCGACCTGTTCTTCTCCTGGTCCATCACCATGCAGTGATCCAGATTTTCACTGTGGTGCATCATCAACCCCACACAGAATAACACAGGAAGAACTAAATGACCTGATTCGTGATTTGGACTTATCAAAGAACAAGGCAGAATTGCTAGGATCAAGACTCCAACAATGGAATCTTCTAGAAGAAGATGTCACAATTACTGCATATCGAAAGCGCCACCAGCAATTGGAGCCTTTCTTCAGAAAGGAAAGTAATCTGATATTCTGTTCCGATATTGAGGGCCTCATGAATGCTTTAAAAATCACTCATGACCCACAAGAATGGAGACTATTTGTGGACTCTTCGAAACTGAGTCTCAAGGCTGTGCTTTTGCACAATGGAAACATTCTTCCATCTATTCCAGTAGCGTATGCTGTCCACATGAAAGAGACATACGATAACTTAAGGCAGCTACTGAATTCCATTGAGTATAACAAGTACAGCTGGCACCTCTGTGGTGATTTGAAGGTAGTTGCCCTTTTAATGGGACTGCAGCAAGGATATACAAAATACATGTGTTTCTTATGCGAGTGGGATAGCCGAGCAAGGGAAATGCACTACATGAGGAAGGAATGGACTCACAGGCAGAATGTAGCCATTGGAGAGAAGAATATCCAACACCCAGCTCTGGTTGAGGCTCAGAAAATCTTGCTACCACCCCTTCACATCAAACTAGGTTTGATGAAGAACTTCGTGAAAGCCATTGACCGGACTTTGCCAGCATTCCGATACCTGCATGAAAAATTCCCTCGACTCAGCGAAGCAAAGATTAAAGAGGGAGTTTTTGTGGGTCCTCAGATTCGAGAGCTTTTCAAAGATGACCGGTTCAACAACTTGCTGGAAGGTGACGCGAAACAAGCATGGAATGCTTTTCGCCTAGTTTCTACAAACTTCCTCGGAAATGTTAGGGCAGAAAACTATAAGGAACTAGTAGAAGACATGTTGATGAAGTATAAGAAACTTGGCTGCAATATGTCTCTAAAGATTCACTTCCTTCATTCCCATTTGGATTTCTTTCCTAGCAACTGTGGTATTGTTAGTGATGAACACGGCGAACGTTTTCATCAAGATATCGCAACAATGGAACAAAGATACCAGGGAAAATGGTCCACTACAATGCTGGCTGACTACTGCTGGACACTCCACAGAGATGCTCCCGAACAGCTGTACAAGAGACAGGTGAAGAAATCTAAGATGTAGTCAATGACTTGATTTTTTATAGGTAGGCTATTACAGTTGACCTTTTACTATTGGAATGCATTTCGTTATGTAAACATTAATTTCTTGCAGATTACAAAAAAACTAGAGCCAATTTTGCAATTTGACTGCCATATTCGTGTTCAGCACATAAAAATTGATAAGAATTGACTAATTTTATTTCAGTAACATGACTTTTGTAAAAATTTGTTGTCCAGTGTAATTCTGATCAGTCTTGTTAGAAACTTGATTCCTTAAAATTCCCAGATAGAAATTTGGATGTGCTCGCATAAGACTGAGAATTTTTACCCTCCACCTCCTGCTAAGTGAATAACTTATTGACAAAAGAAAAAACGTGAGTCAATCAGAATGTTTTAAAGTTTCGACTTTATGCTCATCAAAGTAGGTCTTAACGTCAATGTGGATGCAGTTCTTGAACTCTTCAACTAATATGCGTTTCCTGAGGTTATGGTGGTCCTGACCAACTTGTTTGGTTGAGCACCACCTATCAAATAATTTTTCTTTTTCTCTTGCAAATTCGACTCGGGTCTGTCCAGCCTCTTGTTTTTTTCTTTTTTTTAAACAATTCTGAATTCTTTGTTGACATGCCTCAGGTACCAGCTCATAACCCTTCAATATATATTCATTAACCACATCGTAATCAGTACATTATTGTACTGACAGTGACGTTTACACTTTAAGAGCATTGCCAATAAGTACACTTGTAATAATATGTTCTCTTGGCCATTTCAAATTTTCAGGAACTTTTAAAAATGAAAACAAATATTTATCTACTTCTTTTCCTTTAAAAGGGTGTACTAACCTAATATTTCTGGTCACATCAAGAAGCGAATTTGTCTGTAATGGGGGGTGGGGGTGGGGTGGGGCTTGCCATCTCAAAATCTAATTTGGAATTCTCTTTCTTCCTTTTTTCTTTCTCTCTGCATCTGTATTTCCATCTATTCTTTTCTCTTTCTCACTACATTTGTATTATCCTATCTTCATCCCCTGTTTCTGAAATTGCAGTCTCTCTTCTTTCTGTAGCTGCATTTCTCTTTCTTCTTTCTGCAACTGCAATTCTCTTTCTTCTCTCTCTCTCTCTCTCTCTCTCTCTCTCTCTCTCTCTCTCTCTCTCTCTCTCCAGTTGTATCTTTCTCTTGCTGAAGCTGAAGCTTTCTTAACTCTATTTTCATCTTGTGTTTTAATCTCAGTTCTAATACATTCATGTTTTAATCTCAGTTCTAATATTTTCATGTTTTAACCTCAGTTCTAATACATTCATGTTTTAATCTCAGTTCTAATACATTCATGTTTAATCTCAGTTCTAATACATTCATCTTTTAATCTCAGTTCTGATACATTCATGTTTTAATCTCAGTTCTAATACATTCACGTTTTAATCTCAGTTCTAATATTTTCATGTTTTAATCTCAGTTCTAATACATTCATGTTTAATCTCAGTTCTAATACATTCATGTTTAATCTCAGTTCTAATACATTCATGTTTAATCTCAGTTCTAATACATTCATCTTTTAATCTCAGTTCTAATACATTCATGTTTTAATCTCAGTTCTAATACATTCATGTTTGAGCAAGGAAGAGATTTATTAATACTAATCAAACGCAATGCACTTTTATCCAAATATTCTTTTCTACCAAATACTGGACCGAGAGATCATATCATTTGGCAAGATGGAGTAGTCCGTCCTTTTTCAAGGATGTGATTAAAAATAAAGCTCTCAGCTTTAGATAATATTTGGAAAGTTTATTGGTTTCGTTATTGATTTCTCATATATATCAAATAATACCTGGAACTTATAAAATTCCGAAAAAAGCGAATGTAGATTTCTAAACTAAGTTTTCTGAAACATTTTAGATACATTTGTTTCCCTTGAACAAGCACTCGAGTTTCTGCTTCGAATCTATGGCCTTAAAATAAGTAACAGAAAAGATTGAAAACCACAAAATCAAATGTATAAAGTTCCAACTGAATTCTAGTGGTATTCAATATAAGTTCCAATATTGAATGTGTTGATGTGCCCGTAATCTCCAACGTCGTAATATGCCAATGGCCAGGAGTGTGATGATATACTGACATTCTTTTTATGTATGACGATAATATAATCCAAAAATGTTCATGTCTGATGTTACTGTCCAAGATTATTATTGATATGCACTGTTGTATTTGTAGTGAATAATAATCTGAATAAATAATTCCACTCAAATGAAATACTGATTACAACAATAAGACTACTTTTACTTCAATATATTAAAGCAAGAATTAATAATTTCTCAAGTAAACAACACTATATAAAAACTAAGACACAAAAATAGAACCAGGATTACGGTTAAATGTTCATTTGTAGAACATTCCAAGTTGTTAAAAAAGACAAGATCTATTACTAATAGTATAACAAAGAACATGGCAAATATCAGGTACAACATGTTTATTTTTTTTCTTCGCGAAAATTACATTGTTCTATACCCAGGCTAAAATAAACATGTTAACCTCAGTTAATAATGATCCTTATATTTAATCTATTCTATAAATATTAGCTATGCATCAGGTAGTTTATAACATTAATGTGTCTATTCAGGCACATAGTCACATTGATTTTGAGCAAGGTCAATCAATATAATCATTAAGAAAAGTTAACATATAGTGCAGATTAAATTTACATCATAATACAAATAAAATGTGTGTGTGTGAGAGAGAGAGAGAGAGAGAGAGAGAGAGAGAGAGAGAGAGAGAGAGATCTGTTAGTTCTCACACAGCGGACAGTGGAGGAAACTATCATTACCGGTAGAGCATAGAGGTATAAAGCAGTGGGAAATGATGTTGTAAAATCTGTAATTTTGCCAAAACCCAAATGTCCCTTTTACGAATCCACCTAGATTTCTTGGAAAAGAGATATTACTCTACCGCCTGCCAAATTAAACAAAACGCGATTGCATTCATCATCATCCCCACCCCCATTCCAGTTAAGAAATAATTGAAAGCATGACATACAAAAGAAACAGCGGAAGAATGACCCATGCTAGTAAACAAACATTCACGAAGAAAGTCCGTAAAAATATGAAAATGGACATTTTTGAAATTTCATTATGATTCTTAATCTTGAAATTTTATTTTGATTCTTATTTATGAGAATATTCCAAACTGATAAGATAACACACACACACACACACACACACATTTTACAATGGAGGAATTTTGGGTTTTGGTTCATTTGGCAATCCCTTGAGTAGTATTTATTATTTTCCGGGAGATCTATGCGATCTGAGAAAATGTCCATTTTGGTTTTGAAACGTTATGGACTTGGTCTCTGTTACTGTGGTCAGAAATATACAGAGGGTCATTCGAAAAGCCATCTTTAGGGCTATAAAGTTCTCAAACAATAAAAAAAAAAAACGATACTACTCAGTAATTACTAATCTGTGTGTTTTTAGTTTTTGCACGTCGATGATCTGCCGTAGTCAAAACCTCTACGAGAAAACAAAAAAGGCAACCCCAAAATAAATAAATAAATAAAAACACCCAAACACAGAAAAACGAAACAATGTATAACAATGCAAAATGTTTACGTGAGAAACGAACCAGAACAAGATACATATATTAAACAAAAAAAAGCATTTCTATATTTCTACATCATGATAAAACAATTCTTTTATATAATTTATAATTTACAATAAAATCGATTTTTCTAGTATCAAATATATCATGGCAAGTCATTGTAAATAACGTGTGCCAAAAATACCATCCCTCTCTATATATTCTTGTGCATGTCAAAAAGTCTTGCTGTACTCAAAATTTGCCGTAGTGAAAATGAATACGTAACAAATAATGCAGAACCGTTGTGTGTTTGGTCTTCTCTCCATCCTGGCTCCTCGCAGGGTACATTTCAGTCATCATATTAAATCTAGAGCTAAGTTTTCATGTTTTCGATATTCTTGAATATAAAATGATGCAGCCATGCCAAATTTGTGAGTTGGTCAATTCAAACAAAATAGTTTCGATCTCAACAGGAATATTGTTGCTCCACGATTTAAATTTAGGACAGCATTTATTTGTAGCACATAGTAAGCTAGATAAGGTCTGACTAGGGAGGAAGAATTGTACAAATTTGGCTAGAGTGTGTAGGATAGCAAATGTGGGGTAATGGATAATACATGACTTAATGTTGGTTATTACCAATGGTGTGTTGGATGGCATATGAGTAAGTGTTGATAGTTGTAACTTGGTCTTGGTTAGTCAAGGAGTTTGTTAACCTATTGATGCTTAGAAAGTTAACTTATCGTCATACACACCCACAATGCTAGACATATGGACTAACGGGGTAAATTCCCAATGTCGCCACAAAGTCACATGTGGCTACTGTTAATTTCCCATGGTCGCCATATAGGCATACAATGTTAATCCTATGGACATTTGTAACATAAGATTTCGCCTTGTCTTTATAAACCCACAACGGTGGCTGCCTATTATTAATTTATGCCCTATAGTACGCAAACCCTTTTTAACAAGTCAGTTGTCACCAAATCGCGCCACAATACTACTGGCGTTGTCTTTTTTTATAGCTGTGTTTAAGACTTTGATTTATAATGATCGCTATGATTCTAAACACTTAGATATGAATTTAAAGAGATCGCATCTAATTGGGACTGAATCAGAGATGACATTCTCACTCATTTGTATATATATATGAACGTTGTATGTTATAGTTTAGAACAAACTTTATGGAAAACCACATTAGTCAGGTCATACAGATATGGCAACGGCATATATTACAAAGCAGACCACATTTTATTGAAAACCACCTTAGTCAGGCCATACAGATATGGCAATGTTATACGCAACAGAACAAACCAATATTGTATTCAAACCATCATAGTCACTTCATATAGATATGGCAACAGTATATGTTACAGATCAGTACAAAATTTTATTGAAATCCATCAGAATCAGGCTATAATGATGTGGCAACAGTATACGTTACAAAACAGATCAAAGCTTTATTGAAAATCATCAGAGTCAGGTCATACAGATATGGCAAGTTAGTTAGGCACAATCACAGTTCTGTTAAAAAGTACACGTGTTACATGTTATTTCTTCATATGGAATGTTTTCCATGCACAAATTTTAAAAAGTAATTTACAGTTGATGCCATATATTTTAAGATAGGGAAGAACTCTTTTTAATAAATGTTTTTTCAAGTGGATACCTTTACTATAAATTTAAAAATATTTTCCTTTGGGGACTTTTTCTAGATAACCAATCTTGTCTGTGTTAATTGTAGAGAGCGATTTAAATAATCCATATTACCTCCCTTCCGCATAAAACTAAAAGAAAACCGTTCACATATGTTAAGCAATGACACTTTTACAAATCAGACAAACACTATTTTGTTTTTGATGATATGTGTGTGTGTGTGTGTGTGTGTGTGTGTGTGTGTGTGTGTGTAGAACAATAAACGTGGAAAATTATCATAAATAAACCTGTTATACTGTTAAGACAAAATGTTATTTAATTTGCATTGTTTGTAGCTTTTCATTCATTATATGATGTGGGTTATGTAAAATTGTATCTTGTAGCTGACCTTGTCCAAAATCAAGTTCATTGTTTACCTGACCAAAGTCATTAATTTTTCTAAATTCTGTAAACAACCAATACGTAGCTAATATTTTATCTATGAGTGTAGGTATAATATCATGATCATTATCATCAAAAGTAAACATATTTGTCTAGGTCTAATTTTACCAGCTTCTTTATTACAAGTTTAGTAACAAAACTTCTAATTATAACTAAGATTATTTTCTAGAAATTAACATTTGACCTCATCCGAGTTATTCTTGTGTGTCTTAGTTTTTATATGATCTTGTTTAGTGGAAAATTATTTATTCCTGCGATAACATCTGGGCAGAGATGATTTTCATTGTTGTATTCAGATTTTGATATGGAATTATTCAAATTAGTCTTCTCTGGAAATACAAAGTGCTCTATTATAATATTCTTGGACAGAGATACTTGGACTTATTGTGAATTCGAACAAGGAAACATAGGATTATATTAATTTGATTCAACAAAAGACTGTTGGCGCATCATTACAATTCAATGTGAGAGTCTCCTTTCAGTGAGCGTTCCGTTGTACTCATCTGTATTCACTCTCTCTTCTTCTATTCTCCCTTCTTCCTCCGTCCTGATATGACTGAATTTTTGTTAAAAAGCTACGTTAAAATCCTAATGACACATCCACACACACTCATCCTTCTTGCAATCTTCCTGTGCTACTCATTGTCCTGTTTAACCTTCTCCTGCACCCTTGCACTGCTACTCCTTGTACTCCTCCCTTTTGCACCCCTTCTGTATTATTCTTGTACTTCCCCCTTCCCTCTTTTGATAAATTAATGCCGTCTCTTACGTGCACCCTGGGAGCTTCTCGAATATAAGGGATGTGTTTCATGTTCTCCCTATACAAATCCTCATAAAATACCACTTTCTCACGGACTTATCTTCAGACAAATAGCGAACACTTTACCCGGCCCTCTTCAGACAGTAATTCTACTCATTCCATACACGCCTTGTTCTATTTACAAATAATATTACTTACGAACTTTCGTAACAAGCGCATTTGTCTAACTGGAATATTTTGATACAGCTATCAACCGTCGTTACGGTACTCGCACAATTCAATTTTCTGATAGATTCAACTATACAGTATGATGCAATATTCTCTAATAATTCTACGATATGTTTTGTTCTATGTCCTAGTAAAATAGTTCAACGTTATAATACATAATATATTAAATTCCTGTCTTCACAAATCAACACAAATATTCGGCTGAGATATTTCCTACCTTTAGAAGCTTTCTATTCTTTTCGAGTTCAATTCATCTCCCGCCTTTTTTACGAGTCTCACGCTCGGAGTGGTCTTTTCTCCCAGAATTCTATTTGATTACATTGTATCCTCCGTTCTTCCCAAACGTCAGGAAACCACTGATTAATTTTACCCAGGTATGGCTAGATATGTCATTGTTCCCTCTTCTGTCTGAGACATTACCTCCTCCTACTAGTAGATTTTTAAATTCCTCTGATTCCGACTGGCTGGTACGTCTCAGTTGATGGTCGGAGGCTTTTGGCACAAATCTTTAACAGGTAGCTGTGAGCGCAGAAATCGGCATTCTTTGCGACACAAACAGTTTAATCCAGTTGAAGCGACTATCCGACTCAACCATCTAATTAATGAATAAACACAAGCCTGCCATCCGCTGTTGGCCTCGCACATTTAGCTGACGGTCATGAACCTTACGTAGCCCTTAGCCATCAAGAAGTTAAAATCACGGCCGTAAAAATGTCACGCAGAAGTTATCTGATGCAAGTTCATGAAGCATCAATGAAAACTTTATAATATTGTCATCAAGTCTATGAAGACTCCGGTCTAAAATGTGACCATTGTATCGGTGGATTGACTAAATGACTGTTTGAGGTTGGAACAGAACCCTAAATACATATGCATTCGGCAACTAATTGCATCAAGTGGGGCAGGAAGTTGTCAATCTTTCTTATCAAAGACTTGATCATAAAGCGGTACCATATAATACTAATTAATAGAATTTAGAAATAAGAATCGCCATTTTGAAATCAGCAATAATAAATGAATGAAACCGATAATAAAGCTGATGATAAGAAAAGAAATATCCACAAACATCTACTTAACCAAGTGAAACTGGATTAATAAAGTTATTAAAAACCAATAATAGGTACCTTTATTACCATTTGTAAAATTAATGTTAACATTAAAAACACAAAGCATATATGCAAGTGCGAAAATTTTCTATAATCTTTTCTCACTTCGCAGAATACACTCGTTTACATATATTTAAATAGAAAACAATAATATGAATATTCTCTTTTGTTTAAATATACAAATTCAGAAGTAAATTGTTTAACTCGCAAATTATACATGCATACACACACGCGCACGCACACAATACATAACCTTGGCACAAAACTTTTATTTAAATTGGAAATTACTAGAAAATGCGTTCTTTTCGCAAGACATTGTATTTGCCTTATGCTACAGTCAATGTGTTCTGTCAATTTGCAGGTAAAAAAGAATTTTTGAATTTAATACAGAAATAAAGAAAATAGAAGTTTTCCGCACCTATTTCTTCCTCTTATGTCAATATACATAACGCAATACTTACTGACTGGTCGTAGGACCAAAATGTCATGAAAATTCGTTATTTAAATACATTAGTCAATGTGTTTTGTAATTATCTTTCATTTAAAAACTATTGAATTTGATACGGAAATAAAGCAAATACGAGTTCGTTTTTTTCTCTCGCACTTATATCTTCTTTTTGCAAGTCAATTTAAATACGGCAGTACGTACTAACTGGTCGTAGTGTTTTGTCATTATCTTTCACTTATTTTCACAATTCATTCGACGTACCTTAGTAAGTAATAATAATAATACTAATGAGGACTTTGTATAACGCCCAATCTTTAGAAGCTCTAAGCGCTTTACAACATTAGGCAACACCTATCAGATAAAAAAAACCATATAATAATATTATTACAAAAACAAACACCATAAAATTAGAAAAACATTAAAAAATAAAAAAGCATGCTGAGAATATTTCAGGTAGGAAACATTATTAGATCTTTAAGTTTGTTCTTGCAGTCGAAACAAACGAGTTTTGAGAGCCCTCTTGAATGTGATCACTATGTCTTTATGTCTAAGTTCAGTGGGCAATTCATTCCACGTTGCTGGGCCTTGGTGTGCAAAAGAACGCTGTCCATATGACTTTGTTTTCATAGTGGGAATAATGAGTATACGATTGTCAGAAGAGGAGCGTAAGTATCTTGCTGGTGTGTACACATGGGTGAGATCGGATATGTATGTTGGACTAGAGTCCGACAGCGAAACGTAGCACAGAGAACAAATTTTGTGTTTGATTCTGGATCGAATGGATAGCCAGTGTAGGGTACAGAGCAGCGGGGAGGTGTGCTCTGATCGTGGTTCTCTAAGTATGATCCGAGCAGCTGTGTTTTGAACTTTTTGAAGTTTCTGGAGTAGATATTGAGATGAACCAGACAGAATTGAGTTACAATAGTCCAGTCTTGAAAGTACTAATGAACACACAAGTGTTTTAGTGGTATCAACTGAAAGATATTTGCGAAATGAGCTGATAAGTCTCAGCTCAAGATATGCAGCCTTGCATATGTTCATGACATGTTGGTGCAATGTGAGAGTACTGTCCAGAGTAACACCTAGGTTTCGTACTGATTGTGTGAATTTAATTTTGGAGTTGCTGATATTTATTGTTTGAGGTAAAGGATGTGAATGAGAAGGTCTTTGTGTTGTGATCAGAATGGCTCCAGTTTTATCATCATTCATCTGCGGCTTGTTACAAGTCATCCACGATTTCACATCAGAGATGCACCTCTCTACACCTTGGATGGTATCATCAACTTCATTTGGGTGGCTAGATTTGTATATTTGGGTGTCATCAGCGTACAGTTGGTGAGACACTAGATAATGATCTATGACACTTGAGAGCGACTGAGTGTACAGAATGAAGAAAACAGGTCCAACAACAGACCCCTGTGGAGCACCACAACATAGATCAACTGGGCTAGAGCGTATTCCATTTGCAGATACAATTTGTGTCCTGTTGACCAAGTAGGACTTGAACCGCAGTAAGTTGTATCATGAATGCCAAATACATGCTGGAGACGGTGAAGTAATATATCATTGACTATTGTGTCAAATGCTTCAGACAAATCGAGGGTGAGGACTGTAATCTTTCTGCTATCCAACGCAGAGAGAATGTCATTAACTACTTTTAGAAGAGTAGTTTCAGTACTGTGGCAAAGGCGATATGCAGATTGTATATTGCTAAAAAGACTGTTTTGAATTTAGACGAGATACAAGCTGGGATAGAACAACATTTTCTAATATTTTTTTATATGAATGGGAGATTAGAAACTGGGCGGTAGTTCATTAAATCGTTATGGTTCAGTGTTGACTGACTGGTCGTAGGACTAAAATGTCATGAAAAGACATGTTGTAAATGATTTGGAAATATGCATTTCATTATCTTTCATTAAAAAAAGAATCGTTGAATTTGATAAAGAAATATATTAAAAAAATATGTGTTATATTCACACTTATTTCTTCTTTTCGCGAAAAGTTCCATTTGCACTTAGTACTAACCCCCGGATGAACTACATCCCGACCTGATCGTCCTGAACCAGGCCGAAACGACCTATAAACGGAGGAAGCAATTGATAACAAGTGTCAGCATGAATATAAGCGTGACGGTTGTTGGATCATGCAACACTGACCTTATTAGGTGATATTTTCATTATTACAGTACATGTAATTTTGCTTAAAAGTAAGATTTGTTACAAAAAAATAACATTCCTGAAACTTTGACTACTCGTTCCGATGTCAACCGATATCGGAACACGCTATACAAGCCCGTTATTTGGGTAGTAAGACAAAATAGTACTAAAACAAAAATAACGTGCTATGTTTTACTTTGTAGAACTAGGGTTGTCATAAGACGTGTTTTGGTGATGTTATTTGGGTGGCAGTATGTAACCTGGCTATGTTCAGTAAAGGTATTGTTAGGAGGTCCAACTAAACGCAACAAATGCAGTGCAAAGACGTTAAAGGATATTATTTTACTGAGTTGTATTGCTGTATTTCAGTTCGTCTTAATCTCTTTATTATTGTTTTGGTTATTTTTTTCTTCCATTTTAAAAAGATATTTTGATTATTTATATCTTTTGTCAGTCTTTTCCTACATATCTACTTATAATACATATACAAATTTATATACAAAACAGTTAACATAGTGTAACCAAAGGATTGTCAACCATCACACATTTGAAGGCTCCATTTCTGATGGAATAGTAAATATTAGCGTTTGTGGAGTTTTCTTTGTGTTTTGTGGGTATGAGTATGTGTGTGTGTGTGTGATTTGGATTTTTAATGTAGCTTTAACATTTTTTCACTCATAACGCTATGCTGTCTGCAGTGTGGCAGTTTTTAGTGATAACTAGCACTGGGGCATCATGCCACAGACATGTAGCATGATGTCCTACCCAGTCACATTATCCTGACACCAGGCTGACCAGTCCTAACACTAACCTCTTAATGCTGAGCTCCAAGCGAGGCAGCTGATAGTGCCATTTTTATAAGTCTTTGGTATGACTTGGTCAGAGTTCACACTCATGACATTTGAGGCAGATGCTCTAACCACTTAGGCCACTGGATTTGTCTTTGTAGCATGACACCATTTTTCAGCACATGATAGCCAGTATTTTTGGTGGAGGAAAAGTTTCCACCATCTGGGCTGTCAGAATTTCATGTAGTCTGCTGACGCAATCATCACATTTGACTGGTTTCCAGTCTCATGCAACTTGAAGTTAATGGTGGATTGACTTCATGTTATTACATTTATGTACTGCTCCCGTGGCCTAGTGGGTAGAGTGTCCACCTCGGATGTGGGAGGTCGTGGGTTCGATCCCGAGCTGAGTCATACCAAAGACTTACAAAAATGGTACTAACAGCTGCCTCGCTTGGTGCTCAGCATTAAGAGGTTAGTGTTAGGACTAGTTGGCCTGGTGTCAGGATAATGTGACTGGGTGGACATCATGCTACATGTCTGCGTAGACATCACTTTAAACTGTCACACTGCAGGCATTGTAGTGATATGACTGGGTTTTTTTTAAAGCTACATTAAAAAATTCAAATCACACACACATTACATTTCTACAGTAAATTGTGAATAGCATTTAATGTTGGGTTTTAAAATGTACATAAATTATGCACAAAGAATTTTGGCTTATTCTTGATGTACGCAATTTTGAAATTAATGTACATGTTAAAAAACATAACAAAAAGAATCTGAGATAGTTTCAGCAGTTTCCAATTTTGTTTAGTCTTAAGTCAGTCATTGTAATTGAAGACATGAAGAAAATTGTGGATTTTTAACATAAATCAAAATAAGGGATCAATTTTATATTTAAAATAAAAAAAGATTATGTCAGTTAATCAGTAAGATTTTAATTTTTTAATTTTGATCACATTAAACACATTTTTAAATTATATATTTGCCCATCCGAATTGTTTTAAGAAATTCTTTTCTTAAGAATATATGTTAGAAAGAGGGTGGATTTTATGTCTTGTACAATTTGACTTTTTGGAAAAGAACAGTTATATTCTTGTTATGGGGTATAGGTGGGAAACAAGACCAAATATTGTGAATTCTTTTTTAAAATTTTCTTTTTCCTTAATATTTAATTCAGTTTATAGATCATTGTTAGTTTGGTCTTTCAATTTGTGGACTTGGATGATCACTGTTTATTGAATGCTTAAATAAATGGACTTTACTGGATCATCATTTGTCAGGTCTAAAAATGTTGTATTAGAATCGACAATTTTTCGTTCTGTCTTTAAGTATGTGGATTTGGATTGATCATTGATGGTTCGGGTTTTAATTTTTGCTTTTATTTAAATTTTCAGCCTTATGGGTATTCCAAGTATTGTTAATTAAATAAATGACCCATTTTCACAGCTAATATTTTTCTTTATATAGCTATGTTCCACGCTTGCCTAAACAAGGGGAGACAATACAGGGCAGCCGATTTTCCATGGGATTTGGTGGCAAGGGAGCTAACCAATGTGTGATGGCAGCCAGACTTGGGGCCAAAGCTGCAATGGTGGCAAAGGTCTTTGAGAGGTTCATCAATTATAAAATATTTGAGCCTTAAGCTTGTTAGTTTTATCAGATAGTGAGACATTTAGATGTTATTTTTCTAACATTGGCAGTTACAGAGTTGTGTGGCTGTGAATTTGGCTTTTTATTTGATAATTATAAATCAGGGTTCTCATGCTATTGGGAAAAAGTTGGGAGAAATAATAATTTTTTCCCGACTGTGAAAAGTCCTTTAATTTCGCAAATACTGACGAAAGTCGGGAAAAAGCTGGGAATTTTCCGCTAGCACATGACACCCAAAACAATCACATACTTAAATCGTAACTAAACAGATTGTGAGTTAAATTTATCGATTTCTAACCAGAATATTTGGAGGGTGCAGTATGGATCATTTGGGTGCTTGCAATAATCAGATATGCTGAGTAAATCCAAATGCTTCACGGATTAGATTCGTCCAGTAGACTTTTATTTTCAAAGTCAGCTCAAAATCTGTATCTTTCCTTACATGGAAGGTGTGAAAACCAGTCTAGCAGCATAAGAGGCCAACATGGTGGTGGCAAAGCGTAACTGCACACCGGATGCCCTAGCAAATTTTAAATGTTGTTAGATCAAGTGATACATGCATGAAACCAATATGAAAATGACCTATTTTCTCAGAAAATGTAACTATTGTAATCATTATGTCATTAATCTGCTGAAGGATAAGATGAACTATGGCGTTGATGAAATGTGACCTGTTATAAAAAATATCGAACAACCCACATTTTTAAATGTTGTAGAGAAAAAAATAATTATAAAATATTAAATGAAAGTCGTATACTGGTTGTAATAAAAATACAAAAAACAAAAGAACACAGATTTTCCCTATTTATATATTTTGAGAACAACTAATTGAGTTTTGTTGTATCGTGTAACTACCACGTTGACGTGCTCTCTGCTTGATAAATCAGACTGGCTAGATTGCTAGTTTTACAAAAAGTATCAGACTTTTATTTAATGTAATTGAATTTATGTATCACGTGACAAATGGATTTCCAATGTCATTTGAGAGTTTTGAAGTCATGTGACTAGTAGTTTCTTCTAGTCTGTCAGCGGATTAAAGACATAACGATTATAATACTTGCCATTTCTGAGAAAATAAATTATTTTCCTATTGATTTCATACAGGTATAAGTAGATATAACATCAGGGATAATCCTGGGCTTCGCCAATGTCGCAAATTGCGATTTTTTTTCCTTATTGGCAACAAAAATATCCCATCTGGCGATTTTTTTGGCGACAGACTTTTTGGTTATTTAATGTGTACATACAATCATGGATTTGGACTGGATAAATTAAAAGGGAGAATGAAAGGAAGCCACAAACTTGACTAAGCAATGCATTGGAATCAATCTATTACACATACGATCCTTTGTTCGTATTGACAACCCCATCTTTACAGTGCATTGTTACATCATAATCTGCTTATGCTGACATCTGGGCTGAGTACTGTATCACAGTCAATCATGCTATCGAACTATACCTACAACTGACCAACTTCTGAAGACGTGAATAAAACAGATACAGTTAGCTGAATGGCTAATCCTTCTGTTGTTTTTTTTTTTTTGTTTTTTTTTTACATATACCAGTACAATAGTTTTGCTGAACCTTCATAGAAAACTGATAACCTTTGAAGTACCGACTACTGTGTATAAATACAAAGCAAATGGAAAAATCTCAATCACAATTAATCTGATGCCAGTGCAGCATTTTACTCATTGATCTTTTCCTTTTGCCATCAATCCGTGTTAAGGCTGCAGAGACTTAAACTCCACAACAAGAAATAGCAAAAACAGTTTTGCATAATTAATAATAATTATTTATTTCTCAAAATACAGGAGTGAAAGAATCCCAAAATTGGGTGTGAATTTATGCTTATATATACGGTCCAATATTGCCAGGTGTTGACTCATGTAAGTTTCATTCGTGGGAATGGAGATCCTATTTTGCTTGTCGGGAAGCTTTATACAGCATTCAGTGATCATTCTTGGGATCTAGGAAGCAATTCACAACAAGCTTTCTGAAGCTAGCCATAAGGGGGGGGTACTGCTGAGAGACTACTGGTGTCGCCTGTCAGCACTGTAGACTGTGAACGTGGATTCAGTAAGATGAACCTCATCAAAACTGACATCAGAAATAACTCTGCATCTCATCTCTCAAGAATTTAATGAGAATCAGCATGTACAGATGTGAAAAATTAGACTTTGAAACTGCATTCAACAAGTGGGCAGCCCTAAAATCACGACGGATCTTCATGTAACACTATGTAACATTTTGTTAATGCTTGTTGTAATTAGAGTATTAACTAACCCATCTTTTGTAATTTTCATTGCCTGTTACATTAACAGACTAAATTAACACTTGAAAACATGTACACTACTTGTTCTAGCAACACTTTTTGAAAATTGGCGACAAAATATTGAGGTTGGCGATTTTTTTGGCGACAGCTTTTTAAAAGCCAGGACCATCCCTGAACATACATTTAAATTGTCTAGGCCCGCTGGTAAGTGACTACCATTTGTTGCTACCGCACAGTGGCAGCAAATTCCAAATTTTTTATATGCAATTGCAATTACTTCACACCCAGATGTCCAAATATGAAAAATGGGGTGAAAATATTCGGAGGAAACCCAGATCAGAAAATGGACTGCTATTCATTTTAAGCTGAATTTGAAGTCCAAATTGTTGAATCTCAGAGCTAAAATGAGATTTTGTCATCCCTTGTATTATATATTAAAAACGATATGAGCCTCTATATCAATACAGGTTTGGGGACTCGTTTAACAAATTACAAGATGAGATGTTGATTTTACAGAAAATTCAGTCTTTGTTTATACAACAGTATATAATTTTGAAGGTTTTTTTGTCCAAATTGAAATCAACCCTTTTGAATTTTTTTTGAATGATGGATTTTTAAGCAGATTATTTTAAGGAGATTAGGTTGCTTAAAAAATCTTGTCTGGGATTTTACTGGCACAGTTAAATTCAGGGTAAACTCATTTCGTTACAAGACAAGATTCTAACTATTTGCGTTTATTGTTTTTTATACTGTAATAGGAAATGTTTAGTTTTTATAACATGCATATATATATATATATATATATATATATATATATATTGCTATAGAATTCTTTAGAATTAAAGCTTTGAAAAGAAACAAAACTAATTTATGTTCATTATTTTGTCCCCACTTACCAACATAATGCAGGTCAGCAAAATAAGGTTAGAATTTTTATTCTGTACATTGAAAGGGCTTTACATGCAATTTATAGGAATATAATCAAACTTGTTTCATGTGATACATTTTTTGGTTTTGTGCATGATCATTTTCTGACAGTTTTTTTGGAGAGTTTCAAGACATCTTTAGATTTAGAAATTTCATGTTTTATAATCTAAAATGTACTTTAATTCCATTCAGAAATGGTCATGTGTGAACCTTGAAAAATTAATTTCACCCTGGAAAACCCCTGAAAATGACCTGGAAATTTATCTTTAGAAAAGCATGGGAACCATGATAAATTCTTACAGAATATACTCACAAGTAAAGTCCAACTGTACAGACAGATCTGGGTCTTTGCAGTTGGACTATAAGCAAGTATGTAAAACTTACAGTGTAAATATTTCAGTTATTTTGGATGCTTGAACCCTTGGCTATGTACAAATTGCCATGTAGGTATTTTAGTGATTTTGGATTGTTTGGACCATTAGCTATGTACAGATTGCCATTTAAATATTTGGGTGATTTTGGATTGCTTGTCTGAAATCTTAGCTATGTACAAATTTAAAAAAGCTCAGTACTTTGGCATTCCATGGTGATCATCTTTAAGCAGTTTGTTTTAGATCCAGAGGTCTCGCTAGGATTTTAAAACTAGGAGTCCAGGACTCCCATTTTGGTAAAAATGGGAGTCCTACCATCAAAAGTTACAGTCCTTTCTTTCCTACAGAATCAACACAGACGTGAGTGCATCTATTTTTAGATGGAGAGGTTTTCATAATGTAATCACTCACTATAATATAGCTTCATTACAACAGTCCATTAACATGATCGCAAATTTATGGTTTATTTAGTTGTATACGCACTTGTAGTAATTTTAGGCAGATAAATAGTATCTGATTTGCTGTCCTTTTCCCTGAATTTTTGCAAATACGTGTCAAGTCAGAAAACAGCTTAGACCTTAAAGTACATCTCACGAATTCCACAACATAGCATTGTCCCATACGTTTCTGACCTACATAATTTGCATTTTAAAGTTAAATCTTTAATAAAATAATACGTAGGTTTTGGTTTCAATTATTTTTAAAAAAAATTCTGAATAGATTTGTCCGATGATTTAAGAAAACAGACAATCTAATAAACTGGTACATCCCAGACTTAGTGAAGTCCGCCATTACTTCCCGTTAGGCCTACTGGCTCACTTACAGTTTCAAACTAATTTATGACGAAATAGTGTATAAGAGGCAGTTAATATATATCCAGATCACCGATGTACCTCTTAAATAATCACAGGGCAAAGTCGTTGTCGCTTTCCTAACAGATGAAGGCGAAGTTTACATTTTTAGGCGACTTGTCACCCACTTACGAATGGCATTTTGTCTAAGTCTCAACATGTCTTGATTCTGAGGTCACGTGCACTGCTTATTCTGCTACATTCGGAAATGAACACAATAACGAAAGCTAAAGTTGTTTATTTGATGTACTTTTATAAATGACCACAAGTACATCTCTGGGTCTTTCTGCCTCTGACTTCAATCACTGTAAATATCAGTACATTTTACCACCCGGCCGCCAGTCAGAGCCTTTGAACTTGCTGTCCAGCTATTGCATCATGTTCTTTTTTATGTACTCTTATAAAATGGCAACATGTATGTACATCAAGGGGTCTTTCAGTCACTGAATTCTGTCATTGTAAATATCAGCACAGCTAATTGATCAACACATTTTCCCACAAAGCAGGTGGCTGAAGCAGGACTAGCAAGTCTTTGAATTTTGTCGCACACCTATTACATGCATACGGAGGGCTCCCGCCTCAGTGATTTTCTGTGTCCCATGCGTAATTAAGTGTTTCCAAGATCTCTGAGATGAAAAAGCTGCAGCTATTAATGTTTAAGTAACTAAATGAAGCATCTGCTGTTGCATGCATGGAATGGTTTGGGGATTAAGAAATCCAGAGTACGACATAATCTTTCAGTCATATGTCCTGAAAGGTACATTAAGGAACCTACAGATCACATGACCATAAAATCTAAGGTAAAGTTCATATTAAGTTTTTCTGGGATGGACTTTTTGTACATCTGTTATCATAAAAGACAAGACTGATCTGAAATGATTTAGCAGAATTAAAATTCCAAATTCCTGCGGAGTCTTTGTTGTAGCTATGGGATTAATTAAAAATTCAGTGTTGTTTTTCAGTATTTATCATGTTACAAACTGTTAGTTGCCAAATCACACAGCAAATAATGTGGCTTGCCTGAAGGGTATTAATTCCTTTATTTTGATCTTGCTTTTCTAAAATATTCTGTATCAGTTTTATAGTCTTATTTCAGTATGCGAGTTTCCCTTTATGGCTTCTTGTATGTACCTATATATATAGAATAAAGGGTTATCCATCAGCACTGTGATAGCTGTGTCAATATCAAACAAGTAATTCAAACATTGGTATCCGATCAAAGGTTTTGAACATTACATGGCATGGTCTTAGTATTTTATCTAAATTGGGCATGAATTCTGAGCAGAAGCTCAATATTTAAAGCAGAGTATATGTTATTTTAATGGATCTAAAAATAACTCTTAGATTTAATACTTTCATAGATGAGTTCAGCATGATTTGACTGATTCACTATTGTCGTGAGTAACCAACTTTCATTTCTATAAACCTATTTTCATGTTCATTAATAGGCTAGGATAACTAAGTGACTCCTTATGGATGAAATTAATACTGTTGGTAAATGGTTATAATGATGGGCTAGGATAACTACAGTGACTCCATACAAATTAAATTAAGACTGTTGGTAAATGGTTATAGTGATGGGCTAGGATAACTGCAGTGATTCCATACAAATTAAATCAAGACTGTTGGTAAATGGTTATAGTGATGGGCTAGGATAACTGCAGTGACTCCATACAAATTAAATCAAGACTGTTGGTAAATGGTTATAGTGATGGGCTAGGATAACTGCAGTGACTCCATACAAATTAAATCAAGACTGTTGGTAAATGGTTATAGTGATGGGCTAGGATAACTGCAGTGACTCCATACAAATTAAATCAAGACTGTTGGTAAATGGTTATAGTGATGGGCTAGGATAACTACAGTGACTCCATACAAATTAAATTAAGACTGTTGGTAAATGGTTATAGTGATGGGCTAGGATAACTACAGTGACTCCATACAAATTAAATTAAGACTGTTAGTAAATAGTTATAGTGATGGGCTAGGATAACCAAGTGACTCCTTACGGATGAAATTAATACTGTTGGTAAATGGTTATAGTGATGGGCGAGGATAACTACAGTGACTCCATACAAATTAAATTAAGACTGTTGGTAAATAGTTATAGTGATGGGCTAGGATAACTACAGTGACTCCATACAAATTAAATTAAGACTGTTGGTAAATGGTTATAGTGATGGGCTAGGATAACTACAGTGGCTCCATACAGATTAAATTAAGACCATTGGTAAATGGTTATAGTGATGGGGATGCAATGATTATACAAAGTAAAACATTGACTGTGACAGTTACAATGGGGAGGGGTGGGAGCTATCCCACCCCAGTCATAACCATCAGGGTTGGCATATTGCATTGTAGGACTATGGGTCCAAATGTTATTGTGTTATTGTCATTTGACCCCCATTCTACAGTTCCTATATCTACCTATGGTTTTCTTTCATTTGTAACAATCTGCAGTGGAAGTAATAATGCTCTGCAATAATTTTCATGGTAGATTTTGAGTTTCCCAGCTTTGAGAGAGGGTCTACATAGGAGATCTGACTTTTTTTGAGATTTAAATCATTTTTCGTTTCTGGCCATCATTCCTCTTTGAGAGATCCAAATTGTTTTGGTTTGTGATCATCCTGCTATTCAACTGGCAAGTGACTAAAGTTGAGATGGTTCATTCAGAATGCTTGATAATTTAGATTATGAAATACTGTCCACT
Organism: Sinohyriopsis cumingii; assembly: GCA_028554795.2. Lineage (NCBI taxonomy): Eukaryota > Metazoa > Mollusca > Bivalvia > Unionida > Unionidae > Sinohyriopsis > Sinohyriopsis cumingii. The sequence continues at coordinate 40,172,746 of CM068825.1, forward strand.
TCAGAAGGCACAATAGATATTGACGAGTCAGTGTGTCCAATGTCTCCATCTATGAAATATACCTGGTATGGCAAATTCAGCAAATATTTTCAAATATTCTACCATTTGGGACACAAGAATTGCATGCAAATTATGGGTCACAGCCAACCTTGACCTAGCATCCAGTTTTATCCAGTATTGTCAGAGAAAGAGTGATTTTTTATTTCTCTAAAATATTTCAAAGATTTGTTATTTGATTCTCTCAAAATGATTTTTCAGGAGAAAAAAAGCCAACTAACATTTTTATTTAATTTTGAAGGCATGCAGTATATTTGCCTCTTTTCATTGTTTACATTGGTTACTTATCATATGACTCTATTTATAGAACGTGCCATAAAATAATTCTCCAGTCAGTTTATACAGAAATAAACACAGCTTGGGCTGATCGCATGGTTGCAGAGGTCTCAGAAATGCTTAATCACATGTATCTTTTTACCTGAGACACAGCAAATCATTTATACAAGAGTCCTCCATATGCACACATTTGCCAGATGGCAGATTCAAGGGCTTGGCAGTCCTGCTTCAACCATCTGCTGAAATATGTTGATCAAATGATCATTTTAGTTGTGCTGATATTTACAACAAAAAAATGCAGTGGCTGAAAGACTCCCAGATGTACATGTAGTCATTGTAAGAGTACATCTGAAGAACATGACCCAATATGTTGGCGGCAAGTTCAAAGACTTGATTAGCTGCAGAGTGGTGGGAAAATGTACTGATATTTACAATGACTGAATACAGAGGCATAAAGACCCAGTGATGTGCTTTTGTGTAAGTTTATATCAAATGAACAACTTTACCTTTCATTATTGTGTTCATTTCCAAGTGTAGCCGAGTAAGCAGTGCATGTGACTTTGAAAACAAGACATGTCAAGAGTTAGACAAAATGCTGTGTGCAAATTTGGAAAAGTATTTTGGGGCAAATTGGCAAAGATTGTAATGAGATTAAACAGTGCTAGAAGTTGCTAGAACTGATCACATGGAACACTATGTGTGATGCCTAGCATAGTGCATGGAGTAAGACATTTCCTTGGCCTGACATAATTCGCTCTCACTTTAATGGACAAATAAGAGTTATATATATATCAGTGATATAAAGAAATTAGAAAATTAAACTCAGTGGCAACCACTGGTTCTACTCCTTTGGAAATTAAGCCATTTCAGGTATTCCCAATATGCTTCTGGTAGGGGACTGCAACTTTTGCTGGTGGGACTCCTGTTTTTTTCAAAATAGGAGTCCCTGACTCCTCATTTTAAAATCCTAGTGAGACCTCTGGGTTTGTTCTGACCAATGGAAATTTTCCTTACATATTTCAACTAATGCAATTGCAATTTTTATAGTGATAATTTGAAAGTTATTCAAATCATTAGCATATTTCAATGTTGCACTTTACAATTCAGGTTGGAGCAGACTCATTTGGTGAGAACTTTATCAAGAATTTTAAAGACAATGGAATAAATACAGGTAAAGCATTTACTGAAAGCAGGATTTTTTTTATTATTACTTATGAACCTCAAATTATTTTCATAGCTTACTGGAACTATTCATGTTTACATGCTCATGATTTACAGAATTTTCATAAATGTTTACCATATATACTCACTTACAAGACCAACTGCAAACTGCACAGATCCATACATTATGCGCCAGAAGATCTGGGTCTGTGCTCTTTGTTAGAAGTAATCAGTAGAACAAACAACATAGACCCCACAGCATATTAGGATCATTGCAGTTTAATTCAGCTTTAAAGCAAATACATATGGTACATGTATCTTCAGGCCATTAAATGTGTACACTTTGGAAATTACAGTCAAGGTATGTTGTTTTTATTAATGACTTCATAGGCTTTTGGTATTTACCTCCCTTCTATTTACTCTCAGCTACCAGTGCATTACATCCTCAATTAAATGTATATAGCAAAAATAGATTCTGAAAAAAAATTAAGTTTATACACCTTTTGTATTTTAAAGTTAAGGATAATTAGAATAAATCTGGAATCAAAAATACACTTTAGGTAAGGTGTAATTTTTCTTCGGCTGAGGCAAAAGAAACATTAAGCAAATTACAGTCTTTAAGGATGTATGTATTAATGAGCCTTCCATCTTAAACAGACACTTTTTTTTATATAGTTTAAACCTAATTGTAAGTAAAAAATAAAATTGAGTTACCCACAGTAAACAACAGCCTTTCTTGGTGACGTTTCTCACCACATGTGGCAGCCAAAGACAGGCTGAACTATACTATTTTCTTTGGTTGACAGCTATTCAAGGATTCAAGGTTGACCCAGTAGATAATATACACCGTTTTCAGTAGAGTTTAATCTTAAAGTTAAGAGAGTCTGATTGGATTGAGTTATCAAATAGCAGCTTACTTTCAGTTGTTTAAATTTTTAATGATAATATTTTTCAGACTTTGTGACAGTTACAGATCAGAGCACAACAGGGGTAGCGCCTATTTGTGTTGAAGAAGCAGGTAAAGATGTTCTATATATTTTCATCAATCTGTCTTATTTTTTTGATGTACAAAGTATCTCAAACAGCAACATTTTGACCCAGAGTTGGTGTCACAGAAGTTGCTGACAGATTGAGTCATCATTGTTCATTTCACATTGATTATGAGCAAACAGCATACACCCAGATCTGAAGTCACAGAAGTTGCTGACAGATTGAATCAGCATTGCTCATTTCACATTATGAACAAACAGCATACACCCAGATCTGATGCATTATCAGACAGCAGTCCATGTACAGTTTGATCTGTGTTATACGTGACTAAATATGCAGCAATGTAACATGAACTTCAATCTATTATATCTCAAATGAAGTTCAACTGCCTTGATTTCCTAGTTTGTCTCCAAGTATGGATAAAATTCTTGGACATGTAAACATCACATTCATTTATAGTCAAGGGCTTGAAATCTTAGGCTTAAACTGTGTAGAAGGATGCATACAACACTATTCACACACACACACAGACACACCACTAGACTTGGATGCCATTAGGATGTCATGGCTCTAAGGAAAATTTTTTATTGCTATACATTGGTGGTTATAATGCCACCAGTTGTATGGTTAATTGATGCTTGAAATATGTGATAGTATGATAAAAAATGTAAATAAAAAAGTCAGAAAATATAGTCACTTTGTATAATTGTTAATTTGACTAAATCACCAGATAAATGAACATGATGTTAAGGGATCATCACACCAAGAAGTTACTAGAGCAAACTTTTATTTTTATACACCAGCCTTTGGGTGAAGAATAGCACATCCTCCATCCATCATTTTCCTATTTCGTTTCTTCACAATAACTCAAGTTCTCCACTTTGTAGCGTTACCAAACTTTGGAATTAGCAGCAGGGAAGAAAATCAATTTTGGAACCAGAAGGTCAAAAATGAAACTGTTTCCACACAATAACAGTATGCCAGATTCTTGATAATGTAAAAAGGCTTGCATTTGAATATGAATAACTATTGATATAGGGATCAAATACTGAGGTAATAGTTTCTCGGAGAATACAAAAGTTTTCACAATATTATGAGATGCTTGTCATGAACTTTGACCCAACTTTGCGGATTGCTTTGAGACATGGAATACACTATTCATTTTGGGATCGAAAGGTTTAAAGGTCATGGTCAGACTTCAAGAAGGAAAATATCTCCAAGAATGTTGAGAATCAGGATTCCTGCTTCACTCTCTTTACGGGTGGATTTTTTAAAAATTTCTTATTGATTTGACTTTTAGCTTTATGTTTTCATAGTTTTATATATTGAGTTAAATATCATCATTTGTGTTTTTTTTTTTTTATTTTACAGCTGGTACACAGGAACTGCAATTTCTGACACACTGCCGACATTGTAACAGTAAACAAACATAACTTCAGCTAGCTTCAGTTTATTTTGTGCATGATTCGTAATTAATGGGCCAAAATATAGAACCAGCCGGTAGAGCCAAATTAGTTTATTTTGGTGTGAACCAAAGAAATTCAAAGGGGCATGTCCAATCCATTTGCAAGAAATCATAATAATAAAGTAAAAAAACAATTTAATTATTAAAGTACTACATAAGTTGCAACATTTTGTTTCTTCATAATTGTAGGTCAGAATTCTATAGTCATTGTTCCTGGGGCTAATCTGCTCTTGTCTGAGGAAGATGTCGATGCTGCCAAGTCATTGATCACATCCTCCAAAGTCGTTATCTGCCAGCTAGAAATAAATCCACAAACAACACTGGCAGCTCTAAAGTTGGCCAAAAAGTTTGGAGGTATTGTGGAGTTTTCATGAGAAACAATTGTTTAAATTGGAAGATGTGGTAGAAATGGTTTTGTTATGGAGACTTGTAACTTGTACAGTGTACTTGTTTTTATTTAAATTTAATTTAAATTATGTATCATTTATTAGCAATTGCTGGTCATAGAACATAAGAGCTTATGGGATGGCGTGTTCATCATCCGACATCCATCCATTAGGAGAAGCTTTTATTGCTACTTTCCTTCTTTAAGGATTAACATTAAACTTTACTCAAGCATTCATCCCAAGGTCTAGTTGATCCTAAACAAAATTGGCGATGCTCTGATTACAGTTTGACTTCTACTGTGGCCAGTCTGAAAATCTGGATATTGCTATTCCTCCTCAATAGAAAGTTATGGTGACAATTGGTTTTCACCAGATGACTTCTCATGATGTCTAGTTGGTCCAAAATGAAAAATGGTTCTGCCTGGACGTCTAATATGGCTGCCACAATCATGACCTTGAAGTCTTATGATTGCTACTCTGAAATGGGTGGTCATATTAGTATCGGAGTTGAAATGAAAGACTTCTTACAATGTCTAGTTAGTCCTAAAAGAAAATGGTCAATCTAACAGCCAATATGGCCACCATGATCTAAATATTTAAAATCTGTTTATTGCTACTCCTCCTTAATGAAAAGTTATATTGGCATGGAGTTTTCACCAGAAACCTTCTTATAATATCTAGTTGATGTCTAGTTGATCTTAAATAAAAATGTTGCTATCTGGCATCTGGTATGGCCACCAGAGCAGCCATCTTGACAATCTTGTTATTGCTGTTGAAAAGCTATGTCAGCATCAGATTTTCACCAGAAGACATCTTATGGTGTTTATTTGGTCTAAAAACAAGTGCACTAATCTGACATCCAGTGTGGCAACCAAAGTGGCTATTGTTACTCATTCTAGAGGAAAGTCATATCAACATTGGGTTTTCACCAGAAGACTTCTCATGACATCAACAATGGATTTTCACCAGAAGACTTCTCATGACATCAACATTGGGTTTTCACCAGAAGACTTCTCATGACTGAGTACTAAAGGAAAATGCTGAGGATCTGGTATTGAGTATGGCTGAAATGGCAACCAGATTTAAAATCTTGTTATTGCCACTTATCCGAAATGGAAAGCCTCATTGACTTGATGTTTCACCAGAAGACTGATTATGATATCTATTTGGTCTTGAATGAAAATGGTGCTGATCAGACCTCAAATATGGCCGCTACAATGAACATATTGAAAATCTTGTCACCAATTCTCCAGAATGGATGGTCATAACATGATGGGCTATTCATGAAAAGTCTTCTAATGGTATCTAGTTTATTCTAAAACAACATGGTGCTTATCTTAAATCCACTATGACTACCACAGTGGCTAATTTGAAACTCTTATCACAATATTATTGGAGATGGTTTCCACACTTGGCATTTAAAAAGAGGAAATGGTGTTATCCTATCTTCCTGGACATAAAATTTAGACAGTAGTGTGTCAGTCCCATTGAAAGATTTCAAGAATACAGTACATCTCACCACATTAACAAATAAAACTCATTTACTGAGGAAGTAAAGATTTTCAGTATTTCAAAAATCTCTCAGAATCAGTTGGTGAAGAGCTTGTAAAACTTTCAGAACACACCACAACTGTTTTAATATCCAAATTCTTGTTACAGTAATTTTTTATTGGAGCTTACCAGTATCCCAAAACAAAATTATGGTAGGAAAGGTTCACATTATAGATTTTGTAAACAAAAGCAGACTTGTTTGCATACTGATTTCCAGCAAAATAATTGGAAACGTGTAGCAAAGTTTGCTACATTTTTGTCTGCATTCTTTAATTTTTTTGTAGTGCTGACTATATTTAACCCTGCTCCAGGATTGGCTAATTTAGACACAGAGTTCTACACTCACTCAGACATAATCTGTCCAAATGAAACTGAGGTAAGTCAAAATATTGATTAGCTTTACTAAATACACCATAACTTACTTCATTATATTGTCACATAACATATAGCAATATCAGACAGTAAAGTCACCGAGTAATGCAAATTATAGAATTTCACATCTGTGTACATCAAACAAAGCTTATGAAACTTATTCATTAACATTACGTCATCATGGCACAAAATATAATTTACCTTATTACCTTTGATTCTTTGTGCACATATTCATCATTTTTATTTTTTGGGGCTGTATAAGTATATATAGGAAATAAAAGTTTCAGTCCAACCTCTCCTTATGACCACCTCTGTCAAGTAACCCAGCTCTCCCTGACTTAAGCCGACTTACTTCACAATTTACACTTGTTTCATTGTTAATAGGTTAAGCATCCACACCAATCTTGACCATTCACTGTGATTTTCTGACTACAAATACACCAGGTCATGCAATGAACAGCTTTCATTATTGTTGTTTGTTTTTAGTTCCCATCAGTACATTATCAGAGCATGAGAGTGTGCTTGTATAATACAAAGACAAAGCACAATAGATGAAACAACAAAAATAGCTAGAATAAACGAACCATGCAGTGTTTTGACAGTGGATGAGAAAGTACAAGTTACAAGGGACCTGGAAAAGGACAAAAGAAGCTACTGGCAACTGACCACAGAATTTGTAGTTGGGAAAAATCAGGCTCAGTCCATACCTTAGCAAAATTAAAAAAATTTGGAAGATAAGAAAGAAGTATACTTTTGAAGAAAATACTACCATATTCCAACAGAATTAAGAACTTATTTGGAAATGTTTCCAGGATATGATTTGAGAAACATTAATGTGAGTGGTCATTTAATCCAAGAAAAGTCTTTACCAGAGCTGCTGACTTCTAAAAATCACAAACCTGAATTCCACAAGCATGGACTCCAGTTTCAATTGCCCAATCAGGTCCTATTTTTTTATATTATTTGTAATAAAATATTACAATTGCTTTACTGTAAATATGACAAGGAATAACAAATCAAATTAAATTGTACGTTTATTCAGATCCCAAAATAATTTTCAAGTGTAGTAATGTTATCTTTCAAGTCGGATGGTAACATTGTCCAATGGCTCTATCCATGTCATCCTTGCTCACTGGATCAGCAGAGTTGATGTTCATTAGCATCTGATGTGTGGTTTGCTTTATACAATTTCTCATTATACTTTTTATGTTGTTCATAGGAACTAATTAATATGTTTGTCCTGTGTTGCATTACACTAGTGTAAGCATGATCATGGGACAGCTCAATTATTATTCATTCAACTTGAACATGAATTTGAAAAATCTTGAATAATGCTTTTGTTGTTGTTGTTGTTGTTGTTGTAGGGTTTAACGCCATTTTTCAGCACACGATAGGCTATACATGGCGGCCAGTTTTAATGGTGGAGGAAGAACCCGGGAAAACCACAGAAAGAACCACCAATCCTCGAGAAGCTACTGGCAAGCTTTCTCACATACCCACATTGGCCGAATCTGAGACTTGAACCTATGCAGACAGAAGTGAGATGGCAGTGATCCGTAACGGAGAGCGCTTTAGACCACTCCGCCACTCGGGGCCCCTTGAATAATGCAATAACAATTAAACAAAACAAAAATTTGTATGTGCTTCTGTAAAAAATAATTTTTTGGGTTGGTCTTTCTTGTTATTTCTCCTCCACCAAAGGACAGCTGATTTTTAATCAAAGAATCAAGAGCCATCTTGGACCTTTGTTCCCTTTATTATTTCTAACACCTCAACAAATATCTTGCATTAGGCCTTAAACTCTCCAGATTACAACAATAAGGTAATCAATTAACAGCTTGTTGTAAGATGGCCTTAATCCCATTACTCAGTCACGCATTGTTGCATTGGAACAGCTGGACAGTAGAGCAGTTAGGGTCCCCATTAGACTTTTTCTGGCTTGTTTCTGTCATAAGTGGCTATAATGCATGAAAAACCTGACCATTTTCACCTCATGAAAACTTCAGATCATGAGATTTGAGCAATCTCTGTGAGCCTTACTAAATATAACGTTTTGATCAGAGATATGGCAGAAGCCATTGACAGGCATCTGCAGTGAATCTTCTCAAGTTTCTATCTCAGAGATCTAGCATGGCAGAGACAAGAACTGAATCTGGTTTGGTCCACTGGTTATGGTCTAAAACATCAACAGTCTCTCCATGTGTGGGGATGTCATATATTTGCTGGATTTACCTTATTTTTCTTGGCAAGAAAAGGTCTTTCATTTCATTATGATTGTATTGACATTATGTGTTTTGAGACCATTGGTTGGTCTGCCTTCATCATTGGAGAGCATTTTATCCTTCATGTATGGACTCTAGCCACTTATCTTTTGATGGGTACCCATGACTGAGTTGAGATGCTTATGTATTTCCTTTTTCTATATCCTGTAGTTGGTTAGGAAACGTATTTGATGGAGGAAGAAAGTTTCTAGCAAACTGTTTGTCTCTGAGAATACTTACTTGCAAACAATACTGTAAAACCTCCCTTCAAATGAGAACGGCCTCCTAAGGTTTCTCTTAGCTGATAATAATAAACATCTGGTTGATGGGTAGCCACAGAGCAGATGGTAAGGCAAGTTAATGGAAAGAGTTTCTTCCCTTTTACAATATGCCAATATAGATGAAAATGATGAATATTTTGTCATTCTGTATGGATTGGATGCAGGAGTAGCAGAGCTTTTTTCCCCTAGTGGTATCAGGTATGTGATTTTGGAGAAACCTAGTTTATTTTTAAAATCTACTTTTGGGGAGAATCTGTTACAGTAATTACACAAAAGACTAACCAATATTCGAAACAAAAATCTCCAGAATTATAATTTTTGTATATCTATTTTTTATGTGTTTGCTTAAAATCTGACATAGTATATTGTAATGTTCTCTATTAATCCATCTGTTAACATTTGTTTTGCAGTGGTTTTTATTTAACATGAAACTTTGTCTATATATATATATATATATATATATATATATATATATATATATCAGACAGAAGGAAAGTGCTGTCCATGAATTCCTATAGAAGACTGTTTGATAATAGTAAGCAGAATAAATATTTTGATACAAATAATACTATCATACAGGTTAGAGAGTTTTAATAAAAAATTCCCTACCCATATGATAGTAGTATATATATATATATATATATATATATATATATATATATATATATATATGCTAGATAATGTATCAAGTACTTAGCCTAGTCCCCTGCCTGAAAGTCAGTGTCATGACAACGAAAATGTAATTTTGTGACTTGAATCCTTGACCAGATTACAACTTTTTAACTACTTAAGATTTTTAAATGAAACTTTGCTGAAGAATAATAGATCATGACTTGATGGTGTTGTCCATCATGACTTGATGGTGTTGTCTATCATAGTAATGACCACAACAGAAGGGTCAAAGTCACTTTGAGGGAAATTGTAATTCTGTGACTTTTATGTATGACCCGAGTAAACTTTTTGAACCACAAAGAATATACAAATGAAACTTGTCAATTATGTAGGTCACAAGACAGTCATATTATATGCCATTTGACTTGGTTTTGTAATCAGGATAAAGCATCATGAAATTTTCACAACTTTTTTTGGTCACCAAAAGGTTCACTGTTTGCTTATCTGTAATTTGCACATTAAATAACCATGTTGCTGTCAACAGTAATTGTCACTTTCAAATATTTAAAACCCATTAAAAAATTCTAATTTGCAGCATTTTCTTTTATATTTATCCTGATAAATTTTCTCAATTCAGGCAGAAATTTTGACAGGACTACCAGTAAAATCAATTGAGGAGGCGAAGATGGCAGCTAAAATGCTTCTGAAACGAGGCTGTGGTAAAGTTATTATCACTCTTGGTGATCAGGGGTCAGTCATTGCCACAACAGATACATCAGAGGTCAAACATGTTCCAGCTCAGAAGGTCAAGGTAGTGGACACAACAGTATGTGCTATTTTTCTTCCATTCTATATTTATTTCCTATTTTTACGTATGTTCATTTGTCTCACCAACAATTGAAAATGGAGAGATAGATTTTGCTTTTCCAGCGCGGACAGTGATGAACCATGTTCATATTTTGCTGCAGTGTTTTCAACATTATACTAAGCATAATCTTTTCTAATAAAACAACTTATTTTTGTTGTATTTGTGCAGGAAATAGGAATTGCAATGCATTGTTTATTGTCATCTACAATCAGTCAGATTTACTACACTTATTTTCATTAAAGTTTTATTGTATATTTTTCTTCAAGTGATCAAGGCAAAAGGGTATTCAATTGGCTCAACATGCCAAAACGTTATTGCAAACTTCATCAATTCAGAAAATCTTCCTAAAACACAAATCAGACATCAGTCACTGATGCTCAACATCGCTCAGGCCCAATATCAAATCTTGTTCTCCCTACATTTTGTTAGTAACATCATTGAAACAGTGGTGTCATTCCCAGCTTAAGTTGGAAACTCTTACCTGAATTATAGCTATTGGTAGGTAGCTCTAAGTCTGGCATGATGCATCTCATGAAAGGAGGAGATTGGTAATCTGCAGTCTTATAACTTCCAAAAGTGTGACACAGTAGTCCATATCATGCAGCCTTGAAAACTGGCACAAATAGAAGCTAAAACAAAATATTTAAACAGACAACACACTGCATTTTTTGAAATTCTACTATATTTATAAAACAGGCAACAGTTGTCAGCAGCCAGACAATTCCATTCATATAAACATATTAATTTTCAGACAATAATTTATATAGCTCCATTCTCCTACCCATCCTCTTCCATTTCTAACCACTTTGGTCTTTTTCCAGATCAACTAAGATAGGAGTCATAGTTAGTCTGTAAAGTTAAAGCATTTACTGCAAAACAGGGCAAGATTTTGAATATGAAGGCAGCATGGGGACATGTAGTGTTACCATGTCACTTTTCACTCCATGTCACACCAGGTTATGTTTGTATGACACTTTTCAGAGTTATGTCACTTTCCTTGTGAATGTGCCTTGATGTATAGAACACCAGCAAGCAAAAATAGGTCAGTGTAATCTTATTTCACATCTCTGTGACATTTGGTTAAGTTTTGCATTTCTGAATTGTTGGCTGCAGACAAGTGGAAATTTGTATGGGGATGGATATTGGTGAATACTGTACCATCCTTCCAAAAAATGTTCACTGTGACCTATATTTTACAACTTAAGGACACCAGTTACATTTTTATTTAGGTCAGTTGGCAATCTTGAGTACCTTATATATAATCGCTTACATTGGATCCAACTGCATACAGCATAGACCCCAATTAGTAATTTGTTCTACTGATTACTTATAGCAAATTGCATAGACCTAGATCTGCAGGTTCATTATGCAGCAGCAGATCTGGGTGTATGCAGTTGGCAATTGGACCTAACTCATGTATAAAGTAGTTTTAAGAGTATTTTAATGTTATGGGCTAAACTTTGTAATGTACATGTGCAACTCAACTTCATTGCACATACATCTTTGTCATTCTGCATGACAAGGCCTAAAACAAGGGGGTATAAACGATAACTATATGAAACTGGTAAGTTATCTATTTGAAAACAGCACATGGCACAAATTGCAGACCTTTTAATTACTGAGACTACTGAGGCTGGTTCCTAGGCTAAATACTAGAGCATCATCAAGGCTGACTTCAGAAAATGACAAAGAAAACATGGTTACATATATATTCATTATTAGTTTTTGCTGGATTTCAGTGACTTAAAAAAACAGCTTACCTTGTATAATGCCTGTTATTCATATATTTCCACTTTATATTACAAAGTTGAGAGTGGTACCTCGCAAAACAGTCACTATCCACACATAAATGATGATGTATATTCCAAAATATGCCCACATCTTCGTAATACTAATTTCGTACAATTTCAGCCTCAGGTCTTGCTTTTGGTCCCCCATTTTCTTGACATTATCATTTGTTTCTTTCACAAGCTTTTCCACCAGACATTCGGGAAAAAACTTGAGAAACAAATCGTTCTCATTGCTTAGTCCAAGCTTGATTGTTGAACCAACATGAGAATCAAAATCATTGATCTCGAACACGGTGAGGTCATAACTCCATTGTGCAAGTGGGACTATGTCCGCCTCGTCATCTGAATAAAAATCACTTGCATCTGGTGTTGAAACTAGACTAATATCAATATCTGATCCATTTTCTAAGAATGATCCATTAAACTCTTCGATATCGCTTGCACTGAACCCTTTAAAGTTAATCATATCTGAATCAGAATCTGTCTTTGTTTATCTCAACTACACGTGTTTCGTAAAGTGCAGAAAATCCCTGACAGTGTCTAAATTTAACCTCTCAGCTTTCACACTTGTATCAAAATGTTGAGTAAACAGTCCTCTCATTGGTTATGATAATTAAAAATGTGTAAACTTCTGTACTTTCAACCAATCAACGTTTAGTTAACATAGCAGTCATGTCCACATAGATGCGACACTGGGGTTTCGAGTACTGCTGAACTATGTGCACGTAAGTGACACTGGCATAGTAAACTAAGCTTATCGACACTGCATATATGTGTCAGTGGGTTTCAGGAGCTATTTACAGGTGACACTTAGATGTGGTAGTCGTAGCTAAAGGGTTAACTGGAAGGAACCAGCCTGAGTATGCAAAAAATATAGTTTTGATTATAGATTGCCTCTGATACTAATTAATTACATTCATTTCCCTTTCTCTAGGGTGCAGGAGATGCTTTCATTGGCTCGCTAGCATTTTACCTAGCAGAAAACCCTCACCTGGGGTTAGAGGAGAGTGTAAGACGAGCAACCATCTTGGCTGGAATATCTGTACAGAGCCCAGGCACCCAAACTAGCATGCCCTGGGCTTCTGACCTCGACCCAAAGATCTTCTCATAGGCAACTGTATAATTCAGTGTAAATTTAAGTGTCATAATAACAATTTAATGAGCATTACATTTTACAAATTCAGTCCAACAGCTAAAACGGTGAAAAATAAAATCACAATAATTGCAACACACTTTTATGGATATTGCCAATGAGAACTGGAAGGTTTTATGCTGCCAATTAGCTGAATTTTAATTGATTACAATGATTTAGAACCATACTAAGCATCTTTAGTAACAAAACATTCATAATGATTTTGCAGTATGCATATTAGTACAAGGCAACTTTTGACCCTCCACCATTACCATAAAATGTCTCGGTTTTGAGAACAGTCTAGTCACATTTATTTGACTTTAATTTTTCTTTTATTTTAACATTTAACCAGGATTATACATGTGATGACATTTTTGTTTTTACAGTTTAGTAGTTTACTCATTTATTTGACTTCTTTGTAAGCAAAGTATTGCATTTATTATGATAGGAGGGGGAAAATATAGTGGAAATTAATTGTAACTAAAACTGTTGGTGATTGGTGCATGGTAATGGGTCCTATTAACTAGTTTATTTGACATTCAACATAGGTTGAAAAACCAAAGATGGGAACATTGGCATTCAGGGGCCATAACTCCCCTCAATTTAGATGCATACAGTTGGAAATTCAACTAGTTCACGGTCCATCTGTATAAAGGTGCATGATAAATTTTGGTTGAATCCAGCAGCAGTTAAGTTACACTTCGGAAGCAAAAGTTATGAGGATGGGCAATTTGGGGCCTTAACTCTCCTGGAAGGCTTTTAATAAATGCGCTCGGGGTTTTATTGTATAAAACTGAATGCCAGATTTGGTTCAATCTAACAAGCCTTTGTGAAGTAATGCTGCAGAAGCCAAAGACATTAGGTATCACATACACAATAATGTGGAAAACTGTATTTCAAATTTATCTAGGGACCCATCAGTATAATGCTGTTATAGAAATTACACTGATTCAGGGACCCATCAATACAAAGCTGCACAATGGAAGATTTCGGTTCAGGTTTTTTAAGTTGCTTACATCTCCTAAATCTCTTAGTGGATTTTCTTACTACTTGGAATGAATTAGTATGAAGCTAAAACGTTTTGGTGCACAGTGCCCCTTTGATACTGGGGTCACTTTGGAGCATAAAAGTGGGTCACCACTGATTTTTCCCCATGGTGAGAGTACCATAAAAAAAATACACCACTCTAGTTTCATAACTTAACCAAATACAAACAATAGTTCCTAAAGAAGCTAATGCTTAACTGGCAATTTCCAGGAATCTAAGACAAATCCATTTTTTTCTTGTGACTGTAAAGTACTGATACAACCTTGAATGTGCTGAGAAAATTTGCTATACTAAATTTGCAAAGTTAATTATTCTTATGTTTTGGGAAACGTGTTCTCAAGTTACCTGTAAGTGCGTAGCCATTGACCTTAAACCTTGTATCATGGATAGAAGATCACTGAACACAGTGCTAAAAGAAAATATTTTTTCAGACCACTACTCCAATTCACATGCTAAATTGCCCCATCTTTTTCAATATTATTTGTCACACAACTTTGCAACTGCTGTACTTAAAATATGAAAACAAATAAACAATATCATATTAGATTGACTTGTTTGTTTATTTAAATCTCAGATTATTTCAAGTCAAGTTTACATCAGGTCTGGATGTCAGCCGTTGTCCACTTGTTCTATCCAAATCCTCTTTATTCACTGGATCAGCCTCTGATGCATGTCTTGCTTTATAGCTTCTCTTTAGAGCTTTGATGTTCATAGGCACCGATTAATGTTTAACCTGTATTGAATTACAGCAATGTAAGCATGGGCAAAGGGCAGCTCAGTTATCCTGCATTAATCTTTAACATGAAACATCTTAAACAAGACAAGAAAATAAACCAAAATTACTTTAGTCTTATGCCTAAACAATTTTGGGGTTGGTCTTTCCTTTTTATCTCTCTGCTGCCAAAGGACGGCAGATTTTTATCAAAGACTTCAAAAGTCACTGTAGACTAAGTTAAATCAATTTCTTTAAAATACCTGACAAACATCCAAATACCTTTTTACAAAATCCCACATTTGGCCTGAACTCTCTAGAATACAACAATAAGTAAGCAATTGACAACTTATTTTGTATATCTGGTAACCTTAATCCCATTACTCAGCCATGCATGACTGCTGGCACAGTTCTCAAACCCAGTAGAGACGTTTTGCATGGATAGAATGTGTAAAAATACTATTTTATTTTCTTCAATATTTTTTAATCTGTTCATTTTCAAAAGTGGTAGATTTCAACTACAAAATGGCATGCACAGTAGACAGCCTTAAAAACAGTATTTTGTCCTACCACTGGTAGTATAAGTAAAAACCATGTGAGCACTAATTGTAACTAACCCATGCAATCAGTTTACAGCTTTCAATAGAAGAATGATACATAGACAATCTTCATACAGAAAAGGGGCATACATTTTTGATATATATTAATAATTTACTAGTCTTTCTAAAATGTTAAACTAAATTTCCACGTTTCATCTGCAAGACATATTTTCACAGGCAAATTAGATTTATTTTTGACAAGCTGACAGATACTTCACTGGAGAGGCATCGGGCTATCATATTTTTTTAGTATGACTGAACATGTTTTGGGTACAGTGCCAATATTGTCAAATTCTGATTTAGGTTAAATCTACAAGAAATAAAGTTTTGAGGAAAAAGATAATAAATTGGTATCACTGACAACATTTTTCAGATATATCCATAAAATGGGTTAAATTGAAAATTTGTTTTTTCTTAATATGCTTACAAGCCAGTATAGGTGAAAACCCAAGACATGATCTTCAAACTTGAACTCAATGTCAGAGTGCTATAAATTTATTCATTAGATTGCAAACAATTAAAAAGTTTGACTGAAATTCAGTTGTATATTACAAGTCGGTGCGTTTCATAAGCTCACTGTTGTACAAATCAATATGGAATCAAAGTCATTCCAGTACAAAATTTAGGTCACAGTAACCTACTTTTGAGATGTACATGTTCCTAATTTCATGTGTCTATTTGACGAAAAATACGAAAAAAAGACAGAGGGGGGTAATTATGATTTAAAAAGTAAGTCACATTGCTCTACTTTGAAAAATGTTCATCTATGTGAGACGCATCCATGTGCTTATTTTCACGAGTTAGATAAAACAGGGTCTAACGTACCTGGGATGCGATAAATAGTTTAAAATACGTAAGTTGTTCAAGCTGAAAATTTAGAGAGAAAACATTTGCCCCCTTTTAATATAACTCACCAATTGATGCAGCTACATGCTAATTATCTTGAGTAGGTCACAGAGGGTTAGAACTATTGAAGGCATACTCAATGGCTGAAATAAAGAAGTCACTCTAGTGTTATATTAATTTACACCTACTATTGGTATGGTTGGTTTACACACTTTACGATCAATCTACATTCTAATTTCAAAAGTAAATATGGATAAACTCCAATATACCAAGGGTGTAGCAAATAGATAGCTAAAATTAGGTAAGTCATTTGATCATGAAAATTCTCAATAGTGTAGGTGAAATGATGTCCAAGTTATGAACAAAACAATAATTTGCTTTTAACTTGATTATTGAGGTAACAAGAGCATCAACCCCGTAGCTGTACCCTGATGACAACTGTGCTTGGTTGCAAGGCACAATTACAAATTCTATTATTAATGTAAAATGTTTAATTAACTGAATTCAAAATATACCACACTAATACATATAAACTATATATTATTAACACAGTCATGGAAACAAATTCAGCTCTACTGTAGCTCTTTGGTATTAGCTGGTTAAATTCCCTGATAAAACAAGCCAAGGCCATGCCACTATCAATGCTTTTAGCCAAACTAACTGAAAAAAGGCAAGTGCCACAAGGAGTTGCTTTGCCTGGTGTATAATGTCCAGTAGAGATACTGCAGAACAATCAACAATGCATCCACATTCTGTGGCAAGTACATGTGTACAAATCTCTACCATGAAGTAAAGGTAACAGTGACCTGGTTGTGATATGGTCGAGTTACTTTTGTCGAGATGTATCCACAAACCAATTTTGATGTTCAAGTGAAATAGGAAATAATGAACAGTTGGATATAAGTTACTTAGCAGTGATAACTGGGTCACAATAACCTGTTTTGTATTGTCCAGTTGCCATTAAACTGGTGTGTCCAGAACCAATTTCTACATGTGCTAGGGAGACATGTCCAAGAAACTGAGAGCAAAATGAAGCGAATTAATAAGCACATGAATGAAAAGGTAAAACACTATAGCCTGACCAAACAATGGCAATGTGATAACTACCTTATGTCCATTATGTCCAGTGGACAGACTGGTTGCAAGGCACAACTGTAGACCAATTCATCAATCTGAGTAGAATAGTTTTGGGACAGATTAAGCTCAAAATATTGCACACTAATACCTCAAAACGATATATTATTAACACAATCATGGAAATAAATACAGCTGTTTTATTTTGATTTGACATCGTGCTGGGTTTACTGCATTTTCCATAATGCCTGTCACACATATTAGGGACTGAACATTTATCTGAATGGGGAAAGGCCTGGGATATTCTTTCAAGCCAGTATTTTTGTTTCTTCTTTTATCCCAAGATAATTTATTTTTTATCAAATAATAAAACGGATATAATAGGAAGATTTTTTTCAAGTTATGCAAGAACTGAAAATGTTTTTCCTCCAAAAATCAAAGCCCACCCCTCTATTAACTGGTTGATCCCTATGGACAAATCTTTATAATGTATAAATTTACAAAATGCTACAGTGTATTACAGGCATAAAACTGCTTATTGGATGCAGATAAAAATGATGAAATTTTTCCAACATCTAAACTACAATGCATGTACAATGCTTATCCAACCTCGATAAATGGTATCAAATATTGGCAAAGAATGCCATTATCTAAATTCAACAGATATATCAGTGATTAGAAGCCTTTGCTTTTTAAATAGTAACCAAAATTTTTAAACAATAAATTCCAGGTCTTTTTATTGATGAAACTGATTTTTTTCTTCACAAATCACTGTGGTCCTAACTGATACTAATAAACATTTTTGATATAGAAAACATGCATTCTATTTTTTAATCTCCGAATTTCCAACATTAATTAGACTTATGATATGCTCTAAACACAAAATAAAACAAGCATAGGAAAGCTTTTACATGTGGCTATTTTGCGGTGATCTATAATTATGTAGGGATTAAAAGTTCATGTTTAAGACATTACTTTCAATTCCTGACCATATTATGTACACAAGTAATGTACTTGAGGTATTGTGAGGGGTTTTCTCGTTAAACATTTCAACACAGGTATGCATATATTTTAAGGTATTGTGACATAAATTTAAATTCCAAGTTGTGGTATACCTAGACCAATCCATCATATGCATCCATGTGAGATAGAAAAATTCCATTTGGTCAGAATTTTGAACCAGATGGTGTCTATTCGAAAATCTCATCTAAAATTCCCAGGTGGAATTTTCCTATGTAACACTGAATCATAATGAAGGAATATATTTCTCACATTCCTAATGAAACATGAGGCTCTAAGTCAGAATGATGTATGGTAAATACTGATGCCGATTCAAACAGCAAAACACCATTTGAAAACATCCTTATCAAAGGTCGAAAAGATAGATCTACACTGAGAAACGCTTATGAAATTCAGAGTAAACTTTAAATACATTTTAAACATACATTAGCATTCAAAGAACAATGGTTGAGAACACTAAAATAACCGCAATACAGCAGCATCCAAATTCCGTATTGTATTAATTTGTAGAATTAAATTAAATTTGAGCAGATAAAAAAAAAAGTCAACTATCATCCCTAAAATGAAATACAACAGAAAAAAAGTTGGCTTAACTTCAACTTTGATCTAGAATGTTATTTTCCTTTCTTAAATATTAGTGGAAATGTGAACCTCAAAGAAAAACAACTACAAAAATGGCATTTCAGACTCCATTTTCAGTACTTTTAACTATAACCTCTGTTTTAGGATGTAAATGTGTTGCAATTATTTACCATCACTGCTGTGAAAGAAAACTCATGTGATGATGAAATTGGGGAGTTTGCTAGTTTGTGTACACCCTACTCAACACAAAAAGTGATGTGAAGAAACATTTATCCTCCAGCAGCTTTCTGCATGGGGAAAACATGTACATATATAGGATTGTGAGTAGAGATCTCTCACCATATGTAGCTGAAGTTTTTGTAAGGGGGACAATAACCCATGGGTGACATGTTGCCAAAAATTTCCTCCACGTATAATGAATCATTTAAATTGAACTGGATAATTGTAAGCGTTGCCTTTTAACACACTACTTATATTCATCCTGTCTGGATGACTTTGCAAGTAATAATAATGATGATGATAGCAAAATAGTGCTTGAAACAAGGGGTCTTCTCAAGCAATAATGATAATGGCAAATGAGCTACCTACAATGTTGAACAGAAAAAAGCACTGATATATAAAATCAAAGTTCCATTATATTTCCACTGGACTTAATAGAATTTGACCAAAAAAAGCAGAATGATGTTGCAAGCTTGGAAATTGGGGCTTTATACGAAACTTGCATAAACTGTTTACAACTTTGCAAACAGCCTGAAACTTTATTAATGACTACCTTCAGCACTAGTTTTCAGAAAGGAACATCTCTACTCACTTTTCAGTCGAGTCAAACTGCAAACAACATAGGCCTTGATCTGTCATTGTATAATGTGCCAGCAGATCAGAATCTATGTTGTTTGTTTTACTGAGTACTCATAACAAACTGCACATACCCAGATCTGCTGGTGCATTAACCCTTTACCTCATACAACCGTCTTTGGACGCCTCTACAAAAGTCGCATTGAAGCGACTTTTGACGCTTCTACAAAAGTCCCATAGAAGCGCCTTTTGACGTCTGCTGTAAACATCAGCCATTTTAAGCCAGTTTTCATAGCGCCACCTTCAGGAAAAACCCCTTATTAGATACTACATTTATTTCTGTGAATGACAATTACGTCAGATCACGTGGTCACTGTTTATGTACTGGTCGATATCTGCTATTTAAAGTAACTGGGTCGTAATCTCCACTCTCCAAAATGGCGGTCGCAGATTTCATTCAGTACTTACGAAGTTTTCATGATTAGAATCACAACTATGAAAGATTCAATAACCTAGGTAAAGGCTCTGATATTGATATACGCTGCAATTAGTTTTTATAAATTATCAAATTTAGATGACTTAGTGATGTAGACACAGATGAAAAACTTGTAAATTTCGAGTATGGGAAATGGCAGCTCTACGGTTGGTCACACGGCCTCACTGACATGACGGTGAACGAATTCTCTCCAGATTTTAAAGCACATAACAAATTCTTCCGTGATAAATAATTACACAGCTATAACAATCAGACTTTACTCTTAAATTGTTCCACATGTAATAGATGTGTACCAAATATATAAAGTGGTTAAAATTGCTGTTAAACGTAACATACACTACATTGCTTAATAGTTCACAGGCAAGCTATGCATATGCGGTCGACTAGGTAACCTGTGTTCTATGTATAGCGAGCTGCACTTTGTCACTATGCTCTATGAGGTAAAGGGTTAAGTGATTGCAGATTTAAGGTCTATGCAGTTTTTGGATTTGTAATTTAGCTTTTGAACAATTTTAATCTTATCACTCCTTATGTCTGCTGTGTAGTAGTTTATAGTGATGTCTAGCACTGGGGCATCATGCCATGACATATAGCATCCTGACCCACCCAGTCACATTATCCTGACACCAGGCCGACCGGTCCTAACACAAACCTCTTAATGCCGAGTGCCAAGCAAGGCAGCTGCTAATTCCCTTTTTATAAGTATTTGGTATTGCTTGGCCAAGGTTGAAACTTGTGATCTCCTGCATCTAAAGTGGACGCTCTAACCACTTAGTCCACCGGAGTGGTCTGTGCAGTTTGCAGTTGAACTCGTAAAAATATATGGTACATGCAGGAGACGGGGCAAAGTGATCTGTATCAAGTTACACAAATTCTGATATTGTATGTCAACAAATCAAACCCACAATCAAACTGCAGCATATTTCCTGGTCTGGAACAAAAATATCTTCTTATTTCTCATTTGTTTCTAGTTTTTCTCATAGTCTGGGGACAAAGAAGATGGATACAAGCACCTATAATCTTAGGACTGGAACTCTGAACTTGTTGCATAATACAAGAAAACTGTTTTCAAAGGGTCCCCATATTTTATAACGTCACAAGTAAATTTATTAATTATGGCTTCTTAATGTTAAAAATTCTGTATATAGCCATAATTTATTACCATACGCATTTAGGGCTGGTAGATCTGATCCTATGCAGTTTGTATAACTGATCTGCAAAATGTAAAGGCAGTTCAGTGTCTATGTTCCTTGCAATTGGACCAGACTTGTAAACAAGCATATGCAGTAACAAATACCTAGCTTCAATCAATGCAAAATCCTGTACATGCACTCAAAATATTTCCTTAAAACATACACAAACTAAAAAAACTCTTCTATAGTTTCAATTTTAAAAAAGGAATAAAAACTACACAAAAGAAAACAAACATTTCAAAACCAAAAATCTAAAATGTCCGCTATATTGAAACTAGCACATGCCAAGCCATTTTTGATCAGCAAGTTTTCACATCGGAATTGAAAACTATTTGCAAGAAGGCTGGTGATAAGGAAAAATTCAGTTTCTGAAACTAACTGTGGATTAGAAAAACAAATTTCTGAATAGCTCTTTGAGATACCTACAACGAATTAACCAGTTTTACAGAATATTATGATATTTATTGCAAGTTTGTTTGTTTTGTTTTTACAAATAAAAGAAACAGTTATAAAACAGACATGCATACTAAACCAATGCAGTTTAAAAAGTTTTAGAAGACTCGTATAAATCTATCACATCAAATCATTAAACAAGCAATGAAAATTATACTGAAAGACAAAAATGTGATCTCAGCATGAAATGAAAGGCCAATGTAAATCAGGGATTAACAGAAGAAATAAACAAATTTCTTAATTTCTAAAATGTTTGATCCTAATGTTGTAGGAATATCCGTAACTCTTTACGAAATCTCTTTCATCAACTGTTCAAATATTATTTTTTGTGTGTATGCTCACTTAACTAAAAAACTGATATGATTATGTCAGTCACGGTCAAAACTATTAGTTTCTGCAGTGAAATGTCAAAGAAACATGTTTTAGTTTCAACGAAATAAATAGACCTATTTTGCTTTTGTTTTAGTACTTTCCCTGATACCATGTATAAAACTAATACTTGTGCCAAATTCAAAGGTCCACAAAACAACTATACGTATGCTAATTTTTCATTACATAAAATCACGAAATATTCTAAATGCTCTAAAATATAAGTGAAGAAAATCTTTCAAAGACAGCAAATTATTAATTTTTTTTACAACATAACAGAAATGTAAAGGTTGTAATGATTCAATAAAAGCAAAATAAAAAAGCCACAAGTAAATAATCCCTTGGCCTAAAAAAGCATCATAAAGTGCTTCCACAAGGAGGAAAAATACATTTCATTTTATTTACACTGTAATCTTAATAATGAGATTTATGTCAATAACAAACATGAAGTATTATGCCCTAATTTACCAGTTTTCAACATCAAAACCTGAAATTGACACCAATTTCATCTTCTAAGTACAACATTTGACATGGGCAATTAGTAATAATAATTAAAGTGTATGTCAAACAAATACTCTCTGATGTATTTTCAAGACTATCTAGAACATATTTTCACAAATATTTAATTGCCCGAAGTACTATGTGTACTGATCAAGGCTTGTACTTTAGCATTTCCTTATGCATAAATTGCAGGATCAAACTGTTTACATCATTCCAGGTGTCGAAACAGGGCTGCTGCGTTCAAGAACAAACGTGGTGGTACTGCATTTAAGGTAGCAGGGGTAAAAATTGCCTTGCCCTGCAAAGGAGAAAATATATATGCATTAACTATAGCTCCCCAACATTTTTTGTGTAGACAGCATTGTTGTATATACTTGTATTTATTTTAGGACCAGTCAACCTAAAAGAATTGAGATGGCAGGTAACTGATGTAAATCAAAAGCACATTGAACAATCACTGGTTTTACTTTTGACATTTTCAAAAGTCGCTTATCAAACTTGTCAAAACTTTAGTGATATATTGATCAAAATTTTATGAGAAATATGGCATCCAGATTGGCAAACAAAGATAACCTCATTACTGTGCAGGGATCTTGCTGATTATTGAACTTTTTTCAAAATGTCGACTCTATAAATCCATAATCCAAGTCTAATTTAAATCTATCAGAAATATGGACTCTAGGGTAGTTACAAAAGAAATTGTTGACAGATGCACAATGAACACATCATAAACTCATTTGGCCTTGCAGCTAAGTCACCTAATATGAATACTAATAATAGTAAAAGTAATTCTTTATTTCAAGATGGTAACCCATTTAGTTTTGCAACTATTCTCTCCACCCAACTCTGACCATCAGCTAACTAAGTACAAAAGAACAAAAGGCAATTTTAATCAAGAAAATACACTGAAGGCTAATTTCAATTCTACTTCATTGATATACACATTCATATTTCCTTACAAACATGTAAACCCTTCCAACCTGTTTTCTCTTTCTGCACCCCTCTTTGCGTCTTTTTCTATCTCACCCATATTTTCATGACATACACTGTATCACACACAAGGATGTTTTAAGTTATTTAAATAAATGAGTACATAAAGTAATCCCTCATTATGACTGCTTACTAACACCTTAAAAATTGACCACCTTAATGTGAGGTCACCTTATACTGAGGTATTTTATACATGGAATGATTTTAACAGGATTCATTCAAACAAACACTGGCACTATTCAGGCACCTAATCCCTAATTGTTGAGAACTTTATGCTTCTATAGTGGTCATTACAATCACATGTGAACCTAATTACTTATTACAATTGTAGTATTAAATGTGTTAAGTCAAACATGTGGAAAAAGTAGGCAATTTCTTTAAGATCACATTTATAAATTAATCAACTTAATAACTGCAGTATGAATTACACCTGTTTGCTCACAAATGCACGGAAACAAAGTTCATATATTCATTTACAGAGATAAATACATCCACTTTTTTTTGTTAATGATAGATCCACAAAATTAGGTAACCATGAAGGTCCTTTTTACCAAAACCACAAAATTTGAAACCCACAAAAATAAACCGTTTCACAGTATGTATGGGTCAATATCCCTTTAAAGTGTTGACCATGGCAGGAGATGGGTTGTGTTATACTGTAATTTGCTTAACATATGCTTCCTCCAAATGGCATGATAGGCAGTAAACAAATATCTCAACCAAAAGGCAATTTTTAGTGTATATGCTGTCATGGCGCTGTTGGGGACATCCATGGAATTTAAAGGATGGTAGTCTTATTTTTTCTATGTTGCACATTTTCATCTGTACATATGCCTCAGTTTGAGCAATGATAAATACAACAAGCAATGGCATATGTTTATCATTTATCTGTTTGCTTAGTGTGTCAACTATAGTGAAGGTGAAATAATTTTTTTTTTAGCAAAGGCTGCCATAAAACTCACTACATTAGTATTAAAATAAGTGCTTGCCCTGTGATGCTAGGATAATGCAACATTGGACACCCAACAAAACATGATCGACTTAACAATCTGATATCCACAATATATCTACTGTACAGTTACATTTATCTTCCCTCTTTGAAGAATAAATCAATGAGAAAAATAAACAATCTAAGTTTTTGGCAAATAAATCCCAGTCTCAGAAGTGCATATAATCCCTTTTGCATTTTTGTTTAAAGAACTAATTGGTAAGAAAATAATCTAGACATTTAGCAAGGCAAAGCTAGTCTCTGAAGGACACAGTATTGCTTTTTCTTCCTCCTCTGAGGAACAAATGGTGAGAACAATAAACGATCTAGGTACTTAGCAAGGAAACCCCAGCATTAAAATTAACTGTCCTGTGTTTTACCCCAACATAAAAACTATAAGTCCTGCTATATATTAACAGAACTGAAGCAATGGACATGTAGCCTCCACTTCCAACCAGTTTTTACCTGCTGACTGGCAGAGGGATTGTGCTTATTGTTCACCTTGTAGCCACTAGTTGGATCCTCCCCTTTCAATAGGAGATTCATTAGTACACTGGAATATCTTCCACTACTACTGCTGCTGCTGTTGCTGATACTGGTTGTGGTAGTAGGAATAAAAGTCCTGTCTGAAAAGAGAGCAAAGCTTGGTTGTAGAGTTCAACTGATGACAAACTCTGTTGCTGATAAATAACTACAAATTCTTTTTCTTCAAGAACTTACAAAGGGTGTCGCCTCGATGGCTCAGTTGGTGGAGGACCCCACTAAAGAAATGGGGGTTCCCAGTCTGAGCCCCGAATCTTGTGAGTCCTGTTAACCATGCCCCACCCAGACATTTTGTGGCAGCAGTCACATATGTAAAAAGACCTCTGTTATACTTAATAATAATTTAAACTTGTTTACTTTTTTTCTTGGTTTTAGTGCCACTTTTAACACATTATTTGCTATATCATGCCATGGAAATGGGAGCTAGTTGTCTTTCCCAAAACCATACAGAGACAGATGACCTGAAAGGTATCCTTGGATTAGTGCTCTGATGATCTACCAAATAAGCTACCATTATATTTGGGCAGGTTTACATTACCATGCTTATGGAATATGAAGGATATCTATCTTAAAAGCACAAACCAAGCTTGGCTAAAACTTGGAATACAGTTGGTTGAGTGACCAAATTAGAATCAGGTAATATAGTTAGTTGAGTACCCATCAGAATTAAAGAATAATGTAGCTCGAGTATGTAATTAGAATTAGGAAATACAGTTGAATTAGGGAATTGCTGGGCTCAAGAAGTGGTCCTACTACACTTAGATCTACCACCTGACACAACCATCTCCACACACATCCATACCTTTTGTACAGTAGGGTTTAAATTGCTTCCAAAGTTGGAGTCAAACTGTTAACAACAAGATCCAGATCTGCTGTAGCATAATACACCTGCAGATCAGAGTCTGAGTTGTTTGTTCTATAGATTACTCACAACAAACTGCATACTGGCACATTATGCAACAGCATATCTGGGTCTTTGCAGTTGGACTAGTCTTATTAGCATTAAAGATGGTAAATAACCTGAGCTTGACTAGTTTCTATACATCCTCAAGGGCACACACTCCTGAAATGTAAGCTAGGTATAAAACAGGCTTCAAAACACATTAACCTACTTTTGCCTACTGTGAATAGCATTTCTTGGGAAGAATGCAGCATCAAATTTCATGACTATATACAAAAATTTCTGTACAACAGAGCTACAGTAAGCACCCTCTTAAACATACCCCATCACCCGCAGCCACCTCCTCTACTCAGCCAGTTTTCTTGGCACCAAGGCATTTGTTTCCCCTCGTGGGTGGCCACCACTCCAATGTGGCCAGTGTGTTAATCCAAAATGTCAAATTTACCTCACAAGCTGCCACATTTTATCCGTGTTCAAAATTAATCTTTAATTCGTACAGTAAGTAATCCAATTATCTTTAACAATGTCTGTTTTCATATGTCTTGTTTCCATTACTTAGATAGTTGCTGGCTAAAGTACATTGTAACATGTACCACAAAGGTTAAAAAAATCTCATTATCAACAAATGCTGATATTTACTGGAAATGGGATTGACAAAGTTGTGATAGTAGCTGTATAAAGCCCAAAACCTGAGTTCTTTTCTTGATGATTATGACCCGAGGTAATTGTCAAGACCATGACTTGGTGAACATGGCCTCAATATATCATTTATGGATTTACACACAAAAACAAACCATGAAGAAAAAAAGGCACTAGGCAGAGACCAAAATTTCAAGTGACTATATGTATCACTTCCATCATAAACAAGGCATTTCATCTACTCTGTAAATGTTTAATCTTCATGATTAAACTGCAGTACAATTAGCAATATAGAAATTAGTCATTAAAAAGTTTAACATGTTATTACATAAATAAAAAATTCTCACTTACAAAAAGTTAAAGTTATTTGACTTGGCAACAGTGGGGTAGAGTTCAAGAGTTCTAAGAATTTGATGTTGGAAGGACTCACAAAAACATCATCACATACAGATATGGAGAATATTCTGCAACATTGGGAAAATGGAGTAAATGGAAAGAGAATGATTCTGAATGCCAAGCAATGTTTCGTACCAAGATTTAATCGAACAGGTGTTTGAATGGCTTTTGCTGCACATGCCCTGAACATCCAAGTCACAGGTTGATTAATTCAAGAAAAGGCAATAATTTTATCAACTGAAAAGGGCCATGATAATTTTACCACAAGTAATGGATGATTAAATACATTTCAGGTCAGACACAATATCAAGAGTTTTGTCATTATTGTAACACAATAAGAGACAGAACACTTATTTGAGGATCCTTTGCCTCTTTTACCATCTGGAATGCCCATTGATAATATGCTATATACATGACAATGACCTAAGCACAGAAAACACAAGTGATGGGGAGTCACCATAACATCAGTATTCAAACTAAACTAATTTGGGTCAGGAAATAAACTTAGCACCTACAATGACTACAAATGTGTCAAACTGTGTACAACTTTAGACACTGCATGGGCACATTCTACAGACCTGATAGAACATGGTCTTGTGACATAGACTACTGAACTTGTGGATTTAACTGTGAAAACACAAGACACTGTTTTAAAAAAAGATAAAAGGAAAGCTGTGGAAAACATTACACAAACAAAATTGGTTTAGTATTTCATGCTTAAGAATCAAGAACTATTAATATATATTCACTTAAAACAAGTCTATTCTTAAGACAAGAACATTTTGATCATTACTTTTAATGAAGATATTAAATGTTTTTAAGTTACATGTAGCTTTCTTATTTCATACACATACTTGTCACAAATGTAGACCCTCTCTGAAAAAGCCACCCCTCTTATAAGGTCACCTTCCAGGTGCAGAAGGAGTGGATTTATAAGAGGGGAACCACTGTATAACTACAAACACCAACAAATAAGACCATAATGCACCAACAATACAAAACAATAAAAACTTCAACACACTCAGAAAAGATGGACCCAAATTTCAAATATCTCTTACAGGCCAGATAGAACTGGAATAGCTAGCTATACATGTACCAAATTAAAGTCTCTGTGATAAATTATCAAGCTAGGTGATACCTCTCAAAACTGGCTGAGCAGAAGCAACCAGTCTGGGAACTTTTGGAGCCGGTGGTCCTTTTTCCAGGCTGTTCATATCTAGAGGGTGCTTTATCTGGAGATTAAAGATGTCAGGAGGACTCTTGATGGTCGCTACTACCGGACTTCCTCCCAACATGTCTTGTAGACTCTGCTGCTGACTGTTCTTTGGTGGTTCTTCAAAAAGCTTGTCCTTAGGACCAAACACACTCTCAGTCCTTCCAAATAAACTGTAAGAAAACATGGGAATTAAACTGGTCTGTTAATATTTTGATTTATCATATCATGCCATAATCAATGTATGATAAAATGGTATAGATAAAATTAGTATACATAGCATAGCTTAGATATAAAAGCTGTACAATTATGTGATTAATAATGAGCATTACATACAATCCATACAAAGCAAAAGTACTTTCATATGGGTGTAATGTCTATTAGATACAATCCATACAAAGCAAAAGTACTTTCATAAGGGTGTAATGTAAATTACATAGAATCCATACAAAACTTTTCTAAAATTTTGATCACACTCTTGGGCTGGGACAAATGGGCAAGAGGTGATTTTACATATCAAATAACTCTTAAGTTGTGTCTCACATGTCTGAAAACTGGCCTATGTGATTATTGATCCAAGTGTCAACATGTTAGGTTGAGACCCCTGTGTGATGCCCAAAGGTTATTCCCTACCACCAAGTACGTAGTGCCTGAGTCATAACATGCTATTGAGATTGCCATCCTATAGCTATTTAATTAAATCTACTGAGTATGAAAAGACAAACTTGTGACACTGATCACAGAATCCATCTAAAACTTGGAAATTACATAATAACCATGCATCCACCTACTGGGCAGGGCCCCGAGTGGTCTAAAGCGCTCTCCATTGCGGATCACTGCCATCTCACCTCTGTCTGCGTGGGTTCAAGTCTAGGATTCAGCCAATGTGGGTATGTGAGAAAGCCTGCCAGTAGCTTCTCATGGGTCGGTGGTTCTTCCCAGGGGCTTTCCTGGGTTCTTCCTCCACCATTAATACTGGCCGCCATGCATAGCCTATCATGTGCTGAAAAATGGCGTTAAACCCCACAACAACAACCTATTGGGCATGAAAACGAGAGATTTAACATATGACTAACATTGGTCCTGGGCTCCTACGTTACTGCACCAAAGGATATTGCTCCAAGACCCTATCTTGGAAACTACAAAACATCTCCCCTCTTTAACTAAATTTGCTGGACATGAAAAGACAAATGCACATATCCGACTATTATTTGCCCATGGGTCAGTCCTTACACTCAGGGATTTAATTAATGCAAGAAATTCTGATTTCAGAGTGGAGGACAAATCAGAGAAGCATGGGAGTACATATTTTACCAACTAAGAATTCTCATTATGTCACTGAGTAGTTGTAATTCCAAAAAATAATTTAAATTATTCTTATCAAATTATGTGAACTCGACAAAAAGTGATTCCACACTGATATTATAATATTAATAATTTTGTTTATCAGAACCTTATATAAAAACCCTGACAATAAAATGACCAGGATGTAGAGTCCATATTTTTGATAGATTTAAAACTGGTAAAGGTTATGCCTTGAACAAAAAAATTCAAGTAAACATCATGATAAAAATCAGGTAGATAATAGAATTTCCAAGGGAAATACCAATGTCCTAACTCAAATCCAAGCAAACATATTTTTAAAAAATGTTATTAGTCAAGTAGGCCCAAACTACTACCTAAATTATAGACAAAGGTCAGGCACAATGCAAACTAAATTTATGCATCTTCAACTCCTATACCATTAAAGCTAGACACATCAAACTTAAATATTGAGTCATATTGGCAGAAAAAGCTAAATAGTGACCTAGGTCAAGCAGAGGGCTTTATAATCTTGTTTACATGAGAAGCTAATCATTCCTGCAAAAACATCTAAAGCAGAAATCAGTCTCGTTGTGTTCAGTATTTCATTTGGGCTGGAATTATTTATTAAAATTATTCAAATGCAAATATCCAACTGACAATTGCAGCAGGGGTGGCCCTTACCATCAGGATGCCCAAAGATGCCCCTGGGGCAGTCCTTACCATCAGGATTATCCATCATGCCCCAAGGCACTCCTTACCATCAGGATGCCCTGGGGGCAGTCCTTACCATCAGGATGCCCCAAGATGCCCCTGGGGCAGTCCTTACCATCAGGATACCCCAAGATGCCCTGGAGGCAGTCCTTACCAACTGGATGCCCCAAGATGCCCTGGGGGCAGTCTTTACCATCAAAATGCCCCAAGACACTCCTTACCATAAGGATGCCCTAAGATGCCCTGGGGGCAGTCCTTACCATCAAGATGACGTAAGATGCTCAGATATGAAGGTGGAAGTAAAACTAGAAAATATGGTAATATATGATTTACAAACATAAAATTCCAGTTTAGTTTACATCTTTTTGAAAATGAGAGTAAGCCTTTCTAGTTTACATGTTTCATACAGTAAAAATGAAACAAGTCTTTCAAGTTTACATCTTTCATAAAGTAATCATAACAAGCCTCTCTAGTTTATATCTTTCATACAGTAATCATAACAAGTCTCTAACTTATATCTTTCATGAAGTAAGCATAACAAGTCTCTAGTTTATATCTTTCATGAAGTAATCATAACAAGCCTCTCTAGTTTTTATCTTTCATAAAGTAATCATAAGTCTCCAGTTTATATCTTTCATGAAGTAATCATAACAAGTCTCTAACTTATATCTTTCATGAAGTAAGCATAGCAAGTCTCTAGTTTATATCTTACATAAAGTAATCATAAAAAGCCTCAAGTTTATATTTTTCATAAAGTAATCATAAGTCTCTAGTTTATATCTTTCATAAAGTAATCATAAGCCTCAAGTTTATATCTTTCATAAAGTAATCATAACAAGTCTCACAAGTTTATTTCTTTCATAAAGTAATCATAACAAGCCTTTCTAGTTTATATCTTTCATAAAGTAATCATTAGAAGTCTCTAGTTTATATCTTGCATAAAGCAATCATATTAAGTCTATTTTCTGTTAATTGCTATGAGGACAGTAGTACTGAAGATATTTCTGTTTTATCACATTTGAAACAGTATGCAAGATAAAGATAAATCCTTCAAAGGTACTACTACTCCACAGGACAAAAAAAAGAATTTCCAAGAATCCATTAGAAATCTGATTCTTCCCCCTTTTAATTCATTTTAACTGCAATGCACTGAAACCATCAAAGCTGTTCTAGAGAAATCCAAAATACCACTTTTGGTAGCACAAATATTTTCTGATTTAACATGTTAACAAATATATTTTAAAAAATCATTATATTGGCCTTTGACATTGACCCTGATTTCTCACCCATGCAACAGAGAAATATAGCTCTTTTGCTAACCTTATCTCAACCTTATCTCAATCTAGTCATCTCAGTCAAGGTGTCCACATGCTCAGAACTACTTTTTAAAAAAAGAAACCTTTGTTATCTTTTGCTGTGCCTGATGTAGTTGTTCTAAAGTCAAACAACAACAACAACAAATATATAACTGAAACAGAAAACACTGATCTATTTGCAGAGACTATATACCTATACATTTCATAGCTTCTCAACTCTCTTAACTACCGAAAACATAGTAACAGCCAGAAAATGTGTTATGTCAAACATGTTCCAATCTAACATTGTTAAGCATCTCCATTTTACCCCAGTTGAATCAAAAATATACCTATGACATTTAACGAAAAAATAAGGCACTTACCAGCCAGAAGGAATCATTTATCCATCAATACATTAATCCATAAGCAAATTTCATGGCAGCACTTGCCATATTTCCACGATAGAAAAATAAATTTTCAAAGAATCCGTGAACTTGAAAGTTTAGCACATGGCTATCCGCCCAGGTCTTTTATACACGGGGGTAATTTTACAATCAATATTAAGGACAACACAAGTATGTCACAGTTTCACCTCCTCCAAAGAAAAGGAGTTATATATGATAGTGACAGAGATCACTAATTACCCGTGAATAACCCAAGCACGGACACTCATGCTACATATAAATTTTCTTAATAATAATAGCCTATACACTACAACATAGGTGCGGGCCCAATATTGTTTCATTATTTACAACATAATTTTCTAAATTGGAACTGATGAAAATGAAACATTTTCTTGTAATAAATGTTAACTATTTAATGTTAATTTCATATAACATCCATATATGAAATGTGATAACACCTCAATAATCTGCAACATTTTATCCTGTTATTTTGTTTGGCTCATGCATACAAACTGTGTACTTCGGATGACACGTTCACGCCACAGTCCTAATTAACTTATTTGTATTAATGCACCGCATGTAAACATTGGCGCGAACTATATTGCAGAAGTGAGAAGTTCTTTTTTACTTTAAAGGAAATTATTGGGTGAGAAAAAGATTCTACGTTGAGGTTTGGACCAAGACAATGAAATCCCAGTTGCAGGGTTACATTTCATGTCCTTCCCCCCTCGGCAAGCCTTGTGGGGAGACAAATAATGTAACCTGACTGGGATTTCCTTGTCTCGGTCCAAATCCCAACACAGATTCTATGTATCACAGATAAAATACTACTGAACCTTTTTAAGATGCTATCATAACATGGCTTCATTTATGTGGGTAATCAATTTCTGTAGCTTTGTGAAGAATGACGTTTCTGTCAGAACTTAATTACATGGATTGGTGTGAACTCATATTATTTCCACAGAAGAATCACTCTTCAACTGGTCCATAAATTCACAGTTTGTAGCAACCAGTGGGACCCCGGTTGGCAGAGTCATCACCTTTACAGATCACTCACATATCACTTCTGCCCAAGCGGATTTCAGTCTTGATTCAACCAATGTGAATATATGAGACAGCTTGCCAGTAGATTCCTTTAAATTGATGGTTCTTCCCAGAGTCCTTCTGGGCTCTTCCTCCACCAAATATACTGGCTGCCATGTCTGGCCTATCCTGTGCTAAAAGTACATTAAACCCAAAAACCTAAATCTTGTAGTAAGCAAGAAATCTATGAATATTGGTAAGCCCATGTCTCATATTTACCCTGGATTTAAATCTCCATTCATTTCAAAGAGGACATCTGTAGTTGGAGGCATCAGGGAGAAATCATCTTCTGAATCCATGGGAATATAAGGAGCCCTCATTGAAAAGTCAATCTCCTGTAAGATTTGTAATACAGTTGGATGAAAATATAATCAATCAGACAATCAAGCAAACATGTTTTATACTGGGTGCAGCCTGTAACTCAGGCATTACAAAATATAGTGAAACCCCTATAAACCAATTCCCTATCTACCAGAACCCCATTAAGATCAAACTTGGGAAGAGGTCAGCACAAGGTTGTGGTGGGTGGTAAAAATTTTGTTTTTTTTAATATCATTTTCCCATGTAAACCAAAATCCTAATTTCCAAATATCATGAAATGAATGTCCATCCCAAATTTCAATTTAGCACTTTAAAAAAATATTTTTTAAAAATTCACTCCAAAACAGGAAACGTATTTTAGCTGCTAAACTTCTGACACATGCTGGACCAAACTACTTACAGTTAGTAAGTGCTGTAATAGGCTCATCATTTGTCCCAAGAGTATGAGGATAAAACAATACCTGACATGATTGCTGACACAGATCAGGACTGACAACAGGCTAATCCAAAGTCCTTGCATCATAAAAAAAAGAGCCAGCTTCTAAGGTAAAATATTAATAACTTGTAGGTAAGCCATATAAGAACAATTATGTTTATCAGCTTATTATCTCAGTGCGACTGATGCATATCAACTACCAAGAGTGATATTAAAGAGAACAAGATTTTTGTCAATTTTGTTGTCCCTCTGACCCCAGTGTAACATTACTGACCTCTGGGTTTTCTTCTGACAGTCTCTCCTGTACTTTAGTGTCCAAGGTGGAGAAAATCTGGTCCATAATGCTGATGTCTTGGTTTTGTAGAAGAACAGAGTAGTCCTTGGAATTGGCTTGCCCTATGGGCTGAAAATTAATATACAGCTTTTACATGACTGTCAGTGTTTGAAAGCAGATGTTATAGCAAATTAGGTTTTTCTGAGAATACTTACCCAGTAACATTAACATTATGAATATAAGCATACTACCTCTTGAATCCAGCCCTACTAATAAAGCTGTAAAATTTTCAGAAAATTTCTACCCGCTACCCATTGATCCAAATGATCGGTTACCCCAGTACCTGATCAAAGGAAATTGTATTAAATGTTTACAAACCTGCTAAGTCGACATTTTTTTCAATTTCACAGTATCCTATAAATACCACTACCTAATGTCATCTGGAACAAAGTCCAAGAACTCATCCTCATTTTCTGATAATGTTCTGAAAACTTCCATCATTGTCTAGTACATCATTGTGGTCTACTAAATCATAAATATTGGTGACTGCCTTTTCTTGGCCTCAATGTCATATGTGGCTGTTTATTTAGGAGTCTGAGCTTGAGCTTTGTAAGTAACACTTTGATCCTACAGTTTGTGTGTGTGTGTGATTGGAGTTTTAATGTAGCTTTAACAATTTTTCAGTCATATCGCTACAATGTCTGCAGTGTGGCAGTTTATAGTGATGTCTAGCACTTGGGCATCATGCCGCAGACATGCAGCATGATGTCCCACCCAGTCACATTATCCCGACACCAGGCCGACCAGTCTTAATGCTGAGCGCTAAGTGAGGCAGCTGTTAGTACCATTTTTGTAAGTCTTTGGTAAGACTCAGTCAGGAGATCCTACAGTTTGTGAAATCTATTCCAGGTTGCAGCTGAACATGTCAGCTGTACAGCAAGATCAAATAATCACCCTCTGTTACTTGCCACTCTACCCCACTCGCAGCTCAATCAAAGAGTTGACATGTGGAAAACAAACTGGGATTATGGTAAATTATTTACTGGAAGCGGCAGACCTGTGTTTGGCACTGAAAAAGTACATGTATTTACAGCTCAATCAAAACAGATTGTCAACTTGAAAACAAAGTGAGTGCTCCCTTTACAAGCACTGGCAGAAAACTTGTATACAGTAAATAGGTACCCTATGGCTCATTTTATTACCCAGGCTATTATCAATGAGTGGGTACCAGAGTACCCAGATACCAGTTGACTTCTTTACCAACTAAAAGATGAAACTTCACCTTTTCTGTCTGTATCATGCATACAAAGGGCAGTTACCCTTGCCATTATGTCCTCCTGCCACAACCAGGTGTTGCCAGTTTTCAAGCTGAGTGAACTACTAATGAGTATTCTTGTATAGCAGGGTGGCAGACAGGGCTTGATAGGCAATATTCTGCTATCTCACCTTTTTGAGGAGAAAGAGTCATCTGCTGTTGCCACAACTTGTCAGTGTGCTTCAAGTAGTGTGGACAGGACCTTGCAAGGCCACTTCTCTCAACTTACTTATAGACAAGACGGAGCATATGACTTTCTGATTGCCCAATGACAGTAACCAGTTCTTGGTCACAAAACCCAGCTGTGTCATGAACATCAATGAACCATCCGGTCTGAACTGAAGATAGTTCATGTAGAGTGAACTGGTAGGCAACTAAGTGTCCCTGCACGCCAAAGCTAAAACTATCAGGAAACATGTTTTGTATTACAACAGCTTCAGGGCTAGTGGCTCAAATTTCTCTGAAGTCCCAGGACAGATTCCACTTTGGACAGGGTTAGAAAATTTGGTCTATTCAAATCAAAACCTGCTAGTAGGTCTGACATTTATCATGCCTGGTATCTCCTCTGCCATGGTGCCTGAATGTCATCAATATGATGGAGTGGTTGCCTTTAATGACAACTGGTGCCAACTTTTTCTCCTTGTTAAGACAAAGAAAAAAGTTAGCAGGGTGAGGGATTAAGGCGCTGAAAGGAATGATGTTATTGACTCTACACCATCCCTGAAAACACAACTTTCCCTCATAAGCCATCA
Source organism: Sinohyriopsis cumingii (assembly GCA_028554795.2). NCBI lineage: Eukaryota > Metazoa > Mollusca > Bivalvia > Unionida > Unionidae > Sinohyriopsis > Sinohyriopsis cumingii. The sequence continues at coordinate 40,209,201 of CM068825.1, forward strand.
GAGTGGAGTGCCTTCTTGCTCTCATGCTTTCTTCCAAAATTAAAGGTCAAATTCCTTCTCTCACAAGGCTGTCAAAAGCCAAGGATGAAGACAGCCTGGGTTGGGATGAGTAGCTTGTGTATATCACTGACACAGGACTTGTCCCATCTGAGAGGGGATATCAGAATTATCTTGCAATTCTGACCCTGTATTTTCTGTATTACTTTTGGTACCCAGACTGGAGGTGGGGGTAAGTTATCAGAAGTGGGGAGCTCCCTCATTAACAAAAATAAGGAGGAAGTAGGAATAAAATGGGGGAAGAAACAGCCCGAGTTCACTCTGAACACAAATATCCATCTCTCTTTCTGCCAGAATGCGTGTTCCAGGGTCCACTGTGCCAATCAAATTTAGTTTCACAACTATTTATTATAAGCCAAATTATCCAGGCATGTAAACAGTTGTCTACCTGAACAATGACATATGTAGCAGCAAGCACTTTAGTTAAATAAAAATTGTATACTGCACAAAGTGGTAACCGAGTTCTTATGCATTGCTTTTCTCCAAGTGCATGAATTCATACACAATTTGCATGATCTGTGCATTTGCATGCCCTGGCATCATGTCTGCAATGGCCAATAACCCATCCCAACTGACTGACAGCACATCCACAACCTAAGCTTCTGGAACTGGGACTGGTGAGAGAAAAAGGTGGACAGTTTGTGGTTCCATCTTGTTATAGCATTGTATGCCCCCAAAGCACACAAATCCAATGAAAAAGCAATGGATGAAGGGACCATTCCATACGAATAACCTGTGTCTAGACAGAACATCAGCAAGAACATTCAGACTTCTCGGAATGTGTCTGATTTGCTCATCAATCTTAAATTTCTAAGAACAATGAAGAAACTGCCAAACCAGCATGAACAGGTTTGGTGATTTTTGTGTCAGCATATGAGGAAGTCAGTCAGCACTACAGAGCTGTCCAACATAATCAGGACTGACTTCCTGCAGAGATGGTCCTTCCACAGCTGAAAGGCATTTATGATGGCTGATATGAAGAGGCCATTTCCATGGACCCCATTTGTTGCTGATCATATCAATGCCTGGCAACAAGTGGGCTCCACAACCACATGTGCTGGTGCCTGGAGTTGCAAGAATTCTCTCACAAGTCTGACAATCCATAGAATGTGGACATGAGGGAAACATACTAGATTCAGACTGATTATGAACTCCATACCCAGGTGGCTGAAACAGTAGGGTGGGAGAAGGTCAGATCTTTCCCAGTTCACTAGAAAACCTAAATGATTTTAAGATCATTTCTGCCTTAGAGGAGAATAGCACTTATCAAATGTTTTTGGAGCAGACTCTCTAGATATGCCACCATTACCTTAACACATTAACCCCTGGCAACGAGTTAATGTGGCAGGAGTTAGTAGCCTACTGCCGAGCTCTGAAGCATCAAGGTCATGCATGATACACTAAGTGGGTGGTATTATAGAAAGGTAGACAGGTGTAGCTCTACAATGATACCAAATAATCTGGAAGTTCTAGTTGCACTACAAAATACAGATTAATTTTTGGACCCAATTTTTTTCCACCCAAAATTTGCCTGTGGTCAGAATCCGATTTTGTGTCTGGATTTTAGACTTTTTGGTCTCAGATCTAAGGTAGACCGGTATGAACTGCAGACAGATAGATGAACCTTTGCAAAAAGTAGGATAAAATGGGTATTTAGAATAAAGAATGATCTCATTATGAAAATAATGGGTCTGTTAAGCAAAAAAAGAAAAAAAGAAAGAAAAAAAAAAACTCCAACTTTTATCCCTCTGCTCATGCGCAAGCCAAATAGCCAATGAAAAACGATGTTTCTAACACAACCAGCATTAAGTTATTGGAAAATCACCTGGAAGTTGATGTCTTAGGATGTATTCAGAATTATCTTTCAAAATGTGTTTCCTACTCAAATTTCAGGCGAAAATGACAAAAACCTCCAGGGGTTAATGTGTTAAAGGAAGTTGTCTGGAACAGGGTTACAATACAAACCATAATTTTGGTGAAAACCTAGGGGCCAATATTTAGACTGAAAGGAAGGACTCAAAAATGGCAAACTTTGTTGTAGTAAGAAAACTGCCAGGTGAGTGAGGACATGAAAATAGGTATCTGTGAAAATGAGACTGACTATATACTCATCCCTTCATATGGAGAGTCAGATAGACCTTGCTGTCACCATCTTGAACATTTGAAGAAACTGAGACGACTTTAAGGTCAATAATTGGCCTTACCATGCCCTTGGCCTCGTTGATAATGAACAGCCACTTGATCTTCATGAGTGACTGGACTTACCATTAGCCTTGTTGACAAGGAACAGCCATGAATAGAAACCTGGAGATAGTTGTTTTCATACAATCTCCACGGCCCATATCTTGATGAGTGAATGCATCTCCTTCCCCAAAAAATTTTCTCCATCTCCTGATCTGATGGGACATCCATTAGAAAAGAAAAGGAAGAACGAGAAGGCTGGATAAACAAAATTCAAAGTCCATCCAAAATTACTTGGGTCACCCATTCATTTTGCAGAAATAGATTGATCCAATGTGATTGAAACTGCAGAAGTCTGGTGCCCTCCAAAAGTGTGTATAATGACAGAGGGGGTGTAAAGTCAGCATCATGAAAGTTTGAGGGTAGAGAATCTTCATTTCTTACCTCCCTTGCAAGATTGCCTCCTAGACTGGTTTGGCTGTTGTCTGCTGACATAAGGTTGATATCTATCTGAATGACCATTAGGGCTTATAAGATCCCTTTTGCCTGGTTTGCATGTTATCCCTCTGTTGTGGTAGGGATGGTGGGTTTCTATTTGATACAGTGTAATGGCCAGTTGGAGGGGTAGTTCTTGGGATGCCTGCCTCCAAAGTTCTTCAATTTTACCTCAAAACAGAATTAGTGAGCCAAATGGAGACCTCCTTAAAGCCAGAGTGTGATGCAGATAAGGTAATGTGATGCAAAATCATACATCATGATGAACCAGGTCAATATTTGAATGGCCAGTCAATGCATTAGATATTGTATCATGAGCTGCTCTGTTAATGACCTGAGCAATTCAGACCACTGACTTCCAGGTGTCTTGGTTGGCCAGTTTTTCCACCAATCAGAAAATCACCAGTAAGGCCAAATCCTGCCCCACAGACATGGCAACTTTTCGAACCAGCTGTGGTGACAAATAATTCTTACCCACCTTATAAAATGGTGGGGCAAACAAGTTAACCACCATTACATTTTTACCCAGTACCAGGAGTTCAGTATGGTAAGCCGAGGAATGTGTCCTGTACAAGTGTGATGAAAACATAGCTGGTACCTGGTTTTCCATAAAGAAACCTTTAGCATCTCCTAGGTCACATATATCTGGGCATCCGATTTTTAATCTCCTTGAGTTTTGCTGACTGGAAAAGCAACAATAAAGATGGAAACTCTTCCATATCTCTGATGTTGACCAATGCTTTGACTTTATATTCTGCATTGTAGTAGAGAGTGAAGGGTATTCCAAATTGGCAACACCCATGAACCTGGTCTTACAGGCCAAAAGGCCAAGCTTAACTAACAGGGGGACTTACTCCCAATGGGCTGTCTAAAATGGGGAAAAAATCACCCCACCCCACCCATAGAATTCAAATTATCTGTGGGAGTAAAAGATGGAAATGGAGGGAAAATCTGGCCTGAAGTCTTTGATGTTAACTGATGCTTTCACTTTATAGTCGTGCATAGCAGTAGGGGGTGAAGGACATATCAAAGCTGACAACACCCAGTTCATCTCAAAGTCAGCAACTATTCAAACATTGATTTTTTTTAAAAATTATAGTAATCTAGAAGTGACATATTCTTCTAAACCCCATACACCACTTATGTAAAAACTCCAAAAGAACACATCAGTCTGTTTTTATACTACTTATCATACTTTAAGTCCCAATTTATCTATTACTTGTGCTATACTTTTTGTAAAACAAAAGAACTGTCAATGGCATGTTCTAAAACTAACATGTCCTTAGTAATTTACTACAAAGATAACTGAAATCTGTATGTAGATCCCATTTTCTTTTATTTGGTGACCCTGAAATTTTGACTTTTTCATCCCAAATGTTAGCTACCCACAAAACTGGAACCAGTTCAGTGATGTAGAACTAATTTTATTATGCAGAAAACAATTTTTCTTTTTTTTAGTGACCTTGACCTTTTGATGTTTTGACCCTAGTACTGATAGGCTTATTCCACATTTCTTCCATACCCCATGTGTAAGCATGCAAACCACCCACAAATTTTGATCCAAGTTGTGATGCAGAGCTAATGTGATTGTGCAGAAATCATTTTTATTCTTTCAGTCACAACGACCTTTAGCTTTTAACTCTATAAGGTTCTTTCTTAGCCCAAGAGCATTCTCAAAAGATTGACAACTGTAAAGAGAAGGACTCAAGTTATAATGCAAAAATCCAATTTGTTCTTTCAGCCACATCAACCTTTACTGTTGAACTATTGTCTCTCAGATCTATAGGATTCTTCCTTACCACAAATGCAAGCCATGTACAGTTTGGTAACTGCAGATAAACTAAAGTTATTATGCAGAAAACAGTTTGCTTTCATCTGCAGTGACACTGTCATTTGAGCTTCCAAAATCAAAATTGAAAGGGTTCTTCTTTATGTTAAGTACAAATCATCTATATAGATTTGTAACTTGTAAATGGTCGAAGACTAAAGTTATTGTGCAGAAACCACTTTGTTCTTTCATTCATAGCAACCTTGACCTTTTAATCTATGACCCTCAAATCAACAGAATTCTTCCTTACCAAAAATGCAAGCCATAAACAAAGTTCAGTAACTGTAAATGGTGGAAAATTTGAGTTATTGTGTAGATTTTTTTTTCATCTTGCAGTCACAGTGACATCTGTGCTTCTACCTCAAAATCAATACAATTCTTTCCTATCCCAAGTGCAAGCCATCTTCAAAGAGTGTGAAGTGTAGACAGTAAAGACTCAGGTTACTGATCAAAAGCAATTTGTTCTTTCAGCCAATGCAACCAATCTTTTACCATTAAACTTCTGTACACACTTCCAACACAACTTTTACACATAGGCACTGTGTGCAAAATTGCTGCTGGCCCCAGTCTGATGATGCCAGCTGATTTCACAGCGGACTGACCAGCTGAATTTTTGGGCATATCAAGCAAATTTAATCTAAATTTTTTTTTATTTTTATACTGTTAAAAGAAATATTAAAAGTCAAGTAAAAAAATAAATAAATGTGAAACGTTTCCTTTGACCACTCTATGCGATGTCTGATGACACATATGGGATGACACTTCCGGGTCTATTTCCGATACTGTCATTAATACAAATCAATGGATGATGATCCTGATTTTTATTCCGATTCCAATTCAAACTTTTCATCACTGGTTAGATTAGGATACTCTGCAACTAGAGGAGTTATGTTTGGATTCGGACAGTAAGCATCATTGTCCTGTCAGTAAATAGTGGCCATGTTAGGCTAAATTTAAGAAAATCTGACGAAGTTGACATAATATGATATTAGGATATTATTTTATGTTTCATTTATGTTCCATGTTCATTATATAAATAACCTTTCTACGGACTGATATTTATGTCTACCTGAATTTACCATTGAGTCATTGACTACACTGTCGTCTGGTATGATGAAATGCAGGACCAGTTGGTTATGGACAGGTTACTGGTCCTGAGGGCTTGTGAGATTTTTTGACGAGTTTCACACACTGCATAGGCAAACTGTCACTATATATGAATAAGAGAAAAATTGATTCCATAAACAAGCAAAAGATTTCTTGTAGCACCACATGTCTTCAAAGGTATGTAATTGTTTTAACATTTTCTTTTTTATGTCTGTAATACACTGAATATACCTTATGTACTCATGTATGCAGAGATGCTGCCGGGAACTTCTTAAAGAAGAGAGAACCCCCCATACCTAGCTCTAAAGAGGGTGTATCAAGGTGAGAGGGGAGACAATGCCAACTGGTCGATTATTATATGGTATATGCATACCTAATTTAACGACTTTATATCACTTCTTTTCTTTGACAAATAATATGTAAGGTATCTGCATACCCAGTTTAGTTTAATGAGCTGGTAAATATTCTCTGCTTTTTATCACCCAACTTCTTCAAGACCCCTGAAAATGGGAAATCATCTTTGTGTCCTCCTTGTTTCAGAACAATCATCAGTTTATTCACTGTTTCTGTTAACCTATTCCTCAGAGCAGTATGAATTCTGTTTGGTGAACTAAATCCCCTCTCACAATCTGCTGTTTGTAATGGGTAAACCACTGCAACTGTGGCCAATTCAAAAATAAATATTAGGCAATCAGTCGAACATAATTTTATACAACTTAATCACATTGTCCATTGGATATTTATGTTGTTAAGATCACATTTTTTACAAGGCTATCTTTATGCTGTACGAGTGTCCATTTCAGTTAGGCCATGATCTGCAACCTCTTCTTTATCAAGAAATGATAGACTTTTGAGTCCCAAAGCTGCAAAACTTGTGAAAATTATTGTATGTTCTGCTGGAAATCTTTTCATCTGAACTATAAGCTTATTAAAAAAAAATCTTTCTTGGATTGGTTAATTTCTTCCTTTACTTCCTCCTGGTCATTTCTGCTTCACCTTTTGCTCCAAGGTTAAAACCCTTTATAGAGACACATTTTATGATTTACCACCAGGGCTATCTTTAGTTCATTTAAAAACATTCAGATAAATGCTTTTCCCTTCCTTAGGTCTATGGGCAGCAGTTAAGAGCCCATCCAAATTAAATTTCACTGCAGGTACATTCAGAACCTGCTTCTGAAATGTCATGCTAACAGATGCCAAAGATGGTATAATATCCATCAGAAAAAATGCATGGCAAGAAACTTATGGTGTGAGATATTCTCAATATACATATTGCTGTCCTTTCTGTGTTTCTCAAAGTAGCAGTCCAGAAGCTTCCAGAATATTCGAGTCCAAGACATTCTGAATTTGTTTCACTTCAGCTGTCCTTAAGATGACTTCTTTAAATACCTGAACAATTCCTTCAAAAAACCTTGAAGTGTGCATGAAATAGAGACCCAAATGAGTGTCATTGCAAATTGTTTTAATTTTAATTACTGTTTTGTGAATTACTGTGTGCGTTGATTCATTCAGTGAACATTATATGATATTCTGATGAAGTAAATAAAGTCTATTTACTGTTTGTGTGTCTTGTTGAAATAATTAAGTTTTGATGCACTAAATAGATCAACTACAATCACTATAATGTTCATTAAGGTGACTATATGATACTAAGTCATTTAAAGCTAAGTCATTTACACTAATTTGCACGAGAACAAGAATCAAATTTAGTCAACTGGATAAAATTTACACTACACAAGAAAATGTGTTTGCACATTTAAATCATCATTAACAACTTTTGCATAAGTAACAAGCTTTTTCTTGACAGAAATGTCAGTGCTTTCATCACAACATTTGTAAATTCACTATACTACATCAGTCACAACAATGATAAATTCACTAGACTGCATCAATCACAACACTTATAAATTCACTAGACTGCATCAATCACAACACTTATAAATTCACTAGACTGCATCAATCATAACACTTATAAATTCACTAGACTGTATCAATCGTAACACTTATAAATTCATTACACTGCATCAATCATAACACTTATAAATTCACTAGACTGTATCAATCGTAACTCTTATAAATTCAATAAACTGCATCAATCACAACACTGATAAATTCACTAGACTATATCAATCACACACTTGTAAATTCACTAGACTGTATCAATCGTAACACTTGTAAATTCACTAGACTGTATCAATTGTAACACTTGTAAATTCACTAGACTGCATCAATCACAACACTTGTAAATTCACTAGACTGCATCAATCATAACACTGATAAATTCACTAGACTGCATCAATCATAACACTGATAAATTCACTAGAATGCATCAATCACAACACTGATAAATTCACTAGACTGCATCAATCACAACACTTGTAAATTCACTAGACTGCATCAATCACAACACTTGTAAATTCACTAAACTGCATCAATCACAACACTGATAAATTCACTAGACTGCATCAATCACAACACTTGTAAATTCACTAGACTGCATCAATCACAACACTTGTAAATTCAGTAGACTGCATCAATCACAACACTGATAAATTCACTAGACTGCATCAAACACAACACTGATAAATTAACTACACTACATCAATCACAACACTGATAAATTAACTAGACTGCATCAATCACAACACTTATAAATTCACTAGACTGCATCAATCATAACACTGATAAATTCACCAGACTGCATCAATCACAACACTGATAAATTCACTAGACTGCATCAATCACAACACTGATAAATTCACTAGACTGCATCAATCACAACACTGATAAATTCACTACACTGCAATCAATCACAACACTTATAAATTCACTAGACTGCATCAATCACAACACTGATAAATTCACTAGACTGCACCAATCACAACACTGATAAATTCACTACACTGCATCAATCACAACGCTTATAAATTCAGTAGACTGCATCAATCACAACACTGACAAATTCATTAAACTGCATCAATCACAACACTGATAAATTCACTAGACTGCATCAATCACAACATTGATAAATTCACTACACTGCAATCAATCACAACACTGATAAATTCACTACACTGCATCAATCACAACACTGATAAATTCACTAGACTGCATCAATCACAACATTGATAAATTCACTACACTGCAATCAATCACAACACTTATAAATTCACTAGACTGCATCAGTCACAACACTGATAAATTCACTAGACTGTATCAGTCACAACACTGATAAATTCACTAGACTGCATCAATCACAGCGCTTATAAATTCACTAGACTGCATCAATCACATCACTGATAAATTCACTTGACTACATCAATCACAACACTGATAAATTCACTAGACTGCATCAATCACAACACTGATAAATTCACTAGACTGCATTAATCACAACACTGATAAATTCACTACACTGCAATCAATCACAACACTTATAAATTCACTAGACTGCATCAATCACAACACTTGTAAATTCACTAGACTGCATCAATCACAACACTTATAAATTCACTAGACTGCATCAATCACAACACTGATAAATTCACTAGACTGCATCAATCACAACACTTATAAATTCACTAGACTGCATCAATCACAACACTGATAAATTCACTAGAATGCATCAATCACAGCACTTATAAATTCACTAGACTGCATCAATCACAACACTGATAAATTCACTTGACTGCACCAATCACAACACTGATAAATTCACTAGACTGCATCAATCACAACACTGATAAATTCACCAGACTGCATCAATCACAACACTAATAAATTCACTAGACTGCATCAATCACAACACTGATAAATTCACTACACTGCAATCAATCACAACACTTATAAATTCACTAGACTGCATCAATCACAACACTGATAAATTCACTACACTGCATCAATCACAACACTTATAAATTCACTAGACTGCATCAATCACAACACTGATAAATTCACTAGACTGCATCAATCACAACACTGATACATTAACTACACTACATCAATCACAACGCTTATAAATTCATTAGACTGCATGAATCACAACACTGATAAATTCAACAGACTGCAGTTTCTTATCAAGATCTGTTGTGATTAAATCTGCAAAAATGTCAATGAATTCTTCCCTTGTGCTGCAAGATTCAGTGTGCATATCCCTGATCTTAAGGACTGCAATGCTTCACAACCATTCAATTTCTGCAGCTCTGTCAATGTAGAATATTTTGACATTGGCGGGCTCTCAAAGGCAATGTAATATGCTGCTATACACATGACACAAGCTTCACCGCTGCTGAATGAATTCTTTCTGCATCACACTTTCCCGAGTGCTTGGGTATTATCTGTCAATTCCAAATGTCATGTCAAAGTTGATGTTCAAAAACTGTAAGAACCATTCTCATTAGTAAATGGATTATTTTTCTTATACTCTCAACACAGAACATGTAACATTTCTCATTTTGGTTCTTTCCTTAAATGGTTGTAGATACTCTACTACTTCTCATGGGATTTCAGTTTCTTTTTTCTCTTTTCCTCAGCCTCCAGCTTCCCTTTCACATGCCCTGTAGACATGGTGCCGGCTATTTCTGCCATTGGTTTGTGTGACATCTTCACTTCACTTCAGAATATGAGAGCTTCCCTCTTTCTCTTTAGTATCAACCAAAGCGGATGATCTTGCTGCAATCGGTTATCTTCTGTTTCTAGATTCATAAACTTGCTGCTCGTTACACTCTATAAATTCAATTGAAACCCCTGAATAGTTTCTGCAAAAACTGTTGACTGGTCCACTGCTGTACTTATACATATCATTACACATTGAGGGTGGTAGCTAGATGGGGTCTGGGAATCAGGCTACAAAATCTGCAGCAGATCTCAATTTTATAGATACTTGTATTCAAATACTAAATCTACCTTTGTATAGCTTGAATGAGATCACTAGCAAAATGGATGACCAAGACTTATTTAACAAACCTTTATTTTGATTTTTTTTTTTGTGTTTAAAGAAAAAAATGCATACATTGGGTACAGCAAGCTGCGGGAACCACAAATAATTTGTGCAACCTTTCCCATAATAGTTTTGAAAAGTTGTGTGACTAATGATCATTGTTGTGAGAAACCTGCAATCCCAAAGCCTGGCAGCATCTCTGTGTATGTCAAATCCAACTGCAAACAACTTAGACCCTTATTTGCCATCACACAATGTGTCAGTAGATCAGGGTCTATGTTGTTTGCTTTACAAAGAACTCCTAACAAACTGCATCATATATACACTGACAGATCTGGGTCTGTGTAGCTTGCAGTTGCACTTGCACTATATCATAAATTATATTTATATCAAGAGCAGTTCTACAGAAAGTTAACTCCTAAAGGCAGACATCATTTTTGACAAGAGGTAATCTGACTGGAACATAAACTTTCTAATTACAGAGATAATAAAATGATTTGACTATGGCAAGCTATAGTTTTGGTTCATTTAAATACTATCTACATTATAATGACTTTTCAATAATTCACAAAGCCATGTGAAAAGCAAACTTCACTTAATATTATAAGCATCAAACCACCCATTATTCAGTGTTGCTTCTTGGTTTTCTTTAGTCATGTGATCAATGACCTATCAAAAGTGGTCTATCTCTTGCCAATGCCATGACAAAATAATACAAAAACTGTCAGATCTACAGCAAAATGTGAAAAAGCTTATATTTTAGTAAATTATGTTTCTCAGAGAATACTTACTCGACAACATTTGGCAATCAGATAAGAGGAAATGACGAACATCAACCTGTGTCACTCAGTTTTATTTCTCAGCTAAAAGGATAAACTAATGTTGATTTAGTGCATCAAACACAGTTTGTTTATACACATGTCCAGGAGATCCCTGTGGGATTCTGCACTGTTTTACTATCAAACATTTCCCAGGTGATTCCAGCAAAAGTGGCAAATTCATGTCAAAGGTTGTGCTTTCATGAATGGGGAGTAATCAACTGTGCAGCTTCCACTAGCCAAATGAGAGTCAGTTCTCTCCTTATAAAGCTGAGACAGAAGAATGGGTTTGCCATTATATTAAAAGCCAGGCTCATGTAAGTCCCTCCTATTTCAGTAGCTGAAATCTTTATTTCTGTTCTTGATCCTGTGTGAGTTCAGAGTAACTGATTTAATAACTCCCTTTATCTAATTGGCCATTACTTGTGGGGTTATGTCAAGTATTCCTGCCTTCAGCATTAGGAATGGTCTTTCACAGTTTATACGGATATTGTCCATGCATCTTGGGTAATACATCAAGCCTCTGGAGAGATTCCATTGTGAATGATGTGAATAAGCATGGTCTGTATATCAGACTTAGATTAAAGTAGGAAATTTCCTTTTTGTCATCACTATCATCTCTTCCATGAAGTCTAAACATGTCTGAGATCAAGGAACAGTTAAGTACCCCTCAATTTTTTAAGGGGCTAACTTCTTGTCTTCAAAGAGAATAAGAAAGAAGTTTGCTATTGGGGAATGGGCATGAAGAATTGTATGACTTCACTGATATGACACCAATCAATGACAACACATGATTTCAGATTTTATATCCTCAAAGTGGAGGATCTTCAGCTATTCTTCTGAACTGAAGTTCTGAACACCTTTTAAATCAGGCCAAGCCTGAAAGGAGCCAGGAGTGAAGGAAGAGTTTGTATGACTATGCATAGATTAATGATGATCTTTACTTCATGAGTGAAGTGGAAGTTGTTATGACTCGTCTGGGTACATCTGTTGCTAAATCAAGCAGATTGCTGATCTAAGGTATTTCATCTTGATGTGGCAATCAGAGCTACTGCAGTATTTGCCCCCATTATTTGACACAATCCAAACTGATGGAGGGAAGGCCTATGCCCACAATGCATCCAGCTGATTAAAACAGCCCATGCTTCTGGGGTCAGGGAAAAATGAAAATTAAATATCAAGCATCAGCTGGCCCGAAAGGGCACAGACCCAATGGAAGGGTCCTGGAGAAAAATATATATGAAGCAGTGGGCATCCCCTGATAATGAGTCAGCCAAGGCACTGAGCTACTGATATTGGTGATGCTGGGAGTGCACATCATTGTATTCCACTACCATGAGGCAAATGTCTGGGGACATTTACAACCCTTAAAGAGGTATGTTACCACAAGTGAATTTGTTTGACATTATCAAGACTGTGTTTTATGAATATGTTCCACCCATATATAGAAGACATTAAGAATGGCTTTCAAAGAGTTTAATATGAAGAAGAAGGTACTGCCATAAGGAATGTGGGGGGAATTCTGTCCCATCTGCTCGTCTGGTCTAGTCAACCATGGTCTATTTAACACATCACAGGGAAAAGATCTTGTTCACTCGCTGATTCAACTGATCACTGTCTTGTTGGTGCTAAGATTAGCTTCCCTCCAGTTTATGGTGGACACTAGTATCACAACCTTGTATTTACAGCCAATGCACTGTTGTCTGGGTAGTATTAATGTAGCCAGGATTTAAATGACGTTGTTTAATGCATCCTGGATTTGACGTGAAGTAGTGGTTGAACATAAAAGAATTTATTTAACAATAACAAGTATTTATCTAAGTGAATACATTTTCAAATTCCTCAAAAATACATCTCAGTTGGATCAAATCTGATTGTAGCCAAGAAATGCTGGAGTCAGTTAAAGGAGGGATAAATTTCTTCAACAAAATGATTGCTTTCATCAATATTAATAAGTTTTCTTCATTTTGTTGAAGAAACATATTCCAACTGCTGCTGACTTAAGCATTCCTTGGCTGCCATCACATTTCAACCAACTAAAATGTATGTCAACAAAATCAGAAAATGGGTCCACCTGCTTATGTCAAAATTAGATTCCATCTAGAAAAAAAGTATAGTCCAACTGGAGTAATAGAATTTAATTTTTGGAAAAGTGTCAATATGGAATGCCTAGTGTGTTAGATATTCCTGAAAATGGGCCTCTAGTTTCCCGGTCAATCAACATATGAAATATCTGGGTGGATGTCTCACTGTAGGACTAGGTACTGGAAAGAAGTGCTTAGGTTCATCACCAGACTGTTTCAACAGCTTGACAATGTTATCTGTTATTGGAACATTTCTACTTCGAAATGTCACATGTTTGGTCAAATGAACATGATCTTCAAGCCCTACTGAAATTCATCTGCTGTAATCAAATTACTCTGTGCACAAAAAACGCAATGCCTGTCCGGGATAAACTGCACTTCACAAATGTGTCAATGAGTATATCTATCATTGTTTCATTTTCACGTCTTAACTCAATACAACACTTTAACCATTTGAATGAGAATTTATTCTTCGTATCCTTATCAATATCCTTCACTCTTTTTTCCTCATTTTTTGACAACATAACCATTTTTCTCCAATAATTTTGCTTCAATATTTTTTCACCCATGTTTTTCTTTCAAAGAGAGCAGCTGTTTGAAAATGCTGTTTGATTAGCTCAAGCTTTACTTTTACATGTAGCTTCTCGAGGGTTGGTGGTTCTTCCCTGGGTTTTCCAGGGTTCTTACTCCACCAGTTATACTGGCCGCCATGTATAGCCTATCTTGTGCTGAAAAATGGCGTTAAACCCTAGAACAACAACAACTTTTACATGTTATTTAACTGATCACAAAACCATGATATTTGGGTCTTTTTTGGCAAGGAAAAGTTTGATCAACATGGTTAATTTATAGAAGATGAACTTTAATATTGTTGATGAACTGGATCAGTCATTCTATTCCCCTCTCACACACACCCAAATTTCTTAGAAATTGTGCTTATCCTAAAAATGATCTTGGAGACAATTAATACTGGAGAATGCTCATTTCTGCAACTTATAAACTGCATTTTCATGAATAATGAAGAATTTTCTGTACCTAAGGACCCATACATTACATGTGTGTGCCAATGAGCAATTGTATGTGTTGTTATCACTCTATGGTCATAAACTAAGTAACAGAAAGAAGTAAAGCCAATAAGTACTGTAAAACTTACAAATAATTTAATTATTAAAGGTATAAATGAAATGTGAGAGGAATTTACAGTATTATGACATGAATTCAAAATAATCCTGATAAAGTTCTATACAAGTCCAAAAGAATAAGTTGTGTGTAAAATTCTGAATTGGAAATGTACTGGTTTGCCAAGAATTGTGATGCAGTCAAAATGGCATCCAGAACTCCCCTCAATAACTCAGTTGCAGGACAATATTACAGTCCAATGAGCACTTTCTACTTTTAATTCACAATTCTAACAAATATTTTTCCTCTCAAATAATATCTAAAAACAACATTAAATGTCTCCATACTTACGTTACAACAAGAACACAAAAAAAGAATGACCCAAAATAGTAATGAATCCGATTGCTCGGTTCTTTCCTTACATACATTTCAATAGTCTATTATGACTACATGGCGCAATATACTCCACATGACAGATCTTATCACTCAGTCTAATATTTCAAAATACCTACTCATGTGATCTAAGTCATCCAATAGGAATTAACTTAATTCTTCTAAGATAGCACCTGACTGACCTGTCCAATCAATGGGAAAAAGGCAAAATCTTATAAACCTATTTGCTAATAACTGTATTATTTGTAACTGTCAACACATATGTAAAGATCTATTTCTTGATTCTACATAATTTTAGATTCTATATGATGTTAAAATAGACCCTATGCATGTGCGCGATATCCAGCTATAGATAAACACTACAATTTAGAGCCAGGAATAAACATTTAAAATTTAGACCAAACCATGTACCAGGAGTTACAAAAAACATATATACATAACAGCGTAAACACATCTGATGTACATGACCTTAAAACCATTTATATTTCTTGCATTTACTTGACAACTCTGTAATGAAGAGTAGCATATAAGTACATACAACAAACATTTACTTTAAAAAATGTAAAACACATAACTGAAACAACTTAGAACTGTAATAGTTGACAAGTACAGCACCCAAAAATGTCTCATGTGAAACTGAATATTACTCATCAAAATCGCATATGGCAATATTGAATGCAAAAATATTAATAAATTCACCTGAATTCACAAGAATGTTGTATACAAAATTTTAATACAATACTGTACCACAGAAAAAAATATATAAATGATTACATTTAAGTTAAGAAATCTAGAATTTAACTGCAATGTCATACAAAATGGTTAGCAAAAGTTGTTGTTGTTGTGGGGTTTAACGCCATATTTCAGCACAAGATAGGCTATACATGGCGGCCAGTATTAATGGTGGAGGAAGAACCCGGGAAAACCCCGGAAAAACCACCGACCCACGAGAAGCTACTGGCAAGCTTTCTCACATACCCACATTGGCCCAATCCGAGACTCGAACCACCGCCGGCAGCGGTGAGATGGCAGTGATCCGTAACGGAGAGCGCTTTAGACCACTGGGCCACTCGGGGCCCCGTTAGCAAAAGTAAAAAAAACTGGTTTAAACCAGGTATAACAGTATCCACTTTGTGGAGAGAAAGGACAGTTAACATGTAAGAGCTGATTTTCTGTCTTTCCAGGAGAGCTAATTCAGAGGTAGCAAAGAAAGTTATCCTAATGTAATGTCATTAAGTAAAGTATTTGACGGAGAAATTGAAGATACATGTTGCCTCCATTGTAAATCAGCTCCAAGTGATATAAATTAATATCCTTCTTTGCCATCCCATTCCTGAGAAACCACATCTGAAATCACTCAATAAATGTCAGTTTTGTCTCTCATGAAGCCATAATGTAGGAATTTAACACTGTCATAAAAGTAGTACTCAAGTCTAAAATATGCATTACAGTTGTACGTGAACATAAAACAGGTTGTGAATCTGTAAAAACTAGACCAGGGAGAACAAGACTTACATCATATGGTGAGACTGTTCTACTGCTTTCAGAAGAGCTGTATCCCATACATTCCTGCCGGTACATTTGTTGCTGGGGTTCTTTTTTTAATGTTGTCATGGAAAGTATGTCTCTCTCCTTCTCCAAATCCATAAAGTCATCAATCAAGTTCAGGTCTGTGCCAAAGGAGTCTACAGGAAGCCAAAACATGTCTTTGAAATCTTAGAAACATTCCTGGTAATCAAGCATTAACATCTAAGACCTTCCAATTATATAAAGGATAGGTGTATGGCATAAGGATGGTAAGTCTTGGGATACCTTTAATCATTTGCAAAAATAATTTTTTATTGACCTAAAAAAGTTGAGACACATTTGTTTATGCACTATTAGTCCTGGGACACCTTAAAAATGTTCTATTTTCTTCAACTACTGATCACACAACAAACTGTATTTATTGTAACATTATTTTTTAGAAATAGACTTTACAGTTGTTAAGGGACTATTATTATGAATCATTAGACCAAAATGTTATTAAAAGAATTTTTCTGAAAACTAAAACAATGTATTCAATTTTCCTGTTATCTTATCATTTGTACCTAATTCAAATGTATATAATTTTATCAGCGATGATAAGCACTGAGAACTAGCACAATGTTGTCACTCTATTAATGGTAACTTCTCTTGTTTTTGCACTAGTTTACTATTGTCAGTTTATGCATTACTTCATTAAAATTGTTGAGTTCCAGAGAAATACCATTAATGGTCCTGAAGATATGCTCTGGATGCAAATGTGCAACATAAAGACAGTATGTATGCATTCATGTATGTCCATGAATTAATCAAACAAAAAAAACTAATTTTTGTCTGCATTTCCAGAACAAAATTTATCTTCAGATGTACTTTTTAACCTGATAATAAAATCAATACAGTAAAACTGTTATGAGCAAACTCTGTTATAAACGACCACCTGTCATTTACAACCACAATCATAATGCACGGATTGATTTTATTATATAAACTCTGTTATCAGTGATCACCTGCTGAACGCTATCAGTGACTGTGATGTCTTGGCAAAATATGCATTTCGACAATGCTATGAACAACCGCATCACAAAAAAACAGATCGAAACCACTGACCTTGACTTAATCCTTTGTAAATACGACAGGTCAGGATACATGTAGTATGCAAACAAAGTGCAGATTAAATAACACTACAGTTGAACAACCATATAGCAAGATAAACACCACTAACCATCATTTAATCCTTTGTAACAAAGACCTCATAAATAGTTAAGACTGTTCTAATAATAAGGTATTTTTTTTAAAATTTGGCTATCTACCAGTTTTGTGAAATATGCATATGGTGTCATTTGTAAACTGCAGTAAACTAGACTACAGTACATGCCACTAACCACGATTGTAGTGCTGAAGTCATGTGAATAGTCAGTAAGATTAACCATTTTTTCATCAAAGGGAGTAATGATGGACATATGCAGTTAATTTGAGGTTTGTATTGTTTCTTTATCTTTGTGAAAACCCACACAACGCCTGTAGTCCTAATGTCCCAGTGAGAAATCTTTTGAAAGGGCTTCAGTGTAGGGTTGAGTACATTGTCTTTCCACTTAATCCATAATGCCTGGGGTGGGTGAGTGAATGAGCTCTTTGTCTTTAATACTAGTAAGTGAAAATCATTTCTGAATTCTTTTCCTCTTTTTTTTATTTCTTTTGTTACAGTGTTTCACCAAGCCAACATCTGTTTACCCAAGTACAGATGGTTACAACCTTTGTTTATCAAGCTGGTGATTTAAACTTTGTCTTAAAATAAATGTATTGTTTCTTGATGAGTTAATTATGTATTTTGGTTTCATTCATTGGTACATAATATATATTTATTCCACATTTCTCCAAAACCTGGCAGAACCTCCAATACGAAAAAAAGAAAAATTCTAACACTGGAAGAAAGAATTAATGTAACTGAAAGAAGTGAAGATGGGGAGACTGCTTGCAAAATAGCAACCAGCTTAAAAGTTGGTAAAACGCAAGTTTAGAAAGTTATCCAAGACAAGGAGTCCATTAGAAACGAATGACAGAAAGGTGCACAAGTACAGAGGAAATATGCCAATGTCAACAAAGAAGAATAATGGATTTCTTAAAGAAAAGTGATTAAGTGCATAGGATAAGATATATATGTCATAGCTAACATTGCAGTTTTTCTTACATTTGAAACAACTCAAAAATGTATGGCCATGTGAAGTTACCTTATGGATATGATAAATATTACCTTTGTTTATTTCACAAATCATATACATGTACATGTGCTAATATATATACGTATTCATGTCATGCAATATTTAACAAGATTTATGAATGAAGGATATAATACATGTACAGTGAGTATGGGTATTTTTTCTTCTTCAACAATACTAATTATTGATAATGGAAACCAGTCCATTTTCACACCTCTTATGGGAGACCACCTGTCTTGAGAGACTGCTTTTGGTTGGCAGATGGGTCAGCCTCTCATAACAGATTTTACTTATTATAAACAAAAACTGTCAGTAGTTATTTGGGTTTTTTATTTGAAGAGAAGTTGCCTTTTAAATGGTAGTGGCAGTAGAAGTTGCCTTTTAAATGGTGGTGGCAGTAGAAGTTGCCTTTTAAATGGTAGTGGCAGTAGAAGTTGCCTTTTAAATGGTAGTGGCAGTAGAAGTTGCCTTTTAAATGGTGGTGGCAGTAGAAGTTGCCTTTTAAATGGTGGTAGCAGTAGAAGTTGCCTTTTAAATGGTAGTGGCAGTAGAAGTTGCCTTTTAAATGGTGGTGGCAGTAGAAGTTGCCTTTTAAATGGTAGTGGCAGTAGAAGTTGCCTTTTAAATGGTAGTGGCAGTAGAAGTTGCCTTTTAAATGGTAGTGGCAGTAGAAGTTGCTGTTTTCATGGTTTAAAAAACATGATTTGGTTCATTAGGAAATTCTTTATACAAAAAAACTTTAACGTAATAGATACAGAATCCTTAAAATATTGCTATATAAACAACATTTCAACCAAATGTCCAAGATTTTCTCTTGTGGTACATCATCTTGCATTGCTTAAGTTTCTCAAGTTCACATAAAAAATTTGACAGAACCCAATTTCCTGCTAACTTCATTAGGCTAATCATTTGCTTTTAAATCTTATTTACCATGCAAACTTTAAGTTCATTCCAATGGATGTTTTCTCCCCTACATTACATCTGCCTAAAGTAGCAAGATCAGACATTAAGACCATTAAACTCAAGTGTCAAATTGAGTTCCTGCTCTCAGCTAATCAAGCACAACTTTAAAGATGTAATTCATTGTATTTGGTCATAAAATGTCAAAACTAAACTGAACTCTATAATGTTTTATGACCTGATCAAATCTATTCTATTTAGAATTTGTACAGTTTTTCATTTCTCATTATGCCATGACCACCAACAAATAAGGCAACAAACAAAAGTATTTCCAATAAAAACAAACCTTTCTTTATGGTGGAGAAAGGCAGAGGAATGCAAGCATCTCCAGCTGTAGGAGCCAGGTGGCTGAGATCCACTGTCTCGTCAACTTTTGTGGCTGAAACAGGAAAGCAGACAAACAATTAACACAAGTACTAATTTATCGATAGCGTTTTCTAAAGTGGCATTAAAATACCATTCTTAGGAATAGTACATTCAGTGATTAATTGTAAAATACTACTAAAAGCATATCAGTATTCCTCAATTCTACCATAGTATGACTAGGAGCATAACCAGATGACAGGGATGCCCCTGACACTATGGTATAATTGAAAAAACCTTGGTTTAAGATGCAATATCAAAGTATCTAAGCAATAAAGGAAAAACAAAGACAAAGAATTATTGATAAAAATCACTGAAAACCCAACTTCATCTGTCTTCAACACAAAGCCCACACCAAATGTGGTTTAAAAAAGTTACACGATAAAATCTTCAAGACAAAAAAGGGGATAAATGGCAAAATGGAAGTCTGCTTCTACCATTATTATGAAAACCCCAGCTTGCTCATAATCAATCTCATCCCACATCTTGATAACATAAGACCACTTAACAAGTTTGATCAAAATCTGATTAGAAATATAGTTGCAAGAGTGCAGAAAAGCTCAGCCAATCAGATGCAAGCTAATATAATTAATATGCACAAATTTCAATCATAATCAATCTAATCTATAATCTTAATGTCAAGGCCGAATTTACCAAGCTTGATCAAAGTCCTATAGAAAATATATAGTCTCTAGAGTAGTTAAAAAATAGCCAATCAGATGCAAAAGCACATCATAAATATGCATAGGCCTTGTCATAATAAAATCATCCATCATCTTTTGATGGTATAAGCCTATTTACTACATCTGATTAATATCAGGTCAGAAATAGTCTGTCAAGTGGTAGAAAGCTCAGCCAATCATGCACAAGACAATCTCATTTTGTATTCTCAAATCCAGTTTATAACAAAACATATTACATGTCTTGATGAAATAAGCCTAATAAATATATGCATTATCAAACTTGTGAGATATTGATGATACTAAACCCATACTTGCTGTTTGATCAAAATCATAATAAATTATGACTTCTAGACTGGCAAAAAGCTAAGTCAATCAGATGCATGATTACCTCATTACTATGCATGGATCTTGATCATTATCAAACTTGTGAGATTTTGATGATACAAGCCCATATTTGCTGTTTGATCAAAACTGTAACAAATTGTTACTTCCAGACTGGCAACAAGTTTGGTCAATGTTTACATTTGCAACATGCACAGTGGAGAAAACATTGGTATACCTCTATGTTGCTTTCATTTGTGCTAAAAAAAAATCAGCCTGAGTTAGTCTAAAGTAAACTATATTTAGCAGTTATTAAAGTAGGGAAAATGAATTTTGCCAGACAAGACAATAACAGCTGCTGAAAGTGCAACGAATGAATTACCAAATATATAAAATGTAAAACAAGTTATCCACTCTTTGTTTTACAATTTACCTCACAAGTCCAGGAAGTGAAAATGACCAAGCGGAGCTAGCAGGTTTTTGAGAGGTGCACATTTCAAGTAAGGCCAAGCTGTATATTATATAACCCATATTAGAACCATCAATCATATACCAAAATAAAGGAAATTAAAGGTTATTTGAATAATACCTAAGATATACAAGGTCCTTTTTAAATAGCCAGCATAACCAGCAAGGACACCCAGGGAAATTCTTCTTTTAAAATTCTAACCCTATGCAAAATATGAAACTGGTGAGCGCCACCTAATATGCATGGATCTTGATCATTATCAAACTCACCAATGATCCTGAAGATATAAGCCCATATTTAAAGTTACAGCAAAACCTGATCAAAATAATGGTTTCCAGACTGGTGACAAGCTTAGTCAATTACATACAATATTTTATATCATGGCTGTTGCTCATTACTGAACACATCCAAGATCTTGATGATACAAGTATACATTCCAAGTCTGAATAAATAATGATTAGAAATATGGGTTTCAGAATGGAAGCAAGCGCATCCAATGTGATGCAAAACTGCCTCGTTAGTATGCACAGATTTTACTCATTACTGAATCCATATAAAATCTTTACAATATAAACCCATACTTTACAATATAAACCCATACTTTACAATATAAACTGTACTCAAGCAGGACATGCAATTCCTATGCTCAAGGTAAGTGATATCACCAAATTCCACCCATCAAACCAAGTAAAATTTGCATTCAGATGTGAGTCATAGGTTTAAGACCTCCACATAGCACTGCTTTTATGTTATTGAGCAAATCAAGTAGTCTGCTCCAGATAATCAATATGTGAATGGTTACCAGCATCTGTCTTAACAGCAATGGACTGGATCCCATGGGGGGGGGGGCAGGAGAGTCAAGTTCACACCACAGTTCGGACTTAATTAGCCACTGGTAGGTTCCAGAAGCAGATCTAAGACTTTTACCCATGGGAGTTTGATTTTAATAGCTGGTTTATTCTGCAAAAAAAACAACAACAGTCACCTACTTTAACCTGGAATGGGAAAGGTTTAACTGAGCCCATCAACATCCCTCTGAATCCTCCATGGGATGGAAGACATAAACTTATGGGTAGGTATATACACTCACGTTTCTTGGTCCCTGGTGGGAAGTAGAACTCTTCCTCCATGTCCTGTGTTTTGTGGGAGAAGACATCCTCAGTGCTGAACCCCAGTGGCTGGAAGATGAAGGGGGCCAAAAGATTGTCCTTGTTAGGGCTACTTTTAACTGGTATAGATGGAGAAACTGGGGACATCACTGGGGTCTGGATCCTGGATAAAGTCCTTATCTGTACCTGTGACTCAATGATGTTCTTCTGCTCAACAGCACTAACAAAGTGAAACATAGACAACTATTGTAACTAGTGATAATCAATGTGGACGTCAAAGCTTGATAAATAAATAAATAAATAAAATTGTGTAGCTTATCTTGTAAGTGTACCACATGCTGTGACAAAGCAGTTTTATTATCACAAGTGTTGCACACAAGATCCCATTGGAGGAGGCCATTGTGTCCCCCTCCCTTAAAAAAGGGGAACCAAAGATTTTAGGACAAATGAGAATGCACTATTAGAGCTATCCAAATGAGAAAACCTTGTTCATCTCGGTCAACTCCCTTTTTATCATTATTATAGGATTAAATGATCATGGTTGGGTATTTATCAATGTATAAATTTGACCTAATCACTCACAAAGTAAATAAAGTCTGAAAGGACTTCATGTTAACTTTGTGAGTGATTAGGTAAAATTTACACATCAATAAATACCCAAACCTGATCATTTAATCCCTTTAATTCCAATTTACTTCCTTTCTAACATCTGAGCAGTATATTTAATCAACAAAACATTCCCTTTAACGTAGATCGAAGTTTTTTTCATTAGCCTCTTAACTGCAATAGAACACATAGCCCGATCTTCGCTGGCCAAGATTCTTCGATCCTTGATACAGTGATATGGGGTAGAATGTCATAGTGGGTCATGCCAGTGATATATTGTTATAATCTTTCTTTTAATATATAAAAAAATAGTTGCTGCAGTTAAACCAGGATATTCCTTCTTTTTTTAAATTACGCCTGCATATGGCATGTGTTGTTATAGCAATGTTGTTTTTACTTTCTATGCATTTCAAGCTTTCAAAAGCAAATTTGTGTCCATTTTTATTTTAGTGAGATCCCTTGTTTGACATATGATCCTGACCTTTAATAACTGCTGAATAATTTCCTAAGACTGGCTTGCAAAGCCGACCACATGCCTTCATCAGCAAAAGGAATGAGTAGTGGAATACAGGAAGGTCTGTGCAATTACATTGTTTTAACTTATAATGGTTCATTTTTATATGTGGCTTGTAAATTTTGACTGGAGATCACGAGAGTGGGTGAGTGGCTTTTTGTTGTTATTATTAGAGTGTAATGGGTTGATATACTGTAGATAAAACTTCACATCAAATGACATTGAAACAGGGAACGAAAAGTAATCTGCAGAATTTAATGATGTGCAAAAATTTTCCAGTTCATTATCACATGACCATTTACATCCACTCAAACTGCAGAAAACACGGTCGATTCATAAACAATGGAATTATACATGGATGTAACCAGTTTTCACTTTTACAGCTATTCTCGCAGGATTTGCCTAGAAAAAACTAAAAGGGTGAGACTATAATCAAGTTTGGAATCCCACAGGAATCTCCTTCATACATGTATAAACAAAGATCTCCTGTTGTGTTAAACTAACATCAGGAAAATATCCTCCGTTAGTACAACAATCATGCTCTTAATGCGTGACACAGGTAATGTAATGTCATGTTATGAGGTAATGTATTTGATGGAGAAAGCATGTTTCTCCAATAATACTACTTGATCACATTATATCAGGATAACTTTCTCTGCCATCTCTGAATCCAGGAAAGATGAAAAAATGTTTGTCTGACTATTCAGTACATGGACAATGGGATGCAACTCTTACAGGTTAACTCCCCTATCTAACAAACCGGTGACTACTGTTAAACACAGATGTAATGAACTTTTGCTTGAAAAAAAATTAAACAGTGCTTGCATTGCCCGAAACGGTGGAATTGATTATTTGTGATCAGGTAAGTATTATCAAAGGACATATTATTATGACCAATCAGACAACACAAAATGTCCTTAAGCAAAACCCCCACATTACTATCCACTCAGAAGCAGTAAAGATAACAAGATTTTCTAAATGGCAGCCATAATCAGATGTTTGAGATGTTTCACTTCAAACCAGCTATGCATCATAAGAAGACATTCAGCTAAATCCCCAAGTCAATTTGCCCATGTATTCAAGAGAACAGGCAACATGATTCCAGATGGCCACTAACATTTTCATTTAGGACAAACTAAACAGCATATAAGACCATCAATTAAGGAGTAGTAGCAACAATATTTTCATAACAGCCACCACCTTGGGTGTCAGATCTACATCATTTTCCTATAGGCCAATCATAAGAAGTCTTTTGGTGAAAATCCATATCCAAATTACCATCCATTAAGACGGAATAGTAATAACAAGATTATCAAATTACCAGCTGTTGCAGTCATACTAGCTGTCTGAGCTGCATCAATTTTTATTCAGGAATATCCAGACATCACTGAAGCTCCACGTCAACATAACCATCCATTCAGGAGTAGGAGTAACAAGACAGCAAATATGGCAACCATAGTGGCTATACCAGATGTCAGAATGGCACCCTTTTCAGGACTAATGAGACCTTTGGATAAATGTATGCATGTAAAATTTCATGGTAATTCTTCAAGAGGTAAATGAGTAGCTATATCACTTGTGCTAATGGATGGATGACAGGCCATGGCATAAAGCTTTGATAATCTACGAAATGGGGAGTTAAACGTACTGTATAGTATTCTCGCATGCTCTACTGTTTGTTGTTATTGTTGTTGTTGTTGTAGGGTTTAACGCCATTTTTCAGCAAAGGATATGCTATACATGGCAGCCAGTATAATCGGTGGAGGAAGAACCCTGGAAAATCCTGGGAAGAACCACCTTCCCACGAGAAGCTATTGGCAGGCTTTCTCGTGTACCAATGTTAGCCGAGCCTGAGACTCGAAGTCACGCAGACAGAGGTGAGATGGCAGTGATACGTAATGGTGAGCACTTTAAACCACTCAGCCACTCAGGGCCCCTCTACTGTTTGTACATACTCCCCTGATGATTTTAAAAACAAAAGGCATCAAAGATATAAAAATGCACACAACTTAGTCATTTCATTCATCAATTTATAATTTCTAGCCTGATACCAGGTGATCCTAAATGTTGTCAACTTGTTGGCATTTCAAATCAATAGGAGTTTCTTTAGTAATGTGGTCACAATGGGTGAGTCTATATTTTCAAGTGTAGTTCACCATCTTTGATAATCTCATTAACTTTGTAAATTTTGTGGTTACTTCTCTTTGAACATATGTATGCAAGAGTTCACCCTTTTATTTGTTCAATATGTTTTAGAAATATTAAAACTACACAGTGAAAATATTGGACATAGACTAGTTTTTAATGAAATGGACTGTTTTAGGAACCATATAAGGACAGTGAGCAGTCTGTTTACATTAAGAACATCCATTTGGTTTGAAACACCAATATGTTTACTTGTGGGTCGGTGGTTCTTTCCGGGGTTTTCCCGGGCTCTTCCTCCACCATTAATACTGGCCGCCATGTATAGCCTATTGTGTGCTGAAAAATGGCATTAAACCCTACAACAACAACAACCAATACATTTACAGTGTTAGGGACCACCTGGTGACAATCAGGTTAGAAATTATAAATTGAGAATAAAAGAACAAAGCTCTTTTTGCATCTTTTTATATTCTTGATGCTTATCATTTTTAAAATTGGATTGGGGATAGAAACCAATGGGAAGGTGTGCAAATACAATAGTAATTTTCACTGAACATCTAATCAAACTCAAAGCCCACAAAAGACAGAACAGAACAAATCAAATTAAGAACCATGTGTATGATAAATTAATTTCAAATTCTCTTCAATCGATTCCTTTTAATCCAATGATTGGCTAAGGCCTCATTTTCATGATTCTGCCAAAATGCCATTTTCATTGGATCTTTAACTTTAACAAAAACAGCTTGTATGGAAAAGCCAATTCCATCATTTAAATTCATGGTTTACAGCAATAGCAAAAAAGTCCATCAAAACTGGTCCTCCATGAATACAAGTGAAATCAAAGCATCTGTTAAATATGTTTACCTGAGAACAAAATGAACACAGACAACACACTGTGGTTTCTGCATGCGACTGTTACAGATGACTGTACCCTGAGTCATGACCCAGGCATACCCTCCATTCTTGGCTAGGAAACGATACTGGCCTGTCCAAGTTTGCCCCTTGGAGAATACTAAAATAGAAAACATAAGTATATACTGTACAATCTTCAAGTTATAATAGCTGATCACCACTGAATTTTAATTCAGTCTAATATTTGACCACCATTAAATGTTAATGCATCAAATATACTTTTATAATATAAATTAGTTATCCTTTAAAATGCCGTTGTTAAAATAGACCACCACCACCCACCCACTGACAGGACACTGTATTTTACACCAAAGTAGGCAGAGTTTGACTTGTCCCTTCAAGATTTGGACATGACTACCACATCAAGTCTCTATTCATCTGTCAATCAAGTCCCTTCATGATTTGGACATGACTACCACATCAAGTTTCTGTTGATCTGTTGTTGTTGTTATAGGGTTTAACGCCATTTTTCAGCACAATATAGGCTATACATGGTGGCCAGTATTAATGGTGGAGGAAGAACCCGGGAAAACCCCGGACCCACGAGAAGGTACCAGCAAGCTTTCTCACATATCCACATTGGTCGAGCTCGAGACTTGAACCTACACAGATGGAGGTGAGATGGTAGTGATCCATGACAGAGAGCGTTTTAGACCACTCTGCCACTCGGGGCCCCAGGTTGATCTGTCAATCATAAGGTCAAAAAAATGTTTCGTCAGAATATTAATGTAAATAGCTTAATATGATATTAAAATTGGATACTGACTGAAACAAAGATTGACTACATTGTTTTGGCTGAAATACTACAATTAATGTTTTATCTTAAGGTTTTATTGTGAGCATCCCCCACTATTACTGGGGGCATCTTTGCATTAGGATAAATGTTCTTGTCCTAAAACAATATGTTCATGATTCTTTACTTTACTATTTCTCAGCGACGAGTACAAAATTTGCTGGTCCGTGATGTACAAGTCTAAATATTTAGATACCAAATGTTATTTATAGTATTAAAAAAATAGAAAGTCTAATATAGTTCATACTCTGACAACTGAGCCACTGCAGATACTACTGAATAAAGATTCCTGTGTAGTTAATAATAATTATATATATTTCAGATTGCCTATTTATTTTTCAGGTTTTTTAATATTTAAAATATATCTTTTTCAAAATAATTATTAATTATGAGAAAATATGCTTTGACCTGTCTTTAATAATAA
The DNA here is from genome assembly GCA_028554795.2 of Sinohyriopsis cumingii. NCBI lineage: Eukaryota > Metazoa > Mollusca > Bivalvia > Unionida > Unionidae > Sinohyriopsis > Sinohyriopsis cumingii. The sequence continues at coordinate 40,237,261 of CM068825.1, forward strand.
GAAATGTCAATACAAACTGACAGTTATACATGTAGCAAAGCTAAATTTGCTATGGCTAAGATATCTGCCCTTCTATTTTTAACTACTTTTTGAGTTATTATTAAAATATTTTAATGTATAATGTTGAAAAAGAAAAATACTTTTTTAGTACATGTATTTATTTTTTGTTTATATTAACTTCAGATTCTTTTCTGTCATGATTTTTTTTCCAGTTCAAGCTGTGTCCTTAACTATTTCTAAAGATCCCATATGCTACCTGAAACCTGCAGTCCCATATCATTCAATGGATGCAATTTCAATGATTGATTCTCTTCATTCTGCTAGATACAATTTCCAAACAAAACTATTATATGTTTGGTAATACTGGCTAATCTGGTTTGGTGTTTTACAGCACAGCACAGTAAAAGAAGTAGGTATTATTGTGCTGTGGCAACTGAAGTGAAGCACCCTGCCCATAGATATACATCTATAGCTAACTCAGGCCAATCAAACAGTAGGTTTCCAACAAAAACCATAAAGGTCATGTGTCAACCATGCTAAACACTGAGCTACCATGGCTCCTGCCTCTATTTGTCACCTTTTACAACATGTAGGCAGGTGCACTGGTCTTATTTTACAACCCTGGGCATGCAGAGGGTATGCTTGCTAAAAGTAATCTTCAAAATCTTGTCAATGTTAGAACACCTGTTCTTGCAAGGAAACATCTGACAGTGCTGGGCTGTAAGATCCATTAATTTTTGACATAGTTATATGCAATTCTGGAAAATCGTTTGGAGTAATGCTGAATTCATACACTCCCCCAGAGTTGTGTTCACAAAACTTTTCAAAATGTTTTCCAAAAATTCTGAACATTTAAGAGAGTACTTTTCCTTACTGACAATGACCATTATCCATATAACTTTTTTTCCACTGCACAAATAGGCTGAAAATACAAGGAAAAACACTAATTAACATACCAGAAAATGTGCAGTGTCATATGGATCAAAACACTTTTACACCATTGTATATGTCTATTCATTGTTATTGGAAAATATGTAAATAAGAAATATTTTGAACAAAACAAGTGATAATATTTTATTACATTTTAATGTTTTGTATTCCCTACGATAAATTCATGGAGTTCTGGAAAACAATCGGGAGTTTTTCAAGCTGTTCAAGGTTTTTTCGTGGATAAAACCTACATTTTCAAATTAAAAGGATTTTTCAAGGTTGTATGAACCGTCAAATGTTTCAGGGGTTAGGAAGTCTAAATTATGTGACAGGTCATAACGCGGCAGATATAAATAATTTGCAAAGTTCAATATTACAGCTACCTTTCTTAAAAATTTGTTGTTTTATCAACGTCATTACAGTGTTAGGATTAATCAATGTAATCAAAAGATTGGTTGAAAAAGGCAACATGAAAATAGAAACAAATAATGTACATCTATTAAGACCTCAGTAATACTAGATGAATAAAAACTGGGTTTTTTTCTTCTGGAAACAGACATAACTTTCTACAGAGTACTTAAATACATATGTCCATTAAAATTTCTTTATTTCAAAATGTTACTTTAAAAGTATTAGTGGACTGTTGACTATGTCTTCAATACAAATGAAATCTTGTTATGGAAAAAAACTCCTTAAACTGTCATGTCTATGTAGCTCAGTATATTTGGAAAAATGCAGAATTACAAAGCTGTAGGGCACTGATTATGAGTGTCCTTCATTTCAGACAATGTAAACTGTACTTGACCCTGAAAACTGCAACAACATGTTTACTACTATTTTTGCCCCATTAGTCTTGTTCAAAGGAGCTATTTTTAGATCACTTTAGCATGATGGAATATGGTGGGTGACTTGGATGTTGGACAAGCAATTATTCTAATAATATACAACAAAATGTTGTGTGGTATGTAGACCATATGTTAATAAAGACAAAATATCAAAAGAATGGCTCAAGGCCACTATGCTCTACAGTAAGAGCTATGGACATAAAGGTAATGTCACATAACTAGGTTATACCTATATAAAGTGACCTCCTATCGAAACAAATATACATGTCTACCCTGCCTTGTTGGGCTTTTGACACCTTGTAATATCAGTTCCCTAACAGAGCAGAGTAACTGCCTTAGTTAGCATGCACCTCCTCATAAAGGACACTGTCATCAGGATAATTATTTATGGATTTCTTATCGTTACCTACATACTACTGGATAGATACAGTAAGATGACAGTAGTTCTTACTCTCACTACAGAAGTAAAATCATATGAACTCCTAATATAACATTCTGGAGCCATGGTTGTCTTATTGCTCAGCATGCCAAACTCACAATTAGTGGGCTGTGGGTTCAAATCCCATCCAAACCTGCCCAAATCAGCAATCATAGTGTTGATGCCATTAGCATCTTCTCAGAACTACATAATCTTTTATGTGCTTTATGTGATTTATAAAACACCAATCAACCAACTAACTTATAATTCGTCCTGAACAGCATCATAATGTCTGTAGCCCAGTGAATTTTCAGGTTAGCATCATAAAAAGTAATTGTGTGCATGAATTATTTCAACACCATTAAAACAACATACAGCATTCCACATCTTATTAAATGCATACTAAAACAGGGTGATCTGTTTACATCAAATTCTTCTATGCTGCCATGACCTATGGAAGAGTTGATTTGTTTATTAAGGAGTAAACAGCTTCCTTATTCTGCTATTTTCAGCCATAATGTAGTTGCCTTCCTTTGATTTCAATGCAATACAAACGAATGGACTCTTCCAGAACTCAGGATAAACATGGCGAAAATTACATGTAAACAGACCAGTCTTTTTCAGCACATATCGAATGAAAGTTTTGTGCTGTACATAAATATGAATAATGTTTAAATTATTTGTGCACAAAACAAATTTGGTAATTTTAGCTACATTTTGAGATGCCGACATGAAAACTGAATGAGAAACAGATTTAGATACCATTTGTAATGCTGTGTTGAATGAATTATAAAAAAGCATAAGAAAATGGCCTGGATGGCACAGGGCTGGTGTGCAAGCTTTGCATTGTTCAGTTCCAAATAGTTGGATCCTATATTATGGCACATGCAGGAATGATCTGTCATCCAAGCTCAGTGGTTTCCTACCAATCCTCTTGTTTCCTCTACTTCAAACACACCTAACACTACATGCAGTGAAACCTTTCTAAGCAGACATCTCCATATTAAGGTCACTCTACAATTCTAACATGATCAAAACCCTTTCCTTTATTTTCTCTAAATATTAAACCTATACAATGTCTTAAGTCTCTTTTCTGTCACTAACCACCAAATTTTATTTGATACTCCTAGATCAGGGGTGGACAAACTACAGCCCACGGCCCACCAAGGACTTTCATGCGGCCCACCAAGGGTTTTCATGCAGCCAAGGAACAAGTCATCATTCGCACTGACTCTGTTTATGTTAGTTTTTCAAATAAATGTGCTTCTTTTGAAGTTTAAGTTTTCAAATATTAACAGCATATTAACAACTGAAAATTAATTATGATGTTATTTAGAAAAACCTTTTGTTTTTGCTATTTCAAATATTAATCATTTTACTTAATGAACTATGTGGCCCACGACAAGGTGTAAATTTGTGTATCCGGCACTTGCACTGGAAAGTTTGCCCGCCTCTGTCCTAGATGATAGTATAATTAAATAATGGCTTACATCAACTGAACATAATTAAGAACAAATGCTGAATATTTTAAATAAATTGAAAAATTCAACAGGTTCTTAACTATAATGGTAAATCCTTCGTGACTTATTCCCCGAAATGACACCCACTGCAACCTGAACCAATTAATATTCCAACTACTGCCATTCATATATTAAGCTATCTTCATGAATTAATGGCAGATACAATTCTGAATACACCCTCTTTCATAAAAAATAATGTAGACTGAAATTCTCCAACAACATGCATGACTATATGTCATACAAAGATACTGAATGAACTCGGCAGTTTCTGACATAGATTTTTTAAGGCAGATATGCATGTCTGCAGAATGTGCAATTTGATGCCTCTGCTAAACAGTCCCACCCTTTTGGAGGCACTGAGAGCCCCATTTATCATTAACTCTTAGATTTACATTAACCTAACCCCATTACATTAAACTGATATGTATTAATTCATAGTTGCCCACTGCTGATATTTCCTGCAGAAAGAGGTCAATGAAATAGGTACCATATTCACACATGTGTAGAATATGAATCTAAATACAAACAACACAGGCCTAGATATGCCAGTTAGTTATGCACTGGCAGATCAGGGTGTACCTTGTTTGCTTAAAATCATACTGGTGAAAAGAATGAACACTTTGGCAATTCAAATCTGCCAGCACGTTATGCAACATCAAAGATAACAGTTGGTAACGGACTGTCAGTAATGGAAATGGTGCCATTCCCACAATGGATCCCATGACAGCAATATAATGAGTTCCAGAATATTTGCTATTATTGGCTTCTTAAACATTTAATATTTGCAAAGTGAATTTTAAAATAAAACTACTGATAACTACTAAATTTATAAAACTGACATAATACAGTATGAAAAATTCTAGACTGTTAATAAAACCAAAACATCATGATCAAATTTCAAGCATTCATGAATTTTTTTTAAATTTACACAATTATCTCTTGTTTTCAGTTTGTATTGTGCAGATCAAGATACAAGTGACAGTACAATATTGTATCATCACAAAAACATCAACATTCCCAATATTCATAGCTTTATAATGTTCCTAATATGCACTGTCATACTGTAAGTATGTACAAGGCTCACACCCAGGTGTACGATCAACATTATAAGTGCAGGCAACATCCTGAACTTCTTCATAATCCACTTAGTAGTTTCCCTCGGTAAATTATCAAGCAATTCTGTCATGAAATAATGCTCTGATCTTGACCTAACATTTTTTGGGGGGAGAAAATAAATTTTGCTGTATAAAATGAAAAAAATACTTTTTAAAACCTTTGAAATGTATAGCTGAATAGCAGACTGTACTCACTAATGCTGCTATTTCACAATGCTTCATATTTTTACAACTAGTGCAGTGAAAATGACACATGATATGCCAGTATAATGAGCAGTGCAAGTGGCACATGATACACCAGTCTAGTGAGTAGTGCAAATGGCATATGGTATGCCCATCTAGTGAGTAGTGCAAATAGCATATGGTATACCCATCTAGTGAGTAGTGCAAATGGCATATGGTATGCCCATCTAGTGAGTAGTGCAAATGGCATATGGTATGTCCATCTAGGGAGTAGTGCAAATGGCATATGGTATGTCCATCTAGGGAGTAGTGCAAATGGCATATGGTATGTCCATCTAGGGAGTAGTGCAAATGGCACATGACATGCCAGTCAAGTCACCTTTTAAATACCAATTCATGACCAAACAGCAAAGGATTGAAATACTGTATGACAATGTGTGGACCTGGATAAAGTTTCATCAAAATCCCAAAATGATAGCCTGTATATCAAGGCAGTTCAATGACTTACATGATCTCTTTTTTATGACTCAGACCTTTAGTCAAGGGGTATGACTGAATACACATCATACTGTCAAGTTCAGATGAATAAAAGGTTAATTGCATTAAAATATTGCCAATGGAGTTATACCTATACATGGATAGATGCCACCGATTTATATCTTCCCTTCCCATGACCAAGACAGTTTTTATAGTAATGATACATATTAAATGGTTAAAATATATTAACATATCTTCAAAGGTTCAAACGTAACACTCCACACACCATGATACAAATCAGAGTTATATTTTCAGTTGCTGTCACCTGATTTTTAGGAAAGGTCACACCATCAATAAATGATACAAAATTGACTTAAGTATCATTAAAGTACCCTCAAAGGTTCAAAAGTTGTACTCTGGACAAAGACATAACTCAGAAAAATAAATTCCTTTAATTTAAATTTTATCTTGTAGGGCTGCCAAATTTTACATGTTTTAAGTAACTGGTCCTTACTGTATGGTACATGTAACATGAAGTGTCATAATATGTGAATTTCTTAAACAATTATATATATATATATATATATATATATATATATATATATATATATATATATATATATATATATATATATATATATGTTCCTTTTGGAGAGGGAGCTCTAAACATGCCAACCTAATCTTGAGGCATGGAGAAGTGGTTAAGGTACGTGACACACCACCTATACATGATAGATTACTAGATCAAGCTTTAACAAAACACCTTCAACATTATACATCAGACAATCAGAAAAGGCATAAAGTTGATTAACATGTTATGCTGCCTACTTATACGACATTGACCTTGAGGCTGAGAGAATGTCTATGATATGCAGCAAACTGTCTATACATGACATATAACTGGATCAAGTTTCCTTAAAATCCCTTGAGGTAAAGGGCCTAGCTATGGTAAGTCACACTGGACTATGCCATTAATGGTATGCCAGGCTCAGGACTGACATATACAAAAATCTAATTATTATTTTTCTTTTTTCTATACAGCTCACATCTAAATTATCACAATGAATAGTATAGTACATAAGTGTAATAGATTCCTGACCCTTCTAACCAATCGGATGTATTTAATCCAGAATACAAAAGTGGAGAAATTGTTTGGAACATGCTGCAATGATGAGAAAAACTGATGATGATAGTAGTGAGAAGGAAAAAGACTTTATTTGGAAAGGTTAACTCGTATAGTCAAGGTACGTGGTTTCTGAACTAAATTCACTGTTCAAAAACAGCTTTCTTAGTATTATGACCAATGCCTTGTACTTATTCTAGAACAAAAGTTAACCCCTTTTTCATCAGTCAAAAAAAAAACCTGACTGACATTTGAATTTTTAATTCCAAAATTAACAGGCATCTTCCTTACCTTACCCCAATGCTCCACTGACTGATTTAGTTCATGAAGTGCATCACGTTTACATTTAACAAGCTGAAAATGTCAACATATTGTTCTCAGTGACATTGACTTTTTACAGGATGTTAAACCACACATTATTAGAGAGATCACTCCTAATTGTTCTGTGGATGATATTGCACTTTGCTGATAGAACTAATAATCCACCTTTCTATATATGCAATGAACAGCTCACCGATGCATACTGTAACAATTTTTAATACTCATGCATTTTTACGCATTTTTAGAAAAAGGTGTAATGTGATGTCTTAATCTGTCTATCCATCTATCTCTTGGTTACCCAAACTACTTCTAAACATGTAACTGAATTGTCAGTCACCTTGGCATTGCACTTGCCCAAGCAGCCATCTACAAAAAGGGTTTTTAATTCTATCTCCCTCTCTTGGGGTCCTTGGTAGGGGTTGGAAGGTCAAAAGCACTCAAATTTCAATTACTGTACCACTATCTATTTTTAAAAAAATAAGTTTTGATGAAATATATATTGTGGACACCATATTTATTGTTTAAAAACAATATTTTGTGGTCAGCTACGGTAACTTCGCTAATAATGTTTCTACTCAACTAATCAAGTTGAATATTTTACTCACCTGCCATGATTGGTAATTCTATTCAAGTTTTCCTTTGTCATTATGAGCACGACAAGCATGAATCATAATTTGTCCATCTAAATCCCCATCAGATTAATAAATCAGTTACCGTCTATACTTGTGTACAAGTGAATCCAGATATGCCATCACACAACGCACCAGCAGATCTGGCTGTATGCAGTTTCTTAGAAGAAATCAATAAAACAAATATACACCATGACTGGCCAGTACTATATGCAATAGCAGGTTTTGTAAGCAAGTACATGTGGTAAGAGTAAGTTAAAATGGTTTGGATTCTGTCATAAAATAAAGGAAGCATTACCTCCTTACAAATCCAACAATTATCTTTAAAGAGACATCCCATAACAAAATAGCGAAATTAACAAGCGAATAAACTGTGTAGAAATTAATTTCGTGCCATGTAAAAAATTAAAAAAAACATCTCCAGATAATAAACAAAGGATCTAGTCTAATATTTATTCAGTAATTTAGCTTGTATGAATCGTTTCATGATGATATGAAGGCAATGTGAATACATAATGAAAATAACACTGATTTAGCACTTATGTCTTTTTATGAAGGGCTCTAAGACAATTCGCCTTCACATCACTCTCAACTCTTTCTGCATGGGTTCAAGTCTCATCCTGACCAACGTGGATTTTTAAGAAAGCTCATCAGAAGCTTCATGGTCGGTGGTTCTTCAGTGGGCCATCCACAACTAAATATTACTGGCTGCCATGTATAAACCTATCATGTGCCAAATGAAATCCTGCAAAACCAAACCATTATGTCTTAGATGATGCACACCATGTAGAATCACTTTTTTTTCCAATGAAAAATAAAATACAATACATCCTAACCACGTGAAATAATACAAGTTAATAAAATAGGAACGTCTAAGATACTTTATGGAAAAATGAATAAATTAGAATCTAAACATGACGCTTTATCGAATGATACAAGTGACCCCAAACAAAGTGCAGAATAAATAACACAGGTATTAAAAAAAGCTTGTGTTACCATGCAGCCTAAAGTCTAGACAGTGTTAAATTACCTTTATTTTAATTTTCATGTTACCAAGCAGCATATGGCCTAGACAGTCTTGAATTACCTTAATTTTCATTTTCATGCTGGAGAGGTAAGAAAATATGGACAGAAAACTACCAATATAAAAGTAGGTAGGATGATCTAGATTTTATGCTTTTAATGTCTTCAGGTTGGCAGGGCATGTCTATTTTTGGCTTTTTTCTTGTTTTCTTTTTACATTTTTGTCTGTCCAAAAGCCAAAGGTATCTCATTTCTAGTGTAAAGCTGCATAAAGCAACAAACTTAACCGTCACGTATTCAAGGCGGTGAGAAAGCATTACAAGAATTATTCAAGAACTTTTTAAAAAATACTGTGGAGATTGAGGATTTATAAAAAATTACACATTATAACAACTTCTGATTATCGTGAAACTATATATTTTACAATCAACTGAATTATATAAAGTCTCTTCCTAAAGAAGACATATACAGTCCTTGTTTAGAAAGAACATTAAGAAAATTACATGTTGAAGAAAACAGAGTTCTTCACAGCGTCTGTAGCTATCTCTGGACCAGCAGTGGCAAATCCTAGGCTACGAGATGGCCAGCTACCGCTCACATGGCCTAGTTGTTGCTGTTGGGTTTAACGCCATTTTTCAGCACACGATAGGTTATGCATGGTGGTCAGTATTAATGGTGGAGGAAGAACCCTGGAAAACCCCGGGAAGAACCACCAACCCTTGAGAAGCTACTGGCAAGCTTTCTCACATATCCGCATTGGCCGAATCCTAGACTCGAACCCATGATGACAGAGGTGAGATGGCAGTGATCTGTAATGGAGAGCATTGTAGACCACTCGGCCACCCTGGGCCCCTCCCTTGGCCTAGTAATTAGAACATCTGCCTCAGATGTGGGAGGTCACAGGTTCGAACCCCGGCCAAGTCACACCAAAGACTTACAAAAATGGAACTAACAGTTGCCTCACTTGGCGCTCAGCATTAAGAGGTTAATGTTAGGACTGGTCGGTGTCAGGATAATGTGACTGGGTGGGACATCATGCTACATGTCTGCGGCATGATGCCTCAGTGCCAGACATCACTATAAACTGTCAAAATGCAGACATCGTAGCGATATGACTGAAAAATTGTTACAGCTATGTTAAAAATCTAAATCAGACACACACGAGATGGCCAATACATTTACTGACTGACAGTGATACATTTGACACTACCATACTCAATGTGGAAAACTTAAATACCAAAGAAAAAATAAGTTAATTTCTGAAAGAATGTTGTGCAATATCCTGCTGAAAATGAATCAAGGTTTAGGATTCAGAAAGAAATACGTACTGGGTAATAACATTATAATATTAAAATTTACATTACTTTAAAAGAGAATCAGAAAATTTCAACTCACTGTTTTTTGTTGATTCTGTGTCACAATTTTTAATCATGCTCAAAGTAAACAATAAAAACAAATTAACAAAAGAAAAAACAGAAAGAGAATTTGTCAAGCTGAATGAGTTGAGGGTTTACTGGCCTGACACAAGATACAATGGATCACTTTAACACATTTACTTATACATCTATTACTAGACATCTGATTACATGAGAAATTCACACTCACCCCTCTCCAGTATGAGTAATGGAAAATAGTATTTTAATTATTTTACTCTGCAATCTAAAGCAAAATGGTGGAAGATGTCATGTTATAAATAATGAGAAAGATACTGGGTAATGAAATAATGCAAAAAATCATAAACAAGTTTATAAATGCCTAATTCCCAGGGACATCAATTACAGGTTATAACACCACAGTGAACCCAATCTATGACAGCTTTCTACTACATGCACCAGATACTTGAAACTACCACTGCTCAGTAGGATAAACACTAAGATTACAATACCAGCAAGAACCTAGGTCAAGGTTAAATTCGCACAAAGGACAATAATCAAACAGTGCATACCACACTGCAAAACAGGCTGTTCACTGACATATTACATACAGAAACTGTGACATCTGAAGCTGTAAAGGAACAAAAATCCCTCAAATAGCGTTAAAGGGAATGTATTTCACAATACAATCATTTGAACCACTGTACCAATACAAATCAGCTACTTCATTCATTCAGTACTATACCAGCATTTGTGCATACAATTCATCTCTCTCTCTCTCTCTCTCTCTCTCTCTCTCTCTCTCTCTCTCTATATATATATATATATATATATATATATATATATATATATATATATATATATAAGCATGCTCAAGTTTCCAAGTTACTTGCCAAAAGGCGAGTCCAACAAATTTAGTTGGGGAATGCTACTGTTCCATTTGCGATGTCACAATACATATTTACGTCTTGTAGTCAATGTCAAGGTCACTAGCATTTTCTAGCATAAGTGATATGTGAATATTAACTTACTGAAACCAGCTTTGATTAATAAGGAACAAAGATTTATATTTTAACATATCAGTTACATTTTAATGATAATATTTGTATGTATCTGGGATTAGCTGACATTCAGGTCCCTTAAACTCAGTCTCAAGCAGTTTGTTAGCTGGCAAAGTCTGAAGATTGTTTTGATGAATGTTGTTGTCTTTAGGTTGTCTTTAGGTTGATTAACTGTTATAACATGAGATTTTATTGACAGGTGTGTTTTGAATTACAAGGCACTTATCACCAATGATTAGTCAACAGGATTTTTATTCAAAGCATGATGAACTAAAACTGTAATACCTAAAGGCAGTGTTTATGATCTGTTGTTTTTGTGGTAATTAACAGGAGACTGAGACATAAATACTGCTTGGCAAACAATTAAATGGAATAAAGTAAGCATTCTCAATCTCAGAAGTCAGCTTGTGATTAATATTGATAAAAACAGTGTTCACAAATCTTCAGTCTCAAGTATAAATTAATCATTACAAAGAGTTAGCTTTCATTATTCTTAATTAAATCTGCATCATCAATTGAACTTCAATTGGAAAGATAAAGAATAACGTTATGTATAAAACATGATTAAAATTAAATTAATGCAGCTCTGGTATTGGTTGTTTCAATTTCTGTCTCTCTCTTAAAAATCTATCTATTTCAAACAATTTTCTACCAATGTGGGTATGTGAGAAAGCTTGCCAGTAGCTTCTCATGGGTCGGTGGTTCATTCTGGGGTCTTCCTGGGTTCTTCCTCCACCATTAATACTTGCTGCCATGTATAGCCTATCGTGTGCTGAAAAATGGCGTTAATCCTACAACAACAACAACAACAATTTTCTACCTGACCATTTTACCAATGTTTTGAAAGTTTGTAAAACACAAACATACACACACACATGCTTACAAGGTCTGGTTGAATTGCAAACATCTGCCACAGTAGAATGTGCTAGTAAGTCAGGGTCTATGTTGTTTGTTCTATCGATTAGTCCTAACAAACTGACAGACCTAAATCTGCTGGAACATTATGTAATGGCAGATCTGGGTCTGTGCAGTTTACAGCTGGATCTGTAGATAAGACTTTAAGTATATTTGGTTTATTGTGATAAGTCATGTCTATCACTGGAAATACAAATCACTAATTTCCTTGTGATCTTAATTCATCTAGTGCATCGACTGAGAGACAGTGATAATATTATTTGGCACCATGTTGCATGAGGATGAGTGGTTTATCACAAAAAATTTCAGAACCTGGAGGAAATCCCTGAAAATGGCGAGTTGGGGTCAAAGGTCACCTTTTTATAGATAATACAGACTCTTCTTTCTGATCTGAACTCAACCTACACTGATTAAAGGAGGGGATGAACATGCCTTGTCTGTTGTTTCAGAAGAAGAAGAAGAAAACAATAAAGGATTCAAATCTGAATGCGGACAAGTGAATGTTGGTTGTGTGGGAAAAGCAAAAACAAATGTTTATACTTCTGATGGCTCCCATCTCTGAAACAAACTTTACTTAGACTTCATGTCAGGCTAAAAAAAATTAAAATGAAATTACTTTTTCCTCCTATCAAATCAAGAAGAAAAAAATGCAGAAACAGGAATGAAAGAGTTGCAGGTCAAATTTTAGAAAGTTCAAGTTCACCAACAACTAATGCTTGATTGGCTGTGGTGGTGGTATTTTGTGGGCTCAACACCATATTTTTTATTACATGCTAGGCTATATAAGGTAGCCAGTATATCTGGTGGACAAGAACTTGGGAAAACCCCAAGAAGAACCACTAACCCACGGGAAGCTTTCTCAATACCCACATCAGCTCAGCCTGAGACTCAAACACCCACGGACAGAGGTGAGTGTGTGTGTGTGATTTGGATTTTTAATGTATTCTTAACCATTTTTCAGTCATATCGCTACAATGTCTGCAGCGTGACAGTTGAAAGTGATGTCTAGCACTGGAGCATCATGCCGCAGGCATGTAGCATGATGTCCCACCCAGTCACATTATTCTGACATCAGGCGGACCAGTCCTAACACTAACCTCTAAGCGAGGCAGCTGTAAGCGCCATTTTTGTAATTCTTTAGTATGACTCGGCCGGGGATCAAACCCATGACCTCCTGCATCCGAGGCAGACGCTCTAACCACTAGGCCACCGGAGCAGTTACAGCGGTGAGATTGCAGTGATTGGTAAAGGAGATTGCTTTATACAACTTGGACATCTGGGGCCCCCTTTATTGGTTGTGCAAGCCAAAAAGCATTAAAACCACATACACCCACCATACTTTATGAAAATATTTTCAAAATTTCCATCTTAAATATGAAAAACTGTTACAACTTACCCTGGTTATCATATATACTTCCTTCAAAGCTGAGTCCAACTACACAAACCCAGATCTGTCATCACTTAATGCACTTGCATATCTGTGCATGTGCAATTTTTTTTAGGAGTAATTAGTAGAACAAAAAGTACACAGCTAATCTGCCAGTGCATTCTATGATAGCATATCAGTCTATGCTCTCTGCAATTAGAGTGGACTTGTAAATAAATGATGACCTCAAAAACAGATGACATTTTTTCCAAACACAGGTGACTTATATTTATATGGAAATTGTTTATTTCGACTACTGTTCCCCTATTTATATGGAAATTGTTTATTCAACACCTGTTCCCCTCAAAATATTTGAGATATTTATGCATCTCTTGCAGCATTCAGTTTCAATTCTTCCATAATGACACAGCGTCTGCTTTTTGGGCTGAAATATCCTGGAATTACAGTCACTTCCTGGAAATTAACCTGTGAATATTTGGTGGAAAAACTGACTCGAAGTTTAATTGAAGGCATCAAAAGGCTTGAAATTTGCACCAATGTTGTGACTTTATTTCACATCAAAGTTGGGATTTCTTTTAATATTTAATTTTTGTAACTAACAAACCACACTGCATTCTGTGTTTTGGGCACAGAACTGATAAAGTTAAGGGGACAGGATAAATACAACAAGTAGCAAGCAGGGCCCCCTGGTTGTTATGGATAAAATTACATGTGTTCATTTATGAACAGACCATACACAGATCTAAAACATCTAATATTTGGCCTAATAAAGCCATAACAAGTATAAACATATGAAGGACAATTTAAGGACTGCTTTCTGGGTGTATTTGTGCAACTATAAGGGGTGCCCCTTTCCAGGCCCCCCAAAAGCCTTAATCAGTCCCTGATGTCAAGGCAAAAAGAAATCTACTTTCCTGTCATGTTGAATAAATGCATGATACAGGGTGACTATTTCAACCAAACACCCCGCCTAACTTGATCCATGCTTACTGTCAAATATTTTAACACCTGGGCAAATGAGATCACAGTGACCCACTTTAAGCACTTTTGAGGAATGTGTCTGTCTACCAACATTACAGACAGGTCACTGGTCTTTTTTCCTTAAGCAATTTGACTGTTGGTAAAAAAAAAATTATGATATAATATTTTGTACACACATAAGGAATGTGAAATTAAGATAAAATCAAAACAGTTTATAATAATCTGCCTTTAACTAGGTTAAACACCTCCGTGTAATGACACTTAACCTCTGTATACATTTAAAGATCTCCTGCCAAAATTTTGTTTTAAAGACAGGGTCTTTAATTAGATCATTTTAACTTGCATTCATTATTATTTCATCTAGCCTGCCTATCAAACCATTCAGACACATCAGTGACCAATCTGGTGCATAATCAGAGAAAACGACACAGGTCAGTAATCATCCTTTTAAAGCCCAACCCTATCACAAGTGTCACATGACCTTATTTTAATACATGAAAGCCTTTAATCATGACATGCATAAATAAATTAACCATTTGTTGATGATCAAAGGTCAGCAAGCACTAGTTTCACTGCATAATACATACATAAAATTCAGGTCATTAGTAATATGGTGCCATTTGCAGGGTTCAATATATGTTGCACTTTTGTGCAACTGATGCAAAAGATTATTAATGGCACAACAAAATCTGATAGGCACATTCACAGGGTGCAGTGCCAAAAGAATGGCACCAAGTTTTAGCCAAATTTTTGCAAGTCTCCAACCTGTCATCTTCCCAGCTGTGAAATCTAATCAACCTTTGACCCATGATGTACAGTATGTCAATGAAAGGCTGTTAAGCAGCACTAGTTATGCTGCCTTAATTAAGCCAGTGAATTCATATTTAACATCATGATAAATCAGTACTACTCGTACTACATGTAAATTGACACCTTTAGGAGAGATGATCACAAACAGGATGATGACTTCTTAGTGGAGAGCGCCAAAGTCACCGTTTAAAGGGACTTTCATCCTTTACCCAGTCAACTGTCAAAACAGAATAAAATGCACTTTGGAAAATTTTAGTAATAAAGTTGGCCATACAGACCTTGTGGCTTGCTACAAAAAATGAAAGAACTTTGTCAAAGCAAAATTTGACATCTCTGAAACTATCAATATAAAGAAAGTGGAATGAAGCAGTGGTAAGTTTAAAATTATCACACTATGAAGGGACTCTAATTTCCATATCATTAAATGATTATTTTTGAAAAACTGATCATGGCTGCTATTTAAACCTTTTGAATAATGAAAAGAATACATCAGCGGTGAGTAATGACTGCAGCATACTGGCTGGCACAAGAATAAGCATTTATGTAAATTTCATTCAAATTGGAAAAACATTATTACTATATTATATTAAACCTATCTTTGACAGGTAGTCCATCATAAACAAGCAATTCTGCTGTGAATTACAAGTAAAACTATGGATATTCCTTACAATGAATACAGGAAAAGTGCAGATGACATTCTACAAAAATCTTACTCAAATGAAGAAAGAAATTTTAATATTGATTTATTTACATTCAATACTATAAAAACAATGTAGGAGATGATTAAAAAAAACACAAAACCCATGTACATTATAAACCTGCCCATTGTTCAAAAATCACTTTTCTTCATAAGGTCACAGTGACTTGGACCCTTGACCATTTGATTCCAAACTCCATGGTTTTTTCCCTTTTTTATGGAAACCATTCCTTCAGTTAGTGACCGTAACTATTTAGCTTAACCCCAAAATTGACAGGGTTATTCCTTACCAAAAGTGCAAAGTATCTACAAAGTTTTGCAGATGGTGGACAACTTGCATTATCGGACTGAAATTAAAATGGTGTGTGTGATCTGGATTTTTTAATCTAACCACCGACCCACAAGAAGCTGCTGGTAAGCTTTCTCACTAGTATGTGGCAGTATATAATGACGTCTAGCACTGGGGCATCATGCCACAGACATGTAGCATCATCCCATAAAGTAAAATTATCCTGACAATCAGTCAACCAGATCTAAAACACCAACCTCTTAATGCTGAGCAACAAGTGAGGCAGCTGCTAGTACCATTTTTATAAGTCTTTGGTATGACTCAATCAGAGATCAAACCCATGACCACCCGCATCCAAGGCAATATGCTCTAACCACTTAGGCCATTGAAGCAGTGGAAAAAAACTGGCATCAGAGTTGATGGACAGATGGACAAGCAGCATTACATAATACAATTCACCTTATAGCAAGTGTCAAAGAGGCTGATGTTCTACTGGATGGAAAGAATTTCCTTGAATTCAAGATATAGAGGACAAATACATTATTTTAGTAGATCTAGGAAAATATTTCATAAATGAAATGGAAACATTGTTCTCATGACAATGAGTAAAATATTTCCTTACATCTTGAAAAATGTAGATTTTCTTTTTATTATATATTAAAGTTCAAAATTTTACAATTTCAGGATAGCCAGTTTTTACAATATTAAATTGTACATATCATGCTTCAAACTATGTACTTTGTCATATTAAAGACAGTTCTCATACAAAAATTAGACTGTACATACCATGCTTCAAACTGTGTACTTTGTCATATTAAAGACAGTTCTCATACAAAAATTAGACTGTACATACCATGCTTCAAACTGTGTACTTTGTCATATTAAAGACAGTTCTCATACAAATATTACACTGCATATACCATGCTTCAAACTGTGTACTTTGTCATATTAAAGACAGTTCTCATACAAAAATTAGACTGTACATACCATGCTTCAAATTGCATACTTTGTCATATTAAAGACAGTTCTCATACAAAAATGAGGAGACTGATCTTAATTAACACACTTCTTGCATGGATTGTTACAGTGAACATTGCTGGGGTCCAGCTCCAATCCAGCCTTCAGAGTGTAACATCATTAAACAACACATTTTAATGACCAAGTTTGCTTGTAAAGATTTTGGTTTCTAATTTTTTTTTATATTTTTGCATCAGATGTGAATCTGGGCAAGCTTGCAGTCTTTACTGGTAACAGATGAGATGATTCACCAAAATTCCATTTCACTTAAGTTTGGTTTGCAATTGAGACAAATCAATGCCTCATTTCTCTTTCATTTTCATACATGATTATGATTGTGATGACAGTTCAAATCATTACTTAATATTATTACTATATGTAATCAAGATTATTTCTTAAAAAGGTGTACCATTTATCATTGTATGATGAGCATGATACGATATGGATGACAGAATATCAAAATAGCAACAGGTCACGCAAATTCAGTAAATGACAATCTGCATGATACATTTGGAAAACTAATTATAACACAGTTCTTAAAGCCAACATATGTTACTGAATTTTTGGCATTTCTGATGGCATCTTTTCAGAATAGTATATCATAGGACCAACAGTCTTCACGCATTTTTAGATCTTTTATGTTGGGGGGGGGGGAGAGGAAAAGGGAGAGAAAGAAAAGAAGAAAAATGAAATATGCTTGTATGTCAAAATACAGGTCTAACAAATATATATAAAGGCAGATCCACTTCCTAAACTGAAAAAGAAAATTGTTCCCAAAAATGTTATATCACTACAGTGGCAATAAAAGTGACATCACCACTGTAGTGATATCTTTTTTCTCCGTTTGATATATTTCAGTATCTCATTATGAAATATATCATAAAAGACAATTTCCTTCCTTTAGCTACTTGGTGCTCACACCATCTCTGATATTCTTCAGAAATAATGTTTTCAATTAGCTGCTGTGGATGTCAGATTGGCATCATTTTTCTTTAGGACCAACAATACATCACAAGAATCTTCTAGAGCAAAACCCATACTGAAATAACTTTTCATTTTGGGGAAGTAATAATAGCAAGATGTGACTGCCATGGTGGCCATACTGGACATCAAATGGCCACCATTTCCATTTAGGACAAACAAGACATGATGAGACGTGTTTTGGTGAGAAAGATTTTGTTGTTGTATTGGGGTTTAATGCCATTTTTCAGCACAAGATAGGCTATACATGGCAGCAAGTATAAATGGTGGAGGAAGAACCCAGAAAAACCCTGGTAAGAACCACCGACCCACAAGAAGCAACTGGCAAGCTTTCTCATATACCCACATTAGCTGAATCTGAGACTCAAATCCACGGCAGTGATCCAGAAGGGTGAGCGCTTTAGGCTACTCGACCACTGGAGAGAAAGAAAAAATACTGACATGACCAGCCTTGTAGAAGTAAATAGGGCAAAGTTATTCAAGCTGGACATTCATTAGACATACTGTAAATTAGATTGGCATAATCTTCATTTATAGCTAACTATGTATCATTTACAAGATGGCCACTGTGGTGTCCATACTGGATGTCTGAGAATCACCATATTCTTTTAAGTCCTTCAGTAAAATGCACATGCTGATTGAACTTTCCATTCAGGAGCCAAAATAACAAGATTTTCATTATATGTGATGACCATACTGTGAGCTGTACCCTTTTCATTCAGGAACAAGACATCACACAAATTCTTCTGGTAAATAAAACATGGCAATGTTACTTTTAATTGAGGAAAACGAGTCAAAACAAGATCTTTAAGATGGCCACTATGGTAGTCATGTTGCATGTCATAATAATGTCTCAACTACTTACCAATTTTCTTGACCTGGCTTCAAGAGGATAAAAGATAATGAGGGCATAATGAATGAAAGAATGAACAAATGAACAGAAACAAAAAGCATGCAAACAAACTATCCCTTCTCAATTTTGTAAAGGGGTACAAAATGCAAGCAGTGGGATGTAAAAGTGTATGCATATGTTTATGAAAATCTCTGTTCTGTGCAAGTAGAAAACTTTCAAATCTGTTTTGTTCTGATAATGTCTGAAAACTGTTATAAGAATACTACTTACAATCTTTGAATGCTTTTTCCACAACATGGCTGTCAAGTGCATGCTGGTAGCTGTACAGAGACTGACCAATCAGCTCTTCATGATCATATCCAATCAGATCTTGGATTCTGAAAAAAGGAGGGAAACATGTAACTTAGAAGTGTTAACATTACTTAAAATTTCCATTCATCCCTTACTGTACAAACTTTAATCATATTCTTTGTGTGTCAAATTTGTATCGCAAAAGTTACAAATTTAATATACTTTGAGGTGTTTCTTTTTCTCTCTTTCTAATAAAAAGTGTTGGCAATGATGAAACAAATGTAGACATCATCTCTTCTAAGTGACCAAATTTAAGTGTACTTACATTAGAATTTAAAGAATTGTAGAACACATAAGCTACCATTAAGGAAAAATAAAGTCCTGATAGTCAAAACCTAACAAAGCATGCAAAAATCATCTGGCTGACATCAAATACAAATATGGCCTCTGTAGTCCACTGAATATTTTCTCATTTGTTGGGTGAGTGTGTTATATGTTTACTGGCCCTCTGATAAATAACTTGCCAAGGTGTTGGCATCCCACTCAAAGCTTCCCTGCTTATTGTATCAGTAACAAAGTACATTGTATGTTCCAGTGTCAATACTTGGTATGTGTTTCAGCAAGCTCCCTAATATTAATGCAATGTCTTTTACAGGGTGTCAGCTATAGTGCAAGTTTAATCATCCCACTTTAGTAACAGTTCTTCCATGACAACTTCACGTGTATAGCATATATCAAAATGACTTCAGATTTAAAAAAAATAATATACACAATGCTGACCTGAAAGGGATACAGAAACATGCTAAAGCCTTTAACTTTCGGACATGGGGATTGGGGCATGTAGAGGGAGAGAGAGACACCTTATAGATCTGCTAGTTTTCTCCTGACTACATCTGGAGATGGTCACACAAATAACCTACTGACTTGGTTACTTCTGTGTAGGAAGGTATGTATATATAGGTTTAGCATAGTTGCATCAATGTGTATATAAACACAAATACTTAACTTGTGTTTGTAAAGCATAAAACATAGATCACAGTGATTGGTTTCATGGGTGTTGGAGTAAAATGAATGCATCCAATTATCAAGCTTTGTCACTGGGAATGTAGAATAAATGGAACATAAACAGTACAAAAGAAATAAACTATTAACACAAAATTCAAACAAAGTCAATGAACATCAACTACAGAGACATATTTTGGCAAATGTGACAGAGAACTTGTCATCCACTCACTTAGTTTCATAATCATAACTAGGACAGTATGCATGTAACATGCAATCACCTCTTGTGGTCACAGACCTAAATTCCAAAATCTAACCAAACCCAGTAAAAGATGAAATACAGACCACAATCAACTTCTTTTGTTGTAAGACAAATGCAGGAACAAAAACACATATCAACAAGTTCAGGATGACAGTCTGGAAAATCCATTAAAATGAAGAAAACATAACATGTAACCCAAGTCAGTTAAACAAAACAATATGGCTGATACAGACTTACTTCTGATATAAAGAAGTAGTAATCATAAAGAGGCAGATTAAGTTTCAGGATTTTATACCAGATCATATGCACAGAGCATGCCAAAAATATATGTGGTTATCAGCTAAATGCAACTATTTAACCTATGCCAGTAAAATGGGAAATAAATGTCACTGTAACCTTTCTTGGTACATGTATGGTACTAACAGATGTATAATTGCACCTAGTATAAGGAGTACAACAAAAACAGTAAAAATGCAAACTGAACCGAAGTCAGTGAAATGTGAAAATAGTGAAATGTGAAAATATGAGTCACAATGATCCTTTTAGCTAGAACCTGATAAGGCTGTAGTACTAATAGGGATGAATATAATCATCTAGTTTGATGAATGTAGTATAAATAGTGCTTGAAACTGAAACCAAGTATGTTCAGCATGAAATATAGGTCACAGTGAACCATTTCAGTGATGAAGTTGTAATACTCATTAAAATAAATCCTTGCACCAAATTTCATGATTCTTACTATAACAGTATGTACACAGGGTGCAAACAAATTGTTTTGACTTAACTGTTAAAGCAACCAAAGGCAAAAATATGTGAAATGTACAGTACAGTGACATTCTTCTGTGGTAAGAAATGCATACAACCATCCTGTTTGATGATAGTATAAAATACAGGTCAATGTGACCTACATCAATGGTGAGGGTGTGGTGCACATCAAGACATATCTCACCAACTTTCATGAATTTAATGATAACAGTATATATCATCAGGGTTCTAAAATCCTATTTGGTCATGAGCTAAATGTCAAAACTTAACCAAGCCAGCAAAATGTGAAAGGTAGCTCACAGTGACATTCATCTATGGTATAGGTGTCGTGCGAACACAGAGGCACACAATCATCAAGTTCAATGTCTCTAGCATGATCAGTGCATGGAAAATAAATTTAAAACACAGCAATGAATAAATGTCATTGAAGCCTAAGTATAGGTCACAAGCACCTACTTCTGTGATGAAAGTGTAGTACTCCTCAAGATGCAATCTCTCACTAAGTTTCATGAATCTAAATATATCATAATGGTGCTAAAACTTATCTGTCATGAGCTAAATGTGGAATTAAACCCAAGCCAGTAAAATGTAAGATGTAGGTCACAGCTATGTTCATTTGTGAGAAGCATATGATACTAATAGAGATGCCTGCGGTCATGAATAGAACTTGAGAAATAAACTTAAAACACAAAATCTGAGCAAAGACAGAAGATGGATATACAAGTCAGTGACCCACTTTTGTGATGATCATCTTCTTTCCAAGTTTCATGAATCTAAATATAAAAGTATTTATATTGGATGTGAACAAACAAGTTGGTCATAACACAGATACTCAACCTAACCCCCAAAAATGTGGAATGTATCCAATAAAATTTGAAATGTATGTCAAATGACCTTCTTTTGTGGTAAAGGCTTCATTCTAACAGTGATACATGCAATCATATCGTTTGGTAATTCTATCATGAACAGAAGCTAAGAAATAAACAAAAACTGTACAATTTAATCAATGTCAGCGAAGGTTGAAATACTGGTCACAGTGACCTATATTTGTGATTAGGGTGCAGTACTTACCAAGATGCATCCCCTCCAAGAGTTTCATGATTGCAGGAATAACAGTATTTATACAGTGTGCTAAAGACTCGTGCTAAAATGCAAAAACCTGATGAAGGATGTATGGCTAATGAACATATTTATACCAATTTGGCTCCTCATCTGGGGAATGGTGACATTAAACCCACTCAAAACTGTTGCCTAGAACCTATAAAGATATAACAGCTGATACTCAATGAGGGCATACACAAGTAAATGCTTTTATATGCAATGATGCCAATGCCATCACCATTAGGGCTTCAACAGCCTACGTACCACAAATTTGTATAGACAAGCTTTAAAGTCACTTTTGTGACTTGACGTTTATACTGAAAGTCCAAACCGCAACATTCATTTATCATAAAGCATTTATGTATCCATGATGCACGGTAATTAAAATACAGGCGCAGAGAAAGAGAGAGAGAGAGAATGTGTGTGTGTGTGTGTGTGTGTCTTTATTATTTACTATAATAATAACATGGTTCCCATGCTTTTCTAAAGATACATTTCCAGGGGTTTTCCAGGATGAAATTTTTTTTTTTAAATTCACATATGACCAGGCATTACTGAATGCAATTAAAGAACATTTTAAAATTATAAATCATGCATTTTCTAAATCTAAACATGGTTCTCTTTCAAGACTCTCCAAAACATCTAAGCCAGAAAAGATAATCATGTACAAAACCACAAAATGTATCACATGAAACAAATTTGATTATATTCCTATAAATTGGCATGTAAAGTCATTTCAATGCACAAAAAACAAATTCTAACTTTATTTTGCTGACCTGCATTATATTGCTAAGTGGGAACAACATAATGAACACAAATTATTATTTCCTTTCAAACCTTTAATTCTAAAGAATTCTATAGCAATATATATATATATATATATATATATATATATATATATATATATATATATATATATATATATATATATATATATTTATATATACACACACACACACATACATATATATGCATCTTATAGAAACCAAACATTTTCTATTATAGTATGAAAAAAAAAACAATAAATGCAAACAATTAGAACCTTGTCTTATAACGAAGAGAGTTTAACCCTGAATTTATCTGTGCCAATAATATCCCAAACGATTTTTCAAACAACCTGATCTCCTTAAGATGATCTGGTTTAAAAAATATTTTCAAAAGGGTTGATTTACATTCTGACAAAAGACCTTCAAAATTTTATAAACAAGACCTGAATTTTCTGTAAAATCAATGTGTCTTCTTGTAATTTGTTAAACCAGTCCTCAAACCGGTACTGCTACAGAGGACTGAATCATTTTTTAATATATAATGCAAGGGATGACGATTTCTCATTTCAGTTCTGAGATTCAACAATTTGGACTACAAATTTGGTTTAAAACAAACAGCAGCCCATTTTCTAATCCAGTTTCTTCCGCATATTCTCACCCCTTTTTACATATTTGGACATTTAGGTTTGAGTGTGGGGTTGTTGCAATTGCATATCAAACATTTGGACTTTGCTGCCATAGTGCAGTAGCAACATATGGCAGTCGCTTACCAGCGTGCCTAGAAAATTTAAACATATGTTATATTAACTTCTACCTGCATGAAATTGATAGAAAAGTGATTTCTTTTCTCTAAAATGGCAAGTATTATAATCGTTATTTCTTTAATCTGCTGACAGAATAGACAAAACTACAGCACTGATAAAACCTGACCCTGTACTCGCACTTTGCATTTCAAGTCACTTCACATATCTCAGACGACAACATCGAATATCAATTAGTCACATGATATCAACAACAAGCTCCAATTTAATGTTGTTGTAGAGAAATTCAATTATATTAAATGAAAATCAGATACTTTTTGTAAAAACCAGCAATCAGGCCAGTCTGATTTATCAAGTAGAGGGCACACGTCAACGTGGTAGTCCAATGATAAAGCAAAACTCCAGAAGTTGTTCTTGGAATATATAAATATTGAAAATTTTGTGTTGTTTCATTTTTTTATTATTATTACAACCAGTATACGACTTCCATTTAATATATTTTATTATTTTTTCTTTATAACATTTGCAAATGTGGGTTGTTAGGTTTGTGTACTCATGCAACTAGTAATTGCAAGTCACAAGTACCAAGTCATGTTTCATCAACACTGTAGTTCTATCTTGTCTTTTAGCAAATTAAAGACATAATGATCTTAATACTCAAAATTTCTGAGAAAATAAGACATTTTCAGATCCATTTCATGCATGTATCACTCGATCGAACAACATTTAAAGTTTGCTAGGCCATCTGGTAAGCGGCTAAATTTAGCCACCACAATGTTTGCCTTTTGTGATGCTAGAGTGGTTTTCATACCTTCCACGTAAGGAAACATACGGATATTGAGCTGATTTTGAAAATAAAAGTCTACTAGATGAATCTAATCCAATGAGCATTTTGACTGACTCAGCATATATGTTTACTGCAAGCACCCAAATGACAAATACTGCACCCTCTGAATATTCTGGTTAGAACTCGATAAATTTAACTCACGATCAGTTTAGTTACTACTCAATTACGTGATTGTTTTGTGTGTCAAGTGGTGGCGGAAAATTAATGGATTTTCCCTGACTTTCATCAATATCTGCAAAATTGCAGGAGTTTTCACAGTCATGACAAAATATATCATCTCTCCCGACTTTTTCCTGATAGCGTGGGAACCCTGAAATAACGTTTGACAAGATTAAAAACTGATGAGTCAAGACATTTATAAGCATTAGTTAAGCAAGATATAAATCTTATGTACATGTACAATATGGTAATTACCTTTCATCACAATCTGTGAACTTCATGTCCATACTGTGTCGACTGAGGAAGGTCTTACAGTCCAGGGGGATTTCAATGTTGGATGGGTGAGGAATGGGTTCTCCTACTGCAACCAGATATGGGTAGGATTCTGCCCTTTCCTCCTTTTCTTCAAATATTTTCTTTTCTCCTTCCTGACGGGGCATTACCATTTTACCGGTACATTTGATTACCTAATGACAAAACAAGAAAGGAAAAATGTAATAAATAAGATATATAAATAAGGCCAAAACAATAAGGATTTTTTTCAGTCCCCTTTTAGGCTTAAAGATCTACAATACGCCTGATGCACCCTCTTGCACAGACCAGTCTATATTAAAAACATGGTATCAAAAAGTAAGTGAAACAGGCTTTATCAAGGTGACTCATGGAAGTTCTATGACTAAAAAATGTTATCGGAGAGGGATTTTGTTTAACTGAAGAACATGTTGCATCAGGAAAAGGACAAATCAATAGAATTTTACATATTTTGAAAGAGGAATTTGACAGTGATGTAATACAGCACTCAAAATTTGTGGACTTTCAGCAAAATTAAACATGTGATGTAAACTTGTTAAAGTGAATGTAGTGTATAATTAATTTATCATTTTGTTTTGTGACTGTATTCCACATGGATTTGGCCAATCTGTGACTAATCCACATGGATTTAGCCGATTTGTGACAAGAATTTTAACTAAATCCAGATCCAGGTAAGTAGCAAAAATATACGTGTTTTTCATATGGTTCTCTGTAATTATGGCATGTGTAGATTACTCTTTTTATTCTCAGATTGTGCTTTTTGCCACTCTTATTAGTAATAATTAGCTTATACTGGGGGTGGGGGTGGCATATGTGATCTTACAGCAAAGCAGTTCAGGTTCACATTTAATATAATTTCTTTTTGATTGGGTAACCAGGTAATCCATCATTAAGAATGATGGGTACCTGGTCGACGTTTCCTAAAATTTTGACATCTTTACAGCTGCTATCATTACATAATGCTTAATTGGGATTAAAAGATTTATGTCACTGATGATGCTTTGATGTCAGCTGCCCAAGCTTATCTGTACTGAAAGTTGCTTGATTGCAAGTCATCCCGTTTGTAAAGTATTTTGGCAACTATTCAATAATGATATATTATATGATAATACCAACTATTCAATAATGATATATTATCTGATAATACCCACCCACAAACTTTCTGATAAATTTATTAGGCTTTCACCCTGGTATTATCATGAGGGAAATGCTCTATATGAAAACATACCATATATACCCATATACAAGTGGAGTCCAATTGCAAATGACACAGACTCTTATCTGCCCTTGCATAATGCACCAGCAGAACAGAATCTGTTTTTGTTTCTCCAGATTACAATACTCCAAATAAAAAAATCATAGACCCAGATATGCTGAAACATTAAGTGATGGCAGACATAATCAAGTATGCATGGTATCAAAAAAAAAATGTTATAATTATACCCCTATTCCACAACATGTGTAACAGCTAATTTCATTTCTTTTTAATATGTATAAGTAAATATAGATATTATGTTGTTGTTTTTTCTCTTCTTTTTAATGCACACAGATCTTTCATTAAATAATATTAGTCTCAGAAACTGCACCTATACACACTATGACCCCCCCCGCATTTTTTTTAACTGGGCGATATTTTTCATTAGGAGTTATTACTGTATAAGCATTTCAGAATCAGTTATGATTACTTTTAGCAAGGGCCATTCATCTATAATCTGGCCATGGTTAATTGACAATCTGACCTAGCCTTCCATTACTACAAGACTTGCCAGTCAGTTACCAAGGTACCCTCACTTACGAGCTAGTTACCATGGTAGCCTAAGATTCAGACAAAAAACAAACATTCAGAGCAGGAAGTGAAGCAGGAAATGGACAGTCTCTCAAATGCAACTAACCTTGTATGAGGCTGATTTCAAGTTCACACTTCGTCCCCTACTGGTAAGAGTACATTTAAAACGAATGAAAAAGCTGCGATTTTCCATCTGGCTTGGTTTCAAACTGAATGATTTATGTGAAAGCAAATCTTGGATATCGTCATGATCACAAGGATGAACAAACTCCAAAAGATTCTGTCCCATGATGTCAATCTGTAGAGAGAAAAAAAGTGTCAACAGCTTTACACATATTTTCAATTAAAATATGATTCAATGTCACTGCAATCAAACTACACTTTGCACAGAAGAAGAGCTTTTTTAGGTTTCCTTTTTCAGACTCTGTTTGGATCAAGAAAACGTTTAGACGAAAATATTCAACTATTATCTCTTTAAAAAAAAAAGAAGGAAAGAAAAATCTCCCGTCTAACATTAGAAACAACAAAACTAAAATAATTTAGAATTTAACAGCTAACCTTTTATCATCATCAGCTTTATGTTTTTACAACCAGGGACTGTCATATTCAATTATTTGTTAAATACACTTAATGACAGTGCAATGTAAACCATTTTTCAATATTCACACCAATTGACATCAATCAGCAGCATATTTCATAAAGACTAATTTAAAGAAGTGAAGAGTTGTAGTCAAATAACAGGCTGAACAATGAGTACAGTTAAATAAATTTCTTAATTAGGAACAAAAAGATTAATAATAGAGACAATCTATTTAACAAAACTATACTAAATTTGGAGTAAAATGATTGTTAATAGTCAATTTTGTGTCTCAAACTTCCACTTAGTTAGGGTAACAGTCAATTTATGCCTCAAACTTCCACTTATTTGGGGTTAACAGTCAATGATGTCTCAAACTTTCACTTATTTAGAGTTAACAGAGTCAATTTATGTCTCAAACTTCCACTTATTTGGGGTTAACAGAGTCAACTGTCTCAAACGTCTACTCAAGTAGGAACAAAATGTTTGGTTATAGGGTCAATTTTACAGTTTATCCCTTAGGGGTGCAAAACTGAATCAAAAAACACCTTGGCACCAAAACTCGGGGTCAGACGGGGTATTAAAAAAATCTTTGGTATCTTAACTGGGGTTTCAAATTAAAAATTTGGGGGTCTCTGATGCACAAATGAAGGTAAAGGGTCACACTGATTTTTTTTTTCTCAAACTTCCACACAATTAGGGACAAAATGTTTATCAAGAGAGTCAATTTGTCTCAAACTTCCACCCATCTTTCAAATCCATATGCAGTTCTCCTTTATTGTAGCATGAGAACCACAGAAACTCAACTCCAGAGCACCTTAGTTACAAGTAATCCATAGGCCATGGGATTGATACCCACCCAGGATTGGCTTCCTCACAACCAATCAATTTGTTCCTATTTCCTCTACATGATATAGCCAATAGTATGTTACAAAATGCCATTAAAACCAACAAAAACAATCTTATTTTTAACATGGGGTTTATAACTGCCAAACATAGTATGTACTGAACAGTAGTAAATTGAGAATGATAAAAAATTATGTTCTATAAATGCATGTTTATATGTCCCGAGGGGAGTGGGGGATGAATAAAACACCCATTAAATGTACAGTAATAGTGCTGGTTTATTTAAACTAAATATACTTGTTTACTTCACCGTAATTTAATTTTGTTAAACAATAATGTTTTGAAAATAAATAAAATATAATGATAAGCTTTTATTTTCAACCCACATTGCAGGAATTTACAAATTATATAAAAGTCAGTCAGCAAGGTGACTGGAAAATTGAGTGTACACATGGAAAATCTGTGCCTGCCCCATACATAATATCCCAACATGTCACACATAATATCCCAACATGTCACACATAATATTCCAACATATCACACATAATATCCCAACTTATGTAATGTGTAAAACAATAAGAAAAAATATTGCATCTTTTAAGAAAATCATGTTATATTTATTGAAACTTTTCTTTCCTTTGTATCTATTGGCATCTTACAACCATATGCTGAGAGTTAAAGTTATCTAAAGATATAAATGTAAACAATGAATGCAGACAGATATGTAGATTAGAAAGAGTAACAATGCATATATAGTTGGAAGAGCAAAAGCAGACTGCACATGTGTATAGACAGATAAGGGATAAACAGAAACATGTTTGAAAATAGCTTCATTTTAAAGTGAGAGCGAAAGAGAATTAAAGCAAGACTGTAATGATTTATGTTCACAACTCAAGAATTTGTGAACACTTATTTTATATCCATTTACTTAACAATTATCATGTAGTCACCTTCAAATCAGCAACATGCATCAAAATAACTGAGAATTCGACTCTTAAGAACAATATGAGGACACTTATTTTTTTGTCCACTGAACTTCTTGCCAATCGGTACATATGAAGTCTCATGTAATCATTATGCAAACAACACAAAAAATGCTACTGGTGCAACATTTTTCAACATCAATCATGCTTTGAACTAAATCTTCATGGTAGTTAATCGTTAGAGACGAGTTCAGGGTTGATTAAAGATGAAATACTGCAGATGAAGATACATATGCAAAAATTTCAACATTATCAGATTCAAACATGGCTACCAACATAATATAATGTCCATTGTGAAATTGTTCACTGCAAAGATGTAGTGGAAAATAATGGCTTTCCTTTATCAAAATTTTTTAATTCATTTTTTTAAATATCAAATTCAGATACATTTTATGATTAAAAAAAAAGTAATTTTCAAGGAGGTTCCCAGGATATGTTCATTGAATTCAATTTCCAATTGGATTCCAGGACCTACTAAAAAATCAGTATGTACTTATTTTATGTGCATGCTTACTCCTGATTTTACAGTATTTATCAAACATCTCCAGTTACAGTCTTTTTAAAGATCTTATTGTAAAGAATTGTACTCTACTCAAGCACTTTCCACCATAGGACCTTTTTAATTCAGATTTAAAAAAAAAAAAGAAACAAGAACTTCAACTATTTAAATGAAAATGTATATATCTGAATATGGAAATGAACTGAGTTACTGGCAACTAAATTCAGTAAAATCTTCTCACTCAATATGTCCCATCCTAGCAACTGATAAATAGAAGCCAGGTTATGAAGTTTCAATTGTGCATTATTGACTAATTCGTGTTTAACACATTAACCCCTAGTGATGAGTTTAAGTGGCAGGAGGTAGTAGCCTACTGCCGAGCCCTGTAGTGTCAAGGTCATGTATGATACACTAAAGTGGGTGGTATTATAGAAAGGTAGACAGATGTAGCTCTACCATGATACCAAACAATCTGGAATTCTAGCTGCACTACAAAATACTGAGGGAAAAACCTCATTTTTTGGACCCAATTTTTATCTACCCAAAATCTGCCCGTGGTCGGAATCTGATTTTGTGTCCAGATTTTAGACTTTATGGTCTCAGATCTAAGGCCGACTGGTATGAACTGCAGACAGACCGATTAACCTTTGCAAAAAGTAGGATACTGTGGGAATTTGGAATAAAAAATGTTTCCTACTATAATTTCAGACAAAAATAACCAGGGGTAAATGTTTTAAGACTAGCTCAATATCTGAAAGGTTATATCATGCCAAAGCTTTTGGAGTAAAGTGCCTTGCCCAGAAACACACCACAGTGGCCATTAGTCAGGCTGCTCTGGGAAGGATTCAAACCCACATATACTTAGTGGTGAGTTCAGCGTATCAGTAAGCTGCTACAGCAACTTCATATATATATATTCCTACCTGCTGTATACCAAGTATCCTGCTGACTGCCTCTGAGATATAAACAATATCTCCTTCTTTGGAGATTATAAAAACAAATCCATCCAAGGCTTTCGAACACAGGGAGTTCAACTTTGCTCTTTCCATGCCAAGTTCTTCTCTCAGCCTGTCATTCTCTGCAATGATACACCAAAATACTTTAACTAATGCTGCCTCATCTACATTTTCCTCATCGATAAATAACTCCCCCATCTTCCCTATGTTACAAACTCCCAATCCTAACATGCCCCCTTCCCATCAATAGCCTCATCCCAAGGTGTAACAATTGTACCAAGAATGGTAAATTATATGCCTGCCATATGTGTAACAGTCCTCTAAGTAGACACCAGTAGTGGATGATTGATATTACAAGTATGGTCTCAGTGATGGTCAAAATCTTGACTGTGCAGAAACCTTTTTTTTAATCAGATTCACCATGGCTTTCACCTATAAAGTCCAAAGTCTATGGGCTACTTTATTACATAAACCTTGCATCCACAAAGTACATTCAAGGAATTTACCCTGAACAATAGTTGTGCAAACCAATTTTTCTTCAAAGTGAACTTTTGTCTAAGTACATGACCTAGAACTGAAGTTTTTAAGAAAAATACACACAAACCCCTCCCTCGATAATGCATGCCCTGAAAACTCACAAAGCCACTTATAACGCCAGGTCGGGCATGGATCTCATATTTTTAAAACCAGAAAATACCCCAAAGTTGATCCCTATTTCTTCAACTTGAAGAAAATCATGATAAAAATTGGTAACTGAAACTTTGAGACATCGCTCATTTTATCGTCGAAAATGGTAGATAGAACCTGGAAATTTTAATAATATTATGAAATTATCAACTTTTAATAAGAAGACATAAAAAAAATTACATTTTTGTTCCAAAAATCATTCTTAGTATACTGTAATTAATCTTATTCAAGGAAATTTCTATCAATGAAAATGTCACTTACGCCTAGTGGAGGCAGTACTTTATTAAATACCAATTCAAATGTTTTTTGTCAAGTGAAATTTGAGTATTAGTTCTTTCATTTAGTTCCTTTAAAGTGTAATCATCATGAAAGCAATGTCTCCTCTTCTATTTAACCTTAAAATGTGTAAATCTACCATAACAGCTATGTCTGCAAGCGTTTCTATGGGAACCAAATTGAGTACCGACTGTGTTTTGATATCTAATGGAAGCATTTGTTTATTGTGACAGTGAATTAAAAGCTAGCCTCTTTCATATTATCAGGTCAATTACATCTTCTGAATCAAATAAAGGAGGTGGAATAAAAGAAAAGTTAAAAGTCATGCAAATCCTACATGCTTAAGATCTAGTGGCACAGTCGTATAACAGGTGAAATCATTCCAGCTGATCAATGGAACACTTATAAAATGTTACTGTGTACTAATACAATTACTCTACTTTAAATTAACCTACTCAGTCATAACTAAGATCCAAGATAGCAAAGCAACCAAGCAAAAATGAATAATTCGTAAAATAAAGAGCTTTGTTTCACAGATACGAACCACTGTGGGGAAACAAGTTATAGAGAACTCCTGGATTGGTACTTTGAGATATCCTCAAGGATGAAAAGTGTCGCTATTAAATGCAATGAAATCACAGCTATTTTACTAATTGAACAATGCAAAAACAGAGTTTAGACAAAGACAATTGTTCCAGGAAATAAATGTCACACTGCACTACTACATGCTACTCCAGGAACCAGGCTAATCAACAAAACAAAAAGCAGTGACGTAATACACAAATGTTTTTGGACATATTGAAAAGAAATATAATTTATACAAATTTGAACAATTTCATATATATATATATATATATATATATATATATATATATATATATATATATATATATATATATACATACATACACACACATATACATATATACACACACACACACACATATATATATAGTTGTATTTCTGTGCAGATATTTTAGAGCTCAATGAACACTGTAATGGCATTCAAAAAAACATTTTGCAAGGTGAACTTGAAACCAATCTGACCTTTAGTTTTGATAATGGTCGGAATCAACACAAAATCTTATGTTAAACAGCAAGGTCAATCTGCAGGACCGTAAAAGAATGAATTCATTACAAGTATCAAGAAATTGGATAAGCAAAAGAAAGGTCAATGGGAACTGTTGTCTCATAATTTCATATTTTCATTTAATTGCTTAAATCAGCTGAAAGGCTAAAGCAAAGGAAACTTAAAAAGGTGCAGGAGAATTTGTCTTATACCATGACAAACACCTGCAAATAATGCATTCTCTGGCAAGTCAAACAATTATGACATTTTCAATAACAGCAAGACAAGCCAAAGCATGTTTGGATTTGCATACATCAGTAGCATCCATTTCTCACATTTTGTTGTGTAGGGATTGAAAGTGGACTTGTGTTTCAGTGTCTGTTTAACTTTATTGTTAGAGCTGAAACAAATACCAAATTTTTCTAATCAAAATATGAAATGAATGTAATTGAAATGGATTAAAATATTGTCATTGTTAATAATGTAATAAATCCTTTATCTTTTCTCTGTCTACAATGGTACTTATTGACACACACAACTCACACATTCATCAAAATTCTGAGGATTAAAATGATGTTTTACTCCAGTCATTCTGGATTCCTATGAAAAAATCAAGGTATATAGAATTATTTATAGATTTCTTTCATAGAAATCCAGAATGCCTGTGTACATACATGAAAATTAATTACTAGGTCGTCATGCGAGCATGTCTGCTACACATGAGTGCATATAACATCGATTGAGTTTCATCAACTTTTTGGTGATTGTGCTTAGTCATGAGGGAATATGGGCTCATGTGTGCAGACAAGGCAATGGTTGCTGTTTACCCGAAGACCTAG
The DNA here is from genome assembly GCA_028554795.2 of Sinohyriopsis cumingii. Classification (NCBI taxonomy): domain Eukaryota; kingdom Metazoa; phylum Mollusca; class Bivalvia; order Unionida; family Unionidae; genus Sinohyriopsis; species Sinohyriopsis cumingii. The sequence continues at coordinate 40,270,994 of CM068825.1, forward strand.
GTTAGAATCTCCGTCAAGTACGAATCAAAAATTCTCTAAATGTATGACAGTATTTTTTTTATTAAAATATTATTTCTGCCTACTATTATCAAGCAATCTTCTATAGGTATCCAGGGATAGCACTTTCTGTTCTGTCTGGTGTATATTTATAATTCTCTATAATGAATTCTATATACCTTGATTTCTTTCATAGGAACCAAAATGACAGTGTAGATACATGAGAATTAACTCTTTAGCTTCTGCTGATGTATATATGCGACAATAAAAAAGCCTTGTAACCCCCAAGATGCATATACATATATACAAGCTGCTATTAATATTCTCTTTGTTCCGGCTGGCTCATACATGTGTTTCTGGCCAAGGGTTGGGAAACCCCAGATATGCATATACACGTTTCATATTAAAGCGTTATATTGGTTGAAATTACAAACATCCGTTCTTTTTAAAAATATTTAGCCAATGAAAATAGACCTTACATAAAATGATGAACGTATTCTATTAGTAGTTTTACAGCATATAAGCGGGAAATTCTATTGAAAATGAGGTCAATTTTGACAGTAAAACAAAATGGCAACATTCATGTATTCCGACAATGATTCTGATGAAAGTTTTGAAGACATTGCAAATGATATTGATCTGAATCAGATTCAAGATGAAGGATAGGACATTAGTAAAAGTCCTCTTTTGACACCTGACATTTCAGATTTATCTGAATCCGAGGATGAAACATTTGACGATCAAATCTGGTCAGAACACGTGAGACTGGTAAACGTGGATGACTTCATGGCAGTTTCAGGGCCAACATTTATTTTAGAAGAAAATGCAAGGAGATAAATTTCTTTTTACGAGCTTCCGACAGTATCATAAAAAATTACCAAATCTGTAATAAAAGAGTGGACATGTTGTGCAAAATAGCGGTAAGAAAAACAATCTAATATACATTATAAACACAAGCTAATATCTTTTGGTATATTTTTTGTTATAAATATCTGAATATAAACATTGATTCCTGTGGATTATATGTACTTTTTGGTGGAAATAAGTGGCACAAAACATTAGTAAGTGTTAAAAAAAACATTTTAAAATTAAATTACATAGTTTGCATGGGATGAGATTGATATAGAAAATGTAGACAGCATGTGCACTAACTCAAGAAGCTCTCACTCAGGCAGCCATTATGATGCTCTGGGGTTCAGCCTACAAACAGCTGCTAGAAGGCAGGCTGTTTATCAGGCTTAGTAGGCAGGGCAGCAAGTACTTGCAGGAGGTAAAGAGTTAATTAGAAGGTCATCATGCGAGCATGTCTACTACACACGAGTGCATATAATACTGATTGAGTAACATCATTTTTTGGTGATGTGTGCTTAGTTGTGAGGGAATATAAGCTAATGTGTGCAGGCAAGGAGACAGCTGCTGTTTACCCATGGACTTGGGTTTGAATCTCCGTAGAGTACAAATTAAAAATTCTCAAGTCTGTATGATAGTATTATTTGTATGACTATATGAATATATATATATATATATATATATATATATATATATATATATATATATATATATATATATATACACACACACACACACACACACACACACACACAATAGCGCCTCAACTTTCCTTTGATTTGGTGAATGATATCTTCAATATACCAACCTAGTTTACATATCAGATATGTGATATCTAATATATCAGATGTGATATCTGTGCATATTAATGAGCTCTGTCAATTTCTACAAATTGCTAGCTGGACATAGACATGATGGCTAACAGCATGTTCAAAGTATGTTACAAATAAAGACCAGGACATGTCCCAAATATATTTAATGTTTAATGCATAACACAAAGACAAAAAAGGCTATGTAAAAGATATCAAGCCAAGCAAGCGTGTTTCTATCCAGTAAAGATGTAGTTAATTTGATACAAAATTTGGGATCATTAAGCAAAGCATTTGCTCTCTGCCATTGTTTTCCTTTGGCATCATTGACCAATAAAATTATTTTCCCTGTAAAGTTTGGGCCTACCCTCTACACTAAAAACATTCTATATTACAACATACACAAATTAGCCATTAGCGAACTTCCATATGAAACAGCTTCTTTTTTCAACATACAATTTACAGAACAACAACAAAAATAATGAAATAATCACTCCTGAATTTAATGATCTCCACAATAACATTACAAGTAATCAAGTTTTAGGATTAATTCAATGTTCATGAACTACTTGTTTCATATTATTAACAATGTGCTAAACAGAAATGCCAAATAATTTCAGACCTGCCACAACCTTATCACACCATCACAGTATGGCAGTCAATAATTTTTCATAAGCTGATCAGTTATCAGTAAGTTGTTACCAAATATCATGTACTGCTATTGTCAAGCTGGAAAACACCTATTTAAAAGTCTAAAAGTGTGATTCAAGACTGATGCAGCTTTGGTAAACATTGTAAAGTTTACTTGAACCTTAATTACCTCCAGTACAGTTTCAAAAACTGCAATTCTAAAACCCCGTATTTAATGGCTTCTTGATGTGTCTCAACTTCACATAATCCTTTTTAAAAAATTCATGTCAACCGTGGCAATGTCAAATCAACACATGATGTCAACTAAACGTAATAGTTGCCCTTCCTGAACTTTTCCCCAAGAATCTGAATAATCTCTTTTTATTCTTCTTGCATTACCGTAATTTGTGATTTTCTTCCATAATTCCATATTTTAAGGGTCATTTCTGTAATACTTACAGCAAAATTCTAAGGGCTGGCAGATCTGTAATTTACATACCTTTAATACTAAGGTCACAACAATTACACATGTAAACATCCTAGTTCAATTAACCGACTGTAAACCTCTACAAAAACAGTAAACTTGAAAATAACCAAGGCATGTCTTACAAACTGAACCTTCTCTTCAGAAGAGGACAAAGACATACAGCAAATGAAACAATCAGCCAGCTGATGTGATACTGCACACACACTGTAACAGCCACTCCATAAGCCTAATTAATAGATACTTTCTGGACTCCTTACAAGTCAAACTGCAAACAACAAAGATCCTAATCTGCTGTAACATAATGTACTACTGCATCAAAGAGGTCTATACTGTTTGTTCTACTGATAACTCCTAACAAACTGCACAGATCTGCTGGTGCATTATGTGATGGCAGATCTGTGTCTGTGCAGTTTGCAGCTGGACATGTCTTATAAGCAAGTACATGTGGTAGTTGAAATGTATGCATTTCTAATTGTTTAGATTAAATGGCATTATTTTGGTTTATGCAAACCATGTACACATTAAAAAAGTTTGGTAAATAATGCAACCTATACATACATGCTGGTGCACAATGCCTCTTTCAGAATCTCTAGTCAATGAATGAATAAATGACTAATGAAAAATAAGAAAACAAAGAATTTAAAATTCAAACTATTTGGAATATGGTTTTCATGCACATAAGGTTCCCCAAATGAAAGTGGTTATTTTTGGGATATTTACAGATTTAAAGCACATTATTAAAATGCATTATTTTTCCAAATTTATTTACTGTCGAGTTGGCATGTCCAATCCATGCAAGGGTCAGAGATGCGCTGGATCCATTGTACATACAGAATCGCAGTGTAACTATTTGATGTTAGAAACTTAATGCATAAAATTTTATACCAACTTAATCTTCAAAAGAAATTCTTCAAAGTATTAACAATAATGCATCCATCTTCTTTAAAATTATGTGGCAGACTGCATAACTCATGTTATATGTGACCCAAAGTATTTAGGAATGAATTCCATGGAAAAATATCTCCAATCTACTAGACAAATCAGTTACATGACTGACCCTCAACAATGTATCAGATACTAGTAATATCAGTGATATATGTCAGTATATTACAATCCAACAAAACTTACACATTACAGGTAACTCTGAATTTTTGTGTTAAAATCTATTGGTACAGTAAAAAAAACATGAAGGTAGATAAATAAATATACAAAGCAAAGTCAATGGATTATAAAAAAAAACAGTGATTTAGTCAATGGTGGTCCTTTATTTGTATGTGATTCCACTGATCAATGAAAGTCTAGAAACAAAAGCACAGATGTGGAAACCATGATGAAACTTTACATATCCCTTTGTCTTTTTTTTTTCTTTCTTTCCTAAATGTCTTTTTTGCAGATAGAGAAAAATGTGGAAAAAATCAATACTTCTGTAATATTAAAATGACGTTAATTACTCCCATAATGTTTGGAAAAATGCTTTTACAGAATGAATATACAGCCTTAAAATGATGATGGAGTGAACTGTATCATCAGTGACAGTGGTACAAGGTATATGGAGAAAATGGGCAAGGATCAGAATTTAAACTGACTTTTTTCTGTACGCTGCTAGATATTTCACTTACCATAAAGCCAAAAAAATAAAAATTTTACCTACCACTATTCATGCTCATTCTCTATATAGATATTTTCATTTCCTGCATTAATACCCGATATATTTTAGTGTCTTGTACCAAAAGCATGATATTTTAAAAAGTGGCTAAGTTACAAGTTACAAATATCATATTTGGTACCACAAGATTAAATATATCTAGCATTATGGTGGGAAAAGAAAATTTTCTTTTTCTTACATAACACACTTGCTCCAGAACAGAAGTTAGAAGATTAAACTCACTTTTCAGCACAACATGTTCACATCCATCCCCTTTTTGTAAATTCACCTTGCTTTTAAAGCCTGATCATATTAATATGCATTAACTAAACTGGCGGCAAGATTAACTTGACCTTATCTATTAAGTAACATTTTTGTCATTTTGGAAACTATCTGACCCTATCTGAACACAATGCACATCCGATTCAATAACGCTACACAGCAGGTTTCTTATTGTTGTCAAGGAAGGGGAAATAACTTCTGAGAGACACAAATGGCATCTTGTCAAATTTCTTTATCAAAGATTAATTTCCATGTCTGAAATGTAAGGTAGTTTCTATTTACTGTTACAGCTCAAAGAATACTTGTTTTTGTTGCTGCATGTACAAAGTTTGTGGGCATACACAAACAAGCATCACATGGCATGATGGAAATTCTTATAATTTCACATGCGAAAATAAAAGGATATCAGGGCTTTCATTATCAGCCACAAGCTGGTTGATTAACCTTTAAAACAACTTATATACCCATCGGGGGAAGGTTCCCCAAACCAACTGCCTACCACGGCAACTTACCCTCCAACTTTAAATGTAATGGAAAGCCCTAGGATATATTTTTCACAAGTGAAAATATAGGAATGAAAAAAAATATGAAAATTATTTTGCCATTAAGTCTCTATATTTCACACTTAAGTATATAATAAAATGAATCACATAACAGGTAAGACCAAAAAATAATGCATCACCTTTGATATGCTGTCCATCCAAGATAGTATTTAAACGGAGAAAGCCAATAGCCAGTCTCATGACTGAGGCCTTGTCAAGCTGACTTCGAATACTGGATGGAATGGGTATCTGTTCTGCAAGTTCAGAGAATATCTCTGACTCCTTTCCTCTCCTACTTCTGGCTGCATCTCTTGACTTTTCCTTCCGCTTCTCTGAACTTCTGAAAATGCCAAGAAAAGCATTAAACAAATTGTAGTGTTAAAATTGTGTAATGTGGTAACAACATACAGATGCAAGTACATTTTAGTTTGTGGCACGATGATGTTTAAATATTTTTAAGTGTTATTCTCAGTGGTCAAACTGTGTGCAAGAGTCTGAGGCAGGGTATCTGTGTTCTATGAGCACATTTCTAATAAGTAAGCATACTTTGCATTAGTTTGATTTATTGCATTCAGCTGCATCATTTAGAATAATAGTTCCAGAGTCCATTTTACCACTAATAAACATAAAAGCACTGGATGTCTTCAAAAATGAGGGAAAAACTAAATGTATTATATAATGATCTTAAATTTGCCTTCAGAGTCATTCTTATGTGAAAGAACTCATCAAAGGCCTGATTGAGAAATGAAAGTGTAGGGTCAACATCAATTCCTGTGTAATGAGACTATCAAGGTGTACAGTGTAGGTGAATCAGTGCAGCTAAGAAAGTTTAGGGACCCCAATACAGTTTATTTGCCTATCAGAAATGGTCTACTAAAGTTTCATTGCTATAAATACACATACATACCCAGTTTGGTTCAAGTCCATTTATACCCAGTTAAGTTACCGTCTGAAAACAACACTGTTGACACTGAAACTGAAGCACTTGATTACCCTGCTCAAGGTTTGCAAAGTGGGTTGGCAATGAAAAATGTGCAGTTTGAGAAAGAGACAAAACCACATAAATCTTTCGTAAGTCAGATATAGTTCATGTCAAAACTGTCCAAACATTAATATGAACACAGGCAGACAGCTGACATCCATTCCCCTGGCTTTCCCATGGTACAAGTTCACAGTAATAGCCTAACACATTTTATAAATTGTGGGAATGACTGTCCATAGCCTGCACCGTGTTGTGATATTATGGCTGCATCAGGCATTGCTTTTGTTCATGGTAAATTGCTGTTGTCTATGAAATGGAGAATGAGCTATATTTCCTGTGTACAAGTAGGAAAAAGTATAGCTTTATGACAAACTGATAAATATATATGAAGATTTTTCATACTTTAAATAACCATGCTTCATTTCTTGTCAGGAATGCATAACCACTGTTGTTGTGGAAATTGTGCACAAGATTTTAGTGACTGTCTTTCTACAGACGAGTGAAGCTTAATAAACGTCAATTTTCACAATGATAACATAGACCTTTTGTACTAACAATGACAGATCACTTTCCCTAAAATTCCAAGAAATTATAGGTAAGGATGGCCTTATCAAAGAACCAGATGTTCTCATCAAACTGAGAGTAACTAATGGGTACACATGAGGCTGTTTCAACACTGAACTTGTTGAAGTCAATGGGGATAGATAGGACATCCTCTAGTACACCTGGAATAGATGTGTGGTTGGCTATCATTATGACCACCAGGGGCAGAGGTTAAACAGGAGTACTCTGCACCACTGCCCCTAGCTCATCCAGCCTTACTGTTTGATGCTACCTGACCAACAATAACCCAAAGTATCAGCTCTACTCTATGTTCATTGCCCAGAAGTCCATGGAGGCATAATGGACCAATTCCCTTGAGGCAGTGGGTCCCAAATACCATAAGGATTCGCAGGGCTAATAGCAAATGTGTGGATACCGATTTGATCCAGTTCCCTAGTCTGATGCTGATGGGAAGACTCATATGCCTTAATATGATGTGACATTATATTGGAGCAGGGGATGGGGCTCAGTCTGATATCTATCTCCATACCACAAGACCACTGAGTAATGACTGGTGAATAATCAGTGATTATTATGACATGACCAGCATCATCAGGCACAACAGATATGTGAAAACCATGTTCATCTGATTCATCACTGTGAAGAGTATGGAGCAAGCCTTCAACTGAGCAGGGTCCCCCCAAAGTGTTTGGCGCAATGCAGATCCTTCCTCATGGGAGGGTATGACAAGCTACACGGGGGGAAGTGATGCACTCCTCAAACATTCAGAAGCATTCAATCCCTCCTTCTGGAGGGCCTCCCTGTCTCTGAAGAGACTGATCCCATAATCCCCTGGAGCCTGGGAGTGCTCTTCCATCTTGCAGTGAGACCCTTGGGCTTTGCAAGACAGGAACCTGAAAGTTCTGATAAGGTGAGGGAAAGACATTTCTTCCCCCTCTGGTCCTTTGATCTAGCTCTGTGTGTGTGTGTGTTCCTTAAAGAACAATTTTCTACAAGGGAGAGGGAGTTACAAGTAAATAAAATCTATACTGAGAGGATATATTTAACACAAATATTTCTTGCAACCTAGTGAAGCACAATCAACAAGCAATTTTTCTCTGACCACAAATTCAACACAAGTACATTAAATGAGATCCTTGAAAAAGAAATGCTCCGAGCATCAAATGGTTTTCAGTAAGCTATAGTGACTATGCATAAGCACTATTATAATTGGTCATTTTTAGAATGACAACTGTTAATATGATGCAGGACTGAAATATGTTTGTATCAATGAATCAGCTGTTGGCAATTAAAAGGTACTGTTGTCACTTGTCAATGTTTTGAATTTACCAATTTGTTAAAAACTGGCACTATAGGTCAGAAAAATCCGCAAGATCAAGACAAAATGAAAATAGGAATTTGAAGTTAAGATGAAAATAACAATAATAATAATACTAAGATTTTATTCAGAGAAGGTAACTGAATTAGTTACAGAACTAATCTACCTTGAGGCCTTCTATCTGTTAATGTACAATATATACAGCATATACAACATGGTGTGAAGAATCTGGCTTGACACTAAATAAGTAATTTTAAAATTCAAATTATCAAGCCTGGAATACATGCACAGGCATTTGTGAAAACATAAACATATATAAAACATAAAATATCATCCTGCATTGAAAAATTTAACTATGAAGAATAAATTATTTACATTTGGTAACAATATGAAAGTTCTGAAAGTCTATTTCAAAAGTAAGATTATCATCACATAATTTGTATACAAAACTGGTGGATGAAACAGATAACATACAACACCCAACACACATTTCTTGTCCTTTATACTCAAAGATTTGTCACTCTTTCAATGACTGTTAAAATTATTTGTTACTTCAAATCAAATAAACAGATTGTTGCTTTAGAGTTGGGCATATATTTACAAACTGACTGAATAATATAAAGGATATTTCCCTTATCCTATGTTAGTACAGGATATATTTCATCTTGTGGTACCAAAAACATGATATTTTAATGAGAAGCAAAGTACCACACGATGAAATATATCTGGTATTAACATAGGAAAATAACATTTTCTTTTTATTATATGCCAGATTTGGGTGAGAATTGAAGTTTAGAAGAGTAAACTCGTTCTTTGGCACAACACACACCTAAATCCCCTTTTCATGTGTGTGTGTGTGATTAGGATTTTTAATGTAGCTATAACAATTTTTCAGTCATATCGCTATGATGTCTCAAGTTTGACAGTTTATAGTGATGTCTAACACTGGGACATCATGCCACAGACATGTAGCATGATGTCCCACCCCATCCGACCCGTCCTAACACTAACCTCTTAATGCTGAGCACCTAGCAAGGCAGCTGTATGTACCATTATTATAAGTCTGACTCACCCAGGGTTCAAATCCACGACCTCCCACATCCGACCCTGTTCATAAATTCACCTTTCTTTTATATCCTGATCATACAGTTATACCGGACTTAAGAAAGCCGAGAATCTGGCTGACCTAATTTGTCGCAGCAAATTAAATTTATGCCATTTTGTAAATGACCTGACCCTACCTGAAAACAAACCAAGTCTGATTCACCCAAGCATCACAGGTTTTTGTTATTGTTGTGAAGTAAGGGGAAATAACTACAGTGAGACAGGAACAGCATCTGATCAAATTTCTTTATCAAAGATTATTGTCTTTGTCTGAAATGTAAGGCAGTTTCTGTTTATTTGTTCTAGGTCAAAACGTACTCTTTTGTGTTGTTGCAGATACAACCTTTGTAGGCACACACAATCAAGTATCACGTGGCAAGATGGGAAATCTTATATTTCACATGTAAAAACACACATTTTTCACATGTGAAAATATAGGGAATGAAAAAAAAAGAAAATTATTCACCAATTAGTTTTTATATATCACACTTAAGTATATAATAAAGTGAATTATTAAACTTTCTTCCTAGTATTGTTATGGGGAAATCTGGGTACTTGCATAAATACCGTGCATTCATCTTAAGGTCTGATTTAATGACTGCTAGACAATATACCAAGTTAAATATGTGTTGTATACTTAAAGTCTTCTCCCTAATGAACAATGAAGGTGTGGTTTGTTGGATCAACACCACTTTTTCAGTGTATGACTAGCTATGCATGGCAGCCAGTATATTTGGTGGAGGAAGAAAACATGAAGAACCAATGACCCACTCAAATACCCACATTGGACGAGACTGACATTCGAATCCATGCACAGAGGTGATATGGTGATCAGTAAAGAAAAGTCCTGAGAAAAGCACTCTGCCATATGTAGATGAAGATCTGTAATGATGTACATATACATTTCACCCAGTTTCTTGATTTCGTGCCACAATTCAATTTTATACACATTATAATTTTTATCATGTACCTACCATGGCCAATTGACTTTATGCAATAACTTCATTCATTTTACTATTAAAATAGGAACTAGATCACATTCCTGGAAACCTATTAATGCGTACTTCCTAGGATAATGTTGCTCTCTCTGTATTGTGTGCTTACGGTCAAGTAGTAAGCTTGTAAAATAAAAGTCCATAAATCAAGCATGTCTTCTTCTGATGAAATATACATGATTTCCTATAAATTATAATGCAGTACAACCATGTAATGATACATCTCCTTAGGGTTGTTGTCTTCATGGACAAGCATGTGTACATGTATATCTGAAGTAGGTAAGATGGATGTTTTAGACACACATGTATTTGTAAAAAATGGCAGATGAAATATACCTATCATTCAAATTATACCTGCTTCTTTAACCTCCAGAAAATTGGTTTTTAGATGTCTGTTGCCATTTCTGTTATGTGTACAAAGTAAATGATCCTAAACCTAAATCCTGACCCTTCTTTCTTTGATAAATTCTATAAGACTTGCCCTTCTGAACCATACCAGTCAAAACAGGTCATAACAGCCTATCTTTTTAATTTAAAACTTGACATTTCAAGATCAGCTTTACATCTCCATCAAGCACAGAGTACATGATTATCTGAGTGAAATACGTGTGAATTACTTATGGCTGCAGTCACCTAAATGAAGGAAAAGAAAGGTATAATTACACCACATAATGGTCTGTAAGTGGTTACTGCAATGTGTAAAAATCCACAAATACTTTTCCACAGTCATTAATTCCTAAGTATAGAACTACAGCGGAAAACATACTCAAAATACACACCAAGTTGTCTAATGATAAGCAGGTTCTGTAACACACAAAAAAAATCCAGAAATGTGTTCACAGAACACAAATGCATTTCCCTTCATCTTTTATCTGACATAAAATAGAAGCTTAACCAAGGTGTGATGGAGCGGCAAACAGAAGGAATGACAGATGAATTTAATGCCAAGATGTTTATTACCTTTCTACACTCATGAGAGCCAGAGAAAATGAAGGTCAGGGATATCTGACCAGTATCATAATCTCTCCTTCTGACCATCCCTAAATGAGACTATCTGCAAGTCCTCTAGTTCACAGGTACCAAATCAGGTCATTTCAATATGTTAGTGCAATAACACTTGTCACAGCAGACTGATCTTCTGCAATCAAACCTAGTAACATTTTAAACTATTTTTCCCACACCTGATCAGAGGTCTTTGGCACTTTAAAGTACATATAAAGTGTATATATATATCTGCATCTACATGATTTAAATGCCATTTTAAAACTAGATCAGTACATTATAATCTAGAATGAACAGATAAGGTGATGCCTAATTCTGTGAATCAGACACTCTTTGTAAGCCCATATCAAGACAGTCTACACCATATACAGTAATGGCCAACTTTGAGGTAAATTTGAACATGTATATGATATATAATGGCCAACTTTGATGCAAATTTGAACATGTATATGATATATAATGTGTGTGTGTGCACATGTGTGTTTGTGCTTTCATGTGTGTGAAACTTTTCAATCACGAATGCTGGTGTACATAATGCTCCGTGTGCTGAATCCACACTTTGTTGCTGTGTGAACACTAATCAATTATACTTTTTTTGTATCATGTTTGTCCCCCAGCTGTATTTTATTTATTTGCCTGTATATGAGTAAAAAACGGTTCACAAGGAAGAATAATATTTTAATTGTTTTACCCCCATAAAATATTTATTATTATTATTATTATTATCATTATTATTATAATATGAGGGAATGGTTCAATGGCATGACCTAAAATAAGTAACAAGTCACCATTTCAGAGTAGTAACATCATATATGGGTAGCAATGTATTATTAATGTAATATTATTTTTATTAGAAAGAGGAAGATGACTATTATTTTGATTTTATATGAGCAAATACAGGTACTTGCAAATTAAAACAGTTTTACCAACCCACCTCCCCAAACAATACAAGGAAAAACTGTGACAACTACCAAGACAAAATGTACCCAATCATAGAATATCCAGAATGAACAAAAACTTGATGAATGTATGTACAAAGGGGATGAAAGGAAAAAGAACATTAATTATGATCTATCAGTTATGGGTTTCTGAAAATTACCAAAGCTTAATCACCTTGGCTAACATTGTGAGCAGTGCAAGGGAATAAAAATAAAATTGGGAGCTGTGATATGACAGTGTTGTACCAGAACTCATATTATAATATAACACATTATAACAGGACTCCACTGGACCAGATTGCTGAATTCAGGGATATTTACATGTACAACATTTCATGCACAAGAGTCGTGCAAAATGCAGTCTTGTCTTGAAATTATGGGCTTTCACAAAAACTTGATGAATGAGTTGACATTGACAATGCTGGATGACATCATGCTTGCCTATATGAATAAACATTCGTCTTCGAGAAGATGTGGCCCCTCCATTAAGATGAAAATATGTCTTCTCATCCTTGCAAACTGATCTATTCAGTGGAATTCTTGATTGCTCAAATATCTTAGGGACCAAGCAAACTGGTTTCACAGATATGCAAGCCAGTCAACAAAACAATACACTGTAAGAGTGAGTGTGTGACTTGGATTTTTTACGTAGCTTTAACAAATTCTGAGTCATATCATTACGATGTCTGCAGTGTGGCACTTTATAGTGATGTCTAGCACTGGGGCATCATGCCGCAGACATGTAGCATGATGTCCCACCCAGTCACATTATCCTGACACCAGGCCGATCAGTCCTAACACTAACCTCTTAATGCTGAGCGCCAAGTGAGGCAGCTGTTAGTGCCATTTTTGTAAGTCTTTGGTATGACTCGGCCAGTGATTAAACCTACGACCTCCCGCATCCGAGGCAGACGCTCTAACCACTAGGTCATCGGAGCTATTCAATACTTTAAATAAGTGTAAACACTCTGTTTGGGTTTAACATAAGCTTGCACAAAATTAACAGAACCAACTGTGTGTTCAAACCAATGAGATTCTTCTGTATACTAACCATTACATTTCAGAATATCAATTAAAATGTACTTCATAACATTTTCTATGTGTAAATTATTTTTCAGAAATGGAACATTATTCATTTAGAACAAATTATTCAAAATCTGAAGCTATATCAGGTTAGTGTATTTGTCAACAAACTTTCCACAACTGCCTCACATAGAACAATGGGACTTGTAATGTAAAATTTAAAAAGGAGAAATTACTGACTTCTGCTGAGTATTAATAATGAAAAAAACATTTTTCCAGCTCTTTAAAAGGACAAGAGAATGAAATAAAATGATTAACCCTGACCTCATCATCCTAACATTAAGAGTCTGCAACACCCAGAAGTGCACAAAAATGGGGATGGGACTTCCTTTTTTCTTCAAATATGCAATATATATATTATAATATGCAGATGAATGATGATAAAACTGAGGCCATTCCGATCACAACACAAAGACTTTCTCATTTACATACTTTACCTCAAACAATAAATATCAGCAACGCCAACATTAAATTCACACAATCAGTATGAAACCTAGGTGTTACTCTGGACAGTGCTCTCACATTGCACCAACATGTCATGAACATATGCAAGGCTGCATATCTTGAGCTGAGACGCATCAGCTCAATTCGCAATTATCTTTCAGTTGATGCCACTAAAACACTTGTTTGTTCATTAGTACTTTCAAGACTGGACTATTGTAACTCAATTCTGTCTGGTTTATCTCTATATCTGCTCCAGAAACTTCAAAAAGTTCAAAACACAGCTGCTTGGATCATCCTTTGAGTACCACGATCAGAGCACACCTCCCCGCTGCTCTGTACCCTACATTGGCTATCCATTCGATCCAGAATCAAACACAAAATTTGTTCTCTGTGCTACATTTCACAGTCAGACTCTACTCCAACATACCTATCCAATCTCGCCCATGTGTACACACCAGCAAGATACTTACGCTCCTCTTCTGACAATCGTATACTCATTATTCCCACTATGAAAACAAAGTCATATGGACAGCGTTCTTTTGCATACCAAGGCCCAGCAACGTGGAATGAATTGCCCACTGACCTTAGACACAGAAGACACAGTGATCACATTCAAAAGGGCTCTCAAAACTCACTTATTTCGACTGCAAGAACAAACTTAAAGATCTAATAATGTTTCATACCTGAAATATTCTCGGCACGTTTTTTATTTTTCAATGTTTTTTTCTAATTTCATTGTGTTTGTTTTTGTAATAATATTATTATATGTTTTTTTTTATCTTATAGGTGTTGTCTAATGTTGTAAAGCGCTTAGAGCTTCTAAAGATTTGGCGCTATACAAAGTCCTCATTATTATTATTATTATTATATATATATATATATATATATATATATATATATATATATATATATATATATATATATATATATATATATATATATATATCAATAGGACATGCAATCCTAAGAGCTGATTACCTGGATTAAGTTGGGACAGTAAAATGGCATGTGTCCCCATCCCGTAATTGAAACCACTTAGTGTATATTCTTGTTTTTATAAAATGGGTCTAGCTGCAAACAAGGAAAAAACCTGATCTGTCATCACATAATGTGTTGGCATGTTGGCAGATGAGGCTCCATGTACTTGTTTTAATTATTACTACTAACAAACTGCATAGACTACTCCGATATGCCTTCACATTATGCAACAGCAGATCATCTGAGTCAATGAAACTGTTAGTTGGACCCAACTTGAATGCAAGTATTATGTATACTCATACAGCCTGGATAGCATCTAAGATATGGTAAATGTGGGCACTTGCCCCCCCTGAATCTGATAAATGGGGTGGGCAGTATTCTGTTAAAAAAAGAGACCAATTCAACTAATTCATACTGAGCAATAGCAAGTATAATAAGTGTGCTAAATCCACATCATATGTTCCGTATATTATTGTAGAACAATCAATATATATATCATGTGTTCTGTATATTACAGCATAACATTACATGTATCTCATGTATCCTGTATATTTACAGTATGTGGTCTGTATATTTATAATATAAAGCTATATATGTGTTCTGTATATTACAATATAACATTCACCATATATATTTGGAACCAATAATAATTTTTTCCTATCCCAGTTAAGGTGAAACTTTTTTCACCTAGGTCATATGTTACAAGACTTAAGAAATGAAATAAATTTGCATTACACCCTCCCCACTGCACACTGCAATAAAATAAACAAAACGCTTATTTGGCGATAAAAAGAAAGAAACTAACCTTGTATTGTTATCATTTATTCTTCTGTGTTTCAACATGAGCATTAAAGAATAAAATATATCCACGAAATCGGTATATGTAGCATAGGCTTACATACTGTAGCATGTATTGCTTATGTCTGATTAACACATGCCACGTTGTTCATTGACATGAACAATGAGAAACAAATTCCGAATGAAAACTGGATCCAACAATCACAAACACAACAGAAATAATCAACCAGTATCTCGAAGACAACTGTCATTCATGTGTGACACATATGACACATGTTAGGGGCAAAGTAATCAAGACTTAATTATATCCAGGTCTACTGTATGACAGTATCTCACAAATAAAAATCATCATTTGATAACACAATCACTTGAGTGTAAGTGACAATCTTTTTGCCAGCACAGATTACAAAAGTATCATTACTATATACCTACAGACATTAATGCTCCTTTGTATTAATTATTACTACAAATGGAAGCCACACAGAAGCCTGGATGGTGAATAAACACAACTGGCAGTGAGAAGTAAACTACCTCTTTGAACTTACCGACAGGACATCAAAGACAAAGGTTATTTTTATTACAAAGCAAGCTGACCTCGGAAGCTGACTTTGGATACTCTGAAGCCATTATTATTTTAAAGGATATCATTACAAAGGTTATTAAAAGTTATTTTATGGAGAAACAATCTGACATAGGAAGCCAACTATGGATTCTTTTAATGTGCAAAAAAAGTTTTATTTGAATACAAAGATGGCCAAGATATAGAAGTTAAGCTTGGTTTCTTTTCACTAGTTTTCACAGAAATTATGAAAATAAATTGAAACAATGGAACAAATTTTAAAGTGACACAATACAGTGCTTCGTGCATGGACATCGATGACCCAGCTTCACCCAGAATATTTGGAGAAAATAAAATCATGTGATTAATTTGAGAAGGCCAGAAAAGAAGCATGATTTCGCTGACAATATGACCATTAACATGGATGAAACTCTAAGGTACTTTGACTGTATTCCTGGACGGACTGATAGGGGGTCAAAAGTGTGAGAATTAGCAAGACTGGTGCAGATTTGAACAAATCTCACTTTAGTTCTTGCAGTTTCCACTTCAGGTGATGTGATGCCTCTAACAATTTTTCATGGTATAAGAAAGCTAACAAAATATTCATGCACTGAAAGAATGAATTGTATGTGTGCAGGAGAAGGGTTGTGTTGATGAGATGCTGCAGCAATAGACTAAAGAGTTTTATCTCCTGTACAGTTTTATACTTTTTTAAATAAAATTTCAGTCAGAGTGAATTTTCCAACATGTAATTTTTGAATGACTTAAAACATGTCCCACAACTTACAACTCAAAGAAAATGATGTGTCCCAGAACATAAGTGCACAAATCACTTTTAAAATTAGTGTACCAACAAATATGGTGTCCCAACATATACGGCAAATACCGTAATGCACATCAGGTGTTCTGTATATTAAAGTCTAACACTAAATACATATGTGTTCTATATATTACAGTCAACGTTTATTCTAAGTTGTGCGTGCATGCGGCCGTACAGCTGCCCAGGCACCCCCGTGATCTAACGATTTTGCTCAAGTCACCATAATGCTTGCACAATGCAGCACACATAGCATGCACATCTACCATTCACTTAGAGGGAACACTGATTACAGCAATGTAGAAGACTAACAAAGTAACAGGTGTTCTGTATATTTTTTATGATACAACAGTAAATGCATACCATGAGCTCTATATATTACAACACTACATGTGATCAGAATATTAGAGCCTATCACTAAATCTGAAATCAAAGTCTTGTGCAACAATTACCATTAAAGAATCAAACCATGAGCAGGAAATCATGTCACTACTATGTCCATTCTCTAGATCTTAAAAAATGTGTCACGATTTCCTTTGTCACATGATAACTACCATACATTTAGTTTCAAAATTTTTACTAAATTTCGAATCCTAAATTACCTGTTCGTGAGCTAGTAATTTAATGTATCTCTCAAAGGTTGATGCCCTGAAATTAGTATTACCAAATATGAAGGAATTTTCTTTGCCAGTTTTAACATACTAACTGTAAAGTATCTCATCTTTTTTAATTCGATTTTCAGCAATGGTCAATTTTTTTCCAAATCAGAAATGAAAGTATTTTTTATCTTGACATTGGATGGACTATCATACTCAGTGCCACTATTGTTATCTTAAGCACATCATCACTAATACACAATTAGCCTGAGGATTTGTTCATTCGCTTTCACCTCCTATCGCACAAAGTATCCGCATTCTGTTAATAACCTCTTACTGCTGAGCACTAAACGAGGCAGCTGCTAGTACCATTTTTATAAGTTTTTGGTATGACTCTGTCAAGGTTCAAACATGCAACCTTCTGCATCTGTGGCAGATGCTTTAACCACTTATGCCACAGGAGAGGTAACCAATCAGAACTGTGCATGTCATACAGGAAATATGTAATATGATTCACAATTACACAAGGACAACATCCAAGTGCAATGACAAAATGGGTTTTTACTAATTATTGAAAAAATGTTTTAAAAAGAGCAACAATTCTTATCATTCGTGTCACACCGCCTTTACAGAACTTAAAGGTTTGCAGTAGACCTTATACTTTTTGGGGATTTTTGTAATCAGATATGCAACCATGTATGTGTATGTTAAATCTCCTTACGATGATCTCAGTATCGTAAGATGGACAAAGAACGCTGAAATGCACCATGGCAGAAACAACACTAATGCTCTTCTACCTCATTTACTAGTATCATTACAAAAAACAAAAATTTTAACATTAAAATCTCTAGACTATAAAAGAAATGATAAAAATGCATAAGAAACTTACTTGTATGGCATCTTGTTTCAGTCACAAGTTCACAGAAAATGAAAACAAATAACACTTAATGAGCACTCTATGTCAGTTAATTGGTAATGCCAGTAAAATGCCTTCGGTAGACTGCACAGTAACTGTTAAGTCCAGGAGTGAGCCAATTATGCTTTGTGAACCAAAAAAGGGGATCAGAAGTCCAAATTCAAGTAAATGCTCTAATACTTAGCAGTCTCTTTAACAACATGAAATATGGACTCCCATCAAAAGGTGACAATTAACTCCTTTAGCAGATCCTGTATTGGAAGTCTGTGAATAACTAAAACACAGCACACCAAACAAAAAAGAAAGTAATTAGGTCCCCAAGTAAAGCAAGCAGCCCTAATCTGCTGAAGAAATCCACAGCTCTGTAATCGTCCAATTGATTACAGAGCTTTTTTGCCTGATCTATATTTAGTGAAGTTATTCCAATGGTTCAGAGACTGACATAGGCATACTGACAGTGTGCATATTACACCCTGTACTTCAATAAAAGTGCTGGCAAAATAGTTTTAGAGTTTATATTCTGCTATAAGGTGTTAAGTGTATGACAAAATTTAGAAAACTGCTGAACTATGGGTTAGCAATTATTGAAAGAGACATTCCTAAACAAAAGACCCCCTTATTGTCAAGCCTGTCAAGTAAAACAAAACATTAATACCAAGCTTGATCTAAAACTTTAATACTGAGACAAAACTATGGGATGGATGGATGGATGAATGGACCATCTTTGCTAGCCAAGGTTCCGATGTAATAGCCCTATCTGTACCTTGGAGGATCGAACAGATGGTGCTGTGTCCTAGCAACATCTATTAAATTTCATAAGTTGCCTCCCTTAGTATGTAATGCTACCTAATAATTAGCATGGTGCATTGCACATCGGCCAAAAATTGCAGAGGCAATTTACATAAAATGGATACTTTGTAAGTTTAACATCAGAAGTATGACTACATACTAAAGGGAGGCCATTACAGGTCTATATGAGTGAAAGTTGTTTGTGCAAACAAGGACCAGCTATGGAAAATTTCTTATTTATCAGTCCATTCAAGTTATGTACTTCCCTTGTATCGATCATGTAGGAACAGTGTTCAAATTGTAAACAAAAAGCTTATTTTGATTGGATGGGATGGCTTGCTGCCACATCCAATGAAATTCACTGACCCAAAGCATAGAAATATCTGCTCGATACACTGAGGTGTAGATAGGATTACAGGTATCATATCGGAACCTTGGCTAGTGAAGATATGATGGATAGACTATACAAAGACTCCAAAAATGATTACTGGATGGACAGACTACACACAGACTCCAAAGTAATTACTGGATAAACAGACTATACACAGACTCCAAAGTGTTTACTGGATGGGCAAGACTACACACAGACTCCAAAGTGATTACTGGATAAACAGACAATACACAGAATCCAATAATGATTACTGGATGGACAGACTATACAGACTCCAAAGTGATAGATGGATGGAGATACGATAAACACTCCAAAATGATTACTGGATGGGCAGACTATGAATAGACCCCAAAGTAACAAATGGATGGACAGACCATACACAGACTCTAAAATGACGGATAAATGGACAGACTATACACAGACTCTAAAGTGATGGATGAACGGACAGACTATAAACTAGGGCATAACCGATTAGCATTTTTCTACTGATTTCCGATTCCGGATTTTGGGCATGAAATTTTTCCGATTCCGGATACGATTCAATTAATCGGAAATGCTAAATTAAAAGGTTTTTCAAATTATCTTTTTAAACCGTGTTACACACGTTTTGCATATCACACCGATGTCACAAGGGGAAGGATATGGCAGGACTATAGCAAAATGCAACGAAGTTCAAAGCCACAAAGAATACATGAAATTTTTTATTTTTTTGCCAGTTCCGACCCATTCTTTGTTCAACAATTAATTGATCTTTCCGCCAGGCTTTTATTTTCCGGCCTTAATCATTTATGTCGGCAAGCGGCCAGTTCCATCGTGTACTTTATTCAACAATTAGTTGATCTTGCCGCCATGCTTTAATGTCGCGGTCAAATAAAAATAAAACAGGCTTTTGTTTGGTCCTATAAAGTTGGCCTTTTGCGGAATCATTTTCTTTTAATACCTCATTAGCATGTGTCAATGTATTCAATATTATGCCTTCATTATTGAGGATGTTGACATAAACGGTATTATATATTTTAATAAATTTAAATCTTTTGGTCTAACTCAAGTATTATCGTTTCACCCCGTTGTGTTGACCATATTGGACTTTTCTGACTTCTTATTTAACTTTATTAACGCACGATCAAATGACACGCAGTGTTAGTCACGGTGCTATAGAAATTCAACTTTATTATTTTTATTATCCGAATCGGTCGTTCCTGCCTTGTCCGACTCCGATTAATCGGAAGTTCATACTATCCGGTGGAATCCGATTTCCGGATCAAAAGTCGGTTATGCCCTACTATAAACAGACTCTAAAGTGATGGCTGAATGGACAGACTATACACATACTCTAAAGTGATGGATGAAGAGACAGACTATACAGAGACTCCAAAGTAATAGTTGGATGAACAGAATATACACAGACTCAACAGTGATGGATGAATGGACAGATTATACACACATTCTAAAGTGATGGATGAATGGATACTATACACAGACTCTAAAGCGATGGATGAATGGGCAGACTATACACAGACTCAAAAGTGATGGATGAACGGACAGACTACACACAGAATCCAAAGTAATAGAGGGATGGACAGAATATACACAGACTCAACAGTGATGGATGAATACCGGTAGACAGACTATACACATACTCTAAAGTGATGGATGAATGGACAGATTATACATACATTCTAAAGTGATGGATGAATACCGGTAGACAGACTATACACTTACTCTAAAGTGATGGATGAATGGGCAGACTATACAGACTCCAAAGTGATAGATGAATGGACAGACTATACACAGACTCCAAAGTGATAGATGAATGGACAGACTGTACACAGACTCCAAAGTGATAGATGAATGGACAGACTATACACAGACTCCAAAGTAATAGATGGATGGGCAGACTATACACAGACTCTAAAGTGATGGATGAATAGGCAGACTATACAGAGACTCCAAAGTGATAGATGAATGGGCAGACTATACAGACTCTGAAGTGATGGATGAATGGACAGACTATACACAGACTCTAAAGTGATGGATGAATGGGCAGACTATACAGAGACTCCAAAGTGATAGATGAATGGGCAGACTATACAGACTCTGAAGTGATGCATGAATGGACAGACTATACACAGACTCTAAAGTGATGGATGAATGGGCAGACTATACACAGACTACAAAATGATTGCTATGTTGAGCTGCCAATGTGGTTGAAAGTTACTGAGCAGGTGGCAATTCTAAATATAGAGCATAGTGGAATAAACTCCTTTTTATATTTTCAAATTCTAGGAAACACAAATGCCATCATATACAGTAAGGCAATGCATTTCAAATGCCTTAATATCATAAAGATTGATATTTAGATGGACATTTCAGACTGAATTTCAGATGTACACTGCATATAAGTGCTAATTTTTTTCTTGAGGACAATACATGTAGTCAAGGAAATACAAATGCCATCACACACAGTAAGGCCATGCCTGTTAAATGCCTTAAAGATGTATACACTGGCACTTAAATGGAAATTTCAAGCTGGCTTTCAGATGTGCATATCAGTGATAATACCAGTACTTTCTAGGGATCAGTACTGGATGGGTAAGATAAGTGTAATGGTGATACACTAGATGCTTTCAATTTACTTTAGTTAGCATTTCCATCCCAAAGTGCTTTTTGTGATGAGCAATAAAACTGAAATTGAATGAGATGATTGCAATGTGTTTAGTTAATGGGTTTTATTCAATATAAGATGTATAGTTTTACATAAAATGTAATGATTTTAATGACTTTGTATGGAATCCTGATTTTTTCACCATGAACCTGACAGGAATTTTTTGGTCGTTTTGGACCCACATTTTCTAATGATTTACAGTCAAGGAATTTCAATTTCAAAACGCTAATGAGAATTCTGCTTAAGAAAGACAACATAGTATCTGCACTCCTGTACATATGTTGGCAGGTGTTCTTTTGAATGCTGGTAAGCATAGATGGGACTGCTGATAACACATTTACAAACACAATTTGTTTGTCAAAAGCAACTGCTTTATCTGAGACAGATATTCCACAAACCAGACATAAATCAAAGCTAAAAAAATTTGCAGCAGTTCACTTTTACACATGATAAAAACTATTAGTCCTGAGAAAAAAAGCTTCTTAGAAAGTTTCACAAGCTTGAACAATAATTTAACTTGTCCAAAACACTATGCCATGAGATTTGCTTAGCCATGCAGTATTCTATCTGTCAGAGTTACTCCTTACCATATCCATATATCTTGTACTTAACCCGTATTAACCAAAAAGCTGTGCATACAAACCAAAGCGAAGCTGAATTGTATTTACTCTAAAAAACTGACATTTGTTTACCTAAGTTATTCTCTAATACTTAAAGGTTTTTATGTGCTAACATTTATCTTTTATTTTATAAACCTTATTTAACTTATACAGAACAGCAACATTTTTACCTTTTATCTTTAATTTGTAGTACTACATGCTGATGATTATCAGGAAGGATTAACTTCCTAATGAGAGGATTAACCTTCCTAACAGTTTTTCATTTTTGGCAATTATCTTCAAACTGTTTGAAATCTACTTTCATCTGCACTATGTAGCAAATATTGTGCTGATATGTACATATACAATGAAGTTAGCCTAATACCTCCTTTACGATGAATGATAAACACAGCCAGGAAAGTGATTCTTTTTCTTTGGGGATAAATTATTATCCCTGATCTGGCCACTTATACCAGACACAATACAAGTTTGACAAAAATACCATGTTCAGCAGTCATGAATAAGGTCATGGGGAACATTGATTTTACCTTACAAATGTAGCAGCATGACAATTTAGCTATTAAATTAATGAATTGGAGCTCTTCCTAATTCTAATAAACAAACGTTAAATACCCCATGTCCGATGTAAAGTATAAAAAATAGTGATGATTGAAGTTTAAGTGCATGTATTTAAAAAAATCACGAAAAAATACATAATTTTTCTTGCCGTCTTCACCACTCAGTTAGTCATAGTCATAGTGTGTTGAGCATATTAGCAAACTATTATAGTTTTAAAGAAAACAACATCAATATGCAATGAAAATGAAGATCATGCCTTATTAAATTAAAACTGAGACCAAATAAAAGGGCAACTTTGACCGAGACCTAGATTGAAGACATCTTGTTTGCCGACGTTGTTAATAATCAAATTCTCCTCCGCTTACATTAATTTGCTAAGAAGAAGAAACAAAGAAACACTATAGCTTACCTTCTTTTTGATATTGCCATGGTTTCCTTTTAGAATAATCTTTCAACGCAAATAAAGAATAAATGACCGTCCCAACAAAACAGATCGCTGTCAAGCACTGCAAGTATCAAATTGCGTCATATATTCACTCTCCGGATTATCGTCTATTTCCGCTAGACTAGGTCAAACATATGGGGAACCCGACTCAATGACGTATATTTAAACTTCCGTTTTCGCGTTACCTCCCCTACTAGCATAACAGCACTAATACAAATTCCGTTTTGGTGTTGTTAAGTAGTTCAGTAGCCGACAAATACACTTTGAACACAAATTAAACAACTTTATTTCAACACAGATTCTGGAAAGATTAAACCAATATTCTCTGCACTGACTTGTCGAGATAAATGTACGTAATGGGTGGTATTTTAACGCAAGTTGGATATATCATGCCAAGGAAATGGGAACTATACGTGCATTTCCCAAGGACACGAGTTAGTTGACCTGACTTGCCTGGCGAGTATTGAACGCATGACCCTTGAATTACGAGTCAGGCGTTCCACCAATTGCCATACCACGGCGTGCGTGAATTGGAAAACTTAGGAACTTATGATTGTATGAAAACAGGATTTTGTTCATTATGTATATTTGATGGTGAGGGGTGTACTGCAGCAACAAAAAATGTCACCGCTCGATTATTTTTTTTAATTTTAAAAAAGTATTCTTTTTCTGATTTATAGCACCATAAATCATCGATTATATCAGCTACAATTTTTGGGGGCCAAAAACAAAATTCTCACCCTCAACAGAAAATCTCAGGCACTCGCCCCTCCCCCACAAAATTAAGTGGCCAGTCTCATTCTTAAGGCTTTTTGTTAATTTGTTCACCACCTTGCATCAGTCAAAATTTCGGCGGCCCTTTTTATTGCATGCTTGCCTCAAAAATATAATTTAAACAATGGCCATTTTTAGCTGCTCCTACGCCCGTGATTGTTATTACGCTGTGATAATAACGTCACAATGAATAGATGTGTTATCACTAATGAGGCAACGCAAACAGTAGTTGTACGCAAATAAAATCAAATGATTTCTTCAGCTTGGTCAGTTACAATTTACAGGAGTACCATTAATAATTAAATGTAGAAGTATTTCATTGTTCAAACACCGTCGAGTGTTATATTTTAAAGACCTCACATGGTACATGCCTCCTACATATGGTCTGACTTCGTCCGCCTAAAGTAGTCAAATTATTCCACTAAGGTAGGATAAAGAAGAGAATGTATCAAATGAAGGATAACCTTGAGCGTTTTTAGATGAGAAAAACAAGCCTAAGATATATTTAGGCGCAGTAATTGACAGAAAAAGCAAACATCTTTTCACGGAATATTTTTTTCGCGCCCCACCCCAGCAATCTGTGGTGATTGCTTCGGCAATCTCTACAACTGCGATTGGATTGACCGAGAAGTTACGAACGAATAAATTATAGTTCGCTCTCGTGGCTTAGAGCAGCGCTGTCCAACCCTTTTGACACCATGGACCACTTAGCCTTTTTTCTTGAAGCCAAACCTTGGCCGCAGCAGAAAACTTAAAAGCATCAACTATAAAAAAAAATTATTCACAATTTTTTATCTGGTTAAGATGATATACTGTGAAAGTAGGCCATGGACTTTTTTATTACATAAATGCACAAAAAATTGCTCGAGCTCTGGCGGACCCTTTAAAATCAGCCCGCGGGCAGCAAGCGGCCCACGGGCCTCAGGTTGGACAGCACTGGCTTAGAGGTTGATCTTATGGATTACACCTCGAATGTATGCGGATCACTACCATTTGGACTACTTCGGCTTTTTACGAAACAATGATATTTCGAATGATCGAACTGTTTTCATTCCTGCTCTGTCGTTTAATGTGGGTACGTGGGAAAGCCTGCCAGTAGCTTATCGTGGGTCGGTGGTTCTTCCCTGAATTTTCCAGGGTGCTTCCTCCACCAGTTATACTGGCCGCCATGTATAGCCTATATTGTGCTGAAAAATGGCGTTAAACCCTAGAACAACAACAACAACAACAACTGTCGTTTAATCTTTTAGTCACTCCAATTGTAGAAATAGCCAAGAGGGGTCCTAATAGATTGGGTTTCTTGTGTTGTGAAGTTTCCGGCGAACAAATGTTTGAAAATATTTTTCTTTAAATTATTACCCAGACATTCATCCAAAACATAGTTTTGTCTCGCAGGAATAGCCAATGCATTTCGATGCATTCGCAACCTCTGTCATAAATCACCAAGGCAGGGCCGTAGAGAACGATCACAGGCACTGCGGTAAGAAACAACACGGCTTCTGATAGTTCTTGTTCAAACAATCTTTTTCTTTATAAAATTAAAAAGTGTTGTTGGGCCCGAGATAATCCCCTTCCGCCCCGCCCCCCCCCCCCTTGTCGGCCCTGCATCGATTTCGTCTGAACGACAACTAATGGCAGTTATCGGCGTACATTCAAGGTACGATTGATAGGCCTAGTATTAATGTCGAAGTCCCGAATACACCTAGAACAGGGGTGGTGAAACTACGGCCCGCGGGCCGCATGCGGCCCGCCAAAGGTTTTCATGCGGCCTAGGAACAAGTCATCATTCGCACTGACTCTGTTTATGTTACTCTGTTTATCAAATAAATGTGCTTCTATTGAAGTTAAAGTTTTCAAATATTAACAACATATTAACAACTGAAAATTAATTATGATGTTATTTAGAAAAACCTTTTGTTTTTGCTATTTCAAATATTGATTATTTTACTTAATGAACTATGCGGCCCGCGACAAGGTGTAAATTTGTGTATGTGGCACTTGCACTGGAAAGTTTGCCCACCTCTGACCTAGGATATACCGTTCTGACTACCTCGGCTATTTCTGTGAAAATACAATTAAGTTAAGATACGTGATTTTGCAGGACTGACCGAGAAGTTGCAACCGAGACATGATAAATCTCGCTAACGGGCATTCACATCTTCGAGGTAAATCCTAAGCATCATACCTCGGTTGTAGGCCTATAATGCCGTTGTCAGCACCTCGGTTATGTACAAGGTAAGGACTGACTGAGTAATTGCGAATGCATCGAACTTTATTTTCATTCGCAACTTCTCGATCAATCCTATCGGTCATCCAAGAGTAGAATAATAGAGGTGGTCCCAGTATATGGATGGGGATTACCGCCGCAATTATATGCGTGTATTTTCTAATCTTCCTTGATACATTATTGTAGCAGCAGAGAGGGTGAACAGACCATAGAATTCCGACAAAACAAATAAAACAAACAAATAAATCATCTCGTAGAAAGGTCCAGATTTTACAAATGAACTTTCCTTGAGATGTTTATTTTTGCAATGACCGATTGTACTAATAAAACCTCAGTTTGAAATAGTAGCTGAAAAAATAAAGTACTCTACGTGTTTATTTATTTCTTGTTTATTTTTTTGACGACCAACGTTGGTAGGTACCCTCTCTGCTGCTCCTCTTTTGCTGATATTAATTAAATTATTATGTTATAATAAAATGATACATCCAGAATCTCATACTGCAAGAACAGCACGAGAACGATTAGAAGCAATTAAAAAATTTCTTCCTGTCAAAGACTCATTTAGAAAAAATCTACAAGAGCAGCAAGAAGCAAAAGTTGAGTATGAAGAGGACACTAAAAAACTGTTTAAGCCCGTCACTGCAGCTACTGAACAAGTTACAACTGTCATCAAAGAAGATCTTCTTACGGTATCAAAAAAAATAGCAAGAAGAACTAAACAGACGAGGGAGATTTTACGAGACCTTCCAACTGGCATAGCTGCGGCTCAGCCTCCACCTGTTGGTGAGGAAATACTTGAACGTATTGGAGAACTTCGTACTGAAGTCGCCGATGTGAGAAAAAAACTTGCATCTGAACCCAAAATAGTAGAAGAGAGCTTAAGATTAATTGCAAGATTTAACGAAGGAGTTGTTGAGGAAATTAGAAACACTGAAAGAGAGAGATTACCTGAGTTGATATCAAAAAATATATCTAATAAATCTAGTATTTTAAAACCCGGTCATGAAAAAACAAATGATGATAATTTCATTAAATGGATATATCGCGTATATTACAATAAAAAACAAGCTAGAGGTCAAGAATTTAAAAGACTTAAAGAAGAAGTAGAAAGATTTAGAGAGAGATGGGAACAACCAAAACAAGGAGAGTCCTCCCAGTATCAGCTTCCTCCACCTCTGCAACAAATAGAACAACAACAATCTTCTTCGCCACAGCAAAGGTTGCTGTCGAAAATTAAAAAGGCTAAAGAGTCACTTAAATCACCCTTCTCGAAGAAAATTTCTGCACCGAAAATGACATTTACACCGACAGGTTCACCACATGGATTTCGAGAAGGTGACTCACCCCCGGACACCACTGAAGTACCTACTCCGGTAATGCAACCACCACCCCAAGATGAACCTAAAACAGGATCTGGTTTATGTCCTGATAATATCATCAATGACGTATCACGGTTAGAAGTTCTCATAGGAGGAAAACGTGCCGGAAATAATTCACCAGAAATAATTAATGAAGCAGCTGATATTTGTCGGCGACTATTTCAAGGTGGTATCATGGATATTGGCGTTTACCGAGAACTTATTGATGAGCTTGTTGATGACTAGTTGTT
Source organism: Sinohyriopsis cumingii (assembly GCA_028554795.2). Lineage (NCBI taxonomy): Eukaryota > Metazoa > Mollusca > Bivalvia > Unionida > Unionidae > Sinohyriopsis > Sinohyriopsis cumingii. Next base: position 40,299,407 of record CM068825.1, read on the forward strand.
AGATAAATGGTAAATAAAATAAGATGATTGTGCATGATAATCATCGTAAACCCACACAGGTTAGAGCGGTAAACTCACGATTACCAATCTATGAAGCAATTTACGGAAATGGACTTGGTGATGTCATCCGAGGATTATTCACGAGGATAGCTCCAAAAGTAGCACCTGTTGCAAAACAATTATCGATGAAGGCTATTGATATTGTTCGTGATAAAGCTCCTGGAGCAATTGTCAATGTTGCTGGTAAGGCGTTCTCCGCGATCAAAGAAAGATTATCACGATTATTGCGACGAAAACAACAACCACCGGTGAAACTGGCAAGTACTGAGGTGATGCCTGCAGACGTAAGTAAAATAATAAATCAGGCTGCAAATCAAAAACTAGCGGCGATATCTGAAGAAGCGGAAAAAAATATAACAGCAAATTTAATAGCAGGAAGTGGTCTTCGTCGACGATGATCATCATTTGGAAAAATGGTAACTATAATAAAATGTTCAGGCGCGAATCAGACCCAGCATTTGATATGGAGGCACCTGTCCTTAAGTACGAGTCAGTACGTGATTATCAATTTTATTCTTATGACGCAAGACTACCAAATCAGCGGGGGAGAATCGAATTACAGGTTCATGATACAAGTAGATATTTCTTGCCCGCTGAGGCGTTTATTGAAGTAGAAGGTAGACTTGTAACGAATGTTGTAGCTAATACGCCATATGCTGCTAATTTACGTGTTGGTTTTGTCAACAACGGGATTATGGCGTTGTTTGATAGCGCCACATACATGATTGATGGAAAAAATATTGAATCAGTTCAGAAGGATGTTGATGTTGCTACAACAATAATTGGTCTGGCGAGATATTCTGACGACTTTACAAGATCAGCTGGTCCAACAATGATGTTTGCTAAGGATATTACTGACAACGCTGATCATGTTCAGTATACTAAAATACGAACAGCAGTAGGTACTGCATCTGATCCACAACCAGTTGATTTTGAACACGCAGACAGACCAGGTGCTGCTTTTGATATTGTAGGAAGCGTTAATACGACTTACAACCTGGGATTTGCAACACGCCGATCAGCGCTGTCAGGAAATGATAGAAATTTTTCGTGTGCAATTCCATTATCACACATCTTTGGATTTTGCAGAAATGTTAGAAAAGTCATCTTTGGAGCTAAACACACAATTGTGCTCGTAAGAAAAAGTGATGATAATGATGCAATCTGGCGAGGTGCTGGTGTTGCCGAGGGTAAAGTAAATATATCAAAACTTTCATTGTGGATGCCAGTAATAACTCCATCTATTAATGAGGAACAAAAATTACTATCTTTTATGGATCAAGGCGGTAAATCATTGCTATCATGGTTAACAGTAACCACAGATGCTGCTCAAAGCAATATTAATGGTTTATTTACATGGCATATAGCATCACAACAGGGTGTTTCTGCACCACGACATATTTTTATTGCACTACAAAATATTAACCGGACGAATAATCAAGAACGTTCACATATGATATTTGACAACCTTGGAGTTAGTGAAGTATCCCTACGGATAAATGGACATCAAGAACCATCCGAGGATATACAACTAAATTTTGATCAAAATCATGTAGCGCGCGCATATCATCGTTTAATGTCATTCATGGGACGTGATCAAAATATAGATACCGGGTTGCAAATATCACAACTAGATTTTACAGGTCTATATCCGATTTATTATTTTTCACTAGAACATCTTGATTTATCCAAACAATCTGTTGTTGATGTACACTTTCGAGCTCGTGTTACTGCCCCTCCTCCTGATATACCCGGTCCACCAATTGTTCTCGGCTTCTACAAAGCGATCGCGGTCATACTTAGCGACAAGGCCATGTTACTTGAAGGTGGCAGTGGTCGAATGAGGGTCGTTGATGCACCGGTGGAAAATCTTTAATCGTGTTATTTAGAAAAATATATTTTATATAAAAATGTCGTATAGTCATGTTAATGTTACTCTGACCCCGGGTCAGGTAAAAAAGCTTCAATCAAAAACCGCCAACAAATGCGGAACTAAAATATCACTAAAACGAGATCATATTAGTGGTGGTCCAAACAAATTATCGCTGACAAATAATCAGATTAAACATTTCAATAAAGCCCTAGAATCAAAAACTGGAGTTCAATTCCATCTCTCCTCGAGCGCCATCAAAGACATGGTTAAAACGGGTGGTATATTCCCACTATTTGCGGCCATTCCGGCATTACTAGCTGCGGCTGCTCCAGCCATAGCAAAAGCGGCCGCGTTAGGTGCTGTTGGAACAGCCGCTCGAATGGCACTAAAGAAAGCAACAGGGCAGGGATACAAAAAAAAAGGGACGCGGTCTAAGATTACCGGGATCTCGTTGGGGGAGAGGCCTAAGGCTTCCAGGGTCATTTCGTTAAACGTTCCATCATCAAATTTTGATTTACTTGATGCTGCTAAAAAATTAAAAATATCCGCCTTTAGAGGTGTTTTTATGCGAGATCAATTACCGAAACAACCAAACAAACTTGAAACAGGTATTATTAATCTTGACAAACGTTCCGGACCTGGTACTCATTGGGTATCATACGCGGTTGATCCGCGTGGAATTGTTTATTTTGATTCGTACGGGTTAGCTCCACCTGTTGAATTTATCAAGTATGTCGCACCACTCCACGCAACAACCAGAGGTTCCAAAGTTTGGTATTCAACGCTACCAACACAAACAATGACAGATCCGCCAATATGCGGCCGTGAAGTAATTAATGTACTCGACGCTATATCAAAATCATCCAGGCCACCACATAAAGTCGTGCACGATTATACAAGCAACCGATTTGTTGCGCGTAAAGCATTTTAAACAACGGATCTTATTATAATGGTTGACATTTACGGAAGATCTTCTACTAGTAAGAAAATAAAATCCGACGTTGATCTGTCAAAGTATGCGACTAAAGATGACCTCGCTGATATTATGAACCTTGCTGGAGTTGATCCAGATGAGGTTGTTATTTTTCAAGATCGATATGGTAAACTAAAAACCAGCAATATCAAATGGAATGATATAGTCCGGCGAGTACTTGGTGCAGTTACGGATAATATTCCCGTGTTTACTGAGAGCGGCAAAATCAGAGATTCAAGTATGTCACTTAAAACCATCAGAGATGAAATTGCAAAAAGTGTTGCTAATCGTATGAAAAACACCGGTGACACAATGATGGGTGAACTCAGCATGAACGGAAATAAAATAGTAGTTTTAGCGGATCCAACATCTGACGAAGATGCAGCAACAAAAAAATACGTCGACGTCAACTATGGCACCGTAGACGGTAAATTATCCACGTTACGGGCCGAATATGATGTTCACGTAACCGGTTTTTTAAGGTTTCGAAGAAATTTTCAGAAAAACGATGATGCCATGAGTAAGTTCTTTGGAACTCCTTCCGTCATTGACATGAAACTCGTTGATATCAAAAATAACCTAGACACGATCAAACGAACACAACTAGACATCGTAACGGGAATTCCTGAGATTATCAGTAAAACCAATCTGATTAAAATTCCAGCTGCAATAACTCCAGGGCATATTACAAACATCGTATGCACGGTATCATCGGGATTTGCAACATGGTCGCAGCAAAATAATACTATCAAATATACCGCAACAGTCACTGGCGTGTACAGGCTATCTGTGTTTTCCGCCGCTAAGTTTGAAATATTTACAACGTTTCCATGGCGTCATTCCACAGACAGGTTTTCCGGGGTTGTATCTGTTGTATTAAATATCGGAACCGAAGAAATATTTATTCTGGAAGCAGATGATAAGAAATTAACCGCAACATCCTTCTGGTGGTGTTTGGAATTTGTAGCTGAAACACCTCAATTGGTTACGGCATAAAAATATATATGGACGGTGCGCAATACAGATACAATCAAGCGCGTGAATGGCAGGCTGCGCTAAAAGATCAAGTTGATCAATATACAGTAAAAGTAAAAAAATATCGACGACGATTGGTTATCGTTGATGTGATTGTTTATTCAGTATCCGCTGTTGTTGCTGGAACCGGTGTAATATTATCAGCGTTGACAACGATGGCACCAGTAGTTGTAACTATCTGTATATCAGCAGCAACAACTATTGCAGGTGTGCTTGGCATCATCACAAAAAAAATATGTACTTGTACGAACGAAAAGTTATCCGATTACAAAATAAAATTACATACAGCGACGGTAGCATACTCGAAATTATCCTCGTTGTTATCAGCGAGTCTCAGTGATGGAATTATATCTGATTTCGAATTTTCAATGATGACCAAAATATACGATGAAGGTATTAAAGATACAAGTATCAATAATGACAGAATTACTCCAGCAGATCGTGACCAACACAACTCCGCCAAAGATAACGATGATCTCGGTAAGTTCAACCAATCCTGAATTTAGTGTTAATTTTCCTACTGCAATTCCAGTAAAAGAAATAGCACTAGCACAATTACGAGTGTATTACAGCTGGCCAAATATCAGATCAAAATCATTTAATGGTACACCAGCAAATAATTCGCTCGTATTTACTAACAACAACAAACCCGATGGAACACCTGACTGGGTTGTTGTTGGAATACCAACCGGCAGTTACCAGATTGAAGAAATCGGTGAGGAATTTGCGCGTAGAATAAAATCAATAACGGGAAAGGAATCAAAAATATCAATAAACGTTCACGAGCCGACGTTGTCCTCGACGGTTGAAATAAACTCGCCTGATTATGCCGTTGATATTTATCAATCTTCAATCAGATCCGTGCTAGGATGGCCTGAAATATCACCACCGATAACACCGATACCACCAGAACCGAAAAAGTCTGATTATGTCACGGATAGACAATCATATCATGAAATTAATCCATCATACGGGGAACACCTACGTATTATAAAAAATAAATCAATGCTTAGCAGTTTTTCCTTCTTCGGTGAAATTGAGGCATGGTTTTTTAAAAATCCGGGAGAAAGAGAAAATCATATGGGTTTTTTTCGAGAAACGATTATTGAATTTTTTCAGGAAATCAATCAAGAGTGTAAAAAACAACTAGATCAACTAAATCAATATTTTAACGAACATATTTTTGACATATCAGCGTCATCGCGTGAAAAAATCATCACGCGTGTGGAAATATTAAATCAGCTTATATCAGATATGGAATATATTAATAACCGAATAGTTCAGGAGATGGTTAGTCTTTTAAAATCACCTGAAAATCCTGAAGTAAAAGCATGGTTAGAAAAATATAAATTAACAGAAGCCGATGTACCAAATTATAAATTTCCCGGGTATAGTGTAACCGAGTTAAGAAAATCTATCAATGATGTCATTGATGAGTTTTTTTCTAAACTACTCGATGCATGGAGAAAATTAATTCCACCTCCAACTGTTCTTAGACATGATAATGATCCACATGGCGGAGGAAGACACGTATCCCCGCGGATCGTTAATATAACACCGACGGTCGCGGTCAATCTGGTTTGTGACGTAATCGATGGCAGCTATCAAATAGATCTCGGAAGATCAAATCAAGCTCAACAAGGATACATCCTGTACACGTTCACACCACAAGTTCCCCCTGGAAATTTAATCGTGCAAGAACCAGCTAATCCCGTGTATTTGCGGTGTCACAATAATATGTTAACACGAATCAATTTTAAACTCACAGACCACCTTAATCGCTTGATTGACATACGTGAAGAAGAGCTTATAATAAATCTGTATGTAAAGTCGTAAAGACTTTTGTCGTAAAGACTTTTGTCGTAAAGACTTCCGTCTTAAGGATTTTTGTCTTAAGGATTTTTGTCGTAAAGACTTCCGTCGTAAGACTTTATCGTAGATCTTTATGTGGAGGGTTTTTACACGCGAGGATTTCTTAACAGTTAGAAGAACATTTGTAACAGAGATCAGAATCAAATTCGATCAACTTAAAAAAATATTTTATTATTACTGGCACAAATTTGTGTTTGGTACAAATTAATCGGCCTAGGCAACTAAGGCCTAGGCAACTAAAAAAGCTAGTCGATGAAAGTAAAATTAAAATTTCTATCACAAAAAAAATAATATTTATTAATTTTCCTGATTTTACAAATTACTTGATTTTGACTACCAACTACCCCGTCAGAAACATAAAAATGCACGAACTACTTGATTTTGACTACCAACTACCCCCTCAGAAACATAAAAATGCATGAACTACTTGATTTTGACTACCAACTACCCCGTCAAAATCAAGAAAGTTCTAACCTTGTCAAATTGTTCCTAACAAATTTTATTTATTATAAATTAATTTTATTTATTAATAATATTATTTTTACTGAGATTTTTATTTTTTTTTTACTAAAATACAACGAAATTGCTCAATTTTCCTGATTTTGACTACCAACTACCCCGTCAGAAATCAAGTAATTTGTGCATTTTTCTTTGATTTTGACTACCAACTACCCCGTCAGAATCAAGTAATTTGTGCATTTTTCTTGATTTTAGTAAAAAAAAAAAAATCCTCAGTAAAAATAAAATTTATAATAAATAAAATTTATAATAAATAAAATTTATTAGGAACAAATTTGACAAGGTTAGAACTTTCTTGATTTTGACTACCAATACATGTGGTCAGCGTTGACTTGGACCCCAGTTACCAAAACTTTCATTTTCATTATCATCAGTAACGAAGTTACCTTGGATCGTTTCACCAGTAACGGGGTTACTCTGGATCGTTTCACGATCTGACATTATTTTTCTTAATTGTCTTATGCGAGTACTAATCGTTTTCTTTGCCTCATACTCGTGGGATAATAACGACTTAATTCTTTCTACGGCGGTAGAAAGAGGAACGAACTCCTTCACATGATCATCTTCTACGGTAGCTAGCGACTGAAACATTGCCGATTGAATCCGTTTCATGAGCCTGTATTCAGATGATAGTGTGTGTGTCCCCATGGTTTTACGTTCTTGTAAAATCTCAAAGTCAGAAACTATTTTTTCAGGATTAAGTTCATCAGATATATTAATTCCATCTTTTTTTAATTTTTTAATAGCGACAATTACATCATTGATATTTTCATGGTTCATTATATAATATATAAATCTTTAAAATAAAAACAAAAATATCCCAGAACCCCTTCGAGTTCGTCGGGATGTTTCTGGGACAGCACAAACATATAACTTAATTAAGGTACGCTCAGCAAAATCACACCCATAATAATTAATCCAGTGGGTGATACGAAAAATAGGTATCAACAACCAGTCAATATTGTGGTTGTGAATTTGCTGAGCGGAGGGGTTCTTGCGGTTCCCCCCACTATTATAAAAATCGCAATTATGCGCACCACCGACAAATTGTCAGCCATGGGGGTTTGATCCTGGACCGCGAGCGCCACAGTCCAATACCATACTGATCGAGCTATCAAACATTGTTACGAACATATGTTTCGGAAGTTAATATATAGCTAAGGAACCAATATTTACAGTAAACAGCGGTTTCTGAATCATAACAGTTTCTGTATTTAACAGTTTCTGTATTTGTAGCGGTTTCTGTATTTATAACAGTTTCTGAATAATAACAGTTTCTGAATAATAACAGTTTCTGTATTTATAACAGTTTCTGTATTTATAACAGTTTCTGTATTTATAACAGTTTCTGTATTTATAACAGTTTCTGCATTTATAACAGTTTCTGAATAATAGTTTCTGTATTTGTAGCGGTTTCTGTATTTATAACAGTTTCTGTATTTAACAGTTTCTGTATTTGCAGCGGTTTCTGGATAATAACAGTTTCTGTATTTGTAACAGTTTCTGTATTTATAACAGTTTCTGAATAATAGTTTCTGTATTTGTAGCAGACCGAAAATCAATAATAACAGTAGCATTAATGCACCAGTCAAAGAACTTTCCAGAATTGTAAGTTCAGTGAACACACAACTGCAGGTCAATTACAATGAGTAACGGTTTCTGTTTCACACACAGCTTCCTACGGATCAATAATATTATCATGTGTTGTATGATGGGAAAATATTTAAAAACCATAAATAATACTTATGAGTCTAATGAGTTAGGTTCGTCGGCACTATACGATGTAATTAGTTAAACTGACTAATTACAATCATAAAAAACCAACCATCTACGAAGAAAACTATATATTACAAAGTAATCTCCCCTTAAATAAAAAATTCAGTAGTGTATGGAGGACCTCTGTGACATAAATTAAAAAAAATTAATTCAATGTGGTGATGATAGTTAATAATGTGGTGATGATAGTTAATAATGTGGTGATGATAGTTATTGATACTGAAATGTAATTTTCTGCTTATATTTTTTCGAGAAAGTAGATCTGGTTATATTATCTGCGACGTATTTTACCACACGCGAGTTAATATCAAAATATGTCGCAGCCGCGTTCATAGACTGAAACATAATTTCTTCACCAGTTTCTATGTTTGTAGAAATTACCGCCCTCTTTCCGATTGTCTTATATCTTCCTGTATTTCCACGTGTATTATTCTCGCTGTAAGAGATAGCTTGTAAATTGGATAAATTATTGTTTTGAGTGTCCCCGTCAATATGATCAATAACAAGACCATCATTGATCACTCCGAAGAAACATTCATACGTAAATCTATGACAGAAATAATGTTTTTTCCCCCCCCTCGCATGTGAACCTTAGATAACCAAAATTATTAATACAACCAACTGGTCTCTTCAACTTGCGATGTCTGATGATACCATTAATATTTGATTCATAGTTTGTTATGACAGGATGTGGGACAAATATATTTTGCTCCATTATAATAATATTATATGTTTAAATCATTGTTTGTCTGAAATCTTGATATATAATCTTCCACGGATTTTATAGCGTTTTCACCGCTATTATTTTTTTGGTCATAATATCTTTTAAGTTCTCTGAACCGTTTCCCGCCACACTTTCCACATAATTTTGTCTTTCCTCGCACTCCAATACCACACCGTAGACATGGTATTGGTCCTAGACTTCCTCGTCGTATGTTTTGTGAGTGCATCCAACAAAATTCCCTTCTACAGGATTTGTTGCATCGATTTACTGAGCCGATCATCAACCATCTACATTGGGACATTGTATATATATATATAATTTTCTTTATTTAAATATTTGTTTTAGTTATATGAACGAGTTTGAGAGATTATCCCAAACTAGGCCTGTTAAGTATAAATTCAACCTTGACAGATTATCTTCTGACTTGCCAGTACGAGATCTGGTTGATCCGAAAAATAAAAGTTTGATCTCGAAAATTCATGACGCTAAGAAAGAATTTTACACGGATGGTGCATCTCATACATGGTCAACGTTCAAGATTATACGCGCTGACTCCGTCAAGGACGCTGTCACGGACGCTACAATGAACGACAAGCGAGCGGCAACTATCATTAACTACATCGCTGAATACGAGGGCAATCAAAAATATTTATTCAGAGTAAAATTTATTGTATTAACAGAAACAGATAGTTGGATTATCCGTGACAAATATGATCCTGTCCTTGGCAATAATAAAACTATCATATTAAGTAAAAATTCCAGACCGGGTCTATTGACTGGTATTGATAAACCGTATTATGAACGAGCATATCCTGTAACAGCGGTTATTTATGGAATTTATGAGATAAATAAAAAACCTAACGTTGATAAACTAGCGCCGATGAAATTATCATCCTTGACCTTGTCAAGGTTAAATTGTGTGGCTGAACGAGTAATAGAACACTTTACAAACGCGATGCGTGGAAATGGATTAACTGATTTAAGGCGTGAAAAAATAAACTCGTGGGCTGATTCAGTTAGGGATACCGGTGCTACAATAAAAGATGTTGCTGAGTTAGGAAAAATATTAAAATTTCCAATAACTGTGGCGACAATAACGGGAGAAGTACTGTACCAGTCGAAATATAAATCGAAAGGAGCTCCAATAAATATTATCGATCATAACGCACACGCATGGACTAACGCAGTAACAATATTTCCACGTGATCGAACTGTTAGATTTTATCCCACATAATTATCTGTGGCAGACAATTCTGGGGCAGATAATTCTGTGGCAGATATGAGTATGTTTGATTTTATTAACGAAATAAGTAAAACCGATCCTGTATCGGTATGGTTATTCAAAAGTAATGAGGAGGGTGAATTTGATCAGTTTGTCAAACCGAACGGTGAAATATATCGCACAGAATCCCTCCATGACGAGATGAAAAATCTTGCGACGTTTTTACAGTGCAAGCACGCGGAAAATACTGACAAATTACTAACTAATTGTTTTACCGTTCCATCTGTTGCGGCTCATTTCGCCAGAGAACGAAATTCATGGAAACCAACACGATTTGATTTACTCGAGGACGTACGCGCAAGTTGCGTCGAATATGGACATGGCGGATTATGGAATACCAAATATAATTACAATGATGTTATTTCGGTTGATATGGTTGCATGTTATCCAGGAAGTTTTCTGGGATACGGAGATTGTTCTGTGTACTTTGAAAGATTTGGTCACCCTACAAACGAGATGACGCGAGTGGCAATTAATGGACCATTACCTGATTTTGATCTGACTGGATTCGCCTGTATTGAGTCGTTCGAGTTTAACGAAAATCTTCACAAGATTTGTTATGTTTGGTTTGGCAGACATTTTTGTGAAAAACGTTGGACACCTATAGTTCTGTTGCGATATATGCTAGATTGTGCGATACTGACATCGTTGGTGGTCAGTGAGGCAATTATATCATATCATGCACAGACCAAAGTTTGGTTGCCCATGTCAGATTCTGAAGTTATTAGCGAGTTTAAGGACGATATTCCTAATAAACTCAAAACCGCAAAAGATCTCGGTAGAAAAATTATAGGTAAATTTACTCAAGGTGGTGCATATGATTATAAAAGACATCACGCACGATTAATTTTAGATGATGCCGAGTACGATTTTATAATCGCTGATACAACGGCGAAAAATACATTTGTAAATCGAGAGAGTGTTTATTTATCCGACGGAACAAAATTAGGTACGATCGTTAGTTACATAAATGACGTATCCCCGCAATATACTCATCTAAGATCTTCCATGTTGGCTTATGTTTCTATAAATTTATTATCGATGATTAATAGATTTCCTGAGACCGCAGTCAGAGTCGCAACGGACTCGTTTTATATTTCAAGTAAATATTTAGAACCTGTTATGAAATTTACAAGTAATGATGAACGATGGGGTTCGTGGAGAATAAAAAAGGAACTATTACACAATTACACAGAATCAGCAGATGTTCCAGTGAGAGATGTTTATCGTGAGGGTAATAAAATATCAGAAATGTCGAAGGCACCATCGTTGAGTGATCCAATAACCAGATATAAGACAGTATATCTCAATGGACCTGGTGGATGCGGCAAAACGACTCGAGCGATTAATGTTTTTAGAAATTCAGATATAATCGTGCTGACACCCACACATAGACTTGCACGTGAGATGAAACAGCGGCAAGTACAATCGTGTACGTATCATAGTTTCTTTCGATGGCGCGGGGATACATGGACTCCTGAACGAATGGGAGAAAAATATATACCTAAAATAATTATTTGGGACGAGATATGCACGGTGTCATTAGATACATTAAAAATGTTTCTTGATTGGTTGTTGACGAAAAATACCGCCATAATAATGTGTGGCGATCATGGTCAACCTCCGCCTTTTGTTGGACCATCTCCACATGATTGGTTAAAAAATTTCGTTGATTATTACGAAGAAATAGATGATGATCATAGAGCTCTTGATGCAAATTTGAAGGAGTTTAAAAAATTAATCAGATTACAATCAAACAAAATTCAGTGCGAAATATTACGTGGAGTAATCGTAGAGACATCAATGAGTGATTTTTTGAACTCATGGAGACCCAACGATTTGATCGTAGCAAGTAGAAAAATAATCAGAGACGCTTTACAACAACAGTTATTTCAACTACATAAAGAACAATATTCAGAATTACCCGTACCGTTGTGTTATAGACCATCAGATACACGAAAACAGAATATTAATGTTGATATTCCAGGACCCTTGACAGAGTCAAGGAAGCAAAATCTCGTATTAAATGATATTGTCGCCGTTGATATCAGTGTGGTCGAAGATGCATTACGCGCTGACAAATCTCCATGGGTGTTGGGATACGCTATGACGATCCACTCGTCTCAGGGATTAACTATTTCTGATACACGAGTCTGGATTGTAGACGATCGCATCGAGTGGTCAAATTTAGTTTATTTAGCGGTATCGAGGGTCAGAAATATATCTCAATTACGTAGAATTATAATTCCTGAAATCGTTGATAAATTTAACATCATCGATGATGATATAATAAGAAAAAAATTAATCGGATACAAACAATCTGACAAAAAAAATAAACGCGACTTTGATCTTGATGTTGAATTTATTATTGAGTTAAAACAGCAGCAGAACAATCACTGCACCAGTTGTAATTGTATAATGTTATGGCGATATTCGAGTAATGATTCAAGACAATTTACCGTAGATAGAAAAGATAATAGTCGCGGTCATACACGAGAAAATACCATGTTAACCTGTCTTGAGTGTAATCGACGTCGGGGTGCAGGCACCCTTGGCGCTAGTGCTAGTTAAGTGATCGAAATCACCGAAGTGATCGCGGCGTTAGTTGTGTATCCGCGGGAATTATTTGTAGTTGTTCACGTGTAAATCCACGTTGAGGAGCAGCAGAATCTAATCTGTAGATTGCAGGTCTGGAAACGCCTGCATTTCTTCCAGTGGATCTTGTCACGGTAGATATTTTGTGTGTGGTAACACTCCAAATAGGATCAGTCGCTCTCGCGCTACCACCTTCAAGTTCACCAGGCTCATATAAATATCTGACTGTGACATCACCTAATATTTTTTGTTTTCCAGCATCTTTCCGTTGTGTTGGTATATTTTTTTTGTGACCGCGCTAATGGGTTTCATGTTGGTTGTTCGTGTGATCTCATTATTTAATGCAGCTATCACGATTGGTAATCTTGCAACCCATTCACGAGATCTTTTATCCTGAATAAATTCCCTCGCGTATTGATATCCAAATAACCGCTCAGCAAGTGTTCGATTAAATCGCTCAACAATTGCTTGATCACGGTGAATTGCAGTATGACCTCGTCGTATTTTGGTATTATGTTGTTTCATCAGCGATGATACTGGACCAAGAAATTCTTTACCAGGATCAACCTGTAGTAGCTGTGGCCATCGCAGACCACCTTGTGGTCCGAGTCCTCGTTGATAAATTCGTTCAAACGCATCGGCTACTTCAGATGATGTTTTCGCTGATAGCGGCTCTGCTTCTTTATATCTACTTGCAACATCAACTACGGTTAGCGCGTACTTGTACGTTTTTCCACGCACAGTATCATGCGGTAAAAACAGAATATCAGCTTGATGAACTTCATTAGGAACACTGACATCGAAATACGAGTACTGAATTTGTTTAGGACGTGGTAGATAAATTTGCCATATTGCTTGTTTAGATAACCACGTTTTAGCAGTAGAATGTTTAACCGATGCTGCATCAGCAAGTTTACCAATTGCTGCTTTGCCTCTCCAGTATCCACTCGGTGAATAATAAATTGATTCCATTATTAATTACCAGCCCCAATCGCTAATTTACCTTTCATCGAGGATCTTACTAACCAATTAGCTAATGATTCTCTAATATTTTTATTTTTTATAGAATTTAATGAATGAATTAATTTTACATCTGCAATATGCCTATCTTGTAGATTTTTACTTTTATAAGCTACATCATGAACATGACAAGCTCGATCAATAGCGTTTATTGGTTCCTCGCCTGGTTTTGGTTGATCTTGATTATCGAGCCTGATATCAAGTCGAGTACCAGGACCGCAATAATTATATCCTGGTAGATGTTTTTCTCCGCTGTATTTAGCCCATGGAGCACCTGGAAACTTTGACATCAAATTAGCAATATCACCACCGTGCTTATTAGGTAAAAATGAAAATTTCTTTCTACCGCATATAGAACATTTTCCACCGTACGCTATTTTTTTGTTTTTTGTTATAACTGTAGCTAAATCAATAGTTGGAGTTTTAACTTTACAGCGTAAACAATATAAATTCATGTTATAATATATATGGATATAATTGATTTCTCAGCAACTCGGCAGCGAGAGCCAGTTAAGCATCATCCTGCGCTACCGAACTCCATCAGAATGATTATCATAGGACCATCTGGATCGGGTAAGACGCAATTATTACTTAATCTGATAATGAGATGGTTGAAATGGGATAAGTTGTATTTAGTAGCACCATCCGTTGATGATCAACGATGTTATGATGTACTTAAAGATTTCAATGAAAACGCGCGATTACTGGATGAAGATAATGATGTTATAGAGTTTATAACCGATATTGATGAAGCACCATCTGTAGATTCCATAGACGGATTTGTTAATAATTTAGTTGTATACGACGATGTGATGCTAGATAAACAATCAAATCCAGCCAGAATATTTTCCCGAGGGAGACATAAAAATACAGACGTGATCTATGTTACTCAACGATATACACAAATACCAAAAGTGATCAGAGACAACTGCAACATTTTAGTTGTGTTTAATGGCGTAGACACACACACGTTGCGAAATATTCATCAAACCTGGTGTGGTGGTGACATGGATATAATTAAATTCAAAAATTTCTTCTCACGAGCACAAGCTACCCCACATGGATTTATAACAATAAATTTACATGATCCAAGAACAAGATATCGTGTGGGTATTGATAAAATATTTGGGTAACAGGGGGAGCAGCAGAGAGGGTACCTACCAACGTTGGTCGTCAAAAAAATAAACAAGAAATAAATAAACACGTAGAGTACTTTATTTTTTCAGCTACTATTTCAAACTGAGGTTTTATTAGTACAATCGGTCATTGCAAAAATAAACATCTCAAGGAAAGTTCATTTGTAAAATCTGGACCTTTCTACGAGATGATTTATTTGTTTGTTTTATTTGTTTTGTCGGAATTCTATGGTCTGTTCACCCTCTCTGCTGCTATTGTAAATGGCTGCTTGCAAGTACTGATTTCCTGATTCTATCCATGTATACTGTATTCTTCATTGATGATCAGAATATATATTTTTGTTTGAAATAACTTCGCCAACATACATACAAGGCATACGTGTATGCAACAGAAATAGCTGATAATGTTCGAATTAACCTTAACTCATATATCACATGTCTAGCTAGCCAAAGTGATGTCAATGAAGTTATTATAAAGTAATAACATGGGACCCCGGGTGGCCAAGTGAAGCGCTCACCTTGACCGATCACTCCCATCATCTCACCGCTGTCCGCGTAGGTTCGAGTGTCGGGCTCGGCCAATATGGGTATTGAAAATGCTTAAGTTGTTTCCCGTGGGTCGGTTTTTCTTCCACCACCAGTTTTACTGGCCGCCACGTATAATAATAATAATAATAATGAGGACTTTGTATAGCGCCTAATCTTTAGAAGCTCTAAGCGCTTCACAACATTAGACACACCTATAAGATTAAAAAAACATATATAATGATATGATTGCAAAAACAAAGACCATAAAATTAGAAAACATAAAAAAACATGCTGAAAAATATTTAAGGTAGGAAACATTATTAGGCTTTAAGTTTGTTCTTTCAGTCGAAATAAGTGAGTTTTGAGAGCACTCTTGAATGGGATCATTGTGTCTTTGTGTCTAAGTTCAGTGGGCAATTCATTCCACGTTGCTGGGATCTGGTATGCAAAAGAACGCTGTCCATATGACTTTGTTTTCATGGCGGGAATACTGATTAGACGACTGCCAGAAGAGGAACGTAAGTATCTTGCTGGTGTGTACTCATCGTTGAGGTCTGATCATAGGTATGTTGGACTGGAGTCCATCAGTGAAATGTAGCACAGAGAACAAATTTTGTGTTTGATTCTGAATCGAATGGATAGCCAGTGTGGAGTACAGAGCAGCGGGGAGGTGTGCTCTGATCGTGGTACTCTAAGTATGATCCGAGTAGCTGTGTTTTTAACTTTTTGAAGTTTCTGGAGTAAATATTGAGATGAACCAGACAGAATTAAGTTACAATAGTCCAGTCTTGAAAGTACTAATGAACACACAAGTATTTTAGTGGCATCAACTGAAAGATATTTGCGAATGGAGCTGATGCGTCTCAGCTCAAGATATGCAGCCTTGCATATGTTCATGACATGTTGGTGCAATGTGAGGGTACTATCCAGAGTAACAACTAGGTTTCGTACTGATTGTGTGTATTTAATGCTGGTGTTGCTGATATTTATTGTTTAAGGTAAAGGATGTGAATGAGAAAGTCTTTGTGTTGTGATCAGAATGGCCTCAGTTTTATCATTATTCATCTGCAGCTTGTTACATGATTTCACATCAGAAATGCACCTCTCTACACATTGGATAGTAGCATCAACTTCAGTTGGGTGGCTAGATTTGTATATTTGGGCGTATAGGCTATCATGCACTGAGAAATGGTGTTAAACCCAAAACAAACAACAACAACAATAACGCGATAACAAGCCAGAGTCATCAAGTAAGTTAAAAATGACCATTATGAGCATTGTGTTTTGTTTTTTATAGCACGTGATTAAAAAAACAACGTTCAGAGTTGCGCCTCATGTTGGGTTATCTCCCTTGGTTCGGATGATGCCACTGGCCACCTCGATGCACATTTCTTGGTAAATTAAAAGATGTTGAAAATCGTACGTTTTGATAACTCCATCACATTCAGTCTAGGATGCATTTGCTCATAGATTTTCTCTTGAGTGGCTTTTTGCGGAATGGGAAGATTTAGCGAGAAACGTACGATTCGAAAGGTAGGAATGCATCATTGCAGTGATTGGGTACAAGGCCGTTGATGAGACAAGCTAGCAAGCAGCAGATATCACATTAGCTGATTATTTCGCGTTGAAGCGCATGTGAGCCTCCAGTTAAAGTCAGGTTCTTTTTAACTTTCTATTTGAGTTCAACTCACCTCATATTGATTTAAAAAAAATTTACAAGGAAATTCCTAAACATATATTCCTGCAAGCGTTATCTCCCTTCGAATCTCTTGCCACAAAAGATGACTCGAGAAGAAAAGAAAAAAAAAAACACCGTTATGCTATATGATTTTAAAGCAACGAAACTAAAATCGCATTCGTTGTATTTAACTTTGTAAAGAGCTATTGTTATTATGTAGTGTCATTGTGACTTTTGGACCAAAGATACTACTACAGGTTAAAGCCTTGAATATCTCATAACTATTTTGAGAGTGCATGATTTAAGCATGTGCACACGAACCCACGCTGAGCGAATCCACAAGTGAAGTTATATTAGATGGCGTAGTCAAACCAATACACTACTGGGCAGATCAATGTACACTGGCAAAGAAGTACTCGATGTCCACTGCCTGTAAATCATTCACCTGTTTTGGGGTTGCTAACGCCTCAGTTTCGTATGTGTGAGCGAACTGGACATAGAACACAATTACTTTTACTATATATTCTCTACATTTGTTTCTCAGAGCTGACCTTTCCAC
This sequence comes from Sinohyriopsis cumingii, assembly GCA_028554795.2. Classification (NCBI taxonomy): domain Eukaryota; kingdom Metazoa; phylum Mollusca; class Bivalvia; order Unionida; family Unionidae; genus Sinohyriopsis; species Sinohyriopsis cumingii. The sequence goes on from CM068825.1 coordinate 40,317,037, forward strand.
TGTGTGACAATCAATACAGATCATATGGTAATCTAAAATACCTTCAAAGATGACTTCACGGTGAAGTTCTTGTCAAAGACGCAGCTGCATTTTTTTGAGAGGCTGGACTGTAAACAGAGCAGCATGTAAACAGAGCACAGATTTCACTTCCGGATCATCACCAATACCTTTTTACTCACTGTGCACTGTCGACGAAATACACACGGACAACCACACCCTGAGCTCATATTCTCAAGAATAAACAATTACCTTTAAATCCCTACCAAAACTGCATATTTCTAACTCTTCTATCACCACCAAAATGAGTGAGGAAGAAATGTTCTAAAAATAGACTAGAACTACGTTCGTGGGTACTAAACCGGAACTATTAATTGTGACCTGATTTCAACTAGTCGGTGTTTCTCCTTTCCGCCAACACGGTGTCGAACTCATCTTTACATATTGTTTTAACTTCTACAGTAATCGAATACAGCTTGATAATTGTATTGAAACTGCTCTGTCCCGCGTTGAGAAGTTCCGAATAAACACGTATTAGCAAATTCAGCAGCAGGGAGATTATTTTACCAACACTGCAGGTAAAACCGATGTGGAACTATTATAGTTGCTGTGATCAGAATTCCGGCAACTCCAAGGTCAACTGTGGTCGTGACAATAATTCCGCAAATAGTGTCTACGACTAAACACGCGCGCGATATTTTTTTTGTTACGCGGTTCTTTTAGTGATTTCATCGCAGTTGCTGATCCGCTGCGATTATTTTTTCGCGCTTGTAACATCAGACTATCATAGTTCGTTTTGTTTAATAAAATCATCGCAAATTATAATCGATCGATAATCTTGCCCTCTAAAGGTGCAACCCGCACTTCTAACCAATTGCTAATTTTGAAACTGGTAGGGTAGAGGGGGGCAAAACGCCCCATTTAACAACTTTTAGTAATTTATGGCATGATTTACATGATTGTGTTCGCAATTGGACAATTTATTTACAGTATGCTTTACGTCTAACATAATGGAATGATGTTTGGTTACAACGAAGAAACTATTTACGAGAAAAATGAAAAATGGTAAAACTTTATAAAGGGGCATTTTGCCCATATGGTGGGGCAATAAGCCCCCTCCGGGGCATTTTGCCCCACAATGCATTCGGCATATGAACTGTAAAATCAAGGATTATTCCTATATGGACATTTTATATATGGATAATATGCTAAAACTACATACTGTTACATCATTCAAATTAGCACAACAATGCGGAAAAGCAGGCAGCTACAACAATGCTCAAATCTAAATAGCCCCTAATTTCCATAACTAATGAAGAAAAAGACAAAGCCCAAAAGTAGTGAATGCTCCTGGAAAATTCTTTATTACTCACACTTAGCACAGAAAAATTTCATATTGAGGGTGGTGCCACATGATTCATGGCACCACCTGGAACATTTATTGCACTGCGACCAGGAATCTTCTATTAAGGGATCATCACTTTCTCCATACTCAAATTCGCAGTTTCCACAAATGTTGTCTTTATTATATGTTGTGTTTGCTGACAAGGCAAGATCTGTCTTAGATGGTTTTCTACCTATCTTTTTGTCCTCTCTACATGTCTGCTTCTTTTTCGTCTGCATTTCTTTCTGTTTTGAAACTTTGGTTTCATTCCGTTTGCTCCCGCTTGCCTGTACAGTCCGATAACATTTGCCTTTTGTATTTGTTATCGTCTTTCTTTGCTTTTCAATAAACATCTATTTATATGGTGATGATGTTAAGTTCATGGCTGATTCTGCCTTTCGCATTCTTGTGCGCTAACTGTATATTCTAGGCTTTGGCGAAAGTTTAAGCAATATGTTCATAAATGCTGAATCGTCTGCACTTTTGCATTCGTTATCAGATACCCCCAAGGTAACACATTCTGTTCTTCCAGCAAGAATAGCTTCGTCAAAATTTTCCGATTACCTGTCTCCTCGACGGTGAAGACAGAGTGATGTGTTTGTTGATTATCAGGTGACTGAATATAAATTTTCTGGTCTGTCTCTGGATTACCCGACCCATCCACAGTGGCTGTAGAACTACCAGTTAACAGAAATTCAACCTTTTGCTTGGTTCAGTCATTGTTTTTGCATTGTCAGAAATGATCATAACCTTACTAATCCTTCGTGGATTTCACAAAAGTAGTGAAATGTTCCAGCCATTGAAAGAAAATATGACTGACTGTCCACCCACTTGGACTACACAAGCCTAGTGATCCGGCTGGTGCGCCATTCATCAGTGATGAAACCATTCGTTTACGTGGGTAGATAAATGCTGACAATGCAAAGGTACCGGTCACATTCATGGCAAATATTACAGTAATAGTTTGACCACGTTAACCGCTTGTAACTTTACCAACTGATCTAACACCTTTTGATGCAATGATGTTTACTGGCTTGTGGACAGTTCTAATGTCCGTTTCATCCATGTTCCATATTCTGAGACCATCAGCAAGTGCTGCGTGAAGAGATTCCTTATATACTTGGTAAAAATTAACTACCTGTGGCCGGTTAAAGCCCATGGCTCTGCTGACACTGGTTGCCTCTGGAGCTCTGATGGCTAGATTTGGATGTCTTTTCATAAAGCCTTTCAGCCAAACAATACCTGTTGCATTGCCTTGAAATGGATGGGTTTTTTTTAAATATTCAGATGAACCGCTGAGTCGTATGCCAAACATCGTACGTCAATTGTGGTAAGTTCAAATAATGCCTTTTCCATGGACTGAATGTGCTCAACTAGAAGTAACTCATAAGCAGGCTTGAAAAAAGTAGTCTTACTTTCCAGTTTTGACACTCCAGGTTGAGAAACCTTCAAATCTATATGTCTATTCAAAGTTTTAGCTGGAAGTCCATAATCCCTGGCAGCAGCTTTCAGTAAAATTCCAGAATGAATTGCTTCAAGAGACGATTTTAGAGCTATTGTCCCACAGTTTCCTCGATCAGTTTTCCTTTTGTAAGTTCGCACCATCTGCAAAAATGTATAGAATAATTTCAGGCATATGAACGTTAATTAAAAAGTGTACAACATTTAAACAGTTATGGGGCAACACGCCCCCTGTAGGGGGCATTTTGCCCCTATCGTACAGCATTGACAATTTAACAATAGGCGGAATTAACAACGGCTGCGAATCATGAAATATTATACATAATGCATCTCTATACTACGTTCTTTAAAAACATACATACCCTGTTTTCTTTAGGTAGTTTCAGTCAAAAATACTGCAAACAAATGGATGGAATATTTTTCAGGAAGATGCCCAAAATGTAATATTCTTGCATAAAGACCATGCCTGCGGCTGCATCCAACAATGGCCGCCATTCACAAGGCCTGTGTAACCTGGGCAATCTTGCTGTATAAAGACCAGGTCATTTTCTAGCGTAGGGGCGTCAGGATGGCTTGGGGGCGTTTTACCCCACGGAGACGTTTTGCCCCCCTATATCCTACAATGTTCATGCAGTCGGAACGAATGTTTGTATCTCCGGCGACTGTGCATTCTGACACCAAGTTCATATAGAAACACACCGACGACACCAATGAATAATATCTGAAACCATCGTTCTCGTGTTAACCCCAAGACTGTTCGACAAACACGTGCGTCCTTATAAAAGACAGTCGAGATTTTTCACTTCTTGGCTGAGTTAATGTTGGTGCAACATACTTGTCGTGGAATGCAACTGTGGAGGATTTGTCGTATTACATTTCACGGTTGTAGACACAATCCCTTAGTTTTTCAAACGTGGATGTGCAGTCAGAAATCGGTCATGTTCATGGGATAATGCGATCACTACAAGCTGGCCTTTAGTTGTTATTTGTACATTACGGTGGTCCCAACAATTAGTTTCGATTTGGCTTTAAACAAGATTATATTTCAGTGTATATGAGGGAACACCCATCTCACGCAGATATTCGTCGAAAAGTGGAGAGAAAACATCATAATATTAGCATCCGCTGTTAACCAGTCAACACACCGTCGCAACCTCATGACCGCGGTCAGAATCCATCATTAATTTTAATGTTAATTTTAATCCTAAACACAAAAACCAAGGACGGTTAAGTACCAGTATGGATTGACGTGGAATAGTTTAAACTGAATTTCATCCTTGACGGCTAATGGTATCGATACTGTATACGTGAAAAAATTTGCAATTTCGTCGGGGTCATGGACTAGGCTGAAATATATTGTATAGTAAAGTGAAATATATTCTGCTAGTTATATATTTTTTACGCAGATTAAATAATATCTTCATTTTATATTATATACAATATAGCTGCAATTAATAATCACAGTTGTAGGCAGCTACAGAATTGTATTACCATGACTGTGGCATCATGTATACTTACTTCGTTTGTGGATTCGCTAACAAGTGAATCGTGTGCACTTGCTTAAATCAAACATTCGCGAATGATTTTAATTGTATTGTCGTGTTGTATAGAAGGCTTGGACCCTTTATCAGTAAGCCAGTCCAAAAAGCCAAATAATGATACTCTTCATTAATTTTTCTTTGAAATTGAATTACACGTCTGCTACCATGGATGACGATGTGGTCGAAAATTATCTTAAGGGCGCGAGAGGAATTTACAATACGGCTATCGGTTAGACAATAAGAACCAGTGGGTGCAAGAGGAATTTAACATTAGACACTAGGTTCAACAATTGGGGATAGTATGTGAAAAAAGCGAAATGTAATGTTAAAAATGCATATAGGATTAACAATGTAGGAACGTCTGAGCACGGATGAAAATATGATGCGAGATAAAGGGAAGTGGAGATTGTGTGACGTTGCAGAGATCTCCCTTTTGAAGGTTGAAAGTAGGGGTATAAAATTTAACTTTGGCGGGATAAATTTGGAACAGTAGTTCAGCGAAGAAAGAGACGACAGTCTAAGGATGGAAGTGTTGAGGGTAGGAAGAATGTCTGTTTTTATTACAATAATGTTTTTGCTTCTATTGGGTTTGTTCTTAATGCTGAGTGGTTTGGTAGAGCAAAACCATAGTCTGGGGTCTAGTAGTAGGGCGGTGACGAGACAGACAAGGCCATCAATATCAGGTTCTTTGACAATCAGGGTGGAGCACACTGCAACTACTGCGTCAACGGACGTCGACCTGGCTTCGATAGACACGTTTTTCTCAGAAAACTATGAGCCTAAATTATACTGAACTTACCCAGAAAGTTATTGATGATTCAGGCGATCTAAGACAAGAGAACAAGAAACTTTATGAGCAAAATTTTAAGTTGATTAATTGGGTGATACAGATGGACAAATTGGAGGCACCGCTAATGAAAGATGGGGTGTATACGAGAAGAAAATTGAAACTTTCCAACAGGACACCATTCAAATACTTGACCTGCAAAATATCGCAAATGACAGTCCGCATAGACTGACGTCCAAACGCCAAGATAATCTGAGAACGGACAATTTAAAAATCTCAACCAGGTTGATCTTGCTTTTAATGTTATATTGTCTCCTACAAGAGGCATAAAAAACATTCATTATACGGAGAGGTTACCGTGTGTCAGAGGATTACACTCAGCGTATAAGATAAGAGAGAAAAATTCTATTAGTTTTTTTTTTTTAATGAAAGAACGAAAGAGGACATAGATTTGCGAGCTTTAGATATTTAAAAAAAAACTACTTCTCGGAGAACATGTTTGCATGTATGACTGTGAGAACGAAAAACGTACAGCGGAGTAATCTTATAAAAGGGAGTTTCTGAGCCAAATCCCTATTTTGTACTAGGACGACCAGACAGTCTTACCCGTAGACCCCGAGCTAGCAAAACAAATACGAAAAACAATTTTTTGAGATAATAAATTCCATTTCTTAACCGATTACATAACTCGAGGACCTATCAAGAAAATCATCGTCGTCGTCAAACAAAATAGGATTGGATCAGAAACTCCCCTTATATAATACTAATGTTGTTTTTCGACATGGATTACTGAAGGTTGCTCCATCTATTTTTGAAATTCACACAAAATTTACTGTAATAACCAATCTAAAAATCCTCTTTGCTAAAGTCAACATTAGACTTTTTATATCCTAACGCGAATGTGTTAATGCCGTCAGAACAATATCGCTTATCATCAATATTAAACAGACCAGATTTTATGATAACATCAGTCTCAATTTATGACAATTTGATTTTATTGCCATTATCTAAACATACAGCAGGATCTGTTCCACGATAAATTTTTATTGACTTTGATAAAACTCGATCAACGGTAGAGAAAACTTTATATGCTACTCTACAAGAAATATCTTCTTGATTTGTTTCTTGTCTAAGATTTATCAGGGTTATTTTCAGCTCCTAGCACTCTAAGTAAAATGGACTCAAAATATGCGTAAATAACAAAATGCACTTTTCTCTTGTGTCTGTTGTTTGTAAATTGTAATATATTTTAATCTTCGCCAGGCATAGATATCCGCTGTACGTCAGAGCAATACTCGAGATGTCGATCAAGTACTTGCTGAGGCTTACAGCCGTGCAAGCATCTGACACATAAATATTTCTTTCCTTATGCTTGTTGCACTGAGCTCCGACTAGCCCGTTACAATTTTCTATCCACGCTTAGTGATTTTTATAAAACAATACATTTATTGTTGTTTATGATGCTCGATCGCACTTATATCTTATACGGATCTTTTGTGATCCATCATCAACTCCGAATACATTAACACTTCCTGCTAACAGAAGTTTGCTTTGTCTTTCAAACTTTGTAATTTGATTTTCAGCAACAGAAAAGGCAATCTTGTTAAAGTTTAGATTGTTAACATGACAAATATAATTCGATACTTGCTCAAAATGACCTCGTGCTAGAAATAATGCTGATAATATAGCCTACTGAAAGCACTTCTTGTCGCTATTTTTTATATTTACACAACAGTATTTTTAAAACTTAAGTTCGCAGCCCGGCATATGAGCGACCTCGCAATGGACTATATTTCATAGTGTGAAATAAAATTTATGTTATTTTATCAGATCTTCAACATGATCCTGATGCTGTATGCCCATCGATTGTATTCCATATTTCCTGACATATTTCATCGGACAACAAAATCAAATATGTCCCAGTTAAAATTCGACGAGATTTTTGTGTGCTATAATGATCAGCAAATTCCTCGTGTTGCTGTTGAGACGCAGGCGTCTCTGCATCAAACTGCTGAGATTCTTGAATCCCCGAAGAGATATTTAGCTTTGAAAAACAAACATGAAACTGTACAATGATCTTAAGACCTCTGTGTTTGGCAAGTTCAGATTTTATAATTGGCAGAAGCAGATGCAAGTTTGTGTCAGAGAAATTTGCTAGAACAAGTTTATTATCAGATTTCCAGCTTTTATAAAACCCAGCAAATGCAACATGCAGCTGCAATTTTGTTAGATTGATAGCTTGATATCCGCATCAAACCTCGTTTTGCGATATCACTCAATGTAACATAGCTATACTTCAAAGGTTTTGCTTTTTTAATTGAGTTTGATATGAAAATTATTTGTCAATTAGACATTAGAAAAACATAATAACACAACGATACGAAATATATATCATATGCCACTCATATCGAGCGATCTTGCGAGATACCAGGAAATATTCTTGGCTCATCCTAGATATAACCTCTTGGTGTTATGATAAATCTCAGAACACAAAATCGATCGGAGCTTTAACTCCGGCTGGTTATATATGTCGAGTGAAATGTGAAGATGGTGCTGAGCATAAGAACATGTTTTTTGATGAGTTTATCTGGACGCTGTATAACGATGATATTCTAACGGGGATGCAAGTTTTTAATGTGAATGGCAGTGTGATAGACAATACAATTGCAAACTTGAGTTTTCAGGATAAGTTTCAACCACGTCCAGTTGATAATTTGTATGAGGCTTACAACAAAGGAATTATCAGAAATATTAAAACAACAAAAGTTGTTGGAAATATTAATAATCATGGTTACCTGAATGTGTTTATTCGAGGAAGTAATACTAATCAAGCTTGTTACAGATCCCATAGATTTGTTTATGAAGTGTTTCATGGTTTGATTCCTAAGAGCTTTATAGTGGATCATAGAAACGGAATTAAAACTGATAACTGACTCGAGAATATTGATCTTGTAACACAGAAAGAAAATACTAGGCAAGGTAGTGCTGGAATGGTGACAACTCTAAAATTTTAGACCTGTTGTATCATCTAACTCTATTACAAAAGAAGAAATTTTATTTCCTTCAATACGGTCAACGGCAAAAATCTTTAACATTTGCCCAACATCAGCAAAACTCGTTAAAGAATGGTACTACCACATCTGCTCTACCAAAAACAAGCGGAGATAGAATCATCTTTCGATACGAATCAACCGCTATTTAAAATATTTGCCACATAAGTGTTTGTCAGAAAACAATTGATGTATTTGTTTAAAGTTTCCTTATCGTATTTGACTAGGATCTCGCCATATCGACCTCACAATTGCTGAGTAAGATCCAATTATTTTTTTTCTCGTTCTACTAAGAAATGAACTATAACGTTGTTGTCGCCCCAAAATAAGTTTCTTTTAACTGATAAGGATTCACCACAGCTCGAGTAACAAATCTATTTATTATCTTAATAATCAGAACCAGTTGAACAGCTAGCAATTTATTTACAGATCTATACTAAGAAAGTGCTGAACCTTGAAACAACGTGTCCACCTATCAACGTAAATAATACATAAGCTGTAAGTTATGCACAACTTAAGTCTATCGATAATAGAAAGTTATCGCTGACAGGTGGAACATTGACTGGAGATATCAATATGAGTGAGGAAAAAAAAATAATAAATCTGGAAACCAAAATACCCTCCTGCCAAGTTAACTTACACACGGGCTGTAAGTTATTCACAGCTTAGTTAGGTCGATTATAACAAGTTGTCACTAATTGGTGGAACAATGACAGGTTCAATCGACGTGGGCGGGAAATTAATATTTAATACTCATCTCGATAATACAACGTTGACCAATAACTATTTTGTAACAAATGTAAAGTTTGTCAAAGACAACTTATAATAAAATCTGGAGATACGATAATAGGTATGTTAAACATAGGCTCTAATAAAATCATATCGTCGTATAATACAATTGCGCATCCGATCTTACAAATAAACAATATGTGGACGCTGAGATAAGTGCAACATCAGCAAGTACAATTACTACTACGGATGCCGCTCATCTTAACAAAAAACAGGAGACACAATTACAGGTGCGATCGACATGGTTGCCAACAAGGTAACTTCTGCGTATGTACCTGTTGCTTCATCCGATCTGGAAAATAAACAATACGTGAATAGTGTTGTTGCAGGGGAAACAAAACGGGGTTGAAAATAGTGTTAGTCATATTCCACATATTGTTGATGCTGTTAATAATAGTTGGGTTTTATTGCATCTGCATCAATCTATTATTCGAGAAATAATCCGTGTTATGCATTTGCGTTTAAAAGCCCGATAACTGGCGGGTCAGAGTGGACCACAAACGGAGTAACATCAAACCTTTTGATCAAAATTTAGTGTGCAGTGGCGGTAGCAATATGAAAATTTCAATTACGAGGTCGATTAAGTGCTTTTAGCGGACGAATTTAAAATTGGCGATTAGAAGGATCTAACGATAACACAACATGGACTACCCTGTATAGGATATTGATTGGTCATGTTAGTACTTCTCAGCAATATACACTTGATATTAACCACAAACAAATACTCGTATTTCCGGATTTATGTTTTCAACGCGGAGAGTCGATATCCAGGTTTGACGATGTTTCAGATATATAGCAGGGGGGGGGGGGCGAATCGGACATTTTGTCCAATCGTTATTTTGCTTAATTATTACTTTCTGCACTCAGCGGATCCGGTGTAGTCAGCGCCTGGTAAAAAAAAAACGACGACGGTCCATCCTACACGACGGTGACGTCATTTGGTTTAATACACTTTTCTGCGCGCCGATCCCAGTTTTGTCAGCGTCCGGTAAACACAGCGACGACCGCATCGATGTCATTTCCCCCCCTGCTGCTAAGAAGTCATTTACAATGAAAATTAGTTACAACTAACCGAATATTTGGTCAAGTCCGATACGATATCGTGTCCGAGGATCATGTAAATTTATCGTTACAAATCCATGTGGGGTCGACTGAGCATGACTAAAAAAGTTTCGAAAACCATTAAAGTCCATATCACCGCCACACCAAGTTTGCCAGATATTTCGTAGCGTGTGTGTATCAACGCCGTTGAATACAGCAAGAATATTACAGTTGTCTCTGATTACTTTTGGAATCTGAGTGTATCGTTGAGTGACATATATCACGTCGGTGTTTTTATGCCTGCCTCTGGAAAATATCCTAGCTGGGTTTTTTTGATTGTCTAACATAACATCATCGTACACGACTAGATTGTTAACGTCGCCATCAATATCATCAATACCTGGTGCATCATTGATATCTGTAATAAACTCAATAACATTTTTTTTAGCGATCGCTGATGCATTCTCGTTAAAATCTTTCAATACCTCGTAGCATCGTTGATCATCCACGCTAGGGGCGATTAAATACAACTTATCCCACTTCATCCATCTCATTATTAAATTGAGTAACAATTGCGTCTTGCCGGATCCAGATGGTCCGATGATAATCATCCGGATCGAGTTTGGTAACGCTGCAACATGCTTAACTGGTTCTCTTGTTTTAGTCGCCGAAAAATCAATTATATTCATATCTCTATACATAAATTATGGATCTATATTGTGTGAAGTGTAGAGTGCGTACTGGCACAAATGATATGACAACCGTTACAACGAGAAATAACAGATCGGCGCTTACTGGTAAGTGTGTACAATGCGGTACAAAGAAATTTAGATTTATTTCTGCTAGACCCGGGGATGCTTTAAAAAAAAGCGAGGAGGTGATATTGCAGCCAAGTTATCAAAACTCCCCGGAACACCGTGGGCAAAGTATCCAGGAGAAAAGCACCTCCCAGGATATAGCTACTGTGGCCCCGGAACACGATTAGATATCAGACTCGATGACCAAAATCAGCCCAAACCCGGTGAGTATCCAATAAACGCTATCGATAAGGCGTGTCATGCTCATGATGTTGCTTACTACAAAAGTAGCGATCTGCAACAGCGTCATATCGCGGATGTAAAATTAATTCACGCGTTAAATGCTATTCCTGATAAATCATTCAAAGAAAAGTTGGCTTCATGGTTGGTAAAATCGGCTATGAAAGGTAAATTAATGATTGGAAGCGGAGCTTCTCGCGCTGGTAATTGAAAACGCTAGCGTTTATAATAACAACATGGAATCCATCTATTATTCTCCGAGAGGATACTGGAAAGGAAAGGCCGCAATTGGTAAACTCGCAAGCGCTGCAAAGGTAACAAAGGCCACTGCGGCTAATTGGTTATCCAAACAGGCTATATGGCAAATTTATCTACCACCGCCTAAACAAATCAACTTTTCGCGCTTTGATGTCAGCGTACCTAATGAAGTTCATCAGGCTGATATACTATTTCTGCCGCATGACAACGGTTACAAATACGCGCTAACCGTAGTTGATGTTGCGATTCGATATAAACAAGCGGAGCCGTTAAAAACAAAGTCAGCAACTGAAGTAGCCGATGCGTTTGAGCGGATTTACCGAAGGGGTCCTCTGCGCTGGCCAAATCTATTACAAGTTGATCCTGGCAATGAATTTCGCGGTGCTGTTTTATCAAAGCTGAAACATCATAGCGTCGCGATACGACGAGGTCATACTGCGCTACATCGTGATCAGGCAATTGTTGAACGATTCAATCGGACTCTTGCTGAACGGTTATTTGGGTATCAATACGCGAAGGAATTCATCCAAGAAAAACGATCTCGTGAATGGGTTAAAAGGTTGCCAGGTGTAATTGCAGCGTTAAATAACGAGATTACCCGAGCAATCAACATGAAGCCCAGCGACGCGATTAAAAAAAAGTATATACCCGGAAGATCAAAAATAGATAGCGTTTCCAAGCCGATTCTCGGCGATGTCACTGTTAGATATTTATATGAACCAGGAGAACTTGAAGGCGGCAGAGCAAGAGCTACTGATCCTATTTGGAGTGTTACCACGCATAACATATCAACGATAACACGATCAACTGGTAGACCACCGATCTATAGACTGGATTCAACTGCCCCACAGCGCGGATTTACACGCGAGCAACTACAAGTGATACCTGACGATACTCAATTACCCCCACGTGGCCTTAACTAGCGCCGTTGCGTCTATTGCACTCAAGACAAGTTAACCTCACATTGTTTTTGACATGACCGAGACTGTTATCGATCCTGTCCACGGTAAATTGGCGAGCGTCTTTATCCGAATAACGCCAACGCATTACACAATTGCAACTCGCGCAGTGATTATTCTGTTGTTGTCGTAACGCAATTATTAATTCGGCATCAATATAAAAACGCCGCTGTTTTTTTTATCCTGTTGGCGGTAACCCGAGAGTTTTCTATCAATGACGCTTGCATCGATGATGTCATCGTTGTCACTGGCTTCGTCAATAACAATTCTTCGAAGCTGATTCATTCTCCGTACTCTGGACACTGCAAGATAGACTAGATTTGACCATTCGATGCGATTATCAACTATCCAAACAATTGTGTCCGTGATAGTCAATCCCTGCGAGGAATGTATTGTCGTTGCGTATCCTAGCGTCCACGGGGATTTATCAGCACGTAGCGCGTCCTCGACGACGCTGATATCAACGAGCACAATATCATTCAGCACAAGAATTTGTTTTTTTGTCCCTGACGCTGTCGGGCCCGGGATTTCAACTTCAATGTTCTGCCGCCGTGTCTCCGCGGGTCTATAACACAACGGCACTGGACGCGTTGGAAACTTTTCCTTATGCAACGTAAACAACTTCCGCTGAAGCGTGTCTCTGACTATCTTTCTACTCGCTACAATCAAATCGTTTGGTCTCCATGTTTCCCAGAATTCATTTAACGGCGTTTCCGGAATCACCTCGCGGATTATTTCACATTGAACTCTATCCGGCTGTAATCTGATTAATTTTTTAACCTCGCGCAGTTGTTCATCAAGTGCTCGGTAATCAGTATCGGTTTCTTCATAATAGTCCACAAAATTCTTTAACCAATCATGTGGACCCTCGCCGACAAATGGTGGTGGTTGGCCATGGTCGCCACACATGATTACCGCTGTATTCGCGCGCAGCAACCACTCAAGAAACATTTGTAAAGTATCTAACGAAACAGTACATATCTCATCCTAGATGATAACCTCAGGAATAAATTTTTCCCCCATTCGATCAGGAGTCCACTCACCGCCGCTGTATCGAAAAAAGCTGTGATAAGTAACGGCGTCAACATTTCGTTGTTTTATCTCTCGCGCTAGTCTATGGGTCGGTGTAAGCACGATTATACTTGCCCGCGTTTGAAATAATTCAATTGCCCGAGTCGTCTTTCCTGACCCGCCACAGCCGCTTAAATAAACTGTTTTGTGTCTACAAATTGGATCAGAACACGGTGGTGCATTAGACCATTCTGACAATTTATCACCGCGTAAGTAATTGTTTTCAACGGTGACATTTGCTGACGGGGAATAATCGCGTCGTATTTCATTTTTAATTCTCCATATACCCCAACTCTCGTCCGGACTAGTAAACTCGGCTAAGTTTCCCTTGTACTTTACGTCTATGTAAAATGAATCAATTGCAACTCTAACCGCGGTGTCGGGGAATCTATTTACCATCGAGAATAAATTGATAGCGGCGTAACCCAGCATAGACGCCCTCAAATGTGGATATGCCGGGCTGTCTCCATCGCTGTAGGTAACAACTGTACCCAACTTTGTTCCATTGGACAAGAAAGCTGTTTTGCAGTTCACGTATCTATTTTTTGCCACTGCGTCCTTGATTACGAAATCATATTCTGCGTCATCTATAATCAGCCGTGAGCAATATCGTTTGTAGTCGCAGTTTTTTCCACCTTGTGTGAACTTACCAATTATTCTTCTACCGAGATCTTTTGCCTCGCGGTTTCGTTGGTTGAATATCTTTTTGGACCATTCGATGATATATTCCTCGTCGGCATCAATGTGTTTTCTCGACTCGTCAATTATGCTATCTAGACGCTCTGGTTCTGGTAACCAGACTTCAGTCTGCGCCCGATATGATATAATCGCGTCACTGACAATCAACGATACAAGCATGCTACAATCAATCATATACCGTAGCAGCGCTATTGGCAGCCACTTCTTTTCAGCCATGTGTTTACCGATCCAAATATAACAACAGCGATGAAGTCCTGCCGCGAATTCAAATGATACTATGCGAGCGAATCCGGTTAAATCAAAATCAGGCAGTGGTCCATTAATAGCAACACGAGTCATTTCATGTCTGGGGTGTCCAAATCGTTTGAAATACTCAGCGGCGGATCCATACCCGAGAAAACTCGCTGGATAACAGGCAACCATATCAACGGAAATCATAGCGTCGCGGTTGTATTCAGTGTTCCATAGTCCACCGTGATAATATTCCAAACAACTGGATTGTACATCCGGTAGAAATTCCTTGCGCGTTGGTCTCCACGCATTTTTCCTTGCTGCAACATGAGCCGCAACCGATGGAATCGTAAAACAATTTGTTAGCAGTTGTTCATCATGCTCTTCAAATTCCATGGCGGTTTTTTTCATCTTGTTGTGAAACGCTTCAGTGCGATATAATTCGCCGTTTGGTCTTACAAACTGATCAAAGGTATCCATGTCGTTTTCAGCGCTGCGAAGTAACCACACTGATACAGGGTCATTTTTACACAAGCAAGCAATAGCATCAAATAGTTTCCTCTCCGCGAGAAAACTATCCTCTCCCAGGAATTCCCCGGGGATATACTTTACTGTTCTATCCCGTGGAAATATTGTGACCGCGGGCGTCCACGCGTGTTCGTTATGATCAATAATTTTGATTGGGGCTCCCTTTGATTTATACTTTGATTCATATAATACTTCACCGGTTATCGTTGTAACGGTTATTGGAAATCTCAGCGACGTTTCTAATTTCGCTATGTCGCTGATGGTTGCTCCTCGCTCGCGCACTGTCTCCTCCCATTGGTTTATTTTACTACGTCGTAAATCAGTCAATTTGTTTCCTCGACACGCATTTGTAAAATGCTCTATTACTCGTTCTGCTACACAATTTATCCCCGTTGACTGTTTCATCGGCGCTAGTTTTCCGATATCAGGTTTCTTATTTAACGGGTATATTCCATAGACAACTGCTGTTTCAGGATACGCTCGTTCATAGTATGGTCTGTCAATTCCGGTTAACAGCCCTGGCTTGGAGTCGCGGCTAACAATGACTGTTTTCTTATCGCTGAGAACCGGTTCAAATTTAGTACGTATGATCCAATTACCTGATTCCACCCGGACAATGAATTTTACTCTGAAGAAATACCTTTTACCGTCAAGTTGTGATATTATCGTTGCTGCGCGGTTGTCGTTCATGGTAGCATCAACAACGCCATCAATTCGAAATGTTGACCAACTATGAGATGCACCATCACGCTTGAATTCATTGATACAATCGCGTATTTTATTTAACAGGGTTCTATCGTTTATTAACGCTTTTGGTGCGTCCTTGAGGACTCTATCGAGATTAAACCTAATATTTTTCCAGGGCTTAATTGCTGCTAATCTCTCGAACTCCTCCATATAATTAAAACAAGTATTTAAATGAAAGAATATAGTATAATGAATCACTGCAAATGGTTGATGATTGGGTCGACAACCCCGTGCAATAAATCATGTAGAGGTGAATTCTGCGGGTATCATTTACAAAGCGTTCGTAATGGTTCTCTTGGCCCCCTACCGTGCTTGGTTTGCCACGTTGGTGTAAGAGGAAAATCGCAATTATGTATCAATTGTGGCGGAAAGCGATACAGGGAACTAAAACGCTATTATGACAAGCGAATAAAAAATGCCGTCATTGACCCCACCGCAGACTTCGTCATCAAAACTCCTCAGGACTACATTGCAAGGTTTATAATTAAACCAAATAATGAATTAGACAAGTAGTAGTATTATACAAATGAACCAAGAATTTCAGCCGCATCCCGTCCTCGTTAATTACGAGGCATCTCGCGACGGCGTTGTTAGAAATTGTAGACTGAAGAAGCCGGTTGGATGGAAAAATAATCACGGATACTTGATGTTTGGTGCCGGAAAGAAGAAGTATTATGTTCATAGGGTGGTATTTGAAGCATTCAACGGATTAATCGAGGACGGTCTCGTTATTGATCATATTGATGGATGTCCTCAAAATAATTCTCTTATAAACCTGCAAGCTATCTCTCAGAGTGAAAATAGTAAAAAAGGCCAAACTGGTAAATGCTCAAAAAAAGCAAAAAGCGTAAAGTCATTTGATACAACAACTCACGAGGAAAAAATATTTCAGTCGATGAATGAGGCAGGAAAATATTTCGATATTTTTAGAGCCTCAATACAATTTGTTGCAGAACGAGTATATCAAACAGCGATCTCAAAAAAGACGGGTCACAGAATTCGATTTTCATATGTAACAGAAATCAGCGAGTGACAAGGTCACCGTGACGAAGTCACCGTGACAGTGCGAACGCTACAATAAATTGTCTCTTCCGGAAGAAATTCCGGAAGAAAACGAATTATCCTACGGTTTCATCGAATGTTAACACACCTCGGGATTGATACGCGGGGTTCATTTTGTAAAATATTTTTTTTTTTATTTAAAAATAAGATGTTTTATAAGAATATGAATATCGAAGACATCAATAATATATTAACCGAGATTTTAAAATTAGAAAATCAAGGAATTGAATTATCTGATAAGCTTGATAACCAAAAAATATTGTCCGATTATGAAATTATTAACGAGCAATCAAAGAAAGGTCGATATACCTTGCCACGCGAGTATTCTTTTATAAAGCGATTACAATATACGATCAATGAAAACTTGTATGGCAATGACGTAAATGCATTTATTGGACTATTTACTGCCGTTGAGACAGTACGAAAAAAACTCGGACAGGCTTTTGAACGACGTCGAGAAATCTCTAATAAAATTAAAAACATTAGAAGGATTATAGACGAAAACTCCCTGGAGCCCCTGGGACATATCCCCGACACACTCGGCGGGAAATTAGAAATTACGGAGCAATTGCAATAATGGTAGGCGAATCACTTACTACTCGGCTAGCCAGAGAGCGGCTAGTAGCGCTTAAAAAGTTCATACCGTTACGAGACAGGGTCCGAAAACAACTTCAAACGCGGCAACAACTACAAACTGATTTTGCTGTTGGAAGCGAACAGCTCTTTGCTCCGGTAACTAAAGCGACCAAAGATGTTACGGCGGCAACTGTGCCCGTCCTCGGTGCGCTTGAAAAGATAGCGGCTCAGACCGAGCAAACAAAAAAGTCTCTGGAAACACTCCCTGCTAAAATAGCGGTTGCTACAACACGGAGGCCGCCACCACTCGCTATAACGGACCCACAAGAACCTTATATTACAATGGCCGACGAGGAAGAACTAGGCGCCACCGCAAGAGAACCAGAAGAAGAAATACCGGAGGAAATACGGAAAGAGGGGAATATACCCCGTAATGTTCTTAAAAAGAGCACAATAGATCAAATCAGAGCCTTCAGCGATGAAGAATTGATTGATTTTACTGCCGTAAATTTTGCTAAGGACACACGAGATGAGCATATCAATAGCGGCTACGAGAAAAATATAAGGTCGTTAAAGGACTGGACAAGAATAGTGTATTTGGCAAGTAAACATAAAAATGAATTACCACCGCGTGATAATAATTATATAATATTCCACAATAAAGTAAAAAGTGAAAGACCAAAACACGGAAAAGGATACTCTGTTGGTAAAGAATCCTACGGCGTTACTTGTCCTGGTAATGTTCTCAGTGATATATCACGGCTAGAAATACTAATCGGAGGAAAACGAGCCGGAAATAACTCTCCGGAAATAATCAATGAGGCCGCTGATATTTGCAGGCGGTTATTTGCCGGTGGTATCATGGACATTAATGCATATCGAACGCTCATTGACGAGTTAGTGGATGATTAAAAAAATTATAAAATTGTCGTTTTTTGTCGGTTTTTGGTCGTTTTTTGTCAGTTTTTGGTCGTTTTTTGGTCGTTTTTTGTCAGTTTTTGGTCGCTTTTGGTCGTTTTTTGGTCGTTTTTGGTCGGTTTTTACGGGTGAAAACCCCAGGAAATCATTTAGAGAAAATCGATGTTTTTTACCAAAAACCGGCAAAAACCGACAAAAAATCGACAAAAAACGACAAAAATTGACAAAAATTGACAAAAAACGCGGATTTTTACCGCCGATGAAAACCCCAGGAAATCATTTAGAGAAAATCGATGTTTTTGACAAAATTTATGATTCGGTGGTGGGGAGGGGGGTGATCAACCACTAATTGGAAAACACTGGTGTTTTTTATAATAAAGATGATTATACACTACAACCATGATAAACCAGTCAGCGTCTACGTGGTAAACTCACGATTGCCCGTATACCGCGCGTGGTACGGAGACGGTCTCGGTAGCACCATTGCGGGGTTATTTACAAGAATGGCTCCAAAAGTGGCGCCGTTAGCCAAACAATTAGGAATGAAGGCTATTGATGTTATTCGTGATAAGGGTATTAGTGCTATTGGAGATGTCGCCGGAAGGGCGTTTTCTGCAGCAAAGGACAAACTAATGTCGTTGGTAAAATCCAAAGGATTTTCACGAAAAAGAAAACAGAAACCACCGGTGATGCCATCAACGACAGTGATGCCTGCAAATGTCAGTAAAGTAATAAATAACGCCGTGGAAGAAAAACTAGCGTCGTTGGTAAACAATAATCAAGATGACATCGCAAACATAATAGCGGGAAGTGGTTTAAAACGACGACGATGATTTAGATGCATCAGCGTATTATTAAATAAAATGTTTAAACGAACAGCTGACCCGGCGTTTGATATGGACGCACCAGTGCACAAGGATGATTCTGTCCGTAATTATCAATTTTATTCCTATCATGCAGTACAACCCAACATACGATCGCGAATTGAACTTCAAGTCCATGATACCAGTAAATATTTTTTACCGTGTGAAGCGTTTATTGAAATCGAAGAAGAACTTGTAACAGAGGCCGATACTCCTGCTGTACCAGCACCGTATCCAGATGATACCAAAGTTGGCTTAGTCAATAACGGCGTAATGGCGCTATTTGAGAGGGCAAAATATCTCATTGACGGGCGAGAAATTGAATCAATAGAACGTGATGTTGATGTTGCTACAACAATAATCGGGCTAGCAAGATATTCCGACGATTATACAAGATCAGCGGGTCCATCTATGATGTTTGCAAAGGATACTAGAAACACTGCTGGAAACTCGCAATTTGTGGTAAGACGACCAAGAAATAATGCTGATAGCGCTAACGCTAATGTTGAGAATATGATTATAAACAGCGATCCTAATTTTAACATCGGAGCTGCAACACGCATATCAATGTTAACAGGGCCGCGTAGATCTTTCTCATGCGCGATTCCACTGCATCATATATTTGGATTTTGTAGGAACGTGCGAAAAGTTATCTACGGAGCAAAGCATACCGTGGTGCTTGTGCGAAAAGGTGATGATAGAAATGCAATTTGGAGAATTCCAGCGGATCTTGCGAATCCAAATAATGACTCTGGTAAAGTCGTTTTAACTAAAATATTATTGTGGATGCCAGTAATGACTCCATCCATTACCACAGAGGCACGATTGCTATCCTTTATGGAGCAAGGAGGAAAATCATTACTAAGTTGGCTAACAACAACAACAGATACTAAGCAATCAAATATCAATGGTATATTTACATGGAACCTGGCATCACAACAAGGCATTTCGGCTCCGCGTCATATATTTGTTGCGTTGCAGGATATGACGAGAGCTGATAATCAACTATCCAGCCATATGATATTTGATCGATTAGGCGTTACTGACGTCTCGCTGAGAATAAACGGCCAGCAGGAACCATCTGAGGATATACAACTTAATTACGGTCAAAACCATATTGCACGCGTGTACCATCGGTTGCTGTCGTATATGAGTCGTGATCAAAACGTCGACACTGGTTTGCAAATATCACAACATGATTTCAAAGAACTATATCCGATCTATTACTTTTCGCTGGAACATCTTGATTTAACAAGACAATCCGTCGTTGATATACACTTCAGAGCTAATGTAACTCGCGGCGTTATTGCCGATTATAGAGCGGTTGCTGTCATTCTCAGCGATAAATCAATGCTGTTGGAAGGCGTTGGTGGACGAATGAGAATCGTTGATGCGCCAGTGGAAAACATGTAATTGAAAACATAAACGCGTTTACAATAAAAATGTCGTATAATGTTGTCGGCGTAGAGTTGACCGATGGTCAAGTCAAGAAATTACGATCAAAGTCGGCTAAACAATGTGGAACCACAATAACGTTAAAGCCGTCACAGATGGCAGGTGGTAATCATAAGATATCGTTGACGGCGCGTCAAATAAAACATTTCAATGATGCGATGAAGAATAAAAAGGGTGTTCAAATAGATTTTTCGGCCGCAGCGATTAAAAACATGGAAAAGACCGGTGGGATATTTCCGCTGTTAGCTGCGATTCCAGCGTTGATTGCCGCGGCGGCCCCAGCAGTGGCGAAGGCGGCGGCGTTGGGGGCCGTTGGTACCGCGGCGGGAATGGCATTGAAGAAAGCAACCGGGAAAGGCTATAAAAAAAAACGACCCATAGCAGGAAAGGGTCTAAGACTACCGGGAACCCCGTATTCATGGTACTCGGGGAAGGGTCTAAGACTACCGGGAACCGTTTATTAACTCCTATGTCTAATTTTGATTTAATAGATGCCGCAAACGCGTTAGCGGTAAAAAACTTCAGAGGTGTTTTTATGAGGGATCAATTACCGACAAAACCAAGGAATATTGAAACCGGTATAATTAACCTCGATAAATCCTCTGGAGCGGGAACTCATTGGGTTGCATACGCAATTGATCCGCGTGCGATCGTCTATTTTGATTCATACTGGTTAGCCCCGCCAAACGAGTTCATGCGGTATATCCGGGCGTGTTCAGCCCCGGTTTTTTATTCCACGCTGCCAACACAATAATTAAGTGACCCACCGATATGCGGCCGTGAGGTATTGAACGTACTCGCGGCGATTTCATCATCGCGGAAACCACCTCATGTGCTTGTAAACGAATACACTAGTGGGGTCGTAGAGGCCCGGCGGGTTAATTAAAAACACTGGGTTTTTTTACAATAATAATGATTGATATTTGGGGACGACCGGTTTCGGCGCTGAAAAAACCCACGGAAACGCTCGCCACCGATGATATAAAAAAACTAATCGAGGATGAAATCGCTGATACGTTAAATTTAACCAGTGTTGACCCGGGCGAAATAGTTGTATTTCAAGACCGCCAGGGTAAATTGAAATCCAGTAATGTGTCGCTGAATGACGTTTTAATACGACAGCGTGATGCCGCCGAGAACACTATCGTGTTGTATACCGATGACGGACGACTTAAATCAGGTGAATCCATCTTGACGATAAATGGAAAAATAAGTACACTTGGCGACAATTATATATCCGTGTCGGATTCGTTAAAAAATTTGTATGATAAATTTAACGCGCAAGCAAATCAGTTCGAGGGGATACAAAAGTCTGTCACCGATATACAACTCACTACTGCTAGTTTTTTGGGAACCCCGACGGTAACCGAACCGAATCTTGTGGGGATAAAAAATACTATTTCGGAGTTTACAACGCTGTCGGGCCAATTTTACATGTTACGAAAAAATTTTAACAGGGCTGATAACACCATTGATAAATTCTTTGGTAAAAAAAATACCAGACCGGAAGAAATTACAATAACTATAAATGATATCACTGCGTATGGACAGGAAATAGAAACAATCAAAACTGATGTTGAAGCGAACAAAAGGAGTGTAGACGCGCATAAACGGGAAATAGAAACAATCAAAACTAATGTTGCAACGAACGAAAGGGGTTTATACGTGCATATACAGGAAATAGGAACAATCAAAACTGATATTGCAGCGATTAACAACAGACTATTGGATGTGATAAAAATAAAAATAAAAATCCCTCATGAAAACACCATCAACTCGGTATACACAATTCGGCATGGAACATTCGCTTGGACTCCTACACAGGATATAGTAAAAATCACCGCAACCGTCAAGGGTATTTATCGATTGACACTGGTTTCAATGATGCAGTTTAATATATCATCGTCGAGTTCATCCGGGTTTAACAATACAATATCAACAATTATAGACAAGGACGCAACTGAACCGTTTACAATTAGAGCCGTTGATAAAAATTTAACCAGGGCAAACATTACATGGTATGTGGAATTTGTAGCGGATCTAAGTAATTAAAAACACTAGCTCTTTTAAAATAAAAATGACCACCAAGGTAATTGAATCAGAGGTATCACCGACGTCACATCAATATCGATTCAATACCGTAAAAGAATTCTCCGCGAATTTGAAAACTCTTTCCGAACAATACCGTGTAAAAATAAAAAAATACCGCCGAAAAATAACCACCATCGACGCGGTCGTGTACTCGGTGTCGGGTATAGTAGCCGGTACCGGTGTTATTTTATCCACGGTGACCATGATAGCCCCGATCGCTGTTCCAATCGCTATCTCCGCGGCGACAACAATTGCTGGAGTCGCCAACGCAATCACTAGAAAGATATCATCGTGTTCTCAGAAAAAACTCAACGAGTATACAGTAAAACATCAAATAGTATCCGACGCGTACTCGAAATTATCCGGGTTGATCTCGTTGGCGATAGATAATTCGTTTATATCCGATGCTGAATTCTCCACGATGGTCCAGTTGTATGACTCCGCGATGTCAAAAATCGAGGATTTTCAACTGGAAGCTGGAAACCACGTGGCTGAAACAACTTCAATGGGCTTAAAACATTCTCCTGAAACAACTTCAATGGGCTTAAAACATTCTCCTGAAAACAAGCAGGTTGTTAATATTCGGTGTTGAAATTAAACACTAGAAACGACGAATAATAATAATGTCGCTGAACCCCGAAGGGTTTCAATTGCTTCAACGGATCGCGGAGAACACCACTCCGGTACAAACAAATATGATATCGATAACATCAACGAAGCCAGAATTCAGTGTAAACTTCCCTTCTCCGATTCCAGTAAAGGAAATAGCGCTGGCAAAATTGCGAATATATCACAGTTGGCCTAATATCCGAGCGGAAGCATTTAACGGACAACAACCTAATAACTCGCTGGTTTTTGCATGGACAAATAAACCCGATGGGACCCCAGACGGGAAGGAGGTTACAATACCAACTGGGTCATACCAAGTAGAACAAATCAATAAAGAATTTCAACGCAGGATAAAATCGATCACAGGAAAAGAATCAAAAATCGATATTACGTTTCATGAACCGACGTTATCGTCGACGATTGAAATAAGCACACCGGGGTATATGGTTGATATTTATAATAGTTCAATAAGAACCATACTAGGTTGGCCCGAGAATCCACCTAATGGAATCCCCGCGGACTTGCACACGAATGCGCAATCGTATCATGAAATTATTACCAGTTATCTGGATGATTTGTCTATTATGAAAAGCATATTATTACCCAGTTGGTTTATATTTCAAGACAGGAATGCCATGCAGTGGTATTTTCAGTATAAGGAAACTCCTGAATCGTTCACCAGACTCACAGTTAATTTAAATGATATCACTAATGCTTTTATCGAGATTAATCATAATTACCAATTGCAACTAGAACAACTACGGAAAACAAAAGCACGAAAACACGTTGAGGTGTTAAATCAACTTATATCAGACATGGAATATATCAATGAACGAATCGTTAAAATGATATCCGATAACAGCGATGGTAATAAACAAAAATTCCTAACCGAATATAATATCACAGAAGCCGATTTACCCGATTTCAAGTTTCCAGGATACAACGCGCCAGAACTAAGAAAGTCTCTTAATGATTTTCTCGGTCCATCAACTATCCTCAGACACGATAACGGAGATGGTGGTAGGCATATTGCTCCATACAACGTAAATATCGCATCGGTGATAGCAATCAATCTAGTGTGTGATGTTATCGAAGGGAGTTACCAGGTAGATACCAAGCAATCAAATCAAGCTCAACAGGGGTATATCCTTTATTCATTTTCACCAACGGCCCCTCCCGGATTCTTAATCGTTGAGAGCCCGATTAATCCGGTCTATATGCGATGCCATAATCGGTTTTTAACGAGAATTAATTTTAGACTTACCGATCAGTCAAATAACCTAATTGATCTACAAGAGGAGGAGTTAGTGATCACTCTGTTTGTAAGATCATTGTAAATAACCACTTAGCAGCAGGGGGGGCAATGACATCGACGCGGTCGTCGCTGTGTTTACCGGACGCTGACGACGCTGGGATCGGCTCGCAGAAAATGTATTAAACCAAATGACGTCACCGTCGTGTAGGATGGACCGTCGTCGTTTTTTTTTTACCAGGCGCTGACTACACCGGATCCGCTGAGTGCAGAAAGTAATAATTAAGCAAAATAACGATTGGACAAAATGTCCGATTCGCCCCCCCTGCTGCTTATATACATAGTGACGATTTAATGTGATTGTAATATATAATGTCTGTATCGATCAGAGTCGCAAAAGATTTGTATAATATTATACTAAACCCGAAAACAGATCAAAATAGCTAGAACCAGAAAGTGTTGAGGAAGCAAGAATGGTAAATATAATTTCGCGAATGAAAAAATTAACTTTAGATTCACCCGGCTTAAATGAGAACAATGACTACTTTGTTAAAGTTGCAGGAATGAAAGGCCCACAACTGAAATACGCAATGAGAGACTTTAATATAATTAGTAAATACTGTCCTGTGAGTGACTGTGAGGAATAACGATTAAAGGTTGAAATCTTGCTGGCAAATACGTTGTTTGAGCTAAATAAAGAAAATCTTTTGACGATCGACAAATCTAACCTTGTAAAAACAAAATCTCCTGGTGGTAAAAAAAAACTGAGCAAGGGCGACTACAAAAAGTTCAAGATGAACTTGACAAAGTAGCTGAAATATGGAAAAATAAGTTTCTTAAAAATCTCAACCTCCGAGACACATTTGCTAAACGTCGAATATTTCGTGTACTCGGTATGGACTACCCGGACAAAAAGACGTTGGAAATGGTAACTTACCGTGTTGATGCTAACCTGCTTACAACAGCATATCTAGTTCTAATATACTCTGTCGCCGGTGATAAAAAAAAGAGTATAACGTATATCAAATTAATGCTGCACTAAACGCAATATCAGAAACTGAGCATAAAATTCAGTCATATGATGATATTTTATCAGGAGCTTGACGATACTACAACTGTAGAACCTAGTGTTCATGAAGATTATGAAATATATATTAGTTCTTAGAAAAGTGCGTTAAAAACTATTTAAAAAAAGAAGCTGGAAAGCTGCTCACAGAGTTTAAAAAAAAAGAAATATAAAAGAGTTGATTGCTGGATACCTAAACCTACCCTTCAATTGCATAAATTTGGAAGAAGCAAATATTATAGGTCTTTTGAGTTTTGTAACAGCATCTGCATTTTTCAGGCAATATCTAGTACTTAACCTTTTAAATTTGGATAGCTATGTTATGTTGTTAGTTATAGCAGATATAATGATATCTCATCTGAAATGAATGATAAGTACATATATTTTCTTGCTGATCCTGTTAATAGTAAATTTAGTGCTCTGGTTGATAACGCTGCTGCTGCTGAGAATACCTTTACTACATCAGGTGAAATAATTACTGAAACAGTTTCATAATGATAAAAATTAAATTACTGACGTCAATCATATTTCATCAGGTCTCCCCGACAACGACAGGGATGAGCTGATCAAATAAATACTACAAATCCTATCATAAGAAACTTTACTGCGTCAGACGTGCCAGAACATATTACAGCAATATAATATGCATGCTAAACTACATTCCAATGTTACTTACAACAAGTGGAATAGCATCAACATGACGAAAAGCAAATCCAAAACTGCTGATTATATCAGGAACAGGTATTGTATTTTCAGCAATAAACAAAAAGGTCTGGCCAAAATACGAGAATAAAAATATTTCGTGTAAAATAACAATAGCACCTTATAATAAAATTTTTAATGAACTTCGAGCTCTCAGAGGTGAGAAGTTTATTATGTTAGATCTGATACAGGAATTGCGAGTCAAAGACAGTTTGCTTGTTGATACGATATCGAACAGAGTTTTGAAATACGAGAAACGATATTTAGTAAATTTTATGTGGAAAAAATATAATAAAAACCGCAGTAGTCTTGTATAAGAGGTGTTTCTGAGCCCAACCCCTATTTTATTTGATGACGATGATAAGTTCCTTGATAGGTCCTCGAGTTGGTAATCGACTAAGAAATCGATTTTGTTACCTCCACAAAATTGTTTTCAAATATGTTTAGACTAACCGGGGGGTAAATATCATGCTGTCGTCCAAATTCAGAATAGGGGTTTGGCTCAGAAACCCCGTCTAAAAGACTACTCAGAGGAACGCTGGACATTGATGGCTCAACACACCTGAGATGACACGGATGGACCCAATTTAACCAGAGAGTAACAGGATTAGGGAACACGTTAGTTAATTTAACCAGAGAGTAACACTATTAGGTACAAGGTTAAGACCACTATAATGGATATAATGATATTGTTTTATGTAATAAATGCATTTCTGGACTTGTGTTGGAATATCGAAAACTTTATTTAAAAAAATATACATTTAGCTTTTCATTTGTTTCTTATTGTATGAATTTTCAACATAATGTTGTTTTTGCCAAAAATAGATATGTCGAAAGAATATTTTCACAAGTTTTTTTGATATAGTTAAACTATCCTTGTGAATAGAGTATAAAGCTTGGTCGGAATTTAGAAGCTGTAACTGCATTTTTCAAGACACATTTAGTAAAGGGAGGTATAGAGTTAATAATACGCAGTGATTTGCAAGACTGTAATGCATCGCTCATTTCTCTCATTTTACCAAATGCATTTCCAACAAGGGACTTCTATATTTGTTATATCTCACCCTAGAGTTTATGACGATCCTATAGAAATGGAATTATTTTTTTTTATTTGTTGAGAAGTTAGAATAAAACAGACATTTTTTTTTCAAGACGCTGGTTTTATGCTCGTTGGAGATTTTAATGATCGCATAAAGGATGTTCTTGTCTGTTTTCCTGAATATACTTCGGAAAATATTTTAAACGTATCATGTATGATTGCGATATCTTTGCTCTGTCACGTAATACTGTAAATCACGCAACAGTTTTGTCTTTGCTTTTGTACAAAAGAGCAACATTTTTAATATACATGTACTTAATGGTGGGCTTTTCAACTTTAAGGATCGAAATGGTACATGCATTACACCAAGGCAGCAGTAGTGTGCATTATGTTGTAGTCTTTACAGAGTTGTGTCCCATGAAATTAAACTTTGGCATTGATGACATGGACGAAAACTCCTATTTTCATATCTATTGTAGCAAAATTGTATTTATAAATTAAACGATTGTAGTAAAATAGATCCGGATACAAGAGTTTATGTATCAAATGAACGTGTCAGTGATTATAATGCTGGCGATGACGACGAAGACGATGACGACGATGATGATCGGAAATTTTTTCGATTTACACAATTTGGTAATCTTTTCTCAAGCTTTTTTGAGCAGACATTTAATAAACACGCACAAGACTTAATCCATTTGAACAGACAAATACCGAATATACTCAAGGCTTTACCAGTTTGACCAGACATTCACTGAGCATGCTCAAGATTTAACCAACTTGAGCAAATATGTACTTAACATGTTCAAGACTTAACCAATTTACTACATTTAACTATGAACGATTATATCAAAATTCTGCCCTTATAGAAGGGAATTTGTGTTGAAATGCGTTTCACTGCAGAAGTTACAAACCCCATATAGGATATAGACTGTGATCAAAATTCGCAGGAAGAATTTCAGCTTTTAAGAAAATACAGATTTACCAACCAGACTATTCGTCAAAGACGAATGCGTTTACAGAAGAAGCTCATTTGAAGGGTCTGGTCAGTTTAAAACGTCACGATATGAAGAGTCAATGACAGATCAACTTGTATAACCTAGAAATGATCTTAGAACATTCAAGTATTGAAGGGAAAAGGCTAGAACATATTCAGCGCAAGAAAACGACCGGTCCGACTATTATAAACTCTAATCGGGCTGAAAATAGATAAGACCATTTAGGTATTGCGAGTTATGGCAATTTTTGTAATTGAATAAACTAATTGTCAATCAAGAAACTGATAAAGTTCACTCTGAAAAATGAATCAAGATCCCAACAAGATTCATATCATTTCTTACCAATGATTATTACCAAAAGTCGTTTCATTTTTTCTTGTGCGTTTCATTAAAAATATCAAAAACTGGTGAATTTCCAAAGCATTAGTCAACACGTATAATATGTCTGATATTGAAGAATGGTAACATGAAGGACCCAAACAATTATAGGGTAATTTCCATTTTAGAAACATTCTGTAAAACATTGTATCTTTTAATAAACTGTTATAAAGTTGGGCAGAAAGCTATAAGTTATTAGATGAGTCCCTAGGTTAGCTTTATAAAGCACTCTAGTACGTGTGATAATACATTCAATTTGCATGCACTTGTTCATAAGCTTGTAGAAATGTGATTCTGGCGCTAAATTTACTATTTATTTGTCGATTTGTTTTAAAGCTTTATATCATTTACGACATAATAAGCAATGCATTTTGTTGTTGTTGAGAACGGTATTGATGAATATATTTTACAAGTTTTAAAGAATATATATTCTTGTTTGAAATGTTATGTGCGAACACAGAATGGACTAGGCAGGTATTTTAATTGCAGTGTGGGAACAAGATATGGTTGTTCGAAAATGACGCTATAATATGCCTGAGATCACAAACAAATAAGGAATTTGGTAGAAAGATTAATAATGAATGGTCTTATATCTTAACTGGATCTTAAAGAATTCAAAATATTGATTATGTTGAAAGATTTGAACGAAATGAACAAGTTAAATGAAATTATTTTTGAGGAGTGGAAGTATAAAGAAAGCATGTCAGACAAAATGATATTGAAAAACAAGAGGTGCTGAGAAGTGAGTAAATGAGAAAATTTGTATCAAAAAGTGAAATTGCAAATTGTACTTCAACAGAAGATTGAACTGATAAAATTTTAAGCTTCTCCCATATTATGCATGCACTTTGTATTCAGCAAGTATTAAATTGGTTTATCCGGTGATTAACAACGTGCGGTTGAATATTAAGAATGAAAATTCGATTGATACTATATTTGTGAACTTAATGACAGCGACGACCTCATTCAATTCCGCCTGATCTAAAATTATTCATAATTTTATGAATTTAAATTTCTTCTGGCGTAGGATCAATATATATTAGTCAAGGAAATAGTGCGTCGGTACTTCTTCGATTGCATGATATATCAACACGTAAAGCAACGGACCTATTTTCAGACTGTTGTGATTCGACACAAAGACATACTACTACACAGGAAATAGTACGTCGGTACTTCTTCGATTGCATGATATATCAACACGTAAAGCAAAGGATCTATTTTCAGACTTTTTTTGATACAACACAAAAACATACTACTACACGGTGCCTTGCAAAAAGAAATGCAGGAATAGGAGAAGAAGAATTTGCCATTAGTTTTAAAATATTTTAAATATAAAATGGCTACATACGATTTTTATCTTAGCACGATAAGCGAGATAGAAAAAATCCTCAGGGAAAAATAGAAAAACAAAGGATGATACATTTAAACTATCAGTCTGCGGCTAATATTGATGAATGGTAGCAGTTCTTTCGATTGTAACCATAGGCACTGGTGCTGCAAGGATAGTGTTAGGCGGAAAGGTGGTAGACCTTGCATCATATGTTACTCTTGAGGCTGTTAATGTAGTTGTTAGTCTTAATAATAGTAGAAGATTATTGGTTAAAATTGCTGTTGAGATGCAAGAATTTTAAAATCTAAACATAACATAATGAAATTCACACCTATACTGAGAAAAAAATTAACTCCGTAAGTAATAAGGAATCGCAAATATTCGATGATGAGGAAACAGAAGTCGACGAGTTTTAGCGGAGTTAAGGATGAATACAACAGATTCATAATTCATAAAAGGCAACTTCAGAACCGCTCAAATCAGATCCATCGCGCTTACGCAAGAAGTTTCAACACTGTCAGTTATGATGACGAAGTCGACAAACCCAGAACCAGAGATTGGAAATAGTCACAACCAATAAGACCTACACCGAAACAACCCGAGGTGCTGACACAGTGGATGTTTACTTAGCGGCTCGCATAGACCAGCGCCAGTTTTACGTAGCATCTGTACGCTCAGAGTCGTCGACACGTAACACGCTAGAGGCGCAACGCTGGTGACCATCGGCTCTGCTAAAAACATGTGTGACCGCGCTACTCATACAGTAATATACACGTACGGACGATAATGGATACATTGTTAAAAATGGCTCGTACGCGATGTACTACACGTTCCATATTTGGTTTAAAATGTATGCCCTGGACAAATGTTTTCGTTCATACTCTTCTTTTCGCATTGACTATATTGTTCGAATATAGGTGACGTTCATTTCTTAAATGCGTCTAGAGGAGACTGTGACGGGAAAGCACCATTGGCAGTATCCTTTATTTAAATAGAGGGATATAACTGGAACCACTCCATCCTACAGTCATTTGTGTCGTCGGTCTTATTCATGAATTCATGGATTAATGCCATGGAACTCGTTTAGCACAGCCCTGTTTCAGTATTCAGACTTATCCATTGAGTAGTACAATCGACGAATTCCTACTGGGATTTTGGATTTGGTTCTTGAATTTTCTAAGATGCTGATTCGTTTTGCAAGAAACGGTTACGCCATCTTATGAAATGGAATGAGGAGTTTTAGAGGTTTCGCTCATTTCGCCTTGCTTTTTGCTTTAGTGTAACTAATGCAACCTCAGTAACTGTGAGTATCTGAGTCGACTATGGAGGTCTAACGTACACGCCAGATAATGACTCGTATTCTGCTCATACAACGGAAGTTCCGCTGATATAGTTAAAATACATGAATATGCAGTGTAGCGCGGAGCGTTGCAGAGCTCTACGTTGGGACTCCTGGCTATTGCGTGCACAGCAATTTGGATTACCGGTAGGTTGTTGTACAGATGCCTGCTTGGCCTCAAGGAAGTTGTGGACGTTTGGTCAAATGATAGGCTTAACGAAGGGCGCAATGATGGTGTGGACGCCTGGCGGCACGATGGGCTCAGCGAGGGTGTATAGTAGTAAATGAAATGAGGATTTTAACTGAGGCGAGGGTGGGGGTGAAAAGAAGACCAAAGCGTAGCGACAAGTTGTGAATCGGACCCAGCACCACCACCACCACCACCTTATACACTACTAGGGAGATCTTGGACAAATTATTATATTCCACCAAAAAAAAAGGTCACGTGGAAGCCACATCTTCGAAATGGTTCTCGAATGAATATTAACCCATGTTTAATGTGTACCAAGGGGTAAGCTCGACA
This sequence comes from Sinohyriopsis cumingii, assembly GCA_028554795.2. NCBI lineage: Eukaryota > Metazoa > Mollusca > Bivalvia > Unionida > Unionidae > Sinohyriopsis > Sinohyriopsis cumingii. Next base: position 40,348,818 of record CM068825.1, read on the forward strand.
AAGGATATGGTCTGGACAGCATGTTCTCAAAACTCTTTCGTACTGCACCCATCTTGAAAAATATGGTTTCTCAAGGATTCATACTTGAAAAAATGCTGCCATAAAGCTATGAAAAGAATTCATCCAAAACGTACTCATCAACAGAGTTCCAAAACTCGTTACTGAATGACTAACAAAATGCTTTGATGGAGAAATATTCTTTAGGTCCCAAGAAGCACTAAACAAATCCAATTCACACAAGAGCAAGGACTAGAAAGAAAGAGGCATAGAAAATTATCAAGACTTCACAGATTTGGTAAGACGAAGCATAAAGAAAGAGGACCCGTTATAGACTTGAACATTTTTCATTACTTATAAATGACACACCAAGATACTTGCGAATGCTCCAAGACAGAACTAGATCTATTTGTCATGCTCCCTGCATTGATGGCGATGCATGAATCACAGGGGGTAGATTTCTTTCCTGTGTCGACTCTGACATCAGCTTTTATCTAGTTTGAAATCAAAGGAAGGACCGAGTCGTAATAATGGTTCCTTATAACTGAAAGCAAAAGTCATCTGAACCGACAACACCAATCCAGCTGCCGATGCCAGAGTGACTTTAGTCCACAGATTAATGTATCATTGTTCAGCGAAATGGAATTATACCTGAACAACAAACTGATCAACAGCAGCATTGGTACCTACCCATACTGAACGTACTTAGAAAACATACTGACTTTTGTAGAAAAGAAACGAATAACAAGCTGTACGGCTTGTGTGGTAGGGAAATCTGACACGCTGAGCATCATGCAGTCCACAATGTAGCATTTAACGACCAACTCAAGAAAATCAAACAAGGGCGTAGTTTTTAAATAATGGATCGTTTATACGTTTACTTGTAGTTGCAAGACAAGTATCTACAGAACGGTATAGATGAACAATTGACACTGAATCAAAGTAGCATCGTTTTCTATCTGATGGCTCATGTTAACGAGTATCAAAGCCATATCGATGACTTTGCTTGCGTCGAGTTTAAGTCTTACCTAAAGTAGAAAATTACAACAATCAAACTCTACCCAGAAACAGAGCCAACCATCCCACGCGAAGATGGAAAGATTACACTTTTTTTCATTGCCTTTGTCTCCGACCCAACATCGAATATCGTGTCTTGTAGGGTCAGCGCCCTACACCTTTGTTCATTGGCATTGACAGTAATGCTACTTTCAACGGAACTTTAGATCAAACTCAATTCCAGTTCCAGGACTTGAAAAGGTTCCAAGATAGATGTTATCCTGAATTGCGAAATGTGTTTACCGGACCTGTTGAATCTAACTTTGCCCAGAAGAATTATTCAGCATCTTACCTGAGTCTGTTTAAAGAAATGTGGCCTGTGGGATTCAGCAGTTCCCGCTTCATTACGATGCGTCTGCAGGGGGATATTTTTTGTGAGGTTTGATTTCACTCTGGATCAGGACAGTTTCCACCTTATGCTGTCAGGACAACTTAGTGTGGAACAGTTTGTACTAACTCTCTAGAATACATTCAACGTACTACTGTATTCATCCCTTCATAATACCATTGAAATCAACACACTGAGGATAGCTATCCTTGGCTATTACAAACAGTAACACGAATCCATGTAAACAGATTATAATGGCCAAACACAGAATCTACAGCAGTCACAGAAACAACATCCAAAGGAAGGTGATTTTGGAGCTCCTAGTTTTAAAAAAAAGACAACAACACGATAAATGTTAAATGATCAGTCAGGAAGAAAAAATAGAAGTTTATCTGGAAGAAACACAGACTATTCTCCCAGAAGAAAAGAGCCTGAAAGAGTAGTATGAAAGTAGTTCTAAGGACGATTTGCCCTTGTCGAAAACCTAAATACTTTCAAGTCAGTGTCTTTAACAGTATTCCACTGGTTCGCCGTCTGCTTTCAGTCATCCCACAGTAAACCAGTGGGTAGCCGTCTACATTCAGTCATCACACAATAAACCACTGGGTAGCCGTCTATTTTCGGTTATACCATTGTAACCTTCTGGGTAGCCGTTTAATTTCAGTCATCCCATAGCAACCCAATGGATAGCCGTCTATTTTCGGTCATCCCACAGTAACCCAAAGGGTTATCATCTACTTTCGGTTACCTCACAGTAACCCGCTGGGTAACCGTCTATTTTCGGTCATCTAACAGTAACCCACTGAAGCCATCTACTTTCGGTCATCTAACAGTAATCCACTTGGTAGCCGTCTATGTTAGGTCATCGCACAGTAACCCTCTGGGTAGCCGTCTACTCTCAGTCATCCCACAGTAACCCACTGTGTAGTCGTCTACTTTCGGTCATCGAACAGTAACCCACTGGGTAGCCGTCTATTTTGGGTCATCCTACAGTAACCCACTGGGTAGCCGTCTACTTTCAGTCATCCCACAGTAATCCACTAGGTAGAAGTCTACTTTACCAAAAACATAAATTGCAAGGATCAGATTCCAATGTTTTTGGACAATATTGGGTGTAATTTCTTCATCAACAAAGTCTTAGATTCCCAATATAACATATACTGGCTTGTTTTGAATGTAGTTTCGTACAGAAATAATGAAAGAATTTAAATGTGGCTGATTAACCCTTATGATTATGTTTTTTTCTATAGCTCAGATACGAAGTGTCCATAGGTTTGACACTGTCCTTGATCACTGGAATTCAGATCTTGCTCCCCAACGGTGTCAACCTTAAAATACGTCTTTGTTTAACATTTTTTAATTTATACTTGCTTTTGATTTGAGAAGAAATTAGTGTACATGAGGAGAAGAGGCTGCCTTAATCATCCATCTTCATTTTCTCTTTGTTCTTGTTTCATTCAGCTGGATTTATTAAAATAAATGTTGAGTTTGAACAATTGTGTTGGATTGTTTGTGGCGTTTATAAAGCTCTATTAGATCATATTTTCTTTTCCTTTCACTCATTTTCGATCTTAATTTCTGGATGCTGATAAATCCTAGTCCATATTAAATTCTCTCTCTCTCTCTCTCTCTCTCTCTCTCTCTCTCATATTTCTGTTTGCGATACTTGCAGACGTTCTCCGGCAGTCTGATATGAAAAAGACGTCTTTCTGCATGGTACTTGCAACACACGCCATGGATGAAATATGTCACTGTATTCTGAAGGATTAATACTTCAATTCACCTGACTATACAAGGAATGACCGTACACTGACAAGTCGGAAATTGAGGGAGGCCACGTGTGTATTGGAGGGGTTTTTGTACAGGGTTAGATTGTAGGTTTAAATGTATTTTATTCCATAAATGTTTACTAATTGGGTCTGGCTACAAGTTCTCGCATCTTAGAATAAGTCCTTCCGCTATAGTCGATATGAAATTTACATGCATAGCTTTTTAAGGAAAAGAATTTTCCAGGGTTTCCTCACTGGATATTTTGGCTATTGAAAAAGTCTTACATGTGAAGTATTGTTAAAGAACTTTTAACTGCACTTATTTTGGGATTGATGGTTATAATTTGGGTTATAGAACAGACAGATTGGCTAACTTCAGATGTGGATCTATAAACACACACACACACACACACACACACACACACACACAAAGAAACGATAGCTCCAGTCTCATTTTCACTTCCAGGACTTCAAAGAAAAACTGGACCGCTCTGGTGGCCTAAATGGCTAGTTGCGCTCTGTCTGGTCCGGGTTGGGTGGTTCGGGAGTTCGAACCCGGTGCCAAGTCGTACATTTGATAGCCGAAATTAAATAGAAGCACAATCAGTTGTAAAATATTGCAAATGCGACAGAGTAAAACTGATAGATCAACTAAAAACTTGGAAAACGAATACCAGAGATGTAAAACGTCTGTAAAATCAAAATTGTGGGGAAAATAAAATTATTAGAGACAGAAATCGGCAATCAATTACATATGAAAGTGAGAAAAAAGTTTAAAGGGTTTACTGATTTACACAAGAAAAGCCATGTGTACGTTATAATTTGGGTTTGTATACCTAAATATACAGTTATATTTTTTGAGGATGATTCAAAATTGGGTAAAAAAGATTAATTGATTGGTACCACAGTTCACTTTAACACTTACTACCCAGATTTACCATACATACTTAAAGAAATATTAAACGCATTTAATGACAAACGGATTATTATGCTTAAACAGATGTTTCAAATTGTAAACACAATTTATTTTTTTTTCGTGATGAGAACTCTTTAGGACTTTACAGTGAGTACTCTATTAATATATCATGAGCCGAATAAGTGTATTGAGAAGCATAGATAGTGGCATCTGGTTGGCATTTGATTTCAACAGAACCAGTGAAATAAATTAATTATTACAAACGGTCAGAACTGACTGATTTCATTTAACGCCAGAATGAGATACTTGTGATACACACCAAAGAGGGGTAACTCTGACTGAATTATTTGCTTTTTAAAATCCTTTCCAGCCTGGCATGCTGAAGTTTTAGGTACTAATATCATCTTAAAATTACTTTTTTTTTCCTCGCAGTTTGAACTATCTTGGTTTTGTCATTTGTGATTTGCACAGGCCGTGCTCAGCAGGTATGTATTAGCATAGCCGTATGAGCAGTCTTTCCGTTAACTTTTGACCACTTAGCAATGCAACATTTTCTTTACTTAAATGACCAGAAAAGCTTCAGAATTAGAGTATGTTGCGAATGAAATAGCTGAAGGTGGAGAATGTATTGAAATCAAAGAATTTATATAATGACGTGGGTGGATGCACAAGTTCAAGCAGAAGTTGCTGACACTCTAAATCTCGCAAATAATTTTAGACAAACGACACCAGATATTGTTGGAACGAAACGGTGGTTTGCGCAAGCTCTTCCATGGTGAGCTCTAAGAAAGGATTTTTCAGGTTTTCTTGAGGAAAATACTTGGGGAATCCCACGTATTTTCATCAAGAAACGTCCTGGAACTCGTAGACCGTCTTTGGGTTTTATAATTTCTATAGATCCACAGAAAAGCTTCCAGTTTTCTTTTCTCCACCTCTGCTAGCATGTTATGTCCATTGATTGGTATTTTCACAGAGCCATAACAAAAGCATTGGCAGAATATCGATGGCTGACAGGGAGAAAAGAGAAGGATACGAAGGCTAGTTTGTGTTAGGGAATGAATTTCTTTCGACAAAAGTCATCCACACCTTTTTGCGATTATCAATAAATAATTGTCAAACTTGATGACAACGATGGTGTGCAACATGCCAACATCAGATCGGCAATATTTCAATATTTTTTCTTGAAAATAAAAAGGGTCTGAAAAGTGAAGTTGGTATCAGGGATGGAATGGTTCTCGTTATTCTGTGTGCATATCTTCGGGGTCGTAATAGCGAACGTCAGGCAAATGTGGAAGCACAACGCGTTCATTAGCTTTGGCATTGAAAAGTGTGAAAATAAACTCTCTTCAATCTCAACAATTCCTAGGCATTCTATCACACACCTAGCTCAGAAGTTAAGCCGATTTTCTAACATTGAAATAAACTTTTGAATGTCTTTTACTATCATTTATTCCTTATTTTTTTATCTAATTAAAATGTATGGTGCTAGTTGTTATCTCACATGTTTTTAAAAATTAATAATCTTGAAAATATGTATACCAATGTGTGTGTGTGTGTGTGTGTGTGTGTGTGTGTGTAAAATCCCTTCCTGTGATAAAGGTCACGATAGACATGAATTGTGCAATGTCCTTGGTGAAATTATTTTTTTTGATGCAGCGGTTTTTATTTTTAAAAGCAAAAATGTTAATTTCAATTTATATAAGAGATGAGAAAGTTATGATTATGATTTCATGTTCATGTATATCCTAATTGCTTTTGATCGGTATTCTCAAATTATATATGTCAACAGTCGATTCGTTTTCTGGCTCAACGTTTGAGCAGATACTTTCATGTGCGCCAAGTCTCTATTTATTGAATAATTTTTACATCATAACATTTTTTTTTATATGATATGAATATTTGATATATAGCACGTTCTTATATCAAACAGAATTCATATCGTTAACAGTAGTCTTAACGGAGTAATTTGATTAATTTCAGAGAGGATTGAATGTGCTCATAAACTGGATTAAGGAATTGCTTTGGAATTATCGTGAATTCATTTAAAGACACTGGATTCTATCATTATGATAAATCAAGACTGTTAGTATATCAAACTATTCCAGAGTGTTCGCACTTTCCTGTTACTTAGTTTATGACTATATATATATATATATATATATATATATATATATATATATATATATATATATATATATATATATATATATATATATATATATATATATATGTGTGTGTGTGTAAGTATGTATGTATGTATATGTATGTATGTGTGTGTGTATATATATATATATATATATATATATATATATATATATATATATATATATATATATATATATATATATATATATGAACTCTTTATCCAACAAATTCAATCAAGTTTTGTTTTATATCATGTTTCTATCGATTTTCTTATATAAATTTTCTACTGTTAATATCTGTTTATTTTGTGATGTAAAACTACTAAATGAATGGTTAAACGGCGGCCTATGCTCTTCATTTTTGACAAGCAAGGTTAAGATTAATATTATTGGCAAATAATTTAAACAAAGCCATTTCTTCGTATAATGCTTGCAAATAGCAGGAAAGAACTTTTTCATCAATTGCTTAACGAATAGGTCATTTCTTATATTATTTGTTAGCATTCGATGCCGAAGAAAGTTAGTTTAAAGTAATGTCTTTTTAGGTGGATGGGGTGGGGGGATTGTTTTAAAGATGTAATTAAGCAAGTTAGATTAAATGACCGCGCCTTGCGCTATACGAAGACTTAACAGTACTACAAATTTTGGTCTGTTATCCATAGTACAAACAAATCCAAGGGATAAAATGTTGAAATAACACTGTGACTTTATCTCGCATAAAGTAAACACGGAAAGCATTTTCGTGTCTTGTGCATATATCAATAACCCGATGGATTCTACCTTTTGCAAATAAGAAATAATAGACGATAGTCACCTGGCACAATGGGCAAATAAAAGACGTCAGAAGTAAGCTGGGATGTTTAAGATTATAAAACTTCAATAACATCTATTGAGCACACCTAAATACACCTGTAAATCTAATTTCGTGACTGGTATACGCTCGGTAATTTTTAATTTGAAATTTTAACGGTAGCGGGAACAAAAGCTAACAGTCGGGTTATAATACGTGCAAAACAGGTAACTTGAGTTGACTGGCCCATGATTATAGATCTAACATGGCGGTTCGCGTACCTAGCAACCCAGATCGATTTCAACTAGACGGATAAACTTGCGTGCCCCTTTTCATGGTTGAACTCTGCTTTGGAATATACTTTAATTAAGAAAGGGTCATATTTTCAACAGCCTGGATGAAGAAAGATGAGCCCTTGGCCCGCAGACCTACAGATTCCGAGTCTCCCTGGAACACGGCCCGACCCAGGACCAGACCTAATGTGAAGGGTAAGTATATCAGTAATTAATTAGAACCAAAAGATATCGATAACATCGATGTACATTTGAGATTAGGTTGTTGGAGATCAGTGACTATGGAGTTCTAACACAGTGGCTGATAGTACACCCACCCCACCCCCACTCAACCACCAACGCTACCATCAAATCTTAATTTGATAAATGAGGAAATGGGTTGATCATGCACGTGATGGAGAGACGTTTACAGCACTATTAAAAATAGGATTACGAAATGAGAGGTATTTTTGCCCGGGGGAATAATTTTAGGTAGGGGTGGAAAGGAAGGGCATAGAAGAGAAAGAAAATTACATAATCGGTATACAGGCGCTACCACTGGTACCATCCTTAGGGTTAACATGAACTAATTGAGAAGATAAAAGAAAAGAACGATCAAAAGTGTTAGGAAAAAAATCACATTGGTTTAAATTAATCGGAATAAGGAAATATAAAACCATACAGCTCTCTACAGCCACGCTCTATGCTGTAAGGAAGCGTATTAAACCACGTACGGGACAAAGAGAACTGAATCTACCAAACAAACAAATAAACAAAATAACTAAATCAACAATCATTTTATATAATGTCAATATAGGGGCGTACCTACCATATATGCAAAGCATAGGGTCCCACGAGCCTATCCAAATAAAAAAATGTTTATACCGTAATTAATAATACATAGTTACGAGTACAACAGTATGGTGTTGGCATTTTTATATTAATAAAAATAGAGGCAGGGGCCCATTGGTAAGCTTTACATATGGGCCAAAATATCATAGCTACGCCATAGCATCAAGGCTAAATTTAAATGAGATGTTTTTAGATTCGTATGGTTGATTTGGAAAATTTGTTCCCACCTATCCCTTATTACTTTTTTAAAGGTTTTCCTCGTTAAAATAAAAACGTTCACTCGTCATGCACAATGGAATATTGGCGGAGAATTTATATTATAATTTCGAAATTGCTGGGCAGTTTCGTAAAAATATAAGATTTGTTTAAGAGGTGGAATTCAGCACGCAATCTATAGTGAAAATATGATCGCCATAATCCGACTCGGGTCTGATCCCGTTGTCTTTCTTTAAAGAGGCGGTATTATGACGATTATGTGCATTCGTTCAGTTGTTAAAGATATAGACAACATGTCTTTGCTGATTATTTTCGTAGAAAGTATTTTAACTTATAAAAAAAGTCGTGGTGTTGACTTTGATTGAAGCAAATATTTTGACATTTTATTATAATCATGGTATATAAATTTGTGAGAGAGAGAGAGAGAGAGAGAGAGAGAAAGAGAAAGAGACAGAGACAGACAGAAAACTTAACTTTGTTTATATAGCAGCGGAACAAATAAAACTTACTTGCAATAGTTGCGCTAATTATCAAATAGAAGAAAGGTTGATACAATGAACTGGAAATTTCTAAAATATTTTGTATAACGGGTTTTCAGAACTGTTTTGTAACTAGTTAACATTCTAATTCGGATAATTCACGTGTCAAAACAATATATCATGGGAAAATTCTAATGCCATAACTATTTATTATGTGACAATTCTCATGGCATAACTAGTTATGTGACAATGCTCATATCATAACAATTTATCGTATGAAAATTCTCATGTCATAACTATTTATCCTGTGACAATTCTCATGTCATAACTATTTATCCTGTGACAGTTCTCACGGCATAACTAGTTATGTGACAATGCTCATATCATAACAATTTATCGTATGAAAATTCTCATGTCATAACTATTTATCCTGTGACAATTCTCATGTCATAACTATTTATCCTGTGACAATTCTCACGGCATAACTAGTTATGTGACAATGCTCATATCATAACAATTTATCGTATGAAAATTCTCATGTCATAACTATTTATCCTGTGATAATAATCTTGTCATAACTATTTATCCTAAGACGGTGAGGTTTTTGTTGCATATTACTCACAAGAATGTTCACAAGGCAAATGAAGGCTGGGAGCGGTGATATCCCGTCAACATCCTCTAGTGGACTTAACGTATCCCACACATCTCACGATAAAGGTTTTGCAAAAGATTTCAACACTTACTTTACCACATTATATCCGAGTGCCAATAGAGGAAATATATTCTGCACTACATTTGTAATCAAACGAATGGAATCGCAAAACATGTGCTGAAATAAGTTACGTTCAGTTATGCATGTTACATCAACGTCATATTTATCCAGCATTGCACTAAGCCTAAGGCAGGAGACATAATTCATCTAACATCGTGGGAAGTATATTAAGATTGATATTTATTTGAGATACAGTCATCTTAATGATTAGGCTTTGTGCAAGCAAGACAAAGATTACAGGATAAATGATGGAAGACCAAGAGATGGTGAATATAAATATTACAGAGAATGTAAAGCTAAGAAGATAGATTTTAGAAACCTGCAAAAACTAGCTACGAAAAATGTTATGGCACGTGTAAGAAGAAATTGAACAAGCACACCAATGTGATATAAGGCATTTCTGGAAAATCATCAGTGTTAAAGGATGTAAATTATAAACATTCGTGTCATGCTAGATATTGTGAAAGCATTCTCACGTCAAACTATAGCCATCATTTGGAAGAAAACTTTCATGCATTTATAGAGTGGGAAATAAGTCAAGCTTTGTAAGATGGCGCAAGCCATATTGAAGCCTTACTGGTTAGTATCAGTATAAGCTGATTCAAATAAGTCATTAACAGTCTAAAGAAATCCAAAGCATGATAATAATAAAAAACAATGAAAATTTGATCGATGGGAGAGACTACCTCATAGTGCGTATGATAACTTTATTTAGGCAGATGATTGGTCAATCTTACATACCTGTAGATTGCAAAATAGGGTAAATAATACCATTATACAAAGGAAACAGAAAGTCATAGAACTCCCTAAAAATGATAGGCGTGTTACATTACAGGCTGTTATCTCCAATCTTTTGAGAACCGATCATGGAAGTTTGGTCACGTGGCTCGAATATGTAGAAAGACCTCATAGTTTTCCTGCATACATTCTCAGCATGAGGTCTGGTTACATATTTTTCCTGCATACATTCTCTGCATGAGGTCTGTCTCTGCATGAGGTCTGGTTACATATGTTTCCTGCATACATTCTCTGCATGAGGTCTGACTGCATATTTTTCCTGCATACATTCTCTGCATGAGGTCTGGCTGCATATTTTTCCTGCATACATTCTCTGCATGAGGTCTGGTTACATATTTTTCCTGCATACATTCTCCGCATGAGGTCTGGCTACATAGTTTGCCTGCATACATTCTCTGCATGAGGTCAGGCTACATATTTTGCCTGCATACATTCTCCGCATGAGGTCAGGCTACATATTTTGCCTGCATACATTCTCCGCATGAAGTCTGGCTACATATTTTGCCTGCATACATTCTCCGCATGAAGTCTGGCTACATATTTTGCCTGCATACATTCTCTGCATGAGGTCTGGCTACATAGTTTGTCTGCACCTTGCATTATCTCTCAATACTAGTTTTGTTTGTGTTTATTAATTTAATTGTTTTGTTTCAAATCTTATGAAAGTTGTATGATTTATTACACTTAATTATTATACAGGTAATCTTCAACGGAAGGAAATTCAGATGATGTTTGATTAAAAGCATGCACACATCCACAGAGAGAGACAGAGAGAGAGAGAGAGAGAGAGAGAGAGAGATGCCAATAAATACCTGTGAAAAATTCTGATATAAGCTAGTTATCAAATTGTCAGTTCTCCATCTGCCGTCACAGCTGATCCAAAGCCGTTCTTAGGGGTACGTACTTGTTGCGTGATAGATGGGTTAAAATTTAAAATGTATTTTCTAGTTTTCTACTTTGAACACACAGAGGGCATAATGAAAATATAAAATAAAATACAGTGACGTCGCGTTATTTGTTGATAAACAATTTTAAATAAAGAGAACAAAACTAATAACCGTGTGATTCACCTTTTTTTCCTGAATATATGCATAGTTGCTATCCTATCAGTAAAACAGCATCGGCTGATAAATTTACAGTGGTTAAAATAGTCTTTTCTGATAACAGTACAAAACAGTTCTTTCTGAATTGGAAATACTGAAGTAAAATTTCAAAGGCAACAAATAAACCGCTAAGTGAAGACTGTTGGCAATAATCTTTTGCAAACATTTTGTATGAATCTTTATGAAACGTCGCATATGTCAGTAACGTAACGTCATTTATTTGAAATCATGTCGATTCTACGTTATGTTGAACCGGACAAGCTAAATGTTCAAAGATTTTATGACAAAACTGTTAATGGCAAGAAATTTATAATTATTTTTTAATTTATTGGTGGTTAATTCTGAATAAATACAAATCCACTATAAGAAAGTCAACACAAAAATACCTTGTATAGGCATAAAGATGGAAATTATTGTTGGTTTCCGAGTTTTGTATTGAGATAGGGTTTTGTGTCTGCATATAGTACACTCAACATGAGCCTATCCCAGAGAGTTATAATCGAAAACTATAGTTCCGGTTTTGAAATGAATTGTACAAAATTTCAATTTTATTATTTTCCAATTTAAGATATTGTACATAAAACCTGCGAAATGAAGGTTGTACATAAAGAACTTTACTAACATGGTAGGGTAGCTTCAAACTGCAGGGTTGTCCGAGTTGAGAGGGAGACCAAAAACGAATTTATCCACCACGGTTTTTTTTTTTTTGTCTCTTTCATTTCTTAATCTAAATGCTGATTTTATTCAGGTGTCATTCTTGTTACAGAAATTTTCCTGCCGGTAAAACATGGGTATTGGACTATTTACAATCAGCTATAACCGCCTTTTGTCGAGTAATAAATGTAGATTTTTTGTTTGTTTCTAAATCTGTAGACAGTTTACCGCTATATTTCACCATGAATTGTCTGTCACTTGCATATTTTATCACCTTCATATAAGTTTACTGCTTAAACATGTGAAATATGTATTATACTTGTGGGGTCTTCTGGGGTCATACGATAGTTAACATTAGCCCATTGTTTTATATCGTATGCTCTGGGATTTAAGGAAAATCCTATATTAAAATTGTCCATAGGTTTATATTGTAGGCCTGTATAGGGACAAAGGTGATTTAACTTGGATGGACTTCACTGGGGACAAAGTGAAATTAATATTATAATTTATCTTGTCCACAAACTATCCTTGAAATTGATGGACAGATGGGCCTGTCTGGAGACAAGCAGGACGTCCAATGTTAAAATTGCCCATGTGTTTAACATTAGGATGGTATTATGAGGACAAACGGGAACGGTAATGTTAAAATGTTAAGCTAGTATTCAACACACCACATATACTATCCACCACCTGCTTTTTAAATACAAAAATACACACGCAAACTCTAACGAAACTAGGATTGTCTGTACACACATTATACTTACAAACACACAACGATAGTAACATAAAATGGAGGTAGAATGTTAAAAAGTGGGGTTTAAATAGACACGCACTCTCACACAAACAAACTATATCATCACACTAGGGTATTGATGTTTATAGACTCTGTATCCTCAGACACATTAAAACATACAACGATATCATACACAAGGGTAGGGGTGTTTATTGACACACTTTATCCTCACACACAGTGCTGTGGTTCTTCTATATTAAACAAAAACTAAACTCATCTCCATATGGTCTTCGTGTTCGTTCTTTTCCTTTCAAATAGTCTAGGATTACTTCTCTCAAGCTGTTGATTTCCAGAGTATTATCAAATTCTTAATAGAAGACGAAGTTCACTGCGTTTGCAAGAGCTACTGTAAATTGTACTTCCACTCCGAGTTTGGTCGATTTTATAGGGTGGAAATGTCCTTAGCTGCTACCATGGTCTGGAGTGAAATCAGCTCTCCACAAAGCATATCCTCCTGCATAATCGTCATACGAAATGGCGTGGCCGTAGTTGGTTCAAAAAGACAGATAAAAAGAGAGACAAAGGTTATGATACTTGTTATCTTTGTCAAAGAAAAGGACATTGGTCTTTAGAGTATCCCAAGAAAAAAGGAACAAGTTGGATGATAAGGACGAAGAGGAACATTCGAAAACAGAAATAGAGGACGAAGAGGAACATTCGGAAACAGAAATAGAGGAAGAACTCATACCTGTCAAGAAATTCAAGAAAGCTTGGCAACTACATGACGTTGAAGAGGAAGAACCCATGCCAGTAAAGCAATTTACAAAACCAGACAGCCAGTGAATGAACTGAAGAGAAATAAAATGGACTTTTGTGATTTGCTATGAAATGTTATTGTGATTCTTATTTTTAATTAAAAATAGAATATTCGAAAGAAAAACAAAATGTATGTGTATCTTTGTCTTGACTTTTCCCATTAGTATGGATACGATACTCAGATACACGCACACACGCACACCTTGTATCATGTAGCTAATTAAGTTTTATTTGATTGAGCGGTTTCTCTAGTCTAATAATATAAGTGGCCATGAAAAGGACAGCCGGCGTTTCTTTTTTCTTGGAATAACACAAAACAATCATTTTTCAGGGCTAGCCAGATCGTTAGAAATGAGAGATACTACACGTCAGTTTATGTTTTATATTTGTAAGTTTCGCATATCTATGCTTACAACTGAAACGTAAAGCCCCATACCCGTCCTCTTTTTTGTGATTGTGTGTTTGTGTGTGAGGGTGGAGTAATACATCTATAATAGCTCCTCCCTTTGTCTCTGATATTATAGTATATTTTGTATGTGCATGAGGATAAATTATGTTTGTGTGAGACTGTGTACCTATTTCATTCCTCTTCTTTCACATCATACCTCCCTCTCTTCTTGGTTGATATTATTTGTGTGTTTTTTGTGTGTTAAAGCACTCCTACCCTTTTCATTAGAGTGTAGGGAGTGTTTGGAGAGGAATCAAAAAGCGAGCTGCTGGTATAAATAGTATCTTAACATTTTAACATTACTATTCCCTTTTTTCCTCAAAATACCTTCCCAACGTTAAACATATAGACAAGTTTAATACTGTATTTCCTGTTTTTCCCTGACAGGCCCATCTGCCCCTAAATTTCAAAGACAGTTTGTGGACAAGATAAATCCTAATCGACATTTCATTTTGTCCCCAGAGAGGCATACAATGCAACCTATGGACAAATTTAATATAGGATTTCCCTTTGTTTCCTGAGAGGCCCGTTCAAGTTAAATCCCGTTTGTCCCCAGAAAGGCCTATAATGTAAACCTAAGGATAGTTTTAATATATAAAGGTTAGACCCACGGGGTAAACCTATGGGTTATTGTTAATTCCCGTCTGAACTCGCAAGGCCCCACATTACTACTAGCGATTTAGTGTATAGCCATTCTGCGACACACACAATATGAGCGAAGTTCTGTTTAGGCAATGTAACAACACCTTAAAGTAACGTTGCATTAACATTGCCAAAATGTTTTCATTTTCTGAAATGGTGTTATTCCAGGTCAACAAAGTGTTGTATAACTCCATCGATTAACATATAAATGTTTACCTTCATTAGATAGCAAAATTTAAAACACAAAATTTAAATATTTCTTGTTAGTTTTCGTTCTTTCTTAATAACCTCTCGAAACATCTATAACCTTTGGGCCCACGAACTTTACACGCCAATTATCACGCAGATTACGAACTCAACACACCAGTCACCATGCAGCTTACGAACTCAACACACCAATCACCATGCAGCTTACAAACAACGAAGAGTAATCTCAGTACTACCACAAAAAAAACATTTACAAAGAATTTTAAAGAAGTAATAAAAACATTTATACACGCACCAGACAGGAGCGGGAAACTATAATAATACTGAGTTATACTATTGAATGGTACCAACTTTGTTTTATTAATATAAATGATATTGACATTTATAGGGTATTTACACTCATTTACTTCAACACAGCCATTCGTCTTTTATGTAGAATTTGAAGAATTGTTGCTAGATCGTAAATATGCTAGAAAAAGTTCAACGCCCAGCTTATTGAGGATTAATAATGTGTATTTTATCTCCTTTCGCTTGAGCAACTAATGACACGATATTCTAAACAATTAACCCTGAAAGCTGTCTCTTCAGCCAGGTTTAAAAGCTACAGATAGCATGTTGTTCACACTAGTTGATATCTGTGACAGTGCGCGCGCCGGGCTTATTAATTATTATTATTATTTTTATTATGTGTTTAATGCGTGGCTCTAGGCTATTTTCTGACCGCTGGTCGACCTCATAACTGAAATCTGAAAACTCCCTGGTCATGTTTTGAGTAAGTTTGGTTTATTTGGGTTCATCTGAGTTTTAAAAATGGTACTAGCTAGTATGTTTGTCCCGATTAAAATGAAATTTGTGACCATTTTTTTCAGTATTAAGAGTATAAGGGTTTCAGTTTACTGAGTACTTTGTATTTAAAAGGAAGTAAACTTCTAGAACCAGACGAATAATTCGTTTACAAGAAAATTTCTAATCAATGCGGATTCGGTCTTGCAGAAATCAGTAATATAGCAAACATTTTCAATGTCCTTGGAGTACTTTCGCATGATCACCATTGATACTCATCAGATAGGTCATGCCTATGTAATCAGTATCCATGGCGATGACGTGAAAGCGCGATAAATAATACGTGTGATGGATATATTACCAGGGCCGTATAGAGCGATCACTGGCCCTGGGGTAAGAAACACCCGGGCCTTTCCTTGATCTTGTTCAAACAAATGTTTCTTTTATAAAATTAAAAAGTGTTGTTCGGCCCGGGAGGTATATCTGCAGTTGCACCCCCCCCCCCCCTTGTCGGCCCTGCATATTACTGATTTCCTGCTGAAAGAACAAAATATCTGTTCATGGACTGGCACACGAACTTGTTAATTTTTCATATATTAGCTCGAAACGTTGGGATTACTCGTCTCATGCTCTTGCAAGCAGTAGTTTGCCTGACAGATACAACGTATACAGTTCATATGATGCATAGATTGGTGGTGGTGGTAACCAGTGCGTATTTTAAAAAGATCATCAATAGCAATCAAATAAAAAAGTATATATATATATATATATATATATATATATATATATATATATATATATATATATATATATATATATATATATATGTATATATATATTTGTGAAAAACATTGAACCACATTCTCAAAATGTGGTGTCTGAAGGTAATCCAAGTGATGGCCACCATGTTAAAGCAGGTGATCTACAGGAGTATGTACTTTGTCCACCGTTGATATATTATATATTTATTAATATACTATATACATTAATGATGTATTAAATGACATTTCAGCCTTGTATAAAATTCTTTGCAAATAAAGTCTTTTATTGCAAATACTCGAAGTAATATTCTTAATAAATTATGCCGATCGGAAGGAGAATTAATAAAATATAATATCATAATAATAACGTTGTTCTAATATTGAAAAGTATTTCCATACTATCCCATACTCTCTACATAGGAAATCACAGACATCTTAGTGGGCAAGAGGTTTTAATTTTATTTAAATGATTTATGTCAGATTTAATATTCTTTTTAAAAGTTTTGGAATCCATTATATTCCATTGTCATAGATAGTTTTGCTTTATCTCAATTATTTAATTAGAATTGTTTCCAGTTCTAGATCCTTTAGGTTCCTCGTTAATGCGATCATCGTCTTCATCTTCCCAAAATGTGATTGGCATGCTACTTCATTATATTGGTATCGAAATTGTCACACATTAACTACTTGTTCTCCCAATACTTGTTATGTCTGTTTCTTTTTAAATGTACTGCGCTAGGTGCAGCTGTAATTTCTAAGAGACTATTCCAAAGGGAAACTACTAGTAAGACATTCTTTTAGTGTCCCCGACTCCTGTGCAAGGTGCCCTTTCCTTCCACATTTTAATCTAAAGACCAACGTCCCTTTCAAGTTTTCCATCTCACATGTTGTATTGTTCAGTCATGTTTCCACGAATTGCTCTTTGAAAACAGTTTTAGTTTTGTTAACATATTTGCGTATGATAAGTTGAATAAACATAATAGTTTGGTTGCACACCTTTGTACTTTCCATTTGTTCTGTGCATTTCATTTTGAAAAGATGTCAGACAGCACTAGCGTCATCTAGATTGATTTTAACGATAGTTTTGTATAATGGTGCAAATGAAACAGTGTCCAAATGCTGAAAGGTTTTCCGGAGTAGAACAAAGAAATAATTGGGCTTATTCGCTTTTTCACAGATGCGACGATCAAACGTTAAATATTGATCTATAGTAATGCCGATGTAATTTTCCTGCTCGGCTTTTTGAAACGGTTTCCATTGAAGCTTATAAATTAAGCCTGAATTGGGCTCAGTGCATTTTATATGCATAAGTTTACAATTATCTGGACGGAATCTAAGGAGCCATTACTAAGTCCACTCTGAAAGTTTAGGGTCCATCTGTAGTATCATGTGATCTTTCTGGGCCATAATTATTTTAAAACTTGCTGTATAATCAATAAATCTATATACGTCTATATTTAGAACGTTTTGTAACGCATTAATGAAGAAAACAAATAACTGGTCAGAAAAGTGATCCTTGTGAGATTCCTGACATTCTGACGAATCTTATCATTCTCTATTAACTACCACTTTTTGTGTTCTACCAGATCAAAGACTCAATCCACTGTTAAACCATACGATAATAATTTCCGTACGAGTTTATAATGTTGAACATTATCCATTTATCAATTACTCTTAAAAGCTTGAGTTAGACAGATCTTCGTGAGATAAATTCGTACCGTCTATTCGAGAAGAAGTTATCATCTCCCTTGTAGGACACAATGTTTCCATCGTTTTGCTTATAATATATATGAGGTTTACAGGGCAGCAATATTCTGTCAGAAAATTGTCACTCTTCTTCAGGACGATTGTAAGAAGGCACAAATTAGCTCGAAGATGTGCCCTCTTCTAACCATACGGGACTACACCCGATTCCAAATCTTCGTTTAATGGGATATACTATGAGAATTCATAATAAGGATATCGGATGTAATCAGCCAGATCAAGGAGCTTTGTCTCTTTTGTATTTCAGAAGCACATCGTTACCTGTGTTACGTGTAATCTTTCATTCGTTCATTGCATATTATGGTGTTTTATTATGCCAGTTTACGTATGCGTCTTTCAGGTTTCTTCGTAAAAACGCTTCCGATATAACCTGGAAGGATATTGAGTTATCCTTTGTTATTATCTGTCTTCCGGAACTTTATGTCATCAGAGTTTTTATATATTTCTCTTATGCCCTCTTTATTCTTTGATTTGGATTTAATAAAGCTTCAGATAGCTTTCGAGTTCCTGGCGTGTTTTTTTTATAGTTTCTTCGTTAGGCGTTTTATCTGATTTCTAACTTGTTTATATTCATTGATTACTTTAAAATCTCTTGTCAGCATTGCTTTCTTTAAAAGTGCATGTTTCTCTCAGAATGTCTAACTAGTATTCTATACTTCCTTCTTAGAGACACGACTATCTTTAATTTCCTTCATCATTAAAAGTAATTTCTTACAAGAATCGGTGATATCATCTGTGCCAACATATTGCTCCCAATTTATAGTACTCATTTCTTCGTGGATTGGGAGCAGCAGTGACTGAATGGTTAGCGTGCCTGACTCACGAATGAAAGGGTGCAGTTTCGTATCATACCATCGGACCAGCCTGGGTGAGCTACCTTCAAGCATCTTTGGGGAACGCGCTTTACTCCAGTTGTCTCGGCACTAAATGACCTTCTTGTGTTGTTCTGCCATATAACATCAAAGCAAACTATGCTCATGGATTGCAATATAGTCTGTTCGAATATACCACACTTGTTGTCCTTGCTCATTTCCAAAGTAATGTATATCCGTTGTATTAGAACTGTATGTAGTACACAGTAACTACTGTTGCCTAGTTCATCGCTATTCCAATACGGAAGTCACGATTTCTTCATTGTTCAGGATAAGGTCCAGAACGAGTGGTGCATCTTTTCCTCTCTATCCTGCCGTTTTTTTTTTTAAAGTTTTGTGAATAAGTAGCTATCGTGTCGACGCTAAATACATTCATATTCAATGGAGTCTATCCTCTCATCCTTTCTTGTTGATGATTCTCAGTCTGTCTCTGGGCAGCTGAAGTCACCTGTGAATAGAATATGAGAATAGCTTTTGCCTAATATCTCTAACAATAATTTCCGTATATTTGCATAATTGTCTGTAGTTCCACCGTCCGATGTGTAGATAATTTCCGCATATGGCATTATTCTGTCCAGTTTCAATGTCCGATGAGTATAACACCGCAAGTAATAGCTTTGCTTCGTTAATACATTTTAGTTTGACCCATATAATTCGTCAGATGTTATTCTGACGGTAACGACCTTGCTGACAAATATCTTATGTGTGTAAAGAAGCAGCCCACTTCCAAAAATGATTTCACATATTGATTGCAAATATATTATAATCTCCTACACGGTAGAGTGACTATTCATTTAGGTTAATTTCCTACACGGTTGAGTTACTATTCATTTGCGTTCAGTTTATATATGCATTATTTATGCTTAACCCAACACTAAAGTTCTTGTTTAGTGTATATATTTTCTAGTTCTGGCAGTTACATGTTGTTATTCTTGCTAGATCTCCATTGATAATTTGATTCGTTTGTTGTATACTATTTATTATGCTCTTGTTGGAAAAATATGTTTTAAACCAAATGGGTACATTTAATATAGATAATATTTAGTTTTTAACATAAACTGTATTATCTGGTATTGTTTTGTTTATGACTAGTGTATATTTTTCGGTTTCTTTCACTATTCATAATGCTCATAATTCACATTCATATTTACTGATTTTCAATCCGACGAGTTTTCTGCAGAATTTTGAAATGAAAAAGTAAATCAAGTCATTTTGTAAAGAACACAATCAATAAACGCATACCTTTACACATACACCTATACTTAATAACTCACTCATTCACCAGTCTCGCGCCGTGTAGATAATCTTTGCCTGACGGAACCTTGGTTTGAGTTTACAGACAGTCTATGTAAAAACTCAAAGAACTGATACAAGTCGATTTCGTCTAATCTGAAATACGATATTCCCAAGCTGTCTATTGCAAACTCTTTCAGTCTCAATTCGCTTTCCACGTCAATTTCATTACTCCCAAATTGTATACTTTGCTATTTATTCTTTAAAGAAAGAAGTAAACGATTTGATTTATACACTTTTCAAATCTGTTACAATTTTATTTTTATTCCACATATACCGATATGATGATACTGTTCCACACACACATACACACACACATATATATATATATATATATATATATATATATATATATATATATATATATATATATATATATATATATATATATATATATATATATATATATATATATAGTTGGGAGCCATAGAACCCGACCGTGTTATAGACCAAACCGTGTTATAAGCAACCAGATCAGTTAGCTGAAGAAAATGATGCATGTACCCCAACAAATTTGCGGGGGGGGGGTAATAAATGCGGGCGATAAAAAACGTACTTCATTGGCACAGTTACCATCTTAATTCGATGCATATTAAATGGGAAATACACCTGTTGTGAAAACAGATAAGACATTTATAATATTTTACTTTATTTAGAGAACCATGGGTTGGTACTTATAGTGTATACTGTTTATATATACGTCTTATGTATAACATGAATAGAGTCTCAACAGCGTGTATCACCCGCGAATCTCATCACATTCATTGAATCCACAATACCAGTATTTCCATCGAAAAAATCCATACAGGTCATATAGGTCTGAATTCAGTGCATAAACATAGCACAATCACGTAACGAATGATGAAGCACATTTACTTTTCAGTACGCCCCAAGTCGGTAAAGTTAGTTTGCGTTTTAAGCCGCCGTTGGTTGCAGTCGTAAGCAAAAACTTTTTCCCTGCAAAAATGAAATTTTCACCTCACAGTAAACGTGTTCCACTCACGTTGGAAAATGCAAAAATCCATCAGATTCCACTGCTTTTATTTAATTTTGGTACTGACTTCTTTGAAGAAACGTTCTTCGTTTTTAGTGAAGTAGTCGGCTTTCCTTGGTGAAATATGCATGCGTTATTGAAGTCACCGCTAGAGGCCAGCTTCAGAGAACCAAACAAACGCCTGATTCTTATTGTGGCGGCAACATCAACTAATTGTATGCCATCACTGAGAATGTTTTTCTTTTCCATTTGCTTAGTACGTTTTCATAACAGTCGGTGCTTCAAAGGTAAAGTTTTCTTTGAAATTACAGCAAACTATTTTATCTAGGTACATTTTTGAAAAACGAATTGGCCGTCGTTTGGTCGATCGCAGTTACAGTTCCTCCCTGCCTATTGAATAAACCAAGAAGTAAGATTATTTTTTTTACGTTTGTGGTTGCGGAGTGATGCTGCCTTCCACTCAATTTAACAAAGGGTCAACGGACGATAGAGACGCAGGTGTTCTAGTCCGATGACAAGGATTAGCACAGAACATGTGGGATATCTCACAACATACAGTACTCATGCTCGATGTCAACATAAGCGGATTATGATGTAACAATGCACTGTTAAGATGGCTTGTCAATATGGACAAAGAAATTGTTTATGTAACAATAGATAAATTTCAGTGCATTTTGTATCAGGTTTGCGAATTCCTTTCATGGGACCTCTGAATTTCTCCACTCCAAACTAAAGGTTGTATATGAAAGTTTAAACAGCCAACAATATCGCCAATAAAAATAAAATCGCCAGATGTTATATTTTACCGCCAAGTAGGAAAATAAAATCGCAGTTTGCGACATTGGCAAAGCCCTACGCGATCCTAGAATAAACATTTTACACTTTATTATTCGTACTTTTAAGAAAAATCTTTATTTCGTGTACGAGAAAAATACATATAAACACACACACACACACACACATATATATATATATATATACACACGCGCACACACACACACACACACACACACACACACACATATATATATATATATATATATATATATATATATATATATATATATATATATATATATATATATATATATATATATATATATAGTGACGAAGTATATGGCTGGGGTGGGGTGCTCCCAATATTTTTTTTAAACTATTATAGAAGTACCACCCAGGCTCTATTTTGTTGGAAGTTAAATTTAGTGAAAGATGGATTTAAATCTCCGTGCCCCCAGTCAGCAGCGTCGACGGTTAGATGGTTAAATATACAAAAAAGGTTGATATTAAATAAATAATATAATAACAATTCAATAATCAGATGACTTAAATTTCCAGTTATGCTTCTTCCGCTCAACTCTTTAATAAGCCTATTGCTTCACTTGATGAGCAGTGTGAGATTGATTTCCACCTGTCTTTGTATTTCTACTCATCTGTTGTATCCTTTCTCTCTCATATTTCTCCCAATTACTTCCCCTCTTTATCCCTGACCTTTCTCCAATTCTTTCTCCTCCTCCTCCTCCTCGAATTTCTCTAGACTCCTTCTCCTGCTCCTCCTCGACTTCACTTCTGCCGACTTCGACTGTCTCAGCTACAATCTCAAATCCGTCTTCATCCCTTGAAGACTAGGGACCCAATGGAACAGGAAGTTCTCTGTCCTCAAAATAGCTTCCTGTGAAAACACAAGGACGGTACAATATTTTCTCTTAGGCCTCTCATCTCACACTACACACAGCCTATCATCAGATAACGGCTATCTAATTTCTTCGGACACACATTCATTCACATCGAGATACACATAAGTTCTTGTATGGTAAAATAATTGTCATAATACAGCAAGGTATCAATTCCTTCTTATACATACATCAATAAATTACGTCACATCAGTACATATTCCTAGTCCCATTATACTAAACAATATCACAATAATCAGATGCATTCCTTTACCTTACACTCAAACAAAGTATGCAAATATTCAAATATCCATGCTCTGATATATGCATACGTCCTTAGTAACTAATCTTACATACTTCAACCATTTTCCAAATTCGCAGTTCAAGCTGATGTAAAGTGTAACATAACGCATTAATAAAGGTACTGGTTTACTACGAAGTAACCTAATAGTGAATTACAAAATTAATTCTGACCACTAGCTTGCAATCTACCTAATTCTGTACGTAAGGCTCACGCCCGTTTCTCAAATACGCATGTAATTGAGACACTACAAAGGTAATTCTGCATTCTAAACGATCATAGTAATTAAGTGTACATACTACAGATAATTACAATTATGATGCCGTAATGTTCTATAAAAATCGAGCAAATAACTTACTGACCTTTTCGAAACTGTGTCTTTCCTTAGAATCTAACTCTAAGTTCTGCCGCTAAATTACGAGTGGCTTCTTTTCTCGGAGTAAACCCTATCGATCTGCAATCCTTTCAGGCGAATACTAAATTAATCTTACGAGTTTGGAAGGTATCATTCGGATCTGAATTGCAATCACGCCCTTTATCTCAATTTTTGATTGGCTATTGCTGTGGACCGATCCCATCAAACTTAGCAGACAACGTCCAGCTTGCTGTCTGTCAATGTGGGGAGGGATAGGAACACGCCCCGTTCACCCCATGGACTTCCTTTTGATCCTTGAACAAACTTTTAACATACAGGTGTGCTAATGGCAAACCGTTTTTAAGTGATGCGATCGGTCGCCTTCGTCAACTCAGGTTTCCGTTCTCTTGCTGGTCATTGAAACCTTGCGCAAAAGTTGAACACTAACCCCGTGGATATGTTTAGAGATCAAACAGAAGGCTGCGGTAATAATCCCAAGACAGGTAGACTATAGTGTATACATGACTCTTTAGCTGGGGCTTAGCAAACGTAACATATAAAAAATACAATTGTACATCTTTATATTTTAGTATTAGTTTTTCAACGGAGGAAATAAAAATGTCAGTCAATATTCTATGTTAAACCGCGATCTTCACCACCCGATATAAACCTTAGTTTTGACAAAGGTCAACAAACTAAGAGAAGCATTCTTTGCGAAAATAGAGCCTCTCTGTGCACCCTCGACTTCCTGAATAACGCCGGCTGGGCTTGGCACCTAGTAAAACGAGGCAGCAGTTAATTAGAGACCGGCATAATTGTAGCACGCTACCGTATCAGGTTGTGCGCTGTCGGGATGAGATGTTTAAATATGTATTATTCAGCACACACATCCAGGCAGAATACGAAATCCTGATCCTTGACTGCTGACATGCGGAAACGGTACAATTCCGAAAATCACATCTGAAGCCGCTGATGAAAGGTCAGCACTCTTACAATGTGAGACAGAATAAAACACCCGGAAGACTTGCGAAGGTCCTTCGAGAGCTCCAGGATCTGGATCAGCTGGCCATCTAAATGCTTAAAGCCCTAAAAATAGCGGTGGGAGCAGAGTTATCAGCACCCTCACCTCTCTCTTAGCCAGCGGTGAAATCCACATGGACTAGACCGAAGTTGTAACAAATTTGATTTAGAGCATGGCTTGCCACATTATCACTACATCAACCAGCGCCCAAACGCCAACGCGATCCCTAAGGCGTCAAAAGCCGAAACCACCCCAACTGGCTACCCAGCCTACAACGCCATCCCCTATGCGTCAAACGTCCCAGCCATCTGAAACGGCTCCCCAGCCAGCAACACCGTACCTCATGTGTCAAACACCCTAGCGACCCCAACCAGCGTACAATCCGGCAACGCCGTTCCCCATTTGATCAAATCATCAGCTGCCAACGGCGACCCAAGTAGCTCACGTGGCACCACAATCAAAAGCTTCATATTGCTGAGCCAACCGAAAGCTTCTCGGGTGGCAGAGGCCGTCCTAGCAACATTGCTCCCAAAGCCAGCGAATCTGTCGAAGTGTGCCAGGCAACAAGCAGCCGAAGCGCCTGCTCGGGAGGTCACAACAACTCCACCCTATTTCGTGTCCCCATTAATGCCACACCATTGTCTCTTGTACAAAGGCGAGACCACGTAGGAAAGCCATACAAACGGCTCCCGCTGCCTCCACGCCTTCTGCTAGAAAGACCTGCTCGAGGACAACGTTCGCAATTACTTCTGTGTCGGCGATAACCCCCAATGCACTATCCTGACCACAACCGGATAGAACAAGCTATACTTTAAGCACATATTTAAACAGGTGAAGGTGTCATATGTCAAATCAATGTCCCGGCAAAGATGTCGATCCAGCCTAGAAAAACGCCTAAAAGACAGCAAGCCATACCTCATGCGGCTACAAGGCTTGTGGTCATCCGCTGAGACAGCCGGACCAACCCTCCAATAACGTACATAGGCACAAACACCATAGCCAACCTCATCGAGAATCTAGAGAATCAGTTTATAGGTATCTGCAGAATGTTTGCCAAGCCCAACACCTTTGAAATACGACGTCCAAAGCGGCCACTTCCTACCAAGTCATCTTAAAGCGTCTAGGCAACTATCAGGTCCGAGTCATTCGCAATCTTAAGGGGCAAATACTTTTGGGTCAGTGCAACCTTCAGCTGCTAACCTACCCAGAAAAAGCAAAGTCTCAGTGATCTTCCACAAGCTGTGTTAACGACGGCTACCTGCTGATGGGCACGAATGAAACTGCCTTGAAGACCAACAATAATGTCACCGCCAACATCATAAAAAATTGTACGACCTTTTTCCTGTCCTCTACAGCCTCCAGTTATAAAACATCAGCATGGAAAAAGCAGATCCAGACCTCCACAAGGGCACCTTCTGTGCAACCAACGAAAGCACCACACGTAATGTCCCCAATAGTGGTCCATTCGACCAAATTTCACTTCATGCTCAACAGCTCTGTCTAAACATACCAGACGCGTTGGACCATTTAATGTATGTCTTTTGTTACGACCAGGTAAGGACTGTTACAGAACCAACACCGTACTCATGTACACGGACATCAAAATTGAAATGGAGGATAAAGACATGCGTTACGACTCTAGGTTTTAACCTATGTAACAGAAAGAAATGGAAACCAACAGGTTTAGTACAACTCAATAAATAATTTATTTCCCTCGAATAAAAAGTTAAAATTAAAAAGACAGCATTATGAAATAAATCCCAAATAATCATAAAGTTCTATCACAAGTCCAAAAGTATAGAAGTGCTCTGAATAAATTTAAATAATCTTGAATTGTTGATGGACCCAGAGTCCTGAATTTGTTGATGTACAACTAGTCTTGAATGTGCTGACGTACCAATAGCTTAATGAGTCACATTTATATAATCCAGAATGTCTTTGAATGAATTCACAGTAATTCCAAAAAGTGTT
The DNA here is from genome assembly GCA_028554795.2 of Sinohyriopsis cumingii. Lineage (NCBI taxonomy): Eukaryota > Metazoa > Mollusca > Bivalvia > Unionida > Unionidae > Sinohyriopsis > Sinohyriopsis cumingii. The sequence continues at coordinate 40,375,595 of CM068825.1, forward strand.
TTTGTCCAAAAAGTCAGTGGGCACTTTGTAATAGATGAATAACTGAAATAAACGATTTCTCTCTTAATATGTCTGAACTAAAAACTCTGATTATAGATTTCGAGAGACTGATATGAAACAGTAATCAAGACTTCCTTTTTCAGAACCTATATATCCTAATTTCCGTTGACCAAGAAACAATACAGTGACCAAGACTGTAAACCGGTCTAGGCCTTGAATTTAAACTTAATAAAAATCTTGTTTACTATTATGATCATGCCAAAAATCAGGAAAAGAAAACTTGATAATAGTGAAGTAGACCAAAACTATACTCCCAAATCACTGACAAAGGTTAAGTACACAATATAAATTAAATAGACATAACACATGGCGCGTGCAGGTTGGACACAGTAGCCAACATGTTGGGCTTCACACCAGGCGGCTGCTAGCAGTGCTGCACCGCTTCTACGAAAACAGCACGTACAGCGTCTGTCAGGTTTGCGGTTTCATTCAGGTTGTATCCTCGTTTAAAGCCACAATTGGGGCGGTTAACCTAATCCATGCAACGCTACGCACCTTGCCGCCCCGCACCATCTCCTGGGGGTACCGATTACCAAACAGCCAGGGTGCTGTTATGTCGCTCCGTAGTGTGGAGGGGGCTTTAGACCAGCGAATGCGAACCTTAGATACATATATACTGTGGCACGTTTTATATATATATATATATATATATATATATATATATATATATATATATATATATATATATTTAAGATGATTTATTCCTTTGCAACAATATGAGTGTAATAAACCTATGAAAGATAATTGCTTACTGTAGTGATCTTTAAGGTGGGCTTGACCATATTCTAATATATTAAAGTAAGTTATTAATGTCCTTTCAGACATATGTACTCTATCGACTGAAGGTCAAAATCAGGTAATCGTCAATAGCATATTAAACGTCAGTAGCTTCTGAGAAGCTAAAATTATTATGTCTGTCTTTATAACCAGACTTTATATGGAATAAATATTTATAGATAGTTGGCTCGAAGTTCAACCATAATTATGTATAATATTAACATAGTACTTGGTTTATGACACGGTGTATTATACCGTAAACTTCAAATATCTACACGATAAATATTAACAAATCATTTCTTTATTGTCTATCAGAAAACAATAGGACATTTTTGGGGGGTTGAGATATTTTTGCCCTCTGTTTGGGAGACCACTTAGATGTAATTAGGCACGCAGGTCTTTAACGCCGCCGAGTGAAGAGCAAGACTTGATATCTTCGGCATATGTTTTGCCAATAGAAATTATTGATTTTTTTCCAAACCTGCCACTTTTAAATCAAGTCAAATTGATGGTTATTTTTAATGTTTTATGAATGGTTCGTAGAATACGCTTTTAATGATAATTTTGTTTTATCATTACATCGTAACAATCAATGTTTAAATGGTAAACGAATATTCAAAGTAACTCATTACTCCTAAAATCTACTCATTCAATTTCAGTCAAATTCGGTTGAACTTATCCTAAAATTTAATTTGTAATTTTTATCCAACATGCTTTCAAGCGAATGTTTAGCTTTCTTGGCATTCAAATGTTACTGCCTTTACGGATTCACCAACTTTGATCCTACTTGATAGCAATCAATCATATCAATTACGCTTTCAGTCTGATCTGCATTTAATATGACATACACGTGTGATGCCCACAATCGTCATTAAAAAAAAAACAACATTAACTGGTTCAAATCAGAGAACATAGCAGCATCAAAATAAGAGATAATAACGGATCTACCTTGATAATCATACCTTCATAATAATCAACCTGAAAAGGTTAACTCGGAGAAAAAGTTACTTATTTGGCTTATATTCTTGGTAATATGTCGAAGGCATATAATATACTTTTGTAAGTAAATATAAATATGATTTTTAAAAAATCGACCGTCACTTTTGACAAGACAAGCAACAACTTAGAGTAGAGCTATATAAACGTTAATATTAAAATATTCAAGGAAGAAAAAAAACAATCATACAGAAAAAACTTTGCAGCTCATAAAATGGGACATAAGCTAGTCACACAGAACTTATATCAATACCATATTAGTAAAACAACATTTTTTAAACTTAAGCCGGTTTAATCCCTCTTGTAGAGTTTAACAACAGTCTAAATCTTGTACCTAATAAAGTATCACCGTGTTCCGTACGACGAGTAAACAAAAAGCGCCGAGCGACCATTTCAGTTGTCAAACGTTCCCAAGTAAATATATAGGACACTTAACTGTCACCAAGCAATTTCTTTAATTTAAGTGGTACTGCATACCTACAGACATCGGTGGGTAGCCGGATTGGAAGAGCTGAAATGAGTAATTATTTTATTTCTGTTTAGAGCCCCATTAGGAACAAGAAATAAAGTTTTATTGAAGAAGATACCATAGGAGCGTTAGTAGAACGGAAGGAAACAAATAGAACTGTGCTATTCTTCATGGACGATTTTGATAATGATAGTGATGTTTCAACGCTTTGTAAGTACCCGTATCAGTATATGTGGTTTCCTGGGTTGGGTGTCAGTATTGAAGATAGTACCCTTGCGATGCAAATTGGCAATACCGTATAATTTACTAAGATAGATCCACCTTTAACTCTTTCAAATTTTCATCTATGTTGCCAGAACACAGTTTTGGTTACGGTTTTTCAAAATCTTACACATCCCTTAGAATAGTTATACTTCTTTCTTACAGCCAAAAGTCCCAGTCTTCTTTACATATTTTCCTCGGTTTTGGCTTTTGGAGAATGTGCTATATTATTTGGCAATGATTGCTTTGAGGCAATTTCTTATTTTGAATAGCAATTTTTTATTTTGAATATGAGGTGGCGTGTAAATGTTTTTCAAGTGGAGTCCAGTTTCAAGAATTCGGTAAGGAACGCATATACAACATCACTAAAATCTCAAGTCTGGATTTCACCTGTTTGTTTAGAGTTCCTGGTTTTTCTTAAGTACTTTATTTAAATTCCCTCTTTACTATTTCTGTTCTTTATAATTATAATCAGATTAGACAATAAAATTCTTTATAATTATAATCAAATTAGACAATAATGTAAATTACTGCGCAGAAGCGAAAATAAAAATGCTGTAATTGTGAATTCTTTTAGAGAAGTCTGTGGTTTTCTAGCTTGAGCAATATGAAGATTGCTTGGAGCTTCGTTAACTATATTGGTTCTATGTTACTATCATATTTATCCCTAGGCGTGTTCTAGGTAGCTGTCGCCATTCTTGTGCCTTCACTAATGGATATAAAGATGTTTTCCGAATCATACGTAATACCTTGAATGTATTGGATTTAGATATATTTGTGTGTTTTTTGGCGGCCATTTAATTATTTTCTACTAAAGTGTTTCTGAAATTTCCATCAGTATGTCTTGAAGTTGATTAATTACGAGTGCAGAGTTTGCAAAAGTTGTAGGCGAAATGATGCAGTATACAATAACTATCTAAGACAATGGCAATGTCAATTATACAAGAAACCGTTTTCTATCTTTTTTAAATTTTGATTGTTAAAATTATGTGAATATGGTAAAACGGATATTATAATGGTTAGTTTTGAATATGCATTCGCCGATCCCGTTACCCATCCTCTCTCATGGACCCACGCTGATCCGAATCGAATACAGAATTCTTTTTAAAAAATACTATCATTCTGCGCACATTTTATAATCGTAACATATCGGTTAATATCACCAAAACGTTTGCTCGTGCATTGAGTGCAGCAAGTAGTCATATGGGTGACTGGTCGGATATCGGTTAATATCACCAAAACTCGTGCATTGAGTGCAGCAAGTAGTCATATGGGTGACTGGTCGGATATCGGTTAATATCACCAAAACTCGTGCATTGAGTGCAGCAAGTAGTCATATGGGTGACTGGTCGGATATCGGTTAATATCACCAAAACTCGTGCATTGAGTGCAGCAAGTAGTCATATGGGTGACTGGTCGGATATCGGTTAATATCACCAAAACTCGTGCATTGAGTGCAGCAAGTAGTCATATGGGTGACTGGTCGGTGATTCTTTTGGCACGGCTGCTGCGGATAGTTTAGATAACGGACTAAATCCCATCATAACTTTTTTCTTTGTTTGGAATACCTCAGCAAAGTTTCTTCAAAATTGACACCATATATGCATGCAATCGCCATATGGCGGAGAAAATATCAAGATTTGTTTATTACTTCGCTACAAATATTCGTAGCTGACCTCGATCAATGCAGAAATTTGCCGAGACAATGAGATTGCAGTTTAAAAAGACACTGCTGGTATATTCTCATTATTTGACACCAACACATTTCATGAATTTTAATTAGTTTGTGATTAATGTTGACATGCAGGCTATATCTTTTCCTCTCAGTATTCTGTATTGTTACAAGAGGTATCTCTATCGAGCGAATGAAGCACCTGTGTGAGTCTGGCTTGAGGAATCAAGCACCTGTGTGTGTCTGGCTTGTGAGCGATTGTTTCCTCGATTTCCAGCTACCTCAGTACAACAGTAGCTGTCAAGTGAAAGGTTCCTAAATGTGCAAATTCTTCAGAATGTTTCTTCTCCTAATAATCTAATAACCACACGTTGCGAAACTCGAATTTCACACTTGCATGCTTTTTTTTTCTTTCTTCACCTTTTGTTTTATATTTGTTTGATTCCTCAGTAAATCTTTCAGAGCCGAATATTAGATCTTCACGTCATGCAATACACGATCCAAACACATAATACGAGGAATTATTCTTATCTCAAGTTACTGAACACGTTTATCTAAAATATCCGGAGAAATCCTTACCTTAAGCAATTAGAACGGGTCCATTTTATATGAGAAAGTTTGCCAGCAGGTTCCAATGCGTCGGTGGTTGTTCTCTGAATTTTCCAATTTTCTCCCTCCACCAAATATACTGGCAGCCATGTATAGCCTATTATGTGCTGAAAAATGGCCTTAAACCCACAAAACCAACCAACCATAAAAACAAATAACGTTCTAATAAATACATTTTTCGACAAGGTGGTCCGAGTCTCCATCTATCTAGTTTCCCACAAAGTAATTGTAAAGAATGTAAAACAACTCAATTTGTGTTAATATAAAAAGCAATTTTCTGATGTAACAACAAAATAAAATAGCCTGAAACCTTTCCTAGAATACCATGAAAAAAAAATCTTAGTTCTGTTTAAGCCGGTGCAGCACTTCTGATTAAAAACAAAATGGAACTCTCCATTTTTCAAGTCGGGGGAGCAGACAGATTTTGTCCTTACATTGAACGCCTATTGTTTAACAAAATTGCTGCTGCAAAACTAATTTTATCTCTTGGTACAAGCAGATTTGGTCCTTTTGACTAAACTTTCACATAATCAGTACAAATTATATTTTGAATAGCGGTACCTGCGTGTCAGTGTTACATTTTTATTCTTTCTCTGCGTCTTTCTTTGCGTCGTGTACATTCTGTGAGACTTGTGTTTGCCTCTTTGACTTGAACATTCGGATATAGTATAGCTTCAAATAAATCAATATTTGCATTGCAAATTCAGCTATTTCGAGTCTTCATTACCAGGTGGATCAAGTTTAATTACTAGTAATTTCAAAACGGAATTATTTCTCCATGTAGATAGAAGGTCCTTATCTTAAGTTGCATGTGACGAACAGCATATATAAACTTTTAAAATCATCGTGAACTACTTCGTGAATAATTAAGAGTAGAAGAGAGTAAACACCAGTTTAAAGAGTGTCAAATTACTTTGTTTATTTAACCTCGACTAATTCGAACCAGCTGAAAGCTTTTAAATTCCATACAATTTTACGCAGATTAATTTCTTTCTTTGGGAAGTATCAAGGAGTTGGAAGTTAAGGACTTTGAATGTTTATTCATTGAAAAAAAAATGTATCAATGAATTTGATTGAAACACCTCTTCATACGAAAGTTTATTTTACACAGTCATGAAGTGAGTAAGTTGCCAGCACGTATGAAGTTAGACTTTTCTATTATTGTCCTTTCCTTTTGGTCTGCAACAAGAACGAAAATAAGAAAAGAATTTAAATCAATAAAATAAATAGGACATAACACTCCTCGTTGCAGTTGTACATTAGAATTTAGAAAATTAAATCAATATATCTTCTTTTTCTATGGAATGATAGTAAATACACTGTTAATTTATCTACATTTACATTTAATAACCTAAAACTAACACAAAAAAGGAACAACTGGACTGAAGTCTAAAAGTCAGTTGAAATCAACTTTAAGTTAGATGTGTTGAAAACCAGATTTCTGAACAACTGTTATGAAAAGAAGAGCACAAAACTACTAGAAAGATGATACTCAAACGTGTTGATTTAAAACAAACACATGCTATTCATCCGATTGAAGACAAATTTCCTCTTTTAAGTATATGACTGGTAAGTGCAAATTTTTTTATAATGGTTTTGCATCTACTTTTTCCCGTGCCATGTCGTCTGCATGGCTTTTACTGTCAGCCTTCGACTGGTTATCCTTCTACCACTGCTTGAACAATTACCTTACCATTCGCAGCTTCAAGATTAATCCTACGGGTCATACATCGAACGTATGCTGAACCACCTCGGCTATTTACGAAACAAAAATTGGCTAAGAATGGACTATTTATCTTTAAATTTGTAACTTCACCATCAATTCTGCAATTAATACACTCGTAGAAATAGCAGAGGTCCTCCGAAAAGATGTTTGCGGAGAAATTCTTGGCGAACAAATTGTATCATTTTTATTTAAATTACTTCATCAACATACATCAGTATCATACCTTTGTTTCACAAATCGCAGAATACGTTCCGACTGTTGCTTACTTGGAATATTAATTGATGCTGCTTATAATTTCTAAACCAGACCTGACTTCTAATATTCATAGAAGTGCTTGCCGTACCTTTTTTGTACTTCCGTCTTGATTCAACTTCGTATCACGCGTTGTCGCACTGGCATAAATATCTGACACGCTCTATACAATACTGTTGTAGGAAATATATTTGAAGAAATTAAACTACACATAATCGTTTCGTTCGCTAGTAATTGTATCTTACTAGATTCCAAAAACATTTGTGTCACATTGGAAATGCTGATGTAGGTACTAAGCCTTCGTTTATAATGTATTTACAACCGACCAAATTAGCTGATCACAAGAAACCGTTTTGCAGGATTTGCATGTTGTGTTGTACGAATTCTGCCATATGGAAAGACTGCAATGCAACTTCGAGGCAAAGCTTTCTACAGTGTCATCTAACAAGATCATAAAGCGGCGCAAGGTTTTTGTTGTCATTGTGTGTAGATGGTAAATCTGGTTTGCTTTGTACAGAGAAAACCGTTTTATACTTTATACATTTCATAAAATCTTTTAACAAAATTCGGACCTAATGAATACATGTGCCTAGTATTCAAGATAATGATTAGAATATATAAACTTAATGAGGAGAAAGTACTTTTTGTTTTTGGAAAGGAATATACATATCAACGGTCCAAAAACAAGCAAACAAAAAAGAAAAAGAAAAAAGAAATCGGAAATTGTGTTTGAGGTGACATCGTTGAATAAATTATCAAACGGTGTCAGGATACAATTAAGAGATCCATGTACTGTATAACTTCACCGATAAAACCATTGATGTTTCATATTTTACTTTACTTACATTTGGAGCTTTATTAACTCTTTGTTTAAACGACTTACCTAAAGTATGATTCACTTGCACATATCTAATAATGTTCTTTACATAAATTCTTGGGCGACTTCTCAGAGTGAATTCTTTGTCATGTACGTCTTTTGAAAGCCAAAAAGATGTATAATTTTTCTCAATGAAGGTAAATCACAAGGTAATTCATGTCAGATTGTTTGTTTCTTTTTGTAACGTACTTTCTTTCTGAATTACAATAACAAAAAAGTAGTGCTAGTATTGAGTGCAACGGTAATATATTTTAACATCCAAAAATACCGTCGCACCAGCATTTCAGTATCGTTTTAACAGAAGGAGAATATCGTTACAACGGTATACATATACCGTTCCAAGAAATGTAAATACACTGTAAGGACACCAATATTAAAAGCTCATCGTTTTGGCAAATCTAATTAAAATCACATCTCCACTGTCCTACTTGAAGATCTGACAGCGACCGCTTAGAGTTCACGTTCAGGTACCCTTTTTAATGAGCCAGTGGAAATGCAGCTTTCAGAAATCTGAAAGATAATCAAATCGTTCGGAACACATCAATGTTCTTCAGCCATACTGCTCAGTCTCCCAAACGCGAAGATGTAAGACTTCATCTGACTGGCTGATAAAATTAACAATGATAATAATAACATCAGCACAACAAGACCGCTAAGCGGTTGATGTAAGATTTTCAAGCACGAAAGTGGATATCTGATTTTAATCAGATTGATCGTTTTGGCGTACCATACTACTAGTACTGTACGATGGTCAACCATATACATCATGAACAATTGGACATGTTCAGTACATATGAAAATCCTCGGTTCATTTCAAGCGTTTTATCTGGATTTTCTACATAGTCGCTAAAGATGGAATTACGAATTCCGATAATCGGGCACCATTCGAGATGAAAATCGCTAGCTCAGTTGCTGGAACACTTTACTTCATCGTCTCAAACGCCGGGAAACAAACCCGCTTCGTCCTCTTTTCACCCGCAGCTGTCTGCAATTAATTTTTTTCTTCATGAGTATGCATAAACATGCTTAACCAATATTGCGAGCACTGAGTATCGTTTTTCGGACGGTAGATCCATCACAACTTTTACTGCTGACTGAGTATGCCAATTATCTGATTGATTAGCCATTTATCGGATTGGTTATGCAAATTATCGGATTGATTAGGCCAATTATCGGATTGATTAGGCCAGTTATCTGATTGAGTATGCCAATTATCTGATTGAGTATGTCAATTATCTTTTTTGAGTATGCCAATTATCTGATTGATTAGGCCAGTTATCTGATTGAGTATGCCAAGGCCAGTTATCTGACTGAGTATGCCAATTATCTGATTGATTAGGCTAATTATCTGATTGAGTATGCCAATTAGATTTTTGCTTTCAATCAGTCACATATCAACTAATCCTTTTGTAAAAGTAGGTGACTTTAATTTACAATTATAATGAAATTCAAACGTTCAATACAGAAACGTGAATGCATTTTAAAAATATTTCTTACTGCTGATCCATAAATAGGTCTGTATTCTGTATGTAGCAGAAGCTAAACCCGTACTGCAAACGGCAGAAAGTCATTTGGTAATGCCTTGTATTCCACATTCTTTCATATCATTAAAATTTGAATGTCGTCTTGATGTGTGGCTCGAATATGAATTATATAAGGTATGGAACAGCTTAACTCCACTCTTCTTTTTGTTTGTATTCCCATCGATATACAATATTTCACCGGGTCGCTCGAATATTATATTGCCCTGAGCGGCTTCTGTGTAAACTGATCGTTATTGTCCGTATTCATCATAAGGCGTCTGCATTCGTATTGAAAAAGAAGGTATTTTGGATCTGTTCCATTATTGAATATGTTAATATAAAGAACCTTTTTATATTATGTACGTCCATACCTTTGGAAATACTCTCGTTTGTTTTCTCGGCTGTCTATAACCAGGAGTGTAATAGTGTTGTCAACGGTAGTCAACGTAGAATTATCCAGATGTACACATGAGAGACTTGTGCCATTCTGATCACGTAGAATTGTCCAGATGTACATATGAGAGACTTGTACCATTCTGATCACGTAGAATTGTCCAGATGTACACATGAGAGACTTGTACCATTCTGATCACGTATAGTTATCCAGATGTACATATGAGAGACTTGTGCCATTCCGATCACGTAGAATTGTCCAGATGTACACATGAGAGACTTGTACCATTCTGATCACGTATAGTTATCCAGATGTACATATGAGAGACTTGTGCCATTCTGATCACGTAGAATTGTCCAGATGTACACATGAGAGACTTGTACCATTCTGATCACGTAGAATTGTCCAGATGTACACATGAGAGACTTGTGCCATTCTGATCACGTATAATTATCCAGATGTACATATGAGAGACTTGTGCCATTCTGATCACGTAGAATTGTCCAGATGTACACATGAGAGACTTGTACCATTCTGATCACGTATAGTTATCCAGATGTACATATGAGAGACTTGTGCCATTCCGATCACGTAGAATTGTCCAGATGTACACATGAGAGACTTGTACCATTCTGATCACGTAGAATTGTCCAGATGTACATATGAGAGGCATGTGCTTTTCTGATTACGAAGAGTTGTCTACGTGTACAAATTAGAGAATTGTGCATTCCGATTATTTCCATGACCCGATCTATTGGCTATTTCAGATGATTTATATTTGAATCTTCTGTCAGACACCTCATTACTGACTGCATGAACATATAGTTTTATATTGAGGTGTCTCTAGTATAGGTAGGGTCAGCGAAGGTCACGACGGCAACTTTTAAAACTATTGTATTCTTTGTCACCCGTTGATATTGAGAGACTTTGTTTGAGTTGTCAGCCATACACGGTTACTGATTACATAAACATTAATTTGTTCAGTGTTTTATCAAGCAGTCTTACACGTTTGTGTCTAAAGTGATGGAATTGATCCAAATTATCAGTTGAAATTACAAATATTACAAAGAGACCACCTTGATTTTTCACATTGTTTATGCGTTATTGTTAGAGAATGCATTATTACCTTGATGTGCATTCAGCTATGTTTCAATTAATAGCGTTCATGGTTGAAAATAGTCGATAATTAATACCCAATGGAGAATGGGCTTGTTGTCATTTGAAAAAATATGAAAAATCCCAAAAAACATTTCTATACATGAATTTTCCTAAATATAATTCGTTAAAATGTGCTTGTTTACATTTTTTCCTGCCTTTATTTAAAGACGATGCATGTTGATAGATTGCTTTTTGGCAGGAAACCTGTATAACTGGTCCGACATCTGAAGCTAATCAGCTATTGATTTTGAACCTCGAATTTCCACATTTATCAATGAAAGTGCAAAATTAATTTCACATACTGCGGAATAGTTATGATTATTCAGGTAAAGATTTTTATTCTGAGTACGAGCATTACAAACTAGAACTCGGGCAATTACTGTGGCATTTTCATAACAATACATTATCGAGCAGTTATCTGCAAATCCAACCAAATGATGCAGAAATCTTACGTGTGAACATTTTAACAGAATTTAAACTGGATTAAAATTATGACAGACATAAAATTTGAATGTTGATTCACGTTGTACACAATGTTGAGTTATCATTCCTTTTTGGAGTATGTTGGTTCTCAATACCACCATCCGCTGACTTACCTGTCTCTGCAAAAGGCGCATGAAGACTCTGACGTCTCGACACTGTACGCAAGGTCAGGTAAGCTGAATGCAGATTGTTCATTACACATTCAGTTCTTCCTACACCGTTAATACTAGCCACCTTGTATAACCTATCGTGTGCTGAAAAATTGCGTTAAACCCCACAACAACAACAACATTCAGTTCAACACACGACTTGGATAGTTTCTGTCCTTTAGTTTAAACCAATTTATTCAACGGTATGCAAAAATTCCACATAAAATCTGCACAAATGTAAAATCTATATTTATCACTTTTCGTAGCTTGATAGCATATTAAATAATTCCGGAAAAGGAGTCGCGCTCTGTAACTATGAAAAATACATTCCTACACATTGGTCTTTAAGCTTGTACCTTTAATGTTGGCTTCATATTTCTTGTGTTTGTTGTTGGAACAAGAGATGAGTAATTTAATCCACATGATTCATCCAGGTTATAACTGTAATAAAAATATGCATGAATATGTTTCAGTCAGCTGAGGAAATATGAGAAGGATAACACTATTCGTTAAATCAATAATTAATTTCTAGATCTGTTGATATTATTAAAATGGTTACTCGTAATACATGATGAAATCAAATCAAGCATATGAACATTAAAACATATATCATATGACACGAATCATACATATTAAGAATTTAAAAGTTACAAACATAAAATAGTCCGCTACAGTGGTCAAGTTGTTAGAGCGTTCGCCTCTGATTCGCGGGTTCGAACTCCGGCCGAGTCATACGAAAGACTGCTGCCTCGCTATGTGCCCAGCATTAAGAGGTTAGTGTTAGGACTGGTTGGCTGGTGTCAGGATAATGTGACTGGGTGGGACATCATGTTACAAGTCAGCGGCATGATTGCCCCAGTGCTAAACGTCACTATCAACTGCCACACTGCAGACATCATAGCGATACAACTGAAAAATTGTTAAAGCTAAGTTAAAAATTAAAATCACACACAAACATAAAATACTAACGCTCGAACAACAGTAAAAAATTACAGATAACTGATACAGTAGCATGTCAAGACGATGTTGTGAAGAAAGAGCAAATAAGAGGTTTTCGAACTTTCCAGAATGCTGTCGGTGCTTATAACATATACACAAATATAAAACAATGATTCATATCTCAAGAAGTTTAATAAAGGACTGAAATAATGAAATAATTTATATACCGGCCGCAGATTTTTTGTCCGTGGTCAACTATGGCGACAATATACTCCACTCCAGGAGACAGTTCAGTAGACGTATACCTGTTTGAAATAAAGTATATATATATATATATATATATATATATATATATATATATATATATATATATATATATATATATATATATATATATATATATATAAAACAAATTAAAGCAACCGGAAGTGATGTGTATATTCTATTTTTTGTATGCAGAGTAGCTTATTCTTATGAGCATTTTATTTTAGTGCTGATATATACATTATATAACTATGTCAGTAAACCCCTTACTGACCTTGAATTATCTATAACTATGTCAGTAAACCCCTTACTGGCCTTGAGTTAACTATAACTATGTCAGTAAACCCCTTACTGGCCTTGAGTTAACTATAACTATGTCAGTAAACCCCTTACTGGCCTTGAGTTAACTATAACTATGTCAGTAAACCCCTTACTGGCCTTGAGTTATCTATAACTATGTCAGTAAACCCCTTACTGGCCTTGAGTTAACTATAACTATGTCAGTAAACCCTTACTGACCTTGAATTATCTATAACTATGTCAGTAAACCCCTTACTGGCCTTGAGTTATCTATAACTATGTCAGTAAACCCCTTACTGGCCTTGAGTTATCTACCCATGACCAGGACAGATTTTACTCGCAACGTTGACACAGAATTTCTTCTACACTATTAATGATAACTGCATGAAACTTGAATTTCATCTGTAGCTACTTTACGCCTTAAAGTTTAAAACTTTGTCTCTGGTCAAACAACCGATTAAGTTTTTAATTAAAGTCTACGTTTTTCACTTCAGAAGTCTATTTTAATTTTTAAATTCAGGACTTAGTCTATTTTCGGTGTGTACCATACCTTTCCCTCTCAACTAACATACTCGTCTATTTTATATTTTCTATATATCACAGCCGAATTCGTTTATGTTTTAAAAACTATAAAGTCCAATCCGTCTTTTCAAATAAATTGATCCGTCTTTTTATAAAAAGAAAAGTAGTCTGTAATAATTGAACTTAAAATTGAATTTAAAGGAATTAGTGTCACCCATGCCACGATACATTGTAAAAGGTAGGAAAGGTGCACACCAATCGGTGTTTAAACATGCCTCATTAAAAAACAATGAACGGCTTTATTGTGCAATAACACCAATAGTAATACGTGTACAATGCTCAGCTAACGGACATGACCATAAACCAAGAACCGGCATCAAATAATGTGCCGGCATATCTGTGTCTACATTATGGCTTAACATTTAGGTAGAACAGTAAAAATCACAGATCTGCCAGTCCATCATGCTAAGGTAGATATGTGTTTTGGCTGCTCGGTGTTGTATGCGTGTTGTGCACATATCAATATAATTTCTAGAGTCAACTCTTCCACTCACTTAGAGCTATTGTTTCACCAGTAAGGGCATTGTTATGCGCCGACACGTTACCGTTTTCAACGCATTTGCTTGGAAACCAGTGTTAAGCACAATAGTAATGCATCGAGGTTTCACTGTTAAAACTTACATTTGGTCGAATAGGTTCCACATAGTAGAATATTTTATTATCTTCTTTGTGAATTCATTTCATCGTGTTTTCATTCTGACCAAGATAATTTTAAAGAACGAATCTTTACACGAGAAGCTACTCAGGGTTAATATAATAGGTGGTGACCAGCTATTGGAAATTTTCGTCCGACGATTGTATTGACCAGAATATACAGTATTGCTGAACGTTGAGTTAAGGACATTTACTAATCTGGAAAGGATCCGTGGATAAAAGGAATAAGTATGGATTTGATCTGTACTTCGAGATTTTCTAGTTTGGTTCGAGGTTCATGATGACATCTTATACAGTTTTGCTCGAGGAAAGAATTCAGGACGTGTTATACAAAAAGACTTAAAGAACCATTCCAATTAGAACGTTCAAAATATCGTCTTCTAAAATGTGGCGATTGTGTCGATTAAACTTCTAGAGACTGTGAACGAAGACAAAATATAAGCAAGAGAAGAAAAAGAGCCGTATGTTTATAAATATTCATCGGAATTGATAGTTAGGTACAAACGCAAACTTTGGACTTTATGCGTGCATGAGAGGATTTCGAGGAAATATGTTTCTCTGACCAACATTTTAAATCACGTGACTGAATGAAAGAAATTTTTTGTGTCCAGAAATTGAAAAGCAGTTCATCAGAACAACAACAACAAGAACAACAAGAAGAAAAAAAAAAACAAACAAATAAACATGAGACTTCAAATGTCACCCAGAAATCTTGGCATAGGAACTCAGCTGCAACTACGATATAAGGCATCAGGTGCTAGCAGCTACATTCTAACATAAGCCATCAGATACTAGTGAAATAGCATGACCATCAAGAGCCTTGATATAAACTCTAATAACCTACTGGATACAAATGAAATCTAAGATCTAGTATGACAGAAATGTGGACCCCATCACTAATTAAATCCAGTACAACGGCAGAGCTGAGCATGGCCAATGGTGTTTATACGGTTGAATCTCTGCAGCGGCCAGAGTCGGTACCATATCGTTCAGATATGGTACCATTTCTAACAAGTCTGGAGAATCAGCGGAACTGCTTTTCCGTGGATGACATTGAACTACTGAAAATATTAGATTTTCAGAGAAGTGCGGTGAAAAAGAAAAAAAATACCAAACAGGTGCATCTTGCAGACGATCTAGTCATGACCTCCAAAATACATAGCAAAACTAAGGACACCAAAACCGTGCAACGTCAGCACCGTGCATTCACTCCCGCCATGGAATCACGGCTCAACAGGGATGAATTAGCCACATCTCAGACTTCTTTTCCTAATATTCCTTATTACAGATGGTCGGGGTGGTCCCTCCAGAAAGGTAATTTAGCTCCATATTCGCTGTCTTTTTATGCCTCTTTTTGTCTATCACATTTTGGTTTGATCATAGAAGAAACGAAATAGAAAGATTCATTTGTGGCTAACAGCAATAACGGCTATATGCAAACACATCTCAAACGTTTGCTTATTAAATGCCGTATCGGTATATGTAATCTATAAAACTACCGTGTATGCGCAATAATGCATGGGATAATTATGTAACGCGTTGTAAAAGGAAAAATAACGCATACGTGAAGACACTTTGTCAAGATCCGATGAAGTTTATGTAAGTAGCTCAAGGAACATTCAGATGAATGCACTTTCTCTTTCGTCATCTATATTGTTGTTGGGTTTATCGTCATTTTCAGCACACGATAGGCTATACATGGCGGCCAGTATTAATGGTGGAGGAAGAACCCGGGAAAACCCTGGAAAGAACCACTGACCCACGAGAAGCTACTGGCAGTGATCCGTAACGGAGAGCGCTTTAGACCACTCGGCCACTCGGGGCCCCTTCGTCATCTATACTTGCATATTCTCCGTTTTCTCACGCACGATAAGGTCATTTGAAAATCTTTACTGGCGCATATGAATTTTTGCGGTTTTTTTGTTTGTTCCAAAATTAACACATTTTGGTTGGTTGTGATAAGGAAGTGAAACAATGAGAAGAAGCACTTCCCATACGCTAACGTTATTGCATTGGTCACTTTTTATCAGGAAAATGTATGATTTGAAAAAAATAACAGGTGGATAAGAAACACAAGGCAAGAATGAATTAAGTCATGACCTGCCTTTAAATATGTATTCAATAGTCATTTTAAGGTAGCGCTGGGGCATAAGTGTTCGTTTCTGTCAGTAAAAATGGTATGTATTCAATAGTCATTTTAAGGTAGCAATGGGGCATAAGTGTTCGTTTCTGTCAGTAAAAATTGAATGTATTCAATAGTTATTTTAAGGTAGCACTGGGGCATAAGTGTTCGTTTCTGTCAGTAAAAATGGAAACTATCGACAAAACCCATTTCTTAAAGACGGTTTTTGTTTACCCATGACTAAAAGAAACAATGAAAGGTTGGTCAGCCCCTAGATTGCCACCAAATATTATTACAGGTGTGGGGCTGATTTATGGACCCTTCTAAAGGTAGTGCCCTCACGTTACAAATGCTTCGGTAGCTACATGAAACTAACCAGCGCTACAGCTAGTATGTGGTGCCTTAGCTGTACCGAGCTCTGCAAACGTTTTGTGCATCTAGTTATCACTCATTCGCACTGGGCCATTGGTGTATTATCCAAAACGTATCATCTTATATTTTAAAACGCGATGTCATCTAGTATGTGGCTTGATATTCCACTTACTTGGGTGCATTTACTTAATGCCTTCAATAGATATGGCGATATCCGATGGCAAATAAATCATTTGAACGTAATCTTTTCATTCATATCGAGACGTCTCAAATCCATTCAATAATAAATCATAGTTTGATTTCTATGTAGCGATGAATTTCCAAAGTCTAAGTATGTGTGTATGCTGGCTTTACCATAATGTGATAATGCTTGAAAAATTTATCTGTATGCCGTAATGTGATAATGCTTGAAAAATTTATCTGTATGCCTTAATGTGATAATACTTGAAAAATTTATCTGTATGCCTTAATGTGATAATACTTGAAGAATTTATATGTATGCCTTAATGTGATAATACTTGAAAAATTCGTGAATGGTGAACTTCGACTAGGATGCATACCTTACCCTGTCTGCTGACAGTTAAACGCATTCTTTTGGTGTGGATAAATTTTGACATAATGAGACAATTTGTTTTTGTTTCTTATGTGAACTTAACGAAGGTTTTCGATGATGTGGTGCCATACACACTCTTTCAACGAGAATGCGGTTGATATTATATACTTTAACTGTATGCCTAAAATTGTTATGTTCTTAAACCATGATGCCTAAGTTAATCTTTCACCTTTCACTTTCAACAAAAATGCGGTTGATATTGTATATTTTAACTCCATACGCCTATGACTGTACTTTTCTGAAGTTATTATCTTTAATATTGTGTATACCTTTTCGATAATTTTAAACATATTGGGTTTCTTATTATAACTTTTTGTCTATCACAAGTATCACCACAGCCGTCAGTTGTTGGGTTTTTTCCCTCCACATTAGGCCGTTAAAAAGCATTGCCATGCATACAGAAATTCACATGCCTATTTTTAAGTTGGCTTTGTCAATTTAATGGAAGATTCACTTGACCATTTGTTATGTGTATCTGTATTGTGTCTTTTGCTTTTTGTGTAGATCACATAGTAGGTATTTCACTATGATTATGAAGGGTTGCTGTTTATTTTTTAATTAATTTAGCGCCAATAATAGTTATACCTTGAGGAATATATAAATTACTTTATAAATGAATTTCTGTATATTGCTAATACTGTTGGGTGAAAGAGGTTCTGAATGATAGATGTCCCTCATATCTTGATTTTTTGATGAAGGACATGCACGGATGAAACATTATCGATTACTTACCTGTGTCGGCTTCTAATCATCAATAGATATGTTCGATTCTGATTGTCGCAAGTAGCAATGTCAAAGGTTAAGAGAGAGCTGAGAGAGTAGTATCTTAGGATGTCTCAAAACTAAAAATTACTTGGCATAAGTGGAAATTATTTCCAATATGTCGGAGATCTTAATCCGACTAATAATGATCACTCGCAATCACGTTCAATGAACAAATCGGTTGAAACTCTCGACCTCCCCGAGCCATCTTTCACTTTGTGTAATGTTTAATTTGGCCAGGTTTAGTCTGAAAAAGAAAGCGTTAAGGATCAGTATTGTCACCTACGAATCGTAGGTTATTGATCTTTTGCCGACATATCAGGTAGCATTGGTCTTGAAGTGCCTGATTCGGACAGGTTTTCTATCTCTCGTATGGACCATTATTCATTCTTAATATGAACCGCTAGATGGCTTTCATGTAGAAAAGGTGAAATATATTAATTGTCGCAATGATATTCCCAGTAAATGAAAATAATCGAAATCAGCTTGTTTTGATATTCCGGAAGTGATCTAGTTTTGATACTTGGTCTGTTCTGAAACAAGTCGTTATGCTGCGTTGGATACTGATTTCAGGGACGGTTCTATGAATTTTAGAATATGTACTCATTCTGTAATCGGATGATTTAATTGGTGGTATCAAATAAACTCATTTTCCATCTGCTGAGGATCACGAGATGTGAATATGTATCCGTCGTCTGTTGATATGCGACAAACGGACGGACTTGGAGCTGGACAGACCAGTGGTAAGAGCCTATACATAAATATAGCGTTAGCTTTGACTTTCATAGAGCAATATCTTGATTTAGACGCACACCTAAGGGGCCGACCATTTGATTTTTGGGGCGGGGGTGGGGTTTTTGTGAAGAAAAAGTATATATATATATATATACATATATATAAATACATAAATCCTGTGGAACGACTTCTGTAAAAAAAGAAGAAAAAAATATTCAAAGTAAGTACCATATACACTTGATTATAAGTACCATATACACTTGATTATAAGTACCATATACACTTGATTTAAGTACAATATACACTTGATTATAAGTACCATATACACTTGATTATAAGTACAATATACACTTGATTATAAGTACCATATACACTTGATTATAAGTACCATATACACTTTATTATAAGTCAAGTCCAGCTGCACACATTTCCAGATCTGCAGCTGCATAATCTACCAAGAGATCTACATTTATAGATTGTTAGGAGTAATCAGTAGAACAAACAACACAGACCCAGATCTGTCAGCTCATTATGTCACAACTGATCAATGAGTACATATTTACTGTGGTCATTTTAATAATCCAATAATGACAGTCTAAGTAAATAAGCTTACAAGTTCCAGTTTGCATATCTGTAATGGCAAAACTGAGACAAACCTGGAAATTAAGGTGTTATACACATGATTCCTAAATCTGTTTTGTGAAGGTCATGTCAATTTTTTTTGATCAGTATCTCTCTGTACCTTTATCCACGTCCTTTAAATTTGCATTAACTACCATAAGTATAAAACTGAGACAATGACATTAGATGATTTTGTTGTTGTATAAATGATGAATAATCATAAATATTTTATAAAAAATGTACACTAAAGTCAAGGACCCATTCTGTTCAGACAGACAAAAATGTACACTAAAGTCAAGGAAAAGGTATCTCCATGTGAGGACCCACTCTGTTCAGACAGACAAAAATATATATATAAGATGAAAGAAAACAAATTTGGCCGCATGTGTGCAGTTTATCATGTTTATATTTTTTGTCTATATTTATGTGGTAGTTGGAGTCATTACATCATGCAATTTTCATCAAAATTTATTTTCTGATGTACATTTTGAATATGGACCATTTTGTGTTTCACTGTGGTTTAAATGATCCAGGTTATATTAAATGTACAGACTCAAAGTTCTGTGAATTTCGTAATAGAAAATTTGAAGAGCGACGCAATAGTTAGCTCGTGAGAAAAATGAATCAAAGAATTATTAATTTTTTTAAAGAGACTGACTTTATTGTATTGTAGTAAACCAAAATTAATTGAGATTTATGTCTTGAGCTATTCTTGTTAACAATTAATTATAACACAGCTGTCTCATTGGTCGTATTGTGTCCTTGTTTCCAAAACAGATGACTAAATCAGTTACAATTAACACTTAAAAATTGCTTTTCCCCTGCCAGTGACTGTCTGTTGTCTGTGCATTTGTCAGTCTGCATAAAAGAAGGAAACAAATCATGTTGATGTTTTAGGGGTGTTTAATTGAAAGTTAGTCAAAATAACAGTCGTAACGATCGACCGGTAGCTCCAAGCGATGCAATATTAAGTCAGTGGGAACTTGACGCATATAGTAGTATAACGATCTCAGGTGTATATGTACATAAGCTATCAATAAAGAACTTCTAGAACGATTTCACCCATTATCTACCATAGTCTACCATAGTCTCAAGTTTACATTCCGCAGGATACCTTGATTCGAATTTGAGTCTAGTATTTGCAAAGGAAGGCAGATATTTGTTTGAACACTTCTTAAGTTTGCACCCAAAGCTAATAAATTGCTTGCAAATGGATATCAAACATAAATGGTGTGGCATAAGTACTTTTAATCAATAGAAACCATTACGATCAGTCATACACTACATATATACACCGTAGAATATAGACATCTTTCGATGTAAATTCCTAAAATACGGTTTTAAACTTGAATGATTTCTTTTTACAAAGACCTAGTTTTTCACAGTAACTGTGGAACCGCTTAAAACTCACCAAAAAAAAAAGGATGTGAAAGCTTACTTTAGCGTGTGTGTGTGTGTGTGTGTGTGTGTGATATGGATTTTTAACTTAGTTTTAAAAAAAATTCAGTCATATCGCTACGATGTCTGCATTGTGGCAATTTATAGTGATCTAGCACTGAGGCATCATGCCGCAGACATAAAGCATGATGTCCTACCCAGTTGCATTATCCTGACACCAGGCCAACCACTAACCAATATTCTGCTGAGCGCCTAGCGAGGCAGCTGTTAGTATCAATTTTTAAAATTCTTTGGTATGACTCGGCCGGGGCTCGAACCACTGACCTCCCGCATCTGAGGCGGACGCTCTAACCATTAGGCCACCGGAGCAGTGAAAGTTTTTTTTAGTTTTGCAATCCGTGTGAACTAAATCTCAAAAGTCAAATTGCACAATCAATTTGGACAACGGGCACCAGTAATCGGATTGCCAGCTTTTAAGTTTAAAATTATAATTTTGTTCTCCGTCCAATCCCGATAATGATTTTAATAAAATTTCTTCTTAATTAACGTCTCCAATTATTCAGCGTATATAAGCTTCAGGAATAAACTTGTAATTTTTAATTTTACTTCATACTATGTATCAACTGAATTAAAGATGTCGTTGAAAATTAATGAAACAACTTTAATTCTCTCTTTAAAACAATCGTAAGCTTATTTTGATGTTTCACGAAAGGACTAAAGCCAGCGAGTTCATTAGTACAAGAATAGCAGATTAATTCTCTTCGCAATATCTTCTTTTTATTCGTGTTTTGTTTCCTGCGTTTGCTCCAGTACAAATAAAGCTTTAGAAAGATAAATGTGTGTATACTTGGACAACACCTTGCATATTCAGTGGAATGGTGGGCGGGGTGGGGGACAAATTTTTACCGGAAAGCGGATTTGTCATTTATACATATTTGTTCACGAAATGCATACAATTAATTTGCTAAATCAGGGTTTTCTCTACATTTGAGTATAAACTCTCACCTACATCATTCGTGATAGAAAACCGTGCATGTTTGTCTTGTGTTGGTAGTTTTCTATCACATCTGAAATTCACTGTCTTAGTAGCCATTAACTCAATGATCTCGTATATGTACTCGTATCTTCTTTCTTTCAACCTCACGGTTTCCATGCTTTTATCAGCCAGTCTTCCAATGGGGGAAAGACCGATTCCTAATACGTACAGTTGAACTCATTCTATTATAAAAAGTACGTAAAATATAAGATATTTAGCGTTTTGGAGCTATACCTAAAAGAAGCATCTCTTTTTGTGACACATATTTAACATAAGATTCGCGTGGGAACACGGTGCAATTAATTTTAGTTCACTTACAAATTGGTATTTTGACATATGGTCAGGATCAATTACTGAACTAGCGCTCCTTGTACTGTTTTGATATTTATGATCAAACTCTATCTCACCGTTCCAGTCACTCGCACTCGGAATACGCGGACTTTTTGGTAGAGGCTTCATGCATTAGCCAATTGCAACAGTTGGTTGAAGTTACAAATTCAATGCTGGTCAGACAAGGAAACCAGCCGAAATAAACTAAACAACCAACAAAAACGAAACAAAACATTTTTGACCACTTATGTGTCTTGATGCGCTGCGATTGTTACGGTGAAACAATGCTCATTTTTAGTAAAATTACAGGCCAAAACTTCCTGCGAATTATACTCCATCATCGATTCATTGGTAAGTTTTTGTTTCTAATTTGTATGCGTCATCTATCAGGCGGAGCGTATCCTCACGCTGTTGTGGATGGCTTGCACTTGGGGGTAAGAAAGAAACGTATCGACTCACGTTCAAGGTCATTGTGGCACAAAGAAAAAGTGGGTTTTGCAGATTGACTTTTATTCTAGAATAAATTCTTTGACCACAGTTCTTGGATCGCATGGACTGTAATTATAAACGTACAAAAATTATTGGATCATAGGTTTGAGGTCAAGGTCATGGTTAGTATAATAAGAAAACACTCGTTTCACAGTAAGTTTGGTTCAAGACATACACCTTGATCAAAGGTTCAGGTAACTGAGATCTGTTGGTCAACAATCTTCAGTCAGCTGTTATGTTAGCGCGTACTTATTGCACATGGGTGGGGGTAAACTGACGTTCACGGTACTTTTGTTATGTAAGCAATGTTTCTTGAAAACATATGTTGGGCACACAAATACACTCAGGTAGCAGCTATTTATCTTAACTGGTTTTCTTGTCAGCGCGACTTTGATTGTTTGGAATACTTTAAGTAATTGTTTTGACTGGCAAATTTAAAGCTAGAACAAAAAATCCGAAGTGATCCAAATACGCGTCAAGTTAGGATGGTGCAGTCCGGCACTTAAAAGGTTTAAATCAACCGCAAACGATACACGTCTAATCGGTATAGAGTAACACTATAACCAGTAGACAACAGTCGTTCTTTTTGTTTCAGTCTGGCACATAGTAGATCAAAATAAAGATATACAAACCACGCGAGTGCCACTGTTCCGTATACATTCACTCCCGTTCACAGTTGTTTCCAAAAGAGATGTAACTAACACTCAACGGGGCTGCGTTATCAGCACGCATATTTAATGCTGAATGGCGGAAATTAAGTCAGTTTGATGACCCCTATGTCAAAAGAAATAATGAAGTCATACCATGGAACTCTGCTTCCCACAGACCCACCCGAGCCTAGCAACCAGGCCTGTCATTTAATTATTGTAAGTTGATTTTCTGATATTTAGCTTGATCTTAAAATGTAATGTTTCTCTGACCATTTATCAATCAGTGAAATGTGACTTATGCAAAAACGGACAAACTGGAGAACATACGGGTCTGTCCTCGTCGTATGTGTAAGTTCATAGTATTTTTTTATTTTTATTTTCTCTTTAAATATGCATGCCTTCGTGTGCCCTCAACTCATTTTCAGTTAACTTGTAAGTATCAAAGGTAAGTTCATTTTTGAACTAATTACATCAAATCTATGTATCCGTCATTTCATATGCCAGGCCCGCCAAAACGTTTTGTTCAGAAATCCTGCGATTTTTATTTAGTATCCGGTTTTTGTCAGGAGATTTGGTGGGCCTGTAAAAATTGTAGGAAGGACGAGCCGTTAAATCAGTTATCTATTTGTTGTTTTGATTGTTAGTAAAAAAAAAAAAAAGAAATTACCAAGTTTGTGTACATGAAATCGACAATCGCCTCCAAACATATCTGGGGTGTTGCTTGGGTGACGAAAATATGTTTATCACAAATCCACGCTGTGTTTTGAGTTCCTGCTTTCGGCGATAACCATTACAAAGTGTAACCTACGCCCAAAAAATTATTCACAATTTCAGAACCTCAAATCCAGAGATAATAAAAAAAAAATACAAATCAAAAATTCTGAGACGGTGCTAGGCCGGATAATCCTGTTTGTATGCGGAGATTTGGTCGGCCTGATGTACCCATCCATTTGTTCATCCCAGCGCTCGTTCTGTCATTTACGGTTCATCAGTGAATAAATCATCCAATCAACTAATCAGTCAATCAGCCTCTACATATATGTCTTCCTATCAGCCTACATACTTACCTACTTCGGACGCGGGAAGTCGTGGGTTCGATCCCCGGTCGAATCATACCAAAGACTTATAAAAATGGTACTAACAGCTGCCTCGCTTGGCGCTCAGCATTAAGAGGTTAGTGTTAGGACTGGTCAGCCTGGTGTCAGGATAATGTGACTGGGTGGGACGTCATGCTACATGTCTGTGACATGATGCCCCAGTGCTAGACATCACTATAATCTGCCACACTGCATACATCGTAGCGATATGAGTGAAAATTTGTTAAAGCTACGTTAAAAATCCAAATCACAGACACACACACACACACACACACACACACACACTTACCCGTGGCTGCCTCTGCTTGTGTCATCGGACATTTTTAGGACTCTTAAGTCATGTCTAAAGTTGTGGAACACTTAAATCCATCTATTCCATGAAACGCACTGACGCATAAATTCGCCATAATGAGAACATTTCTGAAGGAGTTCATCATCCAAAGTCTGCCACATGCTCCATGCAGTCCAAATTTCCACGTGCTATTTGCCTGATTCCCGATATCACTGAGCGTCAGGCGATTTGAAACTTGACATGCTGATGAAGTGCAGTTTTAATGTGTATGAACAACATACCAATAGGTGAAAACAAAATGGGATTTAATTTTCATACCGATTCAGACCGATTCATTTGATTGGTTGTTCAAATTAATATGATTTAAATTTTAAAGGTCAGTGAAACATAGCTGATGCCAATATATTTCAATAAAATGTTTAAACATTTCTCTTCAAATTGAGATTTTACATTATCTCGCTTTCGATGCTTCTGTCAATATCAATATTGTTTCATATCGGTCGACATAGTACAAGATTTCGACATTACTTTTTAGTTTTAAAAGTTAACACATAAGAACCTTTTTAGTGTTTAAAAAGAGTCCAACGAGTACTTAAATATGAGGAAATTCTCAACATTTCCTTATTTACATAGACAAGACTACCCTAATCAAATTTCAGGATTTTATGGCTGTATTTTAGTCCTTGATGCCTGCTGAATTCTTTTTGGGTGAAAAACATAATTTTTACAAATGAAATCTGAATTTCATGAAGAAATTGGCTGTGTTCGATGAATCTGGGAGGACATACTTCGTATGCAAAATCCGTTTAAATTTTAAAAGGTAAGGAATTTTGTTTGTAACATGGCTGACGTGAATTAAAATTGTATCAGATTTAAACTTTGTGAAAGGTTCCGTGCTTGAAGCGTGGAAAGTGTACGTGTACTTTAATTAATCAAATCTTTATCTTAGTGTTTTACATGATGTCAAAACACAGTAAATACATGTTCATTTCTGGTCCGGATCGAATCGATCTATTGTCCATTAATTGTGATAAGATTTATTTCTAATCGAGTTGTTCAAATAATCGATGAAATGATACTTCTGTCTGCCAACTACAGTTGATAAGCTCAGTACATTTTGACACAGCAAGAAATTTATAATACGTGTCAACAATTTCATTATTTGTCTAGCAATTTACCATGTAAAAGATGCTAGAATAAATTATTTATTTGTTATTTGTTGTGGTTTTAAGACACATCGATACATATAAGGCTATATAATACAATTAAGAGGTTAAAAGGTTTAAATATTTTAGAGTAAAGAACTGGGTGGTGTAAGAACTGGGTGGCGTATGAGTTGGGTGGTGTAAGAACTGGGTGGCGTAAGAACTGGGTAGCGTATGAGCTGGGTGTAAGAACTGGGTGGTGTAAGAACTGGGTGACGTAAGAACTGGGTTGCGTAAGAACTGTGGCGTAAGAACTGCGTGGTGTAAGAACTGGGTGGCGTAAAACTGGGTGGTGTAAGAACTGGGTGGCATAAGAACTAGAAACTACAATACCTTGTGTGTGGAGAAAAATGGTGAATGAATGAATGGTTTTGCAAAACCTTTTCATGCAGATAACGTATATAGTGTTTCCCCACGCTGTTTATTTAGAAGCTCCAATTTCAACCTCAAGCCAGTAAATTTCATCAGTGCAAGGTATTGTTGTACATCGTTCCTAAGTATAATATTCTCTCTCTCTCTCTCTCTCTCTCTCTCTCGTCAAAAGACATCTCTGACCTTTTGAGAGATGTGAGTTTCAAGCGAGGATTCCTTCCCTTAATTATTATCATCTGTTTCCCGTGTTCAAACATAACGTTTTTAAAAAAATGCTCAACTCATATAGCTTTAACACCTAACTTTTATTCTTTTATATACGTTCAATTCATATATATTTAAATCCTCACCTTAGTTATTTTTCAATGTTCAATTCATTTCGTTTCAATGCATCACTTTTATTCTTTTAAATGTTCAGTTCGTATACTTGCAAATTATCACTTTTTCTTTTAAATTTTTTAATTCATTTAGTTTTAAAATATCGCTTTAGTTCTTGTTAGAGCTTCAATTCCTATAGTTTTATGAGTAGGCGTTGCCGTCTGATTTAAATAAAAATAAAACTTTTATTACGGGCATATTCTTTAGATGAAGATAAAAGTTATTGCGGACATCTGATTTAGATGAAAATAAAACTTATGACGAACATCTGATTTAGATGAAATTAAATCTATGTTATTGCGGACATTATTTAGATGAAAAAAGTTATTACGGTCATCTGATTTAGATGAAAAAACCTGTGTTATTACTAACATATTTTTAGATGAAAATAAAAGTTATTACGGACATCTGAATTAGATGAAAATAAAACTCTGTTATAACCGACAGATGTGAGAAACATTGACAAAAGGTCCCCACCACGCTGTTTCCTGTTTAAAGCAAACCTGAGACTAGGAGTGACTCGTATGAGCCATGATTATTCTTGTGGAACCATAATTAGCGTAAATTCGATTAAAAGACGAGACTGATTAAAACAGAACAGTTTCAACCAAGAGTAAAAATAGAACTTAAATTCGTCCAATAATTCCTATTTCTATTCCCAATGCAATATTACGTCCAAGAATTCCTATTCCTATTCACAATGCAATATTTCGTCCAAGAATTGCCGAGTTATTTATCAGTATTTAGCCATACTTGCGAAGGAGACAAAATTATTTATTAGTATTTAGTCATACTCGCCATGAGGACAAAGTTATTTATCAGTATTTAGTCATACTTGCCATGAGGACAAAGTTATTTATCAGTATTTAGTCATACTTGCCATGAGGACAAACTTATTTATCAGTATTTAATCATACTTGCCATGAGGACAAAGTTATTTATCAGTATTTAGTCATACTTGCCATGAGGACAAAGTTATTTATCAGTATTTAGTCATACTTGCCATGAGGACAAAGTTATTTATCAGTATTTAATCATACTTGCCATGAGGACAAAGTTATTTATCAGTATTTAGTCATACTTGCCATGAGGACAAAGTTATTTATCAGTATTTAGTCATACTTGCCAGGAGGACGAAGTTATTTATCAGTATTTAGTCATACTTGCCAGGAGGACGAAGTTATTTATTAGCGAGTACCCGCTAAAAGCCAACAGTACAATTTATTTGTCTATTGAGTTAGACTTGTGAGATGGAAATGGATATAATGTCCTATGCAGGTAGGGAACTTTTCTGGTACTTAACTTTTCTTTGCATCCATTTTTATTTTATCTGTTCCATTCTCTGTCTTCTTTCTTATATTTTTGGCAAATATAGGAAATTTATATGTAACGGTGTTCTAACATTTTTAATGTATAAGATGACAATTAAGTTATATCCTCTGAAAAAAATAAATGCCAGTGTCACAGAGAAGTAAAGGCTCTGATATTTTCTTTAATTTTATTCCTCTTTGTTTTACTTTTGGTATATTCCATGAGCACATGTGAACTGGCATTCTGTACGTTTGATATTATTTACACAGGAATCTTCTGGTTACTGTTACACTGAGTTCGTTTTTGCAGTGCTAATAAGTCTTTATCGGCATATCGTGCTCCACTCCATGTCTTTCTTTTATAGACGTTTTAAGAGCAGCTATGAACTCTTTGCATCGAATGTTTTTATTGTTTTTGTTTGATATAGTGTGATTTTGGCCTATTTTATATGCAAATATGTATTTGATAATACGGGAGATTTAGGTTATTTTAAATATAAATACATGCATGCCTTCTATTTTGTGTAATTTAAATTTTCCAGGATTTCGGTTTTAAAATAGGCAATAAATAAAAAGGCTTCTCCTTTGCTTGCAAAGCAACAAATTTTATAACATTGTTTTAATCACAAATGCTCAGTGTGCCTCACAGAAATTACTAGTAACCTTTATTTTTTCAGCAAATAAATTGCTTTACGATTTCAGTGGAGAAGTTGGATTTAAAGAAATGGTTGTGGCGGTAGTAGATTATTCTTAAAATAAAATTTAGAGAAGGAAATATCTACGGAAGTTTTGGAGTTACCTGTATTCACCCATCATTTATTTTTCTTCCTTCTACCCATCCGAAGTGGACAATCCTTTGATCTTACCATCAGTGTTACCGTTTGCTTGTCAGTAAAGTTTTGAACAGTACAACATATTACATCGAAATGTTTTGTTAGTTACGATGAGATGTAAGAAAACATTGAAACATCTAAAGAATTATGATATAAAACCAAAATAATTAACATCCTTGGAAAGTCTCTCATGCTTTTTATATGACGAAATGCGATCAAGAATTTTAAACTCGTAAGTTTAATGTATATGTCTTGTACACAGTTAGTCCAATGGCTTGATGCTAATAAGGAATGAACGAGAGTACCGAGAGAGGAATAACTGTCACTAAAGTCGCCCCCCGAAATGACAAACTCTAGATTATTTGTTTATTTTTATTCTTGTAATGGTCAATTTGGGTCTCATTTTTGGGGCTCTGTCTTATTGAAGAAAGTAGATGTTATACCGTGTTTAGATCTACCTATACAGTTTTCATAACCATGCTATTATAAGGTACAGTTTTCGCGTACAGATGTTTGTGCTGAAATTATCACATTATCAAATTCATACAAATGAAGCGTCTCGGAAGTAGGAGAATTTTTTTTTAAAACCCCAACAAAAACAGGGCTTCATTTTAAAATCAAAGATAGAGTGAAATACGATCGATCTGAATTCACAGTGATCAATTGTTTTTGTTCCTGATTCTGACACGGACTAAACGGTTTTAAGACGATGTGTTCGAGTAAGGATTATTTTGACAATTTAAAAAAAAAATTGTTGTTGTTGTAGTTAACAAATCTTTTTCACGACTCATAGGCAGACTAACCAATTTTCACAAAGTGTTCGCTCCCCCGGGGTACGTGGATGTAGAATAGACGCGGCACACCTCCTGGATTTAGTAAGAGAAGACTAACAGAGACAAGAGCCGAGATGGCTCATTGGAAGCGTGCCAGATTCGTGACCGAAAACGTTCGAATCCTACTATCGGATCAGCCTGGGTTGGCTTTAGTGGTGTGTCCTTGAGCAAGGCACTGTACTGCACATGTCTAAGCACTAAATAAACTATTTGTGTTGATGTACCTTTCAGAGACCAAATTAAGCAACACACCAGAGCGTGATAGCAGTTCAACGTGGTTTACGTATAGCTTAATTTCGAAAGAACGCCGCGTTTTAAATGTGTGGTCTGGACTTGATGTGATTTCATGTTATCACCTGAGAAAGAAACAGGATTGAAATTATCGAAACTCTGTGCTCCACGTTTTAGTAAATTCTCGTCCACCCCTAGCTTTTTCTAACCTAGGTAATATGTTTATTTTCTAAAATTTAGTGAGAAGTATACATTAGACATATATTTAAAGAATGAAAATGTAAGTTCTCCAACGCTATTTTTATCCAGCATAGGACCTTTCTCATTATCTGTAAAGGAAGTTCAGAATTGTGATTGTATTTGTTTCAACGAATATTTCTATTCTGTTGATGGAATATTATCAAGGAAAATTGTACCCAATCCTTCTGAGAGAGAGAGAGAGAGAGAGAGAGAGAGAGAGAGAGAGAGAGAGTTTGGCAAATTCTTCAGTAAAGCACCTTTTTCTTTTCTTTCAGCGTTGGAGATTACGGGGGAGAATTTGGAAGACCTTCTGGCATACGATGACCTGTTTTTGGACTACTTCAACGCATTCCTAACTCTGCCTGTAAGTTACATTGTGGGCTCTAGTTCCTTCAAAATCCGTTTAAGTTACCATGGTAATTTATTTTATATAATTTCTCACCCCCCATTCGGAGAACTCCTCTATACCGGTATTTGGGGACGTGCCGCCCAATTTAATGTTTTTTTTTATTAATTAAAAAAATTAAAAGATTTTTTAAAATAACCTTTTGGTACATCAATTCGTACATTTTTCATGAAATTATTGGTTCATAGTTGGGTTCCTGTCGCTTATTCTCATTAGAGGTGCAGAGGTTTCACATTTTGTCCATAAAAACAACGAAAAATTAATGAAATAAAAAGGAAACGCCGGTATCGATATTAAAAAACAAAGAAAATCGGAGAAATCATGCAGTATATGTATATTAATGAGAAATAATTAAAATTAAAAATAAGAATCGAAATAAAAGTATAAACAAAATACACACATAATCCTAGCATAGATATGGACCTACTGACGAGTAGCATGCTGTGTCCCACTCTGCCCATTAAATGTTCCTTTGCTGCGCATTAACTTCAGTTCTTTATCGTCTACAGTAACCAAACTTGTGTATAACTTGCACTCGGGGTAAGTAAGAACCCTATCAATTTTGGAGCTTAAAAGATCAGAGGTCAAGTCAGTGTTACTGAAAGAATAAAAATGGTTTCCTGCATAATAACACGAGTTTTGTATTGATTATCTTGACCAAACATCCGTGATAACTTGCTCTTGAGGTAAGGAAGAATCATAGATTCAATGCTCAAAAGGTCAAAGGCCAAGGTCACCGACTGAAAGGAGTAAAATTGTTTCTGCGCAATAAAAAATAACAGGAGGTTTACATTTCGTGTCTTGCCCAAACTTTATGAATAGCTTGTTATTTGGGTAAGGAAGAATTTTATCTATATTGGGTACAAAGGTTAAGATCACTGTTTTTGAAAGAAGCAAAATGGTTTCTTTACAATAATATTAGATGTTCTTCGTAAACCTGGACCAAACTTTGTGGATAGGGTGAGGAAGAGACCTAATGATTTAGAGGTTTAAATCAAGGTCACTGTGATTGAAAAGAGGAAAATGGTTTATAATGTCAACCATGTACCTTTACCAAACTTTATGGATGACTTGCATGTTGAATAACAAAGAAGCGTATTGATTTTGATACGGCCATACGAGCAATACTGGTACGGCATAACTGACCGTACTGGCTTACATGCACTACTGGATGCGATTGTAAAATTGCTCGAACATTCCCGTCATATCGTGAAATAACCTCGGAAGTAGTTGTAGGAATGCACACCAATTTGATATTTTTAATGATTTGTCTCTGGTGGAGTGTACCACATTTATCAGAACATCAAAGGCTGAGATTTTCCGATTGTAACTTTGTTACGTACCGCCATCATATTATTCCATGTTAACGAAAGTTGTTCAGAACATATTTCTAAATGGCGTCGAATTACATCCGAGGTTTCTTACTCTAGTTGACGGAAAGGCCGAGGACTTTCCGATTGCACTGGCTGCAGTAGTTACGTGATTATCAACACGTGACATGTCGTAGTCTAGTCCGATAAATCAGCCCCTCTCCCATCATTCTCTGTTGATATTTATGGACAATATGTAGGTCTGATGTCACCCGCGGATTAAAATAGCAATTTTGCTGTATGCAAAACATTATGGAACACACCTGCGTGCAGTTTAGACACTTATCAGTATTTGGTAACAACTTTATCTAGCTCGAAATTCAAGTGGACACAGGAAAGATGGTTGTATTATTCCACGTGGATTTATAAGTCGCCAAACATATGAGTTGATCAGGAAATAGGATGTACATATCGCCAAATGAACCCTTCAGCCGACGGTAGCTCAAGAAATATTAGTAAGTGTATAAAATATTCACCGATGTGAGCAGACAAGAGTGGCAGCAGAGTTTTTGCAGGTTTTAAAGTCTAGGCGATATCATCCCCTAAACCGTAAGTCATTATTATTGTAGGTGTATGGCTGATTTATCGGTCATGTCGTAGTCTTGTTTGATAGCGGATGTATTAGTCTCAAGAGCGGATTGCTAAGTAAAATTAATAAAAGTGTATAGTTGTATTAATTGTATAAGCTTAAGAATTTAAATATTTTCTCTTCAATAACTCCTTCACATAATCGCCAACAATAATCATAATAACAATCCTCTATACATCAGTGTCTCACATTCTGATTGTCTGCATCCAGTTCTTGCATCGACCGGATAACAGTGCTCAGTTTAGCATACTTAATTAATATTTAAAATTATAATTATTCAGTATAAAATTAAAGGGTCAGTATGTAAAGGTTTAATGATGGTAATTTGTATAAATATGCATAAATAATAATTTGATAATTTGTTTAAATATGCATAAATAATAATTTGATAATTTGTATAAATATGCATAAATAATAATATGATAATTTGTATAAATATGCATATGTGTCAGTCTTTGTGTGTAATAAATGCATTGGTTAAAAATGATATATATTTAAGTCTGCATATATGTCCGTCTCGTTGGTGTATGTATATATGACATAAGTAATGTATATAAGTAAGTATATATGATCAAATCGATCCATTTATGATACAAGACCAGAAAAGTATGGACTCAATAATACACGTACGCACGCATGCACACACACACACACAACTAAAATTAGGTAAATCTTCG
Organism: Sinohyriopsis cumingii; assembly: GCA_028554795.2. Classification (NCBI taxonomy): domain Eukaryota; kingdom Metazoa; phylum Mollusca; class Bivalvia; order Unionida; family Unionidae; genus Sinohyriopsis; species Sinohyriopsis cumingii. The sequence continues at coordinate 40,408,701 of CM068825.1, forward strand.
ACATTTTCTAAATTTGACGACAGCATCGACCAAAGTACTACAGGTGGGGAGTGATCACATTGAATAGCGAAGATGCATCAGAAGATGACATGAACATATTCTTACACAATATTTACCTGGTATAAATGAACTATTTGATAAATAAATTGAATAATCAACTTTCAAATCGAAGACAATCAAGGAAACAAACTTTAAAAAATTCAGGTACAAATAACGTTTTTTATGAAAACAAATGTTAATCAATTGATTCAGTCTGTTTACAATTTAAATATTTTTTAAAGTTCATTCATTACTCTGATTTAAACATTTTCTTTAAGATGTAGTTTACACACTCTTCGGGAGCCCCGAGTGGCCGAGTGGTCTAAAGTGCTCGCCTTTCCGATCACTGCCATCTCACCTCTATCCGCGTGGGTTCGAGTTTCGGGCTTGGGCAATACGAGAAAGCTTGCCAGCGTATTTCATGGATCGTTGGTTTTTACCAGGTTTCCAGGGTACTGGCCGACATGTATAGCCTGTCGTGTGCTGATTTTGTGTTGTTGTTGTATGGTTTAACGCCATTTTTCAGCACACGATAGGCTATACATGGCGGCCAGTATTATTGCTGGAGGAAGAACCCGGGAGAACCCCAGAAAGAACCACCGACCCACGAGAAGCTACTGGCAAGCTTTCTCACATACCTACATTGGTCGAATCCGAGACTCGAACCCACGCAGACAGAGGTGAGATGGCAGTGGTCCGTAACGGTGAGAGTTTTAGACCACTCGGCCACTTGCGGCCCCGTCATGTGCTGAAAAAATGGCGTTAAAATGACAGGAACAACAACATGAACCTAATTTAGCGCTTACTTAATGAAATATGTTGGTAATTTTCACAAATTTTTTTTTTCATTATTCCGGATTTCATTTCACTAAACTTAGCAAAATTATTGACAAACGGTTCGATTTATTAAATCTATTCAGTATCACCAAAATTGATTTAATTGTCTTAAAGAAGGTATAGTGTCCCGTATTACTACTAGTGACATTAAATAAACGATGCTTTCTATGGAGTCGGAATTGTTACTTCTAAACGAAATCTCATTTTGTTTGTTCAAAGTTTATATATATATATATATATATATATATATATATATATATATATATATATATATATATATATCCCAAAATCTTGTTTGATGTATCTTGCATAATAATAATGTAAACATAACTACCACAAATATCAGAACGTCAGGCAACACTTTCATCTTGGCAATATGTAGCAGTATTAAAAATGAATTACGGACCATTTAGTTTTCGTAAAGGGTTTGGAGTGGAGGGCTGGGATTTTTTAAAAAATTATAGCAAAAATCGTTCCCGGTATAGCTTAAACGTAATAGTGTAACGTATTCTTCCTTTAGAAGAAAAGATATATAATTATATAAAATGACCCCAAAAGACATTATCCTGAGGTAAACCCCCAACAACAACAAATTCGCGATTTGAAATAAAATCTCAGTGCCCCCTCCTCCCCTTTAAAAGGATGAGGGTGAAATGGAATGAAACAGGCAGGAAATTCCCATCCACTCGGCTAAAATGCGACACAAGTAATACATGGACTTGCGACATTTTGATAATATCGGTCTTTTTTTGACATTTTTGTTTTGCTAACATATGAAACTTAATATACTAAATACGTCCTGCAGTGACACTAATTACTTAGCATTTTAATTAATAATTTGTTACTACGGGCACGGAGAATGTACATGAAATGCACACACCTTTTTATTGGTCAGAATATTTTTGAATATTTACGACTAGGATTTGGAGACAAGTAAAGCTTTCATTCGGAACCAGAAACTCGGATATGATTCTCATGTTGAGGTCAATCATATGGATCATATATTCGCAACTTCGAGGTAAATTCTGCGGATCATACTTCGAATGTATGGATAATGTTTCTGCAAATTACTAAGCAGAAATACATACGAAACCTTTTTATCTTGCAGAAATAGCGAAGCTTGTTCTGAATAATGTCGATAGCTTTCAAAACACACTCGTCTATTTCCTGCCCGAGTGGAATAATTTAGAGCCATAATGATATTTCCCTAGGTGTTATGTTTTTGGTTGATAAACACTGAATTAGATGTCCAAGAACATTTTCTTAAAATAACGATAGTTGTTGAAAATATCACTCAACCAAGTTTCAACAATCAATGAAGCATCTGAAATAAGGCCAATCTATTTATTCTAGTATCCATATTACACCCATCAACCATAAACTAAAATAAAGGGAATTAAAAGTTCTTTTTCGAATGTGAAAGATATACAGTGTCTTTTTTAAATAGCAAATATAACCAGCGAGGAAAACTGAGAAATGCTTTTTTAAAATTCTAACCCCATACAAAATACGAAACTGTAGAGAGCCACCTTTGTCATGTAGTCATTGTGACGTGACTGACTGTCATAGGATGTGATAACAACCATGGGCTTGAGGGCAGTGCAGAATGGCTGTTATTTGCATCTGAAGTTGTTTCCAGTCTAATTATAATCAGATCTTCAGTGTCCTATGTGGACAGTGGAAATCTTACTTTAATCAGATCTTCCGTGTCCTACGTGGACAGTGGAAATCTTACTTTAATCAGGACTTCTGTGTCCTATGTGGACAGTGGAAATCTTATCTTAATCAGACTGAGGTTGTTTCTAGCACGTGATGGAAAACGTAGAGGATGTTCAGACTGCTGTGATGAAGAACACAACGGCTGTTAAAAACAAGGATTGATAAAGAAGTTGCAAATGTATAAATCTGTTTTCTTTTTCGTAAATTCTTGGTCAATCCTACAATTAGTCCACCAATTTTCAGAATCGCCGATAGGAACATTCTTTTTTTCTTCAATGTAACTAGAACCACAGTTATTTTTCATTTCGCATTAAGTTATATAGGTCATTTAGCACATGTTTGTTTGTTTTTTATGTTGGGTGGGGGGAGGATAGTTTGTATCGTTAATTCCTAGGGGCTTAAGCTATGTAACAAAAAAGGTAAAAATCCAACAATCATATAATTTTAAAAAACAAATTTATTTCCCTAAAATATAAAATCAAACAAAGTGAAAGAATTAAAAATAACTTACAGTGTGGTATGTTAACGTATAATATTTCCTAGATGTACTATTTCACTGTAATCTGGAAACGATCCAACTGTATTCTAGATGAAGGTTGTAATGTGATTAACCACTGAAGAAACACTGTTCTATTATCCAAAGGTTTCAATTCAAGTTAAATATAATGAACGTGAATGTCACAAAAGTCCTTGAATGTTTTACGGTAATCCAAATAAATTAAGCAACTATGCAAGACCTTGAAAAATTCACAATAATCCAGAAAAAGATGCTGCATGTATATAATAAGTGGTTTCTGCTCTGCAATTTCAGCGAACAAATTATAAATAACTCAAATTTCCTTTCCGAGACTCTTACAAGGCTGAAACATAAATGAAGAATGAAACGCTTCATATTTACTTCCTTTATATAACCACCATATTCACATAAAATCAGCAAACATGAATCGCATGATAAGATTCTAGGTATTTCAATTATTCTGTATTGTGGAATATCTTTAACTGTCAGCATCTGACTTCATTATTATTATTATTATTATTAAGCCAATTAGCAACTAAGACATGCCTGACATATCTAGAATACCGGTGATTTCTGTGGATCACTTGATGTTAACATGACCTCCATTCATCTATATCATGGCTACGTTGACCGAGTAAGTTGTTGACGTGAACTTGACAACTCTTTTCTGTTACTTAATTTAAGACCATTGAGTCATAACACTCACTAGAGCTGTCACTGGAAGATAATACTTCATACAATTTATCCAGAATTTGACTGGTGCAGATTTGGATAATGTACTAGTAGTCTGCTTTTGCAGGCAGACATTTTAGACTAATTTCCAGTGTTGTGATATAATGTGATAAATGACAGTGATAATTGGTAGTAAATTAAATTTACCTTGATGATTTTCCCAGGTGTTCCCACAGCGACTTTTGTACAACAGACTTACAGGCTCCTTTGATGAGGTGGATGACACTGACACAGCTTCTGAAGGCTCCCATTCAGTGGGTAAACTAGGTGGCCGCTATGGATGCACAGATGAGGAACGAGAGCAAATGCTTATATGGGCCAAGAATAATAGACTACCATTATTCCTTAGGTACAAAATGATTTGTAAATCCCATACGGCACTGTTTTCAGTTAGGGTTGCAAATCCCATGCTGCACTGTTTTCAGTTAGGGTTGCAAATCCCATGCTGCACTGTTTTCAGTTAAGGTTGTACATTCCATACTGCACTGTTTTAAGATAAGGGTTGTATATCCCATAATTGTCAGAGTCAGGGTTGTAAATCCCTAAGAACACTGTTTCCACAGGCAAGGTTTTAAATCCCACACTACATTGTTTTCAGTCAGGCTTATAAATCCCATGCAGTGTTTTAAGATAAGGGTTGTACATATTGCATTGTTTCCAATCACTATTGTAAATCCCATACTGCACTGTTTTAAGTTAGGGTTGTAAATCCCATACTGCACTGTTGTCAGAGTCAGGGTTGTAAATCCTTTAGAACACTGTTTCCACAAGCAAGGTTTTAAATCCCACACTACATTGTTTTCAGTCAGGGTTGTAAATTCGATACTACATTGTTTTCAATCAGGGCTGTAAATCCCATATTGCACTATTTTCAGTCTGGGTTGTAAATCGCACACTATGTTGTTTCAGTCTGGGTTATAAATCCCACACTATATTGTTTTCAGTTAGGGTTGTAAATCCCACACTACATTGTTTTCAGTTTGGGTTGTAAATCCCACACTATATTGTTTTCAGTCAGGGTTGTAAATCCCACACTACATTGTTTTCAGTCAGGGTTGTAAATCCCACACTATATTGTTTTCAGTTTGTGTTGTAAATCCCACACTATATTGTTTTCAGTTTGGGTTGTAAATCCCACACTATATTGTTTTCAGTTTGGGTTGTAAATCCCACACTATATTGTTTTCAGTTTGGGTTGTAAATCCCACACTATATTGTTTTCAGTTTGGATTGTAAATCCCACACTATATTGTTTTCAGTTTGGATTGTAAATCCCACACTATATTGTTTTCAGTTTGGGTTGTAAATCCCACACTACTTTGCTTTCAGTCATGGTTGCATCTTTATTTATCTTTTCATGATTTTGAAACTGAAAATCCAGGCCCAATTTCACTAAATTTCTCAAGACATGTCCTTACATTAAAAATACTCATTATCATGCTTATGCTCTCTTTTGAGTGCCTCAGATGCAGGAGGTCGTGGGTTCGATCCCCAGCCGAGTCATACCAAAGACTTACCAAAATGGTACTAACAGCTGCTTCGCTTGTTGCTCAGCATTAAGAGGTTAGTGTTAGGACTGGTTGGCCTGGTGTCAGGATAATGTGACTGGGTGGGACATCATGCTACATGTCTGCGGCATGATGCCCCAGTGCTAGACATCACTATAAACTGCCACAATGCAGACATAGCAATGTGGCTGAAAAATTGTTAAAGCTATGTTAAAAATCTGAATCACGCACATGCTGTCTTTTGAGAATAGATATAACATTGGATGAGAAATACAACTTTACAAATAGGAATTCTTGAAAAATGAGTTAAGGTTCATCCAGGCACCCAGGGTCATTGAACGAAAAACTAGTTCTTTAACTGACAACCAAGGATACCTATAGGGTTGGGGCTAGGAAATCCTCAGTTTTTCCTCAGAAATAAAACAAGACTAATTTCAAAAGAATGCCAGATATTGTAATAACTATTTTAGTCATTGAGGGCTATTTAATGTTTTATGATAGACTCATACTTTGTAAACCATGCAGTAAGAAAGATGTTGATAAATCTTAAGTTGTGAGATGTTTTTGAAACCGGGACCAGAATCTAAAATATCCCAGAACTATGGAGAGAAAATAAAAAATAAAACCTGACCTTAAACATTGATATTTTTATGAGTAAGTTACATAGTCTGCTTCATGGTTTTGAATATCTTAATTCAAGGCAAGTAGAATAATGGTGGGTTTTTTTCTAGCCTTGTACTTTATGTTAAATAATGAGTGAACCCAGTGGGTTATTATAGGATACAATGACTTGCTAGATATCACTTTTTCTGAAACAAAGCTTTAAGTATCATTCACAAGAATAATAATTATTACTGACTCACAGAAAGGAAATAGGGAAGTCATAAAACAAACTGGTAAATATATTATAGTATCTTCTTTAGAAAACTATTACAGTCTCTTCTCTAGACCACTGTTACACTGTTTTCTATGGACCTCTGTTATGGTATCATCTCTGGACCACTGTTACGGTGTCTTCTATGGACCTCTGTTATGGTATCATCTCTGGACCACTGTTACAGTGTCTTCTATGGACCTCTGTTATGGTATCATTTCTGGACCACTGTTACAGAGTCTTCTATGGACATCTGTTATGGTATCATCTCTGGACCACTGTTACAGTGTCTTCTATGGACCTCTGTTATGGTATCATCTCTGGACCACTGTTACAGTGTCTTCTATGGACCTCTGTTATGGTATCATCTCTGGACCACTGTTACAGTGTCTTCTATGGACTTCTGTTATGGTATCATCTCTGGACCACTGTTACAGTGTCTTCTATGGACCTCTGTTATGGTCTCTTCTCTGGACCACTGTTACAGTGTCTTCTATGGACCACTGTTACAGTGTCTTCTATGGACCACTGTTACAGTGTCTTCTATGGACCACTGTTACAGTGTCTTCTCTGGACCACTGTTACAGTGTCTTCTATGGACCACTGTTACAGTGTCTTCTCTGGACCACTGTTGCAGTGTCTTCTATGGACCACTGTTACAGTGTCTTCTATGGACCACTGAACTGAAGCTGGGCTATTAGCTTCTGTTTCTTGCAGTCTGCCAGACAACCATATAATTCTTCACTTTATTGATACTGCAGATCAATGAATCAAAAAATGTTTCTACAGAGATTTTTTAAATGATTTGCATTACTTATATAACACTTGAATGAAATTTTATTTCTTACTATATCAATAAGCATATTTGCGTGATCTGAAATTAATAGAATTTTATAACTTACAAATATTTTTTTCAGTGGGAACAAAGTTTATGATTTTCAGTTTCCCACACAGGTGATATTTTCATTTCTTATTACCAGATATATTTCATCGTTTACATGTATCACAAAATAAGCCATCATAATTTATTGAGTGGCAAATACAGTTTCTTGTGCTACATAATGAAACGAACCAAGTATTTACACAAGAAAAGACAATTTTCTTTTTTTTAATGAACCCGAATTGAATTAAATTTCCAAGACTAAACTGATTCTTGCCCCAAATTTGCATCAGCTTTCATTGTATTCACAGGCTGATGATCATACTCAAATATCAGTGGTTTAAGAAAACAGTAGGTTTGGGATAATGGCAGGTCACTGGTTAAAACCCCAGCCAAGTCATTCTAAAGACTTATAAAAATGGTACTTAAGCTGCCTTGCTAGGTGCTCAGCATTAAGAGGTTAGTGTTAGGACTGGTCAGCCTGGTGTCAGGATAATGTGACTGGGTGGGACATCATACTACATGTCTGTGACACGATGCCCCAGTGTAGGACATCACTATAAACTGCCACACTGAAGACATCATAGCAATATAACTGATTTTAAAAAAAAGCTACATTAAAAATCCAAATCACTCACACACACACACATAAACTGTTCTGCCACTGTCAAGAATGCAAGTTCTATTGAATGATGCAGTACATCAGGTTTTTACCATTGTTGACAGGGACTGCTCTGGTGGCCTAGTGGTTAGAGCATCTGCCTTGGATGCAGGAGGTCACAGGGTTGATCCCCAGCCGAATCATACCAAAGAATTATAAAAACTGTACTAACAGCTACCTCGCTTGGCGCTCAGCATTAAGAGGTTAGTGTTAGAACTGGTTGGCCAGGTGTCAGGATAATGCAACTGAATGGGACATTATGCTACATGTCTGTGGCACGATGCCCCAGTGTAGGACATCACTATAAACTGCCACTGCAGACATCATAGTATTATGACTGCAAATTTTTTAAAGCTACATTAATAATCCAGATCACTCACACACATACACACACACACACTGTTGAGAGGGCACATAATTTCATTGAGAAATGAATGATGGAATGACATATATCTTCATCAAAAAATACTTTCCATGCCTGAAAGGTAATGCTGTTGTCATACCTTCCTCTAGCTTGCAAAATGCTTGTTTTTCTTCCTTCAGATATTACTTCTGTAGACATATACAATCAAGCATCAAATGGCATGACGTAAAATCTTGTATTTTCATATGTGAAACTTTAAAGGTATTTTTTCACATGTGAAAATAGGAATTGAAAACAAATACAAATATTTCACCAATAACTCTGCATATTTATTACTTAAGTATACATGTATTTACCTTACAGTACCCAGCTCTTTCGAGAATTTAAGCTTTGCAAGCTTTTACTCCGGCCTTTAGATGACCGCTACTCTGCAAGTCGACATTCCAGTCAACAGATTCGAGGCTACAGTCGTCAGTCGGAGAGTTATGTTTCCAGTCTAAGTAACAGTGCTGATAATAGTGCCAATGATGGGTTAGAAGATGAGGATTTGGCATTTGCAGAGAATCAGTTTAACCCTCATGTATTGTACCGTTACCAGCGTCCAGGAAGTAGGGCACTTAGTATGCCACCACCATTTCGTGGGGGATTTGGTGAGTATCTATCATGTGGGGTTTGGTGAGTATCTATCATTGGGGTTGGGGTTTGTCAAGTATATTTCATTTGGGATTTGGTGAGTATATTTCATGGGGAATTTGGTGAGTATATTTCTTGGGAATGTTGTAAGTAATATTTCATGGGGAATTTGGTAAGTATATTCTGTTGGGATTTGGTGAGTATATTTCTTGGGTGATTTGGTGAGTATATTTCTTTGGGTTTTTTAAAGTTAATTTCATGGGGATTTAGTGAGTATATTCTATGGGGATTTGATGAGTATATTAGGGAGTTTGTGTGTATATTTCATGGGGGATTTGGTGAGTATATTTTATGGGAAATTTGGTGAATATGTTTCAAAGGGGGATTTGGTGAATATATAATCAAGTGGGATTTGGTGAGTATATTTCATGAGGGATTTGGTGAGTATATTTCATAGGGGATTTGGTGAGTATATTCTATAGGGATTTGGTGTGTATATTTCATTGGGGGATTTGGTGAGTATATTTCATGGGGAGATTTGGTAGGTATATTCTATAGAGATTTGGTGAGCATGTTTTATTGAGGATTTGGTAAGTATATATCAAGGGGGATTTGGTGAGTAAATTTCATAGGGGATTTGGTGAATATATTTCATTTGGATTTGGTGAGTATGTTTCATACGGGATTTGGTGAGTATATTTCATGGGGAATTTGGTAGGTATGTTTGCTGTATATTCAGTATGATAATTTCAAGGGCAATAATTAAATTTGTAATTCAGATTTTCTACTGGTGGCATATAAGTTACAGAGAGTATTATTGTTTCTGCTGAATGAAAGGAATAAAAGTTACATTTTTTAGACACTGACCACTCTAATCACTCATCCCAAGATGAGCTAACTGCAAGCTAAAATCTTGAATGGAGAAAGCTTGCCTTGACCTTTCTTTTGAGTAGAATTTCAGTATATTTATTTCCATGCTTAAGCAGGGGATATTATGATACACCCTTACTTGTCCATCTGTCCTTTATCACATCTTCTCCTCCTAAATCACTGGCTGGAAATAGACAAATCTTTGTTGTTACCAGTATGTTTTCCTTGGGGGTAACCATCTGCTTGAGGCAATTTCCACACTTCTTGCAAAGGAAATGGGAGTTAAGTGCCTTCCCCAAGGAACATTGAGGCAGTCATACCAGGCTGCCCTGAGCAGGTGTCAAACCCACACCCACTGGATTATAAGTCTGACACTCTACCAATTACATCCCCCTCCATCTGCAAGAGGGGAGTAATTATTTGCTCTTAATGACATTTCACATATTTTTCAATCAAACTTTATATATGCAGTCAATGGAGCAAGGTGCATCTGTGAAAGATGCATTTGCCTTATAACCCCCACGTTACTGTGGGTGAGTATGAGGTGGAAAAAACTGGATTGGAATATGCAGTTAAATGTATTTGGATTTGCAATGGTGGGTCAGTGCAGTTGGTCTAGTGTATCATTTGAATGATCATAACAATGGTTACCTCTCCTTACATATTTGTAAAATTTGAAAGAAAAAACAGATTTCTATTCTGACAACTAAATATTCCCCCCGTGTTGATGTGACTTTACTGCCCATTATGTCTTTTTTCTCAGATCCATCTGATAGATGCTCTAATCCAGTGAGTTGAAAGTTTGCTAATTAAAACATATTTAGAACTAGCAAGAAGAAATATCAAGGACTGCCCAATCCTGGTCTGCACCCTGCTATACAGACCTTTTCCTTAATGGAAGACTCTGTCCCTGATGACAATTTGTATGTTGATTAACCCAAACCATGATGAGGTTATCAAGTCTTGTTGTGATATGATTATTAGGCACTAGCTTGGGATACAGTCCTGTAGTATGATTATTAGGCACTAGCTTGGGATACAGTCCTGTAGTATGATTATTAGGCACTAGCTTGGGATACAGTCCTGTAGTATGATTATTAGGCACTAGCTTGGGATACAGTCCTGTAGTATGATTATTAGGCACTAGCTTGGGATACAGTCCTGTAGTATAATTATAAGGCACTAGCTTGGGATACAGTCCTGTAGTATAATTATTAGGCACTAGCTTGGGATACAGTCCTGTAGTATAATTATAAGGCACTAGCTTGGGATACAGTCCTGTAGTATGATTGTTAGGCACTAGCTTGGGATACAGTCCTGTAGTATGATTATTAGGCACTAGCTTGGGATACAGTCCTGTAGTATGATTATAAGGCACTAGCTTGGGATACAGTCCTGTAGTATGATTATTAGGCACTAGCTTGGGATACAGTCCTTTAGTATGATTATTAGGCACTAGCTTGGGATACAGTCCTGTAGTATAATTATTAGGCACTAGCTTGGGATACAGTCCTGTAGTATGATTATTAGGCACTAGCTTGGGATACAGTCCTGTAGTATGATTATTAGGCACTAGCGTGGGATACAGTCCTGTAGTATGATTATTAGGCACTAGCTTGGGATACAGTCCTGTAGTATGATTATTAGGCACTAGCTTGGGATACAGTCCTGTAGTATGATTATTAGGCACTAGCTTGGGATACAGTCCTGTAGTATGATTATTAGGTACTAGCTTGGGATACAGTCCTGTAGTATGATTATTAGGCACTAGCTTGGGATACAGTCCTGTAGTATGATTATTAGGTACTAGCTTGGGATACAGTCCTGTAGTATGATTATTAGGCACTAGCTTGGGATACAGTCCTGTAGTATAATTATTAAGCAATATTTTGGGACACTTTTCTGTTTGTGAAAAAGTTCCATTTACTTATAAATTGTGTTTTCTTCCTCTGTGCACCTGTCAGCCATGCTAATTTGGTTGGTAGAGCATTGGATTTGTAACCCAAGGGCCTTGGTCAGCTGCCTTAGTGTGCCATGTGTACTTCACTCTCTATTTCTCTGCATGATATAGCCAGTAATGTATTGAATGTGCCATTAAAGCAAAAAGATTTTTTTTGTACACGTATTGTATCATTAAAAATATGTTGACAATGAGGTGATTGGAGAAAATTGTAAGAAACAAATATACTGATCTTGTTGTTTTATTTCCCTCAGATTCTATGATGCTAAATGTTGTGATTTGCAATTTGTTAAATGTAGATTTTTGTTCCAAAATCTTATTTTCTTTATTTCAGATTCTTATTTTAGTAAGCAGCAAGGCAGCACAACTACAGGCACACAACTAACTTCATCATCTAAGAGCGCTTCCCAGAAATCTAAACAAAAGTATGTATTTCTGTTTTATGTACTGAATATAGAAAAATAATTGGTCTACCCCATCTAGCATAGAATGGCAGAATATAGTAAAAATCACAGTATTTCATTAATGATCCATGTAGCATAGAGTGTCTGAATATGATAGCAATCACAGTATTTCATTTGTGATCTAGCATAGAATGACTGAATATAGTAACAATCACAGTATTTCATTAATGATCCATGTAGCATAGAGTGTCTGAATATGATAGCAATCACAGTATTTCATTTGTGATCTAGCACAGAATGACTGAATATAGTAACAATCTCAGTGTTTCCTTTGTGATCCATCTAGCACAGAATGACTGAATATAGTAGCATCTCAGTGTTTCCTTTGTGATCCATCTAGCATAGAATGACTGAATATAGTAGCAGTCATGGTATTTCATTAATGATCCATGTAGCATAGAATGACTGAATATAGTAGCAATGATATTTGATTAATAATCCACATGACATAGAATGTTAGAATATCATAGCAATCAGATTGTTTCATTTCCAATCCATGTAACATAGAATGACTGAATATAGTAGCAATCACAGTATTTCATTAATGATCCATCTAGCATAGAATGACTGAATAAAGTAACAATGATATTTGATTAATAAGCCACATGGCATAGAATGACTGAATATCATAGCAATCACATTGTTTCATTTCTGATCCATCTATCATAGAATGACTGAATATCATAGCAATCACATTGTTTCATTTCTGATCCATGTAACATTGAATGTTTGAATATCACAGCAATCACATTGTTTCATTTCTGATCCATGTAACATAGAATGACTGAATATCATAGCAATCACACTATTTCCCATGGTATGTTAATGACTGATAAATCTGAAATAATTTTATCATAATATCTTGAGACAGAGTTATTGTAGCTAATTTAATTCCAAATAATTTAAGACTTTATTTTAAAATTTCAGTCTCATATTCTACTTTAGAAGGATATCAAGTGAAACAAGGGTTTAAGTATTAATTTGAAATAATAGAATGTATATTTTGATTTATTTTAGGTTTGACATCCCTCCCATGAAGATTAATCCAAAAGGTGGAATTTATTCTGATGGCAGGCGTGATGTAAGCTTCTCAAATGATCCTGCAAAAGTCCAGTTTGATCCTCAGATAGGTATGTCATCAGCTTAAACTATGTTGTGTCTTCATGGGTAAAATAAATTTAGAAATCAGATAAAAATCCAATGGGCAACTAAAAATCAAATGGCAATCCATGAGCTACTGAAAATGAGATAGCAATCCATGGGCTACCAAAAATCAGATGGCAATCCACAGGCTACCAAAAAATCAGATGGCAATCCATGGGCTACTAAAAATGAGATACCAATCCATGGGCTACCAAAAATCAGATGGCAATCCACAGGCTACCAAAAAATCAGATGGCAATCCACAGGCTACCAAAAATATCAGATGACAATCCAGTGGGCTGTCAAAAAAGACCTTATAGACTAGTCCAGTTTAAATTATTTCCACTTAATAGGAAACTAATGAGACTTTTCATTTTCCAATGCCATCAATCATAAATAATTATTCCCCTCTTTGAAAAATGTGTTGTTATGATTTGAGATATTGTAAACAAGTCTAAACATAATGCAATATACCAAGTTAATGTAGGATCTATTCTGGCTCAGTGATTTTTTTGCTGGATTGCAACAGGGTTTGAATCTACCACAAGAGCATCCTAGGTTGGATACTGTAGTGTGTCCTGGGGGAAAGATACTTTACTTCCATTGCCTTGGCACTATATAACTTACTTGTGCTGCTGTGCCATAAAAAACCCAACCATACCCACTTGAAAATACAGGACTAATGAAATGGCAATCAATCTTTTAATGGTGATTGCACACACACAGACACACACACACACACACAAATTATAAATAACCATAAGAGACTACAGACGTCTTCATTATTACAGAATTTTATTTGAGACAAGAATAATACATAATTTGTTAGTCAGCATTTGATTTGTACTATTTTGTTAAATTTTGTTTAATCAGAGTTGATGATTAATGGCCATCTTTATTTAATAAGTGAAAAGGTTCCATGTTAAGAACATATGTAACAAATTAGCAAGACTTTTTGTAACACAGATTTGTGAGAATTTTATGTTAAGACCTTTTGTAACACAGATTTGTGAGAATTTTATGTTAAGACCTTTTGTAACACAGATTTGTGAGAATTTTATGTTAAGACCTGTTGTAACACAGATTTGTGAGAATTTTATGTTAAGACCTGTTGTAACACAGATTTGTGAGAATTGTATGTTAAGACCTTTTGTAATACAGATCTGTGAGAATTTTATGTTAAGACCTGTTGTAACACAGATTTGTGAGAATTTTATGTTAAGACCTATTGTAACACAGATTTGTGAGAATTTTATGTTAAGACCTTTTGTAATACAGATTTGTGAGAATTTTATGTTAAGACCTTTTGTAATACAGATTTGTGAGAATTTTATGTTAAGACCTTTTGTAATACAGATTTGTGAGAATTTTATGTTAAGACCTTTTGTAATACAGATTTGTGAGAATTTTATGTTAAGACCTTTTGTAATACAGATTTGTGAGAATTTTATGTTAAGACCTTTTGTAATACAGATTTGTGAGAATTTTACGTTAAGACCTTTTGTAATACAGATTTGTGAGAATTTTATGTTAAGACCTTTTGTAATACAGATTTGTGAGAATTTTGTGTTAAGACCTTTTGTAATACAGATTTGTGAGAATTTTATGTTAAGACCTTTTGTAATACAGATTTGTGAGAATTTTGTGTTAAGACCTGTTGTAACACAGATTTGTGACTTTTCATCTTCAGATCCAGCTGGCAGCAAATCCCATGTCAGCAGGCATTCATCTAAGTATGTCAAGAACAAGAAACAACCTACCTCAGATGCAGAGGAACAGTTTCGGAGACAAGCAAGGTTATTAGTCTTTCTTCTGACTTATTTTCTCAAGTATAAAGGGTATCCAACTGTAAGCAGCATAATGGTTAGTGCTAGAGTTTCGCAGGTAGTTGCCAAATTTAGACCTGAAAAAATAGCTGTACATTAGATTTTATCTAGTGTACCAGAAAAGTATGGTGACCCCTGTAGTGGCTGGCTGAGTGGTCTAAAGTACTCACCTTTGTTGATCACTGCCATCTCACCTCTGTCTGCGTGGGTTTGAGTCTCTGGCTTGGCCAATGTGGGTATGTGAGAAAGCTGCCAGTAGGTTCCTGTAGATCAGTGGTTCTTACCAGAGTTTTTCCTGGGTTCTTCCTCCACCAGTTACACTGGCCACCATGTATAGCCTATCTTGCACTGAGAAATGGCATTAAACACAAAATAACAACAACAACAACCAGAAAAGGATAGAACCATGGATATGGTACCTTTTAACTTTACCGTTATTAATAGTGGTGAAATGATTCATCAATATTTGGATTTATTGATAATTCTACCATATCAGTGTACATATTAATAATTCTACCATATTCGTGTACATATTAATAATTCTACCATATTGGTGTACATATTGATAATTCTACCTTATTGGTGTACATATTGATAATTCTACCATATCAATGTACATATTAATAATTCTACCATATTGGTGTACATATTGATAATTCTACCGTATCAATGTACATATTGATAATTCTACCATATTGGTGTACATATTAATAATTCTACCATATTCATGTATATATTAATAATTCTACCATATTGGTGTACATATTGATAATTCTACCTTATTGGTGTACATATTGATAATTCTACCATATCAATGTACATATTAATAATTCTACCATATTGGTGTACATATTGATAATTCTACCATATCAATGTACATATTGATAATTCTACCATATCAATGTACATATTAATAATTTTACCATATTGGTGTACATATTGATAATTCTACCATATCAATGTACATATTGATAATTCTACCATATTGGTGTACATATTAATAATTCTACCATATCAATGTACATATTAATAATTCTACCATATTGGTGTACATATTGATAATTCTACCATATTGGTGTACATATTAATAATTCTACTGTATTGGTGTACATATTGATAATTCTACCATATTGGTGTACATATTGATAATTCTACCATATCAATGTACATATTAATAATTTTACCATATTGGTGTACATATTGATAATTCTACCGTATCAGTGTACATATTGATAATTCTACCATATCAATGTACGTATTGATAATTCTATGATGACAGCCAGGTTAAAGTCACTGAATGAAGATATGGCAATGAAGATTTAATTTATTTTGAGGTTGAATTAATGACAAAAGAGACTAAATTGGTACAAATACACAATTTGTCAATTAGAGAGTGATTTATTAAGTAGTAAAAGGAAAGATTATTATTTACTATCCTAAATGCTGGTATATAATGAGTGAACAAATACTTAAATCAGGGCAAGATCTGAAGTGGAAAATTCTATGGTGCCGATCATTTCAGGTTAACCAGATATTCAAACAAGTTAATATTTTCATGAGTTACTCAAGCACATGATGAAACTTATATTGCAATAATGTAAGTGTCCAAGGAAAATATCATAGAAAATTTTGAAACTGGCAGACAACAAAGTTAAGGTGGCAAACCTGTTGAAGCAAATAAGAATATCTTATATTTATTTTACATTACTTGTTCATTATACTTTTCCTTTGTCCCTTTCCTTTCAAATGTTGTGTGGTCCCCAGATTTTGGAGGGTGGGAGACACAGCGTCCCCTGCCCATGGTATCTGAGATATGACAGTGGCATTTAGTATTGGGGGGGGGCTCTGTTATTTTCATTACAGGTGCTAAAATTATATCAGGAATAAAGTAAATCAACATGTTTAAGTGCTAGAAGATTTATTTATAATGAAATGTATACCTTGATGTACTACAGATTTCTAAATGATTTATACTGTGTAAATAGTTTAATTTAATTGACAGGTTTGATATCTTCTAGATCAGGCATTCATGTTTACACAAAGAACTTCAATGGGATTATACTGACAGACTGATGTAATATTTACTCAGGATTGGCTCCTGGAAAAGCTCTATTTTTCAGCTGTCTGTTTCATGTTCACTCATTGGATCTAAGGAAGTTTTCATTGAAAAACAAATATTTGTCATGATTTAAGGCAACTGGTGATATAATTATTTAAATGATTAATTTACATGCCTCCCAGTATGCCATTTTAAAGCTTAAATTGTTGGTTAGTTTAACAGGAGAGTGGGGGTGGGGATTAGTGCTAAAGTGTATATTGAATCTTACAACCTTATAATAAAATAGTTTAAAAATCCCTATTAGCATCCTTATGCAATAGACACTCCTATACCAAGGTACCTGTCTACAAAGGACAATCATCAATTCATGATTTTATTAAAAATGTATTTTGTGTAGATAACACCTGTCTAATACTAACAGTGGATGCTGATTTTATTCTATTGGTTCTTGTCTACCATGCATGAGGAAATTTCATTGTTGTTTAATTTTCAGTTTTTGCAACCAAGTTAATAACTGGAAAAAAGTTATCTTGTGGGGATTTAATGAAATGTCAATGGAAAATTGTGACATGTAAATATGGAAATATTTAAAATAATAAATTTACCTAAAAATGAATAGTGACAAATATTTCACTGAACATGATGTTCTACCTTGTCAAAGAGTGTCGTGCTGTGGAAGATTGGTATTTTTGTATTTGCTTACTTACATTTTTGAAACACTGTGGAGATCTTACAATGTCAGAATCCATGCTTAGTAGAAGAGAGCTCATTCTCAGTACCTGGTAATCTTTACAATTTGCTGATCCAAAAAATGTTTGAGGGAAATGTCTGAGATGTTCACGTCTCAATTTCTCATCAGCATGAGTTCACTTTGGTTCATGGATTCCATTTGGTCAGGGCATTCATTGAGATTCATGGGTCCCATTTTGTCAGGGGATTCACTGAAATTCATGGGTCCCATTTGGTCAGGGGATTCATTGAGATTCATGGGTTCTTTTGGGGCAAAGGATTCATTGAGATTCATGGGTTCTTTCTGGGCAAAGGATTCATTGAGATTCATGGGTCCTTTTTGGGCAAAGGATTCATTGAGATTCATGGGTCCCATTTGGTCATGGGATTCATTGAAATTCATGGGTCCCATTTGGTCAGGGGATTCATTGAGATTCATGGGTCCCATTTGGTCAGGGGATTCATTGAGATTCATGGGTCCTTTTGGGGCAAAGGATTCACTGAGATTCATGGGTCCTTTTGGGGCAAAGGATTCATTGAGATTTATGAGTCCCATTTGGTCAGGGGATTCAATGAAATTCATGGGTCCTTTTGGGCAAAGGATTCATTGCTGCAAAACCTTAAAGTTAAAGATCTAATGAAACAGGAACAAGAAAGAAAATAAGACCCAAGCTCCATCTACCAATCTCATTGCTAATATCAATGTCATTTTTCATAAAATAAATAATGAAAAATTATGAAAAGAAAAATTAACATTGTATCTTGTTTGGGCAAATAATTCTTTCACTTCTGATTAGGTATATATTGGATGTGTTTACAGGTCAGAATGAAACATCTCCATATACAATTTTTAAAAAAATCTATATGTTCTAAAAATAATTTGTAAAACTACCAATTCTAGCTTAAAATCCTCAAAAACAAAGTTGATTTCATGATTTGCAGAAAAATCAGCAGTTATCGGTAACCTGCTTAATTTTTGGACAAGCTATCATCTGTACAATGGAATCTTGTTCATTAGTAGTCTTGATCTTTGATGTTTGACTGTATTCACAATTGCCAGTGTATTTCTGGATCTTTGATGTTTGACTGTATTCACAATTGCCAGTGTATTTCTGGATCTTTAATGTTTGACTGTATTCACAATTGCCAGTGTATTTCTGGAGCTTTGATGGTTGACTATATTCACAATTTCCAATGTATTTCTGGATCTTTGATGTTTGACTGTATTCACAATTGCCAGTATATTTCTGGATCTTTGATGTTCAACTATATTTACAATTGCCAGTATATTTCTGGATCTTTGATGTTCAACTGTATTCACAATTGCCAGTGTATTTCTGGATCCTTGATGTTTGACTATATTCACAATTGCCAGTGTATTTCTGGATCCTTGATGTTTGACTATATTCACATTTTCCAATGTATTTCTGGATCCTTGATGTTTGACTGTATTCAAAATTTCCAATGTATTTACAATTTCAGAGCATTGTCAGCACCTATTAATTATGAGGACTTCATGAACCAGCCAATCTTTGGAGACTTTGACTATATGTTGGGGGAAGAGGAACCTGAACCTAATGGCCAGGTGTATGTGACATTTGATGATGAAGGGGTTAGTGAGGAGCAGACGGAAACAGATGTAAAAAATCTGGAAGGACGATTGAAAATGTCATTTCAGCAGTTGAAAGAACAGTTACTTGGCAGCGTATGTTACACTTTATTGCTTCTGTCTGTTCTAAGTACCAAAATAACATCTTAACACACCTGTCTTCTAAGTACAAAAATAACATCTTAACACACCTGTCTTCTAAGTACAAAAATAACATCTTAACACACCTGTCTTCTAAGTACAAAACTAACATCTTAACACACCTGTCTTCTATGTACCAAATTAGCATTTTAACCCACCTGTTTTCTATGTACCAACATGACATCTTAACACACCTGTCTTCTATGTACCAAAATAACATCTTAACACACCTGTCTTTTATGTACCAAATTAGCATTTTAACCCACCTGTCTTCTAAGTACCAAAATAACATCTTGACACACCTGTCTTCTAAATACCCAAAATAACATTTTAACACACCTGTCTTCTAAGTACCAAAATAACATCTGAGCTCACCTGTCTTCTGAGTACCAAAATAACATTTTAACACACCTGTCTTCAAAGTCTCAAAATAATATTTTAAACCACTTGTCTTCTTAGTACCAAAATAATATTTTAACACAATTGCAATTATAATGTGCACTCAGATCAGTCAAACTTCAAAATTTATGGCAGTAAAATTCATGACCTGCTGTTGTAAATTGTGTTATCATCATGATTTCATCATTTTTCCTGTAGCATTGATAACACTGTGTCATAGAGAACTCATGCTTCTTGACAGAGACAATATAATTGACAACCTAATTGTTGTATTGTATTCACGAAAGGGTATTTCACATAGTTTTTGTCCTAATTCACAAAGTTGTTGTAAATGAATTGCTAAGTAAATGATAAATGTGTAAAATGTGCATTGTAATTTATTTTAAATATGGTTTTAATGGATCACCCATTTTATTGCTGTATAGTATGTTGGGATGGAAAATTTCCAGCAGTTCCTTGCAGACACAGCAGGAAGTCAGCTTGTCAACTTCTGGCTTGACTGTGAGTTTTTCAAGGACACCATGGAAAACTGTGATGAAGTGGAGATTATGGAAAAACGGAACAGTCTATTCAGGTAGTAACCTCCTTGTAACAAACTCTTTCTTTAATACCTTTAGCAAAACCAGGGATTGTAGTATGTGCAATCACTCATGCAATTTGCTGAAAATAAAGAGACATTACTGAGAAAGCCCAGTCTATGTGGATACATTTCTGTCCATATATATTGGCCAGATCACCTCTTTTAGAAGGAAAGACAAATAAATTCATTCTACAGTCATCTGAATTGGATATTTCTTTATATTCTGGTGCATGATAATGTACATATTTATCCAAGTTCAAAATTAAAGTCTTCAGGAGAACAGTGTGTGACAAAGTGTATGGTTTGGGTAGGGTGCTCCCAATATTTATTTAAACTATTATAGAAGTCCCAACCAGGCTCTATTTTGTTGGAAGTTAAATTTAGTGAAAGATGGAGGTAAAACTCTGAGCCCCTAGTCAGCAATGCCAACGGTTAGATGGTTAAACATACAAAAAGGTTGAAATTTAATGAATAACAATTTAATAACAATTCAGTAATCAAATCACTCAAATTTCCAATTCCACTCATTCCACTCGACCCTTTAATAAGCATATTGCATCACTTAATTAGCAGTATGAGATTGATTTTCACCTGTCCTTGTATTTCTACTCATCTGTGGTATCCTTTCTCTCTCCTATTTCTTCAAATTCCTTCTCCTCTTCCTCCTCGACCATTCTCCAAATTCCTTCTCCTCTTTCTCCTTGACTTTCTCTAGATTCCTTCTCCTCCTCTACTTCCTCTCACATGACTACACTCCACTGACTTCGACTGTCTCTGCTACAGTCTCAATTTTGTCTCCAACTCTTGAAGACTTGGGACTCAATGGAACTGGCATTTCTCAGTCCCCTAGAAAGCTTCCTGTGAAAACACAATGATGGTACAGTCTTTTTCCTTAGCTCTCTTATCTCACATGACACCCAGCCTATCATTAGATAATGGCTATTAAATTTCTTCAGTCACACATTTGTTCACATTGAGATACCCATACATTCTTGTATGTTTAAAACAAACATCCTAATACAGCATGGTATCAATTACTTCTTATACATACATCAATAAATTCCATCACATCAGTACATATTCCTAATCCCATTATGCTAAACAATATCAAAATAATCAGATGCATTTCTTTGCCTTACACTCATACAAAATATGCAACTATTCAAATATCCATGCTCTGTTACATGCATACATCCATATTAACTAATCTTACATACTTCAACCATTTTCCAAATTCACAATTCATGCATGTGTAAATTCTAACATAATGCATTAATAAATGCACTGGTTTACTACAAAGTAACCTAATAGCAAATTACAAAATTAATTCTGACCACAAGCTAACAATCTACATAATTCTGCCTCACATCTAATAATCTTCTACCTAAGGCTCAAGCCCATTTCTCAAATTTGCATGTAAATGAAACACTGCAAAGGTAATTCTTGATACTAAACAATGCTAGTAATTAAGTGTACATACTACAAATAATTACAATTATGCTGCCATAATATTCTGCAAAATCAAGCAAATAACTTACTGACCTTTTCAAAGCTTTGTCTTTCTTTAGAATCTACCTCTTAGTTCTGCCACCAGATTACGAATGGCTTCTTTCTCGGAGTAAACCCTATTGATCTGCAATCCTTTCAGGTAAACACTGAATTACTCTCATGAGTTGGGAAGGTGATATTCAGGTCTGAATTGTACTCATGTCCTCTGTATCAATTTTTGGTTGGATATCACTGTGGACTGATCCAATCAAACTTGGCAGACAGTGTCTCTCTTGCTGTCTGTCAATGTGGGGATGGATAAGAACTTGCCTCGTTCACCCTGTGGACTTTCCTTTTGATACTTGAACTAACCTTTAACATATAGGTGTGATAATGGCAAGCCTTTGTTAAGTGACATGACCAGTCACCTTTGCTAACTCAAGTTTCTTGTCTCTGGCTGGTCATGGAAGCCTCATGTAAGAGTTCAACACTAACCCTGTGGCAATGTTTAGAGATCAGACACAATACCATGATAATATTCCCAAGACAGGTAGATTATAGCTTATACATGGGGCTTAGCAAACATGACCCAGTGCTATAAATAAAACATACACTTGTCAAATTAGTATACAGTATACTAAAAAGAAAGCAAAAATTATGATATATTCTGTTTATGTAACTCTAAAGAATGGCTCACATTCCCCTTGTCATGGTTTTGACAAAAATGGTAGTTATGAGAATACACAGGGTTGTGAGATTTGTTTGGAATGAAATGTTGATGCTTAATAAATGTACATGAATGTTGCTTTTCAGAGAAACATTTGAATTACAGTCAAAACAATCAATGGCAGCCACCCAAGGGAAAAAGTCAAACTTACTTTTGTATACAGGTGACCTTTGGAAGCAGGTTCACTTTTCAGACTTGATTTTTGAAAAAATACCATGCACCAAATGCCATTCTTATTATTATGATCATTATCATTAGTAGTAGCGGTAGTAGTAGTAGTATTATTGTCATCATTATTCAACATGTTTAGTTTATTGCACTATTCAACATAGGCATAAAATAAATGCTGCTGTTCTTCTTTCCCAAAGTTACCTTCTGCATAAGAATACTGTATCCTCCTTACTTTAATCCAACCTGTAAATTATACCATCATTAACTCTGAAAAAAAGCAATAAACACTGATCATAGTTTGCTTTGTGTACAATGGCAAAACCACTAATTTCACTACTAATTGACAGCACACACATAATTCTGGGACAGGATTGAGTTTTTGTTCAGCCAATTTGTATGATTAGAATTAAGACAGCTCTTCACACTTCAGACAATATCTGGATTAACCAGTTGCTTAACTTGCCAAGATAAATGACAGTCACTTTATGTCAGAAGTCTATGGTGCATAAGGAAGAAAAAGAAGCTCAGTGTGGCTATTATTAGTTTATATGAACCAAATCTTTGATTGCCATTACTGTCAATTTTTGTAAATCTTGTATGACCCCACATCCCCATGAAAATGGATGTAACTTGTATCTCCTTGGAGGTTAATGTTTATTTTAATCAGAGATGTATGTATTCAATGACAGATCAAATAGATGAAGATACTGACATATAACTGTCACACTGGCACAAAAGGTGACTCCCAACCAGGATACCTTTTCTGTTTTATTGCTAGATCATTTTTTCAATTAATATAATGAATGGTTCATTTTCTTCAATTCAGAACAAATATATGTTTCAAAGCAATGTTTACACCAGGAAATTTTGTTTTAAAAATCTTAGCCCCCCCATCCCCCATTAAACGGTCAGTCCCTAATGATAAAAACTTCATTGCTTTCAGATTTGACCTATTGACTGACACTTTTGATTTACACTGACCATGTGACTTGAGTACAGTGAGATAAGAGATGTTTCCACTGTACATTTATGTATAAAATATGTCCATGTGGAAATTAGAATTGCCATTGTGACCAGGTGACTGCTATATTAAGGTCACAGTTAGGACAGGTTTGACTGACTTGCATTGTTTCTATAGCACAACATTCATTTCAACCTTGTCCTCCTTTACAACAGGTTCATGAAAAAGACCAGTAGTAATAATTAAGCTATTTGCTGTGTATTGGTTGATATTGAATGTGTATTGGCTGATATTGTATGTATATTGGCTGATATTTATGTATATTAGCTGTTATTTAATGTGTATTGGCTGATATTGTATGTGTACTTGCTGATGTTTAATGGGTATTGGCTGATATTGTGCATGGACAGTTTGCTCAGGTGGAGCTAGTGCATTTCTGCCAGAGTATCTTCTCCTATTGATATACAAACCAATACACTTTCTGTAATTACTGATATTGATATACATACTAATATACTTTCTGTAATTGCTGACATTGATATACATACTAATACACTTTCTGTAATTGCTGATATTGCTATACAAAATCAATACACTTTCTGTAATTCCTGGCATTGATATACATACTAACACACTTTCTGTAATTGCTGACATTGATATACAAAACCAATACACTTTCTGGAATTGCTAACATTGATATACATACTAAGACACTTTATGTAATTGCTGACATTGATATGCAAAACCAATACACTTTCTGTAATTGCTAACATTGAAATACAAAACCAATAAACTTTCTGTAATTGCTGACATTGATATACAAAACCAATACACTTTCTGGAATTGCTGAGATTGTTATGCAAAACAAATACACTTTGTGTAATTCTGACATTGATATACGTACTAATACACTTTCTGTAATTGCTCATATTGCTATACAAAACCAATACACTTTCTGGAATTGCTGACATTGATATACATACTAACACACTTTCTCTAATTGCTGACACTGATATACAAAACCAATACACTTTTTGTAATTGCTGACATTGATATTCAAAAACAATACACTTTCTGGAATTGCTGACATTGATATACTTACTAAAACACTTTCTGTATTTACTCATATTGATATACAAAACCAATACACTTTTTGTAATTGCTGACATTGATATTCAAAAACAATACACTTTCTGGAATTGCTGACATTGATATGCAAAACCAATACACTTTCTGTAATTGCTGATATTGATATACTTACTAAAACACTTTCTGTATTTACTCATATTGATATACAAAACCAATACACTTTCTGGAATTGCTAACATTGATATACATACTAAGACACTTTATGTAATTGCTGACATTGATATGCAAAACCAATACACTTTCTGTAATTGCTAACATTGAAATACAAAACCAATAAACTTTCTGTAATTGCTGACATTGATATACAAAACCAATACACTTTCTGGAATTGCTGAGATTGTTATGCAAAACAAATACACTTTGTGTAATTCTGACATTGATATACGTACTAATACACTTTCTGTAATTGCTCATATTGCTATACAAAACCAATACACTTTCTGGAATTGCTGACATTGATATACATACTAACACACTTTCTCTAATTGCTGACACTGATATACAAAACCAATACACTTTTTGTAATTGCTGACATTGATATTCAAAAACAATACACTTTCTGGAATTGCTGACATTGATATACTTACTAAAACACTTTCTGTATTTACTCATATTGATATACAAAACCAATACACTTTTTGTAATTGCTGACATTGATATTCAAAAACAATACACTTTCTGGAATTGCTGACATTGATATACATACTAACACACTTTCTCTAATTGCTGACACTGATATACAAAACCAATACACTTTTTGTAATTGCTGACATTGATATTCAAAAACAATACACTTTCTGGAATTGCTGACATTGATATACTTACTAAAACACTTTCTGTATTTACTCATATTGATATACAAAACCAATACACTTTTTGTAATTGCTGACATTGATATGCAAAACCAATACACTTTCTGTAATTGCTGATATTGATATACTTACTAAAACACTTTCTGTATTTACTCATATTGATATACAAAACCAATACACTTTCTGTAATTGCTAACATTGAAATACAAAGCCAATAAACTTTCTGTAATTGCTGACATGGATATACAAAACCAATACACTTTCTGTAATTGACGACATTGATATGCAAAACCAATAAACTTTCTGTAATTGCTGATATTGATATACTTACTAATACACTTTCTGTGTTTACTCATATTGATATACAAAACCAATACACTTTCTGTAATTGTTGATATTGAGATAAAAACCAATATACTTTCTGCAATTGCTAATAGTCAAATTTGTTTCATTTATACAGGGATATTAAGGACAAGTACAAACTAAATCTTACCAAAGATGCTAAGGAACAAATTGCAAGAGCTTCCAGTAATTCTACTCTGAGTCACACCATTTTTATCCGCACCCAGTATGATGTCCTCCGTAGACTACGAGCCTACTGGGTACCAAGATATATTCTTCATCAGGAGCATTTAAAAGCCTATGAGTAAGTTTTGTCCATCACTAATATTAAAAAAAGCCTATGAGTAAGTTTTGTCCATCACTAATATTAAAAAAAGCCTATGAGTAAGTTTTGTCCATCACTAATATTTAAAAAAGCCTATGAGTAAGTTTTGTCCATCACTAATATTTAAAAAAGCCTATGAGTAAGTTTTGTCCATGACTAATATTAAAAAAAGCCTATGAGTAAGTTTTGTCCATCACTAATATTAAAAAAAGCCTATGAGTAAGTTTTGTCCATCACTAATATTAAAAAAAGCCTATGAGTAAGTTTTGTCCATCACTAATATTAAATTAAATTCTTGTTCAGAATGCAGAGATGGGACATGCATAATTAATTAATGTATTTGTATAACTTTATCCATAGATTCATTATTATCATATTTAACTGTAAAGGAATTTGATAAATATATTCATGAGATTCATGAAACTTTCTCATTGCCTTAATTTGCATGTATGATGTTAATATATGCATCAGTAAAAGTGACAGAAGTCTAGTTGATTCACTCAACTTGCAAATATATTTATGTTTGTGAATGTTCTAAAGTTTATGATATGGTACTTGTACTTTAAAGTGAAGGAAACAGTTATGGGATATTTCAAGTAGTTGTGTGTCCAGCCTTGACTTTACATTAATTATTTTATACTAAAATAGGTCTGAATATTAATTTTATCACATATCTACTGGATCTAAAAATGTATAAGGTGCATCAGACTGTGATCAAGGGTAGATCCAGATCTTCTGGTGTATAAGATACTAACAGATCATTGTCTATACTCTGGTGTAGAAGATATTAACAGATCATTGTCTACACTTTGGTGTATAAGATATTAACAGCTCAGTGTCTACATTCTGGTGCATAAGATTTTAACAGATCATTGTCTACACTCTGGTGTATAACATATTAACAGATCATTGTCTACACTCTGGTGTATAAGATATTAACAGCTCAGTGTCTACATTCTGGTGTATAAGATTTTAACAGATCATTGTCTACACTCTGGTGTATAACATATTAACAGATCATTGTCTACACTCTGGTGTATAATATACTGACTGATCAGTGTCTACACTCTGGTGTATAAGATATTAACAGATCATTGTCTACACTCTGGTGTATAATATGCTAACAGATCATTGTCTACACTCTGCTGTATAAGATATTAACAGCTCAGTGTCTACATTCTAGTGTATAAGATTTTAACAGATCATTGTCTACACTCTGGTGTATAACATATTAACAGACCATTGTCTACACTCTGGTGTATAAGATATTAACAGATCATTGTCTACATTCTGGTGTATAAGATTTTAACAGATCATTGTCTACACTCTGGTGTATAAGATATTAACAGATCATTGTCTACACTCTGGTGTATAATATACTAACAGATCATTGTC
This sequence comes from Sinohyriopsis cumingii, assembly GCA_028554795.2. Lineage (NCBI taxonomy): Eukaryota > Metazoa > Mollusca > Bivalvia > Unionida > Unionidae > Sinohyriopsis > Sinohyriopsis cumingii. The sequence continues at coordinate 40,436,615 of CM068825.1, forward strand.
TACACTCTGGTGTATAATATACTAACAGATCATTCTCTACACTCTGGTGTATAAGATATTAACAGATCATTGTCTACACTCTGATGTATAAGATACTAACAGATCATTGTCTACGCTCTGGTGTATAAGATATTAACAGATCATTGTCTACACTCTGGTTGAAATAATAAGTAGAACAAGTATGATCTATACCCTTATCTACAGGCACATTATTTTGCAAAAGATCGAACTTCAAGCGGTTAACAGATGAGGTAATACACTCCCATTTACAGGTAGTCTGCTTTTGTAAGATCAATACACACATGTACAGGTAGTCAGCTCTTTTTAGATCAATACACACACATTTATGGATAGTCTGCTTTTGTAAGATCAATGCACACACATATACAGGTAGTCAGCTTTTGTAAGATCAATACACACATTTACAGGTAGTGTGCTTTTGTAAGATCAATGCACACACATGTACAGGTAGTGTGCTTTTGTAAGATCAATACACACACATTTTATGGGTAGTCTGCTTTTATGAGATCGACACACACATTTACAGGTAGTCTGCTCTAAAGTGCTCTCCGTTACGATTCACTGCCATCTCACCTCTGTCTGCGTGGGTTCGAGTTTCAGATTTGGCCAATATGGGTATGTGAGAAAGCTTGTCAGTAGCTTCTTGTGGGTCGGTGGTTCTTCCTGGGGTTTTCTTGGGTTCTTCCTCTACCATTAATGCTGGCCACCATGCATAGCCTATCGTGTGCTGAAAAATAGCTTTAAACCCCACAGCAAACAAACAAACAAACAGGTAGTCTGCTTATGTAAGACCAATACACATATATTTACAGGTATCAGTGCACACACATATACAGGTAGTCTGCTTTTGTAAGATCAATACAAGGTAGTGTGCTTATGTAAGATGATTACACACATATTTACAGGTAGTCTGCCTTTGTGAGATCAATAACACACATTTACAGGCAGTCAACATTTGTGAGATCAATACATACACATTTACAGGTAGTCAACTTCTGTGAGAGCAAAACATACACATTTACAGATAGTGTGCTTTTGTAAGATCTATATACATATATTTACGGGTAGTCTGGTTTGTAAGATCAATATACACACATTTACAAGTAGTCAGCTTTTGTGAGATTAATACACATATATTTACAGGTAGTCAACTTTTGTGAGATCAATACACACACATTTACAAGTAGTCAGCTTTTGTGAGGTAAATAAACACACATTTACAGGTAATCAGCTTTTGTGAGATCAATAAATGCACATTTACAGGTATTCAACTTTTGTGAGATCAATACACACACGTTTACAGGTAGTCAGCTTTCGTGAGATCAATACACACACATTTACAGGTAGTCAGCTTTTGTAAGATCAATGCACACACATTTACAGGTAGTGTGCTTTTGTGAGATCAATACACACATATTTACAGTTAGTCAACATTTGCGAGATCAATACACACACATTTATAGGTAAATGCTTTTGTAAGATCAATATACACACATTTAAAGGTAGTCTGCTCTTGTAAGATCAATATACACATATTTATGGGTAGTGTGCTTTTGTAAGATCAATATACACACACTTACAGGTAGTCTGCTCTTGTAAGATCAATACACACACATTTACAGATAGTGGGCTTTTGTAAAATCAGTATACACACATTTACAGGTAGTCAGCTTTTGTGAGATCAATACACACACATTTACAGGTAGTCAGCTTTTGTAAATCAATACACACACATTTACAGGTAGTCTGCTTTTGTAAGATCAGTACACACATGTTTACAGGTAGTCAGCTTTTGTAATATCAATACACACACATTTACAGGTAGTGTGCTTCTGTAAGATCAATAGACACACATTTACAGGTAGTCTCCTTTTGTAAGATCAATACACACTGTTATGAATATTTGATTTAATTATATCTGATTTAATATTTATTTATTTCGTTTTAATTGTTTGTCAGTTTTAAACTTTTATTTTATTTTTCAATACATGATATTGTAATGTAAATGTATTCACTAGAGATGATATTTTTGTTTATAAAATAGTTTGACCTTGACTGATTGTTTATAAACACCAGGTGTTGATCTAAATCCTGACCTTGTTTAAAAATTTGTAGCAACCATCGTAAACAAGTTCTATTTTATTTTAAAATGATTGTTGTCCAGGTCATGATGGGATTTGGTGTTTAAGATGTAAACAATTTTTTAAATTTTATTTGTTAGAGTAAGATATTGGTTTTCATCAGGGTCACACTGGGTGTACGTGACCCTTAAAGGTATTTAGATTCTATAAACTTCAGAAGATGATCATGTGACCCCTCGTTTATGTTTTACAAAGACTATATAACCCATGTTTTGGAGAATTAATCTCAGTTTCAGCTGGGCCTTTTCTTACACTAGAAGTTGTATGTTGTGCTGTTTGGAGTTATTTCAAATTAGTTGGATTCAAAGGATTAATTCTGTTATTTTTCTGTAAAATATGTGTTCTCATGTGAAATTGATCAACAAGGACAGTTTTTTATATAAAAAATTATTCAGCTATTATAAACTGGAGTGAAAATTCTTGTTTCTACAAGGTACTTTAGAATTCAACACTACAGATTTCACCATACTTCATCATCTTCCATCTTGATTCTTCATCGGGATTCAAACTTGAAATCAGTAGAACATTTTGTTATTAGGATTACTAAACTTTTATTCTTGGATTATTCTTGGATGATATTTGGATTTGATTCTATAAAACCATTAGTTCATATTTTTTCATTTTTACAGAATTTTTCCAGGGAAATAAATTACTGTATTTTTCAAAGCTTGTTGTTTTACACTCTTTCTTGTGTTACTGTTTATTCGAGCCTAAACATGTGACAACACACATTTACAGGTAGTCTGCTTTTGTAAGATCAATACACACACATTTACAGGTAGTCAGCTTTTGTAAGATCAATACACACACATTTACAGGTAGTCAGCTTCTGTAAGATCAATACACACACATTTACAGATAGTCTGCTTTTGTAAGATCAATATACACACATTTACAGGTAGTCTGCATTTGTAAGATCAATAGACACACATTTACAGGTAGTCTGCTTTTGTAAGATCAATATACACTCATATGGATAGTCTGCTTTTGTAAGATCATTACACACACATTTACAGGTAGCCAGATTTTGTAAGATCAGTACACACACATTTACAGGTAGTGTGCTTTTGTGAGATCAGTACACACACATTTACAGGTAGTGTGCTTTTGTAAGATCAATACACACACATTTACAGGTAGTGTGCTTTTGTAAGATCAATACACACACATTTACAGGTAGTGTGCTTTTGTAAGATCAATACACACACATTTACAGGTAGTGTGCTTTTGTAAGATCAATACACACACATTTACAGGTAGTGTGCTTTTGTAAGATCAATATTTATGTACAGATTGAAATGATGTAATCCTTACAATATGACATCATCCATATCATGTCACCTTTTATGAACTCTGGGAGAGACTGTACATAAAATGACATGACTTTTATCTATAATGACATTCTGATACAATTTTACTGAGCACAATAACAGACCTGTGAAAGAAACTCAGAAAATCAGCCAAAGGTTTGCAAGTCCTTTGGAAATCTGTAGTAATTTACAGCATGCTATAAATTAGCAGTGCAGGCTTTTAGTTGCAGAAAACTGATGTGATCTCAGCAACTCTGCCATGCTGAAAATATTCCCTCACCAACTTACACTTTTCTTTTTATGTATTTAATTTGAATCTCAGATTTTCAATTGTGTAAGTTTGATAAATTTGTATATACTTGTTCAGCTAATATTTGATGTGCCATTAGTAACTGTGCTACATTTACCTGTTCATTCCTATTCAGTGACAATTACTAGGGATAGATATTCAGATAGGAGTAGAGAAAGAAAGTGCACACAACTTCTAATGTTTTACTGAATTGGGATTGCAGAGACCTTTCACTATATAAGAATATAAATTTTATTCAAATGTTGAATGTACCACATTTCATGAACAGTCATACTCCATAGATTCAGGGACTGAAAAAAGCTGTCTGTCATTAACCATGTGAATGATTTACAGTTTTTGAAAAGCAAAATGTGCATTTGATACCTCAATTTCAAGGAAAATCAAGAGTTGTATGAAATTAAATTAAAAGTTTAATCATATGTCTTTACAAATTATGAGGTAATTTTTTTTTATAAAATTGTAAATATAGATATGGTGAAAAAGAGGTGTGGGGTTTCAGCCCCCTCACTTCAAACTTAGAAAAGTTTCATTTTATTTATATGTACCTGTATACATTCTGATGAAAAAGGTGTGAACTTACTAATGTGTTGATTGACGTATTAGAAAAGGAATGCCAGTTTTTTTTGGCAGGTGGGTGGGTGACAAGATGATGCCGATAACGTTCTTGTTTTGTGAGTTTAATGACATTTTTCAGCACTATGTGAGTTTAATGCCATTTTCAGCACTTTGTAAGTTTAATGCCATTTTTCAGCTCTATGTGAGTTGAATGCCATTTTCAGCACTTTGTAAGTTTAATGCCATTTTCAGCACTTTATAAGTTTAATGCCATTTTTCAGCACTATTTGAGTTTAATGACATTTTTCAGCACTATGTGAGTTGAATGCCATTTTTAGCACCATGTGAGTTTTCTCAAATAGCCATGTTAGGCAAACCAAGATTGAAAGCCACATGGAGAGAGGTGAGATGTCATTGATCTGTTAAGGCAAGCACCTTACACCAATCAGCCACCTGGGGACCAATGTATATAATATTTAATACTTGGATGTTTGGTTACATTTTATGACAATAAGCCATTACTAATTCTATGTTTCAGTACCTCCCTGATGAGAAGTGACCCACCCAGGTGGATCACCATACCTCCAGATCACATCCATGAATCCATGTCTTTCTTCCCATCTATATCTGTGGTCAACTCATTGCCAGTCCGACCGGATGATGTCCTGTCATACTCAGTGACAAAAAGCTGGGACTTTGTCAGCAAGGGAGGCCGCAGGCTGGATGACAGAGTGACATCAGCAAAATTCAACAGGAGGCAGGCTCCATTAGTGTAAGACAGCTTTTAGATAGCAGCCTACATTGGTAACAAACGTAATGTTGTCCAGAAATCATGGAGCAATTAGCTAAATCCCACTGCAGTTTTATATGGACATGACAAGAAAGGTGTAATTGTAACCTGATGCTTGGTTATTTTCTTACTTCCCTTCTAGTATGAATAAAATCATAGTAGACAGTTTTCTTGAACTTGATCAATAAGAAAAATAACTTGAAAGCAGAAATACCACAAATGTTAATAATATTAATAATAATAATAATAATAATAATAATAATAATGACTTTTTTTAAAGAGAGTTGCACACTAATATATGGCTGAGAAATGCTTGTAATAAAACTCCAGAGTATGTCATGCCCTGCACATTTTCTTGTGGCCATAATTAATAATTGTTTACCTGAGTATGTGTGTGATTAGGATTTTTTTTAAAAAGTCAGTCATATCGCTATGATGTCTGCAATGTGGCAGTTTATTGTGATGCACTGGGGCATCATGCTGCAGACATGTAGCATGATGTCCCACCCAGTCACATTATCCTGACACCAGGCCAACCAGTCCTAACACTAACCTTTTAATGCTGAGTGCCAAGCGAGGCAGGTGTTAGTACCACTTTTTTGTAAGTCTTTGGTATGACCCAGCCGGGGTTCGAACCCACAACCTCCTCTTCTGTGGTGAATGCTCTATCCAGTAGGCCACCGGAGCAGTCTATATTTACCTGAAAATGACACTTTGTTATGGGTATAATTGTTGATAGGTTATCTGAAAATGAAAGGTTTCCAGCACTTGTGCTTAAATATATGTATAATTATAAGGTATAAGGTATAATTACCTCCATGCCGACCTGGGGTAATTGTAATCAATCATAATTTATCTGTAATTGATTACTAATTTTGTATAATCACATGTAATTGGATATTTTCTGATTACAAATGATGTAATCAGTTATAGTAAAGAATACTCAGTAGTGAAGATTATATTCTGATTACAGCATGATTATGTATTCAATGAGATTATGTTCAGATTATGGTATAATTATTGATTCATCATACTATGTTCAGATTAAAGAATAATTATTCATTCATCAGACTGTTCAGATTATGGTATAATTATTGATTCATGAGACTATGGTTCATTTGTCAGTGTGTACAATTTGCCAGCACAGGCTTGGTCCAATACACAGTCAGGGACTTGGACTAAAGGTGCATTTTGATGTTCAGAAAGTCTCTATGGTCAAGCAAATGGACCATCATCGCATATGACTGAAAATTGGTTCTGCAGTTAACTGCCATACTATCTTTGAATCAGTCTGATTGTGCTGATCTTATAAAGGACACATACATGGCCCATGCGTACCTCCAAATAAAGGACATGTACATGGCCCATGCATACCTCCAAATAAAGGACACGTACATGGCCCATGCATACCTCTGAATAAAGGACACATACATGGCCCATGCATACTTCCAAATAAAGGACACATACATGGCCCATGCATACCTCCAAATAAAGGACACATACATGGCCCATGCATACCTCCGAATAAAGGACACATACATGGCCCATGCATACCTCCGAATAAAGGACACATACATGGCCCATGCATACCTCCAAATAAAGGACATGTACATGGCCCATGCATACCTCCAAATAAAGGACATGTACATGGCCCATGCATACCTCCAAATAAAGGACATGTACATGGCCCATGCATACCTCCAAATAAAGGACACATACATGGCCCATGCATACCTCCAAATAAAGGACATGTACATGGCCCATACATACTTCCAACTAAAGGACACGTACATGGCCCATGCATACCTCCAAATAAAGGACACGTACATGGCCCATGCATACCTCCGAATAAAGGACACATACATGGCCCATGCATACCTCCAAATAAAGGACATGTACATGGCCCATGCATACCTCCGAATAAAGGACACGTACATGGCCCATGCATACCTCCTAACCTCAGAGTGCATACTCTCCCACCAGTTCACACTTACAATGGAACACATTCTTGTTGACTTGCACTCTGTGAGGCAGAAGTTTTTAAAAAATGTGAACTCATTATTAAGAAACTTTATGATAAAGTACAGTAGGACCCAGAAAATGTTGGACTTTTGAGGTAGTGCAGTTTATGTAAAAAAAATTGACGTTATATTGTAAGGAATCTATAGATTTTACTTTTATAGTATAGTTGATGTACAGAAATGTCAAACTAATACCTTGTGATGTAATTGTTTAAGTTAACATTGTTTATTAGTTTATCTTCTTACAATTTCGTGCAATTCTTTTTGGTTTGTATCCTTAGAACTTTGCATTTAATTGGCACCATATAGCCATTATTGTGCTGATGTGTCATTAGTGCGAATTTATATTCAGTTTGTTGTTTGTAGCAACCATAAAAACAAAAGACAATGGTACTTTTAGATGAATAAATATAAGGATAGTTATAATGGATAGGTACCCTTATGCATTGAGAATTATTACAAGTTAAATGCTACCCTTATGCACTGAGAATTATTACAAGTTATAATGGATAGGTACCCTTATGCATTGAGAATTATTACAAGTTATAATGGATAGGTACCCTTATGCATTGAGAATTATTACAAGTTATAATGGATAGGTACCCTTATGCATTGAGAATTATTACAAGTTATAATGGATAGGTACCCTTATGCATTGAGAATTATTACAAGTTATAATGGATAGGTACCCTTATGCATTGAGAATTATTACAAGTTAAATGCTACCCTTATGCACTGAGAATTATTACAAGTTATAATGGATAGGTACCCTTATGCATTGAGAATTATTACAAGTTATAATGGATAGGTACCCTTATGCATTGAGAATTATTACAAGTTAAATGCTACCCTTATGCACTGAGAATTATTACAAGTTATAATGGATAGGTACCCTTATGCATTGAGAATTATTACAAGTTATAATGGATAGGTACCCTTATGCATTGAGAATTATTACAAGTTATAATGGATAGGTACCCTTATGCATTGAGAATTATTACAAGTTAAATGCTACCCTTATGCACTGAGAATTATTACAAGTTATAATGGATAGGTACCCTTATGCATTGAGAATTATTACAAGTTAACTACTATATAGTTATAATGGATAGGTACCCTTATGCACTGAGAATTATTACAAGTTATAATGGATAGGTACCCTTATGCACTGAGAATTATTACAAGTTATAATGGATAGGTACCCTTATGCACTGAGAATTATTACAAGTTATAATGGATAGGTACCCTTATGCATTGAGAATTATTACAAGTTATAATGGATAGGTACCCTTATGCATTGAGAATTATTACAAGTTATAATGGATAGGTACCCTTATGCATTGAGAATTATTACAAATTAAATGCTATATAGTTTAAGGCTAATTTGTAACTTACTTAATTCTGGTTTTAGTACACATGCAGAGGAATACAAATGCACACATCTTTTTAAGGTGTAAAACTGATTAACAACAAGAATTTATATCAGTACAAATTCAAGGTGATTTCCACAGGTATTTCAAACAAGCTCGGTACTGGAAAAATCCTAAATTTCTCAGCTTACCCAGAATGTACAGTTTTGGTAAAATAAAAATTCAAGAGTCTTGATTGTTATTTTTTACTCTGACTTAAATTTGGTGTGAGAGATACAGTATTGCACTCCAGTACAATTTCAAGTTATTTACACTGTCAATGGACTTTCTTTTTACTAGATGTAACAAAATGAATGGTACATCATAAACTCATTCATTCTTGAACTGAAAATTTAAGCAGAAACTCACTCCCACCTCCTTCCTTCCATTATGAAATCAGGGGAGGAAGGTTTTGAATAATGGTGGGGTTTAATGAAAAAAATGTGAAGATAAGTGTGATTTTCATGTAGTCAGTTGATGTTTGGCATTTTATTCAGAAAAGTGCAAATCCCACCATTATTTGTCACAGAATCAACCTGACATATCACTTTTACCAGATTATTCTTTTTTTAAATGAAAGAGTTAATTTTACCTACCCCGATTTCTGTCAATACAGGAATTTTGAATTTTGCAGAGGGATGAAGGAGAGGCTTATCATTGCTTTATCTGCTGATAAAACTGCTGGCGGACCATTTGAGAGATTCCTTGAAAAGTAAGTTTATGTAATTATATATTTCTACCAACACTTATAATGGACAACTTATTCAAAGAGACAACTGTTGAACCTCCAAACTATACATATCTACCACCAGCTGTCAATCAGTTGGATTGTACTGAAAATTTCCATTGACCATAAGTTAATCTTGTATGGAGCAACTTGTAAATCATTAGATAATGATATTAGCTGTGTGAAAGGGTTATCTAAAGGGATGCATTTTGCCCCCAATGGTTAAACATGTGGACAGTTTGCACTATACAACATGCATAAATTCAGTTTGTAATATTTTTATTATTTTTCATTTAGTTTTCTTGAAATGTTCACTATCAGCTGAAAAGTGTAGGTTTTTACAGAGAATGCTGATCTGATCTGATAAGTTGGTGTGGTTATCTCAGTTCTAGAAATTCATCAGTTTGATTCCATATTGGAAATTGTAGATCCTTGAATAAGACCCAACATAACATTAAAAGACAACAACAATGACATTTGAATGGTTTATCTTCAAAATTTACTGTGTGTAATTAAAAGATATTCTTATATCCGATTTGTTTTACATATATAACAAAAATCAAAGACATACATCTTTGAAGAAAATCTCTAATTTTAGCAAGGATCATCTATTTTATCATAAAAGAGAGAAGAATAATGCCTTTAGTGTCTGATTGTATTCTTTCCCCCACCCCTAAATGTACAGTTATAGATGCAATAATGCTGAATAAATTTATTATAATTTTGAAGGTATAGAAAACCATTACACTAGCCTTCATCCCATTTGAAATAAGTTATTATCAGTTATTGCTCTTTTATTCAGGCTTGAAGGAAGTAGCAATATGCAAATTTAATGCATATATTTGTAATGAAATTGACAAAAATCATCAGCCACAAAGTTTTACTACAGTGTGACGGACATTTTCAGACAGCTAGATGAGACGTGTTGTTTTACTACAGTGTGACATACATTTTCAGACAGCTAGAGGAGACATGTTGTTTTACTACAGTGTGACATACATTTTCAGACAGCTAGATGAGACGTGTTGTTTTACTACAGTGTGACATACATTTTCAGACAGCTAGATGAGACATGTTGTTTTACTACAGTGCGACATACATTTTCAGACAGCTAGATGAGACATGTTGTTTTACTACAGTGTGACACATTTTCAGACAGCTAGATGAGATGTGTTGTTTTACTACAGTGTGACATACATTTTCAGACAGCTAGATGAGACATGTTTTACTACAGTGTGACATACATTTTCAGACAGCTAGATGAGATGTGTTGTTTTACTACAGTGTAACATACATTTTCAGACAGCTAGATGAGACGTGTTGTTTGACTACAGTGTGACAGACATTTTCAGACAGATGAGACGTGTTGGTCCTCTTTGCCTTAATAAAGCATGCAATACTTTTTTCACAGACAACTAGATGAAACCTATTTGTCCAATTTGCTGTTTTGGCAAGATGTTATGGAGTATGGTGCGGCTGAGGATAGGTCAGCTGATCGGCTCTTACGGCTCTGTCATGCGTGGTCAATATACAACAAATTTATATCTGAGAATAGTCCATATAATATTAGTAAGTGTATCATTTGTATATAAAATCTAAGTAGAACCATTTTCTGTTACAGATTGAAGGCAATGTCAAATTGTCTCGCAAATAAAATTACTTGTATAAACTTAATGCAAGTAATTTTTGTTTGAAGATTTGAACTAATAGTCATTTTCTTGAACAATTGCTTTCATTCCAGTTAGTTAACATTTGTGTTTAATATACAGTGAAATATGAAATATTTTCATTCTTACTACAACTTTAACAGACAATCAGAAGTTATGATTCATACATCATCATTAATTTTAAATATACGTGTTATTCATTTAAAGCAACTAAGCTTTGTGATTCTGGGTAATTCTCAATTATGCCTTGTGATTCTGGGTAATTCTCATACTATGCTTTGTGATTCTTGGTAATTCTCAATTATGCCTTGTGATTCTGAGTAATTCTCATACTATGCTTTGTGATTCTGGGTAATTCTCACATTATGCCTTGTGATTCTGGGTAATTCTCACACTATGCTTAGTGATGATAGTCATATGTGTACCTCACAGACACTAATTACCCTGTTTAGCGGTCTCACTCTAACACAAGATGTGTTGTAACTCAGACACTAATTACCCTGTTTAGTGGTCTCACTCTAACACAAGGCGTGTTGTAACTCAGACACTAATTACCCTGTTTAGTGGTCTCACTCTAACACAAGGCGTGTTGTAACTCAGACACTAATTACCCTGTTTAGTGGTCTCACTCTAACACAAGGCGTGTTGTACTATTTCTTCTTTAACTACATTACCCAATCATAATGCCCTAGTAGAACTATTACCTCGCCAATCCAGCCCTCCCAGGCTAAAAAGCTAAAAGTTATCTGCCCACCTAGGTGGCAGTTAGGCAGAGTGATGTGTTCTTGGTACAGGGATTGATGCCAAATCCCATAAATATCCTGGTTACTACTGCCATTTGTGCTCTGAAGCATTTTCTCACAAGAGACCTCGCAAAAGCCAGAATCAGTTTTTGAAAGATATACCATTACAAGTTGGAGGAGTCTTTTTGTTTCTCATGAACGTATGCTCCATCTATATTTCCAACTTGTTGTTCTTCCTGTGCTGACATGTTCTGCCTTTATAGTAGACCCGTACAGGTCATCATTGCACCTTGCTACAGGTAGTATTTTTAATTTATATCATATATTGACACTTCATCGCCATCATTAGGTCATCTGATAGCACCATTTGATAGCCATACGTGTGGCACTTTATTAGTGTTACCTGTATAGAACGTCATTGGGTCTTTTCTGACAGGTAAAATTGTCTCATAATGGATATTATTGCACCTCCTGTGTAAGTATATAAATGACATTACTCGGTTCCTTTTTTGATGGGCAAGTTTATGTGTGTAATATAGAAACTTGTTTGTATTACTGTATTACTGCATACCAGGGCCCAGCAACGTGGAATGAATTGCCCACTGAACTTAGACACAAAGACACAGTGATCACATTCAAGAGGGCTCTTAAAACTCACTTATTTCGACTGCAAGAACAAACTTAAAGACCTAATAATGTTTCCTACCTGAAACATTCTCAGCATGTTTTTTATTTTTTAATGTTTTTCTAATTTCATGGTATTTGTTTTTGTAATAATATTATTATATGTTTTTTATCTTATAGGTGTTGTCTATTGTTGTAAAGCGCTTAGAGCTTCTAAAGATTAGGCGCTATACAAAGTCCTCATTATTATTATTATAGCGTTTGCTCTGGTTCGCCAAGTACAGGTAAATTCTCTATACATGGTTTACTGAGTATCATACAACTCATGCATGTTACTATAAGCGATGCTTGAGTGATGTTTATCTGTATAGGCAATTCATTGGCCTTCCTATGACTAGATTTGATTTTTCATACATCCTGTTCATTTATGTAAGTATTAGAAGTTATGCTTCAGTGATTCTACCTGTAGAGGCAGCCTAATTCACATGCCTACTGGTTATGATGGCTAGAATTGATTACTTAGCAACCACTTTCTGAATATTTATAGCTTTGCTCTAATCTACCTGTACAGGTATTGTGTGCCACTTTACAGGTAGTTATCTTAATGGGTAAATCTACCAAGATACTCACCTACTCATAAAACAGGACACTCAACTAAATTACTTGTATAGCGGATCTTCTCTCTTTTTGTCTTGCAAATTTAGACCGTTGGCAAGATGAGTCAGACAAACCCTCTACATGTGTTGTTCCTCTGGTTTTCACCCCTTGAAGACATGTCAGACTTACATATTATGGACAGATGGGGGATGAAAACATCTGATTGCGTGCAAGGACAGTGAGGTGGAGAGCATCAACAAACATCAGTTACAGTCTCTTTTATCAGAATTATGGACCGAATACATGGGTCAAACATCCCATAACCTGTCCCAACAACACAAAATGGATGTCATTTAAGCTAGGTTGGCCATGTTCCTCCACAACTGGAGTTGGCTATATAATTCTGATTGTAATGGGCTATGACCTCAATTTGATCTTACAGCATAGCCAAAACAAACTTGTCCAGCTCCACTCATCGCATAGTGCTGCCTAGCTCTTCATGAATGGACACGTCCTGTGGATGATGCCCAGTCTTTACAGGTACTCTCTTTGATCAGTCTAACCACATAGATCTGCTGGGCACTTCCTGTGGAAGATGTTACAGTCTATACCGGCACTCTCTTTGATCAGTCTAACCACATAGAGCTGCTGGGCACTTCCTGTGGATGATGCCCAATCTATACAGGCACTCTCTTTGATCAGTCTAACCACATAGAGCTGCTGGGCACTTCCTGTGGATGATGTACAGTCTATACAGGCACTCTGATCAGTCTAACCACATAGATCTGCTGGGCACTTCCTGTGGAAGATGTACAGTCTATACCGGCACTCTCTTTGATCAGTCTAACCACATAGAGCTGCTGGGCACTTCCTGTGGATGATGCCCAATCTATACAGGCACTCTCTTTGATCAGTCTAACCACATAGATCTGCTGGGCACTTCCTGTGGAAGATGTACAGTCTATACCGGCACTCTCTTTGATCAGTCTAACCACATAGAGCTGCTGGGCACTTCCTGTGGATGATGCCCAATCTATACAGGCACTCTCTTTGATCAGTCTAACCATATAGAGCTGCTGGGCACTTCCTGTGGATGATGTACAGTCTATACAGGCACTCTCTTTGATCAGTCTAACCACATAGAGCTGCTGGGCACTTCCTGTGGATGATGTACAGTCTATACAGGCACTCTCTTTGATCAGTCTAACCACATAGAGCTGCTGGGCACTTCCTGTGGAAGATGTACAGTTTACATGGATTCCCTCAAGGATCTATCTTACCACATGGTACATTAACACTTCCGGTGTAAGATGTCCATTTTGGGGCTTCAGTTTTCAAGAGACAATTCTTCATTTGCCCCCAAGCCTCTGCCATCATCCAAGGGACTGTACTTTGCAAAGTCTCATAAGTAATGGAACCTGTCTCATGAGGGCTGCAAGCGTAGTGGGCAACCATCATCGACATTCTTCTCCAACTACTTTGCAGGTAGCACAGGAGAAGTTGACTTCACTTTCTTAATCTATAACCAACAAAAATGGCATTCAGGTTCCCATGTTGTTATTAACTCCTACTTGAATGAGAGAAACTCCACCTTGCAGGATTAAACTGAAGTTTCCTGCCCTATCCCATCAGACATCTGGTCCTCATTTCCCTACATCACCTGCAAGGTCTACAGTTCTGACATCGGGTGAAAGTTATCTAAGGATGATTCTGCTCTGAATTGCTTCCACAGTAGGAATCTTTATAGGTTACCACCACATGACTCAAAATTGGCGATTCCTATAGACCTTGCCACTTCAGGGTTAAACTCTATTTCTATTGCTGTATAGGAAAAGAAAGAGCTAAGCAAACAGCCAATGTATCCACTTGCACAACAGATGCAAAGACTGGTTACGTGGATAAAACATCTTGTAACCCATCACAACATAATAAATCAGATGACATTCTCCCCACACGGGTGACCTATTTCTGTTTTGATCAGATTAGGCCATATACAATGAGTCCATGACCACAACAAGTACATGAAAAGTCTCAATTCCACAAATTTAGGCAATGGAATAAGCAGCAAGGGGCATAATCGCAGGATGGTCCACTTCATAACAGTCTCACAACATCCTGTAACTGTAATAGCAGGTATGAACTTACAACAGCTGGGAAAAGATGCAATCCTCTCTACCTCCACCTTACACATCAATCATTCTTCAAGATATACTTGCAACCTTCATCATCTGTTCTATTCTTTAATGATGGAATTTGCAGCATACCACCAGCCTCCTCAGTATCAGCAACATGTGGGTGGTGGGGGTGGGTGGATTTGCAAGGCAACCAAAAAGGCTGTAGGGGTGTCCAAAGAGTGCCTGCCACTGGGAAACATTCCTAGAACTAAGTGGAAGAGACAGAGAGGTCACTTGTTTTCACTAGCATTACATGTGACAATCCCTATCTCAATGACACACATACAGCCCCCCATCCCACCTTTATCCAGTTTTTTGTGGCTGAATGGGACTACAAAGGGACCCTACCAGTTCCTGGGGACTCTGTATCATGGTTTCACGTTTAATGCCCCTGTTAATCCTATGGCCGGTTATGTCAGCTCCGATGTAGCAGGTACTTATTAGCTGTCCCTCAACCTAGGAGCAAACAGTCAACTGTGTTATGTTCTTGTGTATGATATGGAATACAACAACAGGCCCTAATGTTGTCCATTGTGAAGACTATACAATCAGTATGGAACAACAGGTCCTAATGTTGTCCATTGTGAAGATTATACAATCAGTATGGAACAACAGGTCCTAATGTTGTCCACTTTGAAGTCCATACAATCAGTATGGAACAACAGGTCGTAATGTTGTCTACTTTGAAGTCTGTACAATCAGTATGGAACAACAGGTCATAATGTTGTCAATCGTGAAGACTATACAATCAGTATGGAACAACAGGTCCTAATGTTGTCCACTTTGAAGTCCATACAATCAGTATAGAACAACAGGTCATAATGTTGTCCATTGTGAAGTCCATACAATCAGTATGGAACAACAGGTCGTAATGTTGTCCACTTTGAAGTCCATACAATCAGTATGGAACAACAGGTCCTAATGTTGTCTACTTTGAAGTCCATACAATTAGTATGGAACAACAGGTCCTAATGTTGTCCACTTTGAAGTCCATATAATCAGTATGGAACAACAGGTCCTAATGTTGTCCATTGTGAAAACTATACAATCAGTATGGAACAACAGGTCCTAATGTTGTCCATTGTGAAGACTATACAATCAGTATGGAACAACAAGCCCTAATGTTGTCCATTGTGAAGACTATACAAACAGTATGGAACAACAGGTCCTAATGTTGTCCACTTTGAAGTCCATACAATCAGTATGGAACAACAGGTCATAATGTTGTCCATTGTGAAGACTATACAATCAGTATGGAACAATAGGTCCTAATGTTGTCCACTTTGAAGTCCATACAATCAGTATGGAACAACAGGTCCTAATGTTGTCCATTGTGAAGACTATACAATCAGTATGGAACAACAGGTCCTAATGTTGTCCACTTTGAAGTCCATACAATCAGTATGGAACAACAGGTCATAATGTTGTCCATTGTGAAGACTATACAATCAGTATGGAACAACAGGTCCTAATGTTGTCCACTTTGAAGTCCATACAATCAGTATGGAACAACAGGTCATAATGTTGTCCATTGTGAAGACTATACAATCAGTATGGAACAATAGGTCCTAATGTTGTCCACTGTGAAGTCCATACAATCAGTATGGAACAACAGGTCATAATGTTGTCCATTGTGAAGACTATACAATCAGTATGGAACAATAGGTCCTAATGTTGTCCACTTTGAAGTCCATACAATCAGTATGGAACAACAGGTCCTAATGTTGTCTACTTTGAAGTCCATACAATCAGTATGGAACAACAGGTCCTAATGTTGTCCACTTTGAAGTCCATATAATCAGTATGGAACAACAGGTCCTAATGTTGTCCATCGTGAAAACTATACAATCAGTATGGAACAACAGGTCCTAATGTTGTCCATTGTGAAGACTATATAATCTGTATGGAACAACAGGTCCTAATGTTGTCCATTGTGAAGACTATACAATCAGTATGGAACAACAGGTCCTAATGTTGTCCACTTTGAAGTCCATACAATCAGTATAGAACAACAGATCATAATGTTGTCCATTGTGAAGACTATACAATCAGTATGGAACAACAGGCCCTAATGTTGTCCACTTTGAAGTCCATACAATCAGTATGGAACAACAGGTCCTAATGTTGTCCATTGTGAAGACTATGCAATCAGTATGGAACAACAGGCCCTAATGTTGTCCATTGTGAAGTCTGTACAATCAGTATGGAACAACAGGTCCTAATGTTGTCCACTTTGAAGTCCATATAATCAGTATGGAACAACAGGTCCTAATGTTGTCCATTGTGAAAACTATACAATCAGTATGGAACAACAGGTCCTAATGTTGTCAACTTTGAAGTCCATACAGTCAGTATGGAACAACAGGTCATAATGTTGGCCATTGTGGAGACTATATAATCTGTATGGAACAACAGGTCCTAATGTTGTCCATTGTGAAGACTATACAAACAGTATGGAACAACAGGTCCTAATGTTGTCCACTTTGAAGTCCATACAATCAGTATAGAACAACAGGTCCTAATGTTGGCCATTGTGAAGAATCAGTATGGAACAACAGGTCCTAATGTTGTCCACTTTGAAGTCCATACAATCAGTATGGAACAACAGGTCCTAATGTTGTCCACATTGAAGTCCATACAATCAGTATGGAACAACAGTTCCTCATGTTGTCCATTGTTATACAATCAGTATGGAAC
The DNA here is from genome assembly GCA_028554795.2 of Sinohyriopsis cumingii. Classification (NCBI taxonomy): domain Eukaryota; kingdom Metazoa; phylum Mollusca; class Bivalvia; order Unionida; family Unionidae; genus Sinohyriopsis; species Sinohyriopsis cumingii. The sequence goes on from CM068825.1 coordinate 40,454,401, forward strand.
AACAGGCCCTAATGTTGTCCATTGTGAAGTCTGTACAATCAGTATGGAACAACAGGTTCTAATGTTGTCCACTTTGAAGTCCATACAATCAGTATGGAACAACAGGTCCTAATGTTGTCCATTGTGAAGACGATACAATCAGTATGGAACAACAGGTCCTAATGTTGGCCATTGTGAAGACTATAGAATCAGTATGGAACAACAGGCCCTAATGTTGTCCGTTGTGAAGACTATACAATCAGTATGGAACAACAGGTCCTAATGTTGTCCACTTTGAAGTCCATACAATCAGTATGGAACAACAGGTCCTAATGTTGTCCATTGTGAAGACTATACAATCAGTATGGAACAACAGGCCCTAATGTTGTCCACTTTGAAGTCCATACAATCAGTATGGAACAACAGGTCCTAATGTTGTCCATTGTGAAGACTATGCAATCAGTATGGAACAACAGGCCCTAATGTTGTCCATTGTGAAGTCTGTACAATCAGTATGGAACAACAGGTCCTAATGTTGTCCATTGTGAAGACTATAGAATCAGTATGGAACAACAGGTCCTAATGTTGTCCATTGTGAAGACTATAGAATCAGTATGGAACAACAGGTCCTAATGTTGTCCATTGTGAAGTCCATACAATCAGTATGGAACAACAGGTCCTAATGTTGTCCACTTTGAAGTCAAGAGATTGATTAGTAAACACATCCTGCCTTCTCAGTATTTTGGGAATCATCAGGCAAAATCAGCAATAGTTTTCTTTGGTGGACCCATCTACTTAAAGTTCTGACATGATTGATCACTGTAGCTCATGAAGCCACCACTTGCAAGGGCATCATTGACTCACCTTTCTTACAAGATCTGCTTCCTCATTTGTATCAGCTACAGCAGGTAAACTCAGCAAAATATATGCCTTATCAATTGACCTGAATTACAAGGCAGGTCATTTTCACTCACAATGGTACCTTTTTTCATTGGCAAGAAAAGATACCAATCCATGAGTAACCAGACTTTTTTAATGAAATTACTGTCTAATTTGGACACTTTAGTTCAAGATCACCTTTAAGTATGAGCTTTGAAGTGTTGTCCTAAATGACAGAGCCATTGCCTTGAGGGAGATCAAACTTATTTTTATCTCTCAAATGGGGACAGAAAAATATATCAGCTCAGACTCTTTCATCCTGGATTAAGTGGGTTATTCTCTCTGCATATCAAAAAATAAACCAAGCTTGATGAATTTGTTACACATTTCAGTTAGAACAGATGTCATAAGCATAGCACTTGACTGGAATTGTTCTATAACTGACATTATCCAAGATGGAGAATGGAATCAACATTCTCCATTTTTTGTCTAAGAAATCTTTCATCCCAAAGGACTCAAGTTAATCTGGTAGGACCTATAGATGTAGCACAACAGGTCACCTTTCAAGGTCATTTGCCAGTTTTATAAGACATAGCTTCATGACTTCAACTGGATTTGTGGGGGGGGAATTTTTTCACTTTTTGAAGCTGCTTCCCAGCAGATCGAGTCATCTCTAGTCAGGTTATCCAAAAGTTGTCTCTCATACCTTATGGGACCGGAGATGGCATTTACGGGTAAAGGGATGTATCTCCCTCTACCTCTTACCTATTTTTCTAAGGTATTATGATTGGGTAATGTATTTAAAGAAGAATCTAATCTAGTAAAATATGTTTTTTGTGAATACTTCCCCAATCATAATACATATACACCCTCACCGCAGTTACATTCATACAGAGAGCATGTCTTCTGCTCCAGTAGTAACTGAGATATTCATGGGATTTGGTGCCAATCCCTGTGCCAATGGGAAATCACTCTGCCTGACTGCCATCTATTTGGGCAGATAACTTTTAACTTTTGAGCAAAATGTGTTTATCCGAGGAGTGATGGATTTGTGAGGTATTAGAAGTTTTCTGAAGGTATTATAATTGAGTAAATATTCACAAAAATATACTTTACTAGAAAAAATTAGTTTCAGGCACTAATTACCATGACTAATGGTTTCAATCTAATGTTCTTGTGCAGCTATTTAATATACTTGCATCAATGTACATGAATCTACAATAGATATTAATCTTTGATTATCTGAAGGTGGACTAAATCTCAAATTTTACATAGATTGAACTTTGTTAAGAAAATCAGAGTAGACAGTGTAAAAATTCAATATGTATGATGTGTTATTTTGGATAACAGGTGTGTCTAGCCAGGAGAGAGATCGGCTCCACCAGTGTCTAATGTCAGCTCAGGACTTTGTTCACTCTTCTGTTTTTAATGGTGCTAAACTCCATGCAGTTCAGAAGCTAGAGACAGCCTGGATAAGATTTCTTAAAGAAGATCTCAAGTCATTCCTAGAGTAAGTCCTTATAATATGCACCTAATCTCTGTGTTTAATCCTAGCTATAATTACATAGATTTATTAAACGTGCATTTGTTTTAAACACACACACACACACACACACACACACACACACACACACACACACACACACACACACACACACACACACACACACACACACACACACACACACACACACACACACACACACACACACACACACATGCTGTCATTGTGTTACAGAATTGAAAATTGATGATAAACTGTTTATTATATGACAACACTGATGCCATGTTTCTCCATCAAATACATTACCCATATACATTAGAAATACATTTCGCTACCTCTCAAATCCAGAAATCCAGCTGTCCTGGAAGACAAAATTCTCTCTCTCTCTCTCTCTCTCTCTCTCTCTCTCTCTCTCTCTCTCTCTCTCTATATATATATATATATATATATATATATATATATATATATATATATATATATATATATATATATATATATATAAATGAATAAATGAATAAATGATAGGGACAAAGGGAAGGAACTCTTCTAGATTACCTACTCTTGCCACCATTAGATGGCAAATTATATACCAGATGGCCTTAGATCACAATTTTTTTTCATCTATGCCACTTTTACCTTGACAGGTACATGCCTGCCATAACATGACCTGTAGCACAGAAAACATGATTTATATTCCCAAACCCACTGTCACAGTTGTCTTTTGACAACCATGATTTTCAGTTATCTTCAAAAGCAAAAACAAAACACTTCAGTGTGCCCATAACGTGCAGTGTGTATAAATGCTAAATGGTCAACACTCCTGTTTTGAGCTTGTGCAATACAATCATTGAGGCAGTTTCTACAGGAAATTTTCTTAGAGGCAATTATCAAGTTTTCTGAATCTGCCTCCAACATGGACTGGATTCCAAAATGGAGTTTTTGCAACTGTTTTCTTAATTCACTGTGGCAGACCTGAAGATCTTGGCCATATGCCTGCTACAGCTGGCCTGTTACCCCTTTTTAAGTTATCTTGATTATTGAGTCATTTAACAGCAACTGGTGACTAGAGGAGCAGACCTTTCACATCAATGCTTTTCAGCTGGAAGGGTCAATTTTATCAAAGGGTTGTCCTCAGAATTGTTTGAAAACTTGGTGGTAATCTACCTCTTCAGTAAGGGCTGAAGATGGTCTGTCAATTGAGATTGGATTTGGAGTTATGCCCTCCTTCTAACTGTTCTAATACAAAGAATTTTGAAGAAAATAGGGTACTAGACCCTTCTGATAGTCCGTATCAGGTAGGATAAATGGTGGGTGAATGATCTTCTTGATCTAGCAAAGACTTTGGCCCCAGGAAAATCCCAGCAATGCCCATCCTGCTCAAGCTTCCATCCCTCATGGGCAGCTAATTCATGCTTGGCTCTTATTAGAGTAGCCTTGTATAAATTGGTATTTTGACTTTCAGATGTGGAAAGGATTATACAAGCTAGAGGGCTTTCCACTTTTAAGGCATATGAGGAAAGGGACACATTTTCAGGGTCTGGTACAAGGTCTTTGCATGCCAAGATATCTCAGTTGGCAAACTTTCTTCTCTGGCATATTCTCTATAATATTCCTGGAAATCAAAATCTTAGAAGATATCTGACTGTTTAGGTAATCCAAGTAACAGGTTGTCCATCCTGGGCAGGTTTCTTCTACATACATGCCTATTATCAGGGAGTCTTGGTCATAAAAAGGTATTATATTTTTTAACATGGAGAGGACTGTATGGGCTACAAGGCTTGCAGCATTGAAGGCATATGAAGAGCACTGATATCATCCCTTTGCATGCCTTGATCCATCTTCACTAGCCAGGGTTCTAATATGATAACCCTATCTACACCTTGGTGGATCAAACAGATACATTGGTGCTTTGTCTTAGTGACATCTATTGGATTTCATGAGTTGCATCCCTTAGTATGTAATGCCAGCCAGTAAATAGCATGGTGCATTGTACATCATCCAAAAATGGTGGAGGCACTTGACCTAAAAAGGATACTTTGTAAGTATAACATCTAAAATATGACTATGTACCAGAGGGAAAGCTATTACAGGTCTATTAGAGTGAAAGGTATTTGTGCAAATATCGATTGGCAGTGGAGAATTGCTTATTTATCAGTCCATTCAAGTTGTGTGCTCCCCTTGACTTGATCATGTAGGAACAGTGTTCAAATTTGAACAACTTAATTTTGATTGGATGTAGTGGCCACCACATCCAATGAAATTCACAGACCCAAAGCACAGAAATATCTGATTGATACGTCAAGGTGTAGATAAGGGTTATCACATTGGAGCCTTGGCTAGCGAAGATGACCCTGATCTCTCATCTTGCTAAGTTTCTTCTCAGGATCTTTGAGGATGAGAGGCTGGATCCATGCCTGCTTCTGTGTTATAAGTGGGGTTGTGAGTAGTCTGGGTGCATTAAACTGACGGAGGGTGGTGTATCTTGCAAAACATTTTTTATAGCCCATTCAGTGGAATGGAGTTATCTGTGTGAACTTCCATTCAAATGCAATATTTTGACTAATATGCAGTCAACTTTCTCTTTCTTGTATGAAGATCTAACATTAGAGAGAACAGAATAACAGCTGGTATATGACTGGCCACTTTGGTTTTGGAAAGGGGAGGTAATGTGGAAGAATTTCTTTCCATTGTCAGAATGATGTATAGAGGGAAAGTTAACATCTTCCATCTATCCAGGAGGGCTGGATTCATGACGTTTATTTCCTAATGTTACTAGAAGTTGGGTAAGCAAACTTGGAAAAACAACATTTACTATACAATTTCATTTTTAACCTATTTGATAGAGTACTATACATGAGGCATGTTTAAATTGTAACTTGATGTGGCACAGGGTAAAAGCATAATATCAGAAGTCTTAGTCATTCAGCATGCTTATTAGCAGTTGACTGGACACATTATCTGCCATTCATGCCTTATGTAAGCTTCTATATAGCATTAATGCTTTCACAAAGATCTACCAGCCTATCTATTCTTCTATCAATCCTTATATATATATATATATGTATATATATATATAGTTAGCAACCTCAGTGAATGCATAGGTACATGTACATGTAAGCAGATATTTAGATCTGCATATGTTATATTTATATAGCATAATTTTTTCTTGTTTTCATCAGTTGTAGAATTAGACCAGGGATAGACAGCCCACCTAGTACAGCCGATGTGATAGAAATTACACTTACTGATGATGACATCTTGATCAGGCGACCAGACCCATGGCTTAAAAGGTAATCTTTGCAATGATTTATCATATTAGAAGTTACAACTATTGCATTACTGGTCATTTTTGTGCCTTTAAATTTGTACAGGTGCTTTGATTTGATTTTTGTCTGAAGAGCTGTACATTAATAATTGTATATTAATAATTGCAATTTCAATTTTGCAGGTTTAAATTTGTAGCTTCAAAAGGAAGGAATATTTTCAGGATTTTAATTTTTGCAATTGCATGCAGATCACAAAAATTAGACTACCACAAAACATACTATTGTACAGTATGTTCGTATGATACTGCATCATCAACAGTGAAATTAAATATGACCAATTAACATATTAGTGAATCAACTAGTCTTATGAACACTCAGTATACATGAATATTAATGGTTTGCTAATGATCAATACATAGCTTCCCTTTGCCTAATCACCAGTTGCTAATACAAGGGCTATCAGTTCATGGCTGTTACAAGAAATTACAGGTAATGTAAAATAAAGCACCATATATAATTGCACCTAAATTGGATCCAAGTACAAAAAGCAAAGACACATATATGCAGTCATATAATGTGCCACTAAGTCTTGGTCTATGCAGTTTGTTAGGACTAATTAACAGAGCAAACAAAATACAAAATACACCTTGATCTAAAGGCACACTATGCACCACCAGTTCAGGGTCTTTTTTTTTTCTAGTTAGATCTAACTTGTTTGCAAGGTCATCTTGTTGGTCGTGGTCCCAAAAGTAGCATTCTGATTATGTGAAAATTTGAACTATCTATTGGGTCAGTCACAACAACCTGTTTGGAATATTTCATACATCTTGATACATTACAAAGGAGTTCATATACTGAAAAGGAAGGTGATTTAGCGTTTAGAGCAACTTGGACCAATTAAGTTTGAAACGAATCTACAGAATAGAAAGAAAAAAAACATAGTAGAGCTTGTTTGCCATAGTGAAGTGAAAACTTGTATTGACTGCATAAGCATGGCAAGCCCAATTAGGCAACATTGTTTTTGGCAGTGAAAGAAAAAGTGACATCATTTTTGGGCATTGACTGCAGAGGTGACATCATTTTTTGGCAGTGACATATATATCAAGTGATGATACAGTGGGGATATATCATGTCATTATAAAATGGGGATGTATCAAGTGAGGATACAGTGGTGATATATAAAGAGAGTATATGATAAGGATATATCAAGTAAAAGACCACATTGCATGGAACCCCTGTGTTGTTGTATATTTCATAGTGAGATTGTGTGGAACCCCAGTTTTACTGTATATTTCATAATGAGACACTGTGTGGAACCCTTGTTTTATTATATGTTTTATAGTAAGTTATTGAAATATATCAGTGGAAGAAAAATTGTATCGCCATATAGTAGACTTTAGGTATTAAATGAATCATGGAAACTTTCAGTGACTTAACTTACATGTCCTGTTGCTGTTTGTCACCCATTCAGTACTGTATACCTCTCTGTGTGTGTGATTTGGATTTTTAATGTAGCTTTAACAATTTTTCAGTCATATCGCTATGATGTCTGCAGTGTGGCAGGTTATAGTAATGTCCAGTACTGGGGCATCATGCCGCAGACATGTAGCATGATTTCTCACCCAGTCACATTATCCTGACACCAGGCTGACCAGTTCTAACACTAACCTCTTAATGCTGAGCACCATGCGAAGCAGCTGTTGGTAACATTTTTATAAGTCTTTGGTATTACTTGGCCGTGGAACAAATTAGGTGATTTTAACACTGATTTAACGAAAACTCCACCATTAACATGGATAAGTAACTTTGAAACTTAAAACTTTACTCAATTAATTAACACCCCAACTAGAGTAACAGATAAAAGTATTACTATCATTGATCATGTCTGTACTAATAAACTTGACAACATAAGTGAAATTAATGTGCCACTGTGTATGCACTGAGTGACCACTATCCAGTATAACTATATAAGACATGTTCCAAAATCATCTAAAAATGGTCAACACATTGAAATACATTACAGAGACTTTAAACAGTTTGATGAGGAAATGTTCTTAAATGGTTTAGTTTGCAAACTGTTCCAATCAGTCTGCAATATAGCTGATGTCAACACTGCCTTAGACAAATGGTATCAGATGTTCAATGCAGCCTTAGACAAGCATGCCCCAATTAAAACAAAAAGGGTTAAACACCAAATTACACACAAGTGGATTACTCCTGAGATCAATGAGGCCAAGCACCTAAGAGATAATTTCGACAAGAAAAAGGCATGAAAAGCTATAGAAAGTGGAGGAATAAAACTAAGCACCTGATAGATAAGGCAAAAGAGAACTACTATAAACAGGCTATTGATGAAAGTAAGAGTACCAAAACATTGTGGAAGCATCTAAAAGAGCTGAACCCACCCAGGAACAGTTGTCTTCCCCCTAGACTTAAGCAAAATGCTGATATAGCAACATTTGTACAAGACATTGTGGAAATGTTCAACAATTTCTTAATAAGCATCTTCAGTAACAGTATTCAGAACCAGACTAACATCCCAACTGAACTTGATGCTCTACTGTCATTTAAAAGAGCTAAGATTCTTGATGATAATTATTTTTCAGAAGTTAATGTTAGTGACATTGATGTTTTTGATATGCTAATTAAGGTGAATATTAATAAATCCTCTGGACTGGATGGCATTGGTCCACAAGTTCTTAAAATTGCTGCACCAGTAATTACAAAGTCATTAATGCATATCATAAACTTAAGTATAATGAGTGGTAATTTTCCAGAAACATTGAAATTTGCAAAGGTTACACCTATCTTTAAGAAAGCAGAAAAGGATGATCCAGGGAATTACAGACCAATATCAATTCTACCTGTATTGTCAAAACTATTTGAAAAGCATTTAGCCATTCAGGTCCTTACATTTTTTTAAAAACTTACTCTCTATTTCATAAAGCACAAACAGGATTTAGAAAGTACCACCTGGGCCAGACAGAACTTACCAAATTAATTGATCTTTGGCTGAAAGAAATGGATAAAGGACATATGATTGGGATTGTTTTCATTGGCTTCAAGAAAGCCTTTGATCTTATTGAACATAAAATTCTGCTGCAAAAGTTGAACTGTTACAGGTTTGACAATCCTTTAAACTGGTTTAGATCATACCTAAACCAAAGGTCTCAACAAATAAGCTTTGGCAATATTTGCTCTCAAATTTGCACTATTTATTCAAGGGTCCCTCAAGGCTCAGTTTTAGGCCCTCTCCTCTTCCTTATCTATATCAGTGATCTACCATTAAATAATGAATCCACAAATACAGATTAAACTCAGACCTTACTAGAGCACAACAAAACAGGATGGTAATTAATGAAGGTAAAACAAATTGTATGATTTTGAGGACATCACAAAAGCTACACAAGTCAGGGATTTGAGAACTATCTCTTGCAATAAATAATCATCTGTTAGAAAATGTCAAACATGAAAAGCTTGTGAGTGTGTCTGTAGATAATAATTTATTATGGGATGACCATATTGATAAACTTTGTAAAACACTGTCATCCAAAATTGCCCTACTCAGCCGAATCAAGAAATATTTACCTATGGAAACTTCCAATATATACTATAAGTCATATATTCTTCTAATAACGGATTATTGTTCAGATGTATGGGGAGAATGTTCTAAATCTTGACAGGATTTATAAACTTCAGAAACGAGTAGCACACATAATCTTAGATGCATCTATTGATCATCCCTCAAAAGCATTGTTTTTAGAACTCAAATGGTTCACAATATATGAAAGGATAGATTTTCAGAAGGAAGTTTTTTTTAATAAATGTCTAAATAGAACTGCACCAGAGTATCTTCAGTACTTATTCAGGCCTTTTTCAACACAAAACGAGTTGAGATCAATATCTCATGGAAACCTTCTAGCACCAAAACCAAGAACAAAGCAATTTAAAAAGAGTTTCCGATAGTCTGGTACAGTTTTGTGGAACAAGCTTACACTACATGTAAAATCTGCTAAAAATATTAGAGTATTTAAGAAGGGATATCATGAGTATGTATGTGTTTCTAATAGATAATGGAATTTAGTATTTTAATACTAAACATGTTACAATACACAGTAATTATTGCTATCTTCATATAATGTGCATTGTTATACTCTCCTTAAGAGGGCCTCAAGGGAGAATAGTCCTTGACTAATGAGTCACCCTCTATAAATAAAGCATTATTATTATTATTATTATTATTATTATTATTATTATTATTATTATTATTGTTAAGTCTGTGTCCTAAAATATTGAAAATTTAAAAACTACTTTTTGTTAGTATAGTAATGCAGCCATTAATCATATTTTTAACGTAACTTTAACAATTTTTCAGTCATATCGCTACAATGTCTGCAGTGTGGCATTTTATAGTGATGTCTAGCACTGGGACATCATGCCGTAGACATGTAGCATGATGTCCCACTCAGTCACATTATCCTGACACCTGGCCGACCAGTCATATTACTAACCTCTTAATGCCGAGCGCCTAGCAAGGCAGTTGTTAGTACCATTTATGTAAGTCTTTGGTATGACTCAAACCCATGACCTCCCACTTGTAAGGCAGATGCTCTAACTACTAAGCCACCAGAGTGGTAGAACAGAGAAACAAATCCATGTAGATCAAAGGTTTTGCCTTACACAATATATAATATAAAGAATATTTACACTTTATTTGCATTTTTGGGGTAGCTATAAGAAATAATTCCCTCCTGAAGTGAGTCCAACTACAAGATGCAAAGACTCAGATCTGTCATCTTATAAAGCTCTGGCAGATCTGGGTCTGTGCAGTTTGTTAGGAGCAATCAGTAGAACTAACAACAGAGACCCTGATCTGCAGGCGCAGTAGGCTATGGCAGAGCTGGGTCTTTCTTTTTTGCACTTCAACTCAACTTGTAATTAAGTATATATCACTCCACATAACCATAGATATCTTACATCTATGCTTTTATTGAAAACGGTTGGCACTAATGATGAACTGTATGTCAGTGAATAACATTGAAGGTGTCACTATTCATATAAGATATTTTCCATCACAACCAGCTCAATACTCCCAATGATGGATGGTAGGAAGGAGTAAGTATTTGATGGATTGTTTTCTCTCCCTTTTTATTTATTTGCTTATTCATAGCCTTCCTATTTTTTGTTTATTTATTTGCTTATTCATTCCCTCCCTATTTTTGTTTATTTGTTTGCTTGTTCATTCCCTCCCTATTTTTGTTTATTTATGAGCTAATTCATTCCCTCCCTATGTTTGTTTATTTATTTGCTTATTCATTCCCATATTTTCCCTTTTTTGGTTTGGTCTTCATCTAATATCAAGCTATAGGTGATCACTTCTTTAGTTATGGTTAAAAACCATGTACAGTCAAGTCAGATTTTTCCCATTAATATATTAGGGTTAACATGACCGTCATTTGTACTTATAAGCTTGTAAAATCCTTTGATAAAAAGTATGCTAAAAATTGTGTACTATGAATACTTGAAATTATGATGTAGTAGTTGTTTTTTTTATCCTATTGTGACTTGGTCACCAATCCAATCATGCTGAATGGAATCAGTTAATAGTTGATAATTACAATATCATGAAAACTGAATTAAGACATTTGTCAGAATCTACCATTTCCAAAATCTATCTATACTATTCTATAAATATAAGGATTTTGTCATTAGAGCATCAAACATAAGACTAGTATGTTTTGGATTTCATTTTTAGAAGGACCATTTTATGTTAAACCATCCTCAATGTAAGGTGATCTCATTTATACATAGGCATATTTTTCTTGGCTTTACTGAAAAGCTTTGTAATAAGAGACCACAGAATGTGAAATTGTATTTTTCATATAAATACAAGGTTATAATAGGAGTCCTTCCACTCCCTTGCAAAAATGCAGTCCTGAAAAGAGTAAAAAGACATTAGCAGCATGTTTTGTTTTAGCACTGAAATGGTTGTCTGTTTAGAAAGATTGAAATCCGATGAGAGGTCTTCTCTTGGGTAGATAGACTGGTATCAAGTCCTATCATTCATCAGTTATTTTACTTTGATAATTCATGGTTTCTCCACACAGGTGAATGGAAATATATATTTGACACAATACTGTAAAGCACCCCTTTAGAGTTGGCAGTCAAGATATCACTTAAAGACCTATGAGACTGCATGTGGTAAAGCCTAAATCAAAATTTACTTGCTGTTGGCACTTATCCTTTAAGGGCTGTTGATTTCAATGATGGCTACAGCTCTCCTCCATTAAGACAGCATTTAGTGTCGCCATTTCAGTGATTATTAATCTGAATAAAAATTATAGGGCTGTGCCATCTAAGTATATAAACGTTGGATAAGCAGTAAGATCTAAATCAACTACATCTTTCTTTACACCAGAAACAGGGTTGAAACCTTACAATAATAAAAGATGTTTTATGCATTATGCCTTTTCAATGAATTAATTTGAGTGTATGCATTCAGACATCTTGATTATTGATATGTTCATATTCTAGTTGATTAAAGTAGTAGACATAATGGATGAATTCTGTTTTATGAATCTTGGAAAATACAAAGCTCACTTTTCCTAATTAGAATTCCATCACCAATCAAACCTGTTGAAATAGAAAGATAGGTTTATTTTCTGCTGTATTACATTAGCCCATTGGTTTGGACATTGCTTTTAACATGTAGCATTTTGGGGCAAATATTTGTGATTTGTAAGTGCTTCTTTTCATTTTCTGTATGTTACATTAGAATTATTTTAGTTACAAAATTACAACAAATTTGCATACAATTTTTCTAAGATATGATACTTCTGTGCTTTCTAATGACAGGAGGTGAAATAATAAAAATAATAAAACTAATCTAAATAAACTCAAATTTGAAGAACTTATTTTTTATTGGATGCGGTGGCTTGCCACAGGTTCCAATGAAATTCACAGACCCGAAGCACAGAAATATCTGTTCAATAAACCAAGGTGTAGATAGGGTTGTAATATCAGAATCTTGTCTAGCAAAGATGACAAAACATGGACAGGTGCAAGCTGTAAAATACCAGAGTAAACTTTGTCATGTAGAAGACTTGACAAGAGACATTATCCCAAGCTTGAAAAAAAATACAAGGGAAAAGAAAATGTGGTGGTATAGGAGAGCATAATTGTTAATCATACATCATGGAGACATTTGTGTATGCTGATGAATATTCAGTGATAATGCTTATTGATGCATCATGTAGTCATTTGTGTATGCTGATGAATATTCAGTGATAATGCTTATTGATGCATCATGTAGTCATTTGTGTATGCTGATGAATATTCAGTGATAATGCTTATTGATGCATCATGGAGTCATTTGTGTATGCTGATGAATATTCAGTGATAATGCTTATTGATGCATCATGTAGTCATTTGTGTATGCTGATGAATATTCAGTGATAATGCTTATTGATGCATCATGTAGTCATTTGTGTATGCTGATGAATATTCAGTGATAATGCTTATTGATGCATCATGTAGTCATTTGTATGTGCTGATGAATATTCAGTGATAATGCTTATTGATGCATCATGTAGTCATTTGTGTATGCTGATGAATATTCAGTGATAATGTTTATTGATGCATCATGGAGACATTTGTGTATGCTGATGAATATTCAGTGATAATGCTTATTGATGCATCATGTAGTCATTTGTGTACGCTGATCAATGTTCAGTGATTATATTTACTGATGCATGGTGTTGCCATTTGTGTATGCTGATGATTCAGTGATCATACTTACTGATGCATGATATAACCATTTGTGTATGCTGATGATTCAATGACGATGCTTATTTCATTAATTTTGGTAAACTATTCTTGATCATTAAGTCAGAATATGCAAACTTTTCTTAATTTTTGTTAGGGTTTTTCAATTTGTTACAATTTTAGCTGAGACAAAACCCAGTAAGATGAGATTAAATTTACTTGATGACACTCTGAAAACCTGTTTACTTTGAAATCTTGTACACAAGTTTAGATTTTCTGATGAATCTCCGTTCTTCAATTCCAAGGATTCCTAGTTGGTCCATTGTTTGATTGGTATCTTTATCACCAAATAAGTCTCTGTTAACATGCAACTATTCACATACCAGCCATTAAACCTAGATTTTATAAAAACAGGCCAGATAATGCCCTGCATACCCTACATAAAAATATTATTCTGATCATGTACTCAATCATGCAATATTTCTTAATTAAAGAATAAATCTACATTATGAAAGAGTGAAATATGTTGAGTTTTGTCTTAAAGTTAAATTTTGAAGTTAAGTGTACATGTACTTCATGGGAAGATAGTAAAATAAGAACATCGACATTGGTTTCATAGAACACTCATTTTTACAGTAAAATTAAAACAATGTCATTTATAGTTCCATAGAACACTCATTTTCACAGTAAAATAAAAATATTGTCATTGATGTTTCTATAGAACACACTATTTTATAGTAAAATAAAAACATTGATAGTTTGACAGAATGCACTATTTTATAGTAAAATAAAAACATTGATAGTTTGACAGAACACACTATTTTATAGTAAAATAAAAACATTGATAGTTTGACAGAACACACTTTAATTCTAAGTATTTAAATTAGACTTAAGATGACTAATTATTAACATGCACTTTATTTTGGTTTCTTTTAAACATTAACCATCTTTGCTTAGTCCTAGTTTTTTTTAACAAGCCTTTAAAATGTACAACAGGAAAAGTTTATTTTCTTTCTTGTTTTATATATATTTCTTTACATCATGTCCTACAGTTTTACTTTTTTTAGTATTGTTTGAGCTACATTGTATAACATCTTGACCATAGCATTCGTTTCACATTTCTATTACATTTTTCATCATCATTTAATATTGTATATACATAATGACTTTTTGATTTACTTTCCTCATATATTATTTATTACTGTATGATATTTTCCCGTACTTTCTTTATAACATTGGTCATAGTCAAGAATAACCTCTGGTTAGTTGAAATGACCTTTGGCTACTAGACATAGATGCAGTAAGAATGCATAGAAAAGCATTATTCCTTGGAAAGATTTATTTTCACTATATTTTATGTACTATAAAGAATAGACCTGGTATTGAATGGTAAAATGCTTTTACTTAGTGGAAGATTGTCAACATAAATATTTTTAAATACTTCTTTTCCTGTGAAATACAGATCTGAAGTATACGTCTGTTTGTGTGTATTTCTGTAAGAAACATTGATTCATTATTTTTGCATGCATGTGTGTATATTTTGGTAAGAGTTATTCAGCATTATAGTATGTTTGTAAATTTGTGAATGTTTGTATATTTTTGTAAGAAGACTGTTTGTACAGTGTGTGTGTGTGTGTGTTGGTGTATGTGTATTTTTGTAAGAAGACTGAGCATGTTTGTACATTTGTGTGTGTGCATGTGTACTTTTGTAAGAAGACTGAGCATGTTTGTACATTTGTGTGTGTGCATGTGTACTTTTGTAAGAAGACTGAGCATGTTTGTACATTTGTGTGTGTGCATGTGTATTTTTGTAAGAAGACTGAGCATGTTTGTACATTTTTGTGTGTGTGCATGTGTATTTTTATAAGAAGACTGAGAAAGTTTGTACATTTGTGTGTATGTGCATGAGTATTTTTGTAAGAAGACCTTGTTTCAGTATTACAGCATGTGTGTATGTGTATTTTTATAAGAGTTTGATTCATTATTATGGTATGTTTGTACATGTGTGCATTTGTAATTTTGTAAGAAGACTGATTCACTATTATAGCATGTTCATACAGTCTTAAGATATAACTGCATTCCTGAATTCATATTTTAATAAATATATTCTCACACTTTGCATGAAAAACAGGTGCCATAGCAGTGGTACTTGTTTTTAATCATGTTCTGTTCTCTAAATAAATAATAAATTTAAATTTGACTAAGTGTTAGTCATTCAGTCTAATTTTCCTCTGTCTCCTCTACATTTAAAAATGGAGTGAAGCACTGAATGAGATCCCATCCTGCAATCTGACAGAATACCTTTGATGACATTAATGTCCTATAGCCACGGACCAAATACCATAGTGTAACATGTTGACCCTGATATGATTGATGTGGGGTCCCCCTTATCATGCATATCTGGGTTGATTTGTTACATTGTGAAACTATCATGGATCCATTCCAAAATGTGATAAGTGGTTCTGGAGTGTTTGCAGTGTTTTGATTTGCAGTATGTTTACAGCTTTAAAACCTTCAGCCTTTATAAATTGCAACATTGTTGTTTGTCAGCTTTTAAAATGCTGTAACACTGCAGCTGTCTATCTTTACAAAACTGTAACATTGTTAAATGTCCATCTTCAGTCTGGATATTTAGGCTGTCCACATTGTCCATGAATCCATCACAAAGCATCCATCTGCATGTCTGTCTGTCAACATTTGCTTGTGTAGCCAATATCTTTATATTGGTTGAAGAGTTTTTAATGACTTGGTGATGTGTCAGCTACCATAGTCACATACCTTTCTCTTCCTCAAGGTGAAGGTCATAGCAATGGAAATATGAATTTGACTTGCATCTATGTCCAAAGTATAACTTGTTTACAACTTTTAATATATTAATGAAACTTTAATTACTTATATATCATGACTACACCATGTGTCATATACCATAGTCAAGTCCCCTACCTCAAGGTCAAGGTCACAGCATGGGAAAATATAATTTAGTGACCTCCATTCATTTATGGACATACATTTTAGACCAGTGAAACTATTTAAATTACACTGCATTGCTTTATTTATACCTGATTCAAGAGCATCTCACATGTTCACAGTTCTGCCTCCTGCCATTAAGGTTAAAGTTGTAATAAGGAATAATGTAAAGCAGTTGCTTGCTTCTTATGCAGGCAGTCACTTTTTAACTCCAATAGATATTTTGATAAAACTTTACCCAGGTCCACACCCTATAATATATTAGAACCTAGCTCAAAGGTCAAAGTCATTAGAAGGGAAACGGTCACAGGATGGGCATATCATGTGCTGTTTGTCCCAGCTGTGTACATTTAAATTATAGCTGTGTACATTTAAATTATAGCTGTATAGCTATGTACATTTAAATTATAGCTGTGTACATTTAAATTATAGCTGTGTAGCTGTGTACATTTAAATTATAGCTGCCTTACTTATTAGATAATGAGAAGGCTTTATATGCTATTGATATTCCGTATACCAGTAATAGAATTAGATTCAGGAAAAACATCGAAAGTTTATCCATCTATTCATGTGAAATTGACAGAATGTAACTTTTATTGACATCAAGTCCTTGTTTTAGGTGAAGAAATATGTCATAACTATGAGGTCAGAGGACATGGATGCCAAATGTTTTGAATTTACTTATTTTTTTGGTATTAAAATTCTTCTGTAATATTATATATTTTTGATCAGATATCCAACAACAGAATCCCAGCGTCTTGCAAGGCGTAATGAGTGGGATGATTTGTCAAGTGAACAGAGAGCAGAAATCCGTGCCCAACGTAGAGCCAGGAGAAAAGAGATGGAGAAGGAACGTAGGAAGGCAATTCGAGCTGCTTACAAAAGAGTCCGTGAAGCCAAGAACAAGAAACCCACTGAAGAGGTGAAAATTCATGTTGCTGTGGTTATTAAATAAAATTGCTTTTCAAATCAAGCAGTTTGGTCAAGCTTTAGTCACTGTCAGTGAAATGACCAGTTAATCAATAATTAACTCTAATTTATATGAGTTGAAATTCATTTCTGTGCCATTCCTGCTATCTGAGTCTGGAAGTTACTTGAAAGTAACCCCATTTCTAGCAAGGTATCATGTAGACAAATTGGTTATTAATTAATTGCTCATCAATTTGCAACTGATGATTGTTCATGACATTATATTTTTCCAACATGACTACAAACAAATCTGTGCTTACAAAATTCTGAACAGAACATTAGATTGATAAGTCATTGTGCTGTGCTGAGTTTTGTATTTAAAGTACTCTTGTGTTCCTCATTAGTCTGTCAAAGACCTAGGTACAGTATATTATTGGCATATATTTCATTGTTGCAATTTGTGCCACTTATAATAGGTCGTCAAAATTCATCTTATTGAATGGAGAAATGAATTTAAAAAATGCACAAGTGAATTTCTAAATTAAAATTTTTGCAAAACTTCACAAATCCATATTTCTGTATCAGTGGTAATACATCAGATAGTTTTCCCAGTCACTGATTGCCTTAAAATTTATTCATGATCCTCCCATAATATGTGGATATGCTTATGATGTCAGTGGGATTTCATGCGCTTGGGATGCATGTATGAGTTGTCACATGTTGTCACATGTGCTTGGGATGCATGTATGAGTTGTCACATGTTGTCACATTTGCTGAGTTTCTGACTGAAGCTAGGTTTCATGTGCCTAAGACACAGCTAGGATCTATCATGTATGCTGTGTTTCTGATTGAAGCAAATTTTGTGCTTTGGATGCATGTATGAGCTTTTATGAGTAGTTGTGTTTCTGGTTGCAGCAAGAATTAATGTGCTTGGGACACATGTATGATCTGTCAATCATACATTTACATGCAGATGTATTTTGGATTACAGTGAAATTTCATATGTCTGGGATGCATATATGAACTGATACAGATGCTGTGTTTCTGATTGCAGCAATATTTTTACATGCTTGGTTATGTACAGTGTGACCCTACTATATATAGCATTCTCCATTATAACACAAATTTGGCTATAACATGATAATGGGTGCCTCCCGAAATTTCACATACATGTATTTTTCTTGTAGACACAATGATTTCTTTCTTAAAAGTACAAAAAGTAACATGTAAAATGTTTATCATTGTTTTGGGAAAGATATAAAGATATCGCATATGTTTTGGGACAGATATAAAGATATCACATATGTTTTGGGACAGATATAAAGATATTGCATATGTTTTGGGATAGATATAAAGATATCACATATGTTTTGGGACAGATATAAAGATATTGCATATGTTTTGGGACAGATATAAAGATATTGCATATGTTTTGGGACAGATATAAAGATATTGCATATGTTTCGGGACAGATATAAAGATATTGCATATAAATGAATTATGAAATGATTATGGCATGGCTCCTGAAATCTCATATACATGTATTTTTCTTGTACATGAAAAAAAAATTCTTCTTAAAAATCAACAAATTAACATCTACCAAATTATTCATTGATCACCTGGGCTTCACCAATGTTACAAGTTGCAAACTTTTTTCATTTTTGTGACAAAGTAATACCATCTAGTGATTATGTTTTGCAATATTGTTCGCTGTTTAAACTTGTATTTTAAGTTTGGAGTGGAGAAATTCAGAGGCACCATGAAAGGAAGACACAAACGTTTGATATAAAATGTACTGGAATCTATCTATTATTACATAAAAAAAGTTCTTTGTTCATATTGACAAACCAACAGTGCATTATTATTTCATAATCTGCTTATGCTGACATCTGGCCTGAGTACTGTATGCTGTGATAGACTCCAGTAGTCATGCTACCAGGACTATCTACAATCAACCAACCTTTAAAGGCAGGAAGTGCTACAGTTGAGCAAACAATGGCTAATTCCTTTTTTTTAAATGTACTCAGAAAAAATAGTTTTGCAGAAACTTCAAGGAAAACTGATTACCTTTGAAGCACTGATCATTCTATATAAACACTAAGCATATGATTGAAAAAAATCAGTCTCAGTGTTCTACAGTTATTTGATGTTGCCACCACAATAAGAAGGTATTTGTTTAGTCCTCCAAAGCTCTTCTTTAGTGGTGACTTTATTAATTTATGCACACTTCTTAAGAGAAAGCCAACTAAAGTCTTCAATAAAAACAAATAACCTTTCATCAAAGAATGTCAGTACCAAACTTAAATAAAAGCAATGTAATCTGATGGATTGTTGCATTTTCCAAAGTAACTGGAAATCTGTGCCATGAAAGTTTTCTTTTTTAACAGGAAAAAAGTTTATGCTTACAATTGCTACCAACGGGAGTATAAATGCAAATTAAATTTCCACTCATTTGAACCATAGATATCTGGATATCAAATTAACTGAAGATGGGTTATTCAATAACATATTCTTGTGTAATTGGCTGTGTATCACACAAATGTGTAATTGACTGTATTACAAGATGTGTAATTGGCTGTGTATCACACAGATGTGTATTTGGCTTTGTATCACAAGATGTGTAATTTGCTGTGTATCAAAGATGTGTATTTTGCAGGGTATATTTGTCTGTATATCACACAGATGTTTAATTTGCTCAATATCACACAGATGTGTTTATTGTATTTCACACAGACCTGTTATTTGGCTGAAAGTAACATAGACCTGTCATTTGTCTGAATGTCACACAGACCTGTTATTTGTCTGAATGTCACACAGACCTGTCATTGGCTGAGTGTCACACAGACCTATAATTTGTATGAATGTCACACAGACTTGTCATTTATCTGAATGTCACACAGACTTGTTATTTGGCTGAATGATACAAAGACCTGTCATTTTTACTAAATGTCACACAAACCTGACAATTTACCACCTACCATACAGTCTAGAGTAACAATTTTACATCATCAGTTTTTTTTTTGATGCAAGACATCTTGTTACGAAAGGGGAGCATAGATTCCTAATCCAGGAACACATTTTACATTGAACAACCACCACAGAATGACTCTATTTACTTGATAGGTTTAGAAAGCCTCAATGCTTAATTTTTATTGCATCTTGATAAAGACTGTCATCAAAGCTAAGTTTTATGACACTTCAAAATCCCACAAGATTTCCAGATTGTTCTAGGATAGAATCCCTAATGTTGCATATACAGTGAACTCTGCAATTATGTTCTCCATTTATTTCTTAGCATGTTTACTAAAATAAGGAGGCACAGAGGCTCAAATTTTGACCTTGTGGGCCTCGGTTGGGTATACAAAGACAAAATTCATAACAAGGACTAGTTACAGCTGGACTTTCCAGATTATTTAGCATGCCAGTGGAGAGAAATCATGGTGTATCCATAATAATATATTTCATATACCTTAGTGATAATGTTAAAATGAAAATCAAGAATTTAAAGACTGTGTCTAAGTGTTTGTTTGTCCTCAGCTACTGTATATGTCCCAGATCACTGTTTCTTCTTTTCTTTAAATCTGTTATTAAAATAAAGTACAGACTACAAATATGATTTATATTGGTGTTTTGAATCAGTCATTGTGAAATGAAAGTTTTGAAGAAGAAAAAAAATAGAACAAGTTATTATTTTATGTAGTAGCCCTGTGGGCTATATAAATAAGATGTTTTAGCCCAGACCCAACATTTCTTAGCACATGAGCTCAAGGTATAAAATTTGTCAGACTATGCAGAAATTAGACTGTGCACCTGTTTACTTCATTTTTGGGAAGAAAAATCTATTTTATTAAACAGAAGAAGGAAGGACAGGATGAAATGGAGTTTGATGAGGCAGGGGATGAAAAGAAGTCAGCTAAGCCACCACCTCCATTCCATGACATGGTTGCCAATAAAGCGTAAGTCTCTATATGATTGGCTACATAATTTATGTTGCCAATTTTCTAATGTTTAGTTAAAGTGATAGTTATTTATTTTGAGGCCATATCAAAACTATCGATTGGGACAGGTCCTACACTCTCAGGATGACATGGCTAATAAATGAACAAGTTTTAACTAGCCTAAACACTTTTATTCTTAAGTTCATATATTACATAAATATAAACTGGTACAAAATATTTTTTATTAGGACCAGACAATATCATAACATTGGACTGATGGAGCATATATGACATATACCACTCCCTTGATAACTCTAGCCCTGATAACTCATGAACCCACTTAAAATATGGGGTCAGGTGTTGACCCCATTTTTTAAACTTGAAAATGCAAAAAATATTAGCCCTTATTGTTGGACTTGAAGAAAATCACAATCAAAATTGGTAAATGAAACATCAATATTTAGCTTTTTTTGTAATCGAAAACGGTAGATTATACCTGGAAAATTTAATCAACGTTATGAAATTATCAACTGTTATATAAGAAGTCATATATTTTATAACATGTTCTTTCCAAACAACTTTCTTAGTACACCATAATTAACAATATTCACCCAACTTTTGATCAATGAAAATGTCACTTATGCCTGCTAGAGGCATAAGTTTAATAAAAACTAATCAATTAAATAAATATTTTATCAAGCAAAATTTGTGTTTTAGTTCAATCTTTTAAGTTAGTTTTAGTGTAATCATCGTAAATGTAATGTGCCCTCTTGTATTCAAACATAAAATGTGTCAATCGACCATAACATCTGTGAGCATTTTGCCAAGAACTTTATTAAGTGCCAACCGTGTTTTTATATCTGACTCATGGAATCATTTGTGGGTTTTTTTCTGGTTGGACTGAATTAAGAACTGGCCTTCTTTGTATTGTCATGTTGTGTCTTTTGTACAAAATAAAGGAGGTTGAATAAAAGAAAAGTTAAAAGGCATGCAAATCCTACATGGGTAAAATCTAGTGACCCCAGTTGTAAATCAGTTAAACTCATTCCAACTGATCAATCAAACACAGTTATAACTATTATTGTGTATGTAATATAATTAAACTACCTTAAATTAAATAAATCATTCATAAATGCAATTAAAGACAGCAAGGACATTAAGTGAAATGAATACTTTGTCAAATAAAGAGTTTTGTTTCAGATAGGATCATCATGGAGAAGTGAGTTTCAGAGAATTCCTAAATTGGCACTTTGAGATATCCTTAAAGATGAGAAGTATCACTAATATTTGCAATGAAATCATGGCATCAATACGCTACTAACTGAGCAATACAAAAATTTAGTTTTGACATAGATGATTGTGTCACGAAATAAATGTTGCTGGCTTTTGGAAAAAGGAATCTTATTTCGAGGTGTATCAACAGCTACTTTGGTCTTTGAAACCATTAATGAAGCAGAATACCAGACTAATCAACAACAACAAAAAGCAATGACATAATACCCAAATGTTCTCGTGTACACATGAATCATACTGAATGTTGTTTAAAACCAGTTGGAATAATTTTAACGATCTCTCAGATGTTGGACATCTTGAAAATAAATGTAATATATACAGAATAACAAACAACTTCATTAGAAAATGGGTTTTATTGACAAGTATTCTCAACGCAATTGTAAAATGAGTTACCAGCCATTAAACATTACAATTATCCCCCTTCCCATCCCGCGGTTTGCTCAATGTCCAACAGGGATGGATCAATTACTTTTAGGAGGTCCCTCAGTAATTCACACCCTTGTTTATAGTGCAGTCCATTTTTTGACCCCGTTGTGTGCGAGTTATCGAGGGAGACGTGTATTAGTTTGTATCATGTGATTGCCTTTATGACAGTAAGGTGAAGTTTTACATCATTTATTATTTCATGTGATTGCCTTTATGACAGTAGGTGAAGTTTTACATTATTTATTATTTCATGTGATTGCCTTTATGACAGTAAAGTGAAGTTTTACATCATTTATTATTTCATGTGATTGCCTTTATGACAGTAGGTGAAGTTTTACATTATTTATTATTTCATGTGATTGCCTTTATGACAGTAAAGTGAAGTTTTACATTATTTATTATTTCATGTGATTGCCTTTATGACAGTAGGTGAAGTTTTACATTATTTATTATTTCATGTGATTGCCTTTATGACAGTAAGGTGAAGTTTTACATCATTTATTATTTCATGTGATTGCCTTTATGACAGTAGGTGAAGTTTTACATTATTTATTATTTCATGTGATTGCCTTTATGACAGTAAAGTGAAGTTTTACATCATTTATTATTTCATGTGATTGCCTTTATGACAGTAGGTGAAGTTTTACATTATTTATTATTTCATGTGATTGCCTTTATGACAGTAAAGTGAAGTTTTACATTATTTATTATTTCATGTGATTGCCTTTATGACAGTAGGTGAAGTTTTACATTATTTATTATTTCATGTGATTGCCTTTATGACAGTAAAGTGAAGTTTTACATCATTTATTATTTCATGTGATTGCCTTTATAACAGTAAGGTGAAGTTTTACATTATTTATTATTTCATGTGATAAATAAGAAAGATTCATTTGATATAGACTTGTGTAATATTTGTTTTTTACTACACAACTCCAAGTGAGTTTTCACATTTTGTGGGTATTACAACAACTATACTGAATTTCAAGATTACATCAGCAGCTGATCATAGGAACTAGACAACATGGACAGTATGCACAAACCTGAACAGCTGAATTAAAGTATAAAATTAAAACTTAGGCAGTAAATTTAGACATGCCTTAAGAACATGATTTCTGACTTTGTAATTATTCTATATTAATGTTCTCTGTGGTATACTGAAATACTCTGTTTAATTAAATACATGTATTACTGCTGTTCACTGTGGTATACTGGAATGTGTTCATGTTCACTATGATATCCAGGGATACATGTGTTCATGTTCACTGTGGTATACTGGAATACATGTATTCATGTTCACTGTGGTATGCTGGAATACATGTGTTCATGTTCACTGTGATATCCTGGGATACATGTGTTCATGTTCACTGTGATATCCTGGGATACATGTGTTCATGTTCACTGTGGTATGCTGGGATACATGTGTTCATGTTCACTGTGGTATGCTGGAATACATGTGTTCATGTTCACTGTGGTATGCTGGAATACATGTGTTCATGTTCACTGTGATATCCTGGGATACATATGTTCATGTTCACTGTGGTATGCTGGAATTCATGTGTTCATATTCACTGTGGTATGCTGGAATACATGTGTTCATGTTCACTGTGGTATGCTGGAATACATGTGTTCATGTTCATTGTGATATCCTGGGATACATGTGTTCATGTTCACTGTGGTATGCTGGAATACATGTGTTCATGTTCACTGTGATATCCTGGGATACATGTGTTCATGTTCACTGTGGTATGCTGGGATACATGTGTTCATGTTCACTGTGGTATGCTGGAATACATGTATTCACGGTCACTGTGGTATGCTGGAATACATGTGTTCATGTTCACTGTGGTATGCTGGAATACATGTGTTCACGGTCACTGTGATATCCTGGGATACATGTGTTCATGTTCACTGTGGTATGCTGGGATACATGTGTTCATGTTCACTGTGGTATGCTGGAATACATGTATTCACGGTCACTGTGATATCCTGGGATACATGTGTTCATGTTCACTGTGGTATGCTGGAATACATGTATTCATGTTCACTGTGGTATGTTGGAATACATGTGTTCATGTTCACTGTGGTATGCTGGAATACATAATATGATATGCTCATTTTTTCACCCGTTAACTTTACATTGTCAGAATCGTTCAATATTACCCGATACTGAACTCGCACAACAGTACACATATAGCATTCACGTGCATAAAGGAACTACTTTCTGTTGTAAGCAAACAATGGATGCAGATGCCAGCACTTTTGATTTTGTACACAAATCATGTACACTTGCGTAAGAGGCTCTTTACGTTGTGGTTGTTTAAATTTGTTTCTGAATGAACTAAAACAGATGTTTCGTGGACTGCCACATACCAGCTGCTTTGGCACATTCTGCATTGATACAATGTTATGGATTTAGGCTAGCTACATTATATAACAGATGCAAGATAATGTCCTTACAAATAACATACAAGTGACAAGTCATATACTCTCTTCTTTAGCTGGTGATAAGAATGGCAAAATAAAATATACTTACAGTTTTACATCCTGAATTTCCTCAAAATGTATTTTCTTAATTCTGCAAATCCGAATTACATGAGCCATATCATAGGTTTTCAATCTGGATTACATATTTCGAAACTGTGCTGTAATTTTGATGATAAGTGCAGTTGCATCCTCCTTACTGCACTCAAAATGAAATAAGCATTAAATTCCATAGCATCTTTTTGATAATTGCAATTGAAAGACTTCATATTTTTCCCACATTATGATTTCAAACATTCAAATGACAGAAACAGAAACACATTTGCAGATGTCAACATGCTTCTCCCTAGCTTATTAAATCTCATGTATTTCGTGTGGAATCATCACATACAAATCCAGTCAATAATCACAAAATTTCCTAGAATCGAGAAAAATACCAAAATCTATTCATTCCAGATCAAATGAAAAAGTTGTTGCAATGCACATTCATTCACAATATGACTCCAAATTTCAATTTTAACTAGACATGCCATTTTCTTTCAAAAGTTATGTCGAGCGCACGACTAAGTTCAAATTTATCTGGGTGGAGTTATGTGCGCAGTAATAAGTTGATTTGTGTAATGATGAATATGCGCTTGTGTATTTAGTTTGGAATGCGGCATATGTTCATTTACGTTGTTTCTTGTATTGTATTGTGTTTATAGAATTAAACCTTGGGGAGAATAAAAAATATGAGCATATAATAAACAGGTTACTGCCTTTGTATGGGAAAATATGAACTTGTTTTGTCGGAAGGATATACTGCATGACCTTGAGAGTGCAGTATATCCTTCCGACAAAACAAGTTCATATTTTCCCATACAAAGGCAGTAACCTATAATATTTATGTTCACAGTTATACTGAAATTCATGTATTCATGTTCACTGTGGTATACTGAAATAAATGTATTCATATTCACTAGAATACTGAAATGTTCACTGTGGTATACTGGAATACATGTATTTATGCTCACTGTGGTATGCTGAAATACACATAATCATGTTCACTGTTATACTGGAATTCATGTATTCACTGTGATATACTGAAATGTGTTTATGTTTACTGTAGTATACATAAATTCAGGTATTAATGTTCACTGTGGTATACTGAAATGTGTTATGTTTAATTTAGTATACATAAATTCAGGTATTAATGTTCACTGTGGTTTACTGAAATGTGTTTATGTTTATTGTAGTATACATAAATTCATGTATAAATGTTCACTGTGATATAATTAAATGTGTTTATGTTCGATTTAGTATACATAAATTCATATATTAATGTTCACTGTGGTATCTGACTATTAAGTGTAAGCATTATGATTTCTTGATTGCAGATTTTTTTATCTTTCTTAGGATTCTTACAAACTTCAAAAAGCATCTGGCAGAATCGGATGAGAAAGAATGTTTAAACATGGTCAGTCTATACATGGATATTGAAAACTACTTGTCGTATGGCTCCAATAAAAAGGAACAACAAAAGAAAGAAAATCATGCCAGCTACATACAAAAGTGAGTATTTCTAAAACAGCAAAAACATTAGTCTCTTAATTGTAGACATTTTTTATCTATCTGTCAATATCTTTTTGTTGATCTGTCTGTCAATATATTTTTGTTGATCTGTCTTTCCATCTATATCCATCTTCCTGAAGACTCAAATAAGAAGGAAATGTGTACGTTGTATATTATAGCATCTTAAAACATACAAATTTTATACAAAACTTCTATCTAAATTTAATATTCCACTAAATGTTTCAAAACTTTTATCAGGCATGCTTTCATTGTAACATCCCTTTATTGTGATACCCTTTTATTGTAACATCACTTCATTATGGCACCCCTTCATTGTAACACTGCTTTATTATCACACCATTTCATTCTAACATCCCCTCATTATAGCACCCATTCATAATAGAACCCTTCATTGTTATACTCTTTTATTGTCAGACTCTTTCATTGTAATATCCCTTCATTATAGCATTCCTTCAAAGCAACACCCTTTCATTGTAACACCACTTTAATGTCAGACTGTTCCATTGCAACATCCTTACATACAGCACCCCTTTAATGTAACACCCATTTCATTTTAACATCCCTTCATTGTAACATCCCTTCATTATAGAACCCCTTCATTTTAACACCCCTTTATTGTCACACAATTTCATTATAACCTCCCTTCATTATAGCACCCCTTCAGTGTAAACCCCTTTATTGTCACACCCTTTCATTTTAACATCCCTTCATTATAGGACCCATTCATTGCAACACCTCTTTATTGTCACACCCTTTCATTGTATCATGCCATCATTTTAGCACCCCTTTATTGTAACACCCTTCATTATATTAGCCCTTCATTGTAACACCCTTTCATTATATTACCCCTTCATTGTAATACCCCTCAGGGGCCCCGAGTGGCCGAGTGGTCTAAAGCGCTCACTGTTATGGATCACTGCCTTCTCACCTCTATCTGTGTGGGTTCGATTCTCGGATTCAGCTAATGTGGGTATATGAGAAAGCTTGCCAGTAGCTTCTCGTGGGTTGGTGGTTCTTTCCAGGGTTTTTCCGGGTTCTTCCTCCACCATTAATACTGGCCACCATGTATAGCCTGTCATGTGCTGAAAAATGGCATTTATCCCTACAACAACAACAACAAAAAAAGTAATACCCCTCAACTATAGCACCTCTTCATTGTAACACAAATTGAGATATAATGGGATAATACCATGAAACTTGTTAAAAATATTTTAACAAATAAAAATTTGAATATAATCTTCATTTTCATCAGCTTCATGATTTATATAACCACTTCATTCAGGTTGGTCATCAGCATTCATCTATATTCTTCCATTGCTGTGTGTTCTGTATTTGTTGGCTGTTGAATTTGCCAAGAGACTATAGGACAACCAAAGTTGTCATAAAGTCAATTTGTCAAGAGACTATAGGACAACCAAAGTTGTCATAAAGTCAATATACCAAGTTTGCAAGTTGATCTTTGCATATGTGCTATGTCCATTACATTGATATTTCTAAGCAAATAGAAATAAGTTCTACTTTTGATATATTTGATTGTTTTGTAAAAGACAGTTGCCAATTTGATTTGAATATTAAGTCATAGTAACTGTCACACACAGCACACCAGTACATGCAAAGCTGTCTATTAAGCCATTGTAACTCTCACACACAGCACACTAGTACATGCCAAGCTGTCTATTAGGCCATTGTAACCCTCACAGACAGCATACCAGTACATGCAAAGGTGTCTATTAAGCCATTGTAACCCTCACAGACAGCACACCAGTAGATGCAAAGCTGTCTATTAGGCCATTGTAACTGGCACAGACAGCACACCAGTACATGCAAAGCTGTCTATTAAGCCATTGTAACCTTCACACAAAGCACACCAGAACACACTGAATGTGCCACTGAAGACAAGCACCATAACCA
The DNA here is from genome assembly GCA_028554795.2 of Sinohyriopsis cumingii. Taxonomy (NCBI): domain Eukaryota; kingdom Metazoa; phylum Mollusca; class Bivalvia; order Unionida; family Unionidae; genus Sinohyriopsis; species Sinohyriopsis cumingii. Next base: position 40,483,293 of record CM068825.1, read on the forward strand.
GCAAGTTCCACTAAGGTCACTGACTTTGCTGTATATAGGCACCAATATACATCTATGAATCCTTATTGAAATCCTAGGCAGATCTCATATGGTACAAGTATACATGGGAATTCTGTACTTCATAACATGTTTATCATGGTAGTAACAGTTTTGTAAGTAAATGTCAATCATCCATGACTTTTGCAGACCTATGTCAGAACTAGATTATAAATTAAAATAGCCTGTAGTCTGTATACAAATGAGGTATCTAGAAAAATCAGGTATTTTTCACAAATTAGGTGGTTATACAAATGAGGTGACCATTTCCATTAAATATGATTATTCAAGAAAAAGAAGACATTTATTTTTTAAAAGATATCTTTATTTCCATCAGTGTGACTTTATGATAGGCTTGAAACTTGATCTGAAAGTATAAATATATCTATTTTTATTTAATGCAATATTATTAATGTTAATGCGTATCAGTATGTATTTTTATGTAACATAGAAAATGTTTATAATAGGCTTTGACTGCATTAGGTATGAAATTTTAGCATCATTCACAAGGTTTATTATCAAAAATTGCCATGTGTAGTTGAGATTGTTCCAAACTCAAATGCTATGTAAATATTATATTTACAACTTACAGTCATGGACAAAAGCTACCTATGTAAACAATATGTTTACCTTATTTAATGTACAGCTTACAATTATGGACACAAATTAAACACACAATGAAATATACATGACAGTCTTCAGTTGTCTTGAGTATGAAGGGCACAGAGAAGTGAATGCTTTACACTGGAGCTTACTGTTTGAGTAATTTGAGTCATTCCAATCATTCCAGATTTTGCAGAATTAATATGCATTTTTACTGAAAATTCTGCATTTTAAATTATTTTGACACAAATAATAAAAATTGTAGTTTCATGGGATGAAAATATAAATAAAGTATTTTAAAATGAACATAGATGGGGAGAAAGACACCCTAGCACTGATATAATAGACTGGTATATTTAATATAGTTTTTTATGTATTAACAATGAACAAAAGAATAGTGAAACAGACAGTGAGATTTGTAGATACCCTAGCACTGATATAATAGACTGGTATATTTAATATAGTTTTTTATGTATTAACAATGAACAAAAGAACAGTGAAACAGACAGTGAGATTTGTGAAAATTGTGGCAGAAATGAAGTAGAACAGAATATGGTGATAACTCTTAAGGAAATCTGATTTTATGGTTATTGACTTAGTGTACAATGCTGAAAGTATCAAAGTTTCTGGAATTGGAGCAGTGAATTCATCTTTTATTCTCAGTGGACCATAAGTGTTACTGACTACGTACTGGCATCCTACCAGTTCTTATTGGAAACAAGTTCTTGTCATTGTTCTCAAAAAGCATTAATTTATAAATTTAAATTAAATTTTTGTTGGCTTAGCCTTTAGTGACTTTCAAACTAAGCATATAGAGTGATAAACAACTTGCAAATATCTTTATGAAAAGTAGACCTTAATTGCAAAGAATTCACATTGCTTAAATCCTCTTGCAGGAGGAAGCAAGCTCAGAGTTGATGCATCTGCAATAAGAGACCTACTAGTTACCATTATTTTATAATTGTACTTGTCATGCTAAACAAATATATGCATCTACAAATTAAATGAGTGATACATGATACATAGCAGTTGCATTTATTGTGTGGATAACAGCCACAGAATGTTTTTTTAACATCCATCTATTTGGGATAGTTTTGACAGTCATTGATACAAGCTGTGATATCATTGCTGAATCTATGGTGCATCTTGAAATGATTATCTTGATATCAAGTATAAAAGTGATTATAATTACTAAGATACCAGGTATAATAATAATCATAATTACCAAGATATCAGCTCTAAAAACAATTATTATTACCAAGGTATCAGGTATAAAAATGATCATCAATAACAAGATATCAGTTATAGAAATGATTACCAGTTTATCAGGTATGAAAATGATTATAATTACAAAGATACCAGGTATAAAACTGATTATAATTACAAAGATACCAGGTATCAAAATGATCATCAATAACAAGATATCAGGTATAGAAATGATTATCATTACCTGGATATTAGGTATAAAACGGATTATTATTACCAGGATATCAGCTCTAAAAATAATTATCATTACCAAGGTATCAGGTATAAAAATGATCATCAATAACAAGATATCAGGTAATAAAACTGATTATTATTACCAAGATATCAGGTATAAAAATGATTATAATTACAAAGATACCAGGTATAAAAATGATCATCAATAACAAGATATCAGGTAATAAAACTGATTATTATTACCAAGATATCAGGTATAAAACTGATTATTATTACCAAGATATCAGGTATAAAACTGATTATTATTACCAAGATATCAGGTATAAAACTGATTATTATTACCAAGATATCAGGTATAAAAATGATTATAATTACAAAGATACCAGGTATAAAAATGATCATCAATAACAAGATATCAGGTATAGAAATGATTATCATTATCTGGATGTTAGGTGTAAAACTGATTATTATTACCAAGATATCTGTTATAGAAATGATTACCAGTTGATCAGGTATGAAAATGACTATAATTACAAAGATACCAGGTATAAAAATTATTATCATTACCAGGACATCAGGTATAAAAATGATTATAATGACCAGGATATCAGTTATAAAAGATGTATAAGGAACTGCCTTTTTTGAGATAAAACAATTCACTTTAAAAAAATATATTACTTTGTCATGTTGATAAGAAAGAGCAGGAAAAGGACCTCTGTTCAAATTATGCAATTCACATTAGAACAATTTAGGTGATAATTTCTTTCAAGGAAAGGACATAACTGAATTTGTTCCATGTTATTTTATAGACTCTAGAGAGCACTGGTCATAGTCTGAACCATTCTATTTGCAAAGAGTTACAAATATTTCTCTTAACTAACTGCTTCAATGATCAGAATGGTATTTTCAATTACTGTGTCTCTCATTTTTGTTGTTGACATTGCCAATGTCATGTCCATTCATTTGCTTGTTTCAAAGTATCATTTGTGACTTTGTGAACTTGTCAAATTGTTGACTTATCAATTTTATTTTCAAATGGATGAAACAGTTTGTTTAATTCATTCACAAATAAATCTAATCAATCAAAAGTGTCTACAACATGAGTGTACATGGTTTGTTTATTTAGTAGTTCCTGATACACAATGCTATTTTTTAGACATACATGTATGTCATGCTGTTTGAAGCCTTGTAGTATCGAAATATATACTGCATGATTCTGACAATGTAAAGTAAATGTAGATATAAGTGAGCAAATAATAATGTAGAATCCTGTTTACAATGCATTCTTTTGGTACTATTTCAGAACATACTTGGATGCACATGGTAAGAAGAAAGTTGGATTGACTGATAAAATAGTGACAAAAATCAATTCTGAGAAAGACCGTCCAAAGACACCCCTTCTGAAAGAGATATTACATCATGTGGATCACAAAATAGATGAACACATGAAAGCTTACCTGATGGTAAGGAGAGATAAATATCAGCAATCATTTTTGTTATTTGACAGAATCTTTCATCACCTTGTACACTTCGGTATTTTGATTTTCAAGGAAGAAAATCTAATTCCTGGTGACTTTTGACAGCTTTCATGCAGTCATGTATAAATTGGCAATATTAACTTGTATCAAAAACAGAAGTTACTACTAATATGGTTACAGCATTGTAATAATGTTTCATGCTTGTGTGACTGCTCTGGTGGCCTAAGTGGTTAAAGTGTCCACCTTGGATGCAGGAGGTCATGGGTTTGAACCCCGGCAGAGACATACCAAAGGCTTATAAAATTGATAGTAGCAGCTGCCTCACTTGACACTCAGCATTAAAAATTTAATGTTAGGACTGGTTGGCCTGGTGTCAGGATTATGTGACTGGGTGGGACATCATGCTACATGTCTACAGCATGATGCCCCAGTGCTAGACATCACTATAAACTCACACTGCAGACATCGTAGCGATATGACAAATGTTTTTAAAGCTGTGTTAAAAATCCAAATCTCACACACCCATGCACATACATTTAATGCTTGTAATAACCGTTGAAATTACATATATTCAGAATTGGTGGAAACGATAAGTAAACAGATTAAAATAAAAAATGCTTGATTTTTCAAATAAATTATATTAATTTATGACATCTCCATCTTATAATGATAGACCCTTAAAAACTGATTTTTTCCCTTTTAATGATATGATTAATAATAAATGCCAGGTACAAAATAATGTCTCCCAAGACTTGTAGTAAATATAATTTTTTTAATAATTTTATGTCACAACTTTTATAGGTCATAAACTTTATTTTTCAAAATAATCAATGGTGTCCCAATATTAGAGTGTAAACTTACTGTCATTACTTTAGATCAGTGGTGTCCCAATATTAGAGTGTAAACTTGCTGTCATTACTTTAGATCAGTGGTGTCCCAATATTAGAGTGTAAACTTGCTGTCATTACTTCAGATCAGTGGTGTCCTAATATTAGAGTGTAAACTTGCTGTCATTACTTTAGATCAGTGGTGTCCCAATATTAGAGTGTAAACTTACTGTCATTACTTTAGATCAGTGGTGTCCCAATATTAGAGTGTAAACTTACTGTCATTACTTTAGATCAGTGGTGTCCCAATATTAGAGTGTAAACTTACTGTCATTACTTTAGATCAGTGGTGTCCCAATATTAGAGTGTAAACTTACTGTCATTACTTTAGATCAGTGGTGTCCCAATATTAGAGTGTAAACTTACAGTCATTACTTTAGATCAGTGGTGTCCCAATATTAGAGTGTAAACTTACTTTAGATGAGATACCCTATTTTACTGAACCATTGTTATATCTGTAACAATCATAATGTAGCACATCATTAATATTAAAATATAACCTTTTTTACACTGATTTCACAATGAATACTAATGACTTATTTGAAGTTGTATATGAAATCACTTTGTAACCTAAGTACATTATAATGCTATGAACTCTAGGAGATATTTGACTTATAATGCCATGGTTGTAACTTCTGTTTTATTAAATAATGAAAATAAATATAAGTATGGTATATGTTTTTAATGATTGTAATAACAGCCCTGTGGAAAAAAAATGATAAAGGCAAGGAAAAGTGTATGTGACCTTGGGAAATCTGTAACAAATTATAACCAGATGTAAATTGGCTGCACAGGATATCTGTTATAGATAAATATGTGATCACGGTAATTTTTTCATGCTGAACAAAATCACTCACCAACATAAAAGTTTTCTTTGTGTATTTAATAAATACTATTATTTATAGACAAGTGGTACCAGGGTACATTTTCCATACTATTATTTTGTAGAAAGTTGGTACCAGGGTACATTTTTCATACTATTATTTTATAGACAGTTGTAACAGGGTACATTTTGCATACTATTATTTATAGACAATTGGTACCATGATACATTTTCCATGCTATTATTTTATAGAGAGTTGGTACCAGGATATGTTTTCCATACTATTATTTATAGGCAATTGTACTAGGGTACATTTTCCATACTATGATTTTATAGATAGTTGTTATGAGGGTACATTTCCCATACTATAATTTATAGGCAGTTGGTGCTAGGGTACATTTTCCATACTGTTATTTTAAAGACAATTGATACCAGAGTACATTTTTCATACTATTGTTTTATAGACAGTTGGTACCAGGGTACATTTTCTGTCCTGTAATTTATAGGCAATTGGCACAAGGGTACATTTTCCATACTATTATTTTATAGACATGGTACCAGGGTCCATTTTTCATACTATTATTTTATAGACAATTGGTACCAGGGTACATTTTCCATACTGTTATTTTAAAGACAGTTGGTACCCAGGTACCTTTTTGATACTATTAATTTATAGACAATTGGTACCAGAGCACATTTTCCATACTATTATTGTATAGACAATTAGTATGATGGTGCTTTTTCCATACTATTATTGTATAGACAATTGGTACCATGGTGCTTTTTCCATGTTATTATTTTATAGGCAATTGGTACCAGGGTGTTTTTTCCATACTATTATTTTATAGGCAATTGGTACAAGAATACATTTTCCATACTGTTATTTGAAAGACATATGGTAACAGGGCACATTTTCCATACTATTATTGTATAAACAATTGGTACCATGGTGCTTTTTTCATGCTATTATTTTATATGCAATTGGTACCAGGGTGCTTTTTTCCATACTATTGTTTTATAGGCAATTGGTGGCAGGGTACATTTTCCATACTATTATGTTTAAGACAGTTGGTAACAGGGCACATTTTCCATACTATTATTGTATAGACAATTTGTGCCATGGTGCTTTTTTCGTACTATTATTTTATAGGCAAGTGGTAGCAGGGTACATTTTCCATACTGTTATTTTAAAGACAGTTGGTAACAGGGTACATTTTCCATACTATTATTTTATAGACAGTTGGTACCAGGGTACATTTTCCATTCTATTATTGTTTAGGCAATTTTTACCAGGATACATTTTTCATGTTATTATTTTATAGGCAGTTGGTACCAGGGTACTTATTTGATACTATTAATTTATAGACAATTGGTAGGTAACAGGGCACATTTTCCATACTATTATTGTATAGATGATTGGTACCATGATTCTATTTCCATACTATTGTTTTGTAAACAATTGGTACCAGGGTACATTTTCCATACTTTTTATGTAACAAAAAGTATGAATATTTGTGAATATATTTCATCATTAAATGATATTACCTTTGCAGGCTAAAGCAGAAGAACAAGGAATGGAACCAGGTGACCTGGTCAAGCTGTCCCAAGCTGAACTGACCATGCGTCTAGGGACTGACCCCGCCATGATGGGAGCATGGAAAAAGAGGGGAGGCAAAAAGGTGAGATCTACATAAGGTATAAATGTATAAAATGTGCCCAGTAGTGAAGCTCATGTCAGCCATCACATACTGTTTTCTCAGATCAGAGTCTATGCTGTTTCCTTGAATCATGTAATGTGTTGTGTGATCAGAGTCTATGCTCTTTCCTTGAAACACGTAATGTGTTGTCTGGTCAGAGTCTATGCTGTTTCCCTGAATCACGTAATGTGTTGTCTGATCAGATTCTATGCTGTTTCTCTGAATCACATAATGTGTTGTCTGATCAGAGTCTATGCTGTTTCCCTGAATCACATAATGTGTTGTCTGATCAGAGTCTATGCTGTTTCCCTGAATCAGGTAATGTGTTGTCTGATCAGATTTTATGCTGTTTCTCTGAATCACATGATGTGTTGTCTGATCAGAGTCTGTGCTGTTTCCCTGAATCACATAATGTGTTGTCTGATCAGATTCTATGCTGTTTCCCTGAATCATATAATGTGTTGTCTGATCAGCATCTATGCTGTTTCCCTGAATCATATAATGTGTTGTGTGATCAGAGTCTATGCACTTTCCTTGAATCACGTAATGTGTTGTCTGGTCAGAGTCTGTGCTGTTTCCCTGAATCACGTAATGTGTTCTCTGATCAGATTCTATGCTGTTTCTCTGAATCACATAAGGTGTTGTCTGACCAGAGTCTATGCTGTTTCCCTGAATCACATAATGTGTTGTCTGATCAGAGTCTATGCTGTTTCCCTGAATCAGGTAATGTGTTGTCTGATCAGATTTTATGCTGTTTCTCTGAATCACATGATGTGTTGTCTGATCAGAGTCTGTGCTGTTTCCCTGAATCACATAATGTGTTGTCTGATCAGATTCTATGCTGTTTCCCTGAATCACATAATGTGTTGTCTGATCAGAGTCTATGCTGTTTCCCTGAATCATATAATGTGTTGTGTGATCAGAGTCTATGCTCTTTCCTTGAATCATGTAATGTGTTGTCTGATCAGAGTCTGTGCTGTTTCCCTGAATCACGTAATGTGTTCTCTGATCAGATTCTATGCTGTTTCTCTGAATCACATAATGTGTTGTCTGACCAGAGTCTATGCTGTTTCCCTGAATCACATAATGTGTTGTCTGATCAGAGTCTATTCTGTGTGCTGTCAGATCAGGTTCTATGCTTGTTTTGTCAGATCAGGTTCTGTGCTGTGTGCTGTCAGATCAAGTTTTGATGCTGTTTTCCTGAATCACATAATGTGCCGTCAGATCAGAGTCTATTCTGTTTCCCTGAATCACATAATGTGCTGTCTGATCAGATTATATACTGTTTCCCTGAATCACGTAATGTGTTGTCTGATCAGAGTCTATGCTGTGTGTTCTTAGATCAGGTTCTATGCTGTGTGTTGTCAGATTAGGTTCGATGCTGTTTCCATAAATCACCTAATGTGCAGTCAGATCAGAGTCTATGCTGTTTCCCTGAATCACGTAATGTGCTGTCTGATCAGATTCTATGCTGTTTCCCTGAATCATGTAATGTATTGTCTGATCAGAGTCTATGCTGTTTTCCTGAATCACATAATGTGTTGTCTGATCAGAGTCTATGCTGTTTCCCTGAATCGTGTAATGTGTTGTCAGATCAATCTCTATCCTGTGTCCTGTCAGATCAGGTTCTATGCTGTGTTTTGTCAGATCAGATTCTATGCTGTGTGCTTTCAGATCAGGTTCTATACTATTTCCCAGAATCACGTAATGTGCTGTCTGATCAGATTCTATGCTGTTTCTCTGAATCAAGTAATGAGTTGTCTGATCAAGCTCTATGCTGTGTCCTGTCAGATCAGGTTCTATGCTGTGTTTTGTCAGATCAGGTTCTATGCTGTGTGCTGTCAGATCAGGTTCTGTGCTGTGTGTTGTCAGATCAGGTTCTATGATGTTTCCCTGAATCATGTAATGTGCTGTTAGATCAGAGTCTATACTGTTTCCCTGAATCATGTAATGTGTTGTCTGATCAGAGTCTATGCTGTTTCCTTGAATCACATAATGTGTTGTTAGATCAGGTTTTATGCTGTGTGTTGTCAGATCAGATTCTATGCTGTGTGTTGTCAGATCAGGTTCTATGTTGTGTGCTGTCAGATCAGGTTCTATGATGTTTCCCTGAATCACATAATGTGTTGTCAGATCAGGTTCTATGCTGTTTGCTTGAATCTTAGTAGGAACAATGTAGAGTGATGTTGGGTACACATTTTGTAGGTGAGAGTATGTAAGAAAACATGCTAAAATTGCAATCAGGTGGAAATATATAAATCTCTGATCATTTGTTTAGTAATTTGAAACAAGTTGGGGGTCAATGAAAACTACCAGAGAAGGGGATGTTTTCACTGCTTTCCTATTTCTTAAACTTCTTGTCATTTTAAGACGCAGAACATTTTATGAATAATGGAGGTTTGTAATTTCTATATAAATAGGTTGCGTGTTGTAATACTGATTAATTTAAACCTTTTTGTACTAGCCACTTCCTTACAGTCATCTAAATTTTGGTCTCAGCTGTGACTTGTTAGTGAAGTTTTTAGGTGAAAGCAGTCTGAGTACATACATGTATTGAAATAAAAATAATATATCTTTAGGCAAGGTGTACATATTTTGTTGTGATGTCTTCTGGCATCTGAATGCTTACCTGAAATTATAAGTTTAAATGGAGTTTTACAATGTCTTCAGTTTCTGTAAAGAATTATAGCCATTTTATGTCTTATTTTACAATTATTACATTGTGTTCTTGATATACAAAAATTATTTTCATCAATATTTTGTGGAAAAGGTAAATCAGATGTGTGTTATGTATTGTATTTTCACAATACAGACATGTTTTCCAAAAATACAAATATATATATTTAACTTTGCTATAATATGTGCATTGGTTCTTAGCTGCTTCAGTTTAGTCCAAAGTTTTTGTCCCTTATAAAATTCTTTTCAGTTTGTAAAATGAGCACAAATAAAATATTTGATCAACCTGTAATTTCTAACTGATGTAGATTTCTTTATGTTCTAAGGCTGTTCCCTTTGAAATAGTTTCTCCTCTAAAATAAAACTTGATTATTTGAAGAATTAGGCACATTCTCTTTAAACAAATATAACATGTGCCAGATCTAAGTATCATATTTAAGACAAGTTTTTGTCCAGCCCATTTTATAGACATAGCAATCACTTTCATGTGTAGGTGTTGGCATTGGCAACTGTTATGTCTGGTTAAAGCTTTTCGTCAGTTCTTTGATTATGGTCTTGACATGTGGGTCCTGGCCTTCTTGTATTTTAAGATTGGCAAGTTTTTTGTACTGACTTTATTTAGATCAAGTATATAAAATCTTAGGTTGTAAAAGATAAAAATCAGTGATAGCCTACTTCTTATTAACATCACACCTTCTTGTTCATGACACTTTCTTGCTGACAGTTTAATATTTGTTCGGTTGTGAAAAACTCAGAAGTCAGCATACATAAATAAGGTCTACTGCCATTACGAAGCAAATTAAGTGGTTTGTTTTTAACCTCTTAATGCATATCCATCTTACATTGGTATATAATTGTTTACTAGTTTTTTTAAACCCACATTAGAGTGAAAGTGAGACACAGCAGTCGCTTTTCTATCATCATAGTTATTAACAGTTTGTTAAGGATTTGGCTTAAGTTTTTCATTTGCTTATATTTCCTAAATCCCTTGATAGATTTGCCCCTTTGACCTTAGGGTCAAGGTCCCAGTCATTGAAAATGAGTGTTAAGTTTGTTTCATTTGTTTCCAAGACACCTTAATGGATATTCTTTATAGCTGGGATGAAGAATTATGAAACTGGAACAGTTAATTCAGGGACACATTTGTTTGCTCCTTTGACATTAAGGTGAAGGACAAAGACATTCAAGTTCAAGTTTTTTAGTTTTTTTATTTCTCCATAATCCTGTAATTTATTCATACTTGAAATGAATTATTATGAGGCTTGGACAATTCATTCTAACTTGCAGTGCTCAACATTTTGACCTTGAGGTGAAGGTCATGCATTTTTACAGCATTACTTTATGAACTTTACATGTTAGAACTGGCCTAAATATTCTTGCTTGCTGTGTAGAGAATTTCTAGCAACAAACAGAGAAAAGAACCAGTCTGACATAAGAAGTACTTTATATAGCAGTGCAGTGAAACACAAGCTCTTTTTCTGAGCTGTTTGACAGTTTAAGCAATGATCTCAAGGGATCCATTCACACCTTTTTGCAATTATTTAATTAATTTTAAACTTTGTTATGTTTTCTAAATTATTTTTGTACATTTTGATCTGTTGAATGGAATTTTAAAACAATGAATTGTATGCATTTCCAGTTTAATTATGGACTTTTAAATTGAAAACTTGTGTAAGATGATGAATATTGTGAGATACAAAATTTAGTTAAAATTTGCTTTATCCAACGTCTTAGGTACTCTTTTTAAAATAGCCTTTTTATATTAAATTGTAGTATAGCCTATGTTTTTAAAATATCATGTTTGGACTGATTAGTTTGGTGAAGACGACTCGGATGAAGGTAAGAAAAAAGTTGTTGGCACATTCACTGGCGAGTTTGGCTCAGAATATTCTCATCCTGCTATTCGAGTCACATTTCTTGAAGAAGATCAAGATCTGGAAATGACACACTTGAGAACAAAGAGGAAAGTTCGCTTTGCCCGCACAGGCTCTGGTCAGAATGAATCAGATACTGACCCATCAAGGTCACTTCCATCTCAGGTATCACAGCTGAGTGCAGATGCAGGAGCTTCCTAATCTTCTAATACAGATTGGCTTCAAATGTAGTCTTCAGTTGTTTCAATTCTCTTAAGATTAGCTGATTGAATTGATAGCTTTTGGTAATTTTTGCAAAGTTTTGGGAGTGAGAACTGAGTGAAACTAACTGCATGGAAGTCTTAAATAAGATAATGGCAATGTGTTGTTCCTGTGGTTAATGTTTACTCAATATTTGACAACAAAATTGAGATTGAAACTAACAGCATGAAGGTAGAACTTTCATGGTTGAATTTTGAATAACATCTAGAAGCTAACTTTGTGATTTCTGATGATTAATAATGCAGCATGAATGATTGCCTTGAGCTAAACTCTATGCTTTAGTACAATTTGAGCATATCAAGGGTCTCTGTAATCCCCATTGGGGTATTTCAGAGTTTTTCAGAGTAATACCAATTCAAGGTATCTTAAGGGCTGTATAATCCCCATCAGGGTCTTTCAAAATCTTCCAGAGTAAAATTGATTGTGTTTATTCAGTGACTTACCGGTATAAAAAGCATTAACATACTGAATAAGTAATGTCTGGCACATCTCAGTATGACTGTGCTTAATGTCTTCTAGATGTTTGTCTTAGTGATTTCGGGCCACTCTGATCTCGTTGAATTCTTGTTCTAAAAAAATTATTTCCAGAGTCCCAGATGCACACAAAACAAAAAAAACACAAAAAACAAAAATTTAAAAAAAAAACATTTTGTACGAAAAACCTTACAAAACAGTTGTATGGCCGTACACTGATGCAAATGGGAAAAGACATACAAATTACGGGTAAACTGTACAAGTTGACACCTTTAAATTTGTTATCTAACAATTAAAGGCAATCCCTTCATATTCAATGCAGTTTGTCATCTAACACTGGTCAACAGTGAAATCATTACTGATTTGAAAAGGCCCTAATCTGTAGTATTTTGGTGTGCCGAACACGAATATAACCGTGAAAAATTTGTATTGGCTCTCGTTTTGAAGATATTCATATACCTCATTTTCTATGTTTCACTGTGTAAATTTCTCCAGTAGGACTGCAGCAACATCCGGAATAATGATGTAACATTGCATAATACCATCATGCTCACATCATCCACAGTTGATTGCATCATTTTCTGATGCAATGCAATACTAATGCCATGAGGCTGCTGAAGTAAGTTGACGTCAGCAGTGTACTATACATGTGTAGGCCTATTATACTAATGCCAGGCGGCTGCTGAAGCTGACGTAAGCAGTGTACTATATAAAGCCCAATCAGATAGGTTCAGCATTTAAAATATTTTAGACGTTGTGCGAGACAGTTCAAGCTACTGTTACATAAAACTTATTATTTTATCCATTTACGTACAATAAAGAACAGTAATGCCTCGAAAGTGTGTTAATACCGCGGACAATTTTTGCTATATTTGTGGGGAAGTGACATTTGCCAACCAGAAGAAAAGTATCAATTCTCAAGTGAAGAAGGCATATCATCTTTACTTCGGATGCAAGGTTGGTGACCAAGACAAGCCTTGGGCTCCGCATATATGCTGTGCTACATGTACAACACAGCTTTCACAGTGGTTGAATTGCAAAAGGTCATCAATGCCGTTTGCAGTCCCAGTGGTGTGGAGAGAGCCAAGCAACCACCTAAATGACTGTTACTTCTGCTTGGTTCCTCCTCTTTCCGGCGGAATAACGAAGCGAAAGAAGTCGAGAATAGTCTACCCAAACATTCCGTCTGCATTGAGACCAGTTCCACATGGTGAGGGACTTCCTATTCCAGAACCTCCAGCAGAATATTCTCTTGATTCATCTGACGAAGACAAAGGTGAGTCGACCTGTTCTTCTCCTGGTCCATCAGCATGCAGTGATCCAGATTTTCACTGTGGTGCATCATCAACCCCACACAGAATAACACAGGAAGAACTAAATGACCTGATTCGTGATTGCGACTTATCAAAGAACAAGGCAGAATTGCTAGGATCAAGACTCCAACAATGGAATCTTCTAGAAGAAGATGTCACAATTACTGCATATCGAAAGCGCCACCAGCAATTGGAGCCTTTCTTCAGAAAGGAAAGTAATCTGATATTCTGTTCCGATATTGAGGGCCTCATGAATGCTTTAAAAATCACTCATGACCCACAAGAATGGAGACTATTTGTGGACTCTTCGAAACTGAGTCTCAAGGCTGTGCTTTTGCACAATGGAAACATTCTTCCATCTATTCCAGTAGCGTATGCTGTCCACATGAAAGAGACATACGATAACTTAAGGCAGCTACTGAATTCCATTGAGTATAACAAGTACAGCTGGCACCTCTGTGGTGATTTGAAGGTAGTTGCCCTTTTAATGGGACTGCAGCAAGGATATACAAAATACATGTGTTTCTTATGCGAGTGGGATAGCCGAGCAAGGGAAATGCACTACATGAGGAAGGAATGGACTCACAGGCAGAATGTAGCCACTGGAGAGAAGAATATCCAACACCCAGCTCTGGTTGAGGCTCAGAAAATCTTGCTACCACCCCTTCACATCAAACTAGGTTTGATGAAGAACTTCGTGAAAGCCATTGACTGGACTTTGCCAGCATTCCGATACCTGCATGAAAAATTCCCTCGACTCAGCGAAGCAAAGATTAAAGAGGGAGTTTTTGTGGGTCCTCAGATTCGAGAGCTTTTCAAAGATGACCGGTTCAACAACTTGCTGGAAGGTGACGCGAAACAAGCATGGAATGCTTTTCGCCTAGTTTCTACAAACTTCCTCGGAAATGTTAGGGCAGAAAACTATAAGGAACTAGTAGAAGACATGTTGATGAAGTATAAGAAACTTGGCTGCAATATGTCTCTAAAGATTCACTTCCTTCATTCCCATTTGGATTTCTTTCCTAGCAACTGTGGTATTGTTAGTGATGAACACGGCGAACGTTTTCATCAAGATATCGCAACAATGGAACAAAGATACCAGGGAAAATGGTCCACTACAATGCTGGCTGACTACTGCTGGACACTCCTCAGAGATGCTCCCGAACAGCTGTACAAGAGACAGGCGAAGAAATCTAAGATGTAGTCAATGACTTGATTTTTTATAGGTAGGCTATTACAGTTGACCTTTTACTATTGGAATGCATTTCGTTATGTAAACATTAATTTCTTGCAGATTACAAAGAAACTAGAGCCAATTTTGCAATTTGACTGTCATATTCGTGTTCAGCACATAAAAATTGATAAGAATTGACTAATTTTATTTCAGTAACATGACTTTTGTAAAAATTTGTTGTCCAGTGTAATCTAACAATTCAAGGCAGTCCATACATAGAAAATACAATTTGTCATCTAACAATTCAAGACAATCCTTACATAGGCAATGCAATTTGTCATCTAATCTAACAATTCAAGACAATCCTTACATAGGTAATGCAATTTGTCATCTAATGTAACAATTCAAGGGATTGCCTTTCATATAGTAATCTAATCTAACAGTTCAAAGCAATCCTCAACATAGGCAATTCAATTTGTGACCTAATCTAACAATTCAAGGCAATCCTTACATAAGCAATTCAATTTGTCATCTAATCTAACAATTCAAGGCAATACCTTATTGTCCATTAAATAATAATGACAAATAAGGCAATAACTAATAACAGTTCAAAATGTAGAAGGAGTGAATAAGATTTGACATCATTGGTAGTAACAGTTGACAGTTCAGCTGTATACCATCACTGTGTCTGTCATTGCAACTGACACATTTCAGCTGTATTTCAAGACAGCTGAGAGTAATATTTGACCCTGTTCTGGTGTATTTCATGACTATTTAAATATTAAAAATTGACACATTTCAGTTGTATTTAATGACAGCAACAATTTACTCAGTTAAACTTTATTTAATGAAAACTTTTTTGGTAGTAACAGTCAACAATTTACTAATTTTAAATGTATTCAGTGACAGCTTTGATAGTAACAGTAAACAATTTTCACATTTTTTACATGTTTTAGTTGTATTATATTGGTTTTGTTTAGTCACAAAGTTAAGTCTCAATGGTGGAGGTGTGTTGAATTTACTTGCTACAATTATTTTGCTGTTGTTAATTAATGCCTGTAATAACTCTCAGATTTGATGTTGTCCATAAACGTTATATATTTTACTTTGACTCATATTTGTTGATTTGGTCAAACCTGTTTGGGATGAACTCTTTCCAGGTTGACTTATTGCCAGAGATGGCCAACCTGGAAAGTTTGTATGGTTACAGTCATATGTCTGTTACTATGAATTTATTTATTTATTTATTTGCATGTTATGCAACGTTAAATTTTTGTTGATATTTAAATTTGTAATTAAGAATTTTTTCACTAACCCAAAAGATCACCATATAAAATCTGTACTGACTGTATTTGTGCATAAATTTGACTGCTCCTACTGAAATGAAACAAAAGCCAGTACAGTTTCGTATTCAACATGTATTTTTTGTTAACATCAACTCAGAATAATAATAACTGTAGTTCACCAACAAGTTTCATGAAAAGTTGAAAGCTCATTTTCTCTGTCTGAGTCATCATCAACTCTACTCCATATTTGCTCTAAGTCCTTGACAACTCTAGGCCCATATTTGCTCTGAGTCATTATCAACTCTAGGTCCATATTTTCTCTGCTTCTAAGGAATCAACTTTCACATATCCCTTTCTCATTATGTGTCAAGAGCTTGCATTGTGTGATTCCAAGGCTGATTTATAAAAGCTTTTACACCCATCATTAAAAGAAGGGATACATTTGCTTTTGCATTTCTCCAGATATTCAGTGCAAAAAGTGCAAAATGTCACAGTGTTGCCTGGTTCATACTTAACCGATTTGGCCCCGATCCCGTCTGTAGGTGTGATGAGGTTGTACCCTATTTCCGAGCTCTGCAGCATCAAAGTCATTTAAGATACACCAACATGGGTGGTATTACAAAAAAGCAGACAGATATAGCTCTAACATGATACCAAATAGCCTGGAAGTTCTAGTTGCACTACAAAATACAGAGGGAAAAACCTCATTTTTTGTACCCGTTTTTTTTTCATCCAAAATTTGCTTGTGGTTGGAATGTGATTTTGTGTCCGGATTTTAGACCTTTTTACCTCAGATCTAAAGCAGACCAGTCTGAACTGCACACAGACAGGTGATCCTTTGCAAGAACTAGGATAAGGTGAGCATTTGGAATAAAGAGTGGTCTTCATACGAAAATGATTGGTCCATTAAGCAAAAAAAAAAAAAAGAACTAGAACTTTTACCCTTCTGCTCAAGCGCAAGCAAAATAACCAATGGAAAATGATGTTTCTAATCCAACGAAAGCATTAGTCTCATGGAAAATCTGTTGAAAGCCGATGTATTATGATGTATTCAGAAATATATAGCCCCCCAAATTTCTTTCTTACGCACATTTCAGGCGAAAACGACAAAAACCTCTGGGGCCGAATGAATTAAACTTTTGTGTTCATTTTCCCAGCATTCCTGCAATCACACTTTCTCTTGTCATCATTATCAGTGGCTGTTGCATACATTGCATATACCAATTATCTACAATTGTTGCTGCACAATGCATTGAATGTTTGTGAAAATGACATAATTACTGCAACACATTGTTTGGTATAATTTTGGATTATTCTTTAAGTTGGTGAATGGGGCCTTTTCCTATTGGTCAGTACTAGCCTCTCTGTAACCTTTATTACACCAGGCTCCTTCCATGTGTATGAAGACTTTTGAAATCAGTGCTTGGGACTAGTACACCAGACTAGTTCCATGTGTATGAAGACTTTTGAAATCATTGCTTGGGACTAGTACACCAGACTAGTTCCACCAGAACAAGGATTCTTATGACACTAATCAAACTAATTTGCATGGACAAGTGGCTTAACACCTGTACCTTTGTATCATTAGCATACACTGTACCTTTGTATCATTAGCATACACTGTACCTTTGTATCATTAGCATACACTGGACCTTTGTATCATTAGCATACACTGTACCTCTTCAAGTGCAGGATGTTGGTAGGTACTCAATTAACATAATAAACAGGATCAATTAACCCATTAAAAGGAAGACCAACTCATGACCAATTAACTGTTATGATAGCGACTATTGGTAATTTTCACTGTGTCAGTGGATTAGTTATTGCCTGGTTTTAGTGATCCACTTTCAAAATCACCATTCACAGAATAGCGGATTAACATTAATTCCGAGACCTGGGATCTAGGAAGATGTTCTGTTTTTTTTCCATGAAGGATCATTGTTGTCGGATCTTTCAGTTTGTGGTTATATTGCAGTTGCCATCAAATCCTTGAAAAGAATTCACATTATCTGGAACACTTGGGAGATAGTTTTTTTGCCAGGATGGTAGTAAATGAAGAATAAATTTTGGGTCTGAGGACATTTTGCAAATGAGGTTGAGTGAAATGTTTGGATAAATGTAAAACAGATGATGTTTTACTGTACCAGCCATCATGGCCAATTTAACTCAGTCTTCTAGCCTTGAAAAGCCGGCAAAGCTATATACAATGTATAGGGACAAAACTCAACTTATAATCCTTTGAGAAGATGAACATATATATTGGACATCTTGCTGTGGTTTGACTGCTTATATGCAGTACTTGAAACAATACATGATTGTTTCAGTAGAAATGGATCATAAAAGATAACTCTTTTAATATATTGTCAAAAATATTTAATAAACTTTTTAAATTAGTTCTCTGTTAAAAAGAGAGAAGAATATACTTGAAGCATTGATGTTCCAGATTTTATGGATAATGGTAGTTATGTATTATCACAAAAAGGAAGATGACTTAAATACAAATAGTTTGAAGTTTATTTTCATCACTTTCATCTTTTGTATTACCCAAATCATCTATATTTTGAGCTTGCAATACTTTTTCATCACTTTGATCCTCTTAAATACTGATATAAAATTCAAATCATCCAAATCATCAGTATTTTTAATACTTTAATACTTTTATTCAGTGACTAACAAATTTGCACAAGTTACATGTCTCTTACTAATATGATACCTCCAACAGGTGATGGATGGATTGGATTGTTCAATTTATGAGATCCATATTTCAAGGCCAGACTCTTATCGGGATTACACTTGTTCATGTCAACCATGGTATTTGCGCCAATGCTATTCTGCTGTTCTTTAGGTTGTAGAATCAGCCTTCTCTCCTATTGTTTCAAATTAACTCAGCCTTTTACTTCTCCAATTCCAATGCCGAAGCATTTTATATTCAGTATTCACACCTTCCAAATCCGTTTACTCAGATAGTGTTTTTATTATTAGTTGTAATTCTTAATTTTCATCTGATATAAGACCTATGATACCAAAGTTTGCTATTCTAAATTTGGCTTTCCAAGACAGGTTTGATGGAATGTGAATGTATGAATGTTTATTTATATGTACTGATTTTATGTTGATGATAGGAAAGGATGATAACAATGTGTTCTGACTTACCTCATTCTTTCAATATTAATATTGGTATTCTTTACATGTTCCTATGTTATTATTGTTATCTGTTTTCAGTACTGAAGTGTGTTTTTGAGGGGTTTATGGATCATAATAAACAATGTGCAATATTTACATAATGCAATTGAATGCCAGGTATTAACTTAAAACGATATCTTAAGAGAAACAAATGCAATAAAATTAAAAACAAATGCTTTCTCTTTGATATTTGTACTACAGTGTAAGTTTCACAGCAAACTATAAATTACTCAGGATGATAGAAAGCCACCCACCCCAAGAAAGCACAATATATTTGAAGACGAGATTAGTTTAGTTATGTACAGTTATTCAGATTTCATAAATCTGATGATAAATGTTGTAAAGTTATTGCAATAAAGTAATACAAACTTGAATATGGACAAAAACGAGGGGAAAGTTTTCAGCCCTCAGTTTGAAATAAGTACAACATATAATTTAATAATTTTCAATCATTTGTCTTGGAGGACTAAGTTTATAACTCTGAAATCTCCCCAAGACCTGAAAATTTAGTATAAGTTAAAACAAGCATGAGGGTGAAATATTTTGCATTCAGTTTTCACACTTGTCTTGCTAATTGTGTGTATAGGAAGATTCGGGGAGCATAGTGCGGCTAACTAGCTCACAACAGGCTGCGTACAGGCATCGGAAACGCATGGGCAAAATGCATATGAAGGTAGTGATCACTTACATGTATCCTCCCAAAGGTTGTCTGCTTACCAGCTTAATCCTGCATGCATGGTCCACAGTTGGTGTGTACTAAAATAGCATAGTATATTAAAGGATTTCACAGAAATGTATAGAGTGCATAACAAGTTGAAACAGACCCGCGATTGAATTCACTGACTACTGCAATGTTATGTTAATGAATATTTTGTGCAGATTTGTTTTATGTAATCTCACAGTTTGAAATGGTTCTTGGCTTCTTAATGATTAATATGGAAATATTCCTTTGGTTTCAGTACATGTTTGTTGATGACAGCTAAGTGTTTTGTAAAGATTAAATTAAAATTCTTCATTTCACAGAAAATATTAATAAATATTCAAGCTGATTAACCATTGTCTGACTTTCAGTTTTAAGCAAGTTATAAAAATAGGTTTTGTACCATAAATTCTCTTAAATTTGTTCTGAATATATATATATATATATATATATATATATATATATATATATATATATATATATATATATATATATATATATTTTAAACACTTGTGTTAATTTTTTTCTAGCAATGTTTATACAAACAATGACCATCATTCTTTTAAATACAGTTTTTTTTAAAATATTCCACCAGTCTTAGGCTGGTTCTGTTGCTTTGAAAATAATTATTTGTCTGTCCCTAATTCCTTAGGCTGGTTCCATAACTTGTAAAAATAATTATTTGTGTGTCGCTAATTGCTTGTCTGTGTCATTTGTATATTGTTCACAATACTTGTATCACTAAATGTTTAGTTTTATTAAATTGTGAGAATTTGAATTATAAACCAAAAACATCTTTATCTTCACTAATTACCTTTGTTAGCCTGGGTCAGGCATAGTGACATCTGGTGGAGTTTTCATTGAAAAGAAGGTAATTTTTAGTAGAAACATAAATGGAAGAGGATGGTAACTTACATTTGTATTCAATTTTAGGAGTAGTTTAGGATTTCATTTGTTCTTTTACAAGTTACAATCATTACACTGATAACTTATTAATGTGAAGATAATTTAGATTTAACTCAACATCTTCAACTTTTAGATTTTGCCAATATCATTTTTATCAATTAGATAAAAAAATACCAAGAATATTGGTATAGATAGTCAGTAGATGGTTAATGTTTGCATTGATTTATGTTACTTGCACTTTTATCACATTATGGAAAAGGAATCTGCACTATGCTTGTTGGAGGAAATGGGTGCATAAACACTGCATGTAAATGTCATCTGCTTCACAATACAAAAATATCACTATGCATGTACATCACGATATGTCACCTGCTTCATGGAAAATTTACTCATGTGTGCTGGGAGGAATTCACATGTATTGTTTTTTTCAATTGTTCAGGATATTTCATTTCTGAATACTCTTACAAACTTGATAAATGAGACAAATCTATATCAGTGAGGTGAATACAAGCACCAATTTTATAATTGTCAGAAAAATTTTGTCTTAATGTTAAACAGTACTGTGAATTCCACATTTTTTGTGGGATACCAATTTTTGTGGTTGATACAAATCATAAAGTTAAAGCAACAACAAAGGATGGTCTCATCTATGAAAATAATGATACCTCTTACCCTATCCTCATATTAAAATACCAATCAAATGTTATTTTCACAATACCATGAAAATTGGTACCCCTGAAAAGAACTTTGTAGTAATTAATGGATTGAAATTAATTGATGGTAATCTGGTTTCAGCATTGGTGTGTTCCTTATACAGTGTATAATATTAAGTCCAAACATTGCTTGCTCATTAATATGAATGTATTTCAGATTGATAATATGAACATTGTATATTAACCAACAAAAAAGAAGAAAATTTACTCGTTTGCAATGCTAGTCTGCAAATATAAATAAACTTTTCCTTTCATTTTGGGTGTAAATCAAAAGATAATCAGGATACCGTATATACTTACTTATAAGTTGAGTCAAAATTCAAACAGCAAGGATCCATATCTGCCTTAGCATAATGTACCTGCATTTTGTGATGGCAGATTTGGATGCTTGCAGTTGGATTCGTCTTGTAAGTGAGTAAATAACCCTATGTTACTTGGCACCAGTTTCACTAAAATGATTCTCAAAATCATTCCTCAAATTGAGATTTTTACATTATCTTGCATATGATACTTCATACAATATCAATATTTTATTATATACTTTAGTGTAAATTATATAAATTTATTGGTGAAATAATTTTCATATTCATTCCTACTTGCATATGTAAAAATATATGATTTCCCATCAAACCATATGAAGATTATGTGTGCCTACAGTTATAACTGCAGGAACAAAACAACCACTTTGTGAGCTAGAACAAATAAATAGATACTGCATCACATTTCAGACATGGAAATTAATTTTTGCAGAAGAAATTTGACTCTATGCTATGAAGTTATTTCCCCTTCCTTCCTTGACAACAGTGATAAACCTACTGTTATTAATTGATGAATCAGACTTGCTTTGTGGTCAGATATGATTAATAGTTTACAAAATGTTAAAGATGTAATTTACTGTAACACATTACATCATCCCAATCCTATCACTCTCTTAAGTCACTGATATTGTATGATCAGTCTATGAAAGTGGGATGAATTTACAAGATGGGCAGTGGGATACTGTGTTGAAGAGAGAGTTTAATCGTCTTAGCATTGGTTCTGAAACAAGTCTGGTACCAGTATCACCATCCATTATAATATCATGTCTTTTATATCACATATTAATGTAGGAAAAGAAAATATCCTATACAGAGATAGAGATAGTGGGAAGCTTGCAAAATAACCTTCTCATTTTAAATTTAACAAATAGAAAAACATTTTACTCTTCTTAAAAGAGTTGAGGAATTTCTCAGAATTATTATACTCTTGTTAAAAGAGTTGAGGAATTTCTCAGAATTTTTTTATAGAAAAGGCAAGATTTTAGAACAGAATTTAAAGATTTTAGTACTTGATTTTCAGATACTAGTTGGATGTTCTTTGGAGTTAAAGAGAAGAACTTTTGTGATATTTAGTGAAACTGGACACTGACCAATCAGATTTAAGTTAAACTCATGATACATGAATTTTTAAATAAATTATATAATGTTTGTCAAATACTCCTTTTGAAATTGTGATTCATGTTTGACAGTGTCTATTATCTCTGCTTATGAGGACAGAGTGAGTCAAAATTATCCCACACCTTACTAATCTAAATGTCATAAAAACAATGAGATCATATTTCCTACATGACTGTTTGAAATCATATCTGGATTCTTCCATAAATCCAGATAAAAGAAAAGCATTTTCATTCATGGGGTTTCACTTTGTTTAGATTAAAATTTCAAATTATTTTTATTTCA
This sequence comes from Sinohyriopsis cumingii, assembly GCA_028554795.2. NCBI lineage: Eukaryota > Metazoa > Mollusca > Bivalvia > Unionida > Unionidae > Sinohyriopsis > Sinohyriopsis cumingii. The sequence continues at coordinate 40,506,535 of CM068825.1, forward strand.
GATGTGAATGAAGCAAAGGCTTAATTTTAATGTAAATATGATGTACATTCATCTACAGCTCTTCATTCACTCAAGTTTTAAAACATAATTATATCATGCAATTATAGAAACAAATATTCCACTAATTTTGTGTGACAATAGTTGATAAAAGCTGTTACGTATTCATGCTTATTATATAGACATTTGGAATGTTTACTGTTTTGTAATATATATTTTTGGAATATCTAGAGATTCAGTATACATTTGATATTCTTCTAGACTCATCGTGCACAGCCACATAAAGAAGATAAAGAAGAATTTTTGAAAGAGATAAAATTGTCTTCACAAGGAGATCCAACGATGCAGATGCTTTACTTCTACAAATACCTCATGAAATATGGACAAGAGGATAACATGCCTCTGATTGAAAAAGATCTCTTCTTTTATATTGAAGTCCAAAAGTTCAAGGTCAGTCTAAATAAAAAAATTCACATGAGGATAAAATAGACATGTATTGACATCACAATTATTAATCAAATCATTTTACTACAGATACCAAAATAGCATTTTATTTTCTGTGGGCTCAGGGATGTGTGATAGTCCTGATGGACTCTTCTGCATGTAGACTACTGGAACCAAGAGCCATATTGGTCCAGTGATCTAAGTGTGCTGGACAAGAAGGTTGTGAGTTTGAAACCTACATTTGGATCAGTCTGGGTCAGCTACATGTGTCCTTGTTTAAGGCACTTTAATTATATGGCCTTGATCTGCACTTAATAACCTACTTGAATTGCTGTGTCATAAAACACCAAGCCAAACTGAACCAAGCCAAACCAGTAAGGATTTTAAAAGTATGTTGGACAATAGCCTGGAGTAGTGTTGATGTTCTAACAGTCTTGATGTATCACAATGATATAATCCAGAATGAACTCACAGTAGTGATTGTTTGAAAATAGACATCTTATAACAGTGAATTCATGGTCACCATAGTGACTTCACAGTAATGATTGTCTGAAAATATACATATTTTATCATAGTTAAATTACGACGATGATAAGAAAATTTTCTGATATCACTAATCTCAATAACTACATATACCCAGGAGTAAATTTCAACTATAGTTTATACTCACTTATAAGTAGACTCCAACTGCAAACAACATAGACCCTGCATAATGTGCCAGTAGATCAAGGGCTATGTTTTTTCTACTGATATTTCTAACAACTGCAAAGATTAATATTTGCTGGCACATTATGCAATGGCAGGTCTGGGTCTGTGCATTTTTTGTTGGTTTCAGATTATAATCAAGTATAAATGGTAAACATTTAGTGGACAAGACAGACACTTATCTAATACATGAGCAATAAATAAAAATGTATTCATTAAAGAAAGATAATCAATGAGGATTGACCTTCATGTTGTGGTTTCATTTGTAGAACATATGGGGTGTATGGCTTCTCACAATATGCTTTTCTCCTAATTCAAGGGAACCACACAGAATTTGAAAATATCTACAATTTTGAAATTTATGGAAAATCATCTGTCTTCGAACAGGATTCCTTTCTATTGCAGTATGTTTAAATCAATCTTTTTTCACAAAATTTGTTCATATTTGTTATTTTATAACTTATTACTTTGCTGCTTTATTCTTATTTTATTTTAAAGAAAGCCATATATGTGCTGAACTTGGTTCCCAAATTTAAGAGAAACATGAATACTCTAAAAATGGGAGAAACATTGACATACCCTTAAAATTAGATAGAAATCCACAAATACCCTATAAATTTTAATGAAATAGACAAATACCATAAAAATTGGAGAGAAGTCCACTTTACCTTAAAAGTTTAAAAATAGTCCATGGCTTGTTTTATTTATTAGCTCTTTTTATTTTATTTTATCTTGCAAATACTCCTTACTTTCAAGGTAAATGTGGTTTCAATAATTTTTATTGTGAATGCTGGAAAATAGTTTAATTTTATGTAAATAGTGCAAAGATTGGTTTTAGCAATTATGACATCTTTGTTGTTCATTTTTCGGTGGACCCACCATCTAGTACCCAGCATCGGGGACTTTCCATTATTCCCTATTTCACAGTATTAGCAATGACCAGTGTGTGACATGCCTAATATTCAGTTAGTGACAAATAAAGGAAGAAGTTCTAATCTGCATCTGATTGTCTTCAACAAGTGTCTTGTCTTCTGCAAGAGTCTTGTCTTCCAAGGAGACACCATGTACTAATGGAAAAACTACAAAAACTTCATTAGTAGCTAAAACCATTGAACTAACCATCACTTTGGACTTGCATACTGGCCAGTCATGTGACCTATGTGTCATCTCATTGGGTCCCTAAATTATGAAAGGTTCAATGAAATTATGCATATCTGTTGGAGCAGACCAGGGAAGAGGGTGTGTGCAATCCACACACACCACATGTGTGCTCATGTTCCAGTTGTAATACCATTTTGGAGGGATCAGCAAACAACTGGGGAGGTTTAATGGACCATTTCAAGAAATGTACTGGTAACTAGAGACAGAGACCATAAGTTCCATGGTAGTTGGAGGAACAGACCACCTTCTACACCATCGTGCAATATCTTGGCCTGTGGAAAATATCTATGAAATTTCCTTGATCACACAGGAATGTGAAAGAAGATGGAGATTTTGCTGTGGTTGAGTCCTGCAGAGTTTTTTTTCTCCAAAATAGACAGAATCTTTTTAGGCTGTGTGTCAGATGGTCTTTGGCACCAGTCTGTGGGGCCATATCAAAAGAATGACACAACCATTAACATCGAATCTTTGATAAAGATGACTGTACTACATGTGGTCATGCAAGGTCGATGAGTGAGCTGTGTCTTCTTGACAATATTCCACTCTATGCAAGGATGTGTTTACATAAAATGGATATTTAAATTAAGGCTGCTGAGCAAAAGCAACCAGTAGTCATTGTTGCTATTAAAAAAACAAATTTGCTTTTTTTCAGATGATTGGATTCAAGACGCTGCAAAGTTTATTTCCTAACAATAATGTGTAGGAGTGTCTATTCTCAGAGAAACATATAATTACAAAAATCTTCTTTTTAATTTCTTGGATATCAAACTTCATGATAGTAAATTTTGTAGTATATTTCGTGTTGTTATCTGTGAAATGTTAACACATTTATGATTTCATGCAGAAATGTATGACATTGTGACAAGGATAATTACTGTAACATTTTATGCTATTTTATAACATTTTTACAAGATGTGTTAAAATGGGGGACAACAGTTTTGGGTTTGAGGATGTTTCAATGGCAGTTTGCTGTCCTAATATCTGTTTTACAGCTCCTTTGAGGTATTACCAGTAAAACTCAAATTTTAAAAAGTGTTTTTTCTTGTTGTGGGTTTAATGCCATTTTTCAGCACATGATAGGCTATACATGGTGACCAGTGCAACTGATGAAGAAAGAACCAGTGAAAACCCTGGGAAGAACCACTGACCCATGGGAAGCTATTGGCAAACTTTCTCACATACACATATTGTCTGAAAATAAACTCGTGTGTACAGAGGTAATATGACAGTGATCAGTATAGATGAATGCTTTAGACCAATTGGCCACCTGAGTCCAAATAATTTGTAATTGTAAAACCAGCATTAATGTCCCCAGATAAAGGACTGTTGTTCACCAGCTTATATTCCAAACCTGCAGAAATGATGAGAATTCCATAAATTGTAGAAGACTTAGCAAGAAGGGTCAGCCTGAACATCGCTACTTTAAAGTTCTTGAGACTTATATCTCTGTATGTATGTTTCAGGACTGTAGCCGGGTCAGCCTGAACATCGCTACTTTAAAGTTCTTGAGACTTATATCTCTGTATGTATCTTTCAGGACTGTAGCCATGCATATTCTGATGAGGAATTGCTAAAAAAGAAAGTTCAGTGCATTCTAGACTGTTTCCTGGACTCCATCACAAGTCCATCTATACAGGTATGGTTCAATGCATTCTAGACTGTTTCCTGGACTCCATCACAAGTCCATCTATACTGGTAAGGTTCAATGCATTCTAGACTGTTTCCTGGACTCCATCACAAGTCCATCTATACAGGTAAGGTTCAATGCATTCTGGACTGTTTCCTGGACTCCATCACAAGTCCATCTATACAGGTAAGGTTCAATGCATTCTGGACTGTTTCCTGGACTCCATCACAAGTCCATCTATTGTGGTAGGGTTCTTAAAAATGCCAACATTTCAGTCATTTTTGTTAATCATACATTAGCAGGAAAGGAAGACATAAAAGTCACTTTTCCAATGGCATTGTCATCATCTGTTACATATATTAAGGTTTTGGCTGAAGTTTTTCATGTGAGCAAAGCATGGACATGCAGACTGTCTGCAAGATTACATAGAAGATAAATGCTTTTTTAAAGTACTTAAAAGGTGATATCTCACAGGTTGAACACTTTTTCTAGAATCTACTAAAATAAATGAATATTTTCATTATATATAATTCATATTAGAAAAAATATATATCTGTATTTTTGGTCAGTTGACGATCCCTGTTTTTCATTGTTATATAAATGAGAGAGAGACAGAGAGAAGAGAGAGAGAGAAGAGAGAGAGAGAGAGAGAGAGATTATGCCTAATTTCCTATATGGGAAAAGACAGATATTCCTGATTAAAAAGAAAGTAGTTCCAGAAATGATATTGCCACAGTGGCCATGCTTTTTTTATTCACACTCTGGTAATCTAAGTTTTATTGCCGCTCCAATGATATCAGTTTTTCTCACACTGATACATTTCATTATCTCATGATTAAATATAAAATAAAAAGATGTCTCACACTCAAACTTAAACTTCACTCAAGATTCTGACAGGTCAGAGATTGGACATTAGCCAATTAAAATGTCACGATTTTTGTTGAGTCTGAGTTTGAATGTGAGAACTGTTTGTAATCTTTGGCCTGGCCTTGTATCCATCCAATTCCACCATCAAGCTCAGTGTTTCTTACCTTAAAATGACCACACTCATGAAATGCAGGATTTTGAAATGGCAATACAGATTTATGACAAAGGCAATTTTGAGTTTTAGTAAGCATTCAGTTTGTGTAGTTTCCTGAATTCAGGGCCCGGTCATTTTTTTTAATTGTTTGTTGTTGATGTATCATTTATCCCTTTTCTGGTAGAATGGCGGTGGCATCAATAAGATTTCACTAATGTATAATGATTTTGCATAAAAGTCTTTGAAACTTATATCAAGCTAGGAAAGCAGTGTGGTATGTGTGGTGATCTATATATATAGTGGTTCATTAGATCACCACACATACCATATGAAATATATATATGAAACTTGTTAAATGTTATGGTCATCAACTGAAGATATGTTTATCAACTAATCACTTTCCTCCAGTAATTATTGTTTCAATTATTTCCCTTTCTGTCTTGTAGCAATATATGACAATCCTGTTAGCACAATTAGTCCATCAGTTTTATTTGTTTGCCATGAAGCTTGGTAAATGTTATGGTTATCAACTGTTGATGTACATATTGATAAATAATATTGCATCTGTAATTTGTTTTCAAAGTTATTGCCCTTTTTGTTTTACAGCATACTCCTGACACAATCTCATTGAGTTATTGCCCTTTTTGTCTTACACCATGATCCTGACACAATGTCATTGAGTTATTGCCCTTTTTGCCTTACACCATAATCCTGACAAAATATCATTGAGTTATTGCCCTTTTTGTCTTACACCATAATCCTGACAAAATATCATTGAGTTTTTGCTCTTTTTGTCTTGCATCATAATTCTGACAAAATATCATTGAGTTATTGCCCTTTTTGTCTTACAGCATAATCCTGACACAATGTTATTAGTGCAGCTTAAATGCTGATTATACTGGATTGCCAAAGAAGTTGGTAACAATAATGGCCATAACTTGAAGATGCACATATTGACAAATCACTTAGCTCCTGCAATTTTTTAAATAGTTATTACCTCTTTTGGTTTCTTGACTAATTCTACGCATGACACAGTCTCATTTTTTAGTATATAAAAATTGACAAAAGTAATAATAATATAACAAATTTGTACCCTCAGAAAAAGCAGAAATACACACACATAGTTCAAGAATACATGTATATAAGAACAGAATAAAATCATCACTTAGAGAAGTACTATTAGCTTGGTCCTAATTCTACATCATACTTACAGAAGCACATGTACTGTTAATGGGGTCATAGTTCTATTTATATAAACAAAATATACTAGTATCAAAACTTATTCTCATGAAAGCACATCTCCACTATCCACAGTTGTAGAAAATGTATCACTTCTGCTTTGTGACCAACATTACACTTTAAAAGCATTACTTATGCCCGCACTAGCATTTCAGGCAGGACAAAGTCAAGAAACAGAAACAACTGTCCCAGTGTTGTTAAATGTACATCGAGATGTCACTTGCCTACCTTACATTGAAATGTTATTAGCCTAACTTACATTGAAATGTTATTAGCCTAACTTAAATTGAAATGTTATTTGCCTAACTTACATTGAAATGTTATTAGCCTAACTTACATTGAAATGTTTATTAGCCTAACTTACACTGAAATGTTTATTAACCTAACTTACATTGAAATGTTATTTGCCTAACTTACATTGAAATGTTATTAGCCTAACTTACATTGAAATGTTTATTAGCCTAACTTACATTGAAATGTTTATTAGCCTAACTTACACTGAAATGTTTATTAACCTAACTTACATTGAAATGTTTATTAGTCTAACTTACATTGAAATGTTATTTGCCTAACTTACATTGAAATGTTATTAGCCTAACTTACATTGAAATGTTTATTAGCCTAACTTACACTGAAATGTTTATTAACCTAACTTACATTGAAATGTTTATTAGCCTAACTTACACTGAAATGTTTATTAACCTAACTTACACTGAAATGTTTATTAGCCTAACTTACATTGAAATGTTTATTTGCCTAACTTACATTGAAATGTTTATTTGCCTAACTTACATCAGAATGATATTTGCTGAATAGTAAAGTGTCTTACCCAAAATATAGCATCTCATCACTAATATAATAATTTCTCTGTAATGTCTTGGGAACTTTTCAAGTACTCCGTGATAATTCTTAATAATGAAGTGTCTTACATGTGCCATTTTATTGGAATTCCCAGTTTACTCAAGTGCTTAAAATTAATTTCTTTCTATGCTGCATTTGTAGAAGGAATTTAGCATCAGGCTGACCATGATGTAATAATAACCAAGCAACATTATTATTATGGATAAATTATGCTGTCAGAACTGTAAGTTCTGTATCTTTTTTATTCCTTTTGAAATAGGGAACAGTAGGCATTGCTGATACCAGTAGAATTGCTCTCCCATCTGGGAGTTTGGCATATGTATTAAATCAAAGTTTGGTCATTAGTTCTGCATGCATGTTCCCAAGGGGACTTATATGACATAGATTAACTGTGCTACTATATTGTCTTATCCTATTTATAGTTACATACATCATCAAATAAAACCAAGGAATATATCCTATATACAGTTACATACATCATCAAATAAAACCAAGGAATATGTCCTATTTATAGTTACATACATATGCCTTTCATCAAATAAAACCAAGGAATATATCCTATATATAGTTACATACATCATCAAATTAAACCAAGGAATATGTCCTATTTATAGTTACATACATATGCCTTTCATCAAATAAAACCAAGGAATATATCCTATATATAGTTACATACATCATTAAATAAAACCAAGGAATATGTCCTATTTATTGTTACATACATATGCCTTTCATCAAATAAAACCAAGGAATATATCCTATATATAGTTACATACATCATCAAATAAAACCAAGGAATATATCTTATTTATAGTTACATACATATGCCTTTCATCAAATAAAACCAAGGAATATATCCTATATATAGTTACATACATCATCAAATAAAACCAAGGAATATGTCCTATTTATAGTTACATACATATGCCTTTCATCAAATAAAACCAAGGAATATATCCTATATATAGTTACATACATCATCAAATAAAACCAAGGAATATATCCTATTTATAGTTACATACATCATTAAATAAAACCAAGGAATATGTCCTATTTATTGTTACATACATATGCCTTTCATCAAATAAAACCAAGGAATATATCCTATATATAGTTACATACATCATCAAATAAAACCAAGGAATATATCCTATTTATAGTTACATACATCATCAAATAAAACCAAGGAATATGTCCTATTTATAGTTACATACATATGCCTTTCATCAAATAAAACCAAGGAATATATCCTATATATAGTTACATGCATATGCCTTTCATCAAATAAAACCAAGGAATATATCCTATTTATAGTTACATGCATATGCCTTTCATCAAATAAAACTAAGGAATATATCCTATTTATAGTTACATGCATATGCCTTTCATCAAGGAATATATCCTATTTATAGTTACATACATATGCCTTTCATAAAAAAAAATCAAGGAATATATCCTATTTATAGTTACATACATATGCCTTTCATCAAAGAAAACCAAGGAATATATTCTGAATACAGTGTGCAATCAAATTTTGTCCAGGAAAATTGCTGCATTTAATTTCTATGTTCATTCAAAGTTTATAGATGATCACATATAAAATTGTTTATAGATGTGAATTTAAAAAATAGTTCTTTTAACTTGAAGGAAACAGTCCTTAATATAGGTTTCATAAGTCTCATTTATATTTCTTTATTAAAATTTTTAAAATAAACTGTACCTTTGTCTTTGCACCACTGTTTAAGGTTGATCTGAATACTGAACTGCATCAGAAAACCCTCAGGGCAGCCCAGAAGTACTTATTAGGGAAAGAGGTGGTTTCCAACATCTTTGATGAGGCCCAGCTGTCTGTATTCAAGGAACTTTTGCCCTACTGGGCAGGATTCAAGAAGTCCTATAGTCCACCAGAAGATCAGAACAAGAGACCCAGTAAGTACTCCAATTAATACTGTTTGATATTCAATATTTAATATGTTTTTTAACTGAGAACTTGCCATAGTGTCCAGCATCTAGCAAGTTCCCAAACTCAACCTGAAGACCTTGCTAAAAGTGAAATTCAATACTACTCTAGGACATTGTCAGATTAAAAATATTCCATGTGTTACTGCCAGTTGGTATTGAGGCAGTGAGAGTCAATACCACTCTAGACACTCTGTCCGATGATAATTATTCCATGTGTTACTGCCAGCTGGTATTGAGGCAGTGAGACTTTGGACATTCTGTCAGATTAAAAATATTCCATGTGTTACTGCCAGCTGGTATTGAGGCAGTGAGACTTTGGACACTCTGTCTGATTATAATTATTCCATGTGTTACTGCCAGCTGGTATTGAGGCAGTGAGACTTTGGACACTCTGTCTGATTATAATTGTTCCATGTGTTACTGCCAGCTGGTATTGAGGCAGTGAGACTTTGGACACTCTGTCTGATTATAATTATTCCATGTGTTACTGCCAGCTGTTATTGAGGCAGTGAGACTTTGGACACTCTGTCTAATTATAATTATTCCATGTATTACTGTCAGCTGTTATTGAGGCAGTGAGACTTTGGACACTCTGTCTGATTATAATTATTCCATGTGTTACTGCCAGCTGTTATTGAGGCAGTGAGACTTTGGACACTCTGTCCAATTATAATTATTCCATATGTTACTGCCAGCTGTTATTGAGGCAGTGAGATTCAACACCACTCTGGACACTCTGTCTGATTATAATTTTTCCAGGCATTGGTGCCAATTGTTTTTGTGGCAGTAAGATTCAGTAGTACTCTAGACACTGTGTCATATTATAGTTATACCACATATTTGAGAAAGTGAGATTCTATGGCATACACAATGTACACCAAATCTGCTGTTATTACATAAAGTACCATATTTGCTTAAGTGATCTCTTCAAAGTTAGAACCTTTCCATTTAAATTTGTTAAAAATTTTCTTCAATATACATGCTCATTTTGAACCCTTTCCTTTATTATTTCACAAAATTAATATTCCTGTAAATAGGAAATGGAAAGCTGGGTCTGAATATGACCAAGATTTGTATTATTATGGAGGTGAATCTGACTGCAATTTAACACTGTATTTCAAGAATCAAATTTAATAAACAGTGTGTAATTTTTTTGTAGTAACAAAGTACCAGAAGTTACTGAAGAAGAGATTAGATATGATAGAGAACTATGTGATCCCACCAAAAGAATTTGACCTTCCCGCCATCCCAGAGGGTGCTGTTGCAGCTTTTACATTCACCCTTGCTGATGGTATCAAACTACGAGTAAGTGTCAGTGAAAGACTTACAGATATCCATTCAAAATTTTCATGATATTGATGTGCAGTCAACATTAACTGTACATAGATTCAGTCACCTGCATGGTGTTGATGTGCAAATGCTTTTAGGGATTCTTTTCACAGAAATGGCCATATAGTTTACCTTTAGGGGAAAGGCAATATAGTTTACCTTTAGGGAAATGGCCATATAGTTTACCTTTAGGGAAATAGCCATATAGTTTACCTTTAGGGAAATGGTAACACAGTTTTGCTTGATGGATGTTTTGTTCTGACAGAAATGGTGGTATGATTTTGCTGCTCAATCTAACCTACTAGGACAAATGCCATACACACATTCATCTCAAGATCTGGTTGATGAAAGTTGTTCCCCTTGGACATCCATTATGATCACCACAGTGGCTAGCTGAAACTTTTTATTGTTACTCCTTCTGAATGAATGGTAATATTTATATTTTGTTTTCAATTAAAGGACTTCTGATAATGTATAATTGACCCTAAATGAAAATGGTGATGATGGTGACCATCTTGATAATGGTATCACCACTCCTCTTTGACCAATGGTCCTATTGACACAGGATTTTCATTGTCCAGTTGGTCCTAAATAAAAAAATTGGTACCAATATGACATCCACTTTGCCTGCATTGGCAGTGATATTTAAAATGTTGTTAATAATAATAATAATAATAAAAATAATAATAATAATAATAATAATAATAATAATAATAATAATAAAAATAATAATAATAATAAAGTCTATTTTGACAATGTAACTCAGTTAGTTGCAGAACTAATCTACCTTGAGGCCTTCTATCTGTTATGTACAATATATACACTATATGCAACATGATGTGAAGAATCTGGCTTGACACTAAATAATAAAGTGATTCTAAAAATCAAAGTATCAAGCCTGGAACATATGTACAGGCATCTGTGAACACATAAACATATATAAAATAAAAATATTAATCTGCATTGAAAAATTCAGCTGTAATAATGATGCAAAAGTACAGAAAAGCAGGCTGTATTTATTTTACTAGAACTGTTCAATTGTTTAAAGATTTCATCCATTTTAGACAGTGATTATGAAAAGAAGAAATGCTAGGAGCCTGCCTTATGTCACTGTGAATGTACTGGGACCAGTATATTGAAAACTTATTTTAAACAATTCCTTCTTTGGCCTTGGTATACTGTAATTTTTTCTTCTTATGGACCTTAAATTTGGAGTACCATCAGCATCTCTTTGGTGAAAGATATCGCTTAAAGGAATGTCTTTTCTGGATACTTTATTCATCAATTTGGCCTTTCTAAGAAATATTCTTTCATGTATTGTTAAAATCTTTATATTATTCTTCAAAACAGATGGTCATATCAGGATGGGGTTGCACGTAAAGACATGATATGTAGTTTATCTTTAATGAAAAGCTGCCAATCTGACCTCCAATACAGAAAATCTTGTTTTCCCTTCTCTTTTGAAGAGATGTTCACATCAGCATGATGTTAACTAAAAGACATCTTGTGATAGCTAAGTTGTTCCTAAACGAAAATGGTGATGACAAGATCTTTAGTCTGGCAGACATCGTGCAAATATTATTGTTGCTACATCTCGAGAAAAATATTTGTTTCTTTAGAGTGATATTCCTAATTTGGTTTTCCAGCCAGGCTCAGCTATGAGCACTTCTGAACAGGCATCTGTAATGTCAGGCATGGGTAGTAGTACTCATCACAGTGCACGGAGTTTGCGCAGTGTGCGTGAGTCTGTGCCCCCAATACGTGGTGTCAGTGGTCCCAAGGGACCTGATAGTATCCACAGCAGTGGCAGCCACTCTTCTTCTTCAAGTCTAGTCAACTGAATCAGGACTTATTTTTAAAATTCTGTCTGGTGGTGAGTTTTGTTTTAATTGCTCCAAGCATTTTAAAGTGTCATCGACATATAGCTGGTAGACTGTATCTCAATATCTCATACTACCTGTAATATAAAAATATATAGCTTAATGGATCTGTAAAAAGTGACAACACTTGTGGGGTACTTTCCAGTGAGAATAAGAACCTGTCAGCAAATGTGTTTGTAATAAGAATACATTATGATATGTGGAGCACTGCATATTTTCTTTCCCATAACAGTGAGTCATGTGACTCATTTTGATTGGTCATACAGAATACAGGCCTTTGCCAAACAAAGTTTGCTGTGTACTAACATTTCCTGGAGCATGAAGGAAGACTTTGCACCTGAGGTTTGAAAGACATTCCTGATTGCTCCAGCAAATGTTTACACACAGCAAACTGTGTATGAGTGTTATTCTAACATTTCAGTAATCCTAATGAGTAATCATCAGCAGCAACCAAAAAGACCAATCAAGAATATGAATCTTCTGTTGTCAACAATAACCACCAAAATGTCATTTTAGAATATGAATCTACTGATGTCAGTAACAACTACCAAAAATACTCACTCTAGAATATGAAGTTCAGTTGTCAACAACAACTATCAAAAACACACTCAAGAATATGAATATTCATGAATGGATGATATAAGAACTATATCAATAAAGTCTAAAATATCCACTGTGGACATTCCAGTTGTACTTGACATAGAAATTAGATCACTGATGTCTCATATATCCACTAAAGACATGTCATTCATTCTTGACATAGGGATTAGATCACTGATGTCTGAAATATCCACTGTGGACATGCCAGTCATACTTGACATAAGAATTAGATCATTGAAGTTTTAATGTGCTTTACTAATAATTCAGTGCCATCTAATCCACCCACTTTAGTATACTCATAGCTTTACCTTAGATCATACAGTTGCATTGATCATCCCATGGGATGAAAGGTTTTCTCTTTTTTTTCACAATGATAGCACAGTATGCTTGAGACTGGATATATGGAAACATTTTGATACTTAAAACAACAATTTACCAAAGCAGGTCAGCATGACTCACATGTCATGGATCACTGGCTTTTGGCTAATATTTTCCTTACATAATTTCTTATATTAAGAAGTCATGCAAATTAGTTTGTGGATACATCCTGCTGGGTAAAATACCAGATTGTCAATTTAACCTTGATCACACACTTCATCGACTGTGGTTGAAGTTTGCACTTAGGTCAGTCAGTTTCTTGGGTACAGTTGACCAATCATGGAAATTTATATGTTGATGTTGGGTATAAGGCCTTTCCACAACAAAGTAGGACATTATGACTTATATTTCATGCTTGAGTCATCCATTGGAGTCTGGATTGTTCCCTTTTTCAACAGCATTTGCACAGTAATCTCAATGAAAGACATTTATTTTCTTATACTTAAGGAATATTGTCATTTCCTCAAGCACAGTTGACCACAGAGTCTGGTTATTTGGTATGATGATACATTTTGATGTATCCAGTACTAATTCAGCATAGTAAGCCAGTGTGACCTACATTAAGCACTTCACTTTAGTTCTTTTTATTCATCTCAGTTTCTTATATAATGTTGGTTAGGGAGTAATGTAACTTTGTTTGTGGCTACAGCTTGTATGTCTGTTTGACAGAGACTGCATACTCCACTAACTTTAAGTTAGCATTTCGCTCAGTTTCTCAAATACAATAGGCCTCAAAGACATGAAAATTGATATGCTGATATACATTAGTGAGCATCATAAGTAGGTCACTATGACCTATATTTCCTGTTTCTTTGACCTCTGGCACATTCAAGTCTGCTATTGTATAACTTAGTGTGAAAATGCACTTGGGCAAATTCAATACCATTCTGCAAGAAATTGGTCACATTGAACTATTTTTCAGCTGGCCTTGGTGGAAACTCAATATGGGATCACTTTTTGTGTCAGTGTGCATGTCTGTCCATTGACAACCTAGATTAACTTCAAATTTGGAATATAGCTCACATGCAGGTCATGGCCAGCTTCATGTGAATACACACATTAAACCAGTCAAAACCCATCCAATCAATGAAGAACTCAGTGTTATCCTTTATGCAGTGGGTCTGTATCCATCACCCATCCATCATTTGTTAGTAATTGATGGTTATTGCTTCTCTTCTAAACTACTTGGAGGAAATCTTGTAAAACTTTGCACTGAGTGTGATCTTGACACCTATGGACCTAAATGAAAATGGTTCTGGTCTAATATCTATATAGCCACCATCTTGAAATTAAATGGATGGCCATACCAACATATGGTTTTCCCTATGTATGACATGTAGATGGTCCTGAATGAAAATGGTAGAAGTCTGATATCCATTCTTGTTATTGCTACTGCTTCTATTTACACAGAGTTTACTCTGAAAGACTTCTTATGGCATGCAAATGGTCTAAAATGAGAATGATGTTGTTATGACTTTCAACATTACTACCATGGTAGCCATCTTGAAGTTTTTTCTTATTGCTATTCTGCCCAAATAGATTCTCATTATAGACATTAAGATTTTGCTAAAGATTACTGATGACATGTAAAGGTTTGTTTTGATTTTGCTGACTTAGCAGTACTTTTAACTCATTATTGGCGTTGTCATGCTGAGGAATTGTGAACTAAGTACCTTTGTTGAGGACACACTGAGGCAGCTGACCCAGGCTAGCCTGGGCACATCTTGTACTTGTGACCCTTGTATTTCAAGTCTGATGCTCTACCAAATGATTTACCACACTACCAGTAGATGATCTGGAATACATAATAGTGCCAGTCTGACATCCAACATGGCTGCAATGATGACCAGTTTGAATAGCTTGTTGTCACTATTCCTCCTGCATTGATGACCAGATCAACATGATGTTTGTACTAAAAGACTTTTTATGGCATGTTGATGGTCTAAAATTGAATGGTATTTATCGGACAGCCAACAAAACTGCCATGATGGTCATCTTGAAAATCTTCTTAGTGCTACTTCCCTTGAAAAAGTGGTAATATCAGTTGAAGAATATTTAAGATGGATTCAATTCTGAACAATTACAAAAGATAAAAGGAGGAAGAAAAATACTTCTTGTGACTTCTATGATTTTATTTCATCAAGGAGCAACAGACCCTTCAAGGGACTCTTATATATTTTATTTTTATAAATTTCCATTGTGCTTTAACAAGATATCACATACTGTGCTTTAGCAAGATATCACATACTGTGAAATGATGTTGTTCTCTTTCGCAGTTGTTGCCTGTTTCACAAAGCCACCATCTGTTCTTTAACACTAAATGAAACAGTTCACATTTAATTAGCATGGACATTTTCTTTTCTTTTTTTCCTTACCAGGATAATGGCAGGAACATAGGGTGGTTCCCATGATACTTGGTTGATCATGCATTTAGACTTTTAGGCGTCTGTGTTTCATTACCACATTTTCTATCCCTGTTGAGAAAAAGTCCTGTAGCTTTTGTTTTGATTATAACAAGTAAGAGATATAGAGATACAGTATTCATGCAGTCATTACTTGAGGAGGCTTATGCTTGGATTTAAAATGTAGAGTCATTATGCAAGGAGGCTTATGCTTCAATTCAGAATGTACATTCATTACTTGAGGAGGCTTATGCTTAGATTTAAAATGTACAGATGTTACTTGAGAAGGCTCATGCATAGAGTTATAATGCCAGACTATAGTTTGAATACCAGTGCTTGCTTAGATAGTGGTTCTTTGAGTTGTAACATTTTTTATTATTCACCACATAATGTAAATATTTTAGTTAATAACAAAGTTAGATCCTAATCATTCCTAAACAGCTATCATGTAACTATTTGGCACTTAAAAATGAAAAACTTCAAGTACACATGGAAAAGATGAATGATTTTCTCCATTTACAGTTTGGTTCTAAGAAGAATGGTGCCACCTTTTCTCTTCTTCCTTCTGTTCTGATTTGTTTTGCATACTTGCCATGGGTGAAAATTTTTATAATTTTTTTTCTCCGTTACTAGTAGAAATCATCACACTATTTATTTGTCTATTACTGATAGAACTCAGCTCCATTTGCATTTTAACCTGGATAATTGCATCATATTTATATTCAAAACCCAGCATTTTAACTTGGGTGTATACAACATATTTACACTCACAACCTAGCATTTTGACTTGGATATATATATATATATATATATATATATATATATATATATATATATATATATATATATATATATATATATACACACACACACACACACACCACATTTAACTTTAATATATACATCATATTTATATTCACAAATCATAATATTAAATTGGACGTATACATCATATTTATATTCACAACCCATCATTTTAAATATCTGTAAGTGCAAGCCTTTCATCCATATTTCCAACATGTCACTTTATCTTACTAATACCATTAATTATCTCCCTTATAAGCTGAAGAAACCCACTCTATACATTGTTTTCTAAGTGTAATTTTAATTTTTTAAATCTTAAGTTTTGCATTTCAAATTAACACAATGTTTCTTAGATTGCTGCAAATACAAGTTTTCCTCAATAAAATTTTGTTTTTCATGAAAGTTAGAAACACCAGGCTTTCCTGGTGCAAAAAGTTTATTTGTTAAAAATGAGTCTCAGGACAAAATAAAGACCATTTTTGTACCATAGTAATATTTATGGTCTTTGGACAGGGACAAGAAAGACCATTCATTTACCATACATAGTAGTATTTATGGTCTTTGGACAGGGACAAGAAAAAACATTTATGTACCATACATAGTTATATTTATGGTCTCTAGACAGGGACAAGAATGACCATTCATGTACCATACATGGTAATAATTATGATCTCTAGACAGACCATAAGAAAGACCATTCATGTACCATACATAACAATGTTTATGGCCTCTAGACAGGAACAAAAAGACCATTCATGTACCATAAATAACAACCTAATTTGTTTCTGGACAGGGACAAAAAAACAGCAGTCTTTTATGTAGTGCTATGAAGCTCAAATCATATACTGTGGCCCCATAATGGTCATTACATGCATACCTAATGATATACTGTGGCCCCATACTGATCATTACATGCATACCTAATGATATACTGTGGCCCCATAATGGTCATTTTATGTATACCTAATGATATACTGTGGCCCCATGCTAGTCATTACATGCATGCCTAATAATATACTGTGGCCCCATAATGATCATTACATGCATACCTAATGATACATTGTGGCCCCATAATGGTCATTACATGTATACTTAATGGTTTACTGTGGCCCCATAATAGTCATTACATGCATACCTAATGATATAATATGGCCCCATAATGATCATTACATGCATACCTAATGATATAATGTGGCCCCATACTAGTCATTACATGCATACCTAATGATATACTGTGGCCCCATACTAGTCATTACATGCATACCTAATGATATACTGTAGCTGCATACCTAATGATATACTGTGGCTCCATTCTAGTCATTACATATATACCTAATGATATTCTGTAGCTGCATACCTAATGATATACTGTGGCTCCATGCTAGTCATTACATGCATACCTAATGATATACTTTGGCCCCATAATGATCATTACATGCATACCCAATGATACATTGTGGCCCCATAATGGTCATTGCATGTATACATAATGGTTTACTGTGGCCCCATAATAGTCATTACATGCATACATAATGATATACTGTGGCTCCATAATGATCATTACATGCATACCTAATGATATACTGTGGCCCCATACTAGTCATTACATGCATACCTAATGATATACTGTGGCCCCATAATGATCATTACATGCATATATAATGATATAATGTGGCCCCATAATGGTAATTACATGCATACCTAATGATATAATGTGGCTCCATAATAGTCATTACATGCAAACCTAATAATATATTGTGGCCCCATAATGATCATCACATGCATACCTAATGATATACTGTGGCCCCATACTAGTTATTACATGCATACCTAATGATATACTGTAGCTGCATACCTAATGATATACTGTGGCTCCATTCTAGTCATTACATATATACCTAATGATATTCTGTAGCTGCATACCTAATGATATACTGTGGGCCTCATAATGGTCATTAAATGTATACTATTTATATGCTGTGGTCCATAACAGTCATTACATGCATACTTATGATGTGGCCCATGGTAGTCATTATGTACATTCCTAATGATATATTGTAGTCCCATAATAGTCATTAAATGCCTTCCTAATGATATGATGAGATCCCATAATAGTCATTAAATGCCTTCCTAATGGCATACTCTGATCCCATTATAGTCATTAAATGCCTTCCTAATGATATACTCTGATCCCACAATAGTCATTAAATGCATACTTAATGATATACTATAGCCCATTGTGGTAATTACATGCCTTCCTAATGATATACTGTATCCCATAATAGTCATTACATGCATACTTAATGATATACTGTAAGTGAGAAACAAATTTAATATTTGTGAAAATGTTCGGTTTCTGGAGTGAGCTTCAATTATGAAAATATGATCCAAATTGAAGCTGTTTGATGAAGTATCAATATATTAATATCATTAATCAGTGGTACCAGTATATTCTTTTCACTAATCAGTGGTACCAATATGTTCATGTCACTAATCAGTTGTACCCCTTATGTTCATGTCACTAATCGTTGTACCAATATATTCATGCCACTAATCAGTGGTACCATTATATTCATGCCACTAATCAGTGGTACCAGTATATTCATGTCACTAATCAGTGGTACCATTATATTCATGTCATTAATCAGTGGTGCAAGTATATTCATGTCACTAATCAGTGGTACCATTATATTCATGCCATTAATCAGTGGTACCAGTATATTCATGCCACTAATCAGTGGTACCATTATATTCATGCCATTAATAAGCGATACCAGTATATTCATACCATTAATCAGTGGTACCAGTATATTCATGCCACTAATCAATGGTATCAGTATATTCATGTCACTAATCAGTAGTATCGGTATATTCATGTCAATGATCAGTGGTACCATTTTATTCATGTCATTGATCAATTGTAATGCATAAATTCATTTGTGAAATAAATACACAATTAACCCAAAAATAATTAATGAAGATTTGATAACTTTTAAATATTGTGATTTACATAATATCTTGGGGTGAAATGATACACCAGTAGATGCATCAATAATTTAGCCATTTTTGTACACATGCTAATAAAAAACTTGAAGATTCTTTACAAGATAATGTTTATAAAAGAGACTTTTAGTCTTCAGTGATCATGGCTAATTATTACTCATTTGTCTTG
This sequence comes from Sinohyriopsis cumingii, assembly GCA_028554795.2. NCBI lineage: Eukaryota > Metazoa > Mollusca > Bivalvia > Unionida > Unionidae > Sinohyriopsis > Sinohyriopsis cumingii. The sequence continues at coordinate 40,526,117 of CM068825.1, forward strand.
TTATTCTTAAATGTATATCAATATGTATCATAATGCATTTTATGTATCATTTTGTATCAGTGTGTATTTTGGGTATCAGTATGTATCATTGTGTATCAGTGTGTATTTTGGGTATCAGTATGTATCATTGTGTATCAGTGTGTATTTTGGGTATCAGTATGTATCATTGTGTATCAGTGTGTATTTTGGGTATCAGTATGTATCATTGTGTATCAGTGTGTATTTTGGGTATCAGTATGTATCATTGTGTATCAGTGTGTATTTTGGGTATCAGTATGTATCATTGTGTATCAATGTGTATTTTGGGTATAAGTATGTATCATTGTGTATCAGTGTGTATTTTGGGTATCAGTATGTATCACTGTGTATCAGCGTGTATTTTGGGTATCGGTATGTATCATTGAGTATCAGTGTGTATTTTGGGTATCAGTATTTTATCATTGTGTATCAGTGTGTATTTTGGGTATCAGTATGTATCATAGTGTAGGTTGTGTATCATGATGCATAATGATTTTTGACACAGGTGTATTGTTTCACTCCTAATATTAACCTGATTCTAATTATCCAAATTGGATAATAATTAAATTTAATGTCCAATTTTTTGCATCTATTTGAAGGACGATGTGGTAAGTTGTTTTTCATTCAAATCCAGCATTTTGGCTTATGGTTTCACTTCTTTATAAAGTATCTATCTTTCACTCTTTTTTTAATTTCCTAGATATACTTATGTAAAATCAGCCTGCAACCAGACCTGGGTTAACCATTATGTAAAATCAGCCTGCATCCAGACCTGGGTTAACCATTATGAGTAACTTTAATTAAACTATAACTGATTATTAATTTTCTCACAAAAATAAATTCCCAAGTTAATTAGAAGCAAACTTTTTTAATTAGAAATTAATCAATTATGGTAAAATATCCAGGAATCAAGATTCCTCACTGATTATAATGTGATTAGATATATTTAAGAACATGGTTTCAGCTTGAACTGATTTTATATTCTTTCAATACTGAGTGATAAACAGCATTTGGTTAACTATGGAGGTATATAACTCTTGTACAGAAGTTGAATGACAACAACTGTGCTGCCTGCCCCATTAGCTTTGTTTTGTTATGGCAAATTTTGTGGTTCTGTAAGAAGACCAGATGAATCCATGTATTTGCTAGTGCAAATAATGTGGTTTTGTATGACATAATCATGATGACAAGAGAAGTCTGTGTATTCACTTATTTGAGTACTCTATTTCAGTAAGACATGCTCATGATAACCAAAAAGAAGTCCCTGCATTAATTTGTACAAATACTGTGGTTCTATAAGACATACTTATGATGACCAGAGAAGTCCATATATTTACTTGTACAAATACAATGTACTGTGGTTTTGTAAGACATAATTGTGATGACCAGAGAAGTCCATTTACTTGTACAAATACAATGTACTGTGGTTTTGTAAGACATACTTGTGATAACCAGAGAAGTCCATATATTTACTTGTACAAATACTGTGGTTCTGGGGGCCCCGATTGGCCGAGTGGTCTAAAACGCTCTCGGTCACAGATCACTGCCATCTCACCTCTGTCTGTGCCGGTTCAAGTCTTGGATTCAGCCAATGTGGGTATGTGAGAAAACTTGCCAGTAGCTTCCTATGGGTTGGTGGTTCTTTCCAAGGTTTTCCTGGGTTCTTCCTCCACCATTAATACTGGCTGCCATGTATAGCCTATCGTGTGCTGAAAAATGGCATTAAACCTAACAACAACAACAACAACTGTGGTTCTGTAAGACATACTTGTGATGACAGAGAAGTCCATATATTTACTTGTACAAATACTGTGGTTCTGAAAGACATACTTATGATGACAGAGAAGTCCATGTATTTACTTGTACAAATACCATAGTTCTGTAAGACATTCTTGTGATAACCAGAGAAGTCCATATATTTTCTTGTAAAAATACAATGTACTGTGGTTCGGTAAGACATACTTGTGATAACCAGAGAAGTCCATATATACTTGTGATAACCAGAGAAGTCCATATATTTACTTGTACAAATACAATGTACTGTGGTTCTGTAAGACATACTTGTGATAACCAGAGAAGTCCATATATTTACTTGTACGAATACAATGTACTGTGGTTCTGTAAGACATACTTGTGATAACCAGAGAAGTCCATATATTTACTTGTACAAATACTGTGGTTCTGAAAGGCATACTTGTGATACCCAGAGAAGTCCATATATTTACTCATATAAATACTATATTTCTATAATAAATGCTCATAATAACTAGAGAAGTCTTCAGACCATGTGATATCTTGTTTCAAAAGCTCAGGATAAATACAAGTTTACAACCATCAGACCACAGATGATCAGATCAAACCATAGGAGAATTAAATATAATATTGTTATCTTATTATTTCCATTTTTATAATGTACATCCAATTGTGAACATTGTATATATTTGCAGATCAGTGTCTGCATTGTTTGTTCTACTAATGATTTCATGCACATAGTGGGGACTCGGATCTATTGACTCATTATGCACAAGTAGATCTGCGTGATTTTAGCAGGGACGTGATGACACTATAATAACTCATTATGCACATGTAGATCTGTTTGATTTTAGCAGGGACTTGATGATGCCATAATAACTCATTATGCACAAGTAGATCTGTGATTTTATTGGGTATTCCACATTAATAACTCATCGTGCAAAAGTCAATCTTGTTGATTTTAGTGGGTACTCTGATATACTGACTCATTATGCACAAGTAGAACTGTGTGATTTTAGCAGGGACTTGATGATGCTATAATAACTCATTATACACATGTAGATCTGTTTGATTTTATTGGGGACTTGATGACACTATAATAACTCATTATGCACAAGTAGATCTGTGTGATTTTAGCAGGGACTTGATGATGCTATAATAACTCATTATACACATGTAGATCTGTTTGATTTTAGTGGGGACTTGATGTCACTATAATAACTCGTTATGCACATGTAGATCTGTTTGATTTTAGTGGGGACTTGATGACACTATAATAACTCGTTATGCACATGTAGATCTGTTTGATTTTAGTGGGGACTTGATGACACTATAATAACTCGTTATGCACATGTAGATCTGTTTGATTTTAGTGGGGACTTGATGACACTATAATAACTCGTTATGCACATGTAGATCTGTTTGATTTTAGTGGGGACTGCAATATACTGACTCATTATGCAAAAGAAGATTTGTGTGATTTTAGTCACGTATTGGGATTCTGATCTACCAATGCATTATACAACAGCCGATATTTGTGATTTTAGACAAATAGTGGAAACAATAATGCACCTGACTCACTATGTAATTGCAGATGTGTGTAGTTTTTGGCAAATAGTGAGGACTCTTATATACCAAACCAAGATCATGTCTAAACTTTTTTCTACTAATCATTTCAGCCAAATAGTGGAAAATCTGACCTAAAAACTCATGATGCAATTGCCAATGTGGATTTACACTGTTTACACCCCAAAAATTCTGCATGGATAGATACAAATATTATGTATACCAGTTTTGGGTCTGTGCTGTTAAATCACATCTGAGTCTCTTTTTTAAGCTGTAGTATGCACAATTAATTGGCAAAGTTCCTTGAGGGAATTTCTTTCCTTATTTTTTCTTTCTCTTTCATGTTTGAAATTACTATGCATGATTTTATTGTGTATATCTAAAACAATTTAAAAAAATAAAAGTGTTTATGCATATACATGTACTTAAATTAATTTTCTACAAAATACTGGCAAGGTCATAGGTTGCAAAATAGGAGACATAATATAGGTGGGGAGAGAATTGATTTTACAAGGTTTACATATTTTATTTATTTATTCACATATTTTTGATTTAAATTACTATGTCAAAAAATAATTTATTTTTCCACACCACCCTACAGCACAACAGTGATAGGGCATAGAGTTTTATCTTTGTCCATCCATCCATCTGTCAATCCATCATACTTTTTGCAATTTGTATTTAGTTCAGCTTTCAGGCACAGTCACTGTGGAGGGCATCCGTGTTCCATAAACACATTTGTAGTTTAAAAATGAATAATATTTACTTGAAGTCAAGGATGGATGATCTCTGTGCTGACCTGAATCCTACTTAACCTTTGACCTTGCCATTTATTTTAGGAAATACCAATTTTACTTCATTAGTATACCATATATTTGCTTATAAGTTGACTCTGACTTCAAACAGCATAGACCCTAATCTGCCATCACATGATGCACCGGCAGATCAAGGTCTTGGTTGTTTGTTCTACTTATTAGTTCAAGCAAATTATATATACCCAGATATGCCAGGACATTATGCAATGGCAGGTCTGGGTCTACGCAGTTTACAGTTAAATCCAACTTATAAGGGAGTATAGATGGTACATGTATATGTGTGAAGCACATCTGGACCTAAGCTTTTTACACCTGATATCTTCTTGTCCTTTGTAGTATGTCTTTGATTATTGTTTGAGTTCCTTGCATGAATTTCTCCATGTTTAACATATATTAGAATAACAAAGATACAACTGTTTACGCATGAATTATTTTGAATGTAATTGGTAGTTTTTGTTATTTGGGCATGCTTATTCTTCATGAAAATCGGTCTTGTTATTTGGGCATGCTTATTCTTCATGAAAATCGGTCTTGGCAACTAAGTCTTTGTGTTCTGTAAGTGTTCTCTATGTGCATGAAAGTATGGCAAGTTATTTGACTGCCAGTTGAGCTTGCATGATTTTTTGGGGTGCAAATTATGTTAATTTATTTTTATAAATTTTAAAAAGAAATGTGTTGGTCTGCATGTTATTGACTAGAATCTTTGCATTGTTAACATATTCTCTGTTAGATGCATGGTAGTGTTCAATTTAGCCAGGTATTTTCTTTCAAAGAAATGTTCATAATTTAGTCCCTAAATATTTTCAGGTTTAATAATCCATAGTACCTGGTGAGAAGTAACTGTAAATGACATGATTAAGAACGGTCAGTCATTTATTGAAGTATTATTTCAGATGGTCAGTGTATCGATAAGAATTATTATCTAAGCTTGAAGTTATCAGTTTACAATGATGAACATCCTGAGTTTTGTCTGAAATAGATTTGTATAGTGACTATTGTCTGAAATGGTACATTTGTAGCAAATTCTGTTTTTATACATCCTTAATGATGTAAGCAAATCTCTGTGACTGTTGTCTGAAATGGTACATTTGTATACTGACTATGGTCTGAAATGGTACATTTGTATATTGACTGTTGTCTGAAATGGTACATTTGTATATTGACCATTGTCTGAAATGGTACATTTGTATATTGACTGTGGTCTGAAATGGTACATTTGTATATTGACTGTGGTCTGAAATGGTACATTCGTAGCAGATTCTGTTTTTGTACATCCTTAATGATGCAGAAAATCTTTGTATCTCACAGTAAGACATTGACAGTTAGAAACAGACAATAGAATTCAGTTAGTAGACAAAATTTGTAGATATAGACAAAATATCTGAAATGACTGGATTATCATGTTTCTGTAATTCAACAAGTGGTCCATAGAAAACCAAATAAATGTGAGACCAACAGCCATTAGCAAACTACATGGTCATGTGACTTTCTCACCGAGTTCTGTTCATCACAATATTTGTTAGTCATAGTCAATCTTGGCAGGACCCAACTGTAGCGAGCCTGTCACTATTAATGTTTCTGAAAGCAATCAACAGAAGAGAGAGTTTTTGATTCATGAGATGTACTCTAAGGAAACAGCTACATTTTCTCAGCAGAATCATGCCTCATATGTCAAATATAAAATCATGCCTCATACATCAAATTCTCATCAGAATCATGCCTCATATGTCAAATTCTCAGCAGAATCATGTCTCATATGTCAAATTCTCAGCAGAATCATGCCTCATATGTCAAGTTCTCAGCAGAATCATGTCTCATATGTCAAATTCTCAGCAGAATCATGTGTCATATGTCAAATTCTCAGCAGGATCATGCCTCATCTCATATGTCAAATATAAAATCATGCTCATATGTCAAATTCTCAGCAGAATCATGTGTCATATGTCAAATTCTCAGCAGAATCATGCCTCATATGTCAAATTCAAAGCATAATCATGTCTCAAAAGTCAAATTCTCAGCAGTATAATGTGTCATATGTCAAATTCACAGCAGAATCATGCCTCAAATGTCAAATTCTCAGCAGAATCATGCCTGATATGTCACATTCTCAGCAGAATCATGCCTCATATATCAATTTCTCAGCAGAATCACACCTCACATGTCAAACTCTCAGCAGAATCATGCCTCATGTGGAATTCACAGCAGAATCATGCCTCATATGTCAAACTCTCACAGGTATCATGGCTGATATGTCAAACTCTCAGCAGAATCATGCCTCATATGTCAAATTCACAGCAGAATCATGCCTCATATGTCAAATTCTCAGCAGAATCATGTGTCATATGTCAAATTCTCAGCAGAATCATGTGTCATATGTCGAATCCTCAGCAGAATCATGTGTCATATGTCAAATTCTCAGCAGAATCATGCCTCATATGTCAAATTCTCAGCAGAATCATGCCTCATATGTTGAATATAAAATCATATCTAAATCTCATAGCATTCATTTGTTCTTGATATTTGTGGCTCCCTCAATCAATCTTAACAAGATGATTTTAGTACTCTGTAAGTGATGATAGGTTAATATAATAGCTAGAGGATCAGTTATGAATTGCAAGTACCAGTTTCTTTAATATTATTGTCCTGATATTGAAATAACCTTGATGTTAATTCCCCTGCTTATGTCAAGGTAAGCGGATGCTTAATTTGACGTTATACTTTAAAATGCAAAAATAAAGGAATTTTAAAATCTTATCTCATTATTATCACAAGTATGTAATTGAACTTAAAGAAAGTAGTGATAGCATAAAACTTTGAACAGCATTAACTTATACTGAAAGGGGAATTTATTTTGTAGGCATAATTTTGCACAAAATAAAAATTCTCTTATTTTTAACTTCTGCATGAACAGAGTCAGCATTCGGTAAGTACCAGTATTATAGTTGTAGTTCCAAATGTAGAAGTAGACTGGACCCTGAATATACTTCCTTCTGATGTCTCTGACTTAACTGGTAACAGAAGTAGACTGGACCCTGAATATACTTCTTCTGACATCTATGACTAAACTGTGGTAACAGTCTCGATTAAAAGTGATGAAAGATCTCTGACTGCATTGACATGACTATTTCCATAGTAACCTTCATTACAACTTTCCTATCATTCCACAACTATTGTTGCTACGAAAACCTGCATTACTGCTGTTCTTGTCTGTTACACCACTCTTATAACTATGGTAACTTGTATTACATTTGTATCTCTTACATTAATATACATTTCAGGATACACACTGATTTTGAGGAGTAAGTTGTTATAACAAGCACAAGTTGTTTTTTGTCTTGTTTCCATGTGGTGGAAATGTAAATGTCGACTTGGATATTGGAGTTCTTTACCCATCACATGTATCATTTCTGCACCTTATGTTACTCCTGGTAAATATTTAAAGACTGTGTACTTCTGTGAGTTAAAAAGGTTTTTGTTATAGTTCTATTTATTTATTTACTTTTCTTAAACTCTTGCTCTTTGAGAAGTACACATACCCCTCCATTTTAGATTTATTCCAAAACATTTTTAAAAAACAGGGAAAAAAAGGATAAGATGTACCGGTATCATTGAGATGAAAATATGGAAAAAATTTAAATATTTTAATATTAGAAAAAACTTGTTTTGATCAAGTTATGTTACAGAATAAAAACCAGCATACCTCATTTTTTTGTAGCACAAGTCTAAGTTTATGGCAACTTTGTAAATATATATTTTACTTTTTTTGCTAGATATTGATTATTTGGCTAGATATTCGCAGCTGTATTTTGATTCTTTTAAATATTTACCATGAGCTTTTTAAGTGACTGGTGCTTCATTCCTCTTTTCCACATGAACTGCACAGTTGAAATATTTGCCTTAGTTATAAGTAAAACTAAGGCAGCACTATCTGGATACTTGCACCATGCAACAATTGTAGCATATGGTATGTCCTTGCATCATGCAATGTACAAGCATCCATTTAATTTGGCTATTTTCACATTATAAAAAAATTCACTGCAACGTTTTCAACCAGTTTGGCAGAGATTTATGACATGAAGGTCTTACATCTTTATAAACAAATTATGCTGATACACCACCATAAATGACCACCACCACCACTAAAAGTAGAACTCAAAACGACTTCTCAAAAACTGCCCAAAAGAATTTAACCAAATTTGATGGAAAGCATCCAAGGGGCTTTCATGTTTGTCAAAATGATGTTGATCCTCCATTATGTGTCTGCCAGTATTGACAATTCAAACATCTTAAAACAGCTTATTCTTAAGAAAAAAAAATGAACAAAATTTAATTATATTTGACAAAAATCATTATTCGATAAAGGCTTTTAAAATGGGTACTATTGATGCCAAGTCATGATCAAATATGGCTCCCGTTACTGAAAATAACAAAGTTTTAAATGACTTCTTTTCAAAAACTGCTGAAAAGAATTTGACCAAATTTTTCAGAAAGCATCCTAGTGTGAAGGGGTTTCAGTTTTGTACAAAATATTCAATTTAGCCATCAAAAGTGGCCACTATAACTTATAAAAACAAATCTTAGATTTTTCAGCAAGCACCCTTGTATGAAGGGGTTTCAGTTTTATACAAATGTTGCTGATCCATCATCAGATATGGTCATTGTTACTATGAGAAATGAAAAACTTTATATGATTTCTCCAACACTGCTAAACAGAATTCAACTAATCTCATGGAGAGCTTCTCTGTGTCAAGGCCATATAAGTATATTCTAATGATGAAGATCAGCTGTCCAGTATGTATAGGTATATGTCAGCTAAGAGATTGATCTTAGGCCCACTTAAGCCTCTTGTTATAACTGCCAGTTATCTCTCTGTCACATGGCATAATAATAAATTATAATGTGATTCATAGGCACCATGTTTGATTTTTTTATGTCATTAATGTTTTATGAAGTCAGGAACTATTTCTAGTTATAATAAAATTAGTTGCTTAGAGTTTTTATATGGTTTGCAATCACTGTACTATTTCTGGTTACTGTAAAATTAGTTGTTTAGAGTTTTCTTTTGGTTTACAAAATTTGATTTTAAGGTGTAGAAACCCAGACATTAAAACTAAATGCACAATGTTGTCTTTGTAGCCACCATCTGGTAGAAGGGGTAGTCAAGGTGTAAGTGAAGCTAATGTGTGACTGGTTTATGTAATCTTTACTCAATTTTAAAAATGTGGTTTTGATATCAAGCATGCAAAATTTGATTAAATCTGTATTTTGCTTTGTGAATTTGCATAATTCTTATAATTGTTCAATAACTTTTGGCATCAGTTATTAACAGGGGTAAGGTTGAGTTTAGGTGCTGTTGAGTGATTGATGAAATTTCTCATTTAACAATTGCATGATAATTTTCATAAGTTGTATTAATGCAATTTTCTATTTTCCTTTTAAAAATTAATAGATGCTGCATGTTGTCACTATTTTTTAGATTTTGGTTAAATGTACAGAACATTCTAACACAGAAGATGAACAGCAAATTAAGTAGTTTGTCACTATTGTCAACAGTATCATTAAGAATTTTAGGATAAATGGAAACTCTTATTTGATTCTAATTATAAATATATGTATCTCACTGTCCTTAAATTATAATAACAAACATAAATCAACTAATTAATATGATAGCAAACATTATAAAACAGCTAATTAACTGGGCTTTGTACAGGATCTAAAACAAGGTACATGGGTAAAAAAAAGCATAAAAATGAGACTTTGTTTTTAGGTCCTTTGGTAAAAATATTTTGTTGAGATAAGTGGAGAACATAAAGTACTCCCATACTCACACCCTTCACTGAAAGTTCCTTTGAACCCAGTCCTGTGGTGAGGCCATGATGATAAGTAATAATTCATCCCTCATATATTAATGGCTATTGTAACACATGCTATCCTTCCAACCCAGATTTCTTCCTTGTGACCCTTGCACTTTGGTGAGTATTTAGCCACAATATCCACTTTTCTGAGGGTTGAGGATATCTTGTATTTAGTAGTACAGTATTCCCTCTTTTTAATGCTGCCCATGAATATACCACCTTATAATAAAGAGAATATCTTATGATTAAGTACATGATACAGTATTCTCTCATTTTAATGCTGTCCATTAGAGTCATAGAGTATACTGCATTATAGAGAGACTCTTATAATAAAGTACATGGTACAGTATTCCCTCATTATAATGCTGTCCATGGGAGCCATATAGTATAATGCTTTATAGTGAGACTGTCTTATAATAAAGTACATTGTACAGTACTACCTTATTATAATACTAATACTAATACTGCTCCTACTACTACTACTACTACTAATAATAATAATAATAATTTATTTCTAGAGGGTGACTCATATTAGTCAAAGACTATTCTTCCTTGAGACCCTCTTAAGGAGAGTATAACGATGTGCATTATATGAAAGATAGCAATAATTACTGTTTATCTTAACATGTTTAGTATTAAAATACTAAATTCTGTTATCTATTAGAATTACATACATGTTCATTATATCTCTTCTTAACTACAGCAATATTTTCAGTGGAGTTTACATGTAGTGGAAGCCTCTTCCATAGAACTGTACAAAAGTATTGGAAGCTCTTTTTAAATTGCTCTGTTCTTGGTTTTGGTGCTAGAAGGTTTCCATGTGATATTGATCTCAACTGGTATTGTGTTGAAAATGGCCTGAATAAGTCCTGTACATACTCTGGTGTAGTTCCATGTAGACATTTTTATACAAGAACTGCCTTGTGAAAATCTGTCCTTTCTTATATTGTGAACCATTTGAGTTATATAAACTATGCTTTTGAGAGATGAGGGATTCTAATGCTCTCAGTGAAAGGCAAGGTGTATACTTCCTTATTATGAAGCACAAAATTCAGTATTCCCTCATTATAATGTTGTCAGTGGGAGATAAAGACTATACTGCCATATAATGAAGCATATGATTCAGTATTCCCTCATTATAATGTTGTCAGTGGGAGATAAAGACTATACTGCCATATAATGAAGCATATGATTCAGTATTCCCTCATTATACCAATATCCATGGAAGCCATAGAGTATATCACTTATAGTGAGACCACCTTATTATGATGCATATAAATGTACAAGCATTTAATAAAATAGGATCTATGACCATACATGCTTTAGAACAGGAACTGTTAAAATGAGGGGCCTTTTAGTGAGGGAGTGTTGTAGTTTATATCTGACTCCAATAATTTGGTTTAGAAGTCCTGGTCTTTTATCTAGTGTTGTGGACATTTATATTTCTTTTATTTAGAACTAGAAGAAATTTGAAGATTGCCATAATTATATTCACTTCTCATGGAGTAAAATTGCCATGAATTTATGCCTGTGTTGTCATGAATATTGCTCAGCATAAAATATCGATCCCTTGGATCTGACAAGAATGCTCAGACCACAAGTTAGCATATTTTAACAATTTCATGTCTTTTTTGGTTTCTGAAAAAATTAAGATTTCAGATAAAATTCGATTAAGTTGTGAAATTTTCATGAAAATTAGACAAAACCATTTGGACTTTGAAAAGTTTTAAATGGAGTATGTTATGTAACCAAACTTGCCTGGGTGACCCACTGAGCTGGTCAAACTCTTATCCAACCACTAGTCTGTACCTGTAAAAATGCAATTACTGATACGCCAGCCTGGGTGACCCACTGAGCTGGTCAAACTCTTATCCAACCACTAGTCTGTACCTGTAAAAATGCAATTACTGATACGCCAGCCTGGGTGACCCACTGAGCTGGTCAAACTCTTATCCAACCACTAGTCTGTACCTGTAAAAATGCAATTACTGATACGCCAGCCTGGGTGACCCACTGAGCTGGTCAAACTCTTATCCAACCACTAGTCTGTACCTGTAAAAATGCAATTACTGATACGCCAGCCTGGGTGACCCACTGAGCTGGTCAAACTCTTATCCAACCACTAGTCTGTACCTGTAAAAATGCAATTACTGATACGCCAGCCTGGGTGACCCACTGAGCTGGTCAAACTCTTATCCAACCACTAGTCTGTACCTGTAAAAATGCAATTACTGATACGCCAGCCTGGGTGACCCACTGAGCTGGTCAAACTCTTATCCAACCACTAGTCTGTACCTGTAAAAATGCAATTACTGATACGCCAGCCTGGGTGACCCACTGAGCTGGTCAAACTCTTATCCAACCACTAGTCTGTACCTGTAAAAATGCAATTACTGATACGCCAGCCTGGGTGACCCACTGAGCTGGTCAAACTCTTATCCAACCACTAGTCTGTACCTGTAAAAATGCAATTACTGATACGCCAGCCTGGGTGACCCACTGAGCTGGTCAAACTCTTATCCAACCACTAGTCTGTACCTGTAAAAATGCAATTACTGATACGCCAGCCTGGGTGACCCACTGAGCTGGTCAAACTCTTATCCAACCACTAGTCTGTACCTGTAAAAATGCAATTACTGATACGCCAGCCTGGGTGACCCACTGAGCTGGTCAAACTCTTATCCAACCACTAGTCTGTACCTGTAAAAATGCAATTACTGATACGCCAGCCTGGGTGACCCACTGAGCTGGTCAAACTCTTATCCAACCACTAGTCTGTACCTGTAAAAATGCAATTACTGATACGCCAGCCTGGGTGACCACTGAGCTGGTCAAACTCTTATCCAACCACTAGTCTGTACCTGTAAAAATGCAATTACTGATACGCCAGCCTGGGTGACACACTGAGTTGGTCATACTCTTATCCAACCACCAGTCGGTACCTGTAAAATGCAATTACTGATGCACCTGCCTGGGTGACCAACTGAGTTGATCAAACTCTTATCCAACCACCAGTCTGTACCTGTAAAAATGCAATTACTGATACACCGGCCAGGATGATGCACTGAGTTGGTCAAACTCTTGTCCAGCTACCAATCTGTACCTGTTAAAATGCAATTACCAAGACACCTACCTGGGCAACACACTCAAGTCATCATACTCTTGTCCAGCCACCATTCTGTACCTGTAAAAATGGAATTACCAATGCACATGCCTGGATGACCCTGTCATCTGGCCATACTCTTCTCCAACCACCAGTGAATACCTGTAAATTATGCAATTACCTGTTTACCTGCCTGGGTGAACTACTCAGTTTGTCAGTCTCTTGTCAAAGCCTATACCTTTAAAAATCCAATATTCATTACACCTAAGTGGGTGAATGAATTAGGCAGCTGTTTTTTTTAAATGTGCCTTGAGGCACTGGATGGGTTAAACTCAGGTATATCATCATATGAAGATGTCCATATTGCCAATTTATTTTGCCCTTGTGACTTTTTCCACAGTTAATGCCCTTTTTGCTTTGTATGAAAAGATGTAGTGAATGACAGAAACTTGTGAACACAACTTGACTCACAGATTTTAATAGCTTGCCATGGATTCATTATGTTAATCATCTGAAGTTGTGCATATCAACAAATCATCATTGTCCCGCAATTTTTCTGTTTGCCTTTTATGACCTAAAGTCTGAAATTGTGTACTGTATGATCACATCTTGTGAACACAGCTAGACTGTTTTAAATGAATTGCTGTGAAGCTTTGTACTTGTTTTGGTCTACTACTCCCTTAGTTTTGCAGAGGATTGTAATGAAATTTGTGTTTATTCATATCTGTATGTCTGACGATCTTTTGTATGTTCATATACGTGTGTCTGACCTATCTTGTGTAAGTTCATATCTGTATCTCTGACCATCTTGTGTATGTTCATATCTGTATCTCTGACCATCTTGTGTTTATTCATATCTGTATATCTATCTTGTGTTTATTCATATCTGTATATCTATCTTGTGTATATTCATATCTGTATGTCTGACCATCTTGTGTATGTTCATATCTGTATGTCTGACCATCTTGTGTATATTCATATCTGTATGTCTGACCATCTTGTGTATGTTCATATCTGTATCTCTGACCATCTTGTGTTTATTCATATCTGTATATCTATCTTGTGTATATTCATATCTGTATGTCTGACCATACTGTATGTTCATCTCTATGTCTGACCATCTTCTGTATGTTCATCTCTGTATGTCTGACCTATCTTGTGTTTATTCATATCTGTATGTCTAAAATCTTGTGTATGTTCATATCTGGATGTCTGACCATCTTGTGTATGTTCATATCTGTATATGACCATCTTGTGTATGTTCATATCTGTATGTCTGATCATCTTGTGCATGTTCATATCTGTATGTCTGACCATCTTGTGTATGTTCATATCTGTATCTTTGACCATCTTGTGTTTATTCATATATGTATGTCTAACCATCTTGTGTATGTTCATGTCTGTGTGTCTGACCATCTTGTGTATGTTCATATATGTGTGTCTGACCATCTTGCATATGTTCATATATGTATGTCTGACCATCTTGTGTATGTTCATATCTGTATGTCTAACTATTTTGTGTTTGTTCATATCTGTATGTCTGAACATCTTGTGTATTTTCATATCTGTATGTCTGACCATCTTGTGTATGTTCATATCTATATGTCTGACCATCTTGTGTATGTTCATATCTGAATGTCTGACCATCTTGTGTATGTTCATATCTGAATGTCTGACCATCTTGTGTATGTTCATATATGTATGTCTGACCATCTTGTGTATGTTCATATCTGTATGTCTGACCATCTTGTGTATGTTTATATCTGTATGTCTGATCATCCTGTGTATGTTCATATAGGTATGTCTGACCATCTTGTGTATGTTCATAACTGTATGTCTAACCATTTTGTGTATGTTCATATCTGTATGTTTGACCTATCTTGTGTTTATATCTGTATGTCTGACCATCTTGTGTATGTTCATATCTGTATGTCTGACCATCTTGTGTATGTTCATATCTGTATGTCTGACCATCTTGTGTATGTTCATATATGTATGTCGGACCATCTTGTGTTCATTTATATCTGTATGTCTGACCCATCTTGTGTTTATTTATATCTGTATGTCTGACCATCTTGTGTTTATTTATATATGTATGTTTGACCATCTTGTGTTTATTTATATATGTATGTCTGACCCATCTTGTGTATGTTCATATCTATGTCTGACCCATCTTGTGTTTATTTATATCTGTATATCTGACCATCTTGTGTATGTTCATATCTGTATGTCTGACCATCTTGTGTATGTTCATATCTGAATGTCTGATCATCTAGTGTATGTTCATATCTGTATATCTGACCTATCTTGTGTATGTTCATATCTGAATGTCTGACCATCTTGTGTATGTTCATATATGTATGTCTGACCATCTTGTGTTCATTTATATCTCTATGTCTGACCCATCTTGTGTTTTTTATATCTGTATGTCTGACCATCTTGTGTTTATTTATATATGTATGTCTGACCATCTTGTGTTTATTTATATATGTATGTCTGACCCATCTTGTGTATGTTCATATCTATATCTGACCCATCTTGTGTTTATTTATATCTGTATATCTGACCATCTTGTGTATGTTCATATCTGTATGTCTGACCATCTTGTGTATGTTCATATCTGAATGTCTGACCATCCTGTGTATGTTCATATCTGTATGTCTGACCATCTTGTGTACGTTCATATGTGTGTCTGACCTATCTTGTGTATGTTCATATCTATATGTCTGACCATCTTGTGTATGTTCATATCTATATGTCTGACCATCTTGTGTATGTTCATAACTGTATGTCTGACCATCTTGTGTATGTTCATATCTGTATGTCTGACCATCTTGTGTTCATTTATATCTGTATGTCCGACCCATCTTGTGTTTATATCTGTATGTCTGACCATCTTGTGTTTATTTATATATGTATGTCTGACCATCTTGTGTTTATTTATATCTGTATGTCTGACCCATCTTGTGTATGTTCATATCTATGTCTGACCCATCTTGTGTTTATTTATATCTGTATGTCTGACCATCTTGTGTATGTTCATATCTGTATGTCTGACCATCTTGTTAATGTTCATATCTGAATGTCTGATGATCTAGTGTATGTTAATATCTGTATGCCTGACCTATCTTGTGTATGTTCATATCTGAATGTCTGACCATCTTGTGTATTCATATCTGTATGTCTGACCATCTTGTGTATGTTCATATCTATGTCTGACCCATCTTATGTTTATTTGTATCTGTATGTCTGACCATCTTGTGTATGTTCATATCTGTATGTCTGACCGTCTTGTGTATGTTCATGTCTGTATGTCTGACCATCCTGTGTATGTTTATTTATGTATGTCTGACCATCTTGTGTATGTTCATAACTGTATGTCTGACCATCTTGTGTATGTTCATATCTGTATGTCTGACCATCTTGTGTATGTTCATATCTGTATGTCTGACCATCTTGTGTATGTTCATATCTGTATGTCTGACAATCTTGTGTATGTTCATATATGTATGTTTGACCATCTTGTGTATGTTTGAGTTATCTCTGATTTTACAAACTGCATGCCCAAAACATAAGCTTTTCCAGTTTGTTAAATATTTGTGAGGGCTTAATTTGGACAGGTTTCTGACAAAATGAAAATAATTCATAACTTGTGCTCAACTTGCACACAGACAAATAGAACTTATTCTGTATACAAATTGGAGACAATACAAAAACAAGTAACATACATAAGTAACATACATAGGTATGTAATCAATTTACTGGAAATTAATATACATACTTAACCAAAAGCAATATGTTTGGAAATTAAATAAAATCCTCTTTATTTTCAATGTAATATTACTCTGTGCTGTTCATTTTCAACTTTTTGTAGGATCATTTGTCTTCAGAAGAAAATATGGTTGAGACACCCACTGACAAGGAATCTGGCACACGTAGCAGTCGTATGGATTTGAGAAAGCGTCGACCCAGCATTGTAGGATCTTTACAAGGAGGTTCTGTTGGAGATCGAGGAGCTGTTTCACAAATGGGCCGACGTGAATCCATTGCAGTTAAACCAACATGACAGCATTTAAATGTAGAAATTTACTCAGAATAATACTTCTTTATTTTGAAAACCAAAAAGCAATGTAGACAGAGCTGTGGATGTAGAAACATAAAAGCACTTAAAAACCATTTCAATTTCAGGGTTATCACTCATAGATTTTAAAACTAATATAAAGCAGATGGTGAAAGTTGTAAATATTTATAATTATGTTAATTAATATACTTCATGTGACCTATTTAAGATGGAAATTAAAGTATTTAGAAATAAAATTAACAATTCCTGTATGAATAGGACTGATTTACTGCCAAAACTATTTAATGTATATATATATATATATATATATATATATATATATATATATATATATATATATATATATATATATATATATATATAGCACACCTGTTGTGCCAGTGACTCAGACTCTATATTAATTGTTCTACTGACTACTCCTACCCTGCTGCTGAGACCCAGATCTGCTGATCCATTATGTGACTGCTGATCCAGGTCTGTGCAATCTGCAGTAGGTATATACTTTTAAGTGAGTATATATGTTATATGAACCCATGTGTGAAACAAGTATTAAAAAAAATACACTTTAATTAAATTCTGTTACTTTTGTTCAACTTTTGACATTGGATGTTGTAAAACTAGTACATTTAAATTATTTGTGAATCTGAATGTATCAATGTCTAGCAATCAAAATCTTGCCAAATAAATCTATGAACATAGTATTACAACATTATTATTTATTTCTTTAGAGGGAACCAATAGTATTATCCATGTCAGACCATCCCAGCACATCACATCTATGTGAATTTCATTTCTGAAACCAATTTGACACTTTACATTAAGAAGACCTCAGTTAAGTTCAGTTTTCACAATTTTTAAAAAAATAATTAAATGGTGATAGCAACTAGAACATTGTCCTTAATTACATCATAGTTTTGGTGGGGTATCTGTGTCATATGAATATATGGAGTTGTATGCAGACAAAATTATTGTGCCTATGACTTGCATTTTCAATACGAATTATTTTGCTGTCCTTATGTAAGTACTGAAAGTAATTACTGGATATCTTCTTATTTTGGTTTATGCATAACAGTAATTATTAGATAACTTCTTATTTTGGTTTATGCATAACAGAAATTATTGGATAACTTCTAATTTTGATTTATGCATAAAATGCATAAAGTAATTACTGATAACTTCTAATTTTGGTTTATGCATAACAGAAATTATTGGATAACTTCTAATTTTGATTTATGCATAATGCATAAAGTAATTATTGATAACTTCTAATTTTGGTTTATGCATAACAGTAATTATTGGATAACTTCTAATTTTGGTTTATGCATAACAGTTGACAGAAATAAACTTACCAGCAGAGTATACAGAATGAAAATATACATTCTTTTGAAAGTAAATGTGTGGATTGATACATTTGAATTTTAAAAAAATATTATGATGTATCTATGATTTGTGTTTATCTGAATTTTTCACAAGATTCTGTACATACAGTTTACTGTTACATTATTATATAAGTCATTATACGAATATTTACAAATGTGTTAACATAGCATTAAATTTATGTAAGCATTTTGACTTTATATTTACATTTACTGAATTAAACTTTGATGGGAAAGTGACATTTAATGTTTGCACTTTGTGAAGGAGACAAGCCCATCCCATAGCATTTCTAGCTCACTGGCTGTGACTATCAGCAATCTGTGATAAACAATTAGGTCCAGTTTTGAGATGTTCATGAAAATATTTTGTTGTTTGTAGTTATATTCCTTCTTTTCATGAAACTTTACTTTAAGTCCAAAGTTTTTATCCAATACCTTTTACACCCATTGCAACTCTTATTATTTCAGGACCTAAGAACTTTAAAGGTCAGAGGTAATTTGAGGTAAAAGTCTTCAGTGATTTAGAGAGACTTTGACAAGTGCCTTCTAAAATAGAACTACAGAATCTTGTCTGTTGCATGTACAAGTCTATATTTTAAATATATATTGAAACTAACTCATACCTATTTCCTGCATATATAATGTTACTGACAAACTTCAATAAAAAGTCTAACAACTGTAATATATCCAAATACTCTCTAACATAAAGGGACGTTAAGTTTTACCACTACCTATAAAATTTATAGGTGAAATGTTTTTCTATTGCATGTAAGCCCTAATGATATATTTTCTACCTTTCCTAAAGCCAAGTCTTCAGTGTCAGTATATATATATAATTGCATTATATTAATGTGCAATTTGTCAGAGATTACTGTCAGCTTCATGAGGTAATAACTATTTTGCTTCTGTGAAACGTATACACTTAGCCAGGCCACACATTTGTTTAATATTTGTCATAATCATTTCATGTTGACCATATTTATGGTTCCTTGCCTAAAAGTTTAGTTGCAAGCAGAGCTTTCATGGCAAAATTACAAAGTAAAATTTTTGATTGAAATAAAGTGGTGTTTTCAATAGGAAAGTACTGTATACTTATTTTTACTCAGGTACAATTTATTTCCACTGAATTTGTGAGGGTAATCTACCCATGAGATTAAATGGCTGAAAATTCTTCCATTATAAGAAAACTGAAAATACAAATATTAGCAGATTCACTAACTTTAATACCTGTAAAATAGATGGACGCCTGGAAATTAAGTACAATAGAACCTGTCTTGAGAGAACACACCTTGTGCCTCAATGCAGGTGGTCTCATTACAGATCCAAACACTACCTAACTAAATAATCAGCACATTCAAAATGTGGTCTCACCAGACATATGGTCTTTCTTTGCAGTGGTCTTACAAGAATATGGTCTTTCTATGCAGGTCTTACAAGACAGGCTTTGGTGTTAATAAAGGTAGATTTACAGCAGTACATATAAACTGGGACATTAACATTATTTAGAATTATTCTAAGTGCATATGGGTTTGTTTTGTCATAACACTTGCATGACTTACTTGTAGAAACCCATGGCTATTTATAGTCCTACATACTTTTTTAATTATTTTATACTTTGAGGTATTAAGGTGATAAATGTCAGTTTTTTCATCTAGACTTGAAACTAATTTAGAAAAATGCATATTTGTTTTCTATAAGTAAGATTGTTGAAGAAGTTGTGGAAATGGCAACCTTGAAACAGTAAATTGCTAAACTGTTATAGGTCTAAATTGCATTTTTGTAATGTAATTTATTACCAGTCTTTCATGTTTTTCATTTAATACACATCTTCATATATTTCTCATTAATTTACTATGTAATTGATTACTTAACATAAAGTGCTGGCTGATCAGGGTCTGTGTTGTTTGTTATACTGTTTACTCCTAATATACTGTATAGACCTGGATCTACTGACTCATTATGTGATGGCAGGTCAGGGTGCAGTTTGACTCAACCTGAATGAGAGTATAAATGCCATCTTAAAAATGATTGATGCTGGATTTATCAAAATGTAGAAATCTATGTAAAAGTCTATTAGCATTATTAAAATTTTATTAATTATTTCAGCTTAAAAATGTTTCACCTTTCTTACCCTAAATACTGTGTTTTATATAATGTTGCAGTTTTAAAAAATATTTACTTTTGTACTTGTTTACTAATCAGCCTGATTTATATTTTAACATTTGTTTCATTCTTAAAATAAATCATGTCTGCAATCAGTTATACTGTTTTTTCTTTATTGTTTGAAAGAATTGCTTGAATGATAGAAGATGAACTAAATTTCATAAAATGCAATAGATACAAGAATGTGAGCACAATCGAAGTTCTGTACTCGTTTGGTGTGCCTGAAGAATACAGGCTGATTAAAATCTCCACAGACGTACGTTACATGCAGATTTGACGAGGTTATGATTTAACAACCTCACAAATCCCTAATGAGGTATGTTTCTCTATCCCACCCAAAAAACTTTTTTTAAAAAAAGTCTCATTAAACTTGATAACAAGAGATCTACAGGACTTGATCAGATTGGTCCATGACTCATTAAATCTTCTGCTTCAGCTATTTCAGACAGTATAACATTCATAATCAATTTAAGTATTGCAAAAGTAACTCCTATTCACAAATCTGGTTCTAAGGATGATGCTGATAACTACAGGCCAATCTCAATACTACCAAACTTGTCAAAATTAATTGAAAAACATGTCTATGACTCATTTATGTCACATTTAACCAAACACTTGCTGTTACACCCCAATCAATCAGACTTTAGACAGAAACATTCATGTGAGACTGCCTTGATCTCCCTAACTGATAAATGGCTTCAGGCACTTGACCAAGGTAGAATAATAGGATCTGTATTTGTAGATTTCAGGAAAGCTTTTGACATGGTGGATCAGGAAATCCTTTTGAAGAAACTGAAAATGTACCATTGTAATGAAAGAACAATTAGATGGTTTACTTCATACTTAAGTGAGATAACACAAAATGTTTATATAAATAATGTTCTGTCTGATGCTAGAACAATTAGCTATGGAGTACCACAAGGCTCATTTCTAGGTCCATTACTATACTGTTTATTAATGACCTACCACTTTTACTAGGGGACTCAATTTCATCTACAGATCTCTATGCAGATGACACAAAATTGTCAGGCATCCGAAACACAAAGCATGAACTGAAAATTTATTTACAGGATACCCTAAACAAACTGGACAACTGGTGCACATGTGATCACATGGTGGAAAACACTGGTAAAACTTAAATATTACTTATCTCAATATGGCAAAAAAAAGAACAAATCTTGACAGCGATGAACTGTCTGACATGGAAGGATAAAAATTTGAAAATGGTCTGTCATGATACCTTATTATGGCTTGATGATATCAAACATATCAGTAAAAGAGTTAATTCAAGTTTCTGGCTTCTCAGTAGGATAAGACACTTTCTCCCCAAAAGGCACATAAAACTATCTTATAAACTGTTATATACAACCCTATTTAAACTACTATAATACAGTATGGGGTAATTCACATGATAAAAACATAGCAAAGCTAGCACATCTTCAAAAAAGAGTATTTGGGTTAATATCATTCCATAAAGAAAGCAAGGAAAATTGAGTTGGTAAGTTAAAAATATGAATACTGTACTCTGATGCCATTCTAATAAATTGTACTGTTTGGAATGAATAGACTCAAATTTATTATTCAAACTGTCTATCTTATAACTGAATGTCTGACATGATTCAAATTCAGGTGACATGGCACAGAAACATGAAATATCTGAACAGTATAATAAATGTAACACAAATAGTAATGTACACATTTCCTATCCAGATGATTTTTTTCAACAATTACTCAAAGGGAACAAGGCCATCTTCCCTCTGACCATGTTGGTTCAAGTCTCGGGCTTGGCCAATGTGAAAAAGCTGAGAAAAGCTTCATGTGGGTCAGTGGGTTCTTATAGGGGTTTTCCTGGGTCCTTCTTCCACCAGTTTTACTGGCTGCCATATATAGCCTATCTTGGGCTAAGAAATGGCGATACACCCAAACTAACAACTTCAGTAGAAATGTGCATATAGCTTAACCATATCCATTTTAATTTCAATACAAAATCATTCCCAATGTGGTCACAAATCATTCTGTTTCCCCATATTGGTAAAACACAATGAGCCCCAACACAGTACCAAATACTAGGATATGAAAGCCATCGGTTGGGCCTCACATGAGAAAACCTTGAGTTACACTACTCAACCCTTAACAACCAGCCAAGTCAGTCATGGCCATGAGTAACACTACTCAACCCTTAGCAACCAGTCAAGTGAGTCATGGCTATACAACCAGTCAAGTCAGTCATGACCATACAAACAGTCAAGTCAGTCATGGCCATACAACCAGTCGAGTCAGTCATGGCCATACAACCAGTCAAGTCAGTCATGGCCATACAACCAGTCAAGTCAGTCATGGCCATACAACCAGACAAGTCAGTCATGGTCATACAGCTCAGAAGTTGATCATCTAAGCAACCAATCACTTGGACATCTCTTCATTTCATCAGCTAAGTGGACTCGATCATGTAGTCGTTTATTCAGTTTAATTGCATGCATGCATAAATTGGACTAGTATATCATACATGTACACTGTGTATATACAAGAAATACTCGAAAATATACATCACAATCTACCAAATATATCAGAATCACATGAAATTGAAAATTTCTCATTACTTACTGTATGCAAATGCCTATTTAATGCTGACATGATGATGAAGAGAAAATTACAGCCAATAAAGTATGATTGTTACTCATAATTACCATCTACTCAAGACAGTTATATGCAATGTTAAACCTGAATGATGTAATGACAATGTTGACAGATCTTTAATTAATTGTGACATGCAATATTAAACCTGACTGATGCAATGACAATGTTGACAGATCTTTAATTAATTGTGACATGCAGTGTTAAGCCTGACTGATGCAATGACAGTGTTGACAAATCTTTAATTAATTGTGACATGCAGTGTTAAACCTGACTGATGCAATGACAGTGTTGACAAATCTTTAATTAATTGTGACATGCAATGTTAAACCTGAATGATGCAATGACAATGTTGACAGATCTTTAATTAATTGTGACATTCAGTGTTAAGCCTGACTGATGCAATGACAGTGTTGACAAATCTTTAATTAATTGTGACATGCAGTGTTAAACCTGACTGATGCAATGACAGTGTTGACAAATCTTTAATTAACTGTGACATGCAATGTTAAACCTGAATGATGCAATGACAATGTTGACAGATCTCTAATTAATAATGACATGCAGTGTTAAGCCTGACTGATGCAATGACAGTGTTGACAAATCTTTAATTAATTGTGAAATGCAGTGTTAAACCTGACTGATGCAATGACAGTGTTGACAAATCTTTAATTAATTGTGAAATGCAGTGTTAAACCTGACTGATGCAATGACAGTGTTCACAAATCTTTAATTAATTGTGACATGCAGTGTTAAACCTGACTGATGCAATGACAATGCTGACAAATCTTGACTTAACTGTAACATGCAGTGTTAAAGCTACAGTGATTTAATGTCAATGTTCACAAATCTTGGATTAACTGTAACGTGCAGTGTCAAACCTGACTGATGCAATGACAATATTCAAAAATCTTGGATTAACTGGTAAAATGCATATACTAACACGTAAACATGAATAACAGAAGAAAGAACTAGACACCATAGAAAGTTAATGATTAATAATGATACAATACCTCAAATTAGTTGATGCAAAAGTCACAGCTAACCAAAAGATCTCTTTGACAGGGCAAGGCACTTTATACCTACCCATTAAAATAACCAACCTTCATTATAAGGCAGCCTTAATATAAGAAAGTGTAATCCATGACTCCCATGTACATCATTATAATGAGTGTGTACTGTCTTCCACCCTTGGTGATATATGGACAGTCAACAGCTGGACAGCACAGAAACAATGTCTTCCACCCTTGGTGATATATGGACAGTCAACAGCTGGACAGCACAGAAACAATGTCTTCCACACTTGGTGATATATGAACACTCAATAGTAGGACATTAAAAAAACAATGACTTCCACCCTTGGTGATATATGGACAGACAGATAACAGTTTGACAATACGAAAACAATCTCTTCCATCCTTGGTGATTTATGGACAGACAGTCAAGAAATACCATGGTGCTAAACATTTCAAGGTATTCAGCTCCAATGGACAGACAGTCAACTGATTGAGTCTAAAAACAATGTTTTCCAATCTTGGGTTTGGGTTAGGCAGTCTAAAAACAATGTTTTCTAATCTTGGGTTTGGGTTAGACAAAATGTAGATTCTGTGACTTTAGTGCAGTTTTAGAGTTCTATTTATTTCATAGAGACAAAACTACTTGGTGATCAGTGAATGAACACTACAAAAACTGTCAACTTGAGAAGCTGGAAGAAGTAAAAAGTGTAGCCTTATGTCACAGAGAGTAATACAAGCGTAAAGCAGGGAACTTAAAGTTAGAATTACTGCATCTCTGGCTTGAAGCTCTACCACCTTAGCTAAGTTGACATTTGTGGCTTCAACTGTTGTACTTTTCTGTCTTTTATAAGTGTTATGTATATTTGATTTAATTATATCTGATTTAATATATATTTATTTAAATTTAATTGTTTGTCAGTTTTAATTTGTTTATTTGTCATTACATGCTAATGTAATGTAAATTTATTCACTGGAGATGATACTTTTTCCAGAAAATAGTTTGACCTTGGAGGTTTATTTTATAAACACCAGGTGTTGATCTAGATCCTGGCCTTGATTAAAAATTAGTAGCAACCACATAAATAAGTTCTATTTTTATTTTAAAATGATTGGTTGTTGTCGATGTAATGATTAGACTACGTGTTTAAGATGTAAACAATTTTTAATTTTTTTCAATTTCTTAGAGTAAAATGATTGGTTTTCATCAGGGCCATACTGGGTGGACATGATCTTTAACAAGTACTTAATTTCTAGGAGCTTCCAGAACATGATCACATGACCCCTTTTTATGTTTTAAGAGATGATATAACCTCTGTTTTGGAGAGATATTCTCAGTAAAAGTTAGGCTGTTACACTGGAAGTTGTATGTTGTGCTGTTTGGAGTTATTTCAAAGTACTTGGATTGGAGTTATTTCAAATTATTTGGATTCAAAAAGATTAATTCTGTTATTTTTCTGGAAAATGCATGTGCTCATGTGCAATTGTTGAATAAGGACAGCTTTTATAAAAATTTATTCAGCTATAAAAAACCTGAGTGATAATTCTTGTTTCTACAAGGAACTGTAGACTTCAAAACTACAGATTACAGCATCCGTCATCGTTTTCCATCTTGGATTCTTTGTCGAGACTCAATCTTGAAATCGTCAGAACATTTTGTTATTAGAACTTCAAAAATTTTATTTGTGAATTATTCTTGGATTATTTTTGGATTTGATTCTATAAAACCGTAAGTTCATATTATTTCATTTTTACAGAATTTTTCATGGAAAATAAATTATATTTTTTTCAAAGCTTGTTGTTTTCACTCTTTCTTGTGTTACTGTTTATTTGAGCCGAAACATGTGACATAAGATAAGGCTTTGTTTTTCATGACTAGGTAAAAAAAGCTTTTCTGAGACATGCAAGAAGAAACAGAAATATTTTGCACATGTTTACAAAACTGTCCCTCCTTTTGACGAACTATAAAATGTCCAAATCAGGCACTCAAGGTTTTTGCAAAGCCTTAAGAAATTTGCATTCAAACTTGATAAATAACTGTTTTTAACTGAAACTTACACATGCAGACATCATCTTAAATGTATGATGTACATTGAATAAGGTGTAAAATGGCAGACGGGCTTCAATAATCAGTTTTATATAATGTACGAGGGTCAGGTATTATGCAACTGTTATCTGCCTCAACCATGTTTGAGAATAGTCTTTTTGGTTTAAAGGATAAAGAGGGATTTACTTCAAACAGTTCAGTCATTTTCTAAAAGGTATAGGAAAGAAAATGTCAATAAATCCTTATGCAAATCAAAATTAAAGCTGATTCACATAAAAATACAGAGTAGCAAGTTTTATTGTAACGTACCCCTCCAGCGTAGTCATGAAGTGTCTATAGCACAAAATCTGGACTAATTTAATAACAATTCTAAAACTAATTTTTCATTAACTTTACTGAAATGAAAGTAAACCAGATTTCAAAATTCATATTGCTGGTTTAACATATTTAGAGAATTTTCATTGATTAAAAGATACTGTAGGAATGGTTTGGAATTTTGGGAATCTTGAGTCTTATTTCAGTTTTTGTGCCAGAATGGTTTGATGATGTGCAAATCAGTGATCATGAAACAATAAATCATGAGTTTGGGCATGAAATGTCTAATTAGCAAATATACTCATGTACAAGTAGTGTCCCACTGCAAACAACAAAGAAACTGATCTACCATCACATGATGTGCCAGCAGATCAAGGTCAATGTTTTTTTGTTTCCTGATGACTTCTAACAAACTGGCACATTACCTAAAAGCAGATCTGGCTTTGTGCAGTTTGTAGTTGGACAACTTATAAACAAGTACATGTGGTATATATGAGGAATTCTGTATGGTTATTTTTCACTGACTGGATGAAAACTTGCTCTAAAACCCAAGCTTTCTGTCTTCTGATCCCGTAGTCACAAAACAGTTTGGGCAGAAAAACACCGAACTTCTGCATGTATGTTGGATCTTTGGTTTCCATAGAAAAACATGTCTTATTGGTTGTATTGCATTACACACATGCTAAAGTTCAACAATACAGTAGGTTTTTTGCATGTTATTTAATGGGACTTTGAACACATTATTGGCTATATCATGCCAAGGAAATGGAAGCTAAGTGCCATTCCCAAGGACACACAAGGAAAGCCACTCTCAGATGCCTTGGACAGGTACCAAAACCATGACTATTAGATTACAAAACCAGCAATCTAACAAGTGAATTACTGTGGTTCTCTTGAACAATTCTGATAGCCGATTTTTACATTCTTGAGGCAATACCAGTGGAAAAAGACTTCAAGGTCAACCCTAATTAAATTATTATGACTTGGCTTTGATAATAATGGTAGGGTCAAATGTTTAACACAATGACTCCAATGTAGCTCTTAAACTTTATTCAGTTCATTTCAAATACGGACAAATGTGAATAAAAATCAACTGAATTAGTACATATTTGTATTAATGGCTTCATAGCTTCAAAAATACTGAATAAAATCAAATAGGAATCCTCTGTCAATAATTTTCAATCTAGCTTTAAATACTTGCCACAAAAATTTATATGCATATTTTTATTATCATCACATTTCATATCTTGGATGGAATTAATTTATAAATATTCATGCACAGAAAAACACACAATTTTATGTAAAAATCAATATCTATTCACAGGAAATTAATAACCTCAGAAAACAAAAGTTTTATACACAAACAGCAACTGATATTACTAGATTATTTGAATATAGGAAGTGTGTAACTAGTTTCAAACAACTCAACAAGGTTCATTTTGTTTTCATATTATAGTGTAAAAAATACCTGAAAAACCCTCCCATGGGGTCTGAAATACAAAACCTGCTAAAATCTGCACATGCTTTTATCTGTAAAATATACTCTTCCATATGACCTTTAACCCAAAATGAGTGAGTTGCTATTATCTGCAAAAAAATCAGATAACTGAATCCTGTGATTTTAGCTACCTGCAAATAAACAAAAGATATAATCCACTGATGTTAGCTATCTGACAATAATGAAAAATCAGAATCCTGTGATGTTAGCTATCTGACAATAATGAAAGATCAGAATCCTGTGATTTTAGCTAACTATAAAGAATCAAATATCACAATCCCTTGATAATAGCTTCAATAATACACTTGTGACACACCATTTGACAGTCTTCAAACTCAGATCAATATAACAGAAATATAAATCTCATTTTAAAAAAATAGATAAATACATTTTATTTTTTCATAAATATTGATAATCTTGATAGGAAAAAATCTTTGTTCAATTTGATGACATATTCCATGTTTGGAAACAAATTTCCTCATGCAGAAAGTTTTAATCCTATCATTTTTAAAACCTGACTTGTAAATACTTTAATGATTAAAAAAAATCACAGACATATATAAGCTAAGAATATATGATAAATAAAAAGACTTTGAAAATAAATTTTTGGAATTCTTTGATTAAATTATGCATTAAATATGCATAGAAAAAATATACAAGTTCAATGCATCAAGATAAAATAATTTTCACCTAAAAATAAATCACTTTGAGATTTTCAAAATGCATACAAATGTAGGAAAACTTCAACTTCAATCAGCAGTATACACTAAAGTCATATTATACATAAATGCAATACACATTTTGTAAAAAACAAAAATCAATGCTTTTTTCTGAACAATTATGGAATACTGTAATGTATTGGTCAAAATAAAATCATTCTGCACATGCATGTATGATTAACCATCATCATGGACTATGTTACACATGCAATGATGGATGGTTAATCATCATCATGGACTATGTTACACAGGCAAGGATGGATGGTTAATCATTATCATGGACTATGTTACACAGGCAAGGATGGATGGTTAATCATCATCATGGACTATGTTACACATGCAAGGATGGATGGTTAATCATCATCATGGACTATGTTACACAGGCAAGGATGGATGGTTAATCATCATCATGGACTATGTTACACATGCAATGATGGTTAACCATTATCATGGACTATGTTACACATGCAATGATGGTTAACCATCATCATGGACTATGGAGAAAAAAATACAAGGAAGGTTAATCATCACCACAGACTATGTTACACATGAAAGAATGGTTAATCATCACCATAGACTATGTCACATGCAAGAATGGTTAATTATCATCATGGACTATGGTACACATGCAAGGGTGGTTAATCATCACCACAGACTATGTCACATGCAAGAATGGTTAATTATCATCATGGACTATGGTACACGTGCAAGGGTGGTTAATCATCACCACAGACTATGTCACATGCAAGAATGGTTAATTATCATCATGGACTATGGTACACGTGCAAGGGTGGTTAATCATCACCACAGACTATGTCACATGCAAGAATGGTTAATTATCATCATTGACTATGGTACACATGCAAGGGTGGTTAATCATCACCACAGACTATGTCACATGCAAGAATGGTTAATTATTATCATGGACTATGGTACACATGCAAGGGTGGTTAATCATCATCACAGACTATGGTACACATGCAAGGATGGTTAAAGATCATCATGGACTATGGTACACATGCAAGGATGGTTAATCTGTCAGAGCAGCACCCACAACAGTGAGACTTAAAGAGTTTTTAAAACAGATCCATCCATATAAAAGAATGTTTTATCATTCAGAGGTATTCGAATGCACAGCAAACACTCAAGATTAATATTATTCAATCCCTTGATTCTTGAAACATCTGCACTCTAGAATGAAACAGAATTACAACACATCCACCCTTCACATATGTTATTTGGATTATCTCTATATAAATTAAATTTTGCTTGCTGTTAGAAGATCAAGTTAAGAAGATCCCTAAAGTACAAACTTCATTCTAATCCAAGCCACATGAACAGGAAAGTTTTGGATTTTAAGCTTGAGTTGTGTACTCAGAAAGTTTGAAGAATAATACCTATGAACTGCCATTCTGATCTACCAAAATAATACTTTTTCTAAAAGATAAATTAAAGGACAGTCTAAATTCACTATATTCAATTGAAACATTTCAATTAACACATTGGATAAACTCATAAACCATATTGACAGATTTGATTTTAATATATCTAGCTGAAGTCATTTCTACTCTCTTTCATTTGAAGTGATAGTTGGATTATCGCAGACAGATTACTTCCCTTTAAGTGATAGTTGGATAATGGTAGACAGATTACTCCTTTGAAGTGATAGTTGGATAATGGCAGACAGATTACTTCCCTTTAAGTGATAGTTTGATAATGGTAGACAGATTACTCCTTTGAAGTGATAGTTGGATAATGGCAGACAGATTACTTCCTTTGAAGTGATAGTTGGATAATGGCAGACAGATTGCTTCCTTTTAAGTGATAGTTGGATAATGGCAGACAGATTACTTCCTTTGAAGTGATAGGTGGATAATGGCAGACAGATTACTTCCTTTGAAGTGATAGTTGGAAAATGGCTGACAGATTACTTAGTTTGAAGTGATAGTTGGATAATGGCAGACAGATTACTTCCTTTGAAGTGACAGTTGGGTAATGGTGGACAGATTAACATGTTTAGATTGTATTATATGACCCTTATTCATCTGGTTGACACAGAAGAGCAACACCTCTCATAATCCAGAAACTGGGTGGCAAATCAGATGGAAGATCGACAGTTGTTACAAAGTTTGTGGAATGTCCGGTGGATGACAGCGTCCCAGCTCTTTCTGATGTTCTATACAGTGGGCACTCATATACCTGCTTTTTGTCATCCTTTTTATTGTCATTAACTGCATCAGTGCTTGAGGTCTACAAAAATAAAAATTCAAATTAAAAAAATGTATCAGAATTATTACATAAAGTTCTCATATTCAGTTTTATAATCCTCTTATTCTGTGTACCTGTGTATGTAGGAGTAAAAATAACTTAGTAGCATGAACTCAAATAATGATAAATTTGGTAGAATTTGCAAACTCAATGCAGAACTCTACCAAAAACATAGTCATTTTCTAGTCTTGCTTGACATTACAGGTAATGCTCAAATTATGTCAATTCAATTTATGTGTTTTCATTTTAATGCCATTTATAACGAAGAAATAACATTCAATTTTAGCCATTCTGCTCGTTTTTAACAAACTGATGTCATGTGACTTGTGTGAAGCTTATCTGCATGCAATTACATTACTTTCAATTTAGGCCAACTTTGATTTATGCCAAGAACCTCAGGAATGGATCTATAATGTAAATTGAGTGTCATCTACATCAAAAGAGTTAAAAATACCAAAATTCTAGAATATAGGATCATCATTTATGTCTTAAAAGCTGAAGTATACTGTATGACAATGAATTTCTCTTCTACTACACACATATAAAACTTTGTTGGTTTGTTTCCTTCTCGGCATTAAGGACATTTGAGAAGAAAAAAAAAATGAGTATCACTAATGATCTAGGTGTATTAAGAAAATGGATCCTAGTGGAAAAGAAAGAAGTCCTTAATACTTGAGTATACTGTGAATTCCCTATTTTTCATGGGATACCAATTTTTGTCCTTAAAAATCATTAATGTAATGACTTAATGAACAATGGTCCCTCTGTGGATGCAATGAGACCATTTTTCTTAATCAACATATTTAAATTTTCTTGAACATGTCATTTTCACAAAAATTACAAAAGCTGGTACCCTTGAAAAAAATCAAATTTGAACTAATTTAAGATTGTATAATCTGTTGCTAAAGATAGATTCTCATGCACACAGACAAACACACATTTTGAAATTTTTTGCATATATTTACTAATCATACCTTTGTGAGATAATAATCCCACTC
Source organism: Sinohyriopsis cumingii (assembly GCA_028554795.2). Taxonomy (NCBI): domain Eukaryota; kingdom Metazoa; phylum Mollusca; class Bivalvia; order Unionida; family Unionidae; genus Sinohyriopsis; species Sinohyriopsis cumingii. Next base: position 40,558,338 of record CM068825.1, read on the forward strand.
CATAGTTTTTGAAAATTATAAAGCTGTCCTAGGTCTAATCAACAGAGAAAATTTATAAAGCTGTCAACTGGTCTAATCAACAGAGAATTTATACAGCTGTCCTCTTGTCTAACCAACATAGAAAACGTATAAAGCTGTCAACTGGTCTAATCAAGAGAGACAATTTATAAAGCTGTCAACTGGTCTAATCAAGAGAGAAAATTTATAAAGCTTTCCCCTGGTCCAATCAACAGAGAAAATTTATAAAGCTGTCAACTGGTCTAATCAAGAGAGAAAATGGATAAAGCTGTCAATTGGTCTAATCAAGAAAGAAAATTTATAAAGCTTTCCCCTGGTCCAATAGACAGAGAAAATTTATAAAGCTGTCAACTGGTCTAATCAACAGAAAAAATTTATAAAGCGGTCCCCTGGCCTAATCAACAGAGAAAATTTATAACGCTGTACCCTGGTAAAATCAACAGAGAAATATTGGATGTTTTAAGAATATATAAACATTATTAAAACCATCCAATTTACAAATTAATGAAACTTGATGGCCTAAAATAACCACTCATTACTTTGGTAAGAAACCACTTGTGTCTGTAATGTCAAATTGTCAGAATTTACCCAAATCTAGTTAGGTCATGCTGGCAGTGTTGTAGGAACCAAAATATACTTTAGTCATGCTTACTGTGTTGCAGGAACCCAAATCTAGTTTGGTCATGCTTACTGTGTTGCAGGAACCCAAATCTAGTTTGGTCACCCTGACAGTTTTGTAAGTATGCAAATCTAGTTTGGTCAACCTGACAGTGTTGTAAGTATGCAAATCTAGTTTGGGTGCCCTGACAGTGTTGTTAGTATGCAAATCATGTTTGGTCACCCTGACAGTGTTGTAAGTATGCAAATCTAGTTTGGGTGCCCTGACAGTGTTGTAAGTATGCAAATCTAGTTTGGTCACCCTGACAGTTTTGTAAGTATGCAAATCTAGTTTGGTCACCCTGACAGTGTTGTAATTATGCAAATCTAGTTAGGTCACTGTACTAAGTTAAAACTATCACTGCTTTCATATAAAAGATGATGCAATATAAGAATCCATCTGTCTGTGTGTTACTAACCTGGACAGGTTTGAAGTGTACTTGTGGAAGATGAGAAAAGCGACATCCAGGAAGGGAATCAATAAGGGAGTGGGCTTTTGGATCCCACTGGCTTCCATCCAGAAACAGACCAAAGACCAACACACCATCCTCAGGTGGGGTTACATCCTAAATTATAGCATTTCACATGTAAAGTTCTAATGAAAGTACAGGCATACATTTTGTGTGCTGATCTTTCAGCTACTGAAACTTTATATAAATCATATCTTTGTATACTTTTTATTCAAAAATAGACTATATATAACCTGTTTTAAGCATCCACCTCTGAAAACTGCAAAAAATTGCCTTCAAAGACAGGTGGTTGCTTCAAAGAGGTTCACTTCAATAAGAATGCTAAGCAAGAAACCTTACAAATAATTTTCTTTACAAGACTGATTGCTTTAAACAGCTGATCCTTGAATACTGGTTTAACTATACTAAACTAATGATGTGTTTTTAATGTTCTTTTCAAACTAAACAGTATAATTAAGTTTAGCACAATTTTATTGTGATATACCTAGTGAAATGGTTAATTGTTTAGGAGCTGTAATGCAGAAATCACATGAGGACAGAACTGAAAAGAAACTAAATTTATCACATATGACATATACACTGATAGCATAACTATCAGTTTCATTAAATTGAATCTCGTACCGCTCTGAAAGTAAAATTACATCGCTGGTGAAAATGGATCAAAGATATGCATAATTTAAACATAACAAGCTGAGAAAAGTAGTACTAATTATGACAAAACAAGCTGACTTTGAAAGTAGTGTAAATTATGAAACAAGCTGACTCACTCTGAAAGCTGTCTGTCTAATAGACGTCTTAAACTTAAGGTCACTAAGGTGATCTACAGTGTCATCAGGACTGCTGATCACATGGAAGTCAAAGTGCAAAGAATCAACTGGTATTTCTGCTTTTCGTGCATGGTTCTGTAAGACACCTGTTAGGAAACCTACAATGAAGAAATAATTAAACTGAATGATACCGGGTTTTTTTTCCAATGTGTGATGTGACCTGTTTGGAACCATAAAGAAAAGTTTTGGCAAACAAATGGCATGTTAGTCTACCATAAAATATGACTTTACTGGAAAATCACAAATGTTTGGTATATAATTGCTTGTTATAAGTATAACTAATTCATCCCAGGAGGTTCTTTTCATTTTCATCTGAAATGGGTGTAAGAAATGCATTTTTGAGGTTGGTTCTGAATGCATCCATATGCATCTGCTTCCAAGAGAATTTCGTTTAGGTGAATAAAACATCTTATTTCAATTGGTTATTTAGCATGTGCATATACAGGAGGGTAAAAAGTGGACTTTGTTTCTTTGTATGTTTCATTTTGCATAATGGACCCATGATTTTCACATCCTGGCTACTTTTTACTCCAAATCTCAAACAAATCCCACTTTTTCAAAGGTTTACCTGTCTGTGTACAATCTGGACTGGTCTACTTTAGATGTCTGGCCAAAAAGTCTAAAATCTGGACACAAACTCCAGTTCAGAAACTGATAATTTTTGGCCTAAACAAATTGGGTCTCAATCTTTAAGTTTTTCCCACTGTACATTTTAATGCAAGTACAAAGTCTACATTATTTGATATCACAGTAGAGCTACATCTGTCCACATTTCTGTAATACTTTGGTGTATCATAAATGAAACTGACATTATAGTTGGTGTATCATAAATGAAAGTGACATTATAGAGGTTGGAAGTAGGGTATAGCCTCACGATGCACAAATTGACAGATGGGGTTAATGAATTGATACCATTTTTCAATGCATATATGGCAGCCAGTATATTTGGTGGAGGAAGAACCTGGGAAAATTCTAGGAAGACCCACTGATCCACAGGATGCTACTGGAAAGCTTTCTCACATCCCACATTGGCATAGCAAGAGATATGAACCCACCATACATGACTTGAACACACATGGACAGAATGAACAATTGATATTAGTTTACAATACAATCTGACTTGATTGGAAAACCATAAAGGTGTGGTAAATAATTTGTAATACAGGTTTACCATTCAATATGACCTAACTGGAAGCCTACAAGTAGTAGACAGCATAATTACAAATTAATAATATATGGCATGTTTGATGTGCTCCAAAAAGTATATCTCTTATCTATTATTGATTTTTACTGGTAAATATTCCAAATTTTAATAAAGTGATTTAGAAAAATGCTGGGAGATATTTAGAGCATGGTTTGAGTCACTTTTTCCTCCTCCTCAAAGTGTAACAACTACTGAAAACAAAGAAATATTACCATTTCAAGCCAACTAAACCATCCACTTTTCAAAATCAAATCCTGTAATAAAACAATTATGAAACTGTACATCAATAAATTGTCCAAAACAAAACATATATTCAAAGGAAAAAAATCTTATTAACCTTGAGGGAAAAAGAAGCCAGAAAGCCAGAAACTGTAGGGCTGACTTCGTAGTGTCTCTTTAGTTTCTTCCTCTGGAGCTGTCCCCCCTTTCTGGGCCTGGACAGGTTTCATCAGCTTCTCCACATTGTTGATGATAAGCTCCGCCCATAGGGAGAAGAAGTCCACCCTCATACACAGGTCTGTAATCCAGGAAGCAAGAGGTTTACGGGACTCGTATGCAGCATTCTGAAATAAATGGTTGTTATAAAATAAAGCAAAGAGATAGTGTAAATTTTATACAAAATTTAGACTTTGTTGCAAGGTAATTTCTAAAGTGCAATATATGGTAAACTCCACCTATAAAGATATTACATACAATAACATACTGGTTATTACCATCATTATTTGAATCACCTGGACATTACTGTATCCAGTGTTTACTGCATTTATATATCAATGTACACAGCATGTACTACATTTTCTATAGCACTTGGTTACCCAGGATGTACTGCTTTTATATAGCCCTTAGGTATCACTATATTCAGTGTGTACTGCATTTTATATAGCCTTTGGTTAGCATTGTATAAAGAGTTCACTGCATTTTACACAGTCCTTGGGTATCATTGTATTTAGAGTACATGGCATTTTCTACAGCCCTTGGGTATCACTGTATCTAGCGTACAACACATTTTACATAGACCTTGGGTATCACTTATCAAGAGTACATGGCATTTTATATAGCCCTTGGGTATCACTGTATCTACAGTACACTGCATTTTATGTAGCCCATGGATATCACTATCCAGACCAAACAGCATTTTATATAGCCCTTGTAGAAACAAACATTTGGCAACAACCATCAATTGTGTTCACATTCAGTTGTTCACGCAGGCCGCTAGTCTTTATCCATCAATTTCATCTAAGTTTTGTGAAAGGAATAAAACTAACTCCTCCAATTAGATGATCTGGATATTAAACATCAGGATTACTATGGTATGCTGCCATTGACAGGTTTTCCCCATTATCAATCCAAAAACTGATGAAGTATTGCAAAAAATTTAAAGATTTATATTAACTTATTCTTGATTGACACAATCAGCTTTTGGAGGAAAATGGTAGATGTAAGAAGTGCCTGTAGGTGTATCTAATTTCGCTCACTGAATAGTTAATTTATTAGCATATCAAGTGGTCATCAGTCAGATACTAGTGTGATCATAGGATATCATCAGGTTTGTCTTGGAACCTATTTGCTAAATACTGGTATGATCATACTGAGATCATCAGATCTGACTTGGAATTTATTGCTGGTGTGATCATACTGACATCATCAGATTCGACTTGGAATTTATTGCTGGTGTGATCATACTGACATCATTAGATTCGACTTGGAATTTATTGCTGGTGTGATCATACTGACATCATCAGATTCGACTTGGAATTTATTGCTGGTGTGATAATGAGATCATCAGATAATAATAATAATAATAATGAGGACTTTGTATAGCATCTAATTTTTAGAAGCTCTAAGTGCTTTACAACATTAGACAACACCTATAACATAAAAAACCCATACATAATGATATTATTATAACAACAAAAAACACCATGAAATTAAAAAACATAAAAAAACATGCTGAGAATATTTAAGGTACGAAACATTATTAGGTCTTTAAGTTTGTTCTTGCAGTCCAAATAAGTGAGTTTTGAGAGCACTCTTGAATGTGATCACTGTGTCTTTGTGTCTATGTTCAGTGGGCAATTTATTCCACGTTGCTGGGCCCTGGTATGCAAAAGAACGCTGTCCATATGACTTTGTTTTCATAGTGGGAATCATGAATATACGATTGTCAGAAGAGGAGCATAAGTATCTTGCTGGTGTCTACACATGGGTGAGGTCAGATAGGTATGTTAGACTAGAGTCCATCAGTGAAACGTAGCACAGAGAACAAATTTTGTGTTTGATTCTGGATTGAATGGATAGCCAGTGTAGGGTACAGAGCAGTGTGGAGGTGTGTTCTGATCGTGGTACTCTAAGTATGATCCGAGCAGCTGTGTTTTTAAGTTTTTGAAGTTTTTGGAGTAGATATAGAGATGAACCAGACAGAATTGAGTTACAATAGTCCAGTCTTGAAAGTACTAATGAACATACAAGTGTTTTAGTGGTATCAACTGAAAGATATTTGCAAATGGAGCTGATATGTCTCAGCTCAAGATATGCAGCCTTGCATATGTTCATGACATGTTGGTGCAATGTGAGAGTACTGTCCAGAGTAACACCTAGGTTTCGTACTGATTGTGCGAATTTAATGTTGGTGTTGCTGATATTTATTGTTTGAGGTAAAGGATGTGAATGAGAAAGTCTTTGTGTTGTGATCAGAATGGCCTCAGTTTTATCATCATTCATCTGCAGCTTGTTACATGTCATCCATGATTTCACATCAGAAATGCACCTCTCTACACCTTGGATGGCAGCATCAACTTCAGTTGGGTGGCTAGATTTGTATATTTGGGTGTCATCAGCGTACAATTGGTGAGACACTGGATGATGATCTATGACACTTGAGAGTGGTTGAGTGTATAGAATGAACAGAACAGGTCCAAGAACAGACCCCTGTGGAACACCACAACATATATTAACTGGGCTGGAGTGTATTTCATTTGCAGACACAATTTGTGTCCTGTTGACCAAGTAGGACTTGAACCACAGTAAGGCTGTATCATGAATGACAAATACATGCTGGAGACGGTGAAGTAATATATCATGGTCTATTGTGTCAAATGCTGCAGACAAATCAAGGAGGGTGAGGACTGTAATCTTTCCACTATCCAAAGCAGAGAGAATGTCATTAACTACTTTTAGAAGAGTAGTTTCAGTACAGTGGCAAAAGCGATATGCAGATTGTACATATCTGACTTGGAATTTATTGCTGGTGTGATCATACTGACATCATCAGATTTGACTTGGAATTTATTGCAGGTGTGATTATACTGACACCATCAGATTTGCTATGGAATCTAATGGTAATTACTGGAGTAATCATACTGACATCAGGTTTTACTTGAAATCTATCGCTAATTACTGGTGTTATCAAACTGACATCATTAGAATGGACATGGAATCTATTGCTAATTACTAGTGTAGACATACTGACATCATCAGAATTGACATGAAATCTATTGCTAATTACTGGTGTGATCAAATAGAATTTGTCAACTTTGACATGGATTTTATTACTAATTACTGGCATGATCATAGTGACATCATGATTGACTTGGAACTTATGTTGCAAATGGTCCGATGGCCATCAGTCAACTACTAGTATGATCATAATGACATAATCCAACTGGATATGGAATCTATTGCTAATTACTAGTATGATCATAATGACATCATCATATTTGACATGGAATCTATTAGTAACTACTGGTGTAATCATTCTGGTAATTATTGGTGTGATCATACTGAAATCATCAGAATTGACATGGAATATATTGGTAATTACTGGTGTGATAATACTAACATCAACTGAATGAACTTGGAATCTACTGCTTGGAATTGTGCTATTATCATCAGAATTGACATGGAATCTAATTACAGGTGTGATCATACTGACATCAACTGATTGAACATGGAATCTAATGCTTGAAATTGTGCTAACGTCATCAGAATTGACAAGGAATCTAATTACAGGTGTGATCATTCTGACATCAACTGACTGAACACGGAATCTAATGCTTGAAATTGTGCTAACATCATCAGAATTGACATGGAATCTAATTACAGGTGTGATCATACTAACATCAACTGACTGAACACGGAATCTAATGCTTGAAATTGTGCTAACATCATCAGAATTGACATGGAATCTAATTACAGGTGTGATCATATTGACATCAACTGACTGAACATGGAATCTAATGCTTGAAATTGTGCTAACATCATCAGAATTGACATGGAATCTAATTACAGGTGTAATCATACTGACATCAACTGAATGAACTTGGAATCTAATGCTTCGAATTGTGCTAACATCATCAGAATTGACATGGAATCTAATTACAGGTGTGATCATACTGACATCAACTGATTGAACACAGAATCTAATGCTTGGAATTGTGCTAACATCATCAGAATTGACATGGAATCTAATTACAGGTGTGATCATACTGACATCAACTGACTGAACATGGAATCTAATGCTTGAAATTGTGCTAACATCATCAGAATAGACATGGAATCTAATTACAGGTGTGATCATACTGACATCAACTGACTGAACATGGAATCTAATGCTTGAAATTGTGCTAACATCATCAGAATTGACATGGAATCTAATTACAGGTGTAATCATACTGACATCAACTGAATGAACTTGGAATCTAATGCTTCGAATTGTGCTAACATCATCAGAATTGACATGGAATCTAATTACAGGTGTGATCATACTGACATCAACTGATTGAACACAGAATCTAATGCTTGGAATTGTGCTAACATCATCAGAAGTGACATGGAATCTAATTACAGGTGTGATCATACTGACATCAACTGACTGAACATGGAATCTAATGCTTGAAATTGTGCTAACATCATCAGAATAGACATGGAATCTAATTACAGGTGTGATCATACTGACATCAACTGACTGAACATGGAATCTAATGCTTGAAATTGTGCTAACATCATCAGAATTGACATGGAATCTAATTACAGGTGTGATCATACTGACATCAACTGACTGAACATGGAATCTAATGCTTGAAATTGTGCTAACATCATCAGAATTGACATGGAATCTAATTACAGGTGTGATCATACTGATATCAACTGAATGAACTTGGAATTTAATGCTTGGAATTGTGCTAACATCATCAGAATTGACATGGAATCTATTGGTAATTACTGGTGTGATCATACTGACATCAACTGACTGAACTTGGAATCTAATGCTTGGAATTGTGCTAACATCATCAGAATTGACATGGAATCTATTGGTAATTACTAGTGTGATCATACTGATATCAGAATTGACATGGGATCTATTGGTAATTACTGGCATGATCTTGCTGACATCATCAGAATTGACATGGAATCTACTGCTAATTACTAGTGTGATCATACTGATATCATCAGAATTGACATGGAATCTATTGGTAATTACTAGTGTGATCATACTGATATCATCAGAATTGACATGGAATCTATTGGCAATTACTGGCATGATCATACTGATATCATCAGATTTGATATGGAATCTACTGCTAATCATTGTGTCATCATACTAACATCTTTTCTTGCTTATTCAGCTTAACATCTTACAAGAATTAGTTAAGATATTTTTGATCTGAAGAAAATAATACCCTAAATTGTGAGAAAAATCAGACACTAACTTGTGAAGAAAATTTCTTAAGAATCTTTAATAACTTATACCAGATTAATACATGACATTTAAAATATGGCTGCCAAAAAGGGGATAAATATACTCAGGACAGAAAAACATCTTCAAAGTTTTAAATGCTGTAGATATTCACAGGTCATAACTTAGGTACCTTCCATCTCTGTGGGACCTTCTGTTCCAGTAGGGCATTGTAGGCTTCCTCCAGTGTCTCTGACATGATTACCTCTCCTTTGATGGCCAGGATCAGTGAGCGTAGAGATGGCTTGATTAGGTGTAGCAGATTGTTAAATCTATCAATCTCCTGACGGAGCACTGTGATTAGTGCAGAGTTACCCAACACAGTATCCACAGCTGAATGCATCACTAAATATGAAGAAACAAAAGTTATTTGTACAGACATAGAACTATGGCCCTCCCCTCTTTGGTTTTCACTAAAACTACAGTGGGTTTGCTCTGTACAAAATCAAAAACAGTTTCAACACATCTACATACAATCATGTTATCCAATTATGCTGACTGCTCCCATGGCCTAAGTGGTTAGAGCATCTGCACCGGATGTGGGAGGTCATGGGTTCTAACTTGCCCAAGTCATGCCAAAGACTCATAAAAATTGTACTAACAGCTGTCTCACTAGCTCAGCATTGAGAGGTTAGTATTAGGACTGGTTGGCCTGGTGTCAGGATAATGTGACAGGGTGGGACATGATGCTACATGTATGCAGCATGATGTCTCAGAGCTAGAAATCACTATAAACTGCCACACTGCATACATCACAGTGATATGACTTAAAATGTTCCAAAGCTATGTTCAAAATTAAAATCACACACACACACAATGCATGTGTTACAGAGTATTGTTTTTTTTTTTAAAAGCAGATGAATGAAAAAGTGATTAAAAGAATTACTACAGCGCCTCCACATCCTGAAACAGGGCTCTAATAAAATCATTGTTACAGACAGACAGATGAAAAGAGTTACTACTAGAATTAGTAATGGGCACCAACATCCTGATGCAGGACTCTAATAAAATCATTGTTACAGACAGACAGATGAAAAGAGTTACTACTATTTTTAGTATTGGGCACCAACATCCTGATGCAGGGCTCTAATAAAATAATTGTTACAGACAGACAGATGAAAAGAGTGGCTACTATTTTCAGTATTGGGCACCAACATCCTGATGCGGGGCTCTAATAAAATCATTGTTACAGACAGACAGATAAAAGGAGTGGCTACTATTTTTAGTACTGGGCACCAACATCCTGATGCAGGGCTCTAATAAAATCATTGTTACAGACAGACAGATAAAAAGAGTGGCTACTATTTTCAGTATTGGGCACCAACATCCTGATGCGGGGCTCTAATAAAATCATTGTTACAGACAGACAGATAAAAGGAGTGGCTACTATTTTTAGTACTGGGCACCAACATCCTGATGCAGGGCTCTAATAAAATCATTGTTACAGACAGACAGATAAAAAGAGTGGCTACTATTTTTAGTACTGGGCACCAACATCCTGATGCAGGGCTCTAATAAAATCATTGTTACAGACAGACAGATAAAAAGAGTGGCTACTATTTTTAGTACTGGGCACCAACATCCTGATGCAGGGCTCTAATAAAATCATTGTTACAGACAGACAGATAAAAAGAGTGGCTACTATTTTTAGTACTGGGCACCAACATCCTGATGCAGGGCTCTAATAAAATCATTGTTACAGACAGACAGATAAAAAGAGTGGCTACTATTTTTAGTACTGGGCACCAACATCCTGATGCAGGGCTCTAATAAAATCATTGTTACAGACAGACAGATAAAAAGAGTGGCTACTATTTTTAGTACTGGGCACCAACATCCTGATGCAGGGCTCTAATAAAATCATTGTTACAGACAGACAGATAAAAAGAGTGGCTACTATTTTTAGTACTGGGCACAAACATCCTGATGCAGGGCTCTAATAAAATTATTGCCATTGACAAGTGGGTGGATGAAATGGGTGACTACCAAAGTTACTATAGAACTCCCACATCTTGATGGAGGGTTCTTATCCTTACCAAAGACAGATGGAAATGTGAAAAAAGTGATTACTTCATTTACAATGAGGCTCCATATCTCAATGCAGGGTTCTAATAAAATCACCAAATGCAGAGAGATGGTCAGATGGAAAGAGTGACTACCAAAAATTAATCTATCATCCAAACATATAAATGCAGGGCTCTAATAACTTAAATAACCAATGCAGACAGATGGAAAGAATGACGACCAAAATTTACTATAGGTCTCCACATCTCAATGCAGGGCTCTAATAAAATCAAAGTAGACAGATGGACAGATGAAAAGAGTAACTACTGTAATTGCCATATGGTCCCCACATCTCAATACTTGGGCTCTAATCAAATCAATGCCACAGACAGATGAAAAGAGTCATAACTATTATTACTTATGAGCCCCAACATCTTGATGCAGGGCTTTAATAAAATTACTGCCACTGATGTATGGACGGAAAGTTTGATTAGTACAATTACTATAGGGCCCTCACATCTCAATGCAGGGCTCTAATAAAATCACTGCCACTGATGTATGGATGGAAAGTGTGATTACTTCAATTACTATAGGGCACTCACATCTCGATGCAGGGCTCTAATAAAATCACTGCCACTGATGTATGGATGGAATGTGTGTTTAGTACAATTACTATAGGGCCCTCACATCTCGATGCAGGGCTCTAATAAAATCACTGCCACTGATGTATGGACAGAAAGTGTGATTAGAACAATTACTATAGGGCCCTCACATCTTGATGCAGGGCTCTAATAAAATCACTGCCACTGATGTACGGATGGAAAGTGTGATTACTTCAATTACTATAGGGCACTCACATCTCGATGCAGGGCTCTAATAAAATCACTGCCACTGATGTATGGATGGAATGTGTGTTTAGTACAATTACTATTGGGCCCTCACATCTCGATGCAGGGCTCTAATAAAATCACTGCCACTGATGTATGGACAGAAAGTGTGATTAGAACAATTACTATAGGGCCCTCACATCTTGATGCAGGGCTCTAATAAAATCACTGCCACTGATGTACGGATGGAAAGTGTGATTACTTCAATTACTATAGGGCACTCACATCTCGATGCAGGGCTCTAATAAAATCACTGCCACTGATGTATGGATGGAATGTGTGATTAGTACAATTACCATAGGGCCCTCACATCTCGATGCAGGGCTCTAATAAAATCACTGCCACTGATGTATGGACAGAAAGTGTGATTAGAACAATTACTATAGGGCCCTCACATCTTGATGCAGGGCTCTAATAAAATCACTGCCACTGATGTATGGATGGAATGTGTGATTAGTACAATTACTATAGGGCCCTCACATCTTGATGCAGGGCTCTAATAAAATCACTGATACTGATGTATGGACAGAGAGTGTGATTAGTACAATTACTATAGGGCCCTCATAGACAGATGAACATCTGAAAGAGTAATTATGATGATTACTATAAAGTCCCCACATTGTGATGCAAGGTTGCAAAACAATCATTGTCACAGCTCAATGGATGGAAAAAATTATATCTACAATTAATGCATGGTCCCCACATCTCAGTGCAGGGCTCCAATAAAATCATTGTCACAGATAAATGAATGGGAGAAATGATATCTACAATTACTGCATGGTCCCCACATCTCAGTGCAGGGCTCCAATAAAATCATTGTCACATATAAATGGTTGGAAAGAATGATGTCTACAATTACTGCATGGTCCCCACATCTTGATGCAGGGCTCCAATAAAATCATTACTATAGACAGACAGAGACAAGTAAATTTTAAATGGTTTTGTTAATAGTACCTAAAAAGAGTGCATAAAATAATTTGTTTAAAAATCGATTTGATTGGATTTGAGATTTTATAATCAAATCACATAAAATTCCAAAGGTTTTTTTCTTCATTTTTGTTAAAGGTATTTTAAATAACACAAACTGCCAGACAAGGAATTTTAATAACTCTTAAGGAACAAAATCAAATCAAACACTGAAAGGAATAAAGAACATGCAAACAAATTCTCAATAAGAAAGTAGCATGGTATTTTCATGTTGAGCCAAAAGAGCATGCTAAGGTGACCCATTTATTATTGCCAATGAAGAAAAAATTACAACTGCAATTAAAGAAACAAGTTCTCAATAACTCAATCATACCTTTTTTTGCTGGTGCTGTATCAATGAAAATAAAATTATATTATGCTAAAGCAAACTATTCTCAAGGCTGTATGATGATATATAGCAAGCTATTCGCAAGACTGTGTGATAATATACAGCAAGCTATTCACAAGACTGTGTGATAATATACAGCAAGCTATTCTCAAGGCTGTACGATAATATACAGCAAGCTATTCTCAAGGCTGTGTGATAATATACAGCAACCTATTCACAAGACTGTATGATAATATACAGCAAGCTATTCTCAAGGCTGTGTGATAATAAACAGCAACCTATTCTCAAGGCTGTATGATAATATATAACAAGCTATTCGCAAGACTGTGTGATAATATACAGCAAGCTATTCACAAGACTGTGTGATAATATACAGCAAGCTATTCTCAAGGCTGTTTGATAATATACAGCAAGCTATGCGCAAGACTGTGTGATAATATACAGCAAGCTATTATCAGGGCTGTATGATAATATACAGCAAGCTATTATCAAGGCTGTATGATAATATACAGCAAGCTATTCACAAGACTGTATGATAATATACAGCAAGCTATTCTCAAGGCTGTGTGATAATATACAGCAACCTATTCTCAAGGCTGTATGATAATATACAGCAAGCTATTCACAAGAATGTGTGATAATATACAGCAACCTATTCCCAAGGCTGTATAATATACAGTAAGCAATTCTCAAGGCTGTATGATAATATACAGCAAGCTATTCACAAGACTGTGTGATAATATACAGCAAGCTATTCTCATGGCTGCATGATAATATACAGCAAGCTATTCTCAAGGCTGTATGATAATATACAGCAAGCTATTATCAAGGCTGTGTGATAATATACAGCAAGCTATTCTCAAGGCTGTGTGATAATATACAGCAAGCTATTCACAAGACTGTATGATAATATACAGCAAGCTATTCTCAAGACTGAATGATAATATACAGCAAGCTATTCTCAAGGCTGTGTGATAATATACAGCAAGCTATTCACAAGACTGTATGATAATATACAGCAAGCTATTCTCAAGGCTGTGTGATAATATACAGCAACCTATTCTCAAGGCTGTATGATAATATATAACAAGCTATTCGCAAGACTGTGTGATAATATACAGCAAGCTATTCACAAGACTGTGATAATATACAGCAAGCTATTATCAAGGCTGTATGATAATATACAGCAAGCTATTATCAAGGCTGTATGATAATATACAGCAAGCTATTCACAAGACTGTATGATAATATACAGCAAGCTATTCTCAAGGCTGTGTGATAATATACAGCAACCTATTCTCAAGGTTGTATGATAATATACATCAAGCTATTCACAAGAATGTGTGATAATATACAGCAACCTATTCTCAAGGCTGTATAATATACAGCAAGCAATTCTCAAGGCTGTATGATAATATACAACAAGCTATTCACAAGACTGTGTGATAATATACAGCAAACTATTCTCAAGGCTGCATGATAATATACAGCAAGCTATTCTCAAGGCTGTATGATAATATACAGCAAGCTATTCACAAGACTGTGTGATAATATACAGCAACCTATTCTCAAGGCTGTATGATAATATACACCAAGCTATTCTCAAGGCTGTATGATAATATACAGCAAGCTATTCACAAGACTGTGTGATAATATACAGCAAGCTATTCTCAAGACCAAATGATAATATACAGCAAGCTATTCTCAAGACCAAATGATAATATACAGCAAGCTATTCTCAAGACCAAATGATAATATACAGCAAGCTATTCTCAAGACCAAATGATAATATACAGCAAGCTATTCTCAAGACTGTGTGATAATATACAGCCAGATATTCTCAAGACATTTTGATAATATACAGCAAGCTATTCTTATATTATATAGCAAGCTAATCTCAAGGCTGTGTGATAATATACAGCAAGCTAATCTCAAGGCTATATGATACAGCAACCTGTTCTCAAGGTTGTATGATAAGATATTGCTAAGACAGTTACATGTAAGTGTGCTTTTGAATTTGTTAACATGTAGGATATTGAAATACATTCCCTTGATATGCACATAACAACTACTGCCTGCAGTAACAATTAAGTAGTCCTTTACATGCACATAACTACTGCCTGCAGTAACAATTAAGTAGTCTTTTATATACACACCACAACTACTGCCTGCAGTAACAATTAAGTAGTCTTTTATATACACACAACTACTGCCTGCAGGAACAATTAAGTAGTCTTTTATATACACACAACTACTGCCTGCAGTAACAATTAAGTAGTCTTTTATATGCACACAACAACTACTGCCTGCAGTAACAATTAAGTAGTCTTTTATATACACACAACAACTACTGCCTGCAACAACAATTATGAGTTGTCATTTATATTCACACAACAACTACTTTTGACAAAGTCAATGAATCATTAAATACAGGTCAAAGAGACCTTTTTTTAAAGCAACAATGGAATATTATCAACGTGCATTCAATAACCAAATTTCTTGATTCCTGGCAGGAAATTTGGGATACAGCATGCCAAAATCGTGTGTGGTCATGAATTACGTGCAAAAACACCATGTAGGTTTGGACCATATGACTTCAAATGAGCATGACAAAAGTATATATTGTAATTAATTTTAACTGACAGTAATATCCAGATTACAGTATTGTATTTACAATTGGTAAAAACATTTAATCAACTGCCACTGAAACATACAATTTAATCTTTCTTAACCTATTAAACTTTATTAAAAAATGACAAAGTCAACAAAATTTCAAATTCATTTTGCAACAACCCCCTTTAAATGTATACAGAGCTCATGCACATGTGTCTTCACACCATAGTGTTCATCTATCTATACAAGCCATGGTGGTCACTGATGTTACTCAGGACTAACCTCAGCTTTATACCTGCCTGTCTAACAGCTTAATTTAGAGCTAAATGTCAATCTTCTTGATCCAGTCTATGGGATTTTGATTGTGAACAAAATTAATTCATTAATAAAATTAGTTTTTTTCCCCAGTATGACCTTTGAATTGTCTAGATCAACATCCATGCTGAAGTGCAGCAGCCCCATTAAGAGTACCATGGACATAGACAATATAGCCACTCATCCATAACAGATTCTCATACTGACATAGTGTTATCACTGAAAGACTTTTGTAATGTCAAGATGGCCTGAACTAAAGCTGGTGCACAAACAGACATCGAATAAGTCCACCACAGTGCCATCTTTGAAATTCTGTTATTGGTACACCTCCTTAATGGATGGTCATACTTACATGGAGTTTTCACTTAAAGACTTCTCATAATATGATGTTTATCCTAAATGAAAATTGCACTGATCAGACCACTGATGTAGTCACAATGGAAGCCATCTTGTTATTGCTACTTCTCCTAAACAGATGGTCATAGTGAGATTGTGTCTTCTTAAATATTTAGCTGGTCCTAAAATAACAATTGTATCCATCAGCTCTACAACAAAGTTGTAACCATGGTGACCACCTTGAAATTTTGTTATAGCTACTTTTCCTGAACATGTCATCACTGAGATTATGGTCTTTCCACAAAAAGCCTTACAGTTTTAGTTGGTACTAAATCATGCTGATGAGACCTCCAAAATGATGGCTAGAGTTACCATCTTGAAAATTGTCACTAATCCATATGAATGTATGGCTGTATTGACTTTTCAATAAAACATTTCTCACAAGATGTAGCTGGCCCTAAATGAAAATGATGCTGATGTGACCTCCCAGAGTGTGAAAAATTTTCTTACAATTATTTCTCCTGAATGGATGGCCACAGTGACATGCTTGTTGTAAAACTAAAATAAATTTTAAAAAATGCTCTTTCTTGCAATATATATATATTTTTACAATAAAATGATGCTGATTCAACAACCACAATGGCTGGCTTGACAGCCATCCTGAATATCTAATATAAGGCTACTTCCCATGAGCAGATAGTTGGATTAACATGGGGCTTTCACTATAAAAATATGTAACAGTGTCGGAATGAAAATAATGCTCATCTGACCTCCAATATGGCACCATAACGGTCATCCTGAAAATCACATGATCACTGCTCCTCATGTACAAATGGTTGAATTAATATGGGTATTTTTCATATTCTAAAACACTTCTTGCAACATGCAATTGGTTTTGAATTAAAGTATTTCAGATCTGACCACTAATAATACCACTTTTATGAAGGATTTGAAAACCAGATCTAACTGACCTTGCAGTGTACATATACAAATGAATTATGACCAGACTTTGCATTTAAACTCTCTAGTGAGCATGGTAGCACAAACATGTATGAATAAATTTTCATCAAACCCAGTTTGTAGATATTTCTAAAGAATACCTTAAACGGTGCTTGTTCAATAACTTGGCTTTTTTTCCACACAATAAATTCAGTCAAACATAACAGATTAGTTATCCTGACGCTTTCAGAGAAAATTAATTTTAATGATCTTCAGATTCAAAGTCAAGGTCATTGAATGAAATTCATTGCACACCTGCAGACAACTTATAACAATGTTAACTTGAACAAGTTTTAGTACAGAAAGAAACCTTACTGCATAACTATTCAAGTTTTTTTGTTTTGTACCTTACAAATCCTGCTACTGTTTGTAAAGTGTAACCAAGTGTAGCCAACTAAAGAAGCATAGACCCAGATCTGCCATCACAAATATGCTGCCAGATTAGTAATATTACATATAGAACAAACAGTGTAGACATCCATCAGCCAATTCACCATGCATTAGAAGATTTTAGTTCTATATAACTTGTACCTGGTCACATGTTATAAAAAAACACCATGCATTAGAAGATCTCAGTTCTTTACAGTATGTACCTGGTCACATGTTATATAAACAAAACTTGATACTCACATCTTTCTTTCTCCTTGTCCTTTATCTGAGGGAGGTCCCTCATGAGGATAGATTTAAGTGACAGTGGAGGCATTTGTGTCTGCCAGTTACGAGGGGTATCAACTGGTTGGGTCATTTCCTCCACTGTGTCTGGAAGCTTGTTCAGAATGTCTGTTGCTATGTCCGCTACAATATCATCACTGCTCTTCTCCGATCTGCAGATCACAAATAGAAACAAATTGTTTAAATAAATCATTCATTTATTATCATCTATAAACAAATTTGTGATCTATATGAATTCAATAAGCCCAGGCTGAAATCTGCTGCAGTTAAACAGACCATAACATCATCCTAAAACAGATGATATCAATATTCTAAGACAGATCATAACATCATCCTAAGACAGATGATATCAATATTCTAAGACAGATCATAACATCATCTTAAGACAGATGATATCAATATTCTAAGACAGATCATAACATCATCCTATGACAGATGATATCAATATTCTAAGACAGATCATAACATCATCCTATGACAGATGATATCAATATTCTAAGACAGATCATAACATCATCATATTACAGATGATATCAATATTCTAAGACAGATTATAACATCATCCTAAGACAGATGATATAAATATTCTAAGACAGATCATAACATCATCCTAAGACAGATGATATCAATATTCTAAGACAGATCATAACATCATCCTAAGACAGATGATATCAATATTCTAAGACAGATCATAACATCATCCTAAGACAGATGATATCAATATTCTAAGACAGATTATAAGATCTCCTATGAGCCAAGTTTTTAGTCTTTGTTAGCTTTATCATCATTTTAAACACATTACTGGCTGTATCGTGCCAAGGAAATGGGAGCTAAGAGCCTTTCCCAAAGGAACTGGGTAGGTATTGAACCTTGACACAATTTGGATTACATGTCCAATGCTCTACCAGCTGATCTTCCATGGCTCTGTGTAAAAATGTAAACAGTCATATGTATTAGTATGGAATAAGGAACAAGAGTCCCTTGAAGAGACTGACACTTTATTGGGTGAAAAGGATTTGCAGAAATTTAAGACAATACCATTTCTTCCTTTTAATTGATGAGTATTTAAATCATCTCAGATATTTTTCAGCAATAACAAATTTTTCAAAATTAGCTGATGTGAAGGACATTATAATTTTCAGATTGGCATGAATTCCACTTAGGACAGAGTAGTCACCATTAGAAGTTTTTTGGTCAAAACCCCATGTCACGATAACCATCCATTCTGAGGGAGGAATAGCTAAAACTAAACATTTGAGATTGACATCAGATCAGCAACATTTTATTTTAAGATCAACAAAACATTATAAAAAGTCTTTTAGTGGAAGCCAAACAATGATATGACCATTCATTTAGAAGTCCTGATAAAAAGATTTCAAGTGGCCACTGTGACAGCCATATTAGAACATATGAAAACCCCACATCAATATCAATTTTTGTTTAGGAGTTGCAATAAGATGCTCAAGATGGCTGCTGTGGCAGCCATACTGGACTTCAGATCAGCACCAACTTTATTTACAACTAAGTAGACATCATAAGAAATCTTTTAGTGAAACCCCATATTAATATTACCATCCACATCAGAGGAGTTGCAATAACACGATTTTCAAGTTGGTCACTGTATTGGCCATAGTGGATCCCAGATAATACACCATTTTCATTTAAAACTACCCAGACATCATAAGAAGTCTTTCTGAAAACATCATGCAGATATCACCATCCAATCAGAAGTGATAACAAGATTTCAAGACAGCTGTCATGGTGACAATACTGGATCAAACTGGCACCTTTCTTTTTTGTTTCTGACAAACTAGACATCATAAAAAGGCTTTTAATGAAAATGCCATGCTGATATGAGTATCAATAACAAGATTATTCAAGATGGTCACTATGGCAGCCATGCTGGATGTAGTAACAGCATCATTCTCATTACAAACCAACATGACCATGGGATGAATGTGTAAGTAAAATTTCACGGTAATCCACCAGGTAGTTTGAGAGGAGTAGCAATGATAAACTTGTGGTAATGGATGGATGGATGGATGGATGTCACATGATGGACATCAGATGATGGGCAGATGACAGAAAGCAGACCATTCCCATAAGCTGTTATGGTCTAAAAGTCTTATCTTGATATTGAACCTATAGTCAGGAACAAAGTTTAGACAAATATGAATGACATATAGATGGTTTATGAATTGTTTTATAAAGTGGTCCCACGCTTATTTTAATTATTGTTTTGTTTTTCTCCAAAGAGGCCACCCCATTACTAAGGTTAGCTTTTCAATGCAGAAGTTGCCTCATAAGGAGAACAATTGTATATTAAACTCAGCAGGGGACAATAATCCAAGGTTTATTGGGACATTCCTGTGGGAAAGAAATTAATGTCTGTACTGCAAATATTTCCAACAAAATAAGCACAACATGAAGTATTTTATATATAATGTGACAAAGTACACTTATTTCATAAAAAAATCAAAACTTTTCAATGGTATTATTTAAGTAATTTTTAGACACGTTTTTTGCTCTGGGTGATATAATGTGATGTAACACACATGTAATATCAACAATACTATACAACTTTTATTACATGCCTTACCAATGACACTAGGTGATAAGTAAGATCAAGCATAAATTACCCCATCATTCCCATGGACAGTCTGGGCTGGACGCTGATTATAGTTTCAATCAAATAACTGGCTTGTGCCTCTCGACAAGCTTTCTCTGCATTTTCTGTCATACCAAACAGCTCAGGAGAATCGTAGTTTGGAAGTGACTCAATGTATTTCACCACATCATTGAAGGTAAAATCATCCTTCACAGGTTGATACAGCTGTAAAATTCAATCAGGAAATAAAAAATATTTTAACACATTTTCAAGACTTCCAAAACTCACTGGCAAGTTGAAGTTAGGAAACTCCCTCACTATTAAGGCCCTTCATTATAGCACAGATCCTGTTATATGGTGGATATGGTCATGAATTCTATTTTAAATGTTAGAAAAATTATATGCATCATGTACTTCTATTATATGGAAGTCTCACTATAAAGTTGTGTACTTCATGTTCTCATCAACAGCTTTACCATGAGGAAATATTGTACTTTATTACATGGAAGTCTTGCTATAAAGTGGTGTACTCCATGTTTCCAACTTTACCATGAGGAAATACTGTACTTCATTTCATGGAAGTCTTGCTATAAAGTGGTGTGCTGCATGTTTCCATCAACAGCTTTACCATGAAGGAAATACTGTACTTCATTACATGGAAGTCTTGCAATAAAGTGGTGTACTCCATGTTTCCATCAACAGCTATACCATGAGGAAATACTGTTCTTCATTACATGGAAGTCTTGCTATAAAGTGGTGTAATCCATGTTTTCATCAACAGGTTTACCATGAGGAAATACTGTACTTTATTACATGGAAGTCTTGCTATAAAGTGGTGTACCCCATGTTTCCATCAACAGCTTTACCATGAGGAAATACTGTACTTCATTACATGGAAGTCTTGCAATAAAGTGGTGTACTCCATGTTTTCATCAACAGGTTTACCATGAGGAAATACTGTACTTTATTACATGGAAACCTTGCTATAAAGTGGTGTACCCCATGTTTCCATCAACAGCTTTACCATGAAGGAATACTGTAATATTCCTACTACTCATAGAAATGTTAGAATCATGTGATCAGCATGCAAGATTAAACAACAGAATATTTACCAATGATTGTTGATTTGATATGATTTGGGCAGGGATTTTTATGTTCTGCATACCTGTCAACTTTTCAAAAGTGAAGTAGGGAAACTGAATAAAAAAAATAGGGAGGTTGGGACCTAAATCAGGAGGTTTTTTTGTGGTATTTTTTAAGCCTCATTTTCACTAAATATTGACCGATCTTCGAGGTCCAATACGTGTAGAATTCTCAAAGGACATGCCTTTTTTCCCTGTGACACACCTTGTTTTCCCCCAGTACATGCCCTCTTTTCATATTCTGGTCAGCTGTGGCCAAACTGTGCAATAGTTAAAAATTAGTCTTCAGTAAACAAGCAAGAAAGCCAGTGTGATTAATCAACAGTTAATCCTTACTGCAATTATCTTGTTAAAAGTACTGGCCCTCTGACATAGATCAGAGAAACCATGTTTTACAGTGTGTGTTATGCAAGCACCAGCAATTGATTGGCAAATAAACGATGTCCTATTTTGTTGTTAATATGCAGTCTCAAGCTACTGTACATGTGGCGATTACTTCCCCCACATTTTATATCCCACCTTATCTTCTTATTCTCAACTCAAAAGGCATTAACATTGTTTACTAAATAACATATTTATTCTGAATTAGTTTTTTGAGGGCACATAATTTGCATGGTATATTTCATCATTACTTCTTTAATTTAATTATAGTAATTAAGGTCTGTATACATGGTACAGTAATGTGTTATCTTGTGTAAGTTTCTTTGGTGGGAATGGAGATGCTACAGCATTCACAGTGATCATTCTTGGGATTGAAACTAATTGCTGACAACTTTATTGCTGTGGTTTTTTTTGTGGTTTATTTTCTGTTTTTAGTATTGTTGTAGGGTTTAAAAAAATAAATTGACATGCATGATGTTTAAACTTAACATTCTATTTACTGAAGAAAAAATTCTTTGTAGTGTGATAATTATTTCATCACATCAATATTTGTGGGTAATAAAATAGAAAATGGCTTCTGTCGGTTGCATAAGATATATCTATTTATGTTGGATTTTTAAGGAGAAATGAAAATCAACAGACATAATGTAGTATTCAGTAGTTCTCTGCAAAAATTGGGAGATATTATGAAATTGGGAGGTAGGTGTGGAAGGACAACAAAAATTTGAAGTTTTTTCTCCTGATGTGAGGGTTGACTGTTATGGTTCTGGGTAAGTAATTTGAGAGGTACTTTTGATATGTTCTGGGGAGGGAATTTGAGTAGTCATGTTTGTTTGCTACTCCTGTCCATTTATAATCAAATTTATTCTGGATCAATGAATACTGTGAGGACTTGTACTTGAATCAATGAATATGGTGCAGACTTGTACTGGATCAATGCATATTGTGAGGACTTGTACCTGGGTCAATGAATATTGTAAGGTCTTGTACCTAATCCATTGAATATGGTGAGGACTTGTGCTGGATCAATGAATAGTGTGAGGACTTGTACATGGATCAATGAAAACTGAGGTCTTGTACCTAGATGACTTAAAGTAGTTAGCCATGAAAAAGTTCCCATTCCGAGTTACACTACTGATATTTCTAGGTATAACTTGTATCATTTATGCATCAACATATACTTTTACCCAATTATTTTGTATCATAAATTCTTATTTTGAACACATATATAAATTACTATACTGTATAGAAAGCACAACAAAGGTTTGATGAAAGAAAGGTGCAGTCAGCCATATTTGAATCTCATTGAAGACTAACTAGTGAAGGTGTAAATTTATATAAACTTTCCACTTTGAATACTGCACCAAATGCTAAAATTCAATAATATTTTTCTGATTTTAGTAACCCTCCTGCAATATAACAAGGTGTTTTTGGATGGTAAACCTTCCTCAGTGTTGTCATTGTATTATAATTTAGTGTCTGACTGTCTTAATATTTTAAAATCCTCAACTAATTTTTCAAAGAACAAGTGCTTGAAAATGAAAATTTGACTCTGGACAAAAATTATAATGATTAAATTAATAAGGAACTTCTTTTAGTACATGGAAGAATCTACATTGTGGTGAACAGGCAATTACTGAAAAATCAAAATTTAGCAAGTGAGAATATTTTATGGCTTTATTCTACAGCAACAATTACTTCTAGGTACTAGAGAGACCTATGTAACCTTTCTAACGATATATGTTAACTCAAGGTATTCTCAATTTTTTAGCACAGATGGCACAGATGACTGTTTATGAAGACAGGCAGTAATAGAGGTGAGGGTAGCAAGCAAGTTTGCCCTGGAGTTCAGGTCATGCTCACTTGGAAAAATCTGAAATTAAAGATGCAAAAATGGCACAATTTTAGGTGTTCTTGATGTATTCTTAAATGCAGTGGTGTGAGACTGAGAAATCTCTGACCAGCACATACAGAAGATTCCATTATTTCCACATGGCTTCTCATGCAGGTAAATTACATGATATATGCATAGAAATGAGTGAATCAGGCTTCTCTGTCATAGAATTTTAATTGATTCCAAATCTGACAGAAAAATATTTAAACCAATCAACAGACTGGATTTATCAATTTTGAGTAAGATAAGCCAGGAGTTATATTTCTTACTCAGAATGCATAGTAAAGGTTTATGAGTTACACTTCTTACTTGGAATGCATATTAAAGGTTTATGAGTTACATTTCTTACTCAGAATGCATAGTAAAGGTTTATGAGTTACACTTCTTACTTGGAATGCATAGTAAAGGTTTATGAGTTACATTTCTTACTCAGAATGCATAGTAAAGGTTTATGAGTTACATTTCTTACTCGCAATGCATATTAAAGACATATGAGTTACATTTCTTACTCGGAATGCATAATAAAGGTTTATGAGTTACATTTCTTACTCAGAATGCATAGTAAAGGTTTATGAGTTACACTTCTTACTTGGAATGCATATTAAAGACATATGAGTTACATTTCTTACTCAGAATGCATAGTAAAGGTTTATGAGTTACATTCCTTACTCTGAATGCATAGTAAAGGTTTATGACAGAATCTTCTAGAGCAATATGTACGGGTAGATCTGGTTAATATTATCGATAGTGAGGTGGACATTATTGATGTATTCTATCAGATTACAATTATCTAATACATAAACATTTTGAACTGAAATTACTAATAGTATGAAGTAGTTCTAAATGCTAATAATTCAAAATTAGGCAATGGGTTGGATTGACAGACATGTATAATTTCTAATGCCTGTATTAGAATGCATCTAAGCCAATAGTTATTCAAGGACAGGTAGTGCAATATTATAATATACTGTGCATTCACTATTTTTGTGCTGTACTAAGTATTTTATTGTTACTACAAGGTATTACCATGAAAAGACCCCAATAACAAAAACCCTTCTGTGGAAACAAATAGGACCTCTTATAAACTCCTGTAGAAATAAATAAGACCTCAATGAACTTCTGTGGAAACAAAATAGGACCCCTAATCAACTTCTGTGGAAATAAATAGGACCCCTTATCAACTTCTGTGGAAACAAACAGGTCCCCTAATCAACTTCTCTGGAATCAAACAGGACCCCTTATCAACTGGAAACAACAGGACTGTGTATCCACTCCTGTGTAAACAATATGACCTTTTATAAATTCCTGTGGAAACAATAGGACCTTTTATAAATTCCTGTGGAAACAATAGGACCTTTTATAAATTCATGTGGAAACAAAAGGACATTTTATAAATTCATGTGGAAACAGAAGAGCATCTTCCCCAACTGACAAATGTAAGTAGTTACACAATCATCATTTTTTCCCAAAACCATGAAAACTGATAAGCTAAAAACAGAATTAATTCACAGTCAATGTCTGATGAAATAGGCCTGATTACCATATATACTCACTTATGAGTTAAGTCCAACTGGAAACTGCAAAGACCCAGATCTGCCATTGCATAATGCACCAGCATATCTGGGTCTGTACAGTATGTTAGTAGTAATCAGCAGAACAAACAACATAGATACTGATCTGCAGGTACATTATGGTACAGCAGATCATTATCTTTGTTGCATGCAGTCTGACTAGACTTATAAGCAATTATATACAGTCAATAAAATACCTGGCCCAAATTAATTGGCAAAGATCTTAAAGTTAAATCAAGACTGGTCAACTTTAGGTCAGACTTAAATGGAATATAATTTGCCTTCAGTTCTTATTGTTGTGTACCAAGTGTCATGGATTTTGCTGTCACTATCAAATATAAACAGTGAATTACAAGACCCATTGAACAACAATCCTTCTTTGGAAACAACAGGCCCCCTTATCCACTATCATGCAAAGAATAGGACCACTTAATATACTTCTCTGAAAACAATAGGACCAAATATCCACTCCTGAGGAAACAAAAGGACCCATAATACACTTCTATGGAAACAATAGGACCTCTTTCATAATCAGCAAATTTAAGTACTTACAAAACTATGATTTTCTACCTGAAATCACGAAACTGATATGCACATGAAAATACAGTAAATGTCAATAAAACAGTCTGATGAGCCCAATTTCATCAACATACTAGTATGGAAAATTAAATCAAGACCTAAGAAATCTGATTTTGTGATTCTATTCTTAAGTGAAAGTCCAGACTTGAAATGATGAAATCCAGGCCCGGTTACGGAATTACGAAACCAAACTTATAAATGAAAGCTAGAAATAAAGGAGAATATAACCAGTGGTAGTGTGTGATGCTATAGTCGATGATGTAAAACATCCTACACACACCTGGTGAGGGGTGTATAAGAAATACACAGAAAAAACATGTAGTGCTGTGATTATAAAATGAATACAATACAGTGAAAGCATAAAAGCAACAAAGAGCAAATATATAAATGTTGAAATATATATTGCATAAAAAATGTTGCATGGGGTCCTTCTTCTTGCTTGTGTAAATAAGGGAGTTTACTCACTTGTATATACATATGGGGCCATTCTCAATTGTATATACTTTAATGATTGTTCATTACATTCTTGCATAGAACATTTCTTCTGCTAGAATATTTGACTTTAATTTCCCAAACCCAATTCCTTATTACAATGTATTCCAAAGGCTTTGTGATGATGTTTCTGTGTTACAACATTTAGTAGATTATACTATTTGATTTGTGTAGTCAACCTGAGAAAATTCACTCAATTATAAATTGTCAACCTAACATGCCGAAACCAGTTAAACAATGCTAGTCATTTAAATAACAAAGGCATAACAACAAAGGTGGCCTACGTGGTTAGAGCATCGGCCTTGGATGCAGGAGGTTTTGAGTTCAAACCCCAGCTGAGTCATAAAAAAGACATTTTAAAATGGTAATACAGTAGCAACTGCCTCGCTTGGCACTCAGCATTAAGAGGTTAGTGTTAGGACTGGTTGACCTGGCATCAGGATAATATGACTGCATGGGACATCATGCTACATGTCTGCGGCATGATGCACCAGTGCTAGACATCACTATAAACTGCCAGACTGCAGACATCATTGCGATATGACTGAAAAACTGGTAAAGCTACATTAAAAAATCCAAATCACACACACACACACATACACATACAACTTTTATGGCTGCTAATGAACCTATAATTGACATTGGTTTTCAGTCAACTCAATCTACTTTATTTGTACCGCCATCACTAAAATGTGATTGTTACATGCAAATGGTAAACAACAAAGAGGTTTAATGACTCACATAATTTATTAACCATATGTTATGTCAAAAGTGTGGACAATTTGATCTCAGTGTGTCTATTTAATTATAAACACCCTGTCTGGTGAGTAACGAAAAGAGACATTGTTTATACAATGGCTGGTTACAATATGGCAGGTTCCTTTAAGATTTTCCATGCACATAATTAGGTGATCGATTTATAATTTTAATGTGCCACTAGAATTTGACCAATCAGAGAATGATAAACTGACACATCTTCAAATTTGCATAAATGAATCTGTGTTATCCGACTGACTCTATTTTTATATATGATTTCTCGAATTTTCTTATTTTTGGACAGATTATTTTTTGATTATTGATGAACTTGTTTTTAGACCAACTAAACACCATAAGATGTCTTCTGACATGGCTTTTCAACAGCGATAACAAGATTGTCAAGATGGCTGCTCTGGTGGCCATACTGGATGCCAGATCAGCAACATTTTTATTTATGATCAACTACACATTATAAGAAGGTTTCTGGTGAAAACCCCATGCCAGTATAACTTTCCATTAAGGAGGAGTAGCAATAAACAGATTTTAAATATGTATATCATGGTGGCCATATTGGTTGTTAGATTGACCATTTTCTTTTAGGACTAACTAGACATTGTAAGAAGTCTTTCTTTTCAACTCCAATGCTTACATGACCATCCATTCCACAGGGTTCCTGCCACAAATTTAGAAAAAGATTTCAGACCATTTCCAGACCCTTTTCA
Organism: Sinohyriopsis cumingii; assembly: GCA_028554795.2. Classification (NCBI taxonomy): domain Eukaryota; kingdom Metazoa; phylum Mollusca; class Bivalvia; order Unionida; family Unionidae; genus Sinohyriopsis; species Sinohyriopsis cumingii. Next base: position 40,586,534 of record CM068825.1, read on the forward strand.
GACCCAAAAATAAAAATCTCCAGACCTAACAATGTGACAAGTTTACTTACCTAATGATAGCAACAGGGGATGAATTTTTAAAAATTTTAGAAAAAAATATCATGATATCTTTTCAGATAAATTCTCATGAAGCAATGAAACACACGCAACATCCACCATTTTTAATACTGGCCTTAGTCACTTTTTGCAAAATTCTGACCTCCTGTTATTTTGAGCTGACATTGGCATAGTTCTTAAATATGGGTTTATAGAAATGTTGGGTGAACATTCAGCTATAAGAATAAACAGACTTCCTATGTTCCAGGTAATTTGGAAACCTTTTGTGCATTTTTTTTCCATGTTTGTATGAAATACTATATTCTTGAGTCATAAACATGTTGAAATTATGTTGTTGTTGTTGTGGGGTTTAACGCCATTTTTCAGCATGATAGGCTATACATGGCGGCCAGTATTAATGGTGGAGGAAGAACCCGGAAAACCCTGGAAAGAACCACCGACCCACAAGAAGCTACTGGCAAGCTTTCTCACATGCCCACATTGGCTGAATCTTAGACTCGAACCGCCGCAGACAGAGGTGAGATGGCAGTGATCTGTAACGAAGAGCACTTTAGACCACTCGGCCACTCGGGGCCCCATGTTGAAATTATATGTTGCTCTTAAAATTTAATGTTTTATGCATAATTTGTAATAAGTTTTATAGTAATTTTACATTTTAGTCCCTGATTTTGGTTTCCAGATCCAGAATGCTGATTTCTGAATTAACAGAACAAACAAACATTTAGGAATTCCATTCCTATTGAAATATATAAGGGTAGTGAGGTTTCCAGATAAACAGAGTCCGGATAATGTGGCTCCTCTGTGTATGGGACTTTCTCACTGGTATATATTTACACGGCCCCTTTCACTTGTATATGTGGACTCTTCTCACTTGTATATATTTACAGGGCCCCTTTCACTTGTATATGTGGACTCTTCTCACTTGTATATATTTACAGGGCCCCTTTCACTTGTATATGTGGACTCTTCTCACTTGTATGTATTTTCAGTGCCCCTTTCACTTGTATATGTGGACTCTTCTCACTTGTATAAATTTACAGGGCCTCTTTCACTTGTATATGTGGACTCTTTTTAATACTGGCCTTAGTCACTTTTTGCAAAATTCTGACCTCCTGTTATTTTGAGCTGACATTGGCATAGTTCTTAAATATGGGTTTATAGAAATGTTGGGTGAACATTCAGCTATAAGAATAAACAGACTTCCTATGTTCCAGGTAATTTGGAAACCTTTTGTGCATTTTTTTTCCATGTTTGTATGAAATACTATATTCTTGAGTCATAAACATGTTGAAATTATATGTTGCTCTTAAAATTTAATGTTTTATGCATAATTTGTAATAAGTTTTATAGTAATTTTACATTTTAGTCCCTGATTTTGGTTTCCAGATCCAGAATGCTGATTTCTGAATTAACAGAGCAAACAAACATTTAGGAATTCCATTCCTATTGAAATATATAAGGGTAGTGAGGTTTCCAGATAAACAGAGTCCGGATAATGTGGCTCCTCTGCGTATGGGACTTTCTCACTGGTATATATTTACAGGGCCCCTTTCACTTGTATATGTGGACTCTTCTCACTTGTATATATTTTCAGTGCCCCTTTCACTTGTATATGTGGACTCTTCTCACTTGTATATATTTACAGGGCCTCTTTCACTTGTATATGTGGACTCTTCTCAATTGTATATATTGACAGGGCCCGGGGCCCCGAGTGGCCAAGTGGTCTAAAGCGCTCACCGTTACGGATCACTGCCATCTCACCTCTGTCTGCGTTGGTTCGAGTCCAAGGCTCGGCTAGTGTGGGCATGTGGGAAAGCCTGCCAGTAGCTTCTCGTGGGTCAGTGGTTCTTCCCTGGGTTTTCCAGGGTTCTTCCTCCACCAGTTATACTGGCTGCCATGTATAGCCTATGTTGTGCTGAAAAATGGCGTTAAACCCTAGAACAACAACAACAATTTACAGGGCCCCTTTCACTTGTATATGTGGACTCTTCTCACTTGTATGTATTTACAGGGCCCCTTTCACTTTTATATGTGGACTCTTCTCACTTGTATATATTTAATATATTTACAGGGCCCCTTTCACTTATATATGTGGACTCTTCTCACTTGTATGTATTTACAGGGCCCCTTTCACTTGTATATGTGGACTCTTCTCACTTGTATATATTTAATATATTTACAGGGCCCCTTTCACTTATATATGTGGACTCTTCTCACTTGTATGTATTTACAGGGCCCCTTTCACTTGTATATGTGGACTCTTCTCACTTGTATATATTTACAGGGCCCCTTTCACTTGTATATGTGGACTCTTCTCACTTGTATGTATTTACAGGGCCCCTTTCATTTGTATATGTGGACTCTTCTCACTTGTATATATTTACAGGGACCCTTTCACTTGTATATGTGGACTCTTCTCACTTGTATGTATTTACAGGGCCCCTTTCACTTGTATATGTGGACTCTTCTCACTTGTATATATTTACAGGGCCCCTTTCACTTGTATATGTGGACTCCTCTCACTTGTATATATTTTCAGGGCCTCTTTCACTTGTAAATGTGGACTCTTCTCATTTGTATATATTTTCAGGGCCTCTTTCACTTGTATATGTGGACTCTTCTCACTTGTATATATTTACAGGGCCCCTTTCACTTGTATATGTAGACTCTTCTCACTTGTATATATTTTCAGGGCTCTTTCACTTGTATATGTGGACTCTTCTCACTTGTATATATTTACAGGGCCCCTTTCACTTGTATATGTGGACTCTTCTCACTTGTATATATTTTCAGGGCCTCTTTCACTTGTATATGTGGACTCTTCTCACTTGTATATATTTACAGGGCTCCTTTCACTTGTATATGTGGACTCTTCTCACCTGTATATACAAGTCACCAGAATGTGAAAAGAATCCCATATATATATTTTCACATACCAGTGGCCCTGTTTATTATTTCATCATTTACTATGAATAGTACATGCTTCTGCAAAACTACATTTATTAATATTTACATTAAATTTCTATTTTAAAAAATCCTGTATTAATTTCATACTAGCATTTCTGTCTGGGATAATGACTGTATTTTCGAATGCATTCTTTACACCTAAAATGACTAAGCTATTACTCCAGGTACCATTATCATGTTTTAAGGCAATACCTGCATTTTCATCACCATGAATTAGTAACTGGATTTATGTTAGATCATCATTCATTAGCACCTTGAAGTGACGTTGTACAGAAAATAACAAGAAATTCAATTCTGAATAAAAGAAATAAACTGTTTACTCTGAAGCATATTTAACTTTGAATAAAAAAATGGCCTACAAACTTGCTCACTCACATATACACAACATAATAAACCTAGGTTCTGTTTTTAAAATCTATTGGTCTGTGGAATACAGTAACCATTTTAACTTGTGCCTGATTGTGCTACTCCTGCTAGTCCATTGGAGGGCCTGAAGGTCACCTTTGCATTCACTTGACACTTGATGGTACTATTGCTTTAACTTTCCCAAATATCTTATTTAATTTTCTTGATCAATAAAAATTATATTTTGCCAGCATCTTCCCAAATCTAGGCTGTATTTGCTATGTTGCTCAATGTCAATATGGTGTTTGCAGTATGTAAAAAAAGGTTAAATTTTTCACCTTTCATGCTGACCTTCAAAAAGTAAAATTAAAGTAAACCTGGTGTTCTGAAATTTGGTTTCCTTGACTTTACTACCTTCACAGATGATACATCCTTCCCTGAATCACAGCTGTGTTTCAAAAGTTGCCTTCAACAATTAACTACACTTACATATTGCAAGCTCTATCATTTCAACTACCCAAATAATTGTTTTTTGCAAAACATTATCACTGATCATGAACAATCTTAATAAAAATGACTTTACATTCAGGTCAATAAATCCTAATACCTTTTGTTTCTCCAACACACATATCCAACTCACAAAACTTAAAATGGCTTGGGTTATTCCACTTTGTGTACCTTATCTATGCAAATTAGCATAATGGGCTCTCCCACAGCAGTATTCGTAGAATAGCACACTCATAATCACTGTAGCACTTGTCTGTTAATTAAGTAATCTGTGGAGTGCTGGTTATTTATCTCTGTCTTTAGTTGCCCCTATGACAATTAACCATATAAACTGAATAGAAGTGATAGCATTTTATGAGCAATAAGCGTGAAGCCATGAAAATCATGGCTGTTTGCTGATTATATAGGCCATAGGTTACAGGTATACATTGGTACATGTATCAAGAAAGGCGGAGCTATGCAAATCATGACTGTTTACTGTTGATACAAAATAGGAATTACAGGTAAATACCATGGTGTCAAGAAAGGTGGAGCCATGCAAATCATGACTGTTTACTGTTGATACAAAATAGGAATTACAGGTAAATACCATGGTGTCAAGAAAGTTGGAGTCATGCAAATCATGACTATTTACTGTTGATACAAAATAGGAATTACAGGTAAATACCATGGTGTCAAGAAAGGTGGAGCCATGCAAATCATGACTGTTTACTATTGATACAAAATAGGAATTACAGGTAAATACCATGGTGTCAAGAAAGGTGGAGCCATGCAAATCATGACTGTTTACTATTGATACAAAATAGGAATTACAGGTAAATACCATGGTGTCAAGAAAGGTGGAGCCATGCAAATCATGACTGTTTACTGTTGATACAAGATACTGGTTACAGGTATTTACCATGGTGTTAAGAAAGGTCTCTCTATCTTTTTCCTCATAAAACTGACTGGAAATCATGTGTTTATATACATCAATATGTCTGGGTGTTCAGAGTAAAAATACTATTTATCACGTCAAATGTCCTGATCTGGCAGTTCTGAGATGTGGAAAACAAATGCTGAATACAAGATGGAGCATGACTCTTTCTTCAACATCAAAGTCCCTCAAAACATAGTAAAATTTAATTGAATACCCAATAATATTTGGTAAATAATTCTGGATCAGTGATGGTTACTTCATAAGGCTTTCAAATGTCAATGCAAGGTCCTGACATGGTTTATTCTCATTACTTACATCTGCACTTTTAAATTAAATTATTACAGTGCATCCTGAAATGGAATCATATGCAGCAATGCTGTTTGCTTTGCTCCTGAAGAGTCTCAGCTAAACAAAACAAATAAAACAGACAAGTAGACAGTGAAGCTTTGCATTGCATTATGGGATATACATATATAGACACAACATATACATTCTGCATGCATCAGTAGTGTGTTGAACACAGTGATGAGCACTTACCTGTAAATGCACCTATATAAGCATACAACAATATCAGTTTTATGCACCCTTTTCTATGTAAAAAAGTAGCAAAAATTCTTATCATAACTTGCACAAAGGTTTTACACAATACTAGTATATGTCTACTCTTTAGTATATGTCTGCCCTGCTGTATATGGCTACCATGTAGTATCTATCAACCCTGTAGTATATGTCTGCCCTGTAGTATATGTCTACCCTGTAGTATGTGCCTGCCTTATAGTATATGTCTGCCCTGTAGTCTCTATCTACCCTGTAGTATATGTTTACCCAAAGTATCTATCTACCCTTTAGTATGCATCTACCCTGTAGTATATGTCTACCCTGTAGTATGTGCCTGCCTTATAGTATATGTCTGCCCTGTAGTCTCTATCTACCCTGTAGTATATGTTTACCCAAAGTATCTATCTACCCTTTAGTATGCATCTACCCTGTAGTATATGTCTATGCTGTAGTATATATCAACCCTGTAGTATGTATCTGCCCTGTAGTATATGTCTACCCTGTAGTATATATCTAACCTATAGTATATGTCTACCCTGTAGTATATGACTACCATGTAGTATCTATCCACACAGTAGTATATATCTAACCTGTAGTATATATCAACCCTGAAATATATGTCTGCCTTGTAGTATATGACTACCATTTAGCATCTATCTACCCTGTAGTATATGTCTGCCCTGTAGTATGTCTACCCTGTAGTATATGTCTACCCTGTAGTATTTATTTGCCCTGTAGTATATGTCTACCCTGTAGCATGTACCCTGTAGTATATGTCTACCCTGTAGTATTTATTTGCCCTGTAGTATATGTCTACCCTGTAGTATGTACCCTGTAGTATATGTCTGCCCTGTAGTATGTCTACCCTGTAGTATATGTCTACCCTGTAGTATTTATCTGCCCTGTAGTATATGTCTACCCTGTAGTATATGACTACCATGTAGTATCTATCTACCCTGTAGTATATGTCTGCCCTGTAGTATGTCTACCCTGTAGTATATGTCTACCCTGTAGTATTTATCTGCCCTGTAGTATATGTCTACCCTGTAGTATGTATGTACCTTGTAGTATATATCTACCCTGTAGTATGCATCTGCCCTGTAGTATATGTCTACCCTGTAGTATATGTCTACCCTGTACTATATGTCTACCCTGAAGCATATATCTACCCTGTAGCATATGTTTACCCTGCAGTATATGTCAGCCCTGTAGTATATGTCTACCCTGTAGTATATGTCTACCCTGTAGTATATGTCTACCCTGAAGTATATGTCTACCCTATAGTAAATATCTACTCTGAAGTATATATCTACCCTGTAGTATATGTCTACCCTGTAGTATATGTCTACCCTGTAGAACATGGCTACCATGTGAAGAAATATTATAATGGACAGTATGGCAAGTTATTTTTACAAGGGATAAATCTTGAGATTTAGTCTCAGTTTGACATCACAGAAATCAATCTCACTGAAATTCTTAGCCCCTAAGGTAAATGTGGCAGAGTTTGCATTATTTTGTAAACTTAAAAAAGAGGTAATGAATCAGTCATCATTTATTCAATTACAATCTTTCTGTTGTCTCCATTCTCAATGTACATGGCAAAAAAATCAATATTGATCATAGATAGCATCTGAAGTAAATGTTCCTTCATTACTGGAAAACCCATCTTTAGTACTGTTACATAAATTGAATAACAAATACATTATTTTAGCAGTTTCTTTACCATTACATGCACATGGACTCAAATAATGTTAAACAGTACCATATATCCATTTATATGTCATGAATTTAACAAACTACTGTCACTTATAAAGAGATAAAGACCGCTCTGGTGGCCTAGTGGTTAGAGCTCTGCCTCAGATGCATGAGGTTGTGGGTTCAATCCCCAGCTGAGTCATACCAAATACTTAAAAAAATGGTACTAACAGCTGCCTTACTTGGCGCTCAGCATTAAGAGGTTAGTGTTAGGACTGGTCAGCTTGGTGTCAGGATAAAGTGACTGGGTGGGACATCATGCTACATGTCTGCGACTAGATGCCCCAGTGCTAGGCATCCTTATAAAATGCCACACTGCAATCATCATAGCGATATGACTGAAAAATTGTTAAAGCTATATTAAAAATCCAAATCATACACACACACATACCAGTACAAAAACTGCTCAGGATATAATCCCCCATGAGCCATCATTAACATGCAGTGGCCACCCTCCCCCATGAGCCATCATTAACATGCAGTGGCCATCTTCCACCACAAGCCATCATTAATATGCAGTGGTTATCCTCCCCAATGAGCAATCATTAACATACTGAAGGTAATCAAGCTTACATGTTAAAAGTTACTTTTGCAGCTTCACTAGAAAATTGCATAAGAAATTAGTTTATTTTAGCAACTACAAATAATTATCTATGTTCCTATAAAATACTAAATATGAATAAATCAATATGATGCCATGATAGTCACTGATAATACCATGGCCATAAGACTGCCATGATACCATGACACTATCACAGATGTTATCATGGCCATTAGACTGTCATGATGCCATGACACTGTCACAGATGTTATCATGGCCATCAGACTGTTGTGATGCCTTGATAGTCACTAATAATATCATGGCCATAAGACTGTCATGCTACCATGACACTGTCACAGATGTTATTATGGCCATAAGACTGTCATAATGCCATGATATTGTAACTGATAATATCATGGCCATAAAGACTGTCATGATACCATGATACTGTCACTGATGTTATGGCCACAAGACACATGATGCCATGACACTGTCACTGATAATAGTATGGCCTTAAGACTGTCATGATGCCATGATATTGTCGCTGATGTTATCATGACCATGAGCCTGTCACGATACCATGATATTGTCACTGATGTTATCATGTCCATAAGACTATCATGATGCCATGTTATTGCCACTGATACTATCATGGCCATAAGACTGTTATGATGCCATGATATTGTCAATGATAATATCATAGCCATTAGACTATCATGATGCCATGATATTGTCACTGATAATATCATGGCCATTAGACTGTCATGATGCCATGATATTTTCACTGATGTTATCCTGGCCATTAGACTGTCATGATGCCATGATATTGTCACTGATAATATCATAGCCATTAGACTGTCATGATGCCATGATATTGTCACTGATGTTATCATGGCCATTAGACTGTCATGATGCCATGACACTGTCACAGATGTTATCATGGCCTTAAGACTGCAATGGCTACTGTTCATATACGATGTATTTATCAAGTAAAGTACCATGGCAAAAGATCACAAACATTTTGTTCAGCAAAATATCAAGCTTATGAAATGGTAATAAATCCAGGGCTTGACATTTGTATTCCCCTGCTTTGAAAGAAGCCTGGGGACATTTAATTGTTTAATGTGTGAACCCTAATATATCTGAAAGACCAGGCATCAATGTCTTACTGACTTAATACTTGACACATTCAGCTGAATGTCATTATACATATTTGGGTCAGTAACGAAAATCAACTCCAAGTTCAAACAGCTTTGGCATTCTTCAGCTTATATTGCTACCAACAAAGTAAAATGGCAGAATCTACTTTGTCTAGGCAATAGGCATCAGAGTAAGTACAGTATGACCAAAGCAATAAGACTCCAACCTGTGCAGCAGTGTTAGCATGGGATGCCATCTGTGCAAGATATTCTTGAAAATTAGCTTCCATATCCTCTAGCAATGCAAAAAAGAATGACAAGTCACTGAGTATTAATGACTGAAGCCCCAATCCTGACCCCAGGGGAATGCACACAAGTGGATTTTTCAGCCTTGAACTCAATGCAAGCTGGAGTGAAAGGCAACAATTGTTTTTCAGGCCACTGTCTGATAAGATGACAAGGTCACTTTCATATGTCATGTATTATTATGGATAGTTCAGACAGTATAAATCATATAAATACTACTTAGGGTATGTATGTATGTATGTATGTATGTATGTATGTATGCATGCATGCATGCATGTATGTATGTATGTATGTGTATGTATGCATGCATGTATATATATATATATATATATATATATATATATATATATATATATATATATATATATATATATATATATATATAGAGTGACATCAATATAATCAAATATATTAGAATTAGAATCAATTAAAAAATTGAAGCTGTGCCATTAAGAATTGTACATACTGTCTGGTTCTCAAAACCAGCACTCTAACTCATGACATCTCCCAAAAAACAATGGAACATGGCAAGGACTTGATATGCAGAAGAACTCACTCGCAAAGCAAGAAGAATTTAACACTAAGCCATATGCAAAAACACACTGGATTACAATTAAGAAATGATATGTATGTATGTATGTATGTTATGTATGTATGTATGTATGTATGTATGTATGTATGTATGTATGTTATGTATGTATGAATGAAATCATAATTACAAATTAATACACACACATCACAGTACCGGTAACTGTTAAGTCAACAAGCATTAAATTGAGGAACTAACACCCTAGAGTTTTAAAGTTGACAAGGAACTCATTTCAATTCAAGTATTCATTAGGGGTAAGTGACAAATGACAGATAATTATCAATAAACACATGACAAGAGAAAATACTATAACCCTATTATACCATTAATCATTAGTTTTCCATGACAGCATTTTTCATACCTTGTCAGGAGAATAGCTGTAGTCTTGTTCCAGGGCCTCTGTGCAAAAGAATTTACTCAAAAGTGTGTGCAGACATCGTCGATCCCACTCATCCGTGACACGGCCACCATAAGTGACTTCCCCAATTAAATATCGGAGTGCCATCCAAGGAATCTCACTATGTTCTGTTAGCAACATCTGTAACTGCTGAATGGACACCTGCCAAAGAAAAAAAAACATTTCTTGATTTTTATGTCATAGAAAATATGATAAAACCAATAATAAAGATATACACAAAACATTATAGTACTTACTCATTGTAAGGTATGTCAGTATAGCAAGGGGGCTTTTATAACACAGGTATGGTCATATACCATCTATACGGGTTTGTAGGTTGGGTAAAACTGCAAACATCAAAGATCCTGATCTGCCATAGCATAATGCACTAGCAGATCAGGGTCTATGTTGTTTGTTCTACTGATTACTCCTAACAAGCTGCACAGACCCTGACCTGCTTTTGCATATGTGAAGGCTGATTTGGGTATGTACAGTTTGCAGTTGGAGTCGACTTACAAGCAAGTACATACAGTATCTCACGTTGTACTGGTACTATATATAATAATCCCAGTACTGACATTATTATCTTCTCCTACAAACTGATCCAGATTCAATCTTCAGTTACTAAACCTCCATAAAAAGACAGGTCCTTCTGTGATATTCCTTTTCTAGAATGCACTGGAGTCAGATAGTCTTCCGAAATGATTAGCCAATCAAACCACAGCTTACATACAAATTTATAACTAAGGTGCATACACCTTCAAAAGGCAGATGCCATAATGGGGCTGTTTAATGAAATAAAGTAGATGTGTCTTTGTTTAAAATTCTATGGACAGTATTTATCCCAAAGCAAACTGTACATGCAAAACTGATGCTGATCTTATGAGCTAACATAACTGAAATATAATGGTAGGGATTACCATTTTATTTATAGCAACAAGAAATAACTACAGTAGAGCTTTTGCCGACGGGTGTAACACAAAGTGTCCCACTCACTACTATAAATAATGACATTGAAAGCTTAAAAATCAACTATTTTTTAGGTTTTATCAATATAAAGTTGCATGCCAAACTTGGTTGACATCCAGTAACCCTTGGTAATGTAATCTTGCAGACACCAAAGTCAGAAAGGTGAAAAATTGGTGAGCATAACTCCTGTAAATGAAGTCATGGAAAGATTGAAATCGGGAGGGGGGGAGGGTAGGGCAATCAATCAAGGGGCATAATTCCTGTAAATGAAGTCATGGAATGATAGAAATCAAAGGGGTGGGGGGTGGGGGGCCCAGTCAATCAAGGGGCATAACTCCTGTAAATGAAGTCATGGAATGATAGAAATCAAAGAGGGTGGGGACAGTCAATCAAGGGACATAACTGTTGTAAATGAAGTCATGGAATGCTGGAAAACAAGGGAGGACAGTTAATCAAGGGGCATAACTCCTGTGAATGAAGTCATGGAATTGCTGGAAATCAAAACTTTTCAAAGTTCAATAATGTACAGCTGCAAGTCAAATTTTGTTGAAAACCGACAATTCCCTGTAAAGTTACAAAAACCAACAATTACCTGTAAGGTAATAAAAACCAAATATTCCTTGTAAAGTTATAAAACCCAACAATTTCCTGTAAAGTTATAAAACCCAACAATTCGCTATAAAGTTATAAAACCCAACAATTCCTTGTAAAGTAATACAAACCAACAATTCCCTATAAAAGTTATAAAAACCAACAATTCCCTGTTAATTCCTTGTACAGTTAAGCTGCGAAAATCAAAGTCAGACAGCCTGGCAATGATGAGAAATGTTTAGCTAACATCACTGTTATAAAGAATACAACTTAAGAAAAACCAATTAGATTGTACACCGTTCCAGTGGCCTAGTGGTTAGAGCATCCACCTTGAAAGCAGGACACCATGGGTGCGAACCCCGGCCGAGTCATAACAAAGACTTACAAAAATGGTACTAACAGCTGCCTCGCTAGGCGCTCAGCATTAAGAGGTTAGTGTTAGGACTGGTCGGCTTGGTGTCAGGATAAAGTGACTGGGTGAGACATCATGCTACGTGTCTGCAGCATGATGCCCTAGTGCTGGACATCACTTTAACTGCCACACTGCAGACATTGTAGCAATATGACTGAAAAATTGTTAAAGCTACGTTAAAAACCCTAATCACACACACACACACACGCAATTAGATTGTACTGACCTAACTAAAACCTGTCTCTGTAGATTGTAATGTCTTTCTAATCTTAAACTGCACAAGACCTGTTACACACAAAAGATTGTGATAAATTTTGTTTGAAAGTTATCAGGGGCTATACTGTATTAGACATACAGTCATGGTTTATATAATATGCTTCAGGGCATCTGAAATATATTTGTTATATAGGCAGAAAAAAATCTATTCTGTAAAAAATCAGATGAAAATGGTTTATTTACAGGCTTGCCTAATCCAGATGTACTAATGATAAGGAGGTCCGAATTAAACTCTAAAATGTCCAGCAGCTCATTGTTCTCTCTTGTGACGAACTGCATCAACTGATTTTTAAGATGAAGGTGCTTAAGAAGGCACCAAGTCTCACTTGGTCTGTATGGTGAATAAATTAAACCACATGGACAGGAGTAGTGTTGCAGGAACCAGTAAAAGACATATGCTGAGATAACTCTGACATTAGAGAATCTAGTTCATGTAAGCATAGTACAGGGTTCAACTCCCATTCTGACTGCATACTTTTCATCCCAGTTGCACATGTGTTGTATCTCCAAAGTAAGGCATATAAATATAATGCATGGATCGATTTTGTTATATGCATTTCTACACTGCTATGAACAATCGCATCGCAAAAATGAGGATAAACTCCCCTGACCTTTACTTAATCCCCGTAAAAATGGCTGCTCATACTGTTCTAAATATTTTTTTTTTTTTTAAACATAGGCTGGCTCCCAATGTGTGTATTTTTTTAGCTATGCCTATAGTGTTTCATAATTTTGTTGTAAACTAGACTAAAGTATATGCAGAGTGTTTCCTAGTCTGGTTCCCTGCTTCGTATGCTCCCTGCATTGTTCTCCACTATTTGTATAGGGGTGAGCAACACAGGAAGCATAAAAAGCAGGGAACCAGACTAATTATTCCTGTACTTAGCCTGCTTCCTGGCCTTATTGCAGGACCCGGCATCCCTATCAATGACTGTATCACGAGAACAGACGGACACCACTGACCTATATGTAATCAATTGTTACAATGACCGCTTGATTAGTAATGATTGTTCTGATAAAAAACAAACATAAGAGGAATATTTAAAAAAAAAGGATTGTTTCTACTGGTGATAGATGCTACAGTCCATAAACCAGGCTAATGTACATGTCACGAATTGCATTGTATAGTGCCAGAATTGACGTAATGGTCGCGTATATTGTTTTTTCTATAGGGTTAATTCTTATTGCCGGGGTCGTCTGTTAAACCAGCAAAAGAGATTCATTTGTGGGATTCGATTGATAGTGTTCAAGACTTGTGATGTTTGTTGTATTTCCCCCTGATGTTAAGTGATTCCATCACAATCACAAAACTGTCACCTATTCAAGTTGGTGTGACCGGGTTACACACTTTGCTTATAGAGTTAATTCCTGTATGTCATTTTTGAATGAAGCCACTGACTTTCATTTCTGAGTAAATGGTTCTGTTTCTGGATGAGATAATTGTTTCTTTTTATTTCATTAATTGTTAGATATGCAATGCACATGTAAAGATTTTTCATATTTTACCACAGCCAAGTCAAAAGCATCTTTACGTTCTATATTATGATTGAGCACTGATAATTTTAACACCTAGAACCTTAATAACAAGGGACAAACCTCCAACTAAAAAGAGACAAATTTTTAGGCTGAAGAAAATAATTATTGTAACTGAAAGAAGTGAAAAAAAGCAGACCACTCGCAAAAAAGCAGTTTAAACGTCGGTAAAACAAATTTAGGTTGTTGTAAAGGAAAACAAGTAATTCAAAAACGATTTCATATGCTAAAATATGCGATCTTTAAATGTAAATGTGATTTCATGTTTAATGATAGAAGTATATCTTTATTGCTATATAATTTTGTTTTTAGATGAATGCATACAATATTTTAGCAAGAACTATTAATAAAGACTAGAATATATGTACAGTGATTGTGGTTATTTTTCTTGAAATTGTTCTGAAACTGGACCTTGGAAAATGGTCTTTATCTACAAATCTGCTATGAGAGACCACCTGTCTTGAGAGGCCGCTTTTTGTTGGCAGAAGGGGAAGTCTCTCATAACAGGTTTTACTGTACCTCCAATGTATGGCCAATAAAAATAATTACTTCCAAAGTAAGACCCATAAATATAATTACCTCCAATGTAAGACCTATAAATATAATTACTTCCAAAGTAAGACCCATAGATATAATTAATTTCAAAGTATGACCCATAAAAATAATTACCTCCAAAGTAAGACCTATAAATATAATTACTTCTAAAGTAAGACCCATAAATATAATTACTTCCAAAGTAAGACCTATAAATATAATTACTTCCAAAGTAAGACCCATAAATATAATTACTTCCAAAGCAAGACCCATAAAAATAATTACCTCCAAAGTAAGACCCATAAATACAATTACTTCCAAAGAAAGGCCCATAATATAATTACTTCCAAAGTAAGACCCATAAATATAATTACCTCCAAAGTAGACCTAAAAATATAATTACTTCCAAAGTAAGACCCATAAATATAATTAATTTCAAAGTATGACCCATAAAAATAATTACCTCCAAAGTAAGACCTATAAATATAATTACTTCTAAAGTAAGACCCATACATATAATTACTTCCAAAGTAAGACCTATAAATATAATTACTTCCAAAGTAAGACCCATAAATTACTTCCAAAGTAAGACCCATAAAAATAATTACCTCCAAAGTAAGACCCATAAATACAATTACTTCCAAAGTAAGACCTATAAATATAATTACTTCCAAAGTAAGACCTATAAATATAATTACTTCTAAAGTAAGACCTATAAATATAATTACTTCCAAAGTAAGACCTATAAATATAATTACTTCCAAAGTAAGACCCAAAAATATAATTACTTCCAAAGTAAGACCCATAAAAATAATTACCTCCAAAGTAAGACCCATAAATACAACTACCTCCAAAGTAAGACCCATAAATACAATTACTTCCAAAGTAAGACCCATAAATATAATTGCTTCCAAAGTAAGACCCATAAATATAATTACCTCCAAAGTAAGACCCATAAAAATAATTACCTCCAGATCTGAATCATTAAACTCATAGGCAATATTCCATCCTAAGGCTCCATACTTCTTCCTCTCATGAATGACACTATTGAAAAGACAGAGTCCAAAGAGAAGCTTATTCCATGTTGTTCCCTTGGCTCCTTCCTCATATAGTTTTTCTGTCACAACACCTGTGCCACCACGGCCAAAGCAACGAATCATGTTGGACTTCAATCCCTGGGGTGGCTCAATAGTCATCTGAAAATTAATACTGGCAATTATACTTCCTTGTAGGAACAATTCCAAAAGTCAATGCCATCAGGAGTCAGATGATGCCTTTTTATTGCTAAGACCTCAAAATTCAAGTTACTAACTAGAAAGATAAAAGTCTTATACAGTCAACATAATCTTTATTTACCTTGAAGTGGGTTTGACTCTCTGCATACCCATACTTTGATTGCAACATAAATGTATTTTGACAACAGCAAGTACACTTGTAATTGTCAGATATATATATAATTAGCAACCAAGCTCTTAAGAGTGAGTTATATTGGAGACTTCATACATTTATTACAAGCATACAAATACATGTACAGTGAAACATAGCTTAGCAAACATCTCAATATAACAGACACCTGTTCACAAGCACATTTTGGGATCATCAACTGATATCTTTCAATAAATCCTTTATAGAGCAGATACCTGTCTAATGTGAATAGCAGATACAGTAGTGTCTTTAGCCCAATACAGCTGCACATAACAGACATCAAGACCTATAATGTGCATGGATTTACTTCCCTAACTGCCTGCTACATGCACTATCAATTATTAAATTACATGTCTGCTAATTACTTATTTTATAACTGACATGAATCTTGTTTCAAACAGATCAAAAAGTGTATAGTGATGGGAACCCTACTGATAACAAAATGGTGGCTGTAAATATCTTGTAAATTCAAAATGGTTCCCATGTTACTATGGTAGACTATGATCTGTATCAAATTCAGGATGATATGAATAATTGTTGTTGTTGTATGATTGAACACCATTTTTCAGCACAGGATAGGCTATACATGGTGGCCAGTATAAATGGTGGAGGAAGAGCCTGGGAAAATCCTGGAAAGAACCACAGACCCATGAGAAGCTACTGGCAAGCTTTCTCACATACCCACATTAGCTGAATTTGAGACTTGAACCTACACAGACAGAGGTGAGATGGCAATGATCCATAATGGTGAGCGCTTTTGACCACTCAGCCACTCAGGGCCCCAATATTAATAGTCTTCTCAATTAAAATACATATCAAGGTATGGCATATAATACTGACTTCATTGATAAAAGTGTATTTAATGGTCAGTAATGCATACATGCCTGAATACTTTCAGTTCATTTTGCTAAGCATTACAAGTCCAATTTCTTTTATGTTACTGGAATCTTTCCTTTATCAATATTTTTGTAGGTTACAAATACAAGATACAGTAAAACCTGTCCTCAGCGACATCTGCACTTAGTGACCACCTGTCATTTACAGCCACAATTATCATGCACTGATTCATTTTATTATATAAATGCACCATCCAAATTGACCACTTACAGACTGTGACTAGTGATCACAAGTTTCAGACCAAATATGCATTTCAACACTGCTGTGAATGTATCAAAGATAAACACCACTGACCTTTATTCAGTCCCCTGTAACCATGACAATATCTGTATAATACAGGGCAGAATGCAAAATTGAGTTTTGCATCCACTTAGGAAGGTCTGCAGGCAAATTGCAGATTGTTCTAAACGTTACACTGCCATGAATGACTACAGTCCATAAACCAGACTAAAGTACACGTAACTAATACAGCTTATACTGTTATGTCAATGATGACAATTTTACATTTAAATTTTGCAAATCACTGATGATGACACTTCCAAGTTTTGGAATCAAATAATGTGCTGACCTTGGACCTTGATTCGAAATTTAAATTTTAAAATTACTTCTAGATGACCAGGATTAAATGGTCAAGCAGATGCAGGATTAGCAAAAATTGGATATCCTCTAGTCCTGATGCTGTGAATTTAAACTTGACCTATTCCTGCTGCATAGTAATTCCAACCTGTGCTTTTTATGATGCATGTCAATTTCAGCCAGAGCATGTCTTAATTAACCTAGATTTGCCTCTAGTATAATTTCCAACTGAGACTATGCTGTCCATAACAAACTGACTGTGTGCATCAATGATCAACATCTCCTAGACTACTCTTTACGCCAAAGATACCGCTTCCACTACATAGTCAATTTAACCTCGGGAGACCTAACAGGTCATTCACGTCAAACTTAGGTGGGCGAAACTGAATCATGGTAAAAAATTTATCTTTGAAGTTTATAACAGAGGAAGAGGAATTAATGATGACCTGATTGGATTAACTTTTGATTAAAATTTGATCAGCATTTGTTTGATTGCCCATGAACATACATACCTTTCTACTGGCAGTAGGATAAAATACCATTTTAAATGCCATTTACAGCACACAGCATATTATTGTTGAGATCTACCATTTTTGAAAACTAAATCATTATTATTATGATTATTATTATTATTATTATTATTATTATTATCTTAACACAAAAACAAATTGGTATTTTTGTGCGTTCTATCCACACATTACAGAAACCAGTGGGAACAAGACATGTTATAACAGCCAATGATGCATGGCTGAGTAATCAGATAATGAAAGCTAACATGTGTACACAACAAGCTGATTACTCTGTTGTTTTACATGTATTATGAAAAGTTTATGGAGAGTTGCTGAATGTTTTATGAGGTGGTACATAGGGGCTTTCAAGGCTTTTAATAAAAACTGACTGACCATTGGTGGATGTGAGATAAAACAAAGAGAGACCACCCAGAAATGACTTTTTTGTAGAAACACTTGAGCAGGTATTTTGAATTTTGTATTATTTAACTGTCATTGCATTGCTCCATATATTTTCAGTGGAATATTTAAGGACAGTTGATACATCTTGTACATGTAGCTCAATTCACATCAAAATGCCAAAACAAAAGCTTTCTACCTATGCTAAAAAAACACAAAGAAATATAAAACTTGGGAATACATCTCATGTGCAACCCAGAAACTTTCTTCTCAGGCTAAACTTAGCTTGGAGAAGTACTGGAGTGCAGTCAGCAAGCTTAAAAACAAAGCCATAAGTATAATGAAAGGTATAATGAAGTTTGAACTTTCTTGCTGGTTGAACATGGTTGTTTTGTCATTGTCACCTATTTGCTAACACAAAGAAGACATTCTCCAATCTTCACAAAATAAAGTGATTCATGGGGAAATCTGGACAAGAAAACTATTGAGAGCCTGTTAGGTATGAAACTTAATAATCACAATGTGATTAGTGGTCACCAGTCAGTGACCTTTTGAAATATACACCTCTTCCTTTTTCATTGAATAAATCACACACTGGCTAAGTTTGTCATGCATTATTATGGAAAGTTCAGACAGTATAAATCATATAAATACTACTTAGGTTATACAAGTATGTATATATATATATATATATATATATATATATATATATATATATATATATATATATATATATATATATATATATATATATATATATACACATACATACATACATCAATATAATCAAACATGTTTAATTCACAATGGCTCAAAGTAGTGTACTTTCCTTTCTGTCTCATTCTCAGAAACAACCTGCCAGTGATTATCATTCTTATCTTCAGACTTCAAAGAACAGAATGTTAGTAACAATTTTGAGAGTAAGGAAAATAAATCATCTAAAGTTGTCAGAAATTAAGCCCAGACCTGCCGACACTGACGAGTCTGTCTCAGTAAGGCAGCTGATTATATTCTCCATAAGGTGTAAAAAATAATAACTGCTATTGTAAAGCTGGAAAACATAATTAAACATTGGACACATCGACAATAAACATTATGTTCAACTGAAAAGTTTGTAAAGTACACACAGACTTTATTTACCCCTAGTACAGTTGCACAAACTCTAGTTCCAAACCCTATGCAGCTCAATGGCTTGTTGAAATCTCTCAACTTGACATAATTCTTGGAAATTCTTTTCCATTTCACATGATGATGGCAATCATATCTTCTGCAATGAGTCATACTCAAATCGGCATGTGATGTCCAATAAACGTAAGGGTGTCCTTTCCAGCTTTTATTCACAAGAATCTGAATACTACTTTTTATTCTTCTGTGTTGATTATTAACACTTTTCTAGAAGCTTATTTTTGTTTTCATCTTAAACATGCATTGCTTTCTGGGTGCCAATTTAAAAAATTCTATAATCAACAGTTTGATCATGCAGAATTTTCGGATGAACAAACAGGTGCAGTTTAAAGCATATGGGGTGCAGCTGTAAAGTTAGTCTGGTTCACTGACTAATTTCACTAATTCTAAGATGGAACTCGGATCCAAATAAAACACGGATGAAGCAACTATCTGGATTTTGTGGCAATGATCATTTTCCCATAGTTTTTGCTAGTATGCCGTAAATCCATTATTTAAGGGTAATTTCCTTAAGACTTATGGCAAAATCATAAGAGTTGGCAGGTCTGTAAGCTTCTTGACAAGCAACCCCAGCTGTGAGATCACAACTCAAAACAAACGACTCTTGAGTTTTTCATTTTGACTTTTGAGACATTGGCATAAAGGATCAAATGGCTCCTCAGTTTTGAAATCTATTGTGAACCCTGCCATGTTCATGAATCAACATCTTCTCAGTACAATCCCCATTCAACTATTAACTTATCATGCATTTCATTGTTAAGTTTCACCACTGCTGGATTCTGACATTCTCAGTGTTGGATTTTTATTCTTAGTGATTGTAATAATACAGTGAATTATTTTTAGAAGGAATCATTTTATTCTCAAGAACTACTACTTTTTTCACACTCAGTCCCATCTACATAAGCTGTCAAGTACACTCAAAATATTGGCCCTTTAGTTAATGAACACCTGTCTATAAGGGAAAATTTGTCATGTTCCTGGATTACCCTTTATATACAGATTTCACTGCACTCAGCAGTTTCTTGAATGTTGTTTTTTTATGGATAAATAAATGTATACAGCAAATTGTGTTTTTGCCATTTAACTGACTATAATTTTTTTTATTAAAACAACTTACACACAAACTTTACTCTAAGATAATAATATAGATACTAAGGTGACTGTATTAGATCTCTGTAATTTTTTAATATTAGACTTAGAAATCCACAGTATAGGAAAATAATCCATGGCATATTCCATACCTTCATTCCTGTTTGCAGAATAGATATAGGGAAACATGGATCTGGCTTAGAACTGAGCCACAGACGGAACTGGGGATCAATCTCATCATTAGGCCTATTCAAACTGAAAGTACAAAGAAAAACACAATTTCTTTTCAGTCTTTCAAGAGCTATGTCAGTTTTCTATGGTTTCTTGGATCATACAATTTAGAGGAATCAATTAGATAAGTAAATAGAGCAAGATAAAGCTCAAATATCTTAAAAATCATGATAATTGCAGCAACTTGTCCTGAAACTTTAGCCATGATAATTACAACTTGTCTGGAATATTTAGCCATAATTACAGCAACCTGTCCTCAAATTTTAGCCATGACAATTACAGCAACTTGTCCTGAAACTTTAGCCAAGAGGATAAACTTGTGCCAAGGGATGCTGACACAGAATCTGAAGCCAATGTTAAAATGAGTAAAATTGTCATATTTTAAGAATTGTTCAATTTAAAGAGAAACATGATGAGTTTACAAATAAGAAAATGTGAAGAAAGAAAGTAAATGTTTGAAGATCACGGAAAATGGTATGTTTTCTACACATCAGTAGAGAGAGAGAGAGAGAGAGAGAGAGAGGATGACAGAAAGAGTACATATGTTGATTAGATAAATAATACATTGTGGAGACTGTTGTTTAGCAGTGTTTCCCTTTACTCTCATTTGTACTTCAGAGACCTCCAAATTTTTAATTTGACCCCCATTTTTGATAACAAAGTTTGTTTTTAACTCAGTCTGACCCCAGTTTTGACACCAAGGTGAACTTTCACTCTCAGTCTTGTACCCCTAGGGGATACACTGGTTCAGCCACAAATAAATGAAATTAATAAATTATTATTAATTTAATATACTGTTATATTAATTTAATATACTGTTAAATACTGGCTAGACAAAAATATAACATTTTCATCTCATGCACAATATTGCTTACCCCAAAACCAATTACAAAGACCCTGCTGTTTAATGTCCCCAAAACCAATTACCATGACCCTGCTGTTTAATGTCTCCAAAACCAATTACCACAAGCCTGCTGTTTTATGTCCCCAAAACCAATTACCAAGACCCTGCTGTTTAATGTCTCCAAAACCAATTACCAAGATCCTGCTGTTTTATGTCCCCAAACCAATAACCAGGACCCTGCTGTTTAATGTCTCCAAAACCAATTACCAAGACCCTGCTGTTTTATGTCCCCAAACCAATAACCAAGACCCTGCTGTTTAATGTCTCCAAAACCAATTACCAAGACCCTGCTGTTTTATGTCCCCAAACCAATAACCAAGACCCTGCTGTTTAATGTCTCCAAAACCAATAACAAAGACCCTGCTGTTTTATGTCTCCAAAACCAATTACCAGGACCCTGCTGTTTTATGTCTCCAAAACTGATAACCAAGACTCTGCTGTTTTATGTCCCCAAAACCAATTACCAAGACCCTGCTGTTTTATGTCCCCAAACCAATAACCAAGACCCTGCTGTTTTACGTCCCCAAACCAATAACCAAGACCCTGCTGTTTTATGTCTCCAAAACCAATTACCATGACCCTGCTTTTTATGTCCCCAAACCAATAACCATGACCCTGCTGTTTTATGTCCCCAAAACCAATAACCAAGACCCTGCTGTTTTATGTCTCCAAAACCAATTACCAGGACCCTGCTGTTTTATGTCTCCAAAACTGATCACCAAGACCCTACTGTTTTATGTCTCCAAAACCAATTACCATGACCCTGCTGTTTTATGTTCCCCAAACCAATAACCAGGACCCTGCTGTTTTATGTTCCCCAAACCAATAACCAAGACCCTGCTGTTTTATGTCTCCAAAACCAATAACCAGGACCCTGCTGTTTAATGTCCAATCCAACAGAAAGAGAACAGGAAAGGAATAGGAAAGTTATGTACCAAATATCCATGTTGAAATTTACACCAAATACCAGTATTAAAATGTATACCAAATATCCATGTTGAAATTTACACCAAACACCAGTGTTAAAATGTATACCAAATATCCATGTTGAAATTTATACCAAATACCAGTGTTGAAATTTACACCAAATACCAGTGCTTTAAAAGTGCTGTACAAAACTAACAGAAGTTTGGTTTGTAATAATAACAATGAATATACTGGTGAAAAAAATTGCCTTGATCAATGACATTTTGTGAACCATATCCAGTGCAGATGATATGGAGTTTATATACTTACATTCCTGGATACCAGTCGAATTCAGAACTTTGAATTCTGAATTTATATAACAGTTACTTTGAGATTATTATATAAGAATGGAAGAATTTTTACCTACAAATTTGTAATATTTAGCAAGAGGCTTAAGCAGGATTGAGATCAGTCACCTGGTCAATATTTGCCTAACAGCCAAATGCATTAACTGTTGGTCAAGAACCCCGGGTCTGTGGGATTCTTTCCATAAACATTTCTGCTGTTGATTGCATATGTTATGAAAATAGTTGTTACAAGAGTACTCTGTGTTTTCTTTGTGCATTTTCTTCCATATCTGATGGCACATGAGCATAATTTGTCTAGTACTTATTTCTGTCAAAATTGGTCTAATTCTATTGAGCAGCTTTTTTTAAATAGGTAAAGTTGTTTAAATGTTTTCTGTTTTAAATAGTGGTTGCCATATCTGATGGCAGATAAACACCATTCCGTAAAAATAAAAGTCTTTCCTAGTATGATGGTTTTGGTAAAATTTGCATAAAGTCTTCTGAGTGCGTTTTTGAGTTGTTTAGCAGCTTTTCTATTTTTAGTAATGGGGCAATATTTAATGACAGATTGACATCATCGATATAAATCTGAAGGCCTTTAATTCCAGGATGCTCTCCACTAAATTTGGTTGAAATTGGTGCAATAGTTTATAAGAAAGCCAAAATAGCAAACATTGATGGATGATAGATGTATAATACATGCTAGAAAAGCAAAAAAAACATTTTTGTGTTTAAAAAAATTTCCTATAAGATATACTGTACTCTGTTCATTTTTCCCTTTATGATTCTTGTCAAGATATTCCCAATCAAAGGAAGTCAATCTTCGTCAACTTTGGACATTTATGATTTGGATCATTTTTAATATGTTGTTGTTGTTGTTGTTGTATGGTTTAACGCCATTTTTCAGCACAAGATAGGCTATACATGGCAACCAGTATAATTGGTGGAGGAAGAACCCTGGAAAACCCCGGGAAGAACCACCGACCCATGAGAAGCTACTGGCAGGCTTTCTCACGTATCCACGTTAGCCGAGTCTGAGACTCGAACTCAAGTAGACAGAGGTGAGATGGCAGTGATCCGTAACGGTGAGCGCTTTAGACTACTTGGCCATTTGGGTCTTTTTTAATATGTTGTATACATTAAACAAGTATCAAAGACACTTTAATTAACTTGATTTTACTGACTATAAAAGTGACAAATCTTTATAAAACAAAGAAAAACAACTACAACAAAACTTGAGATGGAGTTCATTGATTTTGTCTTACTTTTTACATGACTTTATGGTATAAAAGTCCCAACTTGTTAAATCTAGTGATTGTATAAAGATAATTTTGCTGAAAATATGAATTACATATATTAAATGTTTTTTGCGAATAATAACTATTTAGATAAATAATTTTTCTAAACAAAACTTCCATGAAGACAATTACAAAAGTAACAAAATTTCAACCAGAACATTTTTCAGGTGTATTTTATTGATGTTATAAATAAGAAAATATATATCTGCAAAAATGGTGACATCTTACGTGAAGTTTATACTAATTTATCCATTATGGACTCACTTTTCCACGACAGTCTGTAATTTGGGCATCCATGATGCAGCAAGGTGACAATTGGCAAGGAAGACCCAACGACCCTTAAGGATTTGGGCCTTAGATATGAGTTCTTCTGCCTTCTGACCCTGGCCCCGCCCTAGGGAAATCATATCCAGGTGAAGGGTACTGCCCCGCAGCTCCCTCGCAAACCGTAGCATCTGTGCTGCTGGGTCGCAACCTGTGGTGGTAGTATTGGCAGTAGTAGTAATCATCATCATCAAAACAACAACAACAATAATAATAGTATTAATAGTTACAAAAACAGCAATAATAATAATAATATTATTATTATTTATCAAGATGTACTGTAACTGCATGATTTAAATTGATTTATTTATATGCTATATTATATACTTTCATTGTATAATTTTGTGTCATTAATGTCAAATTGAGACTAGCTATGAATTCTATTTATTATATGACATTACTAAGTGTTATACCACAGTGTGGCAAATGATGTTACAATGCTAAAAAAGGTGAGCACCAAATGATGAAACTCGTTACCTGGTGACAGTATGAATATCAGAGGGGTCTTGGCAGTGGATTCCTCATAAATCTCCTTAAGATCAAATTGACCAGTGGACAGGTACTTCTCTCCGAGCTTGTCTTCAATGAACTGTGTGGCTGAGGCCGTCAACATGTCAGGACGTAACACTCGGATCAGGATCAGCCTCTCAAACAGAGACAGTTTCTCCCAAGGGAATATAATGCCATACTCTGAGGTCTCACCATCTTCAATGATATAGGATTTTAATGAGCAAAATTGGAAATAAAACATCCATCACAACATGAAATAAAGCCTTTTTGTTACAAGAAGGAACAATTTTTTGAAGCCCCTAAAATGAAAGATAGCAAATCTTCATCCCTTGCCTGCGATGGTCAGTTTACCAAATGTTTCCCAATAATGAACTTTGACTATGACCTTTGTGACAGAACAGTAGTTACTTTGACATATCAAAAAGCTTCACATCCTGAGTTCAAATGGCATTAGAGCAAAAGTGCAGAAAAGGAGTAAGAAAACTGACCGGTGACCTTGACTTTAAAGATAAACTTTAAGTATGATGCATGCGATGCTGTCAAACTGAGAAACATAAGTATACAATGGTTCATCCCTTTTCCTAAAACTTCTTTCATGATATACATGTACAGCAAAAGTACCCCTCCCCTTAAAATATTGACCTGTGACCTTGTCATTGAGTATAGGACACCAAATGTGGAATACAACACTTTTGTTAATTTGACACATAAGAAAACTAGAAACTTGTATCTTCTAGCATTACAAAAAGCATAATTATCCTCATGTGGACTTATCCAATCAGAAACAAGTTTACAGACTGAGGACAATGCCAGCATGAGCCCAGGGTGGTCAAGTGGTCAATGGCACTCACCTTTATAGATCACCATCTCACCTCTATCTGCATGAGCTTCAGTCTCAGGCTTGGCCAGTAAGGGTATGTGAGAAAATCTTGTCAGTAGTTTCCCATGGGTCAGTGGTTCTTCCCAGGATCTTTCCAGGTTCTTCTTCCACCAGATACACTGGCTGCCATGTGCTGAGAAATGTCCATTAAACCCAAAACAGCAATAACAGAGCCATTGTTTTGGAATTACAAGTATTCTTGTATTTATTCTTGTAAATCTGTATTATCCTCTAAATGGTGTAAAAGTTCCCCTACCCAACCCTTAAAATCCTTCCAAACTGCACTACTATAAGAATACCCTTCCAAACTGCCAACTATGAGACCAGCACTTCAAAGTAACAAAACCTTTTGTGAATGCATTTCATGTTGTAAGACTGCAATTTAATCCTCTGAAATCAGACCACACTGTGATGCATATGATCTTCCTTAGAAAACTAAACTAAACATGAAGGACAAAGGTCCTGTATATTGGCTTATTTAGAAATGTGAGAAATGGTGAAAAACCTGAAATGAGTCCATAGGCCACAGACCAATATAAAGCAATTAAGGGTAAAATCCTGAGTTAAACTGGGGCCACAACTCCATAAAGTTTTACCTGAAATGAGTGAAAATCAAACTTTTTCTATGTCTGAATATCAGCCACATACCATTTTTTTTTTCAATCCATGAAGTGCTTCAAGTTGTTCAAGCAAATTGATGGACATCATTCAAGTAAAAAAGGGGCCATAACTCCATACAATTTTGTCAGAAAGTGGTCAAACTTTAACTTTCCCAATTTCTTCTTAATGCAACACCTCAAATTTTATTTGGTGTCAATTCATGAAGTTCTTTGAAGGTAACTGAATGGAAAAGGAGAAATTAATGCCATAAAATGTTGCCCCCCAAAAGGTGAAAAGTAAACATCAACATAGGTCTTTTTAATGCAAAGTCTCAATTCAGTTTTAATCCATTAAGTACTTAAAAGTTGTTGAGTGTTGTTGTTGTAGTAGGGTTTAACGCCATTTTTCAGCACATGATAGGCTATACATGGCGGCCAGTATTAATGGTGGAGAAAAAACCCGGAAAGAACCACCGACCCACGAGAAGCTACTGGCAAGCTTTTTCACATACCCACATTAGCCGAATCCGAGACTCGAACCCATGCAGACAGAGGTGAGATGGCAGTGATCTGTAACGGAGAGCGCTTTAGACCACTCGGCCACTTGGGGCCCCTGTTGAGTGTAAACAACTGAATGTTAGAGCACTAAGTCAATTGGAACCACTATTCCATAAAATTCTGTAAGAATATTGTCACATTTAAACTTCAACAAAATTATTTTAATATAATGTCACACATTACTGTTTATTTCAATCTACAAAGTCCTACAAAAGTTGCTGAGCAGAAATGAAATGGAAGTTCTAAGTCAACAAGGGACCATAGCATAAATTTTGTTGGAAAACAGCAAAAAAATTGAACATGACCTAGGTTTTCTTCAAAGCAGCATATACAATTTTGCTATAATCCATAAGTCCTTCGAGGGTATCTGCTACCTTTCTAGACAGTGGTGAGGAATGTATCAGACTTACTAAAGGGGCCTTTGTGTGTGTGTGTGTGTGTGTGTGTGTGTCTTGCAAGAGGGTGTCATTGTGCATGACCCACGTAAGTGATATGTAGTACTGGAAAAAGCTTTTTTTTGTTGAGAAGATTAAACGACAATTGTAAATGAATGATGTACAATGGACAAAAAAGACACAATATAAACTTACATGGCCATACATGACCCTTATAGTAATGTAAAGGTAAAAAAAAATGGAGATTAGGAAAACCTTAGTGTACATTAGACAACAATTAACCCATCTAATGATAAAGGTACACTGAAATCCATTGCTAAAGGTACACCAAAATCATTTGCTAAAGGTACACCAAAATCCATTGCTAAAGGTACACTAAAATCCATTGCTAAAGGTACATTAAAATCCATTGCTAAAGGTACACTGAAATCCATTGCTAAAGGTACACTAAAATCCATTGCTAAAAGTACACCAAAATCCATTGCTAAAGGTACACCAAAATCAATTGCTGAAGGTACATTAAAATCCATTGCTAAAGGTACACCAAAATCCATTGCTAAAGGTAC
Source organism: Sinohyriopsis cumingii (assembly GCA_028554795.2). Lineage (NCBI taxonomy): Eukaryota > Metazoa > Mollusca > Bivalvia > Unionida > Unionidae > Sinohyriopsis > Sinohyriopsis cumingii. Next base: position 40,614,527 of record CM068825.1, read on the forward strand.
ACTAAAATCCATTGCTAAAGGTACACTGAAATCCACTGCTAAAGGTACATGGAAATCCATTGCTAAAGGTACACTGAACTCCACTGCTAAAGGTACAATGAAATCCACTGCTAAAGGTAAACTGAATTCCAATGCTAAAGGTACAATGAAATCCACTGCTAAAGGTACACTGAAATCCATTGCTAAAGGTACAATGAAATCCATTGCTAAAGGTACAATGAAATCCATTGCTAAAGGTACAATGAAATCCATTGCTAAAGGTACAATGAAATCCATTGCTAAAGGTACACTGAAATCCATTGCTAAAGGTACACTGAAATCCATTGCTAAAGGTACACTGAAATCCACTGCTAAAGGTACACTGAAATCCAATGCTAAAGGTACACTGACCTCCATTGCTAAAGGTACAATGAAATCCATTGCTAAAGGTAAACTGAATTCCAATGCTAAAGGTACATTGAAATCCATTGCTAAAGGTACACTGAAATCCATTGCTAAAGGTACACTGAAATCCATTACTAAAGGTACACTGAAATCCATTGCTAAAGGTACATTGAAATCCATTGCTAAAGGTACACTGAAATCCATTGCTAAAGGTACACTGAAATCCATTACTAAAGGTACACTGAAATCCATTGCTAAAGGTACATTGAAATCCATTGCTAAAGGTACACTGAAATCCATTGCTAAAGGTACACTGAAATCCATTGCTAAAGGTACTCTGAAATCCATTGCTAAAGGTACAATGAAATCCAATTCTAAAGGTACACTGAAATCCATTGCTAAAGGTACAATGAAATCCATTGCTATCGTATGTGCATACTATTATTCATAATATTAATGTAACACTGCAAAAATTTGAATGATTTCTTTTGACACTTAATTACTTTTATTAATGATACTTTCACAGATTTGGACTCCTCAACAAATTCAAATTTTCTGCTTACTACAATTTTCTGATTTACTGTCATTTTTTTAGGATAAGATGTATGTTATATCTCGAAATCCATAAAAATGAATTTTGTTTCTTTTATTTTATACACCTGTAACATCTTTACCTTTTATATTTTACATATTTTCTTCAAAGGTTTATGTTCCTAAACCTTCTGTACAATTCTTCATTTTTACATTTTTAGAACCTACATTTAATTGGCATCATAACACCTTTACTGTGCTGATGTACCATCCAACATTGATACATAAATACATACATCATTTATGCTTTCACTGTATAAAAACACATCAAAAACATGGTACATATACCTTTCCTAATTTCAGCAGCAGTGAATGTTTTCTCCATGACAGCATATGGATTGTCACACATATGGAAGTAATCCCACTGTGTGTGATTGGAGACCATGCTGCGACACAGATTTGCAAAAGGATCCAAGTTTTCTTCAAGGAACTGACACTGTCTCCAGACAGGATCCAGAACCCACTGGGATGGCCCTTTGTGCTTTGAGGATGTGGGATCACCAAGCTGAGCCTGAGATTCCAGCCTCTCCATTGGAGTGAGACCTAAAGCCAATAACAACATAATATAATATTATTATTATTACTATTATTACTATTGTTATTATTATTATAATTATTATTTATCAAGATGCACAATAATTTCATACTTTAAATTATTTTCATACTATATTTTATACATTCATTGTATAATTTTGAGTGATTTTATAACAGAAAAAATCTTTTCTTTGGTTCATAAATCATTTTAATAAGTATATGTTTTCTTTAGTACTTAAAGTTGTGGATATGGGTGTGTAAAAGCTTTTCTTTTATTTCATCTTTAAATTTTCAGTTTTCAGCAACCACAAAATCCACAAAAACGGAATCTATAGTCAATGTAAAGGATGCAAATACTGACATTAAAGTAATGAGATTTAAAAAAACATCAAACTGTATACTTAAGTATGAAATCTTTAGGAGTGGAAAGGGCAGCACTGTTACTGTTTTAAAATATATGCAATTCACCATGGGTTTATAAAGAGCATATTCATCACTACAGATCGTTCAGATACTAAAAAATAAGCAAAAATCTAACTTTAAATCGTAAGACAAAAGATAAAGATATCTCTAAGGTACACAAGAGTATTACCTAACCACAATGAAACTGATATTAATTGCATGCATTTACACATTATATATTGAAAACAATAAAGGTTACAGTATCTAGGGTGTCATACTTATGAAAATGCTCCTACTTCAAGCAGTCTGAATTCCAACACTCAATTTATATACAACCACTTCAAGCACCCTATGTTCCAGTATTCTCAATTTCATATTATTACTTCAAGCACTCCTGCTCCAGTACTCTCAATTTTTATACTACTACTACTACTTCAAACACCCTATGTTCCAGTTCTCTCAATTTCATATTATTACTTCAAGCACCCTATGCTACAGTACTCTCAATTTTTATGTTACTACTACTACTACTTCAAACACCCTATGTTCCAGTACTCTCAATTTCATAGTATTACTTCAAGCACCCTATGCTACAGTACTCTCAATTTTTATGTTACTACTACTACTACTTCAAACATCCTATGTTCCAGTATTCTCAATTTCATATTATTACTTCAAGCACTCCTGCTCCAGTACTCTCAATTTATATACTACTACTACTACTACTACTACTTCAAGCACCCTATGTTTCCATTACTCTCAATTTTCATACCATTGAGTCATGCACCCTATGTTACAGTACTCTCATTTTATATACTACTTCTGATAGTACCCTTTGGTGCAGCACTCTTTACTTAAATACTGCTTATGGACACCTTGTTTCCATGGTAACATAAAAGTAAAGCATATGAACTCATGCATTGTGTTTCCACAATCCTTGAAAATAACAATGTTGATGTAGAATGCCTACTACTAGTTTTAGCAGCAAGATAGGTATTTTCTGCTTGCTCAGTTAAAATTTGTCATTTTCAGTCCTGTACTTGCTTTTCTGATTTCATTATACAAATTGGTTTTTTGTCATACTTTTAATGCCAGCTCTACCATACCAAAGAATGGTGTTTCAGATATGTTCTGCAGTCAATAATCAAAATGTTACAAAAGTCACAATATAAAGAGCTTCTGGAGACAAATGTACCAATTAATCAATGGCACGTAAAGTGAATACAGTCCGCCCTACAATACTATCTAGATAACTTTTTCATTGGTAATGGACATTGTAACAACATCCTGTTGTTGCTTAATGAAGCATGAAGCAATGTGTAATATATTTTTAAGACAATCTAAGCTTGTTATTATCATTTTACAGTCACAACAGTGGTAAAGCCTTCTTACCATCATGTTTTGCAGCTGTCTTCTCATCCATCATACTGGCCAGGATGTTGCCCTGAAGGAATACTGTCCACTCAAAATCGGTAATTCCACCCAGTGTGGTAATGTCCTCATACTTGGAATTTGCACGCATAATGCTGGTACAGAGCATGAAGGAGAACGTCAACTGGTGGTTGGAGAACAGTGCAACTGACACCACACGATAGATACTGGTTGTCAATCTGTGGCAAGAAAATGTAACGTCCTGATACCTTATTTTATATTGAATGTAATTGTTCTATATTTGATGTTATAAACTCTGCATCTTCCAATAGGCCTTGTTATAGGTCAAAGGTCAGTACTCTTGTCCAATGTTAATATTTGCCTGAGACAATTTTTAAAAAAACCTGAAAAATCCCTATCATTTAGTTTGTAATTATAATTCTTCTAACATATGCTTTCAAAATTTTTCAGTCATCCTGTCATTTTGATGCTTATTGAATTATACTGGAGTGCAATGTACAGGAAACAGACAACAGTAGATGTTCGAATTTGAATACTCCAGATACTCCCACCCTAAAAAGACCCATGTAAGGTAGTAGTTTTTTCTGTAAATTAGATACATTTTCAGTAAAGTGTATGTGTAATGAAATATCATGTACTGCCATTGTCAGCTTTGAAAACATCCAACAGAAAAGTTTAGAAGTGTGGTCTGAAGCAGTGAAGTCAAAATGATACTTAACCAAAAAGTTTGTACAGTACACTTTGTCTTAATGATTTCCAGTTCAGTTTAAAAAAGTGCAGTTTTCCAGACTCTATGGAGGTCCTTGTTAGATCTCTATACTTGATGTAATCATTATGGTTTGTTTATTTGAGTGGCAGCAGCGAATCATCTCACATGCCACAAGCAATACTCAAATCAAAATGACAGTATGTACAACAAAAGTAACTGCCACCTTTCCTTTTTTCTCATTTTTTTAATACTATTGTGCCAATTGCCTGGACTTTTTAAGATGTTGATTGTCCCTTTCATTTTCATCATGACATTTTCTGACCAAGCAAAAGCTTGATCATGAAGGTGGTTTACATGATCACGACAAACCTGAACAAACCAATGTCCCAATTTAACTGCAAGGATAATATTTTCAAACGTTTTGCTACAGTTCTGTCAAGTCCATAATTAAAGAATTATGGTAAAATTGTAATGGTTGGCAGGTCCGACACTTTGTGGTGAGCATACCCATGAAAAATGCAAAATGTTTGATAATTTGTTTGGACTGTAATGGTGGTTTTGATTGCTGATGATTGTGTGTGATAATGACAGTAAAACCAACATGATTAACATCATCCCATGTGACCATCATGATATGACAGAGGTATTAAAATTGCAGATGTGTGATTAATCAGATAACATGTTACTGTATATACTCACTTATAAGTCAAATGAAAACAACATAAACTCTTATCTACCACAGCCTAATGCACTGGCAGATCAGGGTCTATGTTGTTTGTTACACTGATCACTTCTATACAACTGCATTGACCCAGATCTTGCAGGTACATTATGCAACAGCAGATCTATGTTTGTACAGTCTGCAGCTGAACTTGACTTGCCTGTGATTATATACGATATTCATATATATATGTGCAAGATTTTATATTTTTTTCCCCAATTTGCTTTAAATGAAATGTGACATGAGAGATTTACCATAAAACAACAAACCTATTGAACTGCTCCAGTGGCCTAGTGGTTAGAGCATCCGCCTCGGATGTGGGAGGTTGTGGGTTCAATCCCTGGCTGAGTCATACCAAGGACTTTTAAAAATGGTTCTAACAGCTGCCCCGCTTGGCACTCAGCATTAAGAGGTTAGTGTTAGGACTGGTCGGCCTGGTGTCAGGATAATGTGACTGGGTGGGACATCATGCTACATGTCTGTGGCATGATGTCCCAGTGCTAGACACAACTATAAACTGTCACACTGCAGACACTGTAGCAATATGACTGAAAACTTGTTAAAACTATGTTAAAAATTCAAGTCACACACACACACACAAACCTATTGATCATGTCCAGCATATGTTTTTTCAGCTGCAGAGGATCCTGTGTATCGGTTGCTATAGAATCATCTGTGACACAGACCTTTTCCTTCTCATTTTCCTTTTCTTGGTGCATGGCACCCCTTAGGCTTTGAGCACTTGCTCTTCGCAGAGTGCCACTCAATGTGGTTGGAGACTGTGTCCTCTCTATTTCTTTTATTAAGACAGAACCACTGATGCAGGTAGTGAACATATCTTGGAACCAATCTAGAGAGAACTGGTACATCACATCAATTCCAGATAGGTCTGCGAGGACAAAGTAGAGAGTAGCGCCTCTTGTGGCAACCTGAAAGTTATTTTAATTCAATTAAATGCAATCAGATTTTCCCACTCATCTTTATCTAACCTCCATTTCACTATTTTGTTTATAGAACAAAATAATATGAAACAATGCTCTCTGATTCAAAAACTACAAACTTTACCAATGGTCTTACATTTTAACTCCTGACATCTGTACTTTTTTCTAAGGCAAAAAACCCATCAATTTGCATGAATATTTTCTCCATTCTGTGCAAATGTGATTAATGGCTTATTACAACAATGATAAATAGCACTAAATTGATAAACAGAAGTTCCAAAAATGAAGCAATAGTTTTAGTACAGCAATTTTTAAAAATAAAAATAGCTTCTACATATAATGTTTCAAATTGTGTATTTTGTCAAATTACTTAACAGTTTTCATTAAAAAAAATAACTGATTTTTATTTTCATTAACACATTTCTTGCACTGATTGACACAGAGAGCATTGCTGGGTGGAGGTACTGAAAAAACATTACAGTGTGGTCACATTTGACAGACTTCAGAGTGAAACATCTTTAAATTAGGAATTTTAACAATAAGAGTTTAACAAAAAGGATTTTGCCCCTTTATTTTCTTTATTTCTGCATTCAGTCATGAATTGTGTGATTTCGGCAAGCTTTCACTCTAGTTAAATAACAGATACCACATCCAAAATATCCCATATAATTTTACATGTTCAATCCAAACAACAAAGAACCAAGCCAGAACCAGTGTACTGGGGACAAGAACTGCTTCACCAGTGCAATGATGTGTGCCTGAGTATCAGAATAATAAGGCTAACATGTGTACACAACAAGCTGTTAATTCCATGCCTCACTATTGTAATTTTGAGAGTATAAGTTCAAATGCGGGATGTTGTTTTGTGGTGTTATAAGTAATAATAGGGTCAAAAGGTGGTCCGTTATGGCTTTGTGTCCTTGATTAAGATTCAGCTGACCTTCATCTTAGGTGAGATAAAAAGGAGATACTGACCAGAAAATGATTCTGGCAGAAACATGTAAGTATTTTGACTTTTTGTCTTGTGTAACTGTTACTACATGGTTCAAGATGTTTTAAGACAAATATTCAAAGGCAGTTCTTGTGTTATTTGCTCAATTCAGATCAAAACGTCAAAACATTTGCTTACTCACAGTGATAAAATGACCCAAATAAGAAATATTGGAACAAGTTCAGCGATGCTTGGAAATCAGAGTTTAAGTGTGAGCTGGTGAGTGACATGCAAAGTGCATTTTAAGATAATATATACAGAAATAAATGATATCTCAAGGCATCTGCAGACACAATCACATGTCGAGCAATGATTCTTTTGAAACAAGCACACCCACTTTGAAAGCCTTGTTTGAAACTGGATGAAAAGTGGATCATGAGACACTTGCTGAGACTTTCTTTGCAAATTTTGTGGCAGAGCTCAATTTACCATTTCTCACAGCAGAACATTTTGCTAAACTTGTTAAAGTCATGTTACTAGGCTCAGAGATTATACAGGAATTTACTTGCCTGTCTACAAAGAAAAGCACACATTGTCACTCAGGTCCTAGACCCATGACGGGACAAAAAATTTGAAAACATCTGTAGCAGTCAGAAGTTAAGCGTCACGATTGAAAAAAATATTATGGCAAATATTACAATTATTTTGTTTCAATCACCTTAAACATATCAAATTTATATTGATAAAAATATCTACTGGTTTAGAAGTAAATTACTTGATCAGAATTTTTCAATCAACTGATTTGAAACAGGCCTAAATATGAAAATACATGTTTGAATAACATACATAAAGACATATATTTCCTAAAAGGAAAAGAAAAGAGTAATCAGTAGAACAGACAAAATAGACCCTTATCTGCCCATGCATTATGATACAGCAGATAAGGATCTTTATTGTTTGCAATTTGACCTGACTTATTAGTGAGTATATATGGTAATATGAATACAATTTTAGTTTAAAATTTATGAAGGAGACCATTGTTTGTTCTCATTTTGTTTTTGGAGAATTGTCTTGCATTTTTTTACATCTTGAATATTTTAAAAACTATATTCTCCAGCATGATGAGGCTTCTATGCCATGTCTGAATTAACTTTACGATGTCTTTCAGTAATGCCATGTTTGAATTAACTTTATGATGTCTTTAAGTAATGCCATGTTTGAATTAACTTTACGATGTCTTTCAGTAATGCCATGTTTGAATTAACTTTACGATGTCTTTATTAAGTAATATTTATCTGACATAGTTTCACACGATGCATCACAATACAAAGGACTTGTCTGATAAAAGCAAGTAGATTGTAACTAAAATAAATAATAGAATCTTAAGGTATGAAGTGATAAAGGCTGTACACATCAATTACATGCAGCCATTGCCATATGAGATATCTATGGTAGATTGTGTGGCTCACTAGCTGGAACTCAAAACTCAGAATTGCAAGTCCCATGGTGATTAATGCTGCTGTCACATTAAATAGGGACCTGCCATATATACTCAATTAATTTGAGTTTAATTAAAAACAACAGCAAAATGCACTGGCAGATGAGTCTATCCTGTTTGTTCTACTGACTACTGACTACTCCTAACAAACGTAAAACACTCAGACTTGCCACCATGTTATGTTAAAGCAGATCAGGTCTCTGTTGTTTGTTCTATTGGTTACTCCATAAAAACTGCAGACACCCAAATCTGCCAGCATGTTATGGAACAGCAGATGTGGGTCTGTGTAGTTTGCAGTTAGATCTGATGCAGAAGTGTGCACATATAGTAACTTGATTGCTACAGTCAACCTGGCTCATATAGGACAGGGAGTAGCAAACTGGACATACATACATCATGTAATGGTACCTATCCTATATATCATGGAATGGTACTTAGCCTATATTTCATGAAATGGTACATAGCTTATGTATCATGGAATGGTATCTATCCTATTATATCATGGAATGGTACCTTACCTATATATCATGGTGTGGTACCTAGCCTATATATCATGGAATGGTACCTATCCTATATATCATGGTGTGGTACCTTGCCTATGTATCATGGAATGGTACCTATCCCATATATCATGGAATTGTACCTAGTCTATATATTATGGAATGGTACCTAGCATACAAATCACGGAATGGTACCTAGCCTATATACAATGCAACCCCACCATAACGTGACCCACAATAACGCAAATTCATATATAAAGTGGTCGTGGCATAGCTCCCAAAATTTTGTACGTTCATTCGCACATGAAAAAATATTGTTTGTTCAAAATACATGAAATAGTGTATACAAAATTTATTATCATTTTGGAGATGAGATTGTGTATGAATTCGATTATAATACAACCGTGGCATGGTTCCTGAAATTTTAAATACATGTACATGTATTTTTCTCACACTGGGAAATTTTTTTATTATTTAAGTATGAGAAATAGTGTGTAAAATGTTTATTATCATTTTGGGGAAGAGTTCACATATGAATTTTAATATAATACGATTGTGGCATAGCTTCTGAAATTTAACAATTTCACCAGGTTCTTGAAGTGTTATGCTAAAATAAACATTATCGAAAATGTTACTTATAACTGATCCATGAGAAAAGTCAGCAAGTCATCTTTGTGGTTGTCTTCAATTAATTCTGTAACAATCATTGCTCAATCAATAGCCAGCATGTGTTTCTTCTTTAACTGCACATACAACCAAGCAGCAGACAATGCAGTGGTTGATAAAAGATTCTCATTATTTAATAAACATCAAAAATTGAAAGCCACCAACATGTTTGCTAGGCTTGGCGGTGTTATTAGACGAAATCAGTTGACCAGTAAATCATGTCTGCATTATTAGCTGGAAATTGAAAGGGAATGAAACTGTACATGCGTTTAGCTTAATTTTTTTAAATAAAAGTGACTTGTGACTATTGCAGACCTACTGCACTCTGGTTTTTACATGTGTATGGTGTTTGCTTATGAACTCATCATTAATTTCCTATTATTTGTAAAAATATTTTACCGTTATGGAAAAACAAGTTCACAAAGGCAAGTTGTTCTCTGCACTTTGTGCAATAATTAGTATAGTAGTTTTCACACGTTTCTTTTGACATTCACAAAATCTGAAGTAAAAGTTATATGGATGCTTTAAGCATGTGGTGATTGGTAATATTTTTTGCTGTAGTTGTTCAAACGAATAGGCATACAAGCGTTAATTATTGGAAATTTACAATGGATAAATGTACATGGAAATGCATGTGAGAAAATTTTAGTAGTATGAAATTTGTACAGACACCATTGATACCCTATTCATCATATACATTAGACATGAATACACGTATATGTGCCAATGAGTTGTTCTCTGAAAAAAGTTTAATACTGTAAAAACCCACATTAACATGACCCCGCTATTAATGTGATCCAATATTTTTGGACCCCAATTATCGCGTTAAAGTGGGGTTCCACTGTATCATGGTGTGGTACCCGGCATACATATCACGGAATGGTACCTAGCCTACAGATCATGAAATTTCTGATTTTTTTAAAATCCTATAAAAACATGTCCAGCATAATCCAAGAAAACTGACAATTATTTTTCCTTTTAATTTTGCATACATAAAACTATGCATATTTTGCAAATATCTGTATTTAAAAATTATCTCAGTCAAAAATAATGTTTTTTTATATTTGTGATCATTTAAAAAGTGTACAAACACTTTTAGGCAACAAATTATTTTGCCTTGCCTGGTGCAATAAAAGATATATCAATCTACCAACTTCATATTCATCTGAACTGTTTAATTTGTACAAATATCAAAAGACAAAATTTAATTTACATCACTGATTATCTTTGAAGGGCTAATTGTTATATATATACAGGCAAGTATCTTTGAAGGGCTAATTGTAATAGACATAGAGGTAAGTATCTTTGAAGGGTTAATTGTTATATACATACAGGTAAGTATCTTTTCCTTGCCAAGCTCAGTTTCTTTTCTGTCTCCTCAGACTGCGTGATGCGGTCATGAATCTCGGCTGCCATGCCCTTACTTCGCTGAAGAGTGTCCACAAGATCCTGATCATCTAGAATTTCACCTGGAAAACACAATACAAGCCTTCACGTCATTGAAAACACATGTGAAATAAAAAGATGAAGACTCCCAGAAAATGATGCCATTTAATAATTAGAAACCTTTCCCCCATTAACCCATTAGACTTACTGAATAGAGCAGACTGTGTACCCTGCTCAATTTGGGATTGTTATTCATTGCTGTACTTGTGATTATTTCATTTGTTGTGCATTTTAACCTCTTATTATAACATAATTCAGTATGTGCAATGTGTCTTTTTTTAATATATCCTACAATATAGGTAAAACATCATTAGGATCATCATGATATTGTTGTCTACTGCTACACACAAGTACAAGATGAAAAAATCAATGAATAAATTCAAAAGGCTGTAATGTGTGGGCATTCACATTGTTTGATTTTTTTGCATTGGATGCCTTTTTAAGATCTGCAATGACTTAAAAAAGGTGGATTACAAACTTGAAACTGTGTTTCTTTTAAATAAAATAAAATGCTACTAATAAAGGTTCTGTTAACAAACAGGTTTTTCAAAAGTAAATTATAATTACATTTAAATGAAATTTCATCAGCTTTATCAGTAAATCAACCTGATGTGTAATATTGTGTAATGTGCTATAACCAATTCTCATTAACTTTGAATCTTTGCCAGTTCAATGTAAAAATCATGCATACATTAAGAAAAGTATTACCGTATTTACTGTATATGTTGGGACACCATATCTGTTTGGACACAACAAATTAATTTTTGAAGTAATTTTTTTGTGCATTGTATGTTCTGGGTCACATCATCTTTTTGAGTCATAAGTTGCGAGACATCTTTTAAATCATTCAAAAATTACATATTGGAAAATGCACTCTAACTGAAATTTTATTTTAACAAATATAATGCTGTGTACTTGAGATAAAACTCTTTAATCCACTGCAGCATCATCTCAACAACATAACCCTTCTCATTCACATGTATGATCCATTCTTTCGGTTCATGAATATTTTCTTAGCTTTCTCATGCCATGAAAAATTATCATAAAAGGCAATACATCACCTGAAGCAGAAACTGCAATGACTAAAGTCAGATTTTTTCAAATCTGCTCCAGTCGTGCTAATTCTAACACTTTTACCCCCCCATCTTATCATCAGTCCATCCAGGAATAAAATCAAAGTACACTAGAATTTCATCTATGTTTATGATCATATTGTCGGTGAAATCATTTTTTCCTCTGGGTAATGCTTGATCATCGATGTCCATGCACAAAGCATTATATTGTGTAACTTTAAATTGTTTAATTTTTTCAATTTACTTTCAAAATTCCCATGAATACCAGTGAAAAGGAAACAAAGTTAGCTTCCTTATCTCAGCTGTCTTTGTATATTAAAAATAAATAAAAAATCGGTACTTAAAAGAATAGAAAGTCAGCTTCCGAGGTCAACTTGCTTTGTAATAAAATAACCTTTTATTGATATCCATTTAAAAAAATGGCTTCAAAGTATTCAAAGTTGTCTTTTGAAGTTGGGTTCCTTTGCAATAAAAATAACCTGTGTCTTTAATGTCCTTGTCTGTAAGTTCAAACAATAAGTTTACTGCTCGCTGTCAGTTGTGTTTATTCACCACCCAGGCTTTTATTTCCTTGGCATCTATAGTTATAATAAATATAAATGGATATTGATGTCTGTAGGTAAATAGTATACAGAGCAATAACTTGCTTTAACGATACTATTTGTAACCCATGCTAACAAAAAGATTGTTATTTGTACTCAAGTGAATGTATTTTCAAATAATAATTTTCATTTGCAATAATTAATTATTTTATCATGTCCCAATCTATACGGTAAATACGGTAACAGTAAAATCCTACTATACAGTCCTCTGAAGCAGTGATGCAGAAATATATCATTTAAATGGAATGGGTAGTTTTTTTATCAGTGACAATCATGAGCCCATTGATTGACATGTTTACTAATTTTGTAAACATTCACTGGCAGTCAGCTAAACTAAGGTAATTTACACCTGTAAGAAATGTAGACCTACATAATCAAACAAAGAACCTATTGGATGACAAACCAAGCTTCCCATCCCCCACAAAACAATTTTCAAGCATCTCTGAGGCAGCAAATGAATGGGCCCCAATTTGATAAACCTGTCTTAAATTTTGTCCAATCAAATTTATGTATTCTAGATGTACATGTCCATACTTAAGGTCTGCTGGTCAAATTCAGACCAAAACTTAACTAAATGGCCCAGATCTGCACCTGGTCCAAATAAAAGATTTGTAACAATATGTCAGCAGTATCTTTGCCTTCAAGAGTGAAGAGGATTCAAATCTGGTCTCAGTGTGGCTGAGAATACATCCTGCTCAGTATGGCTGAGAATACATCCTGCTCGGTGTGGCTGAGAATACAGCCTGCTCAGTGTGGCTGAATATACAGCCATCTCATAATAGCTGGGTTTAAACATATTTTATTGCCATATTTATAGCATATGGGGTCGGACTACCAGCTCTCACAACTTTGTAACAGCCCTCCTCCAAATACACAAGTAGGTACATGTAAAGTGGCAAGGACTATGCATGGATCCGAAATACAGTGCATTAATACAAATTTGCTTGTACTATTAAAATTAATACATAATAAGTGTATAACAACTAATGTCAAGAAGACAAAATGGGAGAACGGGGGTACTTTTTTTCACACTTGGAAAAGTTATTACTGTATATAATCTGGTTTTGTGCAGTTTGTTAGGAGTAATCAGTAAAAGAAATAAAACAGACCATAATCTGCAGGCACATTATGATACCGTAGGTCAGGATATTTTGTTATTTGCAATTTGACTTGACTTATAAGCTAGTATATATGTTATTTGTTCTGTAAAAACCCTTAAAATTAAAAAAAAAACAAAAAAACAACCATGCCCCAAGAAGTTGTGCTGTACGATTTCTTCATGTACATGTACCTGACATTTCTTTCTGTGTTCAGTTTACTATGGACATTAATTAAAAAGATGACCTCCCAATCACTTCAGTGAAAATGGACTATGAAATCTACAGTTAACTCCAGTCATGACCACATCATTAGCATAGCCATTAAACATTGCACTCAACCAAAACATAAAACTTGATCTATACAAAGTCATTTTTAAGTTCATATTTTTAAAACAAAGGTAGCTTAGATTTGCATCATCTCTGGGAGGTTAGGGTGGGTAGCAGTGGTGGAATTAGTACTAACATGTCCAGCTTAGATTCAGAAAAATTTGGCAGGAATGGTTAAAATTTGTAACACTTCTGAGCTCAAGTTTGAGTGAGATTTTTTGTCAAGCATTAAAAATTTTTTTAGCAACACTTTTGATTGTTATTGAATGAGAAATGGATGTCAAGCTCAAGCTGTGAGTTTTATAGTCTCCAAGCTTAGTGTCAGTACTAGTTGGAAAGTGCAATCTTGAGAATACAAGTTGAAACAGCTGTACCTTCAGACTTCTGAAGCAAGCTCAATGACTTGTCCTCCATATCACGAAGAAGCTGTAAATCATTGGTGATGCTTTCCAGTAATTCAGATCTCTTTTTCTCAAGCTGAGGACGCTCCTGAAAAAATTGAAGAAACAATTAATTGCCTTTATCTGAGCTGTAATATTTGATTACTGCTTGGAGATGAAGACATATCAATAAATGGTGAGAGGTCAATTAAATCAATATGTCTCAAAGTTTGGCTAATCTGCATTTTGATGGAAATGGCTACAGTCAGATTAATTAATTATTTTGTAAAATCTACTATCTCAAGGACTGGTCATTTAATTTGGAGGAAGGAGGGAGAGTGTATGGAATTGTTTTGACGTCTGACTCACAAATAACTTGAAAACAATATTCTTGCTCTGATTTGATAAAAAAAGGATCTAGTTATGTTGTTCATGTTGTTGTTGTTGTTGTAGGGTTTAACGCCATTTTTCAGCACAAGATAGGCTATACATGGCGGCCAGTATTAATGGTGGAGGAAGAACCTGGGAAAAGCCCGGAAAGAACCACCGACCCACGAGAAGCTACTGGCAAGCTTTCTCACATACCCACATTAGCTGAATCTGAGACTCGAACCCATGCAGACAGAGGTGAGATGGCAGTGATCCGTAACAGAGAGTGCTTTAGACCACTCGGCCACTCGGGGCCCCATCTAATTATGTCTAATACTAAGTATATCTATTATTAATTATGTTGAATAATAATTATGTCTATTACAAAATAACACTGGACAACAAATTTTTACAAAAGTCATGTTACTGAAATAAAATTAGTCAATTCTTATCAATTTTTATGTGCTGAACACGAATATGACAGTCAAATTGCAAAATTGGCTCTAGTTTTTTTTGTAATCTTCAAGAAATTAATGTTTACATAACGAAATGCATTCCAATAGTAAAAGGTCAACTGTAATAGCCTACCTATAAAAAATCAAGTCATTGACTACATCTTAGATTTCTTCGCCTGTCTCTTGTACAGCTGTTCGGGAGCATCTCTGAGGAGTGTCCAGCAGTAGTCAGCCAGCATTGTAGTGGACCATTTTCCCTGGTATCTTTGTTCCATTGTTGCGATATCTTGATGAAAACGTTCGCCGTGTTCATCACTAACAATACCACAGTTGCTAGGAAAGAAATCCAAATGGGAATGAAGGAAGTGAATCTTTAGAGACATATTGCAGCCAAGTTTCTTATACTTCATCAACATGTCTTCTACTAGTTCCTTATAGTTTTCTGCCCTAACATTTCCGAGGAAGTTTGTAGAAACTAGGCGAAAAGCATTCCATGCTTGTTTCGCGTCACCTTCCAGCAAGTTGTTGAACCGGTCATCTTTGAAAAGCTCTCGAATCTGAGGACCCACAAAAACTCCCTCTTTAATCTTTGCTTCGCTGAGTCGAGGGAATTTTTCATGCAGGTATCGGAATGCTGGCAAAGTCCGGTCAATGGCTTTCACGAAGTTCTTCATCAAACCTAGTTTGATGTGAAGGGGTGGTAGCAAGATTTTCTGAGCCTCAACCAGAGCTGGGTGTTGGATATTCTTCTCTCCAATGGCTACATTCTGCCTGTGAGTCCATTCCTTCCTCATGTAGTGCATTTCCCTTGCTCGGCTATCCCACTCGCATAAGAAACACATGTATTTTGTATATCCTTGCTGCAGTCCCATTAAAAGGGCAACTACCTTCAAATCACCACAGAGGTGCCAGCTGTACTTGTTATACTCAATGGAATTCAGTAGCTGCCTTAAGTTATCGTATGTCTCTTTCATGTGGACAGCATACGCTACTGGAATAGATGGAAGAATGTTTCCATTGTGCAAAAGCACAGCCTTGAGACTCAGTTTCGAAGAGTCCACAAATAGTCTCCATTCTTGTGGGTCATGAGTGATTTTTAAAGCATTCATGAGGCCCTCAATATCGGAACAGAATATCAGATTACTTTCCTTTCTGAAGAAAGGCTCCAATTGCTGGTGGCGCTTTCGATATGCAGTAATTGTGACATCTTCTTCTAGAAGATTCCATTGTTGGAGTCTTGATCCTAGCAATTCTGCCTTGTTCTTTGATAAGTCCAAATCACGAATCAGGTCATTTAGTTCTTCCTGTGTTATTCTGTGTGGGGTTGATGATGCACCACAGTGAAAATCTGGATCACTGCATGCTGATGGACCAGGAGAAGAATAGGTCGACTCACCTTTGTCTTCGTCAGATGAATCAAGAGAATATTCTGCTGGAGGTTCTGGAATAGGAAGTCCCTCACCATGTGGAACTGGTCTCAATGCAGACGGAATGTTTGGGTAGACTATTCTCGACTTCTTTCGCTTCGTTATTCCGCCGGAAAGAGGAGGAACCAAGCAGAAGTAACAGTCATTTAGGTGGTTGCTTGGCTCTCTCCACACCATTGGGACTGCAAACGGCATTGATGACCTTTTGCAATTCAACCACTGTGAAAGCTGTGTTGTACATGTAGCACAGCATATATGCGGAGCCCAAGGCTTGTCTTGGTCACCAACCTTGCATCCGAAGTAAAGATGATATGCCTTCTTCACTTGAGAATTGATACTTTTCTTCTGGTTGGCAAATGTCACTTCCCCACAAATATAGCAAAAATTGTCCGCGGTATTAACACACTTTCGAGGCATTACTGTTCTTTATTGTACGTAAATGGATAAAATAATAAGTTTTATGTAACAGTAGCTTGAACTGTCTCGCACAACGTCTAAAATATTTTAAATGCTGAACCTATCTGATTGGGCTTTATATAGTACACTGCTTACGTCAGCTTCAGCAGCCGCCTGGCATTAGTATAATAGGCCTACACATGTATAGTACACTGCTGACGTCAACTTACTTCAGCAGCCGCATGGCATTAGTATTGCATTGCATCAGAAAATGATGCAATCAACTGTGGATGATGTGAGCATGATGGTATTATGCAATGTTACATCATTATTCCGGATGTTGTTGCAGTCCTACTGGAGAAATTTACACAGTGAAACATAGAAAATGAGGTATATGAATATCTTCAAAACGAGAGCCAATACAAATTTTTCACGGTTATATTCGTGTTCGGCACACCAAAATACTACAGATTAGGGCCTTTTCAAGTCAGTAATGATTTCACTGTTGACCAGTGTAAGTTGAATGATAATTATGTCTAATACTAATTATGTCTAATACTGATGTATTACTTGAAGAAAAAAAGCATTGAGGTAAAAGAAAAATATATCTTTGTTTGAGAGATCCTAGTTTGGTCAACCCCTCACTTTTCATGAAAAACATTGACAAAAATTTAGTGTATACTGCACCACCATTTTGGAGCCTACAATGTTAATTTTATCCACAATTTTTATGTAAACAGACCAGACCCCGATCTGCTGGCCTGCTAATTCTGCACTAAGTCTTCTAAAAGGACACTGCACTTAATTCTGCACATTATGCTATAGATACTTTTTTTTTTGTTATATAAAATCAAACTGATTTCAAGTTTACTTGACAAAATCTAAAGAAACTGCCAAACACAGGGTTAAGGCATCTACATCAGCCTAAAGTATGTGTACAATTTTGTTATACACAATAAGATTACCACATCTTCTGCATGTCTTTAGACAATGTTTACAGACACCGCCACTTTTTCAGCCAAACTAATTTGTTCATGCCTTGTAATTGTTGTATATTGTTTTAAAAGCATTTTATTTATGCAACAGTGATATCATTACAGCTTTATAGATATTCTTTACCGTCTACATTCATTTTACAAAGATATCTAACCTGGAACACACATCATATATTATTTGATAATTTATGTGTAATTTGGTGAAATATTTATCAGTCTCAATAAAAAGAGGCATTTTTTGTACCCCATCATGCATTTTCCTGATGTTAAGAATGACATGTACTAAAATTAAATTCTGTACCTTGCTGCATTAATAAAAGAGTTTAAGAGGAAGAATGCTGATAAAATGGGTGGTTCTGGAGAAAAAAAAGGCAGTCTAAATTAAGTGTATAATATCTGGACTTTTCAAAGTTGAGAAATTGCATCTGACTGGGAATAAAATCATACTCTGAAGAACTTATCCAACTGGAAAAATTACTAATGTCAGACATAGGGTTGGCTAGTTTGTGTGGCTCTGTCATTATAGATAACTGTCCTATGCCATAATCATTCAGAATTGCTTCCCTTAAAATCAGCATCCTGTCATATTTTGATGCATTCTTTCATTTAAAAAAAGAACTGGAAAGACTGATTCAACAGAAATAAGATTATCAACAGAAGCCTATCTACACTTTGTCATTTCTAGGATAACTGAAAATTTCATGCAGAAACCATTTTTCAATCAGTGACCTTTACAAATGATCTTTCAACCCCAAATCTTTAACTTCTTCCTTACCACAAGTGTAAGCCACCCACAAAGTTTGGTTCAAGTCTATGATGTAGAACTAATGTTATTGCACAGAAACCATTTTTTCTTTCAGTCACAATGATTTGGGTGTTTGACCTTTTGACTCCAAAATTACAAGTAAGAGCCATCCATAAAGTCTGGTAACGATGACGATGGAGAATTGACATTATTGTTCAGAACTATTTTCTTCTCTCAGTGACCTTGATCTCTGATCTTTTGACAATGAACTGTTTTTTCTTACCTCTAGTGCAAGCCATCCACAAAGGTTTGGTAAACATAAATGGCGGAGAACCTGAGTTATTTTGCAGAAACCTTGTTTCTTTATTCAGTCATAATGACCTTGCTCTTTGAGATAATAGGATTTTTCCTTACTCCATGGAGAAGCAATGCATCATGTTAGTATGCAGAAACAGAATTGGTAACAGACATATGGACAGAGGGATGGACAATACTCTAACATAACATACTCCACCTTGTGATAGGCATAAAAAAAGGGTGATGGATTTCTAAATCTGGGGATGGTGGGGCTTGTGAATATGCATGCTGTTGAGTTTGTGGTTCAATTTGGGCATGATTTTTAAAAGTAACATAAATCCTACAACTGCACAACTGAATTCACCCTGTCCACCATATATTCCTATGTATAAAACATGCTTAAATGCACACTGCATATGCCCTGATTGCTGTTGCATAGCGTGTCAGCATATATCTTTATTGTTCTTTTCTTCTTCTGTATTGTTAAGCAAAGGTCTTAGACCCAGATTTTTTATTACATAACCACATATCTGACTCATTATTCTCAAAATCTCCAAACTTGGACAGTCTGAGACTGTATTTAGAATAAAGCTACAATCACAGAACTTTTCTTAAGATGTGTCCATTTACCAGAATGCCAGGTTCCCTCAACCAGAATGCCGGGGTCCTTTTACCAAAATGCCAGGGTCCCTTTACCAGAATGCCAGGGTCCCCTTATCAGAATGCAAGGGTCCCTTTACCAGAATGCCAGGGTCTCTTTACCAGAATGCCAGAGTTCTTTTACCAGAATGCCAGGGTCCTTTTATCAGAATTCCAGAATTCCAGGGTCCCTTTACCAGAATGCAAGGGTCCCTTTACTAGAATGCCAGGGTCCTCTTACCAGAATGCCATGGTCCTTTTACCAGAATGCCAGGTTCCCTTTACCAGAATGCCAGGGTCCTTTTACCAGAATACCAGAATTTCAATGACATAGGTGTACCATTAGTATTATATCTGATTAGGGGTTTTAAGCTTGAGGTTGAATTACAGCACTCCCTAATACTACAAGAAACTTCATTATACCATGATTCCTATTATAAGACAGGCATGGTTAAAGATTCCATTTCATTAAGTGGAAGTAAAATTGTGTGCATCATCTACTTCATAATAAGGTATTCTTACTATTAGGAGGTATACTCTGTAGCTTCCTTGGACAGCATTATAATGAGGGGATACTTAATGATTTTAGTGAATACGAGGCCTGATGAACACTTTTCTGTAATGGAGTGCACATTTTACAAGGGAAACTACAGTACTGAGAAACAAGAGTTGCTCCACTCTACTGTCCGAATACAATTTCCAGAAATTCAAGATCAAACCATTTCTTCTTAACTGTAAGGTGCTGAAAATAACTGATAATCTTAGGTGATATTTTCAAATTAATTGTTTGGCAGCCATACTGGATGCAAGATCTGCACCATTTTCATTTGTGAAAATAAGGCACCATTACAATGCTTTTGGTGAAAACCCCATACGAGTAAGACTATCCATTCAAGAAAATCAGTGACACAATTTTCAATATGTTCATTACGGCAGCCATTTGAGATGTCTGTGGAGACATCATTGTCATTAAGGACCAAATAGATATCGTAAGTAGTCTTTTGGTGAAAATACCATGTTGATATGATCATCAATTTTGGAACAGTAGCAATAACAAGATTTTCAAGATGGCTGCCATGGTGTGGGTGGGTAGCAATGGTGATAGTAGTACTAACATGTCCAGCAGAGGTTCAGAAAATTTTGGCAGGCCTGGTGGCTATATTTGTGCTCAAATAGGCGCTATTTTCCTTTCAGGAACAGCTAGATAAAATTAGTCTTCAAGTGAAAGCCACATGTTGATATGACTTTCCATTTAGAAGGCTAAACAAGCAATTACAAGATTTTCAAGATGGCTGCCATGGTGGCCATAGTGGATGTCAGTCTGGCACCATTTTCATTTCGTACCAACTGGACATTATCAGAAGTCTTCTGGTGAAAACTCCATAGCAGTATGACTTTCATCTAGAAGTAGTAGCAATAACAATATTTTCAAAATGAACTAGTCCACATAAGTCTCTCCTGAAATCCCATGCTGATGTGACATTCTTTTAAGGAGGTGTAGCAAAAGCAAGATTTTCAAGATGACTGCTGTTGTGGGAATACTGGATGTCAGATAGACAACACTGTCATTTAGAACCAATTAGAGATCACAAACATGCTAATATGGCCATCCAATTAGGTTGTGCAGAAATAACAAGATTTTCAAGAAGGTTGCTAGGTGGTACCATTTTCATTTAGAAACAATCAGACATCTGAAAGGGTCTTCTGGCTCACAATAAGTCTTTCAGTGAAAATCCCATGTTGATATAATCATCCATTCAAGGAAAAGTGGAGATAACATGATTTTCCAGACAGCCACTGTGGTGGCCATACTGGATGTAAGATTGGAACCATTTTATTTAAGACAAGCTAGACATCACAAGAAGTCTTCTGGTGAAACCCTAAGCTGATTTGACTTTCTGTGCAGGAGGAGCAGAAATAGGATTTTTTTAAGATGATGGATTCCATATCAACACCATTTTCACTAAAGGACCAGCTAGACATCATAACAAGTCTTTTAATAAAAATTCTGCAAATGATAGGACAAGGCATTCTGGAGCATTAGCAATAACAAGATTTTGAAAACTGCCCCTGTGGTGGCCATACTGGATGTCTACAGAGAACCAATTTCATTTAGTACCAACTAGATTGTGGGATGAATGAGTGTGTGTGTGTGGACAGAGAGATGATGGACGATGGACAACAGACCATCCCATAAGCTATATTGGTCTAGCACCAGTAGAGCTAAAAGTAGCAAAGTGATTACTAGTAAGGTGACACCAAGTCTAAATGGAAGACCCCTTTCTTTTTCTACAACCCAATATTACAAACAAATGGAAGATACAATCTTATAATGTGTATGAGATTTATATAACTGTCAACTTTAAAGCTAAGGACCACTGACCCCTTGCCCATTTGCAGGTATATATGACTACATAAAATGTAAATTATAAAGCTAAGGACCATTGACCCCTTGTCCATTTGCAGGTAAATATGTCTACATAAAATGTAAATTATAAAGTTAAAGACCACTGACCCCTTGTCCATTTGCAGGTAAATATGACTACATAAAATGTAAATTATAAAGCTAAGGACCACTGACCCCTTGTCCATTTGCAAGTAAATATGACTACATGAAATGTAAGTTATAAAGTTAAAGACCACTGACCCCTTGTCCATTTGCAGGTAAATATGACTACATAAAATGTAAATGATAAAGTTAAAGACCACTGACCCCTTGTCCATTTGCAGGTAAATATGACTACATAAAATGTAAATTTTAAAGTTAAAGACCACTGACCCCTTGTCCATTTGCTGGTATATATGACTACATAAAATGTAAATTATAAAGCTAAGGACCACTGACCCCTTACCCATTTGCAGGTAAATATGACTACATAAAATGTAAATTATAAAGTTAAGGACCACTGACCCCTTGCCCATTTGCAGGTAAATATGACTACACAAAATGTAAATTATAAAGCTAAGGACCACTGACCCCTTACCCATTTGCAGGTAAATATGACTACATAAAATGTAAATTATAAAGCTAAGGACCACTGACCCCTTACCCATTTGCAGGTAAATATGACTACACAAAATGTAAATTATAAAGCTAAGGACTGCTGACCTCTTTCCCATTTGCAGGTAAATATGACTAATAAAATGTAAATTATAAAGTTAAGGACTACTGACCCCTTGCCCATTTGCAGGTAAATATGACTAATAAAATGTAAATTATAAAGTTAAGGACCACTGACCCCTTACCCATTTGCAGGTAAATATGACTACATAAAATGTAAATTATAAAGCTAAGGACCACTGACCCCTTACCCATTTGCAGGTAAATATGACTATATAAAATGTAAATTATAAAGCTAAGGACCACTGACCCCTTACCCATTTGCAGGTAAATATGACTACATAAAATGTAAATTATAAAGCTAAGGACCACTGACCCCTTACCCATTTGCAGGTAAATATGACTATATAAAATGTAAATTATAAAGCTAAAGACCACTGACCCCTTACCCATTTGCAGGTAAATATGACTACACAAAATGTAAATTATAAAGCTAAGGACCACTGACCCCTTACCCATTTGCAGGTAAATATGACTACATAAATATAGATTATAAAGCTAAGGACCACTGACCTCTTTCCCATTTGCAGGTAAATATGACTACATAAAATGTAAATTATAAAGCTAAGGACCACTGACCCCTTGCCCATTGACAGGTAAATATGACTACATAAATATAGATTATAAAGCTAAGGACCACTGACCTCTTTCCCATTTGCAAGTAAATATGACTACACAAAATGTAAATTATAAAGCTAAGGACCACTGACCCCTTGCCCATTTGCAAGTAAATATGACTACATAAAATGTAAATTATAAAGCTAAGGACCACTGACCCCTTACCCATTTGCAGGTAAATATGACTACATAAATATAGATTATAAAGCTAAGGACCACTGACCTCTTTCCCATTTGCAGGTAAATATGACTACATAAAATGTAAATTATAAAGCTAAGGACCACTTACCCCTTACCCATTTGCAGGTAAATATGACTACATAAAATGTAAATTATAAAGCTAAGGACCACTGACCTCTTACCCATTTACAGGTAAATGTGACTACATAAAATATAAATAATGAAGCTAAGAATCACTGATAACTTTCCTATGGGAGGTAAATCTAACTACATACATGTCAATTATAAAGCTAAGTACAAATGACCCCTTTGCAATAAGAAGTGAATCTAGCTATATACATGTAAATTATAAAGCTAAGTACAAATGCCCCCCATTGCAAAAGGAGGTGAATCTAACTATATATACATCAATTATAAAGCTAAGTACAAATGACCTCTTTGCAATAGGAAGTGAATCTAGCTATACACATGTCAATTATAAAGCTAAGTACAAATGACCCCATTGCAACAGTACGTGAATTGAACTAAATACATGTCAATTATAAAACTAAGGACCACTGACCACTTTCATGGGAGGTAATTCTGACTATATATATCTGTCAATTATAAATCTAAAGATCACTGACCCCTTTTCCATGGGCATTGAATCTGATTTGTTATGTGTATCTATATTGTGTGTTTAACTTTTGTGCATGATTGTGGATAGTAAAAATCATTCATAAACAAATATTACATAGCTACTTTTTGTCCATGACTATATATTGCCAGTGCCCTTATGATACAGCAAGACTGTTGACATATCAGCACATTCAAAGCTATTGGTACATTGGCACATTCAAGATCTGGACTTCATTCAGAACACTCTAATCTTTTTTACTTATAACAGAACTTTTAGGATCCTTTTAGATTTAATTTACAATACAGTAAGTTCCTCATATAATTTTCATTTTATAAATTAAGTTTCACAAACTTACTGTATTTTACTTCTTTCTTTTACTTTGTTTAAAACCACAGTGAAATGACAGACTACATACATGTCAATTACTAAAGCGCTCTCCATTATGGATCATTGCCATCTCACCTCTATTTGCTTGGGTTCGAGTCTCTGATTTGGCCAATGTGAGTATGTGAGAAAGCTTGCCAGTAGCTTCTTGTGGGTCGGTGGTTCTTTCTGGGGGTTTTCCGGGTTCTTCCTCCACCAATAATACTGGCTGCCATGTATAGCCTATTGTGTGCTGAAAAATGGCGTTAAACCCGACAAAACAACAACAACATGTCAATTATAAAGCTATTGATCACTGACCCTTTTCTGAGGTGAATCAGATTATTTACTGTAAATTATAAAATTAAGGACCACTGACTTCTTTCCCATGGGAAATGAATCTGACTGTACCTGTTGATTATAAAGCAAAGGACCACTGACCCTTTTCCCACGGGAGGTGAATCTGACTATATACAAGTCAATTATAAAGCTAAGGACCAATGATCCCTTTCCCAAGGGAGTTGAATCTCATTATATACCTGTCAGTAATAAACCTAAGGACCCATGATCCCTTTCCCACGGGAGGTGAATCTGACTATATACAAGTCAATTATAAAGCTAAGGACCAATGATCCCTTTCCCAAGGAAGTTGAATCTCATTATATACCTGTCAGTAATAAACCTAAGGACCCATGATCCCTTTCCCACGGGAGGTGAATCTGACTATATACATGTCAGTTATAAAGCTAAGGATCAATGATCCCTTTCCCAAGGGAGTTGAATCTCATTATATACCTGTCAGTAATAAACCTAAGGACCCATGATCCCTTTCCCATGGGAGGTGAATCTGACTATATACATGTCAGTTATAAAGCTAAGGACCAATGATCGCCTTTCCCAAGGGAGTTGAATCTCATTATATACCTGTCAGTAATAAACCTAAGGACCCATGATCCCTTTCCCACGGGAGATGAATCTGACTATATACATGTCAGTTATAAAGCTTAGGACCAATGATCCCTTTCCCAAGGGAGTTGAATCTCATTATATACCTGTCAGTAATAAACCTAAGGACCGATGATCCCTTTCCCACGGGAGGTGAATCTGACTATATACATGTCAGTTATAAAGCTTAGGACCTATGATCCCTTTCCCAAGGGAGTTGAATCTCATTATATACCTGTCAGTAATAAACCTAAGGACCGATGATCCCTTTCCCACGGGAGGTGAATCTGACTATATACATGTCAGTTATAAAGCTAAGGACCAATGATCCCTTTCCCAAGGGAGTTGAATCTCATTATATACCTGTCAGTAATAAACCTAAGGACCCATGATCCCTTTCCCACGGGAGGTGAATCTGACTATATACATGTCAGTTATAAAGCTAAGGATCAATGATCCCTTTCCCAAGGGAGTTGAATCTCATTATATACCTGTTAGTAATAAACCTAAGGACCCCTGATCCCTTTCCAATGGGAGGTGAATCTGACTATAACTGAAAATACCTATAGCACTTGTGCCGAAACAAAGCAAAAATGATCCACACACCTGTCTGACAACTGCTGACAGCAACTGTTCCTGAAGACCCTCAAATGTAACAGTAAAGTTGACAATATTGGCCTGTATAAAGACTGCTGGCAGGTAATGAGGATTTGACATTGAGGTGGTCATGTACAACCTGGAAAACAAAATGTTAAAATCAGCATATTTTTCACATAAAATCTGCATCTTTGTACATGTTAATAAATCTGTTCATCAATCAGTCGAACCATCTTTTGATCTATATTCTTGCCTATACATTCATCTATCTATTAATCAAGCAATCTACTTGTCTATCCATCTATCTCCTTTCAATCCATCCATACACATATATATAATAGAAACACTGTAAACAGATAAGTTGATATTGGTAGTAGATGTATTTATTTGGTAAAATAATCATGTACCAGTAATAAATAACAAATCTGAAACATACGTAAGTATAAAAGGCACATATGATGTATACAATTTTTTACATACATATTAAACACATAAGACAATTAAAAGAACTTGAAGATTAGCATATGGAAAGATAAAAATAATATATGAGGTGCGAACTGTTTGAAGGAACACCTCTAGTTAAAGGAAATCTGTCAATAAAGAATGCATACCAGTATTCTGAATACAACGGGCTCATGGACAATTCATCCAAATAAAGAACACTTGCAGAATTCTCTGTAGGGGTTTGACACTGGGAGTTCTGGACCCTCATTGTCATAAGAAATTGGGAGCTCTGAGAGGGAAATTTTAGATCCAGGTGAAAAAAGAGACAGCTCAAGAGCAAGTATAAAATCTGTTCATTCAGCAAAATCAATAACTTTGCCCTAATTAATCATACTAACAATAATCATTACTGTCTTTCCAAATTCTGTATTTCTGCGAATTCTTTGTTTTTCTTTGCCTGGTGGAGAAGACAGGATTCATGGTTTAAAAAATGTGATGGTCCAAAGCTAGTTATCAAATGTCTGCATGATGATCTTATAGTCTTAAAAGATTGGTAGTCCATGATTAGCATTTAAAGATTCATGATGGATATCATGTTTGCTAAGCCCAGGTATTAAGACATGTATAATCAATCCATGACATGTATATTCAATTCATGCCATGTATAATAAATCCATGACATGTATAATCAATCTGAACAAAATGGCTACCATATTATGAGACTCTTAACCAGCTCCTGAAACACTCGGAAATACATCTGAACAGAAGAAAATATACTAGTTCTAAGTCCTACCAGCAACTAATATAGGTTGTGCATAAAGTATCAGGGTAACCTAGCAACCTCAGTCTGTGGATATAAGAACAGATTTGCATGTTTGCATGTTCAGACAAAAAGAAGAGTAAAACAAATATGGCGACTTCTTCAGTGTCTCAGTGGATCTACTCATATTTCAAATCAGATTCATCAGATTCATTTTCAGCATTTACCCAAGATGATTTCTTAAATGATATAAAGAATATAGTCACACTCAATACTGAAGAGAAATATTCACCTGAAATGGATTCAAACTACCAAGATTGTGTAACACCAAAATCCAACATGGCTGACTCCTCCTCTTCAGTCTAAAGCTTTCTTAAAATCCAACACAGAATGCAGAGTATAACAATCACAGCTGACTCAAAAAAAATCCAACAACCAAGGGATTCTTGGATGAGAATCTACACTTCCAACAGGGACACTCACATCATGGACGGATCTATAAATCTTCCAATCAGTCTACAATATAGCTGATGTCAACACTGCCTTAGACAAATGGTATCAGATGTTCCATGCAGCCTTCGACAATCATGCCCCAATTAAAATAAAAAAGGGTTAAACACCAAATTACACCCAAGTGGATTACCCTTGAGATCAATGAGGCCAGGCACCTAAGAGATAATTTCCACAAGAAAAAAAAAATGAAAAGCTATAGAAAGTGGAGGAATAGAACTAAGCACCTAATAGATAAGGCAAAAGAGAACTACTATAAACAGGCTATTGATGAAAGTAAGAGTACCAAGACATTGTGGAAGCATCTAAAAGAGCTGAACCCACCCAGTAACAGTTGTCTTCCCTCTCAACTTAAGCAAAATGAGGATATAGCAACAGCTGTACAAGACATTTGTGGAAATGTTCAACAATTTCCTCATAAGCATCTCCAGTAACAGTATTCAGAACCAGACTAATATCCCAATTGAACTTGATGCTCTTCTATTATTTAAAAGAGCTAAGATTCCTGATGATAATTATTTTTCAATAGCTAATGTTAGTAAGCTGATGTTTTTAATATGCTAATTAAGGTGCATAAATCCTCTGGATTGGATGGTATTGGTCAATGAATTCCTAAGATTGCTGCATTAGTAATAACAAAGTCATTAATGCATATAAAAAACTTAAGTATAATGAGTAGTAATTCTCCAGAAACATTGAAATGTGCAAAGGTTACACCTATCTTTAAGAAAGGAGAAAAGAAGGATCCAGGAAATTACAGACTAATATCAATTCTACCTGTATTGTCAAAATTATTTGAAAAGTATGTAGAAAGTACCACTTGTGCCAAACAGCTACCAAATGAATTGATCATTGGCTGAAGGAAATGGATAATGGACATATGACTGGGATTGTTTTCCTTGACTTCAAGAAAGCCTTTGATCTTGTTGTTCATGAAATTCTGCTGCAAAAGTTTAACTGTTACAGGTTTGACAATCCTTCTTTAAACTGGTTTAGATCATACCTAAACCAAAGGTCTCAACAAGTAAGCATTGGTAACATTAGCTCTCAAACTCAAACTTCTCATTCAGGGATCCCTCAAGGCTCAGTTTTAGGCCCTCTCCTCTTCCTTATCTATATGAATGATCTACCATTAAATAATGAATCCACAAATACAGATTTGTTTGCAGATGATGCAACCTTGTAAACATCTAGTTCTGATACTGAAGTTATTCAAATGAGATTAAACTCAGACCTTAGAATCCAAAACTGGGCACAACAAAATAAGATGGTAATTAATAAAGGAAAAACAAAATGTATGATTTTGGTGACATCACAAAAGTTACACAAGTCAAGGAACCCAGAACTAACTCTTGCAATAAATAATCATCCATTAGAAAGTGTCAAACATGAAAAGCTTGTAGGTGTGTCTGTAGATAATAATTTATAATGGACTGACCATACTGATAAGCTTTGTCAAAAACTGTCATCCAAAATTGCCCTACTCAGCAGAATCAAGAAATATTTACGTATGGAAACTCACAATCTTTACTACAAGTCATATATTCTTCCAACAACAGATTACTGTTCAAATGTATAGGGAAACTGGGCTAAATATGAGCTTGACAGGAATTATAGACTTCAGAAACGAGCAGCATGCGTAATTTTAGATGCATCTATTGATCATCCCACAAAAGCATTGTGACACAGAACTCAAATGGTTCACAATATATGACTGGATAGATTTTCATAAGGCAGTTCTTTTATATAAATGTCTACATGGAACTGCATCAGAGTATCTTCAGGACTTATTCAGGCCTTTTTCAACACAATACCAGTTGGATCAATATCACATGGAAAAACCTTCTAGCAACAAAACCAAGAACAGAGCAATTTAAAAAGAGCTTCCAATACTCTGGTACATTTCTGTGGAAAAAGTTTCCACTACATGTAAAATCTGCTGAAAATATTAGAGTATTTAAGAAGAGATATCATGAGCATATATGTGTTTCTAATTGATAATCAAATTTAGTATTTTAATACTAAGCATGTTAAAATAAACAGTAATTATTGCTATCTTCATATAATGTGCATTGTTATCCTTCCATAAGAGAGCCTCATGGTAGAATAGTCCTTGACTACTTTGTCACCCTCTCTACATAAAGGATCATTATTATAATTATTATTATTATTATTATTATCATTGCTTGCGGCCATGTGTTTGATGTCTAAACATTGCCGTGGGCTAGAGTTAATCTCTTATGCAAGGTTATCGTGACCCACCATATAGTGGAATCCTGAACTGACAGGCAATAGATTGTGTCAACTGGACAAAGGCTTGCTGTATCACACCTACATGTTAAAGGTTTGTTCAGAGATCAGAGGAAACACGCGGTGTGAACGGGGCATGTTCTCATCCATCCGAACGTGGACATACAGCAAGAAGGACACTGTCTGCTAAGTTTGATTGGATCAGTTCACTGCCATATTTAATTGGAATTGAAATAGAGGGTGTGATTAAAAATTAGATCTAAATTATAACTTCATAACTCTAAGCAAAAGGTCAGTAGTTCTCCTGGGAGGGTTGCTGAGGAAATAGGATTACTCTGAGAAAGCCACTCATAATTTAGCGGTAAAACTTAGAAACACATTCTAAGGAAAGACAAAGCTTCAAAAAGGAAGTTTTTACAGGACAGAACTTCCAGTCCAGTTGAGTCCCGAAATGGAGACGGAAGTGAGACTAGCGGAGCAGCTGGAGCCTACCAAAGTCTAGTCGGTGGAGAGAAGGTGCATAGAAGTCAAGGAGGAGAAGGAATTTGGAGAAAGTCAGGAGGTAGAGGAGAAGAAATTGGGGGGAATAGGAGAGAAGAATACACAGATGAGTAGAATACAAGGACAGGTGGAAATCTATCTTACACTACTAATCAAGTGATGCAATAGGCTATCGCAGGGTTGAGCGGAAGGAGAGTACTTGGGAAATTTTAAGCATTTGACCAGTGAAGTGTTACAAATTGCTATTCATTGAATTTCACTTTTTTTGTATATTCAATCATTTAACTGTCAGCATTGCTGACTGGGGGCCCAGAGCTTTACATCTATCTTTCACTAATTTTTAAATAACTTCCAACCAAAATTGAGCCTGGGTACAACTTCTATAATAATTTAAATAAAACTGAGAGCACCCCACCCCAACCACAACAACCCTCACAGTGACGGCATCATCCAGGATCTGAATTAGACATAAATATTATCTTTACGACCTAAAGTATTATTTGTTAAGAAGTATTAGTGAACAGTTGTAAGATATTTTCCATCCTGTGTATTTTGAATTTTTATGATTACAACTAGTGTATGTTATATTTTGATATTTGCTTGCTTGGTAGGTTTCAGTTACTTTCAGCAATTGTGAAGCAAATATCAGGCAAAATATCTTACCTGAGCGAAGTTAGTTATTGTCACCATGTAAGTATTGGGTTAGGAATGTGTAACATCTTTCAAATGGCTCCTGAAAGACAGATGATTAAAGAGTATCGCGCCATGGGCTTGAAGGATCTAGGGTACAAAGGAGATTCGTAGAGGAGAGAATCAAAGAATGGAAGGCTGGAAAAGCAGCCAACAAAGAGCTGGAGCTGGCCAGGATAGCAGTGACCATGAAAGAAACCTCACTCATGCTCTCAAAATGGAGAAATTAAAGGTAGAAGCTAGGACTGCTGATAGGGACAGCTCCAATGTGAGTTCTGGAGGAAGCATATGACTGATTATTGACCATCGAATTGTAAAGATAAGTATGCCGCAATTCAATGACAAAAAAAAGAGTCCATTGATGATTTCCTCATGCAATTTGAGAAACTCGCATGCATTCATAAAATTCCCGAGCAACATTGGGTGATTAACATCTTGGCCTTTTTGCAAGGTGCAGCTCACAAAGTTTACCGTAACTTAGCTGCAGAAAGAGCTGATGACTACAATGCACTCAAGAAGGCCCTTCTTTGCCAACATTGGCTGACCCATGAAACAAACCGTAAACTTTTTCGGGACTCGACGAAAAAGGCAACGGAAACCCACTCTCAATTCCACACAACTGTTTGAGGGTTATTTGAAAAGTGGATAAAGATGGCAGAAGTTGAATAATCATAAGACAGGTTACACGTGGTTATACTCGAGGAATATGTCCTAAATACTTACCATCGCAAATTGACAGTATGCCTAGCAGAGATAGAGCACCAGAGTCTCAAAGAGATCACCAGTATGGCTGAGAGATACGAGCAGGCACACTCAAAGAGTGGAGTTTCCGGGGGTATGGATTGACCCTGACCCACTGAGTCATGTTGTGTGGTTGAGGGAGAGTCAGATGTCCATAACTGTCGGGGCAACGGGAAGGGCAGTGGGGGATCTACAGGTAAGAATGCCACCCACAGACCTGGACAGGCCTCACCCATGAAAAAAGGCCTTGCAGGACAGCTCAGAGCTTTACATCTATCTTTCACTAATTTAACTTCCAACCAAAATTGAGCCTGGGTGGGTCTTCAATAATAACTTAAATAAAATATTGGGAGCACCCCACCCCAACCATACCAACCATCGCAATGGACTTACAGAAAGCTCCACACCTGCCTAAAGAGACAACGCCCTTTATATGTCGGATTCACTGAATATTTTATTTATACGAGTATATCTAAATGGACAACATTTATAAACCCTTTATTTTGACAAATAGGTCTACTTTCATATTCAACCTCATTATGAAGGAAATTTGTCATTAAAGGACAATCTGTGTCTTTCTGATTGCCCCTCATAGAAAGGTTTCACTATATACATGCATAAACTGCTATATATGTACACATACCACCAATAAAGTGAAATATTCGGTAAAGTATCTTAATGTTTAATATTGCTGACTAGTGAGTGGATTAGTGTGGAGACTTTGACTTTATGGTGACTAGTGAGTGGATTAGTGTGGAGACTTTGACTTTATGGTGACTAGTGAGTGGATTAGTGTGGAGACTTTAACTTTATGGTGACTAGTGAGTGGATTAGTGTGGAGACTTTGACTTTATGATGACTAGTGAGTGGATTAGTGTGGAGACTTTGACTTTATGGTGACTAGTGAATGGATTAGTGTGGAGACTTTAACTTTATGGTGACTAGTGAGTGGATTAGTGTGGAGACTTTGACTTTATGGTGACTAGTAAGTGGATTAGTGTGGAGACTTTGACTTTATGGTGACTAGTGAGTGGATTAGTGTGGAGACTTTGACTTTATGGTGACTAGTGAATGGATTAGTGTGGAGACTTTAACTTTATGGTGACTAGTGAGTGGATTAGTGTGGAGACTTTGACTTTATGGTGACTAGTAAGTGGATTAGTGTGGAGACTTTGACTTTATGGTGACTAGTGAGTGGATTAGTGTGGAGACTTTAACTTTATGGTGACTAGTGAGTGGATTAGTGTGGAGACTTTGACTTTATGGTGACTAGTGAGTGGATTAGTGTGGAGACTTTAACTTCCTGGTGCAGCAAGCCATGGTAACTAAATACAAGAAAACCATGTCTGGTATTAATCTATGCAGATAGTGATCTGCTTCATCTTTTTATCAAAGCACTCTGCAACCACCAGATGTCAAGGACTCTTGAAGGTCCTCAACCAGCTTCTGTGTAAATGTCAAAGCTAAGGAGTGTTCATCTTATCAATGAGACTAATATATCTGCCTGCCCACCACTGAAGAATATTATTGTATGAATTCATGTATAACACATGCCCAGTCAGAAGCATCACAGACATAGATCTGAAGTACTCCTTTAGCACCAAGTCATTCATAGAACTTTAGGTCCTGACGTGCTGGCACATAATGCAGATCTGGACCTATTATGCATGGGGAAATACAGTTTTACGGTGTTCTCTGCAAAAAAGACACACATAAAATAATGAAGCCATAGATACAAAATGAAAGGATAAAACAGTAGGTCAGAAGCCAATCACAATCTCTGAAGAATCATTTAAAACTGATAGACAAGGGGAAGTAAAAACAGACACTTCGGAATCAATTCACAAAGGTAGGCAACAAAAGAGCTAAACTCATGCTTTCTGTCAAGCCCACATTAGTGGCAGGTGAGACATAGAAGTCATTTATCAGGTGGTGGTGGTAGTGTAACAATTTTATATGATTTTTGTTAAAGAATTTTATTTGCATATACTTTCAGGTCATTTTATTATATGACATGCTTTATCAACCCATCAACTTTACAGCAATGGTCACATTCACTGACAATTTGTATTTAAATCTGAGCTCAAATTTATTTTTCATTTCCTTTGCTAATCATTTGATGGATTTTCTTCATACTTATGTTAAATCTTTATGAAACTAAGACAATTCATGCCATGGCTAGTGTGACTAACCTTTTGACCTTGGGGACAAGGTCACACATTTTAAAATGATGTTTTAATCATGGTTTTGACATGAAGGTCATCGCCTTGATGTCACTGAATATCAACTGAAAGAAAGCTCAAAGGCACAAAACCTACCAAACAACTTTCACAAGCAAATATTTCTTTCATAAAATATGCAGTCACAAAATATATTTAGTAAACACAGACTGCCATTCAGTTTGCATTTAATAAATACAAATCACTACTACTTATACTGTATCTGGACTAATCTAACTGGTAATATGTAGTCTGATAGAAGGTCAGGAGGTAGGTACATATATAGGTATGTATGTACATGTATGTCAAGATATATGTGGAAGGCCAGTAACCAGGCTTTGATTGTATGGATTATATGTAGTTTAACTGTACATAAGCACATTAATAGGCCATATTGCCATTAGCAAGTGAAAATAAAGTAAAAGGAATTAACATGAGGAAATATCAAAATGTGACCAGAAACAAATGCAAAGTTCATATGTATATAATTTGTTACACTTTACACCTAAGACACAAGCTTATATATAATGAAATGATGGGGTTATTAATTTATGAATAATTTTATGTACATTTACATTGTTCAAAAGATCTTATAAATTTGTGATGGCATTATAAAATCACTGACATATAGTTTCCAAGTTTACACATTTGATAACAAAGTGTTTAAATGTCAGTTTTACTTTACAAGGCACAAACTGAGGTTGAAGTTGACCTTTAAGTATTTGCAAATCAAGTGCATATGCCCTATTTGAGAGTGAGGTAGGTGGTGGTATGCAGTATTAATGATATACTGGTTTGCCACAATATTCTTCTTGTGGTATGTACCATGATACTTTTCCACTGTACTGGTACTTTGTTAGTTTATATCAGCCAGGAATGTATGCAAATTCCCAAGTAATCTTGTTATGAATTTAATGATATTAAATGCATCTTTTCATCTTTATGACAAGATAATTCCAAAAATTAAACTCTATATACCAAGTTTGATCAAAACCTGTCTGAGACCATGACGCCATAAACTCTATATACTAAGTATGATCAAAATCCAATCAAAAATAGTTTCAACAACTCCAGTGGCCTGAGTGGTTGGAGCATCCACCTCAGATCCAGAAGGTCTTGGGTTAAAAGCCTGGCTGAGCAAAGGAGTTATGAAATGGTACTTGTAGCTGCCTCGCTTGGCACTCAGCATTGAGAGGTTAATGTTATGACTTGTTTGGCCTGGTGTCAGGATAATGTGGCTGGGTGGGACATGCCACATGTCAGTGGCATGATGCCCCAGTGCTAGAAATAATTATAACCTGCAACACTGGAGACATCTTTGCAATATGACTCAAATTGTTAAAGCAATCTTAAAAACACATGCATGTGCGTGCATGCATACACACATACTTACACACATGCGCACACATTAAAGATCAGTAGGATGCACATAAAATCTGGAACTGAAAATATAGCTTCCATAGTGGTAATAATATTAGCCAATCAGATGCAAGATCACTTCATTAATATGCATGAAGCTCCATCATTACTGAATTTGTGTAGCATCTTAATGATATAAGTCTACATTTTCATTTGATTAAATTCAGAATAAAACTTTGGCTTCCAGAGTGGTAACAAGCTCAGCCAATCAGATGCAAGATCACTTCATTAATATGCGTGAAGCTCCATCATTACTGAATTTGTGTAGCATCTTAATGATATAAGCCTACATTTTTCATATGATTAAATTCAGAATAGAACTTTGGCTTCCAGAACAGTATCAAGCTCAGCCAATAAGATGCAAGATCAACACATTAATATATATAGCTCAATATTTAATTTGTCTGAGATCTTGATCATATCAGCCCATATTCCAAAATCAGATCAGAAATATGGCTTACAGAGTGATAACAAGCAATGTCAACAGATGGATGATGTACTGGTGACTGATGCAGGGTCATGCCATAAACTTGCTTGGACTTAACAGCTAGATGAGCTAAAAAAACTTCTTTGGGCGTACAGCTAGGTGATCTAAAATAAACTTCTTTGGGCGTACAGCTAGGCGATCTAACATAAACTTCTTTGGGTGTAAAGCTAGGGGATCTAAAGTAAACTTGTTTGGACGTACAGCTAGGTGATCTAAAATAAACTTGTTTGGTTTTATGGCTAGCTGAGCTAAAATAAACTTCTTTGGACATGCAGCTAGGCGATCTAAAATAAATATGTTTGGACGTACAGCTAGGTGATCGAAAATAAATTTGATTGGACTTAGAGCTAGGTGATCGAAAATAAATTTGGGTGTACAGCTTGGTGATCTAAAATAAACTTTTTGGATGTACAGCTTGGTGATCTAAAATAAATTTGGATGTACAGCTTGGTGATCTAAAATAAACTTTTCTGGATGTACAGCTAGGTGATCTAAAATAAATTTGGATGTACTGCTTGGTGATCTAAAATAAACTTTTCTGGATGTACAGCTTGGTGATCTAAAATAAATTTGGGTGTACAGCTTGGTGATCTAAAATAAACTTTTTGGATGTACAGCTTGGTAAGCTAAAATAAATTTGGGTGTACAGCTTGGTGATCTAAAATAAACTTTTTGGATGTACAGCTTGGTGATCTAAAATAAATTTGAGTGTACAGCTTGGTGATCTAAAATAAACTTTTTGGATGTACAGCTAGGTGATCTAAAATAAATTTGGGTGTACAGCTTGGTGATCTAAAATAAACTTTTTGGATGTACAGCTTGGTGATCTAAAATAAATTTGGATGTACTGCTTGGTGATCTAAAATAAACTTTTCTGGATGTACAGCTAGGTGATCTAAAATAAATTTGGGTGTACAGCTAGGTGATCGAAAATAAATTTGACTGGACGTACAGCTAGGTGACCTAAAATAAACTTTTTTGGCCTTATGGCTAGGTGAGCTAAAACAAACTTAGAAATGTCAGAAAAAGCATTGTCCTGAATGTTGCAAGTAAAAGTAAAGTTCATAACATGTTTAGATCTACCAATAAGTTCTTTAAGAAATATCTTGCCAGTGTGAAGTCAACAATTTTATAGCTAAACTGCAGTTCAGATAGCATCTTTCAACTCCACTGCCAGCTGGAAACACTATCACTGTATCACTGCCTTTTTAAATTTGATTTGAAAGTGGATAAACTAGCAATAGACAAGTTTAGATATTGAGAAAATCAAACCTTATTTAGTTTTACAAATGGTGTGGAAAAAACCCATTTATTTAAAACAACATTCATGGAATAAAAATAAGTCTGAGCAAGACAAAGACACCATAAACAAAGTAAGATTGTTACTAGAGAAGCCGTTTGTGTAGATTTTTATATTGGGGGGCATTTGTGTGGATTTTCACATTGGAGGGGCCATTTGTGTAGATTTCCATACTAGAGGGACATTTGTGTGGAACTCCATGAAAAACGGTGATCAACCTATTTTTAAAAAGAAAATTAAAATAAGACAAACAAAAAGAAAGAAAAATAAAATAAAATAAAATTAAAAAAAAGAGATATTTATATAAATGTGATGCAATTACTTGAAATTCTGGTTGAATTCAATCTCGGTGTCTCCTAGCTTAATAATTAGATGGCCACCACGTCTGAAAGTCTCATGCATTAACACTGGCCTCAGAGCTGGGTCTAAAGACTCCGATACATCCTGAAATGAAAATAAAAGTAATAAATGTGAAAACTATTTTGGAAAAGCTTACTTCAAATACAAGGATTCCATGGAACACTGTATCTTACTAAGGAAGTTAAGTTATCTTCTACTATACAAGGGTTTCATGGATCACTTTATGTTTTGCTGGGCAAGTAAGCTATCTTGTACAATACAAGGGTTTCATGGAACACTATGTCTTGCTGGTCTAGTAAGCTATTTTTTGCTACATAAAGGTTCCATGGAACACTGTGTCTTGCTGGTCTAGTAAGCTATCTTCTAATATACAAGGGTTCCATGGAACACCATGTCTTGCTGGGCAAATAAGATATCTTGTACAATACAAGGGTTCCAAGGAACACTGTGTCTTGCTGGTCTAGTAAACTATTTTTTGCTATATAAAGGTTCCATGGAACACTGTCTGGCTGGTCTAGTAAGCTATTTTTTGCTATGTAAAGGTTCCATGGAACACTTTATGTCCTGCTGGGCAAATAAGTTATCTTCTACTATACAAGGGTTCCATGGAACACTGTGTCTTGCTGGTCTAGTAAGCTATTTTTTGCTATATAAAGGTTCCATGGAACACTGTGACTTGCTGGTCTATTAAGCTATCTTCTACTATACAAGGGTTCCATGAACACCATGTCTTGCTGGGCAAATAAGTTATCTTCTATTATACAAGGGTTCCATGGAACACTGTGTCTTGCTGGTCTAGTAAGCTATTTTTTGCTATGTAAATTAAGGTTCCATGGAACACTTTATGTCTTGCTGGGCAAATAAGTTATCTTCTAATATACAAGGGTTCCAAATGGTTCACAACTTGAAAAGATTTTAAATTTTGTCTCACCTTTTTTGAAGAAACTGCTCATTGTGATGCTGATTTCATCACTAGCATCAGCATTAAGTCAATGTTTAAATTTCCTGTGAGTCATAACTCCAAAAACATCAGAAAATAGTTTTTTTTATGGAACCCTTGTATAGCAGAAGATTGCTTACTTGCCCAGCAAGACATTGTTCCATGGAACCCTTATATAGTAGAAGATAGCTTACTTGCCCAGCAAGACATTGTTCCATGGAACCCTTATAGTAGAAGATAACTTATTTGCCCAGCAAGACATAGTGTTCCATGGAACCCTTGTATAGTAGAAGATAGCTTACTTGCCCAGCAAGACATGGTGTTCCATGGAACCCTTGTATATTAGAAGATAACTTACTTGCCCAGCAAGACATTGTTCCATGGAACCCTTATATAGTAGAAGATAACTTACTTGCCCAACAAGGCAGTGTTCCATGGAACCCTTGTAGAACAGAAGATAGCTTAATTGCCTACTAAGACAGTGTTCCATGGAACCCTTGTGGAACAGAAGATAGCTTACTAGACCAGCAAGACTCAGTGTTCCATGGAACCTTTATATAGCAAAAAATAGCTTACTAGTCCAGCAAGACATAGTGTTCCATGGAACCTTTATATAGCAAAAAATAGCTTATTAAACCGACAGGTTCGATCCAACTGCAAACTGCATAGACCCAGATCTGCCATTGAAAAATGCACTGGCAGATCTGGGCCTATGCTGTTTGTTAGGGTGAGTCAGTAGAACAAAAAGTATAGACACTGATCTTGCAATGCAATATTTGCCGGCAGATCCAAGTCCATGTCGTTTGCAGCTGGACCCGACTATGTCAATAGAGTCCATCTGATTTTGATGTCTTCATTCTGTCATGTGTATTTCTGTGGCAATTAAATTGGGACAAAATTTAAAGGAGAAAGCATGAGTGGACGTAAATTACATCATCTTGGATAATTGTGAAGAGTTTGTGCATATTCAATGAGTCAAAGTTGGGGAGGTCATTAAATTTTCACAATTTCTTGTCTTTTGAGGAATAAACTAGCCTCTTACTGCATAATTCTCAACCATTTTCTTTCACCCTGAGATAATATATTTCCTTAATATTGCTATCATTTACAGTGATGGGATGTTAGTCATAGGGAGAGATAGCATAAAGGATTAAAATATACTATTTTTCCTTGAGAAGGCAGACAATAAAAATTGAACACAAATTTAAAGATATTACAGCAGCAATTGAGATCAACCATGGTCAATCTACACTGAAAACAATCTAAAAGAGTACTAATACAGGAAACCTATTGATAGATGACAGTAAATTTATTAATAGATACATGTGTATTCAAAATATTTTATTATAACGAATGTTTACCTAGATATTTATCAGCATGAACTAGTTTTAACAAATCTTACTTGTTATCAACAGTCAATGACTAAGGATAGAACAACTGCAAGCTACAGTAAGTACATCAGTGAAATGATAACATGGCAAATAATAATTTACGGTTGGTCACAGTAACTTGTATAAATGTATAGGAAGGTCAGAGTCTACAAAGATCTTACACAGTTACATTTTCAATGAAGTGAAGATTAAAACAAAAGAGGAGATTCTTTGTTCAGTTTCACATTCATTATACAGTGTTTGAAGGAAGTCCATCAAAGACAGAAGATAATGGTAAGAAAGAGTTTCTGCATCAAATTTTAAATGCACCTCTAAATCTGGATCTTTCCGTCTGCACTAATTAATTACTGGATCTTTCTGTCTGCCCTAATTAATTACTGAAGAAGACAATTTTACCATATATTTACACTCTGTTCATACTGATAACAAGGAAAAGAGCAAAGTGATTGCATCATTGCAGGATGTGATTGCTCAAAAGCTATAGGAAATAACTCCACTGCTGAAGTGATTGCACATTAGTTGTAGTGATTCTTCAGAAATAGAGATTGATTTGCTCTTTTTAGGAAGCAGATTCACCAGCATAAACCTGCAGACATTATTATAATGTCCAAAGAGATTTAGTGATATGAGACACAAACCTGATGTGCCTAAACTGCCAAACTGCAGACATTGTAGTGATATGACTGAAATTTTGTTAAAGTTATGTTAAAAATCACAAACACACACACACACGCACACATGCCAGAATGATTCATCACATTTGGTCTACATCACATCTTGCCTTTTAGTGAGACTGCCTTATAATGAAGTACATATTACATACAGTACACTGTCAATAGAAGCCATAGAATATCCTGCCTTTTAGTGAGACTGCCTTAAAATGAAGTACATATTACATACAGTACACTGTCAATAGAAGCCATAGAATATCCTGCCTTTTAGTGAGACTGCCTTATAATAAAGTACATATTACATACAGTACACTGTCAATAGAAGCCAGAGTATCCTGCCTTTTAGTGAGACTGCCTTATAATGAAGTACATATTACATACAGTACACTGTCAATAGAAGCCAGAGTATCCTGCCTTTTAGTGAGACTGCCTTATAATGAAGTACATATTACATACGGTACACTGTCAATAGAAGCCAGAGTATCCTGCCTTTTAGTGAAACTGCCTTTTAATGAAGTACATATTACACACAGTACTCCCTTGCTATAACACTGTCCATTGATACCAAAGAGCATCCTGCCTTTTAGTGAGACTGCCTTATAATGAAGTACATATTACATACAGTACTCCCTCATCATCATGATGTTCATGTGTCATAGAGTATACTGCCTTTTAGTGAGACTGCCTTTTAATGAGACTGCCTTATAATCAAGTACATGTATATGTAGTACACTGTCCATAGAAGCCATAGAGTATATTGCCTTTTAGTGAGACTACCTTATAATGAAGTACATATTACATACAGTACTCCCTCATCATAATACTGTCCATGTGTCATAGAGTATACTGCCCTATAGTGTGCTTTTTAATTAAGTACTTTACACAGTACTCCCTCAATATAATGATGTTTATATAGGCATCATAGATTATACTGCCTTAGAATGCATATAATTAAGTACTTTATACAGTACACCCTCAACATAATGCTGTCCATAAGTATCATAGAGTATATTGCCTCAGAATGCTTTATAATTAAGTACATTATAGAACACTCACTCATCACGATCATGTCTATAGGTGTCATAGAGTATACTGCCTCAGAGTACTTTATAATTAAGTACATTATTGAATACTTCCTCAAAATAATGCTGTCCATAGGCACCATATAGTATATTGCCTCAAATACCTTATAAATAAGTACATTATACAGTACTACAATTAATGAAATAGGATATAAGACCATCTTATAAATAAAACCATCTTATAAAAAATGACCTTATAGTGAGGGAGAGCTGTAAGTACTTCTGACACTGATTACATTATGCTGTCCATGTGTCATAATGTATATTGCCCTATAGTTAGACTGCCTTATAATGAAGTACATATTACATACAGTACACTGTCCATAAAAGCCATAAAGTACTCTGCGTTTGAGTGAAACTGCCCTATAATTGAGTAAATATTACATACAGTACACCCTTGCTATAACACTATCCACAGAAGCCATATAGCATCCTGCCTTTTAGTGAGACTGCCTTAAAATGAAGTACATATTACATACAGTAATTGTCAATAGAAGCCATAGAGTATCCTGCCTTTTAGTGAGACTGCCTTTTAGTGAAGTGAATATTACATACAGTACTCCCTCATCATAATACTGTCCATGTGTCATAGAGTATACTGCCCTATAGTGTGCTTTTTAATTAAGTACTTTACACAGTACTCCCTCAATATAATGATGTTTAATAGGCATCATAGATTATACTGCCTTAGAATGCATATAATTAAGTACTTTATACAGTACACCCTCAACATAATGCTGTCCATAGGTATCATAGAGTATATTGCCTCAGAATGCTTTATAATTAAGTACATTATAGAACACTCACTCATCACGATCATGTCTATAGGTGTCATAGAGTATACTGCCTCAGAGTACTTTATAATTAAGTACATTATTGAATACTTCCTCAAAATAATGCTGTCCATAGGCACCATATAGTATATTGCCTCAAATACCTTATAAATAAGTACATTATACAGTACTACAATTAATGAAATAGGATATAAGACCATCTTATAAATAAAACCATCTTATAAAAAATGACCTTATAGTGAGGGAGAGCTGTAAGTACTTCTGACACTGATGTCTTCATGACTTCTTGTTTAAGTTGGAAAAATATCTTTCGGTGCATGCATGCAAACCTATTTAATTTACATTTTTGTTTCTCTTTCAGTGTTTACATTAAAAGGCATGAAATTCTTATCAAGGATGATACATTAAGTTTCAGAAAGGGTATGCACTCATCACACTGTTTCACAAAGTATAGGACCAATCAGCTGGTTAAAATTGACTCTACCTAGGATACCAAAAAAGATGCACACTTCATTTTCAAGCTCTACTACTTAAAACAAAGTCTAAGGATGGAAAGACTGCAAACAATTGGAATCTTAATTTACATCTACATCTGGCATAAGGAATGATGTACAAGCTGAAGATCTGCAATTCTACGGAATCAGTGATATTGTATGATCACCGTAACCATGATCTTGGCCTATAGAGTGACCTTGAAATGTCATTGCCCCTCCCACACACTGAAAATGTTAATACTACAGTTGCACAAATATCCTCCAACATCAGTGGTGACATTGTCCAAGATGATGATACATATTTATTTGAAACATTTCACGGTTATAAAGTCACAGTTGGTAATCTAATCCTTCATATTGCAATAGCTTGCCTAGCATTCTGGGTAATTGCGTTAAACAGCATTCTTCTGAACACTCTATACCACTGCCGAAAACACCTAGAAGTGACCGATATTCTCATCTTTAGCTTAGGCATTGCTGATACCTTTGTTGGGATTCTACTTTTGTACAATACTGTGTACAATCTTCTAAATTTTCAATACTTTTATGAATGTTTTCTACGGTTTGGCATGATTCTAGGCGTACTTCTGACATCAAGTTGGCATCTTGCTTTGCTGACAATCAACAGATACATAAAAATAACAAGACCATATAGTTATCACCACACTTTTACAACAGTCAAGGTGATTGTGGAATGTGTGTGTATGTGGGTCTTTGCTTTCTCAATTGGATTTCTACCAATGATGGGCTGGAATCGACCATTCATTCCTGAAAACAAAGAAGACTCAAATCAAGTCTGTAGATTTTTTGGCATCATGGATGCTGGCTACCTCAAGACGACCATCTGTTTGTATTGGATACCATTAATGCTCATGATAGGCATGTAC
This sequence comes from Sinohyriopsis cumingii, assembly GCA_028554795.2. Taxonomy (NCBI): domain Eukaryota; kingdom Metazoa; phylum Mollusca; class Bivalvia; order Unionida; family Unionidae; genus Sinohyriopsis; species Sinohyriopsis cumingii. Next base: position 40,658,430 of record CM068825.1, read on the forward strand.
TCACATATTTTTAAAATATCTCATCATCATGCAAAATCTATTTCCCGACAGCACCAAGTCATTGGTCAAAGCACCAAGAAAGCAAATGCAGATGTTGCACATAGACAACTAAAACATTTAAGCCATCACACAATGCATGGAAATTTATCACTGTCTCCAGAATCATATGGAAATAATGATGAAGGCAAGAAAAGGAGAAGTATCCCAAACCTTATCAGAGACAAAATGTTTGGAGAGAGGCCATCTTGGAAATTAACAAAAACTGTTTCCATTATTATAGGAGTGTACATTTTGTGCTGGGTGCCAACAGGTAAGTTAGCATCAGTCACAATATTCTGACATGATTCAAGTTAAAAATTAAGGACATTTTGTCATTCTAACGATAGAACACTTGTAACTCACGTATTGTCCGTAATATTTCACACCCATAAATTCTTCATACAGCCATTAATACATGAGAATCATACCTTTTTATACTTAATGTATTGGTACAGAAAATATTTCTTTCCTATTAGTTTGCAAATTAAAAAAAGCTGAAAATTACACCTAATATCTCATTTTGCAACTTTTATATAATAATAATAATAATAATAATAATGAGGACTTTAATTAGCACCTAATCTTTAGAAGCTCTAAGTGCTTCACAACTTTAGACAACACCTATACGATAAGAAACATAATAATATTATTACAAAAACAAACAACAAGAAATTAGAAAAACATTAAAAAAATAAAAAGCACGCTGAGAATATTTCAGGTAGGAAACATTATATATATGTACATTATAAAAACATTATATATATGTACATTATAAAAACAAGTACATAAAAATTCACAGAAAATACATGTACTAACATGTACTGTTGTATGGTTATCCCACTGTGACTTGGACTGTTGTACTGTGCATAGTATCAGGCCTAGCCTTGTCAAAGTTCCTACTGTTCAGATCCAAAAAAAATTCTGATTTACACTAATAAATTGCAAAGTCAGTACACTGTAATTGCTTTTTGGCTTTTGAACAAAAATATTTCAAAACGATACCTTTTTTCATCTACTATAGTCATATACATGCACTATAGTGTACTAGCATGATTCAACTGCAATCTACAAACCCAGATCTGCAGTTGCATAATTCATTGACAGATCTGGATCAATGCAGTTTGTTAGGACAAATCAGGAGAAGACACAACATAGATTACGCAGTCACAGGTCTGGGTCATTGTTGTTTGCAGTTGGATGTGACTAATATATGAATACATACAGCACTCATACAACTGTTTGGATTGGTAATGGGTTTAAAACCTAGGCCAAATTAATCATTTACAATCCATTAAGTGCAAGCTTAGTAATCCGAAAGTCCAGAGTTTTATACTTACTCCTTTCCTGCTTTGTTTCAAGGACAAATAATAATAATAATAATAATAATAATAATAATAACAATAATAATAATAATCTTTATTCTTCATGTAACATAGCAGTGGTCCAGATTATATACATTTATTTATATAATCTGCAACTTTAAACAGTGTTTTTGTTTTTGTCTTTTTGATTAATTTTCTTCCTTGACAGTGAGTCTCCTGTGAATATTCAATATAACTGTAATAAGTCTGTACTGCTTCATCCAATATACTTTTGGACTTGTTCGAACATTTAGGATTTCATTCATCATACTGTAAGTTATTTTTAAATTTTCACTTTGAATTTTAGGTAAATAAATTATATTTTCAATTTTACAAAATATTATGTATATCTATAATTTGTATCATTTTTATTCATAGCTGAAAACTGTAGCAATTATCTTTAGTTGAAATTTCATACTTCCATAGTTTCTATTTTAAGATATTAGAGAACAGAAAATTGCACAGCATCTATAAACAGATGCATCAGTTATTTTAATATCCAGATTTTGATGGAGAATATTACATGTAGCTGTTTCACTTAATCTGAAATTGTGGTCTGTCTCATAATGTGTATTAAATAATTCTGAAAAGCACTGGTATCATCCAGTGCAGTTCATTTTTCTATTTAATGTCACATTTGGACATTTTAATAGTCATCAAAAGCACTTTGACTCTTTCTCTAAAAGTGATTTTTCAGGACCTGCCTTGTCCATTGTTCGGTATTGGTTGTTTTTATGCCTGGCTATGTTTTTTTTCTAGATATTTCTTTGGTGCTTATATAAAGCCAAGTTATCTGTCATATTAATATTTCTGAAGTGTCTGAATGCATCAAGTGTGCAATGGTTTGCTGCATCATGCCAGGCGTGTCTGTTGACTAAAACCCGATCACTTCTATTACCAATATCATTTTCTTGAACTTTCATTGCATGTGCCGATTCTCTGATACTCTCCTTGAAAGAATTTAAAACAGTATCAAATTGATTATGCTCTATCATTGTGAGCACAGCATGAGATTATAATGATGGTGAAGAGAAGATGTTTTAGACAAATATTTTTCTTTGTGTTTCATTCCATATATATCTCTCTCTTGGAGAAATATTTTCATCATTTTCATCTGTGAGAGTGAAATCAGCTTGACCACAGTAAAATATTATTGGTTCATGAAAATAGAATGGATCCTATTACCAATCCAAAAGGTAGTTATATATGAAAATAATTATTGATCTGAAAGTACGTAGTCGATGGTTGTAACAGAGTTATCTTGTGTACATATAAAGTTTCAAAGACCTGTATCATCCCCACATCTACCATTCTACACTCCTTGTACCAGACAGCTGACAAAACCTAAGTACATTCTCAACTTAGTTATTAAACTCTTTTTTTATCCCTACACCCTAAATCTACAGCCTTGACATGGGCTTTATTCTTATCAATGATATTATTACCAACATGCATAATAAAAGAAGGTTTGCTGGAGATATAAGCACTATAATTTCCACCAATAATACATATGTGTGTACCAAATCATTATCTATAATGGTAAACAAGTCTTCTTATGCGTGTATTGACAGGTGATATATATACTACACCAAAAATTAGGTCTTCCTGAATGGTTTGTATATAGGGGAGAATTTCAACCGGACATTAATTCTTTACTTACTCTCAAGTTCATGATTATGGAGTACAAGTAATGAGTACTGTTCTTGGATAAGTTCTGTGTTTAGGAGTTTTAAAACTTTTGGCAATAAATGAGCAATGGAATCAGTGTATTTACAGATTCTCTGTGATGAAACATGTCATGTATATAATCTGCAACGTTAAACAGTGTTCTTATCTTTTTGATTAATTTTCTTCCTTGACAGTGAGTCTCCTGTGAATATTCAACATAACTGTAATAAATTTGTACTGCTTCATCCAATATACTTTTGGACTTGTTCGAACATTTAGGATTTCATTCATCATACTGTAAGTTATTTTTAAATTTTCACTTTGCATTTTAGGTAAATAAATTATATTTTCAATTTTACAAAATGTTATGTATATCTATAATTTGTATAATGCAAATTGTAGCAATTATCTTTAGTTGAAATTTCATACTTCCACAGTTTCTATTTTAAGATATTAGAGAACGTAAAATTGCATAGCATCTATAAACAGATGCTTACCTACATGTTGACAGTTAACTGAAAATAACATTATTAGTAAATATGTTTCCCACTTTCAGATCTTTCCCATTGGACATGTCAGTCAGATGGTATCTTAGAAAAATTAAGTTAAATCCCACTGGATGGGTTAAATCATATGAATTCTTTTACGATGATGGACATTTGTCATGTTGGAGTAGTCATCATATGCATGCTTTTCACCTGTATATAAGTCGCTTGGACTGGTCAGTTTTCTTATTCTTATTTATTGTGTTCTTCTTGTAACATCAAGTCTGCATATGTATTTTGTTGTAATAAGATATTATTTGAGAAGAAAAATGTTTTGATTATTCAGTGGAAATGGAAAGTACTCATTGGACTATTTTATTATTTTGGAACTATTGTGAATTATTCATTTTGACATGACAGGACCATTGGCAGACCAGTATATATATGCTAGGACCTGAAATTTATAAGGAATATTTATTCTATTTGACTTTACGAGAACTTTTCCGGGATTATTTTGGATTCAGTTCGTAATACAGTTGTCATTTTATAACACTGATAATTAAACTGTTTGTTGAGTTTTACTTCTTTCTGTTACTAAGTTTACGACCACAGAATCGTAATAAAAACATGTTGGTTTTCACTCTTTTTTGTTACTTAGTTTAAGACCATAGTGTTGTAACAACCAAATCTGACATAAATAATTGTAACCATCCAGCTTTTTCATCTCATGTTGCTTTTGTTGTAATGATGGCTTCCAGAAGTTGCAAGATTTTTCATTTGTGCCAATTCATCGTAAATAGAATCTCTATGAAAGGATACATTGAATTCACCATCCACTTGGATACTGTCTTTTCAAAAAGGAAATATATTGAATTCACCATCCACTTGGATACTGTCTTTTCAAAATGGAAATATACTGAATTCACCATTCATTGGATGATAGTCTTTTCAAAAAGGAAATATACTGAATGCACCAACCATTTGGATACTGTCTTTTCAAAAAGAAAATATAATGAATTCACCATTTGGATACTGTCTGTCCAAAAAGGAAATACACTGAATTGACAGTTTGGATACTCTCTTTTCAAAAAGGAAATATACTGAATTCACCATTTTTGGATACTATCTTTTCAAAAAGGAAATATACTGAATTCACCATTTTTGGATACTCTCTTTCCAAAAAGGAAATATACTGAATTTACCAATTGGATATTGTCTTTCCAAAAAGAAAACACTGAATTCACCATTTGGATAATGTCTTTCCAAAAATAGTTTAAACTCTACAATTATATAAACTTCATTCTAAACATTTAAAGGGGAAAATTTGTTTGTCACTATTTCTTTATATATGTTGTATTTTTTTGGCCATGTGTACTGCAGTTGATGCAAATGTGCCTTAGTAAGGAATGATTATGAAAATCTATTTTCCCTTTACAGGCATAGTACTAATGCTCCATTTATCTGGAAACCTGGACTATTTATCCATTACAATGCAAGGAAAGATCCTCATATACAGTTCCTCACTGGGGTTTCTTAACAGTCTTCTTAATCCTATAATATACACCTTAAAAATTCCTGTCGTCAACACAAGGTTTAGAAGGATATTTACATGCAAGAAGCGAATTCAGCCTAATGTTCTACCAAACCCATCAATGAGGACAAAATCTGTGTCTATGAACAACATGAAAGCATCATCTGTACAGTATACAGTTCACGAATTCTAATAGAAGAAAAGCTCTTTAAACAATATCATTTATGTTATTACTACCTTGAATGCCTTGCTGAGTCAGAACATTCTCCAAACTGAAGAAAAGTGTGATCATGGTTCCAACAGTACTAACAAGTTTTATTAAAGACTTTTCAAAGAGCTTCAAAAGTTTTCAAGGAGCATAGGGTCTGAAGGAAAATGAATATACTGTACTGGAATGAATATATGTACTGTACTAAAATGAATATGCTGTACTAGAATGAATATATGTACTGTACTAAAATGAATACATTGTACTAGAATGATGTACTGTACTAGAATGAATACATTGTACTAGAATGATGTACTGTACTAGAATGAATATACTGTACTAGGATGAATATACCATACTAGAATGAATGTACTGTACTAAAATGAATATATGTACTGTTCTAGAATGAATATTTTGTACCACAATGAATATACTGTACCAAAATGAATATACTGTACTAGAATGAATACTGTTACCTGCTTCAGCCGTTTGCAATCAATTAAACTTAGAATAGATACCTTTCTATAGCATAATAGGTTCTGACTCCTTAGTTTTTGACCTTATCGCAAGACCTTCATCAGAGAAATGACTTCTTGACTGGAGTCACATGATGAACTAAATGCTGACCATATGACAAAACCCTTCTTTACAAATGGCCAAAATTCCAATCCAGAAAGAAAAGGGAGAATTTTCTTAACAGAAGTTTGGGGCAGCAAAGGGCTCACCAGTGTCCCTTATTGTGGCAAATTTGTTTACAGAAGACTTTTACCTCAATGGCATTTCCACTGCAGCCCATCCTCCTAATGTGTGGTTTCATTATGTGGATGACACTTTCACCATGATGCATTAATACAATACTGAAGAACTCACAGAACATCTCAGTTCCATTGATGAAAATATGAAGTTCACTTATGAAGCGGAAGAGGCTGGGAAGTGCACTTGTTTGGATACTTGTGTTCACATTTAGGTGATGGGGAAACAAAAGTTACTGTTTACCGCAAACCTACCCACACAGACCAATATTTGAACTTCATCTCCAACCACCATCTTGAACACAAGAGTACAGTGGTAAGAAGTCTGTTGCACTGGTTGAACAGCATTTTGTTAGTGATGAGGAAGACTGGGTGTTGGAAGTCAATCATATTAGGAAAGCTGTGACGGCCAACCATTACAAAAACTGAATGTTGATGTTTCCTGAAAAAGAATGGAGAAGGGAGGAACATCTAAAGGAGAAAGGAGACAAAATGTAACTGTCCCTTTACCATATATTGCTGGAGTCTGTAAAAGATTACAAAAAAAATGTTCCGAAAGCATGGAGTTAATGTAGTCCACAAACCCTATAATACCATCCACTCAGTCATGGTACATCCAAAAGACCAAACTTCTTTGAATTAGAAATGCTTTGTTATCTATCAACTCCAGTGTAATAATTGTGGAAAGGACATCATTGGCAGAAATCAGTAGGAGCCTTGATACAAGAGTTAAAGAACCTTTGTACACCAGCAGAGAATCCCTGACAGCAGTTGGTGAACATTGGAAAGAATTAGGGCATTTCTTAGGATGACAACAGAGTATTCCTTAGAGAGAACAATACCCTGAGGAGAAAAATAAGAGAAGCTATTGAAATCATAGAGGTGGAGCCAGTGTTGAACACTGATTCTGGATTGGAACTTCCACCACTGTACAAAAGGATTTTGTCACATGGTCAACATTTAGCTGGTCATGTGACTCCAGTTCATAAGTCATTCCTCTGATGAAGGCCTTGTGATACAGTTGAAAGCTAAGGAGTCCTAACCTATTATGCTACAGAATGTTTTTAATGTGGACCTGTTGACAAGTCCATATGATCATCCCAATGAACTTGTTGACCAGCCTACAATTGGTCATCATGCTGAAGCAAAGGATAACAGAACTGGATTAATTATAATGATGCTAAGTAAATACATAGGGGTAAGGCACAGGGTGGGGATGGGGAAAGTGTCAAACTATGTTTACAACAATGCTCCCACTATATTGACAGATACAAGTGTTATATTTAACATCTTTATTCCAATGGACACCTTTAAACATTAAAAAACTATTTGAACTCACTGCATGCTATGGATCTTACAAACTCAAATTATGATGTTTTTCTCCAAACTGAAAATAAAGTTAATGGTATATTTTATTTGATATTGTTGCAAGATTATCTTGCAAATGAAATATAAAACAAAATCTAAATGGCAATAATTTTGAACAGATTAAATTATTATTAAATTGCATGGGTTATCAAGTCAAAAGCCAAGTTACATATTTGATGACTTTATTTGATAGTAATCTGACATTTTGTACCAAAACTTTTGTCTACATAACTCCAATGATAAGCTGTACCTCATAAAACTCTTGCCTGCTAAAAACTTTGTGTCAGGCACAATTATTTCAAAAACTGGAGACACATATGGTCCATGGAAAACTCTGTCACATACAATAATATTAACAGTCAGAGACACATAAACTCCAATGAAAACTCAGTGACATACAAAAATGTTAACAGCTGGAGACACATAAGCTCTATGGAGGCTGTGTCACATAAAAAAAATGCAACAGCTGGAGACACATATGCTCCATGGAAAACTGTCACATACAAAATATGAACAGCTGGATACACAAATGATCCATGAAAACCTGTGTCACATACAAAATGCAAACAGCTGGACATAAAAGTATTCTAAGGAATACTGTTTTACTTTTAATAATGTCTGCAGTAGTACATACAAATGTTTTATGGCAAACTTTGTTTTTATCAGGCAGTATGTTTAATAATAATAATAGTAATAATAATAATAATAATAATAATAATAATAATAATAACAAAAACAACAACAACAATAATAATAATAATAATAATAATAATAACAGCATTATTTAAAGAAGGCAACCCAGTATGTTTACAAAAGTAATCTCCCTTTGGGCTCCCTACTGTGTACAGGTCTAAACAGACAGAAGTTCACAGATGTAGACTAAAAGTATTGAAAAGATTGTATCCTGTGTAAACAGGCTTGAAAAAAAGGAAAGAAAAAGTAAATATAGAGAAATAAGTTACTTATTAATTATAATGTTGCAAACTCTAGCCATTTTTGTACTTTTTGATGAAAAGTATTTTATGATTTTACTTCTTTCACTATTTTGGTAAACTATTCCAAATCAAAGAGCCAGAATATGAAAAAAATTTATTAAACAAGACATTTTATGGTTTTAGAATTCTGAAACTTAATTGAAACCAACCCTGATAATGTTCAATTTTTTTGGTGGGGAGATATTACTATGGAATGTCAATATTTTCTGATGAGATGGAGGATCTTAATTTGAAATCTTGTACATAACCTTCGATTTTCTCATACATATTCCTTTCTTAGTTGTGAGCATTCCTAGCTGTTCCACTGGGGGGCCCCAAGTGGCACTCGGGTCAAAAGAGCTCTCCGTTATGGATCACTGCCATCTCACCTCTGTCTGCGTGGGTTCGAGTCTCAGATTCGGCCAATGTGGGTATGTGAGAAAGCTTGCCAGTAGCTTCTTGTGGGTCGGTGGTTCTTTCTTGTGTTTTCCCGGGTTCTTCCTCCACCATTAATACTGGCCGATATGTATAGCCTATCATGTGCTGAAATATGGCGTTAAACTACACAACAACAACAACAAGCTGTTCCATTGCTTGATTATCATCTGCATAATTTTCATCAAGGATCCTTAATGCTTATATCAGAAGTATGATTAGCTTAGATGGCAGATTTGGCAACAGTTTCTCATACTGTTTTACAGTAGTCAATAGGTAACAATTGTTCTGTTGAAAACTTAATTTGCAACAATGTTTACAAAAGCAATTAAAAGATTTATATTGAATACAATTGTGTAAATATCTACAGGAAATTAATACCTTAAAACAATGTCCAAAGCCTAGTTCAGTCTATCTGTTAATCAACCCATCTTTCTATTGATATATTGTCGATCTTCATTTCTTAATATCTGCACATGGATGTAATATTTTTACTATAAATTTGTCAATAATGGACATTAATACTTGATTATCATGAACTGACTGCAGTATGAACTACCAAACAAATAATGTAATAAGACAAGACATATATTCGTATCCATTCATAAAATTCATTGTTATTACTGGAGTATAAAAACCCTTATTTAATCCTGATATGGTCTTGCATTCCATGACAATCCTGGTTAAACTTGTTCATTCACTGCTTGATAATGTATTTCACTTTGTTTTAATAAAATCTGCCATCACATAATGCACTGGCAGATCTTGGTCTATACAAGCAATCAGCAAAGCAGATAGCATAATTTTACTCTTTTTTTTCTCACTTCTTTTTATTGAACATAACATATTATGCTCACTTGTAAGTCTGAAGTCAAGTCAAAATGCAAATAACAAAAACCCTGATCTGCCATCACATAATGCACTTGTAGATCAGGGTCTATGTTGTTAGTTCTACTAGTTACTCCTAAAAAAATGCACAGGCCCAGAGCTGCCAGTACATTATGCAGTTTGCAGTTGGACTTATCTTATAAACAAGAATATTGGGTATGGTGTCATCAGTTTGCATGTTCTCCTACATCTCCACCTGACCTGGTGTATGGGTCATTACCTTAAATTGTTTTGCATCCTGATCTTTGAATATATTTGCTTTCTTAAATGCCATACACACATACATTCACAAGTATTGCACACAAACACACACTCGAATGAAAACAAAAAGGTTTCTTTCTTGTGGCTTTTTTTAATTGTAATATTTTCTCTAGTCCAAAAAATAAACTTATGAAAATGTGAAACAGATAAACAAAATATTTTTAAAAAACTTGTATCAAACATTCCCAACAGAGTTCATTTTTTCTTAAACTAATCAATTCTGTTATTCATATTTTACCACCAATTTAAATAATGAAACAAAATTTTTATAAAAGCTCAGATTTGGGACTTTGTACACACAACATTATCTGTATATATCATTTTGCAAGCAAAATTAGGAAGGTAAAAAGTTCATCAAAGTTGTTATTTCCGATAAAGTCATCTTTCATGTAATTCTAAAATCTGTATCATGTTTTTTGATATATTCCAGAAATTTCCAAAATTGTTTAGTAGAATAAGTGATCAATTTGTTCTATTCCCTCCATGCAAAAGATTCATTTTTCCTTATCACTTAAATGAATCGTTTTCAAAAACTTGTCTGTGGCAATTTGTCTATGAAAAAATCTGAACTAAACTAATCTGTTTTGAACTGTTTCTTCAAAGTTTAGTCAAAACAAAAGATGTGGTCCATTCATCGGTATGAATTGAGTTTCATGTTTACCTTTTGGATTTTAGTATATTGATTGTTATCACGATAATTTCCTTTCCACTCTAATGATATCTTTAGGATATGATCAAAACACTGTATTGTCCGTAATATTTCACACCCACAAATTCTTCATACAGCTTATGGTTTTGTTTGTTTTATCAAAGCTTAATACAGACCCTTGTGCATCAAAAAGTGTTGAATAAGTACACCATTTGTTCTCCATCTTAAGCATGATTTGAAATTATCTATAGTAACTAAATTAAGAATATTTTGAGACAAGTATTCATTAACAATAGATGGTTCATGTTTCCATTGTGATAAAGTATAATAAAACATCATGCCCCTCCCAAAAAATATTCATGGATTAAAAATTCCTTTTGATTTTCTTAAAATAAATAACTGTGAACTTCGTAATTTTCCAAATATTTATTCAGAAACCAGTCTCTGCCATTAACTTGGTTTATTAAAAGATACCTAATCTAGGACAGATGTATATAACATGTCAATGAGTGCAAGTGAATCATGTTTAATCTGCATTCCTTAAAAGAAGCTAAAAGGGTGTCTCTTTGAACTGTCTCAGTTTTACCACCCCAAATGAACTGCAAAAATAATCTATTTACCAAATCTTCCACCCCATATTGAAAATGAACTGAATACATTATTTTTGCAGTTCATTTTCAATATGGGGTGGAAGATTTGGTAAAGCTGGAAAAAGCTGAATGAATTCAACAAAATCAAGCATTTTAACAAAGTAATTTTTTCAATTATTGATAAATTTCTTCCACTCAACCAACCAAGCAATTTCTTTACTTACAACTCTGTCTTAAATTAAGTAATAGACAGAAAGTGAAACCATCAAATTAATTACAATCAACTAGTTTTTTATTTTTCTAAATTACAAAGTGTAAATTTAAGAAATGCTTAAGACTGGAGAAGATAAGATTAATTTTTTTCCTCACGATTTTACATCTTTTCATACATAATTCTTGTATTTTCACCAATAAATCTCCCTTTCATAAAACACTTTTGGTTGTCACTAATGATAAAAAGGAGGACTTTCTTGACCTGATAGCAAAGGTTCCAAAGCTGTCGGTAATCCACATTAAGAATTGATTCCAATTTGTTTAAAAATTTACTGTCTTTATATTCTTTTCCAGTGCAAGTAATGATTGTTCCAGTCTGAAATTCTGAAAAATATTGCACATCATTTCCAGCATTTAGAGACCGACAGAGACAAACACCTAGATCTTTCTAAAAGAATTTGCAGAATTCTGTTGTATTGGTTCTGTTGGTTTAATGCAATTTTTCAGCACAAAATAGGCAAGTAACCAGCATACTTGGCAGAGGAAGAACTCAGGAAAACCAAAGGAAGAACCAATGACCCATGGAAAGCTATTGGCAAACCTTCTCACATACATATGTTGGCCATGTACTGGGGAAAGACGTGAGATGTCAGTGATTTGTTAAGGTGGGTGCCATAGACCACAACAAAAACCCTGATCTGCCACCACATTATGTAATGGTAGATCAGGATCTACGTATGTTGTTTACAGTCAGACTTGACTTATAAGTGAGTATATATGGTAACTTTTGAGCTATGTAAAACCACATTGTCAAATCTTGTATACAGTTCAGCACATGAACAGTTTCTGGAAACAACCTAGTCATTGATTTCAACAATCATAATTATGCTCACTAATCCTTCTTTACTGAGACATCGAATTACCAGGTTTTATCACTAATTCTATTTCCTGACTAAAATTTTCATTAAAAAAATGATCATTTGTAAAATCACAGATATATTATGAGATCAGAAGTTATGCCTAATATTCTTGTAACTTATTTTTTTCTGAAGATAAAAGGATTAAATTTATGCTGATAGTATATTTGAAAATGAGAATCTCAATTAATTTTTTTCAGTAATTACTTGGCTTTGTGCATTGGAACAGTCAGGTGCATGTGAATATTATCCAGAAAATACCAAATGCCTGTTGAAATACTTACACACCTGTCAGCCTAAGCTCTTGGAAGGAAGAAAGACTTTTAAAACAACAGCTGGCATTTTGTAGCCTTGAAATTTTATTAAAAACTAGATGAATAATTAGTAATTCTGTGTGCTAAAATGTTCATTTGTGACATTTATATTAGCTCAAAGTCTGTTTGTCATCCATATCCTAAGATCTGATGCTTTTTCAACCAGCTAAGATCCATCTTATCTGCTCTGGCCACAACACTCGTACAAATTTTGTAACATTGAGAAAGCAGGGATTTATACATGATACAAGAAAATGTACATGTCATTTGCTCTTCTAATCAGTTCTTTAACAAAATAAATTCCTGATAAACCATGATGCTGGAATTAGGCTAATATCAATGTCTGGACCCCGCTCACTTCCAGACTTTAATTATATTTCTCTTTGGTAAAGATTTTAACAATATAAAAAAATGACCAGGTGTAGACCATGTCTTTTCATGTAAATTTGTTGTCTTTGAGCAACTAAAATATATACAAGTCAAAACTTTCTATTATGACTAATCAGAGGGCAAGCAGAAAAGGGTCTTGATAGGTAGGAGGTCCTAATATACAGGATATGTAATGTAGGTAGATTCAATGACAGAAGAAAGGAAAGATAAACAGACATATAGATTGTTAGACAATCTGATTTGTGGTATGTGGTTTAGATTTTTTTAACGTAGCTCTAACAATAATGTTTCAGTCATCTTGCTAAGACGTCTGCAGTGTGGCAGTTTATAGTGATGTCTAGCACTGGGGCATCATGCCACAGACATGTAGCATGATGTCCCACCCAGTCACATTATCCTGACACCATGCCAACTAGTCCTAACACAAACCTCTTAATGCTGAGCGCCTAGCAAGGCAGCTGTTAGTACCATTTTTAAAAGTCTTTAGACAGCCTGAAAGTAAGTGAGTAGATTTATTTATAAATAGATAATTTAGGGGTGATATTTCCCAGAAAAGACCAACCAAATTAACATCCTTACAGCTAAAAGGTAGCAGTTACTGGTCACGTTTTAATAATAATAATAATAATAATAATAATAATAATAATAAATAAATAAATAAATAAATATATTATTTATTTATTGAGGATAACATAGTTAAGTTACACTAATCTTCCTGCCTCATGAATAGTAATCTAACCAACAGTATTGTGAACATCAGATTATACAATGTCTCATTGTTTAACAGCTCTCTATGTATGCACTAGCAGGGCATTACTGATGGTTATTTTCTGTCTAACAGGTCTGAATGACCTCAACTTCTGGTGAAGATATGCAGTTCTGAATTAAACTTCAGTTTCTTAGACTTACCATGACTATGACCTTTGACCTTCTTACCTCCACCCATCCAATCAATAGTTTTCTTTCTCAACATAAGTACAAGTCGTCATCCACAAGTTTGGTTTATGAACTTTTTCCAGAACTAATGTTACTCTGCAAAACCTGTTTTCTTTGAACCACAATGACCTTGACAATTGTACAAGACTTCCACAAACTTTGGTCAAGGTATATGATCTAAAACCGATGTCATTAAGCAAAAACATGTTTGTTTTCTTCTAGTCAGTGACTTTGACCTTTTGATCCAATATCAATAAGCTTTTTCATTACTCAACGTGAAAATTGTCCTCAAACTTTGGTGAAGATACATGGATGAGAACTGAATTTTTTGTGCAGAAACCATTTTTCATTTTTTTTACAGTGATCATGACCATTGATCTTTTGACCCCCCAAATCAATATGCTTCTTGCTTACTCCAAGTGAAAGCCTTCCACAGAGCTTGGAAAATGGTAGATGCCGGAGAAATGAAGTTATTATGCAGAAGCAAAATAGGATGGCTGGATGGAAAACATCACAACATAATATAATATGGCTAAAGGTGTGCATATAAATACCATTACTTTACTTTTTATGGCATCATTGTTGAAAATATTTTCTCGATATACAGTGCTATCATTTAATGAATGCTACTGATCATTTCTTTTGTGCATTTATATATTTTAGCGTTGCAGAGGGACTCATGGGTAACTAATTACATGTATGTACTAATAAAGTCATTCTCTTAAAATAAGAATTATTATTATTACTATTGTTGTTATTATTATTATTATTATTATTATTATTATTATTATTATTATTATTATAACTACTACTCTACTACCCCTGCTAAATGGTTAAATGTATATTTTTTTCTTCATTGTTTATTTATCAAATAGGATCATATATGTTATACTAAAAGATACAGACCAGCAGAAACCTGAGAAAAAAGAGCCTAAACTCCCTTTTTATACTCTGTTAATGCAAATTTTAGAAGTTTTTCTTGACCAAAACGACAATATCAGCTAATTATCCTAAATTTGTGAAGTCCATTTTCATATGATTACAATCAAACTGTTACTTCCACGGTGTTGAATGTAGGCATACTGTTATAAGTTCTAATTATTTAGATTTAAATCAATAACTAAATGATTCCATTATTTAATCTTAGGAGCTGAAAATACTCCATTTAGTTTTAACCTCACAAATGACCTTTTCATTTCACTTTAAATTATACAGAGAAACCCTTAAAAGTACTCAATTAGACTATGGCAGTTTTATGTTCTATATGAGCACATGCTGTCACATGTACATTACAGGGTTTACATTCTATATGAGCAAATGCTATCACATGTATATTACAGGGTTTACGTTCTATATGAGCACATGCTATCACATGTACATTACAGGGTTTACATTCTATATGAGCAAATGCTATCACATGTACATTACAGGGTTTACATTCCATATGAGCACATGCTATCACATGTACATTACAGGGTTTACATTCTATATGAGCACATGCTATCACATGTATATTACAGGGTTTACATTCTATATGAGCACATGCTGTCAAATGTACATTACAGGGTTTACATACTATATGAGCACATGCTATCACATGTAATTACATTCCATATGAGCACATGCTATCACATGTATATTACAGGATTTACATTCCATATGAGCACATGCTGTCACATGTACATTATATATATATATATATATATATATATATATATATATATATATATATATATATATATATATATATATATATATATATATATATATTAAATATGAGCTTACACTGTCACATGCATGTTACAATTTTTATATTCAAAATGAGCACATCCTGTCACACATATGTTAAGAGGTTTACTGTTTAAAAATTATGTCAACATAAGCATCATGTTTAGGTATTTCTAATTCAATTTAGTCAAAGAGATCAATTTCCATGTCCCAGGAAATTTTTTAAAAAAAATCTACTGATTGATTAAGCTGATATTTTCATAATGGACATTTCAAAGTTCTGATGACAGGGAAGATCAAATTTCAGTTCTAGTAATTAACTGTTGGAAGACAGGAATATGACAGACTGATTTACAATTGTTTACAGTTCTTGTGTAAATCTATTCATCATTTGCAAGACTTCCTCAAAACAAGCTGATACTTTTACTTCATCTCACTAGGAAATGAGTTTCTGAACAGTTGGTATTTACGACCGTGATGATATTACGATCGACAATTAAAAGGATTCAATTACCAAGCAAAGTAATCAGAGACAAACTTCTAGTGACTGATGTAGGAGTTAATTCTTCCTTTCAATCCCATTAATATGAAATGGGATATTAATAACAAGGAAACGTGCATGAAATGACCGAGATGTGTTGCAAATGTAAAAATGTGATTGCCACAGTTTGATCATTAGGACACGATTCATTGTTCAGTGTTGTATTCAAACATTAAATGGCATCCAGGAATGTACAGCTAATTTATGACACAGTTTGAAGTTATGAGGAACAGAATTTATTACACTATTCAAATGGACACATTTAAGGAAGTTATCAATCTGGTTCGTAAAATTTCAAAATAATCCAGATCAAAATGGGTGTGAAATTTAATTTTTGCTTTGTGACATAAAAGCAGGTATAAAAATGGATTGCAACATCACCACAAACCTAACTATGATGAAGAATGACAAAAATGTATTGTATTATCCTGATGGAATAGTGTACAAAGCCTATGGTGGGTATGTCATAACCACTGGCTTTTTTATAGTATGCATCTCTCATGTAATAATTGCCACAATGATAATCTTCCTAAACAGCATTGTATGCCATGCTTTTCTCAAGTATCATCACAATTTGGACTTACCCGAATACTGTGTGATCAGCTTGTCTGTAGCGGACCTGGTTACAGGAGTCATTCTACTGTATCATGTAAGCAACATGTTGGGAAACTACCAGATTGTTGAAGAGTGTCTAGTCCGCCTGGGTCTGGGCCAATCGGTTGGCATCAGCTCTTTTTGGCACTTGTGCATTCTTGTACTTGACAGGTATATCAAGATAACAAGACCACTGCATCATCCTAATTGGCTGTCTAAAACAGCCATTATAACAATTAGCATAAGTATCTGGGTAGGATGTATAGGTTTTGGTCTTCTTCCACTACTGGGATGGACAACAATAAATATACATCAGGATGAATTTTGCTGGTTTTTTGAGGTTCTGCCAAAAGAATACCTGACAGTGTCCATGTCTCTGGCTGTTGGACCTATTCTTGCTATGATTTACATGTATGCAGTGATTTTCAAAGTTGCAAGACAGCAAGCCAAGGCCATTGGAAACAACATTGTAGCAAGGCATCAACATACATGCCAATCGCAGCAGAGACGGACAATACGGCCAGTGAAGATGGTGTTCATTATGGTAGGAGTGTCTGTTCTTTGCTTGATTCCAATGGGTAAGTCAGTCAGACAACAAACCTAACTTGATGAAGCCTCCAATACGCATATCAGCACACCTGAGGCATTTTCTTTTCAATGTCTTATATGGCATACATTCCCTATTTCTCAAGACATTTAAAGCAAAAATAAAAATAAGAATTTTTTGGTACATAATACTGCATAGAATTTAACAAAATACTAAATAAACGAGGTAAATTCTCAAATTTCCCTTTTAAAAAATCTTTATCAAGAAATTTTTCCTAAAATGATTCAGAGTAAAATTCTACTCTACATCAAAAACAGGCACACATCAGGACTCAATATAATGGCTTTCTGAAGGGAAAGTCCAAAGTCTAAAAGTCCCTGATCAAACTTCTGCATCTAAGATTTATAAGCTGATCTGTGTACAATCAAGCAATAGCAGTCAACTTTAGATCTTACTGATGACCTGTATAACCATAGCAAGACCATTCAATCTGTTCTGCAATTGGTGTTTGCCATGACTTTTATTAAATCCAGGGCTTTTTTACATTTGTTCCTGAGGTACCGTATATACTTGCATATAAGCCTGTTTGTGTATAGGCCGAACCCCAAACTGAATAGGTATAAAGACTAAAAAGTGCATGACCCACATATAAGCCGACCTACAACTCCAAGACATCTAAAGATGCGCGAGGTAAGTTCTAAATGTGTATATTTAGGCAAACTTATATTTAAAAAAATTACATGCATGCTTAATATCTCGAGGTTGGCGTGCATGATTATTAAAAAGAAATGGTATAAACTTGTTTGAAAAGTAATTTATTTTATTTTCTGTTTTCTTACTGTTTCTGCCTAATTTAGATTTGTGTCTAATTTGATCGAATGATGACAAGAATTTAGCAGTCGTGAGTTGCTGTAACACTACCTCTCCTTTTTGACTCGACTATTGCTTGTTTATGCATTATTAGATTGGACGTTTGATATCAGTGCACTGGAAATTACATTTTTACTTTGCTTTGAAATTGTAAATACCCAACTCATTAAAATGTAATCCCAGTATGACAACACAATGAATAAACAATACAGCTCAATGCTAATACCGTAAAAGCTGAGTGTAGTTTGCTTTTAATGTAAGCACCCTTACACCATGCCTGTTGACTTTCATGGCGGGAGGAAAAAAACACCCAATTTTTGGGTTCACTCCAGTGATGCATACCTCTCAATTTCATATTATTGTCCAATTTTTGCAGAGAACTGAAAACAAGAAAAGTCCTACATGTTTTGTTTTATCACCTGTGCATGATTGTTGTGACGAAATAATTACTTTACTATAAAGAATTCGCTTCTTCACTAAATAAAATATTTAATTTAAACATTATTCACACAAATCAATTATTTTTTACCTCTACAATATTACAAAAAATAAAAAACAGACCAGAACAAAAAGTAAACCACAACAATAAAATTGTCCACAATTAATTTCAATCCCATGAATGATCACTACGAATGCTTTAACTCCATATACTATAGCTCCATTCCCACGAAAGAAACTTAACGAGTGAACACCTGGCAGTTAAATACTATCCTTAAATTAAAAGAAGGAATGAAAATACATCCCATGCAGCAAATGTGTCCTCAAAAAACTAATTCAGAATACATGTTTTATAATAAACAATACTAAATGCTTTACGAGTTGACAAAAAGGGAACAAGACCAGATATACAAAGAGGGGGAAATAGTTGCCACATGTACGGTACCATGAGGCTGGCTATTTTGATACCTTTAGTTCAACAAAACTGGGAATCCTTTATTTGCCAATCAATTGCTGGTTCTTGCATAACATACAATAGTGTAGAACATGGGTTTCTTTGAATTAAGGTGGAGGGCCAATCGTTTTCACAAAATAGTTGCATGGATAAGGATTAACTTTTAATTAGCTGCATTGGCTTTCTTGCTTATTTATTTAAGACTAATCTTTAGCTATTGTGCAGTTTGACCACAGCTGACCAGAATATGAAAATAGGGCACATCCTGGGGGAAAATAGGGCACGTCACAGGGAGAAACAGCAAGTCTTTTTGCAAATTTCATGTATATTGGATCAATATGATCGATCAATACTGAGTGAAAACAAGGCTTTAAAAATGCCACGACAAACCTCCCGATTTTAGGTCCCAATCTCTTTTTTTTATTCAGTCTCCCTATTTGGCTTTTGAAAGGTTCATAGGTATGCCTTACACCCCGTTTTACAAAACTACAGTAATTGTGCTAATATTATGGAATAAAAGGCAATTACACATCAATGTACTGGTATAGTCAAAACTCCCTCTTATCACAAGCCAGTTTCAGGGATTTAATGATTAACTGGCCTGTACTGCTGTCGCAAAACAAAAGACAAATTCGCCGACTATCAACATAGAAGATGTCGAAACACAAACTTTCCATTGTGTGGAAAGTTATGATGTTTGTTCAGCTAAAACACAAAACTAAAATTGATTGATGTTGATCTAAGTTGATCTGTATGAGAATTTTAGCCTTTATTATTACCACTCTTCATGAACACGTAAATTATGATGGTTATGTGCCTTGTATAATTAAAAGTGCGTATCTTTTTTAGAATGTTACCTCAATTTGTAGGATCGCTTATATCATTGAAAATGAGTAACTCGTGAGCATGTGATTCAATGTAAATGAAACAGCTACTAAGGACTAGCTGAAATGTTATCTGGAAGAATGCAATTTGGTCGAAACAATGAATAAAGCAAAATCTGCATCTAATATGCTTGGGAATAAACAAGGATTTTAAGTGACATTATGCATGCTTTGCACTGTGTAAGTACTGTACATTATAATTCAGCATGGTCTCCCTGGTATGAAGTCTGTATTTACCTTTATTTAACTACATGTTGGAGAAATCAGAAAATATACACATGCAAAATAACAACAAAATCAATCATAGTATTTTATAGCAGTTTAATAATTGTTGGGTCACAAAAAGTTACACATTTTTACATGCTTATATCTTAGGACATGGAAAAATTTTTTGTTTTGTGTCACAAGATTTGCAGCCATTACAGTAGTCAACAAAAAGACCTAAAAACTGTCAAGTTTAGACATTGGCCCGTGGATAAGCCACCCCCCCCTTCTTCCAGGCCTTTAATTTTTCCTATATTATTTGGCATTACACGACTATATACGGTATTTAATATGTTGAAGGAAAGTTAGTTACTGGTCCCAATAAGCCCCAAACTTGATCTCCTCCACAACAGGAATAAGACAACAATAAAGACAGAGCTTTAGGTCATCATATGGTGTAGTCTTTAGGTCCAAGTACAAAACCTTGTATGTGCAGAAACCAAATTTAACGTCCATTAAGATGACCTATAGTGCTTCTCTGGCATCTGATAAGTGATAAGGGTTGGTTTGGTTCTTTTGAGGTTTACTTATTGGTGTTACATTTGCTTCTTGTCAGAACTGTGGGAAGTTGCCAGTTTCCCAAATGCTATTTAAAATGTGTCATTGTATTAAACGCTGTATCAGAAAAGTTTTCCAAAAGTTGATAGTGAATATCTGCTGAAGTGCAAAACCCTTTAATAATAAACACCAACCACATCTAGATAGATAGTGAATATCTGCTGAAAATGTTTCCTTAAAGTCCTTCAAACAGTTTAAGAGGAAAGAATTAAAACGACTATCTGAATTTTCTTAATAGTTATTTTCTGACAATGTTCCAAGAAATGTTCCCCAAAATGGATTAGAGGAAAAAATAAAACTCTGTTGCACACCTACAACAGCCACATACCAAGCCTAAATAATTTCCATAAAAACCTCCAAACAGTGTAAGAGAATGTATCATGCCAAATTAAACCCATAATGAACATCTACAAGAACCACATATCCAGCCCAAATAATTTTCATAAAAACCTCCAAACAGTGTAGGAGAATGTATCATGCCAAATTACACCCATAATGAACATCTACACGAACCACATATCCAGCCCAAATAATTTTCATAAAAACCTCCAAACAGTGTAGGAGAATGTATCATGTCAAATTACACCCATAATGAACATCTACAAGAACCACATATCCAGCCCGAATAATTTTCATAAAAACCTCCAAACAGTGTAGGAGAATGTATCATGTCAAATTACACCCATAATGAACATCTACAAGAACCACATATCCAGCCCGAATAATTTTCATAAAAACCTCCAAACAGTGTAGGAGAATGTATCATGCCAAATTACACCCATAATGAACATCTACACGAACCACATATCCAGCCCAAATAATTTCCATAAAATCCTCCAAACAGTGTAGGAGAAGGTAATATACCAAATTAAACCCTTACTTAACATCTACACGAATCACATATCCAGCCTAAAAAGACTTAATAAAATCCTCCAATCAGTACATGAGGAAAAGCAATGGCAAACTAAATTCTCAAAATACCCCTTTTGACAATTTTTCCAGATATTTCCCCAAAAATGGGCCATAGTAAAAAGGGAAAATGTTATTGAACATGTCCAGAAACCACATATCTAGCCTACAAAACTTCAATATAATTATCCAACACATGTGGGAGAAAAAGTGATGACAAACTGGCTTCCTAAAATACCCCTCTGTTGACAAATTTTCAAAAAAATATTTTCCCAATATGGACCAGAAAAAAAGTGAAACTACAGTATGTATCAACATCAATATAGACTTCAAAGTTTCCATAAAATTCTCCAACCAGTGTAGGAAGAGAGAAATGATGGGCTGAATTTCCAAAATAGAGCTATTTTTTTCAAAATTTTTCAAGAAACTGTAACCAAGATTTGCTAGATGAAAGAAGTAAAACATTATTCTACATCTGCATAGTCATATATCCTGTTAAACAAAATTTTAATACAGCCATCCAACTGGGGCCTTGGGTGGGCAAGTGATCTAAAGCACTCATCATTACTGCTAACTGCCAGCTCAGTCCACTGTCCACGTGGGTTTGAGTCTCAGACATGACCAATGTGAGAAAGCTTGCCAGAAGTTTCTCATAGTTTGGTGGTTCTAACCAAGGTTTTTCCAAGGTTCCTCCTCCATCAGTCATAAAGGCCGGCATGTATAGCCTATAAAATGGAGTTAAACCTCAACAACAATCCTCCAACCAGTGTACAAAGAGGAACAAAACAGAGCTAAATTCCACAAATACTGCTTGTCAAGAAATTTGCCCAAATATAGGCTAGGGAAAAAGACAGAACCTTACTACACATCAACATCAACCATACCAGCTGACAAAGCTCAATGGGGCCCCGAGTGCCATCTCACCTCTGTCTGCGTGGGATCGAGTCTCTGATTCGACCAATGTGGGTATGTGAGAAAGCTTGCCAGTAGCTACTCGTGGGTTGGTGGTTCTTTCCGGGGTTTTCCTGGGTTCTTCCTCCACCATTAATACGGGCCACCATGTATAGCCTATAGTGTGCTGGAAAATGGCGTTAAACAACAACAACAACAACAACAACAAAGTTCAATATAATCCTGCAACAGATATGGACAAAGAAATGTCTAAATTTCACATTTATTTATAATTTGCAAAGAAATTTCCCCAAAATGGGCCAGAGGAAAAATAAAACTGCACCAACCACATATCTAGTCTACAAGGTTTCATTCAAATCCCCCTATCAGTTAGGGAGGAGAAATAATCAAAGCATGGACAGATGAACAACACTGATTCCACAATTAAAGTACACCTGCAATCAACATTAATTCCACAATTATAAAGTACACCTGCAATCAACACTGATACCATGATTAAAGTCCATCCGCAACCAACACTTCTACCATGACTAAAGTTTATCTGCAACCAACACTGATACAACAATTAAAGTTCCTCTACAACCAACAATGACACCACAATTCAAGTTCATCTGCAACCAACACTGATATCATGACTAAAATTCTGCAACCAACACTGATATCATGACTAAAATTCTGCAACCAATACTGATACCACAATTAAAGTTCATGCAACTTAACAGCAATCAAACTTTTACAAAAGATCAGTAGCGAGGGTTGGAGAGCACTACTATAGCTTGTCAATATGTGTATGTGCTGTGGAAAATACCCTCCATTTTTGATGTAGCCTACTGGACACATGGTACTACCAGTAATTGTATGGAAAAATGTGAACCAGTCTGGAAATGGGTGAACATAAAATAGAGTATATATGGGTTAGGCTGACCAGGATTTGTTAATACACTGTAATGTAAGTTATGTTGTAGGAAAAAGAATCTTTTGAGAGCTTATCCTAGTTGTAAGTGAAAAAAATAGAGACATTGTTTTATTGATGGAATTTCAGTCCTCTTAACAGCCTTGAGTTTGGAACACTCATTATTAAAATTAGCACCTGACTCTTTATTGCGGAATTCAAAGCACGTGTTTCAAACACATGCAAGTCCAGAAAATGCCGTGGCTCATATCCTTTTCTCTACACAGAACCTCACATCTAGGTTTCATATATACTGATAGTGATAAATATAGGTTTGATCATGTGCACTCAGAAATTTTAAGTTACTGAATTTTTAATATCATGGTGCTTGCATAGGTTTACTATGGGAACTGAATTACTATTTTGAGTCCTACTCCAAAAGACTCCATATTTTTAACCTGACCAATTTCATCAGACCATACTAATGCTACCTAATTTGTGTACTGTACAAGTTTACCTCCCTTGGTATGTATTTTACTATACAGTCCATAGGTGAATGAGCACTGGTATGAGTTTAAATTGATTGTAAAGAAATAGTTTTCAATGAATTCGTATAAAATTGTATATTAATATAAAATTTTAGTAACTGGTAAAAAAAAAATTAATCATAACTATTATCATAAAATAAAAAATAAAAAATTCATGTTTTTACAATGTATCTTTAACAAAATACCTATTGTGGAAAGGCAACGCCTTGACAGAAAGGGCCAAATGGATATACCAATCTACTCATAACACTTGCAATTCTGCCAGTCCATTTTTACGTGGTCAGTTCTAAATTATTCCAATCCTGAGTACTGTCACTTCCATAAGTTTATTGAGGCTCCTGTTTTGGACCTGACTTCTTTTTGAGGGGGATAGGGTGAATTGGTCAGTTCCAAAAGTGCCCATGCACCTACGCCCACTCTTCCTGACCTTGTAGGGCACCTATCAAGCCATAAAGTGGGATAGTGCCCACCAATAATTCCTGAATCCTTCTCTCCCACCCCAAGCCCAGATATTTTCTGGATAATATTAAAAATTGAGTATTTTAATGCTGGCTGTATAAGTGGACCATGTAATGGGACTTGTCAATCTTTACTTCAATTTTTTACAAACTTTTGTATAAATAATACAGGACTCACAAGTTAAATCAGATGGGATTATGATATTTAAATAATAAGAGTCCATTTGGAAATATTTACTTTTTGAAATTACAATTCAGGTTTTTCATTTATTTTAAGCATCATTTGCTCATAAAATTTGCTTATAAGCATTATTTGCTGAACAACAGTAGCTATGGAAGACATCTGCTTACTAAGCAACAATATAGAAGAGTTTAATTTATCTTGAAGGTCACCTTTATTATGCAATTACCTGCTTTAAACAGACACTTGTTTAATATGCATAACATATTTTAGACACAAACCTTTATTAATAGTCCAATTTTGCATTTCCCAGAGGTGATTGCCTTGGGCATGTTTTATTGTATATAGCCAATATTATATTTCAATATTTAATTTTTTTCTCAGCCATTGTTTACATTCTGCACATCAGCGATACACCTGAAGGCATGACAAGAGAACAGAAAGGAAAACTGATGACCTACGCTAGTGGTGTTGTGTTTCTAAACAGTCTCATCAATCCCATCATCTATGCCATAAAGATTCCCATGGTCAAGAGACAGTTCTACAGGGTTTGCTGTTGGTTCAAGCAAAGAAGAGGTCTGAGGCCTAATGTCATTGAAATTCAACTGACAGAATCTGCTCAGAGCAGCGGATGAGTGCTTTCCAAAGTCTAGAACAGAAAACCTTAAATTTGTCAGCAAAGTCGATCACTCTGTAACAGGATATCCTTCATGTGCTGATGGTCATTCAGTAAGAGACTTTACAAAGAGCATTGCTGCAGAATGGCAAAGACAACATCATATACAAACTCACAGTGATGACCACAGACAGCATGTATAATCAGAGGGTAGATCACTCTTGACAGGACAATTTTCATTAATAAAGCAGAGACTTTTCTTGGCCCTTTTTGGGTGACCCAAAATTCTAAATGACACAAGTGGTCATTTAATTGACACCAATTTTCAAACGATTGAAAACATAACAGAAGATTCAACAGAGAAAACAATTGTTTTATAAACATCCAAATGCATTCTTTTATTTGAAAATTCTCGTTTAATTTTAATTCCCTGAAAATCTGTCTATTTTCAAGCATCCAAGTCCCTGCTGCAGGAGGAAAGGCCCTCCCTAATAGATGAATCATTAATTCAATGATTAGACAATATGTAGAGAGAGCTATTCCATGCCACCAGGCTCATCTTACAAAGGATCTGAATTCGTGTCACTGCAACATTTTCAAAGTTATACTGTGTTGAGTCATGTAGAGTGCCTTAGTTTTCAGAAAGCCTTGTACAGGCTGATGGTTATTCATTTATAAGACAAAGCCATACAGACTAATTCTAGTTAGTACTCAGACAGCCTTTAACAGACAGATGGTTATTCAGTCATAAGACACAGCCATACAGACTGCAGTGTTTCCCTTTACCCTCCTTTGCACTTTGGAGACCCCCAAATTTTTAATTTGACCCCCAGTTTTGATACCAAAGTTTGTTTTTAACTCAGTCTGACCCCCAGTTTTGACACCAATGTGATTTTTGACTCTCAGTCTTGCACCCCTAGGGGATTCACTGAGACTAATTTTAGTTAGTACTCAGAAAGCCTCTTTACAGACAGATGGTTATTCATTCATAAGAGACAGCCATACAGACTAATTCTAGTTAGTACTCAAAAAGCCTTTTATAGGCTGATGAGTATTCATTCATAAGACACAGGTATATAGATTAACGCCTGAAATGACCTTAACCTTAATGCCACTAATTAAGAAAGATGTCCTTACTTGGCTTAGGAAGTTCAATGACATGAACCAGACATTGTAGACTAACGATTGTCCTGAATAAGTGAAAGCATTCATGCTTTAGGGATAGCCTTTGAGGTCTGATGCTTCTAATTTTAAATCAGAAACACAGGCAGCCTTTGAAGACTGATGGCTATTCATTTATGAGAGATAGGCTTTATAGTCTGATGGCTATTCATTCATTAGATACAACCTTTGTAGACTGATGGCTACTCATTCATGAGAGACAGACTTTGTAGGCTGATGGCTATTCATTTGTTAGAGACAGCCTTTGTAGACTGATGGATATTCATTCATGAGAGATGGCCTTTGTAGCCTGCTGGTTCATCAGAGATGGCCTTTGCAGACTGATGGTTGTTCATTTATCAAGAGACAGCCATTTTAGACTGATAGCATCCATTCAGCAGGGACAGCCTTTGTTGATTCATGGTTATTTATTCACCTGAGACAGCTGTTATGTATATCTACATGTTTTTTAACTCCTAGTACACGATTTTATCAAATTATTATAATTCCTATTCATTGCTGTAAAGTGTACAAAATATCTTTAGTTAAGTTTGGCCTATGTGACTTGAGTCTGTTGTTGCATAAGATCTATATATAGATGCTTATGTACCTGTTGACAATTATTAATAATAATTAATAAGGCTTAAATGGTGCCAATGGCATAGTTTCTCAGTGACTGATGGGATATATTTGTTTCAAGAATAATTCTGTAGCTGTGAGGTCAAATGAATGTGCTTAATT
Source organism: Sinohyriopsis cumingii (assembly GCA_028554795.2). Taxonomy (NCBI): domain Eukaryota; kingdom Metazoa; phylum Mollusca; class Bivalvia; order Unionida; family Unionidae; genus Sinohyriopsis; species Sinohyriopsis cumingii. The sequence goes on from CM068825.1 coordinate 40,685,705, forward strand.
CAAAGCAAAATCAATAGTGTATGCTGTTATGTGGGGTCTATTGCGAAGTAGTTGCAATATACGGTGTATATAAGGAGAAAATTAAGCAATCAGATTGATTCTGATTCTTGGAGTCATTCACACTTATTGTATTTCTGTTGTAAGTCTGCAGATGTGTTTATGTTGTGCTTAGATATTATTCAAGTGGGAAAACATTTGTTTGGACTGCTCAGTGGAAACAGAAAGTGTTCATTATCTGGACTATAATATTATTCTGGAACTATTATAAATTATTTGAAGGAATTCTGGACAATGCCATCTTGACAATGTCACAGTTCTTGGAGGACCAGTACATTTAGGGCACTGAAATTTATAAGGAACTTTTCATTCACTGAGGACTTTCATAGACCTTTATAAGGACTAATTTGGATTCACTTCATAATACTGTTAAGTTCCTCTCAAAATTTTCATTTTTAACTTTGATAATTAAATTGTTTCTTAATTTCTATAAAACTTAAAGATTTTGCTTCTTTTCTGTTGCTCAAGTTTTTAACCATTGAGTTGAACACTGCCTTTCTATACTTATGGTAGCTCATTGATCAACAACAGTCTTGGTGCATTAATGTTAATTATTAGTTTGACTGAGACAGCCATATTATTCCATTATTTTCATTCCTTTGAGACAATCTGTATAGAATGATTGTCCTTCATTCATTAGAGACAATCTGTATAGAATGACGGTCCTTCATTCCTTTGAGACAATCTGTATAGAATGATGGTCTTTCATTCCTTAGAGACAATCTATAGAATGATGGTCCTTCATTCATTAGAGACAATCTGTATAGAATGATGGTCCTTCATTCCTTTGAGACAATCTGTATAGAATGATGGTCTTTCATTCCTTAGAGACAATCTATAGAATGATGGTATAGAACGATGGTCCTTCATTCATTAGAGACAATCTGTATAGAATGATGGTCCTTCATTCCTTAGAGACAATCTGTATAGAATGATGGTCCTTCATTCCTTAGAGACAATCTGTATAGAATGATGGTCCTTAATTCATTAGAGACAATCTGTATATAATGATGGTCCTTCGTTCCTTAAAGACAATCAGTATAGAATGATAGTCCTTAATTCATTAGAGATAATCTGTACAGAATAATGGTTCTTCATTTGTTATAGATAATATGTATAGAATGATGGTCCTTCATTCCTTAGAGACAATCTATAGAATGATGGTCCTTCATTCCTTAGAGACAATCTGTATAGAATGATGGTCCTTCATTCCTTAGAGACAATCTGTATAGAATGATGGTCCTTAATTACAGAGATAATATGTATAGAATGATGGTCCTTCATTCCTTAGAGACAATCTGTATAGAATGATGGTCCTTAATTACAGTGATAACGTATATAGAATGATGGTCCTTCATTCCTTAGAGACAACTGTATAGAATGATGGTCCTTAATTACAGAGATAATGTGTATAGAATGACGGTCCTTAATTCATTAGAGACAATCTATATAGAATGATGGTCTTTCATTCCTCAGAGACAATCTATAGAATGATGGTATAGAATGATGGTCCTTCATTCCTTAGAGACAATCTGTATAGAATGATAGTCCTTATTCCTTAGAGACAATTTGTATAGAATGATGGTCCTTAATTCATTAGAGACAATCATTGTATACTGACAATTAAAATTCTACAGTGATAGATTTGTAAGATGAAAGTCATTCATTCATATAAATTATGAATTATTTATTTACATGGAGAAAGACTTTGCCAACTAATGCTACATGAATCATTTGTTTGAGACAGCCTTCACATAGTAATGGTTGCAAAGCAATTCATCAGAAGCAGTCATTGCATATTCACCAGAAACAACATTTGTAAAGTGATGTCCAGTCATTCATCAGAGATAGCCTTTGTCCACTGGTTTTGTCCTATTCATTAAAGCCAGTCATATATATTTATTCATCTTAAAATGTCTAATCCCCAACTAACTGTTGTTCATTCATCAGAAGCCGTCTTTGCATACTGATAATTGTCAATTAATGAGAAACAGCCTTTGTAAAGTGCTGGTTATTCCTACATGCAAGATATCTTTCATAGGCCATAGTTCTAACATACTATGTAAAATTGTTGGTAGCCTGATGATTGATAATTTAATAGCAACAGCCCATGAGAATCATGTATGTTGACAGATGGCAACTGATTCACCAGGGGCAGTTTTGCAGACTAGTGGTCAACAAATAAATGTTAAACCTTTGCAGACTAATAGTTGTTCATAAACCTGGATCATCATTCTTTCTCTTTTTAAAGAAAAAGAGACAATCCAACAAGCTTTTAGTGGAATTACATTTTTTGACTTTTTTGTATCTTCACACAATTAAAGGAGAAGCCATATTAGACAATACTGTAAGTTACTACTGCAGACAGGAATATGTGTCTGCTATGTCAAGAAAGAGAGAGAAATTGAATCATGGATATAATTTCAACAGAACTTTACAATAAATGTCATTTTATGAAGTCTTATTTGTATATTTATGTCTAGTTACAAATAATTCCAATAAAACCTTGCAGTAATATGTCATTTTATGAAGTCTTGTACATTTATGTCTAATTACATATAATTCCAATAGAACTTTCCAAAAATATGTAATTTTATGAAATCCTATTTGTACGTATGTATTTAGGTCTAATTACATATACTTACAACAGAACCTTGCAATATGTCATTATATGAAGTCCTGATTGTATTTATTTAGGTCTAATTGCTTATAATTGACCTTACGCTAGAAGGTAGATCGCTCCGCCTACTGAACACGTGACTTGACAACCTCTTAACCTCCGACAAACATTCTGTGAAAATGGCAGGCATGATAACATTAAAAGACATACCAGACAATATTGGTGAGAAATATTTGTCATATGAAACAACATTGAGACAGAGACAGAAAGCGAGCGCATTTATCCATCGCTTGCACTTCACTAAGTTACGTCGGTATGCAGAGATCTCGCCCCATGGAGAACTCGCCCCCACGTATCTGGAGAAGTTGCCCCAGAGTGGTTGGAGAAGTCATCCCAAATTGGTTGGAGAAGTCATCCCAAAACTTGTCACCCAAATAACCATTTTATAACAGAATTAAGTCATCCTTTACGTGATTTATATATATATATTTATATATATATGCGATCACAAAAGAGATATTAACTAAATTAAAGCAATATCATAGTGATATTTATAAGGACGAAATTAAGTCTGTATATAATCTAATGAATGACGACAGTATAGTGATTAAAAAGGATGATAAGTCAAAGACTATTATTATTGTGAATCAAGATGATTATGTTAAAGAAGTTGAGCATCAATTAGAAATTAAATTAAAAATGTCAACATACATTATTGAGATCGCTAAAAATAATAATTCCATATGTGAGGAATTTGATACTTTCCCTCTTAACATACGTACACCTCAAAAATAATAATTCCATATATGAGGAATTTGATACTTTCCCTCTTAACATACGTACACCTCAATTCTACATATTACCCAAAACTCATATAAATCCTGACCATAATTTACCTTTAAATTTTCCAGGACGACCCATTATATCAGGTTGTAATTCATATACTGAAAACCTATCCAAATTTATTGATAGTGTTTTACAACCTTTAATGAAATCACTTCCTTCATACATTAAAGACACAACTACTTTCATTAAAAAGTCGAAGTCTATTCCACATCTATCTGATAATTTCAATCCTGGTATCATTAGATGTAACATCACTATATACCAACATTCCGCATGCAGATGGTATTGAAGCGTGCAAATATTTTCTTGATAACAATCCTAATAATAGTACACTATCTAGCGAAGATATTTGTAAAATAATAAAAACTTATCTTGTAAAATAATTATTTTCAATTTAATAATACGAATTACATACAGATAATGGGTATTAATATGGCTCATATATACTCTTCCCTTTCATGGGTGAATTAGAAAAGGATTTTATTCAAAACGAAAAGTTTAATCCATCTCTTTGGTTCAGATTTTTAGATTACATATTTATGATCTGGAAGCATTCAAATGAAGAACTGAAAAAAATTATTGATATACAATAGCCGAGTCGATATCGACAGAAGCAGCTTGTCGGAGGAAAATGGCGGACGTAAACAGTGCCTGGTGGTGTGTATAATAGCGCTCGCTGATTGGTCAATCGAGCAGAATGATTGACAACTGGCGATAGGTCAATTCCAACAGAATCTTGCATTAATATGTCACTGTATGAGGTCATATTTGTATGCATTTCGGCCTAATTACATATACAGTTAATCCAATAGAACCTTGCAATAATGTCATTTTATGAGGTCCTATCTGTGTGATGTCATTTTATGAGGTCCTCTTTGTATGCATTTAGGTCTAATTACATATCATTCCAATAGAATCTTGTAATAGTGTCATTTTATGAGGTCCTTTTTGTATGCATTTAGGTCTAATTACATATCATTCCAATAGAATCTTGTAATAATGTCATTTTATGAGGTCCTCTTTGTATGCATTTAGGTCTAATTACATATCATTTCAATAGATTATCTTGCAATAATGTCATTTTATGAGGTCCTCTTTGTATGCATTTAGGTCTAATTACATATCATTTCAATAGATTATCTTGCAATAATGTCATTTTATGAGGCACTCTTTGTATGCATTTAGGTCTAATTGCATATTATTCCAATAGAACCTTGCAATAATGTCATTTTATGAGGTCCTCTTTGTATGCATTTAGGTCTAATTGCATATTATTCCAATAAAATCTTGCAATAATGTCATTTTATGAGGTCCGCTTTGTATGAATGTAGGTCTAATTACATATTATTCCAATAAAATCTTGTAATAATGTCATTTTATAAGGTCCTCTTTGTATGCATTTAGGTCTAATTACATATCATTCCGCTAGAATCTTGTAATAATGTCATTTTATGAGGTCCTCTTTGTATGCATTTAGGTCTAATTGCATATTATTCCAGAAATATGCTTGCCACATTTAATTTGCTTACCTTAAGTGGCTTTCACTCAATCATGCTAACAAGGTCTTTGTCCCAAAAATGTTTCACAATGGTTGAAATATTGTAAATATTTAATGCCCTGAATATCTAATGAGGTCTTCTACACATAAAAATATAAATAAACCTATAACATTTAATTTGTCTACCTCCTGTTTTTCTTACTTCATCATGCAAGAGTTTTGTGAAAAAGATTTTTTTTAAGTCCAAAAAGTTAAGAAAATATGTAAAAAAAATTGAAAAGGTGTTTTATTGGCATGAAAATCTAATCAAGTCATCTACATATTTATATGAATAAAGTAACCAAATCTTTTTTGAATATGTTGAGTTTTTTTTGTTCCATACTGCTAAGATGGCTTCCAAGACAGACAGGACCAGATCAAGACTGGACAGACAGCATGCAATTTTGGCATAAAAATGTTATAACTTCCAAATCTGTGTCTTTTTTATAGCTCTTTAGATGATTGATGTCTTTCCACAACATAAATAACCCAGATTAAGTGAGAAGAAACCAATCAAGTATCATGTTTTGTCTTCTTCATATGATGTCAACAACAGACAATATCCTGTAGATGAAACCTTGCATTCCTGAGTAATCATGGAAAGATATTTCTGGGAAAGAATTCCTTGCAATTTCCTGTCATATCTATAATTTGTAAGCCTAAATTGAACACTCCAAAAATATTAAGTCTGCATCAACTGACTTTATCGGAATTATCTGACTGATGAAAGCAATTATAATAGAATCCCTCAGTACATTACAAAATGCAGCATCAAACACGATTCCAAATCAACAACCCTTTTTAATGCTACTCTGAGAAAAAAGCAGAGGTATCCTATCCAACAACAATATATAATAAGTGTTTTGAAGCCTTCCGTCAAAATTTGGGCTCAGTGGCCACATTTATTCCACTGACAAAATTATTCAATCAAAGTGAAGCCAGGAAAATTAAACCATATAAAGATCACCATGACCTCATTCATACAGATATATTCAGTGTAAACAATGGACCTAGTCACCACGACCTCATTCATACAGATGTATTCAGTGTAAACAATGGACCTAGTCACCATGACCTCATTCATACAGATGTATTCAGTGTAAACAATGGACCTAGTCACCATGACCTCATTCATACAGATATATTCAGTGTAAACAATGGACCTAGTCACCATGACCTCATTCATACAGATGTATTCAGTGTAAACAATGGACCTAGTCACCATGACCTCATTCATACAGATATATTCAGTGTAAACAATGGACCTAGTCACCATGACCTCATTCATACAGATGTATTCAGTGTAAACAATGGACCTAGTCACCATGACCTCATTCATACAGATGTATTCAGTGTAAACAATGGACCTAGTCACCATGACCTCATTCATACAGATGTATTCAGTGTAAACAATGGACCTAGTCACCATGACCTCATTCATACAGATGTATTCAGTGTAAACGATGGACCTAGTCACCATGACCTCATTCATACAGATGTATTCAGTGTAAACGATGGACCTAGTCACCATGACCTCATTCATACAGATGTATTCAGTGTAAACGATGGACCTAGTCACCATGACCTCATTCATACAGATGTATTCAGTGTAAACGATGGACCTAGTCACCATGACCTCATTCATACAGATGTATTCAGTGTAAACAATGGACCTAGTCACCATGACCTCATTCATACAGATGTATTCAGTGTAAACAATGGACCTAGTCACCATGACCTCATTCATACAGATGTATTCAGTGTAAACAATGGACCTAGTCACCATGACCTCATTCATACAGATGTATTCAGTGTAAACAATGGACCTAGTCACCATGACCTCATTCATACAGATGTATTCAGTGTAAACAATGGACCTAGTCACCATGACCTCATTCATACAGATGTATTCAGTGTAAACAATGGACCTAGCATGAGTCCCCTGAAGGGACTGATACTCTACTGCCTGAAAAGAATTTCCAGGAATTCAAGATAGAACATTTTTTTTTTTTTTTTTTTACTGTGGAGTGTTGAAACCTGATCTCTGATTTTCTGGAGGAGTGATAAGATTTTTAGATCAGCCACTTTCATGGCCATATTAGATGTAAGATCAGTACCATTTTTATTTAGGCCAAACCAGACACCATTAGCATCCATTTGGTGAAAGCCTCATACCAGTAAGACCATCCATTCTGCATAAGTATTGACCACAAGATTTCCAGTATATTTGTAACTGTAGCTATATTAAATGTATGTAGGGTACTATTTTCTTGTAGGAACAACTGGGCACTATAAGAAGTCTTCTGGTGAAAATTCATTGTTGATATGACTTTCCATTTAGGAGTACTGACAAGATGTTCAAGATGTCTGTCATGTCAGCCATCTTTGATGTCAGAGTAGCACTATTATCATTCAGGACCAAGTAGTCATAAGAAGTCTTCTGTTGAAAACTCCATGTCAACCTGACTCTCCATCAATAAGGAGTAGTGATAAGATTTTCAGGATGGCTGCCATGGCACTACATTGGATGTCTCATTGACACAATTTTCTTAAAGACCAAATAGGCAGCATAACAAGTCTTTTGCTAAAACTTCACAATGATATGACCTTCTATTACAGGAGTTGCAATAAGATTTTCAAGATGGCCAATGTGGTGACCATACTGTATACCAGATTGGTGCCATTTTCATTTAAGACCAACTTTACATCACAAGAATTCTTTAAGCAAAAATTTCATGTTGATATGACCATCTATTCATGAGTAGTGATAACAGGATTTTCAAGATGGTGGCTAATATGGCCATATTGGATATCCAGGCAGCACCATTTTCACTTAAAACCAACCTGACATCATAAGAAGTCTTTCAGTGCAGACACTATGATTAAATATGACCATTCATTCAGATGAAGTAGTGATACTATTTTCAAGATGGCCACCTACAGAATGGACATATTTAAAATCCTGTATTGAAGCAATGACTACATACCAATATTAGTTTTATCATATGAATAAGTATAGACCAATATCCATTTTATTTCATAAAAATCTATAGACCAATGTCAGTTTTATCATATGAATAAGTACAGACCAAAGTTGGTTTTATCTTATAAATAATTAAAGAATATCAATTTTATCATATGAATAGCGTTAGATCAATACCAGTATTATCGTTGCTTTTAAAGACATCTGTAAAATGCTGTTTGAATTGAAGTTAGGAATTACCTGAAATCTTCCAATCTACTGAATTAATGACAAGCAGGCTTTCATGAAAATCATTCATGTTACAATACTGAAAGACTGGTTATTAACTGAAATACAGACTGGTTTTTAACTACAATACTGAATGACTGGTTATTAACTTCAATACTAAATGACTTGTTATTAACTACAATACTGAATGACTAGTTAACAGCTATAAATCAAGAAACTCTAGTAGGTACAGTGTTTTTGGACCTTACAAAGACTTTTAATCTTGTTACTCACAAACTCCTACTTGAAAAACACAGAATATAGGAAGTGCACCATGAAAGTTTAATTTGGCTTCAATCCTAACTTGAAGGAAGACAACATTACATTTCCTATTTATGGCAAATAAACTTTCAAATAAGAAACTCCTCATGTCAGGTGTTTCAAAAAACTAAGTTCTTGGACCATTACAATTTTGACCGTACATCAAGAAATTAACTTATGATATGAGCTATACACTACTAACAGCATACAATTATGACATGACATTTACATGCCTATAATAATAATAATAATAATAATAATAATAATAACAATAATAATAATAATAATAATGACGTTATTTCAAGAAGAAGCTAATTTGGTCAACTGATCAATCTTCCATGAGTCCTTATCAAACAATCATACCTGTGAATAACAGACCAAGCTGAACTGTCATTCTATAATATGCCAACAGATACAGTAGGATTCACTCTGTTCACATTCAATCACTGGTGCAGTGTAGACCCTGATTTGCCAGCATACTGTGCAGCAACAGATCTAGGTTTATAGACGGATTAGTGTTGGTAGGGATAATACATCGTCTGCTGGAGCATTACAAATTTTGAATCAGAGAACTCAAAAGTAATTTCTGTGTATGCTGGCAAATGTTTGAACACAGGAAACAATCTATTATCACTACTCAGAATATTCATTATTCTGAGCATTCTAGCAAATGTTTGAACACAGGACACAATCTATTATCACTATGCAGAATATTCATTATTCTGAGCATTCTAGCAAATGTTTGAACACAGGACACAATCTATTATCACTATGCAGAATATTCATTATTCTGAGCATTCTAGCAAATGTTTGAACACAGGACACAATCTATTATCACTACTCAGAATATTCATTATTCTGAGCATTCTAGCAAATGTTTGAACACAGGACACAATTTATTATCACTACTCAGAATATTCATTATTCTGAGCAATTCTGGCAAATGTTTGAACACAGGAAACAATCTATTATCACTATGCAGAATATTCATCTACAGCATTATCACTTATTAGAATATTCATTATTCTGAGCATTCTAGCAAATGTTTGAACACAGGAAACCATCTATTATCACTAGTCAGAATATTCATTATTCTGAGCAATTCTGGCAAATGTTTGAACACAGGAAACAATCTATTATCACTACTCAGAATATTCATTATTCTGAGCATTCTAGCAAATGTTTGAACACAGGACACAATCTATTATCACTATGCAGAATATTCATTATTCTGAGCATTCTAGCAAATGTTTGAACACAGGAAACAATCTATTATCACTACTCAGAATATTCATTATTCTGAGCATTCTAGCAAATGTTTGAACACAGGACACAATCTATTATCACTACTCAGAATATTCATTATTCTGAGCAATTCTGGCAAATGTTTGAACACAGGAAACAATCTATTATCACTATGCAGAATATTCATCTACAGCATTATCACTTATTAGAATATTCATTATTCTGAGCATTCTGGCAAATGTTTGAACATAGCAAACCATCTATTATCACTATTTGGAGTATTTATTATTCTCAGTATTCAGGAAAATGTTTAAGCATAGCAAATCTACTGTTACCATTCATGTACATGTATTCTGTTGGTTCATGGATGAAGAAAGGACAAAATGTAATCCTGTAAATGTTGTAATAGGTGTTTTATGGTCACTGACCCTTTTATTGTGGGATCTGCCTCCTGATGACATTCCACCCAGAATGGAGATATCAAAAATCCTGTATTGAAGTAGCATGTGAAATTGTGTACAGCTAACATCACAAAAGTAAACAACATCAAATCAGCTAAAACTAGCCTAATCATGTGTGTGTGTGTGTGTGTGTGTGTGTGAGAGAGAGATTTGGATTTTTGATAGCTTTAAAAACATTTCAGTCATATCACTACGATGTCTGGAGTGTGGCAGTTTATAGTGATGTCTAGCACTGGGGCATCATGCTGCAGACATGTAGTTTTTAGATGTCCCAAGAATTAAAACCTTGATATTTGGCCCAGAATATCATTAAGATATGCAGCTGCCACTCTATGGAATGAGCTACCAAACCAATTTAGAGTGCAATCAAACTTTAATTAATTCACATCTTTTAATTCCATCCTGGAATGGTAAAGACTGTTAATGAAATGTCTGTAAATAATACTCACCCTCATCTGCCATGATGACTAAACGTTTGTGTTAGCATTTGTTCTTTTTCTGTCCTAGTCTTGTGTACTAATCAAGTGCCCTTCTGTTTGCTTCATTCTTTTTAAATAAGGCATAAGCTGCATTGCAGCATGCTTTTTACTCCTAATTTGGGGATTCTGCATTTATTTTAAATTTCAATTTTTACCAATAATTTTAAAAAATTCTAAATAGGTTTTGATTTTTTGATTTATCCAGATACTAAATTCACTTTACTCACTCACTTTAAAAATTCTTTGCTTACTCATGTCTCAAGTCATACATTGTGTGTTTTGTCCAACTTGTATTTTGTATTATGACGTGTTTTGATGTCTTGCTAATCATGCTTGTTGTAATGACTCATTTATTGTATGTAATGTCAGTAAAACTCATTAGAGCTTGATGTTACATTGTTATTTTAAATCATGTCAACACTAAATAAATAAATCTTACCTTAGCCTGTCTTATCTTATGAATAACGCTTGTACAAATGCAGTTCCACTGTTTCCAAGAGAATCTTTTATTGCCTCACTTTTGTAAATATGGTGAGAATTTCTGAAATATTCCTTTTCTGACAGCAACAGCAATGGTGTTAACATCAAAGTTGAGTTATAAAACTTTTGGAATGTTATATATATATATATATAAATGGGTGAGATGGGTTCTGCACAAATGTGGGCAAGACACCAGTCATCTAGAGAACACTTGTTAATTAAAACAAACAAAACTTAAGTCAATCTTCTATCTGATCAATACACATCTCTAGACATGTGATCATTACCCATGAGAAGTTTTTTCCTGCAGTCTGAATGCCTCATGTTACAAGTTGAAGTAGGTAGGTGATGTGTGCTGACATTTTCCCATATTTATGGTTTTACCATTAAAGGTAAATTAAAATTCTATTTACCAATATTCCTGCAAACTGGAAAAACATCCAATGCAAGCAATGTGTGACTTGGATTAGTTCTGTAGTATTCATCACCTAAGTGGTAAAGGTTAATGACGAATTGCAAGACTAAATACCAATATTATTTTTTAAATGAACAGACAAAAGTTGTTTTCCAAAACTGAAGAGTATTTATCTGCAAAGATGCATATTAAATCAAACACTTATCATTCGCTTAAGTATAATATTCTCAACAATTCAGTCATAAATCCTTAGGGTCATACACAAGCTGTTTAAATTTAGAGTTGTAAATCATTTTGGTTATACACAATGTGAAGGGGCAAATTTCTGTCGATCTATGAAAAGCACATTAGCTTGGGCCAGAGAACAATTATATAGATTTATGGGGGCAGGCGCTTGTTAAATTGCTATACTGCAGTGATTCCAAATGTCTGGTCAGTAGTAGTAGTGAGTTTTAAATAAGGCATTCATTTACTTAACTGCAAGATGGACTATTAGGGACATGGCTAACTTTGATTTCCTAGTATAACTGTCGAATTTGAAAAATTGCAGGAACAGTTATTGGAAAACCTGGAAGGTCAAGTTGACCCCTAAAGGAAAAGGCTGTCGAATTGTTTGAATTAGTCGTCTTGTTTTTATAGGAATTAGGTTCTAAAAAGTTCATGTATTACTTTAGTTAATATGAGTTACGAGAATCCATGTGAATTCACTGATTTATGCATATAGCATAGGCTCTCCTGTAGTTTATACAGGTGAACAGACAAGCATATAGCATAGGCTCTCCTGTACTGCATATCGGTATACAGGCAAGCATATAGCATAGGCTCTCCTGTACTTCATATAGGTGTATAATGTTTTAATGTTTTTCTAATTTCATGTTGTTTGTTTTTGCAATAATATTATTATGTTTCTTATCTTATAGGTGTTGTCTAATGTTGTAAAGCACCTAGAGCTTCTAAAGATTAGGCGCTATACAAAGTCCTCATTATTATTATTACAGAGATGCATATAGCATAGGCTCTCCTGTATTTCATAAAGGTGAACAGGCAAGCATATAGCATAGGCTCTCCTGTACTTCATATCAGTGCACAGCAAGCTTATATCATACATAGGCTCTCCTGTACTTCATATCAGTGCACAGCAAGCTTATATCATACATAGGCTCTCCTGTACTTCATAAGTGTACAGGAAAGTATATAGCAGAGGCTCTCCTGTACTTCATATCAGTGCACAGCAAGCTTATATCATACATAGGCTCTCCTGTACTTCATAAGTGTACAGGAAAGTATATATCAGAGGCTCTCCTGTACTTCATAAGTGTACAGGAAAGTATATAGCAGAGGCTCTCCTGTACTTCATATCAGTGCACAGCAAGCTTATATCATACATAGGCTCTCCTGTACTTCATAAGTGTACAGGAAAGTATATATCAGAGGCTCTCCTGTACTTCATAAGTGTACAGGAAAGTATATAGCAGAGGCTCTCCTGTACTTCATACAGGTATACAGGCAAGTTATAAAATGTAAATGATTCACATCTTCAGTTTTCAACTCATATGTATCTTCTGGAAATGGTATAAAATACCTTATTTATCTCTAAATCTTTTCAGTATTCATTTTCCTACCAGGTTCATATTTCTAAATTAACCATGCAAAAAAATAACATCTCAGACTCATAACTTGACTATCAAAATCACATTTCCAGTGAGAATAAAGCTCTTTAAACAAATCCTGAAGCAAATATGATTCCAACATTTATTTGGTGGAGGTGTCTGTTATTTTAAATATTTCATTATTATATTATGCCTGTGTTTGAACAGTGGATGATACAACATGGTGTAATGTGTGATACATGTAATGTGTGATAAATCCAACATGATGTAACCTGTGATAAAACCAACATGATGTATTGTGTGATAAATCCAACATGATGTAATGTGATAAATCCAACATTATGTAATGTGTGATATATCCAACATGATGTAAAGTATGATAAATTCAACAGGACATGTGATAAATACAACATGATGTAATGTGTGATAAATCCAACATCATGTAATCTGTGATAAATCCAACATCATGTAATGTGTGATAAATTTATCATGATACAAAGTATGATAAATTCAACATGTGTGATAAATACATGATGTAACCCGTGATAAATACAAAGTGATGTAATATGTGATAAATCCAACATGATGTAATGTGTGATAAATCCAACATGGTGTAATATGTGATAAATCCAACATGATGTAATGTGTGATAAAACCGACATCATGTAATGTGTGATAAATCCAACATCATGTAATGTGTGATAAATCCAACATCATGTAATGTGTGATAGGTTGTTGAATCAACATGCTTAAAAAGTTATTCCTGGTAGGCAACAATAACATTCCCCAACTACATTTGATTTCAGCTGCTATATTCCAAAAATGTGCACTGACACCAGTGAACTGCTTCCTGTGCATTTCCTTTACATTGACTTTCATGATGTGCATGTTATGAGCCAAATTAAAATAATATCCATTCTTCTGATGTTATATAAGTGTGACAACAGATAGCTGAATGAGTTAGCATTTAGCTTTTTGTTGTTGAAAAGGTCTTCAAAATTACACCGGTAACTTATTTTCATTTGCTAGAATTAGTGCTACTCACCATTTCTTTGTTCCCAATAAAATAGCATGCCACTTATTTAGAATTATGCTTGGAACTAACAAAAACAAGTTCTATTCAACATTATATCATAAAAATAATCAGAGGAATTTCAAGTGGAGTTACCCATTTACAGAATTAAGAATGAGAATTAGATGGCAACCAGTTACTGAGAAGTTATGCAGCTAATGCTACATCTATATTGTATATTTGTTACCTTTATATTGTATATTAATAAAAAAATCACAGAGACAGTTATTTAAGTTTTGACAAAAAATTAAGAATAATAATCATGGACACTAATCCAACATTTTACTGATTTTTTCCCCTCCTTGAAACAGACAGGCATGGATACAAAGTGTTTGGAGCATTAAGCTGTAACACTATAATACAATGTTTCTTTGATAACGTACAAATATATACTAAAGAACAAACAATAATTGCATGTGAGGAGGTAAAATAAAAACAACAGGTTGAATCAAACCTTTACATCATAACACTGATTCTGTTAAGTTGCTTTTTCTGCAGCACTCTTTGCTTCCTGTTCTTGCTGATCATTATTAGAAAATAACATTATTAAGCTGTTTATTTATGAGAAAATCTGTTGTTTGAATCATTCTGTCAAAAAAAATTCACTCCTGATGTGTGTTTTGATTTTGACTTTGACTGCTATCGTGGCATGTTTCAATCAGTTAAGTAAATTATCTCAGTCATTTTGTTTCATCATTAATCTCTATGACCATCAGAGGATGTTTGCTGAACAATGTTTACAATCAATGATGCCAAAGAAATTAGTTTTGGGATACACCAGTGATATACACAGTGATATAATTCTCTGTTAATAAGCTCCTCCTCCACTTTTACAACAGTTTTGACAATTTTTAAGTAATAAAGTCCTCTAAAACATTTTAAGTTCATACATTGCTTTTTCAAACATGTTGCAAGGCAATCCTCTTAACGGTACCATTGATAAAGTCTCCAGCAAGGAAACTTTAGCTGGTATTTATTTGAAGCTTTCATTGATTCAAACAACTTTTAAATAGCCACATTAATGGTCCTTTAATTGCTTGTGAAAATAATCAAATTTCATGGCTTGAAAGATTACAAAAATCTGTGATTTAGAACTTTCTAGTGTTAGTGAGGTCCCATGGTTTAAGTAACACTCCAGCTGCAAATGTTTTTTTCCTGTAACATTTGGTGGTATCAGCAGCACATGTTTCAGTTTCTTTGAAGGGTGAATATGGATGACATTTGCAGTAGAATGTCAAGTTTAGGAATGGGAAGTGCAGCGGTCAAGAGTATGGGTTCTTTCATATCATGGTACATGTGCCTACCTGGGAAACAAAGTACTGGAGTCAATCCTAAATGGCAGTTATTCTTTCCTCCTGCCCTTTTACACCATAAATGATGGAGCTCCTGTACTCTTGCTAAGATGGTATACAAACATCAGAACAGCTTGTGTTTCCAAGTGCATGTTGCATAACTTCAAATCTACTTCTAAATATTAGAAAATAATTAAAATAAATTAAACTTGACTGACCTTTAATAGCATGGGGTTACCCACTCTAAGAGCTGCCTCAAGAGATCTCATGTACTTAGGGTCGGAGGCTGAGATGATCTTCAAGCTTTTTCCTTCCATTTCTTTAATCCATCTAGAATGGTAAAATATAATCATAACTATGTCAGCAATCACATAAAAGAACACTTTTATTAACAGAATTTATTTGCTTTATGACATAGGGCAGACATGATCTTCAGCATGGCAGGTGTTGCTATTGAGAGGAATTTAAATTACTTTTCATCACACTGACAGGAGTGACTACTACATGATGTGTGCTTTTGTGCACTGATTGATTTCTGCAATTTTCTGCAGACGCCACATGCCATTTTGTCATATTATGCCAAGTTTCCTATTCTGGGGCAGTCCCTATTGTCAAATCATGCTCCATTTCCTATATTGGGGAGTCATCATTGCAAAATCATGCCCCATTTCATATATTGGGGAGTCCCTATTGCCAAATTATGCCCCATTTCCTATAATGGGGGAGTCCCTATTGCCAAATTGTGAAGGCCACATAAATCCTTTTCTATGGTTCGTTAATTTTCCTACTCAACAGACTGTCAAGTTTGGTACTCAACATTCATAATTGTCCAAAAGGTGTGCCAATCTCAGGCAAAAGTTACCTATTATTTTTGTTTTTGTGATCTTAATTAGGTATGAAGGATGTACTAATTACATCCATTGTTTGAAGTCTTGTAGACTATCACCAAATGAATTAGGCAATTTGATTAGTATGAGTTATAGCTGAAATTGGGTTTTCAGGGGCCAGATTGGAAACCTTACATTCTTGATTGGCCAGTCATCTTTCATCCACCATTCAGCTCTGCTCTGATGAGTACTCATCTCTGTGATCTCCTCATATAGTGTTGCTGGAACTACTCCAGCCAGAGACCATTTGTAACTCTTTCA
This sequence comes from Sinohyriopsis cumingii, assembly GCA_028554795.2. Classification (NCBI taxonomy): domain Eukaryota; kingdom Metazoa; phylum Mollusca; class Bivalvia; order Unionida; family Unionidae; genus Sinohyriopsis; species Sinohyriopsis cumingii. The sequence goes on from CM068825.1 coordinate 40,702,478, forward strand.
GATTAACTGGTTCCCACAAGTCTAGTTTTCCTATTCCAGGGTTAATGCATTGGTATTAACATGTAAGTTATTTGATTGACCTGGTTTCTCCCATCTTCACTGTTGTTTTAATCTATGAACTGGCTGGTGGCTTACTGAATATGGATGACTCACCTCACATGATTCACTCTGGTGTCCTTTGCTGGCATGTGATGTGGTGACAATGATGGAATGCCAGGTTACTCTTTATGGCACAGGGCATACTTGATTATGTATATGGCAGAAAGCTAAACTTTATGGAACAGGGCATAGCGGAACACGAAGTTAATCTTTATGTTATAAGCATACTCAATTCTGAAAATGGCAAACATGAAGCTAATCTTTATGATGTAGGGCAGGCTTGATTATGAACCGAGTGCAGTGCTCCAGAACATTACACCATTACCATTCCTGAAACATTTAACAGTTTGAATAGTGGCAGCACTCACCTTTGCTAGCCAAAGCACTATTTGATTGTGATTCCAGTTTAAAGAGAGAAGCAAAAAGAACTTGATAAAAATAAACAAAACTTGTCATAGAAGGAGAAATCTTTCATACTTACTTGACCGCCTGCCCTTGTGGGTCAATAATTAAGGGCCACTTGTTAGATTTCTTGATAATAATAGCACTGACCGTTGAGTGACTATCTCGTGGTAATCCCTCATTCTGCCAAATCAAGACCTAGGGGACAAATATAAATTATTATTTGATGACTTCACACTGCAAATCTGCTTGCATAAATTTAGTCTGATCATCAGATTTTCAATGTGATTTTATAAGCTATATTTATATAGTAAACTTTCCATTCAAAAGATAAAAATTAGTTGGATAGAAATTAAAATAACAAAGCAGGGTGATAACACACAAAATTATCATTTGATTCTTTATCCTGCTCCTCAGCCCATCCTCTGTCCAATCCAATCTCAGCCCATCCTCTATCCAATCAAATTACTTAAAAGGTTTGCAGCCCACATCTTCAACAATATACAAGTTGCTAATAATAACAGCTACAAAAAAACTAATGGGTTTGATTTAAGAATACAGTGAAAATTCCCAATATTAACTGAAACTGTAACCTGGTCTCATTGCCAATATGGCACTTCTAATTCAAAGCCAACCATTCAATAATGGCTACCTCCATAAACTGACCCAAATGTTTGGTACCAGGGGTGTGCAGTTCATTATATATTTTGTAAGGTATATCAAAAATTCTTCATAATTGTAAGCTTTACAGATGTTAATTTTTGAAGATTGCCTGTATTTCATTTCAATGGTTGTGGCAATCCATCTTTTTTCCCCAATTATCTGAGTAGCAAACAATTTACATTTTCATGAAGATGCAAGTTGAAGCTGGAGAAGAAAATAAATTGATACCAAAAATACTCCTAGATACAATACTCACCTACTTTTATCCAGAGATAAATAAAATCAAAAAGAAAACTGCACAAAAAATATCTGGGAAACCTTATCTAAATGCAAAAAGTCAGTAGACCAGTGGGAGTGGAAGCTTGATGTATTACATTTTGGTTACAATAATTCTATGTTGACTTTCAAGTGGCAATTCTTCCAAATTTTCAAAGTATGGTAAAATTTGTACCTTTCAAACAATGCCTATCATATTGTTTGTAGCCTTGAGTACATATGCATATATACATGGAGTATATGACAAAGTCCCCACTTTTGTTACAAAAGCACATGAACAATGACATGGTCAGGCCTTTATCAAGCTTTAACGGTACCCTTGCCTTGTACCCTTGTGGTAACATATTTGATCCCCTGTTATGCTAAGGGGATATGGTTGTCCATCTAAGTAGGTGGTTTCCTTACTCTGGAATCTCCCGTACCTTCCACCTGCAAACCACATCACAACAGCACCCTAGGCACTATTGAAACTTGTTGTGCAATTGACATGCTTTAGAAAATTTAAAATGGTAAGGATGTGTGTATGGAATGCACTGACCTGATGGGCATCGACAGTGTTCTTAATAAGATCAAAGTCCTTGGATATTGGGATTTTGGCATTTTGGCACACGCTAACCCAGTTTTGGATCAGATCCTTGCGATACTTAGCAGTCAAAGGGCCAATATATGCAACACTTGCTGCTGCCACCAGTGTATCTCCAACTAGGCCTTGTAGCTTGAAGTCAAGTTCATTCACAGCCTCTGCCCATCGCACCTACAACAGAACAAATTAAACTTAAGAGTCTAGATCTGTAATTATTACCTTTCTAATTCTTTTTGTTACCCAACAATCTTGATGATGATGCTACAAGTCTATGGTCTTAAAACTAAGCAACAGAAAACAGCAAACACCAACAAGTTTTGCAAAATTCAACAAATAATTGACTTCTTAGAGTATAAACTGAAAATTTAAAAGGAGCTAACAGTTTTGTGAATTAAATCCCAAACAGTCCTAAAAGTTCAATCAGAAGTTCAAAAGTATAGAGTTCCCAATGAATTCCAGTTGTGATCCAAATGAATTCCAATTTTGAAAGTACTGATGTGCCAATATCCTGGAATGTGATGATGTGTTAACAGTCTTGATGTATCACAGTCATATAATCCAAAATGTCCTTGAATGAAATCACTGTAATACCAAAATAGTGATTTACTCTGAAAATCAAAAAGCACTTAGCAATTCCAGTAAATAATTTAAATAAATAACTCCTCTCAAATATTAACTGAAACACATAATAAAAACTGATTTCTCTATGACTAATATTAAGATATGGAATGAATGATTTCTGTTTACTTCATCCTTATACAAAAACTTTGGACACAATAACTAAACCATGATGAGGTCCTTTTATCATCAAATTCATTTCCAGAAGAATCTAAGTTGTAAGCAAGGTTAAGTCTCTTACTAAAAATTTAGCAATAAACAAGTAATACAACAGGTGCACCAGGAATTCCTAAGGAGAACACCAATGTCCTAAATTTAAACTCAAGTAAACATGTTTGCCTCTAGTAATAATTATCTGAATATATAATTTAAAATCGTAAAGACATATTAGCTATGTAATCTGTTGTTTACAAAATTATTTTCTTTTTGCCAGGTAGGCCCTAAACTCAACTACTGACCAAAGTCAATCACACAATATAGATATACATAACACTGAATAATGACCTCAGGGTTGAATACACTAAAGCAATATTGGTTTTCCAATTTCATAATTAAAAACTATAAGAAAACATTCAAAAGATAACTGAATATTTACCACCTTTTGTCTGTTATAATTACAAACTGCTTTTGTTAATTATGGAAAATAAATAGATACACAAATTCATATTGCATGGTATGCCTTCTACTCAAATGTTCTCAATGAAGCAGGTGGGTGTTGTAAAGAAAAGAGAGGAGGATGATAGGGTTGGCACTGTGGGTACTTCTATTGCTAAGTAAATTCTGCCATAAAATATATTTTTTATATTGCTACATTGTAACCACCTTTTCATCTGCCAGAGCACTGATAAGAACAGCTGCTCTCTTCAGACGCAGTTCTGTGGTTTTCTTGTATTGTTTTAGAGCCTCACGCTGATTAACACTGTCCTGGTACTGCTGTTGTAGTGTGTTGAAATGGTCCTGAATCTAAAACACAATGCAGAAAATATAGAATAAATAAATACATTTCATATCTATATATCAATCTATCCATCTTTTCCTCTGTCTCTTTATCTACCTGTCCATCTATCCATCTTTTCCTGTCTCTTTATCTACCATTCCATCTATCCATCCAACCATCCATTCCTCTATCCACCTAAATTCCATTAGCATACTTCCTTTTTTCTGACATTTTTATTGGATTAACAATGATATAGAAAAAGGTTGTATTTAAGACATTTTTTTTTATATACTAAGATACTTAATTTCAGATGTTTATATGAACATGGCCCCACTGTGTTTATGGTGTGACATGATGGAGTGAAAGGAGTATACAGAACACCTCTAGACATAGGAATAACAAAGCTATCAAATCTACTTTCATCTACATACATGCATGACAAATAAGTGTCACCTTGATAATAAAGTAGTATAGTTTTGACAATAATAACACAAAGAACAAATGGAATCAAACTTTTCTTGATTAAATTTTGTACAGAAAATAGTAAATATACACTCAATAATCAATAAATACATGCTAATAATGAACTGAAAACAACAGCCGACACAATGTCTATGGATGTAGCTGAATCTCTATGGAGTTCATATGGCTGTGATTACAAATAAATTATGCAGTTGCATTTATATATCATGTGACTGAATTGCCATCCATATAATCATAGACTCATGTCTCAAGCAAAGATAAACTTGACCTATCCAGGAACAATAACATCTAAAACAAATGGCATGATAAACTATGAGGGTAACAACTCTGAATAAAATGATAAATTATGAGGGTAACAACTCTGAATAGAATGATTAACTATGAGTAACAACTTTGAATAGAATGATAAACTATGATGGTAACAACTCTAAATAGAATGATAAACTATGAGGGTAACAACTTTAAAATAGATTGAAAAACTATGAGGTTAACAACTCTAAACAGAATGATAAACTATGAGGGTAACAACTCTAAATAGAATGATAACAATGAGGGTAACAACTCTAAAACCCTCTCCTGATATTTTCAACTGATGACCAATTCCTCTCCTTTTCAATCATTCTCAAGTGATGACCAACCCCTCTCCTGAGTAATTATTCTCATGTGATGAAAAATACCTCCTGAGTAATCATTCTCAAGTGATGACAACACCTCTCCTTATCAATTACTCTCAAGTGATGACAAAAATAATTCAATGTTGTTTGAATTTTGATGTCTTGTATGTGAGTATATACAATAATTCAATGTTGTCTTCATTTTAATATGACTTGTATGTGAGTATATATAATAACTCAGATGATGTTTAGCATTTTGATATGACTTGTAGGTGAGTATATACGATAATTCAATGTTGTTTGCATTTTGATTTGACTTGTATGTGAGTATATACAATCATTCAATGTTGTTTACATTTTGATATGACTTGTATGTGAGTATATACAACCATTCCTGTATTCACAAAACTCCTCCTTAATTGCACAAACTAAAATTTTCATAGCTTATAAATAAACTAAAATTTACATAGCTTATAAATTAAAATTTTCATAGCTTATAAACTAAAATTTTCATAGCTTATAAACTAAAATCTACATAGCTTATAAATAAACTAAAATTTTCATAGCTTATAAACAAAAATTTACATAGCTTATAAATAAACTAAAATTTTCATAGCTTAAAAATAAACTAAAATTTTCGAAGTTTATAAATAAACTAAAATTTTCATAGCTTATAAACTAAAATTTACATAGCTTATAAATAAACTAAAATTTTCATAGCCTATAAATAAACTAAATTTACATAGCTTATAAACTAAAATTGTGATAGCTTATGAACTAAAATTGTCATAGCTTATAAATAAACTAAAATTTTCATAGCTTATAAACTAAAATTTACATAGCTTATAAACTAAAATTTTCATAGCTTATAAATAAACTAAAATTTTCATAGTTTATAAACTAAAATTTTCATAGCTTATGAACTAAAATTGTCATAGCTTATAAATAAACTAAAATTTTCATAGCTTATAAACTAAAATTTTCATAGCTTATAAATATACTAAAATTTTCATAGCTTATAAATAAACTAAAATTGTCATAGCTTATAAATAAACTAAAATTTACATAGCTTATAAATAAACTAAAATTTTCATAGGTTATAAATAAACTAAAATTTTCATAGCTTATAAACTAAAATTTTCATAGCTTATGAACTAAAATTGTCATAGCTTACAAATAAACTAAAATTTTCATAGCTTATAAATTAAAATTTTCATAGATTATAAACTAAAATTTTCATAGCTTATAAATAAAATGAAATTTACATAGCTTATAAATAAACTAAAATTATCATAGCTTATAAATAAACTGAAATTTACAAAGCTTATAAATAAACTAAAATTTTCATAGCTTATAAATATATTAAAATTTTCATAGCTCATAAACTAAAATTTTCATAGCTTATAAACTAAAATTGTCATAGCTTATAAATAAACTAAAATTTTCATAGCTTATAAACAAACTAAAATTTTCATAGCTTATAAACTAAAATTTACATAGCTTATAAACTAAAAATTACATAGCTTATAAATAGACTGAAATTTACATAGCTTATAAATAAACTAAAATTTTTATAGCTTATAAACTAAAATTTACATAGCTTATAAATAAACTAAAATTTACATAGCTTATAAAATAAAATTTTCATAGCTTATAAATAAAATAAAATTATCATAGCTTATAAATAAACTGAAATTTACAAAGCTTATAAACTAAAATTTTCATAGCTTATAACTAAACTTTACATAGCTTATAAACTAAAATTTACATAGTTTATAAATAAACTAAAATTTACATAGCTTAAAAGCTAAAATTTTCATAGCTTATAAATAAAATAAAATTATCACAGCTTATAAATAAACTGAAATTTACAAAGCTTATAAACTAAAATTTTCATAGCTTATAAACTAAAATTTACATAGCTTATAAACTAAAATTTACATAGCTTATAAATAAACTGAAATTTACATAGCTTATAAACTAAAATTTTCATAGCTTATAAATATACTAAAATTTTCATAGCTTATAAATAAACTAAAATTGTCATAGCTTATAAATAAACTAAAATTTACATAACTTATAAATAAACTAAAATTTTCATAGCTTATAAATAAATTAAAATTTTCATTGCTTATAAACTAAAATTTTCATAGCTTATAAACTAAAATTTTCATAGCTTATAAACTAAAATTTTCATAGCTTATAAATAAACTAACATTTTCAGAGCTTATAAACTAAAATTTACATAGCTTATAAGCTAAAGTTTACATAGCTTATAAATAAACTAAAATTTACATAGCTTATAAATAAATTAAAATTTTCATAGCTTATAAACTAAAATTTTCATAGCTTATAAACTAAAATTGTCATAGCTTATAAATAAACTAAAATTTTCATAGCTTATAATCTAAAATTTACATAGCTTATAAATAAACTGACATTTACAAAGCTTATAAATAAACTAAAATTTTCAGAGCTTATAAACTAAAATTTACATAGCTTATAAGCTAAAGTTTACATAGCTTATAAATAAACTGACATTTACAAAGCTTATAAATAAACTAAAATTTTCATAGCTTATAAACTAAAATTTACATAGCTTATAAATAAACTAAAATTTACATAGCTTATAAATAAATTAAAATTTTCATAGCTTATAAACTAAAATTTTCATAGCTTATAAACTAAAATTGTCATAGCTTATAAATAGACTAAAATTTTCATAGCTTATAAACTAAAATTTACATAGCTTATCAATAAACTGACATTTACAAAGCTTATAAATAAACTAAAATTTTCATAGCTTATAAACTAAAATTTACATAGCTTATCAATAAACTGACATTTACAAAGCTTATCAATAAACTAAAATTTTCATAGCTTATAAACTAAAATTTACATAGCTTATAAACTAAAATTTACATAGCTTATAAACTAAAATTTACATAGCTTATAAATAAACTAAAATTTTCATAGCTTATAATCTAAAATTTACATAGCTTATAAACTAAAATTTACATAGCTATAATTAAACTAAAATTTACATAGCTATAAATAAACTAAAATTTTCATAGCTTATAAACTAAAATTTACATAGCTTATAAACAAACTAAAATTTACATAGCTTATAAACTAAAATTTTCATAGCTTATAAATAAAATAAAATTATCATAGCTTATAAATAAACTGAAACTTACATAGCTTATAAATAAACTGAAATTTACATAGCTTATAAATGAACTAAAATTTACATAACTTATAAACTAAAATTTTCATTGCCTATAAATAAAATAAAATTATCATAGCTTATATATAAACTAAAATTTGCATAGCTTATAAACTAAAATTTTCATAGCTTTTAAATCAACTAAAATTTTCATAGCTTATAAATAAACTAAAATTTTCATAGCTTATAAACAAATTAAAATTTTCACAGCTTATAAATAAACTAAAGTTTTCATAGCTTATAAATAAACTAAAATTTACATAGCTTATAAATGAACGAAAATTTTCATAGCTTATAAACAAACTAAAATTTTCACAGCTTATAAATAAACTAAAATTTTCATAGCTTATAAATAAACAAAACTAGGAGAATTAAAGTAGCATCATATTAAGAAAGAAATGTTTGTTAAATGTGTAGTGTTTTTTGTACCAAATTAACAATATAAGATCTATGACAAAGGTAATATTGAGTTTGAGTAAGCAAAGAGTTTCATGAAATACAGGACCTAAAGTAACTACCACCTCTACCAGTGTACAATAACTGCATAACCATCAACTACATAGACTCAGATCCACTGCTGTAAAATAGACCCAGATCTACTGTTGTAAAATAGACCCAAATCTACCACTGCACAAAGTAACCAGATATACTGGTACAAAATGGACCCAAATTTATTCTTACAAAATGGGCTCATATCTTCTACTGTTAAAAAATTCAGTGGAAGATCATAGTCTACTGTATATTTGATATCATATGTAAATCCTGATTTACTGATGTGTTATGTGATGACAAATCTAGGTCTACACTTGTTATAGAAGGGAATACATTATATGAAAGCAAGTCTGCCAGTTTAATGAGTTGCATAGCAAATGCCACTCAACCCTAACTTGAACCAGAATGCTCCCTCCTCTATCCCCTATCTCACCATTTTCAGGCTGGCTTGCTTTTGTGCAAGACTTTTTCTGGCAAGCTCCAGTGCTTCTCGTGCTTCTTCAACGCGCTTTTGCTTGGGCTTAACCATCTGTAAAATACAACAAAGTACAATTTACACCATCTGTAAAATACAACAAAGTACAATTTGCACCATCTGTAAAATACAACAAAGTACAATTTACACCATCTGTAAAACACAACAAAGTACAATTTGCACCATCTGTAAAATACAACAAAGTACAATTTGCATCACACTTTTGTTACAGTTTAACCATTTACAATTTGCATCATTTTTTATTTGAAAATGCAAAATAACTAGATGAAATAATGTTTTCACCATTACTTTGCTTTTTTAAATATTTTTCCGAAACAGTTCATGAATCATGATCAATTAATCCTGAAATCCAAGTTAAATTACACATTTGTGAAGTACAAAACTTGAAATGAAGCATGACAGTTGCATTTCTCAAACTTTCTATTTACATTTACAGCAAAAGCTGCACAATAAGTATACTGCCAAGCAAAAAACTACAAAATGGTATGCAAAAAAAAAATGTTACCAAATCCCCCCAAAAAACCGATAAAATTGTATGCAATCAATGTTATGTTTACTAAATCTGAAAAAACTTACAAAATCGTATGCAATAAATATGTTATGTTTACTAAATCCCCCTCAAAAACCTACAAAATCATATGCAATAAATACATTATGTTTGCTAAATCAGAATTAAAAAGTACAAAACTGTGTGCAATGAATATCCCAAGTTTACTAAATATGAGAAAAATAAAATTGTATGCAATAAATAGACCAAGTTTGCTAAATCTGAAAATAAATAATCACACTGAAATTACAAGATTTACAGTAAGTCTGACCTCTTTCTTCAGGACACTTCGAGATGAAACTTGGAATATGGACATGACCATTGTATGCCTGAATCCCTTACCTTATAAACTTCATTGTAATGTTCCAAGGCGAGTACCCATTCACACATCGACCTACAAGCTAATGACACCTTGCCGACTGCTTCAGGGTTAAAGTCTGGAATCCTTGAATATTTTTTCAGCTTATGGAATACCTGAAGCACACAAAATGACATCAATATTTATGTATTGATCCTATTACTTATATTATTGTCTTAAAAAGAATACATGGAGAGACCAGTATATTTTATTTATGAATTTAAACCTTCATGCAGTATTTACCACCTATGGCACATTTACATAATAGTCTTGTTTCACTTTCATATGAATTTGATCTTACCTCACATGATAATGGAGAAAATTTTCAAAGGCACATCACTACTATTACCAACTTTTGACACTATTAATGGATTTTTCTTACCATCATTTTTAGTATTGTTCTCCCATTAACACAAAATACTACAAAGCTCACTGTAGCTTCTTTTGTCTATTGAAACTTTCACTTATGCTTTTGTCTTTTAAAGGCTCCCCATTCAATAGATACATGTCAAACTGTTCACCAACACTAGCTATGACTATCAACTACAAAAAATTAAAACATACAAATGCAGAAACATTATACCTAAAGATTTCACTCAACTCTACCATTTATGTCTGATCCTAATGAGGATTCATCCTGTGGCACATTAGTGTATATTGAAAGATTCAATGAATCTATCATAAGTAATTACAGGGTAAGCACACTGAACCCCACCTTGTCTGGTAAACTGTTCTTATCAAACTGGAGCAGTTTCTTGAGGAAATTGGGGTCACCCAGCATCTGTTTGGCAGTAGGCCAGTCTGGTTTCTTCTGGAACAGTAGACACACTGCTGCCATCACATTGGATACCAGAACTGGTGGATTGTTGTACACTCTGGAATTAAGTGATATACATGTATCTGCACATGTGGTATGCCAAAATGGGAGTTATCATTTATTCATTCATGCTTTCATTCATCTATTCAAGTAATTCTTTCATTCATTCAGTCACATGATCCTATATCTATCTCACTATTTAGTATACAGATTCATTTCTGCATAATGAGAAAAAGCATTTGTCCCTGGAAATGAATTGAAATGACATACAAAAATCTAGAAGTAAGCTTCATTTAGTATTGCATATTAAAGAACTTTTACGTTGTAGTGTGCATACAGTATCTTTCTCTCTAATTACCAAAGTTTTGCAGTTAAAAGATAAATGAATCCTCCTTATGTTGTAAATAAAGACTGATTGCATGTTCAATTGCTAGCAAGTTGTCATTGGGCTCAACTGACTGGCTACTAATGTCCAATATTGTACTCTGCTAATCAGAGTGGTTAATTGTTAGAATGTTTTTGTTATTTACATCTGCAATTTCATCAATATATGCATTTATTAAGTATTTGCCCTGTCTGATAACTTACATACTTAAGAAAATGAGAGAGATAAAGGAGAAATGGATAGAAAGAATTACATCAAGAGGATAATAAAGCAAAAGAGGATTAAAGTGCTGAAAGACACATGGGATGAATGAATGCAAGAAGTGGTGTTGAAAATTTACATGAACATGTATACATACAGACAGGTGAAATGAATGTGAGTAATGGAATTGAAAACACTGGACAACAAATTTTTACAAAAGTCATGTTACTGAAATAAAATTAGTCAATTCTTATCAATTTTTATGTGCTGAACACGAATATGACAGTCAAATTGCAAAATTGGCTCTAGTTTTTTTGTAATCTGCAAGAAATTAATGTTTACATAACGAAATGCATTCCAATAGTAAAAGGTCAACTGTAATAGCCTACCTATAAAAAATCAAGTCATTGACTACATCTTAGATTTCTTCGCCTGTCTCTTGTACAGCTGTTCGGGAGCATCTCTGAGGAGTGTCCAGCAGTAGTCAGCCAGCATTGTAGTGGACCATTTTCCCTGGTATCTTTGTTCCATTACTGCGATATCTTGATGAAAACGTTCGCCGTGTTCATCACTAACAATACCACAGTTGCTAGGAAAGAAATCCAAATGGGAATGAAGGAAGTGAATCTTTAGAGACATATTGCAGCCAAGTTTCTTATACTTCATCAACATGTCTTCTACTAGTTCCTTATAGTTTTCTGCCCTAACATTTCCGAGGAAGTTTGTAGAAACTAGGCGAAAAGCATTCCATGCTTGTTTCGCGTCACCTTCCAGCAAGTTGTTGAACCGGTCATCTTTGAAAAGCTCTCGAATCTGAGGACCCACAAAAACTCCCTCTTTAATCTTTGCTTCGCTGAGTCGAGGGAATTTTTCATGCAGGTATCGGAATGCTGGCAAAGTCCGGTCAATGGCTTTCACGAAGTTCTTCATCAAACCTAGTTTGATGTGAAGGGGTGGTAGCAAGATTTTCTGAGCCTCAACCAGAGCTGGGTGTTGGATATTCTTCTCTCCAATGGCTACATTCTGCCTGTGAGTCCATTCCTTCCTCATGTAGTGCATTTCCCTTGCTCGGCTATCCCACTCGCATAAGAAACACATGTATTTTGTATATCCTTGCTGCAGTCCCATTAAAAGGGCAACTACCTTCAAATCACCACAGAGGTGCCAGCTGTACTTGTTATACTCAATGGAATTCAGTAGCTGCCTTAAGTTATCGTATGTCTCTTTCATGTGGACAGCATACGCTACTGGAACAGATGGAAGAATGTTTCCATTGTGCAAAAGCACAGCCTTGAGACTCAGTTTCGAAGAGTCCACAAATAGTCTCCATTCTTGTGGGTCATGAGTGATTTTTAAAGCATTCATGAGGCCCTCAATATCGGAACAGAATATCAGATTACTTTCCTTTCTGAAGAAAGGCTCCAATTGCTGGTGGCGCTTTCGATATGCAGTAATTGTGACATCTTCTTCTAGAAGATTCCATTGTTGGAGTCTTGATCCTAGCAATTCTGCCTTGTTCTTTGATAAGTCCAAATCACGAATCAGGTCATTTAGTTCTTCCTGTGTTATTCTGTGTGGGGTTGATGATGCACCACAGTGAAAATCTGGATCACTGCATGCTGATGGACCAGGAGAAGAACAGGTCGACTCACCTTTGTCTTCGTCAGATGAATCAAGAGAATATTCTGCTGGAGGTTCTGGAATAGGAAGTCCCTCACCATGTGGAACTGGTCTCAATGCAGACGGAATGTTTGGGTAGACTATTCTCGACTTCTTTCGCTTCGTTATTCCGCCGGAAAGAGGAGGAACCAAGCAGAAGTAACAGTCATTTAGGTGGTTGCTTGGCTCTCTCCACACCATTGGGACTGCAAACGGCATTGATGACCTTTTGCAATTCAACCACTGTGAAAGCTGTGTTGTACATGTAGCACAGCATATATGCGGAGCCCAAGGCTTGTCTTGGTCACCAACCTTGCATCCGAAGTAAAGATGATATGCCTTCTTCACTTGAGAATTGATACTTTTCTTCTGGTTGGCAAATGTCACTTCCCCACAAATATAGCAAAAATTGTCCGCGGTATTAACACACTTTCGAGGCATTACTGTTCTTTATTGTACGTAAATGGATAAAATAATAAGTTTTATGTAACAGTAGCTTGAACTGTCTCGCACAACGTCTAAAATATTTTAAATGCTGAACCTATCTGATTGGGCTTTATATAGTACACTGCTTACGTCAGCTTCAGCAGCCGCCTGGCATTAGTATAATAGGCCTACACATGTATAGTACACTGCTGACGTCAACTTACTTCAGCAGCCGCATGGCATTAGTATTGCATTGCATCAGAAAATGATGCAATCAACTGTGGATGATGTGAGCATGATGGTATTATGCAATGTTACATCATTATTCCGGATGTTGCTGCAGTCCTACTGGAGAAATTTACACAGTGAAACATAGAAAATGAGGTATATGAATATCTTCAAAACGAGAGCCAATACAAATTTTTCACGGTTATATTCGTGTTCGGCAGACCAAAATACTACAGATTAGGGCCTTTTCAAGTCAGTAATGATTTCACTGTTGACCAGTGAAATTCAAGTGGACATGTATGCATATAGACAGGTGGGATGAATGTGAGTAATGACATTGAAAATTCAAGTGGACATGTATGCATATAGACATGGTGGATGAATGTGAGTAATGGTATTGAAAATTCATGTGGACATGTATGCATATAGACAGGTGGGATGAATGTGAGTAATGACATTGAAAATTCAAGTGGACATGTATGCATATAGACAGGTGGGATGAATGTGAGTAATGACATTGAAAATTCAAGTGGACATGTATGCATATAGACATGGTGGATGAATGTGAGTAATGGTATTGAAAATTCAAGTGGATTTTTGTTGTTGTTGTTGTTGTGGGGTTTAACGCCATTTTTCAGCACACGATAGGCTATACATGGCGGTCAGTATTAATGGTGGAGAAAGAACCCGGAAAACCCCGGATAGAACCACCGACCCACGAGAAGCTACTGGCAAGCTTTCTCACATGCCCACATTGGCTGAATCTTAAATTCAAGTGGACATGTATGCATATAGACATGTGGGATAAATGTGAGTAATGATACTGAAAATTCATGTGGACATGTATGCATATAGACATGGTGGATGAATGTGAGTAACGGTATTGAAAATTCAAGTGGACATGTATGCATATAGACATGGTGGATGAACGAGTAATGGCATTGAAAATTCAAGTGGACATGTATGCATATAGACATGGTGGATGAATGTGAGTAATGGCATTGAAAATTCAAGTGGACATTGATGCATACAGACAGGTGTGATGAATGTGACTAATGGCATTGAAATTTAAGTGGATATTGATGCATACAGACAGGTGGGATGAATGACAGCAATGGCATTCAAAATTCAAGTGGACATTGATGCATACAGACAGGTGGGATGAATGTGAGTAATGGCATTGAAATTTAAGTGGATATTGATGCATACAGACAGGTGGGATGAATGAGAGTAATGGCATTCAAAATTCAAGTGGACATTGATGCATACAGACAGGTGGAATAAATGTGAGCAATGGAATTGAAAATTTAAGTGGACATGCATGCATACAGACTAGTGGGATAAATGTGAGTAATGGTGTTAAAAATTTATGTGGAAATGCATGCATAAAGACAGGTGGGATAAATGTGAATAATGGAATTGAAAAGTTAAGTGGAATTGTATGCATTGTTAAGACTAGATTTTAAAATATAATAAAAAGGAAGTGAAACAGACAAATCAAGTAAAATTCAACAAACAATTTATTTCCATATAATACAAAGTCAAATTTCATAAGACATTTAGAGTATTGTGAATTAAATCCCAAATAATCATAAATGTCATATCAAAAGTTCAAAAGAACAGAATATTCCAAATGATTTTAAATAGTCTGATGTACCACAATGATGCAACCCAGAATGTCTTTGAATCAGTTCTTAATTATCCCAAGATAATATTTTAGTCCAAAAGTCAATGAACACTTTGTAATTCTAATGACTAATTTAATTAAATAATTTGTTTCTTATTATATCTGAACACAACTAGAAATTATTCCAAAGACTGGTCTTAAAACAGGAATGAAAAATCTTTTCAACAAACCTCTATATATAAATATTTCACTTGACTTGCAACACTATAGTATATTCTGGAAAACTAATAGAAAATTCCACTAATTCTTAAGGAAGGTTAGACCTTAAACTTAAACTTAAATATGCATCTTGTTTACTACTTATAATCATGACAAAAGACAGGTAGGCAAAACTTAACACTCTTAATCATGAACATGACAAAAGTCAGGTACACAAAATAAATTAAATATACATAACAGTATAAAGACAAGTATGATGAATGTGAGAAATGGTATTGAAAATTTAAGTGGACTTTATGCATACAGACAGGTAAGATAAATGTGAGAAATTGATTGAAAATTAGGGTGGACATGTATGCATATAGACAGAATACCTGATTTCTGATATAGAAGCTTTGTCTAATGTTTCCAGTGAAAGAATAGCATTTTGCAGTGCTGGCATGACAGAGGCCAAGTCCTTTTGACATTCCTGAAATAAATATGTATTTTTGAACTTATGAGTTCATTTTTCTTGCAAATTTTTATTCAGGGACTTAAACTGTACAGAAAAGGTTTAGATCTGAGTATTACTTTTGTATGAATAAATAAGCAATAACAAAAGGCATAAAACATGCAATGGATTTCAAGTTCACTGTTCTTGTAGATGTCGCTTTTAATTACAAATCCATATACTACCTTGGTTGTCTTTTTACCAAGTTTGAATCAAAAATAAAGATTGGACATGAGTTGTTAGTGAGCAGAAGTTCGTACAATACCCTTCCCATGGCATAAGCCACTACACAAACCACTATTCTTAGGCAATGCTGAATAACCCTGAGCAAAATAGTTAAGTGAGTGAGAAATTTTTTAAAGCGATTCATTATTGGTACCAGATATTTTTATCCCAAGATACATATACAGTATATTGCAACTTTCCTGGCAAACACAGAATCTGAGATAGCAAATAATTTTCAGGCAATGGAAAGTAAGTCACAGCTGCTCAATTTAGGTGTGTGATACACCTAACTCCCAAGATGTACCCACACTGCAAGTTTTGTCATAACATGTGGATTAAAGAACAGTTACTAGGCAAACATGACACAGAGACAGACACAATGGATAGGCAAAACAATTTCCCGTATACACATCACTTCTTAAAACTGGAGTAGATGATATGCACAAAACACAACACATATCAGGAAATCATTGTCATGAATGTTATTTAAGTCACTGATTGTAAAGTAGGTCTTTTACAAGCTCTTCTATATTTTTGGAGACTGAGTTAAATTGATGCTTGATAAATTTCACTTACATTAGCATAGTCCTGGACTATTTTGGTTTCCTTCTTCATAATTTCCTCTTCATGTTCTACTATGGCACGAACCTGGTTGACAGCCTCTGTGTCCTTTTGCAGTTGCTCTAAAAGCACCTCAGTGTCCTACAGAAGATTACAGTTATCTAACATTTTATTACATACAAAACAACTAAATGTAATCCCAAATATGGTTAAGCAAGAGGCACTCGTAATTGTCAAAATTAAGACAAATATGGATTATTTGCTTTTTGAGCATAATTTTAACAGAAAAAATTTAAACACAAAGATTTTATTATTAAAGACATGAATGTGTAATGCAATTTCATTTTTTTTAAAAAGGAAATATTTTTACTTCTTGCAAAAGCTATGCTTTTTTATAGTTTTACAATACAATATGGAAAGAGTATTTTTTTATGAATGCAGTAGTTTAATCATAAATACCAATTAAATAAAAAAAAATTATCAAGTGAAATTTGTTTTTTAGTTCTATTTTTAAGACAGATTTAAGTGTAATCATCATAAATGCAATATATCCTCTTGTATATAAATGTAAAATGTGTCTACCTACCATAACAGTTATGTCTACTAGTGTTTCTCTGAGGACCTAATGAAGTGTTGTCTATGTTTTAATATCTGACTTGCAGAAGAATTTGTTCTATTGTTAAATGCTGATGTCCTTATATTATCATATTAATTGCATCTTTTGTATCAAATAATAGGGGTGGAATAAAAAAAAAGCTAAAAGGCATGCAAATTCTACATGCGTAAGAATTAGCAGCCCTTGTCACATGTCTGGGGCACTCATTTCAATTAATCAATCGAACATTGTAATAAATAATACCGTGTATGAATTATAATTCAACTACCTTCAATTAACCTAATCAATCATAAATGTGATCAAAGAGAGCAAGGCAACCAAGTCAAATGACCATTTCATAAAAAAAATAGCTTTGTTTCACTGATATGAGTTTCAGAGAATTCCTGAATTGGCACTTAGAGATATCCTCAAGGATGAGAAGAAATTTCACTATTACTTACAGTGAAATGCTGGCATCAATATTTTACTAATGGAACAATACAAAAATTGAGTTTTGACATAGCTGTTTCACGAAATAAAGTTGCTAAGTCTTTAAAAAAGGAAATCTTGTTTGGTGGTAAATCAACCCTGCCTCATGACTCCCTGCTTTTCATGTAGTTATCACACACCAAGCAGGGAACCAGACTAATCAACAACAAGAAAAAGTATTGATATAATACACAAATGTTTTCACGTACATGTGAAGGTTGTTGAAACCAATTAGAATAATGTTAACGATCTTTCTGATCTTGGGCGTATTGAAAATAAATGTAATTTATAGAGCATAATGAACAACTTCATTAAAAAAAGTACTTTATTGACAATTATCCTCAGCACAATTTTAAAATTAGTATTCAGTCATTAAACTGCCCAGTCCCTCCCACCCACATTTTTTTTTAATGTCTAAAGTACAAGTCAAACAGGTCATGTAGGCATTCAGCACTGACTATTTCAGTAATGACTATTTCAGTCATTTTTTAAATTTGATTCTGCATACCTTTAAGTGGCAAGTATTCACTTCATTTCGATTCATATACATCCACATTCTTTTGGAAGGTCATTATTTAGATGCCCCGAGAGGTGCATATGGCAAAATCAATGATAATGTAAGTAGACATTTTTGGACAAAGTGAACCTAACGGTGTGATCCAGTACCATCAGGATTGAATGTCATGCACTGTGATGTCACAATGAAAGCTATGCATATTGGTAAACAATTTCGTACTACCCTTGATTGTGACAATTCCACTCAATGCACTCTTATTTTGACCCAAATTTAATATATGGTTACTATTGTAAAAGTCAATAGCAACACATAATTTTCTTCTGGAAGTTTCTTGGTGACGCTTAAGGTGCAGAGCATTCAACAATCAGAATTGAATAGACTTTGGTTAATGAAAATTAGTGTTAAATTTTAAAAGAACAATTTATATTTAATTTAAAATGAGTAAATGTGCATACATGACCAGTGTGACTTGTACTATAGCAGAGATGGCGTCACTTCTTCTTTTTGGGAGGTCCCTCAGTAACTTGTACCCTTGCTTATAGTGCAACATATGTTTTTGGACACCGTTGTGCAAGAGTTAACGATGGAGAGGTGTACATAGATAAATGAAATGCAAATATTATTATGATTCGAAGATTCAAAAGATGTAACATAATTTATTTTCAATATGAATGTTTGATTTTACTATGTACCATATATACTCATGTATAAGCCCATTTATGTATAAGCCGACCCCCTAACTGATCAGGTATAAACACTAAATAAAAAGTGCATGACCTGCGTGTAAGTCGACCCACAACTCCAAGGCATCTCAAGATGCATGAAGTAAGTTCTAAATACATTTATTTAGGCAAACTTATATTTTTAAAAAATACATGTATACTTATCTCGAGGTTGGCATGCATGATTATTAAAAGCAAATGGTATAAACTTGTTTGAAAAGTAATTTATTTAATTTTCTGTTTTCTTATTGTTTCTGCCTAATTTATATTTGTGTATAATTTGATGGAATGATGAAAAGAATTTAGCAATCGTGAGTTACTGTAACACTACCTCTCCCTTTTGACTCAATTGTTGGATTATGCATTATTACATTGGACATTTTATATCACTGCACTGGTAATTATGTTTTTACTTTGCTTTGATATTGTAAATACCTAACTCATTAAAATGTAATCCCAGTATAACAACACAATGAACAACAGTACAGTTTGATTCAATGCTCGCAATTAGGCTACTGAATGTATTTACATGATGGTGCCACTGCATGTACATTGTAGGTTTGATTACATGCTGAATTAAGTACATCTCTTGAAGTCAAATCATGGGCACAATTGCACTAAACTTTAATGATATCTCCAAAATATAATAATGAAGTTTCAGAAATAATGCTTTGAAAATTATGCTAATACCGTAAAAGCTGAGTTGCAGTTTGCTTTGATGTAAGTGACCTTACATCATAGCTGTCAATTTTCACACTGGGAGGGACAAAAAAATCCTGATTTTGGGGGCGCTCCATGCCTACCTCCTGATTTCATATCTTCTGATTTTTGCAGAAAACTCCCAATTATTACAATATGTCTTCAATTTTCATTTCTTCTAAACAAGAAAAGTCCTACATGTTCTTTTGCATCACCTGTGAATTATTGTTGTGACGAAATAATTACTTTACAAAAAGAATTCACTTCTTCACTAAACAGAATGTTAAGTTTAAAAATTATTGTTTCCCTGTCCAAAGATTTTTAGCCATTACAGTAGTCAACAAAAAGTCCTAAAAACTGTCAAATTTAGATATTGGCCCATAGATAAGCCAACCCCCATCTTCCAGGCCTTTATATTTTCCTAAATTATTCGGCTTATATGAGAGTATATACGGTAAATCTTTTCACCAATATTACATACATATTTCTTGCAACCCATTTCCAAATTAAGACTATCTCAATAAAAAATGCATTAGATCAATCCTGTTCTTTTTTTAGGAACAAACTTATTTACTGATATAAAATATCTTCCAATACATATTATTTTGGACTGGTCTGATCAGTGGTCTGTAGGGATTTTAATGTACTTAAATATTTGCTGTACTTCTTGGGTAATGGAGAAAAAGGCTGTCAATATATTTGCAATAAAACAAGCAGTATTTGATCTTATTATGAAGAATTGTAACAATTTATATTGCAGTGGAAGGCTTATCATGTGATATCATCAATAAAATATTAATTTAACCCATTTTATATTTTATTAAGTGATATCATCAATATAGTGTTAATTTAACCCATTTTATATTTTATCATGTGATATCATCAATAAAATATTAATTTAACCCATTTTATATTTTATCATGTGATATCATCAATAAATTATTAATTTAACCCATTTTATATTTTATCATGTGATATCATCAATATAATGTTAATTTAACCCATTTTATATTTTATCATGTAATATCATCAATAAAATATTAATTTAACCCATTTTATATTTTATCATGTGATATCATCAATATAATGTTAATTTAACCCATTTTATATTTTATCATGTGATATCATCAATAAAATATTAATTTAACCCATTTTATATTTTATCATGTGATATCATCAATATAATGTTAATTTAACCCATTTTATATTTTATCATGTGATATCATCAATAAAATATTAATTTAACCCATTTTATATTTTATCATGTGATATCATCAATATAATGTTAATTTAACCCATTTTATATTTTATCATGTGATATCATCAATAAAATATTAATTTAACCCATTTTATATTTTATCATGTGATATAATCAATATAATGTTAATTTAACCCATTTTATATTTTATCATGTGATATCATCAATATAATGTTAATTCAACAAATCTTATATTTTTCATATTTAGTTAATGAAACATCATGTCATGACATCACACAAGAGAAGTACATCATATTGTAATATCATTAGTTTAATGCATAATGCTAAAACATTTCAACTTAAATTGTTTTAAAAACTTCAAACAATGCAAGTTTTAAATAATTATTGATAAGGTCAAATATTTCTTCATGTTATTGACAGAATCTCAATATGAATTGTATAAACTTCTTGATTTTATTTCAATCTTCTGTTCATCAAGGCTTGCTAAAAAGTGAAATTAATTCAACTTTTTAACAATTTCATATATTAATTTGAATTTTATTAAACTTCCTCAATTATGCCATACTCCTGATCATCGAGGTGTGTACAAGGTAGACATTATTCAACTTGTTTCATATAATTTTAAAATTTCTTAATAAATCATAACTCTTCCACCTTTTGTTTTTCCTCTATCTTTGGACCAAGTGTGCCCAACTCTTCCTTCATTGTAGCAACAAATGTGTTGGCCTCTGAGAGTCTAAAGAGCCCATTGAGTAGACGATTTCTGAAAAATAAAAGTACAGAAAAATATAACTCTGTCCACTTGGCATAGATGATCTGTCATTATGATGCAGCTCAAAAGCAAAGTTCAAAGTGAAACAGGAACCATAACTCTAACAAATACAACCAGAATGTAGCTAAAGGCAAACCTGACCTACTGAATTCACCCAAAATAGTCAGACCCTCCAATTTTCCAGGTGCCATATTTTAAAACTTTCTGATAATTTTAAATAGTACCAAATAGGGGTGAAATGATACACTTGTGCTACATATCAATATTGTTACGTGTTTAGGATCTTATAAAAGTAACAACAAAAGAGTGAAGACAACAAGCTTTGTAAAATTTAACAAATAATTTATTTCCCTAGAAAAACAAGCTAAAAATGAGAAAAAGGACTTAAGGTTTTACAAATCAAATCCAAAATAATCCAAGAATTAAAAAATAGGAGTAATAGTAATAAAAAGTCCTAATGAAACTGAGTTTGAATCCTGATGAAATCCAAAATGGAAAGCAATGACGCATGCTGTGGTCATTGTCATACTTATGTGTCAACAGTTCTTTTTTGAATCACAGAAAATGATATTCCAGTGTTTTGAATTCTGTATAATATTCAATAAATGTCCTTGCCCAAGTATTTCTAGGGAAAACAAACTTGAAATCCAAATAAATTGAAGAAAACAAAATAATTAGCCCAAAACTGGTCACAACATAAAACACCTGGACTTTTCCAGTGTTAAGGCAGAATGACTACTATTTCTTAAAACATCAACAATAAATCTAGCTACAATGCAAAATAGATGCCCAGATGTGGGTCAATGCTCTGGAAAAACCTAATTGATACATGTTATTTAACACAGAGTCCAAGTACGGCCCTGATTCTACTTAATGAATTCTGAGAGAGAATTAAAAAAAAAAAGTTATTTACTACAAACTATCACTGGTTCTGAATCAAGGTCAGGTTCTAGGCCAGCATTAGATACATTGTTTCTATAAAGTAATGGAATACAAAAAAAAATAAACTTACAAACAAACAATTAAATCAAATATAAATTAAATCAAATATACATGTGTGTGTGATTTGGATTTTTAACATAGCTTTAAAAAAATTTCAGTCATATTGCTACGATGTCTGCAGTGTGGCAGTTTATAGTGATGTCTAGCACTGGGGCATCATGTCACAGACATGTAGGATGATGTCCCACCCAGTTACATTATCCTGACACCAGGCCGACCAGTTCTAACACTAACCTCGTAATGATGAGCACCAAGCGAGAAAGCTGCTAGTACCATTTTTGTAAGTCTCTGGTATGACTCGGCCAGGGTTCAAACCCACAACCTCATGCTTCCGAGGCAAACGTTCTAACCACTAGGCCACCAGAGCAGTCAAATATACATAACGATATGAATCACAATATACAGCCAATACAATACAATACATTATTGGTATACATATGAACTTGACAGTCTCTATCTTTAGAAGGTCAGTCAGTGGTTGGTTATGCCCTTTTATGATCCTGACATACTGATTGTATTTCCAGTATGCAGATTACTGACAGACAATTGGGCATATACTTAGCATCTATATATGTCATTGTCATCCATGACAAGATAACAAAAATAGTTTCAAACAAACTACCTGTCAGTTGCCAATGATTTGTATTCATTGTTTTTAACCATTAAAGACTCCTCCATTACAACCAGATGCATGAATCAATTTGGCCACCATGCCCTTTCTTTTGCACTACAATTTCATTCAAGGAAAATCTCATCTAGAACAAGTTGTTGTTGTTGTTGTTGTTGCAGGGTTTAACACCATTTTTCAGCACAATATAGGCTATACATGGCTGCTAGTATAAATGGTGGAGGAAGAACCTGGAAAAACCAAGGTAAGAACCACTGACCCATGAAAAGCTACTGGCAAGCTTTCTCACATACCCACATTGGCTGAACCTGAGAATCGAGCCTGTGCAGACAGAGGTGAGATGGCAGTGATCAGTAATGGCGAGTGCTTTATACCACTCGGCCACTTGGGGTCCCTCTAGAACAAGTCTGGGCATAGGAGTGAGTCTGTACTTACCACAGATACAGGCACTTTTTTTAATAGGTAATAATGAAAACTACTGATAATACCCACTCCCATACTAAATAAGAAAAAATTAAACATTTTTGCAAGCTAACAAACTTGTATTGTTTGAAATCTGCCCCCCCCCCACCGATTCTGAGCTATTATTAATAAATTAATAATCTTGTCGGCATGTTCAGTCACTAATTAAATATCTCAACATAAGAGGACACATTCAAATTTTTGTTCTTTATGGATGATTTTAATTACTTTACCAATCAACGACCACTTTCACGTGAAGTTTCTTGGAAGCTTTACCAATGCTTCCTGTGTGTCATGCAGGGTGTAAGTTTACCAATCAATCAATGACCACTTTCATCACTTTCATGCAAAGTCACTCTAAAGTTTTGCCAATACTTCCTGTGTGTCATGCAGGGAATAAGTTTACCAATCAATTAATGGCCACTTTCATGCAAAGTTTGTGTCTGAAAAATGCAAATGAATGTAAATTATGAAATGTTCAACCAGTACTCAAAACCTGGTGATTGAGTAATAAACTGAACTAAATTTGGTCTTTGTAATGTAAAGCATTACACCATATTTTATTTCAATCCATGAAGTTCTTCAAAAGTTGCTCAGCAGAAATTGAAGTGGAAAGTCAAATGGGGGTCATAACTAGAATTTAACTGGAAAATGGTGAAAGTCTCACCTGGCCTAGGTCTCCTAAATTAAAAGTCTCATAACAAAATAAGTCTTTTGAAAGTTAGCCAGCAGAAATAAAGTTCAATCCATTAAGTTCTTTGAAAGTTAGCAAGCAAAACTAAAATTCACAACAGACAGGACTGGATATGGGTTATATGAGATGATGTGATGGAATGACACTAAATGCAATTCCAAAGATATGACTGCAGCAGGAAAAAAAACTTGTGTTCAATTACTTTCTGAGAGTTTTTTCTTACCTCGAAAACGTTCTCCAGAAATTTTCAAGCATAGCTTCTATCCTTTCACTGTTGAAAGTTTTAAAATGACTGTAGGCATGGTAAACATTAAAACTTTACTATCAGACAACAAAACCAAAGTCACTGTTCCTATTCTCTTTATAAAAAGAAGTATCTACCTTTCTGACTAATGTGGCAGGATTTTTATTATCATATAGTCAAAAAGTCAGAATACAGGTGTTGAAAAATATCGGAAAATCCGCTCATCCCCTGTCAAGCAAGTATTACAAATGTTTCATCATCCAGAATAAACTCAGTGTGATTTAACAGAAATGAGCTAAATTTGGTCAAGTGAAAAGGTGTTTTCTTGAACCTCCTGACACCAGTTGTAAATATTTACAGATTGAAACCAGTGTACTCTCCCCTTGGAAATCATTCATTAGCACTGAAGAGTGACAGTGAAGCATCTGTACAAGCTTGATATAAAAAAAAATGGAAAACAAACCTTTGGTAGAAGAGAATGGACTTTCAATGAATAAAGTCTGCAATATTCTCAAATAATATCTTTTTCATGACAGAGAAACATTGGAGACGTCAGCACCTACCCAACCAAGTGAGTAATTATTGGGTGAGTGCTTGGAAAATTCACTTGACTTCCTGAAATTTTCACTTGTCTTTTTCCAGCTGTGCTAATGAATTTTCTGTCCCTGAAATATACCTTCTGTTATGCAAAAAAACACTTGTATTCGATCAGAAATCAATAAAGAATCTAAAACATCTGGTCATGAATTTAAAATCAAGGATGATTCATATAAGAAGAAACTACACTCCTCTAGGCAAGTGAAAAATAGAATGGCTAGCTAATATTTTCAACCAACCATACATACTTGCTTACAAGTCGAGTCCAACTGGAAACTGTACAGAACAATAATTGCCATCATATCACGTGCTATCAGATCTGTGTCTACATAGTTTGTAAGGACTGATCAGTAAAACAAATAACAATGACCATGATCTGCCTGTGCATTATACAATGGCAAATCAGGATCAATGAAGGCATGAGTGTTTGAATAGCTTGCATTCCACTGACATGAATTAATGTAAAAGTTTGGCTTGATTTTTTAAAATTGTCGTGTTTATACCACTATTAAAGCAGAAATGCTATATGATAGCAAAGGAAAAAAACTAAATGTGGTGTGAAACCACTGACTGGTATTCATTTACTAACTTATTATCCATGAAGACAGTCTTGTTTTCCTTGAGAAGTCTGGAGTACAGCTTGATAAACTCCATGTAACTGCTGGGTGTTGAGTAGTAATGGCGTCTCATCTCTGCCCAATACTTTGTTGACATCTTATGTATGGTCTCGTGGAAGTTCACACACACCTGGCCTACATTCTTTTTCAGTTCCTGCAGCCACAAGATTATAAACTTGTACACAATAAGATCATCCACTCTGCCTAAATAAAATCAGCATTAAAGGTGATACATTTTCTTTCTATAAAAAGGTACACGTGATTACCTCTTATAAAACTTATTTGTATAGTTCATTGTTATTATGTAAACTTGGAAAATGTTTAAAGCAAACAAGATTATAAAAGGTGCATAATGAATGTGTGCACCCATGTATTCTAAATCTTGAAAATACTAAATCCAGAATTTTCTGGCAGTTAAGTCTGAACAGATTCCAGGTCATAATTCAAGATAAAGAACTACAAATTTTGTTAGCTGTCAATGCATTTGTTGCTTTGAAACATTATTAAGAATTATTCTATACTTTTCTTACAATGTGAGTATGCAGGTAACACTAAAAACAATAAAAAGTATCCCAATTTCTTACAAAGGAAGTATCATTGTAGCATTACAAACAATAAAAAATATTCCAATTTCTTACAATTTAAGTATGCATATAGCATTAAAAACAATAAAACGTATTCCAGTTTCTAACAATCTAAGTATGCAGGTAGGATAAAACAATAAAAAGTGTTCCAATTTCTTACAATGGAAGTATGCACGTAGCATTAAAAACAATAAAAAGTATTCCAGTTTCTTACAATGTAAGTATGCATTAAGCATTAAAAACAATAAAAAGTATTCTAGTTTCTTGTAATCTAAGTATGCAGGTAGGAATAAAACAATAAAAATCAGTCCAGTTTCTTACAATGTAAGTATGCAGGTAGGATTAAAAACAAGAAAATGTGTTCCAATTTCTTACAATGTAAGTATGCATGTAGCATTAAAAACAATAAAAAGTATTCCAGTTTCTTACAATCAAAGTATGCAGGTAGGATTAAAACAATAAAAGGTGTTCCAATTTCTTACAATGGAAGTATGCATGTAGCATTAAAAACAATAAAAAGCATTCCAATTTCTTACAATGTAAGTATGCAGGTAGGAATAAAACAATAAAAAGCATTCCAATTTCTTACAATTAAGGTATGCAGGTAGGACTAAAACAATAAAAAGTGTTCCAATTTCTTATAATTTAAGTATGCAGGTAACACTAAAAGCAATAAAAAGTGTTCTAATTTATGGAGCTGGGTGAAAAGGTGTACTTATTTTCTTAAAGGTAAATTTGAAGATAAGAAGATTCAAAAGTTGTCACTGACTGATTGATTAACTAATTGATTGAAGCAAATACCTGCTAGGCAACAGTGACTGCATTATCAAAATAGCATCTGCTTTTTATATTTTACTCCTATATTGGGATCCAAAATAAAATCTTTCTGCTTTTCATATTTTACCACTATATCTGTATCCTTGTCTGCAATAAATTCAGCATTCTCGAAGAACACCTGTGAAACACTAAGCATTGCTTCATTATCCCACTCATCATACCAATCTATTGTGCAACAATTAATTAGTGCTGGATTCATCCGGCATCGCTGACGGAACTTCCCACCTGCTGGACTCATTGTCAGCACCACATGTAAATTTTTACGAACACGTGAGATGAAGAATTGGTATATTGCAACCCTGGTATCAGGAATGTCAGCCTGTGCTGCTGCCTGTTTTAGGTCCATCATGATACCATCCTGTTCCTCCTGGTCAAACAAATCAGGTACTTCACCTGAGTTCAGAATGCAGTTGATATCCTCAAGAAACGATTCCTTGAAAAATAAAGATATTTTCAATATATAAAATAGGATCAAGATATCAAAAACATCTTGTATTAATTTTCAAAAGTTGATATCATTCATTATATCTCTGCAATGAAGTAAAAAATTCTTGACGTAAACAATAGAGAAAATGTTGTAAAAACAACTCCTTTTGGGCACAAACCCATTAAATTCCCATTCAAACTCTAATTAAGAGGGTAAAAAAATATTTTCCTGATCCTGTCCTCTCTTATATTTTAATTTGGACAAACTTACTATAATCCAATCTTCAATTTCCTTTAATATCAACAATTCTGATATAAATAATTTGAGTAGCATGTCTTCTATCTTACCTTTCTAAAGGATTCAACACTGCCACAGTCATGACAGGACCCAAAAATAATTTAATCAAGAAACTCAAGCTCAAAGTCAAATATTCCAATGATCTCTGACTTGAATTAAAATTAGGCTAGAATCAGAAGCCTTTGTAATCTTCTTAACTTGAATTAGAATCAGGCTACAATCATGAATTAGAATTAGACTAGAATCAGAGGCCTTTGTAATTTCCTAAACTTTAATTAGTATTTGGCAGGAAATTAACATCGTTTTTAATTTCTTAGCTTGAATTAGAATTAGGCTAAAATAAGAGGCCTTTGTAATTTCCTAAAGTTTAATTAGTACTAGGCTAAAATTAGAAGCCTTTTTAATTTCTTAACTTGAATTAGAATTAGGCTAGAATCAGCAGTCTTTGTAATTTCTTAATTTCAATTAAAATTGAAATTAGATTATTATCAGAGGCCTTTGTAATTTCTTAATTTCAATTAAAATTAAAATTAGATTATTATCAAAGGCCTTTGTAATTTCTTAATTCGAGTTAGATTTGAATCAGAGGCCTTTGTAATTTCTTAATCTGAATTAGAATTAGCTTAGAATCAGGTCTTTATAATTCTCAATTTGAATTAAAATTAGGCTAGAATCAGAGGCCTTTGTAATTTCTTAATTTGAGTTAAGGCTACAATCTAAGGCCTTTGTAATTTTCTTAACTTTAATTAGAATTAGGCTAGAAGTAGAGGACTTCATAGTAAAACAAAACTGAATTATAAGAAGGCTACAATCAGAGGCCTTTGTAGTTTTAAGAAAGGTGAATTAGAATAAGGCTACAATCCAAGGCCTTTGCAATATTTTAGCTTGGATCCTTCATACTGAATGCTATATTTTTCTGGTCTGGATAAGCCCTAAGTATCACATTTGAATTTGACTTTTCCACCTTCAGCTTGAGTTTATGCTCAAAACATCCCAAGAATATGGTGCCATAATTCAAATCAACAGTCATCTGATCATCTTAATTAAATTAAATTTAAAAAATATCTTATATTTAGATAAATAAGGGTCGAAAAATAGGAAACAATTATAGTATTGTATGCATTTTATTGTACTAAATTTCATTAAATACAGAAGGGCCACTTAGATAAGCATCAGATACAGTACCGTGTCACCAAATGCCAATAGAGTAATGGCTGAAATATTTCAAAATTCATCAAACTTGCACAGGTTGAAGATCACAGATTATTTGTGGCAAATGCATAAAAAATTGTATGTTGCTGAAACTAAATGACAATATTATTGAGGTTTCATTGGAATTCTGAAGCAGTTAGCCAGCATGGCTGATTTATGGCAGGTTGTAAATTTCTAATATTTCTCAAGGTGTATATATATTTTGTTGACTTTATCATTTTCTTTCATTATTATGTTTTTGTGATGCTTAAAATTGAATAAACAGTATTATTTTTCATTATTCAAAAATATACATGTGATATTTTCAGATCACCATATCATTATATTGAAAAAGATTCTGTGACACTTGAATGAATTCTTTGAGATTAGATTTTTTTTCAATGTCATCTATGTGTACTGATACTAAATGCTAACAAGTCCTCCTTTGGGCATGCAACATGATTATAAGTAGCTGATTGTGTGGAAAAATCAATGAAAGGAAACCAGCTACATTTTTTCTGTAGGTTTACTGAAACATGCAACTTTTATTATGAAAACACTTTAAAAGAATGTCCTTTTGGTTCAAAATATCACCAGGAAATAATCTTAGCACAATAAATTTAATATTCTTTAAGAAATGTAACACAAGGAATAAGAATTTAAGATGATCCAAAATTCTGTAAAATATCTTAACATACTCAAAAATCACAGAACTGGTATTAAACGCACTGAATCATCTAAAGATGAATATCTCCCCAACAAACAACATTACATTGATGGAGTAATAATGTAATTATCACATCATTTTGATCTGCAGTGAAGGATGATTTTACACTAACAAAGAAACTTAAGGCTACACTGCTTCTAAATTAAGAGGTGGATGAACTTAAACTTAAAACAAACCTTGACAATGTCAGAATCTGTCAGAAGGAACACAATGCTATCCCCCTGTACACCAGCACTTAGGAAAACTCGTTTTAGGTCATCACGGAAATCACTGGTACTGTAGCCACGGTGCAAAGTTAGTTTGAACAGCTCACAGCCGGCGATGAAACTTGATAGTTGTGCCACTGTGGACTTACCATTACCATCCAAACCAACCTGACAATGCAAAGAGAGTATGTATGTATGTATGTATGTATGTATGTATGTATGTATGTATGAATGTATATATGTAAACATAAGCATGAAGTCTTACATGATAAAATATGAAAAGGTAAGGATGTTCAAACGCTATACAAGGTACATAAGCATAAGATAACGGTAAAAAAGAAGAAAAAAACAGATTAATAAAATCTTTAAATTACTTAAAGTCAATGTTTGTGTTTTAAATAACGCAATCTTTTCAAAGGTCAAAGCTTTTCTCTGGTAGTACATCATAAAGTTTTTAATTGTGTTACAATAAAAACTTGTCTATCTCAATGGATGGATGATTACACACATGAGAATAATGTTTGTCACTATCAGTGATCAAAGTTCACCTTTAAGGAAGTATGCATGGGTAATGTATCAGTACGTGTGCCCTATATGCAAGTGATGCAATACCATTCCATTTCTGCCATTTGTTTTATATGAGAGGTGACATTCTTTGATAATGAGTTTAATGTTATGAAGCTTGTTTTTGGAGTTTTATTCCAGATATTTTGCCAATTTACCAATTTCTGTTAATATTTGAAGCTGGTTATTGAGATATTTCATTCAGAAACTTAATTTGCCCTCTCATTACTCTTACTACCAATGTGACCAGGCAGCAACTGTAAAGAATCCTTCTTCTTCCAGATTTTGAGTAAATCATTTTTCTGTAAGATCTGGGATATTAATGAGTTGTCAAATGTGAGGTTTTGCAAGGTTCCAGTTTAGAAAGGAATCAGAAAAGAAGATGAAATTTAGTTTTTGTGGTAAATATGGAAGCTTTATAAAGTAACTGGTATGCTCTGAAATCTGTTTCCCATGACTCATATTAAATCCAGGCTTGTAACATTTACCATTGAGGTATCTAAAATATGGAAGGAAGCTAGTTTACAGTCAAGAATAAGTACTAAAAATTATGTCCTCTCTACAACAGGAATAGGAAAATTATCAAGGTTGAGTTTTGGAGCATCAATACTTTTTATGTATTCAGCAGAAAAATTAACAGAAACGGTTTTCAATTTGAAATTTGAACCAGCTTCTTGTGATCATTTCTGAACTCAGTTTAAGTATATCTGAAGTGGACCTTCTACAGTATGCACTCTCTTCATTCTATAGCAGATCAAGAAGTCATCAACATAATAAGAAGTCAGTTAATGTATTGGGGCATGTGTTGTTAATTCTGAAGCTGACAATAAGCTGCTTTGAAATGTACACCAATATCATGAGGAATGCTTTCAGAAAGGGTGGTACCTACATTAATTATAACTTTCAGAAAGGCTGGTACCTACATTAATTATACCGTTCAGAAAGGGTGGTACGTACATTAATGATAGCTTTCAGAAAGGGTGGTACCTATATTAATCATAGCTTTCAGAAAGAGTGGTACCTACATTAATTATAGCTTTCAGAAAGGGTGGTACCTATATTAATTATAGCTTTCAGAAAGGGTGGTACCTACATAAATTATAGCTTTCAGAAAGGTTGGTACCTACATTAATTATAGAGCTTTCAGAAGGGGTGGTACCTACATTAATTATAGCTTTCAGAAGGGGTGGTACCTACATTAATTATAGCTTTCAGAAGGGGTGGTACCTACATTAATTATAGCTTTCAGAAAGGGTGGTACCTACAAAAATTATAGCTTTCAGAAACGTTGGTACCTACATTAATTATAGCTTTCAGAAAGGGTGGTACCTACATTAATCATAGCTTTCAGAAAGGGTGGTATTACCTAAATGATAGCTCTTTGAAAGGGTGATACTTCTTTAACTCTGAAACATCTGTCTTTCCAAAAAATTTATATAAAGATAGGTAGACTCTCCCTTAGACCTAGGTTGAATAGATTATTTATTTTATGCTGTACTTCTATGTCCCTTAGAAATAGGTTATTCATTTTATGCTGTACTTATATGCCCCTTAGAAATAGGTTATTCATTTTATGATGTACTTATATGCCCCTTAGAAATAGGTTATTCATTTTATGCTGTACTTCTATTTCCCTTAGAAATAGGTTATTCATTTTATGCTGTACTTCCACATCCCTTAGACCTGGGTTAAATAGGGTATTCATTTTATGCTGTACTTCCATGTCCCTTAGAAATAGGTTATTCATTTTATGCTGTACTTCCACGTCCCTTAGACCTGGGTTAAATAGGGTATTTATTTTATGCTGTACTTCCATGTCCCTTAAACCCTGGTTGAATAGGTTATTCATTTTATGATGTACTTCTATGTCCCTTAGAAATAGGTTATTCATTTTATGCTGTACTTCTATGTCCCTTAGAAATAGGTTATTCATTTTATGCTGTACTTATATGCCCCTTAGAAATAGGTTATTCATTTTATGCTGTACTTATATGCCCCTATGAAATAGGTTATTCATTTTATGCTGTACTTATATGCCCCTTAGAAATAGGTTATTCATTTTATGCTGTACTTATATGCCCCTTAGAAATAGGTTATTCATTTTATGCTGTACTTCCACATCCCTTAGACCTGGGTTAAATAGGGTATTCATTTTATGCTGTACTTCTATGTCCCTTAGAAATAGGTTATTCATTTTATGCTGTACTTCCACGTCCCTTAGACCTGGGTTAAATAGGGTATTCATTTTATGCTGTACTTCCATGTAGTGTCATAAGCTTTCTCCAAGTCAAAAAGATGCATTTGTGTATGGAAATAAGATAAATTTATGCAGTCTTAGCTCCAAAATTTACAACAAAATACAGTCTTACATCCAAAATTTACTACAAAATACAGTCTTAAATCTAAAGTTTACTACAAAATACAGTCTTTAGTCCAATGTTTACTATAAAATACAGTCTTAAGTCCAAAGTTTACTACAAATATAGTCTTAAGTCCAAAGTTTTTACTATAGAATATAATCCAAGTTCAACAAAGGTCTTACTATGAATTTATTTCCCAAAATTCTTAAATTCCCACAAGACTGATTAATTTCAATGAACTGAATCCACAAAAAACAAGAATTTCATCATGTTTTATTGAAAATATTTTAAAATTTTAAAAAAGTATGTTGAAATAAAACTTCAAACTTTGATGGATACTCCATACCAAACATTAGAATAAAGCAATGTGTGTATAGGGGTAGGAAAATTGCAAAATGGGGACCAAAGTAAGCATACACAACAACATATTGCAGACAAACCTTGAAAACTAGGACTTCTTCAGCATCCAACAATACATTATTTTCTACAATTTCATTTTAAACAATATTATTTGGCACCAAATATTCCACTGTGTATATTCTAATGAAATCATTGAA
This sequence comes from Sinohyriopsis cumingii, assembly GCA_028554795.2. NCBI lineage: Eukaryota > Metazoa > Mollusca > Bivalvia > Unionida > Unionidae > Sinohyriopsis > Sinohyriopsis cumingii. The sequence continues at coordinate 40,736,117 of CM068825.1, forward strand.
AATAATTTATTGCTAGATACTATATTTTTTAAATTTTAAACTGAAAGATGTTTCAATGGCAAAAATGAAGAGCCCAAAGATTTCTGGGGTGAATGCCATCATAATTTAGAATGTCATGCTTCCTCTACTGTTTCCAGAAGTTAAACCATGGTGACTATGAAATTATTTTACAATGCATTGTTCCCAATGATGGTTTTGGTTTATTTTTTATTTAAGCTTTCCAGCATTATAGAGTACAGACAAATATCTGCATGTTCACATGCTGACAAATTAATATAGGACAGACATCATTTACTAACTGAAGTAGCATGGCCATCAGATTCTGAAAGAAAACTACACTGTTGTCCCTAAGCTAAAGCCTACTTTCAAATATGGTTGTAGGGGACATGATTGATGATGATGGATTCTGCCTAAATTGGGGAATAAATTATATTTATGATTATCACCTTTATATATTTCAGCTAACAATTTAATATTTGCATGACTAGACATCATAAAGTCTTTTAGTGAAAACACCAGGTCAATATGACCATTTATTCAGGATGCTGTGGTGGCCATATTGGATGTCTGAATGGCGCTGTTTTCATTTAGAACCAACCAGACATCAAAAGAAGTTTTGCAGTGAAAATGTCATGTTTAGGAAGAGTAATGATAATAAGAGTTCCAAAAGGACCGCTGTTGTGGCCACAGTGAATGTCTGAGTGGCACCATTTACATGTAAGAATAACTAGCATCACAAGAAGTCTTGCAGTGAAATTTCATGTCAAGATAATTTTCCATTTAGAAGTAGTATCAGCAACAAAATTTTAAAGATGGCAACTGTATTGGATGCTTGAGTGGTAAGATTTTCATTTAGGACCAACCAGATCCTGAGATGAATGATTGTGTAAAGTTTCATGGCAATCCTTACAGTAGTTTAGGGAGGGGCAGAGATAGCTTGTACTACTGGACAGACAGACAATGGATGACAGACAAAAGGAAATCCCATAAATCATTCTTGCATATCATCAGTAGAGCTAAAAAGCAGGTTAGAATATTACTGACCAGTAGCATATGTCCTCCAGGCTGACCAAAGATTCTGGCAGCTCTCACAATGTGGTCAACTGCATCCTTGAAAAACACCATCTGACTGGTCTGTTCAAAACAAATTACCAGCTATAACATTCATGGCAAGATAAAAATGTCAGTATCACAGTCTGATTTCTTTGAGTAGTGTGTAGTAGTATGATAAATTATACAAAAGTCTGAAGATTGCTCATAAAAGTTAAATGACCAAGCATTCAATTACGACCTTCTACAATCAAACATAAACAATTATTGTTATCTCTTTTAACTGTTTGAACTTTTGGGAGGAAATCATCCAGGATTGTAAAATATATGAAAAACAGCTTCCAGATAATATAATCTTTCCTTTGTTTAATACATCCTATGCACCAACAACATGGCAGACTACAACATGTGCCAGTGATTTCACATTATACAAGCAACTTAACTGTCAATGGAGAAAAAAAAATCTTCAACTGATTAAAATCATTTGTTGTTCATCAATCTTTAAATTTCAACTAATTCTCAAGACTAGCTGTGTGAATATGTATATTGTTGCATAACACTGCATGTGATAATCAATAACACAAAATAAAATTCATATTACCCATGGGTACTAACAACTGAGGTCTACACAAATAGTAGTGGTTTAAAATATGATTAATAGTAATGATAAACTAATGTATACTAAAATTATATTAAATAACAAAAACCTTAATTAATAATCTGTCTTGAACTAAGAAATTATGAACAGCCAAACAACAAATTAATTCAAATGAGGTAGGATGATTTAGGTTGGAATAATTAGTTCATTCATCAATAATAATAATAATAATAATAATAATAATAATAATAATAACTATTACTGTTATTATTATTATTATTATTATTATTATTAATATTAATATTATTATTATTAACACAGCAGTATCTAAAATAACATAAAGTTGAAATTATATTTATGAATATGTAAAAATGAGATTGTTATGATGAATTATGTAAACTGATAATATTATATGATATGATGACTGCCATACAAATGATATTATACAATAAGACTGCTCTATAGATAATATTAATATGATGATTACTGTAAAGATATTATATAATATGATGATTGTTGTAATGATATTATGCAACATGATGACTAATGTGAAGATGATATTATACAATATGATTATTGCTGTGAAGACATACAAGCTGATGATAACTGTACAGATATTATATAATATGATGATTAAAGACATTATACCATATAAAGATTACTGTAAAGATATAAGATTATGACTGTTGTAAAGATATTACACAATATGATGATCACTGTAAAGATATTACACAATGATGATTGCTGTAAAAACATTGTACAATATGATGATTGCTGTAAAGATATACAATATGATAATTGCTGTAAAGATATTATACAATATGATAATTGCTGTAAAGATATTGTACAATATGATGATTGCTGTAAAGATATTATACAATATGATTATTGCTGTAAAGATATACAATATGATGATCACTGTAAAGATATTATACAATATGATGATTGCTGTAAAGATATTGTACAATATGATGATTGCTGTAAAGATATACAATATGATAATTGCTGTAAAGATTTTATACAATATGATAATTGCTGTAAAGATATTGTACAATATGATAATTGCTGTAAAGATATTGTACAATATGATGATTGCTGTAAAGATATTATGCAATATGATGACTGCTGTAAAGATATTATACAATATGATGATTGCTGTAAAGATATTGTACAATATGACGATTGCTGTAAAGATATACAATATGATGATTGCTGTAAAGATATTATACAATATGATCATTGCTGTCAAGATATACAATATGATGATTACAGCAAAGGCATTATATATTATATAATACCATGATCACTGTAGAGACATTATAAAATATAATGATTGTACAATATGATGATCACTGTAAAGATGACATTGTATGATATGGTGTTTGCTGTATAGATGATTATCAATTCACAATGCGTGTCACTCAAGATTAAGACAAGTTTATTGCAATATGCATTGTCTAACCTGTAAATGGCACCATGATAACAATCTGTTTAAAATCAAGATCTACTTATAATATAACTGATGGGCAGTGATAACACGTTACGTTCTGCCAACCTCTAGACATCCAAGTGCACTTATCTATTAATACCTGTCAAAGAATGCATTGCATTTTGTGTCAGGAAGACTTACCGATAGAGATGATATGTTCAAAATGAATGCATTTTGTGTTTGAGGGACTTACTATAGAGACAATGTGTTCTGAATTAATGCATTTTATGTTTGAGGGACTTACTATAGAGACAATGTGTTCTGAATTAATATATTTTGTGTTTGAAGGACTTACCATAGAGACAATGTGTTCCAAATGAATGCATTTTGTGTTTGTGGGACTTACCACAGAGACAATGTGTTGCAAATGAATGCATTTTGTGTTAGAGGGACATACCATAATGACAATGTGTTCCAAATGAATGCATTTTGTGTTTGAGGGACTTGCCATGATGACAATGTGTTCTGAATGAATGCATTTTGTGTTTGAGGGACTTACTATTGAGACAATGTGTTCTGAATGAATGCATTTTGTGTTTGAGGGACTTACCATAACGACAATGTGTTCCGAATGAATGCATTTTGTGTTTGAGGGACTTACTATAGAGACAATGTGTTCTGAATTACTGCATTTTGTGTTTGAGGGACTTACCATAGAGACAATGTGTTTCGAATTAATGTATTTTGTTTGAGGGATTTACGATAGAGACAATGTGTTCCAAATGAATGCATTTTGTGTTTGAGGGACTTACCATAACGACAATGTGTTCCGAATGAATGCATTTTGTGTTTGAGGGACTTACCATAGAGACAATGTGTTCTGAATGAATGCATTTTGTGTTTGAGGGACTTACCATAGAGACAATGTGTTCTGAATGAATGCATTTTGTGTTTGAGGGACTTACTATAGAGACAATGTGTTCTGAATTACTGCATTTTGTGTTTGAGGGACTTACCATAGAGACAATGTGTTTCGAATTAATGTATTTTGTTTGAGGGTTTTACGATAGAGACAATGTGTTCCAAATGAATGCATTTTGTGTTTGAGGGACTTACCACAGAGACAATGTGCTCCGAATGAATGCATTTTGTGTTTGAGGGACTTACCATAACGACAATGTGTTCTGAATGAATGCATTTTGTGTTTGAGGGACTTACAATAGAGACAATGTGCTCTGAATTAATGCATTTTGTGTTGAGGGACTTACAATAGAGACAATGTGCTCTGAATTAATGCATTTTGTGTTTGAGGGACTTACCATAGAGACAATGTGTTCTGAATTAATGCATTTTGTGTTTGAGGGACTTACCATAGAGACAATGTGCTCTGAATTAATGCATTTTGTGTTTGAGGGACTTACCATAGAGACAATGTGTTCCAAATGAATGCATTTTGTTTTAAGGAAACATATCATTAGCAACAATATGAATCAAAAGGTCAATAGAATATGATTATCAATCTCCATTATGTGAGAGATTTCAATTTTAATCAGACTGGGCATCATGATGTCATACTCTAGCTATCTGCAGAAACAAGACACCTAGACTGGGCATCATGATGTCATACTCTAGCTATCTGCAGAAACAAGACACCTAGACTGGTCATCATGATGTCATACTCTAACTATCTGCAGAAACAAGACACCTAGACTGGGCATCATGATGTCATACTCTAGTTATCTGCAGAAACAAGACACCTAGACTGGGCATCATGATGACATACCATCATTATCTGCTGACACAAGACACTTAGACTGGGCATCATGATGTCATACTCTAGTTATCTGCAGAAAAAAGACACCCTGACTGAACATCATGATGACTGTCATTATTTGGTGATACAAGACACCTAGACAGGGTATCATGATGACATACCATCATTATGTTCTGACACAAGACACCTAGACTGGGCATCATGATGACATACCATCATTATGTTCTGACACAAGAAACCTAGACTGGGCATCATGATGACATACCATCATTATGTGCTGACACAAGACACCTAGACTGAGCATCATGATGACATACCATCATTATGTGCTGACACAAGACACCTAGACTGGGCATCATGATGAGATACCATCATCACGCTCTGACACAAGACACCTAGACTGGACATCATGATGATTAACTGTCATTATCTGCTGACACAAGACACTTAGACAGGGCATCATGATGACATACCATCATCATGCTCTGACACAAGACACATAGACCGGGCATCATGATGACATAACAGTTATATTTACCACAGTTATATATACCACACAATCTCTGTATAGTAATAGTGCTCCAAAATTTCATCTGAATAGAGCAACTGATGCAGAAAATATGACTTACAAAAACTTGAATAAAGGATCTTAATCATGACGATAGTTATGTGACTGATATCAGCCAAGCAATACCTACTTCCTGCCAGTCAGGGTAAAAATTAAAATTGTTTGAGAAATGGTACACAAAATTGATACATGCAAACCATTTTATATATTTATGAAAGATGTGAAGCAAAGATGTTCTTAAGGTTTTGACCTAAAAGAGTAATTACTAGAAAGTACTTACAGGAATGCATTTTAATGTTCACACTCCAAAAAAATGAAATGAAATCAGAAGAACTAAATGTATAGGTTCACACAGGATGTTTATCTAACATGACAAGTAAAACAACAGCAATCAACTTGAAAACTTTGTCAGTATACATGCAAGGCATAGATTTATCAAACAACTACTGGATAGTTAGGAATGATTGTCTAATTTGCAAAACTGAAATATCAACTGAATAAAGTCAATGTCCAGTGTTACTATGGCAATATTCAAGATTGGTATGGGATATTATACCAAGTCAGAGACTTTTTATTAGGTAAGTCTGGTTTTAACCCTGGCAATTACAATATGTATTCTCAAAATGTGTACCACTGAAGGTCAGAAATTTAAACCGGGTTCAATGATTGGGATTTTTGCAGGCAGTTGGTTTTATTGCTTTGAATATCTCTGAATGCTACAGCTGAAGTAAACATGTCAAATTCTCAAAAGATACCCCTTTTAATGACAAGAAACTTATTTGAATATTTTTCAAGAACTTTCTCTACCTATGCCAAGCAAAATAATAGAATGCTTGTTTATAATAAGAAGGTGAATGTTTAGTTGGGTTTTGTCAAAAGTTTATAAATATTGTTTTGGCAGAAACTTCTTGACAAAGTGACAGTTAACAGTACGTCTTGTCAACAAAATGCTATGCACTGAATGTAAAGTTGTTTTTGTTAAAGTGTTGGAACTGAATGTAGAGAGAACACACATAGCTTGCAATTAAGATGGTTTAGAGAGTATGCCTTATTTCCATACAATTTACTCTATAATGTTCTGTAGGATGTACTATCAAGTTAAATGGACCTTGGCATCTGAATAGGATATAAGTGTTACAAATAAATATTTTTGTTTTAGAATGTTCAGATAAGAAATCCTTGATTCTGTGAATGCTCTTGTATCTGATACAGTACTGTAAAAATCCACCCCGTTGTTGTACATTTTTAAACAACAAAAATTACAAGTACTATGACTGATTACTTTGATAATTTGCAAGATCTGCTGACTAAAATTTAAATTCAATAATACCTAGAAAATATCATTCAAATCATTGTCATTTTTATGATTAATCTGAGATATGTTCTTTCAGAAAGAAAAATCCATAGCCTAGACTTGTATTAAAACTAGAGCTATTAGTACATCACAAAGGTCCCTGGCTCTCTAAAATTTCCTATGGGTACATCACAAAGGTCCCAATCTCTAAAATTTCCTATGGGTACATCACAATGGTCCCACTCTCTATAATTTCCTAAGGGTACATCACAATGGTCCTACTCTCTAAAATTTCCTATGGGTACGTCACAATGGTCCCACTCTCTAAAATTTCCAATGGGTACATCACAAAGGTCCCACTTTCTACAATTTCCTATGGGTACATCACAATGGTCCCACTCTTTACAATTTCCTATGGGTACATCACAATGGTCCCACTCTCTAAAATTTCCTATGGGTACATCACAATGGTCCCACTCTCTAAAATTTCCTATGGATACATCACAATGGTCACACTCTCTAAAATATCCTAAGGGTACATCACAAAGGTCCCACTCTCTACAATTTCCTATGGGTACATAACAAAGGTCCCACTCTCTACAATTTCCTATGGGTATGTCACAAAGGTCCCACTCTCTACAATTTCCTATGGGTACAAGGGTGCATGATGACCAAAATGCACTATTCCCTGGAGAATTTATGCTGTGGAAATCCAAGTCACAAAGATAGAAAATCATTGGCCATAACACATCCAAAATCACAAAGATGGACAAAAAGTGGCCATCACACATCCAAAGTCACAAAGTTGGACAACCAGTGGCATCAATTTAAAGTATCATCAATTCAAAGTGCCAGCAATTCTAAATTCAAAGTGCCATATATTCAAAGTGTCATCAATTTAAAGTGTCATTAATTCAAAGTGTCAAGTGTCATCAATTTAAAGCATCATCAATTCAAAGTGCAATCAATTCAAAGTGTCAAGTGTCATCAATTCAAAGTGCCATCAATTCAAATTCGAGGCCAAATTTGATTGAAATAATAAAAACTTGTTATCATGGAAAACCCAATGTCAGGAAGACATGCTATCACGAGTCCATCACTCATACAAACAAGACTAAACCAATGTCAGGAAGACATGCAATCATGGGTTCATCAATAATACAAACAAGACTAAACCAATGTCAATAAGACATGCAATCATGTGTCCATCACTCATACAAACAAGACTAAACCAATGTCAAGAAGACATGCAATCATGTGTCCATCACTCATACAAACAAGATTAAACCAATGTCAATAAGACATGCAATCATGTGTCCATCACTCATACAAACAAGACTAAACCAATGTCAATAAGACATGCAATCATGTGTCCATCACTCATACAAACAAGATTAAACCAATGTCAGGAAGACATGCAATCATGGGTCCATCACTCATACAAACAAGATTAAACCAATGTCAGTAAGACATGTAATCATGGGTCCATCACTCATACAAACAAGATTAAACCAATGTCAGGAAGACATGTAATCATGGGTCCATCACTCATACAAACAAGATTAAACCAATGTCAGGAAGACATGCAATCATGAGTCAATCACTCATACAAACAAGATTAAACCAATGTCAGGAAGACATGTAATCATGGGTCCATCAATAATACAAACAAGATTAAACCAATGTCAGGAAGACATGCAATCATGAGTCAATCACTCATACAAACAAGATTAAACCAATGTCAAGAAGACATGCAATCATGTGTCCATCACTCATACAAACAAGACTAAACCAATGTCAGGAAGACATGCAATCATGGGTCCATCAATGATACAAACAAGATTAAACCAATGTCAAGAAGACACGCAATAATGTGTCCATCACTCATACAAACAAGACTAAACCAATGTCAGGAAGACATGCAATCATGGGTCCATCAATAATACAAACAAGATTAAACCAATGTCAAGAAGACATGCAATCATGTGTCCATCACTCATACAAACAAGACTAAACCAATGTCAGGAAGACATGCAATCATGGGTCCATCACTCACACAAACAAGACTAAACCAATGTCAATAAGACAAGCAATCATGGGTCTATCACTCATACAAACAAGATTAAACCAATGTCAATAAGACATGCAATCATGGGTCAATCACTCATACAAACAAGATTAAACCAATGTCAATAAGACATGCAATCATGTGTCCATCACTCATACAAACAAGACTAAACCAATGTCAGGAAGACATGCAATCATGGGTCCATCAATAATACAAACAAGATTAAACCAATGTCAATAAGACATGCAATCATGGGTCCATCAATGACACAAACAAGACTAAACCAATGTCAAGAAGACATGCAATCATGGGTCCATCAATAATACAAACAAGATTAAACCAATGTCAGGAAGACATGCAATCATGAGTCAATCACTCATACAAACAAGACTAAACCAATGTCAGGAAGACATGCAATCATGGGTCCATCACTCATACAAACAAGATTAAACCAATGTCAATAAGACATGCAATCATGGGTCCATGAATAATACAAACAAGATTAAACCAATGTCAGGAAGACATGCAATGATGGGTCCATCACTCATACAAACAAGACTAAACCAATGTCAGGAAGACATGCAATCATGGGTCCATCAATAATACAAACAAGATTAAACCAATGTCAATAAGACATGCAATCATGTGTCCATCACTCATACAAACAAGACTAAACCAATGTCAATAAGACATGCAATCATGTGTCCATCACTCATACAAACAAGATTAAACCAATGTCAGGAAGACATGCAATCATGTGTCCATCACTCATACAAACAAGACTAAACCAATGTTAGGAAGACATGTAATCATGTGTCCATCACTCATACAAACAAGACTAAACCAATGTCAGGAAGACATTCAATCATGTGTCCATCACTCATACAAACAAGACTAAACCAATGTCAGGAAGACATGTAATCATGTGTCCATCACTCATACAAACAAGACTAAACCAATGTCAGGAAGACATGCAATCATGTGTCCATCACTCATACAAACAAGACTAAACCAATGTCAGGAAGACATGTAATCATGTGTCCATCACTCATACAAACAAGACTAAACCAATGTCAGTAAGACATGCAATCATGTGTCCATCACTCATACAAACAAGATTAAACCAATGTCAGGAAGACATGCAATCATGGGTCCATCACTCATACAAACAAGATTAAACCAATGTCAAGAAGACATGTAGTCATGTGTCCATCACTCATACAAACAAGACTAAACCAATGTCAGGAAGACATGCAATCATGGGTCCATCAATAATACAAACAAGACTAAACCAATGTCAGGAAGACATGCAATCATGGGTCCATCACTCATACAAACAAGATTAAACCAATGTCAATAAGACATGCAATCATGTGTCCATCACTCATACAAACAAGACTAAACCAATGTCAGGAAGACATGCAATCATGGGTCCATCAATAATACAAACAAGATTAAACCAATGTCAGGAAGACATGCAATCATGGGTCCATCAATAATACAAACAAGATTAAACCAATGTCAAGAAGACATGCAATCATGGGTCCATCACTCATACAAACAAGACTAAACCAATGTCAGGAAGACATGCAATCATGGGTCCATCAATAATACAAACAAGATTAAACCAATGTCAATAAGACATGCAATCATGGGTCCATCAATAATACAAACAAGATTAAACCAATGTCAGGAAGACATGCAATCATGGGTCCATCAATAATACAAACAAGATTAAACCAATGTCAAGAAGACATGCAATCATGGTTCCATCACTCATACAAACAAGACTTAACCAACGTCAGTAAGACATGCAATCATGGGTCCATCACTCATACAAACAAGATTAAACCAATGTCAATAAGACATGCAATCATGAGTCAATCACTCATACAAACAATATTAAACCAATGTCAGGAAGACATGTAATCATGGGTCCATCACTCATACAAACAATATTAAACCAATGTCAAGAAGACATGCAATCATGTGTCCATCACTCATACAAACAAGATTAAACCAATGTCAGGAAGACATGCAATCATGGGTCCATCAATGACACAAACAAGACTAAACCAATGTCAAGAAGACATGCAATCATGGGTCCATCAATAATACAAACAAGATTAAACCAATGTCAATAAGACATGCAATCATGAGTCAATCACTCATACAAACAAGACTAAACCAATGTCAGGAAGACATGCAATCATGGGTCCATTACTCATACAAACAAGATTAAACCAATGTCAGGAAGACATGCAATCATGAGTCAATCACTCATACAAACAATGTTAAACCAATGTCAGGAAGACATGTAATCATGGGTCCATCACTCATACAAACAATATTAAACCAATGTCAAGAAGACATGCAATCATGTGTCCATCACTCATACAAACAAGATTAAACCAATGTCAGGAAGACATGCAATCATGGGTCCATCAATGACACAAACAAGACTAAACCAATGTCAAGAAGACATGCAATCATGGGTCCATCAATAATACAAACAAGATTAAACCAATGTCAGGAAGACATGCAATCATGAGTCAATCACTCATACAAACAATATTAAACCAATGTCAAGAAGACATGTAATCATGGGTCCATCACTCATACAAACAAGATTAAACCAATGTCAAGAAGACATGCAATCATGTGTCCATCACTCATACAAACAAGATTAAACCAATGTCAGGAAGACATGCAATCATGCGTCCATCAATGACACAAACAAGACTAAACCAATGTCAAGAAGACATGCAATCATGGGTCCATCAAAAATACAAACAAGATTAAACCAATGTCAGGAAGACATGCAATCATGGGTCCATCACTCATACAAACAAGACTAAACCAATGTCAGGAAGACATGCAATCATGAGTCAATCACTCATAGAAACAAGACTAAACCAATGTCAGGAAGACATGCAATCATGGGTCCATCACTCATACAAACAAGATTAAACCAATGTCAATAAGACATGCAATCATGGGTCCATCAATAATACAAACAAGATTAAACCAATGTCAGGAAGACATGCAATCATGGGTCCATCACTCATACAAACAAGACTAAACCAATGTCAGGAAGACATGCAATCATGGGTCCATCAATAATACAAACAAGATTAAACCAATGTCAATAAGACATGCAATCATGTGTCCATCACTCATACAAACAAGACTAAACCAATGTCAATAAGACATGCAATCATGTGTCCATCAATAATACAAACAAGATTAAACCAATGTCAGGAAGACATGTAATCATGTGTCCATCACTCATACAAACAAGACTAAACCAATGTCAGGAAGACATGCAATCATGGGTCCATCAATAATACAAACAAGATTAAACCAATGTCAAGAAGACATGCAATCATGGGTCTATCACTCATACAAACAAGATTAAACCAATGTCAGGAAGACATGTAATCATGTGTCCATCACTCATACAAACAAGACTAAACCAATGTCAGGAAGACATGCAATCATGGGTCCATCAATAATACAAACAATATTAAACCAATGTCAGGAAGACATGTAATCATGGGTCCATCACTCATACAAACAAGACTAAACCAATGTCAGGAAGACATGTAATCATGTGTCCATCACTCATACAAACAAGACTAAACCAATGTCAGGAAGACATGCAATCATGGGTCCATCAATAATACAAACAATATTAAACCAATGTCAGGAAGACATGTAATCATGTGTCCATCAATAATACAAACAATATTAAACCAATGTCAGGAAGACATGCAATCATGGGTCCATCAATAATACAAACAAGATTAAACCAATGTCAGGAAGACATGGAATCATGTGTCCATCACTCATACAAACAAGACTAAACCAATGTCAGGAAGACATGCAATCATGGGTCCATCAATAATACAAACAAGATTAAACCAATGTCAATAAGACATGCAATCATGTGTCCATCACTCATACAAACAAGATTAAACCAATGTCAAGAAGACATGCAATCATGGGTCCATCACTCATACAAACAAGACTAAACCAATGTCAGGAAGACATGCAATCATGGGTCCATCACTCATACAAACAAGATTAAACCAATGTCAAGAAGACATGCAATCATGTGTCCATCACTCATACAAACAAGACTAAACCAATGTCAGGAAGACATGTAATCATGGGTCCATCAATAATACAAACAAGATTAAACCAATGTCAAGAAGACATGCAATCATGTGTCCATCACTCATACAAACAAGACTAAACCAATGTCAGGAAGACATGTAATCATGGGTCCATCAATAATACAAACAAGACGAAACCAATGTCAGGAAGACATGCAATCATGGGTCCATCACTCATACAAACAAGACTAAACCAATGTCAGGAAGACATGTAATCATGGGTCCATCACTCATACAAACAAGATTAAACCAATGTCAGGAAGACATGTAATCATGTGTCCATCACTCATACAAACAAGACTAAACCAATGTCAGGAAGACATGTAATCATGGGTCCATCAATAATACAAACAAGATTAAACCAATGTCAAGAAGACATGCAATCATGGGTCTATCACTCATACAAACAAGATTAAACCAATGTCAGGAAGACATGCAATCATGTGTCCATCACTCATACAAACAAGATTAAACCAATGTCAAGAAGACATGCAATCATGGGTCCATCACTCATACAAACAAGACTAAACCAATGTCAGGAAGACATGCAATCATGGGTCCATCACTCATACAAACAAGATTAAACCAATGTCAAGAAGACATGCAATCATGTGTCCATCACTCATGCAAACAAGACTAAACCAATGTCAGGAAGACATGTAATCATGGGTCCATCAATAATACAAACAAGATTAAACCAATGTCAAGAAGACATGCAATCATGTGTCCATCACTCATACAAACAAGACTAAACCAATGTCAGGAAGACATGTAATCATGGGTCCATCAATAATACAAACAAGACTAAACCAATGTCAGGAAGACATGCAATCATGGGTCCATCACTCATACAAACAAGACTAAACCAATGTCAGGAAGACATGTAATCATGGGTCCATCAATAATACAAGCAAGATTAAACCAATGTCAAGAAGACATGCAATCATGGGTCCATCACTCATACAAACAAGACTAAACCAATGTCAATAAGACATGCAATCATGGGTCCATCAATAATACAAACAAGATTAAACCAATGTCAAGAAGACATGCAATCATGGGTCCATCACTCATACAAACAAGACTAAACCAATGTCAAGTAGACATGCAATCATGTGTCCATCACTCATACAAACAAGATGAAACCAATGTCAAGTAGACATGCAATCATGTGTCCATCACTCATACAAACAAGACTAAACCAATGTCAGGAAGACATGTAATCATGGGTCCATCAATAATACAAACAAGATTAAACCAATGTCAAGAAGACATGCAATCATGGGTCCATCAATAATACAAACAAGACTAAACCAATGTCAGGAAGACATGTAATCATGGGTCCATCAATAATACAAACAAGATTAAACCAATGTCAGGAAGACATGCAATCATGTGTCCATCACTCATACAAACAAGATTAAACCAATGTCAATAAGACATGCAATCATGTGTCCATCACTCATACAAACAAGACTAAGCCAATGTCAGGAAGACATGTAATCATGGGTCCATCAATGATACAAACAAGACTAAACCAATGTCAGGAAGACATGTAATCATGTGTCCATCAATAATACAAACAAGACTAAATCCATAAATGGAACATAATAATTGTCTGTGAGACAAGTGTCATACTGAATTTAATCTGAATAATTATGTTGCAAAGTTCTTTAGCTATGCCAGTTACAAGCAATGTCCCATACGACGATAGTGGAGATGTAATATTAATGGGGAAATGGCAATAACTCCATAAAAACTGAACCTAATGAGGCTGCACATCAATTTGCAATAGGCAATTCACTTACCAAATGACATCCAGTTATATCTCAGGGTTGCAGGGCAATGACGACAAGAACGAATGGATGGAAAGAAAGACAAATGGAATAATGGCCAGATGGAATAAAAGGTGATTACTAAGGAAATCCTGCATCTTCATGAACAGCCCTAATAAGTGTTGATGATGACGATAAATTCAATCTTCTCTTTAATACATTTCATATTATTTATAATAATAATAATAATAATAATAATAATAATAACAACAATAGAAATAAAAATATTAATAATAAAAAAAAATTATTTATTATTAGAGAGTAGCTAACTTAAAAGAATGAACATTCTGCCATTCTTTTATGAAAAAAATAACATAGAAATTGAAATACATAAAGACAAATATAAACCATGGGTTAAAAAATAATCAGCATGAAAGAATGTAATTTGTGTCCAAATAAACTAAGAATGGAATACACAGTAAATCAAGTACTGTTTTTCTAAGGAGTTCATCTTACATTATACACTTACATAAAATATAAATATAAGTACCTACAATTTAATTAAGTTCCAAGGTACATGTATGTTTTTAAAATCATGTTTTCATTTTTTCTTATTTTAGCTGTCTTTATATGTGGGGGTAGAGAGTTCCATAGCACTGTACTTGAATATTGGAAACTTTTCTGAAATTTTTCAGTCTGGGTTGACACTGATAAATTTGACTGTTTTTTGTTTATCTTGATTGATACTGTGTGAAAGCAAGTCAAAAATGTTCTTTAAGATACTTGGTGCAATTCCATTCACGGACTTATATACAAGGACTACTTTTTGGTGCAATTCTATTCAGGGACTTATATACAAGGACTGCCTTTTGGTGCAATTCTATTCAGGGACTTATATACAAGGACTGCCTTTTGGTGCAATTCTGTTCAGGGACTTATATACAAGGACTGCCTTTTGGTGCAATGCCATTCAGGGACTTATATACAAGCACTACCTACTGATGAAATTCCATTTAGGCACTTATACAAAAGGACTGCCATTTGGTGAAATTCCATTCTGCCACTTGTATACAAGGACTGACCTATGGTGCAATTCCACTCAGGGACTTATATACAAGGACTGGCATTTGGTGAGATTCCATTCAGGGACTTATATACAAGGATTGGCATTTGGTGCAATTCCATTCAGGGACTTATATGCAAGGACTGCCTTTCTCCATTAAGGCACTTATATAAAAGGACTGTCTTTGTTGATGAATTTGTTACCATTTACATTCCCCTAAAAAGACAGATGATTGGTGACTGGAGTCATCTAAAGTAACATATGCTGCACTTTTTGTGAGTTTATAAATCCTGTCTAGATGATGGTGTTTACCTATAACATTGAGCAATAATTCATAATTGGGAGTAAAGTATTATAACATCAGAGGTGGGTGTTTTTTGATAGGTATCTTTTAATTTTATTCAGCAGTTATTGGGGACAATACTTTACATATAAAGTTCACATAACGACTCCAATGTTTATTTTTAGACGTAGAAGTTTGTCACATTCATAAATTTCAAATTTATATTGATTGAAGTAATTTTTTTAAAAACACTTCTAATATGGAAATAACAACCTAAAGAATAAACAGCTATCTAGGAAACAGTACAATGTGCTGGTTCTAACAAATACTAAGTGTACAGATAAACAGATAAATGTGTGATTCTAATTACCACAATCTACCAAACATCACAGATATATGTGTGATATTGTAATTAAAATCACAGATATATGTGTGATATTGTAATTAAAACACAGTCTACCAAACTTCACAGCAATAAATATAACCTCACCTGCCGCATATACACCCCAAATTTATTTAAACACTGTAGATAAAGACAAAATTTTAAAACTATGGCCTTCAATGTAACTTTATGATTTTTTTTTTTAAGCAGAGGAATGGTGAGAAATATTATTTATGTTAATATATCTCCACATTAGCTACAAGTCAAAGTGGAAAAGAACTCCAGCACAAATCATAATGCACAATGACTGGTCAATATACACACCTTTACATGATTACGATGATACGTGTGTTTACCACTAAAATCCATCAGTTACTGCAAGACAAATGAGTCAAAACATTGTCACATACTGCACTTTGCTGTAAATCAAAAAGGGCAATAAGAATTGCAAGTGTGCTATGGATAGTCAATCTTTGTATCATCATACAGTTACTATATATGACAAAAATGCATCGATAATTTTCATACTGTGTTCTGAAGATTCTGTTATAAATTGCATCTCCTGATGGAACTTTACTCAAATACCCAAGTAGAGGTTTGATACATCTTAAACCCATGCCAAAATTTTGGATTCAAGTAATCAAGAAATAGAGAAGACAACTCCTACCAACTAAGTGAAAGACATGAAACTTCTGATTCACTTAATTTTCTCTTATTGCAAAAAACATGGCTCTTATTCTTTACTTTATACCATACATATGTGTGTTCTATATACACGTGCAATAGAATTTTTGAAACAAATGGGTAAATGCTTCCTTCTCTTTAACTGAACTGTAATTGTCAAGGGCCACAACTCGATCTAAAATGGAGATGATTTGACTCAACCCTAAATGGCACATCTACATCTTGAGGAAATGTACACACCAAACTGCATCATCAGAATGCATTTCACGGTTACTGAGCGATACTGGTTACAAGGATTTGTAGTTAATATCTAATATTGATGGAATAAGGGAAAAAACTCCACCAAACATGGAGCTGTAAAGACAGAACCTTTAAAAGACACATCTACATAAATAGTAAATTCACCTACCAAAGTGCATAAAATTATTATAAGGGTTGTAGAGATATCTTAGTTACAATCAACATCCTATGTAAGCATATGAAGTTAACAAGGGTCATAACTCTGTCCTCTATTGGAGTTGACAAGAAAACCCCATGAAATCCACATCTAGGTCAATGAGACAATGTATACACCAACTGCATCTAAATATGTTAACTAGAATGGTTACAAGGATGTGCTACAGTGGAGATGCAATATTAAAGGAAAAAGGGCAGGTTCTTCAATCTATCAAATAATAAAAGTCCATTTTGAAAGTGCCATCAATGCTCGCACACATTAACAATGTAAAACAATCTTTGTTTGCATAACACCATAACATGTTTCTCCCTCTAACTGTACTGTTCTATTCTGAGTTGCCCTGAAAAACAACCCAGATTCACCTGCATTGTAAATATTGAACAGATCACAGTTCTTATCATGAAGTCTAATACTGCTGTCAGTCCTGATACGGAACAATTCCATGTTAATGAAATGTTCAGTCCATCATAGACATGGGCTGAAATTCTTCTCCCCAAACTGACTTGCCAATCTTTAGCCTTTTCCGCCAAAATCTGACCACTTATCAGCGTTATGACTTCTTGCAGTTTTAATATATTTAAAGAGTCCTAAACTCTTAGCATTCCCCAGAGCTCAAAACTTTTTCCAAGCAAATGAGAAATCACTTTACTGCAATCTTATTATTAACATCTCCTCCCTGTCCTTAAAGATTAGTGCTCAAGATGCAAGGATGGTCTTCTAAAATTTCAATCAATAACCTTTTTCATATGAAGAACAGCTTGTACATTTTTTTAAACCCTTTTTCAATAACTGTGGTTTTTATATCCATTGATGAACTTGCTGTCATGGTTAGATGGAATTCAAATGACCAAAAAATAGTTAAAATGTGAAAAGAAAGTCATGTAATATTTAATAAAACTAACTTTAAGTTATTATCTGACTGGAAGTTAGGTTCCAATTTAATTGTATGTGATGCAAATAATCTACCTGTATGCATCAAGAAAAGATAATTGACTGCTTGGGAGATAAATGATTGCTCTCACAGCATGCTTGAGAAAAAGAAATCTGTTAAGCCAAAAACTGTTCTAAAATCTTTTTAAGCAAATGAATTCCATAACTAGTTTAGATCTACAAAATCAAATCATGAATCAGGTATTTAGTTATAAGTGGATTAATTGCAATGTACCAATCATGAATCAGGTATTTAGTTATAAGTGGATTAATTGCAATGTACCAATCTGCAATAAATAAAAAACACAACATCCGGGACCATGACTAAATTTCATTATAGCTAGAATTTTATCAAAAGCTACATCATTACCAAGAAAGTGTTATGTATGTTATAAAATAATTCTCATTTCAGGGGAACAGTTTAGAAGTCAGAAAGACTATTTCTTCCTGAAAAGAAATTCAAACCAATCTGATTCTTTATGACTCAATGTCCACATGAATTTGATTCGAGTCCATCATCCGGCACAGTTCTGTTCTGTCAGGTCACATATTTTTGCCAGAATGTGGCTATTATTCAATCAGATAATTTCCCAAATACTTCAACAATAAAAGGTGAATATTTGCTTGGTAAATTAAACTGGTATTCAACTACTTCATCATCTTGTACAATTCTTAAAGTTTTAACATCAAAATTAATCAATCTGCAATTCTGTCTAAGTCACAGTAATTTCATATTTATTTACATAATGTAACAGAGATCAATCTAGGTCAAAAATTTTAAAAGACAACACTTTTACTCCAAGGACAAAAGAACAAAATTTTGAACTCACGGGGAGATTTGCTTTGGATTGTGAATAAGTTTGTCTGTCTGTCTGTATGTATGTATGTATGTATGTATGCATGTATGTATGTATGTATGTATGTATGTATGTATGTATGTATGTATGTATGCATATATGTATCTATGTATGTATGTATGAACTTTTCTGTAATTTTGCATCATTATCACAGCTGTATTTTTCCATGCAGAATGATATTTTATATATGTTTATGTTTTCACAGATGCCTGTGCATATGTTCCAGGCTTGATACTTTGAATTTTAAAATTACTTAATTATTTAGTGTCAAGCCAGACTCTTCACATCATGTTGTATATACTGTATATATTGTACATAACAGATAGAAGGCCTCAAGGTAGATAAGTTCTGTAACTAACTGAGTTACCTTCTGTAAATAAAGTCTTTGTTACTAGTATGTATGTATGTATGTATGTATGTATGTATCAATGTATGTATAGGTATGTATGTATCAATGTATGTATGTATAGATATGTATGTATGTATGTATGTATGTATGTATAGATATGTATGTATGTATGTATGTATGTATGTATGTATGTATCAATGTATGTATAGATATGTATGTATGTATGTATGTATGTACAGTATGTATCAATGTATGTATGTATGTATGTATCAATGTATGTATGTATGTATGTATGTATATATGTGTGTATGTATGTATGTATGTATGTATGTATGTATGTATGTACGTATGTATGTATGTATGTATGTTCTGAGTATAATCTACAAAACAGGTACCATAACACAAAATGTAATAACATGCAAAAGCAATTCAATAACATATTGGTCCATAATCAAAAGTAATTCAATAACATACTGATCCAGGATCAAAAGTAATTCAATAAACATATTGGTCCAGGATCAAAAGTAATTCAACAACATATTGGTCCATAATCAAAAGTAATTCTATAACATACTAATCCAGAATCAAAAATAATTCAAAAACATACTGGTCCAGGATCAAAAGTAATTCAATAGCATACTGATCCAGGAAAAAAGTAATTCAATAACATATTGATCCAGGATCAAAAGTAATTCAACAAACTATTGGTCGAGGATCAAAAGTAATTCAATAGCATATTGATCCAGGATAAAAAGTAATTCAATAACATATTGATCCAGGATCAAAAGTAATTCAATAGCATATTGATCCAGGATCGAAAGTAATTCAACAACATATTGGTCCAGGATCAAAAGTAATTCAATAACATATTGATCCAGGATAAAAAGTAATTCAATAACATATTGATCCAGGATCAAAAGTAATTAAATAACATATTGATCCAGGATAAAAAGTAATTCAATAGCATATTAGTCCTGGATCAATAGTGATTCAATAAGATACTGGTTAAGAATCAAAAGTGATACTGGTCCATTATCAAAATTTGATTCAGTAAATGAAACAAACCAAGCTTCCAGCTTTCTACTGAATCCCCCTATAGATTATAGTGTCCTATCTGTTTTCTTTAATTAATACTGTTCAAACAAAAACAAAAATGAAACAATTTGCCATTTATCAGCAATAGTCTCTCATGTACCCATGAGAAAAAAACAGACCATCTTTCAGTGCTGGGGGTTTACCATGTACATTTGTCCTATGATAAGTACTAGGGGATTTTCTTTGTGCATTTATCCATTGATAAGTAATGCAGGCATAATTTGTACTTTTCCAAACATTTTGATTGGTTTTGTTGTTTACAACAGCTTTATTATTGAATTTTTTTCCAAACATTTTCAAAAGTAGTGAATAGGCATTTCATCAGAAACAGGCATACTATAAATTGTAGATTCATTGTCATATATATGGTATGCATTTTGTGGATTCCATGGTAACAATATATACTTGACTGTTTATAAGTTGAGTCCATAATGCAACAGCAGATCTTGAGCTATATTGTTTGCAGTTGGATCCAACTTATAAAGAGTCTTGATGGACCAGTACATTCCATTTTTGAAATTTATATGGAACTTTTTATTTATTGGGGTTATCATAGAAGTTTTGCAGGATTATTTAGGATTCACTTGATAATATTTAGGTGGATCTCACATTTTCATTTATAACATTGATAATTAAATTTGTTAAGTTTAAAAAACTTGTTGGTTTTGCTTCTCTCTGTTACTTAGTTTATGGTCATTGTCATAACATCCTCAACAACTGGAAATGGATATACTGACCCTTTCATTATAAATCTGCACTACTTTAAGCTGGTATCAGCTTGGACAACTTTTTCTGTTGCAACCATTGACTCAAAAGAAAATATGCCTTCTCTCTGGTGTGCCAAAGAACAAAGGTAGAATGAAGAGGTGCAACCACCCAAGAGATGGATTCAACTACCTCCTCCAATGATGACTGAATTTGCTTCAATCTTTATAAATGAAAGATATCACTCTTAGTAATGGACTCACAAACATTTTTGATCATGATGATATTCCACCTGGTTACACCAGATGCCAAAATATAATCAGAGACCTACACAGGGAGAAAAATATATTTCCACCCCTTCCCTCTCCTTTCCAAAGTGGCTGAATAAAGCCCTACCTGGGCATAAAATTGATCGTGATAATCCACAGCTCAGATATGACTCAGACAGGGGACCTCTAAAAGGAGTGCAACTACCAAATGGACTGGGAATATTTGTTAAAAAACATGGTTGGCAAAGGAGAGAAACCAATTCATCATTACTGTTGAACCATAAACAACCCATTTCTATGAACACTTAGCTTGCTCTTTTGTCTGACAAATGCTATGGTCTGAGAGCAAGAACAAAGTTTTATAGGTAAGTTCTCTAAAGACGTTTTATCCAATGGTTCAGGGGATGGGGTAACAAAGACCACAATAAGCATGAAAGATTCCATCTGGGTATTAGTGTGTTAGATACTGGTCTCTACAGCTCATAAAACCTGACATAATTGGAAATGAGGATCTCAAAACAATGGCTCAGACTTTCAAGTACTTAAGCATGCTGGGAAGGGCTAACATACAGCCCTTAAAAATAGAAACCAAGCATTCTCTCTCTTTTAACAGGAACAAAGAAAGTCAGCCACTGCACTCATAAAGGGACAACAATATTTAACATACTTCATACTGCACCAATTGCAAAAGATTCTCTGCTTTGCATCATAGACCTTGGAAGGGACTGCTTCCTGACCTGAACAATGCAATTGGCAATCTTGCTTGAAAAGTTTTCCTGGTGGATGGTTTGCTTGAGATGAACTGAGCATGAAGGTGGAGAATCTTCGCACTGTTGTGCAGAAGTTACTGCAATACAACAGCAGGTCCCTCATCTGAGGCAATGTCTTGGGCTGGTCTAATACAATTGATGAACCACAATCATTGAGACCATAGAGGGACAATCAAAATGAGCTGAACAGTGGAGATCCTGACTTTATGCAGCAGCACTTGAAAATCATTCTGAATGGTGGGAAGCATATACATACAGACAATCCCACCTGAGATTGAAGGCATCCACAATTCAGGCCCTATGCTGTTGGACTTGTGAGATGAAAAAAGGGAGCTGTTCAGTATCTTCGTAAACAAATCCAGCATGGGTCTCATCCCAGTCGGAACAGAGATGATGCCATGGATTAGTGTAAATACCATTCCATGGAGACTACATTGCCTCTCCTGGACAGACTGTCTGCCAAAATATTCTTCTTGCCAGGAATATGATGAACCAACAGGGTAATCCCTCTGAAGTTGTCCAGCAAAAGAGGTTCCAAACCTTTACTCACTGAGAAAGAACATATGTGCATCCTTGTCACCTGATATACACAGCAGATCATTTTGTTGGAGGAGATCATCAGACATTGACTCATTACCTTGTTGACTTCCCACCCACCCACACACACACACCTGTACGGCTAAAAAGACCATTCTCATTTCTAAATTGTTTATGTGGAGAGTAGTTTCTTCTAGGGACAATGAATGGAGTTCAAGGTCCCAAGATGGAATAGATATAAGTCAGCCAACAACAAAGGTGCCCAGATTCTCTCTCTTCTGTCCAGAGAAACAATAATAATCCCATGTTAGTAAGGAAATTCATCCCCACATATCAGAATCCTGAGATGAAATTAGCACCAATTTCTTGTGGTTTGGAATGCTTCACAATCAGATCACTATGGACCAGCAGCAGGAAAAATCTTGTCTGAGGAACTCTAAGAGGCCTCTGTGGCTTAACAAGTCATCAAAATACTGGACGAAAGGGATCCCTAGTGACCTCAGGTGGGTGACAACTACTCCCATCACTTTAGTAAAGGCTCTGGAGTGTAGGAAAGGCTAAACGGCAGAGCATGAAATTGGAAAACCTCCTAGTATAGACAAGAGTAAAAACTGAGATGTGAAGGTACACATCGTGAAGGTTAATAGATGCTTCACAGTCACTGAGCCTTATGGCATTCCTGACTGAAGCTGTAGACTCATCTTGAATTGTTCCTCCAAATCAAACTTGTTTAATTCTGAAATATTAACAATCAGCTGAAAATTTCTGCCATTGTTGGATACCAGGAAAATCCAGGTGTAGTAGGCTGCAGTCTAGTCATTCAACACTAGTCATTCAACACCAGTCATTCAACACTAGTCATTCAACACCTTCTCTACTGTTCCATTTTGTTGAATGGTGTGCACCTCTTCCCTTATTTGCACCAGATCTAACTGGTGGAAAAGAAAAGGGGTCCTTGCCAGAGGAGGATTTTTCCTGGGATGAAGCTGGTTACTTTCCTTTATCATATAGAAAGGGGTGGGGGCTTGGAACTACATGTATTTCCATGACCGGGGCTGTATCCCTTTAAATAACATTGCTGAAGGCCCCAGGTGGTGAACAGGATGGACACACTTCCTGTTTGATCTTGACAGCACTGGATCAGATGCAAGGACAGCAGTGTAGCTACTTCTTCAGGTTTTGGGATGAAGTTGAGTAGCTCTGCTGTCAGCCCCATGGATATCAACAGATCATGCCATGAGGTTTTAAAAACCACCTCCAGCAAGAAGCTGTAGCATGTCTGGAGAGAGTTTCTTCTTCAGAAAACTGAAGAAAAGTGACAAAAAAGGCTCGCATGTGAGGCTATGGTGTTGAGCAAGCTGGCCTTAATTTCGAATGCTTCCACTGAAATTCCCAAATATTATGCAACAGCATCCAAGGGAGGAAGTTTAAGGTGCCCAGCAGGGGAATGCACTCTGTAGATAGTTGCAGAGACCTGAGATTTCAGCATAGAGAGAAGGAAGAGACCACCCCTAAAACTGCCAAGCAAATTCCAGGCCCTCTGATAGAGTTCTCTAACCATAGTTCAGAACAGGGGAGTACAGTGCAAAAGCTAAACAGCATATCCATGTATTTAACTCAATTAAAACAAAAATATCCAATTTTGTCTTGAGTATGAATGCCAGTTATGCAATTTTTCTTTCACACAAAACAGCAATGTTTCTGTGTGTATCTTTCTGTAAACAAACTGCTAATATAAACATTCTGATGCCACTTATATTATTGATGAAATAAACTATAAAAAAGTAAACCAAGTATGATAAACCAGTCTAATTTGTATTGTTGCAAATGACATTGTGCATGTTTGTTCATTTGTCACATTACATCAAGCATTCAGATAATATCAGACAGGCACTCAAAAATGTCTGAAATGCAAGGAAGAAAATCTGTGAAGCCCAAAATTCTACTGAAAAATTCCACAATTTCAGCTTTTTTTTGTTGAGCCAAATAACACTCCATCCCCAACAACAGTAGTGAGAAGTATTCTCAGAGATATAATATGATGAATCAGCCTCCACTAAATTGTCCACAAAACACTATGGAAACAAGGTTTGTCAAAAACACGTGATTTCCAGAGACAATCACTTCTTTGTTTGGAAGTAATTGCCTTGAGAATTGTCAAAAACAAGGTGGAAAAAAAAAACATAACATACATATGAGCAAGATTAATTAGTTGTTTTAGTGTTTGTTTTAAAAATCATTTAAAACTGAAAAATAACCAATTATTTTAGCAAACACCTAATTTCGCTCAATTTTAATTTTATTAGTGAAATACACAAGGTCCAAAAGTTATTGGGAGCACTCTCATGGACTCTGGTTTTGTTTTTCATATTATGGAGATTTCATATTTGATGGTGGAGCTTGATGGTCTTTTTTGAATCATTATCAAATGAATTTATATTTTTTATTTATCAACGGCAAAGTGTACAAGTACCCTAAAAGTAAAAATTACACATAGGAATATTATACCTGAAAAGATATGCTATGCCAGTGTAACAAGAAACAGTTTTTAAGCCTTGAAAAATATTGGGGGCGGGTGCATAAAATATTAAGCATCAAGAAAAGTCACAAATTTAAATTTGATGACGCATAATGTGCCTTCTCATAATGGCCAATAATAATTTTTCTAACTGATTTCAAGTCAAAAGCATAAAACATCAGGCTCTATTCTAGAAATGAAAATTTAGGTGAGAAATCTACCACACCCCCTTGAAATAAAAAGGGGGATTAAAGCATGGAGGAATTTGCTGAATCAAATAAATGTTGAGTTTGCAAATATTGTGTGCAGTTCTTTGGCTGAAATTTTTACCTCATATTTTTCAACAAATTAACATGAATCTGAAAATCATGTTGCATAGAATAGACCCTGGAAACTAAAATGCCAGCACACTGAAGGAGCTGACTGTACAATGTTTGCATGTGCATCATAGACAGATGAACACAGAATGTGGGGCGTAATGTGTAGAAGAGAGACTACTGCCGAGGCAAGATCAATTTATTCTTACCAGGAATATCATGGTTGTCTTTCTTCCAAAATGAACTGCCTTATAACCTTTAAAACTATCCTATACAAAGATTATATGAAGATTAAGAAGCCATCAAAATGGGTCCCAATTGTTAATAAATGATGGTGACTGACTGAACAGACACCAACCATAAAGACACCATGGTAAAACAAAATTAAGACCCTGTATACACTCAAGTCCAAAAGCAAACTGCACGGAGCCAGATATCTGCCACTGCATAATGCACTGGCAGATCTGGGTCTGTGTAGTTTGTTAGGATTAATCAGTAGAACAAACAACATGGGCCCTGATCTGCCAGCACATTATGTGATGACAGATGAGGGTCTGTATTGTCTGCCATTGATTTTGACTTACAAGTGAGTATATATGGTCGATGGATGATTTATTTTAATGCATCTGTTGCTTCTTTTCATAATGATTTTCCTTTGTCAACTCCATGATATGTACAAACTGTGCAAGTGACATGAAAATATTGCATTGAAATAATTAATAAAATTTATGGCATGAAAGAAATAAAATTTTGGTCTTTGTTGAACATATGCAAGGGTCAAATATTCTTGGAAATAACAAAGGTCAAGGAAAACATACTACTGGTGTAAAATCAATATTGCAATTGTAACATCAGTAATGTGCAGCTCTAAGGACCTATTTTAGACATGCATAAAAATACCCAGTTGTACACAAAAATTGTATTCAAAATATGTCAGTGTTACTTTCTATTAATTTGCCCTCGTTATGTACACAAAAATGTGTCTTCAAAATATGTCAGTAGTATTTTCTATTAATTTGTCCCCATCATGAAACTGATGCACAAACTGTTGCAAATTAAGAAATAACAATTTAGAAACAGTTTGACCGAATATTACTGTATTCAATCAGAAATAAATTCCTCTATAAGCAGAATAAGGCTGAAAATTATATAGATGCAAGCAAAATAGAAAAAAGAAGATACAAAAGAATTTAAGCATATTAAGTGTATATGATAATAATTTTTTCATCTTAGTTTTTTCTTCAAGAATAATAGTCTGATCTGGAGTTTATCAACATGACTTCAGTCTGAATTGATTGGCTAATATTCAATTCAGACTTAAACCAATCAAACGTCTTCAGTGTAGACTTAGATATATGTTCCTGACATCAGTGCCAAGTCTCATAAATCCATCAAACTATTGCTTTAATTATGGCATCAGTAATAAAAAAAAATAAAAAATCAAAGTATTTAAAAAAATTAAACTCCTTTATCTGGCAGCCAAGTTTTGTTTTACAAAAAGAACCACTTGTGCAAGATGAACAAGATGAAAATCTACTAAAGTTATGAGATACAAATAATCTAGAAAATGACAACATTAAGCTTTAATTTGCAGGAATATTCCAGTATGTCTTATGAAGCTGGATGAAAACTTACATAATTTCTGTATTATTTTCTGTATATGTCTCAACTGATTTTACAAACTCTACATATAATAATTTCTTTATACTATGGGTTTTCTATTTTCTGATTAAATTATAGGAAACTCTAGTAATCTGCAGGCATAGTTTAGTACTTGTCATTATAGGATACTTTAGTAATCTGCAGGCATATTTTAGTACTTGTCATTATAGGATACTCTAGTAATCTGCAGGACTATATTCTAGTATTTGTATAGTTTCTTTATTATTTTCCTATATATATCAAACTGGTTGATTTTACAGGATCTATCTTAAACGATGATTATTCCTAAAGAGTAGCTATAGGAATATGAAAGTATTAAAAACATATTGTAAAGGTATCAGGCAGCAAGAATTATAGTGCTGATAGCTGTTACTGAATATGGTATAATATTATGGGATTATTGAATATGGTATAGTATTATGGGGTTATTGAATATGGTATAATATTATGGGATTATTGAATATGGTATAATATTATGGGGTTATTGAATATGGTATAATATTATGGGATTATTGAATATGGTATAATATTATGGGGTTATTGAATATGGTATAATATTATGGGGTTATTGAATATGGTATAATATTATGGGGTTACTGAATATGGTATAGTATTATGGGGTTATTGAATATGGTATAGTATTATGGGATTATTGAATATGGTATAGTATTATGGGGTTATTGAATATGGTATAGTATTATGGGGTTATTGAATATGGTATAGTATTATGGGGTTATTGAATATGGTATAGTATTATGGGGTTATTGAATATGGTATAATATTATGGGATTATTGAATATGGTATAATATTATGGGGTTATTGAATATGGTATAATATTATGGGATTATTGAATATGGTATAATATTATGGGGTTACTGAATATGGTATAGTATTATGGGGTTATTGAATATGGTATAATATTATGGGGTTATTGAATATGGTATAGTATTATGGGGTTATTG
The DNA here is from genome assembly GCA_028554795.2 of Sinohyriopsis cumingii. Classification (NCBI taxonomy): domain Eukaryota; kingdom Metazoa; phylum Mollusca; class Bivalvia; order Unionida; family Unionidae; genus Sinohyriopsis; species Sinohyriopsis cumingii. The sequence goes on from CM068825.1 coordinate 40,764,692, forward strand.
AATATGGTATAGTATTATGGGGTTATTAAATATGGTATAATATTATGGGGTTATTGAATATGGTATAGTATTATGGGATTATTGAATATGGTATAATATTATGGGGTTATTGAATATGGTATAGTATTATGGGGTTATTGAATATGGTATAGTATTATGGGGTTATTGAATATGGTATAGTATTATGGGGTTATTGAATATGGTATAGTATTATGGGGTTATTGAATATGGTATAGCATTATGGGGTTATTGAATATGGTATAGTATTATGGGGTTATTGAATATGGTATAGTATTATGGGGTTATTAAATATGGTATAATATTATGGAGTTATTGAATATGGTATAATATTATGGAGTTATTGAATATGGTATAATATTATGGGATTATTGAATATGGTATAATATTATGGGGTTATTGAATATGGTATAGTATTGTGGGGTTATTGAATATAGTATAGTATTATGGGGTTTGGTGCTTGGTGTTTTATGAAAAGACAACACATGTAGGTTATCTAGTGCCAAGGCAACCTGAGTAAAATGCCCTGCCAAAAAACACATCACAAGCTGATCTGATTGTAGGAATTAAACCCATATCATTTCATTCCTGACCCTGACACACTAACCACATACCATTTCATTCCTGCCCCTGACAAACTAACCACATACCATTTCATTCCTGACCCTGACACGCTAACCACAAGCCACAATCAATCCTTGGTGCAACATCAAACAACTCTGTATGTTTATTAAAGTAAGTGAAGAATACATTTTCTAAACACAAAATACTTTCCATCTAAACTATGAATTGTTCCACTGCCTAACCATGTCAGAAAGAAGCAAATCTTCCAAGAAAAGTAAGCACACAAAATTACCATAACAATGCTTCACTATATCAACTGCTGAGTTAATGCACAATACAATATAAATAAAATAAATTTCTTGAGTTGAAATCTGTGGAACATGTTTAAACATACTAATTCTACTTTTCAAAACATGTCAAATATTGACAAATCAAGACAGTGCTTCAAATATGATCTTGGCATAGACTGGAAAATACCTTAGGAAATCCAAAGACAACCTGCATCTGCTGGCCAAATTTAATTTGTTCTCTTCAATGGTTTCTGTTTAATAATGCCAAGGTTCTATGTCAAGAATATAAATTAAAATAATTTGTGAAAAACTGACATAATGGCCTGAAAACTGAATCAGGCAAACTGCATGCAAATGTCAAAATACCAAATTTTATTTGTCCAATGAAAGTGTTCTTTTTCCTTGATTATACACACAAGGTTTTAAGAAAACTCAAATTCAAAAATTATAAAATGTGTCAAAAATTGACAAAAATATGCAGCATCGACTGTAAATTGAATCAGATCATCTCCATGTGCATAATATAAATATGTTAAACACATTTTATGGATCTATATTGAGTGGCAATCCTCCTAACAAGTTCCTTGGGGATGGATGGATGTATGGACAGACCAAACCAAATCAAGATGCCAGCAATAAGGGCACAATAAACACCCCTATAATAATCGCTAACTTTCAAGTTTAACATTAAAGAATTTGAAAGTCCAGAGAATGATAAGAAAGAAGTTATGCTTATCAAAATTTAGAATATAAGAATCTGTACAAAGCATAAAGTCTTAAAATGGCAAAGTTTCAATATTTCCATTCAATGAAGAAATACTAGACAAGGATAGTGATTTATAACGAGCATCTGTGCAGACCATGTTACCACAAAGAATCATCTGATTTACCAAAATTTCCCAAAACCAACATCCTTATGTTAGCACTTCTATAACAATTGTAAGAACATCTGTTAAGCAAAACACACCACAGAGATTAAGAAATTATGACAAAAAAGTCTGAATTAAGCAATACCGAAATATTTTCCAATTCTAATGTCTGAAACAGAGTTATTTCTTGGTTAAATTGAGTAAATTTAGTAACAATGAATCCTTAAAAAAAATGAGTAATTTATATATTCAACTACTTTATCCATGTCCCATATTAAAAACACTTTGCATACATTGAAGTTAAAATTAGTCTTGGACACATAAGGGACATAGCTGTTATATATACATGCTAGTTGTATCCAATGAATTTATCTTGAGCTTTAAAGTACCTACACCAACCTAAATTATATTCAAGCAACTTTATTAATATAAGCTTATCTGTGATTAAATATCTGTTTAGAAAAGATACAGCTGTAACTTTTTGATACTTTTTAATAATACATGACTTCTGTGTCTCAATTAGTAACTGCAAATACTGCAAATACTATTAAAATATAACAGCCTTTCTCCATGTTTAGATATTTGCAGTAAACACATGATATTATGGCAGACTATGAACTACAAAAAAATAGTGGCCTTTCTCCATGTTTAGATATTTGCAGTGTACATATGACACTATGTCAGAGTAAAGCCGTTCTTCTATATGTCTAGATATTTGCAGTGTACATATGACATGATGTCAAAGTAAAGCCTTTCTTCTATATGTCTAGATATTTGCAGTGTACATATGACATGATGTCAAAGTAAAGCCTTTCTTCTATATGTCTAGATATTTGCAGTGTACATATGACATGATGTCAAAGTCAAGCCTTTCTTTTATATGTCTAGATATTTGCAGTGTACATATGACATGATGTCAGAGTAAGAACTTAGTATATTTGTATAAATAGAGGTGGGAAGTTTACTGAACTCAGCCTGACTTCTCTCTCTCTCTTTCTCTCACATAACTACACACCCACATGCATACAAATATACATATGCATTACCTATATCAAAGCAACTCCAGGAAAAATATCTTTTGCTAAACTGTGCATAAATCTTAACATTTAGAAAGACCTGACAAAGTACTTCTAGATATATGACAAAGTAAACATAAAGTTACAGCTGTGTTGTTAGATGAAAATATTATACACTGGGTGAAATTAAATTCTGTACAGTTTACTATACTGAGTGCATGTTAATTGTTATTAACATTACTGTAGGTTTATTTACATTAATTAACAATAAGCTTGTTTTTACAGACGAGGGTGAGTATAATTTTGCAGTAATTACTTAATAATATATAAGTATATTTTTATGGTTAATAGCAAGACAGTATATACCATGTGTATTTATAATTATTTATATTTTTGGTTTTGTCCAAGTGTCAAAATTACTAGCAATATTACCTTTGTCGTTAAAAGACATTCTATAATTTTTGTATACCTAAAAGAAATTTTATAATTTGTATACATGTTTATCCATTTTTTACTAGATGCTGTTAATTACCTTGGTGTTTCCAAAATTCATCCTCATGTAAAATTCTTCTAAAGTCTGGGCCAGCTTTCTTTTATCAGTCATGGGTCGGTAGACTCTGCTTGTTTTTTCATTCTCCAGGTCAAAGAAGTCTCCAAAAATCACTTGCTCATCCATCAGTTTTTCTGGGGGCCACTGAACCTGAAAAATTGATAACATTCCTCTCAATTTTCTGTTCATTTGATGCATTAAGTCAAGATAGCTTCATTCAACATAATTTTTCATGCACTGATACAATACATTTTTTTGGACCGCTCCAGTGGCCTAGTGGTTAGAGCGTCCACCTTGGATGTGGGAGGTTGTGGGTTCAATCCCCGGCTGAGTCATACCAAAGACTTACAAAAATGGTACTAACAGCTGCCTCGCTTGGCGCTCAGCATTAAGAGGTAGTGTTAGGACTGGTCAGCCTGGGATCAGGACAATGTGACTGGGTGGAACACCATGTTACATGTCTGCGGCATGATGCCCCAGTGCTAGACTTCACTACAAACTGCCACACTGCAGACATCATAGCGATATGACTGAAAAATTGTTAAAGCTACGTTAAAAATCCAAATCACACTCACACACACACACATTTTTTGTATTGTCTACTGATAGACCTTTTCTTAGAAAATATATTTACTACATCAAAGTTACCTGTTTACTTTCTACCAATCTATATAATATTGTGTGGGGAAAAAAACCTGTAAACAAGAGGTCTAAGAGGGCACATGGTATTGCCCATCTAGCAGCAGATTTACCTAAAGCAAATGCATTAAGTCCATCTAGCAGCAGATTTATCTAAAGCAAATGCATGAAGCCCATGTAGCAGCAGATTTAACTAAAGCAAATGCATGGAGCCAATGTAGCAGACATTTACCTAAAGCAAATGCATGGAGTCAATGAAGCAGACATTTACTTAAAGCAAATGCATGAAGCCCATCTAGCAGCAGATTTACCTAAAGCAAATACATGGAGCCCATGTAGCAGACATTTACCTAAAGTAAATGCATGGAGTCAATGAAGCAGATATTTTCCTACAGCAAATGCATGGAGTCAATGAAGCAGCAGATTTACCTAAAGCAAATGCATGAAGCCCATGTAGCAAACATTTACCTAAAGCAAATACATGAAGCCCATGTAGCAGCAGATTTACCTAAAGCAAATGCATGAAGCCAATGTAGCAGCAGATTTAACCAATGCAAATGCATAAAGACCATATAGCAGACATTTACTTAAATCAAATGCATGAAACCCATGTATCAGAAGATTTACCTAAAGCAAATGCATGAAGCCCATGTAGCAAACATTTACCTAAAGCAAATGCATGGAACCAATGTTGCAGCAGATTTACCTAAAGCAAATGCATGAAACCCATCTAGCAGCAGATTTACCTAAAGCAAATGTATGAAACCCATCTAGCAGCAGATTTACCCAATGCAAATGCATGGAACCAATGTAGCAGACATTTACCTAAAGCAAATACATGAATACACGACCAGGAAATATGGGTCAGTAACATGTTTTCTGTTCAAATTTCTATAAAATAAATCTGTTACATAGTTAGGAAAAAATGTAGAATATTGCTTCATTTACTATCTTCAGCCATATTTGTCATCAGATCAGCATTTATCACAGGATGCTCTCCTTTATCTGAAAGCTTTATCACATGATGCTCTCCTTTTATAAATCTAAAAGCTTTTATCATATTAGGATGCTCTCCTTTTATAAATCTGAAAGCCTTTATGACAGGATGCTCTCCTTTTATAAATCTGAAAGCCTTTATCATGGGATGCTCTCCTTCTATAAATCTGAAAGCCTTTATCACAGGATGCTCTCCTTTTATAAATCTGAATGCCTTTATCACAGGATGCTCTCTTTGTATAAATCTAGAAGCCTTTATCACAGAATGCCCTATGCTAAGTTTGATTTTAGTTGGTGATGTGTTTTTTAAGAAGTTGAAATTGCAAAATTGTGATGGAATATGCAGGGCCATCCCATAAGCTTACATGAAAAAAATGCATAAAATAATTTAAAATACAATACAGTGAAATCCCTCAAAACACAAAGCCTTTGGGAACATAAAGAAACGTCAGTTTTTACAGGTTTTCAGTTTACTGAGGTTTACACAGATATGAAAAACTGTCCTTTTCTAAGCTCTTATGTGGCAAAAGAAAGAGATAATATAATTATTGGAGTACATCAGTGTATGTAAATCTAATTCATTAGGTTGACAGTTCAAAAGTCAACTGAGTAAGATGACTCTGAGAATACTGCTTTGTCTGTCTCCATTGGCAAAGTATCAAAAACGATGCCACATGCCTGGTTAATAAAGCATGTTTAATTAAAAAACAATGTTCTATTAATCATGTATGTAAATAAATAGCATTAATCAAAATTAGATAATAAGCAGATAAACAGAATCATTCTTAAATGGCCTACCTAGAAGCATTTAGTTATTATTAACTCACTTTAAAAGTTGGCTTTCTTTTTTATGGTGTATAAAGACTTCAGATTAGCCAATTATCAGCTCTAATTTGTGTTGGCACAAAGTCAAGTATTAATTTTACATGCCACTGGGAGAGTTTCTAAGTCTTTATCTCATAGATAAGCCTAGTACAGTACTTGCTAAGCATACTTAATCTGTTTCAGTGTGTGTCAGGAATTTTGCAGCTGAAGTACACGACTTCCAAGTTTAAACTGAGTTTTGGTAGTATGGGATATTTTATAGTGTACAATACTAATTTGGAATCAAAATTTGTTTTGATATTTGGAGCTGAAGGGGTTTCAGTTTTGTGGGGAAAATATGATGCTATTAAAGAAGAAAACTTTGGGACTCCCAAAAATATCAGCCTTTAGGAAATTCTAGTACCTGCAGAGTTTCACTATTATAAATCATTTTCAATTGCGATTGTTGCCATAAATTCAAAATCACTCAGCATCTTAAGTCAGACAAATGGCACTATATAGCTTTTTGGAAACAATGAACAGTCACATCCAAGTGGAAGCAGATACATGTGGGTGCTTCTAATAATCTGAAAAATTACCTTGAAGTAGTCGTGAAGATTGTCAGAGAGGAACTGGAAAAAGAGCTTTCTGTCTTCTAGGCTGACCAGTCTATCATGGAATACACGAGTTGCCTCATGAGCAAACAGCTGAGCTACATTGTCTTTGCTGATTATCACGCCCTCATTTGCTTGAATAAGTCCTTGGAAAATCTGAAAAACAACAAAGAATTCAAGTAATTGTAAGTCTTGAATAACCTGGTTGTAACTGAATTTAATCTTTTCTACTTACTTTTGTGACTGAAATCTAATATGTAACTCATATATTTTATTTGCTGGCATCTTCTGATTAGAAAAAATGGTAATTATTTTCCATAACACTGAAAATGTAAAAATATTCTCTTATATTTAAGATATTCAAGCCAAGTTTTGTACATCTTTTCACATTCTACTTAAAAATAAAACAGTAAAACAACTTTAAAATAAATAATTCAACATTTTTCAATAACTTGTTAACATGATATTAAAATAATTTACAAGTGATTTCTTGAATTTGCTTATATTTTTACTAATGTATGCACATTTCAAAAGTCTAAAAACAGAAATAAATGGTGACAGATTCTATGTTAACATTTATTTGAGTATAAAGACATTTTTATTTACGCCATGTTTGGCAATATTGTTACATTTTTTCTTGAATCAATCAGCTGATATTACATTTATTTTTTGAATCAACCAGTTGATATTACATTTATTCTTGAATCAACCAGCTGATATTACATTTATTCTTGGATCAACCAACTGATATTGCATTTATTCTTGGATCAACCAGTTGATATTACATTTATTCTTGGATCAACCAGCTGATATTGCATTTATTCTTGGATCAACCAGCTGATATTACATTTATTCTTGAATCAAGCAGTTGACATTACATTTATTTTTTAATCAACCAGCTGATATTACATTTATTCTTGAATCAAGCAGCTGATATTGCATTTATTCTTGGATCAACCAGCTGATATTACATTTATTCTTGAATCAACCAGCTGATTTGCATTTATTCTTGGATTAACCAGTTGATATTACATTTATTCTTGGATCAACCAGTTGATATTACATTTATTCTTGGAACAACCAACTGATATTACATTTATTCTTGAATCAAGCAGTTGATATTACATTTATTCTTGAATCAAGCAGTTGATATTACATTTATTCTTGAATCAACCAGCTGATATTGCATTTATTCTTGGATCAACCAGTTGATATTACATTTATTCTTGAATCAACCAGCTGATATTACATTTATTCTTGAATCAAGCAGTTGATATCACATTTATTCTTGAATCAAGCAGTTGATATTACATTCTTGAATCAACCAGCTGATATTACATTTATTCTTGAATCAAGCAGTTGATATTACATTTATTCTTGAATCAAGCAGTTGATATTACATTTATTCTTGAATCAAGCAGTTGATATTACATTTATTCTTGGATCAACCAGCTGATATTGCATTTATTCTTGGATCAGCCAGTTGATATTACATTTATTCTTGTATCAACCAACTGATATTACATTTATTCTTGGATCAACCAGCTGATATTACATTTATTCTTGAATCAAACAGTTGATATGACATTTATTCATGAATCAACCAGAAGTAAAAAGAAAAGCCACTCAATCACTTAACTCCCCACACTATGGCAAAACACTTAACATACTAGTATAGTAAATTGAATCTTAAACTTGGGTTCATTTGATAAGAAAAGCATGAACCCACTGAAAAATACAATATGATAATCACTGCAGGCAGTTGGTGGCATAAAAAATTATTCAACTCATTTCATAAATTTCATATGAAATGAATACCTGCCTAAAATCCTCAAATTCATATCTCATAATTCCATTTACCTTAGAAAGATCCCTGACATTGAAGGTATAATGTGATTTTGCTGGTGTTGGAAGCATGCTGCTACACATTCGATAATATACGGCTATCCCAGCTGACACAAGTGGGAACAGACATTCAGTCACCTCTGAAGAAAAGTTTCGGTCCTGGAAAAATCGACCCAGCTGAACCTGGTATATGTGCTGTAAAGATCTCGTTGAAGGCTGGGGCAGGGCAAACATGCTGTGAAGTAAAAGTAAATTGTGTGGAAAAAATGCAAAAATAGTCACAATATATACATATAATAATAAGGAAACTGTGCTAGTTTTTTTTTCATCATCACTACCACACATTATTCTATTATCATTTAAAAGTTTTTAAACACATCTTTCAAATGAAATAAACACACACAGGAACATAAACATTATGACAAACAGCTCAACATGAAACTAATTGCACTAACTGATAAGAAAGCTTGAAAAGAAACTGATTGCACTAATTGATATGAAAGATTGACATGAAACTGACTGCATTCATTGTATGAAAGATTGACATGAAACTGATTGCATTCATTGATATAAAAGATTGACATGAGATTGTATTAAATGATATGAAAGAATGACATGAAACTGAATGCATTAATTGACATGAATCTAACTGCATTAATTGATAAAAAAGCTTGACATGAAACTAATTGAATTAAATGTCATGAACTGACTGCATTAATTTACACAAAACATATTACATTAATTAACATGAAGCAAGTTGCCGTAATTGATATGAAAGTTTGACATGAAACTAACTGCATTAATTGATATGAAAACTTGACATGAAACTGATTGCATTAATTGACATAAAAGTTGACATGAAACCAACTGCATTAATTGACATGAAATGGGAAGGCACTTTTAATGTGGGGTAGTTTTCAGATAGATGTAATAAAATATCATGTACTGCTATGGTAAAGTTGGAAAACATGTATTTAAAACACTCAGTTTTCAAAACTGATGCAGTGATGGTAAACATTATGTTCAACTGAAAATTTTGTAAAACACATATAGACCTTATTTACCTGCAGTAAAATTGCACAAACTTCAATTAAAAATCCTATGCAGATCAATGCCTTGTTGCTATCTCTCAACTTCATGTAATTTTTGGAATATTTTTTGAAGTTCACATGACAACAGCAAACATATCTCCCACCACAAGTCACATTTCAATGGACACATTATTTTCAATAAACGTAATGGTGTCCCATCCTACGTTTATTCACAAAAATTAAAATATTCCTTTTTATTCTCCTGTACTGACTCTCAACACTTTCGTCTTGAACATGTATTGCTTGTTGGATGCTATTTTTTAAAAATATAATCATCAGTTTGATCATATAGATGCTTTGCAGAAAAAATATGTACAGTTTAAAACATCTGACGTATTAAAGTAGAGTTAGTCTGGTTCCCTGACTAACTTTCTAAATCTAATATCAAGCCCAGATCCAGAACAAACATGGATGAGTCAATTATCTGGATTTTACAACAACAATCATAATTTCGTATTATCTGGATTTTACCACAACTATGTTACAATTATATTTCCTTAATTTTTGTTTGTTTTCTATAAGCCCGTATTATAAAGGTTCATTTTTGTAAGACTTACCACAAAATCATAATGGTTGTCAGGTCTGGAAACCCCAAATGTCTTCTTACTGCAGTAATTTGTAGTGTAATATAGTCACAGATTGTTCTGATTAATTTTTTTATTAAGTCAACAGATTGTTCTGATTAATTATTTTATTAAGTCAACAATGCAAGGTTTTCCTTTATTACTACTGATTCAAAAAGAAATAAATTTGCAATTAAGTTCAATTCTTTGTCATAGACTGATGATCAATAAAGATCATTTTTAGGTCACAAATACCCATGAAAGCCAATATCAAAACAGCTGATACAATATACAATGTGTAACGAGAATGTACCAGAAATTCTTAAGCAGTCTTGGGCTAACTGGATTACGACCTCCTCCAGTAGGACCACATGCAGCAACTACAGTAACATCCAGGATATCCTGCAGAAGAAAACAACATACTGGCTGTACCATAAATCTCTGTAAAAATGAGTCCCTATACTCTTTACTATGCTGCTTATTGGAGCCATAAAAATGACCTACATTATAATAATAATAATGAGGACTTTGTATAGCGCCTAACCTTTAGAAGTTCTAAGCGCTTTACAACATTAGACAACACCTGTAAGATAAAAAACATATAATGATATGATTATAAAAACAAACACCATGAAATTAGAAAACATTTTTAAAAAAATATGCTGAGAATATTTAAGGTAGGAAACATTATTAGGTCTTTAAGTTTGTTCTTGCAGTCCAAATAAGTGAGTTTTGAGAGCCCTCTTGAATGTGATCACTGTGTCTTTGTGTCTAAGTTCAGTGGGCAATTCATTCCACATTGCTGGGCCCTGGTATGCAAAAGAACACAGTCCATATGACTTTGTTTTCATAGTGGGAATAATGAGTATATGATTGTCAGAAGAGGAGCGTAAGTATCTTGCTGGTGTGTAAACATGGGTGAGGTCGGATATGTTGGACTAGAGTCCGACAGTGAAATGTAGCACAGAGAACAAATTTGTGTTTGATTCTGGATCGAATGGATAGCCAGTGTAGGGTACAGAGCAGCAGGGAGGTGTGCTCTGATCGTGGTACTTTTAGCATGATCCGAGCAGCTGTGTTTTGAACTTTTTTAAGTTTCTGGAGCAGATATTGAGATGAACCAGACAGAATTGAGTTACAATAGTCCAGTCTTGAAAGTACTAATGAACACACAAGTGTTTTAGTGGCATCAACTGAAAGATATTTGCGAATTGAACTGATGCGTCTCAGCTCAAGATATGCAGCCTTGCATATGTTCATGACATGTTGGTGCAATGTGAGAGTACTGTCCAGAGTAACACCTAGGTTTCATACTGATTGTGTGAATTTAATGTTGGTGCTGCTGATATTTATTGTTTGAGGTAAAGGATGTGAATGAGAAGGTCTTTGTGTTGTGATCAGAATGGCCTCAGTTTTATCATCATTCATCTGCAGCTTGTTACATGTCACCCATGATTTCACATCAGAAATGCACCTCTCTACACCTTGGATGGTAGCATCAACTTCAGTTGGGTGGCTAGATTTGTATATTTGGGTGTCATCAGCGTACAATTGGTGAGACACTGGATGATGATCTATGACACTTGAGAGCGACTGAGTGTACAGAATGAAGAGAACAGGTCCAAGAACAGATCCATGTGGAACACCACAACATAGATCAACTGGGCTGGAGTGTATTCCATTTGCAGATACAATTTGTGTCCTGTTGACCAAGTAGGACTTGAACCACAGTAAGGCTGTATCATGAATGCCAAATACAAGCTGGAGACGGTGAAGTAATATATCATGGTCTATTGTGTCAAATGCTGCAGACAAATCAAGGAGGGTGAGGACTGTAATCTTTCTGCTATCCAACACAGAGAGAATGTCATTAACTACTTTTAGTAGAGTAGTTTCAGTACTGTGGCAAGGGCGATATACAGATTGTACATTGCTAAAAAGACTATTTGAATTTAGATGAGATACAAGCTGGGATAGAACAACCTTTTCTAAGATTTTTTTTTATGAATGGGAGATTAGAAACTGGGCGGTAGTTCTTTAAATCATTATGGTCTAGTGTTGGTTCCTTCAGCAGAGGCTTTACAATGGCAGTTTCGAAAAATGATGGGAATTCCCTGGATGAGAGAGAGGTATTAATAACATCAGTTAGTGAAGGCAATACTGGATCTAAGCACTCAAGCAGCAGTGATGTTGGAATTGGATCAAGTTCACATGACTTTTGGTGCACTCTTCATCACGATTGTACGTACGAAATCCATAGAGACAGGTTATAAGTAAGGGAGTTTTATACTGAGGAATGTTCCAAAATGCCTGTCATAATTGGGCATAAAAATAAAAATATGGTATTCAGTGACATGATATCACATCATGACAAATCATGACAAGAACAAAAACTAAGTAAAGAAATTTAAAGCAATAATGAAGAACAAAACTGAAATAATGTAATGGGATCCATGCCCAGACCTGTGATATAAGAGGACAGCAGTGTACTGAGGGACTTTATTAACAGGTGCTTTATAATGACTGAGCTCAACAACAAAATTGAAAGAAAGGGCATGATAATTAAGACTATCCTTCCACCAGTACCACCTCTTCAAGAAAATAATTAACAACCTCATTTTGTCATCCTTTCTAATTCTATAAATCTGCATGCTCATTCAGCAACATAAGGTATCTATTGCATAAAACATCTCAAGATCTGAGTACATACTCAGCTACAATTTTAAATACTTATAATTTGTAAACATAACTGGACTGTTAAATATTAATAATCTGGACACTATAACAGGAATTCAATAATAAATAATTTGAACAATATAACAGGAATTAAAATTAAATAATTTGTACACTAAAACAGAAATGTTGCATTTAACTATGAGACAATCTTATTTTTTTGTGTACTGTCCCATAGGATTAACATTAATTGACTTTGTCTTATTATTTTTTGTGTACTGTCCCATAGGATTAATATTAATTGACTTTGTCTTATTATTTTTTGGGGTAGTGTCCCATAGGATTAACATTAATTGACTTTGTCTTATTATTTTTTTGTGTACTGTCCCATAGAATTAACATTAATTGACTTTGTCTTATTATTTTTTGTGTACTGTCCCATAGGATTAATATTAATTGACTTTGTCTTACTATTTTTTGGGGTACTGTCCCATAGGATTAACATTAACTGACTTTGTCTTGTTATTTTTTTGTGTACTGTCCCATAGGATTAACATTAACTGACTTTGTCTTATTATTTTTTTGTGTACTGTACCATAGGATTAACATTAACTGACTTTGTCTTATTATTTTTTGGTGTACTGTCCCATAGGATTAATATTAATTTACTTTGTCTTATTTCTGGGGTACTGTCCCATAGGATTAACATTAACTGACTTTGTCTTATTATTTTTTTGTGTACTGTACCATAGGATTAACATTAACTGACTTTGTCTTATTATTTTTTAGTGTACTGTCCCATAGGATTAACATTAACTCAGTTTGTCTTATTATTTTTTTGTGTACTGTCCCATAGGATTAACATTAACTGACTTTGTCTTATTATTTTTTTTGTGTACTGTACCATAGGATTAACATTAACTGACTTTGTCTTATTATTTTTTGGGGTACTGTCCCATAGGATTAATATTAATTGACTTAGTCTTATTATTTTTTGGGGTACTGTCTCATAGGATTAATATTAATTGACTTAGTCTTATTATTTTTTGGGGTACTGTCCCATAGGATTAACATTAAATGACTTTGTCTTATTATTTTTTGGTGTACTGTACCATAGGATTAACAATAATTGACTTTGTCTTATTATTTTTTGGGGTACTGTCCCATAGGATTAATATTAACTGACTTTGTCTTATTATTTTTTGTGTACTGTCCCATAGGATTAATACTAATTGACTGTGCACACTTTTTACAGAGAGACAAAACTTCGAATTGTGAGCACACTTAAGTTGAGAAGTTTTTTGAAGCCAGCCAAGGTTACTGTCAATTTAGTCCAATTTAAGCTAGTCCAATAATGATAGTGTTGAAATAATTAAAAATATGCAAATCAAATATTTAAAAATGTTTCAGCAATTAAAAAGAAAATAATTCTTTGTAATAGTTTTAAAAAAATTAAATTCCAGGTGAGTGTTATTAGCATGATCATAAAATCCAATTTATTTAATCAGGTCATTTTCGTATACTGGTAGTACAAATGATTTTGCAACAAAAGTTACCTTCCAAACCAGAGTTTTAGTATCATAGAATCCATTCAGTTCCAGGAACTGCCTGAGAAGTTCCAGTGGTGGCTGTGCACCATATTCTTCTGGAGCAGGCATATTCAGGTCATCAACAAACACAACCACCTGGAAATAAAGTGCAGCCTTAAAAATGTGTTACACGTTTTATATTACAATGTATTAATAAAAATATGATACATTTTAATGAAAGCTCTTCTCATATGATACCATATATTAATAGAAATACAATACATTTTAATGAGAGCTCTTCTCATATGATACAGTGTATGTGATACAAATACAACACATTTTAATGAAAGCTCTTCTCAAATGTTATAGTGTATGTAATACAAATACAACACATTTTAATGAAAGCTCTTCTCAACTGTTATAGTGTATGTAATACAAATACAACACATTTTAATGAAAGCTCTTCTCAAATGTTACAGTGTATGTAATACAAATACAACACATTTTAATGAAAGCTCTTCTCAAATGTTACAGTGTATGTAATACAAATACAACACATTTTAATGAAAGCTCTTTTCATATGATACAGTGTTGAAAGATTTCATCTGGCTACCTCATGTGGCTTTGCCTAATGTACTACCATGGTCTGAAAGGTTCAAAACTATAAAAAATGGGGAAAACTTGCTAGAATGGCCTGAAAATCTAAACAGGTCATCTAGCCATTCAAAAACACAAACAATCTTACTATATTTCATTTGTATACCTCAAATGGTTTTTGCTCAATGATACAGTTATATATATTTGATTTAATTTATATTTGATTGAATTGTTTGTTTGTTAGTTTAAATTTTTTTTATTTCATTACATAATATTGTAAAGATGTCTAGAATAGAGTTCATTTTGTAAAAAATTTTGACGTAAACTTTATAGAGACATTGTATCTAATGTTGACCTAGTTCCTGACCTCGATTCAGAATCAGTAAGAGTTGAAGTATGCAACTTTTTTAAATAAATTTTTTAAAATTCTTTTCCTGAGAAAAAAATCATTGGGATTAGTCAAGGCCATACTGGGAGTACATGATGTTAGGCATATAAAAAGCTTCTATGTTGTTCTAGAAAGGTGATCATGTGAACCTCATCCAGGCATCTGTTTTGCATTTTAGTCAGTCTTATAATTTATGTTATGATAAGAATTAGCAAGTTGGGCTTTAAACCACTGACACTTAAAGGTGTTTTGTTGTGATCAGTTTGAGTTGAATTTTTAATTTTTCTACAAATTATTTGGATTCTAAGTGATTATTTTTC
The DNA here is from genome assembly GCA_028554795.2 of Sinohyriopsis cumingii. Lineage (NCBI taxonomy): Eukaryota > Metazoa > Mollusca > Bivalvia > Unionida > Unionidae > Sinohyriopsis > Sinohyriopsis cumingii. The sequence goes on from CM068825.1 coordinate 40,780,058, forward strand.
CCTGGAAATACTTGTGCTCTAAATTAATTCTTGGACAAAGAGAGTTATAGAAATTTACACAGAATTCAAACACTGGAATATTATTTTCTGTGATTCAACAAAGAACTGTTGATACATCAGGATGACGCTGATCACAGCATACATCATCGCCTTCCATTTTGGATTTCACTGGGGTTCAAACTCAGTTTCATTAAGACTATTTATTACTAGGACTTCTATTTTTTAATTCTTGGATTATTCTTGGATTATTTATGGATTTTATTCATAGAACTGTAAGTTCTTTTTCTCCTTTTTACCTTGTTTTTCTAGGGAAATAAATTATTTGTTAAATTTTACAAAGCTTGTTGTCTTCACTCTTTTCTTGTTGCATTTTGTAAGAGCCTAAAAATAACAACATGAACATGGTGTTGTCAAAAAGATTCTAAAAAGTTTTAAAAATGTGAACAAAAATGTCAAACCTGCTTCAGTGAGTGCATAATAAAGTCACTACATTACTGTGTGTGGCCCTTCCATAAGATAGTTTTACAAATATACCCCACCTTTCTGCCCTTAGGTGCGCCCAATGTATCTTTGCCCTTTTTGATTAGTTTGAGCACAATCTGAGCTTGAAGACGTGCAGCACTGGTTTGGGCACTGAACTGTATCATGGTACTAATGATTCCTGTGCTTTGCTTGGGTCTAACTGTCCCCAAAATCATATCCATATTTGCTCCTTCATCCTCATTGCCCCATTTAGTCAAGCTAGAAATATTTTCAAGCAATGAGGAACTCTTCTCTGAGTAGTTAAGAATGTCCCCAAGAATGGTTCCATGTTTTGTTGAAGTTCCACCATCTTTGCTGAGTGCCTTCAGCATGTGATTAATGATGGCAGTCTTTCCAACTCCAGAATCTCCTGTAAAATATTAAATATTGTATCTGATTATATTCTGATCTACAAATAACCAAATGCATCACCAAAAAAACAATCTAAATGATCATGAACAAGTTTTCTTAAATGAAAGCCTGTGGTCAATTCTTACCATTTTATTAAATTTTATTGAAAAGAAATTACTACCAAAGGAACGTTTTTGTCCTTTGAAAGATAAACTGAGAACAAGTTTGCAATTCAAATCAATGAAAGACAACTGCTATGTGGTCCTTATGTAAATGTCATATATATTTTTGTGTATAAACGAGATCCAAGCTTGACCTTTACACACAATAACAGTTTTATCCTAGCAGATGCCAAAACGGGTTGGACAGTATTTCCAAAATGCTTTTAATGAGAACAATGAAGAAAATTAGTCACCAAGGATTCTTACCTGTCAAAAGAACTGGATGCTTGTTGATAAGAAGGAGCCCAGTTAAGAAGGAGAATCGTATGATATCAACTGTCGGAGTAATATTTGACTCCTCTGCTTGCGACTTGCCAGAATCTGTTGATACACCCATTGTTTCTCCAATCGTTATAACGGCTCCTTTCTCAATTAGTTTTTTGGTGGAAGGAACAAGAGCATCCCAAGGCACAAAGTTCCCTGACTCCATGTCAACAAAATAGCCATACATGCTTCTGTTGCCAGTTGGAAGACGTACTCCTGAAATACAAATTAATATATACATATGTAGTGATGACACTTTAGCACAACAGTGGCTATACTGTTTCAATTAAAAAATGGGGAAAAAATATGATTTTAAAGACCAACTATCAAACATAACATTTTACAGTAGAAATATACTGCTTTTGAAAATAAAAAAAGATTTTTTTTAAAAATTTGAAGATAAAGAAACCCATCCAAAAATTACAGAAACCATCAAAAACAAGTATAATTGGGACCAGACCCATTCCAGCAGTGTAATGACCAGTACAATATGTGTGGCTAAGTAGTTGGATTAAAAATTGTCAATGTCTAATATGTGTGTACAGTAAGTTATTAATTTTGAACCTTATACTTGTAATCTGGAGAATTTATGCCAAATGAAGAATGTTTACTAAGGTGTTATGGGTAATAAAGGGATGAAAGGCAGTCCATGATGACCTTTGAATCTTTAACTAAAACCCAGACAATCTTTTGGAGCATGTGACATAAAAAATAAGAGACTGACCACAATTATTTTTCAGCAGAAACACTTGGGCAAGCAGTTGGAGTTTCAGAGATAAATGTGATAAGAATTATTTGCGCTATAAGTTTGGTTTAGACTTTAGACACGTGGTTCATGAGTTGTAATTTGGATTATGATGGATCAATTGTTGGATTCTCTACTTTAACTCAAGTCCACACTAAAGTTCCCTTCATGAAATCAAGACCTGTATTCCATGCAAAGAACAAAGAGGAATTTATTGTAGAGTTGGAACTTAATATTTTCTACGTCATCTTTAAATTTTGAACTTTCTGATGCTTTAAATGTTTCAAACCTTGCAACAGAAAATACTGCAAAAGCAATTCCAAATTTAAACCAGCTGAGGAATTAAAGAGTACTTAAATATCACAGTAGGCATAAAAGAGTACTTAAATATTACAGTAGGCATGAAAGAATACTTAAATATTACAGGAGGCATTACAGAGCACTTTAATATCAAAAGAAAGCATTAAAGTGTACTTTAATATCAAAGGAGGCATTAAAGAATACTTAAATATCACAGGAGGTATTAAAGAATACTTAAATATCAAAAGGTGAGATTAAAAAGTACTTAAATATCAAATGAGGCATTAAAGAGTACTTAAATATCACAGGAGGCATTAAAGAGAACTTAAATTACAAAGGAGGCACTAAACAGTACTTAAACATCAAAGGTGCCATTAAAGAGTACTTATATATCAAAGGAGGCATTACAAAGCACTTTACTATCAAAAGAAAGCATTAAAGTGTACTTTAATATCAAAGGAGACATTAAAGAATACTTAAATATCAAAAGGTGGCATTAAAGAGTACTAAAATATAACAGGTGGCATTAAAGAGTACTTAAATATCAAAGGAGGCATTAAAGAGTACTTAAATATAACAGGTGGCATTAAAGAGTACTAAAAAAACAAAGGAGGCATTAAAGAGTACTAAAATATAACAGGTGGCATTAAAGAGTACTTAAATATCAAAGGAGGCATTAAAGAGTACTAAAATATAACAGGTGGCATTAAAGAGTACTTAAATATCAAAGGAGGCATTCAAGAGTACTGAAATATAAAAGGCAGCATTAAAGAATACTTAAATATCATAGATTGTTACAGCAAGGATCTTTGTAATGGGTGGCCGACTTAAAAACAGGATTCTGAAACTGGGTGGCTATACCTGCACAAGTAGGAGACAAGGCCTGGCTGTCAAACAATTAAGAACATAAATGACCAGTTAGATGCCTATTTACAGGTATGTTAAATTCCACAATCAATGAGAAAATGACACAGCTGAGTTAATCCACTCCAGCCCTTACCTTAAGCTCATCTTCTAAGAAGTTGCAGTGTTAAAAGTAGTTTTCTTTGAGGTTATTTATTCTCTCATTGCCTGAACCATGCAAGACAAGTAAATAGATCAGTTTTATGGAGTATGCATACTGAGTTTCCTTCATATCTTGTTTTTATTTCCTGGAGCTAACTTACATGAATCATGTATACTTTTTCACTTATTACATTCATTCAATCATATAAATTTATATGTTTCAGCTAAAATGAAAGATGATTTAAAATTCTCACCTAATGGTGGCTCCACATCAAACATCTCCCTCAAAAAATTGTCAAACTCATTGCAGATATTAATGTCCTTATCCAACTTGTCAGCTCCACGTCGATTCACTGTCTCATCATCATCCATATCTTCCTGTCGCCTTAGGTTGCCCCCAATTGCCCAGGTGTAGGCAAAGACAAACAGTTTGCCAAGCAGATTCAGAAGCTGGCCTGGCTGTTTCTGTAGGTAGTACTGTTTTGTGTCATTGGAACTGCTACTGCAAAATTTTTAACAGTTCAAGCTTTTAAATTTAGTGTCAATAATACATTTGTACAATGATTGTACAGCGTATTCATTTATTTTCATGGGTGTCAATTTTCATGGTTCCGTGAACAAAAATTTCTTTGGTACTTAAATACCTGGATTGAGGAAGTGGTGTTGCTGTTCCTGCAGAAGGATTATGATTCAAAATCCATGAAAACTGGCATCCCATTAAAACCAAAAATTCAATTGTATGAAGTACCCATGACAGCTCAAGTTCCATATTCTCAAAGAACTTTAAACACAAATCTCAGCTAAAAACCCAAAGATCAACAAGCAAGTTAAGGGAGTTTTTGTCCCATGGCTAATGCAGGAAAATCACCAAAAGTAAACAGTGATGTAATCTAACAGTGATCTTTGTGACAGTGCTAAAGCCTTACTGGACAGTGTTTTAGCAATAAAAGTGCTTAAACACCATCCGCTTACAAACACAATAGTCTGATGAGTGGTCTCCCCTTGGATAAAGGAATTGATACCCAAATCCTGCCATTTGTCATTTACTACTAGAGTGGAAGTACATGATCTTTCAAGGATATAACTGGGGGTGGGTTTGGAGTTTGGAAGGGGGTGTCCATATTATGATTGGGTGAGTAGTACAAAAGAAATATTTTTATTCCAAAAATTATTCATTCTTCAAATCCGAAATCATAATGTATAAGAGAACATGTATAGGAAAACAGGTAACATTTGGAGGAAGTGTATACAAACAGTTTTAGATTTAGAAAATTTGAAACTATTTCTTCAGATCATTTTTGGGCACTATGAGGCATATCTGCAGTTATGTTCAATGGCATTGAATACCTTTTGATCCATATTAGATTAAATGTTTTGAGTATATAAAACAGAGGTCAGTTCTTTCAATAGTATTGAATACCTTTTGATCCATATTGGATTAAATGTCACCAGTGTATTAAATAGCTGTCTGGCAGATTCTTTAATTCTCTGTTTATCTGATTTAGTGCAAGCATTACCACTGGAGCCAACAATTCACTACACTTTCTGTGGACAGACTGAACCAGTGTTTTACAGGTAGTGTTTGGCTGACTTTCATTTTCTGCATTCTTCTCATTTCAATCTCTGCTCACAATGGTTTTGGAAGCATAACAACTTTAAGCTTGGTCAGTGGCCAGGTAATGGTGTGTAGCTAAAAAAAAAATCAAGTTCATGAACTCTGACAGGTAAAAGTGTGTGATGAAAAAATTTCAGTTCTTGAACTCTGCCAGGTAATGTTATGTGATAAAAATTGAGTTCTTGAACTCTGCCAGGTAATGTTATGTGATAAAAAATTGAGTTCTTGAACTCTGCCAGGTAATGTTATGTGATAAAAAATTGAGTTCTTGAACTCTGCCAGGTAATGTTATGTGATAAAAAATTTCAGTTCTTGAACTCTGCCAGGTAATGTTATGTGATAAAAAATTTCAGTTCTTGAACTCTGCCAGGTAATGTTATGTGATAAAAAATTGAGTTCTTGAACTCTGCCAGGTAATGTTATGTGATAAAAAATTGAGTTCTTGAACTCTGCCAGGTAATGTTATGTGATAAAAAAATTGAGTTCTTGAACTCTGCCAGGTAATGTTATGTGATAAAAAATTGAGTTCTTGAACTCTGCCAGGTAATGTTATGTGATAAAAAATTGAGTTCTTGAACTCTGCCCGGTAATGTTATGTGATAAAAAATTGAGTTCTTGAACTCTGCCAGGTAATGTTATGTGATAAAAAATTTCAGTTCTTGAACTCTGCCAGGTAATGTTATGTGATAAAAAATTTCAGTTCTTGAACTCTGCCAGGTAATGTTATGTGATAAAAAATTGAGTTCTTGAACTCTGCCAGGTAATGTTATGTGATAAAAAATTTCAGTTCTTGAACTCTGCCAGGTAATGTTATGTGATAAAAAATTGAGTTCTTGAACTCTGCCAGGTAATGTTATGTGATAAAAAATTGAGTTCTTGAACTCTGCCAGGTAATGTTATGTGATAAAAAATTGAGTTCTTGAACTCTGCCAGGTAATGTTATGTGATAAAAAATTGAGTTCTTGAACTCTGCCAGGTAATGTTATGTGATAAAAAATTGAGTTCTTGAACTCTGCCAGGTAATGTTATGTGATAAAAAATTGAGTTCTTGAACTCTGCCAGGTAATGTTATGTGATAAAAAATTTCAGTTCTTGAACTCTGCCAGGTAATGTTATGTGATAAAAAATTGAGTTCTTGAACTCTGCCAGGTAATGTTATGTGATAAAAAATTGAGTTCTTGAACTCTGCCAGGTAATGTTATGTGATAAAAAATTTCAGTTCTTGAACTCTGCCAGGTAATGTTATGTGATAAAAAATTGAGTTCTTGAACTCTGCCAGGTAATGTTATGTGATAAAAAATTGAGTTCTTGAACTCTGCCAGGTAATGTTATGTGATAAAAAATTGAGTTCTTGAACTCTGATTAGGATGTCTGACATAGAAAACACTGAGATTTCTTAAAATTTTACTTCCTCCACTAGCTGGCCAAACATCAATCATGTCAGTATGCTAGCATTATTTGCAGTTTTGAACAGGCATTCCTTGTTGCATTCCTGTGATTTAGGACTCTTGCAGATTATCATGTCACAGCATTGCTTCAAGCTGCTACTTAATGATGCAGTGATCATAATCTTGTTTTCAACCACATTGTCATGGAATAAGGCAAGAATAATTTGGTATGCCTTAGGAACAATTTGGTTAATTGACTTCATAGATACATACCAAATTACCTAGGGTGGTTCATTTTTTGTTGTTGGAGTGATTAAACAATACATGCATCTCATCATCGGTTGCTCACAGTGATATACTCACACAGCATGGTGTGCATGGGTACTTTACCCCTGGTTGTGTGCATTTTTGTTTGGTATTTATGGAAGGCTTATTGTTCTATGTAACGCAGTGATCACATGGATCTTGTCAGGGAGTGTCAACACACTTACATCCAACTACAGCCATACGGGTAAGTGTTAAATTTTATACAAATCCAATTTGTAAGCATATATTTATAGTTTAACTGACATCCTTCAATTTACTGCCTTTATTTGTCATTCTTTGGGTTTAATATACTAGAAAAACTGTCAGTCTGTTACAATTTATCACTAAAGGCTCTACTGACATAAAACAATTTAGTAACATATATTTAAGAATTTCTCTTCTGTATTTTGTTTATTCCTTGTTATGACCAGAATGATTTATTTATAGCTGTATGTATGGATGGATGGATAGATGGACAGAACCAGGATGGTGAGGCAATGATCTATAATTCTGGAGAAGGATGAGGAATTATGACATGAATTCTCAACTAATGGATAAGGACCATTACATTGTGTAATGTATACAAGGACACATGGTTGTGTGAACCACACTTATTTCTCATTGTATCATGATTGTGTGAACCATGCTTATTTTCAATGGCATTACATGGTTGTGTGAACCATACTTATTTTCAAAGGCATTATACGGTTGTGTGAACCATGCTTATTTTCAATGGCATTATATGGTTGTGTGAACCATACTTATTTTCAATGGCATTATATGGTTGTGTGAACCATACTTATTTTCAATGGCATTATATGGTTGTGTGAACGTATGCTTATTTTGTATCATAAGATTCTATGAACTGAATTGTACTCATGCTTATTCATTTGTATTATATGAATCTGTAAATCATGTTCTTTTCAATGCGCATATTGTGGATGTAAGAACCATTGTCATATTTTTCTTAGACATATATGAATCGGGGCCCCGAGTAGCCAAGTGGTCTAAAGCGCTCACCATTATAGATCAATGCCATCTCACCTCTGTCTGCATGGGTTCGAGTCTCGGTTTCAGCCAATGTGGGTACGTGAGAAAGCCTGCCAGTAGCTTCACGTGGGTCGGTGGTTCTTTCTGGGGTTTTCCCAGGTTCTTCCTCCACCATTAATACTGGCCACCATGTATAGCCTTGTGCTGAAAAATGGCGTTAAACCCCACAACAACAACATATACGAATCTGTAACATGTTCAGTATGGTAGTCATATATTATATATAGTAGTATTGGTGATTCCACCACTAGTGCATGTCATCTATTCGGCCATGACAAATCTCTCATTCAGTAGTACTGGTGATTCCACCACTAGTGCATGTCATTTATTTAGCCATGACAATTCTGTCATTCAATACTAGTGGTGATTCCACAACTAGTGCATGTCATCTATTTGGCCATGACAATTCTGTCATTCAGTAGTACTGATGATTCCATCACTACTGCATGTAATCTATTTGGCCATGACAATTCTGTCATTTAGCAGTACTGATGATTCCACCACTAGTGCATGTCATCTATTTGGCCATGACAATTCTGTCATTCAGTAGTACTGGTACTTCCACCCTAGTGCATTTCATCAATTTGGCCATGACAATTCTGTCATTCAGTAGTACTGGTGATTCCACCACTAGTGCATGTCATCTATTCTGCCATGACAATTCTGTCATTCAGTAGTACTGGTGATTCCATCACTACTGCATGTCATCTATTCTGCCATGACAATTCTGTCATTCAGTAGTACTGGTGATTCCACCACTAGTGAATGTCATCTATTTGGCCATGACAATTCTGTCATTTAGTTGTACTGGTGATTCCACCACTAGTGCATGTCATCTATTCTGCCATGACAATTCTGTCATTCAGTAGTACTGGTGATTCCATCACTAGTGCATGTCATCTATTTGGCCATGACAATTCTGTCATTCAGTAGTACTGGTGATTCCACCACTAGTGAATGTCATCTATTTGGCCATGACAATTCTGTCATTTAGTAGTACTGGTGATTCCACCACTAGTGCATGTCATCTATTCTGCCATGACAATTCTGTCATTCAGTAGTACTGGTGATTCCACCACTAGTGCATGTCATCTATTCTGCCATGACAATTCTGTCATTCAGTAGTACTGGTGATTCCACCACTAGTGCATGTCATCTATTTGGCCATGACAATTCTGTCATTCAGTAGTACTGGTGATTCCACCACTAGTGCATGTCATCTATTTGGCCATGACAATTCTGTCATTCAGTAGTACTGGTGATTCCACCACTAGTGCATGTCATCTATTCTGCCATGACAATTCTGTCATTCAGTAGTACTGGTGATTCCACCACTAGTGCATGTCATCTATTTGGCCATGACAATTATGTCATTCAGTAGTACTGGTGATTCCACCACTAGTGAATGTCATCTATTTGGCCATGACAATTCTGTCATTTAGTTGTACTGGTGATTCCACCACTAGTGCATGTCATCTATTCTGCCATGACAATTCTGTCATTCAGTAGTACTGGTGATTCCATCACTACTGCATGTCATCTATTCTGCCATGACAATTCTGTCATTCAGTAGTACTGGTGATTCCACCACTAGTGAATGTCATCTACTCGGCCATGACAATTCTGTCATTCAGTAGTACTGGTGATTCCACCACCAGTGCATGTCATCTATTTGGCCACGACAATTCTGTCATTCAGTAGTACTGATGATTCCACCACTAGTGCATGTCATCTATTTGGCCATGACAATTCTGTCATTCAGTAGTACTGGTGATTCCACCACTAGTGCATGTCATCTATTTGGCCATGACAATTCTATCATTCAGTAGTACTGGTGATTCCACCACTAGCGCATGTCATCTATTTGGCCATGCCAACCCCTGATGAGGAAAAAGTATAATCCAAGTGGACAAAAATAGTAATCCAAACAGAACAAGAGTAATCCACATATAACATGCTAAAAATTCAATGAACAAGGATTTATTTGCCCCTCTGGTCTTTTAACATCCTTTACTGCTTCAAGGTTTCATACGTAGCACTTTTAGCTTTAGAAAGCAACAGATTATTATGTTGCATTTCAAAACACTTTGTACCAGCTGAGACCATGAATATTTTGCACACCAGTAGAGCACTAAGTGCTGGGTTACAGAGCCTGGATCTGAATTCAGTTTTAGTTTTGTTAACAATACTGAACAATCTCTCACAATCTGCATTAGAATGGGAAAGAACCAATATTCCTTTCATAAACTGACAAAGAAAAGGAAATTTATATCTTGCAGTGATTGGGTCTTTTAGCTGGGAAATAAGGTGCCATTGCACATGAACTCTATCTGCATTAAGTATATTGTCAGGTAGAATCCCAGCTTGATACTTCAGGAATTCTTCTTCCAGATGATCCAAGGTAGACAGGGGTGGCAATAGAAAGGGATATCTCTTGACAAAGAATGTAACACTTTAAAAGCTTTTTGACTGTCTCTCATTTACATCAGCAAATGAAGCATTTAAAAGCACTTCATCTCCATATGGGAATTTCTGGAGCATGTAATCACAGGCTGTAGAACACCTTCACACCAAGAGTAGAATTGTGTTCTATGAATTCTCTTGCTTCTGCACCAACAGCAAGATCTTCATTATCCTTCTGGTTTGCTCTGTCATGAAAGTCTATATCAGTTAAAAGCTTGGCTGATGAAATGATTTCTGGCTTAATAAACCTTGTTAGCAAATCTGACAACTGGTTTGACAGAATCTTGTGCATAATATGAATGCATGGTTCTTCTTTCTGTAAGACAATATTTGCTGCATCAAACAATGGAATGGCACTCTTCATATACAAGCAATACAGTTTTCTAACTGGATTATTAAGTTTTTTGAAAACCATCTCACATTTTGATTCCTCAAAGCAGTGAACAGATTCTGTTTCTTTCTGTGACATCTTAGTATCCACTTTGCTAGTTTTGCCCATAGAAGAATGAGAAGATTCAGTATGCTTTGTACTCAGTTTATCCTCTGAAGAACCATATCCAGTTGGCAGATTTAGTTTACTGACAATGGGTTGAAGTTTTCTGTCATAACATTTATCTTTCACAGTCTTGGTCTGAGCCTGGAGGCCCTCAAGCTGGATAGATATAGGCTTCTCAAATAAAAATTCCATGGATTTAAATTTCTTCCTTTCTGATAACCCATCCTCTTTATTGTTAGCAATTCTATCTATATTTTCATCTCTTGTTCTCTTCTGACTTCTAATAACAGACTCTGTTTTCGTGCTACTCTTCTTCATTTTTTTCCATGGTTTCTCTGTGCAGATTCACTTTCAGTTTGAAAGAAAGCTTGTAGTGCTGTCCAAAGCTCAAGTAAACAGCTAATATATTTGCCAAGGGATAAGCATCTTGTACACACATGCTTTATAACTTTATAGTCTTCAAGATCAAACTGATCTTGTAACAACTTTAGAGCCTGTTTCCTTTTACTACTTTTCTCCAAATAATAGTAGATATCTATTAGCAAATGACCAATATCTACTTCTAATTTATCAGCAGCCTTTCCAGCAGCAAGCTATATCAAATGACAGGGACATCCTGTTATGTACACTGATGGAGACATTTTCGAAATATAGGATGCAACTCCTTTATGAGTTCCAGACAACACTGATACATTATCATTGCAAACCCCATACAGTTCTGCCAACTTATGTCATGTTTCTTCTAAGCCTTATCAAGCAAATCAAAAATGCTTTCTCCAGCGGAATCTACTGTTAATTCTGGTAATGAAAGAAGAACACTCATGACTTTGCCCTTTTCATTGTCAAAGTATCTAACACATACTGGGTACAAGTTTTTGTCATCATAATCACTACTCCCGTCTGTGGCAATACTAAACAGCACAATTTTCATGGCTTCTGCAATTTTAAGTGAAGTATCTTCTGCTAAAGCCCCGAACAATATTAGATGATTTTGTTCTTGCACAAGCATATTTTTCAGCAATTTTGGAATCAGGAAACATCCGTCTAAACAAAGGACCAACATGGTTTGCTACCGCTAGGGGAAGTCCGTGTTCTTTTAAGAACTCAGTAAATAACACCTCTGCATTTATAACATTCATGTCCACATTTGAGTTCTGCTGTAAATAAGAAGTCACCTTAGTATTGGAGTTCATAAGATGAGCTAATTTGATGTGTTTCTTTGTTTTAAAGTGTTTCTCCACATCAAATTTTACCACCATGACCAATATTAAAATTGTTTCTGCACAGTCTGTAATGGGCAATCTTGCTGTCCTAGAATGGAATGATGTTAATGCCATTCAAGTATTCATCTTTGAATCTTTGGAGAATTAGATTTTTTCTTTCTTTTTTGATCCATCAATGTAATTATTGGAAAATATATTTGTGCTCTAACACACATCGACTAGAATCCAGCTGAAGACTTTTAGCACCAAATATTAAAATTCTTTCCACACAGCCTGCAATGGACATGATGCTGCCCTCATGTCTTCATCTTTGGAGGATTCTGTTACTTTTTTGTTTCGTTTATTTTTTGCCTTTTTCTAATCCATCTGTGAAATTATTTGAAAGAAAATAGTTTTGTTCTAATACACGCATCAACTAAAATAAATTAGACTTTTTAGTGCCTAATAGCTATAGACTGGTATGTACCAAATATGAATTAGAACAAAGAATCTGCAAGTAAAGATTTTATTTATAAATTAGAAAACCAGTCTGTTCTCTCCTCACTAAGCCATACAGCTGCTATAAATAGACTCCAAGGTCAAAAGTTTGAAAGTAGAACCAGCATGTTTCTTGGAAATAGGAAAGGAGCTGTAAATAGAACATAATACTGTTAGAAAAGTCTATGCAAGTCCATGGACAAGCATACTCTTATATTGTAGTTACATAGAAGCCATCTTTTCTAGAATACGGCCTGTGGGATTAATGGGATGTTAATAAAAATGAGAAAATAAATTATTTATTTTTTTGGAAGGTGGAAATACCAAAATCACGTAATCCATATACGTTTATGCATAAGGTGTAATTTGGTGGAAAAAAACCTTATAATTACGACACAAAAGCATAATGGTTGGCATGTATGACATGGGTATCAAATAAATCAGTGGTTTCAGTTCTCAGTCCACTTGTCCAAGATCCCATCTATTGTATATTGTGTAAAGTATGCTCTATACCTGAATGAGGGTCAGAATTCAAGTTTTTTGCTGAAAAAGTGATGAGAATACGGAATCAATTGATAGCATTATGAGGCCTGTAAGACCTGTTAACATACAAATTTGGAAGAAGCAATCAAACAGGGATGGGCAGCTGCAACCCTTGTACATATAGAAACAAATATCAAACCCAAGACCATGGAGATGCAAAGCAAGTAGGCATACTAGTACTGCACTCTCCTGGACTTGTATTTATTTTCATATGGGGGGACATGCTATTGGTTTTTAAAAGAGATAATTTCTAACAATTAAACATATCAGTATTTCAAGTTATATACTGATCCTTTGAATTTGTTATCAAAGGCAGTTTTTGACAAGCAAACAAAAAAAGCTTACATATGAGAACTTTTGGTTGATTGCTCTTCTATGGTTTCCATTTCCTCTTTTTTCTTAGATTGTTTCTTCATGGTCTTTCTTCGGCGACTGTGACGAGAAGAACTGTGACTTGATCCTCGGCTCTCACTTCTCATGTCAACACTATCCTGGTAAACACTTTCCTCTTTATCTAAAAAGTAAACAAATATTCTGCAGTGGAGTATGTGAGTCCCTACTATCATGCATTCCATACCCATATCTATCATGTATTCCACACCCATATCTATCATGTATTCCACACCCTTATCTATCATGTATTCCACACCCATATCTATCATGTATTCCACACCCTTATCTATCATGCATTCCACACCCATATCTATCATGTATTCCACACTCATTATCTATCATGCATTCCACACCCTTATCTATCATGTATACCACACCCATATCTATCATGTATTCTACACCCATAACTATCATGCATTCCACACCCCTATCTATCATGCATTCCACACCCATATCTATCATGTATTCCACACCCATATCTATCATGTATTCCACACCCATATCTATCATGTATTCCACACCCATATCTATCATGCATTCCACACCCATATCTATCATGTATTCCGTGCCCATATGATATCCAACTTGCCAAAACTTTAACAATGTTGATGATCACGTTGATGATATCATCATAGTCACCACCAGAAAGGTGACACTTGTCTCATGACTATAGAGATGAGATGAGAAAATGAAATATAGCAAAAGGATATCTGCACAGCTTTGGTTTTATGAACACATTCAATTGTATACACAATATATTTAGCAGCATCCTCAGGCACCATAGCAAATATGTTATCACATGACTACCATATTATTTACACTAACGAACCTTTATTATACATTCATGAAACCCAGTGAATAATTCCATTATTTTCTCACCAAGGCTCTCAGCTAAAAGGCTTGTTCATAAATTTAATTTAAATGTCCCTTTAATACCTGGAAGTGTCAGTATCATTATTGGTTAGTTAGAAACATATGAAAGGAAATAACTTAAAATTTGTATCCACCCATCCATCACTTAATCCTTTTTGAAAACTTTGGGCTTTTTATCAATCATACCTAGCATTTTGTCAGAATAGGAAATTTTCCTTATGATGCAACTGTGTTATTCATTTTATTCATAGCTTCACTGTTCGCTACGTGACTTCCATTAAATTTTTAAAGACGTAACTATATCGCCCTCCTACATTTTACTCTTTATGCTCTCCTCCATTTTACTCTATAATCTTCAAATATATAAACTTGATTTCAGAAGACTCCTTCTAGTATGTTTCAATAAATGTGTGTGTTATTTATAAATAGACTCCATATAGTATGTTTCAACAAATGTATGTCATATTAATGAATAGACCCCTTATAGTATGTTTAAAAAAATTTGTTATTAATGAATAGACCCTCTTATAGTATGTTTCAATAAACATGTTATTAACAAATAGACTACTTAAAGTTTGTTTCAACAAATGTGTGGGTTATTAATTAATAGTGTCCTTATGGTTAGTTCAATAAATGTGTGTGTTATTAATTAATGTATGTTTCAAACAATGTATGAAAGACTAGACCCTTTATAGTACATCTTGATAAATGTGTGTTATTATTGAATAAACTCATCTCTGTGTGTGTGTGATTTGGATTTTTAACGTAGCTTTAACAATTTTTCAGTCATATCGCTACGATGTCTGCAGTGTGGCAGTTAATAGTGATGTCTAGCACTGAGGCATCATGCCGCAGACATGTAGCATGATGTCCCACCCAGTCACATTATCCTGACACCAGACCTCCAGTCCTAACACTAACCTCTTAAAGCTGAGCGCCAAGCGAGGCAGCTGTTAGCAACATTTTTGTAAGTCTTTGGTATGACTCAGCTGTGGATTGAACCCATGACCTCCCACATCTGAGATGAATGCTCTAACCACTAGGCCACCGCAGCGGTCGAATAGAATCATCATAGTATGTTCCAATAAATGTGTGTGTTATTAATGAATAGACCCCTTTTATGGTTTGTTCAATAAATGTGCGTGTTATTAATGAATAGATTCCTTATAGTGTGTTTTAACAAATATGTGTGTTGTTAATGAATATACCCCTTCTAGTACATTTCAACAATATGTGTGTTGTTAATGAATATACCCCTTCTAGTACATTTCAACAATTTGTGTGTTGTTAATGAATATACCCCTTCTAGTACATTTCAACAATTTGTGTGTTGTTAATGAATATACCCCTTCTAGTACATTTCAACAATTTGTGTGTTGTTAATGAATATACCCCTTCTAGTACATTTCAACAATTTGTGGGTTATTAATGAATAGACATTTTATAGTATGTTCAACAAATGTGTGTCAAATTAATGAATGGACCAATTATATTATGCTACAACAAATGTGTGGGATATTTATGAACAGACTCCTTATAGTATATTTCAACAAATGTGTGTGACTTTAATGAATAGACCCATTACATTATACTACAACAAATGTGTGGGATATTAATGAACAGACTCCTTATAGTATGTTTCAACAAATGTGTGTCAAATTAATGAATAGACCAATTATATTATGTTACAACAAATGTGTGGGATATTAATGAACAGACTCCTTATAGTATGTTTCAACAAATGTGTGTGACATTAATGAATAGACCAATTATATTATGCTACAACAAATGTGTGGGATATTAATGAACAGACTCCTTATAGTATGTTACAACAAATGTGTGTCAAATTAGTGAATAGACCAATTATATTATGTTACAACAAATGTGTGGGATATTAATGAACAGACTCCTTATAGTATGTTTCAACAAATGTGTGTGACATTAATGAATAGACCAATTATATTATGCTACAACAAATGTGTGGGATATTAATGAACAGACTCCTTATAGTATGTTTCAACAAATGTGTGTGACATTAATGAATAGACCAATTTTATTATGCTACAACAAATGTGTGGGATATTAATGAACAGACTCCTTATAGTATGTTTCAACAAATGTGTGTGACATTAATGAATAGACCAATTATATTATGTTACAACAAATGTGTGGGATATTAATGAACAGATGCCTTATATTATGTTTCAACAAATGTGTGTGACATTAATGAATAGACCAATTATATTATGTTACAACAAATGTGTGGGATATTAATGAACAGATGCCTTATAGTATGTTTCAACAAATGTGTGTGACATTAATGAATAGACCAATTATATTATGTTACAACAAATGTGTGGGATATTAATGAACAGACTCCTTATAGTATGTTTCAACAAATGTGTGTGACATTAATGAATAGACCAATTATATTATGTTACAACAAATGTGTGGGATATTAATGAACAGATGCCTTATATTATGTTTCAACAAATGTGTGTGACATTAATGAATAGACCAATTATATCATGTTACAACAAATGTGTGGGATATTAATGAACAGACTCCTTATAGTATGTTTCAACAAATGTGTGTGACATTAATGAATAGACCAATTATATTATGTTACAACAAATGTGTGGGATATTAATGAACAGATGCCTTATATTATGTTTCAACAAATGTGTGTGACATTAATGAATAGACCAATTATATTATGTTACAACAAATGTGTGGGATATTAATGAACAGACTCCTTATAGTATGTTTCAATACATTTTTGTGACATTAATGAATATAGCCCTCACAGTATGTTGAACAAATGTGTGTCAAATTAATGAATAGACCAATTATATTAAGTTTCAACAAATTTATCAAATTAAGGGATAGACCCCTTATAATATGTTGAACAAATGTGTGTCAATTAATAAATAGACCAATTATAGGATGTTTCAACAAATGTGTGAGTTATTAATGAATAGACCCCTTTATAGGTTGGTTTGAAAAATGTTATATTAAAGAACAGACTCCTTATAGTATGTTTCAATAAATGTGTCTTATTATGGAAAAGGCTCCTTATAGTATGGTTCAACAAATGTGTATGTATTATTAATGAATTGATTCCTTGCAGTATGTTTCAACAAATACAGGTGTTATTAATAAACAGACTCCTCATAGTATGTTTCAACAAACGTGTGATATTAATGAATAGAGTCCTTATAGTGCATTTCAATAAATGTGTCACAATAATGAACAGACTCCTTATAGTATATTTCAACAAATGTGTGTGACATTAATGAATAGAGTCCTTATAGTACATTTCAATAAATGTGTCACATTAATGAACAGACTCCTTATAGTATGTTACAACCAATGTGTGTGATAAACATCTTTCAATGATTAAAGATAAAACATACTGTAGGTTATCTTTATAATCAGTGTGTTATAACAATCAAACTACATTGTGTGCATTAGCGGACACATTGCCACCAAATACCAAAACCTACGTTTCCAATGCTGTACAAACTCGGCAAGTGCAGTTACAAAATTGTTGTAATAACTAGATAATCAAGTCATTTCACTACTCAGTTGCAAAAAGTCAATTAGTCAGCACTTGATTATAGCAGCTGATCTAGAAGTGATTACCTGATCAGATTAAATTCTGTGAATATTAATGCATGTTACAGGTTTTTGTTACGCTCATCACAAATAGATTGTTTCCTTTTAATGCTCACTTTCACAATTTTAAGGGTGATTTATTAAATTTAGGGTGTAATTGCACAATCTTGTACCCTACTGAAAACAGTGAAAATAGGTTTCATTGTAAGTAAGCCGTGTTTTTTTCACTTTGCATTGAAATTTACACTGAAAAATTATAAATCTTTTATAAATAGTCCAAAAATAAAAATCACGTTGAAATGATAAAATAATAGTGTAAAAAAAAATTTATACCTGGGCTTCCAAAGCCACCATGTTTCTGCATGAAGTCAAAGAAAGCTGACATAATATGACATAAACATGCAATCAGAGTCCTCTCAGGAGCTGCCAACATTGCAAACGCAATGTGTCTCTCAATAAATTTAAGGCCCTTGTCTATACTGTAATCAAACAATGCCTGCAGATGGCGCTTTCCACTGTCTGGCATGTCTCGTGGCAGTTTCTGAATCCAAGTTTTGACAGCTGGTCTCCAGCCAAGGTCTACTGGATCCTGAAAAATAGATCACCAGTCTAAGCAATAACTAATGAAAGAAAATTAAATCAAAATCAAAATGTTGCTACTCTCAGCTAAAGATCGTTGATGCCCTTCTCTATTTTCATAGATTTAGCATGAAATAAAGTATACATAAATCATAAGATATTTACATGCCAATGGTACCTGGATGAACCTGGATCGGACATCAAGCACATGCCAATGTACAGAGAGATAGATACATACATTTATATAAATATACATCGAAAATACTTTCTTACACATACATGCATTCATCCATTTATAAATTCATCTATACATGCCTACTCAACTACCTACCTACTCATCTACGCATGTACACGTGGTGGACAAGTGGAAGGCATACTTTCCATACCATGATGTGTCACAATAAAACATGATTTTTTTCTACTTTATGGTCATGTCTAAAAAATCACAATTTTCACTAATCATATTTAAAAAACACACCAACCACCTCAATATATGTCCATAACGTGTAGTATCTTTGAATGGTAAACAGTTTTCATGCAAACCTATCCTTATGGCAGTTTATACAGTTAATTTTATGCTAAATACAGCTAAATATACAGCTAAATTCATATTTTAAATCCAGAATGTAAAAATGACCAAGCAGAGCTAGCAACCTTTTTCAGAGGTAAACATCTATAGTAAAGCCAAGCTGTCAAATAAAGCAATTTACATCCATTCATTATAACCAAAATAATGGTAATTACATGTTATTTTACCAATACTTAAGATACACACAGTCTGCTTTAAATAACCAGTGAGGACAACATAGGAAATACTATATTCTTTAAAAATCTAACCTTCTGCAAAGAGTGAAACAGTAGCTCAGAACCTTAAATTGGCTTACAATAGCTATGGTGATGTATTAAGCTCTTGAAGATTGATGTGGGAGAGCTCATTACACTAATATGCATCAGTAGAGTTCACAAAGTGGAACAACCCAATTAGTTTTAGGTTATACCATCAATAATTCAATGATATGCATATTCAAGAACAAAAGATATTAAACATCATTGCCTTGAATGGGAATGTTTAAGCCATCTTTACTGAGGATATCTGAGAAGTATATGAACAGCAGCAAGATTACTTTGAAGTTTGATTAATATTGTCTATATATAAAATGTCTATATATAAAACACAAGACAATTACTTTGAAGTTTGATTAATATTATCTATATATAAAACACAAGACAATTACTTTGAAGTTTGATTAATATTGTCTATATATAAAACACAAGACAATTACTTTGAAGTTTGATTAATATTATCTATATATAAAACACAAGACAATTACTTTGAAGTTTGATTAATATTGTCTATATATAAAACACAAGACAATTACTTTGAAGTTTGATTAATATTGTCTATATATAAAACACAAGACAATTACTTTGAAGTTTGATTAATATTGTCTATATATAAAACATAAGACAATTACTTTGAAGTTTGATTAATATTGTCTATATATAAAACACAAGGCAATTACTTTGAAGTTTGATTAATATTGTCTATATATAAAACATAAGACAACTACTTTGAAGTTTGATTAATATTGTCTATATATAAAACACAAGACAATTACTTTGAAGTCTGATTAATACTGTCTATATATAAAACACAAGACAATTACTTTGAAGTTTGATTAATATTGTATATATATAAAACACAAGACAATTACTTCAGGAGTCAGAACAGTATTCAAGTGTGATTCCTTTTTTAAGCGAGATGTTTGACTTTGAATAGCACACCAGCAAGGGGGAGCATTTCATTCTCTGCATATATTGCAAACACCATATCAACATTAGTCTTAACACTGACACAGCAGCATAATCTCTATGTAACATCAGGACAGGCCAGAACATATTCAACACAGTAAATGGAACATTCAGATTAGTTCACATTATTATTATATGTTATCTTAATCATGTTAAAATAACAACTATTAATCAATCCATGTTTTTTAGGATGATTTAGCCATCAAACAGACTAACTGACAAACAATAAATAAGCACACACTGAAGTTTACACATTGATAAAGAAATTGTGTTAACACCCATATGTGACAAAGGAATTTAGTATTACTGTATTGCCTGTAAGAGCCCCCATAAAGCATGAAAAAAATTATGACCCCCTCCTCCCTAATGAAATGGTCAGTCCTTAATGTAATGTACATTTTTCTTTACACTATAGTGACAAGCTTTAATTGTGGTCAAACTGCGTCAGACAGAGTTCTGACAATACTATGTTACGGCCATCAAGAACAACTCAGTTCTGACCAGAATTTGCTCAGAGAATCCAGGAGGAAGGTTTGAACAACATTATCATCCAGTCTCTTTTACTACCCCTTAATAAAATGTGATACATGAAAATATCCACCTTATAACAGAAACTGTGCTATAATGTAGGGTCTTATAGTGAGGGAATGCTGGTTAAAAGATGAATAATAGAAAACTTCAGCTATTAAAATCTATCTGCATAGTCTTACCATGTAGACCATAGCACATCTGCTTATTGTGGCAGGACTAGCCTGGGACAGATTGTCCACTTCAAAGATGAGACGCATGCCATTGGCCAGACCAATTCTCTCTCCACTAGCAAGGCATAGCACTTTAGAGTCATCAAGTACGGTATTCAAGTTTTCGACCCAAAGTGTGTCTACAGGTCCATCCAAAACAAGCCAGCGCCATTCACTCACTGAGCTGGATTCATGGGATTCCTTCTTTTCTCCAGCTTTGTCATGACTTGATATTCCACCAGGTGCCATAGTATGAGGATTTGTCTCCCCTGCCTCACTCATGTAGGTCATGCTGCTCGGCTATTGTAAGAAAATAATTTATTGGACATATGAATATATGCTGACCTTTTTTTACTTGAGAAATTACTCATTCTTGCTTTAATATCTTGAAGTAGGATCAGTCTTATTGTTGTGTTCAGTTTTTCATTTGGGTGGAATTATTTATTCCAATTAGTATTCACCGGAAATACAAAGTGCACATTGTTAACATTCTTGGACTAAGATAAAAACATTTTTGGATTGTATTATTGTAATTCATAAAAAGACTGTTAGTACACTGCAACACTACAAAGACACTGGCACATTGGCATATTCGAGACTACAGGCACAATAACACATTCAATATTGGAATTTAATTTGAATACCACTCAAATTCAGTTGGAACTTTATACATTTGGACATGTGATAAAACATAGAGGACCATTTGGGATTTATTACACAATACTGTAAGATCTTTTTAAATTTTCACTTTGTATTCGAGGGAAATAAATTATTTGTTGAATTTTACAAAACTTGTTGGCTTTCACTCTTTCTGTTAGTTTAAGACAATAGAGTCATTATACAATTATTCATTTACAAATGACCATTTCAATAGACAAATAGATAATTTTTTATTTACAAATCACACTGTTTCAATAGACAAATAATCAACTTTTAATTTACAAATCACCAGTTTCAACAGACAAATAGGCAATTATTTATTTACAAATCACTAGTTTCAATAGACAAATAGGCAATTGTAAGTTTACAAGTCACCAGTTTCAACAGACAAATAGGCAATTGTTAATTTACTAATCACCAGTTTCAACAGACAAATAGGCAATTGTTAATTTACAAATCACCAGTTTCAATAGACAAATAGGCAATTGTTTATCTACAAATGCACTGCAAGAGATCAGAAGTAGAATTAATTTGTATATGCTTAGAAATAGAGGTATTGTCAGATTGGTAAAGATACTAAGCTTAACTAGAAAACTTGACCCATTAGCTTGATACTGATGATAGTTTTGAGTGTTCTATAAATATTTAGCAAGTAAAGTTGCTGATAAGTACAGAACATAGCAGTGGTTGATAAGTGACAAATACCAAATTTAATAGCAAGTTATGCCCATTTTGAATGAAGTGTTCATATAAAACTTAAGATGACGAAAACTGGTCGTCCAACGATTTTTCAATTTGTTTTTCAACATAGTTCACTGTGTGACCATGTTTAATCCAGAATTGTATTT
This sequence comes from Sinohyriopsis cumingii, assembly GCA_028554795.2. Lineage (NCBI taxonomy): Eukaryota > Metazoa > Mollusca > Bivalvia > Unionida > Unionidae > Sinohyriopsis > Sinohyriopsis cumingii. The sequence goes on from CM068825.1 coordinate 40,802,550, forward strand.
TAATGAAGGGTGCTATAATAAAGGTGAACTGTCTATAAAAATTTACCATTTCACAAGCAACACAGATAAAATCATTCAAAAACTTTTAGGCAATAGACTGGCATACAATAAACCAACACAGTGAGAGAAGCTAAGAGACTAATACAGGCACTGAAAGTCTATTCCAGAATCATTGTTTTTCACATGCAAACTTTACATGGAAATTTAACTTCTGGCAGTGACTAATTTCTGATGATTGAGTTACTGTCATTTGACAGCATATTTTTGTCACAAAATGCATCATGACTACAAATTGCCAGATGATGTCCCTTGGGTATTTGCCACGAATTTCAACTAATCAAACATTGTATTACAGTTGTAGATGTGTCCAGATCAACAGTTCTTGACTGAAAGTGGGAAAGCTTGCTACACACACACACACAGACATAAACATACAAATAGACTAAAATATTTGAAAATGTCACTTGGTCAAGTAAGTGTAATGCTAAAGCCACTCATTCATTGCCCAGTCCTTTGCAACCACTTACAACACACAAGTTTCTAAATAATTTATTAAAAAAAACACAAATGATCGCAGTATTTAAAAATGTAGCTTTGTATAGCAATTTCACTCTAAAAACCAGCCATTTTATTAAACAAATTCTTGTATTAGTTCAACAAGACACTCAACAAGTTCACTTTTAAAGTTGCCGATTCCATCACATAATTTATGGAAACACTGCATACAAAATTCAAACTAAAGCTAACTGCCCACTCCATAACACAACGTTTGGTAAACACTGCACACAATATTCATACTAATGCTAATTGTCCACCCTATCACACAATTCTTGTAAACATTGCTCAAAAAACTTAAAAACCAAAGTTAACTTCATGCAAACAGTAACATGATTCTAGTCTCGCTTGCAAAAGTGACAGAGACATAGGTAGTTGATGCAGAACCACACTGGGATAACTACTATCTTCAACTTTTATGACAAGGTTTTTATCAGTCCCTTGTGTTTGCTTATGCAGGCGATACACTGAATTTCATGAACAGCTGTAGAACTAGGACTCACCTCATTTAAGTGGGGTAACCCTGACTCATCCTCCATGGGCTAAATTATGATGGAACAAAAACATTTTACAACAAAATTACAATAGATTTACTTGACATATCATACAGCCAGTATTTTCCGCAGATGACATTTGGTAATTTTGATCAAAAGAGAAATAAAACAGAAATTTTTATTTTGGACGCTAATGATTTAGCAGTTGTAAATCACATCATACTTCAACAATTTAAATGGTAAATTTGATGATCCTAATCTGAAATCACTGCATTGCTAACATGGCTCCACTACTACAAATTCCTGCTATGTTGTATGTTATTTACTGAAGTATCAGCACTGAGTGTGACCTGTAGTAGCTGAAGTATCAGCACTGAGTGTGACCTGTAGTAGCTGAAATATCAGTACTGAGTGTGACCTGTAGTAGCTGAAGTATCAGCACTGAGTGTGACCTGTAGTAGCTGAAATATCAGCACTGAGTGTGACCTGTAGTAGCTGAAGTATCACCATTAAAATATAACATGTAGTGGCTGAAATAAATCTGCACAAAGCATGACATGTATTAGCTGAAATATCAGCAATGAGTGTGACATGTATTAGCTGAAATATCAGCAATGAGTGTGACATGTAGTAGTTGAAATATCAGTGCTGAGTGTGACATGTAGAAGTAGTAGCTGAAATATCAGCAACTGGTGAGACATGTAGTGGCTGAAATGAGAGAATATGCTTTTTGGTACAATTGAGAAAAGAAATCAAACAAACTATCTGAAGTTTTTCTTTTATATCCAAAGTAAACTATACATAGTGTAATGACAGATGTTGATTATTTGGGAAATAATAGCTAATTAACCCATTTGGTTATAATTTAAGATTGTAAACATAGAAAACAAAATATTTACTATCAACAAGGTTATGGAAATTAGTAATAGAAAATGTTGGGATATCTGGGTATGTTTCTTCCTAAAATGTTTCTCTGCTAAAACATCTATCATAATACCCTGACTGAAATTTACATATCACCATGAGTACTAAATAATCCTTTGAGGCGATTTGTGTACATGCACATATAAATTGTTTTGTTTAGCTTTCAATTATTTACAGCAGGGGGACATAAAATACTTACTCGTGTTAAATCTGTCATGTTAGTGACTCCAGAGTTTGGTCGAGTACCATCCTCCACTTGAAAAGACGTCTGTCCGAGTTCCTTGGTAAACTTTCGAGTAGCAGTTGCAATCAGACCATCTGTCCATTCAAATGTGTTAGGATCTGTTGCCCCATACAACTCTCCCAATTTGACACACTTGGGGTTTATGGTGAACACCTCAACATGGCCTTTCTTGGCACGATTATGCTGTAAAATAATACAACATTTCATACAATATCAAACTGAAATTTTGTACCTGCCAAATCCACCATAAAACCATAGATCTGGGTTATATATAGCTTATTTTCTGAGCTGTTTAGGGACTTTTACATTAACCACTAGTCTGACTATTGTTAGAAATTATGTACTGCTACTTTTTATCGAAATTTAAGAGCATGTGAAAAAATTAGATTTCTATGGTATTTTCAAATAACAGCAATTGATAATTAAGCTATATTGAAAACAGATCTATATTCAAAAACCCTTACATTTTCTGTGTGGATCCTAAGCAAGAATGATCTTGTACAGCATCCAAATCAATGTAGGTGCAAAGTGCCTTTAGAAATAGGAGTACTTTCAATGGCAGATTATATGCCTGCTCATGTTTAATAGTCCTCTATGTAGAATACTGCCAATGGCACATTACATGTCTTTTCTATGTTTAATAGCCCTCTATGTAGAATACTGCCAATGGCACATTACATGTCTTTTCTATGTTTAATAGCCCTCTATGTAGAATACTGCTAATGGCACATTACATGTCTTTTCTATGTTTAATAGCCCTCTATGTAGAATACTGCCAAGGGCACATTACATGTCTTTTCTGTGTTTAATAGCCCTCTATGTAGAATACTGCCAATGGCACATTACATGTCTTTTCTATGTTTAATAGCCCTCTATGTAGAATACTGCCAATGGCACATTACATGTCTTTTCTATGTTTAATAGCCCTCTATGTAGAATACTGCCAATGGCACATTACATGTCTTTTCTATGTTTAATAGTACTCTGTGTGGAGTACTATCAATGGCACATTATATGCCTGCTCATGTTTAATAGTCCTCTATGTAAGAGTACTGTCAACTACACATTACATGCCTGCTCATGTCTAATAGTCCTCTGCGTAGAGTACTGTCAATGGCACATTATATGTAGAACATCATCCCACAGGGCTACATTGTTTAAGAAAAGAAATAATTGCATTCTACTTTAAATTGTATGTATTTTAATTAGGCTTGTTATTCTGCCTTATGTACATTTAAGTTTGAAATACCACTTAAAGGGGGATGAGCAGCACACTGTCTCTTTCTGTCTGTGCAGCATATACATTGGCTTCAATGTAGCCCTGTAGCCATTAACACTTTTCCAACTCCAATAATCTGGGTTACTTCATAACTTTAAAAGTTACTGTCATCATCACTACCATCAGTCTGTATTGGCTGAATAAAATTGTGATCTGATGATGCACCACACTTGGAATAAGCCATTTGGGGTTTTCTATGAAGCCCATGCTTAAACACACATTTCTGTAAAGCTTCCTTGATGCAAGGTTCAAACTATGATATAATGCTTGTTCCAGGGCACAATGTGCCAATCAAATTTAACTGAACAACCATTCATGTCCAGCTGAAGAACCCAGATGTGCAAACAGTAAACAGTTGCCTACCTGAAAAACAGATGTTGCAACAAGCACTATAAGGGTGACTGGTCAAACAAAAATAGTATACTGCACCAAGTACATTATCATGTGTACAACTTTCAACTAATTTACTAGAGTTCTTGTGCAAAACTGCTCTCCAAGTGTGCTAACTCATACAAAATTTTGTATGATTTGCTCAACTGCACACTCTGGGAGCATCTATGAAAGTCTACAACTATGCCATAGTTCCCGTCTCTTACTAAGTCTAACACTAGGCCAAAGAGCCACTTTCATGATAAGTCTACTGCCAGGCAACAATGCCTCTTTCTTGACAAATCAACCACTAGGTCATGGTACCTCTCTACTGCTAGGCCACTGTGCCACAATCTTGACATGTCTTTCACTAGTTAATGGTGCTTCCCTCTTGACAAGAATATAGTTAGGTCATGGTGCATTTCTTTTGACAAGCCTACCATTATAACATGCTGCCACTTTCTTGACAATCCTTCCACCCTACCACAAGGCCATTGTGCCTCTCTCTTAACAAGCCCAGCACTAGGACATGGTATTTCTATCTTGACAAGCCTATTGTTAGGCCATATTGCCTCTGTTTTTATTAAACCTACTGTTAGATCATGGTTCCTCTCTCTTTATGTCTAACATTAAACCGTAGTTACTCTTTCTCTCTTGATAACCATCACAAGACCATGATACCTCTGTTGACAAGCCTACAACTAGGCCATGATGCTTCTCTCTTGACAAATCTACCACTGGGCTATTATGACTTTTTTTTGACATGTCTATCACCAGGCCACAGTGCCTCTCTTGAATAAGTGAACGATTTTGCCTTGATACTGTTCTCAGTAAGTCTTGCACTAGACCATGGTACCTTTTTCCTGGCAATAAAACCACTGAGCCATGGTGCATCTCTCTTGACAAGCCTACCACCAGGACATGGTGCTTCTCTCTTGACAAGTCTACAGCTAGACAATGGTACCTAACTCTTAAAGAATCTACCACAGGCCATGGTGCCTCTCTACTGACAAGTCTACAGCTAGACAATGGTACCTAACTCTTAAAGAATCTACCACAGGCCATGGTGCCTCTCTACTGACAAGTCCACTGCATGGCCACAATGCCTCTCCCTTGACAAGCCTACCAAAAGACAACACACCCTCTCACCTCACAACTTACCACATACTGATGATGTTTCTTTCCTCCCTCTTCTGCTGTATGATCCTGTGGTTGGATTGTAGGCATCAGAACCAGGGCCTTCTGTAGGATATTTCTGACAGTTGACTTGCCTCCACCTGTGGGCCCCACCAGCATGACACCATGTCGCACCAGGATCTGCTTGTAAAATTGCTTCACTTTCTCTATCTGGTTTGGCCATATCTGTAGATTTTGATCCCGAACTGCCATGTTGACAGCTCTCTACAAGAAAAGCAAGAATAACTTTAACTCAAAACTTTGAGTACAATTCAAGTGACAATTAATTTTTAAATACAGCAAAATTCCTTATAAATTTCATGTCCAGAGAGGAATCTTACATAATCCACTTATGAAAATCTTACAGTGAAAACTGTATGATGTAGACACAAAAGAGAACAAATAATGGAAAACAGTTAAGAACACACAGGTGTTAGTTCAGACAGTTTCCACTGCATAACTGTTTTGTCCTATGTGAACAGAAGACATTCTTTTTTATCTTTAACTAACAGTGAAACTTTCCTCTGCAGACACCTCTGTATTGAGGTCACTTGCTCTTTACCCCCTTTTCTTAAGTCTGGCCTATAAATGTTATCTATTCAAGGTATTTCAATATTTGTATATCTTGATTAAAAGTTTATTATACATTGTCAAGGGCAAAGAGGAATGTAATGCATGTTTACATACAGGTATCAGTGAAAACAAAACTTCCAGGTGATTCATCCACATAAAGAACACCTGTCAAAATGTAAAAAAAACAAAATATACTGCCTTCTATAACTAGGTTTCACTGATCAATAAGAGTTTCTATCACTGAAACTCATGGGAAGAACATGGACTTGGCTCATTGGGAAAACATGGACTTGGTCAAGTCATTGTAAAATCATTGAAAAAACATGGACTCTGCCAAGTCAAGGGAAAAATATGGACTCACTCAGCTCATTGGGAAAACATGGACTTGGTCAAGTCATTGTAAAAACATGGAAAAAACATGGACTCTGCCAAGTTAAAGGAAAAACATGGACTCTGTCAAGTCATGGAAAAAAACATGGACTTTGTCAAGTACTTGTTCACCTGAGTGAAACTAATGATATGAATATTGAGACATTACATTTATTTAGATTAAATAAATCTGGTAATTTTGACATTCAAGTGAATGGTTCCCAGTACATTATTTGATATGAAATAAATCTGTCAATTTTTGCAAATTAGTCAGATTAAATGACCATCTGAAATCACAGCTAATAGACAAAAACCAAAACAAAATCTAGTATAGTAAGGATATCTAGTCATAAATCTTTCTGCAAATTCTGTCCATTACACTACATGCAATGTTACCTCTAGCACACCATGAGAGACATCTGGGGGTGAGATTCCTGGGAAAAGGTCTGCCAAAATGCTCTCAAACAGAGGCACATCCTCAGCCAGGAATTTGGGCATGTTGGCATCTCTCAGGGAATGGATCAGGATGTGTGCCTCATCTTTTTCTGTCAGCTCCGCAATGCTGCCATCAGTCCTGATAAAATGTTATAAATCAAACTGAAAATTTTAAGCAGCATTTGCATAAAGGACTTGACGTGAAAACTATTCTGCTTAATAATCTCAACATGGTCTGATGGCATATATAATACTACCCTGGTCCGATGGCATGTATAATACTACCCTGGTTTGATGGCATATATAATACTACCCTGGTCTGATGGCATATATAATACTACCCTGGTCTGATGGCATATATAATACTACCCTGGTCCAATGGCATATATAATACTACCCTGGTCCGATGGCATATATAATACTACCCTGGTCTGATGGCATATATAATACTACCCTGGAATGACTATCAGCATAATGATCTAGATTGACTGATGGCATATATAATACTATCCTGGAATGACTATAAGCATAATGATCTAGATTGTCTGATGGCATATATAATACTACCCTGGAATGATTTAATGATCTAGAGAGACTATTGGCATTATGATCTGGCTTGACTACTGGTGCTGTGACCTAATTGAACCATTAACCTAGTAAACTGTACTGACTATCTGAATAATAATAGAGAGTGACTTTGGCATTATGATCTGATCTGAATGAACCACTGGCATAATGAACTCTACTGACAACTGGAATAATGATACAGAATGACTACTGGCATGCATTATAATCTTGCTTGAATACTGGTGCAATAATCCTAAAGAACCATAGGTATAATGAACTGTACTATTAGCTTAATGATCAAGAGTGCCTACTGGTATAGTGATCTGGTTTGACCACTGATGTAATGATTTAGATGAACAATTTGGCATAATGAAATGTACTGACTATTAGCATAATTATCTAGAGTGTCTATTGTCATTATGATCTGGCTTGACTACTGATGTAATGATTTAGATGAACAATGAACTGCATCAACTAGTGACATAATGATCTGAATCAACAACTAGTACAGTAGAAATAGTCTTGAAAGACCACCCCTTCTGCCAAAAAGTCATGGTCTCTCAAAACAGGTGGTCTCATTACAGGTCTTAACACTATAACCTAAATAGATCTGTACGCTGCAAATCTGGTCTCCCGAGACAGGTGGCCTCTCATAGTACCATTTTTCACAACTAATTCCTGCTTACCAAATGACATTTATACCTTATTTAATATTTGACACTTGTGCACCATTATAAATATTTGTCTATCTAGCACAATCCCATTAAAATGGGGTACAATGACAAGAAGGACAAGAAAATACATTTCTATACTTAATTTCAAATCAAATGACACATCTGTCAGGAAACAGTAATTCTGTTAACTACTATTAGATGAGACATATTTCAAGCATTGCAGTTTGAGAAAAATGGGTTTTGACTAAAACAAGGATCAGATGAAATTAAACTGTGATAGAAAAATGATATCTTCTGGACCTTTATTTTCAGACATTCAGTTTCAGTACCATCTGGACTTTCCTTCTCATATCCAATTTCAATACCATCTGGACCCTTATTTTCACACATTCAGTTTCAGTACCATCTGGACTTTCCTTCTCATATTCAATTTCAATTGCAGCTGGACCCTTATTTTCACACATTCAGTTTCAGTACCATCTGGACTTTCCTTCTCATATCCAATTTCAATTGCAGCTGGACCCTTATTTTCACACATTCAGTTTCAGTACCATCTGGACTTTCCTTCTCATATCCAATTTCAATTGCAGCTGGACTCTTTTATTCATACATTCAATTTCAATACCATCTGGACCTTTATTTTCACACATTCAGTTTCAGTACCATCTGGACTCTCATTATCACAATGTTGTTTCAATACAATCAAGACCATATTATCACAACATACAGTTTCAATGCCATCTGGACCCTTATTCTTGAAAAAATTTCAGTTTTAATGCCATCTGGACCTTTATTTTTGCAACAAAAATCAGTTTTAATGCCATCTGGACCCTTATTCTTGCAAATAATTCAGTTTTAATGCCATCTAGACCTCTATTCTTGCAAAAATTCAGTTTTAATGCCATCTGGACCCTTATTCTTGCAAAAGTTCACTTTCAACACCATCTGAACCCTTATTGTAAAATTACTTTTTGTCCATAAAACTCAAAATGCCAAACTTCAATTTAGAACTTGAAATAAAAAAGATTTTAAAAAAAGCAGATAATGCCATATATGTCAAGATTCAAGCCTCATTTGAAATTTTAAAAAGATCAAGTTTTGCAATTTGAGCAGGAATTCAATATTTTGCTCAGACAGTTTAGTGACTATAGTGCCTAGTGTTCCTATGAAGTTGTAGCATTTTCTTTCTCATCTAACCTTTGTTGAGCTGCCTGTCGGCCATGTCCAGCCATGACAAGAACGGATTTAATGGCTCTCATGCCGAAGTCATAGTGATCTTGCTGGGACAGCTGCCTGCTGGCCAGTTGATACAGGTTTACAATTTTTCCTGACAGTGACTTCGCAGCCCTGAATCCCTCAGAGAATAGCATGATCTCAGCAATGAGGGCATAATCTGGCACCATCATTGCCACCTGGCGGAAGAGATACTTCAAGTTATCTGGCAGCTCCACTCGTCCGGCATAACTGTAGGTATAATTAGAATAAATTTTTTAATTATAGATGTTAAGATCCATGTAACACTTCCAAAAATACAATAATTAACATTAACCTGCTTTTAAGGTCACCTCTATACCAGTGCAATCACCAATGTGTGTGTGTGTGTGTGTGTGTGCCTGCTTCTACCAACCATACTCATGACCATTTTGACATAAGGCCTGCTTCTAAGAAACTTATTGATGACCATTTTAGACATAAGGCCTGCTTCTACCAACCATACTGATGACCATTTTAGACATAAGGCCTGCTTCTAACAAACTTATTGATGACCATTTTAGACATAAGGCCTGCTTCTAACAAACTTATTGATGACCATTTTAGACATGAGGCCTGCTTCAACCAAACTTACTGATGACCATTTCTGACATAAAGGCCTGCTTCTACCAGCGGTAATGATGACTATTTCAGGCATTAGGCCTGCTTCTACCAAGCTTACTGGTGACCATTTTAAACATAAAAGGCCTGCTTCTACCAGCCTTATTGACCATTTTAGACATAAAGGCCTGCTTCTACCAGCCTTATTGACCATTTTAGACATAAAGGCCTGCTTCTACCAGCCTTATTGACCATTTTAGATATAAAGGCCTGCTTCTACCAGCTTTATTGACCATTTTGGACATAAAGGCCTGCTTCTACCAGCCTTATTGACCAATCTGGACATAAAAGCCTGCTTTTACCAGTTTTATAGTTTACTATTTTAGACAAGTCTGACTGTACTAATTAGTTCCTGAAACATATTTCCTGCCTGCCACCTCATGATCATTAAGTTTTTTGTTCCAGCAAATTATGCATATTTTAGATTGTCTAAAGAAGTGAAAATGAATATTAATAACTTGTGTAACTTTTTTCATTAACATCCTCTGGCTTCATAAGTGCAACATATGCCAAGTATAGGAAGCAACAACTCCGTATTCTCAATATTAATCATGCAACAGGAATAGGTCAGATCCACTGTGTCAGCTTTATAAATCATTTATTACATTAATGTGTTATGTTATAAGGATATCACAACTTTTCTACTACATATAACACACATATAGCACACATTTCTGTTGTAACACATTTCTATATGTACCATATTTCTACATATAACACATATTTCTATATGTAACACATATAAAACCTCTTGACATCACTTGTAATGTCATGATACAAAATGAAGCCAAGGCAAATTGACTGAGGCATTCCGAACATATTTCAAAAGTCATTTTACTGTACTGTTCTGCAGTTTTATCATATAAAATCAGTATTTTGCATCATGCAATAAACAGAATATTACATTTATGCCTATTCTGAATGTAATTTATCAAAGAAATTGAATAATTTTGAATCTATTGCTCATTAGGACCAGCAAAAAATATTAATTAATTGCATTTTTTATGAAGTTCATTTCAAATGAGTACTAATATAAAATCCTTTATTTTTTAATACCATTATTTTGTACAATCGATTGCATAAATGCATATAGGTAAAAAAAATACTTTTAAATCAAATATTGACCATTTCATTGAGATGACAGACATGTATTTAGAACATCAATTTCATTGGTTGGTAATTTTAGAAGCAGAATCATACATCCAATTTTAATACAGTATAATTAGAAGCTTCATGTAAAAGAAAAAACAACCTCAGTGAAACTCAGTTGATCATCAGTAATTCCTGTTTACTTTATAGACTTGCGTTAGGGGAGCTATTATATCTCATTGGCTTTGTATTAGACTCTTAATCCAAGGGTTGATGGTTTGATACCAGCCCAGGCCAGTCCATGCTGACTGCCTTGGTGTGGCCTTGGGAAAGGCATATAGCCTCACTTACTCAGCAAGATACAGTCAATAAAGTGTTAGAAGTGACATGAAACCAACAGAAACAAAATTGTTGAATTACGTTGGGTTCATGGTGATGAAGTATCCACATGTCATGTTCAGTTTGATATCCCTTCCCTCAAATATAAATCTGAGGGTGTTGGAATCCTTGGCAGTCTTGATGGTATGAATTTGCTGTGCCACTACTGACAGAACCTCCACATCAATTCGGTTGAATTCATCAAAGCAGCACCAGCTCCCTGACTGGGCCAATCCAGAGAAAAACTTCCCAAGAGTCTTGTAATCCAGCCCCTCTGAGCAGTTGAACACCACACATTGTTTGCCCATTGCCTAAAGAATAAAATACAAACAACTGAAAATAATACTAAAAGTTAATGAGAATTCCATCACTTCATTGAACACTAAATATTACAATCTAGGAAATTCAGGAAAAATTTTGATATTAGTGCCCAAAATGTCAGTTTTACCTACCTTTGCCAAGTCTTTAACTGTCTCAGTTTTTCCTGTACCAGCAGGCCCTGCAGGAGAGCCTCCCAGATGCAGATGTAAAGCCCCTGTAAGGGTCAGGTAACACCTGTCTGTGAGCGGTGTGATAACAAGTCGAGAGGAGCAACCAAGGTACTCATAGCCATACTGAAATGAGGCATTGCTCTGTAGCACCTGACAGTTGTTAGTGTATTCATCCCATTCATATCGCAACTGCCTGAAAGTGAAGAAATTTTATATTATTAAAAATATGGTTTGTGATACGCTTCTCTAAACATCCAGATTTGGGACAAAAACATTTGGATTTGTTATAGAAGTGCAGGCTGTCAAGTTAATTTATATGTCACTAAAAAAAGGAATATAGAAATTGTTTCTGTTATGAAAATATAGGTAAAATATATAATTTTCTTTCAAAATATAAGAAAACATCTGATCTTTTCAAAATATATAAAGCAATTAAAGTTAATATTAGATCATTTTTAAAGACTTATCACTAATCATGAACATTCTTTACTAAATACAAACAGCATTTTGCAAAGACTTCATTGCAAAAAAGTCACAAACAAAAATTTTATTTTTGTGTGTACTAGTAGAATATATGGCCCTTGTAGCCATCCCATATCCTTTTTTCTTGTTCATTATGCACTAAATTTAATGTCAGTACATATCAAATCAGTGACAAGACTTGTAAAATACAGTAAACAATTTATAACATGATGCCTGGCATGTAGTTTTGAATCATACACAAGAAAATTTACTCTTAAAATCTAGAGTATGAATATTTCAAAAATAACTGAGTAATTTTATAAAAAATATATTTTACTCTGCAGGTATTTACAAACCAACTTGCCTGACTCACAGGATACCTGTCTGTGGGCATGTACAAAATATTGATTGAGAAAGAGAGACAGACAGACAGACAAAGAAAATGAGAAAGAGATTGTGAGGGAGAAAATGGTCATGTTCTATTCATAATGTATGTTCTGCAAGTTTTATACCCCATGATCCTGCCAAATTACATATACACCTTTATTTAGTGATTATATGCACCAAATTCTTCTTTTAATTAACTGGACTCCGTTTTATTCTCCATCTGTTGTGTGTTATTTCCATCTTGCAATTAATGTCAAGGTCAGTCTCACATTTTCTCATGCAGACATAAAAATATGAATATTTTTCATTTAAAGTTTTGACAAAATAAGAAATAAATATTTATATTGTAACTTGTCTGCTACATTTTAAATGTAATATCTGTATGTATCCAAGATTCACCGACTTTCAGGTTCTCAACAAGCCTCTAGCATTTTGTGATGTTGCTGACTCTAAAACAATGGAGATAGCTTTAAAGCATGTCAAAGATTTTAAGGAGAGTAGGTGTTAATCATTAATAGTATAACTTGTCAGATTTCTTTGACAGGTGTGTTTGGAAATAAAAGGCACTTGTATCTAACAACTAACCAACAGGTTGATTTCATTCAAAGCATGATTCGCATTCGAAAATACAGAAGTGTTAATGATATATTGTTTACTTGATAATTACAGAAAACTGATGCAAATGTACCACTTGGCAAACAGTTAAATGGATACCAATGTACCACTTGGCAAACAGTTAAATGGATACTGGATACCAATGTACCACTTGGCAAACAGTTCAATGGATACTAATGTACCACTTGGCAAACAGTTAAATGGATACCAATGTACTGCTTGGCAAAATGTTAAATGGATACAAGTGTACTGCTTGGCAAACAGTTAAATGGATACCAATGTACTGCTTGGCAAAATGTTAAATGGATACAAGTGTACTGCTTGGCAAACAGTTAAATGGATACAAATGTACTGCTTGGCAAACTGTTCAATGGATACAATGTACTGCTTGGCAAACAGTTCAATGGATACAAATGTACTGCTTGGCAAACAGTTAAATGGATACCAATGTATTGCTTGGCAAACAGTCAAATGGATACTGGATACCAATGTACCACTTGGCAAACAGTTCAATGGATACCAATGTACCACTTAGCAAACAGTTAAATGGATACCAATGTACTGCTTGGCAAAATGTTAAATGGATACAAGTGTACTGCTTGGCAAACAGTTAAATGGATACAAATGTACTGCTTGGCAAACTGTTCAATGGATACAATGTACTGCTTGGCAAACAGTTCAATGGATACAAATGTACTGCTTGACAAATAGTTAAATGGATACCAATGTACTGCTTGGCAAACAGTTCAATGGATACCAATGTACTGCTTGGCAAACAGTTCAATGGATACAAATGTACTGAAAGCAGTAAACAGTTAAATGAATACAAATGTATTGCTTGGTAAATAGTTCAATGGATACAAATGTACTGCTTGACAAATACTTAAATGGATAATAATGTACTGCTTGGCAAAACGTTAAATGGATACAAGTATACTGCTTGGCAAACAGTTAAATGGATACAAATGTACTGCTTGGCAAACTGTTCAATGGATACAATGTACTGCTTGACAAACAGTTCAATGGATACAAATGTACTGCTTGACAAATAGTTAAATGGATACCAATGTACTGCTTGGCAAACAGTTAAATGGATACCAATGTACTGCTTGGCAAACAGTTAAATGGATACAAATGTACTGAAAGCAGTAAACAGTTAAATGGATACAAATGTATTGCTTGGTAAACAGTTAGATGGATACAAATGTTACACTTGGCAAACATTTAAATGGATACAAATCTACTGCTTGGCAAACATTTGAATGTATACAAATGTACTGCTTAGCAAACAGTTATAAATGAATACAAATGTACTGCCTGGTAAACAGTTAAATGGATACAAATGTACTACTTGGCAAAATGTTAAATGGATACAACTGTACCACTTGGCAAACAGTTACATGGTTACAAATGTACTGCTTGGCAAACAGCTAAATGGATACAAATGTACTGCTTGGCAAACAGTTAAATGGATACAAATGTACCACTTGGCAAATAGTTACATGGTTACAAATGTACTGCTTGGTAAACAGCTAAATGGATACAAATGTACTGCTTGGCAAACAGTTAAATGGATATAAATGTACCACTTGGCAAACAGTTACATGGTTACAAATGTACTGCTTGGTAAACAGCTAAATGGATACAAATGTACCACTTGGCAAACAGTTAAATGGATACAAATGTACTGCTTGGCAAACAGCTAAATGGATACAAATGTACCACTTGGCAAACAGTTACATGGTTACAAATGTACTGCTTGGTAAACAGCTAAATGGATACAAATGTACCACTTGGCAAACAATTAAATGGACACAAATAAGTGTTCTCAATCTCAAAATTTGACTTCTAAAATATTTTGATGAGTGTTGCTATTTCAAGGTGACTAGATGATAATTGTTAAGTAAAAAATAAGTGTTTACAAATCCCTTCAGTTACGAGCATAAATAAATGATTACAAACAGTCTGGCTTTCATTGTTGCTGATGTAGCCGATGAGATCAGCCTGCTATCTTATCTAAGCAATAAAAACAAGACAATTGCTGTCTAGCTCTAATGTATGGTTTAATCTACTAATTTTATACAAGCTTGCACAAGACAACTGACCAGAAAATTAAACTGTTATTGAGCTTCTAACTATATCTGTATTCCAATCCTTTCATATCTACATATCTATCTACATGAATTATTTACATATATATTTTTGATAACTGTATTTGTCAGCACAAGATTTTAAGATGACAACAAAGATAAAAGAAACAAAAGTTAAAATAAATATCACACAATTTCCCTAAATATATCCCATATTTTATCTGTTGTTTTTTTTACACATGAGACAACATGTTTTAGGGCAAGCTCAAATTTCCCAAGGGCAAGTTCAGTTTTTCATTCAGCTTGCCCTGGACAAGTTGACTTTTATAATAATTGTAAATCTCTGCTCTGGCATGGAGGAAAAGACTTTTGAATTAGGAATACATATAATTTAAAGCAAATTATTATCTTATGGGAAAAGTACAACCTGTCTTATATTTTTCTATCACAGATTCACTTTGACATTTGTTTGCATTCTTGGGATTCAGACACCCTAAACTTGCAAGGGGTTTGTTTGCAAGAATAATCTACAGTAGATGGTGGTTGTAGAAAAGAAAGCCCTAATAAACTGAAGCCCTTTCTCTGCTGTTGTGGTTTTGCATTTTACTTAAACAGAAATTTCATTTATCAAGTATGTTAGGTTCAGTACACAGTACATGATCAGAAACGTTATTTATCAAGTATGTTTGGTTGAGTATGCAGTACATAATTAAAAATGTTATTTATCAAGTATGTTAGGTTGAGTATGTAGTACATGATTAGAAATTTTATTTATCAAGTATGTTAGGTTGAGTATGTAATACATGATTAGAAATGTTATTTATCAAGTATGTCAGGTTGAGTATGCAGTGCATGATCAGAAATTTTATTTATCAAGTATGTTTGGTTGAGTATGTAGTACATGATTATAAATTTTATTTATCAAGTATGTTCGGCTGAGTATGCAGTACATGATCAGAAAAATGAAGCAAACAATTTTATAAATATTCAAATATAATGTGCAAAGACCTTGATGTCTGTGATTCTTGATAATAAATGATGAATAAGGGGAAAAAAATTCAAATCCATTACCATAGCATAAAAAATGAACACTACCAGTGGTATACAAGTATATATAAGTAATGAAATGTATGGAGATAACAAATATGCATGCTTGAATTATGTAGTAGAAATGGGGAATGTTGGTGGTGGTTGTCAAAAACATAAATCATGAAAATTTCAGCTTCAATATTTTCACATTCTGTTTCTTTTTTGTCCTTGGCACAAGCTGCCCAAACTTCTAACAAGGGAAACAACTGTGTAGCATAACATCTTTGTCTAGTAAGGTGAAAGGAATACAAGATGAGTTTCAGTGAATAATATCAAGAGAGATATAACAACTAAAAACAGAGATTTGTAAGGATAAAATCAAAATAAATTGATCACTGAACATTTGCCATCTTGAAAATTGAAAAATATAGGATTTTAGAGGAATGTTGTTTTTTAAAGGGATAAAATGGAACCCTCAAATTCATAGGAATTTTGAGAACCCTGACAGCCTGGAGGTTGTCAGCATCCAGAGGTTTGATAAGTACTTGAATGACCTGCTTATAACCAAAATATGACCAGTCTGAGAAGGAAGGGTGTACACAGGTGTTGAAAAATCTCTAAAAATCCACTTCTTCTGCCAGGCAATTACTAAAAATATTGACATGCTCTTCCTCAACAAACTCTAAACATAGTTTACAATATTAAAAATGTGAATTTTGTGTTAAAGTTTATTCTCTGAAATTTATTATGTGACCCTTGAATACCAGTTGTAAATAATTATAAATTGAGACCAGTCCACTTTCTCTGTCTCTCATATGTGTTAATTAGTACAGAAGATTGAAATTCAAGCGCTCGTATGAGCACAATCAAAACAAAAGGAAAATAAACTTAAGTTAGAAAGTACAGACCTTCAATGAATGAAGTTGACAATATTCTCGGCAACACCCTTTTCATTAAAGAGAGGCACTGCTCAGACCTGATTCAACACTCAAACAATTGGGCCAGTGATTGGAAAATTCACCTTACCACAGGAAATTTTCACTCACCATTTCACGTTGAGCTAGTGAATTTTCAACCTCTAGTAGGGTAGTTTAAGTGTTTACAGAGAGGAAATGTGATTGTTTCGTTGCAATGTAGACAAAGAAATAGAAGAATCCACATAAACTGTAGCTCGTTTTACACAGGGAATTTAACTTAATTAATGGGTGGCAGGGACGCCTTATGATCAGAAAGATAGAATTAAATTCTCTGAACTCAAATAAAGAATCAAAACAATAATTGATCTAAATTTATCACTTATGCAACCATGAAAAAAAATCAGCCTCAGTTACAAAACGAAGCTAAAAAAAGATATATATAAGTGCGAAAACAGGGATGAAGTAGGAGAATGAGGCTCAATTTTAATGTTACTTACTTAGTCCACTCAAAATCATCAACCTTCACTACTTTTTCTTTGATCATACCATCAACAATGTCCCTGTTATGGACGTTGATGGTTAGCAGAGCCTCAATACTCATTCTTTGATATTCCAGCAAGTTTGGAACAGATACAAGTCCTGCCAATTTGTACAGGGAGTCCTTCATGCCCTCTCCAACCCTGATTAAGGATTTGGTAGGATCTGCTTGTTCAAAGCATTTCACAACATTTTTGTTGAACATTATTTGAACCTACAAGAAATTCAGAAAATAAGGTTAAGATTTCAATAAAATGTTGTATGATGTACCTATAAACTTTACTTCAATCCATTTGCCTAGTTCTCCTGAGTGTATTTTTACTAGTGAGAATTCAACTTAGATTATCATAAGATCTAGCCATACTCACATCAAGCCTGAATGGCAAAAAAAATGTTCTTTGGTTTCTAGGTAACAGTGAAGCCTTTAGCAACAAGCACTCTCACCTGGACATGATTTCATTCCAATGTATTATCTCAGTGTTTACTTCTTTGATATTGAAATCAAAGTGAAACCGACATGATCCATTGGTCCAATGCTATTTCTCCTAGGCATCTCTCATGTTTTAAATGATAAACCTTGGCTTCTAATGATATATATATATATATATATATATATATATATATATATATATATATATATATATATATATATATATATATATATATATATATATATATACATATACATATATACTAGTGATAATTATAACAATGCACTGAAATGAAATAAGGTAAATTTGTCTTCTTTTCTATTATAATGTTTTACTTTCATTCCCAGCATTATGCAAATGCCCCTCCCCCAATTTACACACTAAGGGCCATTCGTCTGACATTTCTTTTTTTGTGTGGAGTGTTTAATGCAATTTTGACTGCATGAATAAATCCACAAAATATCTTATATTGACAAAATGAGCTGCTTCTTTTTAATTAATTCATTGTCATTATTATTATTATTATTACTATTATTATTATTATTATTATTATTATTATTATTATTATATTATTATAAAGAAAAATCAAGTTAATTCAAATCACATACCACAGTAAGGACAACTTGGCCTGGATGTTTCAGTACCCAGTCTGCATGTTCTAGTCCCTGCCAGTCTGCAAGACCTAACTTCAGATGTCTATGGAGAGAAGAATTGAAGAGAATAGGAAACTAACAAGCTGCAATATCACAATATTAGCACATAAATCACTGACCTTTGTAATATTTCTAGACTTGCATATCGTTTCTAAAATAGGACAAACTTAGATGTCCATTTGACTGAGCATGTTCTAACAAACATTCCTACCAAGTCTGATTGAAATTGACTCTGCTGTTTGAGACAGGTTGAGAAATAGGTTTCCCACATGGCTGCTATGTAAGTTACATCACTGCTAGGAGAGACACCCAAGACAAAAGTTTGGCAGAACAAGTTTCATTACAAATCAACTTGTCTGACTCACAGGAAAAGCTCAGATTCAACTCATCTGCTCTAGAGAAGTTGAAAATAAATTTTCAACTAGTTGGTAAGGGAGTCACCTAGACCTAATTTGGGCAAAGAATGTCCAATGAAAGATTCCTATCAAGTTTAATAAAAATTGGTTCTATTGTTCTGAAGAAGTTGAAATGTTGTCTAATTGGTTACAAGGGAAGCCACATCAATGCAAATTGAGAGAATCTGCATATAAATTTGCTAAAGCATGTCCTAAGATACATTCTTACCATGTTTGATTGAAATTGGTTCAGCCATTCTTTAGAAATCAAAATAGGTTCTCCACCATGTTGCAAGGGAAGCCATCCTGGACAAAATTTTGGCTGAACATTTCCAAATGAACATTGTTACCAAGTTTAATCTAAATGGCTCCCTCATTAAAGAGAATAATTCCAAAATATTTTCCATTTGATTCCTAAGGAAGCAACACCATCATTAAGGAAGGTGCCTCAGATGAAAGCTTGAAAGAAGATGTCTTAAGAAAAATTTATCAAGATTGATCAAACTTAATTCAGCCATTCTGAAGAAGCAGCTGCTATAGGTTCAGCATTTTGGTTCCTATGGATACCATGGTACAGCAAGCTAAGCTTTTCTAAACAGAATTTTACTAGTATTACTAGTGTTTCAATTGAGTTGCTGGTGGAAAAATTAAACATATCATCATCAAAATCATACAAATAAAATGTGTAAATAATACTTCAAATGCAGTAACATTATGTTTTAAAAAATCAAATGTAATGACAAACTGAAAATTTGGGTGAAACCTTACTTTTTGACAGTCTCAAACATGCCAGACTCCACACCAGTTAACCATTCTTCAACAGCTGCCTTTGCTCGAACATTCCTACAATAAAAATTGGTTGATATATTTATATTCTTTGTAATATGACTTGAAAAATCAACTAGAAATGTGTTCCAGGAACACAAATGTATATCCACAGTTACCTAAATTCAAAACCTAACTTTACCCATGGATAGAAGGATGGGAGGATGGATTGATGGATGGCAGACAAGGCAACTCTATATACTCATTCCAGATCTGCGGAATTGAAGGAACATATTTGCTGAATATCTGGTAATTTATTAACTATATTAACTACATAACAGATTTCTATGTTCAAAACTAACCTTCACTGTTAATTTATTCACTACTGAAAAGATTCTATAATTTTGATTTTGTGTCTGGATTTTAGACATTTTGGCCTGAGATCTAAGGCAGTCCAGTCTGAACTGCACACAGACAGGTCAACCTTTGCAGAAAGTAGGATAAGTCAGAGATTTGGAATAAAAAATGGCAAAGACATGAAAATGATGGGTCCAATAAGCAAATAAACCCTCCAACCTTTACCCTTCTGCACATGCACAAGCAAAATAGCCAAAGGAAAAATGATGTTATAACACAACTAGGCATCTGGCTGAATGAAAATCTCTTGGAAGCAGATGTATTTGGATGCATTCAAAAGCAGCCCCCAAAATGCGTTTCCATTTCCCATTTCAGGCAAAGATGACAAAAATCTCCAGCGGTTAATGAGTTAATGAGAAACAACAAGAAGGAAAATAAAGCATTAAGCTGAAAACCCGATGTCAGAAACTCACCAATGTATCTTGACTGATATAAACTCCCTAATTTTGACAGAATACATTTGCTACCCATGTCTACTTTCTTATGACCATATATGGATTGTAATAGTTTTGTTTTAAAAAAAAAGAACTTCACTCTGGAAAACTCTAATATTATCCAAGAAAATATGTTCATTTTGATATGCCTCCTCTTTGAGAGCCACTTCTGAAAAAAAGGGGTGGTTAACTGTTGGAAGGCACATTTTGATATGCCTCCTCTTTGAGAGCCACTTCTGAAAAAAAGGGGTGGTTGACTGTTGGAAGGCACATTTTGATATGCCTCCTCTTTGAGAGCCACTTCTGAAAAAAAGGGGTGGTTGACTGTTGGAAGGCACATTTTGATATGCCTCCTCTTTGAGAGCCACTTCTGAAAAAAGGGGGTGGTTGACTGTTGGAAGGCACATTTATTCAGGTTTAGTTTCTTGGTTTTCACTGCATTTTAATGAATTATTGATTATATAATGCTGAGGAAATGGAAGCACATTTATTAAATTTATGTGAATGGTTTGCCATCTAATTGCATTTTTCTTCACATGTATTTAGAAGAAAGTGTATTCTAATTAAAGTTTGATGAATGATTTGCATACTGAAAAAAGTACCTTTCAACTATTCACTTAATTTGTGGAATAGCCTTCAAGAGTGTATTTTACCCTCAGTTTATTTTTTGATGCATTAAAGATAAGAAAGTCATCTAAGCTAAACTATTTGATATAGCAATTTAATGTCCAGGTGTTAACAGCAAACTTATGGCAGGAAGGACATTGCTGACTATCAATAGTTTAGTAAAATCTAAACCTGGTAAAAAGCAATTTTGTTTTTATCACATTAGGATATTAGAGCTATCCTAGACTGAAGATTTGAAGTGCTTGTGGACAAGTGGTTTTTAACAGGCTCTTTGATGTCCAAACAAATATTTACCTTGGCATTTGGATAACCTCGCCTTCTGCTGACATCATACTTCTGACTGTGGCAGGCTGCCTGGGTAGGTTTCGGATCTCTAAGGCTTTGATATTTCCAAAACATTTACCCAAATGTTGCTGAAAAAATAATATTAATGAAAAAACACAAATCTTTCTGGAAAAATCTTAAATTGGTATGATGACTACAAATTCTAGTGCTTTCAATACTCCAAATCTTAGACTGGTAAGATAACTACACATTCAGATACTTTCAATCTAAGACTGGTAAGATGACTACAAATTTTAGCACTTACAATCATAGACTGGTAAGTTGGCTAAATTTTTAGCACTTACAATCATAGACTGGTAAGTTGGCTAAAAGTTTTAGCACTTACAATCATAGACTGGTAAGTTGGCTAAAATTTTTAGCACTTACAATCATAGACTGGTAAGTTGGCTACAAATTTTAGCACTTACAACCATAGACTGGTAAGTTGGCTACAAATTCTAGCACTTTCAATCTACGACTGGTAAGATGACTATAAATTCTAGCACTTTCAATCATAGACTGGTCAGTTGACTACAAATTCCAGCACTTTCAATCTACAACTGGTAAGATGACTATAAATTCTAGCACTTTCAATTTTAGACCAGCAAGTTGACTACAAATTCTAGCACTTTCAATTTTAGACTGGTAAGATGACTACAAATTCCAGCACTTTCAATTTTAGACTGGTAAGATGACTACAAATTCCAGCACTTTCAATACTCATAAATATCTGCTTTGAATTATTTATTAAATTAGAACAGTAGCTTTAGGACTTTAGGGCATATATAATCACAAAACAGACACTCCACCTACAGACTGGACAAATATAATATTGTGCCAATAAAATCTATAAATGTACAGTCTAATAATAAAAACACTACTATATATATATGTGTGTGTGTGTATATATGTGTGTGTGTGTATATATATATATATATATATGCAGCCAAGTTATTACTTTTTACATTAAGTTCAATTGTTAGAAAATTCAAATTGCCATGTGAATTAAGTTTTACATGCACTTTACAGTATCAACGCATTAATCTAAATATTCCACTTTAAACCAATTAACCAAAATTCATTTGCACATGTCATGAATGAAACAGCTGAATATCAATTGCTTCCTCATATATACATGCATATAAGTCCAAATGGAAACTGCACAGACCCAGATCTGCCAACACATTTATGCAATTAGTTAGGAATAATCAGTAGAACATAGACCGAGATCTGCCAGTGCAATATGCAGTGACAGATTTGGGTCTATACTGTCTGCAGCTGGGTTCATCTTACGAGTGAGTATATCATGTACATGCTTCATCAATTTGAACAAAAATTTTTAGATAACATTTTGTTCAAGCCCACAATACCTAACAAACTAATCCTGATGAAATTTTCTTTTAATGTAAAAATAACAGAAATAAAAAAGTGAAATCTGAATTAAAATAACTGTTCAATCTAGAAAAAGCGGGTTCTAACTGAATATAAAAAATAAAAGAAATTCAAACCAGTAAAATTTTGGGGATTTTCATGTCCCGCCTAATATGGCGAGGTCTTCATCTCCTAATCTCAACAGGATATAAAGTTAAAGATTTGAAGTAACAGAGAAAACTTAAAATACTGAAACAAAACCTTGACCTTGAAGAAAGCAACCACACTGTGGTACATGAAATACCTTTTAGTTTTATAAATAAGTATACCAGGTTTCATCCAATATCTCAAACAGATTTAAAGTTACAGAGTAGATGGGAAAGGGAGATTGAAATTTTACAACACAACACTTTGAGTTGACCTTCAAGATAGTACACCAAATGTGAGACACCTTTCAGTGATCATAATGTATAAGTATATCAAGTTTCATCTCTTAATCTCAAACAGCTTTAAAGTTTTAGACCTGATGGGAAACAAACTATTGAACCTTGACCTTGACCTTAAGAAAGCACATCCAAAGTGTTATGTAAAACACCTTCTGGTGATGATAATGATGTACAAGCATACCAAATATCATACTGTTATTTAAAATAGCTTCAAAATTATAGAGCAAATGGAGAAAATTATGAAAATGTAAAATATTGAGCAGTGACCTTGACCCTGAAGATAGGCATACACTGCCATGTGGTTCGTGATAATCTCCTAATAATGCTGTACAATCATACCAAATTTATTCCCTTAACCTCAAACAGATATAAAATCGCAGAGCAGAAGGGAAAGTGTTATGAAAAAACAAAAAAGTATTACATTATGACCTTGACTTTGAAGGTAGTACCCTCAATATGGTATAAAATACAGCATCTTGTGATGATGAATGAATAAATAACCTTCTTACCATGACTCAAAAGGCTTGAAAAATATAGCGCGAAAACAAAAATGTGATCCAAGCATACAATAGAGCTGTGACCTTGACCTTGAAAACAGATCCTAAATGAGGTATGAAAAAAAGCCCTCTAATAATTATGTATAAAATTACCAAGTTTTGTTCCTCGATCTTGAATGACTTTAAAATCATAGAGTGGAAGGGAAAGTGGGAAAGTGTAATAAACAGATGGATGCAATACAATATACCTACTTCTTTAAAAGACTTCGACAATAAAATGTTTTCAGTTTGTTTAAAGATAGTATTTTTCATACTTACTGAAGTTATCAAATGAAATGAAAAATATTTGTTCATGATGCTGGATTATGGACTCAAAATTGTATGCAATATTATATCTGCATACTTCTACAGAATAATACAGCTGCATGCATTTTTTGAAGAAAATATTTTTTTCTAAATGCAATATTGTATAAGAAAGCAATCTAACTAATAAAAAGTATTACTGGAGTAAGCATTCTGCCCCTAATTCTTGCACTATGCATACCTAATAAGGCCCCTAATTCTTGCACTATGCATACCTAATAAGGCCCCTAATTCTTGCACTATGCATACCTATAAGAATATTTCTATTTCCACTACTTCTGATATTATGTGCACGATTGTTAATTGTATAAAATATCTCAAGTGGAAAGCGAATGATAAAGGTAATGGCCTCTTTAGACATAATCAAAGCATTGGTTGAAACACAACAATGAGTCTTTAAGATGGCCAGGTTCATAATGCAAAGCTGAATAAAATTTGCCTAAAATGTAGTTAACTTCTCTATGCTGTTATTAATATAATTCAACAAAACCATCCTTGGATACCCATAACCAATAAACATTTATCACCTTAATTAGGATCATGAATAATTCATGAAACAAGTTAAATAATTTGAATAAATCTGATACTATCATTCAGAAATTCAAATCTGCCCTTTAAACTGGAACAGCAATTTGATCAGGAAAAGAGTAGCCAATTGAGCTTGTTCTTTCAACAGTACTTTAGTCAACTACATCTTCACTAGCCAAGGTTCCAATATGTTAATTATCTACACATTTTTGGACTGATCTGATATTTCAGTGCTTAGTGCTAGCGACATCCATTGGATTTCATGAGTTGCCTCCCTTGGCACGTAATGTCAACTAACCAAGAGAATAGCATGTAACTGAGGTGCATCTGCCAAAAATGGAGGAGGCAGCCGACTGGTCATGATGTTTTTCACAGTGAGAATATATATGCAAGAGTAATTTTTATTGAGGAGCAGTGACTACTTTATCAAATTAAATTCACAGACCCAAAGCAGTGAAATATTAGATCGATCAACCATGATGTAGATAGTTTTAACATATCGGACTTTGGCTAGCAAAGCTGGGTCAGCTAATGCTGCAATCTTTGTGTATATAAAGGAAACTATTTTCTTTCCTCACTAAGAAAGAGAATTAGTTTTGCTACAAAAGATCTGATTGGCTCTTTGATTTTCTGTATCGTCTCATGAGTATTTTATCACCCTACTTTGCTGGCCAATGTACCTACAAGAGAAGAATGTTGAGAATGATAAATTCTTCAAGCCTGGGTCCACTGTGTGAAAAAGGGCATGTTGAACTAAAATTTATTTTTAGCAAAGGGATATCTGAGATGAATAAATTAAAACTATTATGCTTGTGAGATATAATGCAAACTGATCTGGTTTGATTCCAAATTTGTCTGGTTTGAGTCCAAATTGGTTTGGTTTGAAATGGTTTGGTTTGACTCCAAATTAGTTGGTTTACTGTTTTCATCAGCACTTTTGTATGATCAATGCTGCAACTTTTTGTGCTGAAAATGTTCCATGCATTATGCAAAAGAAAAGAATATGAGAATGGAGAAAATATTATATTTTTGCACAGGTGAACTTCAGTGACCTTAGATGTAGTTGTCTGTCTACATATATATTATTCTCTTACCATAATTGCCAGGTTTATACCCTCCTGAAATAAAACTATAGTTTTGTACATATTTCGAAGATAACACCTAAACTGCAATAGTAACACATAAATCTATAGATTGAACACAGGCAGTAAGTACTACACATATTTCTGTGTATTAACTTCTCATGTAATGATAATAGAACACTGTATATTAACATCTCACATAATGATAATAGAACACTGTATATTATCATCTCACATAATGATAATAGAACACTGTATATTAACATCTCACATAATGATAGTAGAACACTATATTAACATCTCATGTAATGATAATAGAACACTGTATATTAACATCTCACATAATGATAATAGAACACTGTATATTAACATCTCACATAATGACAATAGAACACTAAAGTCAAAACTGAACCAGAGGATTGGTGATCATAAATATACCCTCTCCTCTCTCATATCGTAACCCTACCCCATGTTGGAGATGAGTCCATAGACAAACAAAGGACATAACTCTTGTGAAAATAGAATAAGTATAATGACTGGTCACCATGCATATTTTCTGATAATAACCAGAATGTAGGTTAAGTTATACCACAGTCTATTAAAAACTACAATAGTGGTTGCAGCCACTAAAATCTTTTATACACAGCATCCAGCTGTAGGGAAAAAAGGCCAATAACTCTGATAAAAATTGAGGTAACACAAAGATTTATTGACATGTGCATCTTTAAATGATGACCATGATATGCACCAGTTTCACATTAAATCCATAAAAACTGTCATAAAAAATGGATTCCCAAGATTCTCTTACACTGCATTCAGTTACAGGACAACAATTATTTGTGAAAAGATTTGTTGATTTGTCCATTGACCCTAGCATATAAAAAGTTGTATGGCACTTAACTGAAAACTGTAAGACTAGATGCATTCATTATATTGTATCAGACATAAAATTTAGTACCAAGCAAGGAAAAGCAATCACTCTAACAAAACTCAAAGAAGCACATTCAAAGGGTTGGTAAGTGCTTATTCATTAGTTTCATGGTGATCCACTGAAAAGTGAAACTAGCTGCATTCACTATGTTCTGTCATATGCTAAATCCAGCACCAAGTAAAATAAAATAACAAAACATCTTGTAAACACAGTGCAAGGGTCAATATGCACATTTTCATTAGATGACAATAACATGTATCAAATTTCACAGCAATCCATAAAACACTTCATGACTAGATGCAGTCACAAGATTCTGTCATACATTATATTAAACTGCAACACAAAATGGGCATTAATATATATAATACAACTTGAAACAGGGCAGTAGCTTGATTATATGCAATAACTTGTTTACATTTCTAGTAATCAGGCTACAAACCCCCTTAAAGTAATCATCTGCTTGACATTTTCTAGCAATCAGGCTAGAAACCCCTTAAAGTAATCATTTACTTTACACATTCTAGTAATCAGGCTAGAAACCCCCTTAAAGTAATCATTTACTTTACATGTTCTAGTAATCAGGCTAGAAACCCCCTTAAAGTAATCATTTACTTTACATGTTCTAGTAATCAGGCTAGAAACTACTTAATCATCTGCTTGACATTTCTAGCAATCAGGCTAGAAACCCCCTTAAAGTAATCATTTGCTTTACATTTCTAGTAATCAGGCTAGAAACCCCTTAAAGTAATCATTTGCTTTACATTTCTAGTAATCAGGCTAGAAACCCCCTTAAAGTAATCATTTGCTTGACATTTTTAGTAATCAGGCTAGAAACCCCCTTAAAGTAATCATTTACTTTACATGTTCTAGTAATCAGGCTAGAAACTACTTAAAGTAATCATCTGCTTGATATTTCTAGTAATGAGGCAAGAAACCCCTTAAAGTAATCATCTGCTTGACATTTTTAGCAATCAGGCTAGAAACCCCCTTAAAGTAATCATTTGCTTTACATTTTCTAGTAATCAGGCTAGAAACCCCCTTAAAGTAATCATTTACTTTACATTTTCTAGTAATCAGGCTAGAAAGCCCCTTAAAGTAATCATCTGCTTTACATGTTCTAGTAATCAGGCTAGAAACCCCTTTAAAGTAATCATCTGCTTTGTTTTTAGCAATCAGACTGTAATTATACACCAATAAACTAATCATGTGCTTTACATTTTCTTGTAATCAGGCTACAAATCCTAATAGAGTAATCATTTGCTAGGGTATAAATCACTATAAAATAATAATGTGCTTTACATTTTGTAGCAATCAGGCTATAATTATGCTCCTAACAGTAATCAATTGTTTTATGTTTTCTAGCAATCAGGCTATAAACACCCCTAAAGTAATCGTTTGCTTTACATTTTGTAGCAATCAGGCTATAAGCACTCCTAAAGTAATCATTTGCTTTACATTTTGTAGCAATCAGGCTATAAACACCCCTAAAGTAATCATTTGCTTTACATTTTGTTGCAATCAGGCTATAAACACTCCTAAAGTAATCATTTGCTTTACATTTTGTAGCAATCAGGCTATAAACACCCCTAAAGTAATCATTGGCTTTACATTTTGTAGCAATCAGGCTATAAACACTCCTAAAGTAATCATTTGCTTTACATTTTGTAGCAATCAGGCTATAAACACTCCTAAAGTAATCATTTGCTTTACATTTTGTAGCAATCAGGCTATAAACACTCCTAAAGTAATCATTTGCTTTACATTTTGTAGCAATCAGGCTATAAACACTCCTAAAGTAATCATTTGCTTTACATTTTGTAGCAATCAGGCTATAAACACCCCTAAAGTAATCATTTGCTTTACATTTTGTAGCAATCAGGCTATAAACACTCCTAAAGTAATCATTTGCTTTACATTTTGTAGCAATCAGGCTATAAACACTCCTAAAGTAATCATTTGCTTTACATTTTGTAGCAATCAGGCTATAAACACCCCTAAAGTAATCATTTGCTTTACATTTTGTAGCAATCAGGCTATAAACACTCCTAAAGTAATCATTTGCTTTACATTTTGTAGCAATCAGGCTATAAACACTCCTAAAGTAATCATTTGCTTTACATTTTGTAGCAATCAGGCTATAAACACTCCTAAAGTAATCATTTGCTTTACATTTTGTAGCAATCAGGCTATAAACACCCCTAAAGTAATCATTTGCTTTACATTTTGTAGCAATCAGGCTATATATAAACCATTTTAAAGTAATCATCTGCTTCATGTTTTCTATCAATCAAGCTAGAATTATACCCCCTAAGATAATCATTTTCTAGTAATCAGGCTAGAAACCCAGACAAAGTAATCATTTTCTTTTATGTTTTCTAGCAACCAGGCTATAATTATACCCCTATAGAGTAAACTTGAAAATGATGTAATATGCAAGTAAGGCTCATGAAATAGTGGCTTGGTTGAACACATGCAACAGTGACTAAAACACAAGCTTCTAAAATAGTTACATAGTTGTTAATATTAAATATCAAAAACAAAAAAGTATATGTTATTTTTATCACCTAAAATATTAGTTATATCTTTCTACTATACCAATGGTCTGCATTGCCTGGTTTAGGAGAGTGCTGTCCTATTTAGGATGTGACCTACATATAGTAATATTTTACATACAAAAAAACTTGGCATCATTTATTCCAGTTTTCATATTTTCATTGCAACAGTGGAGTGCACAAAATTGTCCTCTCTGGTGGGGTTCACAAATTTATACTCTTTGGTATAATAATGGGCAAAAAGAGACCATGTCATCTTTTGAGAAAGAAACAACTCTTTTTGGTATTAAATTTGCATACTATACATTATGGTTCCTGTGTGTGCAACTAGTTCCCCAGCTATTAATGAAATTGCCCTGAAAATTGGCAAAAATTATTATAGCTTTTAATTAATTGCTCTGAAATTTGGCAGACATTAATGATATGAGATCAATATGTACATCTCATTCTTTGTCATGCTCTGATGC
This sequence comes from Sinohyriopsis cumingii, assembly GCA_028554795.2. Classification (NCBI taxonomy): domain Eukaryota; kingdom Metazoa; phylum Mollusca; class Bivalvia; order Unionida; family Unionidae; genus Sinohyriopsis; species Sinohyriopsis cumingii. The sequence goes on from CM068825.1 coordinate 40,832,359, forward strand.
ATTGTCCAGAGTTATTCCCCTTTTTGGAGGTGAAAGTAGACCAAATATATATATGTAAATTTCTGAGTTTGCAACTAATCCCACGGAGTTTCTGAGGAACTGCTTCCAAAAGTAGTTCCAAACATGGCTGACACTATAAATTAGGGTATTTATGCACATGTCATTCTGTTCTCATTCTCATGCTATGATATCTTTTTCCGGACTTTAGAATATATATATATTTATACCACATACATTAAAAATACCATAGCTGTTAAAGTGTTGGAATAAAGCAAACTGATATACCAATACTACTGGTATATCAAATTGTGATCTGCCCATGGCACAATAATATGAATATATATATATATATATATATATATATATATATATATATATATTCTTTCAACTGCAGACCTACAGATCAATTATGAATTTCCACTCATCAATCATTAATAACGTATGAAAATAATGAAAAAAATATTAATAGTCCCAATTTTCTAAATAAATTTAACATGGTACACAATTTCATTGCAATCCTTTCTTGTATCAATTCCCCTCTCCCCTATCAATCACAAGGGGCACCATATATGCAGAAATATGGAGTGAGAGAGAAAAACAATTTGGGCTAGATAAAAACTAAAAACTGAACTTGCACTAAGTGATCTATAAGAATATTTAATGGTATGTTTACACTTTCCTTGGGATCTATCTACAGTGTTCATAATATCAATGATACATAGTTGCAATAGCTGGTCAACACTATATGTTACATTTTTCGGTCACAAGACACACATACAGTAACATATTTATTGCTTTATTATTGTTGTTTCTTAAACCTCTTATAATGTTCTAAAAATCGATTATTATTAATTAAATATGAAAATGTACAAATGGCACCTCCCCCCACTCTCTCAATTTGGACCATCACAGCAAGATACATGCAAAAATAAATCAAAATACGAGTGTTGGTGATTTTTGCTTGTGTCCTACAACAATGACTAATGATAAAGTTAAGTCAAACCGTCCAAAGGAGGGAGAGAGGGGGAGAAAGAGAGAGAGAGAGAGAGAATTTAATCGTGGCTGGTAGTTTGGTAGTAATGTTAATTAAAGCAGGATAATGACTTAGATCAACTGCCAATATATTACAATATTTTAATTACCTCATGTTGGTTCATCATTTCACTTAGTTTCTATTCCATGCTAATTTCCATATGCTAGTACATGAATACCTAAGCGTTCAGTGTGTACAAAAAGCTAACATGTTTGTAGTGCTCTACAGTCTTAAAAAAAACCAATCTTTCATGTTTACATCATAAGTGTGTCTTATATTAATTAAATCAATGTAAATAAAAATAGAAACTCAAAAAGAAAACAATCAACTTATCAATATGCAAATGTGATTGTGAACAGCAAGAGAAGTTACAGAACTACATTTTGCAGCAGACACAATCACGGGGATGTGAGTTCATTCACTCAGTCAATACACAGTTGCTTGGAGCATATCTTAACTCCATTTAAAGGGCAAATATGTGTATCTGTATGTGACATAAATAAATAAATAGAATGTATGCTGTATCAATGATATACCACTCATATAAATTGTTAATTGAAAGGAAACTCAGCAAGCTTTGTTTCCTTTTAATGAAAAATATATACATCTTGTGTTATATCACTGATAAAGCATACATACTATATATATATATATATATATATATATATATATATATATATATATATATATATATATATATATATATATATATATATATATATATATATGACACACAATTAGCACATATATTACTGACATGAAGTCAACAATATGAAGACAAAATGTACATAATATCACTCTTTCGCTATGCACTGATTTTTAAAGAGTTATGCCCCTTGTTGGTGTTACCTATATATTCTATATGATAATTATAGTCCTGCAACATATAATGATATGTCCTGAAATCTGGCAGACTTGCAACTAGTCCTACAACATATAATGATTTGTCTTGAAATGTGGCAGACTTGCAACTAGTCCTACAATATATAATGATTTGTCTTGAATTGTGACAGACTTGCAACTAGTCCTACAACATATATAATGATATGTCCTGAAACGTGGCAGACTTGCAACTAGTCCTACAACATATAATGATTTGTCCTGAAACATGGCAGACTTGCAACTAATCCTACAACATATAATGATTTGTCCTGAAATATGGCAGACACTGACATCAGGTAAACCTATGCACATGGATCTGCTGTTATACTCTTATGAGTTTTTAAAGACTTTTGCCACTTTACTGGTGACAATGGTTTGGTTTGATTCTGTGGGTTTAAATGCCATTTTTCAGCACATAACAGGCTATACATGGTGACTAGTATATTTGGTCAAGGAAGAACCTTTCAAGACACCCAAAAGCAACCACCAACCAAAAGAAAGCTACTGGCAAGCTTTCTCACATACCCATGATGATACAGCCTAGTCTTAAACTCAGGTAAGATATTTCTGATCTGTAAAGATGAGTGCCTTACACACTCCACCCAGAGAGAGACAGAGATGAGAAAAAAATCTGGCAAGAATTGCAATGAAACTTGGCAGAAGTTAATTACATTAGTTGAATATACTTTGTCATCACATCAAACCACTGTATAGAGTAAGTCATTCCCATAAATTTCTCATCCTATCCTCTCACTGTTGATGTAACATGGGAAAGGCCAAGCTGTGTTCTAATTGCTATGGGACATGAGCTCAAATCACAATTTTTTTCTTCCCATTATTATAAAGTAACACTCCACATGCAAAGGTAATACTAATTTATATTTAACTTAATTCTGTGGGAAGCATTAAATACAGAAGCAAATGCTTTGGGCTGTTTGTGTTAGACATAGCAGTTGCATAAAAAAGAGACCTAAGTGGGCCTACTAATGCTAACATGACATATATTGGTCTAAAAGGCAAATGTAGTAATTAGGCGATTGCCTTAGGTTGAAAAACACCCATGTAAACATAATTTGCAGCTATTAGACAGGAATTGGTATTATTTAAATGCTCTTTAAATGTGTTTCATCTTTGATTAACTTCATCTGGATTAGATGGTGTTATCATCTGATGTATGAATGTGAAATGTATTCATGTTATGACACTAGCTATAGCATTTTGTCTAATATGGTCAGGCAGTTTTGCAGAGAATCTCAGTTTAAGATACATTCATTCATTAAAGATAGATTCATATATATATATATATATATATATATATATATATATATATATATATATATATATATATATATATATATATATACATATATATATATATATACATATATATATACATATATATATATATATATATATATATATATATATATATATATATATATATATATGAATGATATATATATATATATATATATATATATATATATATATATATATATATATATATATATATATATATATATATATATATATATATATATATATATATATATATATATATATATATATATATATATATATATATATATATATATATATATATATGAATGAGTAACAATAGCCACACCTGATGAGTAATGGCTATCATTTATGGAGAATTCCACCTGCTTTCCACAGTGAAACTATGGGAGACATCCCACACACAACTTTGACATAACGTGTCCTAGAAATTTTCATGCCAAGTTTGAGCAAAATTGATTTGACGGTTCTAACAAGGCCGTAAATAGGTTTCCTATGCTTGCTATGGAAGTCACACCATAGCAGGGGAGCCATGTATGAAGAAACACTCCCAACAAGTTTGATCAAAATTGGCTCAACCTTTCTAGAGAATTCATAAAACTTTTTCCCACCTGGTTGCTAATGAAGCCACACCACTGCTAGGGGGAACCATCCAAAATAAAATGTTCATATAGCATGCCCTGACAGACATTCCCACCAAATCTTATCATATGTGACATTGCCATTCTAGGGAAGTTAAAACTAGGTTTTCCTTTGGTTACTATGGATGTCACACTGTTGCTTGCAGAGACACCCAAAAGTAACTTTACTGTTCTTGCCAAGCATAATGAGTTATCCAGGTTTTTTTCCCTCAGCTCTATCAATCAATCTTGCATTAAAGGTAGATAAGCTGCAACACTACATATAACAATATTCACTTGATGCAACTGATATCATGACATGCATACAGTATCAATTTTCATCCTTGCTAAATGTTGTAGGCTAAAAATAAGAATCTTTTCCACATGTTTGGATAGGGAAATCCTCAGGGACTTACGTTTATACCAAACAGAGTACCTGACAATATAACCCTTGGGTCAGATTTCCCTGCTCAGCAGGAAGATTCTATTAATCAGGATTCAACTTTTAATTTAAAATTACTTGTCCCATGGACAAGAGGCTTTTGTAAAGTACCTGATATACCCCAAAGGTACCTGAAGTTTTCCATTCAAAGATGGCAGTTAAAATAAATATTTTGTTAAAAGCATTTTGTTCCCTTGTTTCAAGCATGTAACATGGCACGTATCATATATAAATAAGTTTCTAGGTCAATAGCTTAAAGCAGATTTTTTTAATAAAAATAACACTTGCTAAAGAGAAAGGCACTTTGGAAAGATCAATAGTCTGCTAACAATTGTCAGGAGTCATTAATCCATTTTAGTTGCAGAACAGACAAAATATCCACATCCACGAAATAAATCTAGTACTGACCTGGACAGCATTTGGATCCTTGGACTGAGCAAGAATCTCCAGCAGCTCATCATTACTGAGAAAGTAAAATCGTGGAAAAACCAGTCTCTTCTTCTCCAAGTAGTCCTGATAGACAATTGATGGCAATAATGTATTAGAAATAGTTAATGTTAATGAGAAAGTATTTCTAATAAATTTTTATAAACTATAACACTGTAAATACTTGGCAAAAAGTTCTTCACCATAAGAAAATAAATAAATAAACTGTACTGAAATAATGACAATGTTATATTTTTTGGTTATGTATGGATGAATCTTTGCCAAAGACAACTGCCAAACAGGGTATGAGATAGTGCTGTATTGAATAGAGTATGAAATAGGGCTGTATTGAATACTGAATGAAATAGGGCTGTATTGAATAGAGTATGAAATAGGGATCTATTGAATAGGGTATGAAATAGGGATCTATTGAATAGGGTATGAAATAGGGATCTATTGAATAGGGTATGAAATGAGGGTCTATTGAATAAGGTAAGAAATAGGGCTGTATTAAACACAGAATATAAAAGGGCTGTATTAAAAAGAGTATGGAACAGGGCTGTAATAAGCTCAAAAAGATGGCTATGATCTGCATGTCATGCTCACTATCAAAATATTGTTCAGCAACTTTAACCTTAACTATTGATGCCACCACTGGCATAAAACTGACAACTATGCCTAATTAACATTTGATCAACAATAAAAAATTGTCTCATGTAGAATTTTGGGGTTTTATGGATCTTTATGTAATTAAAAATATGTTAATGTGACACAAATTCCTCCAACATTGTGCCTGACAACTCAATAATGCTTATGGGTGATAGACAAACAGACAGACGGGCTAACAATGATAACACCACATCCCATAACAGTGTCATCATGGGTATAAACATTCTGATTCAATAAAGGACTACATGATAGAGGTATCTTTGTTGTTGGGTTAGTTGCTAATCAAGAACAGCTGTATGACATATGTTTTTGGGTAACTATCTTACTTAGATAGCTTTAAAACTGGGGTTACTACCTGAGGAATCTTTTTATGAGCTTAATAGCTTGTTCAGCAAAGGTATGATCCTATTACCTCTAGACCTTTCTGAATCTTCTCCAGAATCTCGTTGTTGCTCCTCAACGTATCCAGTGTGCCAGAAGTCAGGGCAGCCTTGAGAGCATTAGGACGGTCCTCCACTCGCCTCATGATGTCCTTCCATGTCCTGTCCACCTGCATAAACATCTTGAAGTCAGCGGGCATTTGTCTGAAAAATATATTGAGCAAAAATTGCACTACACATGTAGATAGTCTCTTTATTAGATATTGTAATAACATGGCAATATTATATGCTACTTTGGTACTAATGTGATATGAAATTGATAAAGGACTGATTAGCATTCATTGGCACATGGTTAGAGTCAAGATCATTTAGTGCTAAGGCAGTCAGAATAAAGTGTCTTGCCCAGACACAACACAGTAACAGACCCAGACAGGTCTTGGCAGCATTGGAACTGGTTGACTACTATACAAGAAACTAAGTCTAGTATAAGTGATTCATTGTTAGATACAATTAATAAATTGTACAGTAAATTAATACTCAAATATATGTCAATCCTCTATTTTAGAATCTGACAAATTACTGAAAGGTTATGCCTAAAAACATAAAGGTGCTTGTCAGATAAACTGATCATCAGAATCACATTTGACCTTCCTACTTGTGGGAAAGGAGTTTTTACAGTGAATTGTGTTTTCAGAGAATGCATACATGAGCATATTAACATTGGAAATAAATACAAAGACCTCTCTAATTCAGCCCTCCCATAAATACATAAATTCTTTGCCATCTGTATATCATACAGACAATGTAAATAGCATCCATGGGAAAAAACTCTTACATATATTATCATCACCTCCCCTTACCATCATTAGGTTGTATCCTGTATACTGGATGATATTAAGTTTAAGCTTGACTGAAACATCAGTGAGAGTATAGCATTTGCAGGGGTGGGATTTATAGTGAAAACATATCATTCTCAGTCGATTACATTACCAGATCAAAAATAATATTGGGTTAATAGGCAATAGGAGGAGAAAATGCATGAGAATTCAATGTCTACAATGGGAACTCTTTAATGGTTGGAATCCCTATATGAAGGATAAACCCCTCCCATTACAGAAAGGCCAACCAAATGGTTGTGTGACATGTGAATATCACACAAAGGTGGTGAGAAGCAAATGATGTTAACTTATGAAGAAAACTTGTGGCTGAATCCAGCAAAGCTAAATAACTCATGCCCCTGAGGATGATGTGAACATCGAATCAGGTGGAGTGACCAGACCCAACAGATTCTCTGCAATCCAAGATCTCCAAGATAGAAGCATGAGAAGGTTGACTGTGCCTGCCAGCCAATATCTTCAATGATGTACTGGATCAAATGCAAGCCTCACTAAGATTGCTTGAATCTCGTGTGCTGAAATTTTCATGAGGAATATCTGGTTTCATGAAACATTAGAGTACACTAGGCATATCACCCATATAAAATAAGATGCCATGGATTGATAGGTTATAACAAAAAAGATATCAGGCCACACAATTGTTCTCCATGATTTTCCAGCAGTGCCTGAATGCATGGACAAGGTCTTGCAGAGCTGCCTACCTCAACATGTCAAATGAGGACAGAAAGCAAAGGATCACCATCTGATTGCTCTCAGACTGTAACCTGTTTTCTCTACAGTTATATTATTAGAAATACACCCATTTGATCAAAACTAAAGATAGTTTGGATGATCTACCAAAAAGGCATGCAAATCACTTTCTGAGTGCCAGTGCTATGCATATAAAAAAACATGTTTTTCTGTAAGATAGTGGCCTAAATGACAGTGATTCCACTACCCAAGTTTCTGCATTTAGAACTGGAGATGATATTGGGAAGTTTGTGGTTTCATTGCTGTGATTGACTGCCCCAAAGTGCACAAATCTGATTAAAGACTGACAGGTAAAGGGACCACTTGGTACGAAAAGTCTGGCCCATTCTCAACCTGGAGTCAGACATTGCACCCATCAAAAATGCTTAAGATCTGGATAGAAATATTTAGCTAGAAGCACCAGTGCAGAAAATCCAAGACCAGGATGTATAGGTTCAGTTATTTGGTAATCTATTTAAGCAGGTCACCACCACTGAGTTGGCATATATTACAGGGATTACCTTTCCAAAACATTATAAAAGGCACTGCTTATGGCATTCATTTCCAGAAAACTGATTTGAAAGGCCCTCTCCTCTAGTCCTCAAATGCAGCAGTCCATTGTGAAATGAGATAACAGGTGGGCTCTCCAACAGTATGAAATTGTGTCCATTATAGACTCTAATCTCCAGAGGAATTCCTACCAAAAGCCCTTCTCTATTTTTCCAATGAGGCAACAATTTCTTTATTTGGGTCAAGATCAAAACTCATTGATCCAAGAGGCTGGAAATGAAGTATCACTGAACTAGAGGGCCAGGCACAGTGGGTGCAAGAAGAAGCAACCAAGATGGAGCAGATCTGCAGCTGCATTGAGTAAACCCAATGAGCTGCAGAAACCCACTTCCAATAGAAAATAAGCTCCAACAAGCTAAAGGATTTTTGCAATGCAAATGGGAGAGAGAGGAACAATGTTCAGGTAAGTCAAAATTTCCATACCATGATGGATGAAGTGTAAGGTGGTAGTAACATCTGACTTCTTCCAGTTTACAAGAAATCCCATTTGGGAGAAACAGAAAGGAGGCTTTTTGTGTCTTGCAAAAGAATTGAACTTGCCATGTTTCTGAATGATGTCAAGGTGTGCTGCAGTTACTGCTGAAACGACTTACCTGAACAGGGTGATGGTGCAGTCAGTTTGTTTTGGTAAACACCCATGGAGCATTGTTAAATCTGATTAGAGGTGCATGAAAATGGTATCCTTGAAAAATTAATTATAGGATCTTGCACAAAGCCAGATAGATAAAAAGATATGAAAGTATGCATCAGTCTGATAAAGACTGATTGCAAACCTTCCCTTTGATGAAAAGTCTTCCGGACACTGTTCTATCCATTCTGAATTTAGGCATGTCTGTTCAACTGGATGGATATCTAGACAGTGATGTAATATTGGCAGAATATTTGTGTGAGTCTTCATAACATGTCATATATACAACAGGACAGTCAGCTAGTTTGCAGCAGAGCTCATTGATACAACCAATCTCTGGTAGCAGCATGTTATGAATGGCCAGCCTATTGGACTAACTCGTCAGCAACCAGGACAGCTGCAGTCCGCAAAGACAACTAGTAACATGAACCTGCAAAGTCAATATTAAATACTGCAAAGTCATATGCCTCAAATTCAGATTTTAGGCATTATTCAGTGGTCATATTTAGGTTTGGTTCAGTGGTCATATTTAGGTTTGGTTCAGTGGTCATATTTAGGCATGGTTCAGTGGTCATATTTAGGCATGATTCAGTGGTCATATTTAGGCATGGTTCAGTGGTCATATTTAGGCATGGTTCAGTGGTCATATTTAGGCAAGATTCAGTGGGGACTTATGCCCACTAGGCTGGCAAAATGTGGGAGGAAAATCGCCACCATCTCCAAATCCCTGATGAAGATACATGATGAAAATGACATACCAACTCTCCTGAAGCCAACAGCTGCCTCAACATATCCTGGACAAAATGACTCATCTGACACTCAAGCAGTAACTGGGTGGGTGTAGCATGGACAAATCCAATGCATACAATTCTTCCACTGCCGGATGTGACAATCACTGAAGGTAAGGTTCAAAGAAAGTTGGATGGGAGAGGGGACATTGTGGAATCCACCACAGTGCTGGTTATAGATTGCAGTTTTATGGTGAAGGCTCACAGTATCACTGTACATAGTTTTGGCCTTTGCCTGCCCCCCCCCCCATTTTATTCTGCAAAACAGTGGCCCACATTCCCTCTGACCATGCTGAACAAGCACTGTATCCTGAAGACGATGAGCATATCCATTGACTGCCCTCAAAGGCCTTAAGCTTTCTACACTTCATGAATTTGGTTTCCTTTATAGGTTTGAAGAAACAATGACAATGAAAATATTATGGGAAAAGACAATAACAACACATGGAATTATAGCACAAGTGTAAATCAAAGGAGTGTCCACAAGCAAAATATACGAATCAGCAAGTATAAATAATGACATAGGTGAATACAAGAATTTTAAACAAAATCCACAAATGTTGAAAAATATACATAATTATCAATGAAAAATCAAAAATAAGGTTATCTAACCTCTAAGTATCCTAAATTATCAGTACTATAACAACTTAACATTTGGACTGGATGAAAATTAATTATAAATTCTGATGGCTATTGTAAGGCTTTGCAATGTAATAATGATTGTACAGCAGTAAAGGATTACCCGAAATACATCCAGGAGACCATCTATTCATGGCAAGGGGAGCTAATTATCATAGTAACTGGAAGAGTTTCTTAACATAGATGCTATCTACGTTGTCAGGAAAGACTATATTTTGGGTCTCTCCAGGCTGGTTGGCTTCAGAAGGATGTGGTGTTTATTTCCTAACATCAATGCAATCAGGTAATGTATTTGATGAAGGAGTGTAAGAATCTAAACATACAGGAAACATACATTTCATGAACTATTTTGTCTTCTATTTTTCTTCATCCCACTGCCATTAATATGGCAAAGTCACATAGCATTAGACTTCTTGTTCATCACAAATGAATGTGCAAACCCAAATTCTTTTTGCTCAACTAATTTCTCAACCTTTTATGGACAGTGTTGAAACTTAGCAGATATCATAACAGTGAGGGAATAACTAATACTTCGGTAAAATTCATTACAGCAAGTTTCATAACAGTGAGGGAATAACTAACACTTCGGTAAAATTCATTACAGCAAGTTTCATAACAGTGAGGGAATAACTAACACTTTGGTAAAATTCATTACAGCAAGTTTCATAACAGTGAGGGAATAACTAACACTTCGGTAAAATTCATTACAGCAACTTTCATAACAGTGAGGGAATAACTAACACTTCGGTAAAATTCATTACAGCAAGTTTCATAACAGTGAGGGAATAACTAATACTAGTGACACATCTTACCTCTGGATGTCTGGAGCACTGAAGATCTGCTCCAGGTAAAGCCAATTGCGCTGACAAGTCAACCATTCTTCCAATGTGATGGAGAACCCTTGTAATTTCCTATCCCAGTCCATCACCTGGGCCTAGATGGATATACAAAAAAATTACATATTGAGAAAATTAACAATATTTGGTAAATACTCAATTTGATAACAGATATAAAGTTAAAGGTCTACATTTTCATCACATTAAAGAACTACATCGGCATCAAATTAAAGGACTACATCAGCATCAAATTAAAGGCCTACATCAGCATCAAATTAAAGGCCTATGTCTGCATCAAATGAAAGGACAATATATGCATCAAATTAAAGGACTATGTCTGCATCAAATTAAAGGTCTATATTATATCTGCATCAAATTAAAGAACTATGTCTGCATCATATTAAAGGACTATATATGCATCAAATTAAAGGACTAAATCTGCGTCAAATTAAAGGACTACATCAGTATCAAATTAAAGGACTACATCAGCATGAAATTAAAGGACTACATCTGCATACAATTAAATGACTACATCTGCATACAATTAAATGACTACATCTGCATCAAATTAAAGGACTACATCTGTATCAAATTAAAGGACTACATCTGAATCAAATTAAAGGACTACATCTGCATCAAATTAAAGGACTACATCTGTATCAACTTAAAGGACTACATCTGAATCAAATTAAAGGACTACATCTGAATCAAATTAAAGGACTACATCTGTATCAAATTAAAGGACTACATCTGCATCAAATTAAAGGACTACATCTGCATCAAATGAAAGGACTATGTCTGCATCAAATAAAAGGACTATATATGCATACAATTAAAGGACTACATCTGAATCAAATTAAATGACTACATCTGCATCAAATTAAATGACTACATCTGCATCAAATTAAAGGACTACATCTGCATTAAATTAAAGGACTACATCTGCATTAAATTAAAGGACTACATCTGCATAAAATGAAAGGACTACATCTGCATAAAATGAAAGGACTATGTCTGCATCAAATAAAAGGACTATATATGCATACAATTAAAGGACTACATCTGCATCAAATTAAATGACTACATATGCATCAAATTAAAGGACTACATCTGCATCAAATTAAAGGACTACATCAGTATCAAATTAAAGGACTACATCTGTATCAAATTAAATGACTACATCTGAATCAAATTAAAGGACTACATCTGCATCAAATTAAAGGACTAAATCTGCGTCAAATTAAAGGACTACATCAGTATCAAATTAAAGGACTGAATCAAATTAAAGGACTACATCTGCATCAATTTAAAGGACTACATCTGCATCAAATGAAAGGACTATATATGCATACAATTAAATGACTACATCTGCATCAAATTAAATGACTACATATGCATCAAATTAAAGGACTACATCTGCATCAAATTAAAGGACTACATCTGCATCAAATTAAAGGACTACATCTGCATCAAATGAAAGGTCTATATTATATCTGCATCAAATTAAATGACTACATATGCATCAAATTAAAGGACTACATCAGTATCAAATTAAAGGACTGAATCAAATTAAAGGACTACATCTGCATCAATTTAAAGGACTACATCTGAATCAAATTAAATGACTACATATGCATACAATTAAATGACTACATCTGCATCAAATTAAAGGACTATGTCTGTATCAAATTAAAGGACTACATCTGAATCAAATTAAAGGACTACATCTGCATCAAATTAAAGGACTACATCTGCATCAAATGAAAGGTCTATATTATATCTGCATCAAATTGAAGAACTATATATGCATCAAATTAAAGGAGTAAATCTGCATCAAATTAAAGGACTACATCAGTATCAAAGGACTACATCAGAATCAAATTAAAGGACTACATCTGAATCAAATTAAATAACTACATCTGCATCAAATTAAAGGACTACATCTGCATCAAATTAAAGGACTACATCAGCATCAAATTAAAGGACTATGTCTGCATCAAATTAAAGGTCTATATTATATCTGCAATAAAATTAAAGAACTATGTCTGCATCGTATTAAAGGACTATATATGCATCAAATTAAAGGAGTAAATCTGCATCAAATTAAAGGACTACATCAGCATCAAATTAAAGGACTACATCTCTGTCAAATTAAAGGACTACATCTGCGTCAAATTAAATGACTTCATCAGCATCAAATTAAAGGACTACATCTGCACCAAATTAAACAGACTATAGACTGTGATACCTTTCCTTCATTTCTTAACCAATGCAATAAAAAGAACAACAAATTTAATAAATGGGGTAGCTACCAAAATAGAGATACTAAAACTCCCTTGGTAAGTAGGTTCTGGGTCCTGAATTAAGAATCAAGTGCACTGTAAAATTTCTGATTGTTTAAACTGATAATTACATTCATAAGCTCCACTGGATCAGAATATACAATCTCACCTTGATTGGTGCAACATAACGTGAGCCAAGGATTGTGCCAATGGTGACCTGACTTTCTTCTAGTTGAGCCATGATATCATCAGCACTAGCAATAATGTAAGTGTCTCGCCCTGAATGAGCCACAAGGCGAAAGTCCGTGTTCTGCCAGATGTCAATAATCTGAAAGAATACACAAAAGCTAAACAGTCAATTATCCAATTTTAACTTGCTGTATTTATTCATGAGTAATATTTCCATAGGTCTGCAAAATATAGCAATTTAATCAGTATTTTTATTCATAAACCTCAGTTTTCACCTGAAACCAGAACTTAAAGTATTCCTATGAATAAACAAAATAAGTTCTGAATAAGAATGTAAAACTCATCATAATATGTAAATATATAGCATGGTGCATGTGCTTTAATAAATATTTCTCTCTACAAGCTGAAATGGAGGTTACTGACCAACTCTAGAATCATTTTCTAATAATCCACTTAACATAATGGCCTGCTATAACATATGGCGATAAAATATGTTGACAATAAGGAGCAGTAAGTCAAGCTTAAACTAATGTTATGCTTTAGGTTCTTTTAAATAGCAACAAGAAAAAAGTGAAGACAGCTTTGTAAAATTTAACAAATAATTTTTCTCTCTAGAAAAACAAGGTAAAAATGAGAAAAAGAACTTATGGTTTTACGAATCAAATCCAAAAATTAAAAAAACAGAAGTCCTAGAAATAAAATGTCCCAATGAATCTGAGTTGGAGTCCTGATAAAAAATCCAAGATGGAGGATGACAACATATGCAATAGTCAGTGTTGTCCTGATGTGTCAACAGTTCCTTGTTAAACCACAGAAAATAATATTCCAGTTTTGAATTCCAAATAAAATTTCAATAAATGTCTTTGTCCAAGAATACTGTATGAGCACCTAAATATTTTCAGGGAAAAGAATTAATAATTCCATAAAATAGAATTTCAACTCAAACTGGTCACAACAAAATGCATTTAAGTGTCAATGTTTATATGTGTGTGTGATTTGGATTTTTAACATAGCTTTAACAATTTTTCAGTCATATCGCTATGATGTCTGCAGTGTGGCAGTTTATAGTGACGTCTAGCACTGGGACATCATGCATAGACATGTACAATGATGTCCCACCAAGTCACTCAATGGTTTATAGCCTAACTCACTAAATTCTCTATAGAAAAAGGTTATACACTAATTTAAGACACAAAACAGATTCCCGTATGAGGGTCACATGATCATGTTTCTAGAACCACATAAAAGCTTTTACATGCCTAACATCACGTACTTCCAGTATGGCCTTGACTAAAACCAATGATTTTTACACTGGGAAAGAATTTAAAAAATTTTTGTTAAAGTTGTTTACTTCAACTCACTGATTTCTGAATCAAGGTCAGGAATTAGGTTAGCATTAGATACAAAGTTTATATTATAAACTTTAATTAGTGTTTACGAAAAAACAGTCAGGTCAAGCTGAACTGAATTTCTGGAAAATGTCAAATCCAATAAATAAAGTTACAACAAAAGCATGTAATGGAATAAAATATTTTTTTAAACAAACAAACAAACAATTTAATTCAATCAAATATAAATTAAATCAAATATATATAACACTAAGCTTACAAATGATCAACTTTCTGACCATGTACTTGTAAACTTAAGCCAAGGAAAGATAAAACTGTACCATTAATTTAAAATGAACATTTTCTTTTATCTGCAAATTGAGGTTTTTAAACTAAAATTTGAATAATTTACTACACTTGAAGGGAACTGTTTTTCATGCAACATGTAATATACCTATCAAATTTCATATCCATGTATCATTGTAGCAAGCCTACCTAATATACCTATCAAATTTCATATCCATGTATCACTGGAACAAGCCTACCAAATGTAGCTACCAAATTTCATATCCATGTATCACTGGAGCAAGCCTACCTAATGTGCCTATCAAATTTCACATCCATGTATCATTGGAGCAAGCCTACCTAATGTACCTACCAGATTTCATATCCATGCATCACTATAGCAAGCCTACCTAATGTACCTACCAAATTTCATATCTATGTATCACTGTAGCAAGCCTACCTAATGTACCTCCCAAATTTCATTTTCATGTATCACTGGAGCAAGCCTACCTAATGCACCTATCAAATTTCACATCTATGTATCACTGGAGCAAGCCTACCTAATGTACCTATCAAATTTCACATATATGTATCACTGGAGCAAGCCTACCTAATGTACCTCCCAAATTTCATATCCATGTATCACTGGAGCAAGCCTACATAATGTACCCACCAAATTTCATATCGATGTATCGCTGGAGCAAGCCTACCTAATGTACCTACCAAATTTCACATTTCTGACTCGTGTGGATTAAACTGTGCTAAAAAGTTTTCATCAAAAGTTGACAAATGTATAAACAAGAGTACTGTGAAGAGTACATTTATATATGACCACTCAATGTTTGACAGTCCTGCACTAGTAGGACATGGCTGACTCTGATTAATGACCAAGGAGTGTCAATGACCATGGTCAAGGTATGCAGTCTATAAATAACCTTACCCTACAGAAACCATTACTTATTAAAATTACCATAACTAAGGTGTTTGACCCTAAGACCCCACAATCTACAGACAGCTTCTTATTCTAAGTGCAAGATGCCACACAATTTAGTAAAGGAACTTGCTGCAGAATAAAAGTGTTTTTCGAAAACACAATTTTCTCATTTCACTATGCCCATGACTTTTGACCATTTGACTCCAGATCAATAGGCTTCTTCCTTTCTAAAGTGCAAGCTACTCACCAAGTTTGGAAATGGAAGATTGTGTAACCAAAGTTTTTGTGCAGAAACTAAAAAGGGAAACAGATGAATACATGCACATATTGACATGCAGATAAACAGATGGTCAATGTCAAAACATGGTACTTTTTTGCAGGCGTATGAAAATTTGAAAATTTAAAAATAGTATATAAAATTAAATTTGATAATCTACATAATAATACAAATAAGCATCCCAAAAATTGCTAACATGGCCCAAAAATCTAATCAGGTCATCTATATATATGCCAACAAAATTTAATTTTTGCCTTAATGGGGGCAAACATATATCAGCAAAATCATCGATGACCAAACTGCAAAAATTTTAAGGTTTGCAGCTGCTTAATAGCTTGATTGGGTTACCAGAAAATACAACCATTTTTTTTAGCCTAAAGCAAACAGGCAGCAATCAAAGCCAACCTAAATCTTATTTTAAAAAATGTGCTAAATTTGGTATAAATCAATTAAATATTTCAGTTACTGACAGGAAAATGTTTAAATTAGCTTCAACTAAGTCAATATTTTGACAAATATAGTTGATAACTAAACTTGACCAAGATTGTCTTTCTATCAACCTCTGTGCTAAATTTGGTTTGAATCCATTAGGTTCTTTAAAAATAGCCAAGTAATAATAATTTGTTTGAATGACAGATCGATGTGATTGGAAGGAACATGATAGATGGAAATATACAAGTCTAGCACTATATGCTCACTCCATTGAAAAGAATGAGGACATTAAAACAATGGCTTACATTTGTATTTATTCAGTCCTTGGAAAAACAGGATCTATTCTAGAACTGAAAAGTCAGAATCAAAATTAACCAAAATAATTTGAAAAAATGAGATCAGGGATTTTCCAAATATAGGAGTGATTCCACAAAGAAGTACTGGCTTGAAAATATCATGCCTGATTTGTACATAAAGGTAGCATTTGAAAATATCATGTCTGATTTTCACATAAAGGTAGTGTTTGAAAATATCATCTCTGATTTTCACATAAAGGTAGTGTTTGAAAATATCATCTCTGATTTTCACATAAAGGTAGTGTTTGAAAATATGTCTGATTTTCACATAAAGGTAGTGTTTGAAAATATCATGTCTGATTTTCACATAAAGGTAGTGTTTGAAAATATGTCTGATTTTCACATAAAGGTAGTGTTTGAAAATATCATGTCTGATTTTCACATAAAGGTAGCATTTGAAAATACCATGTCTGATTTTCACATAAAGGTAGTGTCTGAAAATACCATGTCTGGTTTTCACATAAGGGTAGTGTTTGAAAATATCATGTCTGATTTTCACATAAAGGTAGTGTCTGAAAATACCATGTCTGGTTTTCACATAAGGGTAGTGTTTGAAAATATCATGTCCGATTTTCACATAAGGGTAGTGTTTGAAAATATCATCTCTGATTTTCACATAAAGGTAGCATTTGAAAATACCATGTCTGGTTTTCACATAAAGGTAGTGTTTAAAAATATCATGTCTGATTTTCACATAAGGGTAGTGTTTGAAAATACCATGTCTGATTTTCACATAAAGGTAGAGTTTGAAAATACCTTGTCTGATTTTCACATAAAGGTAGTGTTTGAAAATATCATGTCTGATTTTCACATAAGGGTAGTGTTTGAAAATGCCATGTCTGATTTTCACATAAAAGTAGCATTTGAAAATATCATGTCTGATTTTCACGTTAAGGTAGTGTTTGAAAATATCATGTCTGATTTTCACATAAGGGTAGTGTTTGAAAATACCAAGTTTGGTTTTCACATAAAGGTAGCATTTGAAAATATCATGTCTGATTTTCATATATAGGTAGTGTTTGAAAATATCATATCTGATTTTCACATAAGGGTAGTGTTTGAAAATATGTTTGATTTTCACATAAAGGTCGGGTTTGAATGCATAGGGGTCATTTTGGGGCAACTATTTTTAGAAGTAAGCATAAAACCCAAAATGAGATGTCCTAGTAAAGACCTGGAAGAATCTACCAAAGTTGAGAAAGTTTGTGTGGAAAAAAGATCTCTCCACACCTGTGCTTATTATTCTCACCTTCTGTAACATCACTTCAAGTGTGGCCTCATTGCTTGCAGTGGTTGATATGTCCTGAATCTTCTCCTTGTGCTTGAAAATCTATGTAGATAAAATGACAATATTATGGCATTGAAAGGCAAAACAAGACTCCTACTGAGAAGATTTTCTAATGAGTTCATCAGACTTAAAAAAATAATAAACCTTTGGAATTTTTAGGTCATTTTACATCAGTGACTAATTTTGCCATTGTGTCTGAGCATGAAAGGGATACCATCAAATGTTGAAATATGGCAGTTTTGATAAAAAGATAATCTTACCAATTTCATGAAAAGTGGTACTCCATAAAAAAATGATAATTTTAGTGATAGTCAATCAATGAAAAGTGATAGATCACAATAAACCTCAGGTCTTTATCCATGGGGTAGTGACAGACCATATCACTACCATCATTTGGATGAATAAATGTGTCATTTTGTGCTCAACATGTAAATATATGGTAATATGGTGGATGTCAGATTCGTAGTTTTCATAATTTCAATAGTCATATGGCAAGTTAAATTTCAGATGCTGCCAATCAGCATTTTGAGGGAAGGACTAGTGAAGATTCAGCAAATTTCTCAATCTACCAGTCAGTTTGGAAACAAGGAAATTGATGTTAAATTTTAGGCCCAAGGGTTTTGTCCTGGTATAAGAATACATCCAGGGAAGAAAACTTCATTGCATATATGAAATTTGTCATTTTATGCCCAATAAGTGTATACAGTTACAGGGTAAACAGCTCAATAGATTCTAGAATTATAAACCCAGTGACCACAGCTGTAAGCCCCCAGGGCATGACCCAGAAACCACAGCGGTAAGACCCCAGAGCATGACCCAGAGACCTCAATTTAATCTATGATGTGATTAATCTTGACAATTGGGTTGGTGATAATGGTCAGATGAGTTAGTCAGCAAGGGTTTCTTCCCTTTGTCTTCATGTTATATGCACAGGAAAGATCAAAAGTTTGTCTCTTTGTGATTACTGGAATCAAGAGGCAGTGGAACTTCTTTACTAATGTTAAGGTGATCAGTAAATGTATTCAAACAGTCTCACTTGAATCCTGAATGAACGATTAATACAGTGTTGAAAGGTATACAGATTTATCTTTCCTTACAAATGGGGGCAGAAATGGCCATTATTCTAATATAGCTCTCTGACCAAATGGGAATAATCTTCAGCAGCAAATAGATGAATTATTAAATTTTCATGATTTTGAAATACTTTTAACTGGAACTGGTATCTGTTTACATCAGGACTGGGGCCTATTTCATTAAGACCATATTAGTCTATCCTGCCTATACAAATGAATCAATACAGTGTGACCATTAACACATGGAGATACAATGAACTTAGCAGTGAAATAGAAAATGATAAGAAATATTACTTTGTAGATAAAACACTGTAATAAACAGCTGAGATTAGCTCTTATCTATCTTCGCAAAAATTGCTTGAAATAATTTTTCAAACATTTCCATACACCTAGATATAAAGTGAACTCCTATACCAAAACTGTATCAACAAGTACTTGCAAAAACTAAAAAATTTCTAGAAAGCAACTCTTTTAGTAAATTATGTTTCTATGAGAATACTTACTTAATCACATTATGTTAGGAATATCAGCTTGATACCTCATGAATCCAGCCCTACTAAAAGGTGAAAATCAACCTTTTCTTTCTATTTTAATAGACAATGGGCAATAACTCTGGCTCATTGTCTCCCCTTGGAACCCCTAAATGTTGCTAGGTTTTAGCTGAGAGAGATATTAATGAAGATGCTCGCATTGCGGGATGGTTGGGAAATCTTTTAAGTAATGCGATTGGGTAAGTACTCTTGGAGAAACTTAATTTACATTACAATTTGCTTTCTCCTTCAAATACATTTCCCAAATCACATTTTGTTAGGAGAAAAGTAAATGGAGGAGGGGATACTGAGCATCCCACCTCTACCTTGGGTATCCTTCTAGGGAAGAATAGCTGGATTCCCCATGTGAGCAATAACCTGTTCTCCTAATTATATAAGCAACACAGCTTGGGGTTACTTGATCTGTGACCGTAACATACAGTTAAGAAGATGAATACTGAAATCTCCTTACCTACAAAATTTTGCTGGCGAATCCAGTGAAACTAACAGGGTGTGTTGATTGATCTAGTTGGGTCTGGTGGCCATCTGTTCTGCTGCCACTGACCTACCAGACTCAATGTTTGCCTCGGTGATGCTAAATCTCTGAGATGCAGGCTTGATAAAGTTGCATGCCAGCCAACAGCTTCTATTATATGTTGGATCAAACATTGTGTTTGAATGCTAGGCATGCAGAGATGGCTTGCTTCTGAGCAGTAATCTTCATGAGGCAACTCTGATCTGGTGACACATCAGAATACATCGAGTGTACAATCCACTTCAGCCATGAAGCAAAGGCTTTAGGTGTGATATCTTGTGTCCTGGCTCATGTCAGAAGGAAGAAACCATTTGCATGTGCCATGATTTGTCTCTATGAATTGCAATTGTGCTTGAGAGTGCGAACAGGATTTTGCATGGCTGCTGTTCTCAACTTGTCCATGGAATAGAGTGAGTGTGTTAGAACTCTTTGGTTACTGATAGATGGTAACCTATTTTGGGCTACAAAGACTGGTTGTGTCAAGAAAACCACTGAACCCAACGATATGAACTGAAGAGAGTTCAGGCTGACATAAGGGGCATGCAGCTCACTCACCCTACAAGCAGAAGCTAAAGCTATCAGGGAACAAGACTTGTATGATAATGACTTTAGTGACGTGTGAGGTTAGAATGGATTCAAATTGAGCCATGTTAAAACCCAAGATTGGTTCCATTTGGAAACAGAGTGAGGGACTTTAGTCAATTGCAAACAAAAAGGTCTCAAAGATCTGATCGGTCTATACAGGGTTCATACAAAATTCTGAATGATAAATTCAATGACTTTTCCCAAAATTTTAAAGGCGACAAACATAGATTTCCAAGACCTATTTTTTCTAACATTTTGTATAAAAGTTATGTCATATGAAAAAAAAAACAAATTCAAAATACTACAATGTTGTTTAATGATGAAATGAAACTGAATGGGTCATCAAAAGAAAGAAACCAGGAAAACTTGACTACATCCGAATCTAACAACCCTAGTCAATTTTATTTGTGATTATGGAAAGAAATTAAAATGTTTGGGTTTATTTAAATTTTCTAAGACTTTTAAAGACCTCATTTTTCCAAACTGTCAAAAACCTACAAACACCATATGAACCCTACTATACCATGCCTAAAACCATGTCTCCCATGATGCCTAAATGTGTCCAATACAATGGGGTGGTAGCCTTTGATAAAGATTGGGGCAACCTGTTTCTCCTCAAAGAGCAAGACAAAAAGTTGGCCAGTTGAGGTATTGAGGCATGCAGTGAGACTATGCTGTTGGCACAGCACCAAGAAGAAGAAACAGTCTGAGCAGGGAAAGACCACCCATGACCATGGTTGCTGAAGAGTTGGGTTGGCCAGAATCTTCCTGAGCACATCTATCACTAGAAGGAGTAGATCGTCGACCCAGGACTTGTCCCTCTAAGAGGGACTGTCAGAGTCATCTTGCCATTCTGACCCCATAGCTACCAGATTATTTCGGTCTCAGCACCATGGAAGGCAAGGCAAATACATACAGGCTCTCCCAAATGGTTGACAGTGCATCCCTGGCCCAAGCTTTTGGCCCTGGAACTGGAGAGTCAAAGATGGTAGGTAGCTTGTAATTCCACCTTGATGCAAAGAGGTAGATCATTAGATGCCCCCAAATTTTGCAAATCCAAGTGAAGACTGACCAAGAAGAGATGATTCTCTTCTGGGTAAACTGTCAGCCAAGAGATTGAGTCTGCTGGGAATTAGTCTAATTTGCATGTTGATATGATGACTGTCACACCAATGTAGAAACTGACAAATCAGAACACACAGGTCAGATGATTTGCTGCCTCCCTGTTTGAGGAGATAGGTCACCACCACAGAGATGTATGACCTAATGAGGACCATTTCTAAGATGTTGATGTGTAAAGGATGTTCCCCTGGCTACCACATGTTGGTGATGGTAGTGAAGGTTGGCAACAGGTGGACACACCAACCATGCATACTGGCATCAGTACCTAATTGGGACTTCTTCAGTTGGATTCCCATGGTCAGCCAACTTGTGTTGCACCACCGATGCAGGAATGATCAATTTTCAGGAGAAATCCATTTGATCAAGGGAACCTGAAAAGGGGTACCATTGCATTCACAATGTCTGCTTAAAAACAACAGCCAAGTGGGATCAAGTCTGCTGCTACATTGAATAAACTGCCAAGGAGTTGCAAAAGCTCTCTTGCTGAAATCCAATTCCTGTTGGAAACAGACTCAATGAACTTGGCAATATTCTGATCACATGAACATGAGGATGCTGTATCAGATTTCAGTTGGTCAAAACTTCCATGTCCAAATGGACAAAGTTCTGGGATGGACAGAGATCTGACTATTCCCAGTTCATTAGAAAGCATGGTTTGATCTAAAAGACAGAGATCATTCCTACCTTGGGGTAGAATAGAACTTACCATATATTTATGGAGGATATCATCCAGGCATGCTGCCATCGTTACAGGTGATGTTGATCAGAATAGGGTGATGACACAGTCCATAATCTTGGTAAACACTGAGGCCATAGGGATAACTTTTTATAAACTGTGTCACAGTAAGCGAAATGGAGAAAATATTCATGACACAGGATGGATAGGGATGTAAAAATGTCCATCGGTCAGATTGAGACTGATGGCATAATGGAAAAGCAGATTGAACTCACTGTCTCCATCTCTGAATTGGTTGAAACAACTCCAGTCTAAACTTGCTGTTTGTTTCTGAAAAAGAAACAACCTTGAATAAAATCCTGTGGACTGTGGTCTTTGCACAAACTCCATTGCCTGTTTTTTATGAGCAACTGTATCTTCTATTGTAGAAAAGCATCCTTCCCTTGATCTTGACAGTTCATCGATAAAGAGGGGAAAGGAGGAGAGAGGAGGGGATTGTTCATGAATGAAACCCAAAGCCTCCCAAATGACCTGGATAGCTCCTCCTCCCTGCCAAAATTTTTCCGAAGGAAAAAGGAGATCCAGTGAGCTCAAAATTCGGTTTCTTACAGCCTCTGTACCATTGCTTCCTAAGGATCAATATTGGCGCAAATGTGACTGAGAAGATCCCCTGTCCAGAGGCCACTTAACATCCCTTCACACTGGCAGGGGCTGAGTGGTTGCAAATGCTCATGTGGTTGGAGTGGTGAGGTGGAGGGGTAGTTCCTGAGCTGCCTGGATCCAAACTTCCTCTGTTCTTCCTCCACAGCAATAGTAACCCAAGTAGGGATGTCTGGAGAGGGAGAGTATGACAAGGTTTGAGAGATGTGGATTGCAGATTTAAAACACAGCATATCAGGAGCAAATTGGCTGAACTCATTAAAGTATTGGCCATGGTATGGTGAGCAGCACCAGTCAATGACCCAACAATCCTGGCGATAAGCATGGCAATTGCCAGGTGTTTCTGTTAAGTCTGAAAGGTGCCAAAGAGGCCAAATCCAACAATGAAGAAGTTGCAATGACATCTCAAATTAGCTCTGATGGGCATGGAGCCTCATAAAACAGATGAACAGACTTATGAATAGCTTCTACAGTTTTGCCAAGTGCCAGAAGATCAGTACTGAAGGTGTCTGTCACCTTAAGCCTATCTGATTGGTGAAGGAACCAGAAGGATGGCATCTCTTCCTCCTGTCAAGATCTACTGATTCTTTAGAGTAGTGGTAGGAGGTGGAGGGCATCCCAAAGTAGCCAACACCCTTATAGCGATCACCAGTACTGGCCAATCCAAGGGCCTGGCTGGACAGAGATTTCTCACTTAAATATCTGTCAAATAAAGTGCATGTCACCAATGGTACCATTAGATGGACAGATCTGTCACTAAGATCCACATAAATCATAGTTGGCTGGACTGATTAAATGGAAAGGTCCCCAAGTTGGAACAATCAGATGGCCAGTGATGGCTGGAAGGCTTGGTGACAATGCAGTTTTATTATGCATTATATCCAATGGATCCAGTACATACCCCATGGATCCTGACTTATAGGCCTGGCAACCATGCTTGGACATGATGGGGTACTTATGCCAGCTAACTTATAATGACCTTGCAGAGGTCAACAATAGCATGGTGAGACGTGGTCTTAAAAGGACAAACTCCCTAAGGCTGACAAAATCACTCAAATTTTGCAGAAATTGTAAAAAAGAATGAATATGACCTGTAACAGAATGATTAATCTACATAATAAATTCTATGAGTCAATTAGAACACAAAAATGGCTCGGATTGTCGGAGGATAAACTGTATGATGTTATCCAGTACAGCAGCAAGGCTAAAACTGGAGATACCTAGCAGTGTCGAGGGGAGGTAATGAGCAAGAGTTATTGCCCTTTACCTATTTAACTATATTTTTTTCTTCTTCTTCATCTTTGTAGGGCTAGATTTGCAAGGTAGCAGGCTAATATTCCAAACGTAATGTATTTGGGGAATCTATTCAAAGGAGGAATTTAAGTATCTTATAAACAAATATTGTACTTTTAATGAATTCATAATCAGACTTACATTCATCTCAAGAAGGTTGCCAAGGGTGAAGGATTTATCCTTTCCTATTGGCTTCCCAATGAGTCGTTCGATCTGCTCCCAGTGTCGTTGGCGTAGAGATGGGTTGCTAAGGCTTGTGATGACTGGCATACCCTGCTTGAATCCCATCACCATCTCCTTCAGACGTGGAACTACCTCATTGCTAGGCAAGCCTGATACAAGAAATGACATAATGTTGGATTTTTCATATAATCTGGCTGGCTCTAGCTGGGTTAAGGCATGTGATTTTGTGACATATTACATTTGCATTATCATCACAAAAATGTCAAATCAAAACTGTTGTATTAAATCAAAAGTTGTTTTATATATGCTATTGTGGAGCCAAGTTCTGCATTCTCAATAAAACTTGAGGTCAAGCTCGAACTAAAAAATATTTTAAAATGATGAAAACAGAACAATAACATTCAAATGCCACAATCCATCAACTACCTATACCACAAACAAGAACAATTGCTTATATAATGATTTCTCATTTTAATTCATTTATCCACAACCATCTTTATCCCATATTTGCTTGAGAAATGAGATCTGACTATACGCATGTCTTGCTACCTTCTAATTCAAGCAAGACAACAAGAATAGTTCAAAATTCAGGTGTAGTAGAAAGACAAGGAAACCTTTCTCCAGCATATAGACAGTCTGTGTAAATCTATTGACATTCTTCTGTAACATCTCGACATTCAGAGCTTCAAATGAAGTGGCTGTCCACTCCTCTATCAGTTTGGACCACTCCACCTGGGACTGCCACAAGAGACGGCGTAATGTAAGATCACGCTCTATCTCCGACAGATCAGCTTGAATCTCCTTGGCACTCCTGTCATCCCGCTTGTCAACTGCCATGTATTGGTATTCCCTACAAAATAAAATAGGTTCAAACATTCAGCATATCTGGTCAAAGTTCTACATCCAATGGCTTTATTTTTGTGACTTTAATGACCAATACTTGTAATACTAATATATATATAAATGTATACAATTACTATGAGCATGAATACATTTTGGGGGAATTTACTTGCCTTTCTAAATTCAGGACACTGTATGATCACCAAACTTGATTGATTTATAGTATTAACTATTCTTTGCAAGCCTTGAAGTTCACTGATTACTGAACATGAAAAACACCACCACTTATTTTTTATTTTATTTTCATAACATATTTAATCCAGAAATTTTCTATTTTCTAAAACCATAACATGCTGGATTCAAGAAAAATAATAACTAGAACTCATTTTCAGTTAGATTTTACTCAGAAACTTCTCTTACACTGCCATAACATTTTGCTATGATACCAAATCTAATTAAAATATATATCTGTCTTACACACAAGCAAGACATAGAAATAACTTGGAGTCATAACCAGGAAGTACGGTTTTTTTACGTTTAAAAACAAAAACTTTCTAGTGCTTTCCTAGAATTTGCTTTTATTGGCATTAAACTGCATTTCATATGTTAGTTATTTTCTTGTTTTTCTTAGACCTTACTTAAATCTTATTCTGTCAAAAATAGAAATTAAGTTAATCTTACTCTCCAATCAGATTTTTCTTGGAACTAGAAAGGGAACTTCCAAATCTCTCCTGGTAAGTTCCATAGCTCCGAGCCTTAGCTGACAATTCCTGAACCTCCTCTTGAAGAATTCGGATTGTCTCCAAGGCAGACACTGCCATGGAGTCCAGGTGTAGCAACTCTGGATCTCTAACACGACCCTTCAGTTCCAATAGTTTTGTGACAATACTGTAAATCAAGCTATCAAGGTCATGGCTGAACTTTCGGATGTTCTCATCTTTTTTGGCTTCACAGTAGAGAATGGTAGACTAGAAAAATAAGAATTCCAAAGGTATAATGATTCTCATTTCAAATATATTTAACATAAATGTTTGCACTGTGGTGAATTGTTGGGTGACATTGCTACTTTTTCTAAATCAAGACTTGTTGAATAAATAGCATGCTTTTTTTTATTAAGAAATTGTAAAGAATAATTTTATTCATAATTCTTTATTGTAAAGATACTTTTAGCTCTGTTATATTGTAACAAACATATATAGAATGAAAATTAGTAAGCTATAAAAGGTTACAGTCCTTTTTAGTTCCATGCTAAATCTTCAGAAAAGTTCACAAAAATTGTCTTCTTTCCAAATGTTATTCCCAAGGGGAAAAAGAGGCTGTTAAAATGAATCAGAGATACAGAAATACTAAAATAATATCCATTAAATACAAAATGGCAGATCAGAAAATACCCCTAAGTTTACTGTAAATGACTGTTCAATGTAAACAATACTGAAGCAAGTGCTACAATGCACTGAGTAATTATAAAGGTCTCTGTCATGAATGACAAATTTCATGTGTAAGAATATTTGACTTTAGCAATTATTAAAACATTAAATCATTTTTAAGCATTTCAGGAAAAAGCAAACATCTTTTTTATGGCCTACATTTTTAAAGATCAAAGAGAAATAAATTTTATAAAATCCATACATCCAAACACAGAATGCAAATAAAGTTGCTAATTACAACCAAATTTCATGGTCTGTGCTTACCCAAAATATTTTTTCATTCAACTATAGTTTTAACATATTGGTCATGTGGAGAGGGAAGAAACTGTTATTAAAATTAAAATAAAGTAACTAAATCAAAGGAATAAATGAAAAAGAGCCCAAAAATATGTGCATTTTCCTTACCTTTAGATGCTGGAAGCCAGGTCCAAGAGTCTGGAACAGGGCCAGTTCTTCAGGGTGAATTGAAATGGTGTAATCCTTGGCAATGGTGAAGAGCTTGTTGACAATAATAAACTCCTTGTCAAGGGCTGGCATCTCTGCTGACATCTTGGACAGGAAGGCCAGGTGCTCCACAAACTGCTCCACTGAAGCTGGGTAAAGATCCAGCTTTCTGGAGGCACCCTAAAAAGAAATAAAAATTCAAATGTATTTGCATAATTAATGTTAGCGTTGTGCAAACAATAGCTTACCCCAAATAGTGATTACTCTTGTACAACTTTCAATGTTTCTTGGTACAAATCAATTACTCTTGTACTGCTTTCAGTGATACTTAGTACCAATACATTTTTATTTTACTACTTTCAATGTTATTTAGTACAAATCAATTACTCTTGTACTAATTTCAATGTTCCTTTGTACAAATCAAGTTTTCTTTTACTACTTTCAATGTTACTTAGTATAAATCAGTTTTTCTTTTATTACTTTTGTAAAAGGGGATAACAAAGTAATAAAGTCATCAATGTGTCAGAAAAATGCACTGCTATTGCCAACTGCAATGTTCATATCTCTGGTGGGGAACTGGGGTTGGTTTGAGAGAGAGGCAATGACTTTTGTATTACATAATCTGATAATAGCAAGCATGTCTTCATTTCTCTTGTTCCATTAAATACCTTGATAATAGTAAGCAAGTCCTCAGTTCTCTTGTGGGAGTAGGGTTAAGAGAGGCAATGACAGTTGAAAGTTGTATTACATACCCTGATAATAGCAAGGAGGCCCTTATTTCTGTTGTTGTATTACCTACCTTGATAATAGTGAGCAAGTCCTCATTTCTTTTGTTTGCAATCACTGGCAAAATCTTGTTGACTTCCTTGACTATGTTCTCTGGGTATGGGAGGCATGAATCTTGGAAATTCCTGCTCTGCACCTGAATCATCGCTATGCGGCGCATAAGTGTCATTTTTTTCATCTGATGAATCTGTGACACAGTTAAGAAATATGAATAAAATTAAATGGATTTTTTACAATAAACCCTCCCACAATGGTCAAAACAATCAAAAATCAACTCCTATCCAGCCAAATTCTATGTATTTTCCTATTATAATTTTTCTTATATTCTCTATGTTCTTGATCAGCATCCTCTCTACCTATCTTAAACTGCCAATACAAATGGTTGGATATTTGTTTTATCAGTACATTACCAAAATCCTGGCTGTATAATAGTAGCATGTAAGTCTCAAAAAGTGGCACACAATTCAAAGAAAAAGGCAAAAAAAGGTAAAATCTTTATTAAAAAACTGTCAATTTTTATATATTAAACAAACTCTTTAAAGACTAAGCACAATAATCTGAGGATAAAATTATAACATATTTTGACTGGTGGAATAAGTACATTATTAACAGGGTAAATTCTGCATAACCAGTTGGAGGCATATATGACTCTCATCCAATTGCAAACATTACAGACCAGGATCTGTTGTCGACTAACACACCAGTGGATGTGTCTATGCTGTTTGTTCCATGCAGACCCAGATTTGCCAATGCATTATACTACACCAGATCTGGGTTTATGCTGTCTGCATTTGGATGCAATTATACATAAATAAAGGTATAGGATTTGATTTAAGTTTTGTACATGTAATTGAAATTTCTAAGTAATAGCAATAGTTACAGGCTAATTACTACAAACTCAAGAAACAGAAAAGAGTGAAAAGTAAACAAATTTAGTAAAATTCAACAAATAATTAATTTCCTTAGAATACAAAGTTAAAAGTTACAAACAACTTACAGTATTGTGAGGTAATCCAAAATAGGTCTAAAAGGTCTATCACAAGTCCAAAAGTATTGAGTGTTCCAAATGAATTCCAGTGGTTTTCTGAATGAATTTCAATCTTGAATGTGCAGCTTATAAACAGTCTTAAATGTGCTGATGTGCTAATAATCTTAATGCATCACAATGATATACTCCAAAATGTCCTTGAAAGAATTCACAATAATTCCAAAACTGTGATTTAGTTCTAACGTCAATGAGCACATTGTAATTCCAATTTAAATAAAAAAATTCCTCTCAAATTAAATCTAAACATAACTGAAGTTAATAACAGATTAATAATTCTGATGTAGACAACCCCAACACAAAAACCTAAGACACAATATAAGGACCAGGATGAGGGCCAAAAGTTCATTTCCAGAACATTCTAAGTTGTTAACAAGACCAGGTCTTCTATTAACATTTTAGCGAAAAACATGACAACTATCAGCTAGGCCAGGAATTTCGAAGAGGAAAACCAATGTCCTGACTTAGATCCAAGTAAACATGTTTATCTACAAGTGATAATCATAGACAAACATTAGCTATGTAATATATTGTCTACAAAATGGCCCTTTCAATCTACACTCATGGACACAAAAGAAGTTAAATACACCAAACAGATATACATAACAGTTGTGAGATTGTCACCATTTCAGCTTAGGGCAAACCAGATGCTGTTAGAAGACTTTGGGTCAAAACTGAATGTACCGGTATATACGACAATCCATTCAGGAGAATCAGTGACAAGATTTTTAGTATGTTCATTGCAGCAGCTATTATTTGAGTTATACCGGCACTTTCATTCAGAACCAACTGATTATCAAAACTAGTCTTCTGGTGAATGGGGGCCCCGAGTGGCCGAGTGGTCTAAAGCGCTCTCCGTTACGGATCACTGCCATCTCACCTCTGTCTGCATAGGTTCGAGTCTCAGATTTGGCCAATGTGGGTATGTGAGAAAGCTTGCCAGTAGCTTCTCGAGGGTCGGTGGTTCTTTCCGGGGTATTCTCGGGTTCTTCCTCCACCATTAATACTGGCCGCCATGTATAGCCTATCGTGTGCTGAAAAATGGCATTAATCCCTACAACAACTTCTGGTGAATACCCCATGTTGACATGACTTTCAATTTAGAAGGAGTAGCAAACAAGATTTTCAAGATAGCTGCCATGGTGGTCATAGTTGATTCCACATGGCCATAATTTGTGTACGAACTAGACATCATAAAAAGTCTTCTGGGGATAACCTAATGTTGATATAACTTTCCATCTAAGAGGAGTAGCAATAAGATTTTCAAGATTGCCATTGTGGTAGCCATGCTGGATATCAGATCAGCACAAATTTTGCTTATGTCCAACTAGACACCATAAGATATATGGTGAAAACCCAGTGTTGATGTGACTTTCAATTCAGAAGTAGTAGCAATAACACAATTTTAAGATGTCTGCTATGGTGGCCATACTGGATATCAGACTGGTACCATTTTCATTTAGGATCAATAAGACATTTTAAGAAGGAAGACTTTTGGTGAAAACCCCATTCTGATATGACCATCCATTCAGGTGGAATAGGAAAAATAAGATTTTTTCAAGCTCAAGAATGTGATGGCTATATTGGATGTCTGAATGGAACCCTTTTCACTTAGAATCAAATAGACATCATAAGAAGTTATCTGTTGAAAACCCTACACTGATCCGACTTTCTGTCCAGGAGATGCAATAGCAAGATTTTCAAGAGAGCTGACATGGTGGCAGTGGATATCAGACTGACATCAATTTCATTGGGACCAACTAAAAGTTTTGAAACAAAAACCCCATGTTGATATAAATATCCATTCATTAAGAGTAGCTATAACTAAGTTTTAAAGAGGCTGATGCAGTGGCCATATTAGATACAAGATCAGCAATATCTTCATTGATCTCAACCAGACATCATATGAAGTCTTCTAGTGAAAACTCAATGTAATTAAGACTTTCCATTCAGAAGGAGTAACAATCACAAGATTTTAAAGAATACTGCTGTGGCAGCCATACTGGATGTCAAATGGCCACCATGCTCATTTAGGACCAACAAGGCAATGAGATGAATGTGTGTGCAAAGTTTCATGGCAATCCTCCAGATAGTTTTGGTAGTTTGACATGTCTGTACATTGTTAATGTTTAACTTTTTGCTGAATTCCTACCACCCTACCAACTAGAAAATCCTCCCTATTTTAAATAGAAAAGAAATTTTCCTTCCTAAATTTTCAGTTCTTGAACAGACCCTGAATAATTATTATGAAGCAAATGGCTTAATTCTGATCACTGTAATGTGTCTATTAACAAAGAATTACTATGAAACAACCTTTTTTTGTGTGCAATACTAATTTTCATGACCTTCCTGTTGTTACAAACCACAAAGATAAAGACCTGAGGACCAATGAGCCATCATTAAGGACAACTGGACCTCCTTCCCCACCCACAAATATGAGGACAGATGAAAATGCCATTCTTTTGCCAAACCATGGACATTTATTTCCCAGGAAACATATTAAAGTATTACTGTCATGACAAATAAATTTTACTTATATAGTGGTCCCCCTCTTATAAGGACCTTCTAAAGAGAGGCCACCACTTTAATAAGCCCATACTGCCTGACACCAAATAGTATATTGTATTCAATGTAATCATACATGCCTTAATAAACAAACACTCCACTTTGGTCAAACTTTTAATAACAATATCCATTATCAGGTCATGTCTCGATAACTGCTCCCCTTATTTAAAGGAAAACAGCTTGTGTAGCTCCCCTACATCTCTGATCAGAACACAGTTGTTGACACAATCATTTAGGTGCACATAGCAGCTATTAGGATGAGTACAGCAGGGTATATTTTAAAACTTAAATTTAAGGGGAAAGAACACTCCACCCCCTCCAAGTGAAAACAAAGAGGGTGTTTTCTAATTACAGGAGGGATTTAATGACAACATTAAATGTAGGACTTTAGTGTGATTTTTTTTATAAATTAACATGAATCCGGCAATTGCACACTGTCAAATAGATCCTGATATGGTGTTTTGACCAGTCTATTCAACTCATATGAGGCCACCATTTTGTACTGCAGCAATTGTGGCCTTATAAAAGGGGAACCAATGTAGAACTTGCTCTGTCCGAATTTATGCAGGATAAAAGGATTCAACAAGAGTAAATTTAGAATGCCATCAATGGCAGTTTTCATTAGTATTCACCTCAGTTCATTACATAGTTCTGTACATTTTCATAGCACAAAGGTGCTTTTTGTTTCCACAGCTATTAAGTTGGGACAAGCTTTAAGGTAAGGAATTGAACTGTTGAGTAATTAGGTAATCAAATGAATGCAGATAAAAAGTAAGCTACGTTTCTATAGTGGTGATAGCAACTCACCATTTCTGAATGCGTGGCCAAAACATGGCTGAAGTCATCAGTGGTCCAGGGCCTCCTAGCCATGGAGGTTGCCACATTCAGCAGACAGCATCTGTCTACCATTATACAAAACTGGTCAAAGTTCTGAAAAAAGACATTTAACTTTTTTAATTTACGCTATGTTAATTGTACAAGTATCTTCTAACAAACATAAACTCTTCATGGCTTAGACTTGTCTGGACTCATAACACATGCATAGTCATTATGGCTCAGATATGTATGGTCTTATAACACATTATATACTAATGATGGCTCAGATTGGTATGGACTCAAAACACATATATACCCATTATGGACTCAAAACATTTACTCATTATGGCTCAGACTGGAATGGACTCATATTTACTCATTATGGCTTACATTGGTATGGACTCATAACACATAAATACTCATTATAGCTCAGATTTGTATGGTCTTATACCACAATATATACTAATGATGGCTCAGACTGGTATGGTTTTATAACATATATATATATATATATATATATATATATATATATATATATATATATATATATATATATATATACACACACTTGACTCATCCTGGTATGGTCTTATAACAAATTATATACTCTTTTAACATACTGGTATGGTCTTAAAACAAATAATATACTCTTGATGGCTCAGACTGGTACAGTTTTATAATACATCACTGTTGCATTGAAAATACGAAAACTGGAATAAATGATGCCAAGGTTTTGTATGTAAAATATTACTATATGTAGGTCACATCCTAAACAGGACAGCACTCTCCTAAACCAGGTTATGCAGACCATTGGTATAGTAGAAAGATATAACTAATATTTGAGGTGAAAAAAATAACATATACTTATTTGTTTTTGATATTTGTATTAATAACTATGTAACTATTTTTAGAAGCTTGTGTTTTAGTCACAGTTGCATGTGTTCAAGCAAGCCACTATTTCATGAGCCTTGCATATTACATAATTTTTAAGTTTACTCTATAAGGGTATAATTATAGCCTGGTTGCTACAAAACATAAAGCAGATGATTACTTTATTGGGGTATATTTATAGCCTGTTTGCTAGAAAACATAAAAGAAAATGATTACTTTATAGGGGTATAATTTGATTACTAAAAAACATAAAGCAGATGATTACTTTATTGGGGTATAATTATAGCCTGATTACTAAAAAACATAAATCAAATGATTACTATAAAATGTAATGCAACTGCTCCGGTGGCCTAGTGGCTAGAGTGTCTGCCTCAGAAGCAGAAGGTCATGGGTTCGAACCCCAACTGAGTCATACCAAAGACTTACAAAAATGGTACTAACAGCTGCCTCGCTAGGCGCTCAGCATTAAGAGGTTAGTGTTAGGACTGGTTGGCCTGGTGTCAGGATAATGCGACTGGGTGGGACATCATGCTACATGTCTGTGGCATGATGCACCAGTGCTAAACATCACTATAAACTACCACACTGCAGACACCATAGTGATATGACTGAAAAATTGTTAAAGCTATGTTAAAAATCCTAATTACACACACACACACACATAGACTGGTATAGTCTTGTAGCACATTATATACTCCTGATCGCTTAGACTGGTATGGTATTTTCACACATTATATACTCTTGATGGTTCAGATTGATATAGACTTTAAGATGGAGGAAACAAGAGCTGTGAGAGGAAACTGCCCACCCTGGATGGATGACGTGTGCATGTGATGCAAAAAGCAATGACTGAACCCATGACCATACCACCCAGTTCTCATGGCCCTGAAGCATAAAGCTGGTTTACATTACTGTCAAGACAATCTCTACCTATCCAATACCAATGTAGAGATCCTGACATATGTAATCTAACAAAATTTGCATGTTGCTGTGCATTTTAATTTGCACTTCATTTGCATTTGAAATTCATTTGGATTAGATTTAATTTGTATTCTGACTACACTTAATTCACATTTGCTTTCAGCTGTAACCTCATCATTGATCATTTATGATCACACAAATGTATTCTGATTTTGCAATATTGCTTTCATTCATTAGTTCATTTCAATTTCATTTATTTAAAATGAAATATAAATGCACTTACAGGGTCAGGTTGTCTGTTTCAAGGAGTTTTAAAGGGAGAGAACTACTGCTTTAATATATATTGTCTTCTTAAAGTGTGCCATAATAAATTAGCAAATGCATAAAATGCAAATGACAGCATTTATTTTATGATAAATGTAAATATTACATACTGAATACTATAAATGTAAATATTACATACTGAATACTATAAATGCAAATATTACATACTGAATACTATAAATGTAAATATTACATACTGAATTCTATAAATGTAAATATTACATACTGAATTCTATAAATGTAAATATTACATACTGAATACTATAAATGTAAATATTACATACTGAATTCTATAAATGTAAATATTACATACTGAATACTATAAATGTAAATATTACATACTGAATTCTATAAATGTAAATATTACATACTGAATACTATAAATGTAAATATTACATACTGAATTCTATAAATGTAAATATTACATACTGAATTCTATAAATGTAAATATTACATACTGAATACTATAAATGTAAATATTACATACTGAATTCTATAAATGTAAATATTACATACTGAATTCTATAAATGTAAATATTACATACTGAATACTATAAATGTAAATATTACATACTGAATTCTATAAATGTAAATATTGCATACTGAATACTATAAATGTAAATATTACATACTGAATTCTATAAATGTAAATATTACATACTGAATTATATAAATGTAAACATTACATACTGAATGCTATAAATGTAGAAATAAAGTTGTTGAGTATTTGTCCACAAACATTTGTTTTTTGTTCCAATAAATACATAGATAAAGATACAGCTATTAAAAATCATTGTATCACATTAATGACAGTTGTTGATATCTGCCTCAACAAAAACAATGCAACAGCTTATAAGGGATGTATTGAATAAAGAATCTGATCCAATATTATCATTTGAAAGGGCTTTTTGACCATGGAATTTCAGCCCCAGCTAGAGAATAATATATTTTCAAATCCATTCATGTAATTGTGTTTCTTTATCTTTAACATTAATCTTTCTGCATTTTGCATTTGTGCTTATGTTTTCTTCAAATTGTAGTTTATCATTTTATTTGTGTTCATTCCACATTTCAATTGTATACATTCTACATTCTGTTTGCATTCATACTTCATTCACTCTATATTCCATTGTCATTTCACTGGTAAAATTAGCCTTTTCAGGATCCCTAAATTCACATTCCAGCATTATATTTGCACTGATTCTGCATGATCTTTGCACTGATACTGCATTATGTTTGCACTGATACTGCATTGTTTGCACTGATAGTGCATTATGTTTGCATTCATACTGCATTATGTTTGCATTCATACTGCATTATGTTTGCATTGATACTGCATTATGTTTGCATTCATACTGCATTATGTTTGCATTCATACTGCATTATGTTTGCACTGATTCTGCATGGTCTTTGCATTGATACTGCATTGTTTGCATTGATACTGCATTATGTTTGCATTGATACTGCATTATGTTTGCACTGATTCTGCATTATGTTTGCATTGATTCTGCATTATGTTTGCATTGATACTGCATTATGTTTGCATTGATTCTGCATTATGTTTGCATTGATTCTGCATTATGTTTGCATTGATACTGCATTATGTTTGCATTGATTCTCCATTATGTTTGCACTGATTATGCATTATGTTTGCACTGATTCTGCATTATATTTGCATTGATTCTCCATTGTTTCCATTGATTTTTATATGCTCTTCATTTCAATTTTATCTAAATTTCCTACTTTGCCTTAGAATTTCAATCTGACAAATGAATTAACCTGCAAAAAATACAGAATCATTGATATGACAAAAGTAAAGCCTTTGGAATTTAATGCTAATGAAAATTTCTTGCCCAGGATAAAAGTTATTTTGTTTTCATTTTGAAACTCATATTTTATAATTATAATTTAAATGAATTCATAAATTCAAGTCTAAAATTGTTATTGTTGTTGGTGTTGGTTATTCTTGCTACTGTTACTTCTCATCAACAGTAACTGTGACAGCGGTGAAAGTCCCATTATAAAGACACATCCAGCCATAAATGTTAACTCAATTTTCTGACTTATTCATTCCTTCAGTTCTGATCAGATATTCAATAGTGAAAAGAACCAAATTTTTTATTTTTTATTTTTGTAAAAACAACCAGAACAGCAATGATAACAACAACAACAACAATAACAATAATAATAATAATAATGATAATAAACAAAGCCAAATTTGATGACAAACCCATCCCAAGCTCCTAACAAATTATGAAAGATTATTTAATTGCAAAACTTTAACTTCTGTTGATAATCCAGTTTGGTGATTTACTGCACAGCAACACAAGGTTATTTAGTGTTGAGTCAATTTGAGTAAATTACCTTGCCCAATGATACTCAACAGTAGTTGCCACATTATGATCCAAATGGTAGGATCTGAACCAATGCCCTTTCAGTCACATGTCTCGCATGCTAACTGCTGAGTTACTACGGTTACTTTCTCCACTAGTCACTTCTCATGAAATGTGGGTGAATGCATCAGGACTATTCACCATCACCAATCCCACAGGGCACATCAGGACTATTCACCATCACCAATCCCACAGAGCACATTAGGACTATTCACCATCACCAATCCCACAGGGCACAGCAGAACTATTCACCATCACCAAGACCACAGGGTACATCAGGACTATTCACTGTCACCAAGACCACAGGGCACATCAGGACTATTCACCATCACCAAGACCACAGGGCACATCAGAACTATTCACCATCACCAAGACCACAGGGTACATCAGGACTGTTCACTGTCACCAAGACCACAGGGCACATCAGGATTATTCACCATCACCAAGACCACAGGGCAGATTTTTCACCATCACCAATCCCATAAGGCACATCAGGATTATTCACCATCAACAAGACCACAGGGCACATCAGAACTATTCACTATCAACAAGCCCACATGGGATTACCCTTCAAGCTCACTGCCACTTTTCAATAAATTTACAAGACAGGTGCAAAAAGGTTTATTATGGGTGCAATGTAGCATTAATACCTACTTTGGAATACTGCTTGACCAGTTCCATCTCCATTGTCATGTAGGCATTCAGTTCTGCCAGAAGAGATTGGTACTCAGGGTCATCTCCAAATATGAAGTCCAGATCGGGCCAGGGACCCAGGGACTCGAGCTTCTCTGCCATTTCCTCCTCATCAAAGTTTAATTTCAGGTCATGGATTGGTGGTGAGCAGAAAACAGCAAGCCTTGGTTCCCGAACCATGGATCCCCATTTGGCTGCAAATATAATAAACATCAATGAAACTGTTTTAAACTTTACCACCATATAAGACACCTTGTTAAACACAAGAACCCCAAATAAGTATTCCCATATTATTATTTTTTATGTCAAGAACTTCAAATCATTGTTGAGAGAGTATAGCTTTT
Source organism: Sinohyriopsis cumingii (assembly GCA_028554795.2). NCBI lineage: Eukaryota > Metazoa > Mollusca > Bivalvia > Unionida > Unionidae > Sinohyriopsis > Sinohyriopsis cumingii. The sequence goes on from CM068825.1 coordinate 40,870,713, forward strand.
TGAGTCCCATGCCTAATAGCCATCATGGCTGTACATACATATCTATTTTGGGCATCTGGGCAACTGTGAACTTTTTCAAAGAAATTTGTTTGTTACTTGCACTTATTCATATTTAGTGTCATCACTCAACAATCTGTGCAAAATATTGTTGTACAATGGATTGGGATTATAGAGTTAATTAGCCAGTGAAAAGACAAGTCACCATAGTTATTCAAATGATTTTAGAGTTAATTACCTGTTAGAAAGACAAGTCATCACAGTTATTCAAATGATTTTTGAATTAGTCAGTGAAAAGACAAGTCACCATAGTTATTCAAGTGATTTTAGAGTTAATTACCTGTTAGAAAGACAAGTCATCACAGTTATTCAAGTGATTTTTGAATTAATTAGTAAAAATACATTATTCAAGTGATTTTAAAATTAATTAGCAGGTGAAAAGACAAGTCACCTTGTTATTCAAGTACACTTTGAGATACGGTGAGCTTTTGGAGACTCATTCATGACTAGGAAACCAATATATTACGAAAAAAAATAACAAGTCCTGAACTGTCCTTTAAAAATAGCTTTAACTGAAATTTGTGAAGAGGATGTATATGTCCGTAATTTTTAATCAGAATTCAAATGACACAAAATTAGTTAATGGACACTTTCTGAGCCACCAATAATTTTTATGACTTTTCAGTGCGTAAGCACATAAAATTTCAAAAACCATAAATTTTACAGTCATGATGACTGCACAAAATCATACTTTGATTTAATATACATAAAGGAGAAGGTACTGAAAAACTTAGCATGCTACCAAATTCTAATAATCAAGCATTTAATCAATACTTAATTTATAATTAGTTATTTAACTTGGATTCTGGCTTTACAATGTGCTGTTTTATGTGACAGATGCCTGAAAAAAGGCAGATGTGTAGATCAATTTATACCATAAAGTCTTCTAGACCGATCTATTATGCTTCTAATAAAGAAATAAATGCTTGTCAGAATAACCTCCGTATTTCACTCTCATAAACTGTCACACCAACCGTTAATATTCTTAACCATGAAGAAACAAGTTATTCTTCTTATGTAAAAGAGACAAACAAGAGAGAAAGTCCTCACATATCACATTATAGACTTTAAAATGAGACAAACAAGAGAGGAAGTCATCACATATCACATTATAGACTTTAAAATGAGACAAACAAGAGAGGAAGTCCTCACATATCACATTATAGACTTTCGACGTGTATAATAATATTATTATCCAAAACATTTCAATTGAATAAAGCAATAGTGAAGATATGTAACTTTCAAAACTTGAACACTGCTAACCATGATGCTTGAGCAGGCAAGACAGGCAAGAAAAAACTGCTATCATATCATGGCATTAACTTTAGACCATGGGTAATATTATCCCAATGACTGACTTGAATCAAGCAGCTCATGTACAAGATATATGACTTTCAAAACTTTAATGCAAAACATCCACTGCAGTTGTCACTGGAAAAGTCACTAACATGTCTCACAGCACTTTCTCCTGAGAGGCAATAAACAAATATAGAAATTAAAATCAGTCTCATGGGGATAAAAATACAATGGGAGAAGATGTAATAAAACAATTACATTAACCAGATACCTATAGTATTTTCAAAGCCAGCAACTATTTCCTTGATCCCCATCTTGAAGTCTTCTTCATTTGGTGATAATTTCACTTGGGCCTTTCCTGTGGCTTTCACCCTGTAAAAAAAGACTCATGAAAATTAAGATAAAAGATAATTATGGTTAATATTGGCTGAATAGGACATCTTGCAAGCTTACCGATTTGAGTGTTGTCATTGCCAATGAATGATTTAGATATCACAGGAATATCTTACCAATTTTGATCAATGGAGAACATGTTGGATCATCAACAGAAACTGTAAACGAGGGAAATGAAAAGTTTAGAGAAAACAGTGCTGCATTCATTTCCATAGCAGCATACAGGGAGGAAAATATTTAGGCTAAAATGTATAATCTGTCCCTATTGTACAGCTAAGCTTTCAGGGTATTCACTTGGGCCATTTTTTGTGCCATGACTGTAGGCCTGGATAGATTATATGCCTTCTGATGCACCAAAAGAATGAAGGTAGGGGGAGGCGAAGGTAGTGTGTGACCATCAAAGCAAGGCCTCCATACTATTCTCTGATGGAGATTAAATTGGATAGGTCCATGAGGTAGCAGCAAGTCAAACCTCATGCTTAATCTTTATCACTAAAATGTCCTCATCTGTGAGGAACTTTTGATCATTAGTACAATTCACCAAAAAAACTAGTGGATGCCAGAACATCAGTAGAACCCTTCAGCGGAAGGAAAAGATGTTTCCTACCCTTTCTTCTTCCTTTAGAAGCAGCCAAATAAAATCATAAAGCTTTAACTAGGCACAAGATTCTGTCTTGATCATCCCCTGCACATACACCTCTCCCTCGATAACTCGCTCCCGGATAACTCGCAATCCCGCTTATAACGCGGTGTCCATCTTGGCTCCCGATTTTTTCCCAGAGAAAATGTATTTAAAATATCTTTAAAATATGCTGAACATGAAAAAATTACGATAAGAATTGATAATTAAACCTTGATACATTGCTCGTTTTATCATCGAAAATGGTGATTAATGCCCGTAAAAATATAATCCAAATTTTGAAATTTGCAAGTTTTAAAGAAGAATTAATTTCAGAGATCTCGAAAACGCTTAATTACGCGTATTTGGATGCCAATTTTTGATCTGGGATGCAGACAATTACTGAGGCGGGAGTCCTTCATACGCATGTAATAGGTGCGCAGGAAAATTCAAAGATTTGCTAGTCCTGTTTCAGCCACCTGCTTTGTGGGAAAATGTGTTGATCAGTTAACTGTGCTGATATTTACAATGACAGAATTCAGTGACTGAAAGACTCTTTGATGTACTGTTGCCATTTTATAAGAGTACATTAAAAAAAGAAAAAAGAACATGATGCAACAGCTAGTTCAAAGGCTTTGACTGGCGGCCGAGTGAGAAAATGTACTGATATTTAGTGATTGAATTCAGAGGCAGAAAGACCCAGTTTTAAAATCCTAGCGAGACCTCTGTTTAAAGATATCATATATTATGTAAGTTTTTATGATAAATAGTTGTCAGTATACTGTAAATAAACAGTCTGGTGAAATAGCAATCAATGAAAACTTCTGGTAAATGCTAACAGGTGGCAACAGAGAATGAAATAAACACCAATTAAACATCTTCCTGTGTGAAAGTCACGTTCTAATCCTTTAATTCCGTTTCAGTGTAAACATTATAATCACAACATATTCTGTTCATTGAAACATGAAAAAAGTCAATCGACTGTCACATCGAAACCCGTGAGTACTTCTGTGAGAACCTAATTACATGTACATGCCGGCTTTGTTTTGATCAACAACTTGGGGATGTGTTTGTTGCATTAAAACAAAAATCGATTACAAGAGACCTCAGGTGCTGGATTAAGGGTCTTGGAGCTGTCTTTGACGTAAAGCAAAACAGTAACAGAGACAACGACGATGATAGTGACTTTGAATGTTTCAGTGAAACTGATGTCATTAATGCCGAGGCTGTTTGGGAGAAATTCATACAGACTCATGGTCCTGAGATGGGCGTTTCTCTTGATGATCTGGAGGAGTGGATTTGTGCTGACAATGATTGCCCCACAGCCGAATACATGTCAGATGAAACTATAATTATTTCTATAGCGAACAAATTTGCAGCAGAAGACTTGGAGTAACACAAGTTTTGAAAGTGATGCAGAAGCAGATGTTGCACCCCCCACCCCTCTGCACAGGAAGCAATCAAATATTTTGACATTGCCATAAGGTGGCTGGAGACCCAAAATGTTGACTACGTAAAGCTCATGCGGTTGAGAAATCTGAGGGATTTTGCTCGGCGGCAGAGAAACCAAGGAGTAACACACACAAAAAACCCTGATTTTTTCAAAAAGTGAATTGATGTTTGTCAAGCGTGGCACAAATGGCAAGTATTAACTTGTTCTAATTTACGTTGTTTTGAATTTGTAGACCAATTAAATATGTTAGTACTGATTAACCCTTGTTTTTTTTTGTTTTCCATTTTACTTCTATGGCATTCAAATCTATTTATCTATCTATCATTCGATCAACACTGTTTCTCGAAAAGAGTCAATCTTTTGTATATAAAAAAACATCAAATTTGGATCAAACAATAAAACTAGAATGTATCCAATTCAGCATAAAAATTAGTGACGTAGTACACAATGTGTGAAGTGGTACACATGTTAAGTGAACAGAAACCACGTGGAATAATGTTTTCGATGATCACCTCAATATACTGTAATTTATCCTGAAATTGATGTTGTCTTATGAGGAAATAATAAAGTACACCGTTATGAAGAGATATTTATTAACAGTTAATCTCAGAACGATTATAAAGTGAGTATTCAACAGTATAATCTGCCTACCCCCCCCCCTTATTTCTCCGTTATGTCATCAATCACTTTATTGGTTTTGGGCTTATTTTATAGGTCCCTCGATAACTCGTGCCTCACTTATAGTGCGGTCGATGTTTCTGAACCCCGATGTGCGTGATTTATCGAGGGAGTGGTGTATATAACTAAGACTGGGGAACTTTAAAGGAGATCAATTCTTCATCTTGCAGATGCTAAGGAGAGAAAGAAGCTATCTTGCGGGTATGGTTCTCACAAGAAGAATCAGCCATTATCACATAATGGGGCTTGTTAAAGACCACACGATGCTTGAGTGATTATATCTCAGTGTAAGGGAAATAGACACTAGTCCCTGTAGCTTGGAATACCTGATAAGGTAAGCAAACATGTATGTTGGATATGGCTGCCCTATAGCCCTTAATACTAGAAACTGAGCATTGCCTCTTTTTAAAAGAGAAAAGAAGGAAAAGAGCCATTGTGCTCACATAGGAACATTTAGAATCATTGTCTTTCTTACTGTACCAATTGCACAAGATTCTCCAGTTTGCATGATAGACCCTGGACATAAGAATATCCTGGTCTGAAGGACATACTTGGTAATTTGCTTGAAAACTTGTCCTGGCAGACAGATTGTTGAACCAAGTGTAAAGTCAAGAATCCATTGACTGTTGTGTAGAACACAGCCCCTGTGCTGAGAGCAGATGGCCCCTCATCCGAAGTGATGTCCTGGGCTGGTCTACCAGCTGGTCAAGAAGATCACTGAATCGTGTTTATTGAAACCAAAGAAGAGCTATCAAAATGAGATGAACTGTAGAGATCATGACTTGCAAAACCATCCTGAAGGATGGAAAAACAATAAGTAAACAGTGATCTTAATTAAGGCTTAAGGCATCCACTGTTCAGGCTCTTTGGTCTGGGACTGGGGAGATGTAAAAGAGGAGCTTGTTCAGTCTTCTCGCAAACATGTCCACCAATGGTCTCCCACAAAGTCTTAACAGGGAGTCTGCTATGGATTAGTGCAGAGACCATTCAGTAAGGACTACCTACCTCTCGTCAACAGACTGTCTCCTGAATGTTGCTTAACACAGGAGGTTGACACCTACCTGCATATAGAACAAGCAGGTGTGTCTCCTTGTTTCCTAAGGTACATACCACCATCATGCTGTTGGAGGAGACCATCATACAACAACTCCTTATTTTCTCAACACATCCCTGTAAGGCTAGAAATAAAGCCCTCATTTTCAAATTGTTAATGAGGAAGGTACTTTCTTCCCTGGACCACAAACCATGAAGAGCTAGTTGTTCTGCTCCAAATGAGTGTCCCACACAAATCTGATGTATCTCTGAACAGATAGGAGTGGAGTTTAGGGGTGTGCATGCAGATTATGGAAAAATGTAGCTATATGCCCAATGCATATGTCTGACATGAGCTCAAGGTAAATATTCTACAGAACATTTACATTGAACCAATATAAAAAGATGAGGAATACAGTCCAGTGACTTTGGGAGCAGACTGGGTTCATGTTCTGATCTGGATTCTTTCCAGAATTCTCTACGAAGGGTCATCCATGGGGGATAAATTATTTTTACATAGGTAAGGGTAATTCGATCCTGGAAAAGGTAAGCTATGCAATACTAACAGGCAGTATATTACTGGTTTTAAAATGTCTGAAATAAATTCTAGAGGCAAATGGTTACTCAAGGAAATGATTTCCAATATGTAAGGCTTGTGACAGGATAGGCTGATAATGATCACAGACACTCATGTCAGGAATTCATTAATTTCTGCATAAATATTCACTCTTCCAGTGTTATACATCTTGAATCAGTCATTTTTTAATCAGTCTATGGTACAGTTTGCTAGTTTCTTTGTCAACTAAAATAACCATGCCCTGAATTAAGGACATGGTTATTTTAGTGGAGAAGGAAAATGTAGAAAACAGTGCTGTATTCTGGTTGAACAACATCTAATTCAAAGTACATAATAATAAAAAAGTGATTATTTTTGCCAAAATTAGTAAATCCTTAATGGAAGTACCTGTAATAATGATGTGTTTTAGCTATTCAAATAATAAGAAAAATGTACAGGTATTTCTGACCCGATGCTTTTTCTTGTAAATTACCCTACTTTTCAACATAATGGGTCAACTAGGCCCCACTTTTTAATTTCTGCAATAAATACTGCTATACTTGACACAGCTAATATTAAATTTTTAGTGAGAGATTGACTTGTTCAAATTCTCATGCAACTGATGTCATTTTTACTGTCTCTGATTGCAAGTCACATGCTGCTAAATTGAAAGGACTTGGTATATCTGTGTAGGAAATACAGATTTTGTTATTGAGGATTACAGCAGGCATGTGCAACTTCCTCCTGAGTGCAGGCCAGATAAGTGATTTTTATTTAAAGTCACACCCTATTATATAAATCAGCAGATAAAATCAGGTCACGTGCCAGATCCAGCACATAGGCTGAATGTTTCACATGCCTGGATTAGAAGATATTAACACCAGATTCACTCTTAACCACTTACAGTACTCCCTTTTTATAATGTTACAGTACTTCCTCATTATAATGCTGTCCATGAGAGTCAGAGTAAACAATCTAACAGCAAGATCACTTTATAATGTACACTGTGTATAGAATTTTACTATCCACTTTTATAAAAAATGTTGAACACAAATTATCAAAAATAACATTTTGTGTGGCCCAGTGTCACAAAAAGTGTAATAATATCACAACAGAATCATGATCAACAGGGTTTATCATGAATTGTTCGGCTGTAGAGCTTGAATATCTGACTGATTAAATAACTGTATAAGAAAGAAAATATGTGTACCAGTTTTCTTTGTTGCCACTACTAATCACCAAAAGTGCCCCAAATTTTCAGATAGCAATGATCTTCAGTACAACAAGAAATATGGCATTTAAAAATTCAGAGGCTTGTCTTTGTGTGTTACCAAGAGCATATCACTGTCTTTGTGTGTTACCAAGAGCATATCACTGTCTTTGTGTGTTACCAAGAGCATATTACTGTCTCTGTGCGTTACCAAGAGCATATCACTGTCTTTGTGTGTTACCAAGAGCATATCACTGTCTTTGTGTGTTACCAAGAGCATATCACTGTCTTTGTGTGTTACCAAGATCATATCACTGTCTCTGTGTGTTACCAAGAGCGTATCACTGTCTTTGTGTGTTATAACAGCATATCACTGTCTTTGTGTGTTACCAACAGCATATCCCTGTCTTTGTGTGTTACCAACAGCATATCGCTGCCCACTGCAAGTGCAATATATTTTTTAGGCTGTTTTGAGGATGTCAAGAACTTAATTTATTTGCAAAAAGCTTGCTGGAAAATGGAAATTATTATACACGTCAAATATATATGAGTTTTAAACAAAGAAACAACTCCAGGAGGAGAGGGGCATGTTTAAAGAAAAGGTACATAATGTATGAAGAGTAAAGTTAAATGCGGTAAAAACAGGAAAGACAGATTCCAAAATACAACCTTTTCTAGTCCTGACAAACAACTAATTGTCATATACGGCAAAATTTGACAATTAATGGAAAAAATCCTAGCACAAACCAAGTTATTCCTATTATGATTCAATGAATTAAAATATTACAAACGTTTTGCTTACTTTTTGTCCCCATAAGCATACGTATCTTGGCCAGCCTTTTTTCCCCCTTTCTCCTCATCTGTTTCCTTTGTCTCATCTTCTTCCCCTGTCATCTCCTTTCCATCCTCAAATTCCTCCCCTGAAGACTCTGACTCCCCCTCACTGTACCCAGACTCCTCATCTTCACTGACCTCCTCCTCATCTGGAATGAGAGGACAAAATCACATGCATTCCCTCTTGTACTGCACACACTAATGAAAAGGCATAGCAATTATGTCTGAGAATTCACAAGCCCAAACAATCAACCATTTATGTGGTGTTTTCAACTTCTCTAAGTCATATCACTTAACTTCCAGTCCCACCATCAAACAAGGAATATTTAGATTGTTTATTCAGGGGGTGGGGGTACTGGCATGACCATATTAAAGTTTCAACCAACTTTTGGTCTTGTATACTTACAATCATTTTAATCTATAATGATACTATGACATTACTGCAACCAACTAGGAAATTACATTATATCTTTTATTTCAACTTGAAAAGCTAGAAGTTTAGATTACTATTTTCTTTCTAAAATGCTGAACTTTTGACACATAGAGCAACAGTCACCACATTTAATACTAATACTAATAACTGTTCATAAAAACCTGTTTTAGCCATTCATTGATTGATACAGACCATGTACTGTGCAATTGACAGTGAATACAATAAATATGCCACTCTGTAATTGTGATATTATAATCAATGGATGGACAAAAAAAGCCAAAGTTGTTGGCAATGAAAATGTTAGTCTATGAAAACAACCAAATTTATTTATCTTTAATACAATGGCTGACACGGCTATTGACCCTTACTTTATCCTTTCTAAACATTATCACCGAGGAAGATTTATATTTATTTATAGAGGGTAGCTCACATAGTACAATGACTGTTCTCCCATGAGTCCCTTTTTGGTAAAATGAAAACAAACAATGAGGAGGTGAGATAAAGAAACAAATTTACAACATTGGTTTAAAGAAATCAGCATGGGGGAATATAATTTTTATGTAAGTAAACTAAGTATGGTTCACAATACAAATCAGTTATAGTATATGTCCCCAAATGCCACTGTAGTGCTAAAGTCAAGTATATCCAAAATATGACTAATCATCCATTCTTTAATGGGAGCAGTAATGCACATACATAATTCAGAGATTCATATTGTTTCTTCATCTTCTGTGAAAACCCAGCACAGCACTAATAATGTTATAATGAAAATGTGAAATTATCTCACATGATCTGTCGCTATCATTGTTTGTCTATAGTGTTAACATGTGATGTCTGGGATAAATGAGGTTTTCTCTTCTTCTACCAAGTTTCTAGCATTTTCTGGATATGTGAAGTCTACAGTCATTGTAAAGGTTCCAAATGTTTGTTACTTTGTTTGATTATACAGTTATTAAAACCTAAATACTAAGCCAAAAGAAACATGGTCAAAGATCTCATCATCAATTATAACTGTAGCAGCAAACAGGTCATGTATTTTACTTACTGAGTTCATCCATTTGTATTGTAGGTGTAGCATTTGGCTTTTGTCTCTAAATCATTTAATTCTTTTTCTGAATTATTTATTTCTGTCTTTTAATTTAAGATACATATACACCTCCAAATAATGGAGCCACAACGAGTATAAAAATGGCCCCCTCATTTGCTAATATTTTATGGGAAGATCAACTCTTAGTATCATTGCGACTTACCAGTGGGTATGCTTCATTGATGATATAAAAATGGAATGGCAACATGGAAGAGATAATCTGGATGATTTCATATAAAAGGAAACAACTTCCATCCTATGACAGAACTAGACTGGTAAAAAACAAACTCAATATAGACATCTACTCAAAACCAGCCAATAAACACCAGTTGTCACTGAAAACATTGCATTCGGAACATCCCATATAAACAGGTCCTGAGGATACACATTAACTGTTCCAATGATGAAAAGTTCCAAACAAAATCTGAAAAGTGTTCTGAACATTTGATAAACCAAGGCTAAGACAAGGACCTGATAGTGGAGGCATCACAAAAGGCTAGACAAGGACCTGATAGTGAAGGCATCACAAATGGCTAGACAAGGACCTGAAAATGAAGGCATCACAAATGGCTAGACAAGGACCTGATACTGGAGGCATCACAAAAGGCTAGACTAACAAATTGCAATGAACTACTAAAATATAGAGAGAAGGGAAAGGTTGATCGGTTACCATTTATCCTTGACTACCATCCAGACAACTCCTATGGAGATAAAAAGTTCAAAACCTGTAAACATATGAAAGAGACAAGCACATTCTCTTGCAGAGCGACAAGTGAAAGATTGAACATACATGATCCAAACAGAACGTGCAAAACACAGAATGTAATTTATTTCATCACATGAAAGATCTGTATCATCCATATGTTGGAGAAACTGAAAAGCGACACAAAGGATTAATCTTCACAGATCAGACTGGGTGACAAGAAAGCTGTACAGGTGTCTGTCACAGAACACCTCTCTTCCCATGGCCATACCTTCAGTGATGTGACACTAATTGTGATTACTCATAACACCCAAATGGAAACCAGGAAAGCTTACTGGATATGCTGCCTTAGAAAATTGAAACCAAGCAGTTTAAAACAAGAAGACTAGAAAAAGACAACCATGCACACAAAAAAATCATCTTTATGCAGGTGGCGCATCTTCATTTAAATAATTCTTTCAATCAGTGTACAAGTCACCTAGTCATCTATACTTACTAAAATAATCAAACATCCAGGATATAATTTATGGTTACACAAATTTACATAACAAAACAGATGGTGATATGGCTTATCAAGTTTTAGGTCAATAGAACTTAGTTTTCAGCATCAGCATCAAGCTGAAGCCAGCTAGTTGAAACATCAAAAATTTCAAGATTTTATTAATGTAGAAATATTTGTCTAATATTTTTTAATCTCATTGCTTTCTTTGTTTTTGTGTGTCTTGTCTCTGTTTTGTATTTGCCTTTGAAAACATTTAGAGTTGAAAACACTTAGACTAGTTAGAAATTAGTTTTGGACACTTATTTGCCAGTTTGTTGCATTTATCTTAATCAATCCCTAACATTGTGATCATTTCCTGGATCCAGTGCATGCACGTACGTACGTACGTACATACGTATGTACATACATACATACATACATACACTGCTGTCGGGCATTTTGCGTACCTAAGGTTTTCGTTTTCAATACTGAAGCAAAACGCATACCGAATTTGAGCGACTGACAAAAATAAAATACAGCAATGCTTACCATTTGAAAAGATGCAATTGTCACCAAAATATTCTGTTCAAAATAATATTAATTTTGGACACAAAGGACACCCCCCCCCGTTTTCCTGACTCGCGATATGTCGGCCTATTCTGCGCATAGCTTTGAAAAGATGTAATGTTTATCCAGAGGGCTACAGAAATTAAATATATTACTTTAGACTGTTTCCGTCAGCAGTTCAGTCGAGTAATTAGGTCAAATTTATAGCTAGTTTTACAAAATTCAACATAAAAATGCCAATAAATGGCAAGAGGTATTAAGCAAACTAAATCGATCTTGTAAAAAAGTTAGTAAAGTTCAACATTTTATGAAAAATAAGCTATTACATGGAAGAGAAACAACAATGAATAGGATGTAATGTGATTACAACGTCTTGTTGATGGGGAAACATTACTACAGAATTTAGAAACAGACTATACGCCAGGAAATTTGTTCACAATTTATGTTCTAGCAGCAAGCAGACACGTTGGATAGCAGACGATTTTGTACGTGTGGGACAACTTCTTGCAACACTGGAAACTTGGATTAAAATACAGTTTTGTTTTAAGGTACACATTTCCATCTTTTATGTAATGTATTATTTGTATGATTCTAAAAGATGCATAGTAAATCGAATTTTCTGGGTTACAGGTTCAAGAAGGTCATGGAGTGGGTTTTCATGTTGCCATTTAGAAATCACATTTTATGTACATTTCGAGTCTAAATGTGGGATATTTTTTACATTTTTTGAATATCACTTTTCTTAATTAATGTACGATTCTTCTTTCTGGAGACAAAATGGATTTTTGACCCAAAATAGCACATGATCCAATGTTTACAGAAATGATTTATCGTTGCGCAGAATTACCCGACGCGCAGAATTGGCCAACATGGTGGTACATATATCCATACATATATACGTACATACATACATACATACATACATACATACCTACCTACGTACGTATATTGGCAGAAGAGGTTTTACTGTATTCACAAGAATAAAAGGATTCATACCAAAATATGTTTTCAAATATTTGTTTAGTCAATATTATTGTTCAGCAGTTTCTGAGAATAAGACAATCAAAGGTCTTTACTATTTTTAGTAATGGTGGCCATATTTAATAGCAGATTTGCACAACTTCAAGAGATTTTAATGCTTGAACACTGTCTGTGACATTTAGTCTGAATCAATTCAGAGTGGTTATTTTGAGCAGTTGAAAATAAAAAATTGATGAATATCATTAAAAAACCCACGTATATGATAGATTCCATTACCACTCCATTGAGCAGAATGATAACAGCATGCTGCCTGTGAAAATTTACTTCAAATTTGTTGAGTGGTTTTATAAAAGAAGTTGAAAGCAGCACATGTTGACAGCTCATTCACAAAGGAAGCAGGATTAAACCATAACTACACTTAGCCTTATGGCCTGCTAAACTACTAAGGAAGGAAGGGTGTGGGTGGAGTGTGTACAAAGTACATGTGAGTGCAAATTACACAGGTGGATATGGTCAGACTTGGAGTCAAACTGAGCTTTATGACAGTTGGGACTAATTTGTTCCTGATCAATCAAACTGGCTGGGTAAAAGCATCTGCCAATGAGGTCAACCTGCAAATTGATGGCATCCAATACAGGATAAAAGAGTGAGGTATGCACTCCAGGATACTTTATTCCATGACCTTTGACCCTAACCCTATGAGTCAATTATAATTTACCATTTGAAAGATGTCAATTACATCTTATTTATATTGCAGTGTTAGTACCATAGCATATGCACCTGACATAAGTTAATCAGTAGCTAGCCAAAGGTCCTGGCCATAATTTTAGCCACCTGACCATAGTCTGTCATCCAAACACTAATAGCTGGTCTGAAACAATAGTTCTTAAAACATCTCTATGACTACTGCTACTGTGGCTGATACACTGTGCCAAGCTGTCACAACACCACCCAACCCTTCCTAGTAAGCTCTGGTGATGAATGGTCAGGATTTGTGGAACAAAATTTCATCAGTATTACAAATACTATCTCTTTTTTTAATTGAAGTCATTGTGAATACTAATGTCTTCACTAGTAGCCAGAAAGACCCTTGGATTTGGTGCCTTAAAGTGATATAAAGCAATTCAGTGAAAGATCTGACTGGAATTAAAAATGGACATAACTCTAGCACACAACATAACTGCAGAAAAAAAGACTTTGTATCTTATCTAAACTAAAATTTCCAGACAAAAATATGGCAAAACTGTAGAAGTAAAAAGTTTTGTATTACCTGATATTGCTGGTTCATCAGGAAACTTGACGGTTTTCTTTGTTGAGGCCGAGCCTTGTCCAAGAATTGTCTTTTTCAGCAAGGAAGAGCTCGCAGATTGCATCTGAATTGTTTTGGATGAAGCCTTGGTCATCAGTTCTGTCGATTCTGAGGGGATGGTCAACACCAACTGAAGACTAAAGACTGGGCAGGAGAATACCTCTACGATGTCCTGCTGACGAATTTCATTCAGAACCTGCAGATTATAAGATAATTGAGAGAAATATAATTTTTTATATTTGTCTTGGAAAACAGGAATAAAAAATGCAAAGTAAGCTTTTGAAATTATCACGATAATGCATCTTATATACTCACTGACCAATTAAATGAGGTTCCTTGAGTGAAAAAATGGCCACCACTAAGGTTGAGTCCCATGAGGTCTCTGAAGAAAAACTTCAGTCAGTTATGCAGGCTTTGTTACTTCAGGTAGATCACTGTATTTTTATGATGCTACTTACAAGTACAGATCAATAAAATGATACTTCTAAGAACATTTTCCCATTATTAACAAGTCATATTTATATTGATGCACCATGTGCTTTACACAGTAACAAAAGAAATATTTATATGATACTAAAAACAAACATTAACTGTATTTTTACGATGCTACTTACAAGTACAGATCAATAAAATGATACTTCTAAGAACATCCACATCAAACCTGGAAAATTAACTCAAGTATGGATAACAATGAAGTGTTGCTGTGAAGGTAAACCCTTTTCATCAACCAATTTGATAGTAAGGAGAACTTGGAACTGGTACAACCACTAAATGCTCTCAACCTTTAAACAGAATGACAATCTATAATTTTAGGAAATGGTGCCATTGAAATCCATGCATTAAAATTAACATTTCAATCAGTGTCTGAAATCAGCAGCTGTCCAAAAGACTGTGAAAAATGAAAGAAAACTTTTTTCAACTTGTTGCCAGACTGTGCAAGTGTGATTTTTAAAAACAAGTGTGGAAATGCTATAAAGTAACTGGCTGCAAAATCATTTTGGCACTTTACTATAAATTTTCAGCAAGCTAAACTGATGTGATCCAATAGACAAGTGTTCAGATATTAGTACAAAGTACTGTCTGTGTAACTTGTTCCAAGAGACAAGAGTTCAAATATTAATATGAGGCACTGTCTGTGTAACTTGATCCAATAGATACAAGTTCAAATATTAATATAAAGCATCCCTTGTTTAACTTGATCCAATAGATACGAGTTAAAATATTAATATAAAGCACTGCCTGTGTAACTTGATCCAACAGACAAGGGTTAAAATATTAATATAAAGCACTGCCTGTATAACTTGATCCAACAGACAAGGGTTAAAATATTAATATAAAGCACTGCCTGTATAACTTGATCCAATAGACAAGAGTTCAAATATTAATATAAAGCACCCCGTTTAACTCAATCCAACAGACAAAATATAAAGCCCTGCCTGTGTAACTTGATCCAATAGATATGAGTTCAAATATTAATATAAAGCATCCCCTGTATAACTTGATCCAATAGACAAGAGATCAAATATTAATATAAAGCACCCCCTGTTTAACTCAATCCAACAGACAAAATATAAAGCCCTGCCTGTGTAACTTGATCCAATAGATATGAGTTCAAATATTAATATAAAGCATCCCCTGTATAACTTGATCCAATAGACAAGAGATCAAATATTAATATAAAGCACCCCCTGTTTAACTCAATCCAACAGACAAAATATAAAGCCCTGCCTGTGTAACTTGATCCAATAGATATGAGTTCAAATATTAATATAAAGTACCCCCTGTTTAACTTGATCCAATAGACAAGAGTTTAAATGTTAATATGAGGCACTAGCTTACAGGTCATGCCCAACTGCAAACAACAAAGACCCTGATATTCCATTGCATAATGCAAAGGCAAACACATAATATATTCATCCATCCATATGACACACACATACTACATGTATTTATCCATGCATGTGACACACATGTATTCATCCATCCAGGTGAATCACACATACTACATGTATTCATCCATCCAGGTGAATCACACATAATACATACATTCATCCATCCAAATGACTCACACATAATACAAATATTCATTCATCCAGGTGAATCACACATAATACATGTATTCATCCATCCAGGTGAATCAAATAATACATGTATTCATCCAACCAGGTGAATCACACATAATACAAACATTCATTCATCCAAATGACTAACACATAATACAAGTATTCATCCATCCAGGTGAATCACACATAATACATGTATTCATTCATCCAGGTGAATCAAATAATACATACATTCATCCATCCAAATGACTCACACATAATACATGCATTCATCCATCCATCCAAATATATATCAATACAAACAAGAGACTACAAGATAGCTATTTAGATAGATGGGTTCAGAGATGAAAAAAATAGAAAGATATATAGATAGATATGAAAACAAGACAAGCTATCTAATAAACAGAAATTTCACCTCATCAATATCAGGTGGTCCTTCATGAATAGCAGGCTGTTCAAAGTCATAATGTGGAATAATATAACCTGACACAGTTACATCCTGGGTTTGTGGTTGTACCTTCAACATTGAGTTGCTAGCTCTAGACAAGGATCTGGCAAGGAAAATTGGTATATCATTAATTAGTACCACATAGCTATGTAAAATTTTTTACAACTAAACAGCTAATTCATAAACAAAAAGGCATTTCACCTTAAAATGTGTCACCTTATTTTCAATGGTCTCCAAGAAGACTCACTTCTTTTCACTTTCTTAGCAACCTGCAACAATGGATGATATTGAGCAAGACAGTTTTTGACACAAAACAATGTCATGGTTCTGTTAACCCTTTTAATGAAGATATTTCAAGAATGTAAATCAAGAACATCATTCAAGACTGGCATTCAAGAACATCATTCAAAAATATCATTCAAGAACATCATTCAAGAATTTCATTCAAGAACATCATTCATGAACCACCACTCCGGTGGACTAGTGATTAGAGCGTCCGCCTCGGATACATGAGGTCATAGGTTCAATCCCCAGCTGAGCCATACTAAAGACTTGATAAAAATGGTACTAACAGCTGATTCACTTGGTGCTCAGCATTAAGAGGTTAGTGTTAGGACTGGTCGGCCTGGTGTCAGGATAATTTTATAAATGTGACGTGTTCCTTAAAAGTAATTTTTAAAGTGAAAATGCATTAAATAAAAAGAATTTCCCATTAATTTAAAGGTAATAATTACAGATAGGGGTCCTGATGACTGCTCTATGCTATGTCCATGCTTCTACACTATGTCTACCTTCATATAAAGACCTACAGACAGTCTGGATATTTTGCCTGTAGAACTGGTGGTGTTGATGAGTGCTTGGAACTCTTGATGGAGTGCAACATATTTTGAGACAAAACTCACAAAAATGGCTAATGTTTTCTGTGTAGTGTACACAACAAACAATACAGTACATGTACAAAGATGGTGACTGGATGGATGCATGAAGGGTAGTGGGCAGGGCTGGCTATATCTGGCTTGGCATACTTTCGCTGTAGCAAAGATTCATTATATATAATGAAAAAGGGGTACTAATTGTTCAAATCCATTAATGCAAACATTCATTAATTGAATGTTTATACAATGAGTAGTTAG
This sequence comes from Sinohyriopsis cumingii, assembly GCA_028554795.2. Lineage (NCBI taxonomy): Eukaryota > Metazoa > Mollusca > Bivalvia > Unionida > Unionidae > Sinohyriopsis > Sinohyriopsis cumingii. Next base: position 40,888,046 of record CM068825.1, read on the forward strand.
TATACACCACTCCCTCAATAACTCATGCCCTAATAACTTGCAAACCTGCTTATAACATGGGGTCAGGCATAGATCCTTTTTTCTTAAACCCAAAAAATTGATCCCTACTTGTTGAACTTGAAGAAAATCGCGATCAAAATTGGTGATGGAAACTTTGATATATTGCTCGTTTTATCATCGAAAACATTAGATAGGACCTGGAAATTTTAATCAACATTATGAAATATCAACTTTTAATAAGAAGTCATAAAATTTGTTACATTTTCTCTCCAAACAAAACATTTTTAGTACATGTATACAGCAATTAATGATATTCAAGAAATTTCTACAAATGAAAATGTCACTTATGCCCAGTGGAGGCAGTACTTTAATAAATAAATACCAATTAAATAATTTCAAGATGTAGGTGATAGACATGAATTCATCCTTATTTATGCTACTTGTTTCAAATTGTTTTGGCACTCACAATATAAAACAGTTCATATAATTATAAGACTGTACAATAGCCTACAATTAATAAATGTTCTAATTGTGTGCCATCATCATCATCATCATCATCATCAGTCCCATAGTCTGGTGGACTGTTGAGGCACCACCCATGACCAAACAACCAGCTTCCTCCATTCCTCTTGATTTTCTATCTTTCTCAGTGAGTCGCTCAATGTCAAGTGTGCCAAGGTCAATAAATAAATGTTTTCAAAGCTAATTCATCCACACATGTGCATTATATCTCTTTGATAACACACAGAATTTTGTCGGATTTCTAAATACGCAGTAACATCACAAATTGTCTGGTCATTATCTCCATGTTACAGCATCCTGAAGCAACCACTTATGGTTCTTTTTAACAAACATGTCTTCAATAAAATGTATGTAGTATATCTTTCATGCAAAACTTTAATACAAGACCGTACCACTGATGACAATGGCATGATAACCACCAGAAATGTTCTGCCTATAGTGTGTCTGTTAATAAAGGCAAGACAAAATGGAATTATTTAATGGAGAAAGAGGTAAATTTAAAATTCTTACTCACAACAATGAAAACCTAGGACATGTTAACAACAAATGAGCAACTAACAGATTTATGATCTCCATATAATTAATGGAGAAAATTATTTCTTGAGTAAAATTGTTCTGCAAAACATACTTACCCAATCATACTACCTTAGGAATACAAGCTCTTTCCTTCCAAATCCAGATCTCCCAATCTTGTTTTTAAGAACAAAAGTAATTCCGAATCTTGTTTTTAAGAACAAAAGTACTAAAAGTTGTCTGCCCACAAATATGGCAATCAGACAAAGGTAATCTCTCCTTGGAAGAAGGACTGACACCAAATCACAGCATTATGTCCGTTAATATTGGGCTGAATGTGCATGTACTAACAGGTTCTAATATAACCTAGGAAGGCTAAGAGCATGTACCTGTATTATGATCAGGTAGGCATTATCAAAGTATATATTTTACTTGAAAAATTGTTTTCTTTTAAAAATACACTGCCTGATCATAATACATTAGAAGAGTTAACAGCTGGAGGGAGTTACATCTCTTACCCCCTTTCTCTAGCATAGGTGTCAACTTGTACGGTTGACCCGTAATTTGTACATTTTTGTCTTTTTCGTCAGTGTATGGCTGTACAACTGTTTTGTACATTTTTTTCATACAAAATTTTTTAATTTAAAAAAGAATAATTTGTTTTTTCGTTTTGTGTGCATCTGGGCATAACATTTTTTTAGAATGAGAATTCAGTGAGACTGTGGTGGCCCAAAACAACCAATCAAATCATACTCAAAACTGCGCTTTTCCTTTGATAATGAAATGAGTTTCATTCATGGTTGAACTCCTGTGTGTGAAGATCTTGTCATTTATCACTCTGAAATTTAATGCTCACTCAGATTTCTAATACTGACTATCTGTGAAGTAAGTAAGTTTTCTTATTTTATACATTATTATTTTATTATTTATACATATTACTATCAAATGCATAAAGTTTGCATCAATTTTCATACTTAACATAGTGTGGCAGTCATGTTGGTATAACCATAATTCGTCCCACTCCTCTGTGTGAAGATAAAGTCGATTTATAAAAAATTTCAACAATATATTAATTAAAAATAAATACACCACTGTTTTTATTACTGGCATTGTATCATACTGTCATAATTTTGAAATAAGTTTGTCAGATACATAATGCAAACATGAAGATGCATTGCCATAACAAAGGACATAGTACAGATACTGATTGACGTCATTCTTGTGGCTTGAAAATATTTAACACTGCCAATTTATATCAAGCTTGTGACCAAAATCGGCACACCATATAGCAAATCATAACTTTTCAAACACCAGATATGCAATTTTAATAGACGCGATCAACAGCTTACATAGTATAAACTTCTGGACTGCTACTTTGTCAATTATTTTATTAATAAATTTTAATTTTTGGATAGCTCCTGGTGTAATATCTTGGGGTTTATGTGGTAAAATATAAATTCATAACATATTTGTAATTGGGAGATCTTCCTATATCACATGTCAAATCTAAATTTTTAAAATTATTTGTTTTTATTTCTCTCATTCATCAAATGGCTGAGCCTAACTCAAAGAAACGCAAGCTTGTAGACACTGACCGAGGTCATGGCAAGCTTCAGGCTGATTGGATTAAAGTCTTCCCTGACATTGTAGATGTATCCAAGTTAGGATCTTTACATGTTTTTTGTAAAATGTGTAGTAAAGACATTAAAGTGGTGGTGTCTAGCATATCTGATCTGGAGAAACACTTCAGGACAAAACTGCATGAAAGAAATTTTGAAATGAAGAAGGGAGCATCCATCAAAAGCTTCTTTGCTTAACCAAAGCAGGAAGATGATACAGTGTTATAAGTAAAAACAATGAAATAAAGTTTCAGAAATGTAAATAATTAAGTAAATATATTTAAAAAATTCTTTATGTAAAGAATTTGTTGTTTTAAAACTGTTGATCTTATACAATGTATGAATACATTTTTTAGTGTAAGGTTTTCTTTTTTGTCTTTGTAAGGTTTTTATTGGTCTGGCAAACAGGTTTTCATCTCAAGGGGTTGACATCTATGCTCTTTTCCACTGACATATATGAGGTGGGAGACTGTTCTTAACAATAAAGGCAGCAGTCATCATAATAAAACCATTGCAATGAAAATGCATGATAGTTTGCCAAAAAGGCATGAATCTCACCAATTCTGCCTGCTGCAGCTAGAAAGACAAAGAAGACTAGGAAACTGGTTTTGTATGAGAACTGAGTCATGGAAATTCTAGACATGGGTTTAAAAAGTGCCTTATTCAGCCATGTAAAAACCCATGATATATTCCATTTTTGGACATAGGGCCAAAGCCCTTTGTCAGTTTACCAGTAGGTTAGAGAAGTTTTGGAATATTTTTTCCCTCATCTTCATGAAATGTGTCTTAGATCATGGAATGGTAGCCTTTTATACTTAAGAGGGCTAAATTTTTCTCTTTAAAGAACCAAAGAAGAAAGTTAGCTATTTTTTGTGTAGAGGTGTTTAACAAAGTGATGAGTTTCTGTTCACACGACTTCAGAATACTCTCCACTTCCATGCTTGCTTAAGCAATTCTGTTCACCATGCAATTTTACAATGTTTTTACATGAAGGCTTGCTTGACATGAGCCCAGTAGGCAGGTTAAATAGTTCCTGGTTAAGATGAAACACCAGCATTCATGATTGCTGCAGCAGGTGAGAAAAGATCAAGATTTTCCTGGGAATTTCTGCTGCCAGGTCCAATAGATCATTTATCCATGATCTTTCCCACTCAAGAGGAACAAATAGGACCAGATGGCACTCTGTTTCTCTCACTTTCTTTGGGGATTACAGGGATGGGATATGGCTCCAGACCATTTAAGTTCATTGAAAAAGTGTTGACTGCTCAGGCTTTTGAATCTGGAACCTGGAAAGACAAAGGTAGGTAGCTTTTGCATTCCATCTTGGTACAAATTGATTCATGGGTGGTCAGTCCCAACAGGCACAGATTTGTCTGAATACCAAGGGGTAAATAGACCATTTGGTTTAAATTAGATGATTTTCATTGGGATGGTGCTACAACACTGAGTCTGCCTGGGATCTGGTGCATTTGAGATAATCTAAAACTAGAAGACCAAGGTATAAAATTTGGTTCTCCCTTGCCTTCTGATGTAATTAATAACAGTGGAGTTGTCAGATAGGATGAAAATGCACTTCCAGCATCTCCTACTAAAAATGAATTGCATTCGCTATTACCTTCATCTCCTTTATACTGATGTGCAATGAAAACCCTGAAATGCAGGCATTGGGCAATCTAGCCTGCCATGTTGGCATCCATGCATATCATAGTTCCTGGAGGAATAGCTGCCATATGCCAGGTTATACTCCCCCATTTCCTGTGATGGGACCTCATGTATCCTGAAACCAGGAATGCTTGATCTCGTTGGCAAATTTGCTCAAAAATTGGGCAAAAGAATTATTTGCAATGATCCCACAAAGAGGACACCAAAGATGATGTGATCTACTTGATGAGAAGATCCAATAGGCAAATAAACTCCTGTACAGAATAGATAACGTTTGTTGAGATGATGTTCAAGGATGTTCATGAAGGAGAAAAACCCTATTTACATTACTTTGGAATTCCATACCCAAGTGGGTAAAATGTTGTAATTGGAAAATATCAGATGTTGACAAGAAATCCAAGGCAGAGCAAATGTTAATTATGGTATTTAATGATTAAATTTAAAATGTAACTCCAGGTAGTAGGTTGTCATGGATAAGGAGATGACTCTGAAGAGTGACATGACTTTCTCCAAAATTCTCATCAAGACCCAAAAGAGAAACCATATCCCATAAAGTGAACCTCAAGATTTTCCTAGAAGACTTGTGGACTGGAATATGGAGATACACATCCTGAAGATCTAAACTGATTGCAAAATCGGACTAAAGTCTATGCATCTCCATTCTGAACCAAGTTGCCTGAATGTTGATAAAGCTTAGAACTATGACCAGCCAAAGTGTGCCATTGGCAACAGACACATTGAACACAAAGGACAGAAAAATATGGTTATCCAGATGCCTAATGTGATGCATGGAATACCAAATGTGATTCATGTAATGCCTAATGTGCTACATGTATTTCCTAATATAGTGCTTGTAATGCCTAATGCAATGCATATAATGCCTAATGCAATGCATGTAATGCCTAATGCTAATGTGCTGCATGTAATGCCTAATGTGATGCATGTAAAGCCTAATGCAATGCATGTAATGCCTAATGTGATGCACATTGAAGCCTAATGTGATGCATGTAATGCCCAATGTGATTCATATAATGCCTAATGTGACTCATGTAATGCCTAATGTTATTCATGTAATGCCTAATGTGATGCATGTAATACCTAATGCAGTGCATGTAATGCCTAATGTGATGCATGTTGATGCCTAATGTGATGCATGTAATGCCTAATGTGATGCATGTAATGCCTAATATGATTCATACAATGCCTAATGTGATGCATGTAATGCCTAATGTTATTCATGTAATGCCTAATGTGATGCATGTAATGCCTAATGTGATGCATATAATGCCTAATGTGATGCATGTAATGCCTGCTGTGATGCATGTAATGCTTAATGTGATGCATATAATTCCTAATGTGATTCATACAATGCCTAATGTGATGCATGTAATGCTTAATGTTATTCATGTAATGCCTAATGTGATGCATGTAATGCCTGCTGTGATGCCTGTAATGCCTAATATGATGCATGTAATGCCTAATGTGATGCATGTAATGCCTGCAATGACTAACATGATGTGTGTAATACCTAATGTGATGCATGTAATGCCTAATGAGGTGCATATAATGACTAATATTATGCATGTAATGCAGCTGGCAAAGCCAATTGAGGTGGACAGTAAAGAAGACTAGAAATCTGGCCAAGCTGATGCACTGTTATCTCCAGCTATTAATACTAATACTAATACTACTACTAATAACAATAATAGTAACAATAATGTCTTATTTAAAGAGGGTAACTGTTGTTGTCATTGTTGTAAGGTTTAATGCCATTTTTCAGCACAGGATAGGCTATACATGGCGGCCAGCATAAATGGTGGAGGAAGAACCCAGGAAAAGCCCAGAAAGAACCACCAACCCTCAAGAACCTACTGGCAAGCTTTCTCACATACCCACATTGGCTGAGCCCGAGACTCAAACCCATGAAGACAGAGGTGAGATGGCAGTGATCCATAATGGTGAGTGCTTTAGACCACTTGGTCACTTGGGGCTCCAGGGTAACTGAATTAGGTGAGTACAACTAATCTCCCGTGAGGCTCTGTACTATATATATGTACTATATATATAAAAATATGTCTATCAGTTGTATTAGGACAAATTATCTTTGTGGAAGTTTTCTCAATCTCTTGAAAATAAGGTCCCCAAATAAGTCTTGGAGGATGATAATAAAGGTTACTTGTTTTTGCTAGTGTATTGTTTTCTTAAATTAGGCCCAGCTTCACATATTTTGTTTTAAAGGTGTATCATGTGGCAACACTAAATACAAACCATGTGGTGTAATGGACTGATGTAATGTGTATAGTACAAGGCATGGGCAACTCATTCAGCTATTTGGGTTTTCGTAAATTCAGGAGATGTTTTCATACATCTTTTGTCTTATGCTTTGTGATTATAAAGAGTTCAAACATAATGACCAGATAAGTTTAGTCAGCAACACCTAGCCACCTTTGACTCTGGCCTTGTCACAACATCTTTAATGATTGTCTCATAAAGAAACAAACTGTAAACTTGACACAGCTACCTCTGACCCTGGCCTTATCATCTTTAATGATTGTCTCACAAAGAAACAAATTGTAAACTTGACATAGCCACCTTTGACCCTGGCCTTATCATCTTTAATGATTGTCTCACAAAGAAACAAATTGTAAACTTGACACAGCCACCTTTGACCCTGGCCTTATCATCTTTAATGATTGTCTCACAAAGAAACAAACTGTAAACTTGACACAGCCACCTCTGACCCTGGCCTTATCATCTTTAATGATTGTCTCACAAAGAAACAAATTGTAAACTTGACACAGCCACCTTTGACCCTGGCCTTATCATCTTTAATGATTGTCTCACAAAGAAACAAACTGTAAACTTGACACAGCCACCTTTGACCCTGGCCTTATCATCTTTAATGATTGTCTCACAAAGAAACAAACTGTAAACTTGACACAGCCACCTTTGACCCTGGCCTTATCATCTTTAATGATTGTCTCACAAAGAAACAAACTGTAAACTTGACACAGCCACCTCTGACCCTGGCCTTATCATCTTTAATGATTGTCTCACAAAGAAACAAACTGTAAACTTGACACAGCCACCTTTGACCCTGGCCTTATCATCTTTAATGATTGTCTCACAAAGAAACAAACTGTAAACTTGACACAGCCACCTCTGACCCTGGCCTTATCATCTTTAATGATTGTCTCACAAAGAAACAAACTGTAAACTTGACACAGCTACCTCTGACCCTGGCCTTATCATCTTTAATGATTGTCTCACAAAGAAACAAACTGTAAACTTGACACAGCCACCTTTGACCCTGGCCTTATCATCTTTAATGATTGTCTCACAAAGAAACAAATTGTAAACTTGACACAGCCACCTTTGACCCTGACCTTATCATCTTTAATGATTGTCTCACAAAGAAACAAATTGTAAACTTGACACAGCCACCTTTGACCCTGGCCTTATCATCTTTAATGATTGTCTCACAAAGAAACAAACTGTAAACTTGACACAGCCACCTTTGACCCTGGCCTTATCATCTTTAATGATTGTCTCATAAAGAAACAAACTGTAAACTTGACACAGCCACCTTTGACCCTGGCCTTATCATCTTTAATGATTGTCTCACAAAGAAACAAATTGTAAACTTGACACAGCCACCTTTGACCCTGGCCTTATCATCTTTAATGATTGTCTCACAAAGAAACAAATTGTAAACTTGACACGGCCACCTTTGACCCTGGCCTTATCATCTTTAATGATTGTCTCACAAAGAAACAAACTGTAAACTTGACACAGCCACCTTTGACCCTGGCCTTATCATCTTTAATGATTGTCTCACAAAGAAACAAACTGTAAACTTGACACAGCCACCTCTGACCCTGGCCTTATCATCTTTAATGATTGTCTCACAAAGAAACAAACTGTAAACTTGACACAGCCACCTTTGACCCTGGCCTTATCATCTTTAATGATTGTCTCACAAAGAAACAAACTGTAAACTTGACACAGCCACCTCTGACCCTGGCCTTATCATCTTTAATGATTGTCTCACAAAGAAACAAACTGTAAACTTGACACAGCTACCTCTGACCCTGGCCTTATCATCTTTAATGATTGTCTCACAAAGAAACAAACTGTAAACTTGACACAGCCACCTTTGACCCTGGCCTTATCATCTTTAATGATTGTCTCACAAAGAAACAAACTGTAAACTTGACACAGCTACCTTTGACCCTGGCCTTATCATCTTTAATGATTGTCTCACAAAGAAACAAACTGTAAACTTGACACAGCCACCTCTGACCCTGGCCTTATCATCTTTAATGATTGTCTCACAAAGAAACAAACTGTAAACTTGACACAGCCACCTTTGACCCTGGCCTTATCATCTTTAATGATTGTCTCACAAAGAAACAAATTGTAAACTTGACACAGCCACCTTTGACCCTGGCCTTATCATCTTTAATGATTGTCTCACAAAGAAACAAATTGTAAACTTGACACAGCCACCTTTGACCCTGGCCTTATCATCTTTAATGATTGTCTCACAAAGAAACAAACTGTAAACTTGACACAGCCACCTTTGACCCTGGCCTTATCATCTTTAATGATTGTCTCACAAAGAAACAAACTGTAAACTTGACACAGCCACCTTTGACCCTGGCCTTATCATCTTTAATGATTGTCTCACAAAGAAACAAATTGTAAACTTGACACAGCCACCTTTGACCCTGGCCTTATCATCTTTAATGATTGTCTCACAAAGAAACAAATTGTAAACTTGACACAGCCACCTTTGACCCTGGCCTTATCATCTTTAATGATTGTCTCACAAAGAAACAAACTGTAAACTTGACACAGCCACCTTTGACCCTGGCCTTATCATCTTTAATGATTGTCTCACAAAGAAACAAACTGTAAACTTGACACAGCCACCTCTGACCCTGGCCTTATCATCTTTAATGATTGTCTCACAAAGAAACAAATTGTAAACTTGACACAGCCACCTTTGACCCTGGCCTTATCATCTTTAATGATTGTCTCACAAAGAAACAAATTGTAAACTTGACACAGCCACCTTTGACCCTGGCCTTATCATCTTTAATGATTGTCTCACAAAGAAACAAATTGTAAACTTGACACAGCCACCTTTGACCCTGGCCTTATCATCTTTAATGATTGTCTCACAAAGAAACAAACTGTAAACTTGACACAGCTACCTTTGACCCTGGCCTTATCATTTATAATGATTGTCTCACAAAGAAACAAATTGTAAACTTGACACAGCCACCTTTGACCCTGGCCTTATCATCTTTAATGATTGTCTCACAAAGAAACAAATTGTAAACTTGACACAGCCACCTTTGACCCTGGCCTTATCATCTTTAATGATTGTCTCACAAAGAAACAAATTGTAAACTTGACACAGCCACCTTTGACCCTGGCCTTATCATCTTTAATGATTGTCTCACAAAGAAACAAATTGTAAACTTGACACAGCCACCTTTGACCCTGGCCTTATCATCTTTAATGATTGTCTCACAAAGAAACAAATTGTAAACTTGACACAGCCACCTTTGACCCTGGCCTTATCATCTTTAATGATTGTCTCACAAAGAAACAAACAGTAAACTTGACACAGCCACCTCTGACCCTGGCCTTATCATCTTTAATGATTGTCTCACAAAGAAACAAATTGTAAACTTGACCTAGTCAACTTTAAATTAGGCTTTGTTGCAAAAACGTTTAATGATTCTTACACATAGAAACAAACTATAAACTTTACTTCATCACCTTACAGACAAAACAATCTTCTATGAGACAAATATCCATAATACCACCAAGTTGTGTATTCACAAACCCATATCAACCCCATCATTCAGATAACAGACTAAAGAAAATTGTTGGTTCTTTAAATCTACCCTAAGTTATTAATTTCTCTATTTCAAAAGAGGGATTAACAGTGTGAAAAATCAGTGGAAAATCTTTTTTATTTCTTTTTAATCCTGTCCAAAAATATGAAACTCTGGAGTGAAACTTTGTATCTAGTGAGAAGAAATCTACAATTTACACACAAACTCCAATTCTGGAACAAATCTATCTTTGCTTAAAAGAAATATGGTCTAAACAATTCTGATTTTTTAGCTGTACTGTTTTCAGCTGAGTTGAGTGTCTATATCACTTGGTGTCATTATTAAGATACAGCTTTCCTCTTTTCCCTAAACCACCATCTTGGGTCTACATAAGCTGTGAACACATCAAAGACCCTAAAACAAGGATACCACCACAAGACATAAAATTATGGCATCTAACCATAATGACACCACAAAACATAAAATTACAGCGTTTTGCCATAATGACACCACAAGACATAAAATTACAGCATTTGGTCATAATGACACCACAAAACATAAAATTACAGCATTTTTCCATAATGACACCACAAGACATAAAATTACAGCATTTGGCCATAATGACACCACAAAACATAAAATTACAGCGTTTTGCCATAATGACACCACAAGACATAAAATTACAGTATTTGGCCCTAATGACACCACATGACAGACAATTACATCATTTGGCCCTAATGACACCCCATGACATAAAATTACAGCATTTGGCCATAATGATACCACAAGACATAAATTTACATCATTTGGCCCTAATGACACCACATGACATAAAATTACATCATTTGGCCCTAATGACACCCCATGACATAAAATTACAACATTTGGCTTCATACCTTGATTCTGATGTCTTTGGCATAGTAGCTGCAGAACTTTCAGAAATGACAGACTCTTGATAATCCTTCATTGCAAAAGACAAGAAAAGTCATGGATGAGTGGAATAATAATAATAATAATAATAATAATAATAATAATAATAAAATAATTATAATTGTAATAATAGTAATAGTTATTATAATAATAATAATAACAGCTGAAAATATATAGATTCAAGACAAAGTTTTAACCTTCCAGCCTCATTTAACAAATATTCAGAAACTAACCCATAACACCCATTATAACAAGATTTTTTAACATGACTTAATATTCTCTCTTGAAACATTTTGACACTTTGTAACATGACTTACAATAAATTTAGAATTGCAACATATTCAGAAATTTATTTTAGTTCTGGCATGTTGTTACATTAGTGTTTCTACTTTGAATAACTCTGGCTGAACTAAATGTTGTATTGACATCTTTCATGTGAACATGGAAGTTGTCTATGCTGGGACTGTACCTAATAAATTTGGTCTGATATGGTCAACCAGTTTTTGACAGTTTTTATTAAATAATCTTTCAATGTATCTTTTAACATGGTTTATGAAGCAACACCAAAATAATTCTCAGAACCAAATTAATAACTAAATATTGTTATGTATATACGGTGCTAGAGAAGTAACTCCAATGGGATCAATGTTTCTATAGCTTCTGAGCCAGATAGGAAATCATTGTTAGAGCTTGGTCCTGATAACAGATTATGTTTGTTTACTATGCCAAGGATTTTGATGAATTAGTAATACCTGATGAGAGATAAAGATTTATCTTGGATGTTGCTATGGAAACTGACAAAATTGTAAAGACAGCCATGCCAAAAATAATTCTGGCACATTGTATTGTAAGGAACATTTCATTTAATTCAAACTGGCTAAGCCAATTTAAAGTATAAGTCAAGATCAGGTTTTATTTTCCTGGTTGCAATGGAGCCAAACCATTACTAGGTGTTCCACCCCAGACAAATTCTGGTACAGCATGTCCTAAGAATCATTCCAACTAGGTCTGATCAAAAATTGGTTCTGCAATTTTAAACAAAAAGTTGGAATTAAGTTTTATCTCTGTTTGCTATGGACGGAAGCAGCTTTTGCTTAATCGTGCTAAAATGATTTTCAATAAGAAAAATCTCAGTGAATAAATTTATTGAGGGTATAATAAATTGAAACATTATTATCATAGCTAAAAGTCTAATCGGACCATCTGTATAGAAAACAAATATGTTTACTAAATTAAGTTACAATACTATACAACAGCAGTCATAGTAGATGGCCAATTAGCATCATTTGTACAAAAGTGAAAGACCTTAATGCCAGGATACTTGTCAAATTTAGTTTCATAGCTGTTTAATGAATTACTGATAACTTTTTGTATTTTCAGTAACTGTAGCCATATTGAAGAACATATCAAAATCACTTAAGTAAATTGGATAGGTTTTCATGCAATGATGCCTATTGTCACTTTGTGTTGCATAGTCTGGGGGGTGGGGAATACATTTTTATAAAGGCTTTCCTTTTATTAGTAATACTGAACAAATGTAATGGTGGATTGGCATCATTATTTCAATTTTAAACAGGCTTCATGTCAAGATGCTGTCAAATTTAGTTAAAGTTTATTAAGTTAAAATCTGTCATTTTGACATTGTTCTATTTTTAGTTACAGCCACCATATTGGATGATTGATCAGCATAATCTGTAACAAAACTGAAATGGATTTATGCCAGGATGCTTTCTGCAATTACTGGTTGAAATTGGTAAGAAACAATTGAAAACTTCAAACTGTTTATGAACAGATGATGTAAGCGAGACACATCATATACTACAAGCCAATCAGGTCTAATGGCCAGGTGAGCTAAAAATTACCATTCTGCCTTAGGGCTGTACCATTTAAACACACATGTTACCCAGGCAAGGCACATTTTTATTGTAAATTCCAGGGTACTCTGATTTCTTTAACAGGTTATATGACAATGGTTCTTCTTCTTCTTCTTCTTCTTATTATTATTATTATTATTATTAAAATTTTAAAGTGCATCTATGGGTGACTATTCCACATTAAAAGTACCCTCTTTGGTTCCCAATGATAATTTGCTGGAAACAGCCCTTATTTTGTCTGTAATCTTCCAATTTCACAAATTAAAGTGTGAAAAAAAACATTATATATATTTTTTACTTTACATTATCCATGCAAGACTATAAAAATGTATGTCATAGAAGATAAATATAGTCAAAGAAATTATCTGAGTCTACCCAAATTACATCAGCAATAGTTTGTATCGTTTGTTTTCATGCAATAATGCACACTGAATAAAATTGGATTGTTCTATAAAATACATATAAATAAAACTCTGACACTGTCTATTAATCCATTAATCCTTTAATTCTGCAGAAGTTAACCAAATTAATTAACAATGATATGACCAACACCAAAAGCATTTCAATTCATTGCTTCCCTGCACCAAAGAAATAAACATTTCAAGTATGAAAAATCACTTACAGCACTGTATCATGGATTTTTTCCTTATTACAAAACAGAAAAATAAAGACCCATCTACCATGACAAAATCAAGATCCCTTCACCAGCTAGAAATTTAATCAAAGACAAAAATCTCTTTTTTGGTAAAAATCATGAAAATTTATACCCACAACTATGATACTTCATAGGACTTTTCAAACAATTTCTCCAGTCACCAAAGCATTTACAGGTCAAACCTCAGATTTCACTGAATATGTGCATAAGATGTCATGAACCAGTATCAAACATGCCTTGGAATACTTCTTTAAATAAATGAGCTATTATCAAACATGATCTGCAGAACCTCTTCAAATTAATTAGCCAGATCATCATACCTGTCAACTTTTCAAATGCCATGTAGGGAGATTTAATATAAAAAAATAGACTGGGACCTAAAATTTAGAGGTTTTTCCCGACAAATTTTAAGCCTCCTATTCACTAAATGTTAACCAATATGCATGAAATTCTCCATGGACAGCCATTTTCTCCCTTTGATGTGCCTTTTTTTACCTCATGACCTGCCATCTTTGCATATTTTGGTCAGCGGTGACCAAACGGCACAATAGCTAAAGGTTAGTCTTATGTAAACAAGCAAGAAATCCAGCACAAACGACCCCAAAAATTGGGAGATTTTTCCTCTGGCATGAAAGTTGACAGGTATGGATCAAATGTGCCATGCAGACCATACCTACATTTCCATTACTTACTTTCCCTGGAGTGGTAACAGTGCTCCTTATAGGTGACCTACTTTTCCCCCTTGGCCTATATTTCTGATTACTTTCCTAAAAAAGCCATTTACAATATGAAGTTGTGTTGATCCAGTTTAGAACTGACATGATATTACAGCAGCAGAGGTAACATACAACCTATTTCCAGGTGTACTGAGCTAAATTGTCTGGAAGCTGACCCATCTAACTTGTAGACAGAGAGATCTTGTTGTCCAGATTATTTAATTACTAACCTACATAACCTTTCTATGATAAACACAGCAAGGATGAGATTATTAAAAAAAAACAACTGGAAAGGGATTTGTTTTGCTGAAATATAGACAAGTTCATTCCAACTGAAGCAGCCATTGTTTTATCTGCATAATGAGTAACAACCAATGAAAATGGAGATTGTTTGGGAGAAGAATTCAAGGGGTATTCTCAAAACTATTTCCTACATTGATGAAACTTATATAGCCAGCCTAAGGCTTTAAGGCTGACCCTGCATTCATGAAACAGCTAGAACTGAGTATGTACTCATCTACTTCACTTAATTTTGTACATCTCCATAAAATATCATGACCATCATATTAATGGACAACTGTCTTGAAAAACAAGTCTGATCAGAGAGTAAGGGGGGGGGGGGAATTTCCAGGCTGATAAAAATATACTACAGTTGAGTATTTACTGAAGTCTGAGAAGTATTGTGAAGCTGGGCCTAATCAGGTGAGTTTTCTGGGTCTACACTGTTCTTAAAATTCAGATGCATCTTTAGCTATTACAATCTCAATTGTTTAGAGCTGATATCAATACGGTAGTAATTCAAAATAGTTGTATTTGTCTAAATATGATTTTTAAATTACTAGTCTTTGTGGTAATTATTTTAAAGAAAAATACTAGTTTAACAAACAAGGCAAAATCTCAACCTTGATATGCAACATTTATTTATCAAATCCATGTTTGTCCATGGCTGCTATCATAGCATGGTTTGGCCATGGCTGCTATCACAGCATGGTTTGGCCATGGCTGCTATCACAGCATGGTTTGTCCACAGCTGCTATCATAGCATGGTTTGTCCATGGCTGCTATCATAACATGGTTTGTCCATGGCTGCTATCACAGCATGGTTCGTCCACAGCTGCTATCGTAGCATGGTTTGTCCATGGCTGTTATCATATCATGGTTTGTCCATAGCCGCTATCATAGCATGGTTTGTCCATGGCTGCTATCATAGCAAGGTTTGTCCATGGCTGCTATCACAGATTGGTTTGTCCACAGCTGCTATCATAGCATGGTTGGTCCATGGCTGTTATCATATCATGGTTTGTCCATGGCTGCTATCATAGCATGGTTTGTCCATGGCTGCTATCATAACATGGTTTGTCCATGGCTGCTATTATAGCATGGTTTGTTCATGGCCGCTATCATAGCATGGTTTGTCCATGGCTGCTATCACAGATTGGTTTGTCCATGGCTGCTATCACAGCATGGTTTGTCCATGGCTGCTATCACAGCATGGTTTGTCCATGGCTGCTATCATAGCATGGTTTGTCCATGGCTGCTATCATAGCATGGTTTGTCCATGGCTGTTGTCATAGCAGGGTTTGTCCACGTCTGCTATCACAGCTTGGGTTGTCCATGTCTGTTATCATAGCATGGTTTGTCCATGGCTGCTATCACAGCATGGTTTGTCCATGGCTGCTATCACAGCATGGTTTATTCATGGCTGCTATCATAGCATGGTTTGTCCATGGCTGCTATCATAGCATGGTTTGTCCATGGCTGTTGTCATAGCATGGTTTGTCCACAGCTGCTATCATGGCTTGGGTTGTCCATGGCTGTACTCATAAGATGTGTTGTCCATGCCAGCTATAGAAATATCAGCATCCACAGGACTTTTGGTAGTGTATATGCACATACATCTAGTAGAGTTCATAAATGACACCATCTATTGTGAGGGAAATCACTAAGTTTGAGTAAAGGTGCATATAAAAAAAGACTAATTCATATATAAATTATATAATGTATGTTCAAATACCATTTCCAATTTGAATATTTGCCAAAAATTATTTTTATTGGAACATTCAGGTAAGCACTAATAAAGAGATCTGACAGCTTTATCTATCATATTTTATAATCTGCATGTTTTGCAATCTCCATAAAACAACACGATAATTATTCACACCAAACCAATGTTTTCAAAACAGTGGAATGTCCATAAAGTCAAAGTATAAATTAATCTGAATTTTGCAAAAAAACATTTAACAAGAAAAAGTTTAAATAAAATGTCTTTTCATATTAAAGTCTTTGAGATTTTTAACAATGGGGCCTGACATATGGCCAAGTATATCTAAGATATAGTATTTTATGATGCATCTGTAATCTAAACAAGAGTAAAATATTACTGTGTAGAGGTTTATAGGCTGACTTCTAGTATATGGCAAACAAGTTTACTTCATATTTCCCCTAACACTTGTACCTTGACACATGTCATCCATTTTTTATAGTAACCTATTTTCAAGATTACCATGTTGTGCATAACATAAAATCAAATAAAAAAGTTGCTAAATAAACAAGAAACTTTATACTATTTTAAAAGGTTCATTTTGTTCATTTACTATCTGGCTCAAAGACTGTTTAAGGGACCATTTTGAACAGCATAACCTTTGACCACTTTATTTTACATATATTTCTTTCCATTTTCCCACAACTACACCTTATTCTGGCACGGGAGAGAATTAATGTTAGTTTGTACATACCCAGAGGGTTGTTTTGCGAGGAATTCTGAAGGATTTCCATAGTTTGTACATCCCCAGAGGGTTGTTTTGCAAGGAGTTCTGAAGGACTTCCATGGTTTATAGACCCCCAGAGGGTTGTTTTGCAAGGAATTCTGGAGGACTTCCATGGCTTGTACATCCCCAGAGGGTTGTTTTGCAAGGAATTCTGAAGGACTTCCATGGTTTGTACATCCCCAGAGGTTTGTTTTGCAAGGAATTCTGAAGGACTTCCATGGTTTGTAGACCCCCAGAAGGTTGTTTTGCAAGGAGTTCTGAACGATTTCCATAGTTTGAACATCCCCAGAGGGTTGTTTCGTAAGGAGCTCTAAAGGACTTCCAAGCTTTCAAGGAAAATATTTTTCTTACGAAAAATGAGCTTTCTCCACACATTATGTTTTTTTTTTAATCACTGCATAATTGGGGACAAAATTAGCAAAACAAGCTCTCACAAAACTAATTAGTGTGCCACTACAGCAAAGACATGCTACTCCATCTTCTAACAACCCATTTTGTGTCATTTGAGCCACCCAATTATATCCCAGTTTGTAATTATTGTTTTATTCATTATGTCTGGTTAATATGGAAGTAATAAAAATTTTGAATTGAAAAAGTGATAATTTTTAGTCAGTTTTAATATCTGTATTCCCTCAGATAAAATCAAGTTCTTGGAAAAATTTGTAAGTTTTCCAACAAATTCATGGACTTTTCTATGCTAAAACCAACTTTTTCAACATATCCAAGGACATTTCAAAATAAATTGATAAATCATTTACCCATACTATATTTAATTGGATGTCTCAGTATCTTTGGACCCTTGATTAATTTGGATTCCTCAATTATCAATACAAAATATTTATCTTCAGATGACAGAGATTTACAAGTAACATAAAGTCATGGATTAATGTAAAACAGGTCAAACAATGTAATATTGGCTATAATTGATGACCTATTTGGAACGGATTAATGTAAAATAGGTCAAACAATGTAATATTGGCTATAATTGATGACCTATTTGGCATGGATTATTGGAAAACAGGCCAAACAATGTAATATCAGTTATAATTGATGATATATTTCTGTGGTTCCCAAACTTTTTCAGGTCACTGCCCCCTTGATTATCCTCAGTGCCCCCTACCTTACCCCATAAAAAGCATTATTAAGCATTAGCACCACCACCCCACACACAGTAATCCCACCTGCCCCCAGGAGGCAGTACCACCCACTTTGGGAACCACTGATCTATCTGGCAGTCAGATGGAGATTAAATAGGAAATTATATTCCTGATGATCCCTCCTGTTTGGTATTCACCGATTAGGAAAGAAATGCTTTGTTTATAAACAATATATAGCATAAAAATGTTTAGACTCGTCTAATGTGACCTGTGTTTTATAGTACCAATCATGGTGGTGTCAGAACTGCTCGAACAAGCCAGACAACAAGCTTTTAATATGGCAGTAAATTACATAATATTCAAACACAGCTAGCAACAGCATTGGTCAGTGGACCATATTGGTCTGTAGAAAATGTCAACATTTGACTGAAAGGGTGTTGAACCGAGCCATCATGGATGATGGTCATTAAATTCTGTACACTCCCCCCCAACCGAAAACTAACGTGTAGCTAATGCTACATCCATTTTTTCCATGTCAAATATAAACCCAGTTTTGAGAACAATGTAGACCTAGATTTTTATTGTACAATGAACCTACAGATCATGGTCAATGTTGTTCCTCCAAAATAATGAGTTAAACAGAATAGACCCAGATCTAGCCGTGCATTATGAGTCTCCAGTCAAGTCTGCATTATAATATATAATAAACTATGCAAACTGGACTAACAGCAAATATTGTGCCACATATACATTGTACAATGTTATATATATCTCATAATCATTGTACAAACATACAACTTATGTGCTATTAATTAAATATAAAGTACAGATCTGATAATCACAGTACAAACATATACAATTTATATGGTATTAATTATGTATGAAATGGTATATATCTACCTTCTCTTCCTCTTCATCTGTGACCTTGTAAGACTCTACTAAGTGCTCAAGCAGATGTCTGGTTGCTGTGACAACAAGGCGACGCAACATTTCCACCACCAAGTAGTCAACAGAGCGAAGAAAACTAGCAAGACGCTGAAGAATCTTTCTCCACTCTGCTATTTCAGCATACAGTGGTCTGTCACCTGAAAAAAGGTGCACAATTTGCTAAAACTGTACAACACGATATATTAAAGATCATTTCTAAAACCAAGAGTCATGGTAGCTCACTTGTAGAGCATCAGATTGATAATCAAATGGGTTGTAGGCTCAAGACCTGCTTAGGTCACCTGCACAGGTGTTTCACAGGCGTGTCCTTGGGAAAGGCACTAAGCTTCCATTTCCTTGGCATAATACAGCCAACAATGTGTTAAAATGGCTCTTAAAAAAACAAACATCAGAGGACATTCCTAAAACCAATTAGGGTTCAACAAGTTTCAAAATCAACAGCATACACACAGATTTGGCTGCACATTAAAAGACATGTAAAGTCAAACCAGCCCTAATAAACATCTTTATTAAGCAATCACCAGGTCTCAATGACCATTCCAATTTCCCCATGTGAAATTTCCTATATAAACATCATGTTTAATATGCTCATCAGATATCCATGGCAAATGATCAGATGTTTCATACCCAAAGAGTGCTTTCTTCGGCTTAAGCATGTATGAAGCATTGGTTTTGTTACATAATTACATCTCAAGTGAATTGATGTAACATAAAAAAAGTTCTCATCATTGATTATCCCCCCTGAACAATAAAAAACATTTTAAAAAAATTAAAAAACACAGGTCAGTTATGATTGACTATATTTGTTTTTTAAGAAAACTGGGTAGCCTGAAAAGAGCTTTTTGAATGAAGTTCTGTACATTTCTGGATAGAGAGAGAGAGAGATTACAATTGGACTTCATGAAAAGAAATGCTGTGCAGTAGAGGCCATGTGTGTGTGGCTTTTGTACTATCTACACAATGTTTTAAAAGCTGAAAACTATATTTTTGGGGGGTAAAAATGTAATGGGATTGCTAGGGAGTAGTCTGGTGCCTCGGGTACTTGCCAGAGTGTGTCAATGACATTGTATCACTGATAATTGATGGAAGGCCTGAGGAAGGAGAAACTGTTTCTAAACCCTTCACTACCTGCCATAGAAAATAGAGCACATGACTGCCTATAATTCGCTTGCCCAGGAGAAAAAGAAAAGCCTTTCACTGTTGAGAACTGACACCCCCTGACAACCGTGCAGTGATGTTGCTGTTTAGATCTGTACCATTTTTATTCAGAACCAATTAATGACAACCCAATGATAATGCCATTATTCATTCAGAACCAATTAATGACAATCCAATGATAATACCATTATTCATTCAGAACCAATTAATGACAATCCACTGATAATACCATTATTCATTCAGAACCAATTAATGACAACCCAATGATAATGCCATTATTCTATCAGAACCAGTTAATGACAACCCAATGATAATGCCATTATTCATTCAGAATCAATTAATTACAACCCAATGATAATGCCATTATTTATTCAGAACCAATTAATGACAACCCAATGATAATACCATTATTCATTCAGAACCAATTAATGACAAACCAATGATAATTCCATTATTCATTCAGAACCAATTAATTACAACCCAATGATAATGCCATTATTCATTCAGAACAAATTAATGACAACCCAATGATAAAGCCATTATTCATTCAGAACCAATTAATGACAACCCAATGATTCATTTAAGAGGAGTAGTGACAACAAGATTTCCAACACGACCACTATGGTGCCATGACGGAGGATTGATGAACACCATTTTCATTCTGAATCAGTTACATATTGCTATAATAATGTTTCGGACAAAATCCTGTGTCAGTAAGATAATCTGTTTAGGAGAGGTAGCCATAAAAAGATTTTCAGGATGACTATCAAGACAGCCATGTTAGTGGTTAGATCAACTATATGATGTTAAAAAGAAATGTTGTCTTTATAATATGGCCACCATATCAATCATACTGAATGTCCACTGGGCACCATTTTCATTTGGATCAACTAGACATCATTAGGGAGCACTCTGCAGATGTACTTCTGAGACAGTGACAGGTGTAAGGTGAAATTGTTTGCATTTCACCATAAACAGTGGAGAGATTTTGGCATACCTCTATGCTACTTTCATTAACTGTAGTTGAAATTTCTTTTCATATTGTATTTGTGGAAATTATACACATAGCTCACAAAGCTTTTTCATTTACAACCAATCAGACATCATGAAAAGTCTTTGAGACAAAATCCCATGTCGATACAACCATCCATTCAGGTAGAGTAACAATAACAAAATTTTCAAGCAGAACACTCTGGCAGCCAAACTAATGTCATAATGGCATCAGTCTCATTTAGGACCAACTAGACTCTATCATTAAAAAGTTTTGTGGCTTACTCCAAGTTGCTTGAAAGGAGTAGATATAACAAATTTGTGCAAAATGCACGATTTTGTGCTAGGCAGTCACAGAATGTGTTCATTATGCAAAAAAGTAGCACATATGCAACAGTGAACAAGTGATCAAATCTTCACTGGATTAATCATCAAACAAAATTTGAACAGTCTCAATTACTTACACTGTCCATATTTAGTAAATGCCTTCTGTACCCCACCCAACCACAACTCTTAATTCTGGAACACCCCATTATATTATTCAAATTTTGTACTACAAATATACAAGTATATATAACCTTTAATATTACTCAAATTCTCTATTAAAATAGACAAGTACATACACCCCTCAAAATTACTCAAATTTTCTATTAAAAATAAACAAGTATATATGCCCTTTAAAATTATTCAAATTCTTTATTAAAAATATACAAATTAAATGTACAACTTAAATTGCTCAAATTCTTTATTATAAACATACAAATTAAATGTACAACTTAAAAATTACTCAAATGCTTTATTACAAATATACAAATTAAATGTACAACTTAAAATTACTCAAATTCTTTATAAAAAATATACAAATATATACAGACTATCTTTGATTCAAGAATATTACTATCTCTGTATGACTTACTTTTCTTGTCATCTTTTTTCTTGTCAACCATGGGAGTGATGCCATACTTCTTATGCATCTTGTTGACGGCATTCACTTGCTCTTTTGGAGGTTTTGGGGGTGCCTTGATTTTGACCTTCTTGGACCCATCAGGTCTGATTCCCTGAGTAATCCCCTCCATCTCAGCTACTGTCTGCAAAGGATATCAAGAACAGAAAGTATAATTTTCAACACAAAATTTGTCTAGAATAATGTGCTAAACTTTTCAAAAATAAGTCAATGTCATGTGTCGAGTAATTAATAAAGACACCTTAGTAACTGTATATACCTAAGAAACACACATTTCTGAAAGCACACTGCTACGATGCACAGAATTTCCAAAGGGAGGTAATATATACCTATTTTTGTTTACAACAAAGATGTTGGTCATTTAAAAACAAGTTTAATTCCATATGCATGTTAACAAAACAAGTATTATAAGTAAACATTACAGACTGACATCCATGTCAATGATCTGTAATGTCTGACTTTGACCCCAAGTCCTCAAAATCTACAGCTCAACATATGTTGGATACTAAAGAAAAATACTCCTTATTCTGTGTAACACTGAAAATTTATTTTGAAAAAAAGATGCACTTTTTACATTACAAACATCAATAATTTACAAATTTATACAACTCTATAAATATTATTTAATAATTTTTTTTCAAATCCAGTGAACTTCTGTAGTTTTAACTTTCTTGGTTTTACAGAAATTACATTTATGTCTGTACTTAAATTTGTGGATTAAGGAAATAGATCGTAATGCTTCCTTAGAAAATTCATCATTCAACAAGTCTTTTAAATTCATGTAGCAACTAAAATCCATGATAATCATTATTCCACTAATAAAAATTAATTTAAGCTATATAAACAAAAATACACACACATAACTAAAGAGTGGATACTAAAGAAAAATACTAAATTAGTCTTCACTAACAAATCAAACCAAATTAATGTGAATGTGTTGATGTGCCTCTGGTCTCAAACATGCTAATGTGTCAGTGGACTAGACTGTGGCAATATGCTAAGAGTCTTTTGATGTATTGCAATAATATAATCCAAAAATGTTCTTGGCTGAATTCAGTATAATTCCAAATTAATATACTAGTCCAAGAATATTATTGATGAGCACTTCCTGTGAATAATAATGTGAATAAATAAATCCACCCAAATGAAAAACTGAATGCATAATTAAGACTAATTTTACTTCAAGATGTTATGGGATGAATGAATAACTTCTTAAGATAACAAAATTATATAAAAAAGACAAAATAACAGAGCCTGGATGTAGGTCAGCCTCCTCTCTAAAACATTCAAAGTTGTCAAAATGTTTAGGAATTCCAAATGAAAATCTTATGTCCTAGACCTAGAACCAAACAAACATGTTTACCTCCATTCACAATGATCTGAATATTTAATCCAAACTTATAGAGAAATGTTAGCTATACATTACGTTTGTTACAAAATAAATGTCCATGGTCAGGTTAGGACCAAATACGAATGTTTGTAACGTATAATCATTAAGAAAAGCCAACAAATAATACAAATTAAATATACATAACAGTGCATAAAAGGCAGATAAAAATTCAGGGGAGTTATATGTATCACTTGAACTTCTTCACAGGAAGCACTAAAAACAATGTCTAAATATAGATGATCATTACAAATGCCTTATGACAAGGACTTACTTTTCCATGCTATTGATGACACGTGCTCAATATGGATTTAGCATTAAACGTGTAGTCTTTGTTCTTAAGCATAATCACACAATGAGAAATTAGCCTGCACAAAGTTAATATGTCACAATAATTTTTGTGAGAGGAAAAGGCTAATATCGTGTGTCATGTATGGATTCATGGGCACCTCTACAGTCATATGTTAAATAAGAGAATTTGGAGCTTTCTTAAGAGTCTATCTCAAAAAGTCATGGAAAAAGGTCATTTTACTCACAGCGCAAGATTCAAACACAATTTCAATGATTTTATCCCTCAGTGCTCGTAGCTGTTTGAGTGCATATTCCCCTTGCTCTTTCTGCATGGCTTTAAATGCATCCAGGGTCAAGGTTGAGGACTTGTCAAGTTTAACGAGGGAGATAGCACTGTCCCCAGTTCCTATACCACTGGAGCTACTGGAGGCAGCTTCACACATGCTCCTGACATGAATCAAGCACCCCTGGAGTACTTCATTTGCCACAAATAGTGTCTGGTACAAAACAACCCTGGAGAACATGAAGACGGCATGTAAGAAAACAGAAAAATTCCCCTAAAATACAAAATTAAAGAATTAAAAATAACCTAAAGTGGTTCATAAATTCCTTAAATCATAAAAGTTCTATCAATTTTAAGTAATCCAGATATATTCCAAAGGTATTCCAGTTGATAAGTTTTATGTCTCTATGTACTAACACCACAGAAGAATCACTAATGTTTTTAAATCCAAATGTCCTTTAATTAAATTCACAATAAATCCAATAAAAATAAAAATAGAAAATGTCTGTCAATGTTTCACAGTAAATTAGTACAACTACTAATATATCCAAGTTTCTTTGACTAAATGTTACAGTACTGAAGTTCCAATGAATGATATTAAATAAAATAAATAAATACACTCAATGTATCTGCTCCAAGACCATTAGAATATCAAGAATTAATGATTACACATATTAAGTCATTTATATAGAAAGATAATACACAGTAGCAATACAATCTAATGCTGTGATTTAAAAAAATGAATCATTGTTATTTCGAAGTACTGACTACAGTAAACAAAATCAGCTGTTCCAATTCTAGTCAATCAGGAACTAGATCAGTCTGACCTTTTGACAGTATGAATGTCATTACTGCATCATATGATGTTTAACTGTTCCAGAGCAGCAACCTTGGAATTTATGGATGAAATAGTACTAAGTATTATACATCTTTACAGTCAACCCATCAATAGGATATTCACATTAAAAACATCATTAACTAAATGACCCTTACTAAAATAATTATTTTAAAAATAAAAGACATACTATAGATATACAGAACACTTGCAGAACACAAATCATGTAACTGGGAACCTGTATTAGGCCAACACTCTAAATTTATGATTTTTGTCATCCGTTTGCTTTTGAAAATCATGAGACTATTAAGATTATTTATAGTTTTGTTGCATGAAGACTTTCAACAAATAAGAAGTTGGAGCCTGAGGATTCAAAGTCTTTCCAATGTTTGTAGATCATGAACACTCATATGAATCTATTTTTCATAGCTCATGAATACTCATGCATGAATCTATTGTTCATAGCTCATGAACACTCAGCAATTAATCTAATATTCATACCTCATGAACACCCATTTAATAATTTAATGTTTATAGCTCATGCACACTCATGTGAAAATCTGTTGTTCAGGGGTTCATGGATAATGAACTCTCATGATTAATCAACTGTTCACATTTTATGAACAGTCATGTATTAATCTAATGTTCATACCTCATGGACACCCATTTAATAATTTAATGTTCATAGCTCATGAACACTCATGTGTAAATCAGTTGTTCAGGGGTTCATGGATAATGAACTCTCATGATTAATTGACTTCACATCTTATGAACAGTCATGTATTAATCTAATGTTCATACCTCATGAACACTCATGTACCATCCATCCCTATATGACACATTTACATTTCCTAAGTTTAATGTCTGAAAACTTCCCTATTATAAGATTTATCCCAAGCGTAAGAAGTACATTTAAATAAATGATCCAATATAGTTAAATATTTATATGCAAGTTCTCTAAAAGTCTAAAGTTCTCAATGACAACCTGAACCCAAAAGAAACTCAGATTGAAGCAATTTGAATCAACCCATGAGGCATGTACAATTTTGTGATTTTGGAAGTATATCCAGACAAAGGGAGTTTATAAGTTAAAATATGATACATTTTGACTTAATTTATTCTCGTGATTTGACCTACAAAACACTAAATCACAAAACTTTCCCCATTGCTAAAAATACTCTATACGTTATAAATATCACAAATAGCTTACTGGCTCTTGTTGCTTTTCATCAGTCGAATGTTCTTTTTCCACATTTTGAAAGTCTTCCATTTTCTGTGAAGAGAAATGTTTGTATATTATTTGATTGTTAACAAAAAGCAAACAAAGCATTACTATTCATAATATACACTTGATAATAGGTAAATAGAATTTGTTTTAATACACATAGATTTATTAATTATTACCTCCAATTAATTTAACAATTGAAAAAATTTATTACTGTTTTTGTTACAACCTGGAAAATTAATATTCAGAACACCATAAATAAAAGCTAGATTGAGCTTACAAAGGTTTATGCTTATACACAATGTATTCAATTAAATTAATGTGAGATCTATCTTTTGACTGGATGACCTGACATGACATGTGATGTATTTATATATCGTGAAGTTATGACATCATTGGCTTTTTATATGACATCATTTATATTCATAGTGTTATACATCTAAAATTACATTTTTTTACTTTGCAAAATAAATTAAACATGGTTCATACAGCAAAAGAAATTCAACAACATTTCAAGGACTTCCAAAAGTTTTAAAGGAGTTTTTCTTATGGGCATTCTCCATATCTCACCTTATCAATGAATAAATATGCACAAAAGTAGAACAAAAACACTTACCTAACTAGCATGATAGTACAGAAGAGGGACATTATTTCATCTGGTATAACACATACCAGGTATCCCATTTTACTGATTTATTTAATCATGAGTTTTAAAAAATAGCAAATAACAAAATTTCTGAAAATATTTCATTCAGTTTGTAACATTTTATACTCCCTCAGATAAAGTCAAGGAGTTTTGGAAAAATGTTCAACAAATTTAAGAACTTTTCATAACTAAAACCAACTTTTGAGAATTCAAGGAGTTTTCAAGGCAACCACAAAAATTCAATGATTTCTCAAGGTTATATAACATGTTATGTTACAATTTTAAAATATTAATGGTAATGCTGTAATAAAAATATTATAGACCTTTCTTTTGGTAATATGAAGTATTAATATCCAGTAAACCACATATTGACTTCAGCTGCACATTGGCCAATATGTGTTTTGTTTCATATTTACCTCAACAAAGGTCAATAACTGCATAGTATAAAACATGTTTGTAACATTATATCACATTTTTTTGTATAACTGACATATAAATAAAATAAACATGACCATTCACTAAGTCAAATTCAACATGAGGTGGAAATGTATACCTGAACTTCACAAATACTGGTAATTTGTTGATAAAGTAAAAAAGTCGTCTCTCCCAGAGCCACCAGAGCACAGGTGTATTTGAGGAATCTTGTTTCCCATTTTCAAGTATTACACACTGCAAGTACCAAAAATGGAAAAGAAACTTTACTAATCCCATGACTCCTTTATTTGTCTTTTGATATATGGTGGTTAAATTATCATATACCATTATGTGTCAAAATATTATTACAGTATAACCTCATTTATATAGGTGTTCATCTGTATTACAGAAACTATGGATTCCTCCCATAGAGATCAAGACATATGAAGTTATTAAATAACAAATATACACCAAACAACAGAAAGTGCAATCAGGGAATCCATCAGGATCACCGGGGGGGGGGCCATAATTATATGAAGTCAATTTATATGGAGAAAAAATATTATCAATGGTCTAAGAAAATTATAATTTGTACTGCACTGTCTCCCATTATATATATATATATATATATATATATATATATATATATATATATATATATATAAGAGATCCTGAAATTCTAACAGTTATTACCATACATTCTTCCCTAAAAAATAATATGGCAGGCATATATTTGTTATTTTAATATAAAAAGATTCAACAGATATCTTAAAAATTGTAACAAAAAAAAAAGCATTCATACATCTAATTACTAAATGAAAATGTGTCATTTTGGGATTGGGATTTGCTGCTGCTTTAGTGTTAGTATTATCCTTCCCAATATACTGGTTTCCTCTCAATGTAATTAGTAATGAAACTCATTTAATGACTGATAAGTAATTGTGCTGCATAAGCAATTCTGAAATTCTTGGAGTCTATTGTCCCTAGTCTTGGAGTATATTGTCCCTAGTCTTGGAGTCTAATGTCCTTTGCCAAGATGTGTATGTTTTCTCTGAGTCTAAACATGTTGTGATAGATCATACTTTCCTCCATGTGCTAGATAAATTAGTGCTGCCTCAGGCTGATAGAGTAAATTTGTTTTCCTGAAATATGGCATTTCTGGCATAAATACTGCCTAAGACCATGCTGATATGCTAAAGCCAGTTCATTTTGTAAACATTTAGAGCTATCAGCAGTAGGTACTTGGCTAAAGTCCAACTCAGCACAATTTTCTCTGTAAGGCTTTAAACAGAGGGACTTGTACTGGGAAAACAATCTTAGAAGAAGATGGACAACTAGTGACCACAAGTCATCTAAATGATTAAAATAAGGCATCTTGAATGACCAGTCAATGCAAGCAACATCACATGCAAAAATATGAAGTTCCTGAGCAAGACCACAACTCAGTCCAAATAGAAGTAGATGGGGCATAACACATGTAAGACACATCTAAGTTGTTGAAACAATGTTCGCATCAAATAACATCGCAATATGATGAATTGTTCTTGAGCTATGCTGATTCCAAACAACATTCCCTGTAGAGATGTGAACTTGGTTGTCAAGGTAAATAACTGTCCAAAATTTGGAAGACAAGAGGGGATAAAAGCCATCAAAGGTACAGCTAGATGATGAATGGGTCATGAACTATACTAATTACAATCAACATTCCAAGTTTCCACGTCAGAACAAGAATTTGCTTGATAAGTGGCACAATTCTATCCAATATGCAGCAAATGAGACTAAACCCATACAAGGCATGTTTAAGCCAATGATGAAACCAATGTTCATAACATATTACATGAGAATAAACTGAATAATTCTTGAGTTATGCTGGTTACAAGTAACACACCATGTAAAGATTAATAGAATCTGTATTGGAGTTTGGACTGAGACAAAGAAATCCCAGTCAAGAGGTTATATTATTTGTCTCCCCACAAGGCTGACAAATAATGTAATCCTGTGACTGGGATTCCTTGTCTTGGTACAAATGCAGACATAGATTATTCTTCTCACCCAATTTTTTTCCAATTAAACTAAAATAATCCTGCACTTTTGACAGACTGAAAACTCAGTAGTTATCAGGTACTGTTGTTGCTTCTCACTCTATATAAAGGTTTTGTATTCTTTTCTGAAAATCTTAATTATCATATAAAGTAGAATCTAGCTATATATGCCATTCTTAGAAGAAGAAAAAAAAAAAGAATAAAAAGTCATAATTGTTAGGTGTTGGAAGTATTGCACAACAGGCATCCAGAACTATGTGCTATTCTTCTTCAAAGTACAGTACTGCTTATTTATATGAATATATTAATGAATGCAATGGGGATGACCTGTCAACCCTAAGTAAACAAGTCCTGCACATGAGAAAATATAAACATAAAATCATTTGATATTATTACTGTATTATCACATTTAATTGACTGATATCAGATGAAAATAATAAGAAATTAACATATTTTAATTGGACAACTTGTAACTTTCGTCAGTTCTAATTTGGAAAAAGTTCTACAGTAGGCAACAATACGATACATTACTGGGTACAGACTACCATACAGTTAGTTCTGAGTGTGTAGTGACAGAGGACGTTTCTAATTAGTATTCTTGAAAATTAATATTTTCTTTCCTGGAAATATGGCAAGTGTTCCTATCACTAGTGCAGTGATATGCTACATGGAAATCTTCTTGTGGAATAGCATGTGGATTGATGAATGAACCACTCTGACATGTGGATTGATGAATGAACCACTCTGACATGTGGATTGATGAATGAACCACTCTGACTGGTAAGTGGAGGAAAGTTTTTGATTCAACTGGGCTATTTGGGGGAGTCTGACAAAGTCTGAAGAATTCAGGTCAGACAACAGATTTCAAGTTGTTGACATCTTTACAGTAGCTCTTGAGAGAGTTTAGATTTTTCATTTTTGTAGTCATTAAGTGTATAGTCTCTGTAGTCCCATTAAGTGTCTAGTCTGTGTAATCCATTAAGTGTATAGTCTGTGTAGTCCATTAAGTGTATAGTCTGTGTAGTCCATTAGGTGTATAGTCTGTGTAGTCCATTAAGTGTATAGTCTGTGTAGTCCATTAAGTGTATAGTCTATGTAGTCCATTAAGTGTATACTCTGTGTAGTCCATTAAGTGTATAGTCTGTGTAGTCCATTAAGAGTATAGTCTATGTAGTCCATTAGGGGTATAGTCTATGTAGTCCATTAGGTGTGTAGTCTATGTAGTCCATTAAGTTTATAGTCTATGTAGTCCATTAAGTGTATAGTCTGTGTAGTCCATTAAGTTTATCGTCTATGTAGTCCATTAAGTGTATAGTCTGTGTAGTCCATTAGGTGTATAGTCTATGTAGTCCATTAAGTGTATAGTCTGTGTAGTCCATTAAGTGTATAGTCTGTGTAGTCCATTAAGTGTATAGTCTATGTAGTCCATTAAGTTAATAGTCTATGTAGTCCATTAAGTTTATAGTCTATGTAGTCCATTAAGTGTATAGTCTGTGTAGTCCATTAAGTGTATAGTCTATGTAGTCCATTAAGTTTATAGTCTATGTAGTCCATTAAGTGTATAGTCTGTGTAGTCCATTAGGTGTATAGTCTGTGTAGTCCATTAAGTGTATAGTCTATGTAGTCCATTAAGTGTATAGTCTGTGTAGTCCATTAAGTTAATAGTCTGTGTGCAAGGATCAGCATTTTCCGTCATAGTTTGTTCCACACAGGATCACGAACTTTATCCTATCTGTAGCTCAGTAACTTTTCAGGTCAGCATCATTAAATAAAGCTAAAAGTATATAATTCATTTCACATGAAGTATTTAAAACTAGTTAGGTACTTTTGGCTACATTTAATGACACTGGCCTGAAAATTTACATAGTTAATTCTACAGATATGATAAAATTTACCATGCAGTGTAGAATGAACTAGTTTCTAACACAATACAAAAAAGCTCTACATCATGTGCATGTGTGTGTCTGTCTCTCTCAAAATGTTTTGCATGATGTATTCTCAAGATGGAGGTGCCTTAAGTTGCTATATGGGTTTTATGTGTTATATATTTGCTGCTGTTGTTTTTGTTATTTTTTAATTTTAGAACAAGTACATCATGCATAGCAGAAGAAAACAGGAGTTTTTTTTTCGAAAGGAGTTCCTTGCCCATGGACACCTTGACTGAGGCAACCTGTCTGAGACAACCAGTCTGAGACAACCAGTCTGAGATAAGAAAAGTAAGGTTGGCAAAACAGCTAGATTTCTCCGTCGCATGGGTGAGAAATGAAATTTATTGTCAAGCACCTTGATTTTATCCAAAACGGAGTTGTTGAGACAAAACTAGTCACTTTCATTCAGACCTCTCTTTAAAATCTGCTATACTGGAGAGTCTACTGCATTCACAAAATCAAGCAAGGAATAGGGTCATCATTACATGAGATCTAAATATAAAGCATGTAGCTTTCCAAGTGTAAACATAACACCAGTGTGACCTCTGAACATTGTTCTGATTGGCTGGATTAGAAGCAGAAATGTACTATATGGAATAAGAATAGAACATTGATCTTGTTTCTTTTTCTATACTGCATTTCTTAGTATATTGTAAGTAATTATATTATGAATTGTGCTTCATTTACTTTGTGAACATGGCTGTAAATCAGTAGCATAAACAGTGAACAACTTATACTGAGATGCATCAATTCTTCCTCTCTTCAAAGTTTCCCATACCAGTTTGTTCTTTTGCAATATTTTGAATTCAGACTTTTGAGAATATATGTTTACAATACACAGTATAGTAATATACAATAATGTCTTTCCCAAGTATCAGTACAGCAGTACAACATTCAATTGTTATGTATCATACAAATATGGTTTAAATATTGACAGACATAGGTCACTGTTATTAATTTAAATTTGCATCCATTGTCCAATTTTGATCACAGTTGTCAAAATAGGATTTATCCAGCCTGTCAATATGCTATATTATTAACCAGAAAGCAATTCTAAGGATAGATACATTTTATGAACTAAAAAGATGTTTAATGCACCTTGCTTTACCAACAGAACCTCATCTTATATTTAACACTATTTTTGTCAATGGTGAGCAGTACAAGCCAGCCAGTACTAACCTTTGTCACATATGATGCGCTGATGGTATAGTAAATGGTTTCTGCTCGTGCCTCATTTGGAGAGACAACCTGAAGGTCATAAGGGTCATAAAGTGCTCGCATATTTTTCCGGTTTCTCAATAGGCAATACATAAATTCTCCAGTATCTGGCAGCAAAGTGCCTAAAGCCTGTAAAACATGAAAGAAACATGATGACATTTATGACTTACTCATCAGTATATTTTTGTACAAAAAATATTTTCAATAACTTACATGCTTACTCATAAAACATTACACATTATTTGTTAATAATTCAAAACTAAAGCTATCAGTGAGGTGCAAATCACAAAGGGCCATGCACACAATTTGTTTGCAGGGATTTAAACAGATGAATTTGTGTCGGGAACTCTAATTAGCAGAATGGACATTCAGGAGACATAACACCACTAAATGATGACATGAAATACTGTAACTCCAACTCACTCAAGGTATCATCAAAATAAAGGTGCATTTGGATGAAATTTAACATTCTTTAGTAAAATTATGCTGCAGTAACCAGAGTTGGGAGGTAAAAAAAAAACTAGTAGCCATAACTCTTGAAAATTATTATGTGGCATGCCAGAAATGAAACTTATCCAAGGTCTCATGAAAATGAAGTTTCATGCCAGATTTAGTTGAAAGTCAAACATTTTTGTGTAAGTTAATGATGCAGAAACAAAGTCAGGAGATCTGACAATCACGGACACCAAAGGCAACAGTATGAGCAAACAAAGAATCTTAACTTTTTTAAATGTGGTGGAATGTTGGAAATCAAATACATTCAACGTCTCATCAATACAGAGAAGTATCTCAGATATGATTGGAACTCGAAAATCCTTGGAGGCAGCAGAAATAAAAATTATAAAGATAATTATGGGTCATAACTCATCTAAATGTTGATATGGACAGATAGAAATTAAAATGTTTTAAGGTCTCATCCGTATAAAGCTATATACCAAATTTTATTAAAAACTCATAATTCCCAGTAATGTTATCCCACAATTCCCAGTAATGTTATCTTGTGGAAACCAAACTGTTGACAGACAGCTGGACAGGAACTTGATTACCATAGGGCTCCACAGACATTACTGAGTGGGACCCTAATTATGGTGGCCAGAGTTGCAGCAATTTTCTCTTTCCTTTTGAAAAGAAGGGAATTTAACTGGAATATATTCATATAGATAACATTTCTCTCCAAATATTTGTTAAACGGGTTTGATGAAAAATTGTCTTTACTGTACTGTGAAGGATTACCTCTGGATCGCACACTTCTGTCAGGGCATGGTATTAGCAGTAATGTTACAATGTAAATAAACTTTCACAGTGGTTGGCAGCTGTCCTTTCCATTGCAGCAGAAGCATAATGATACCTTGAATAAGTTGGAGTTACAGTTATCACAGCTAATCATTAACATAAGTTGCTGTAAAATATGGACTAAATATATGAATCAATACTAGGCAGTGGTGGAATATGTGGGAGGTTGGGAAAGGGATAAGTTCCTCAGGGCTGTTCCAGTACAACATATACGGGACCCAGGGAAGGTAGTTTTACTATGGGTTACTCACCCATAGATGCAATTTAGAATTTTCTTGTCATTTTAATATGAACTACCTTGGCATCTATTTTAAAAAAACTGCCTTCCCTGGGTACCAGCTCCTCAGGACTGTGTACTTATAATTCAGATAATCCACCTCCTCTTCAGTGATTTTCTACATTCCTGCCTTACACCCAAGGGCATGACTGGGACTTCCCTTTCACAGCCTACACCTTTATTATGGTAAAATTGCTGAATATATGAATTGTATCGCAGTATGAAAGGGATCTGGGTGGGGACAAGAAATGAGTTAAGTTAGGAGAAGAGAACTTTGAGTTTATAATTCAGATTAACCATCCCCACTACAGACTTCTTTCCAATGCAACCTTACAACCAAGGGTATTACAAGGAATTTCCATTTGCAGGTCTAGAACCATATTATTGGCAAATGACATGGTGAATGAATTGATAGGATGTGGGTAGGACATGAGTCTTGGAGAGAGATGAGGACTGTTTACCAATCATTTTGATTACTTACCTCTTCTTCAGCCATCCTTTCCATTGCCGCCTTACAGCCAGGGGCATGGCGATGTATTTCCGTTTGCCAGCCCAGGGCTTCTCTAAACCTCTTCAGGTGATATAGGGCATCATCATTTTCTGGGACTAATGAAAATTAAATAAATTTCAAATATAAGGAAATCATGTAACACAAGTATTTTAATTAATCATACTTTTTTCATAGTCCTGATACTTACAAGGCTCACACATCCAGTCACCAATGTCACCAAAAAGCAATCTCTTCTTTAGATTTTGGGGATTCATCTTTTGTTAGGTTTATGATGGATAATATCAGGATTAATGTATTTCACACTATGAGTGATTTATAAGAAACAGCCACTGTCTCCTGTTGAATTTTGTTTCAGCACACCAGGAAAGCCAAGATGTTAACAGTGTCTTCGTAACAAATCAACACCTACCACTTTTCTGAATGAACCAATAACAATCAGCCTATGAATTTTGCATTGTTTTCAGATCATAAACTAATGTGTATCAGTATAAAACAGTATAAACATGTATAATTTAGTAACTTCTGGTGCCCTTATATATGAACTGAGCTAAGATATTGCAGCCAAACATTCAAATATGAAAGCTAGAAAGTGAGTGAACTTGAAGGTTTGTCAACCCCCAAACCAAGCACTATACATTTGAGAGTGTGGATACTAAAGTGATGCATTAATGTATCCAATATTTCACATGAAATGCAGCTGAAGGAGCTGATCTGCCTTCAGTAACTATTAGTCTCCCATTTTCAGGAATGGTTATCAATTTATGGAAGCTACAGTCTAATGCTTTTAACAATGTTATGCAGCAGTTTTATTTTATTCATAATAGAAATTTCTGATATCTTCATAAAGTGTGATGATTGTTTTTCAGATTCAAGATAGAAAGTTACTGTTATATTCATAAAGTGTGATGCCTGTTTTTGTATTTTAATGCTATTTAACTTGCTGAGTTATAAATGGCATTATTTAAAATGTTTGGTCTCATAAAAAAAAAACTGAGTTCCAGCTCACTTCTCCCTATTTTCCGAATCACACTGTCCTATTTCAACCTAAGGGAGTAGCCATTTAGCCCAAACTTCTGTGTCCAGCATGACCCCTTGATAAATGTCAAACTTCACTTGAATTTTTCACTCTTAACTGTAGTTAGTATATATGACTGGAAGAGGAAAATTCACTTACTGCCAGGCACTCCCAACCATTATGAGAAAATACATTAGACAGTTTGATTTTTCAAACTCTGATTTCAGTGATGCTACTGATACAAGAAATGCAGCAATAAGCAAATGTCAAAAATGTGCCCCAAAAAGTGGAAATAATAAACTTCTTTCTATTCCAAGTTGATTCCAGGAGAGAGATTTGGCTCCAAGAATGTGGTGATGAATTGGCAACACTGCTGGCTATATTAGTGCGAGTCATGTCTCAGATTATAATAGACACAAATCAAATCATACAACGGAGTGATCCATTGGCATTGTCATAAAACATTTATAATTAAACTGTCAAATACAAAATTCATTTTATATGTTACTGCAAACAAGTATATCACTGACAATTCAAATTAAAATAACCACACTAATCACATATGTAGAAAAATAACTATGTATGAATAGTGAAAAGTTCTAACTAATGAATTAATTGTTTCAAATCAATGAAAAGGGTTACATTAAAAAAGTATACATACATAAATTCCATCAGTACATTATCTATACCAGGGGTGCACATCCCCTGGCCCATGGGCCAGATTGGCCGCAAACATGTTATGTCCAGCCCTCGGTGCAAATTAAAACAACATAGAAATCTGGCCCATGAACAGTAATTATATTAAAGAAATTAGTGTTTGCGACCCTTCAGCGGTCTTAAAAAATGCAATCTGGCCCTTGGCCAAAAAAGGCTGTGCACCCCTGATCTATACCAAAGAAATTCTCTCAAATGCTGTATACATCCATTATAGTAAAGTTATGGGTAACCTGTTTGTCCCATGTAAAATTCTTTATATTAATTGACTTTAAACATTTAACACAAAGAATCAACATTAATTGACAGTAAAGAATGGGGAAAAAGAGGGCAAATGGTTAATATCAACAGATATATGAAAACATGATGTGCCTAAGAAAAACACAAGTATGAATAATACACTTTACACTATTTCCATGGGTTTCAATCTCCAGTTATGCAATCTGCACACTGGCTGGTTTTTAAACAAAAAGAATTTCCCAAGTTTTCATCACTATTTTATTGCTAAAATAACTTTCAATTCCCTTAATTTTGTTGTATTATTGAAAGGTGTAATTTGGTGTATTATTGATGGGTGTAAGCATGTGTGTTATTGATGGGTGTAATTTATTTTGTGTATTAATGATGGTGTAATTTGGTGTATTATTAATGGGTGTGATTTGATATAAAATGTATGGGTGTAATTTGCTGTATTATTGATGGGTGTAGTTTTGGTGTATTACTGATGGCATAATTTGGTATATTATTAATGGGTGTGATTTGGTATATAATTTATGGGTGTAATTTGGTGCATTATTGATGGGTGTAGTTTTGTTGTATAATTGATTTCACAATTTGGTATATTATTAATGGGTGTGATTTGGTATACAATTTATGGGTGTAATTTGGTGTATTATTGGTGTATTATTGATGGGTGTAATTTGAGTTTTAGAGCATACAGCTTGATCTTACTTTAGATGTGCATAATTCATAACACTGTTAGGTCCCATTTTTACTTCTTGGACTTCAGATGTAATTTGGAAAAAAACCTAGCCGATAACTTTTTTGTTGATATTAATTTGTTGCAATTACTAAAATGAGTATTGTTTACTCTGGCAAAAATTAATTTTCCCTGTTTTAATAACTGCAAAAGTTAGTATACTTTGATCAAGTTCTAGCTCATGGGAGCAGCCATTTTAATCAGCTGTCTTCCTTAGGCAGTGCATTGTTTCCCTAATATCATAAATAAAGAAATTGTAGTAACAGTTTACAGTAGTAAGGTAGCACAGAGGTATGTTAACAGTCTCTCACATATGCTTATTGCAAATGCACAGAACATCACCTTATACCTGTTCTGCTTTCAGAAATACATAGTAACCAAAGAGCAGAACTTTGTTCAAAACTCCTCCATCTAGGCACTAGTAGGGCACAATTAACTTAGGAAACTATTGAACAATTAGTCTCAATGATGACTTTTAGTCAAAGTATGCAGTGCTGAACTAATCTTACTGCACTGAAACCATTATTTTTTATTATACTTACCATGACCTTAACATTTGACCTTTAGACCCTCATATCAATAAGTTTCTTTCTTACCCTAAGTACAAGCCATACACAGTGTTTGGACAAGGAATTTGCTCTAGAACTATGTCATTTAGCAACACTTTACAGTGACCATGACCTTTCAGCTTTCAATCCCAGATTCAATAGGCTTCAATGGACATAACAACGGATACAATGACTGCTATATAACATCTCTAATGTTTGGGGTACAAAGCTAGCATATAAAATGGTAGACAGGAAAGATATGCTCATAAAGTCTCAACCTGTTAGTCCAACCTTCATTTATCATGCAGCGACAAGAGCAATGTAAATAAATTAGATCTAAATGCTTGATGTTCTTCAGATTTCTTACAAAAGGTATACAAAAATGATTCACAAATGGAAATTTTAAAGTGACATCATGACTGGCTAATTGACAGGTCATTCAGACATGACCTCCAATGTGACATTGTGATTGGCTAATTGAAAGGTTATTCAGACATTACCTCCAATGTACACTGTGATTGGCTAATTGAAAGGTTATTCAGACATGACCTCCAATGCAACTCTTCTAAATACTTCAGCAGAGATCATCAAAACATTAGGAGCTGATACTTATCACAAGTCAAATGTGGAGATGATGTTGTGAATTTCCAAAAAATCGCAATAACCTACTACACTCAGGAAGAGTGGACATTCTCAACAGGTATGGTTTGATTAAGATTTGACAGAATAAACTGTGAAGGAATCTAATTGAATATGTAAAACAATATTAAAGGACAGATAATGAGAAACTGATAAAATAAAAGATAAAAAATAAAAGCACGAACATGCATACATGTAATTACTCAGAATTGATAAATAAAACAAGCACTGTTTTATGATATATGCACTGATTATACTGATTATACAAATATAATTTCTTTACCCATGACCTCACTTTCCTCTGCAGCAACTTAAAAAAAAGGTATTCAAAGCATTCATTAAGGATCTTAATATTATGGATTTATAGTGAATGATTGCCGACACTGTCAAAATATCCTCATAAATCAAATCAATTGTAGCTGGTTTGGTGCATGCATCTTTTGACGTCTGTTGCAACTGGCATTAAATATGCTAAGTGAATACAGGTTTTTCCCAAGTAAACTATAAATGTTTGGTATATGATCTTTGGTATATAATGCATTTGGTATCATGTAGATTTCTGGTATGTAATGTATTTGGTGTCATGAACATTTTTGGTATACATGTATAATGTATTTGGTGTCATGTAGATTTTTGCTATATAATGTATTTGGTGTAATGGAGATTTTTGATATATAATGTATTTAGTGTCATGGCGATTTTTTCTACATTATGTATGTGGTGTCATGGACATTTCTGGTCTATAATATATTTAGTGTTGTCGAGATTATTGGTCTATAATGTATTTGGCGTCATGGAGATTTTTGGTATATAATGTATTTGGTGTCACAGAGACTTCTGGTCTATAATGTATTTGGTGTCAATGAGATTTTTAGTATATAATGTATTTTGTGTCATGGAGACTTTTGGTATATAATGTATTTGGTGTCATGGAGATTTTGGGTATATAATGTATTTGGTGCCATGGAGATTTTTGGTATATTTTGTATTTGGTGTCATGGAGATTTTTGGTCTATAATGTATTTGGTGTCATGGAGATTTTTGGTATATTATGTATTTGGTGTCATGGAGATTTTTGGTCTATAATGTATTTGGTGTTATGGATATGTTTGGTATCTAATATATGTATCTGGTAATAGATCATGTAAAAGTAATGATCATACACTGTTATACACAAACTTTAATTGGAACACTATGTAAAAACTTTGAAAGTTCATATTCAAACTCTTACAACTGAGACTCAAATCTGCTGTCACATTATTTGACAGAAGATCTGGGTCTGTGCAGTTTGCAGTTGGATTCAACTTATAAGCAAGTATACATGGTACTTCATTTACCTGCAAGATACCATAAATCTTTTATACAAAATCTGCCACTTTATCTACATGTGCACTAGCCAAATTTTATCATTAATTTATATACTGAAATTCTTTGACTTTAATTAACAATTCACAAAATATAAATGTTTATTAATTAGGGTTAATCTCCTCCTAAAAAAACCTTCATTAAAAATGTAATTTCATACATATGTGAAATGAAATGAAAATTAAATTAAAAAATGATGTCAAAAGTAATATGAACACCATAATAAATTCCACTATGAAATTTACTTGAAGAAGTTCCTCCAGCAGGGTTGGTTTTCGTTAATTTTAGTTAAAGATGAAATAAAACTGAATTCTATAAATTTAGTCTAAAAAGAACTGATAAAAAAAAAACAGACAGACAGAAAGATAGACAACCTGTAACACTTAAAAACTATAACACACTAAGACAAGTAAGGCACGATTACCAAAACCAACATTTCCAGAAATGTATTGCTTGCACAAGCACTAACTTAAGCTGAGAAAGATCCACAACTATTAGATGGTCTGTTCTAACACTGTACCAATCATTTGAGCTATTTCTTTGC
The DNA here is from genome assembly GCA_028554795.2 of Sinohyriopsis cumingii. Lineage (NCBI taxonomy): Eukaryota > Metazoa > Mollusca > Bivalvia > Unionida > Unionidae > Sinohyriopsis > Sinohyriopsis cumingii. Next base: position 40,928,468 of record CM068825.1, read on the forward strand.
AATTATGGTGAGAATAAGCAAAATATTCCTTGTGAAAAATATATTTATATTTATTGTAAATGACACCAAGGAAAAGGATAATAGCCATTTCTAACAACCAGAACTTAAGCATCATCTAAGAGAATAGGCATATCTAGGCATGTTTTTCAATGAATGCTTATATTCCAAACTTTAAGGCAAACAATATTTTCAAGAAGTAATAATTTTCAATACATTTTAAACCAGCAATGCTTTAATATTTTGTTTATGGAACATTCTGGCACAGTACCTAAATGCAATGTGTTAATACTGTGTTTATGGAACATTCTGGCACAGTACCTAAATGCAATGTTTTAATATTGTGTTTATGGAACATTCTAGTACAGTACCTAAATGCAATGTTTTAATATTGTGTTTATGGAACATTCTGACACAGTACCTAAAGCCAATGTTTTAATATTGTGTTTATGTAACATTCCAGCACAGCACCTAAATGCAATGTTTTAATATTGTGTTTATGGAACATTCTGGCACAGTACCTAAATGCAATGTTTTAATACTGTGTTTATGGAACATTCTGGCACAGTACCTAAATGCAATGTTTTAATATTGTGTTTATGGAACATTCTGGTACAGTACCTAAATGCAGTGTTTTAATATTGTGTTTATGGAACATTCCAGCACAGTACCTAAATGCAATGAGTAATCTGAAAATGTATGACTTTAAACCTCCATCATATTCACGGCTGCCATAAATGATAATCCTTTGTTTCACTCTGACTATAAATTGCATCACTAAGGTAGGTGAATAACAACTTTAATGGTTTAGTTTTTGGTTCCTTTCCCTCCTTAGTAAATTTGGAAATGGTTCAAAGAATCACTTTTGTACAATATTCCAAAATGATGGATTAAGAAAGGAATTTAAGATAAAAAATATGGTTAGTCAGAACCAGCTATATGCATAAAAGCAGTAAAGGTGATAACAGAAAATATCATTAAGTGAGTGCCAATGTTCTAACAAATATCCCAAACTGAATTACTTACGATCATCATCATATATATTTTTCTTCTTGTACGACAGTACTAGCCCTGGATCTTGAATTCTTGATGCAGATTTCACCCTTACTGAAATCTTCTTTCGGGAAATATTCTCCTCTGTCATCTTTGGTGATGATACTGGTTGTGAGATTCCTGATAGGGGTCTTTCTGATGGGGGCCTCCCAGAGTGAGGTCTTTCTCTTTTCTCAATGATTGGAATCTCTCCAGAAACCCTCATGATGTCATCCTCTGTTATTGCAGTATCATCACGTGTTGTGATAGGTGGAGACTCATTGGTTTCACCTTCCAAAGCAGTAGTCGCTTTAGAGTTAATGAAGGTTACAGTTCGATCATCAGCAAGTTTTTCATCTCTAGGTGTCATACCCAGGTCATTGCCCACTGAAGAATGTTCAAAAATACTCTAAATTTCTATATTACTAGGACAGTGCAATTTGCAATTTCTAATTCTTGACATATTTTAAAGGAATGAATTTTAATACAAGTGCACACCTAATGTTTAATCCAAAAGATCGACTATGATATGTGAACATATGGCTTTATTAAACAAAGCATAAAATAAGAATTAATGTGTAGACCCTGGAAAGTATCTGCCCTCATCTCCTTAAAAATGGAGTTCTATTATACAATAAGGTGAGCTCTTGATTTATCACACAGTTGGTTCATTTTATATAGTGTTTGTGGTATAATATTTTTGACACGTCAACACATTATTATTACTTTCTGTGAACCTGATTAGTCCAAATAAAAACAAAATAAAATTCTCATTATTGATTTGTTGCAACCGTGGGGAATTTTCCTTCTGGAACCTTTGTTTTAACAATTACATTCAACAATATGGCAGCCATCTTTCCAACTAGTATCCCAATGGACACTGGGAAACACAGGTGACTAACACACAAAAGCACAGTAGTGGTAAGTGACTACCACAAAAAAGCACAGTAGTGGTTGGGTTATATGAGAAAATGTCCAGACTATCCTATATAGAATTTTCTGAACACCAAACTAAAACTAGAACATCAATACATGGCTCCTGCCATGCTGTATGGATCTTGCACCTCACTCCAAGAACAAGTGTGTTCTAATTGTCAACCTACTTGAGTAAATAAATACACCTAAGAAAAGAAGGTAACAAATGCTAGTCTTTCAACTGACAGAAAGTTATCCAACCATAGCTTTCTTCCAAATCAAATAATGTGAATACCTGGGTGCAAGAACATTAAATCTGGAATCACTATATATCTTCGATCTAGATTAAGTACAATTTCTGTATCCAATAATCATTCTGTAATATCCAACAACTGGAATGCTTCTTTGTTTGCTATAACCAATATACTAAATATAGCATCTGTGGTGAATGTCCACATTGGAACTGATACACTATTTGGCAGAAATATTGTTAACAGTTTCATTAAAATCCATGTATATTGAGTGTCAACTAATCCAACTGACATGAACTGTATGAACAATCTGACATCACGCATGAATTTCCATCAGAGATCCATTGTTAAAAAATGATATTGTCTGTGTCAAATGTTCTATTGATTTGGCATAACAGTTGCACTTTGAATTATAATTTGTAAAAAATAAAATCTACTGTTAAATGTTACTTGTTTTACAAATCAAACATTATTGATTCAACTTTCATCTTGGACTATCTCTTATTGCACAAGAATTAACTATGTGATAGGCACGTTGTCAAATGTGTAATGGTTTAATATTAAATTTATGTAACTCAATGAGTAATTTCCAGCTTTTCCTCACCAAGGCTCACAAAATCTGGAAATTATTCAAATTGTTTCACAAATTCAACAATAAACCATTACCCATTTTAAATCCTCCATATATCAAAATGTATAACCCCATGACTGAAACAAGTTGAATGACCCAAGAGCAGAAATGCTGAATAAAGTGAAGGAAATATAGGATACTGTTATATGTTCCTAATAGGATGCAGACTGGAACAAATAAAAACCCAAGAAATCAAGCTATAACCAAAACTGTATAATCCTTTTTTAACGTAATTGACCCAGTCAGGGGCAAAATCCAAGAGCAGTTGATGGTAAACATCTGCTGATGTCATAATAAAAATTTTCATTGAATTTGAAAAGGCTTTATTAAAATAATCATTATCAAAAAGTGTCCTACCTCTTGACCCTAATGGCCTCACCCAGGAATGTAACTCCAGGGCAATAATAATAGAGGGAAGAATGTTCCAACAATGAAGTGAATAATGTCAGGGGTTATTGAATTGTTTTTAAAAAGTTCACCAATAAAAGGTCACAATTCCTGATTCCATGGCCTCATATCAACACAAAAAGCAGGGAACTGCATAGAATAGGTAGAAAGCAGTATCTCGAGTCATATAATATTCCAAATTTGCAATAAATTGGACAAAAGTAAACTACAAGAGAAAATCTAAATGTACCCTGTATACTGACTCCATATGAACAACTTTTGGGATATGACCTAAGAGTAGTAAAATCATTAAGGTCAGTGTGCCAAGATGCTATATTCCAAACATAAAGTGAATTGGTTACGGAAATATCAGTGAAGAAATAAACATTAGCCAATATCTTTTACCAAATGTATCCCACTCATAATTCTTCAGCTTTATGGTGCACCCATGTGCAGAACCCTAGGACATGAGTGGTACTGAGAGAATGACATTATTGTTATGTATATCTATATTAACTGTCTTAATTTTATGATATAGCTACATAGCTTCAAGATAATAGGTTGTACTTTTAATTGGAGCAAACATGTTATGTGGCCTTTTGACCTTGGAAGCTGCAGAAGAAATCTTGTTGAAAAAGTTGATAGGATTTGAATTCAGCTCATATGTTCCTTCTAGAAAAAACCAGGTGATCTCATTTTGATTGGTTAGCTGCTAAAAGACTTGACCTTGTCAACAAATTTGAATGATCTATAAATGATTATTTAACCTTCATACTGGTTCTGATATAACTGCATCTTATATTTCTTATGTAAGGGATGTTTACCTGAGAATTAGTTATTCACACCTTAAACATCAGTCTTATTGGAGTCATTTAGTTGTGTTCAATTATTATTTGAGAGGATTTATTTATTTCAATTATTCATTGAAATTACAAGGAGCTCATAAACTTCAGAAGTACTTATTGTATTATTATATCACTGACACATTAAGACTGTTAGCATATCAAACTATTCCAAACTATTGGCACATCAGCACAATAGATTGGATTTAATTTGGAACACCACTGAACTCATTTGGAATACTTGATACTTCTGGACTTGTGATTGAACTCTTTTGGACTATTTAAGATTTCACTCACCATACTTTAAGTTATTTTAATTTTTCATTTTATATTCAAAGGAAATAAAATATTTGTTGAATTTGACAAAACTTGTTGGTTTTCACTCTTTTATATTACTTAGTTTAAGACCATAGAATCATAATACTATGGCCCACCCATGTGCAGAACTCAGGGCAAAAGTCATTATAAGAGAAGGAGACTGTGAAGATATTATGTTCCAAATATCACTTGTTACTTTGAGAAGGGAACTATGAGATGATATCATTTTCCAAATATGAAGTTGTACTGAGAGAAAGACACTGTGTGATGAAATTATGTTCCAAATATGAAATAGTACTGACAGAAGGGGTACTGACCCAAGTGAAGAACATAGGGACATAAGGGTTAATGAAAGATGGGCACAATATGATGATGTTCAATATGAAGTGAATCTGATAAAGGCTTATGGAAACATAATGGAAACATAAGTGATGAAAGAACAAGAGTGGTACTGAAAGATCAGGTGTAAGGGATGAAATTACATGTGTCCCATTATAAAAATTGTGACCTTAAGCAAGTGGAACACATCAGTAGAAGTGGTACTGACAGAGTGGGAGTATATGATGCTATATTTTAAACATGAAGTGCACTGCTACAGTAGTTATGGAAAATATAAGTGATTAAAATACTTTAGCTAAAATGTGACCCCAGCATAATTCTTGACTCCATGAGAGAATGAGGAGTATGTGACAATCTTATATTGCAAACATCAAGCTAGGTGGTTTCAAGGTTATGGTAAAATAAGTGATGAAAAATAACTTGAATCAAAATGTGACTCCAGTATATTCCTTGATCCCATGACCCCATCTAGGGGCTGGAGTGGTAATGATAGAATGGGAATAATGTATGATATTATCTTCCAAGTATGAATTGAATTGGCAAGTGCTACGGAGAAACAAGTGCTGGAAAGAATAAAAACTTTAACCAAACCTGTCCATAGACATTTTCATACATATATACACACACATAAAAAAGACCACCTTGTAAATGTTTGAAGTTCCCTGGGGCATTGGTACAAAGGAACATGGCACAAATAAATTTCATACAAAAATTATTTTCAGTATTATGAACAAATTCAAATGCCTGGCAAATTCATACAATGCCTGGCAAAATTATACAATACCTGGCAAATATATACTGTGCATGGCAAATTTATACTATCAACCTCTAACTTCTAACAATCCTATCAGCACAAACTTAACCTGGTTGTCTTCCAGTTTCAGTTTCTGTCGGCAATCCCATAAGCTCTGCCAGTTCAGGAAAAAGATCCATGTCTTCCACAGATTCTTCTGATTTCTCTGACACAACAGATTTAGGTGGTTCTGGTACTTTGGACTTGTGAAGCCTACATTTAAAATAAAGAAATGGAGGCAGGGATAACACAAACATAACACACTTACATGGTACCTCTACAGTTCATGGCTTGATTCCCACTTTCACATTCATGGGAAAATATTTTCCAGCTTGAAGCGGAGTTTACCCACATTATCCAATTCTCTCCACTTAAACTTTCCACTCTATTTCAACATCGAGCTAGAAAAGGTACTAACTGTAAGTTGTTACAACTTGTGAAATTATCCTGTTCAATCTTAGCAAATAAATATGAGCAAAGGGTCATTTGAAATTTGTTGTTTTACAATATAGTCAATAGGTATCAGTTTTGTTTTTCGTACCATAATGCTTGAGTCATTTCTTCTCAATGGCTGTCCTATTTTAGCCACATTACTGAGTGGTTAGCATGTGTTCAAATGATACCATGAGATAAGCCTGATTGGCCACAATGGTGTGTCCTTGGAAAAGGCAAAAAAAACCCCTACTTATTCTGCTGGGTCATAAAACACCAAACCTTTCCTTTTAAAATTTTACATAATTATCATTTAATACTTTTAAAGAAGGGTTGAAGTAGTCTCCAAGCCTTTGAAAGAAACAGTGTTAATGTTAAAATAAAGTTCTCATCCTGGACATAAGTTGCACCACCCTTCTGTTCCTTTTTGGCATAAATAATCCTTTACTGTGGTGCTAAACCACGCTGTCAATAAAATTTGGATGGAACTATCCCTGTACGTATCTTGATTCCATTTTCCCCCTCACTGCAATGTTTATTTAAATCTTTCTGGCATAGCATTTCTCAGTAGTGATCAAGGAACTCTTTTCTTTAATCAAACTGCTTTCATTTTTCATTCTAAACTGTGGCCGAGTGGTCTAAAGCGCTCTCCATTACAGATCATTGCCATCTTACCTCCGTCTGCATGGGTTCAAGTCTAGGATTCGGCCAATGTGGGTATGTGAGAAAGCTTGCCAGTAGCTTCTCTTGGGTCAGTGGTTCTTCCCTGGGTTTTCCCAGGTTCTTCCTCCACCATTAATACTGGCCGCCATGCAAAACCTAACATGTGCTGAAAAATGGCATTAAACTACACAACAACAACAACATCATTCTAAACTGAAAATGTCTAACAACTTTTTGCAACAATTTATTGGTAATTTGTACTTATCACACAAAATGCTCAGTATATACAAAGGATGTGAGCTTGTCATGTGATTGCCTTTGTTTTCAGTCAGGTATCCGCTTATGTACATTTCAAAATCTGTGAGAGGGAAGTTTAACATACCATTTTGCTATCATGCTGACTTGCTCTGAACAATACCATACTTCTTAGTGGTTAACTTTTGCAATCTTGATAATTATCAGTTGTAGCTACTAACTATCAAAGTGACAAAACATCTAATGAACGCACTGCAGTAAAGATAATACTTCTTGTGTGTACAGATTAAAATTACCTGGCTGGAAAAATGTCAATTTGCTGAGTTAAGAAAACAACAAATATTGGTAAGATTTTTATTTGAAAACAACCATTATGTGGCCAGTCAAGAGGGGTAAATTTGACAATTTTTTCACTAACATGCTAGCTGCAAGCCACATTAGAATGGTGGCCATCCTTGAGGGGTACTTTTGAACATCAGTGCCATGGGATCATGGCTGTTTAAAGTCAGTGGCCATCAGTCAGGTGGGAGACCACTGTACTATAGAAATGTAAAGACTGACAATGTTATGAACCTACATTTGATCATGTGGAAGGGTTATTTTCCAGAACACATTCTGTTACCTTGCATCATCAGTTTTAAGTAATTATAAGCTGAGACCAGTCAGCTCTTACTTTGGTAAGCATTTAGTAGTATTTAAGAGTGAGAACAAAGCACTAGCATGTGCCTGATCAAAGAAATGGAAAACAAAACCTCCTGTACCAAGTATGTACTTTCAGCGTACAAAGTCAGCAACATTCTCAACAAAACCTCCTGTACCAAGTATGTACTTTCAGTGTACAAAGTCAGCAACATTCTCAACAGAACCTCCTGTACCAAGTATATACTTTCAGTATACAAAGTCAGCAACATTCTCAACAGAATATTCTTCTCAATAAGGAAATACACTTGTCAACACTGAATGAGTAATTGTTTGGGCAAGTGACTGGAAAATTCACTTGAATGCCAAATATTTTCACTCCCATTTTGTGTGAGTTGTGTGAATTTTCAACCTCAAGCAGGTATATACCTTTAATACACATTAATTACTTTAACAAGAAAAAAGAAAATTGGAAAATTGAGGTTGTACAGCTCCCATACATCTTTACACCATGTTAAAGTCAAGTGTGCATTATCCTTGATTTCAATTACAAAAGAAATTATCAGAAAGAATTATCAGGCTCATAAGCCCTACAATGAGCTTTTCACTTTCTTTGGTTCAGAAAAGTTTGAAAAGAAAATTTAAATCAATCAGAGCTATCATGTTTTGTCATTCAATTCATAACTTACATGCCAACAGTCAGCTTTGGTTCTTCCTGTATATTTTGCCTGCTTTTTAACTGTGTTTGGCGCCTTTCATAGTCTTTCTTGTACAAAGTAGTTCGGAAACTCGCAATTCCTGAACTTCCTTTTTCTGATGGAGGCTGTGGTATCAAAGGTGACTGAAATTATATAAAAAACAGCCATAACTATGATGTATTTTCAGTCATTGCTTTAATGTAATAACTTCTGGATTCATAAATAATTATAACATCATTTCCATATGTTGAAATCATCTGCTACTTATAAGCCCAGAAACAACTTTCAGATGTAATGAACTATAACACCTTTCATGATCTTTATTTATTATTAATCAAACTTTAAACGTTCCACTCAAGAAATTTACTTTCCACCAAAATTATCTAAGTGATGTTGGATGAAAAAGATTATTTTCTCAAACATTCATCATTATTTTGAATGATGTGAGCAATGTGACTTTCCCTCAGTAGCAAGGAAGCAGAATGGATAAATATAGTTTGATTTAACTCATAAATAATATTGAAAATATGCCAAACAATGGAAAAATATCTTGTTTCAAAATTTTAATTTATATATTCCTCACAACAATGGTCACAGAATGGGCACTGAGTGAAAGGTTTTATTAATGGCATTTGATATGCTGTCAATCTAGAGGAACTGAAACATGCAAAAATAAACTTTAGATGAAATAAGGAGAGGATATTTCCTCCCCTACCAAAACACTCCCAAAATTTGAATGTACATACCCAGTTTGGTGGGTGGATATAAAAAATTATGCACAAACAGACAATGTCTGACATGTGAGTCCATGAATTTATCAAATGCACAGCAAACCCGTTTATTTCTTCAAAGAATACCATAATTATGATTTATTTTTATCGTTTTGTGGATTTGGAGGATGAAAAAAAAGATAATGGCTATTATAGGGTGAAGAATAATAAATGCAAAATCAACCAAATAATATATTTGGTGAAAGTCTCAATTTACCTAACAAGTTAAAATTATTCAGACTATGAGCAATTTTTTTTTCCAAATTAGTTTTCCTTTACTATTTATACACTGCATGATTGTTTTATTCCACTATGAAGAAGTAAAGATCTACTTTCAAGCACTGGAGTAAATAAAGAAGTAATTTGGAAAATACTTGAAATTATGGCTCCCAGTGCTGAATGTCATATTACCAGTACAAATAAACATACTCTTTGTAATATTTCTAATCTTTTCACAATAACCTGGATTCAGATATAATGTTATAATGATCAAATCGTTAACGATAACTGCTATGAAATCTACAAAATATCTCTTCATCACATACTGGCATTTGCAACAGCAGAAAGAAGGTATTATGAATAATGATGTACAGGTCATGTACTAATTTCTATAAAATGGAATAATTTTACCAGCCTAGTAAAGTTTCACTACTGCAAGTTACAGATGTAACAAAAAAAAAACAAAAAATCTTCCAATAGTAGCCTTTTAAGAAAGTCTACATGGTCAAGGTAAGCACTGACTTCACTAGAAATCTTATCAGCGCTTTTATCAATTACTACTCCTCTTTCACTGCATATTTATTAGCTTGACCAGTGCATATTAAGTTGCATGACCAGTATATATGAATTAGCTTGACCAGTGCTTATTTATTACTTTAACCAGTGCATATTAATTATCTTGACCACATTATATTTATTAGCTTGACCACTGCAACATTTATTAGCTTGATTATTGCAATATTTATTAGCCTAACCAGTGCATTTTTATTAGCTTGACTATTGCAATATTTATCAGCTTGATAATTGCAATTTTTATTAGCTTGATAATTGCAATATTTATTAGCTTGATATCTGCATATTTATTAGCTTGATATTTGCATATTTATTAGCTTGATATTTGCATATTTATTAGCTTGATATTTGCAATATTTATTAGCTTAACCAGTGCATATTTATTAGCTTGATATTTGCATATTTATTAGCTTGATATCTGCAATATTTATTAACTTGATTATTGCAATATTTATTAGCTTGATAATTGCAATATTAGGTTGATAATTTCAATATTTATCAGCTTGATTATTGCAGCATTTATTAGCTTGATAATTGCAATATTTATTAGGTTGATGATTGCATTATTTATTAGCTTGATAATTGGAATATTTATTAGCCTAACCAGTGCATATTAATTAACTTGACCACTGCATATTAATTAGCTTGACCACTAAAATATTTATTAGCTTGCCCACTGCAATAGTTATTATCTTGACCACTTGAACATTTATTAGATTGCCCACTGCAATATTTATTAGCTTGACCACTTGAACATTTATTAGATTGCCCACTGCAATATTTATTATCTTGACCACTTGAACATTTATTAGATTGTCCACTGCAATATTTATCAGCTTGACCACTTGAACATTTATTAGATTGCCCACTGCAATATTTATCAGCTTGACCACTTGAACATTTATTACATTGCCCACTGCAATATTTATTAGCTTGACCACTTGAACATTTATTAGATTGCCCACTGCAATATTTATCAGCTTGACCACTTGAACATTTATTAGATTGCCCACTGCAATATTTATTAGCTTGACCACTTGAACATTTATTAGATTGCCCACTGCAATATTTATTAGCTTGACCACTTGAACATTTATTAGATTGCCCACTGCAATATTTATCAGCTTGACCACTTGAACATTAGATTGCCCACTGCAATATTTATCAGCTTGACCACTTGAACATTTATTAGATTGCCCACTGCAATATGTATTAGCTTGACCACTTGAACATTAGATTGCCCACTGCAATATTTATTATCTTGACCACTTGAACATTTATTAGATTGCCCACTGTAATATTTATTATCTTGACCACTTGAACATTTATTAGATTGCCCACTGCAATATTTATTAGCTTGACCACTTGAACATTTATTAGATTGCCCACTGCAATATTTATTAGCTTGACCACTTGAACATTTATTAGATTGCCCACTGCAATATTTTCATACTACATTAACATTCAGTGTAATTTAATCATCAATTATCAGGAAAGTTTCAGTGGCAGTTTTCAATTTTCAAATTAGTTTTCTTCCAACAATTATACATATTGGACAGGACTCAGATGTTGGCAGTGTTTTCTATGAGTTTCACTTATGCTTTTAACATGCATATATGTCTATTATGTCCTGCATTATTGTGTTTCAGGGTCCAGGACAGATTTTTTGCTAAGCTGCAGATTAGTGATACTGAAGTTGCACTAGCCAGTCAGAAATTTAATTCTGCATTTGTGTTCCTTATAAACTGAAGGAAGACTTTTAATCTTAAAACATCTGAAAAAAGTCTTAAAAGTGCATTGAGTTAGGTCCAGTAGCCTAGTGGTTAGAACATTGGCCTCATATACAAGAGTTCCCAGATTCAAATCCTAGTTGAGCTATCCTAAAATCAAAGAAAAAAAATTAATAAATTAATAAATGGCACCAAGAGCTACCTCACTGGACACTCAGCATTAACAATTTGCTTGGACTGGACAGGCTTTGGGCAAGATAAAACTTGCAAGGGAAGATAGAAGTTATTTCCAACTCCACGAGTCTTAAAACCTATAGGAGAAATAGGGTGGTGGTAACATGACATCACAGGGCGGAAATCTTCCAAACTGAAGTCAATGACCAGGATGGAAGGGTTTCAGGATGAAATCAACAGCCACGTGTTTGATACCAAGGTGAGACATACTGTAATATGGATATAAGTTGTGGTTTACAGCCTGGAGAGGGATGTGCTCTGCCAGGCTGCAACTACCAATGAAACACCAGAGATGATGAAATCACAAGTTCTCATACCAGATCAGTTGCAGCCCGGGCTACTAAGGACCACACCATCTACTAGACAACAGTACAGAGGTGATAAGTATGCTACTGGTGCAACTACAATCAAAGTACGGGCAAGAGATAACATCACCACTAGAATTTGGAATATCAGGACATTAAAAACCAGCAAGGAAACTCAAGGAGTTATTCCTTGAGATGGTAAGATACTAGCCAGTAAACACCCATGGTCCCCATGAGCAATCTCTTAGATGGACTTTGCACAGTCCAGATCGAAATCATCAAAACCAGACTGACTACACCTTGGCAAGGAAGTGCTTCTGGTCTAGTGACAACACAGAACACATCGCTTCCCATGAGTCAACCATGACCTGCTAAAGATGACTTTCAAAATTCATCTGAGGAAAATCAAGGAGCCAAGACAGGTTAGGATCAGTTTTGAATCTGAAAAATGAAGGATCCAAGTGTGGCACAAGCATTTGAAGCATCAATAGGCATCAAATTTGCACCACTTTCAATTCTCGGTGCAAAAAGAAATAAACCCAGACATCTTGATCATCACCACCTTCAACACAGCATTAATAGGCACAGTCAGTGAGATCCTTGGCAAGCGTCACAGGATAAAGAAACCCAGGGTCTTAGCAGATATCCTTGACATCTGTGATGTGAGGAGTAAACTGGGAAGGAAGTGAGAAGACCATGAAGGAGCAGAAAAATACAGGAAGATTAAAAACAGGATTAAGAAGAGCTTAAAGAAATCAAAGGAAAGCTGGATAGAGGACCCATGTAAGGAAGTTGAGAAAAAGTCTAAACCAAAATAACAGTAGAAAGGCATACTGGATGGTGAAAGACCTGACAACAGATAAACAGTGGAGATCTACCATGATCCTGAATAAGGCTGGTAAGAGTCTCACAGATGACCAAGAAATTCTTAACAGCTGAACAGAATACTGTTCAGAGCTTTACAACCAGGAGATTTCTGGAGACCAAGCAGTACTAAATTTCCCACTGACCATAACTGAGGTTGAACACCTGATCTGCATGGAGGAAGCAGAGTAAAGGTACTAAAGAAAGGAAAGTCAGTTGAGGTAGACAAGATACCAGCAGAACTTATTCAAAGAAGAGGAATTTCCATGATTGATGTCCTCACAAAAATCTCCAACAAAATCTGGCAAACAGTTGATGGGCCCACCCCATGAACCCAGTCTCTGCTCATCACTCTTCCTTCATCACTCTTCCTATGAAAGGGAATTGACAGCTGTGCCAGAACAATCAGCTGCATTAGTCATCCATGCAAGGTTAAGATTATCCTCAACAGAATGAAACTCCACAACATTGCAGATGAACAAGCACGTTTCAAAGCAGGATGTGGCACCATAGAACAGATCTTCAATCTTAGAATCCCGTGAAAAGTATGCAGCATCAACATAGCCTCTATCTTGTCTTCATTGTCTTCAAGAAGGCTTTCAACAGGGTATGGCATGCAGCTTTGTGGGCCACCATGCAGATATTCAGCACCATAGAAACCCTGTATGACAAGGTGCCTAGCACAGTTCTCATCAATGGCAATATAGGAGAATAAGAACTGTAAACCATAATGAACCATCTTATTCAAGCACCACTAAGGTATGAGATGAAGATAAGTGCTGAAAAGACCAAGTTAATGACCAACAATCTGAATGGCATCCAAAAGGAAATAAGAGTGAATGGACAGAAGCTGGGCAGAGTGACAAGCTTCAAGGGTATAGTGGCTATTACCTTTGATGAAGATTCAAACCCCTAGGTTCTTTCCAGGATTAAGCAGACAACTGCACTGGCTAGGCTGAAGCCTATTTGAAAGGACAGATACATTATGCTTGGGTCCAATATTATGCTTATGCACTCCCTCATCATGTCCATAATCATGTATGCACAGACCCTGAGAGTGGAACCAGAGAGAAAAACCCATGCTTTAGAGATGAGATGTTATCAAAGGATCCTGAAAATCTCATGCTTAAAACATGTCTCTAATGAGGAGGTGTGCATTAGAATCCATGGTGCAACTGGACCATATCAAGATCTGCTCACCACTATAAAGAAACATAAACAAAGATGATATGGTCAAATCTTATGCTCATCTGGCCTGTCAAAGACAATCCTACAGGGAGCAGTAAGAGGAAAGAGAAAACAAGACTGACAGAAAAAGAGATGAAAAGATAACATGAAAGAATGGACAGGCATGGACTTTGAAAAGAGTCCCAAAGACATGTGGAGAACAGGGCAAAATGGAGAGAGACTGTCGCAAAGTCGTCAGTGGTGTCTTTATGACCAGCCAGGTTACAGGAGAAATGAAATTAAAAAAATGAAACGATAAGTCAATCAATGAAGAGATTGGGAGTGAATAATACTATGCAGTACACTGATCACTAGTTTATGATTGATCTCAATGAAATGTTTGTTCTTGACCACAGATAAAGCTAAGCATCACGAGCATTGGCTTACCAGTATGATCTATGTGCTATGAGTCTGTTTAAGTATATATTTACTATCAGTCTGTTTAAGTATATATTTACTATCAGTCTGTTTAAGTATAGATTTGCTATGCATCTGTTTAAGTATAGATTTGCTATGAGTCTGTTTAAGTATAGATTTACTATGCATCTTTTTAAGTATAGATTTGCTATGATTCTGTTTAAGTATAGATTTACTGGTGGAAGGCAATAATCAACTGCTGGGATTCATCTGTTACAAGGTGTTGCACTGCAGGACTTCAAACCATCTCAGGCTTAAAGATTTAAAAGAAAGGGCCTTGCAACCAACAATTCTTTATGAATATGATTTTCAAAAACTAACAAAGCAAAAGAAATAATATTACAACAAAAAAAATGTCTTGCTACCTACTAATGTGTGAGTAGGAAAAACCTTTATTACCTGTTTCGTAGGAATTTGTGCTGGTTGTGGAGCTACTTCTGGTGGAGCCTTCTTTTTTGGAGGCCGAGTAATCTTCAACACTTGTGAATTTTCAGGCCTATCAATTAGCCTAGCCATAAGATTTGAGGTTATTCCCTTCTGATCTCCCCTAAGAGCTCTCTTACGCATCTCCTCAATAGTATGAGACCTTTCTGACCTCAGCAGCGGAGAGCTATCAGCAAAATTACCAGACTTGCCACAGCCCTTCAAGGTTAGATCTGAGGCAAACAGCTCTGGTTCTGCAAATTCTTGATTGATGACTGTAGACTCAGTATACTGGGACTGGCTAACAAAACTTGTCTGTGATTCTCCACGATGATCAGACATTTTGTGTTGTTCTCATAGATATTTCTTTAGAAACTGGATTTTAGACACTTCTGAAAGGAAAGGAAATGCAAATAAACCCATTTATAGTGTGTGAGGAGAGTAGATAAAATAAATGAAATCTAAATGTCACTAAGACAGATATTTACAAATCTTTTTCCTTATCACAACAGTGTTTATGAATATTAGATACATCATCTCAAACAAGTTATATGCATGCATTTATTCAGAATTTTTGCGAATTTAGAAATTGTCAATTATCAATGTTCATCCTGGGAATCTTACAAAAGTCCTTGTTTTAAATGAAATGTATGATTGGAGTAAAATTACTACTGGTATGCCTCGGCACACACACAGGCTTTTATGTGAGCCTTGGCAAGCACATTACTAAAATTATTCTACAAGTTTCATAAAACTTATTCAATATGATCACAAATCACATGATGAAACATACTGATTAATTTGACCAAATCACAGAGAAGTGTAGTAAAATGCTTTTAAAATACATTTGGAATGTCTTGGTCATTATGCATTTAATTTGCATGATGTAATGACTCACTTATAAGTCAGATCAAAATGCAGATATCACAGGCCCTGAGCTGCTTCACATAACGTACAAGTAGATTGGGGTCTATGTTGTTTGTTCTACTAATTATTCCTAACAAACAACACAGGTAGAGACCTGTCTGTACATTATGCAGTGGCAGAGTTTGGTCTATGCTGTTTGTAGTTGGACTCATCTTATAAATAAGTATATATGGTTGTTATGTATATTTGATTTAATTTATATTTGATTTAATTTAATTGTTTGTTTTTTAGTTTTAATTTTTTATATTCCATTATATGCTATTGTAATGTAACTTAATTTACTGGATTTGACATTTTGTAGTAGGAACTTTTATATGATTTAACTGTTTTCCAATTTTCTAGTATTGTACAAAGTCATAGTCATGTTGAATGGTCTTGTATATAGTCATGTTTAATAGATGCCACATCTTCCAAAACAATGCAAGCAGAATCTTTACAGCACACTCACCCCATGTCCTTATGGACATGAATCATTTGGTTTAACAGGTCTAGCTTTATGGTCTATGTAAGTGAGAACAGGCATTTGTGTTTATGCAAATTAATTAAATGATTATTTACAGGACTTACAATTAGTTTTAGATTTTGAAAATGCTGATGATATTACAGACAAGATAGTAGATTAAGTTTCTCTAATTAGCAAGAGTATCTTATATATAGATTTTAAAGAAATATATATTTTATACTTGAACTCTGACAATCTTTTCCAACCCTTACACATAAACTACATTTATTTAACATTTATATTTTGAGGAAGAGGTTGAAAGTGAGTGTGAGTCTGATCAGATATATTATAATCATTTATATGTTTTAAAATCAACTTCTAGACAACTCATTAGTGATAAATCAGATGTTTAGTTTAATGTAGGAAACACAGATCTGTGTACCAGAAACAATCAAGCCAGTTATAGAAATATGATATCAGGATGTCTCATGTGAAGTCCACTAGGCTGATATATATACAGAGGCAGAAATGGTTAGAGAGAGCTTTTGAATTTGAATTTGGTAACTTACAAAAGAAACAATTAGAAATATGTAACCTAGATGTTTGTTTGTTTGCTCTACCAGCAAATTCCCCATTAGAGAATCGGGCAGTCGGACTTTAAACCATTGACACTTAAAGGTGTTTTGTTGTAATCAGTTTGAGTTGAATTTTAAATTTTTCTTAAAATTATTTGGATTCCAAGAGATTGTTTTCCCCAAGAAATACTTGTGCTCTAAATTAATTATTGGACAAGGACAGTTATCGAAATTTACAAAGAATTCAAATACTGGAATATTATTTTCTGTCACTCAACAAAGAACTGTTCTGTGCAGATGCCATTTACATAAAAGTGCTAGGCATATATTGACAGACAATGCAGTTAAAATCACTGACCACAACAATATCCTGAAAGAAAGACCAGTTGAGACTGATGACATTATTTTGCCTTCACAATAGCAGTGAAGTCATTGTAGAATTTCTAAAACCTTTCTTAATTACTTACACAAAAGACTAAAGAAAAATATAAAACTAAAACTCAGTAAGCCATTAAGAATATACCAGATAGACCAATAGTTGAAAAATAATAATTGTGAGTCAGTGGACGACATTCTAAAATTGACAGTTGACTTGAATACAAAAATACTCATAGAAATTTTACAAATGACAGGTGAATTAGTGACCAGATAATTAAACGATATGAGTTGTGCTCTAGTGTGGACTTCAGGATTGAGACAAATTTGATAAAAATGACAGAGCAACACCGCACAAACTTGTTCAACCACTTCAGATGTCACATTGACAAAGACACAAAATACATAATTTCTATTGATTACCAGTCAACAGTTGTTGCACCTAGAACTAAAAGAACAAAATCCTGGATGAAGGACATGAAAAATTAATCTTCAAATTATGAAAATTTCTGCTACAAAATCCAAATCTGAACGTTTAAATATACTACACTGGAGATAATCTAATGTCAGCTCTAACTTTGTTACATTGATACTTTTCACTTACAATCCGTGTATGTGTTTATGATTCAGCATTTATAACCATTTAGCATACCTTTCCAGGGAAGTACATGCAAGTGACATAAATTGTGCTATAAACAGTTAAAAGTAAACAATTTGTATACAAATCACTTACACTGAAATTTATTTTACTGAACATTATTATTCAAAGAAATACAAATCACAACTGAGGTATGTACACGGGTATACACATGGAAAACATGTACATCCTTCTGTATTTTGGTTTTAGAACGTATTTCAGTGTTGCTAGTAACCAACTACTGCAGACATTCACTACTCCCTTTTACAACACATATATCATACAACTTATGAATGGCACAGGTAGAAAATTAAGTGAAATTTGTACGATTAAGTTTTAATTAACTGCTGATTCCATTCACTTCAGCAACTAATCTGCCCCTAGTCAAAAGACCTACCACAGGAGTTCATTTCGGACACTTGCTTCCCTTTGATCAAGCAACGATTGTATACTTTATTTTTAGATCCTTTGTGCCGGTACTTACTTATTTCAAAACACAAATTCTCTCCATCTGAAATACTTAAGTTTAAATTTAATTTGTGCAAACCTTAGCAAATTATCGGGAAACTTTTCCCGTCATCACAACAGAGTCCAACATGTTTCAACTGTTTTCATGCCCACCATCTTGATTTACATTAGCAATACCCGTGATGCACCCGGGTATAGCGGGAGGTTCAAACATGGCACCGTGGCGCTGACTATGCCTCTGGCTGTACTTTTGACGGTGCAAGTGAATATATATATTTTATCACGTATATTTAGTATCATTTTTTTTATTATATATATAATAAAGAAATACAAATCATATGGCGAATAACAATCCTTTCCAGTGCACTGGGTCCAGCAAGAGATCACGTGTGTCAGGGATTGATTAATGGAAATGCAATTAACTGACAACGAACAGCGAGAAACTAGTATCTAGCTTGCCTGAGCGCTTTCGACTCTTTAATGAGTCTGTTTCAAAGGCAAATACAACACATAGACAAGACAAACAAATAAAACAGAAAAACGGTTATGTTTGCGAAACGTTACACGGCTGTTTCTACAGGAATTAAACCTTTTAATTATATTATGTGTCAACTAGTTTATTTCAGCTTGCTGCTGATGCTGGAAAATATTTGTATTGACCTAGAAATTGATGAGCCATAAGGAATCAGGTCACAATTAGTACTTCCAGTTCAGTACCCACGAATGTAGTTCTAATCTACTTTTGTAACATTGTTTTCCTCTCATTTTGGTGGTGATAGAAAAGTTTTATTTATGCATTTTTGGTAGGGATTTAAAGGTAATTGTTTATTCTCGAGTATATGAGCTCAGGGTGTGGTTGCCCGCGTGTATTTCGGCGACAGTGCAAAGTGAGTAATAAGGCACTGCTGATGATCCGGAAGTGAAATGTGTGTTCTGTTTACAAGCTGCTCTGTTAAGTCTAGCATCTTAAAAAAGAGCAGGTCAACCTTTAAAAAGAACTTCACCGTGAAGTCATATTTGTTACACAGTGGAAAGGTCAGTACTGTGAAACAAATGCAGAGAACATACAGTAAAATTGTGTTCTATGGCCATAACGACATTGGTTATTTTATGTAAATTTATGTAAGCGCAGATTATATCCCGGATATTTCATTGTTATAATAGTCATAGGCTATTAAGCAAATTTAGAGAATTATTTAAACGAAAATGTGTCGGCTGCAAAATATAATTTTATTTGTGCATGATTGTCTTTTTCTAATCTTCTTGGTTTAAACCGCTTGGTTTCAATGTTCTAAGGCGGCGTATCCAGTAAGATTCCTTTTCTTTCCAGGTTTGGGGACTCCAGTTGGGGTTGTGAGCAAATGCAGTAAGTGTTATATCACTGAAAGTGTGGCCATGGGAGGAGAAGTGCTCTGCGACCGATCTTATCTACAGCTTCTTTGTCATCCAATCAGATCTATGAAGGCTGATCCTTTCGTGTAGCTTTACAGTTTCTCCGACATCCTGAAAGCTACAGATCTTACATGTGATGAGATAAATGACATTCTCTGTTTTGCACGTTTTGTTTGGACCATGGATGTTTAATTTGTCTCTATTGCTAGAAACTGTCCTGGTCTCATATGTTGACAGGTTTTGCGCCTTTTATCGCCGCAAGGGCTAGGTTGACTGGGGTGGTCATGATAAGTGATTGGCGTTAGCTTCGCCCTAACTAGGATGTCCTTGAGGTTTTCTGGTCTCCGGTAGGCGACTACAGGTTTGTTAGGGAGGATTAGCTTTAGTGCACCCGACGATTCCACGATGAGCCAATGTTTCCCGATGATTTTACATAATTTGGGGTTGTCTGGATGGTAGGTCAGGATAAATGGTATCCTATCAGACTTTTCCTTCTTTCCGTATTTTTGTGAGTCGTCGCGGTTTGTTTGTTTAGCTTCCGTAATCAGGTCTTTTGTCGTAGCCTCGGTAAATAAAATGTTTAGATAGCTCTTCAGACCTTTTTAGGAATGTTTCATCGTCGGAACAAATTCTGCGTATTCTCAGTGCCTGGCTATATGGGATGTTCCTAATGCAGTGTTTTGGATGACAGCTACTTGGGAGGAGATACTGGTGTTTGTTGGTTGGTTTGGAGTAGATGTCTGTATGGAGTTTGTTTTCTACCAGTCTGGTTGTTGTGTCCAGGAAGACGTGGTTTGAGTTGGAGATTTCTGCCGTGATTTTTATTGAGGGATGGAAGTTGTTTACCTTTGATATGAAATCATCCAGACTTTCTCTTCCGTGTTGCCACTTAATTTCTATATCATCGATAAAGCGTACCCACTTGTATGGTGTAAGTTCAACCGATGCTAAAAGTTGACCCTCCAGTTTTCTCATAAAAACATTAGCATACGAAGGAGCCATTTTTGTACCCATTGCGGTTCCATTAATTTGGAGGTAGATTCTTCATTAAATTCAATTTAAAAAAGAATCAGAAGTAGGAATGAATCCAAAATAGGAATGAATCTGATTGCTCAGCTCTCTCATTATAAACACCTTCAAAAGTCAATTACTACTATATGTCGCAATGTACCCCATATGACAGATCTTATTACTGAATTAAATATTTCAAAATACCTATGCATGTGACCTAACCCATCCAAAGGGAAATAACTTAATACTTCTAAGAACTCACCTGATCTAAACCCTCCAGTGGGAAATAACCCCAAACTCGTAATCGTGTCTTTTTAATAATTGTATTATTAATGGTCTTAAACACCTACGTCCACAACTAAGTATAGATCGTATTCAGTTTACATTCTTAATATCTTAAAGGGTTTCTTGGGTCGTTTTTAAAATTTTGCTCTTTTGTTGATATTTAGCATTAAAAATGTGATAAGAAATAATAATAAGTCTCATGTGCATACAGTCGCTCGTATGACGTAGGTGACTGAAAAACGACTGCAGAATACGAGATCTTTCGACTCTTCCGAAGAGTAATGACCTCCCTGGTCATGTGACTGTGACGTTAGAGACGGGACAGCTGAAGCACTGGCTAGTCAGCCTTGTGAAATTTTGATGTCTTAATTGAGTAATTTTAGAAATAAACATATTACGGATATGGATCATTCCCATTTCCTTAGAAATTCAGCCAATGACTGTGGCAGCTCTGAAATCAGCGGGTCGGATGAGAACTATGATGTGCAAGACGATATCAACATCGACATAGCAATGGACAGTTTATTTTTAATTTGAGTTCCACAGATTATGATAGGTGGGATGGGGTTGTGAAATGTATACAGTAGTATATAATTCATTATTAGTCTAGGACTCAATAATAACTGTTATATGAAACATAACAGTTAAGTATATGCAGGTTTGTGTCGGTGGTGTGTACAAGTTTGCTTGTAAAAATGTGTTTGCGTCTGCGTGCAGAGACGTGTCAGATATCTGTATGTCGGTTGTTTTGTTTGTTTGTTTTGTTTGTGGGTTTTTTTCCAGGGTGGTTGTGGTTGGAGTGAGTTGGGGGTTGCATGAGAAGTAATATGCGTCATTTGTAACATAGAGTATATGTCAAGCACCATGCTAAGTGTCTCAAACAACAGCATCCTTTTCTCAACTAAATAGTCCTCTACTTATACAATAAAACCTGTTAAAGAGACCACCAACACTTCTGCCCGCAAAAAAAGTCGTCTTTCATTGTATGTAGTATGTAGTCTATCAAAGGAGGCAAATATTGAATATTATTGCATCTAATAATTGAGTCATGCATTATTTTAAATATCTTATTTTAAAATAACAGGCAGCCTAATAACATAGGAAATTCATATTACCTTTTACTGTTATATCGCCATTGTAGTACACTGCCATGTTAAACTGTTGATTATTTATCTAAGGCGCCAATGCCTGTCGAGGACAACCACTGTCTTATCCAACCCTGCCATTAAAAACTCGTATGAACACAATATGTGAACATTTTTGTTGTTGAACCACTGCAAACACTATTGGGAAGCAAATCTTCTTTAAGCGTGAACCCGTAAGCATTTATTGACTTTTCGCATTGTCGCTTAGAAGGTAAGCGTAATAGTACACGAAAAGCTGTAATAATGTAAATCTAACTAGATTTACTAACAAAGATTATTTGACTAAGTTTATCAGTTGTTGTTGGCATCAACCAGGACAAGCTTGTGATTTTCCACGGTCAAAATGGAAAACTTGAAACATCTGTTGCCTGTTTAGGCTCGAATAAACAGTAACAAAAGAAAGAATGAAAACAAGCTTTGATAAATTTAACAAATAATTTGTTTCCCTGGAAACACACTATATAAAATTAAAAAAATAAGAACTTGCGGTTTTTAGAATCAAATCCAAAAATAATTCAAGAATAGTCTACGAATTAAATTTTAAAAGTCTTAGTAATGAAATGTTCTGATGAATTCAAGTTTGAGTCCGGATGAAAATCCAAGATGGAAGGCGATGACATATGCTGTATCCTGTACAGTGATGTTGTCTACAGTTTCTGGTAGAAACACAAGAATAAACACTTCGTTGTTGGAAATCCGAATAAAATTTTCAAGAAATATCTTTGCCCAATAATTCTGTATAAGCACTCAAATATTTCCAGAGAAACGAATTGATCTTTTAGAATACAAATAATCTGCAGAAAAATTAACATATAACTCGAAAACTGGCTACAACAGAAGAAACGACTTGACATCAAGTGTTTTAAGTCCAGAATGAGATTATTTCTCAAAAACAATGGTTATACCAGGGCCCAGCAACGTGGAATGAATTGCCCATTGAACTTAGACACAAAGACACAGTGATCACATTCAAGAGTGCTCTCAAAACTCACATATTTCTACTGCAAGAACAAACTTAAAGACCTAATAATGTTTCCTACCTTAAATATTCTCAGCATGTTTTTTCTGTTTTCTAATTTCATGGTGTTTGTGTTTGTAATCATGTCATTATATGTTTTTTTTTAAATCTTATAAGTGTTGTCTAGTGTTGTAAAGCGCTTAGAGCTTCTAAAGATTTGGCGCTATACAAAGTCCTCATTATTATTATTATTATTATTATTATACAGTATTTTGAGACGCAGAATATGTACCCGTATGAGAGTCACGTGATCATGTTTACATCACGTACTCTCAACATGGCCCTGACAAAAACTAATAATTGTACTCTGAGAATATTTATTTTTAAATTGTTTATTTCACTAAAACTGTTTACAAGCCTAGGGTCACGTATCCAATACAGCCTCGATCTCACTCTTATTATTCCCACAATAAAAATAAATTTAAAAGAAAAAGAATTTGTTACTGATTTTGAATTAAGGTCAGGAACTAGGTCAGCCTTAGGTGTTTATAATTAGTCAGGTCAAACAGATTTTCTGGAGAGAAAAAAATCCATATCACGTAAACAAGATTATATTATAATAGCATGTATAAGAATTTTAAAAAATTATGCTGTCAAAGAAACAATAAAATTTTTAAAAATGTTGTTATAAAGCCGCGAAAAGCCTGACAGAAATTACTGAAAACCAGGAAATAAGAATGCTGATGTTGCGGAGTTTACCGATGCGATGTTGGACCAGCTGACAGGGATGCCAACATTGATAGTAACTTAGTTCCACTTGCCAATAAATATCTTCTTCAAAATTAACGCATTAGCCTACCATACAATACTTTATAATAAATATAGTCTGGCTACTGGCCAAATAGACATCGACGATTGGGACCACCAGACTAGTGTGTCAATACCAAGTCGAGGCCAACATGGAATAATAGCATTAGAATGCGAAAACACCCAGTCACAGACTACGCCATCAGGTGTAAGAACATCAGAGACCGTTTCTTCTACAACTACAGAGTGGAATTCGCCAACAAATCCACTCCACTTAAAGTCCCCGTCGATTATGCTAAAGCAACAATAAATCGACTAAGAAAACATCGATCTGGACCGTTATTCAGCAATGACATACTTGTCCGTGTAACAGTTCTCGGGTATAAACTAGACGAATCGTTCCTGACACCAAGCACTGGCGTAATCTGTGCGTTTCTAAATGCACATCGCACCAAGCATCTGGAGCACATAATCGCTGGAAACATTATTCCTCAGAAAGATATTCTGTCGAATGGCAGAGCAGTTGTACCAGTGAATGAAGTTAGTTGGTTAAAAGTGCGCATGCTTCTAATACCGGAACAAGGTTATCTTCCCAAGCAATTATACATCGCGGTGGCAATATTTATAGCAGAACTGTAATAAACCCTCATTATTACTAACGTGAGAAAATAATAAAAGCGAAACAACGTCGGCGAGATGAAATCATCACAAAAAAAGGTTTTCCTTGCCAAATATAAACGCGTGTTTGTTTGTGGTATATGCTATTTGCGGAATCCTTTGGCTTTTGGTGTTGCTGGTTTTGTGACTACAGCAACCATCATCAGTACACCAGCCGAATTTGCTGTTTGGGCTATATCGATAGTAACCGGTGTCGTGGGTGGTGCTGGAAAAATAATGTCTTCATTTTTATATTCGAGAATACATGTCTATTCAGAATTTCTCGCTGCAGCGCAGATCGGTATCAATACATTCAGTCAACTATATTCAGTGGCCACCGAAAATAAAACATTTAGCATGGCGGAGTTGTATACCGTGTTGGTCGAAGTGGTAAAATCACCGATGTCTCCGCGAACAGATATGGAACCGGGACGCTATCGACTCAAACGGGTAACTGATATACGGGCAGTCAGATATGAGTAAATCGATCTGTTTGCGAGCTCACAGCGGCTATATTTATCTGAATGTAGTCTGGTACCGTGATCTCCCATGATGCTCTGAACGCGAGGCAGATACTGGTTGAGAAATTCAAGATAGCACAGGTAACAATAAAATGAGTTAGTCCAACAACAAAAAATTAAAAATCATAATAATCAGTTAATTTTTAGCTGTGATACTGCCAGCGTGTTGGTTCTATTAGTCACAGCTACGTCCATTAAAGAGGTGCGGACTGTTTATTTCTACTTAAAGTGTCACTATTTATTCCGGTTGTTTTCGGTCATTATATGTGAGTTAGAGTGGGTTGGGTATCTTTATTTGTCATACAACATACTTATATTTTAGAATGCATTGATGGAACAGATTTACAGTTTTGCCATTTATATCTTTCTTGTTTTGGTCTTCTTAAATTATTCTTTTGCTAGTGATAACCACTACTGGAAATCTGGATTAGTAACACATTAATATTAGTACAACATAAAATGCATGGTCACGGAATAGATCTTTATTTGAAATCATGACTCGTTTTAACCAAGACATTATTACTTATAGATATACTTTTTATGTAGATTTATGTATATATTTATTCTATTAACGGAGTAATGTTAACAATGTGCTCTTCGTGTGATTTAGAGCTGGTTTACGTGATAACTTTTCAATGCGGTCGATCTTCAGAGATTATTGTGTTTATTTTTTAACATAACTCAGATTGGAACTTATTGATAGCATCTGTGATGAGTTTGTCAGTAAATGAGCATATGTTAAGTTTAGGAGAGATATTATTTGATGTGAAGCAATTTTAACAGTTGTATACAATTTTGTAAGCGGTAAATATTTTATTTTACGGATAGACCACCGATATGCAAGATACACTAATACAGTCATACCTTTCTGAAACATGAATCAATGCTCTTGATAATGTAAATTCCTAAATTGCTACCAAATAAATTACTACATAAATGTATCCACTGAAGGATGCAGTATGCACAGACTTAAGTTAGGATTTTAAAGTGTCCAGGTTTTAACTTTAAATGCATTGCTGGTCGAATATGCGGCAATCTTATGTTGTCTATGACATATTAGAACTACTGCCTGAAGCCGGACACAACAAGAGTATATCACAATACTGGTCATGCAGCTGTGAGACTTTCAAAGATGTGTTACTTGTGTATAAAGCTCAGTTCAATGGCTTGGATATATTGTACTGCTGTTAAGATATGTAGTTAGTAGTGAATGGGGACACCCTAGGGACTAGGGGAGTTCCATGTTAAAAAGGCAATATCCACTCTGGGACTATGGAAAATTTCACATGGGAGAAAAAAATATCCACTCTGGGGACAAGGGAATTTAACATGGGAGAAAAAAATATCCATTCTAGGGACAAGGGGAACTGAACATGGGAGAAAAAAATATATATTCTAGGGACAAGGGGAAATTAACATGGGATTGTTTTTTGTTTTTTTTAAAAAAAAAAGAGGGTTGGCAACTGAAAGTCAATCTCTTTTCGAGACCTATGAGTGGCCCTGAAAAGGGCCCTTGGGGTTTCTTCTTCTAATTTCTTCTACTTCTCCACCAACTTCTTATTTTCTGTTCTACACTCTTTCTCTTCTTTTCTTTCTTTTCTTCCTTTTTTTCCTCTTCTTTCTTCTTCTCCTCCTCTTCTTTCTTCCTCTTCTCATTTTGTTCTTCTTTTTCAATTTTTTCATTCCATGCTTTTATCCTTATCCTTTCCTCTTCGTCCTCCTTCTCCTCTTTTATTTCTTTCATCACAGCAGTTATCATTTCCTTTACTTTTCTTAAGTTGTTAATTTCCATCTTCACTCTATGTGGGCTATAAGAATAGTGATCCTCGTTTAACCTCACTAACATTTGCTCCATCATACCCAAATTGTCCAGGACGTCTTGCAATGTTTTCATTTTATCAAGCTGGTTCGAAGCCATCTTCTTTTTTTATTCTTTGTAGAATGGTTTGAACGACGAATACTGTGGGTTCTTATACTGAAAGCGCGGACGTGATGGAAAACATCCCCATAAGACATAAAATTGATATTACCTAGATCATGACCAAACAACGCGCGGACGTGAAGGAAAACATCCCCTACTTTCTCATTTCATATCATATACTATCCACATAAGTGAAGCAACAATTAACAAACCCCAAATCTACTATTTACACACGCAAATCATTAAAACAAAATCCATAATTTACTATCCACACAATCTTACGTTAGCGGTTACAAAACCCAAACTATACTCTTCACATACGCTAAGAAACAATAAACAAACCCATAATCTACTATTCACACAAACGTACGTGAGCGCTTACAAACACAAACACACAAACACAAACACAAACACACACCCTCACACTAAGAAAAAAGAGTCAGTGTTTATATTCACACTACTCTACATACACACATTGGCAAATAGATTACTATATCTTTTCTAGAGTATTGGGTAGCCCTGAAAAGGGCTGTTTGTTTTTGAACTCCATGACACCTGGTTAATGATGGCACCTTCCAGGCCTGGCACCGCACACACATCTTCTTCCCCAGTCTCTTTTCACTCCTTTTGGGGTAAGAGCAGGGGCGGGATAAGTGGCTTCAGAATCCCAATTTTCTGTCTCTGGGATTCTGAAATTTCCTCTCTCCTCTTCTTTGTTTCTTCTCTCCTCCTCTTCTTTGTTTCTTCTCTCCTCCTCTTTCATCCTTCCCTCTTCTACTAGAGCCTCTGCAGCCAGCTCATTCACTATACGCTGGCATATTCCAGGTGTACATGAAGTTCAAGCAGTTTTGCTAGTCTGGGGTTCATTCTCTTGATCAATCAACAAGGGTAGCTAGACTGCCGAACGAGTTTCAATTTATACTGAAAACGCGGACGTGATGGAAAACATCCCCCAAAACAAAATTGATCTTACCTAGATCATGACCAAACAACGCGAGGACCTAAAAGAAACACTCACTCACTTTTTTATACTACCCATTACAATTCTAAAAAATTTTCATTAATCACTTCAATATACTATCCACATACGCAAAGCAATCAAACCCCAAATCTACTCTCCCCACAGGTCAAACAGCAAAAAAAAACAAAAACAAAACAACATGATCTTAATCTACTATCCACACAAACGTACGTGAGCACTTACAAACACACAATCCTATACACAAACACATACACTCACACTATAAAAAAGAGTCAGTGTTTATATTCACACTACTCTACCTACACACATTGGCAAATCGATTGTTATTTCTTTTCTAGAGTTTAGGGTAGCCCTGAAAAGGGCTGTTTTTTTGTTTGCTATGCAATCTTTTAGTTTCTAAGAATGCGACGTCCTCTGAGGATAGACCTTCTGACGATAGGTCTGCTTCTTCGGAAAGAGAGGTAGAACTCTTTGGTGTCGATACGACAATCGACAAAGCCTCTGTCAGGTTCAGGTTGCTGCTGCTGCTGCTGCTGCTGTTGTTGTTGTTGCTGTTGCTGCTGTCTCTGAAGTCTGTACTTCTCTGTCCATTCTTCTTTCTCCCTGTTCATTTCTTCTCTGAAGAGCTCTTCTATCAGGTCTTCAGTGACTTTTAGCATTCTCACATTCTCTATCTCTTCTGGCTTCGGTATCAGACTGTGTCTGACCCTATGCAAATTCACGTAGGCTTCGTTTAGCTTAGCTAGTTTGGAGCACATCTTCGTAGGAGGATGAGTCGACAATGGATGGTTAGACTGGAAACTACCCCGGTTCTTAAAGTCAAAGGGCGGACGTGAAGGAAAACATCCCTCTACGGTTTTCGAGCCGCAACGTTCAATGAGTGTCATGAGAGGGATAGTAAGAAGTCAAAGAGCATGAATCAACATTCTTATAGCCAAACAAAAGACAAAGGCAGTTTTTTCAAAACACAACATTTTTTTTATTCAAAATCACTTAACACTAACCAACAACTCTAACACTTTTAACAATAATCCAACAATATAACATCAAACATTTTTTTTAAATTCACACTCTACTTTAAACAGGGCTGACAACGTTGTGAATGAAATTGTGATTTCCACTGTTGGAAGTCATTAGACCATTGATGGACACTACGTTTCCTAGCTTCAGACAAAAGATAAGCATAATGGTCACAAAACCATCGATCTACTTTCACATCGTTTCTAGAAGAACCAGGATCAAAATGAGCCACTATATGTTCTAAGGAATAGCCCAGGCTGCGATGATGCAGAAAATATACACAATATTGTCCACACACCAAGAAATCTGTGCCTTGTAATTTCACATTATTGAATCGGGTGGTCTGAGCATTTCTTCTCATAAAGCCAATGATATCGTCTTCCAAAGGGGGCAATACGTACGAATCGAAATATTCCACACATCCTTCTTGAGGAAAGTAGACGGCTACCCAGTGGGTTCCTGGGAGATGACTGTCGTCCGTGTTGATCGCATAAGCTTGATGGTCTTGAGGTTTGCGATGAGGGAGTTCATCTTTAGCACAGACGACAGGATTCCAAGAAGCCGTGTACGAACTGTGGTTCAAAAGGTAAAAAAGTTCCCAGGCATCCATTGATTTGTGTGTTTTCTTCTTCACAGGTAATAATAAGTCATCAATTCAATTCTGACTTTTTGCTTGAAAATGTTTGACAAATAACCGTTTCTTCGCTTCGTCTCCTCACTCTGATTCAGGAGAGCTTCGATACGATGGATCTCTTGAGTGATTAATGGTGGACAAGAATGTTCACGCAAGTCTTTATACCACTGATGCAACACGACTTCGTCCGAGATGAGACTCCAAGCTTCGTCCAGATATTCATCCAATTTTTCTTCTTGACTCAGCATCAGGCATTTGTCGTGTTGAATTTGACTTGGATGATCGTTTTGACATCCATAGCAATCTTTCTTGATCAATTCCGTCATTTTTTCGACCAAGTGTTTGGCAAAACAGGAGACTAAATGGGCTTCTTGTTCTGGCCATCTTGACTTCATCATAACTTCACCGTCTTTGTCTTGGGATTTTCTTTCCACGGTCTCCTTACATTCCATCTCCAAAGTTTCTCCACTAGGTAAAGAGGGATAACAGTCTTCCATGGCTTCTAATAGTCTAGAATGACTTCTCTCAAACTGTTGATTTCTATCGTATTATCAAATTAAGCATACAGGATGACGTTCACCGTTTCATCAGGGACTCGGTTTGCAAACTGAATTTCCACACGAATCTGGCCGGATTTTATAGGGTGGAAATGTCCATCGTCGCTGCCTTGGTCTGGAGTGAAATCAAAAGCCCACAAAGCATAGCCTCCTGCATAATCCTCGTACGTAATGCCGTGACTGGTGTTGGTTCCTAACTGACCGGTGGCTTCGTACAGGGACAAGTACGATCTCAAGTAATTCTTCTTGTCAAAGTCGGGTTCGAAAGGTGGGGTACACAAGGTCTTGCCATCGCGACTGACTTCGATCTTGGGCACACCAAAGGGTTGAAAGAAGAAAGGATTTTTAACCAAAGTTCCGTTGAAGGCTTCATTGTTCACGATATCAAGGATCAAACGTTTGGGTAGCTGTCCTTGGAACAGATGATCTTCGATCATGGATCGTTGCCCCTTGGGAATGGTGAAGGTTTTCACTTCCACGCGTCGTATCGGATACTTGGCGGTCGTTCTGCTCAAAGTGTTACTGATGTCGTTTCCCACTTTAGGTAACACTTCCACGCGTCGTACGTAGAGCCTGGCTTCTTGGATTTTGCTTTTGTAATCATCAGCACTATCAGCCATTAAATGGAAAGCGCTACTGCTACGATTCAGTCTCAGGCGGACATGCACTCCGTTCAGCAAATACTTTTCTTGCAACCACATGTCCAAATGCAAACGATCAATCAGTTCTAAACTCTGTCCGTCTTTGATTTTGTTTCTTCGTTCTAGAAATCCCTCATTTGTTGATTTAGTTTTAGCCTTTGTATCAGTTTCGAATGTTTGAAACTCGCCTGCTTCGTCAGCTTCCCATACCACACCGGCATTGAGATGAGTGTTCTTGGCGTCAATTCCGTACGTCAAGAGATTTTCCAGGTACGCTCGATAAGGGTAAGTATCCATGCTGCTACTGACAAGTTTGTTATTCAAGTACAAGTCCACTCCGCTAAACAAGGAATGCATGAAATTGTTGACGGTAGCTACTGCTTCAGTGTCTATAGGGCCTCCTGTCTTATCTAGAACTTTGACTTTCAAGTACAAGTAACTGCTATTCAGATCGATGTAATCTTCGGGCTGTCCTTTGATTTCAAACTCAATGGGAGCGGAATCGATCAATGAGGAGACGGGATGAAATTCCACCCATTGGGATTCTTGCATGGTCATCATGGTGGGGGGGGGGGGGGCATAGCAAACAGATCCAGTTCTGACTTGGAACAAGCGCAAGACTCTCGGTGCATCATTTTTGTCTTTTTTTTTTCAATAATCGAAAACATCTAAGTCTCGAACGGTTATTCTTTTCTTGGCCTTTCTAGCTTTAGACGTGTGAAGTCTGGTGAAAGGGTGTTTTCTTCGTCGTCTCTGTCTGCCTTGTCCTTGCTGAATGCCTGACTCGGTAGCGTGCAGGGCATTTATAGGTGTTTCTCGTCGGCCCAAAAGGTCTTTGCCCGTTTGCAGCAAGACATTTTTGCCTGCCCTCATGAAAGCTTCTTTGGGGTTTTGTTTGTCGATGATGACATTTTGGAGAAATTCTTTGCCTTGCGTCAGTGCCGCATCTTTCAAGGCATGCAATCCGCGTGTCACCATCGGTTTCAACACCGGAGCCACCGAACGAAAAGCCGATTTCAGCATATCTCCTAAACCGTGTCCTCGCTGTCGAGCAACCCCTCTGTACACTGGATACATGACTTACGAGTCGTGAGAGAACCGTTTTCGAAAATGGAGTTTCACCGTGACTTTTCCTTTGGTGAATGGAATATTTTGTCCCAGATCTCCTTTTATAGGAATGTTGACCGTGTCCAAATACGACTTGCTGACGAGCAAATAGTGAGGATGGACAAATTCGCGGTGAACGTGGTAAGTGTTTCCACCTTCCTCGTCAGTGACCGTGGCAGAATCCACTTTGAAAGGAATGACACGCAGTTACGGCACAGAGGTGTGTCCCACCACGTTGTACTCTACCACATCGGAGTACACAAACATCAAATTCAGTCCTTGGTTCAGTTCTACCGGGGTACGAAAATACTTGGCAAAAGTATCGTTGTCAGAAATGACTAGTAATTCGCCTTTTTCTTTTTCTACTTTCTTCCTCATCTCCATGTCCCCGCCCAACATGACAAA
Organism: Sinohyriopsis cumingii; assembly: GCA_028554795.2. Taxonomy (NCBI): domain Eukaryota; kingdom Metazoa; phylum Mollusca; class Bivalvia; order Unionida; family Unionidae; genus Sinohyriopsis; species Sinohyriopsis cumingii. The sequence goes on from CM068825.1 coordinate 40,960,889, forward strand.
CAATTCAGGACAAAATAAGAAAGACACGATTTTACGCCCCTCAGGAAATTTCATCAGGAAGCGACGAACTGTTTTGTGGTATTCCAGGGTGACACTTTTTTGGACACTCTCCAAAGCTTTCAGAAACACGACATTAAACCTGGAGGCTATGGTGCTGACCAAATGTTGACCACTAAAATAATAGCCTGCGGGAAGAACAAGTGATAGTCGGTCCACTTTGGATTTTTTGTGTTAGGGTTTTTCTTGTCATATTTGCCATGGGTATCGAAGTACAGTTGAATTTGCTCGTCATGACCTTCCACCGTAAAAGAATTTTGATTGGGAAGGACATTGAGGACTTGGGTCGGGTGAATGATTTCTACTAAAGCCACTTCCCAATGGGCTTCGTGATCTAATGGGATGGCCTGAGGTAATTTGGCCGTGTAACAGCACAACGTGTTCTTGGGAAACACCTCCATGGAACTGTCACTGGGTAAGGTTAAATAAAATTGGTTTTGGTGACTCATATTTCCAGAGTTCAGTGGCTGTCCGAGGGGTTACTGGACGTCAGAGGCGTGTCTCCGCCTAAAATGGGGTCGTTCTTGTTGTTGTTGTTGGAGTGGTGACTGGCACTGGCACTGGACACAAGGTTCCCGTTGTTCCCGTTGGAAGAGAATTTCAGGGAGGGATTGGGAAGCAGGTAACCGATGCAACTGCTCAATAAAATGGTCCACAATTGTTTGTCTCCTTATTGCAAACTCAAATTGACAATGGCTGCCCCGATGACACAATACACCACGAAGATTTGGCAGAAAAAGACGATTTGCGTTTTAGGAACACGTTCTCCGCACTACACCCACAAGGGTTGTTTTTGCAAATCTTGTAGAGAAGAACTGGGTGAAGGATTGGTAGCCGTAGTAGCTGTGTCTGTGTGAAAGGGCATGATGGTCACTTCTTTTTATAGTCGATGACTTGCGAAGCGTTGATCCAAGAATCAAAACTGGGTGGATATCCTTTCCAACGTACTTTGACTTCTTTGACACGTCGTTTGCCCACTTTACGGGTTCTGCGTTCTAGAATGCTTTCGATGTCGTACACGTCGTCTTCTTTTTTGGTGACACGTTGTAACTCGGGCAAATAAAACGTTCCTTTGAGCACTTCTCCGTTCATGTCTTCCAATTTATAGACGGCAGGATGACGACCATGCACTCGTCCAGTGACACGAAACAATTCGATCGTCCAGTTAGGTAAGTAACCTTTGTCGAAAGTGCGTTTGGTTTTGCCAGTGCGCACCCAATCTCCTACGGCCAACATTCCACTTTTGTTGGGGACAGCCCTCGTCGGGGACGTACCAAACAGGCGCTCAAACACCAGCACTTCGTTCTCGGGAGTCACTTCTTGCGGGGCACGTCCGATGCTTCGATGGTAAGATTGGTTGTACGCTTGCACCAGGTGCGGTAAGATGTCGATGTACTTCAGAGTGTGGTGATGCGTAAAATATTTCCATATGCGTTCTTTCAAAGTGCGTTGAAAGCGTTCCACGATGCTGGCTTTGGTTTCGGGATTCTCGGTGGTAAAGAAATGAATGTCACATTTCTTTAATTCTTTTTGGAAAGCTTGGTTCAGAAATTCGGTGCCTTTGTCCGTTTGCCATCGAAGAGGGTGACGACCGCTTTGTTTCAACACTCCTTGCAGGGCTCGCACTAACTCGTTGCTGGATTTGGAAGTCAAGGGCACGACCCAGGCAAATTTGGAAAAGACGTCGATGACACAAAACAAATATTTGTAGCCACGATTGTAGCTGGCCAAATGAGAGACATCGGCTAAATCGGCTTGCCATTGATGATCGATGCCTTCCACCCGGGTGCGACTTCTGGAAAACTTGCGTCGAATGGGTTTGTGTAAAGTGTAGGTAGCTTGTTCTTGTAACCATCGTTGCACTTGAGGTAAACGGAGACTTTTCAGTCGCGTTTTGGCAGCACGATACAATTTTTGAACTCCTGCGTAACCTGCAGGATGGGAGGGATTGTAGTAAATGCTGGCGAAGACTTTTTCCATTTTTTGTGTTAATAAGTCACCCAATCTTCGGTGATGATACTTTGGGTGGGTCGAAAGGGTGGTTTAGAAACGGATTTACGTGTCCGATTGGCTACGGGAGTAGAAGTCGAAGGTAGTGGTGGTGGAGGTGGCAATGGAATGGCTTTGGTCTTCTATTCTTATTTTCACTTCTGGTTTCCCTTCTTTCTTTTTCACTTCTGTCGAAGAAGGAGTGGACATCATCTTTTTAACCCAAGCTTTCATTTCTTCTCGTTGGGGTGTGAGGGACGGGGTCAACAAGGATGCTGCAATCTTACTCGAAATGGGAGCTGCTGACGGTATTTGAAACACTTCTCGCATCTCTTCTTCCTCAGGTCATCGTGGGGTAGCATCTCTGGTGACCCCTGGGGATGGTAGTAGTGGTGGTGGTGGTGGTGGTGGTAGTGATGATGGTGCTGGACTTTTCATCAAGGTCTTAAAATCTTTCAGAGTGGGTAGAGCTGTTTCGTCTAAAGCTTTCTGGTGAAAGAGTTGCAGTCGTTGCAAGAGTTGACCGTACTTTTGCGATTTTTCTGTTTCGGACAAATCTTGGCGATCCATCAAGGATTGCAATTCGTGTTGTAACTGGGACATCTCGCTCAAATTGGGATTGGGAGGTAAATGCAAGGTGCGTTGTTCTTGCCAACGATGGTATTCCATCCATCGTTTGTAAGGTACTAAAGCTAGTTTTCGTCCTTCCATGGGGTTGTCAGGGGTCGATTCTGAGATCTTGGGACTTCCGAGGGCCTTTTTATCTTGCTCCCACCAGTCCTCCCAGCATGGTTCCCAAGACTCCTTTCAGTAAGGGGCCTAACAAGAGGGGTAAAATACCTCCATGTTGGACCAACATCTTCTTCTTTTGACGAATGGGAATTTTCTTTTGAACCATTTGGCGAAGAACGTGACGATGTTTGCCTAAGCATTGTTTCTGGTGTTTGGACAAAGGGATCGTGCCTTTCAAGACGTTCAAACAACATTCGCACACGGTATCGATGACCTCTTTGGAGGCCGATTGAATGAGTTTTTTTCGTAGAGGTGGAGAAGCTTTGGACAGGACAGATAACATGTCCCCATGTTTGACTAAACTTGGAGGCAGTCCTTTTCTTTTCTTTCCTTGGGGTTGTTTAGAAGAGGGATGTTTTCTGGAGTGTGACATCTTTGAGTCTTCAGGAGCACCAAAAACACTGATACCCCGACTTGGTCACAGGCCTTTTTTTATACTGGAACGCGTCGCCACTGATTGTCTTTACGTCGTATCAGTTTGAGGACAGGCATGACACGTCGTGCAGGGGTACGCAACGGACTAAGTCGAGCCAGTTCTTGCTTGGACAAATCCAGTAAACTTTGTAACATGCCCGATCTTTCTTGGACTTTGATTCTGGGAGAAGGTACTTTGTGAGCAGCAGCCACTGCCACTAAATTGGAGGGTCCTGCCACTGGGGAAGTTCTTCTTGGGGTCATCAACGGAGAAGTTCTTGGTGTGATCAACGTCTCCAAGTACTCTTCAGTTCTTGGTGTCATCAACGGAGAAGTGGATGAACGTGAGGCTGCCGGAGACGCAGTCACCGTCGTGGCAGGTCGTGGTTTGCGAGTGTAAGGTTGCGTCCTGTCCGAAGAAGTGCCTCTCTTGCGACTAGTTTTCTTCTGTGGACTTTTCTTTTTCTGGGGACTTCTTGTCTGTTTCTTTTTCTGGGGGCTTCTTTTCTCTTTCCGGGGTGGTGTCTGGTAAGAGGAGGGTCCCGCCACTGGAGAAGTTCTCCTTGGGGACCTGATCTTTTTCTCCTTCTTCGAGCTTCGTTTGACTTTTTTCTTGGGGAGAAGTTTGGGGGCATTAGGATCCCATCTTAAGAGAGAGCGAATGATGACCCCTCCTAGAATACCGCTCCCTCCAGGTTTCAAAATGATTTGAGTTTTGGTTTGAGTGTCGATGCGGGGATCGGCCAGTTGGGTCAAAGCGACTTTGTTTCGATCAAAAAAGCGTTTGGTTTGATGAGGAATCTGAATGATCCCTTGGAGTAATTGACGTGCCGTCACCGTGAACCATCGTAAGACTTCTTTGAGACTAGCTTCTAAGACACGAGCTCGTATTTGTGGATTTTTTTCTCGACTGATGCCATACAAGGCACGAATCAATTTGACGGGAAGATGCGACTGAAGGGACGTCATGTTGACGTTGTGTGAGACAGACGAAAAGGGTCTGAGGTTTTAATAGATTTTTTTGTGGAGTGAAATTAAGTCGAAGACGGAGACGTGTACAGGACAGGCCCTCCGTCTTGGCACCAGTGGTGAAACAAGTGGGTACGAAACCGCAAATCATCGGGGGTCGTAGGTTTCAAATCGACGAGTAAATAGGCGTGTGGAGTTTGAGTGGCATCGTCGTACGCATGAGTCAGCCAAGGCGTTCCTAACTGTTTGGCTCAGACTTGCACTTGCGATTTATCTCGAGGGCTTTTAAACAAGACCACGTAATGCGCGTTGAGACTAATGGTGCGATGGGCTTTACTTTGTTGAAACAAATTTTGGCTGATGTAAACGACACTGGCATTACGGTGATGCCCTTTGCGCGTGAACCAGTTTAATTTCTTCTTCGTCTTCTCCTAACATGTCGTCAAAAATGACCAAATGGGTTTGACGGGAGTCAGAGACGATGCCGTCGTCTTCTTTAGGAATGCCTTCCACAAACACGATGGAATCGCCTTGACTTTCTCGCAAGAGGCTGTACGCCGATTGCCACTCTTTGTAACACCACACGATCCGCGGAGGTGGCCGATCGATCAAATGATGTTTATGTTCGATCAAACGTTTGACGAATTCGGTTTTGCCTGAACCACTAGGTCCAGCAATGAGCATGTTAAAGGGATGGCGAAGATACAAAGCCTCCCAACTGGCACGATCTAAGTGTTCGTCGATGACTTTGACAGTAGAGGAAGAGGGAGCAGAGACAGCAGAAGTAGCCATAGTTTCTGGAATGTCACTTGTGACACGAAAACAAACAAGACGAGAGTTTATATACTTTTTTTCAGGACACGTTTATTGAATGTTTTAAACATGAATACGAAAGACAAAAATACATAAAAGCCAAAGGCTTAAGTACAAGGATAAAAGGCACATGATAACCATTAACGTGGAATAAAAACAAGTGTCTGTACAACATGTTTTGGGTAAAGTTCTGACCAGTTCTATAGGAGGTTAGGTCACACAAGTGTCCTCCCGAAAGGGTCTTTCAGGCCTGTCCACGACAGTCCTGTCCTGGGTGACGGGTTCTTCTGGCACCGTCACTAACACAGGTTGAAAAGTAACTTTTTTCCTTGAACAACTCTCGTGCATACTGGGCCACTTCTTGGGTCCAAGCCTCAAAATCCCATTCTTTCCAGGCACGGACATCTGTCCAATGGGGGTGTAAGTCACAAGCTACACACACATCGTCATACACGTCTTGGGTAGCTAAAAGTTGACGAATCTTTTTTTCCCGTAGAGGTCGAGAAGTATCCAGATGAAACCGCAAGGCTTTGAGCAAAAGGAGTCTTTCGTGACCATTTAAGGCCATGGGGGTGTGGTAAGTACTGATCGTAAAGAGTCCACAAGGAATCGGCTGGTAAACGAAATCCTAGAAAACAAGTCATTAAGACACACACCACTTGTCGACCCAAACTGAATGGATACAGTTCCAGTGGATTACATGCGATAAAAGTCGTGGCATGGCAACCTGTTTTTATAGTCTCTTTGTTTCGGAAACAATACACGTACTTTCTAGCCAGAGATCTTCGTTCTCCAGTGGGGAATTTAAATGTTGCATACTGTAACCGAAACGTCAGACTTCGTTTAGAAGTTTCCTCTTCCGCTAAGTAGATTCCACGTAAAATATGTCGGTAGTCCTTTACCTTGTCTTCCTCAATGTGTTGTACTAGGTGAATCTCGAAGTAACCAAAATGATCAACGCGTGGATCATCGGGGGCCTGGAAGTATTGAACAAGGTCTGACCACTGACACAATTTCTGACGAATCAGTTCTCTTATACCATTCAGGTACCAGTGGTTAAAGATCTGGTGACGTAACGGATGCAACTTTTCTTTACGTTTGACTTGCATTTTGACCAGCTCTCGGTAAATGCGTTCTCTCAACTCCACAGGCAAAGCACGAATGTTCTCTTGTAAAGTATCCATGAATAGGTCATGCTAAATGCTCTTTTGTCTGACACAAGACATGTACTGTTTGCACAGACATGGTTTTAATTCATTGTCGAATCTAAATCGTTTAAACACTAATCTACACGTTACAATTCGTTCAGAAGTTTCCTCTTTGACGAATCGACATTGCGTAAAAGATGTTGGTAATTCGTTAACTCTTCCTCTGGAATTGGATCCAGTACGTTTACAATGTAGTAGATAGAATGATCCACACCAAACCATTCCTTTTTAAAACCAGGGGGTCATTGATCAATGTCTGTCCAATGGAACACTTTCAACTGAATCAGTCCTTGTATAGCATTCAGGTACCAGTGGTTCAAACACCGGTGACGTAACGGATGCAACTGTTCTTTACGTTTCACTTGTATTTTCACCAGCTCTCGGTAAATCCTTTCTCTCAACTCCACAGGCAAAGCACGAATGTTCTCTTGTAAAGCATCCATGAATAGGTCAGTCCGTACAATTCACAATCTTCTCCTAGAGCAAAAGTAATCCACATAGTGAGTAATTTCTGACCACTGCCATTCAGAGTAACGTCCAAGATTGTCACTGAACTCTTTTGATGTAAACGGTCTAAAGCGATATAATAGGATGAATGCACCCTTGACCCAGAGAAATCTAACACACTGGTTGACTTTTTCACTTTCCTCTTGTGAATTTCTCGGCACAAAAGTTATACAGTCACCCATTGAGATTTCACTCTGGCAAGTCCCTGCCAAACTTCTTGTAAATCTTCTCTTGCAGTTCTTTAGGTAATGATTCAATATCGTTTTTGAAATGAAGTTTAAATACTGGTCTCGGTGATGTCCAACATTTTACTCCTAGCCAAACTGGTTTCTTCTTCGTCAACGACATGGTAAGTTACTTTAATGTCTCGGTCCCACTAAGGGTAAGTAATGACAATTCGGTGACCATCGAGCATGTTCTACATTGGCCGAATCTTGCGGTTCCCAGTGGTGAAGTGACACACCGCAACTGAAGCACTTGACTTTATCTCCTTCGCCCAAGTAGAAATATCCGGCTCTGGCTAATTCTTCGGGGGTCGGGCCTCCCAGATACTTAGGCCATTTTCCTTTGAACGATTGAAGACGATTTTCAAAGTCACAGTATTCCGACAAACGCACAGGAAACGTATATTCGTCTTTCACAGGTTCGTTTCGATGAGGGTTGAGTGACATGGGCAGGAGTTTGCTCAGAGCTGGATGACATCCGTAGGGGGGTAGACGTGAAGGTGAACATTCCCCTTTAAAACGAAACCCAGTAAAATGTCCAAGAGGACGAGCGGCATCACTTTCGCATCCTTCAGGTTTGACACGCACGGCATCACTTTCCATGATAGGGGTAGTGAGAACAAAGTTCCCACGATGCTTTACGGCATCGCTAAGGTCACAACGTACAGCATCGTACCCATCGCAAGGCTCACAATCGCATTCCACTTCCGAAGCCCCACACTTGAATTGTGCCTGTCTAAACTTGTTTTGTGTTTCTCTGAAAGTATTCATCTTGTTCGCTCGGTCTTGGTAGTCCCAATGAACTATCGATCTTGACCATAACCCCATTTTATACTAGTCGCAATGCAGTCTCAAGCTTGTACATCGTTCCTTTTTTATGTTTTTTATGTCTTGTTTTGGAAGGTACCGTCTCTAAGGTACCGTCAGCATTGTACCGTAATGTCATGGGTGGAAAGGCCATAGAAAGGTAAGGGCAGTGCGGAGGCCATCAAGTATGTTCCAGAATAGCTGAATCTTTATAGATACATAGATCCATTCGTAACTTCAGGCCACATGCGAAACACTGTACTTCATATCCCAATCCTGACTCAGGTCCCAAGTAGACAAATCCTGTTCTAGCTAAAATATGCGAAGAATGTAATCCTTTCCTATCCGTAGACCATGCTTGAAATGTGTCCAATCGACGGGCACAATTACAATAGTCAGGCAAGAAAACCGGAAAAGGGTAGGGTTTGAACTTGGAGTTCTCATCGGGTTTCTCACTCGATTCTTGCTGTGGAAGTCATCCTTCTGGGGGGTGGCTATCCGCTTACAACCAAAGTTTTATACCAACATGTCCATATCGCAAAGTGAAATGATTGGAAAGTCGCACTCGCTTCTGGTACAGGATTTGATAGACTTTTTCCAAGGGTCGACTGACGATGTGGTGAGTGGGCAAACGTACAATCTTGTTCGGTTGATAGGTGGTCACTTTAAAGTGTTCATCCTCACCGGATTGCAAGGCTTCTTTCAATACCCCAAAGTTGACCACACGACTGTTACGATAATTCAGAGTCAATCCTTTCACTTTGCACGTCGTGTGCACTTCTCCTTGTGGGTCCCGGTATTCGTAGCCGTAATATTTTGGAGCTCCACTGACGAAACTTAGAATCTTGTCGTCTGGATGCTCCTCTGTCCAGGCTCCTAAACAGTCTCCTTCGATATCAGGGTGCTGTTGACTCGGGTGATGGATGTAAATGCAACTGTCCGTGTCAAAGTACAGGACGCGTTCCCCTAACAGTTCTAAAGCTTCGTACAATTTTAAGCGAGCATGAGCTGTCACGTAAGCCGCAATGATGACATTTCCAAAGGGTTCGTCTTGTACAAAATCCACATCTTCTTCGTAATTGACCAAGATCAAATTCTCTCGAACGACGTCCACGTGTTTCATGTATTTGGTTTTGTCGTGAATCATCTGGAAGTAGCGGGAAGGTTCTGTTAAATATTCCGTCTTGGGTAAACACGGTCGTTGTGCCATTTTACCCCACAAGCAATTTAACATCGCTTTGGCAAATGATCGCCTGCCTTCGTTTTTCTCGATGTGGTCTAAAGAAATGCCTTCTTGTTCATAGTATTTCTCTTTGAATTGTATTTGGTCTTCGGGAGTGTGACACAAGGAAGGATAGCCGCTAGCTTCTTGTTTCAGTTTCAAAAAGGCATCCACGTAGTCAGCGAAAATGCCTTTCTGACTGGGGTCACCCTTGTGGTATTGTTGTGTCTTGGGAAAGTGGCAAATTTCGTACACTTCTAACAGTTGGTATCCCATGTCCAGAGCTTTGAACAATTCTACGCTGACCCAGGTTCCCGTCAAGGCACGTTCTTCCTGGGTGTGCTGATAAGGTTGGTCTTGGTTGCACGTTTCGGCACAAGTACGGCACAATGGAAACATCAGTTTGCCTTGTTAATGGTGAGGTAAGACGGGATGGTATAGGTTCGTGGGAGGCAAAACTTTACACTTGATCAAGCCTTCGTATTGTCGAATGTTTTTCAGGTCGATGTGTTCCGTTAACAATTACGGGTGCCCTACAGGAAAGCGACAATATTTGCACACGTAGGGATACAGTGAACACACGTCCAAGTATTTGATTTCTTCTCCTTTCTCTTCGTCGGCTTGGTACAGCAAACAGGTGGCATTGGTCCTTCCTCCGTACAAGCTTTCCCTCGAGTTCAGCGGGTCTATGAACTGGTAACTTTCCACGAGGCGTTTAAACTCGGGATCGGTTTTCATACGGTGATCGTACTCGTGTTCCCACATTTCCACCACTTGGTATCCTTCCTGTTCTAACTTTAGACGTCGCTGACAAGTGTCCTGGTACAAGTCTTCCATGGTTCGTTGTAAAAACTGATTTTTAGTGCCACGGTCAGGGTAACAGACGGGACATCCGTGAAATAAGCAACCGTTAAACTCGTACACGATCTTAGGGTTTTCTAAGTCCCAGCCATCGACCGAATGCGTTCCGATGGTCTTTTCGCCCCCTCCGTTGCGGGCATGCTGAATCCACTTGTCTTCCTTGTCGCACAAGTAACGTAACCAGCGTAAGGCTTTGACCGAGTATTGACGTTTGACATAGTGGGTCGTTTGAGGACTGATGACAGCTACGGTGTTTTCAGGCATGAATCGTTGTCGATACACTAAGGAACACGCTTTGGCTATGGTGCAAGCTTCTTTCAAAGGATGGACCCCTCCGTGTTCCATGAACAGTTCTCGAAATTTTCCACAGCAACGCCGTAAAATGTCCACGTCGGAACGACACTACTTTAGCATTTCTTCCTGAAAGTCGAAAGGGTCCGAGGCGTGAGCCTGGTACCAAGCGTAGAAAGCTTCTCGTTGTTCGGTACTCATGTTGTCGGGGTCGTAATAGTGAGCCTCAGGTAAATGGGGTAGAACGGCGTGTTGATTGGCTTCCGTATTGAAAAAGTGTGGAAAGTACCCTTTAGCCATTTCTGTCATTCCAAACGTTTTAGGCATTCGGCTCAAAGGCATGGCCAAATAGCTCATCGAATCTTTAAACTGTACTTGTCCCACTTGCATGAAAATGATTTTGGCTCCGTTCAAAGTGACTTTAGGACGTTCGGTGCCATGTTCCGCATAGTATCTGAGAAGAAACTGTCCATCGTATCCGGAGAAATTGTGAGCCATCACCGTGGCATGACGACGACAATCTCCGTAACGTTCGATGTCCTCTTGGCTCCATGTCTTGTCGATGGGGTCTAAGACCCATCGAGCGAAATCGGCTAGCGTGTTCGGTCCTCGAAAGATTTTTTCACGTCCTCCAGGAATCTTGCTGCAGTGAGGGCAATGACTGAAGATAGGTTCTTGAATGCACTTCTCGCACGCTCGATGAGCCACGCAGAAATTAGGAATGTGAATGCCGGTCTCTTGCATGCATTCGAAATCGAAAAAGATGAAATTGCCTTTCTTCTTGTGTCCATCCTCTTTCTCTGGTGGGGATTGGTATTTTTGCACGTAGCATTGGTGTTCCAAGTCCACGATATGGTGACAAATGTGACATTTTTTCTTTCCTGAACATACGTGTGCCTTGGCACTGTTGGTACGTATGCCTTGTCCACACGTAGGGCACAATCTCAGCAGTTGACAAGCACATTTCTGCTGTGAACCTTGCGTCTTCAGATGTTGTTGGTAACAGGCAGGGCTGACAAACGTGCGCAGACAAGTTGAACAAGGCACTGGTCCTTCGCTCAGACAGGGTGGAGAGGCCAAACATCCTGAGCATTTCAATCCGCAATGTTTGTGTTGCTCTCGATTGTTATAACCATGGTCACATTTCTCACAGTAATATTTGTATCCCAGGATTCCAGTGATACTGGTAATGGTATCGAAATGTTCATCGTGATAATAGACATGAATATATTTTCCATCCTTAAAGTCTTGGCCTCGAAACAACAGAGGTCCGCGCACTTCTTGAGGGTGCACTTTCAAGGTGTATCGTGGAACTTGGGCATCTTGCAATTTTTGCATCTCAGGAATGCCACAGGGTGTGTCTTTGGACAGTTCGCCTTGTTGTAACAGGAGTTCTGCTTCATTTAGTTGTTTGGCTAGGTTCGATTTTCTAATGTTCTCCCAGGCTCTTTTCCATTCTACCGTGTCGTTCTTGTTGGCTTAGGTTCGTCCCACCACGATAGCCCTGGCTAAACACATCTGGTCTTGAGGGTTGTGAATTCGGACGAGGCTCGTTTTGGTGATGCGAAGGTCGTTCACCAATAACACCTTTTTGCGGCCAGTCCCTTGAGGAGGAGAGACGTGGGTCATGTCCAGTGTGGCTTTTCCATCGGTGATGTCAAACTGATCATTGGATTGTTGTACGTGTTGAATCTTGTCCATGATTTTGGAAGCGGTCAATTCTGCAGGGGTGCTAAACTCGATCCAAACAGGGGATTTCAAACCGTCGTGTTGTATGGAAAGTCTCAAGCGATCGTCTTCGTTGGGTTGACATTGTCGCTTGAGTGTGGTGAGCAAAGAATCCCACACTCCGGTGATGAACCCTTCTGCTTTCTCTAACGGTACTTCAGCCTTGAAATCTTTAAACTTCACCGTGTATTTGTAAGCCGTGGTTCTAAATTTTCTAGAGGAGCGCTTTTCCGTCTCTCGAATGGAATAGTAATTTTCAGGGTTGACTAAGGGTGGTGAACTTTGTTTAGAGGGTTCGGATTCTGGTTCACTCATGTCCTCTTCAAAATCACTGGCATGAATTTGTGCCAAGACTTCAGCCCTGGTACGAGGCGATAGATCACGTTTCTGCCTCTTACTTTCTTCTGCTTCTTCTTTCTTCTCAAATGAATTGGATCGTTTCATCGTGAGTGAAAAACGTCAAATGACTCAAGTTTAAACACCATGGACTAAGTTATAGTCATGGGAGACCAGCGTATATAAAGGCATGTGTCTTGTCCTTTCACTATTCATTTCACTCTCAAACCGAGCACAACGATGAAAGAGACTAGCCAAATCGAACGTTTCATCAGAGCTTTGCGAGGGGTCATTAGAAAATTCTCTTCAGACCAGCCGACGGACTACTCTCCTTCCTTTCAAGATAAAAGTCAAGATACTTGCTATATCTGTCAAAAGAAAGGGCATTGGTCTTCAGATTGTCCAGACCGTCAAAATGAAAAAAAAAAAAAAAACAGGGGCTAAAAAAGACAAAAGTCAAGATACCTGTTATTATTGTAAAGAAAAAGGACATTGGTCTCCAGATTGCCCAAAAAAGAACCAAGATGGGTCAGAATAAAAGAGGGATTCTTCAGAAGAAGAGAGGGATTCTTCAGAGGAAGAAAGCAGCCAGGTGAAGAAAAAGAAACAGGAGAAGAAAAGAAGAAGGGAAGAAAGTGAGGAGGAAGAAGAGGAAAAGACTGTGACGGTGAAGAAATTTAAAAAACAGAGAGAGTGAACAATGAGACAGAAGATGTGTATGAACTTTTTAAAGTGCTCTGTTGTGAATTGGATTGTAATTATGGATAAAAGAATAAATTAATTATATAAGGTAAGTGTCTTTCGGTTTTGATTTTAAAATAAGAACGTACACTCACGCACTCATACACAGAAACGTACTATAGGGGTAAAATGTTTTGTTTTTTTTTTGAGTTATTGGCAAATTGAAAGTGTGTCTCTTTTCGAGAGACGTGGGTGGCCCTGAAAAGGGCCTTTGGTTTTTGGTGTAGGGGTGAGTTTAAGCAATCAACTTTAACTGTCTTAAGCCTTTGCCACGGCCAAGGCCTACTTCTGGACTGCGTACTGTTGGTGATGATGATTTGGTTGAAATCACTAAGGGTGGTACGGTAGGCTTAGTCACAGGGTTGACATGTTTAGCTCGGGAAGGTCGTATTCTCTTCGGTCGTAATAAAGAAGTCTGATACATTTGTTTCAGACTTCTTAACTCCGCTAAAATGTCCAACAGTACCGTGACCGTTTGATTTTCACCCTCTTGTTTCTTTGCTGCTACTTCTTCTTGTTGTTTTTTTTTCTTACCTCTTCTTCTTGCTGCTGTTGCTGTAGGAGAAAAGCTTGTTCCGCTTCCTTTTGTCGTTGTATAAATTTCTCCAGTTCTTCTTTCTGTCTCTGTCTAAAATTCTCCAATTGCGGTAATGAAGGTGACGAAGGTTCCGGAACAAATTCTTGCGAGGTAAGAAAATCCACAAAATCCCAATTTACCTCTTCTGAAAGTAAGTCCGGGTTCCCTTGGGCGGTCTCCACTGCTGGTGCACCCCAATGGATCGTTTTCTGAGTTTCCGTCATGTTGAATCACTGTCTCGCATCGATTGACTGCACACAGGCGCTAGCGAATCTATATAGACCACGTGACGTCATAGACTGTTCTCTTCGGATTGGATGCGGACTGACTGAATTTTGTAACGCGTGTTTGGATTGGTCAATGAACTCAATCCATTTCAATCCTTCCTACCCCTTTAGATAAGCACAGTTCACCTGTTCTCGGCGCCTCAAGATGTGGACCACAGTCGAATCATCCGCCCTTGTTTCTTCAATGATGTTTAGGACGGACATGCTAATGTATGTCCGATCCAAGTGGACAGTTGTCCACAAGTCAGACACCAGTCTGCGGATACGAAGAGTGTACGTAGAAAGACAAGGTTGCCTCAAGAGGACACTGATTTATGGCCCTCGAGTAAGACGCAGCTTGAGGACAAGAAGATGCCGCAGATGCCCTTTATGTTAAGGGCATATTAACATAAACCCAAAGGCCCTTTTCAGGGCCACTCATAGGTCTCGAAAAGAGATTGACTTTCAATTGCCAACCCTCTTTTTTTTTTTAAAGAAACAAAAAAACAAATCCCATGTTAGTTTCCCCTTGTCCCTAGTATAGATATTTTTTTTCTCCCATGTTCAATTCCCCTTGTCCCTAGAATGGATATTTTTTCTCCCATGTTCAATTCCCCTTGTCCCTAGAATGGATATTTTTTTCTCCCATGTTAAATTTTCCATAGTCTCCAGAGTGGATATTGCCTTTTTAACATGGAACTCCCCTAGTCCCTAGGGTGTCCCCATTCACTACTGTAGTTTGTCTTAATGGAATTAATATTAAATATGTGTAACAGAAAAACTGCAACTGATGGCTCTCAATGCATCAATCCTGACAAATGGTGTATTTTCTCATTATAATGATATTGGGTTTTCTGTTTCAAGGTCATCAGAATTAAATTACATGAATAAATTGCATAATTTTCCAGTTGCGACAATCTACTTATACAATCAGACATCATGCAAAAGTATGAACAAATATACCCATGTATAAAAAAAATATAACTAAAACATTGTTACTATATCTATAACGTTTCTGAATTTCTTTTATTTGATCTTTTGTATTCGAACTACATAATATAGGAAAGAAAACGTAGCTGAAAATAAATAGTTGTTTGATGTTGTAAAGCAATGTTATTAATTTTCTTCGGATACATACTTTTTAATTCTTGTCAGCAAAGATTGTGCGCAAGCAGTCTACTCCATTACAATATTAGACCAAAGATAAAAAATATATACAATAACATGATTACAAAAACAAACATCACTAAATTACAATACAAAAGCATGCTGACAATGATTAAGGAAGCAGACTTGCAGTCGAACTAGGTCAGTTTTGAGAGCACTCTTGAATGAGATCACAGTGTCCTTGTATCTACGATCTATGGGTAATTTGATCGACGTAGCTACTAAAGGTTTGTATACTGGAGTTGAAAATCCATAATTAGGTAGATAATTATCAGTGAAAAGATCTTTAATTATTGCTTCCGTAACTTATTCATCGAATCAATCTTTATCGCATAAAGGGTTTTAAAATGTTTTATTAAAATCATCTCTACTACCTTCTGCAAAGTTCATATTATTTTAATGGATTAAAACAACTCGGAAAATAAATGGATTTCGAAAAAGAGAAAGGCAGCAGTAGCATTCTTCCCCATAAAATTAAATCATTCAACAAAATTAAATTACAAAAAAAATAGTGTATCAAATGGATTCTAGAAAGAAATAACTGGGGGAAAAAACATGAATTTACGAAGAAGAAAAAGATGGAAGATTAGTAAGAGGAAATCACCACGTGTTTACACTCATTTACAAACACAGACTCATAAATCTCCTCTCTCCATACACAATTTTTTTCTTTCTTTCGGAAACGTTGTTGTTGGTAACCCGCAACCGTTGTTATTGTCTGCGTCGTGTCATTATTTATGCTGCATAGAAATTCGAACGTGTCCGGTTCCCGTGCATGCAGCTGAGCTGTTATCAGGCTGATGCAATTTGTGGCTGTATTTTGTTTTTTAAAACTTGTTCTTCGTATAAAAGTATATACCAAACTGTAAGTTTCATGATAGCTCACAATACTTAACTATTGCAGACTGTTATCATAGTAATACTCATGTCGAACACGACGAGTGAAGTGAAGCCTGTCGCCGGTGAGTTGGAACAGAAGGCGAGCGAAATGTCTGTTGGTGAAGGGGACCAAGAAGATATTGTCGATCCATGGACTGTAACCAGCGCATCAGCTAAGGGAGTAGACTACGATAAACTCATCAGTAAGTATTCGAGTAATGTCATTTAAAAATCTACCGTTCATTTAATTGATAACTGGATAAATGATTCTTTACAGTCTACTGTTTAGTATATTTCTACGATGTAAGACATCGCATATGTTGGTTTTGTTTTAGTGCTAAGTCTTACTATCCAAATAACGGCCTTGTATAGCGTGTTCCGATGTCGTTGACATCGGAACGATTAGAGTTTCAGGAATATCTCACACATTTGGCAGCATATATCAACACTCTTCCACTAATTTATGTATAATTGATATATTTACTTGCTGTCTTTATCCTGGCGGAATGAAAATATGAAACTAGCAAATGGATGCATTTTCAAGTTTCGTTGGCCTACATTTCAGTTGACTGGAAAGTGATGAAAGCCGAGAATGCTGATATCGGGTTAAGCTCAAATATTCTTCAATGAAATGAATAAAAATATATTATGCTTATTGGAATTGTAAAGCAATGTTTCGTTTCATTCAAGAAACATCTGCCACATGAACCTACTTAAACATACTTCATCATACCTCTACTACCGTCGCATTGCAACAAATTCAAATGTATGTCAACGGAACATGAAAATGCATCCATTTGTTAGTGTCATATTTTAGTGGAAGAGTGTCGATATATGCTCCCAAATGTGTGAGATATTCCTGAAGCTTTGATTACTCATTCCGATGTAAATGACATCGGAACATGCTATACAAGGTCATTAATTGGATAGTAAGACATAGCACTAAAACAAAACCAACATGTGCTTTGTCTTATATTGTAGGACTAGCTGACAGGTATGGAAAAGCTTCATTATGGGCTGCCAAGTGTCTGAATTCCTGAAAATTGTACATTCGTTACGATGTTAGTCAACATCAAAATACACTACACAGCACCGTTATTCAGGCACTAAGACCTTAATGCTCAAAACATAAAGATCAGGGTCTAGGTTTTACACTATAGGACTAGAGAAAGTAGAAAAGTGTACTCCTTTGTTTTATTTTATAATATATATATGACTGAATGTTAAATTGTAAGCAATGATATGACCCCCTGTGCCGACATTGGTGGTCACAGGCAATTGATTCAGGGGTAAACTAATGTGTACACTCAACAATTAATTGGTGAGTGTACACGTTAGTTTACCTCCGAATCAAGTGCCTGTGACGGTGGTAGAAGTAAACCATTTTATAATACCAAACAGTAGTCATACATGTAAGACCTTGATGGCTGATATTTATGTTTTGGGAGTCAGGGTCTTACAGATACAAAGATGAATTTTGTTTTTGGGAGGGCTGGATTCAGAAATTGGGTGGGCTTGTATTCCAAACATTAATGAGATTGGGTAAATATTCTAGGAGAAACAAATTTGCTTTCTTGTCTGCTAATTAGTTATCTGGCACACTGTTGCTGAGTTTGGTAAAACATTCTAGCACAGTAGCAAAACACAGTTCAGGAAACTTCTAGCACAGTTGTGGAATAGGAGTGGTAAAAGAGTGACAACATTACAGAACAATTCTAGCAGATGTAGTGTTTACAAATAGTTTTATTAAAGGAAACAGAAAATAAAAAAATGTGGTGAGCATACAGTTGTACTAATTTTAACAAGCAAATTTGTTTTTACTGCAGTTTCATTTATGCTGAAATTCATTAACATGAAATTGGTACATGTATGTACAGTATCTTGATAAAAGTAACTGAACCATACAGAATACAGTAAATATAGTTTGCATTGTTGATTGACTTCAGTATTATGTTCAGATTTAACTTATGAAATCCTGATATTGATTTAAACACTTTAACAATATTTTCAGAGAGGTTTGGAAGCTCAAAAATAGATGCTGAACTAATAGAAAGAATTGAAAGAGTGACTGGAAAGCCTGCCCACCATCTTCTTCGAAGAGGAATCTTCTTTTCTCACAGGTATATTGTTTTATATAGTGTTATGAGTCTATGTTCTTAAAATAAGGAACAGAAAAGAGTGAAAGACATCAAGCTTTGTAAAATTTAACAGATATATTTATTTACCTAGAATGCAAAGTGAAAATGGGAAAAAAGTATCGCAAATTAAATCCCAAAATAATCCAAGAATTACAGACACAAGCCCTAGTAATTTAATAAAACTCTACAAGTCCCAAATGAAATCCAAAGCTGAACGTGATGATTTGTCTTATAGCTTATGGAGTGCTAATGTGTCAAGTCTTTTGTTGAATCACAATAATATAATTCCAGGTTTGGATTCAGTATAACTTCTAGTGACTGTCTTTATCCAAGAATTTTATCAGAGTACTTTTGTATTTCCAGAGAAAACAATCACTTGAATAATTTGAACGAAAAAGATTCCAACCCTATATAAATAAAAATACTGGTCACAACATATAATACAAATTAAAAGTGCTAGATGTTAAGCGCAAATGTCCAAATCCTCACAATTGCAAGATTATATTGTTCTCTACTTGACCTTAGGTCACAATTAGCATTTTCTGTATTAAAAAAAACATTACCTAATGGAAAATAACCTACTAGAATGATCCTGATGTTTGCAATCAAATAAACATTGACTTTTTCAATTAATAATAATTGTGATATTAAGTTCATAAACAGAGAATAATTTGGCTATGTATTAGTTGTTGACATAAAATGAAATAATTCGTTATACATAATAAAGTCAATCAGGTCAAGCAGAAGTGAACTCAATTTTTGGACAAAGTCAAGTCCAGCATACAGTGTTACATTACAATAGCATGTAATGAAATAAAACAAAATTTTAAAGCTAACAAACAAATAGTTAAATTAAATATACATAACAATAGGCAAGTCTCATTTACCGACAAATCTCTTTGCTCTAGAAATGCACTGGTCAAGAAGTCCTGTGATTACCTCAGGTTATTGTGGACTGTTTATCCTTAGACTTGATGGTCATCTGGCCTTCTTTGGGTTTCATTGTATTGTTTTTGAAACCCTGGATTAAGTTTTGTGGAAAGAAACCATAGTAAAATTGAAAATGAGTCTCCAGTTTATGTGGTGCATGATAGTACTGTGAGTATTGACTGAGATAATTTAAATTGGTAATGAAAGCAAATCTTGCCTATGCATACCTTTCAGGCTAAAGGAAAGTACAATTTGTGTTAGGAAAAATATTGTGAGATCATTTAAGTTCATTAATTTTGAAACTACAGCTATAATGTGCTTCATTATAACATCCAGCTTTAACATGGTTGTGGTATGTTCTGAGATGTTTACATCCTTTAACTGATTTCTCCCCAAGGCTTTCACAGAATTTCAGAATGATGAGTCCTGGACTCTTCACTAATGGAACTCAAGAGTCCCCAGTCTGTAGTTGAGAGTCCCTGGCATAAACTTGGGAGTCCCTCACTTTCATAATGACATAGAATAATTCACTCATATCATAGACAAGGAACTCATTCATTAATAAGTAAATATTTATAAATATATGCAGGACATGGAGTTGCTTTCAATGAACTGATAATTGAAATAACCAAATTTAGTTAACTGAGTCACTGTTGTATATCAGTGTCTTTCTTTATTCTTTTTTCAGAGACATGCACTTTATCCTTGATCAGTACGAGCAGAAAAAGCCATTTTACCTGTACACAGGCCGAGGACCATCTTCGGAGGCGATGCATCTGGGGCATCTTATTCCATTCATATTTACCAAGTGAGTAAATAACAGTAAGGAGGCTATAGTCAAGTTTGTCATCCTCATGCCTTAATATTAAGTATGGGGAGATTGTGATACTTTGTATGTGCTTGCCCATCTACATATCCATCCATTGGTTTATTTTTTCTTCAGTTCTGTTTCTTCTACTCCTTTGGTTAAAAATTAATGAAACTTTGTTTTCTTAATCATATAAGCATATACAATAAGGTTTTTTTTTCTTTCCCTCACTTGTGGTCCTTTGAAGTTGATCAAAGGTTACATGGTTGCATATGCAGAAATTTCAGTGATAGCTCCCTTTTCTGATACATTTGTTTACCTAAATTTGTGTATATTAGTTTAAGGCCATGACCCTGAATGACAGGTGAGGAGGTGTCTTATGGGGAGGGTAATTTGTAATAAAAGCCATCCGTTGAAGCTGCAGTTATTTTGTTTTTGAAAAGTTTTAAGGCAAATTCTAAAAAATTGTATTAACTGGAGGAAATTACAACCTTGTATGGCAGTCATTGGCCCTTATATTTGGAAGTTCTGGGTATTGAATTGTGGACTGCAAGATGTAATTTGAGTGTGTGCAACTGTACACGTTATATTTTCTGCATTTACAGGAGTCTTCCTCAATTTGGATTGTCCTCCTGCATTCCAGATGGGAAAGGGTATCTCCTGCATTGAAAAAAATTTAATTGAACTTGAAAGAAAATTCCATGTTCAGTTTTATCAATTACATAGAGTATGTAGGAGGCATTCTGTATAATCTTCACATCAGAACAGAATACATGTTATATTTCAACAAAAAAAGCTTGGAAGTACCGTATTATTACTGTAGCTGTCAGCTGCCATTAGAGACTGTCAGTATCACTAGAATGACGTGGCTCCCCTTTGTAAAATTAGCTTCTTGTCTGCAACCTTGAAAATTTAAAAGGAACCAAACTTTTAGTATTTATGGACAAATGATGAGGACATTGTTGATGTATGCTTATTATGATGACTTTAAGCCTTGTCAGTGTTGCCCAAGACAATTTCTTTTAAGCAGACAGTGTTGTATTACACTCAGTATTATAATTCAAATGATGGTAAATGTGATTTGACCTAAAATCTATCTTTAACATAAGAACAAATCTGTTTTTGCCTTGCAGATGGCTTCAAGATACATTTGATGTCCCCCTGGTCGTTCAGATGACAGATGATGAGAAATTTCTATGGAAGGACCTCACACTAGATGAAGCCAACCGACTTGCCCATGAAAATGCCAAAGACATCATTGCCTGCGGCTTTGATGTCAACAAAACGTTAATTTTCAGTGACCTAGAATATATGGGGTAAATGGTCATTCTTTCAAATCATGATTATCCTGATAGTAAATTTAGGAGGGGAAGGAAGAATAACAGCTCTGTTTTCAATAAATTGATTGTGAGAAGTGAGAGATGTGGTTAAGCCAGTTTCCAAAATATACAAAAACAAATACTAAAAATTAAAATTTAATAAATACATGTTTCGAAAAAAAATGTAATTATCGGTGTCTTAACATTTTTTATTACAATTATAGAGTCCATTTGTTGGGCCATTAAATTCTCGGATATATTTTTGTAAACACTGGTTTTAGACCTACTGAAATGTTAAATTACAAGTATGTTTGATGGATAATAATATATAATAATCAGCATTTCCAAGTATGCTTGATTTTTTTTTACAGGAAAACTTTTATCCATTAAATATATTACCACAGCACATTACATTAGGATAACTGTTTTACTTCCAAATCTAACCCTTCCAGAAAGATGGAAAACCCTCGATCTGACTATATATTATAGAGACAATGGTAATCAACTATGACATGTTAACTCCCCTTTCTGCAAGTTAGGTGGCTAACTTTATATCCAGTTGAAACCAGTTTTTATATTTGCTGCCATGTACAAAGATGTCTTCCAGTGAGTCAAAATGTTTTATATTGTGCATACAACATTCTTGTGAATGCCAATGAATTTATTTATTTTTTGTTGCAATTATCATACAGCTATTGATTCATGTGATTTCAATCAGTAACTTTCAGTTTCACAGGAGACATTTTTGGACGCTGTACTTATCAACTATTATTTTACTTCTAAGTAGTTTATATTATTTCAGTTATATATATATATATATATATATATATATATATATATATATATATGGATTTTTTATCTTTAGCAGCTATTAAAATAGGGAAAATGAATTTTGTCAGACTAGATAATACCAGCTTCTGAAACTGCAATGAATGAATTAACAAATCTATAAAATGTTCTTAAAATTTTTTTTTTTTACAATACAATTTACCTATGAAGTTCAGGAAGTGAAAGTGACCAAGTGGGGCTTGCAGTTTTTTGAAAGGTGCACATCTGTAGTAAGGCCAAGCTGTATACTCTATAACCCATATTACACCGATCAATCATACTCCAAAATAAAGGGAATTAAGCAGTTCTTTGAACAATACCTAAGATATACCAAGTCTTGTTGAAACAGCCAGTATAATCATTGAGGAAACCCCAGGGAAATTCTTTGTCTTTAAAATTCTAACCCTATACAAAATATGAAACTGTAGAGCAACACATCTTTATGTGTAATTCCATTACGAACGAGTACATATCAGCGAGTTTCTATCCAAGGCATTCATAGTGACTGGGTGTCAACTTTAATGTATTTACATGTAAGGGCGGTCTGTGGGCCTTTTTCCCTAAAAGTATTGCCTCAAATAGATATTGTCACACCTACTGTGTACGTTTCAGTGACCATGCCTCAGTTCCCTTTCCTGATGAGGTTTTGTGTGTGTCATGTAGACACTCGTTTACATTTCTGTATTTCTTCCACTCTCGTCAGACAAGTACAGGTCAGTGCTGTATACATGGCTTAATCAGTCTCCACATGTTTCTATTGGCGACACTTGAGTCATGTTTATCTGCATGAATGTTAATTCATATGTTTCGAGCACTTAGTCACCGACACATGAACCCTCTGTAACTTAACAAGTTAGGTTTGGGCTACATTATTTATACATGTACATGTCTTTATGCTCTTAAGAAACTCCTTTTATATATATATATATATATATATATATATATATATATATATATATATATATATATATATATATATTTCTTTCTTGTATGGTTTATATGAACCTTCATTGAATACCGCTCCGGTGGCCTAGTGGGGTTAGAGCATCCGCCTTGGATGCGAGAGGTCATGGTTTCGATCCCCGGCAGTCATACCAAAGACTTGCAAAAATGATACTAACAGCTGTCTCGCTTGGCGCTCGGCGTTAAGAGGTTAGTTTTAGGACTGGTCGGCCTGGTGTCAGGATAATGTGACTGGGTGGGACATCATGCTACATGTCTGCGGCATGATACCCCAGTGCTAGACATCACTATAAACTGTCACACTGCAGACATCGTAGTGATATGACTGAATTTTTTTAAAGCTACGTTAAAAGTTCAAAACACACACACACACACACACAAAACTGAGTTTCTTTTACCACCGTATCTTTAGACCTGTAACAATGTACTTCAATGATTCTACCTGTTCAGGCCATCCATTCTTGCTGTTTTTATAGAATTGTGTTCAATTATTAACTAAACATTGTGTATAAGTTCATAACAGAGCCATATGTTTCTGAAATGACACTTTCACTTCTGTTAGTTTAGACAGTGTTTTAGACTTAGTAATTTCAAATACATTACTAGCATCCAACAATAGCCATGCTTGGGACACAATGTCCAGGATCACTCAGTTCCTAAACCAAGCAGCTCACGATATTATGGCCAATGTCTTGATGGGTTTGGCAAATTTATACCCAATCCGACGGGATGCATGTCTGTGGTCAACATCACTTAAATTGCACCATACTTTTGGTTTATGGATGAACCCGTTTGGGTCTCCATAGCTTTTTGGAGTATGAATTAATGTGTTCAACATTAAAATGCTTAATTCCATTATCTGTTTGTAACACATACATACTCATGTTAATCTCTTCTTAAATACTATAATATTTTCAGCAGATGTTACATATAGTGGAAGCTTGTTCCACAGAAACCATACCAGAGTATTGGGAGCTTTTTTTTAAAATTGCTTTGTTCTTGGTTTTGTTGCTTGCAGGTTTGCATGTAACTTTGATCTCAACTGGTACTGTGTTGAAAAAGGCCTGAATAAATTCTGAATGTACTCTGGTGTAGTTCCAAGTAGACATTTATATACATGAACTGCCTTGTCAAAATATATCCTTTCATATATTGTGAACCATTTTAGTTCTGTAAACAATAATTTTGATGGATGATCAATAGCTACATCTAAAATAATGAATGTTGCCCACTTCTGAAGTTTATAAATCCTGTCAAGCTGAGCATTGGCACAGTTTACCCACACACTTGAACAGTAATCCATTGTTGGAAGAATATGAGTTGTATTATCGATCGCTAGATTTTATAGGGAAATATTTCTTGATTCTGCTGAGTAGGACAATTTTCAATGACTCGTTTATAAAGTTTATCAATATGGTCATCCCATTTTAAATTATCTACAGACACACCTACAAGCTTTCCATGTTCAACATTTTCAAACTGATGAATATTTGTTGTAATAGATAGTTCTGGGTTCCCTAACTTATGTAGCTTTGTGATATCCCTAAAATCATACATTTTGTTATTCTTTCATTAATTACCATCCTATTTTGCTGTGCCCAATTATGAATTCAAATAATGTCTGATTCTAATCTTGTTTGGATAACTTAGTGTCAGAATTAGATGTATACAAGGTTGCATCATCTGCAAACAAATCTGTATTTGTTGATTCGTTTTTTTAATGGTAGATTGTTTACATAGACCTAAAACAGAGCCTTGAGGGACCCCTGAATGAGTAGTGCAAGTTGGTGAGCTAATATTGCCAAATGCTTATTTGTTGAGACCTTTGGTTTAGGCATGATCTGAAACATTTTAAAGAAGGATTGTCAAATCTGTAACAGTTTAGCTTTTGTAGCATAATTTTATGATCAAGGAAAACAATCCCATTCTTAGAACCATTATCCATTTCTTGTAGCCAAAGATCTGTTAATGAGTGGTACTTTCTAAATCATGAGTGTGTCTTATGAAATCGAGAGAAAATTAAAAAAGAATTCATAGACCTGCATTGGTCTTTCAGATAATTTTGATAATATAGGTAGAATGAATATTGGTCTGTAATTCCCAGGATCCTCCTTTTTTCCCTTAAAGATAGGTATCACCGTTGCAGATTTCAAGGTATCTGGAAAATTACCACTTCGTTATTTTGAAGTTTATGATATTGTTATGTATATTTTATTTAATTGTTTATTAGCTTAAATTTTTTAAAAAATTTCATTAAATGCTATTGTAATATAACATTGTTATGCTGGACTTGACCATGCCCAATACTGAGTTCATTTTTGCTTCACCTGATTGAAAGTTGATCAAAACTACGAAAATCTAAGACAACTTGTATTACCTGAAGAGTTTGCGTCCATAGGGATGTTAAGACTTATCTTGATGATGTCGAAGCCTTAGAAAATGCGGATCGTACTCCAGATAAGTATTCTTCAGCTCATAATGTTTCTTTTGTCAGTAAATCTTCTACTCTGAAGTCTTCTGTTAAAAAAATTACTTCAGCTTAATATGAGTCCTTCTAAATCTCAATCTGGCACACCTTTAAAAATCAATTTTCTGATAAGATTGACCAGAAGTCCTTACTTCTTCCTATGTGTACCTATTGTAAGAAGAAAGGACATGTTTTTTTTATGATTGCTACAAACTGAAAAATAAGCATCAGAATCAAGACAGACCTATTCCATATGTTCTTATTTCTAAGAGGTCATTGTCACGGTCATGTATTGAAAGTAATACATTTGTTGGGTGTAATAAACCCCAGTCTGATTTTATTATGGAGAATTATGAACCATTCATGTCAGAGGATTCTTTATCCCTTACAGGTGAATTGGACAATCCTATCTCTTGAAATTTTAAGGGACACAGGAGCTTCTCAGTCTTTTATTATCAGATATTTTGCTTTTTTCTGAGAAGTCGTCTTCTAATGAGAGTGTTCTTAATCAGGAAGTAGAATGTGGCTTTGCTAATGTTCCTTTCCATTGTGTAAACTTGTCATCAGACTTAGTCTCGGGACTTGTGACAGTCGGAACAGTGTCTTCTTTACCCATTGAGGGCAGTCATTTATTACTCGGTAATGACCTAGCTGGAGATAAGGCTAATCCTCTCATAACTGACAGGCCTTGTTTGGATCAGAAATTCCATCCTTTTGAAAAAGAAATCCCTGATTTATACCCATCTTGTGCAGCTTCTAGAACCATGGCAAAGAAAGCTCTTGCGAATGATGTTGATCAGGAAAGTATTCCTTTAGCTGACACACTGTATTGGTCAGGCTTTTGATGAGGTCACTTTTACTTTTTTGGATTAATCAAAGCATATTGATCAGTGATCCTCTTTTAACTACTCATTCTCTTTATTCTAATCAGGGTGGCAAATGACAATCATTTGTTGTCAAACTGGAAAAAGATCCTGAGATCTCCTGTTTGTTTTAAAGGGCCATTGTGAAACTGAAGCCACTGAAGTACCCGTTTGTTATTTCATTAAAAGTGGGATTCTTATGAGAAAATGGAGATCTCCCAAGGTACCTGCTTGTGACGAGTGGTGAGTGAACTGTAGTTCCAAAATCTTACAGACAGGAAATACTTAGTCTGGCCCATGAAACTCCTTTGGCTGGTCATTTAGGGATTAATAAGACTTATCATAATATGTTGACTCACTTCTTTTGTCCAAAAAATAAAAGTGATGTTTGTAAATACTGCTTGTCACACTTGTCAAATGGTAGGAAAACCCAATCAGAAGATACCATAGGCTCATTTGCAACCTATTCCTGCATTAGACAAACCATTTAGCAGAATAAAGGTTGATTGTGCTGGTCCCTTACCTCAGACCAAGTCAGGTAACCAATGCTTGTTGACCATAATGTGTGCATCAACAAGATTCCCAGAGGCAATTTGTTTGAGGAATATTAAAACTAAATCAATCTGATCAAGGGTCAAATTTTATGCCTGAAATATTCCAGCAAGTTATGTATGAATTAGGCATCCAACAATTCAAATTTTCTGCCTATCACTGAGAGCCAAGGAGCTTTAAAAAGATTTCATGAAACTTTAAAAAATATGATTTGGCCATATTGTTTTGAATGTGTAAAGATTGGGATGAAGGCATTCATTTACTATTCTTTGCTGTTAGGGAATCAGTTGAAGAATCTTTATTCTTAAGTCCTTTGGAACTAGTTTTTGGACATGCTGTGCATGGACCATTGAAGTTGTTACAAGAGAAACTTCTTTCTAATAATACCAAAATTAATCTTCTCGATTATGTTTCCAATTTTAAGTACAAGTTGTCAAAAGTTGTGAGGTTGCAGAAACCAATGTGCACTTTACTCAGTCAAATATGAAATTATGGTATGATAAAAATACAAAGGATACGACTTTTCAGCCTGGTGAGTTCTGGCTGTCTTGCCTGAACCACAAAATCCACTTGAGGCCAAATATTATGGTCCTTACACAAAGAAATTAAATGAGGGGCCCCGAGTGGCCGAGTGGTCATAGAATATTTGGAAACTCTCCCAACCACCCCGCCGTGCCTGCTTCCTCATTAGCATCTTGCTCAGCTAAAAGTTAATGACACCTGACAGTGCCATGGAGAGGTGATGGGCAAGAGTCGCTGTCCATTGTCTGTTTGAAATAGATAGGATAAAATGATTTTTGTCTTTTAGTAGGGCTGGATTTGTGATGTAGCAGGCTAATATTCCTAATGTAATGTGATTGGGTTAGTACTGTATTGACCATATATATTGGGACACAATGATATAATTTTTTTCCTGCCCCAGAAGTTAAGCTGAAACTTTTTTCATCTAGGTCATATGTCCCAAGATTTAAGAAACAAAAACTATTTATGTTGAATTTGTGCCCTCCTGCCTCAAATTTTTCAGCAAAATATATAAGCGATTTGCTTATCTGAAAATAAAATAAACTAACCCTATATTGTTATCATTTATTCCTTTTTATTCGTCATGAGCATTAAAGAATAAAATATCTCCACAAAGTCTGTATATGTAGCACAGGCTTCCATACTGTATCGCTCATGTCCGATAACACAAAGACACGTTATTCATTGACATGACCATTGAGAAGCAAATTGTGTTTGGTTCTGCTCAAAGGTTTGAATATGTTATCTGACTGAAAACTGGATCCAGCAAAATCACAAAGGAAAGGGAAATGTGTGTGTGATTTGGATTTTTAGTGTAGCTTTAACAATTTTTCAGTCATATCATTATGTTTGTAGTGTGGCAATTTATAGTGCTGCCTAGCACTGGGGCATCATGTCGCAGACATGTAACATGATGTCCCACCCAGGCATATTATCCTGACACCAGGCCGACCAGTCCTAACACTAACCTCTTAATGCTGAATGCCAAGAGAGGCGGCTGTTAGCGCCATTTTTTAAAGCCTTTGGTATGACTCGGTCGGGGATCGAAGCCACAACCTCCCACTTCTGAGGCGGACGCTCTAACCACTAGGCCACAGGAGTGGTCTGGAGAGGGAAATAATCAACTGATATCTTGAAGACATTTGATACTTTGAAGCTGGTTTTCTTTTTTTTTATAAAAGGTATCAATACAAAAGTTATTTTATTGCAAAGCAAGCCACCCTTGAAAGCCAGCTTTGGATTCTTTTAGGTGTGACGATTTTTTTAAAATTTATTTTTTATATACAAAGATGGCAGAGATATGGAAACTGTGGTTCCTTTTCATAGGTTTTACAGGGAATTTTTATAAATAAATGAATTTTTTTTAAAAGTAACACAATATAGTGCTTTGTACATGGACACCGATGAACCTGTGTTGCTCAGAATATTTGGAGCAAATAAAATCATCTGATGAATTCGTGAAGGCCAGAACAGAAGTAGATGATTTTGCAAATGAGGGAAATAATCAACTGATATCTTGAAAACAACCACCATTCATGCATGACATAGTGTTAGGTGCAAAATAACCAAGAGTTAATTATACTGAGGTCAACTATGACAGTATATCGCAAATTAAAATCATTATTTGAAAATACATTAACATGAGTGCAGGTGACAATCTTTTCGCTAGCACAGGTTACAGAAGTATCATCAAAGCAAGTTATTGCTGTGTATATTATTTACCCAATGACATCAATACCCATTTGTATTAAAATATAACTATAGATGCCAAGCACATAGAAGCCCAGTTGGTGAATAAACACAACTGGCAATGAGCAGTAACTCATTATTTGAACTTACCGACAGGAGATCAAAGACAAAGTTTATTTTTATTACAAAGCAAGCCAACCTTGGAAGGTGACTTTTGATACTTTGAAGCAAAGTTTTTCTTTTATTTCAAGGAGGTCAATACATAGGTTATTTTATTTCAAAGCAAGTCAACTTTGGATTCTTTTAAGTGTGCCTATGCTTTTTTTTAAAAATTTGTTCAAATATACAAAGACGGCAGAGATATGGAATCTGACTTTTGTTCCTTTTCACTGATATTCACAGGAATTTTGAAAATAAATTATAATTTAACTAGTTAAATGTAGTTTAAGTAATACACACTGCATCCTTTACTGGACCCCACTTTGTCTACACTGGTTCTCTGCCCAGACATAATGTCATTGCATAATATATTTGTTAATAAGCTAGTAACTAAATTTAGATACATTGTCATGTTGAACCAATCAGATGACGCTGGAGCATGTGATCAAACATTCAGTTAGGGCATCATTCATATAACTGGAATGCCTGTAGTGATGCATTCTTTCAGTGCAGATGCTGCATTTAATCTTCAAAATTAATTGCGGGAAGAACCACCCGCCTACCCTCCTTTCACCATGTTGTTTATTTGGGACATTTCCTGCATAGCGTACCATTCCAGCACTTTTCTGGGGGCTCTTTGTCAGATCAGCTAATGGTAATCTTCAGGATCAGACTTATTGAGTTTCGGTTATCGGGGTCCCAGTAGACCTCGTATCTGCCCCTTGCGGCTCCACATTCAGACATTCTTCACAACCCTACAAACTCCTGAAGTCTCCCTTCCTGGGGTATTTCCATTGCCAAGTTTCATGCATTCACAACTTTACTTTTCACCCCCAATTTGTATCGGTACAGAGAAAGTTAACCTAATGTAATATGATCAGGTAAGTATTGTCAGCTAAACAAAATTTATTTTAAAAATTGACTTTGTGTGCAGAAAATTCTTGAAATATCTTTGTGTAGGTTTTCGATGAACCTATTTACACTTTTACAACTCTTTCTAAGGGCTCACATCGGAGAACGCATAAATGGCCAAGGAAAGGAAGATTTCTTCATTGTTTATTGTAACAGTAAATTTCCCTGTATTTATTCTGTGAGAAAAGCAGAAGATAAAAAAAGCAAACAAGCATTTAGTAGAATGGAAAAACGACTGAGGTGGTTAATAATTCTGTGAGATTCGTCCTCTGTTATGTGTATTTAATTTGTATTGTGTGATTGACGCCGTCCATAATCGAGTGTACAAGTTGGGGCCTACATACTTAATGTCATGTCAGGTAAACAAGTTTACTGGGTTTGAGTTCTAGATATAGCCTTTAGAATTTTGTTCACAGCAGAGGTCTCGGAAACACTTAATCATGTGTATTGGGACGTATACAATCACTTCCACAGGAGTCCTCCATATGCATGCAATAGCTGGGTGGCAGATTAAAAGGCTTGCCAGTCCTGCTTCAGTCACCTGCTGAGTAGAGAAAAGTGTTGATTGATTAATCATTTTAGCTGTGCTGATATTTACAATGACAGAATTCAGTAGCTGAAAGGCCCCAAGACGTGCATGTTGTCACTAAGAGTACATCAAAAGAACATGACACAATAACTGGGCAGCAAGTTCAAAGACTTGACTAGCTGCTTGCACATCAGCACATTTGAGATTGGAATTCATTTGGAACACCACTGGAATTCATTCAGAATGCTCTATAGTTTGGTCTTGTAGAATTTTTTTCCGACTATCTGGCATTTAATTCACAATACTGAGTTCCTTTTTTATTTTCACTCTGTTCACTAAAAATTATTTGTTGAATTGTACAAAATGTGTTTGTTGTTGCTCTTTTCTGTTGCTTAGTTAGAGTTATAGCACCACATGTATGCTTCAAGACTGAAATGTGTATAAACATTTCTTTGCAGGCAGGTTCCTGAATTCTACAGGAATATATGTCAGATTTCTAAGCTTGTGACATTTAACCAGGTGAAGGGAATATTTGGTTTTGGGGATAGTGACAGTATTGGTAAGATTGCCTTCCCTCCAGTTCAGGCAGCTCCTAGTTTCAGCTCGTCTTTTCCACATATCTTCAACAAAAGGAAGGATCTTCCGTGTCTTATTCCATGTGCAATTGACCAGGTAAGACACAGGTTAACTTGTGCTTTTGTTTTTCCTGTCATCACTGGCAGCAGTTTAACTCAGTTCTAAAGCAGAAATGAACAAAGTTAAATTGAAATTAAATCTTTGTGGTACTTTGTCAGCTGAATTTTTTCCACTGTAATAATTGAATTAATGAACAAGTCAAGGTCCATAATAATTTGTTTCAGGCCTATGTTTAATGTTTTCATTAGCTCACCTGATCATGAGGGCAGTAAGCTTGTGGTGTTGTCAACTGTTCATTTTGTTTCCATCAGCATTGCTTTCATCTGACTTTGTCTTAAAATCCACTTAACCAATTTCAGCCAAATTTTACTGAGGACACCTTTCAAAAGTCTATAAATAATGCCAGCATCAAATATGGCTACTGTTTCAAAAACTGCTCATGAGAATTCAGCCACATTCTCAGAATCAGATTCTTTTAGATCTTTTTATAAATGATGCCAGTTCACTCTCCAATAAGGTCAGCATTGCTTTTATGTATATTTGGTCTAATTGTGGGCTTAACTTTTGTCACTGGTGTAAATTGTAAACAGAATGTTTAAATAGAATTAGAGTTCAGCCTCCAGTCTTATTTACATTTAGATGAGGTTTTTCCACTGGATTGCTTCAGGTTTTTTTTTAGACATCGATCATGTGACTCATTCCTGTTTTAGATCAGTCTGTGGGAATCCATTTGTAATCCAAGTTTATAGTTGTGTTGGTGAAATTGGATATTTTTTGAGAGAAGTTATTTAATATATTCATTAGAATTGCTAAAGTGCTTTTTGAATTTTTTATGAATTAATTACTTCAGATTTTCGTGAATTTTGAATCATTTTGTTGTATCAAGCTATTCATGACTATTGGAATTCATTTGGGATATTCTGTTTTTGTACTTGTGATAGGACATTTAGGATTATTTGGAATTTAATTAACATTATTGTAAGTATCTTTTGAATTTTCATTTTATACAATATAAAATGCTTGTTGATTTTACATAAATTGTTGGTGTCACTTTCTGTTACATTTTTTTTTGCATTTAGATTTGTAACAAGTGCGGAGAAAACTTAAAAATATTTTTTCTTAAGAACTCCTACAGAAGAATTTGACCAAGTATAACCATAAGCATCCCAACAAGTCTGAGGCTCAAGCAGAGATGACATACAAGTCAGAAAGTTAAATTTTGGGTACAAGCTTAATCTGAGTAAAGTAAAACCTGTTATGAGAGACTGCCCCTTCTGTCAAGTTTCAGAACAATTTAATGTAAATTCCGCAAAGTAAGACTTGAATAAGTAGGTTATAAGAACGATGCATGCATTTTGAAATAACCACCAACACTAACATTATAAAATGAAGCCAAATAATGGGTTAATAAATTACTGTAATTGCCTCTATTTAAATGAATACCAGGTAGTATGTGCTCTTTAGCGCCTGCAACAGATAGGAACTCATCACTTTAATCTTCACCTTTCAAAAAAATTTAGATTTACCGACCACATTATATTAGGCCTGCTGCTGATGATGTTGTTGTTTTTGGGGTTTAATGCCATATTTCAGCACACGATAGGCTATGCATGGTGGAGGAAGAATCTAGTAAAACCCCAGGAAGAACCACCAACCCACGAGAAGCTACTGGCAAGCTTTCTCACATAATGACGTTCGCTGAATCCTAGACTCGAACCCACGCAGACAGGTGAGATGGTAGTGATCCTCAACAAAGAGTGCTTTAGACCACTCGGCCACTTGGGGCCTCTGCCTGCTGCTGAAATGATATCCCTTTTTAGATTGCTTAAAATAATATTCTGTATTCAGTGCTTGGTGGATTTTTTTTAGACACAGGCCTCAGGCTGGTGACTTAACTAAACTCACAAGCCCTGGCTGAAGTTCCACATGCCCGGACTACAATTTCCTCATGCCCCAAATTTCCCCTTTTTTAATATTGTCGCACAACGTAGCTACAGTTTGAATATAAATTCCATAGGGTTCAAAAGGGTTTGAAGGTAATGTAAATGTCATTAGTGTTAATTGCTATGATGGTGTGCTTCACAGAGTAAAACTCCATCAACTATGAGTTTTGAAATTTATTTTTGTTGGGCTTTGCTTATAGCTAATTGTTTATCAAACCAGCTTCAAAAAATGAATTACACTTGAAAACTATTCCAACAACTCAGATGCTCATGCTTTGCATTCTGTGTATGCAGTAAAATGTTCTAAGAAATGCTGCCGCTGTTTACACACTTGTCAGAAATACATATGGCTTAAACAGTCTAATTCAAGGCAATTATATGTAATAACTTTTGTTCTTGTACACACATTTAGCATCTCTGATTTATCTGTAATGAGTTGTTACACTTCCTGATCCTACCTATGCAAATTAGCAGAATGGGCTCACCCATTGCAGCTTTCAAATGTATCTCACTAATAGTTGTCAGTCAATCAAGTTGTTGTTGTAGGGTTTAACGCCATTTTTCAGCACACGATAGGCTATACATGGCGGCCAGTATTATTGGTGGAGGAGGAACCCAGGAAAACCCCAGAAAGAACCACTGGCCCACGAGAAGCTACTGGCAAGCTTTCTCACATACCCACATTAGCCGAATCCGAGACTCAAACCCACGCAGACAGAGATGAGATGGCAGTGATCCATAACGGAGAGCGCTTTCGGCCACTCGGGGCCCCATCAATCAAGTAATATCTGAAATGGTGGTTTATACCTGACTTCGTTGCCTTTAATTGCTGCTATTTAAACTGCCCAAGGGATAGTTTTATATCAGCTCCAGTCATGACTGTTTACTGTTTATACATGCTACATATACTTAATGCTTTTTGTTTTGTTTTTTTGTAGTTTGTTTTTGAAGATTACTAATAATTGTGTTTTCTCGAAACATGACCGTGTCATGTGGTCTGGGAGTACAAAATCATATTTAACATGATACACCATGCTTCAGTCTGATTAAATTTGGATCTCAATTTCACGTAGGGCAGTGGTGATCTTGCCATGTTATGGCAGGTAAAGCAACTTCTTGAAAAGACATAAACACTTTTCATCAGCACAATCATGGTTTCCTCAGGCAAATTAGAATTACAACAGAATGGGTCCAATCTAAAATTAGAGGGGTCCCAGGCGTCGGGCTGTGGGATTACATATTTTATTGTATTGTATGCTCAGTATGTTTTTTAATTAAAAAAAACATACGCATTTTGCTGTTAAAATCATGAAAATGAAACTTAAGTCTTGTGTCTTATATACCTCACTATATTTTGACTTCCATGTACTATGTTATTTACAGACCAATATGAAATTAATTTATCCATTCTCTGTATCCCTTATTAATGAAGAAATAAAAATCTATGATGTTAGCTTAGTGTATACTTCTGTGAATTTTCAATAGCAAAATGTTCAAAATCGTAAAACCCACCATTCTACACACAAAAGCAACAAGAAATTTGTTCTTGTGAGAAATAATTATATTACTACTGATTAAAAAAGGTTCTTTTTAAACCTGGTGGGTATAGAGGTTGGTGGCACTCAAGCATGAAATCAGTATTGATGTGCACTATTTAGT
Organism: Sinohyriopsis cumingii; assembly: GCA_028554795.2. Lineage (NCBI taxonomy): Eukaryota > Metazoa > Mollusca > Bivalvia > Unionida > Unionidae > Sinohyriopsis > Sinohyriopsis cumingii. Next base: position 40,995,654 of record CM068825.1, read on the forward strand.
ATATTTAAAAATTATTTTAAAAAATTTATATATACAAAGAGCTCGATTCACTCATGATAGAGGGACTTGCTATCATGATTCAACTTTCCTTTGAAATTGAAAAAAATCATTAACTATAATGATTTAAAAATTATATGCGACATTAAATAAAGATGATTTAAAAGTAATGAAACGTTTCTGTATGGGCAGATCCTTAATTTTAAGAAAATAAACAAGCACTGTCGATTACTGGAGTTGATCAGAATTTGCTGTGCCATGTGACTAATGGTTTTTCATTGTTTCTAAAAATAGATGAATATTCTAGGACTTTATTTGTATATTGTTTGTGCTGGTCAGTATTGCAATTGATGAGTTAATGCTATTTAAATATAGAAAATCCATATTTTTGAGAAAATGGTGATTCTTGGTTATTATATCTTTTTGCTGAAATGATAGATATGAGCTTCAGAAGTGAACACATAGTAGTAAGTTATTATTTAATGTATAGTCTTGTTCCAAAGCTTGAAGTATGTTCTAATAATCCTCTTTTTTTGGTGAAAACTGTAATCTGTACTAGTACAGAGAATGGCATATATCCATGTATATTATAAAATATCTTTGAACTGTACTATTAAAATTTTCAAACGACTTCACATCATAACGGTACCACAGGATGCAGATGTTTACAAATGGTGGACATGCAGTTACATACAACTATTGAGTGTAGATTTAACTTTAATCCTGTGAATAAACTAATGATTTGGTTCATAATTATTTTCTAGATTCATTCTTGAAGTCATATTTGTGATAATTATGTGTATACAACTTTATTTAGGTAGTACTGGGTATCAATAGAATTTATTATGAAACGCAACAAAAGGCATCATCATGCAGTAAAGGCATTGGTGTTAAAAGGCATCATCATACAGTAAAGGGTTAAGACAAAATGTAAAAACAAATGCAGCAAGTTCCTATTATATTCTTTAACCATATTTTCTCATGAAGTAACAATGCTATTGCAACTATATCATGATTATTTTTACTCATGCATAAAACAATTTGTCAAATTGTTCTCTCTCATTGCTTGCAGGACCCCTATTTCCGCATGACGAGGGATGTAGCCCCAAGGATGGGCTGTCTAAAACCAGCACTTGTCCATTCCACTTTCTTCCCAGCACTACAGGGGGCACAGAGTAAAATGAGTGCTAGTGATCCAACCTCCTCTATTTTCCTGACAGACACCGACAAACAAATTAAGAGCAAGGTACTGAATCTAGTTTCTCAGTAAAAATCTCCAGTAAAGTTAGTCCCTCTCTTTATGGCTAGAATTCTTTATCATCAATGAATTTATTTTCAAAAGTACCCCTCTATTGCAACCAGCATAATTTTGCATACAATATGAAATTAAACCTCCACAGGTGGAGACTACAGATGAATATTTGCAGATTTATCCATTATATTCTAACTGCTGAGTGTTTTTTAGATGTCAGGTTTTGTCACTTTGATAATTACTATTGTTACCACCTATGATGACAAGCTGAGAAACAAACTATGGTTTCTCTCCAGTCAGCATGTCATCCAGTTACCATGAAGTGTGTGTGTGTGTGTGTGTGTATATATATATATATATATATATATATATATATATATATATATATATTAGTTACCATGAAGTGTGTGTGTGTGTATATATATATGTATATATATATATATATATATATATAATGTATGTTTGCTCTCGTGGCTTTGGTCTTAAATTATAGAATGTATATGAAGAGTACCATGTTCACTATATAACCATATAATTTCATTTACGAAATTAGTGTGATGGTCATGAATTGCCAGTTAAGTAATAAGTTATTGCAGAAAGTGCAAAATATCATCAGACATTCTCAGTTTAGAAGGAAAAATGAAAGACATTTTAAAAAGATAGGGAAAGTCTGTTAGTCACTGCTAAAAAAATTTATATAAGGATTCATAGAAACATTTTCAGCCATAGATTCTTCAGTAGTTTGAAAATGGAATCAATGCATAATGGCAGTTACAGCTAGATGTTGTTCACTGATTTTACTGACAAGGTTTTCTGATTGTATTGCAGTTTATGATTATTCATAATTATTTTCAATTATATAGGCTTTGTTACATTGCTTACACAACTTCTGTGTAAATATTTTTTTTAAATTTCTAGCTCTTCTTCAAATTTGTTCCCCAATCACATTACGTTAGGAATATTAGCCTGCTACCGTCAGAATCCAGGTCTACAAAAAGACAAAAATTGTTGGTTTTTTTTCCAGTTCAATAAGCAAAGCGCAATAACTCTTGCCCTTTGCCTCCCCTTGACACTACCATGTGTTAATAGTTTTTAGCTTTGCTGTTGTTCTGCATAACATAGTCCAGTTTATCCTATGACATTCTAAAACATTTTTGTGTTATGGTTGACTCATCCAATGTTCTGTGTGGACTAATCATTCTGCTGCAGGTTGTATACATTCTTTTTTTTTTTTAAATTTACCAAATTTGAGTGGTTTTGTCATCTTTAGTGACTTGTCCTTTTAATATCACATCACACCACACTTTTGTTGACCTCTAAAGGTCATTAGAAGTTACTGACCTGTCAGACCTTTTGATTTTGTAGTAAGTCTTAAGAAAATGACCCTTAAAATACAGACTTATGGAATAAAAACAAAAACTAGGGAAAAAATAGTTACCAAAAATCCAGATAATTGGTTCATCCGTGTTTGTTTTGGATCCAGGTTTAATATTAGAATTAGTGTTATTAGTCAGGAAACCAGACTAACTTTACAGCAGTACCTCATATGCTTTAAACTGCTCATATTTTTCATGCAATTTATCTGCATTATCAAACACTTGATTATAGACTTTTCTAAAAATGGTATCCAGCAAGTGATGGACTCAGAACACAATTAATTTTACTATATATTCTCTTCATTGCTTTCTCAGTACTGAACTTTCCACTGTATGACAATCAATACTAATCATATGTTAATCTAAAATACTTTCAAAGATGACTTCACAGTGAAGTTTTTGTCATAGGTTCACTGGCATTTCTTTGAGAGGCTGAACTGGAAACAAAACAATGTGCAGTGGAACACATATTTCACTTCCGGATCATCACCAAGGCTTTGTTACTCACATTGCACTGTCTCAGAAACACAGACAACCACACCATAAGCTTATATTATAAGAAGAAACAATAACCTTTAAATCTATACCAAGAATGCCTAAATCTAACTCTTGTATCACCACCAATAGGAGACAGAAAAAAATAGACTGGGACTACATTCGTGGGTACTGAACTAGAACCAATAATTGTGATCTGATTGCTGACAGGCCAAATTATTTATGGCCAATTTTAGTCAAACTTTTATATTTGCATGCCACACCTATATCAGCTTTATACATGAAGTCTTTTTGAATTCCCTTGCAATCAAGACATGTGACAGCTGTGAGAAAGTGTGTAGTACTGGTGTTCCAGAGGGTGCAAATTTTGGCCCAAGTGCTCTTGAGAAACCAAAACTAAATTTGCTATATCTTATTAATTATAGGAATTTTTCAATGCAGTAAAAACTAATTGCAATACAAGATGAGACCTGTCTGAAAATATGTTTGTAATTTAAAAACATTGATAAATTAAATTTTAATCAAAATTTAAATAAACATTTAAATTTTTAAAACTAAATTATAATGAAGGTTTTAATTTAAACTGACCAATTTTAGACAGCAAAGTTGAATAATGAATGGTGTTTAAAACAAAGGGTAGTTTGGGTCTGTACAACTAATAATGTTTTCATAGATCACATTGATTTTTGCAGCCAATTGCAACATGCCTGTTCAAATGCATATAGGTGTACACACTAAAGAAAGAATGACAGGTGCCATGTTCCACATTTATTGTGTCAGGTACTCGAGCAGTTGTTAGTATAATAATAGCACACTTAAATTGAACCATTGATAGGACCAGTACCATGTTTTATAGCAAAGATTCATTCCATTTCAATGCCGATAATCACAAAGGCAACAATGTAATAGGAAAATACATTTGCAGAGAGGCTTTAATTTACTGAACAATGGTGCTGATCTCTCTTATGAAGACCTAAGCCTTGTCTTTGAGGTGCTGTATATTTGTGAGTAATACGAACTAAGTTTGGTCACTTACGGCAGGTACATTCCACATGTCCTTATGAAACTTTGCTATCACCACCTGACTACTGGAGAGCTTCCAAACTAATTCAACTCTTCCACCTTGTTCCAGATACCAGGCTAGACCAGAAAAGATATAACATGTTTCACTTTAGTTCAGAAAACAGATGTAGGTAACTGAAGTTAAATATTTTAGATATGGAGATTTCAGAATGACATTAAGGGTGCAAGCTTGGGAAAAAATATTGAATTTGAAATTGCAAAAGTCACTAATGTGAAGCAGTGGGCATATATTAAAGTGATAAATTCATCCAAAAATATATGAGGTTTCTTGAAGTATGTTGAGCCATTTTCAGGCAAAATAAACTAATTAGGTACACTAGGTATCATAAAGTTTAAGGCAATATGGGGGACAGTGAGGTTGGTGCAACCATTATTACATACCGGTATACAGGAAGTTAGATGACAGTGTACTAAATTAAAAGGTACTACTGTAAGTAGTCTTATTCATGATGGAAATAACAATATGGGATATTGCAAGTGAATACTGCCAAATCTCACAGATCAGTTATAGCTACCAATGGATCCAGCAGCATCAACTAAATATGAAATATTGATCCCCAAAACTTGCACACAAGGATGGACATTTGCATATGTGGGACATGTACAATGTACTTGTTAAGATCAAATGTGCAAACATAATTCAAATGAAAATGGTTGAACATTTTTAGTGTATTTTTAAGAGTGTTTGTTAGCAGTTATTAAGTTGAATAATTCATTGGAATGTGTTATCAACCGAAGCTACAATATTGCACTGTCAAAGTACTAAATTAAAATATTTCACCATACATGAGCATATTCATCATGAAAATAACATTCTGTAAGTGCACACAGCTTGAAATGTGCCTTACTGATCCACTATAGGTACAGACAGACTATATAATGTGAACTTCTGATTCCAAAAATTCTAAAATATATGGATATTTGATAATGTGGGATATGTAACCATGTTAAGATCACTTGTACAAAGTTAAATTCAAATAATCTGTTTAGATATTTCTGGTGTAATCTTTTGAGTGTCAGTTAACAATTAGTAATTAATTATGATAAAGTAAAATGGTTCATCAGAATTCCCATTATTTCAGCTTAGGCCACAATGCCACACTACATCAATCAGTGTCTTAAGCAAATGGAACAATAAAATGGAATGGAATGTGTTCATTTTGCTGTTTTCTTACATCCAAGGGTACATTTACATGGGGGGGGGGCAGGTTGTCTAAAGCACTCACCATTATAAATCACTGCCATCTCACCTATGTCTGTGTGGGTTCGAGTCTCAGGCTAGGCTATTATAGGTATGTGAGAATGCTTGCCGGTAGCTTCTTGTGGGTCAGTGGTTCTTTCCGGGGTTTTCCCCAGGTTCTTCCTCCACCATTTATATTGGCCACCATGTATAGCTATCTTGTGCTGAAAAATGGTGTTAAACCGTATAACAACAACAACATACACATGGGGAAAGTATATTTTATCCCTTTAATCTGTATTTCATTGATTGAGAATTTAAAATGATTTAATAGAGAACTTGAGTAGGTCTTACGATAAAGTTTTCAACTATGTCCTCTCATTAAATACCATATGACTATGTTCAGGGCTGTTACAATAAAACATAAACCGAGGGTGGTGGAAGGTGCTTTCAAATTCAACCAACCCACAACAGAAGCAGTTTTAACAAATTATGATCCATGGTCAGATATGTTTTAATTTTAAAAAGACACTGCCCCTTACAGAAGCATATTATGTTTACATAATTTCTGGCATGGGGTTAGTGGGTGGTAGAAGCAATTTTAAGGTTGGGTTGAGGGCAGAAGCGATTTAAATTATAGCTGACTTGAGGTATTCTACTGAATTCTTTTAGATCATATAATCTAATGCATATTTTTATTTGTATTCATTCATTATAATCAATCTTTTCTCCTTTTGTTTGTCTGTCAGCCATTGATATCTTTGATGCTGCGAAATCGCAGTTTTCTTTTGGTGGCATATTATTTGTAGATGTCATTGTTCCTTCCCTTAATAACTACTATTTTAATGTCCATGAATATAGATTTTATAATAGGGATTTCTGTTCTATACTTTCTAAAGTGATCACTGTGTTTTTCTATTTTTTATCTTGTTCTCAGGTATGCAGCTTTTGATTTGATTTGAATAATAGGATTTTTTTTTTACTGCTTTAAATGTGTGGTCAGATGCTATGATTCCTTGTTATTCTAAACTGATAATACATGATTTCTCAGAAAAAAACATTAATGCCTGTTGAAGTGATGTTGCATTATTTCTGCTTTTATCCTGTATCATTTCATGTAGAACATATCTCAGTTACTGATGTCTTATTTTTATGCCCTGTTGCATGACTCATATAAAATTTAAAATAGAAATATAGAAAGTCAAATATTTATATATCATAAAATAGATATTTTTAGATGGATGAAATTCAAGGAATAAATTTTCCCAGTGTACTCGTAAAATCAACATCATTGTAGTTAACTGTATTGTCAACAGCATCATCATCGTCACTGATGGCTTAGCAGTAACATTCTGGACTTCAATCCAGTTGTCACAGGTTCTGTGTCCTACTTCTAGTCCTTCATTTGAGACTGCAGGGACTCACTTAGAAATATATTTCTTAGCTCCATAATTCGCCAAATTTGGAGCCACTTTTCAGCCAAAGGAGCCATTATATGCCATGATGCAGGGAATTAAATATATGCATAATATTGATCTATATAAATATGAAAGTAACACAATTTTTGCATTTTTCTATTACATTTCAGAGCACAAGAATAATTATTAATAAATATAACAATACCATTTGTTACGACTCTATGCTCTTAAAATAAGTAACAGAAAAGAATGAAAGACAACAAGCTTTGTAAAATTTAACAGTTAATTTATTTCCCTAGATTACAAAGTGAAAATGAGACAAAAGAACTTACGTTATTGCGAATTAAATCCCAAAATATTCCAAGAATTACATGTCTGCAGCATGATGCCTCAGTGCTAGACATCACTATGAACTGCCACACTGCAGACATCACAGCGATATGACTGAAAAATTGTTAAAGCTTTGTTAAAAATCCAAGTCTCTCTCTCTCTCTCTCACACACACACAAACACACACACATTCATCTGTAAATAGAAGTAAAGATGCAGGACCCTGTATGTATCCTCAGATGTTCCCTGAAATGCATGGACAATATCTGCATCAGTTGTGAAAGACTATTTCTACTGCTGAAGGCAGGAGAGCAAGTCATAATTCCTCAAGCACTGACCACTTGGCTAAAGGTAATTATGTTATCAGTGTACTCTGACCTTTCTGCAGGATCTGTACACTACGAAAATGTCAACTTACAAAATACAAGCAAGTACACCAATGAAGAATTCACCTCTTGTAATTTATGCCACTTTTATGAGCCTGGTCTTGAATGTGATGTCTTAGTTTGAAACATAGCAGAGTCAGTTGACAGTCACACACAGGTTGCCTTATCTAGTTTTCTCTGATGAATCTGCCACTTTTGATGAATTAATTGGGAGAACTTTTGGTTACAAGTGGAGAATTCCATAAGGATCTCCCAGGCTTTTTTTTAATATAAATTGTGTCTTGGAAGTTCATCCTTTTAGTAGAGCAATCATGCTCCTAATGAGTGACACACTCCTTATCAATTCTTCTAATGTAATGTGCTCAGGTAATATATTTGACAGAGAAAACAACTTTTTGTAGTAAATTGTTTCTCCAATAATGCTTACCTGATCAGATCACAAATAATCCCTCCCAACCTTGCCCACAGTATGAGTATCCTTGTCTCTGAAGCTAAATACTGGTTTAAACAAGGTATAATCATAGCTACCAAGTGGGCAGAAAGTAAAGTTAACATGTTAGAGTCATTTCCCTTTGTGACTTGGTATATATTATTTTATGTTTTGGTCAGCTATGACCAGTCTGTGGAATAACCAAAGGCTGGACTTAAGTAAACAGACATGAAGTCAGTGACTTATCAAAAGTTAATCCTTTTCACAGTAAATTATCTTGTGAATAGGACTGTCCACCTTAAGGTTACTCAGAAATGACTTAAAATAGACTGATGTAATATTGACTGTATATAAGCACATGCAATTGTTCAGCAAATAATGTCAGTTTTTGTTGTAACAGTGTTAAAATTAATTTTGTGATGATGAAATATAAATCACTAAAGTAATCAAAACTTTCTGTGTTTGATTTGGACAGTATTGTAAACCCAATGATGCATCTTAATAACAGCTGCTATTTTAAGTATTTGTGATTGAGACTTGGGCACAACATTAGCATTAGACACTTTTTAAAAGAGTGCAAAAAAATGCTTCAACACTTAGAAATGAATTGGCAAAATTTGTTTTCATTTTTCAGAAAACAGATTTTTTATGCCGACATGAGAAAAAAAAATAGGCAAAAGTTCTTTTAGACTGGTGATACTTGAATATCAGTCCCTACAGCTTATGTGAATTCATTTTGACAACAATTTATATTTGTTGTCTCCTGCTATCATACATGCACTGTACCAAGAGCTGTTCATCTTTTCGATAGACCCTATGTTATGTCCCACCTTCATTGGTTGGGGCCAACTTGTACAACATTTAACACTGTTAAATAATTAACATATTTATTTTGATTTAAGTTTTTTGCACATATGCTGCTTGGTATATTTTTGTCATTCCTTCTTTGTTCCATTTGATGATAGCTATTTATATTTATATACATTGTATGCTGTACAGTGTAATGTCAGATGTTTACTCGTGTTAATTTCTTGGTGGGCAGGGTGTGATTTGGATTTTTAACATAGCTTTAACAATTTTTCAGTGTATCGCTACATTATCCACAGTGCGGCATTTTATAGTGTTCTCTAGCAATGAGGCATCATGCTGCAGACATGTAGCATCATGTCCCACCCAGTCACATTATCCTCACAACAGGCCGACCAGTCCTAAAGCTAAACTTTTAATGCTGAGTGCCAAGCAAGACAGCTGTTAGTACCATTTTTATAAGTATCTGGTTCACTTCGCTAGCCAAGGTTCTTATATAACCCTAATTACATCTTGACAGATCAAACAGATATTTTAGTGCTTTATTCTAGTGACATCTATTGGATTTGACTGCTCTGGTGGCCTAGTGGTTAGAGCATCTGCATCGGATGTGAGAGGTCGCAGGCTCAAACCCTTTGTGAGTCCTACCAAAGACATTAAAAAATAGTACTAACAGCTACCTATCTAGGCACTCAGCATTAAGAGGTTAGTGTTAGAGCTGGTTGGCCTCGTGTCAGGATAATGTGACTGGGTGGGACATCATACTACATGTCTGTGACATGATGCCCCAGTGCTAGACATCACTATAAGCTGTCACACTGCAAACATCTTAGCGATATGACTGAAATTTTTTTAAAGCTACGTTAAAAATCTAAATAACACACACACACACACACACAATTTGATTTCATGAGTTGCCTCCCTTAGTATGTAATACCAGCTAACCAGTAGAGTGTAACAGTGGTGCATCGACTGAAAATCGTGGAGGCAGTTGACCTAACATGGATACTTTGTAAGTTTAACATCAGAAGTATGACTGTGTAACAGAGGGATGCCATTACAGATGTATTTGAGTGAAAGGTTTTTGTACAAAAATGTACCAGCAGTTGAAAATTGGATGAGGTGGCTTGTGGCCCCATCTAATGAAATTCACACACCTGAAGCACAGAATTATCTGCTGAGTAAGCCAATGTGTGGATAGGGCTATCATATCGGAACCTTGGCTAGTGAAGATGTTCTTTAGTATGATTCTGCCAGGGTTTGAACCTGCATCTTCCCGCATTTGAGTCAGACACTCTGACCACATAGGCCACCAGAGAGTTTCTTGGTGTATTTTTTTCATTTGATGATGGTAATATATATTCAGATATATATATACTGTACAGTGTAATACCAGATATTTACTCTTGTTAATTTCTTTGGTGTGAATGGAGGAGCTGTTTTACTTGCAGAGAAAACTACAAAGCATTCTAAGTGATCATTCTTGGGATCTAAAGTAATTGTTGATGATTTTATTGTTCTGGTCTATTTTTTTAAATAATTTTTAGTAGTTTTAGGAGTAAAAAGTGTAAATTTTCATGTATAATGTTTGAACTTTTATTTTACCGAAAAAACTTTTAATTTTAGTGTGATATTATAATGGTAAGAATTCAATGTAATAAAATAATGATTATATACTTCATTTTCCTTTCTATAATTTGAAAGTGAGGGTCCCTCGAGTCTGTGCAGAGTACTCTCAGAAATAGGCTGAGGATTCCTGAGTGAAGATTACAGGACACCTCATCCAGAAATTCTGTTGAGAGCCCTATGATGTGAAAAATCTAATTCAATACTTAAACATTATTGTAATTATTGTAAGTAAAAAGAACCCATTATACATGTATTAGTATGAAAAAGTCTGTATATATGTAATATGCATGCACAAACTCTCATTGAGTTTGCATTTAAGACCCTGTGGAAGGGCATGTGTGTTTCAGGAACACATTTCTGATTTGATATATACTCACAATCTTTACATCATGTAACTTTTTTATGTCTTTCTCAGATCAACAAGTATGCATTTTCTGGAGGTGGTGCAACCATTGAGGAGCACAAAGTTAGGGGAGGCAACTGTGAAATAGATGTCTCTTATCAGTATCTCACTTTTTTCATGGATGATGATGAAAAGCTGGAGCATATAAGAAAGGTTTGTAAATTTTGCCTTTAAAAATAAATTTACATTGAGCAGTGAGTGTATTTGTTCATGTGCATTGTCATTGCAAAACGAGAAACTTGTGAAATGTAAACTATGGTTTTATTTTGAAGATTGATTACTTGTTTGATAGATTTTTAACTCCTCTCGCACTGACTTGTTAAAGGTATAAAGTGTGGTTTTAAGAGAACGTTCTTTTTGCCCCCAGTGCTTGCAGTTGGGATATCTTGATTTGACCTTTCCATATTATGTCTATCCTTCCATCCATCTGTCCTTTGAAATGCATGATGCAGTGTCAGGACTTTTGCATCTTGCCTACACCCACTTAAAACTCTGATAACCATGCACTCTCAAACTTGTAATATTTCTTATCTGGTGGTTTCTTAGCATTTGGAGAAGGCACATGTTTTGGCATTATGCCATGAATTGAACAAAAACAATGCAAGAACTGCCCTTAAAAATTCATCTTAAAACATCTTAAACAATACAATAACAAGTTAACTTGACAATTTTGTTTCTTCAAAAAATCAAAATAGTCTAGTATGTCTGCCAAAATAATTTGTTATGGTCAGTCAGCCTTCAAGCAGTGGTCAGTCTCCATTTTATCAGATGCCTTCTGGCAGTGGTCAGCTGATTTTCATCAAAGGCTCAGATACCATCATGACCACCTTTTATTCCTTTACTCAAAGGACATCCAGCATTTGACCTTAAACTCCCCAGATTCCAACTTAAGGTAATCAAACAGTTGATCTGCCATGCATCATCCTTTCTGGTATCCAGTGGGCTGTTGATCTGCCATGCATCATTTCCAGTATCCAGTGGGCTGTTGATCTGTCATGCATCATCATTTCCAGTATCCAGTGGGCTGTTGATCTGCCATGCATCATCATTTCCAGTATCCAGTGGGCTGTTGATCTGTCATGCATCATCATTTCCAGTATCCAGTGGGCTGTTGATCTGCCATGCATCATCGTTTCCGGTATCCATTGGGCTGTTAATCTGCCATGCATCATCATTTCCAGTATCCAGTGGGCTGGTTCTGGCTTTGTTTCTCTAATAAGTTTATAAAACATGTAAACATACTGTGCTTGGGATTTTTTAGTTAAATGTTATGGTTTTTTTATTAAAAATATTGTCAGTTTCAAAGAGGTAGATTTCAGCTATAAAACCATGTGTGTTGTAGATGGCTTTTAAAACAGTATTTTTTGCCATCTGCCAGTAGAATCAAAATGTATGAAGTAGCCAACAATAGATCAAATTTGACTCAGGAAATATAAAGCAGGGTTCTCTGTAGTTTTCAAACCTGAAGAGTCAGTTGACCCTTGATTGATTCCAAAATCTCTAGAGTTTAAACTGAAATCTCTCATCAATTCTTTTTAACAGTCATAAGCCCATAGCTGTGGTTCCTTGTTATTGGTGGAAACAAATGATGTTTAAGATTTCTTGTCTCTTGCTGAATAATGAGAATTACTTGTACAGTATTTTGTAAGAAACGTACAATCTGATTTTTGTGAAAGTGTTTTTCTAAATATGTGTTGTTATAGACTAGTTAGTCATTTAAAATGGGTGTTGAGAAGGGCAGTGAATCATGTAATGGGCAATAAGAACAGTAACTTTCGAGGATCACCTTCTTGGTAAAAATGTTTGTTTGTTGTTATAAATGGTTGTTAGCACTTACCAGATGGTCTGCCATCCATCCATCCGTCCAGCAGCACAAGTTTGTTAATGCTGCTACTTCTAAACTACTTACAGGATTACCATGAAACTAAACACACATTCATCCCATGGTATTGTTGGTTATAAATGAAATGGTGCTGCTTGGATATCAAACATAACCACTGTATTAGCCATTTTTAAAATCTTGTTATTGCCACACCTCCTGAATTGATGGTCAGATCAACATTGGGTTTTCACTAAAAGACGTATCATGTTTTGTTGACCCCAAATTAAAAGGTACTGATCTGACATCCCATATATGGCCATCTTTAAATCATATCTATACTCCTCCAAAATCAATGGTGTATTCCATTTTGACTGGTTGTAAACTAATTTACAGAAAGAAGCAAAACACAATTCAACAAATAATTTATTTCCTTAGAATACAAAGTGAAAATTTAAAAGGAACTTAAATTATTGTGAATTAAATCCCCAATAAACCTAAAAGTTCTATCACAAGCCAAGTATAGATTGTTCCGAATGAATTCCAATATTCTAAGTTTGTAAATAAGGCTCAGACTTGAACTCCGATGTCAGTAAACAACGTATTTATAACTTACAGACATGACAAAAAAAATGAGAATAGTCTAGTAACCCAACCCTCTTTCCTCAATTATAGACAAAGGTCAAGCACACAGTAAAAATTAAATGTACATAACAATTAACATGGTGTTTTCACCAATAGACTTCTGATAATACCAAGTTGGTCCTAAATGAAAATGCTGTCAGTCGTACGTCCAGTGTGGCTGCCATGACAGCTGTCATAAAAATCTTCTGTCACTACTCCCTTTGAATGGATGACTGTTATGACATGGGGGTTTTCACCAAAAGACTTCTAATGACATCTGCTTTATCCAGAATGAAAATGGTGCCAATCTGACATCCTTTATATCTCCCTCAGCAGCTAATTTGAAACTCTTGTTATTGCTGAAGAATATCAAAAATTGCTTTAACACTCAGCAGTTAAAAAAATGAAAAAAATGTTTTCATCCTATACAAATTTAGTCTCTTTGAGGGATTGTACATTTTGGCCTAGATGAGACAATAATCAGTATCAGTCTTAGTATTATAGTTTGAGAGAGCACTAATCACCACATCAGAGGGTAAGCATAGTAATGATGAAAACTAGAGTATTAAACAGAACTGGACAGATATATTCCCTTGGCTGAGATTTGACAGCGACCTCAGTGCTAATGATTTGTGAACTCTGCCAAAAGCATCATCAAAATGAAAAATTTCATATCACTTGTTTCTTCTTCAGATATGTTGCCCAGTCATAATACCTTAGGAGCACTATTACTGCTACCTTGCAAATCCAGCCATCCCAAGTTAAAACTTGTTAGCTAAATAGTTAAAGGTTATCTGCCCACCTAGGTAGCACTTAGTTATCTCCCCTTGATGCTGAGATTAGTGCCAGATCCTGATTTCCCCATGTTCAGAGTAACCTGCTCTTGAAAGACTGAGAGGACTCACAATCTACATATAAATATTTTGGAGTTTTCTCTTCAAAGAGAAGCATATTCCATAGAAAAATATCCAGATTTCCTTTCTTCAATGACAAAGTTTCTGGCATTTTAGGGTCATCACTTTGCTGTCCTCACACACTTACGTTCCCTTGTTATATACATACATGAGTTGCACGTGCATTCAATCTTATTGCTATAGCTATATTTGAATATGTGCAGATAAAGTGTGATATAGAAAATTTCTGTATAATTTTCACTTTGGTCAGATACATGAAGGTAAGTTTTTCTATATTGATCTAGTTTTAGTGTCCACTTTTTAGTTATATGAAGCTTTAATGATTTTACCTGTATAGACTGTCATTTGGCCTTTCACATAGGTAACATTGTCTTACAATTTATATTATAGTGTTCGCTTTGTAAGTATCATTATTGATCCTTCTTTGCAGTTTTATGTGCATATATTGTGTACTGTAGAGAACTTGTCATATGGCCGTTTGGTATCTGACATGGTGTAATATGTACAGGTGAGTTTTCTGTACATTGTATAATCATAGTGTCCATTTCATATCAATGTAAGTGACACATCTATGATTTTACTTGTATAGGCAGTCATTTGGCCTTTTCTACAGGTAATTTGTATTAGAATTGTTATTTTAGCATCCACTTTGTAAGTATTAATAATTATGCTCCAGTTCTCTATTATTATTTGTGGCCATGTTATAGTAATCGTCATATCATTTAACTCTGCACATTCATGCTCTGAGTTCTAAAAGCAGGATGTATGTCATGCTACACCTGTATATATTAATCTGCTCTCTTTTGTCATACAGCTATAGACTATGGGCAAGACCACGTGTAAGCTTTATAAACATTGGAAACATGGAAATGACAACCACTCTACATATTTAGCTTGCTCTGGTTGCCAATCTACGAACACATGTCAGACTTGAATATAATGGACAGAAGGTCAATGGGCTGCATTAAAGGGGAATGTGCGGAAGTGCACCTTGAGGGACAAAGATGCCATCAGTTTGCACATGCTGATATCACATTGGGAAATGACTGGCTTCTCCATGCGTATTGCACTCCACATGGTTCATCAACCATGAATTGATCCAAGCTGTGATGATCTGCAACGGCTATGACTACTCACAACCATTGCATCGTGATAAACCTTTCTTGACAGAGTCAGTCAGCCGGTTATTGCATGGGCACAACACACAATTACCTCTGTCACCTGGCATTGAGTGAAATCAAGATCAAAACAAACCACCTTAATTCCATGTATTGTCTCACACTTCCATTGTATGGACCAGATACGTGGATAAGATATTTCATACCCTGTCCTAACATAATGAACTGGACGTCGTCATGCCAACTGCCGTCATGGAACTGTTCAGCCACAAATGGACTGTGCCAAATTGTTCCAATTGCAGTGGATCATTACTATCATAGATTATTCTTTGTTAGCCACCAGATGAATCCAGCTTGCTAAACACATATAATACAGGTATTCTCATGGATCAGCCTAACCAGCATATGGCCACAAGGCTGTCGCTGCAAATGATGCCCGGCTTGGTGCCTAAGTACCCAGATAACACTTCATTTTGTTCTCAGACCTTTGCCACTCAAAGAGAGCCTTTACTTAGCAACCATTTGGAATTTACCCTATCTCACCACCGATGTCAATTACGAATTGTAATCCAAAGACAGTAGACCTATATCAACAACTTTGGAGAGAGATCGAGATAAAAACAAACCTATTCTGATATTACCTAGCACAGCAGTATGGATTGGTTCTGTGGATCAAATATCCCCTAATCTGTCTCAACACAAATAACAGCACAGTGTCATGCAAGATTAAATGGCACTGTTCCTTCAAAACTGGAAGCTGCCATACATTACATATAGCAACAGGTCACTACCACTGTTGGTTTTACCATTTAGCCAAAAGATGGAATGTCTTTGTTTCAGATCTATGAGTGGTTCTGTGGATCAAATCAGCACAATATCATGAAAGATAAAATGGAACTGTTCCTTCAAAACTGGACTCTGCCATACGTCTCAGATTACAACATGCCACTACCACATAGATCTTACCATTTAAGCCAAGAAACAGAAGATCTTTGTGTATTGCACAGGAGGCATCATCTTACCTCGACATAAAGTATTATCATGCTCTCCTTCTCCATCAACAGCTTCATCCAGAGTTCCAGAATTTGTTGACAATCATGGTAATCAACAAAGATCAACTGGTGTTCTTCTGTCATCGCCTTTGGGTCAGCAGAGCATTACAGACATGTAGCACAACGGCACACTTACAGATCAGTCTACCCATGCAGGTACAATCTGCAAGTTGGCAGTTTGAATGGATGCAAGCACAATGGACTGGGGTGCACATTTCCTTCCATCTTTCCAGGAGGCCAGTGGACAATGGCTCTCTTAGGATCATTTAATGCTTATCAATATTATGGAGATGAAAGCCATATGGAAGGCATTCTACTGGTAGCAGGAGAATCAATATAGAAGGGCACTGTCATTCTATGCGATAACTCCAAAAGTAAATATCATATATCAGACATGATTTTTCTCCGTTTTAAAGCGGAATTCTGCTTTTCTCATGCTTCAATCAGATTTTTCTTGATATAGTCCATTTTTATATCATCTCTGATCCAGTTTTTTAAAAACTGTCGACTGGTCTCATTCTGCAACGACCTTTGTAAATTATTCATTCCATATATTAGTTAGCACAGGACACTCATGAAGAGTATTCTGATTGGTCAAAAGTTTAAATTCATCCAATGAACTTTTGTGTAATGGAAACTGATGGAAATGGAAAGAAGAAGCATGCTTACAAAACATGGTGTCTCAAGTTGTTGAGAGGGACCATGACACAAGAAGTTTAGATAAAGGTTTAAAGAACATATGGAAATAGGAATGGCTGGAGCAAAAAGTTGATGGAAATTTAGTTGGTCAGTTTATAAGAAAACTGAACACTAGAGGACTGGCATTATGTGACATCTGCAAGAAAGAACTGAATTATGGTAATCGGGCTTGGAAGAGTTTGGAACAGCACCTGCAAAAGAAGCTGCATATGGAAAAATTGAAGCTCAGAAGGCATCTGGAAAAAGTGCAGTTACTGTAAGAAGAAAGATTTCTTGCATGAGAGAACAGATGTAGCCCTCTGTCAGAATATGTGCACTGTATGTTGCCAATACAAGCACCAGCTTGAAAGAAAAAGGCTCACATTGAGAAGGAAAAGAAATGAATGCACATTGAGCCAAAAAAAGCAGTGGTGACAAAAAGGAAGGCTAAAAAATCTTTGCCAAAGCCGCAAAAAGAGCTTGACTGGCATATCAACAGGTTGTGTCCAGTTGAGAAAAAGACAAGTGAATATATGTGATTATTTGTATATAGTTGGTGATGTACTTGGGTGTTTATTTTACAGATTTGTTATGAAAAGAGAGAAGTATAATATATTTGCTGCAAACATTGACAAATATTGTGACTTAATTATGATGTGAACATTGACATGCACATGAAATAACTTCAGCATCAATAGTATTGGAGAACAAATTCATGTGACAATAAATATTGTGAAATTATTGAAGTCAAGTTGAATAATTTTGGTAAGTTTATTAGTTTTTCAAATGATTATTTTGGTTTATTTTATGATCATAAGTTGCACCAGGAGCATTTCTATATGAGTGTAAGATGCAATTTTAGCTGGGGGCCTTTGCCACCCAGGTCCCATAAATCATGGCAGCTGCCCCTTGATACCCAGTTAGCGGAGTACCCCCAAACCCCCCTTACATTTTTTTCAGCTTTTTTATGGAAGACCTAAATCAGTCTGATATATATATATATATATATATATATATATATATATATATATATATATATATATATATATATATGTGTGTGTGTGTGTATGGAGGAACTAGATTAAAATTTGTCAAAGCAACAGAGTAACATGTAATTTTTTTCATTGTACTTTAGATTAGCCATATTTGTGTAGTAAGCTTTTGCTGAAATAGGTTTGTTAAAATGATATTGTTTGGATGTTACAAAGATATGTTAACGTACTGTAATTCTCACATGAACAAGTCCAGACTTTAATAAATTTTTCTTAAGGATGTCTGCTTTTGTAAATGAATGCCAACTGAAACTGAGTTCATTGTGGCTGTAAAATTACCTGGATGCATCTTCTGTAAAAAAAAAAAAAGATGAGAAGAAAAATGCTAATACAGTTTCAGTAATCTCAATAACAGTCCTATTAAAGAATATAAAATGGTAAATGAGAAAGTATCAAGATTTTGGGAAACCTTCAACAATTTACAACCTGCTGTTAATCACTGTATGTTTCCCATTTCATAAAGCCAGTGTAACTTCAATAATTGTTTATGCTGAAAAGAAAAATATTCACTCACCAACATATCCTTTTCTTTGTGTGCTTGATAAGGAGTCTCTTAAGTTGAACAGTGCAAATCTAATTAATTTTTAAATACTCATTAGGTATTATTTTTTGGATAATTTGTTCCAGTTGTCGTTTCCGTACTTTTACTATTTTTATGACCTTTACTTGCAGATACATATTCATTCCGTACTTTTACTATTTTTATGACCTTTACCTGCGGATACATATTCATTCCGTACATTTACTATTTTTATGACCTTTACCTACGGATACATATTCATTCCGTACTTTTACTATTTTTATGACCTTTACCTGCGGATACATATTTAGCTCATTGCTGAAAGAAAACACACCATCCTACCATATGCACTCACTTATAAGTCAAGGTCCACTACAAACAACATAATGTGCCAGCTGATCAATGTCTTTTGTTGATTGTTCTACTGATTACGCCTAACAAATTGCATACTCCCAGACCAACACATTATGCAATGGCAGATCTGAGTGTTAGTATTTATAGCAAGTTTTGATTGCTTAGATCCATAACTATGTAAAAAGAAAGTTTTTCAAAAAGTTAAACCCTCCTCAATTAACAAGCAGTCATTAAGAAAGTCATTTTCATTAATACACAAGTTGCTTATTTTTCAGGATTACACCAAAGGGGAGCTTCTTACTGGTAACCTGAAAAAAGAGTTGATTGCAATTCTACAGAAACTTGTTACAGAACATCGTGAGAAGAGAGCAAAAGTCACAGATGAAATTGTAAAACAATACATGACGCCCAGAAAGCTTGCTTTTGACTATTGATGTGGGGTATATGTCATCATTATGTTACATTAAACTTGCCACAGTCTGAACCAGAATCTTTCCTTTTCCTAAAGATTAAAGGACCAGCAGAAAATCATGCAGTACTTGTAGAGGAGTAAAGGTATAAGTGACTAATTTATAAATCAGTGATAGTTTGTTCATCAGGACATGAATGTTGACAATGTGTATCTTTATTATGATTAGGAGAGTTTATAAAATGTAACAGAGTGGGCAGGCGGAATTGATGTAATAAATAAATCTGAATACATTTTATTTCATTAAATATGCTGACAGTCACATTCGCAGTCTTCAGCAACAAGAGTTAATATTTTAAATTATTTTCTAACATATAATGTATCAAACATTTATGCAGTTGTAGTTACTAGTAACTTATGATAGAGGTACATTTGCTGTGAATCTTACTACTACTGCTTGTGGGTCGGTGGTTCATTCTGGGGTTTTCCCGGGTTCTTCCTCGGCCATTAATACTGGCTGCCATGTATAGCCTATTGTGTGCTGAAAATTGGCATTAAACCCCACAACAACAACAACTACTACTACTACTGATGGGGGCCCTGAGTGGTCTAAAGCACTCTTTATTACGGATCACTGCCATCTCACTGCTGTCTGCGCCGGTTCGAGTCTCAGATTCAGCCAGTGTTGGTATGTGAAAAGGCTTGCCAGTAGCTTCTTGTGGGTTGGTGGTTCTTTCCAGGGTTTTCCCGGGTTCTTCCTCCACCATTAATACTGGCTGCCATGTATAGCCTATCGTGTGCTGAAAAATGGTGTTACACCCCACAACAATAACAACTACTACTACTACTACTGCTACTACTACTGATGATGGCTGAGTAAGATGAGATATTACCTTTCATGGAAAGAGACTGTGTGGCCCTAAATGACTTGCATTTTTGCATGTGTAGACTAGAAAAATCTAAAAGCATGTCTTTCTTTTGCTGATCTTTCATATTAGATGACAGGAAAACTACTTGGACATAAAATGTACACCTTGCTAGTAAGCAAACAATGTGATAAAATTTGAACTAGTCCGATTAAAATATAAATGCTTTTGCACTAGTAGAATGTACTGTTGTGAAGTTTGACTGTTCTTTTGATGAGTTACATGTGGGATATTCAAAGCTTTGTGATATCAGGGCACAAAATGTGTATGAGGTCATACACAATTGTTTTTAATGTTTATTACTATTGTGATTTAGTGAAAATCATCTTTTAGTAAACCAGTCATGCTGGAAAAAAAAGCCTTAGAAAATATTGCCCTTTTGTTCTCTCCACCTCTCTCATTTCAAATCAAGAGGTTTAACTGAATTATTGGTTCCCTCGCTGTAGAAGTGAACAGACTTCTGATTTTTCTGTATTTATTTGGTCAGTTACATTCCAGGTTGTTTTGATAAATGTGTTGTTGCCCTTATGCAATATTAACTGGGTGTTTTCAGGATCCTGGTTTCATCATTTTTTACTAGAGTTCTGTCTATTGCATGTATTTGATACAAAATTCTGATTGTAGATAATATATTGCAAGCAAAAAAAATTAATTGATATAACAACCAAATGAAAAGTGCTATTGATTTTTATTATTAAAAAATGTTTGAAAAATTATAAATGTAATTTCAGCTAGATCATATTTTAATCATGATTATTTACATACCATACTTGTGTATTGATTGTATTATCACAAGTGTCATTTATTTCATGCCAGTACCAGTCTTTGAAAAGAAAAAAGCTGAGCAGAATTAAAGATATACAGATGTATTTGTTGACAGCATATGAGAAGTAAAACATTTCATGTATGTTTTATATTTTTTGGTCAATATTGAAATCACCCATCACAGTTGAATATCACTTTTAATTAAAATAAATGGAACACTTTTGGAACTCAAAACTAGAAGCTATGATTTCCCTGTAGTTAAATTGATTCTCATTTATTTTGATAAAAATGAGAATTAAAATTGTGATTATAACTCACTCATGTGTCATTGGATAAAGTAGTATGTAGAAAAAAAAACAGCCCAAGTTTATGGCATAGGAAAAGCTGAAGATAACATGACACATTTAACAGTTTCAGCCATATTGATATGTTAATATACCATTGCTTAACAAGCCAGCAGATCCGGGCCAGTGCAGTTTCTTAGGAGTAATGAGTAGAATAAACAGCATAGACCCCAATCTGTCATTGCATAATGCAAGAGAAGATCAAGGTATATGTTGTTTGCAGTTGGATTCCACTAATAAGTGAGTATATTTGGCAAAATAGAGTAAAACTTATTTGTAATTTAAGTAATTTCGTAGTCATTTATCCATTTAATTCACAGTTTTGCATTGGACCAGATTTGTTGTATTGGAATGGAGAGATAGATATTGTTAGCATGTATTGTCCTCCCATCACCCAGTTGCAAAGGTATCATCTCCCCTACCACCCCATCTACATGTCATACTCTGTCTGGGTGGCTGATCAACTGTGGCTGACTGGTTTATTATTCAGCCTCTGTTCCACTGACCTCTGCAGTTAGATAATTTAAACAGAGGCAGATTTTGAATTATCATTGCTAGTTAGGGGGGTTAGCAGAAGAGTGAAATAGTTATTGCCTACATCAAACTTAATCCACTAACCAATGAGAAAGTTTGTTACGCATGTTCAGTATACAATATAAAGACTCCTGATAACCACAAGCCTTGACCTAAAAAATACATGTGTGTGTGTGTTAAAGGTTTGAATTGGAGAAAGTAAGATGTGTCATTGTCTGTAGATGTTGTGATGATCGCTTCCAATTCCATGTATCTAATTAGATAAGGAGAATGAGCAGTCTGATTAGATCAATTCCATTTAGTTAAATCCAACCAGATAGGGGAGCAACGGATACGTTTTGGCTAGATACATATGCAAGAGTTGATGTGGAATGAAATGGATCGGCAACCCTTTGTAGTGAAGACGAATGGTAGATGTCAAAAATAAACTAAACTGAAATTTAATATGTGAAGAAGATAGTAATTCTGAAAATTTGAGGAAGGAATATAATTTATAAGATGTATGGCTTTTGTCAAATGTACCCTTTTTTTTAAAAACAATTACCTAATTTTAATTAACAGCTGAATAATGTATTCGGATATATATATATATATATATATATATATATATATATATATATATATATAGATACATACATACATACATACATATATACATACATACATACATACAAGGTTGCATGTAGGATGTGCAATCGTGCAAACCCCACTCCCAAATTTAAGATTTGCTGCAAGATTTTTAATCCTATGCAGGCAAAATCGCGCAAAAAATAATTGTGCACATTTTTTTTAAAGAATGCGTTATATTATTATATTTTTTTGCTGTAAAATTCACAGTTGTCACTCTCAGTGAATATGTTGTACTTGTATAGTTCTAAATATGTAGCGTATTTCTGTGTGTCATGTGCTCAATTCTGATTGGTTATTAACAAAGGTCAGAAGAGCACATTTGATACAGAGGGTGGCTTGGCGGGATGACATGTTAAATGGCTAAATCAGTTAAAACGCGGACACTTTTTAGCAGTAACTTTTCTAATAACAGTCAGGGTGCAGAAGTTTCTGTCAATATGCACAATGATGGTGAACAAACACTTTCTCAGGCTAATCCCATATTGAACGATGCTTGTGATGATGTGCTTAAAGATGGCAGCGATGAAACTAAGGGTCCATCTAACGCCATGAAAAAAAAGTACTCTTTCAATTCAGACTTGAAACAAAATCGACCATGGCTGGAAATGAATGAAAAAATGAGATGCTTTGCAGATGGTGTGTAAAAACTGGCAAAAAAATTCTTTCACGCTTGGAAATGCTAATTTCAGGACATCAACCCTTGACAGACATGTTGAATTACCAGCTCACAAATAGGTGATTCAGGATTTGAAACTAAGTGAAAATCTTAAAACTACATGCATGGCAGCTATCAGCAAGAAATCTGAATCAATTATTCATGCTATGTCAGTTGCCTATTGGCAAAGGAGAATATTGCTTTTCTAAAATATAGCTCACTATTGGATTTTGTTGACTTTCTGGGTGTTGGCAACATGAGAGTTGGATGAAATGCAACATTTTCGTCAAGGGCTTCTGTAGAGGAATTTCAGGTTATTTCTTTTATTTTATTTACATTTTTCTATTGAAATTTAGATGGAAAAATAGTGTTTACTAACAAGCAACCAAAACATGATCAGTTAGGTTCCAATCAGTGCATATCTTGAGGAATCCCTTACTAAAAATAGCACCTAGCATTATGATTGGCCAATGAAATTGCATTTGGTAGCTAGTCGTCATAACTTCCTCTCAACATTTAATGGTGGATAAAGTTTTTCGTTTTTAATCAATCTGGATTATTGGTCCCTGTTTCTTTTGTCATGAAATTCATTCCTGTCTAGACAGGTCACATTTCATTATCACTGTAATGAGTTTTCATGTGTTTGAAATGATGCAACAGTCGCTTTTGTTTGAATAATTTCCATGTACATGTAAGGAGTTGCTGTCGACATCGTGATACAGTACAGTAGTCAGACAAATCCCACCGCTTGAAACATATATAATGCTTTAGTAAATAAGTATCTGCTCTGATGATCATTGAAGCAAATGACATTGACCCTGATCTGCTTATATCACAACTGTGCATATGTAGGGACCCATCAATGATGGATATAATACCAACATTTTTTGTTTTTAAAATCATCATATACAGACAGGCATAATCACTTCCTTCATTACTATAATTGAATGACTTTAATTAACAGAGAGACCATAGTGACATATTATTTTAGCATCTAAACAGCTTGATGGGATTTCTTAAGATGACCTAATTATCACAAGCAACATCCTTAGACACTCCATGGTCTTATGTTAAGGTTCTTGCACAATTTGCATCTGATTTTGGTCATTTTATTTTGGGTTTTTTTAATATAATATATTTGTTTTACATTTCTCAAATATTTTAATAATAATAATAATAAAATAATAATAATGATAATAAAATACTTTTATACTTTGATTTATCATCGAGTTAACTTTTTCGAGGATTGCAGAAAGTATGATGCAGTCCACTCATTAGCATCTTAATTTATGAGAGTACATATATGTCAGATACGAAGAAGTTGGTCATCTGTGTGTGACCCAAAACATGTTTTGACAATGGTACCTTGCTAAGACTATCATTAAGAGAGAAATCTACCCTAGAGACAATGTGCGGACTCTGGCAGTTTGTACATCAACATCATGCAGAGATATTTTCAAATCTTCTTTAATTAGCATCAGTGGCCATGGTTATGCTATACCAAACTGCTGACTGAGAGAGGATTCAGCAATCAAAATTAAACCAAAACTGCAGGAAGAAGCTGTCTAGAAGACAGGGTTCTCAACAGACTCATGATGATATCAATTGAAGGACCTCCTCTGAGAGACTTCAACTTTAACAAGGCACATTGGTAAATTGGAGGATGAGGAAGGACAGGAGGCCTTGTTGTTGTTGTTGCTGTGGGGTTCAATGCCATTTTTCAGCACAAGAAAACTACTGGCAGGCTTTCTCACATACTTACATAGGCCGAACCCGCAACTTGAACCCATGAAGAGAGAGGTGAGCGCTTTAGACCACTTGGCCACTTGGGGTCCCAGGACAGAAAACTATTTTGGAAATAGTGATCATATTTACAGAATAATGTAGTCGCAATTACAGTCAGTCTAGATGCAGATGTATACTGTTCCAGTAAAAAGTTAACTGTAATAGAAACTATATATGTACTTTCCCTAATTCATTTTGAGCTTTGGACTTTTCCTTAAAAATTATTTTTTGTCATCCATAAAAGGAAAATATGTGCTGTTCTGATCTTTCTTAGTATGGATTTATAACCAATCAGAATTGAGCATGTGACACACAGGAAGTACATGACACTTTTTTAAGATTGGCCAGAGGAGTGACACTATTTGTAG
The DNA here is from genome assembly GCA_028554795.2 of Sinohyriopsis cumingii. Lineage (NCBI taxonomy): Eukaryota > Metazoa > Mollusca > Bivalvia > Unionida > Unionidae > Sinohyriopsis > Sinohyriopsis cumingii. Next base: position 41,020,987 of record CM068825.1, read on the forward strand.
TCTATGGTTTGATTCTTTAATGGTATGTGTGTAGATAGAATGTTATTAGAAAACATAAGATTTTGATTTCAGTTTTAAGTGTCATACTATAAATATACAGAAGACATGAGATGCATTGAATGCACTTATTATACTTGCTATTGCTCTTTTTGAATACATCAAGTTCTTTTTTTACACCATACTGGAAGCCCCCCCGCCGGCTACGTTGGCTTTCCCTTTTTTCAGATTCAGTGGGGACAAGTACCCATGTTTATCAAACCCTAGATGCAACCCTCTACAGAGAGAGAAAGACAGACAGTGATCAACAAATATTCAGACAGAATCAAAAGTGATATTCCTGGATTCTGCTTGATGATGCTTGATAATATAGAGTGAAATTATAAATTAAGAAGGAAAGTTATCATACAGGTCAGAGAATTTTAATTTATCCCTACTTAGATTCGAACCAACAATACACCAACATAACCTGTGACCGAAGCTTTGATGTATGGACAGAAAGCAGATAAATTTAGCTACATGCAAACTAGATCACTAGAACATAAAATTATGCCATTCTAACTTTCTTTTGCTAGCATTGGTCCTGAAGAAGAATGCATATGCCAAACTTCATGACATCAGGGGCAGAAAAAAGCAGCTAAACTATGCAAAACATGATGACACCTTTGCTAGCAAAAAATACAGTGCCATGTGAAAAGACTCAATTATGCATTGCAGTTGAGATATTATGTCCTATCTATCTTTGATGCCAGAATGTTAAATACTGCTTACCATTTCGAAAACTACAAACCCCATTTTTCTTCAACATGCTAATGTTCACATCAGTGAGAGCTGACTGTTTTTGAGACTATGAAAGGACTGTGTGGTGGAAGGATGGTAGCTGGATACACTCTCATGGTCCCCCGTGTCAGCAGATTGAATGTTGGCTGACTCTTCTGTCATATCATCTATATCTTCTACCCCACTTACAGTGGATGCTGACTGCCGTACCATCAAGAGCCTGCTGCCCCTGCCAGTGCTTTTAACAATCTGTAATTCCTCCCAATCAGTATCCACTGAGCCATCTTCCAGGTCCACTCTGAACTCACTACTCTTCTCCGATATCTCCACTGAATTTGTGCCTTCCACCGAAGATTTTGGAGAATCTTTTTCTTTGTCTTGAGATTCTAATGCTCTGGCCAGGATCAAAATATCTTCATCTGTCATTGTGGTTATTTTGCTGCCTCCTGTTGTTTTCATTTTCTCATCATTTTCAATGTTTTCTACTTCAAGATCACCAAGCCTTGCAGACATAGTCTCTGGAGATTTTAAGCTTCTGACTTCTGTCTCACTGTCTGTTAATGGTGGTTCTGACTGTACTAGGGATGGCTGTTCAATGGACATGCTGCTTGTGCTATGGCTTTCACTGTCACATTCTTGTATGTGTCTTCTGATTGCTTCCAACACAGTTGATGAGATGTCATTTTCAGCAAGATTAATTTTCTTGAGGGAAATGTCATAATTTTGGAGAATGTGAAGCAGAAGCTGAAAAAACAGAGACTGGGCATGATCATTATTAATAGCTACACTGCTATACAAATAATTATGATTTAAGAAACTAGACTGGCTTCAAGATATTTCAACTTCATCAGAGTATGGGTATTGACCCAGGAGGATTAAAATTCATGGATTTACCATTACATCATTAGTGGTGTAATGGTAATTAATATTATACCTTTAGTTCATAGGTTTAATTTTGTTGGCCTATATGGAGTCAAATGGGAAATAGCCATTACATCTTGAGTTTAATGTGCAGACCTATACAGGGTCAAACAGGAATATCATGTTAAAAATATCCATTTGTTTAAAATGTACTAGGCTCTATGGGATCAGATGAGATTTTAACATTATGCCTTAAATTTGAAAAATGTTTTGGTTCAGATGGGAAATGTAATATTAAATATGTCCATTGATTTAAAATGTAAGCATCTGAATATTGACATTGGGAGGGGGGAAATGTAAAAATGTCCATATGTTCAATATGAATAGTTATAGAGACATGGGGAGTTTGACTTTGGTGCTTAACATGACATATTCAATTTTCCCCATATTTCTAATGACAGTTGGGTCAATTGGAATTTAATATTAGGTTGCCACTTTAGGATTTCTATGCTCATGGAGAAATGTAATGATAAAAATGTCTACAGTCTTCTAAGGTCAATATGGGGATATTTAACGGGGGTGGTTCTCTTTGGAACATAAGGGGAATTTAAGAGACCAGCACCAAACCTATTGACCAGTACCCAATGATCTATTATCCAACTTGCCATACCTACTATCCAACATACCATTTTCAGTGCCCAGTAACCATTGGTTTACTATCCAACACCCAAACTATACCATTAACACCCCACTGGAATGGCCAGTAACTAGTGATCTATTACCAACACACCATTTTGAGTGAGCAGCAAGAAGTGATCTACTATCCAGCACCCACACTAGCCATCAAATCCAAAACCCACACCTCCTATCTAACATGCTGTTATGAGTGACTAGTACCCATTTAAAAACTGACCACATAGGGTAGTATTTAAAGAAGGGGTATAAAATATAATTTAAAACCCTTCTAAACAAAACTAACATCTTCCCCTTATAACTTCTCTATTTTCCCACTGTAAACAAAGAACAGCCTATATCCCTTGTGAACTTCCCTACCATCCCCCTTAACAGCAAAACTAACACCCCCACCTCCTTTGTAATCCCTGTAACCCAAGCAGGAAGTGCAAGCAAAGAAAAAAGGGTAGGAATGTATATGTACAATGTCACACATAGAGTGCAAGATAAGAAACTTGTAGGAATATTTACACATGGACATGTTTTCGAACTTGAACAGAAAAGTGTACAAGTTTAAAAATATAAAACTAAAGTATATAAAAGTTGTGGATCTTATATGAAATGTATATACTTTTTAGGAAAATAATTTTGTAACCTGTTAGATCTTTCACTCATGGTGGGCAGTGGTTTGACCATCACTACCTCTACAGCAGCTTAGTTATAGAAAAGGTGTAAGGCAGTTTACAGCTGATTATTTAAAGTGCATCAGTTGTTCAAAATCCTAATGACCCATTTTGGAGTCCATCTACATTTTTGGAAAAGAAATACTATCCAAGTGATCAATAATTTAAATAAAAAAATCAATCCCTGTATTAGAAAACATAAGACATCTCAAATAATTAGGAGTGGTAGGTTATTAAGTGATGAATATGATGATTTTGCAATTGAGTGGCATTGTCATAAGCATAATTAAGGCAAGGTATTCCTAGCTGTTTTGCCAGGATCTAAACTTCAGATTTGTCTCTTGACCTTTGGTTTTGAATAACAACACATAATGAGCAATTAAACTTATGGATTGATGCACTTTACTTTCTTGAAATAAATGTTGACTAATATAAATAATACTAGCATTATGATGGTGTCCTCTTCATGTAAACCAAAGTTTAGTGTCTTTTTTTCTCTTAACATATCACTAAAGATGACATGATGTGTTTGACAAGAGTTAGACATGATCCCAGTTTCTTTGTGATGTATTCATTCTACAGATGAAATGGATTCTCCTTGACTTTCTTGGAGTAACGTTTACTAGTATTGCCACTCTTTGTAACATCATATATGTTGTGGTGGATGATCAAACGACTGTGATTTTTGTTTGATAAAATGTATGACAAATTGGGTTTTGCATGAAGAGTTCTATTTATGGCACCTTATTTCCCAGCTAAAAGATCCAATAACTGTAAGATACAAATTTCCTCATTTTTGTCAAGTTATGAAAGGAATATAGGTTTTTTACCATTCTAATGCTGACTGTGAGAGATTGTTCAGCATTGTTAACAACAACAAAAAAGTATTCAGATCCAGGCTCAGTAACCCAGCACTTAGTGTTCTACTGGTGTGCAAAATATTCGTAATCTCAGCTGGTACAAAGTGTTTTGAGAGTCTGCTGCTTTTTAAAGCTAAAAGTGCTGCATATGAAAACTTGAAGAGTAATTGACTTTAAAAGATCAGAGGAGTAAACAAATGATTCTGTACATATGCTCATTGAATTTTATCATGTTATATGTGGATTACTCTTTTTCTGCTTGGATTACTCTTTTTAGCCACTTGGATTACACCTTTTTCTCGCCAGGGGTTGGCATGCATGAGGTGACATTTTTTCTTTCATTGTACAATTCATGTTTCTTGAAAAATTGTAATGGTTAAGCAAAAACGATGACAATTAAAAAATGGTTCATATTTTTTCTTTCATAGTGCAACAAATTCACATTTAAAAAATATACAGTTCATGTCTTTTCTTAACCTAATGGTACAAAATATTTGCATTTCAAACCAAAGTTCATGTTCTCTTCATCTGGCAAGAATATTAACATTTCAGAATGTAATGTTCATTTTTTTTCTTTTTTTCTTGGTGCAACACAACGTGTACATTGTGTTTACATTCTGGATCACTGCCATATCACCTCAGTCTGCATGGGTTTGAGGCTCAGTTAACATGGGTACACGAGAAAGCTTGCCAGTAGCTTTTCGTGGGTCGGTGGTTCTTACCAGGGTTTTCCAGGGTTCTTCCTCCACCAGTTATACTTGCCACCATGTATAGCCTATCTTGTGCTGAAAAATAGTGTTCAACTCTACAAAAACAACAACATTGTGAAAACATAGTTTATGGTGTAACAAAAATATTTACATTGCATCAAACATGCCAGTAGTTCATATTTCTTATGGTGCAACAAATTTGTAGTTCATGGTGCCACAAATTTACATAACAAAGTTCATGTTTTCCTTATTTCACTTGTCACAAAAATATGGGAAAAAGAAAGATGGATTATATAAATCTTTTTCTTTTATGGGGGAAGTGTTATATTTAATTTAATATTTTGTCTGTTAATTTTTTTAATTTTTATTCCATTGTATGCAATTGTAATGTAACATTGTTTACTGGACTTGGCCTTGTCCAGAATTGAGTTCAGTTCTGTTTGACATGACTTTTTTATTTTATTTTTTATTTCATTGATGTAAACAACTAATAATAGCTTCATGAAACATTGTAACTAGTTGCTGACCTTCTTCCAAAGTCAGTGACAGTTTTGGTAAATTACTTTTGAATTTTTTTAAATCTTTCTCAGAGTAAGAATCATTAGGTCAAGGTCATACCTGGACTACTTGATATTTTATCATGTGCCAGTTGATAACAAACGTCTATTTTTTCCAAAGAATGAACTTTTGACCCTCATCCAGGAATCTGTTCTGCATATTATTTAGTCATATAACTAATGTTTTGATAAAGGATTGTCAGTCGTGCTTTAACACCTATCACTTTAAGTTGTATTATGTTGTGACCAGTTTGGACTGAATTTTATTTTCTTTAAATTACTGAATTCAAGTGATTATTTTCTCTGGAAATACAAAAGTGTTTTGACCAAATTCTTGGATAAAGATATTCATTGGAATTTATACTGAATTCAAACCTGGAATAATATTTTTATGATTCAACAAGAGACTGTTAACACATCCGCAATTTGTAGGTTATTACAGATGTTAAGTGTTTAGGCTCAAATAAACAGTAACACAAGAAAGAGTGAAAACAAGAAACTTTGGTAAAATTTAAGAATTTAGTTCCCTGGAAAAATTCTGTAAAATTAAAAAAAATATGAACTTACGGTTTTAAGAATCAAATCCAAATATAATCCAAGAATAATCCACAAATGAAATTTTAGTATTCTTAATAATAAAATATTCTAATGATTTCAAGTTCGAGTCCTGATGAAGAAACCAAGATGGAAGACAATGGCGTATGCTGTAATCTGTAGTGTTTAAGTCTACAGTTCCTTGCAGAAACAAGAAATATCACTATAGTTTTGGAAATCTGAATTTTTATAAGAGCTGTCTTTGTTCAGGAATTTCATATGAGCACATGCATTTTCCAGGAATTTTTTGAATTAATCCTTTTGAGTCCCAATAATTTGTAATAACTCCAAAAAAGACACAACAGTCACTTTCCAGTGTAATAGCCCAACTACTCAGAATATCTCTCAACAAAACAATGATTATATCCTATTCTAAAAGGCAAAAAGAGGTCACGTGATCATGTTCCAGAACCTCATCGAAATTATTTACTTGTTAAAGTTCACGTACACCCAGTGTAGCCCTGACGAAAACCAATCATTTTACTCTAAGAAATAAAATATATAAAACAATTGTTTACATCTTAAAATCAGTAGTCCCATCATGACCTCGACAACAACCAATCATTTTAAAATAAAAATAGAACTTATTTACATGGGTTCTACTAATTTTGAATCAAGGTCAGGAGCTAGGCCAACACTTGATGTTTACTAAAACGAACAGTCAAGGTCAAACTATTTTTTGGAAAAAGTATCTTTAGTGAATAAATTTACTTTACAATAGCATGTAATGAAAATTAAATAAAATTTAAAACTGACAATTAAATTGAAATAAATATATATTAAATCAGATTAAATCAGATATAATTAAGTCAAATGTACATAACACTTCCCCCATAAAGAAAAAGAAAGAGTTATACGATAAGGCTTTCTTTTTACCAGACTTTACAGGAGGTTAAAAAGAACTCATAAAAATTACAGACAGCGTACATGAAATAATACATTGTTATGCACGGGAAAGTGCATCTGCTATTAAATTGTCTTTTCCCTTGATGTGCCTGATGTCAGGATTATATTCCTGTAACAACAAACTTGAGCTTAGTAGTCTTTTATTTTTATTTTTCATCTTGCTGATGAAAGTAAGGGGGTTGTGGTTACTAAATACAATAATCGAAGAAGGAGCTGAACTAAGACAAACTTCAAAATGTTATAATGCCAATATCAAAGCCAAGCATTCCTTCTCGATTGTTGAATAATTTTTTTGATGCTTATTTAATTTGTTAGAAAAAAATAGCACACTGGATGATCAATACCATTTTCATCTTCTTGAATCAAAACTTCTCCAACCCCAACATCACTTGCATCAACAGACAATTTAAACAATTGGCTAAAATTTGGAGCTGTAAGAACTGGGTGTTACTCAAAACGGCATGTTAGTGAGTGGGGGATGTTAGTAGATCAATAAATACAGGTCACTCCAAGATGAGTTGATTTTATGTTGTGGATTGCAGATTACTAGGTTTTGGTCACTCAAAACAGTGTGGTGTTATAGCATAGTGCGGGTGTCAGATAGCAAATCACTAGTTATTGGTTACTCCAACAGCGTGTTGATGGTATAGTGTCGGTGTTGGATAGAAGATCACTGGAGATTATTTACTCAAAATGGCGTATTGGATTGTAGTTCATTGGGTATTGATCACTCTAAGAACGTATTGATATTATACTTTGTACGTTGTATAGTAGTAGGTCACTGTGTATTGGTCAGTAGGTGATGATACTAGACAGTATATTTATGTTACATATTCAAAAACGTTTCCCTAATGAGACCGACCTATGTTTGCTTCCCGTTATGCTCCACATCAACCCATCATGTTAAACCTATGATCATTTTGACTTAACTTTTCCCCTTGTCGTTTTAAATCATTAAATTGGCGACCCAAATTTAAATTCCCATTGTCGCCGAAGCGACCCATATGTCCCTAGAATTATGGGGACAATGAAATATGCCATACTAAACACTAATGTTAAATTCCCCTTTTCCCTATAGCCATCCATCATGTTAGACCTCTTTTACCCGTACATTTTTCAACATACAGACCCACAATGTTAAACTTAGGATTAGAGGCGTAATGTTCATTCCATACATACCCACACGTTAAGCCAACGGTGTAATGTTAATTCCCGTTCGACCCCATATGAGTCCACAATACTACTATCATTTACCGTCCTATTTAAAAGCCATAATGGAATAATAACGTACTTTAAGTATCCCGGCTATTTGCTGTGACTGTTTGATAAGAAATTTAAATGCAAATCTTGATTTAAGTTTAAGAACATTTAAATTAAGCAAATGCAATTTAACTTTAGACGTCTTTACATTTAACAAAACAAAATACACTTTACTACAGTAAACGTTTACCTACGTGTGCATTTTCCTCAGTGATTCCAGCTCCTTCGAGATCAAGGACCTCTAGTCCTTTGCGTGCCACGAGTCCCACAAGCAGGCACGTGACAGCAGTTTCTCCGATCTGATTATAGTCAACATACAGCTGTCGAAGATTACTACTGCTGGACGCTACGGCAAAGCCCAGCCGAGCCCAACCCTCAGCAGTAACAGCGAGGTTGTAGCATAATCCAAGCTCATATAATCCTGCATTATAAAATTATTATATTTCAATCTCGAATAGTACTGCATTCAAGTCGTATAATCTACAAACCTAGCTTAAAATTTCAGTTGGTACATTTAATGAACAGAAGACTTATATTCTGCTATTCATTTCTGCAACTTTAGCACATTCTTTCTTGCTTGTGTTGTTCCTGTACAATAGGTCATGTGAAACTAATTGGAAATCTCTAAATTTCATCCAGTCATGAAATTGAGGCATTCCCCATTCAAAACACGAGATGTGCAGAAACGTCGAATGCGTTCTCCCGTCCTATACGACACAAAATTTCGTGTCCACTCCGAACCTCATCAAAGAGCATAGATTCATACTCCGCTTGGAATGAGACCAAATATAAAAGTCATATGTATTGAAACTGTTTCCTTAATAATGATCTCTTTGTAGTATAGTAGTTTTCTCTTGCGTATTAAATTAATATTACGGTGACAACTGCATCCTCTGGATACATTACTTGGAGATGGCCGATTCTGGTTATCTCTTATTCTCTTATTTAGCTTTGTAAAGCCCCGTTCACGTTTTTTATATTTTATTACTAAACTTTTATTTCCCATTAGACAGCATTGTCATATATACTGTGTGAAATGCAACCAAAATAAGTAAAGGCAGTCCTCTAAAATGGAAGAATACATAGTGTTAAGGTGGGTAAAAGACGGCTGTTTAGCACCTTAAAATAAAGAAGATTGTATCACCAAAACCAATTATAAAACGATTTGCAAACAAGGATTTATAACTGCAGATTGTACTGTATACAAGTTTAAAAATAAATAACTACGACCAGATAGTGAAAACTACATAAGAGAAAATTTTACCTGGCTTAGCACCTCGAGATTGGATCAAGTCTGAAGCTATTATCTCCACAGCCAGATCCCCTAGCTGGCAGTCTCCGACATCCAATGATACGATATGTGGATGTTTAGAGATAATGGGACAAAGCAACTTCATACCGTCATCACCAACTGTATTTCCATGTAGACTGAAATGCGCATGAGATGAAAACAAACTAAAATGAGGTAATCGTACGATATTTCTGTCTTCGAAATAATGAAATGGCCAATGATCTTAAGTCAAACATAGATATGACCAGAAAATGAACACTCTAGGAACACACGATTATGTTCGTAGTAGAATGTTCTGCGTAGAAAATTCCTTCAGAATATTGGTTGAAAAAATGATTGTATATTAACTCTCTGGTGGAGTATGAACTGAACTGATTTATTTGTCTTAAGTTCATCGAAGGTTATATATCTTCTTGAATTCAATATTAATACAGAATAGACATTTCGTGCATATTAGCTCTCTGCATTTGAAAAATTTAATTCTTGAATTTTACAGTAAGATATAACAAGAGTATTGTAAACGGTACTCAATACGCCTTCCATGTCAGGTTATTTTGCACAAACCACATTTCTTCTCTCCGTCTCTGTGATCTTGGCCTTTGACCTACTCACCCCAAGAAATTGATGGGGGTATCTTTCATGTCTCAAATACAAGCCAGCCATAAAGTTTGGTCATGTCTCTCCGCTTGATGGTGGGTATATAAAAAGTATGCAATTTTGATTAGTTTATCATTTAAAACACTGCTTTCGCTCATGTCTACTCATAAGAAACGTTTTTATCATTAGGCAAAACATAGTATTCATGACGGGGTCTACTTAACCCATTAAAGTGTATGTAATAAATTAACAAACAGAAGAAATGTACAAATTTAAGAGAAGGACCGCCACACTGCAGATCTAAATAAATTATTCACTTTACACGTCACGCCATCACAAAAGAAAAATTATTGTATTAATAAACTTTTCACGATACCTAAAGAGAAATAATTATTTGGATACTCGTGGGGTTTTCATACCCAGTAATCAAGAACTATACCTGTAAGAAGAGAACATACTGGTAGTCATGTTATAATTTGGTTTTGATTCAACTACAAAAGGAAACTTCTTTTGTGTACTTTGCAACTCACACTATGCTTGGGGATTACCTGCCTCACGAATTTACGGACTGCCTCCTTGGCAACCGTATTGAAGGAGCAATTTAACTTCTTTAACAAACTTCATGTTATTAATTATTTTGCCAAACTGTTTTAATAGATTTGTGTTTTAGGGGTAAAATGGAAGTTCGTAGCCATATAGATTATTTCAGAGTCAATAACTTTCTTTAGGAGAAACCAGGCTAATCAGTTATAAAACTTGACTCGACTCCATGTCTCACCCGAAAATGTTCAGAGAAATTACAAGATAGCATTCGTTGATTTCGAATAAGATATTTTGTCTGGGATGACAGATGTTACTCGAAATGCAGTGCTAAGGCTGTGTAATTGTTATATATATATATATATATATATATATATATATATATATATATATATATATATATATATATATATATATATATATATACATTTTTATACGAAGACCCCAGATCTCCGCTTTCATTTTGAAAGAATTCGGTCCAAAAGAAATGCTATCATAATTTCCTATCTTGTAAAGAAAAGTGTGCTCTATTTTTAACACTACGACTAAATTCATTCAAACTTTAAAAAGTAATTAATAAAAAAATAAAAATATCACAAATATCACAAATCTGCTGCACCGGCCCACACCTGTTACCGTTTGTAATTCCTTGGATTCAAACCAAGATCTGGGAAATCCACAAAGCCCATCTCCAGTCATAAGGTTTGAAGAACATAGACTAATAGAGAGAGAGATTACAATACTGCAAATACAGAGACGGATCGACAGAATCTTTTTGTAATGGCTTTTTCATTAAAAGCGTAACGACCGAGACGAAAGAAACCTGCATAAAGTTAAGTAACTGAAAATTTTGTTATATAAAATTGCGGAATTTAAGCTTGAGTCTTAAAACTCTGAATCGTTTTTGGAGAAAATTTCGTACTATGTGCTAATTTTAATTTAGCATCAATTAAAAAACAAATATCACACATACACACGGAATTGTTTTATGATTCTTATGCTATCTGGATTTAAGTCGCAGAAATTACAATTTCTGGACCACCGGATCGAGCTCGAGATTCATGCTAAAATTATTTCCTAGAATACTAGGCCCGAGAATTACCGTAATCCCAAGAACCATATAATATAAACGGACAAGACAAACATAGTATAATCACAATAATGACATTATTCTTCTTATTGTTCTTTGGGTGGAAGACCATCGGTTGACCAGTGAACGAAAACGATAGCTCGCAGCTGATATATATATTGAAGTTGCAATTTAACTTAAGTTCCTGAGCTTTAGGTTTTGCAAAATATATATTTTATGGCACATCAAAAATTGTTTTTTTTTATGTAAAAGATCTTGTAGAACGAACATGATAAGGCTAATTTCGTGTGAAATTTCATACATCTACTGATATTTTAAATATATTTTTAAAAAAATCAAAATCAGTATAAAGAGATACAGTCAGCTATATAAATTCAAGCTGTCACTATGGCAGGAAGCTATATATTTTAAAGAGAATAGTGCAGTGGAAAAATAAATGACACGTGTAATCCGATTTGGTCACGATGGTTAAAGGTAAGAAGGCTGCTTCATATTTCTTACAGGACTTTGGTCAAGTGATTGTCCTAACTCAAGGAAATTAAAACATATATACAATTTGCCCGATATTCAATTCTCTTTCTAGAGCTACCAGTCTTGATCGACAGTGTAGACTCGTAGCCTCTGTTTCTCACCGAACGAAAGTGTTATGGCTTACTACGCCAAAAGTATGAAATTGTCAAATTATTTCCCTGGTCTCTTGACATTTATGTTTTTCATTGTTTGTGCACACATTTTCTGAAGAAATAAAACAACAAACGCATTTATCAACGGTCACATGCATAAAGTTACAATCTGAATAAGAAATATCTCAAAACCTAGTATGTATCCAAATAGAGCCTCAGTCCGTTTCACAGTGTAAGAACGTTTACGTCGTAGTATTCTTATCTCCAGTCTTAGAGGCTGACAGATGGACGGATAATGTATACATGCATGGATGGGTTGGCTTTGGATCTCTCAAAGACAGTTCTTATTTGATGTGCATATCTGATATATGAGAAATTGTAATTTCATGTGCCAACCCTTGAGCAACTACGATATAGCTATTAAAAAATAATATATGTAATCGTCCCCATTATGTGATTTGAAATAATGTCATAACCTTACCTTACCGGAATATCGCAATAAACTAAACAGCCTAATAATGAGAAAAGGAGAACCACGCTAGGTGAAAGTGGGTAAAACATCACTATTAAATATTGAAAGTTATTAAAAATCAATTATTATTATATGAAAATGTCCAAAAGGCCGCCTCTCTCTCTCTCTCTCTCATAGTGACCGCTCGGGTGGTCTAGTGGTTACAGCGTCCGCCTCGGATGCAGGATGTCGCGGGTTTGAACTTATAAAAATAGTAATAACAGCTGCCTCACTAGGCGCTCAACATTAAGAGGTTTGTGTTAGGACTGGCCGGCCTCGTATCAGTATAATGTGACTGGGTTGGGATATGATGCGACATGTCTGCGGCATGACGCCCCAGTGCTAGACATCATTAATCTGTCACACTGCAGACATCGTAACGATATGACTGAATTTTTTGTTTAAAGCTACCGTCACGTTTGCTCTACTCCAGTTAGTAAGTCGTGTATAAACTAAGGTACTAGTACAAACCATGGTTGCTCTCTAAACATGACGCAGGCTAGCGTTAATCTCTTACGTAAGATTACCATGACCAGAGAGACGACCCGGCATCTTGAAATCGGCACAGGCGTAAGATCGAGCGTCTTCCCACCTATGTGTTACAAAGATCCGAGGACCGGGGCGTGTTCTAAATCCGTCCACACGTGGACAGACAGCGAGAAGGACATTGTCCGCTAAGTTTGATTGGATCAGATCAAAAAGACATCCAATCGGAATTGAGGAGAGTGTGGTAACAATTTCGATCCGAATCATAGCTTCTAACTAGTAAGCGAAAAGTTAGTAATCCTGGGAAAATTGCTGAGCAAATAGGATTACTCCGAGAAAGCCACTCGTAATTTGGCGAGAAAACTTAGGAGATTCTAAGAAAAGACAAAGCTTCGCAAAGGTCAGTAAGTTATTTGCTCGATTTTTGCAGATTATTACGGCATTGTAATTGTAATTATGTGTAATATGTATACTTAATTATTATTATCGTTTAATACATTTAGTACGCGTATTTGAGAAATGAGTATTATGTAGAGAATTATATAGATTGTTAGCTTGTGGTCAGAATTAATTTTGTAATTCGCTATTAGATTACTTCGTTGTAAAGTAGTGCATTTATTCATGTGATATGTTTAATTTTGCAAATGCCTGAATTGTGAATAAGATTAGTTAATATGGATGCATGGCTATTTGAATATTTGTGTACTTTGTATGAGTTGTAATATAAAGAAATGCGTCTTATTGCTGTGATATTATTTAGTTTATTGGGATTAGGAATATGTACTGATGTGATGCAATTTATTGATTTATGTATGAGAAGTAATTCTTACCGTGCTTTTATTACGACGTTGTTTTACCATACGAGAACGTATTAGTATTTCGATGTGAATGAATGCGTGACCGAAGAAATTTAATAATTGTTATCTGATGATAGGCTGGGTGTAGTGTGAGATGAGATGGCTTAGGAAAATATTGTACCGTCCTTTTCTTTTCACAGGGAACTTTTCTCGGGGACAGAACATTCGGTTCAGATAAGTCCCGAGTCTCTAAGAGGAGGGACGGAAGTAAGAGTCGCAGTCGACAAGCCTAATTGATATAGAGTTGAGGAGGAGGAGGAAAAGGAGTCAAGAAGGACGAAGCGGAAAAGGAGGAGAATTATAGAGGAGTCGAGGAAGAGAAGGAATCTGGAAGAAGTCGAAGGAAGAGGAGAAGGAAAAGGAGGAATAGGAGAGAAGAATACACAGATGAGTAGAATACAAGGACAGGTGGAAAGATATATCACACTACAAATTAATGCAATAGGCTATCAAAGGGCGAGCTGAAGTAGAGTTCTTGGGAAATTTTAATCATTTGATTATTGAATTGCCATTAAATTGTTATTAGTTAGATTTCACTTTTTGGTTATTCAATCATTTAACCGTCGGCTTTGCTGACTGTGGGCTCGGAGCTTTACATCTGTCTTTCACTAATTGAACTTTCAACTAAAATCGAGCCTGGGTGGGACTTCTATAATAATTTAAATAGATATTGGAAGCACCCCACACAACACCTACCACAGTGTCGGCATAATAAATCCCGACACGCCAAAGCTACGTTAAATCCAAAACCTCTCTCTCTCTCTCTCTCTCTGGATCATCGTAGCAAAATACAGGCGAAATTCCACGAGAAAGAGAGAGAGAGAATTTTATGGTCAGTAGTAATGTTAATTAAAGCAGAATAATAACTTAGATCAACTGTAAATATATTAAAATATTTTAATTTCCTATTGTTCATTTTGCTTAGTTTCTATTTCACACTATTTTCATGCGCCGGTACATGAATGGTTGAGCGTCCAATGTTCAAGAGGCTAACCATGTGTTTGTAGTGCTCTGCTTTCTTCATTAATACCATCTTTAATGTTTAAATCAGAAGTGTGTCTTATATTGATTTAATCAACGTGAATATAAATAGAAACTACAGAAAACAAAACAATCAACTTATCCGTTTGCAAAGATGATTGAGAATAGCCACAAAAGCACAGAACTACATTTTGTAGCGGACACATTCGGCAGAGATGTGAGCAGTTCATTCTCTCAGTCAATACACACTTGCCTGCAGTAAATCTTAGCTCCGTTCAATGGGCGAAGATGTGTGTTTGTATGTGATATAAATAAATATATGTATAGTATCTACTCTGTATCTTTGACATACCACTCGTTGTAAACATTTTTCATTAAAAGGAACTCGGCAAGTCTCGCTTTTTTGTGTGAAAAATTTATACATCTCGAGGAATATCATTGTAGTTTGAATCCTATTATTACTGACTAACAATATGATTAAAATCCAGATCATTAGTATATAAATATATAAGTAAATACTGATTGTTCACCAATCGAGAATAGTTTTATGACAAATGAGATTTTAGAACACAATTTTCAAAATCCAATCTGTGCATCACAGAGACATTGACACCTCCTACATGAGGAAAAAACTCAATACTTTATATTACACACTGCCTAGAACAAGGCATATATATTAATTATTCAATTTACATCATTGCATCAAATGGATGAACCTGGATCGATACTTACAATAGTGTTGTCAGAGATCGATTTTTCCGAAGAGCCTTGGCCAAAAGCTGCACTCTAAAGTTATCTCCAATCATGCCAACGTTCAAGCTCAGCTGTAACAGTGAACTACTCTGGCCGACCCATTTCATAAGCCTTTTGAAGTCTTGGTCGTATAGCATGCATTTCCTTAGCGACAGAATCCTTAACTCTCCGTTGTGTAATGCATCGCATATTTCTTTGATGTCATTTCCTCCAAGGTTTTGATTGGAAAACTCCAACAATTCTTTCATTTTAACGCTCAATTAAAATAAAGTGATATAACATCCAGAGAATAATGGCGTGAATAATTTGAACGTCAATTTTATCGGTGGTATGTACATTTATTTATACCCACTCGTTCATACTTTGCACGTCAAACGATTGATAAAAAGCCGAGAACTACTCCGGAATAAATGTAAGAATCAAATACATCATGTGTTTGAACATGATTATTTCTTACATGAAAGTGATATTACTGATTACAAGTTAATGTTACATTTACCTAGCAGTAGCCGATATAAGAACATGTATGCTGAAATCTCTACGGTCACGTCTACTATGTATTGATCTGTCAGTTTATGTGCCGTTAAATGAAACCAAGGAAATCGACCGGAGGTATAAACGAAACGAAATTCCGGATATGACTGAAATCAAGCTGAACCGCATTCTGTTTTATTTATTAACTTAGACATAATATCAGACATTAACATTACATACTCTAATAATTACATAGATTATTAAGAATAAGAAGAAAAAGAGGAAACAACAGAAGAAGAATCTCTCTCTCTCTCTCTCTCTCTCTCGTTATGGGGCTATTTGTGGTCACTTAAGTTCACTCTGATATAATACGAGAAACATTACACTGTGACCATCTTAAACTGGGCCACTCTAAGCTCTAGCGAGAATTTTTAAAGTTTCATTACTGCAAATGTATTGGTTGAAAACTCTAAAGATAGCAAAAATTAAATATTTGAATAAGTCTTGATATAAAAATGAATTTTATTTCTCAGAAGAACTATTACTTAAAATTGATGTATCCGTGGAAGATCACAGAATATAAATTCTTTGTATATGTTATTTTTTGAATAAAAAAACAGCGCTGTTTTATAAGTTGCATTATGATTAAATATGATGACTTTTCTAGATGCTTCTGTATGAACCAGTCCAAAAAGATGTGGTGCTGCAATTTTGCTGCTAAATATAATGACAAAAAGATGAGAAAAGAACTTTACATAAAATTACTTTCTCTGCAAAGAACATAATACTGGTTTTCTTTATACACTAGACATTAAGCGTGTATTTTCCGTGAAGCAAAGTGTGCAGACTTGCTGAATACAATATAATGATTTCAGGACGAGTTCACTGCCATTTTCACTTCTGTGGTTTCTAAGGTGGGGAGTACGTGTGAATGATTTAAATGATCATTACTTCTTTTGCTGCTGAGAATGGCAAATTACGCTTCCCTTTGGTGAAATAACATCACAGTCTGTGGAAATTCATTGTAATAGCAAAAATTTAAGCATCGACCAACACCGACATCTACTGACGAACACAGTCTCGCTGACCTTTGTTAAACACCGACACCTACTGACAAACACACGGTCTCGTTGACCCTTGTTAAACAGCGACACCTACTGATGAACACACTATCTCGTTGACCCTTGTTTAATCCAAGATAGGGGCCAATAGACCAAGATTACTATTCTAAAATTCTGAAATAGTCATCGACTTTAGCGGAGACTCAAAAGCTAAACAACGGAATATTTTTTGGGAATACGGCCATGACTAAAAGTAACACTAAAATTCCAAAACTGATACAGAATTGAGCGGAGACCATGATCCAAATTCACTAATGATTCACAAACCAATGTCGCTGACACGTTAACTCATTATATACGTTTCTTTCCTTAATGGATACCTTTTTGCTATATAAATATTAGTCTATCATTCGAGAGAAAAAAATCAATGTAAACAATAAATAAAGCTTGGATCTGAAAATGTCGCAACCTAACTGGTGTATCTCAATATCTACGTTACTGTCGCCAGTGTAATTACGAGCTTATTCTTTCAGATAAAGATGAAAAATAAAACTGAAGATTGAATTAAAAAGTATCTGAATCAATCGTGAATACTCTTTGAGAAATCTAAAAGCATATTTTGAATAATCATATCCTGAACATTCATTCACGACGCTTCAGAATGTAGGTCGCTAAGGTCATGTTACATACATAACTCTTTTTTATGCACGGTGTGTTTTTTTTGTGTAAAACGAGGGTTTTGGAAAGGGTAAAAGGCGCTAAAAATTCACTTGTATGTTTTATTATAAAAGAAACAACCAAATAAATGGTTATTGTTGATGCATATCATTTTTTTATGTGCCATATGTTGTGATGTTCATTGGTTATAAAATATGGGATACTTGAGTTACTCGGTCCAAATAATATGAAATAAAATCAAAGGATTGAATAAACCCTTCGAAAATGTAATCATGTTTCATATATGTCTGAAAATAAAATCATGATAAATCTATCAATATTTTGACAACTTGTAGCATAAATAATGCTTAATAATACGTACGTTACCTATACATACGTGACAAAGATATATTAAACTACGGAACACGTGATGATAGCCTGCCAACTTTGCATGCTGAAAGGTGCCATGCCACCATCTTTCAATTCTCAGTAAAAAAAATAAAAAAAAATAAGTACAACGAGGACAAGCCAGTAACATTGTTATACTCTGTGTACTGAAGACCACCTATAGGTAAGCGATTAAAATTAAAACGTTTGATTGACACTTACGTTTTTATTGGCCAAAACAGGAAAGGAAATACAAAAGTCCTACAGGGAACGCCAGAAAGACAAAGGTCCGGATTTCCTCCAAAAAGGGAGAGCTAGGCAAAGGCAATATTATGTGCCATCGTCACAATTAAGTAAGAAGAAAAGGGAGGAGAGAAACATGACAACTAAATTAAGAAACACACTTTCACGGCTGAGAAAAAAAAGAAAGAGAAGAAAGCAACGATAGCATAAGTGAACAGACCAGTGGACATGACAGTGGTATTGTGCCAAGAAATGAAGAGCAGAATGATTACCTGATAGTAAGGATACCATTATTACTAATAGTAACAAATGAAAAGGTTTGCAGATGATCAGGTGTAGGGCTCTTGCGCGTGCCCACAAAAATATAGGTATTCTGAAATCTGACGTTTCAAACCTGAGACGTAAGATAAAAAAGAAATAAAAGAAAATAGAGCGACTAAGTAAAAAACTCAAACTGTTGACAGCACGTAAGAAATTAACACCAAGTAAACGAGCCGATGCAGATGTTGAAAATTTGTATCTGACCCCAAGAAGACGGAATCTTGTAAAACGAAAACTCCTTGTATGCAATGCAGTTTTGTCGGAAATAAAGGCGTCAAAAGAGTCTCATTCTCTAAAAAGACGCCGTGTTCTACATCAGATTATTTCTGGGTCGTTAACGAAAAAGCATCGATGTTTAAAAAAGTTAAGTAGCTTCACAGGCTTATGTAGGCGATCTCTGGGAAATGTAAACGACAAAGGTCTCGCCTATCGGTTTTAGATTTCGTGATGCGAGACGACAATAGTCGTGCACAACCAGGCAAGGCAGATTCCAAGAAAATGGACAATGGAGAAAAATTACAGACACGGGTCCTGACCGATTACCTCAAGAATCTTCACTACAAATAAAATTTGAAAATCCAAATCAACTATTTCTCTAATTACATTCGGACATTCAAGACCAAAACATATACAGCTTTCCTCATTCATTTCCAAAAATCCTTGTCAATGTATACACCATCAAAACATGGCCCTCAAAGTTCAAGCTCTAAAAAAGAACGGAATCAAAATAAGCGAGAATCCTGAAAATCTAATCGGTAATGCCGATGACTTTCATGAACTTCTCAAAACTCTGCCCAGCAATGTTGTCTATAGGACCTGGAAAAAAAAAAGTAACACCTGAGAACGGGAAAACCAAAATGAAAATCGTGGAAATCGAATGTCAAGTAGAAAACTTCAAAGAAGATCTGAAAAAGCAATTAGAGCTTTTTGACCAGCATGTACAGAGAGTCCGTGAGCAGTACCAGCACATAAGGCAGCTAAAAGAATCTCTTCCTGAAGATGAAATTGTTGTACAGATGGACTTTGCAGAAAAAGTTTCTTGTAGGTCTTTGGATGAAATACAGACGGCCTACTGGAATCAGAAAACACAAAAGTTTCGTTTTTGTCAGTGATGAAATGTCACATTCTTCTGGCACAGTTGCTGCATTTCTGGACAGGCTCAATCCAGAACAGAAGGAGATGAAACCTAATCTTAAGCTTATCCATTATTGGCCAGATTCACCGTCAAGCCACTACAGAAACAGATTTATATTCTATTTGATTTCTAATCACAGAAACCTGTACTCCATTGGTATCAAGTGGAATTACTTTGAAGTGAGGCATGGGAAAGGGCCATGTGATGGATTGGGAGGGACAGTAAAAAGAATGGCAGATGAAGCCATACGACAGGGAAATGCTGTAATCCAGGATGCTTCTGATTTTCAAACAAATGGGGAACATAGCAAATATAAATGGAGTACTCTTCATCCACGTCTCCAGTGAAGCAACCAAACTAAAACAATGTGAACTAAATTCAGTTAAGACAAAACCATTGCGAAACACTATGAAATATCATGCAGTCAGCATCACTGACGACCCTATAAAGTTGATGACCCAGGAAACCTAATGCTACTGCTCAGTGTGCATTATGGGTCATTACTGTGACAGCTGGACTATTCAGAACTTCTCTTGGAGTCAGCTGGCCACTTCACCAGACGAGAGCACTTCGTCAGTCACTGTCAGTGACCCACCAAGTAGTACCCATCCATCTGTACAGTCAGACATAGTCATGGATCCTACAATCTCTGAAAACGACACCTCATCGCCTGCATTTGTTGGATTTGAAGAAGGAGACTTCGTAGCTGCCGTATACAGTGGAAAATGGTACCTTGGAAGGATTGAAGAAATTGATATGGACGACAAAAACTGAGATTAACTTTATGAAAAAAGCAAAAGGACTGTTCAAATGGCCGGAACAGCCTGATCTTGTCTGGATTGAAGAACAAAATATCCTTTGTAAAGTCGAATCTCTTATTCCATCTGGAAAATCTGAACGATTATTCAAAATATCTGATGCCGAAATTGAATTAATTAACAATGCATTGGCTTCACGTTAATGAAATACATACGTTACCTAAACATTATACGTGAATATTCCATTCACTTTCATCGGCTATAAATGTTGTTTTCTATATGTGAGACTGTGTATTAAGTTTAGGCCTTTTTAATTGCACACAAAAGTGTACATTTAAGTTGTTTGAACTTTAAAATATTTCCGCCTTTTACACTACGACACATATGTTATCATTCTACGTTACAAAAGCATTTTATAAATACATTAGTTATTTTGTTTTATTTTAAACATTTCGTGAATTCACTTAATTAAGCACAAATTTTTTAATCATTTTATCTTCCTATAAAGTATAAAATAAGTCATAATGATAATATCAGATCAATGATCATGTGAATAATGATGATGTTCAACTGTCACATACAGGAGAAAAAGACTAAAATGACAAATGTATGTTTAATATGGTTAATCAAACATATTTGTAATAATTTCATGTCATATTTTCATGACCAAAAAGGGAACCAAGAAAACTGAGTGAAAACAATTCTAGATTTAATGAACAGTCTCTTGTCGTATGTATCTGATACATACATTTTATTTTTGAAGTCGTATATATCTGATACATACGTTATATTTTCGGAGTCTTATGTATCTGATACAAACGTTATATTTTTGGAGTCGTATGTACCTGATACATACGTTATATTTTTGGAGTCGTGTGTATCTGATACATACGTTATATTTTTGGAGTGACTATAAAGGCATACACATTTTAAACTTTCGTGCTTATATTTTGATTCGGAAACTGTTAAGATTAGAATGGTATTAATTTGACAACTTAAAAAGTTTTTGATGTTTTGAATATTCATTATTATCAATTTAAATGAAATGTAAAATACGAGAAATTTTGGTAAAGATGCATTTTACTTTATGCACATTTATCTGTCTTTTTTCATAACTCATAATAGCAAAACGCAATAATATTTTGAATTAAATTTATGTGAAATAATCGCAAAATACCTAATTATACAATTTTCAACCATTTTCCTGGTATAAATTTATTTGTAAATCATAAATTTAAAAAAAATTAAAATACGAGAAGATCTCTTGTAACCAATGTATTCTGCTTGAGAATTAAGGTTTTGAGACCATATTTAGAAAATATAGGTCAACTGGTGTTGTTGAAATTTTTAGTTTCAATTTCACATATTTCTCTGTAAAATAGGCGAATAAAGTTATTGTTTCTATATCATTTTTTTATCTTCCATTTTTATACGTCTAATTGCGCTTCATTGGTGAATTTGGGTCACATTAGGAAAAGCAATGAATATTTTAATAAAATTGTCTCAGCTAAATGTGATTCACAAATTCTAAAACCGTCAAGGACCTTAGCTGACACTAAAAAGAAAAAGAAAAGAACGGAATATTTTTTTTTTTATCAAAACAGCCTATACAAAATGTAACACTAAATTTCTGAAGCTTATACGGTGTTTATTATTACACTAATAATAATAATAATAATATCCAGATATTTTTATTTTCACATACGTTTATTGTATTCTCGTAAATAAGAATTACATTGAAATTTCAATCATTTTACTAAGCCCATTTGTTGTTGGCGGGCTTAAAATTTATTAGAGAGAACTGGTTCTCTTCTGAAATCCTTTCTGTCTCATCCTCTTCCACTTCCTTCGTTTCCATTTTATCTGTGGTACTGTTTGAAGATCAATGTCCTTGCCCGTGACACACAGAAAACTCATTGCGACTTTTGTCGCGTGACCTGATTTCTCCATTCTTAGAATAAGTATGTCATTTTCTTTGAAGTTGTGGTAGTTCCGGGATCAAATGCATTTACTCTTGACAGACATGACAGGTACATTCACTTTTATCTCGAGAGTGGTGTTACGTTAACTCGATCGTTTTTGTTCAACGTACTCTTCATTCGCTTATGGACACTAACTTGTATTCGATCGTACTCTCTCTCTCTCTCTCTCTCTCTCTCTCTCTCTCGTGGCCTAAGTGGTTAGAGTGTCCGCTTCGGATGCAGGAGATCACGGGTTCGAACCCTGCCGAGTCATATAAAAACTTATGAAAATGTTACTAGCAGCTACCTCGCTATGCGCTCAGCACTAAGAGGTTAGTGTTCGGACTGGTCAGCCTGGTGTCAGGATAATGTGACTGGGTGGGACATCATGCTACATGTCTGCGGCATGTACACATCAATATAAGGAGTTTCACTGCCACACCACAGACATGGTAGCGATATGACTGGATGCTTTTTTTTTTAAAGCTACGTTTATAAAATCCAAATCACACAAATCAAATCTCTCTCGATCGATCGATCGATCGACAGATTGATCAATCAAGAGAACGACAGAAGATATCCCACTTCTAGTAAGATATTTACAGAAATAAATTCAAAAATACAGAAAACCAAACATGGTGTGGTTTTCATTCATGAATATATACCAAACCCAAATGAAAATAAGAAATGTATGTATGTATGTATGTATGTATGTATGTATGTATGTATGTATTTTATTATTATTAACACGTTGACAAATACATATAAATTATTATAAATATCATTATACAAACCGAGAGGGTGCGAGATTCCGGGTGGCGGAGAGATTTAAGGCGCTTGCTTTTACGGATCACTACCACCTCACCTCAATCCGCAAAGTAGTGGGTCAGAAATGTTTAAGTACAAATTGTCCTGATTCAAACATAACCGATTTGCAATATTTAGTCTGGAGTGAAAAATGTTACGATACAGTAAATCTTTAGCTTGACAATAAATAGGTAATGACTTGAACTGCGCGTTGAATCTTGGGTGGAAAATATGGAGAAAAAAAGGTCAGAATACAAGATTCTCATAGGCTAAATAAAATGTATCAATGTATAAAACCTAATGTTTGCAGCTAATTTCAAACTGCCGATACACCAAGACCTGTATTTCTTTCACTCTCCTCCCATTTATGGTTTAGGGAATTTTGTAACATTGTAATCGTCTCCAGGCGTCTGTGTAGCTAAACATATGTCTTAACAATTGGGACACACAACAAATGGTACTGCAGTCATTTGACAATAACTAGAACAATGCTATTTATAAAACTGACGAATGAAATGATAAAAAAAATGCTGAGGAACATTTCCGGCATAGACTGTATCAATGTCTCCAGAAGCTCGTAAAAGTGTTACCTCTCTGTTTGAAATAAGCCAGAAGGGTGTGAAGTTTTTACTATCTCTAATAATATTTTATTGTGTACACTTTGATCACAGTAACTATTCACGTGGTATGTCAACACGGTCTGTGCGAGTGACTGGGCATGATTTGACCTTAGTACTCCTGGCGTTTCAATTTTTTAGCCTTCTGGTCGATGCTTCCCTTCCCTAGCTCGGACTACCTAACACGAGTGTGTAAGCTTGGTCCCACTCATCTAGAAATCAGGTGCCCCGAATGCCGCGTAAGCGGGGAAACCAGGGTGACGTCACAAGGATTGTGCTCAGTCACGCCAGACATCTTATAATGCAAGTGGAGACAGCTTCGCAAACAGTGTGTGGCGTTCCTATTCCCACTCGTTATGTTCCCCAATCGTTAGGCGAGATTTCCCCGAAAAAAGGACTGAAGTAATAAGCATACTTTGTATGCATAGACGCGTACAGGAGCGTGGCTCGAATTCCCTCCCGTACGACTAATTAAATATCCCACGATGTGGGAATAAGTTTGTCGCACATTCACTTGGTGCGAAACCGACGTAAATTAAAGTTCTGTGTGTCAGTATCATTGATTGTCAGCCAAGAAGAAAGACTATAGTTAAGCCATGTCAGGTGGGAAAGAAGGCAGTGGACTTGATGGTAAGTTCGTTGCAGCTCCTAGAACAAGTAGAGGTTTAATGGTTTACAAGTTGTGTTCGCTTGGGGAGTGCCTGCACTTCAAACAGCAAAAGGTCTTGTAACAAATGTGACAGCGGAGGAAGCAGAAAATATTTAAGGCCAGCTGGAGAGAAATGAAAAGGAGGAGCATCAGCAGATAGAACGCGTCATTACCAAATAGATGAAGGTCCATGAAAAAATTAGAAAATTGTCCGTCCAGACTGGATTCCCATCGAGGAGACAGAAGTGTAAATTGTTTCCGAAATCATCATGGAAGAAATGGTGGAGTGAATAGAAAAATGAGATACTTCTCAAACACTGCCATTATCTGTTTTGTGTGTATGTGTTTTTCTATGCTAGTTGCATAGGTTTATTTGTTTGTCTAGGTTGACAACAACTAAAACTTAAGTGGTGTGTTGAACTGTAGACACGTTCAATTTTAACATCACCGTACCCGTTAGAGGCTGCAAAAAGGTATCAGACTATATATTCTTAGACTCCATAACTCACATGGGATCAACACTATGGACCCAGTTAAAAAAGGATTTCCAATATGTATCTACAGTGGCGCCTAATGAGGTCAGCTTTAGCAGTGTTACTTTATCAAAAACCAAATGAGGCCAGCCACTTGTAACACTGTTACCGTTTGAGTTTATACGCTTTGAGGCCATAGAGTCTCAGCATGTTAACCTATGGGCTATTTTAACACAGGATTTCCCACTTTAGGATCAGTTACTCCCTTTGAGTCTCAGGTGGCCCATATAACTACTAGTAGATGCAAACATGTTTTCTTTTTATTATTATTATTATTATTATTATTTATAAATTATTGTCTTTATTATCTGCTGCTAGCCGTGGCGGAAGCAGCATCAGATCTCAAACCGAGCGAGTTACCAGATAGAAGGGAAGGAAAAAACTGAGCGGATTATTGGTCAGGCCAGCGAGGCAACACCTAAGAAAAGGCTAGGAGGCGGTACCATAAGACGTCACTAGGAGAGGCACTCCATCCTGAAAATAGTAGAGCGAGGAGAGGTAGCCCTCCCGCCACCGGGAAAGGAATCATTAGGTGGAACCCAGTCAATTTATTCACACGTTTGTCGGACCAGCAACAAAAGAACAGTCACAAGTCCCAGTATCAGACCAGCTTCCAGGAAGACCTTCTGAAAACAGATCCGAGAGACAAGCCATCCTGATAGTATATAAGTAACTATGACCTCCCGGCAGTTTGGAGGGAAAACCTGTTAGACCTTTCCAGGGATAGACGACCTGGAATTCCAGGCTTCAGTGGAAGCAGTGATCCACGCTGCAACGAAATAGGCAGATATTGGTTTTAATTTTGGCTTTGAAAACCCAGTCTGGTTTATAGCTTTATCCTATTGCCTAGTGATTTGTTTAATGTTGCACACATCATGTCACGAATTTCCACATACACCGGATTAAGATAACAAATATAATAAAAAGTAACTTATGTCTAAGACTGGTATTTTAAAAACAATAGCATCATGTACGCTGTGGAGGTGTGTTAAGGTTGGGGGTGTTATGATTAGGGTGGGGTGCTCCCAATATTTTATTTAAACTATTTTAGAAGTCCCACCCAGGCTCGAATTTGGTTAGAAGTTAAATTATTGAAAGATAGATGTAAAGCCGACCCCCCAGTCAGCAGTGCCGACGGTTAAATGATTGAATATGCAATAAAATGAAATTGAACCAATAACAATTTCATAAGAATTCAAAAAGTCAAATGATTCAAATTTGCCCCCCGCTCCGGTGGCCTAGTGGTTAGAGCGTCCGCCTCGAATGCGGAAGGTCGTGGGTTCGATCCCCGGCCGATCATACCAAAGACTTACAAAAAAGGTACTAACAGCTCCCTCGCTTGGCGCTCAGCATTAAGAGGTTAGTGTTAGGACTGGTCGGCCCGGTGTCAGGATAATGTGACTGGGTGGGACATCCTGCTACATGTCTGCGGCACGATGCCCCAGTGCTAGACATCACTATAAACTGCCACATTGCAGACATCGTAGCGATATGACTGAAAAATTGTTAAAGCTACGTTAAAAATCCAAATCACATCACACACAAATTTCCCAAGTAATTCTTCTACCTCTCGACCCTGTAATAGCATATTGCATCACTTGATTAGTAATGTGAGATAGCTTTCCACCTGTCCTTGTATTTTACTTATCTGTTTATTCTTCTCTCCTATTCCTCCCAATTCCTTCTCCTCTTCCTCCCCAACTTTCTCCAGATTCCTTCTCCTCCTCCTCGACTTCTCTATACCCCTTCTCCTCCTCCTCCACTTTCTCCTCCTTGACTCCTTTTTCTTTTCTTCCACCTTCTATACACCTTCTCTCCACCATCTAGACTTTGGTCGACTTCGACTGCACTGCTAGTCTCACTTCTGTCTCCACCTCTTGGAGACTCGAGACTCAACTGAACCGGAAGTTCTGTCCCCTAAAAAGCTTCATTTTTGACGGGAAGGGTTGTCTTTCCTTGGAATATCCTAAGTTTTACCGCCAAATTAAGAGTGGCTTCGTTCTCAGAATAACCATACTGATTAGCAATCTGTCAAGGCTAATATTCATTTTTTCTCAGAGTTCTGAAAGTTATAATTCGGATCTAAATTGTTATCACACCCTCTATCTCAATTCCGATTGGATATCGCTGTGAACCGATCTAATCGAACCTAGCGTACAATGTCCCTCTCGCTGTCTGTCAACGTGGGGACGGATGAGAACACTCCTTCGCTCACCCCGAGGGCTCCCTTTGATCTTAGACTAACTATTGACACGTAGGTGTTAGCCATGCGATCTATCCCCTTGCCCATCCTAATTCCGGGTCCCCGGCCGGTCATGTAACATTGCGTAATATATTAACATTAGTCACGCGGCAGTCTTTATACATCAAACACATGGCCGCGGTACTATTTCAAAACAGGTAGATTATAGTTTATACATGATTTTATAGCTGGGTCTTAGCAAACGTGACACACGCTTAGTACCGAAGTTCAATTTTATGAAACAGGAAGTTTTCACAACCTACTATAATATGATACTATGCGACTTAGGCGGTTTACAAATAGGGACAGCCTGAGCTCGATAACTGGGCACATATATGACGTGTTATAGTGTGGCATAAAAATGAGTATATTTTACCCTGGACTTTCATTCTGACTCTCTAAAGTACACTTCAGACGGAAACTAATGGCCTCGAAAAAGAAAAACCGATGGGTATGTTGCTGAACGATACCCAAATCAAGAATACAAAATTTTAAAGAAATATTTAAGTTCGCACTGTACACGAAAACTAAAATATACTGCACAGTAGAAAATTCACAATTCAATTGGATATGTGACTTTCACATGTCTGGCATTATGTTTGGAACAGCTCTATTGGAAATAAGAAATTATGATTATATTTTACCAAAAAAAAATGTGGTGACAGTCGGTAGGCAGAAACGGATGAAAACATAGATGAGGGAGGCAGTCATGGCTCCTTTCTTCCTGCGGCTTGTCGGGGCGGCATTAATATAAAAGTTAATTGCATCAGTTAAGTAGCACGCAAACCAATTTAAAGTATTCGCAAATGTTAGCAAGCTAAGACAAGCGACTTTCATTCAATACATCTACTGCACACATAATAATAATAATAATAATAATGAGGACTTTGTATAGCGCCTAATCTTTAGAAGCTCTAAGCGCTTTACAACTTTAGACAACACCTATAAGATAAGAAACATTATAATATTATTACAAAAACAAACACCATGAAATTAGAAAACATTAAAAAAAATGTGCTGAGAATATTTAAGGTAGGAAACATTATTAGGTCTTTAAGTTTGTTCTTGCAGTCGAAATAAGTGAGTTTTGAGAGCCCTCTTGAATGTGATCACTGTGTCTTTGTGTCAAAGTTCAGTGGGCAATTCATTCCACGTTGCTGGGCCCTGGTATGCAAAAAAAACGCTGTCCATATGACTTTGTTTTCATACTTGGAATAATGAGTATACGATTGTCAGATGAGGAGCGTAATTATCTTGCTGGTGTGTACACATGAGTGAGGTCAGATAGATATGTTGGTCTAGAGTCCGACAGTGAAATGTAGCACAGAGAACAAATTTTGTGTTTGATTCTGGATCGAATGGATAGCCAATGTAGGGTACAGAGCAGCGGGGAGGTGTGCTCTGATCGTGGTACTCTAAGTATGATCCGAGCAGCTGTGTTTTGAACTTTTTGAAGTTTCTGGAGTAGATATTGAGATGAACCAGACATAACTGAGTTACAATAGTCCAGTCTTGAAAGTACTAATGAACACACAAGTGTTTTAGTGGCATCAACTGAAAGATATTTGCAAATGGAGCTGATGCGCCTCAGCTCAAGATATGCAGCCTTGCATATGTTCATGACATGTTGGTGCAATGTGAGAGTACTGTCCAGAGTAACACATAGGTTTCGTGCTGATTGTGTGAATTTAATATTGGCGTTGCTGATATTTATGTTTTAGGTAAAGGATGTGAATGAGAAAGTCTTTGTGTTGTGATCAGAATGGCCTCAGTTTTATCATCATTCATCTTCAGCTTGTTACAAGTCATCCATGATTTCACATCAGAAATGCACCTCTCTACACCTTGGATGGTAGCATCAACTTCAGTTGGGTGGCTAGTTTTGTATATTTGCATGTCATCAGCGTACAATTGATGAGACACTGGATGATGATCTATGACACTTGAGAGCGACTGAGTGTACAGAATGAAGAGAACAGGTCCAAGAACAGACCCCTGTGGAACACCACAACATAGATCAACTGGGTTGGAGTGTATTCCATTTGCAGATACAATTTGTGTCCTGTTGACCAAGTAGGACTTGAACCACAGTAAGGCTGTATCATAAATGCCAAATACATGCTGGAGACGGTGAAGTAATATAGCATGGTCTATTGTGTCAAATGCTGCAGACAAATCAAGGAGGGTGAGGACTGTAATCTTTCCGCTATCCAATGCAGTGAGAATGTCATTAACTACTTTTAAAAGAGTAGTTTCAGTACTGTGGCAAGGGCGATATGCAGATTGTACATTGCTAAAAAGACTGTTTGAATTTAGATGAGATACAAGCTGGGATATAACAACCTTTTCTAAGATTTTTGAAATGAATGGGAGATTAGAAACTGGGCGGTAGTTCTTTAAATCGTTATGGTCTAGTGTTGGTTTCTTCAGCAGAGACTTTACAATGGCAGTTTTGAAAAATGATGGGAATTCCCCGGATGAGAGAGAGGTATTCATAACATCAGTTAGTGAAGGCAATACTGGATCTAAGCACTCAAGCAGCAGTGATGTTGGAATTGGATCAAGTTCACATGACTTTGGTGTACTCTTCATCACGATTGTACGTACAAAATCCATAGAGACAGGTTCAAATGCTGCTAATGGTTGCCGCTCAAATTCTGCATCCCAACTGTATGGTGACGATGAGTCAACTGAAATTGTGGTGTCAAGCTTATCTCTAATGGTTTGTACTTTGTCACGGAAAAAAATTTGCAAACATGTCCGGAAGGTCGACTGGAGAGAAGGTAGTTAGAAGTAGTGTTGATTTGTTCCTTGACATTAGCTTGTTAGTAATCTCGAAGAGCTCTTTGCAGCTGGAACTTTCCATGATCTTAGTAGTGTAGTGGGCTGATTTCGCTGCATGGACTATATTTGTGACGTTCTTCTTAGCGACTTCATAGATTTGCTTATGAATAGTGAGTCTGGTGGAAAGCCAGAGCCTCTCAGCTTTACGGCGGTCTCTTTTAGCAGTGCGAAGCTGGTCCCTAACACTGCTATACGATGGAGAACACTTTTGAATTGATACTCTGCACTTGGTAGCTGGGGCATGTTTGTCAAGTAATGAACGCAGACAGTTATCGAGTTGTTCTGCCGTAGGAGGTAAGCAAGTTGTTAGGTTAGCTTGGATGTCGTGCATTAATTTGGTTCTATTTATCATACGGAGGTTTCTCTTAGTAGCAGATAAAGGTGGAGGGTTAGGGACTGATACGTCAGGATGGCATATAATGCAGAGGCGATCTGATGCAAGGTCATGGGATACCAGGGAGGACCGTAGAATGTTATCATCAGGTCTATGAAGAATCCAGTCTAAAATGTGACCATGTCTATGGGTGGGTTGGTTAACTGACTGTTTGAGGTTGAAAACATTAATGGAATCTAGGAGTTTTGATGTGTTTGAGTTTCCGGGACAGTCAAAGTGAAAGTTGAAATCTCCAAGAACAATTAGGTTGCCACCTATCGAATTTCCATCGTCCAGGAGATTCGGAAACTGCTCCAAAAAGAGAGAGTCAGCCAGCTTGTTTTTTCTACTTGGAGGAGGGCGGTATAGGCAGAAAAAATGTACTGACCTTTGCTCCAATGTGAGTGTGGTTTGGACTAGTTCAAACATGTGTAGTCGAAATTGAATGTTGTGGTGTAGTTTAGACGTAACAATGGACTCGTAACAATCTCGGCTCACCCAAATTATGCCGATAAATCAGCACTTCACCCGTGATGATATTGATTTTCGTCTATCAGTATCAACACATGTATGTGGGGTTGATTTTTCGGACTACACCCAAATCGGCCCACAACTTACTCGGTCCATTATATACTCGGTTTATTGGTCCGCGATTTTTGTACAGTAATGAGTTACTGTAATGTTCTTTTTTCAGCGGTCATTTCTTTTTTTTAAACTTTATACGTTTCTTTCAGCGGGCATTTAGGTTACGATAGAAATGTAGGCGGAAAATCATTATCCCAGTTTAATTAACTTATATACCGTATAATCAATAGTTTGAAATTGCCGTTGTTCAGGCGTTATGTTAATTATTAACGGAGTTGAAGGTAGCACGTGTCTACTGTACTAGTTGTGACATTAAGCACATGTTGATACGTGTGAATCTGGGTACAGTCGCCCTTCCTATCCGTATACCGTAAAGTTTGTATCAACAGTAAATATTTTGCAAGTATTACAAGCTTAAAACGTCGCTATCATTGTAAGGCAGTTATGTTAATTGTGCTAAATAAAAAATATTTTTTAAAATAAAGTAAGCACAGATTCAAAGCAAACATTTCTAATTCTTCAGTACTTCTTTTTCAGTACCAAATTTTGTATAGTTGTCCGTCTTTGTCTTGTCTAATTCCTTCTCTCATTGCTAACCACATTTAAATATTTTATTTATATACATTTAATATGATGAGAAAATCTTTGATGTCCTCTTTTTGACCCATTTTTGCACCTGTAAAAGTCCAAAGGATGAATAATTTTCGTCTGGAGGTTTTTTGATGACATTTAAGGTGACCCGCATTCAAATTGAATTGATATGGTTAAGACATAGCGATATTACATTGTAAAACAACAACTAGTATTTAATTTAATGAGTCATTGCGCCTACACGATCACGTTGACGTACACTTTAATCAACTCTAAGAGTGAACAATTGACAAGAAAAATCAAAACATGATATATTTTCACTTTTTATTTCATTGATGAATACAAAATAAATTAATCACTGATATAATTCACCGAATATCAGAAGTTTTAGCAAAGAAGCTTCATTTTTTATATTAACAAGGGAAAATGTATTTATTGCTGTATTGATTTTGTTCTGCTTTATTAATCTTTCATCAGGTACTAATCTTATCAAAACCGGTATGTGCCTATACTAATTCATTTAAATAGTATAAATATTATCAAACAACATTTTTTTAATGGTCTGCAGAAGTTATACTGATGAAAAGTGTTCAGATGTACAGATTCCTTAATCAGCTGATACTTGTTATGATTCGGTTGATCATGTGTTACGAAGTCATACAAGATCAAAGGTAAGAGGTAAGGATCAAAAACCTTCAATTGGACGTTCTTTGCTATTTATTGTTCGGTAACAACAAGTATTACCAAGCCATACAAGATCAAATGTATGCTTGAGTTTGTTGTGGGCCGGCTCTGAAATGGGCCAAGTAAGTCATGGGGGGTGGGTGATTAATATTAAATTTCTATGGGCCGACTCTGTTATAGGCCGACGCCGTTGTGGGCCGAGATCTCCAATCACCGCACAGATGCCAAATGTGTGATCTTCTTCTGCAGGGGTGATAATGTGTTTGGAAGCTTCTGATCCACCCTAATAGAAGGACGGAATTTTCAACATTCGGGTGGGTCATTTTTTTCCTCCTGGAAAAGTAATAGCTATGCAGGTATTGCATATTACTGATATTAAATTGGAGACCTACTTTTAATCCCACTACACCTAATGTGTGTTATTATTTATGTAAAGTTAATTTGCATTGTTTGTCAGGGTTCTTTTAATATTTTTTTATTCAAATTTCATTATTTGCAATTGTAATGTAACAGAGTATGTTCGACTTAACCTTGTCCAAAATTAAGTGATGTTCTTCTTAAACTGAATTATTGAGCTTTCTTAATTCTGTAAACAACTAATGCATATATAAATATTATTTGTTTATGGGTTTAATATCAGGATAATTATTAATAGAAGTAAACATGTTTATTTGGAATTGGGTCTAGGTTATTGGAATTGCCTTACAATTTACCTGGTGTATCTGACATAATCCAGGTTATATATTATAATTTTAGTAACAGACTTTCTAATTATAAATAACATTTTATTTTGTAAATATCAAGACGTTTTTAGAAGGTTAACACTTTACATGCCATCACAGGCACATCAACACTTTCAACGTTGTATTTCATTTGGATTGCCACTAAATTTATTAAGAACATTAAAATATTAGGATTTGGTTATGTAATTCTAGGATTATATAGGATTTAATTCGTGATACCGTAAGATCTTATTTTTACATTTTCACTTTGTATTCTAGTTAAATAAATTATTTGATGAATTTGACAAAACTTGTTGCTTTTCATTCTTTTCTGTTTTTAAGATACGAATTTCTCTAAAATATTTCAGAAAAGTTTGTTTTTGAAACTTAAACTTACGTTGTTTTGGAATTTTTTTAGTCAGAGGTATTATTTCATATTTTAGAAATCTATAGTGAAACCAACAAGCTTTTACAGTGTCATCTAAAGTAGAGATCTTTATTTTAAATCCTACACAGGAAAAGTTTGACTCCTTGGAAAAGGATGAATTGCTCCAGCTTGCCAGAAAATATGACCTTTCTGATGTAAAGGCTTCTTTAAAGAAGCAAGAAGTAAAACATGGTGGAAAATAATTATTTTTAATAGATAAAATTGCTTTGGTTTTGATTAGTCAGTCTCCATTGGGCTTTAACTTGCATGTTACAGAACTTGAAATTAAAATACAAGAATGAAATTGAGTTAAGATAGCTTGAGCTTCAAGAAAGACACTTGCAGCTATATAAAGAGAAAGCGGAGAAACAATGCAATTGCAGAGAGAGAGAGAGAGAGAGAGAGAGAGAGAGAATTGCAGTTACAAAAAGAAAAAAAAACATGTAATTACAGAAAGAAGAAAGAGAGTTGCAACTGCAGAAGAGAGAGAGGCTAATGCAAATGGAAAAAAAGAGAGAGGAGGGAAATACAGATACAGAGAGAAAGAGAAAAGGATGAAAGGGAATTTAAATTTAGATTAAAAGAGTTAGAGCTGGCAAGTTAAAAGTACAACCCCACTTTACATACACATTCAAGTTTTGACGTTATAAGAATATTAGGTTATTACATGTACCCCCTTTTATATTTACCTTAGTAGTTAAGGGGGTCACCCTTGGGACAATGGGAATTACCATTAAAAACACCCCTGGGTCACTCTGGGGACAATGGAAATTTAACATGGAGAAAATTGCTGGGTCACTCTAGGGAGAAGGGGAATTGAACATGGGGGAATAAAGTGTGGGTCTGTCTAGGGACAAGGGGAATTGAACATGGGGAATAGAGTTTGGGTCTGTCTAGGGACAAGGGGAATTGAACATGGGGAATAGAGATTGGGTCTGTCTAGGGACAAGGGGAATTGAACATGGGGAATAGAGTTTGGGTCTGTCTCGGGACAAGGGGAATTGAACATGGGGAATAGAGTTTGGGCTTGTCTAGGGACAAGGGGAATTTAACATGGGATTTAAAAAAAAAAATAAATAAATAAAAATAAAAAAAGATAGGCAATGGAAAGTCATTCTCTTTTCGAGACCTATGAGTGGCCCTGAAAAGGGCCTTTGGGTTTCTTCTTCTTCTTCTAATTTCTTCTATTTCTCCACCAACTTCTTATTTTCTGTCCTACACTCTTTCTCTTCTTTTCTTTCTTTTTTTCCTTTTTTTTCTCTTCTTTCTTCTTCTCCTCCTCTTCTTTCTTCCTCTTCTCATTTTCTTCTTCTTTTTCAATTTTTTCATTCCATGCTCTTATCCTTATCCTTCCCTCTTCATCCTCCTTCTCCTCCTTTATTTCTTTCATCACAGCTCTTATCATTTCCTTTACTTTTCTTAAGTTGTTAGTCTTCATCTTCACTCGATGGGGGCTATAAGAATAGTGATCCTCGTTTAACCTCACTAACATTTGCTCCATCATACCCAAATTGTCCAGGACGTCTTGCAATGTTTTCATTTTATCAAGCTGGTTCGAAGCCATCTTCTTTTTTATTCTTTGTAGAATGGTTTGAACGACAAATACTGTGGGTTCTTATAGTGAAAGCGCGGACGTGATGGAAAACATCCCCCTAAAACATAAAATTGATATTACCTAGATCACAACCGAACAACGCACGGACGTGAAGGAAAACATCCCCTACTTTTCTCATTTCATATGCTCTACTATCCACATACGTGAAGCATCAATAAACAAACCCCTAATCTACTATTTACACACGCAAAGCATTAAAATGAAACCCTAATCTACTATCCACACGAACCTACGTCAGCGCTTACAAACACAAACACAAACACTATAAAAAAAAGAGTCAGTGTTTATATTCACACTACTCTACCTACACACATTGGCAAATCGATTGTTATTTCTTTTCTAAAGGTTTGGGTAGCCCTGAAAAGGGCTGTTTGTTTTTTTTTTTTTGAACTCCATGACACCTGGTTAATGATGGCACCTTCCAGGCCTGGCACCACACACACATCTTCCTCTCCAGTCTCTTTTCACTTTTTTGGGGGGAAGAGCAGAGGCGGGATAAGTGGCTTCAGAATCCCAATTTTCTGTCTCTGGGATTCTGAAATTTCCTCTCTCCTCTTCTTTGTTTCTTCTCTCCTCCTCTTTCATCCTTCCCTCTTCTACTAAGGCCTCTGCAGCCAGCTCATTCACTATACGCCTGGCATATTCCAGGTGTACATGAAGTTCAAGCAGTTTTGCTAGTCTGGTGTTCATTCTCTTGATCAATCAACAAGGGTAGCTAGACTGCCGAACGAGTTTCAATTTATACTAAAAGCGCGGACGTGATGGAAAACATCCCCTTAAAACATAAAATTGATCTTACCTAGATCATCACCAAACAACACGCGGACCTAAAAGAAACACTCACTTTTTTATACTGCCCATCACTATTCTAAAAATTTTCATTAATCACTTCAATTTACTATTCACATACGCAAAGCAATCCAATCAAACCCCAAATCTACTCTCCCCACACCTCAAACAGCCAAAAACATGATCTTAATCTACTATCCACACAAACGTACGTGAACACTTACAAACACACAATCCTATACACAAACACATACACTCACATCACAAAAGAGTCAGTGTTTATATTTACACTACTCTACATACACACATTGGCAAATCGATTGTTATTTCTTTTCTAGAGTATTGGGTAGCCCTGAAAAGGGCTGTTTATTTGTTTGCTATGGCAATCTTTTAGTTTCTAAGAATGCGACGTCCTCTGAGGATAGACTTTCTGACGATAGGTCTGCTTCTTCGGAAAGAGAAGAAGAACTCTTTGGTGTCGATACGACAATCGACAAAGCCTCTGTCAGGTTCAGGTTGCTGCTGCTGCTGCTGCTGTTGTTGCTGTTGCTGCTGTCTCTGAAGTCTGTACTTCTCTGTCCATTCTTCTTTCTCCCTGTTCACTTCTTCTCTGAAGAGCTCTTCTATCAGGTCTTCAGTGACTTTTAACATTCTTACATTCTCTATCTCTTCTGGCTTCGGTATCAGACTGTGTCTGACCCTATGCAAATTCACGTAGGCTTCGTTTAGCTTAGCTAATTTGGAGCACATCTTCGTAGGAGGATGAGTCGACAATGGATGGTTAGACTGGAAACTTCCCCGGTTCTTAAAGTCAAAGCGCGGACGTGAAGGAAAACATCCCTCTACGGTTTTCGAGCCGGAACGCTCAATGAGTGTCATGAGAGGGATGGTAAGAACTCAGAGAGCATGAATCAACATTCTTATTGAAAAACAAAAGACAAAGGCATTATTTTTTCAAAACACAACATTTTTTATTCCAAATCACTTAACACTAACAAACAACTCTAACATTTTTAACAATAATCCAACAATATAACATAAAACATTTTTTTTCAAATGACAAACATTTTTTTTCAATTAACACTCTATTTTAAACAGGGCTGCAACGTTGTGAATGAAATTGTTATTTCCACTGTTGGAAATCATTAGGCCATTGATGGACACTACGTTTCCTAGCTTGAGACAAAAGATAAGCATAATGGTCACAAAACCATCGATCTACTTTTACATCGTTTCTAGAAGAAGAACGAGGATCAAAATGAGTCACTAAATGTTCTAAGGAATAGCCCAGGCTGCGATGATGCAGAAAATACACACAATATTGTCCACACACCAAGGAATCTGTGCCTTGTAATTTCACATTATTGAATCGGGTGGTCTGAGCATTTCTTCTCATAAAGTCGATGATATCGTCTTCCAAAGGGGGCAATCCATACGAATCGAAATATTCCACACATCCTTCTTGAGGAAAGTAGACGGCTACCCAGTGGGTTCCTGGGAGATGACTGTCGTCCGTGTTGATCACATAAGCTAAATGGTCTTGAGGTTTGCGATGAGGTAGTTCATCTTTAGCAGAGACGACAGGATTCCAAGAAGCCGTATACGAACTGTGGTTCAAAAGGTAATAAAGTTCCCAGGTATCCATGTTTTGTGTGTTTTTTTTTTCTTCTTCACAGGTAATAATAAGTCATCAATTCGATCCTGACTTTTTGCTTGAAAATGTCTGACAAATAACCGTTTCTTCGTTTCGTCTCCTCACTCTGATTCAGGAGAGCTTCGATACGATGGATCTCTTGAGTGGTTAATGGTGGACAAGAATGTTCACGCAAGTCTTTATACCACTGATGCAACACGACTTCATCCGAGATGAGACTCCAAGCTTCGTCCAGATACTCGTCCAATTTTTCTTCTTGACTCAGCATTAGGCATTTATCGTGTTGAATTTGACTGGGGTGATCGTTTTGACATCCATAGCAATCTTTCTTGATCAATTCCGTCATTTTTACCCCCAAGTGTTTGGAAAAACAGGAGACTAAATGGGCTTCTTGTTCTGGCCATCTCGACTTCATCATGACAACTTCTTCGTCTTTGTCTTGGGATTCTCCTTGCACGGTCTCCTCACATTCCATCTCCAAAGTTTCTCCACTAGGTAAAGAGGGATAACAGTCTTCCATAGCTTCTAATAGTCCAGAATGACTTCTCTCAAACTGTTGATTTCTATCGTATTATCGAATTCTGCATACAGGATGGCGTTTACTGTCTTGTCCAGTGGTTCTGCAAACTGAAGTTCCACACGAATCTGGCCGGATTTTATAGGGTGAAAATGTCCCTCGTCGCTGCCTTGGTCTGGAGCGAAATCGAAAGCCCACAAAGCATAGCCTCCTGCGTAATCTTCGTACGTAATGCCGTGACTGGTGTTGGTCCCTAACTGTCCGGTGGCTTCGTACAGGGACAAGTACGATCTCAAGTAATTCATCTTCGTGCCACTAAAGTCAGGTTCGAAAGGTCTGGTACACAAGGTCTTGCCATCGCGACTGACTTCGATTTTCTTCACCTTAAAGTGTTGAAAGTGGAAAGGATTTTCAGTGAAGGCTCCGTTGAAGGCTGAATTCAGGACCATACCAAGGATTAAACGTTTGGGTAACTGTCCTTGAAACAGATGATCTTCGATCATGGAATCATGTCCAGTGGGAATGGTGAAGGTTTTCACTTCCACGCGTCGTATGGGATATTTGGCGGTCGTTCTGCTCAATGTCTGACTAATGTCGTTTCCCACTTTGGGTAACGCTTCCACGCGTCGTACGTAGAGTTTGACGTCCTCGATTTTGCTTTTAGGTTTGCCAGCAGCAGTATCAGCCAACAAATGGAAAGCGGCACTACTGCGATTCAGTCTCAAGCGAACATTTATCCCGTTCAGCAAATATTTCTCTTGCAACCACATGTCCAAATGCAAACGATCCATCAGTTCTAAACTGTGTCCATCTTTGATTTTGTTTCGTCTTTCCTCAAAGCCGTCATTGTCTTTATTTAATGTGTCAAACTTGCCCGCTTCGTCATGTTCCCTTAGCACACAAGCATTGAGATGAGTATTCTTGGCATCTATTCCGTACGTCAAGAGATTTTCCAGGTAGGCACGGTAAGGGTAAGTATCCATGCTGCTGCTGATCAGTTTGTTATTCAAGTACAAGTCCACTGAGCTGAACAAGGAATGCATGAAATTGTTGACGGGAGCTATATTCTCAGTGTCTTCTACTGCACCATCATCCTTATCTAGAACTTTGACTTTCAGGTACAAGTAACTGCTATTCAGATCGATGTAATCTTCGGGCTGTCCCTTGATTTTAAACTCGATGGGAGCGGAATCTGTCAAAGAGGAGACGGGGTGAAATTCCACCCATTGGGATTCTTGCATCGTCATCATGGTGGGGGGCATGGCAAACAGATCCAGTTCCGACTTGGAACAGGCGCATGACTCTCGGTGCATCATTTTTTTTGTTGCTGTTTCTCAATAATCGAAAACGTCTAAGTCTCGAACGGTTCTTCTTTTCTTTGCCTTTCTAGCTTTAGACGTGTGAAGTCTGATGAAAGGGTGTTTTCTTCGTCGTCTCTTTCTGCCTTGTCCTTGCTGAATGCCTGACTCGGTAGCGTGCAGGGCATTTATAGGTGTGTCTCGTCGGCCCAAAAGGTCTTTACCCGTTTGTAGCAAGACATTTTTGCCTGCCCTCATGAAGGCTTCTTTGGGGTTTTGTTTGTCGATGATGACATTTTGGAGAAATTCTTTGCCTTGCGTCAGTGCCGCATCTTTCAAGGCGTGCAATCCGCGTGTCACCATCGGTTTCAACACCGGGGCCACCGAACGAAAGGCCGATTTTAACATATCTCCTAAACCGTGTCCTCGCTGTCGAGCAACCCCTCGGTACACTGGATACATGACTTACGAATCGTGAGAGAACCGTTTTCGAAAATGGAGTTTCACCGTGACTTTTCCTTTGGTGAATGGAATATTTTGTCCCAAATCTCCTTTTATAGCAATGTTGACCGTGTCCAAATACGACTTGCTGACAGGCAAATAGTGAGGATGGACAAATTCGCGGTGGACGTGGTAAGTGTTTCCACCTTCCTCGTCAGCGAGCGTGGCAGAATCCACTTTGAAAGGAATGACACGCAGTAAC
This sequence comes from Sinohyriopsis cumingii, assembly GCA_028554795.2. Taxonomy (NCBI): domain Eukaryota; kingdom Metazoa; phylum Mollusca; class Bivalvia; order Unionida; family Unionidae; genus Sinohyriopsis; species Sinohyriopsis cumingii. The sequence goes on from CM068825.1 coordinate 41,061,243, forward strand.
GGTACGGAGGTGTGTCCCACCACGTTGTACTCCACCACATCGGAGTACACGAACATCAAATTCAGTCCCTGGTTCAGTTCTACCGGGAATCGAAAATACCTTGCAAAATACCCGTTGTTGTCAATCTCTGCTTTCTCAATCTTTTTGGTCTTTTTATCCGTGACCAAATTGAGGTCTCCACCCAAAATGTCATACAATTCAGGGCAAAATTTAATACGTATACTTTTTTCCTCACTTTCAAATTTGATGAGTAGCGGTGAGACAATTTGTGGTATTCAATGGTGACACGTTTATTTAGTTTGGTCAGAACTTTGTCAAATGTTGCATAGAATTTGTCAGCGATGGCCTCCACCAGATGTTGAGCACTAAAATAATGACCTGAGTTAATTTTAAAGTGATAAACGTAAAAAGGAGGAGAAGTGTCACTGCTGCTGCAGGGTAATGTGTCCTTCGCAAGAAATGATTTATGTTGAGGAGTGGTCATCATGGTTTGCTGCACTGTTGGGTCCCGAATTTCGACGTCAAAAGTGTTTTGAGTTTCAGTGATGTTTTTGATTTGTGTTGGGTAAATCATTTCTACCAAAGCCACTTCCCAATGGGCTTCGTGATCTAATGGGATGGCCAAAGGTATTTTGGCCGTGTAACAGCACAACGTGTTGTGGGGAAACACCTCCATGGAACTGTCACTGGGTAAGGTTAAGTAAAATTGGTTTTGGTGACTCATAATTCCAGAGTTCTGTGGCTCTCCGAGGGGTTACTGGACGTCAGAGGCGTGTCTTCGCTCAAAATGGGGTTCTGGTTGTGGTTGTTGTTGGAGTGGTGACTGGCACTGGCACTGGACACAAGGTTTCCATGGTTCCCGTTCGAGGAGAATTTCAGGGAGAGATTGGGAAGCAGGTAACCGATGCAACTGCTCAATAAAATGGTCCACAATTGTTTGTCTCCTTGTTGCAAACTCAAATCGATCCAAGAATCAAAACTGGGTGGATATCCTTTCCAACGTACTTTGACTTCTTTGACACGTCGTTTGCCCACTTTACGGGTTCTGCGTTCGAGAATGCTTTCGATGTCGTACACGTCGTCTTCTTTTTTGGTCACACGTTGTAACTCGGGCAAATAAAACGTTCCTTTGAGCACTTCTCCGTTCATGTCTTCAAATTTATAGACGGCAGGATGACGGCCATGCACTCGTCCAGTGACACGAAACAATTCGGTCGTCCAGTTAGGTAAGTAACCTTTGTCGAAAGTGCGTTTGGTTTTGCCAATGCGCACCCAATCTCCTACGGCCAACACTCCACTTTTCTTGCGGACAGCCATCGTCGGGGACGCACCAAACAGGCGCTCAAACACCAGCACTTCGTTCTCGGGAGTCACATCTTGCGGGGCACGTCCGATGCTTCGATGGTAAGATTGGTTGTACGCTTGCACCAGGTGCGGTAAGATGTCGATGTACTTCAGAGTGTGGTGATGCGTAAAATATTTCCACATGCGTTCTTTCAAAGTGCGTTGAAAACGTTCCACGATGCTGGCTTTGGTTTCGGGATTCTCGGTGGTAAAAAAATGAATGACACGTTTCTTTAATTCTTTTTGGAAAGCTTGGTTCAGAAATTCGGTACCTTTGTCCGTTTGCCATCGAAGAGGCTGCCGACCGGTTTGTTTCAACACTCGTTGCAGGACTCGCACTAACTCGCTGCTTGATTTGGAAGTCAAGGGCACGACCCAGGCAAATTTGGAAAAGACGTCGATGACACAAAACAAATATTTGTAGCCACGATTGTAGCTGGCCAAATAAGAGACATCGGCTAAATCGGCTTGCCATTGATGATCGATGCCTTCCACTCGGGTGCGACTTCTGGAAAACTTGCGTCGAATGGGTTTGTGTAAAGTGTAGGTAGCTTGTTCTTGTAACCATCGTTGCACTTGAGGTAAACGGAGACTTTTAAGTCGCGTTTTGGCAGCACGATACAATTTTTGAACTCCTGCGTAACCTGCAGGATGGGAGGGATCGTAGTAAATGCTGGCTACGACTTTTTCCATTTTTGTGTTTCTGTGTTAATAAGTTACCCACTCTTCGGTGATGCTACTTTGGGTGGGACGAAAGGGTGGTTTAGAAACGGATTTACGTGTCCGATGGGCTACGGGAGTAGAAGTCGAAGGTAGTGGTGGTGGAGGTGGCAATGGAATGGCTTTGGTCTTCTTTTCTTTTTTCACTTCTGGTTTCCCTTCGTTCTTTTTCACTTCTGTCGAAGGAGGAGTGGACATCATCTTTTTAACCCAAGCTTTCATTTCTTCTCGTTGGGGTGTGGGGGACGGGGTCAACAAGGATGCTGAAATCTTACTCGAAATGGGAGCTGCTGACGTTGTTTGAAACACTTCTCGCATCTCTTCTTCCTCAGGTCTTCGTGGGGTAGCATCTCTGGTGACCCCTGGGGATGGTAGTGGTGGTGGTGGTGGAGGTAGTGATGATGGTGCTGGACTTTTCATCAAGGTCTTAAAATCTTTCAGAGTGGGTAGAGCTGTTTCGTCTAAAGCTTTCTGGTGAAAGAGTTGCAGTCGTTGCAAGAGTTGACCGTACTTTTGCGATTTTTCTGTTTCGGACAAATCTTGGCGATCCATCAAGGACTGCAGTTCGTGTTGTAACTGGGACATCTCGCTCAAATTGGGATTGGGAGGTAAATGCGGGGTGCGTTGTTCTTGCCAACGATGGTATTCCATCCATCGTTTGTAAGGCACTAAAGCTAGTTTTCGTCCTTCCATGGGGTTGTCAGGGGTCGATTCTGAGATCTTGGGACTTCCGAGGGCCTTTTTATCTTGCTCCCACCAGTCCTCCCAGCATGGTTCCCAAGACTCCTTTCAGTAAGGGGCCTAACAAGAGGGGTAAAATTCCTCCATGTTGGACAAACATCTTCTTCTTTTGACGAATGGGAATTTTCTTTTGAACCATTTGGCGAAGAACGTGACGATGTTTGCCTAAGCATTGTTTCTGGTGTTTGGACAAAGGGATCGTGCCTTTCAAGACGTTCAAACAACATTCGCACACGGTATCGATGACCTCTTTGGAGGCCGATTGAATGAGTTTTTTTCGTAGAGGTGGAGAAGCTTTGGACAGGACAGATAACATGTCCCCATGTTTGACTAAACTTGGAGGCAGTCCTTTTCTTTTCTTTCCTTGGGGTTGTTTAGAAGAGGGATGTTTTCTGGAGTGTGACATCTTTGAGTCTTCAGGAGCACCAAAAACACTGATACCCCGACTTGGTCACAGGCCTTTTTTTTTATACTGGAACGCGTCGCCACTGATTGTCTTTACGTCGTATCAATTTGAGGACAGGCATGACACGTCGTGTGGGGGTACGCAACGGACTAAATCGAGCCAGTTCTTGCTTGGACAAATCCAGTAAACTTTGCAACATGCCCGATCTTTCTTGGACTTTGATTTTGGGAGAAGGTACTTTGTGAGCAGCAGCCACTGCCACTAAATTGGAGGGTCCTGCCACTGGGGAAGTTCTTGGGGTCATCAACGGAGAAGTTCTTGGTGTGATCAACGTCTCCAAGTACTCTTCAGTTCTTGATGTCATCAACGGAGAAGTGGATGAACGTGAGGCTACCGGAGACGCGGTCACCGCCGCGGCAGGTCGTGGTTTGCGAGTGTAAGGTTGCGTCCTGGCCGAAGTGCCTCTCTTGCGACTAGTTTTCTTCTGTGGGCTTTTCTTTTTCTGGGGAATTTTTCTCTGTTTCTTTTTCTGGGGGCTTCTTTTCTTTTTCCGGGGTGGTGTCTGGTAAGAGGAGGGTCCCGCCACTGGAGAAGTTCTCCCTGGGGACCTGGTCTTTTTCTTCTTCTTGGAGCTTCGTTTGACTTTTTTCTTGGGGAGAAGTTTGGGGGCATTAGGATCCCATCTTAAGAGAGAGCGAATGATGACCCCTCCTAGAGTACCGCTCCCTCCAGGTTTCAAAATGATTTGTTTTTTGGTTTGAGTGTCGATGCGAGGATCGGCCAGTTGGGTCAAAGCGACTTTGTTTCGATCAAAAAAGCGTTTGGTTTGATGAGGAATCTGAATGATTCCTTGGAGTAATTGACGTGCCGTCACCGTGAACCATCGTAAGACTTCTTTGAGACTAGCTTCTAAGACACGAGCTCGTATTTGTGGATTTTTTTCTCGACTGATGCCATACAAGGCACGAATCAATTTGACGGGAAGATGCAACTGAAGGGACGTCATGTTCAAAATGTGTGTGAGGCAGAGGAAAAGGGTCTGAGGTTTTTATAGATTTTTTTTTTTTGGAGTGAAATTAAGTCGAGGACGGAGACGTGTACAGGACAGGCCCTCCGTCTTGGCACCAGTGGTGAAACAAGTGGGTACGAAATCGCAAATCATCGGGGGTCGTAGGTTTCAAATCGACGAGTAAATAGGCGTGTGGAGTTTGAGTGGCATCGTCGTACGCCTGAGTCAGCCAAGGCGTTCCTAACTGTTTGGCTAAGACTTGCACTTGCGATTTATCTCGAGGGCTTTTAAACAAGACTACGTAATGCGCATTGAGACTGATGGTGCGATGGGCTTTACTTTGTTGAAACAAATTTTGGGTGATGTAAACGACACTGGCATTACGGTGATGCCCTTTGCGCGTGAACCACAGTTCAATTTCTTCTTCGTCTTCTCCTAACATGTCGTCAAAAATGACCAAATGGGTTTGACGGGAGTCAGAGACGATGCTGTCGTCTTCTTTAGGAATGCCTTCCACAAACACGATGGAATCGCCTTGACTTTCTCGCAAGAGGCTGTACGCCGATTGCCACTCTTTGTAACACCACACGATCCGCTGAGGTGGCCGATCGATCAAATGATGTTTATGTTCGATCAAACGTTTGACGAATTCGGTTTTGCCTGAACCGCTTGGTCCAGCAATGAGAATGTTAAAGGGATGACGAAGATACAAAGCCTCCCAACTGGCACGATCTAAGTGTTCGTCGATGACTTTGACAGTAGAGGAAGAGGGAGCAGAGACAGCAGAGGTAGCCATAGTGTTAGGAATGTCACTTGTGACACGAAAACAAACAAGACAAGAGTTTATATACTTTTTTTCAGAACACGTTTATTGAATGTTTTAAACATGAATACGAAAGACAAAAATACATAAAATCCAAAGGCTTAAGTACAACGATAAAAGGCACAGGATAACCATTAACGTGGAATAAAAACAAGTGTCTGTACAACATGTTTTGGGTAAAGTTCTGACCAGTTCTATAGGGGGTAAGGTCACACAAGTGTCCTCCCGAAAGGGTCTTTCAGGCCTGTCCACGACAGTCCTGTCCTGGGTGACGGGTTCTTCTGGCATCGTCACTGACACAGGTTGAAAAGTAACTTTTTTCCTTGAACAACTCTCGTGCATACTGGGCCACTTCTTGGGTCCAAGCCTCAAAATCCCATTCTTTCCAGGCACGGACATCTGTCCAATAGGGGTGTAAGTCACAAGCTACACACACATCGTCATACACGTCTTGGGTAGCTAAAAGTTGACGAATCTTTTTTTCCCATAGAGGTCGAGAAGTATCCCGATGAAACCGCAAGGCTTTTAGCAAAAGGAGTGTTTCGTGACCATTTAAGGCCATGGGGGTGTGGTAAGTACTGATCGTAAAGAGTCCACAAGGAATCGGCTGGTAAACGAAATCCTAGAAAACAAGTCACTAAGACACACACCACTTGTCGACCCAAATTGAATGGATACAGTTCTTGTAATAATCGATGGTAATGATCCACGGTTTGAATATGGTCATTGAGTTCCTTCCACGGAATCTGTTCAATAACATGTGACATAATCCGTGGCATGGCAACCTGATTTTATAGTCTCTTTGTTTCGGAAGCAATAAAGGTAATTTCTAACTAGACATCTTCGTTCTCCAGTATGGAATCTAAATCTTGCATACTGTAACCAAAACGTCAGAGTTTGTCTAGATGTTTCGTCTTCCGCTAAGCAGATTCCACGTAAAATATGTTGGTAATCCTTTAACTCGTCTTCCTCAATGCGATGCAGTAGGTGAATCTCGAAGTAACCAAAATTACGAACGTTTAGTTCATTCACTAACTGAAAGTGTTCAGCAAGGTCTGACCACTGAAAAAATTTCTGGCGAATCAGTCCTCTTATACCATTCAGGTACCAGTGGTTAAAGATCTGGTGACGTAACGGATGCAGCTGTTCTTTACGTTTGACTTGTATTTTGACCAGCTCTCGGTAAATGCGTTCTCTCAACTCCACAGGCAAGCCCAAAATGTTCTCTTGTAAAGTGTCCGTAAGTATATACACTGTTTTTGGAATCCTTGGGTGGTGGCCAATAGCCTCGTTTACCTTTGTGCCTGATGTAATATCCACTCATAATCAGTCTTCTTATACTTTGGAACAGAGCATAATTTAAAAACGGATGAATAACTTTGAGTTTGCGTTCCACTTGTATTTTGATCAGTTCTCGGTAAATGCGTTCTCTCAACTCCACAGGCAAAGTGCGAATGTTCTCTTGTAAAGTATCCATGAATAGGTCATACTAAATCCTCTTTTGTCTGACACAAGAAATGTACCGTTTGCACAGACATGGTTTTACTTCAGTGTCGAATTTAAATCGTTTAGTTACTAATTTACACATTACAATTCGTTCAGAAGTTTCCTCTTTCACTAAGTTGACATTGTGTACAAGATGTTGGTAATTCGTTAACTCTTCCTCTGGAATTCGATGCAGTAAGTTTACAATGTAGTAGATAGAATCATCAATAGCAAACCAATCCTTTTTAAAACTAGGGGATCGTTGATCAATGTCTGTCAAATGGAACACTTTCAACTGAATCAGTCCTTGTATAACATTCAGGTACCAGTGGTTCAAACACCGGTGACGTAACGGATGCAATTGTTCTTTACGTTTCACTTGTATTTTGACCAGCTCTCGGTAAATCCTTTCTCTCAACTCCACAGGCAAAGTGCGAATGTTCTCTTGTAAAGTATCCATAAACAGATTATGGTAAGTTACTTCAATGTCTCGGTCCCACTAAGGGTAAGTAATGACAATTCGGTGACCATCGAGCATGTTCTACGTAGGCCGAATCTTGCGGTTCCCAGTGATGAAGTGACACACCGCAACTGAAGCACTTGACTTTATCTCCTTCGCCCAAGTAGAACAATCCGGCTCTGGCTAATTCTTCGGGGGTCGGTCCTCCCAGATACTTAGGCCATTTTCCATTGAACGATTGAAGACGATTTTCAAAGTCGCATTATTCCGACAAACGCACAGGAAACGAATATTCGTCTTTCACAGGTTCGTTTCTATGAGGGTTGGGTGACATGGACAGGAGTTTGCTCAGAACTGGATGATATCCGTAGGGGGGGGGTAGACGTGAAGGTGAACATTCCCCTTAAAAACCAAACCCAGTAAAATGTCCAAGAGGACGAGCGGCATCGCTTTCGCATCCCTCAGGTTTGACACGCACAGCATCACTTTCCATGATAGGGGTAGTGAGAACAAAGTTCCCACGATGCTTTACAGCATCGCTAAGGTCACAACGTACAGCATCGTACCCATCGCAAGGCTCACAATCGCATTCCACTTTCGAAGCCCCACACTTGAATTGAGCCTGTCTAAACTTGTTTTGTGTTTCTCTGAAAGTATTCATCTTGTTCGCTCGGTCTTGGTAGTCACAATGAACTATCGATCTTGCCTAGGGTTCCTTTTTATATACAGACTAATACCAACGTGTCCATACGGTAAGGTGAAATGATTGGGAAGTCGAACTCGCTTCTGGTACACGATTTGATAGACTTTTTCCAAGGGCCGACTGACGATGTGGTGAGTGGGTAAACGTACAATCTTGTTCGGTTGATAGGTGGTCACTTTAAAGTGTTGATCTTTTCCAGACTGCAAGGCTTCTTTCAGTACCCCAAAGTTCACCACACGACTGGTACGATAACTCAGAGTCAATCCTTTCACTTTACACGTCGTGTGCACTTCTCCTTGTGGGTCCTGGTATTCGTAGCCGTAATTTTGTGGACCGCTACTGACGAAACTTAAAATCTTGTCGTCGGGATGCTCGTCTGTCCAGGCTCCTAAACAGTCTCCTTCGATGTCAGGGTGCTGTTGACTCGGGTGATGGATGTAAATGCAACTGTCCGTGTCAAGGTACAGGACGCGTTCCCCGAACAGTTCTAAAACTTCGTACAATTTTAAGCGAGCATGGGCTGTCACGTAAGCCGCAATGATGACATTTCCAAAAGGGTCGTCTTGTACAAAGTCCAGATCTTCTTCGTAATTGACCAAGATCAAATCCTCACGAACGACGTCCACGTGTTTCATGTATTTGGTTTTCTCGTGAATCATCTGGAAGTAGAGGGAAGGTTCTGTCAAATATTCCGTCTTGGGTAAACACGGTCGTTGTGCCATTTTACCCCACAAGCAATTTAACATCACTTTGGCAAACGATCGCCTACCTTCGTTTTTCTCAATGTGGTCTAAAGAGATGCCTTCTTGTTCATAGTATTTCTCTTTGAATGTCTTTTGGTCTTCGGGAGTGTGACACCAGGAAGGATAACCGCTGGCTTCTTGCTTCAGTTTTCAAAAAGGCATCCACATAGTCGGCGAAAATGCCTTTCTGAGTGGGGTCACCCTTGTGATATTGTTGTGTCTTGGGAAAGTGACAAATTTCGTACACTTCTAACAGTTGGTATCCCATGTCCAGAGCTTTGAACAATTCTACGCTGACCCAGGTTCCCGTCAAAGCCCGTTCTTCCTGGGTGTGCTGACAAGGTTGGTCTTGGTTGCACGTTTCGGCACAAGTACGGCACAAAGGAAACATCAGTTTGCCTTGGCAATGGTGAGGTAAGACGGGATGGTACAAGTCCGTGGGAGGCAAAATTTTGCACTTGATCAAGCCTTCGTATTGTCGAATGTTGACCAGGTCGATGTGTTCCGTCAGCAATTGCGGGTGCCCTGCAGGAAAGTGACAATATTTGCACACGTAAGGATACAGCGAACACACGTCCAAGTATTTGATTTCTTCTCCTTTCTCTTCGTCGGCTTGGTACAGCAAACAGGTGGCATTGGTCCTTCCTCCGTACAAACTATCCCTCGGGTTCAGGGGGTCCATGAACTGGTAACTTTCCACGAGGCGTTTAAACTCGGGATCGATTTTCAAACGGTGATCGTATTCGTGTTCCCACATTTCCACCACTTGGTATCCTTCCTGTTCTAACTTTAGGCGTCATTGACAAGTGGCCTGGTATAAGTCTTCCATGGTTCGTTGTAAAAACTGATTTTTAGTGCTACTATCAGGGTAACAGACGGGACATCCGTGAAATAAGCAACCGTTAAACTCGTACACGATCTTGGGGTTTTCTAAGTCCCAGCCATCGACCGAATGCGTTGCGATGGTCTTTTCGCCCCCTCCGTTGCGGGCATGCTGAATCTATTTGTCTTCCTTGTCGCACAAGTTATGTAACCAATGTAGGGCTTTGACCGAGTATTGACGTTTGACAAAGTTGGTCGTTTGAGGACTGATGACAGCTACGGTGTTTTCAGGCATGAATCGTTGTCGATACACTAAGGAACACGCTTTGGCAATGGTGCAAGCTTCTTTCAAAGGATCGACCCCTCCGTGTTCCATGAACAGTTCTCGAAATTTTCCACAGCAACGTCGTAAAATGTCCACGTCGGAACGACAATACTTTAACATTTCTTCCTGAAAGTCGAAAGGGTCCGAGGCGTGAGCCTGGTACCAAGCGTAGAAAGCTTCTCGTTGTTCGGTACGCATGTTGTCGGGGTCATAATAGTGAGCCTCAGGTAAATGGGGTAGAACTGTGTGTTGATTGGCTTCCGTATTGAAAAAGTGAGGAAAGTACCCTTTAACCATTTCTGTCATTCCAAACGTTTTAGGCATTCGGCTCAAAGGCATGGCCAAGTAACTCATCGAATCTTTAAACTGTACTTGTCCCACTTGCATGAAAATGATTTTGGCTCTGTTCAAAGTCACTTTAGGACGCTCGGTGCCATGTTCCGTATAGTATCTCAAAAGAAACTGTCCATCGTATCCGGAGAAATTGTGAGCCATCACTGTGGCATGACGATGACAATCTCCGTAACGTTCGATGTCCTCTTGGCTCCACGTCTTGTCGATGGGGTCTAAGACCCATCGAGCAAAATCGGCTCGCGTGTTCAGTCCCCGAAAGATTTTTTCACGTCCTCCAGGAATCTTGCTGCAGTGAGGGCAATGACTGAAGATAGGTTCTTGAATGCACTTCTCGCACGCTCGATGAGCCACGCAGAAATTAGGAATGTGAATGCCGGTCTCTTGCATGCATTCGAAATCAAAAAAGATGAAATTGCTTTTCTTCTTTTGTCCGTCCTCTTTCTCTGGTGGGGGTTGGTATTTTTGCACGTAACATTGGTGTTCCAAGTCCACGATGTGGTGACAAATGTGACATTTTTTCTTTCCTGAACATACGTGTGCCTTGGCATTATTGGTACGTATGCCTTGTCCACACGTAGGGCACAATCTCAGCAGTTGACAAGCACATTTCTGCTGTGAACATTGCATCTTCAAATGTTGTTGGTAACAGGTAGGGCTGACAAACGTGCGCAGACAAGTTGAACAATGCACTGGTCCTTCGCTCAGACAGGGTGGAGAGGCCAAACATCCTGAGCATTTCAATCCGCAATGCTTGTGTTGCTCTCGATTATTATAACCATGGTCACATTTCTCAATAATAAACATATCCCAGGAATCCGGTGATACTGGTAATGGTATCGAAATGGGCATCATGATAATAGACATGAATGTATTTTCCGTCCTTAAAGTCTTTCCCTCTAAACAACAGAGGCCCGCACACTTCTTGAGGGTACACTTTCAAGGTGTATCGTGGAGCTAGGGCATCTTGCAATTTTTGCATCTCAGGAATGCCACAGGGTGTGTCTTTGGACAGTCCGGCTTGCTGTAACAGGAGTTCTGCTTCATTTCGTTGTTTGGCTCGGTTCGATTTTCGAATGTTCTCCCAGGCTCTTTTCCATTCTACCGTGTCGTTCTTGTTGGCATAGGTTCGTCCCACCACGATAGCCCTGGCTAAACACATCTGGTCTTGAGGGTTGTGAATTCGGACGAGGCTCTTTTTGGTGATGCGAAGGTCGTTCACCAATAACACCTTTTTGCGACCAGTCCCTTGAGGAGGAGAGACGTGGGTCATGTCGAGTGTGGCTTTTCCATCGGTGATGTCAAACTGATCATTGGATTGTTGTACGTGTTGAATCTTGTCCATGACTTTGGAAGCAGTCTATTCTGCAGGGGTGCTAAACTCGATCCAAACAGGGGATTTCAAACCGTCGTGTTGTATGGAAAGTCTCAAGCGATCGTCTTCTTTGGGTTGACATTGTCGCTTGAGTGTGGTGAGCAAAGAATCCCACACCCTGGTGATGAACCCTTCTGCTTTCTCTAAGGGTACGTCGGACTTGAAATCTTTAAACTTCACCGTGTATTTGTAAGCCGTGGTTCTAAATTTTCTAGAGGAGCGCTTTTCGGTCTCTCGAATGGAATAGTACTTTTCAGGGTTGACTAAGGGTGGTGAACTTTGTTTAGAGGGTTCGGATTCTGGTTCACTCATGTCCTCTTCAAAATCACTGGCATGAATTTGTGCCAAGACTTCAGCCCTGGTACGAGGTGATAGATCACGTTTCTGCTTCTTACTTTCTTCTTCTTTCTTCTCGAATGAATAGGATCGTTTCATCTTGAGTGAAAAACGTCAAATGACTCAAGTTTAAACACCATGGGCTAATTTATAGTCATAGCAAACCAGCGTATATAAAAGGGTGTGTGTCTTGTCCTTTCACTATTCATTTCACTCTCAAACCGAGCACAACGATGGAAGAGACTAGCCAAATCGAACGTTTCATCAGAGCTTTGCGAGGGGTCATTAGAAAAGTCTCTTCAGACCAGCCAACGGACTACTCTCCTTCCTTTAAAGATAAAAGTCAAGATACTTGCTATATCTGTCAAAAGAAACGGCATTGGTCTTCAGAGTGTCCAGACCGTCAAAAAAGAAAAAAAACAGGGGCTAAAAAAGACAAAAGTCAAGATACCTGTTATTATTGTAAAGAAAAAGGACATTGGTCTCCAGATTGCCCAAAAAAGAAACAAGAGGAGTCAGAAGAAAAGAGGGATTCTTCAGAAGAAGAGAGGGATTCTTCAGAGGAAGAAAGCAGCCAGGTGAAGAAAAAGAAAAAGGAGAAGAAAAGAAGAAGGGAAGAAAGTGAGGAGGAAGAAGAGGAAAACACTGTGACTGTGAAGAAATTTAAAAAACAGAGAGAGTAAACAATGAGACTGAAGAAGTGTATGAACTTTTTTAAAGTGTTATGTTGTGAATTGGATTGTAACTATGGATAAAAGAATAAATTAATTATATAAGGTAAGTGTCTTTGGGTTTTGATTTTAAAATAAGAACGAAAACTCACACACTCATACACAGACACGTACTATAGGGGTAAAATGGTTTTTTTTTTTGAGTTATTGGCAAATTGAAAGTGTATCTCTTTTCGAGAGACGTGGGTGGCCTTGAAAAGGGCCTTTGGTTTTTGGTGTAGGGGTGAGTTTAAGCAATCAACTTTAACTGTCTTAAGCCTTTGCCACGACCAAGGCCTACTTCTGGACTGTGTACTGTTGATGATGATGATTTGGTTGAAATCACTAAGGGTGGTACGGTAGGCTTAGTCACAGGGTTGACATGTTTAGCTCGGGAAGGTCGTATTCTTTTCGGTCGTAATAAAGAAGTCTGATACATTTGTTTCAGACTTCTTAACTCCGCTAAAATGTCCAACAGTACCGTGACCGTTTGATTTTCACCCTCTTGTTTCTTTGCTGCTACTTCTTCTTGTTGTTTTTTCATACCTCTTCTTCTTGCTGCTGTAGGAGAAAAGCTTGTTCCGCTTCCTTTTGTCGTTGTATAAATTTCTCCAATTCTTCTTTCTGTCTCTGTCTAAAATTCTCCAGTTGCGGTAATGAAGGTTCCGGAACAAATTGTTGCGAGGTAAGAAAATCCACAAAATCCCAATTTACCTCATCTGAAAGTAAGTCCGGGTTCCCTTGGGCGGTCTCCACTGCTGGTGCACCCCAATGGATCATTTTCTGAGTTTCCGCCATGTTGAATCACTGTCTCACATCGATTGACTGCACACAGGCGCTAGCGAATCTATATAGACCACGTGACGTCACAGACTGTTCTCTTCGGATTGGATGCGAACTGACTGAATTTTGTAACGCGTGTTTGGATTGGTCAATGAACTCAATCCATTTCAATCCTTCCTACCCCTATGAATAAGCGCAGTTCACTGCATTGATTCACCTGTTCTCGGCGCCTCAAGATGTGGACCACAGTCGAATCATCCACCCTTGTTTCTTCAATGATGTTTAGGACGGACATGCTAATGTATGTCTGATCCAAGTGGACAGTTGTCCACAAGTCAGACACCAGTCTGTGGATACGAAGAGTGTACGTGGAGAGACAAGGTTGCCTCAAGAGGACACTGATTTATGGCCCTCGAGTAAGACGCAGCTTGAGGACAAGAAGATGCCGCAGATGCCCTTTATGTTAAGGGCATATTAACATAAACCCAAAGGCCCTTTTCAGGGCCACTCATAGGTCTCGAAAAGAGATTGACTTTCAATTGCCTACCCTTTTTTAAAATTTTTTTTAAAAAGAAAATCCCATGTTAAATTCCCCTTGTCCCTAGACAAGCCCAAACTCTATTCCCCATGTTCAATTCCCCTTGTCCCTAGACAGACCCAAACTCTATTCCCCATGTTCAATTCCCCTTGTCCCTAGACAGACCCAAACTCTATTCCCCATGTTCAATTCCCCTTGTCCCTAGACAGACCCACACTTTATTCCCCCATGTTCAATTCCCCTTGTCCCTAGAGTGACCCAGCAATTTTCTCCATGTTAAATTTCCATTGTCCCCAGAGTGACCCAGGGGTGTTTTTAATGGTAATTCCCATTGTCCCTAGGGTGACCCCCTTACCTACTTACCTTATTATGAAAAAATGCTGAAAAGTTAAAATGGCCAAGAGAGCACTGGACTTTATTATTACAAAGTGTACTTATTGACAAAGCTTGGGATATTTATATTTCGCTGTCAGTGCAGCAAAGTGCTGATTATGATGTGGTTAAGAAATATAACTTGAAGGGTGATGAGTTGGAACCTGAGGCATATTGATAACGTTTTAGGAATTGTAGAAAATCAACTGACCAGATCTATGTACAATTTGCATGGGGAAAAAGCACAACAATGTTTTAGGTGTGCTCCTCTAGAAAGGTTAATAAAGATTATGAAAATCTCAGACAGCTCATTAGTTCAAGAGTTCAAGACTTAGAGTCCATAGTGACGTTAAGACTTACCTTAATGCATAGAAGGTAGAACCTTTAGAAAATACTTCTGGTACAGCTGACGAGTATACCTTAACTCATACAGTTTCCTTTGTCACCAAGTCTTCAACCCAACAGTCATCTGGTAAAATACTATTTGAGTTTAATACGAGCATTTCCAAACCTCAAACTGGCACAACATTAAGAAATTAAGTTTCTGATAAGACTAGTCAGAAGTCATTATCTCTTCCTATGTGTACCTATTGCAAGAAGAAAGTGAACGTTATGTCTGATTGCTACAAATTGAAAAATAAGCAACATAATCAAAACAGAACTTATCCAGATGCTCTTATTTCTAAGAGGTCATGGTCACAGTCATGTATTGAAAGCAATACAATCTGATAGTATAGAGAATTATGAACCATTACCGTCGAACCTGTATCACTCATGGGTGATTCAGCCAATCCTATCCGCATTAAAATTTTGAGGACCACAGAACCTTCTTATAGTCGTTTATTGTCTCATACTTTTCCTTTTTTTGAGAAGTCTTCTTCTTATGAGAGTGTTCTTATTCAGGAAGTAGAGTGCGGCTTTATTAATGGTCCTCTCCATTGTGCAAACCTGTCATCGGACTTAGTCTCAGGACCCGTGACAGTTAGAACAATGTCGTCTTTCCCCATGGAGTGTATTTCAGTTATTACTAGGCATCGACCTAGCTGAAGATCAGGTTATGGTTAATCCACTTGTAAATGACAAGCCATGTCTGGACTAGAAAGTCGATCGCATTCAAAAAAGAATTCCCTGATTTATACCCAGCTTGTGCAGTCACCAGAGCTATGACAAAGAAAGCTATTAAGAATGATGTTGATCAGGAAATTATTCCTTTAGCGGGCACATATATTGGTCAGGGTTTTATTTGGTCAATTTTAGTCCTCGATTGAATCAATCAAAGGGTATCGATCACAGTGATCCTCTCTTAACTACTCATTCTCTTTATTCTAATCAGGGTGACAAACGACAATCATTTGTCGTCGAACACGATACAGATCCTGAGATCCCCTTGTTTCAGGGGCCATTGGTGAAACTGAAGCTACAGAAGTACCCGTTCGTTATTTCGTTAAAAATGGGGTCCTTATGAGAAAATGGAGACCACCTGCGGTACTTGCTGGTGATGATTGGCTGGTGAACTATCAAACTGTAGTTTGGTCTATGAAACTCCTTTGGCTGGTCATTTAGAGATCAACAAGGCCAATCACAAGATCTTGAATCACTTTTATTGGCCAAAACATAAAAGTGATGTTTGTAAATACTGTAGATCTTGCAAACCCAATACATAAGGCTCATCTGCAATCTTTTCCTGCATTTGATGAATAATTTAGCAGAATAATGGTTGACTGGCTCAGTCCCATACCGAAAAACAAGTTAGATGTTAGATAATCAATACTTGTTGGCCATAATATGTGCAACCTCAAGATTTTGACAGAGGCAATTTCTTTGAGGCATATTAAAACTGAAAAAATAGTTGAAGCATTGATAAAGTTCTTTTGTTGTTGCACCATATGGAATTTTCCAACAGGTTTTGCATGAATTAGGCATCCAGCAATTTAAGTACTCATCCATTCATCCTGAAAAACAAGGAACGTTAGAAATATTTCATCAAACTTTGATTCTGTTGTTATTGTTTTGATAATGGAAAAGATTGGGACAAAGGTGTTAATTTACTGTTGTTTGCTGTTTGCTGTTAGGGAACCAGTTCAAGAATATTTAGGATTTAGTCCCTTTGAACTAGTGTTAGAACATATGGTGCGTGGACCTCTGAAGTTGTTAAAAGAGAAATTTCTTTCAAATGATGATACAGAACTCAATCTTCATATTTACAATTTTAAGTACAAGTTGTCAAAAGCTTATGAGGTTACAAGAACTCTACTCAATCAAAAATGAAATTAAGGTATGATAAAAACACGAAGGAAATGAGTTTTTTCAGTCTGTTGATAGAGTTCTGTCTCTCTTGCACATTCTTCAAAATTTTCTTCAGTTTAGGTATTATGTTCCTTATAAAGTTATGAGTGAGTTACATTACAATATTGATATTCATGGGATGTAAATATATTAAAGGAGTACTGGTATTTTAATAGAGATAGCCAGGGTAGTTATGCAATCAATTTAGTTGCACCTGTCCCATGCTGTCAGGATTTAAGCTATAAAATGCAGTTGGACTATGGAGAAACCAATCTTCAACATTCAGAAATTATGAATAATCTGGACCATACATTTTCACATCTGCAGCAAAAAGATAAAAATGAACTACAACAGCTGTTACTTGAATATGAGCACTTGTTTGCAGATGTTCCTACAATTTTCCACGATGTTGAAATTATAGATTCCACACCTGTAAACAGCATCTGTACAGGATGAACCCTTTCAAACAGAAATGTTTGAAAGAAAGAAATTCAGTATTTGCTGGAGAACAATTTCATACAACCAAGTAAAAGTGAATGGAGTTCACCATGTATACTTGCATAGAAACCAGATAATACTTTCTGCAAGTGCACTGACATTAGCAAGGTGGACAGTGTGAATAAAACAGTTTCATTTCCATTACCAAAGTCTGTATGCATGTGGGATAATTGCCACATAATTTTCTAATTCACCATTGCATTTGTGAAATTTAAATTCAGGTCTATGCAGATCAGTATCATAGTAAACATTTCTACCATAGTAGTGTGTTAATAGGCTTTTTGTTGGTTACTGGACTAGATCAAGAACCTCTATCCACCATGACTCTGTTTTTGTTTGGTCACTTTCACTTCTCACCAATTATAAATGATGGATTGTACAGTTACATGGAGCTTTTTACCTAAGAGAAAAAGTCACGGGGAATAGAGGCAGTGGTCTATATAAAACAAAATTAAAAAGCCCGTTTAAACTGAAAAATCTAAAACATACCTTTTGACATTACTTGTCATCAGGGTCTGCTGGCTTCATTGTTTTAAGTTTGTCGAGGTGGACTATACTATCTGTGAGCAGAAGTAATTCCAAAAGGATTAAAGACATTAAATGATTACACTATGGTTAGGTTACTAAAGAGCTATCTTTGTTTTCCTGATTTGATTGTCGTTATTAAAGAGTGGTGACTGTGAAGATACTGACAACAAAGGTTTGAAGTTACAAAGAATGTGATGGTATAATGTATGATTTGTGCTTTATATGGACAATTTGAGATTAAAACAACATAAAACCTAGACAGTTCCAATCTTGAGCAGTTCTGGCTGGTATTCAGCAATCTGAATCTATACACAGGCAAGAAACAATATAATTTTTTGGTGGACTAGCATTGCAAACATTCTAATGAGATGATGTGAATATTTTAATAACAAGAAAATGTATATTTATTTAATAGTTATAATTTTTGTCCATTTGCATGCTAAAATTGGGTAGATGCAACTTCTCAATCTTTTGAGGTCAGAACTCCTGACCAAATCTCATTTGTCCTGACCTGTCTTTTCTGTCATATGTATGCAGAGGCTTCAGTCTGCAAACAAAACTGAAGGTCTAAAAAGCCATTGTGTTAGCAACCTTGCAGTGTGCATGTAATACCTGGATGGTGTACAGGTCGCTATGCCAGAGAAGCTAAACCGTTTTAACATGGCAGGCATTCCACACATCAAAACTCTGCTGATGAAATCAGAGATGAGATGAGCAGTCTACATTGCCAAGATGTCAGAGGAGTGGCTACCAAAGATCTTCTGTGGCCAGCTGATGGAGGGAAAGTGATCACAGGTTGGTCAGAAGTAATGCTTCAAAGATTCCCTCTAGTTATCCTTGAAACATTTCATCATTGACCCCCGAGTCTTGGGAAGATCTCACACGCAGTAACAACATCCTGTGCATTCTCATCCATACTTGATACAGACTTTGCACTGAGAACTGTAGAGGCAGCGCAGAAGCATGAACAGCAAAAATCTCAGAACTGCTGCACACCCTCTGTTAATTAAGCAACCCAAAGCAGCATCTCTTGTCCAGTGTGTAAAGTTTGTTACACATGTACATGCATTTTTGGCTTGGAAATCACCAATCGCCTGTTGAGAAAGAAAGAAAGAAAGAAAGAAAGAAAGACAGAAGGAAGGAAGGAAAGAAAGAAAGATAGAAATATTATACATTAAATTTAAAAGTATGGCTTCCTTAGTCTCAACCAAGGGACCTTGACAAAATAAAATGATTAAGAAAGAAAGAAAGAAAGAAAGAAAGAAAGGTAGGTAGGTAGGTAGGTAGATAGCTGGACCAACATTATCTGACAGACCTTTCATTAAGATTGATTTCAATACCAAGTCTACCACATAATGGGTGGACTGCCTTAAGTATATTGCATTTGAATGAGATGATTCTCCAGAACCAAGTTTGCAACAAATAATGTAATTCGGGCTGGTGCAGTTAATCTGATAATTAGTTATTTGATCAATAACAATTATTCCTACAAAAGCTAGGCAACTGATGTTTAAAAAGATATTGAACTGCCATGATAATTAATCTTGTACATTAAATTTAAAAGTATGGTTTCCTTAGTCTCATTACCAAGGAAGATTGACATGACAAAATAAAATGATTAATAAGTTAAACCAATATAATCATGTATTCTCTCAACCAATGAGAGCACTTGATTCCATTCAGTTCGTGTCATTCAGTAATACCACATGGGAATGAAAAATCATCATATGAGCCAAAATGGAAAAATATTGTTGACCTCTTCTGTGGTGTCACATAAAAGAATCAAGCAGAGGAATGTTGATTGAGTGGTGTACCGTGGCTCATCAATGCATATATAATCATGATCTGTACTTGCAAAGAAATAAACCAAGATGGATATTATGAATCTTACTGATAGCAATTTAGGGTCCAATTACCCAGCTCTAAATATAACCTAATATATATTTTTCTAGTGTTACACTAAATGGTTAAAAAGTTAAGTGATTTTGGTTGGCATATAACATGGGCCTTTCCTAATTAAAAAAAAAACGATAAATCAACAATTGTGTTCATTGAACATTTAAATTTCACTCCAAGGATGCTAGAACTTACACAAGGTGTGATGGACTCACAGACAAATGGAACAGGGTACAAGTAACAATATAGGCATTACCACTTTTGTGGTAGGATATAAAATTAACTCACAATAAATAATAAATTCTGATCAAAGCTAAGACTTTATTTTATAAATATGCATAATGAAAACAAAATTTCACAAAAGTGACATTTTTTATAACCTAATATTTATATATGTACATGTTCACACTAGACACACAAAATATGTATATGTATATTTTCATTGTAAAATCTATATAAACATTTAAAGTGCATATCAATTCACATAAAATTTTAATGAAATTCAAAAATATGTCCTAAAATGTGCTAATTTCATCAAAAGAAATATACTGCATTGTCTAATTTATTAATACTAGTTTAGTATTTATATTTGGGTGTGGAAATAATCCTTGGGAATATATGAATTACAATTTTTGAATGATTTTTTAAGGACAATCATTTTCAAAATATGAATAAAAAAACTGTACATAAGGTCTCAAAAAGTATGACATTGTGATTGTCCTATACTGGTGGTGTGAACAAAATTTTAGTGTACAAAAATTATAGTGTACAAAAATTACAATGTTACCATGCATAAAAATGCCATTATATTAAAACCTAGATACAATATTACAAGAATAAATAATTTAAAAGATCAGAAAAGAATTTTTCTAAATATTTTTTAACTGAAATCTGAATGTCAATTGTTTCCAATCAGTGACTAAAGCTCTATTATTTTAAACAATAAAAAAGCCCCAAAGATTCTCATTTCAAATTTATTTATGAATGGCAATATTATATACATTTATATCCATTATCATATTTGCACAAGTAGCCATTATTATTGTCATGAAAATACAAAAATACCTCTACATTACCTAAACATTGCTATGAATATTTAGATATGGAACAATTGCATTTATGATTACAAAAAAAAATGCACATCATGCCAAAAACTCAAGAATCTCCAAAGACCAACCATCTTTCTGAAAACATTTTGTAATATAAACTGACAACAAAATATAAGAAATGAAGTAGAAAAAACATCTGCTTAAACCTGACACAGTGGTATAACCTTCGCTTGTTATACAATTATACAGAGCAGAACACTATCACTTACAACAACGGTGCATACTGAATGACAATCCACACATTCATAGATCTTGTAAAGAGTGCAATAAATACTGTTTTCATTTTCCCAGAGATCCATTTTAATACCATCTCCACCCACGGAAGAAACGGGAGCTCCACAACATGTCAATCAATTTTCACAATTGGTCAGCCTGCACATCTGCTGACTTATATGACATACCTTGAGGTGTCTACAAGCCAATATATGATATGAAATATGCTGTTCATACGTATATCATTGAATTGTGCTAACACAAAGAACTATAAATAATAAAATATACCAGTACTTCACTTTGTAAACTGCCTCTGTTTCTTAACCTTGCTAAAATAATTTCTGGAGTTGTTTAGATTCGGAGCTGGTAATTTCCTACATCTGTGTGTTCTTTCTTCTTCTTGGAAGTGTCTGATATGCTGAAATTCAAGCATGAAACATACAATCTTACTACCATGTGTATTCACTTATAAGTCCAACTGCAAACTGCAAAAAAAAACAGATCTGCCACTGCATAATGTGCATGGAGATATGGGTCTACGTAGTCTGGTCAAGTAATCAGAAAAACAAAATAACATAGTCTCTGATATGCCAGCACATCATGTGATGGCAGATCAGGGTCTATGTTTTTTGTAGTTGTACTGGACTTAGAAATGAGTATATACAGTATTTGCATGAAGGTTTTAACATGATGCTCAAGGTCAATATATCTGTCATTTCACCATTTTTCTTGGTTATCAGTTTTCATGGATTTCACTCACCAGGCTTCAAATAATCACAAATTAAAACTCCCAGAGAACAGTGATCATTCTGCATAAATTAAAGCTCACAGAGAACAGTGATCATTCTGCATAAATTAAAACTCTCAGGGAACAGTGATCATTCTGCATAAATTAAAGCTCACAGAGAACAGTGATCATTCTGCATAAATTAAAACTCCCAGAGAACAGTGATCATTCTGCATAAATTAAAGCTCACAGAGAACAGTGATCATTCTGCATAAATAAGATGACCTCATCCCTCATCCAAAAATGTCTCTATCCATGAAAATGTCATTGTTAGCAAGACAATGAATACTGATACCAATGAAAATAATGAATTCACACAGTATCTAAAAAATACAATGAAGAATCATGGCATGAAAATGTTAATTTGGTGTTGAAAATAAATAATAACTACTAAATTCACAGAGATGTACTACAGTGATGGAATGACACACCTTAGTGGAGTTTTGTCAAAGAATTCTAAGACATTATAACCAGGATAGGCCATGGAAGTTTTATGCTTCAAACTGTTTTGCAAATTATGAATCGATAGCAGCTCAATAGCCATTCTAGTCATCTGATAAAGCTACTCTGCCTGCAAAATACCTCATTCTTATGCTGTGTTTGACATTCTGCACGGAATGAGATGCACTGTTAATGTTATACGTGGAACACTAAGACCAGGCAAATGTAATTTTACATATCAAAACTATTGAATAGCTCTTACAGAAATTATTAATCTACATAAATGGAAGTTCTTGTAGATTATAAGTTGAAACAGGAGCCATACTTCAAAGTATGACCACTGCTTCGGTGGCCTAGTGGTTAGAGCGTCCGCCTCGGATGCAGGAGGTCGTGGGTTCGATCCCCGGCTGAGTCATACCAGAGACTTAAAAAATGGTACTAACAGCTGCCTCGCTTGGCATTCAGCATTAAGAGGTTAGTGTTAGGACTGGTCGGCCTGGTGTCAGGATAATGTGACTGGGTGGGAGATCATGCTACATGTCTGCGGCATGATGCCCCAGTGCTAGACATCACTATAAACTGCCACATTGCAGACATCGTAGCGATATGACTGAAAAATTGTTAAAGCTACGTTAAAAATAAAAATCACATCACATCACATCATATCAAAGTATGACAAATAAAAATAATAATACTAATAATAATAATAATAATAATAATAACAGATTACTTCATTTAAAGAGGGAGACAATTAGCTGCAGGGAGCTAATCCTCCTTGTGGCCCATTGCATATTTACACAGAGTACATGTACAGAGCTCCACACACACATACAATAATAATTTTAAAAAATCAAATAGGTTCCACTTTTCATGCTCTGAATTAAATTATAATTGAATACATTTATCTTTACTTTCTCGAATTTCCTTTCGGATTCTGGTCCAAATTAGTGACCCTAAATATTGACAAATTTCCTTAAAGAGTTCCTTATTTGATTTTGGATAAGTAGCTGAAATTGACCTTAAACTCAGGGAGTGTTACATTATTTTCTAGTATGAGCTAATTCATCGAAATATAACAGGACCATACTGTTTGAAACTTTGCGCATAAGTCTAGCCTTTCTCAAAAATATTTGTTCACTTATTAACAACACATGCATTGTCATCCATTGCATTTGGGATGTTGTCTGCAATATCAAGGATGCATCTGCAAGTGGAATAATCTGCAAATATTCTTACCCCAGATAACATTATAGTAGTCTAGGTATGGTTGTATATAGATTTTGTAATATATGAACCAATTTGAAGTTGATAGATAAAGCCTTATCTTGCTAAATAACCAGACATGAATTGACTTTATGACATGAACTGACTTTATGACATGAACTGACTTTATGACATGAACTGACTTTATGACATGACTTGACTATGTTCATTCCATTTCAAATTGTTGTTAACCATCATCCCAATGATTTTGTAATGGGTAACCATTTGTTGACAAATTTTATTCAACTTAAGATTCAAATTTCTTCTTTTTTTATTGATAATAAGCTGTCAGGATTTTACATGTATGGGGCATTACCTTAAGATTATTTTCCATCCTGAGCTTTACTTATGCTCATTTACACACACACACACACACACACACACTCTCTCTCTCAAACATCATACAAAAAGAACCACTTATATATAAACCCCAAGGTGTTTTACATTTCCTGTTTGCTTCTTTGATGCAAAAGCAAAGAAAAACTAAGAAATGAAACCAAAGGTTTACCAATGGATCCACTTTAAAACTTGTCAGTTCTGTTATTCACTTTGGTGACATATTTTTCCAGCTTTTGTATGATAAAACATAATATTTCTGGCTTGATTTGGTATTTTTGATGCATTATGTGATCTGTATATAACATTAGAAAGTTGACAAGATCAAAGTTTGTATTTCCTATAAAGACATATTTTTGTGTAATTTTAAAAATTTGGGTTGTAAGTTTGGATCCATTCAACAAATAATTTCCAAAAATGTTCAGTAACTGAACAGTCATAAATAAGTGCTCAATTTGTTCTTTTCCTTCTTAGGTGCATTTATCATTATAACTTGAATTTACACCAACTGCACACCCTAGCTGCCTGGACCAAGTTTCATATTTACCCTTTAGCTTTTGTATCTTGGTTTTCATTATATCTTTAAAAATAAATTTATTCTTTGCTCTAACCTTAAGGAGCTAAATTTTGTCAAGTATTATATGGAAGGTATTTCCACCTTCAAGACAACTTAATTTTCTTTTTCAACTTCAATGATATCTTTGATATAAGAGCAAAGTATTGTATACAATTATTAGTTTGTGTTGGTTGTTTTATTTCATCAAAACTTAATAGAGAACCTTGTTCATGAAAAAGGTGTTTAATAAGTACAACACCATTTATACTCCACCTTGTGTATGATTTCAAATTTTCTACAGTTACTAAATTAAGAATATCTTCAGACACGTATTCCTGAACAGAGATAAAGCATTAAGTAACGTCACAACAAAAGATATTTTTAATTGTTTTAGAGATTTCTTTAAATTTAATTTATCCTAATTTTAATAACAGGATACCTCCAAATTATCCAAATATTTGTTTAGAAACCAGTTTTTGCCATAAACCATCTTCATTCAGTATAGGGCGCCTAATCCAGGAAAGTTTTATATAACACATAAATTAGTGCAAATGAATCATCTTTAACCCTCCTTCCCTAAATGGAGCTATGAGAGTATGAGAGTATCTCTTCTTACCCTCTTGATTTTGCTACCTCTAATAAACCTGAAAAATAATGTATTCAGTTCATTTTCTATATAGGGGCCCCGAGTGGCCGAGTGGTCTAAAGCGCTCTCCGCTACGGATCACTGCCATCTCACCTCTGTCTGCGTAGGTTCGAGTCTCGGATTCGGCCAATGTGGGTATGTGAGAAAGCTTGCCAGTAGCTTCTCGAGGGTTGGTGGTTCTTTCCAGGGTTTTCCCGGATTCTTCCTCCACCATTAATACTGGCCGCCATGTATAGCCTATCGAGTGCTGAAAAATGGCGTTAAGCCCAACAACAACAACAACATCATTTTCTATATGGGGTGGAGGACTTGGTAGAACAGGTAAAAGATGAATAATTTTTGGGGGGCAAAATAAAGGATTTTATCAAGGATTCAAATTTCCATTTTCCAATTTTGGTCTCTCTTGTTGGGTAGTAATCATTAATACTCTAGTCTTGGCTATGTTTACTTTCATGTCTTTTCTCTTACACCCAGAATCAATTCTAAGGCTATATGAAGTGAGACATCTAGGTCTGATTTTAAGTGTTGGAAAACTGACAAGTGTCTTGGCATCTGAATATAAGTCAATGGATGTTGCCTATTTGCAGCAGCAGATCATTCAGGAAAATGAAAAAGAGGTGTGGCCACATGAGTGATCCCTGTGATGATTCATATGTAATTGGTTCTTGTTTGAAAAACTGCCATTTATTTTGATGAAGTATTTTCTCATTGTTAGATATGATCTAAACCAAGCATCTGTGGAAGTGTCACATTGATAATTTACTGATAAGAATATCATGATCAACAAGGTGAAAAGCTTTTCTAGGGTCAACTAGGATGGATCCAACTAATTTTCCTTGATCTAAAGCAGTGATCCATCTATCAATCATGGAGGCCAAGCCTGTCTCACAGGAGTAGTTTTCTCCGATTCCAGATGGGTACTGGTTAATTAAATTTAACTTTCATAAGTACATTAAAAGATGATCATGAATGTTTTTCAAGTAGTTTCAAAAGAGTTGGTAAGATAGATATGGGTATGTTGCATTTGACATCTAGCTTCTTTGCTGTCAGACTTATGAATGGGGGGTAACTTTTGCCAGTTTCCATGTCTGGGGAAACACCGGGGTGGATATGCTTAGATTACATCTGTATGCTATGCTATCAGATATTATATTTCCAGCAGCCCTCAATGAACACGGTCAAATATTATCTAGTTGATTTCATTGCAGCGCAAATTTTCACAATTTTGCATTTTGTAGCGATTGACACCCATAATAAGCCTGAATTTATTTTGTGTCAGATGGAATTGTTTTCTGACAGAAATTGCTTAGCTTATAATAACTGGCGTTTACTATGGGTTTCCTAATTCTGGAAGCTGTACTGAAAAAAATTAATTAAATGTATTTGTTCTATTTTAACAGCCTCATCAATAATCTGGCCTTCTTGAGTTGTTGAATTCTGGATGACCTTCTGGAATGAACTTAGTTTTACAATGAATTCTTACTGCAATTATTTTCTAAAGATGACTGATAGTAATTCTCTTTGCCCCATTGATCATTTCAGATACTTTATTTCTCAATGTTTATGATGTCCTTGTTGACCAAATGATTTGAGCACTAAACCTCAAAAGAGCTTTATTGAAAAAAAGCAATAGAAAAGAGAGATTCATTATTGTACGAAGTGTCGATTGGATCATAGGGGACGACACTGTTCAAGTGTCCAACAAGAGGCCAAATATGTAGAAAATGTGGAGGAAAAAACCATTTTCCAAAAGTCTTCTACAGTAAAGCAACAAAATTTCAAAACTCAGGATACCAAATACACAACAATACATGAACTGTTTATTCAACTGATGCTGAGAGAGAATTGTTCATTGATACAGTGGGTCACACCAACCCAAACAGTCCATGGATTGTTCTAATCAATGTCAATAACACAGTTTTAACTATGAAATTAGAAACAGGAGCTGATGTCAATATACTTAGATTACTGGACTAACTTTTATTAAAGTGCAGACCACGATTACAGCAAAGCAATAATAAACTTAAAGCAGATTATGGAGGAGACATCCCAGTAAAAAGTCAATGTCTGCTATAACTAAAAAACAAAAACAACCTGTATGCAACCCAGTTCATCATAAGAGACAGTAATGTCAGACCTGTTCTTGGATATAGGAAACATGAGAAAATAACCTAAGATATATATTTTTGAGGAATATGCAGATCTGTTTCATGGTCTTCGATGTTTACCAAACAAGATTAATATCAAGCTAAGAGAGAATGTAGAACCAATTGTTGAAGCATGTTTAAAAGTCCCATTTGCAATTATTGACACTTGGAAAGCAGAACTTGAGAAAATGGAAGCTTACAATGTAATCAAGAATGTGAAAAACCTATTGAATGAGTTAACTCGTGTAATTGTTCAGAAATCAAAAGAAAATTAAGGATTTGCTCAGATCCATGGAATCTGAATAAAGCTATCAAAAAAAGAACATTTCAAACTTCCAACACATGACACAATTATGTCAGACTTTGCAGGAGCAAAAGTGTTTACCAAGTTAAATGCTTCAAATGGGTTTTGGTAGATTCATCTAGATGAGGAAAGTTCTAAACTGTGTACCTTTATCACACCTTTTGGCCGATATCGTTACTTTGACTACCTTTCAGAATATCAAGTGCCCAAGAAATCTAATATCAGAACAATTAATACACTATTTGAAAACATGGAAGGAATTGATAAGTCAATGGATGACATCATTTGTGGAAAAGACCAAATCCTGAGGAGCATGATTTATGCCTAAGACAAGTTTTGGATGAAGCCAGAAAGGTAAAACTAAAGCTTAGTAACAGAAAGAAAAGTGCATACTTAGTGTCCCAGAACTCACATTTTCAGGTGATGTTGTATCAAAAGTTGACAGAAAGTCAGATAAAAAAAAGTAGAAGCCATACAAGGTACATGTATAGATAGACCAACATGCAAAAAAGACTTGCAGAGATTTCTTGGCATGATCAATTATGTGGCAAGATTTTTGCCTGACCTATCAAGTCATACAGCAATATTGAGAACTCTATTTGACAAGAAAAATCAATGGAATTGGACTCCAAATCATGAAGAAGCTTTCAAAGATCTTAAGAATCTACAGTCAAACCAAGTTATTGCGATTACGTTGGGGGATAAAAAAATTGTTGTTATAACCATGTCCCAAGATATCAGGGTTCATAAAAACCGGTAACATAATTTTAAAAATGTCCTTCTTTTAGATTTACTGGAACATTGCTGACAAATAGGTTGTAGTTTTAAAATTAATAATTGCTTTATTTGTGTACAGTTTTATTTTAATAACAAGTGTCATGATGTCATAATGTTTTAGCAGAATTCAGACTCTAGCTGTACATAGCAGACAATAAAAAGGACCAGTGTTGATAATAAATTACTCATGTGTCTAACGTATGCGTGCTCTGAAATAAAGTTATTCTATTTTCTCTTTTAATTCTACAGTCATTTTGCAGTGAGCATATAATAGTTGCAAAATACTTCCTGAAGAAAAGAAAAAAAATAAACTTATCTAAACCTGACCACCCCCCCATGTAAGTGAAATGGACTTCTTGTGTCTTTGCAGATGGTAAAGAAACAGGCCCAGTCCTAGGATGTGCAAGGCCCAAGGCAGCATGCAGGGCTCAAGCGATGAGCAGGGCCCCAAGCAAAAAAAATGCATTGTGGAGTTGATTTCCTGAAAATGCGGGGCCCAAGGCAGTTGCCTAGTTTGCCTTGCCCTAGGGCTGGGCTTGGAAAGAAATATGATATACATGCACCTATATCTGCCACGAATATAAATACAGATATTACTGAACAGAAACTGATACATTGTAATGTGTTGCCAAGTCAAATTTTATGGGCTCAAGACAGAATCAGAATTTGAAAACCCAAAAAAAAAAAAAAACCAACAAGGAAAAACAAAACAAAAAAACATTAATAACCATCTGACCTCACCTAATACATTCTAATGGCTAAAAGAAATAATCGTTTTTTTCCCCATTTAAATGGCCATTCAGATCCATACTTGTGCTCTAAATAATTTATATTTATGATTAAGATCTTTTAAAATGAAATACTTTTTCCAACTGAGTGATTCTCGTACACTGAATAAATTCACAATACTGTATTTATAAAAAAAATGGTAAACTCGTTTTATGTACTGTATAATCCATTGTTGACCAACATGTGTAAACAAACTACTAACCAACCACCACATGCATTGTCCAGCAGCATGTGGCTGTTTAGTTGTTACAGCATTTACATGCTTAGATCACTTGCAATTAAATTGGCCTAGATTTTGGTCTGCCTGAGTTTTCGAGACAACAAACATAAACTTCTTTAATGAGGCTACCAAGGGAAGGAGGCTACTCACAGGGAAATGAAAACCTGTCACCAAGGTTTTTTTAATAAATTAAGCATAAGTAAAACTTGTACCATTTTAAAACAAACACGAATTCAATAATAGAGTAATGCATGTAATTATGATTAAACTGCAGAAAATAAAACTTGCACAACAAAATAAATTTGTTCCAATCAGCAATAACAATGGAAAATGTAACACTCAGATTTCATTGCTTCAATCAAAAATGTCTTGAATCAATGGCTGATGAGATCATGGACTACATTGGCATTGCTTGAGAAAAATTTTCTAATTATGTACAAGTGGATGATAAAGCTACAGTAAAATCACTGAATGTATTATAAAATAAACTTGTTTGTGGAAATTGTCACCGGCATTAAGCATTTGTATGAAAACATAAGTGCTTTTGAATCATTTAGCTGAAATAAGCAGGTCCACATGCTATTTTGGATCAAAATTTATGCCCAACATAACAAGGTCATTGACTTAACAGGGGCTGAAATAAGCATGGAAAAAGTAGTATAACAAGGGATTTTTGGGGGGGACTGGACTAAAATGCTCAACATAAACATGTTCTCAAGATAATCGAGATAGTGAACCAATACTACACTTTTATGACTCTACAAAGCAAGTCAGATTTTTAGAAGACACAAGTCAAAAAGGACTCCGTGCTGTACTTTGCAAAAATATATGGTGAGAAATGGATTGCCAATCGTTTATACTTTTCTAGAGGTGTTACTGATGCAGAAAGTTGTTATGCCCCAATTGAAAAAGAAGCACTTTCCTTGGCATTTGCATGTAAAAGATTTCGTCAGAATATATAAGGTCAAACAGTTAAAATTGAAACTAATCATAAGCCACTACTTGCAATGTTTTCCAAGGGATCATGAAAATGGTACTGCTCTGACATACAATGATGTCCGCCATTAATTCAATGATTATGAGAAGAAAGTTGAGGTATTTGTAGATAGTGCAATGTCTACTATATACTAATATCAGATAGAAAACAAGAGATTAAGCATGAAATCGCTAGAGTTATGAAAACTGATGGATATTGTCAAGAATGGATAGCCAATTCAAAAAGCCAGGTCCTTGAGAAATTCCACCATATCAGAGATGAACTGTCCATGATTAACTGCATTGTTTTAAAAGGAACTAGAGTAGTCATACCATACAAATTAAGACAAAATAGTGCTTAAATCCATGCTAGCCAAATGGGATTGGAGAAATGCAAAAAGAGAGCTAGAGAAGTTGTATTTTTGGCCCAGCATGAATCAGGATATTAACAGCATGGTGAAAAGTTGTGAAACTTGACAAAGATATCAAAAGAATCAAGTAACTGAACCAGTGATGTCACATCCCTTAGCAGCAAGACCAGAAAGATTCAGATGATTTATTTGAGGTGGATAAAAAAGACTACATAGTCATAGTGGATGCTTACTCAAACTACCCAGAAGTTGTTAGCCTCTCAAGTCAATCCACTTCCAAAGTTATCAATGAAAAGTATCTTCTCAAAACAAGGCATACCTGAGGAAGTACTGAGCGATAATAGTCCATGCAGTAGTACACTTGAGCTTAAACACTTTGCCAAAGACTGGGATTTTAGACACATAACAAACGGCCTTGGATACCCAAAATCAAATGGTTTAACTGAAAAAAAGAGTATAGATTGTAAAATCAATCATTCGAAAATGCAAACAAAGTAGAGAAGGTCCACATCTGGGAGTTTCAGCTTAAAGATCTACTTTGCTAGAAAATGGATTGTCTCCAGCACAGGTACTACTGGGAAAAAAACTAAGAACTAATCTACCTACAAATCCAGAGACATTGGAAGTAAAAAATTCAAAGAAAGTTATGCAATGGAAACAAAAGCAAAAGGAAAATGATTTGTCAGGTGTGTTTAAGATGGCTTCTCAAACAACAAAACTGCTTCTCTAGAAGTTAGGGTGAACACAAACACAGACACACTCAAACTATATAGCTGGCATAATTTGTAAGTTATATATATTCCAGAATTATTTCTTGTTATGTATTGTACATGAATTACATGCAACAACCTTAAATAAACACAAAAGTTGTAATAATTCAGCTACATTTGTAACCAGAAACTCACGGTGGCCATGCTACCAGGTGAAGTGGGTGACTAAATTGCCTAAAAAATGCAAACTTCTTCTTCTCTAGGAAAGTGAAAACAAATTAGCCTTGTGCCTTTTTAAAGATACATTGAATGATGGTAGTGTCAGAGATTCTCTCTCACCTTTGCCAGGTTAGTTTCAATGTTGAAATATTACTCATAGCAAAATGTAGACATCAATACATCAATTAGATGGTGTTACCAATTGATACTGTAAGTGAACCTGTCATGGGAAAATAATGGTGGACACTGCTGTGTCCCAGAAGTACCACTTTTTTAGATTGTCTGCTTTTGTAAACCACAGGACAAATATATTCAGGAAATAAACAATTCATAGAAAGAAAAATCTAAATATTACGTTACTGATGATTTAGCTTTAAAATGCAGTTATGCAGGTGAGAAAAGTATTGGACAATGCTCTGTTGTAGAATTTTAGAAACGAACTTGTAAGGTCACAGTTGTTCTTTTGAATTCACTCATTTTTGTAAAAATACAAAAAGGCGGCATATACTATTTAACCAATGCCTGACATTATTGCAGGTATGTAGACAAATAATAAAACCTTACATCTGCAATTTTGTCAATGGACTATTGCAATGAAGCCAGTGAGTGGTTACATTATGAAAACCCCTCTTTCTAAAAATAGATGCATTCACACATTGGCTAGGTCAGTTTGGTTGGAAAGAAGGGTTTAATTCTTCATCTTAATGTTTCAATGTGTGGTCTGTGAATAGTTGATGTAAATGTTTTATTGGCAACAAAAATTAGGATGAGCAATATAATCTGAAAATATGTGCATTTGCTGTCATATAAATGTTGCAGGGGTTGTTTTAAACTAGTTTAGAAATCTGTTCAAGTGCTATTTTATAGTGAACTTTCAGAAAATAAACTTTAAGAAACCTTGATTAAGAGTGGTTGATCAAGCATTTTTACTAAATTGCAATTAAAATACAGTTATCTAGTTACTCAATTAAAATTCATTACAAAGTATAACTTCTATTGTTCTCCGTTAAAAGTCACATGAACAAAATACACTGCACATGAATATGACAATTTTTAAGCACACACCAAGTGTATTTATAGGGTATATACAATTCAGAATTGTTATTACTTGAAAATAAAAGTATTACTTAAACTCAATGCTAAATGCAAATATGCATTCTGGGACATAATTCAAACAAGATCACACACACACACACTTGTTTTGCTTCCATTTCTCCATGTTCTTTCCAAAAGAAGAAATCACTTCTCCCTAAAATTCAAGTCTAGCTTGACCCCATGTCAAACATTATTTATACAATAAATTTGGTTGAAATCCAAATAAGGAAGAAGTTGTTCATAATCACATCTTTTTGCACACACTTTCTTGTTTTGCTCCCATTTCTCCATGTTCTTTCCAAAAGGAGAAATCACTTCTCCCTAAAATTCAAGTCTAGCTTGACCCCTGGTCAAACATTATTTATACAATAAATTTGGTTGAAATCCAAATAGGGAAAAAGTTGTTCATAATTACATCTTTTTGGTATGAAAATAAACTATAAAATTCCATGTAATTTCAACAGGAACTTGACTATGTAGATCTAATATGCCTTGATACATTTTACCTGTGTACAATATTAACAATATAACCTGATGCTGGACTTCATCTACTACTGAAATTCATCATTACATTTACACGGTGTTGTTTATACGAAAATGTCATATGACATAAATAGCCAATCAAACTGCACAGTGCTCACTGACCAAAGAGTGCAAATGGCAGCATGGGAAAACAATGTAATACAATGATAAACTGATGATGTCCTGGCTAAACTGTACATGACACTAAGTAATTTCATCAGACATCTACTAATGACAAGATAAAATATGCACAAAATAATCACAGAAGGTTAAATACACATTGAATCTGTTTATATGATAGGGTCAAAACATTGTGAGATGGCATGTTCCAATACACAATGCAGATAACAAATTTTTCTTTTGAAAAGACTGAAAAATATGTCCTATTTATACATAAAGCACATCTTGCATCTAGGAAATAGTACATAGTAATTAAACTGTTAATTCAGTGGGTATCCGTGGTAATGTTCATACATGATCATAATTTTTTTTATAATCAACCCATGGAAACCACCAACCTTGCATTGATAACCATATAAATGTTATGGAATCTTGCATCAAGCCAAAGTCACAGCTGTTAAACACATGTTTATCACTGCTGGACTACTATGGTAATACTTACCCTTGGTATACTTTGGTTGCCTGTGCAAAATTTGAAGCTGCAGATGAATGCTTGGCAGCCTGCTTCATTGTCTCAAAATCAACGAAAGATAGAGATTTCCGTGGGGACTGACTCTGGGAAGCCATAAAGGACTTGGCCTGAAGTTAAGAAAAAAAGTTCTCTAAAGCAAAAATGTCTGCACCTTAAATTTCCATGCTTTTATAAAAATTCAAAATGCACACAAGACACAAATATTTACAATTTAAGGATAAATACATGTACACATTATCTTTTATACATCTATGTTGCTACGAATATAAATAAAAAATGTGCAAACTTGCTAAATTTATACTTGAGATATTCTTTATGTACATTAAATGGTGAAGTCCCAAGTTTTATTTACAACTTCAAATTTGAGAATCAATCCAATTTTAAAAATTAAGAAATTTAAAAAAAACAATACAAATATAATAGCTTTCAACAAGTAACCACTCATTCTGTCAGTTAAATATTGTTCATATAGGCCTTTTTTTAAACTGATTAGTCTCCCTTGAGACAGAAGCTCTTCAGCACCGACAATCACTTCTAGGTGCTATGCAATCATCAACAATGGTATTTATGGATAAAGGTATCTTTCAACACTGATAATGCATATAAAGATGACTTTTCAAAAGGGAAGATGATGTATGGCTAAATGTCCTATGTGATTAACACAAGCAAGGTTGGTTATCTCTTGTAGGTAAGTCCTGCAAAGGCTCAAGTCTTGCAATTTTTAAAATGGGTATTCAATTGGAAGAATATTTTCAAAAATTCCCTAATAAAGTGTACTTACCTATCTTCCAATTTAATAAGTCAAACCATAAACTGCCTTATGAAACTTTTCTGTGGAATAACATTCAACATGAAGAAAGAAAATGTATCAAATGTTTATTGTTTTGGGAGACGAATTCCATTACCTGTTAGATTGTGAATTCCTCATGTAGACTAGACTGAATTGGATTAAGAAACAGTATTATACATGACCAAAATACTTTGAAATATCAACATTTAATGAAAATAATAAAATACTAATTAGAAACTGAATATAGGACTGGATAACAACCCATGCTGATTTCACATTCCAACTGAATAGTGGACTGGATAACAACCTATGCTGATTTCACAATCTGAATAGAGGACTGGATAACAACCTATGGGTATGCTGATTTCACATTCTGAATAGAGGACTGGATAACAATCTATGCTGATTTCACATTCCAACTGAATAGCAGACTGGATAATAACCTATGCTGATTTCACATTCCAACTGAATAGAGGACTGGATAACAATCTATGCTGATTTCACATTCTGAATAGAGGACTGGATAACAACCTATGCTGAATTTTTTCACATTCCAACTGAATTGCGGACTCGATAACAACTATGCTGATTTCGCATTCTGAATAGAGGACTGGATAACAACCTATGCTTATTTCACATTCCAGCTCTTAAATATTACCTGAAACATATACAGAATGTTTTCATTAAATCACTGATCATTTTTCTTTAGATATTTGCTTGACTTGTAATATCAAAATAATCCATTCCCTCTCTCATTGTCTGTCTCCTAGGATTTGCTACTTTTCCTTCTTGTTTATCTTACACCATGATGCCCTCATATATAATATAAATATGATTGTACTTACATGAATTTATGATTTTTCAATAAGTCTTGCTCTGTTCTGTTCATTAGTTGTACAACTTTTAAAAATACTTGAATGTGATTTATACTTATCAACAAGTCAACTGAAAAAATATAACACACCTCTGAAATCCACCAAAATCCTATTTAGCATGTAGTGGTTTCTTTGTTTTCATTCTTTTTGGCACCTTTCAATTATAAGCAGTTGTCACAGTAGTCCGGATAAATCAATGTGTGTGTGTGTGTGTGTGTGTGTGCATCCAAAAAGGAGGCCCCAAAACTATGCCAATCTCAAAGACAGCTATAACATGGGCAACATATGTGCACAGTTTGGTGAAGTGACAGCAGTTTAGGAGGTACATGTAGTGTAAACAGACAGGTGGATGGACAAACAGACAGGAAGAGGTGTTGCAATCAACCCTGCTGAAGCATGGGAATAACTATGTCAAGTATCTGTGGTAATCATCAATTTAAAAGTATCATTATCAATATGAAAACATGGTCTAAGGTACATTTAAACCTTACGACCAAACTTAATAAAATATAACTTTCTCTATGTCTGAGAAACGTCTTAAAAAAATAAAATGTACCCTATATATTCAATTGAAAGTTAGATCCAAATAGATGGCCCCAGATCTGCCACTGCATAATTTCGGTACATTTTGCAATGGAATATCAGGGTTTTTGTCATCTGCAGTTGGACCAAACTTTGAAGCAAGTATATATGATACCAAAAATAATTGTAGCGAAAGAATTAGCTTTACACATTTATTATAACCTGATTGCAGTCATATTTCTTTAGACTTTCAATCTGCATGCAAATTCTGATTAAATTAACATAAACAGCATTATGATTCAAATCTCATGCATAGCCAAAATATATTATGATATTCATTTTTTCCTTCATTTTTATGCTTCCTCACTTTTGTGCAAGAAGGAAAATGAAAGAAAATCAAAGCTGGTAAAAACTGAGTTTTGCCAGTAAGACACTCTGCTGGGAAAAGAGACTTCATTGGTGGTACGTGATTGTGTGGTGAAAAATCAAGGGCAACAAAGTTCATGAGCACATCAATTCCACAAAACACAACTACTGTATTTTTCCCATGATAAAACCAGGGGGCCAGTTTTGTAATAGTTCTAACAAGCAGAGGTAAGCTTATCACTGGAGATTGGTTTCTTTAATGAACTGCCAATGTTTTGTAAAAGGTAATAGGCTTTATCATCAAGAATGGACTTATCATGGGAAAATTATGTTAAATATGGTATGCAGATGTTAAAAGTACTTGAAACCTCATCATAACCAAGCAAAGCAAATCAAAACCTTCTCCATCTTTTCTAGCCATGGATCACTGAGACCCAGCAATTATTTGCAGGCACTAACAGATTTTGCATGAGAGCATAATCACAACATAACATGCAATAGACTGATAAAATTCCAAAATTAAAATCAAGCTGAAGAACTAAACAAAAAGAAAAGGAAGAATTTAGGAATAGATATCCAATAAAATTGTGAAATTCCCTGTAATTAAACTTTCTCGCTTGCTATTTGAAAAGATTAATTCACGATATATTTTAAAACAGAATTTCAAATGCAATTCATTCAAAGTCTGAAAAAGTATTTGTTGGAATAGAAAGCTTCAGGCAACCTATCACGGCAAGCCTTAGTATATAAAGGTTAGCACTTTTTGGAATAAGTTAGCTCCCTCAATTTTCTGCCATTTCTTGGGTCTACTTGAATGAATGTCTTGAGAGATAAAGAGTTTTGCTGCTAAAATATAGTCATAAAGTGTAATTTTTGGTACATGTTTTGTTGATGTTCAAAAGGTGCCACATTGAAATCTTGATTTATTTTGTATTTTGAAGAATTAAATTTTAAAATGGGTTACCTATAATTTGAAGGTATCATAAATACTAATTTGTAAGTGGGGTAAAATGACCCTGCCCTGGCAATTATAGGTCTATGCACTTTGTCAGGAGTAATTAGTAGAAAAGACAACATAAACCCTATTCTGCCAGTTCACTATGCACTATGTTTGCAGTTGGACCTGGCTTGACGGTAATGACAACCATATTTGTCCATCAGCAGATACAAAGGGAAATAACCCATAAATAAGTACATGCTGTATACTATCATGCATGGCATCTTACCCTTCCATAAGGAAAATACATTGGCATAGGCAAGATGGCCTGACTTTGTTCCTTACTCAGTGCCTTATGTCAAAGATATAGAAAAAGCTATAGTAAAGCTACCATTAGTTTTCACAATGAAAGATATAATAAAAGTAACTTTTTGGTATACAATACTACAAGTGAATAACTCTTTTATTTAGTATCATTATAAAATGAAACACATTATCAATCATAGTCTCTGCTTACACCCCTCCAGCAAAAAATGAACTTGAAATGTGTCCTATGCCATGGATGCCCCAGTGCCATTATGTTGCAATTAATGGGTTGAAAGGTCTAAGCCAGAAAGATCCATAACTAGATAAAATTATGCTTGAAAACAGTAAAATTAACCTTGACATGGTTCTTAATATAAAGCCTCATACAGAATTTAACTATACCCCCTATGATGCGATGGGAATTGCTGACATGGGTAACACTATAATGCCCCCTATAATGGGATGGGAATTACTGACATGGGTAACACTATAATGCCCCCTATAATGGGATGGGAATTACTGACATGGGTAACACTATAATGCCCCCTATGATGGGATAGAAATTACTGACATGGGTAACACTATAATGCCCCCTATGATGGGATGGGAATTACTGACATGGGTAACACTATAATGTCCCCTATGATGGGATGGGAATTACTGACATGGGTAACACTATAATGCCTTCTGTGATCGGTTGGCAATTACTGACATGGGTAACACTATAATGCCCCCTATGATGGGATGTCAGTTACTGACTTGAGTAACACTGTATGTTCCTCTATATGATGGAATATGACATGGCTGGATTATAAACATTCCATTGTAAAATCCAAGTAAGTTGGCATACCTACAAAGTATTATTATGAAAATTTATCCATTCACTTCTTTATCCTAATTAATAATCCCATCAAGTAATACATATAAATGTATTGTTATAAATCCTTTACCTCAATCAATCTTACAACAGTTGATAATATTAAAAAAACAGTTGTATACTAACTGACTAAATAATCTACATAAATTATATATAAATTCAAGTATTTATACTTCTAATTAAGGGAGGGAATCTCTCTTGTTCAAAATTTAATCTTCCTGACAGCATAGCTCATTTTATCCACTCTTTTTAATCCTGAGGAACAAGACTAGAAAATGCTAAAAACTTTTGCTTGAAACACGAGTACCAATTGAATAACTATGTATATACACACTAACTACACTCTGCCCAGTACTAAATCTAACACATCAATGATTTTCAGACAGAACCACTAAAAAAACACCCTGTCAGTCAAAGCACACTGTTGAAATGTAAAGAATTCCCAAACTGCAGAATGACACAGGTACAACTTTATAAAAAGTCACAAATAATTAAGTCTGATATCTCAGATATTTTCTCATATCAGATCTACCAGTAACAGAATTTCACCTCTTAACACCATAATTGTTGGAACTGACAGTACTAATGGTGTAACTTTACAGACAGTGGTTTAAGTAAAAGATCATTTGTTTTAATTACCACCTGACAGTGATGTTGGCTGTGTCAGTTCCATTTGATATTGATCAGCCAGATGAAAACATGTTGTAAAGGATTAACTTTGATAGGTATTTGATTTGTGCTAAAACTGGCATCATTATTATTTTAGCCATTCAAACAAGCAATCTTCATTATTGGCATCTCCTTTAAATATTCTTTACCTTAGGTATCAATATAAGTTAATCCATGAAATCGAAATTAAATACCAATCAATGTGTAAACTTGGACAGGTAAATCCATGAATTTAAGTACCCATGAACATGCATCTTTTTAAAATACAAAACCATGAAATAAAACTCACAAAAATAAATGAAAACACAGTATTCGTTAACAGAACTTCAAATACAGTCTAAGCCTTGGGGGCAAATTTTGTGATGAAATCTGAACAATGACTTGGAACACATTGCAGGTTCTTAAAATAATTTTCTGAGAAAAGCTTTGGATATAAAATGGAGTTTAGCCTTCATATTTCAAGACTTGCATTACTTCTACCTTATCTGAATAACATGACAGGATCTTTATGAATCTAAAAATATAATCAAGCATTGAAAATCAAATTCATTAGGTAATTAAATATATAAGAAGACTGTAACAAAAAAAAGATTTTATCATTAATTTACACATTAACTTCAACCCAAGAGTGACATTATTTCATGTTCATTGTGTTTCATAAAATCAAATATTTTTGCAGCCTAAACCCAGATGTGTGCCTGTCCAGATACCAGAAAAAAAGTGGCCATACATTTCCGTGTCCTGTCACCTCTAAAACAGAAATAATCTTTACCTGTGTAAGGGGGACTTCGTATGCTCTATGACTATGCACCTTTAAAATATTTGTGAGAAGTTGCAACTTTTATTTGTTGACAGATGTTCATAATAAGTGATGTGTCATAACTAAGAAACTCCAAGTGGTAGACCTTTTTTTTTTTTTACAATACATGTACTTTACTCAAGAAATAATGTATTAAATTGACTCTCAGTAAAGAATAATTCTAGCACAAAAACAACTGTAGAAATTATTTTCATCATTATAAACATGCAAGTCATAATATGGACAATGACATAGAAAACTAATTACTGACACAATAAAATAAATCATGAATTCAAAGTTTTATAACCATGCTGTTTGATTGGTGAAGAAAAAAACTTAAAACTGGTTATCAGACGAATAGCTGACCCCTCCCCCTCCCACCATATAGCTATAACAAATGTAAAATTCATATTATATTGCAATCATGTTCAGTGATCTTGTGCTCTAAAAATGTTGTGCGTACCAGGTCAAATCTTCTACAGGTCACCCATTAAGTACAGTACTCCTTCATTATACTGTAGTCCATGGGAGCCATAGAGTATACTACCTTATAGTGAGACTTGCCTTACAATCGGACTATCAGTTCTTTACAGAAAAAAAATCAATGATTCTGATCCAGTAGACAATGAACTTAATTTTGAACAAGGTCAGCTATAAAATACAATTTTACTTAACCCATAGCATGTGATGAATAAAAAAAGCCAACAAACAGGTCATGTTGTGTGAGAAAATTTGCAAACAATTTCTGCCTAATTTTTAAAAATGTCTTCTGATAGAATTCGTAATTCAGAGTACTTTGGGTAATGTCAATACGTGTTATCTAATATTACGACTTTAATATAAATATTAATGACTTTAGACCACTTCTGAAATGAAGAATCTATCTGTCCATACCTTAGCCATTGCATTACGGTCAAATTCGTGGTTAGTTCAAAGAGAAACTTGCCGCCGCATGAGAAACTCTGTTTGTTTTGCCATCAGCCATTGATGTCACTGCTCAGCTTAGGCTTAGAGACTGGAAACCTGACATTATAATCTATCAGTGCTACTACCCCAGACAGTTTTCAAAGAGACCATCTGTATCCAATCAGAACTAAGATAGTCAATTTATGGTGGGTTTCTCACGCTGCCAGACATTATTCTGTTACATTCTTTGTGAAAGAATCAGTGCACATTTGGATGTAGAAAAAATAGGTCATAGAGAAGTTAGGGGACACTAGACTGCACTCTGAGAGCAAACTACGCACTCATAAAAAGAGTGGGAAACGAGCTCTAGGAACTTGGATGAGATTTGGAACAAAGGCTTCTGAGGTATAATATCTTCATCCAAATCTGTCTCGCTTTCCTAACTAGGTGTCATAAGACTTGTACATTATGTGCATTTAATTTAGTAGAAATTTAATATTCCATGTATAGCTGAATTTTCAACATGCTGTAATGTGGTGTAAAGTGAATTAGTAGTATTCAAGATTAATGTATGTAATTGTTAGAATAAAATCGAAGTGGATGATGTAATCTGCTACGATTTTGCATCGTGATGCATAACTGAATTTAATAGGGAGTAGTGTTATACCTTGTACTTGTTTGTATTTGAATATCTCGTGTGGATTATGCAAAGTTAGGTATTATTGGCCTTGTGCACGTATAATTAGACATTTTTATATTTGTATGTGTCTTTTATAATTTGTAAGGTAGGAAATGCATAGGAATATTGTTGATGTTGATAGTTTACTATATAGAGAATTAGGGATATGCATGCATTTATCAGAAGTCGTGATATGATTGTCATTGTTATAGCCTTTGTTATAGAACATGCGTGTGTGGAATATTTGGATGTGAGTGTATGAGTTGATCTAATGATTTAATTGCCATTATGCTGATGAAAAGTCTGTGAGAGTGTGTTAATTCTCGTGTGAGACCAAATTGTATGTCCCTTCTAATCCACAAGAAGCTTTCCAGGTGGGATAGGATGCCATCTGAAGATTAGAGACGGGAGAAGATGCGGAGGGCTGGGAGACTAGGCAGTAGTGTGAAGGCACAGGGCCACAGACAGAAACAAGGGTACCAGATGTACTGAAAAAGGAATATGGAAGTTAGAGATGAGCGACATAGAAGGGACATGGGAAGGAAACACTCTCACCTTTAACTTCACATGATGAAATAACTGACAATTTGAATAGGTCATGTATTGATTGGAAGCAATTGCATTGAAAAACTGAACTGTAATTGTTGGATACCATGAAATACTTTATTAAACTGTTATACCCTTCACCTTATTAATTATATATTTTATACACCTAGACCACTTGCATTGCTGACTGGGGGCTTGGAACTATTTAACCTTTTAATTGTCCATCCATCTCCAGGGTTAGTAATAATTCCGTAGGGGGCACATTACCAACAATTCACATACAAGCATGCTTGAATGCCTGTGTACCATCCACATGGAAGAGTCTTTCGATACCTACTTTAAACATCAGTGATTTTGAGCTAGTTTTTGTATACCACCATTGGAAAAAACCCTTTTTAGAAACTATGGGCAACTGAGGTAAATTACCAAAACATTGCATCACATGATTGCTATTAACTACACATTTATAAAGCTTCAGTTTTGCTCTTAAACCTAGATATTGTGTTATGCATATTTGATTTGCATTGTTTGTTAGTTTTTTATTTTTTATTTTATTTTATTATATGCTATGGATAATTATTTTTTGGACTTGACCTTGTCCATAATCACATTAATTTTTCACCTGACCTGAATCATTGATTTTGGTTTTGTAAACATGTTTATCTCAATCTGAGTCTAGAACATTGGTAATTCCCTATGAAATGCTAGATCTACCTGTTGTTTACCACACTTTATATTATAAGTTTAGTAACAGCTGACATTCTAATTATGACTAAGATTTTATCTTATAAAATTTGGAACTTTCCAGAATGACATTAGGTAGCAGCATTTTTTTAGAACATGCTAATTGTTACTCAAGGTCAAGTAGAGGACTATATAATCTTGTAATTGTAAACATTATTTATTCATGCTGTAAGATCTGAGCAGAATCAGTTGTATTATTGCTGTGTCCAGTATTTCATTTGAGCTGGAACTGATTTATTAAAATTATTAAATTCAAATTATTTTTCTCTGGAAATAAAAGTGCTAAAAAATAACATTCTTGGATTGTTACTGTTGGCACATCACCATTACACAGGCCAGCACAGGCACATCAACACTTCCAGTGATGGATTTATTTTGTCAACAGCCTGAACAGTAATAGATGCTAAGAGATAATGCGATAGCAGATGACATGCTTACCAGCTGTCCACAAAAACCTTTAGATGCTGATTTTTTTCTTCAAAATATGAGCAACAAGGCTAAAAAAATACACAAATAGCTCCCAAATTTGTTGAAATTCGTTTTCACAAAGTTCAAGTTTATTCAAGGACACAGTCAACATTTGGTCAAAATTCAAACATATCCAAAGACAAGAAAAGGGATTTCAAAATCCGAGGACATTCAAGGATATCCAAGGTGTGTACAAACCCTGCCACTTATAATTCTGCTCCAATGCTCCATATAGAACTTCACTTTAGGTGGTCTAAGTAAGTACTTGGTGTAAATGGGCAATTGAGGTTTAATTTTGTTCTCTGGTTATTTGTCAGGGGTAGGGGGAGGAAGGGATACAATGATTGAAAAAACTGACAAACAATGGAATATTCTGACAAGTGGAATTTTAAGATGAAGCTCATTTCTTCTCTATCACAGCGAGGGGGATAAGGTTACAGGGGTCATGCTACCAGGCAAAGTGGCCACTAAACTGCTTAAAAAATGTAAACTTTGCCTTCTTTTTGTAAGGAAAGCAAAAATAATTTGACCTTGTGATTTTTTTAAAGGAACATTGAAATGCACATCCTTTATGAGATGTTCCCTCACCTTGGCCAGGTTAGTTCCAGTGTTATGCTATAGCTCAAGATGAAATGCAGGCTTCAAGCCATAAAATAGTTGATGTTGATATCAATTATGCCAACAAACTCTTGCACATTCACAGGCATGTGTTTTGATAGCTGATTGAAAATTAATCCTTTCCTGAGTAAGTTAGCAACTAATACTGCCTGGTTTCTGCAAGTTATCCTTTGATGAAGAAACATACAAATTTGTGTTTAGAAACCTAGCAATTCAAGTTTTAAGAATAGAATCAGTAACATGGATATTTTAACCACAGCATGTATATTATTTTCTTCATAAAAATCAGTTTGGAACTGTAAGTGAGCCTGTCATGTAGAAATAATGGCAGACATCGCTGTGTCTGGGAAGTACAACTTTATTAGATTGTCTGTTTTTGTACCATTTAAAGCCAGATCTGTCCACTAACCTTAATTTCTGCACTTATGCCATTGGTGTTGTTTGTAATCAGTTTGGATTTTTCTGCAAAAATCTCCATACCATAAGGAATTTCTTGGATCTGTTGCTACAGTGTTAGTGAAAAACCATGTGCGTGTTCATGTTGGATAAGTTAATGTACATCATGATCAAACTATGGTAGAATGATGTAATTGCACACTTGCAGGTCGGGTATTTAGATATCAATATGCAAAGGAATTTATGAGGTCTCTCATGCAGGGGACATGCCCACCAAGTACAGAATGGTCTAACAAATGCACAGCACATCATCCATCATCATAGCAGCACAGAATAATGAGATTACATTCGCAAAATTGGATTAAAACCAGCTAATGTGATTCAACAAAAGACATTTATTCAGAAAATGATTTCACATTCAGCACTGTTGAAACAACCTGGAAAACATTTTTAGTATCTGTATGCATCTGGGCAACATACTACTGGTGGTCTGTCAGTGTGTTTACAATTTCAAATGGAATGATATGGAGTATCAACCAACACATTGGTATGTAAATGAATCCACAAAAGGGTTTAGATGGAGAGATCAGCCAATAGTCCATTATGATCCTGCATTGTCCATTATGCAACTTTATTGTAGTTCAAACTTTTATATCAGGCGTTTTCAAATAATAAGGCTCGTTGGTTTTGAATCATTATAAAAGTTAGCCATTGTAGATGGAAATTCATGTGAAACATAGACAAAAGAAACTCAAATGACCCATCACTGAGTATCACATCAACTTGAGTCTAATCAGACTTTGTACAAAAATAACATCAAATGTCTTAGAGCACTGTTCAATTTCCTCAATAGTTTTTGTTTCATTACCTCTTCTGCATCGTTTTACCACATTTCATAGATATAATAAAGATTGGTGAGTTCAGATTCCATTCCTAAATTAATGCTCCAAAACATTTTTTTAATTGATT
This sequence comes from Sinohyriopsis cumingii, assembly GCA_028554795.2. Lineage (NCBI taxonomy): Eukaryota > Metazoa > Mollusca > Bivalvia > Unionida > Unionidae > Sinohyriopsis > Sinohyriopsis cumingii. The sequence goes on from CM068825.1 coordinate 41,106,096, forward strand.
TGTGCTTGTATAACTTCATCATTAGAGCTGTAACATTCACTAAAATCATCAGAAGATTGATTTGAATAACAATTCTTGCTTGCATTAGCTGTAGCAGGTGATTTACTCAGCTTCAGGGGATCCATTTTTTCTTGCACAATATTATATAAAAAGAATTCTACTAATATGCTTGGTCTTGTTTATTTCACTCTATTTCTAAGATCCTTCTAAGTTAACCAATTTTTCAGTGTGGTTTGATATGTGTCTGAAAATGCATATAACATCATTGATCCTATTTGATGAATCTATGATGCATTCAAATGAAACAGTGATTTTTTTTTCTTATACACATTTTGTATTCCAGTAATTTAGTGGATTAATGTCAGTTTTAGAGACTTCCATAATTTCCTTCAAAACATCTTGAGAATCAATCTGAGTTTTTTCCATTATGCATATATATATATATATATATATATATATATATATATATATATATATATATATATATATATATATATATATATATATATATATATATATGTATATATATATATATATATATATATATATATATATATATATATATATATATATATATATATATATATATATATATATATATATATATATCCACAGCAATTCTTTACTATAAAAGGAGATATATCAGACTGAGCTGAGCTTTTGAATTAGTTCTTTGAAATTATTGGCATGTGGCTAACTGCAAGCTGTTTGGTGTGAATTTTTGTTAATGTGTGCATTCCACATCAGTTCCATTGGAACCCCAAATGAACTCCTAGCATGCCAAATGACATACATGTATTAGAAGGTTCAGAGGTCACTGGAAATAATTAGATATACTTCAGAGATTATGTATGCCACATATTCATAACTGATGTTGACTTTACATCATCAAGTTGACTTTCATTTCTCACATTTCACCAGCCTAGCCCAAGTTATTAAAGAAAAAATTCTCTGGCAGTTGGATTTGAACCAGCAACATTGTATTTGATAGCTTTCACAGTCATTATCTGTGTAAATACAGCAATAAGAACCCTCATATTTCAAGTTCAGAAATTTTTGGAAAACATACAAATGACTGCTCCCTACATCAGCTAAATCATATACAAAAATATACCATTTTAAGCTACTATTTCACATCATTATTATGCAGATCCACAGCCTCACATAATAGTTAGCACAAAGTCATGAAATAATAATTTCATGTCAACTGGATATTGCCAGCATGATCACTAGAAATATTGCAGGTATTTTTCAATATTAGCAAAACACATTTTGTTATAACTGGTGCAGACTAAGCTTGTATTAACTTTGCTTCGAATTTTAGCACACCAAACTATTAATACATTGCTAAATTGATATTTTTAAATCTTATTCTCTCTGAATTTTCTGGCATGTTAGATAAGCTTGTGGTGATTATATCTGCATAGGTTATAAGTGGATGATGTAATTACATCAGTGAGCCTATATATAGCTCAAGGACTGATCATAATAGCACTGTTGTGTAGTAAATCAGTGTTAAGAACGTGTATGCATTTGGTCACTTTTGTGAATAATAATGTGGCTTGCTTGCCAAAATGGGTACAGGTCATGGGGGATAGAGGCAGTGATGATTATCAAGACCAAAAATAGGGGCAAAGACAAAATAATGACACTATTGTTTTTTTTCACAATACCATCAATACTGACAAAACAAATAAACATGGATCGATTTATGACATTTTCTGATTACATCTAATGATGTGGAGATGTGCAAAGTAAAGATTTGTTTTACTGTAATGTTGAAAACAGTATTCCCATTATACAATATGCTCTCAGGTCACAAAAACAATACATTGTATGAATGTGGCTTATCATGAAACAATGCGTAATATAATCATTATAAGCAGAATAATCATGAGCTAGGCAATGATTAGAGAGGATAATAGAAAACTGTTGAAATTTGGTAATGTAGGACTTCTGTCCCCCTGAAAAGCAACAGTTAAATGAGAAAGACTGTACCACTGTGCATTATTAAGAGTCTAAGCTTTTTGTTCTATTTATGATTTTTAACTGGAACTACACAGTCACTAGTGTGTTGCTGTTCCATTAAAAACAAGCAAGCATGTATGAGTTTGAGATGATGGCTGTAAAAGTTCACAAGCTGGTGTGCATTTTTGTGCTACTCCATGTTGCATATCTTTCTCCAAGTAAGGGTCATTATCACATCTTAAATATGAAAAGCAAAAGCAAAATTTTTTTAGTTATTGTAATTACCAACACTAAATATTTCCTATATTTTAATCCCACAGGTGTTTGTGGGAACAATTTGTATACATTATCCCACATTATGTAACACTGTGTAAACTGTTCACACAAGGCCTCAGTTAATAACCTTCATCAGCTGCTAAGTACATATTGTGAGAATGCCTGACATGTGAGAATGCCTGACATGTGGGAATGCCTGACATGTGGGAATGCCTGACATAAACTTATCAGATGGAAATATTACAAGAAACCATCTAGTCATACTAATCTTAAAATAATTTTTTACAATATGACTCTGATGACTATACACTATAGTGAGGGATCTGATGACTATACACTATAGTGAGGCATCTGATGACTATACACTATAGTGAGGGATCTGATGACTATACACTATAGTGAGGCATCTGATGACTATACACTATTGTGAGAGATCTGATGACTATACACTATAGTGAGGGATCTGATTATACACTATAGTGAGGGATATGATGACTAAACACTATAGTGAGCGATCTGATGACTAAACACTATAGTGAGGGATCTAATGATTATACACAATAGTGAGGGATCTGATGACTATACACTATAGTGAGGGATCTGATGACTAAACACTATAGCGAGATATCTGATGACTAAACACTATAGCGAGGGATCTGATGACTAAACACTATAGTGAGGGATCTGATGACCATACACTATAGTGAGGGACCTGAGGATTATGTGCCCCTAAGACAGTATATAAATCCATGGCTGATAACAACTAATATGTTAGTGTTGGAGAAAAAGTGGTATAAAACACCAGGCTAATTTGACAAAAGTTCTAGGACTATCAAGAGATTGCTGGTTTAAATTTTTAAATGATTCCTTGTTAGACATGTGAGCAATTTTACCCTGGCTCTGATTTCCTTGGAATGTTGGTCTATATCCTTGTACAGCTCTCTCTGTGTCAGCTTGCTTACATTCAGTGTCAATGCCTGAAAGGCAAATGAACATAAATTTCAGGGACCATACATTTTGATGGCAAACATATGTGTTTGTATATTTCTTTCATTAAAAGATCTTTCATTGTTCAATAGCTGCACATTTAGAGTTGCACCCCTTTAGAGTCAGTCACACCAAGCCATTCCATGCAATACGATAAAATCCTTAAAACTTGCAATGTTAATCCTATAAATTAGATTAGAGATAGTCATATACATGAGGTTGTGACAACTGTGTGCCAGATATTACGTTACTGAAGAGGAAAGCAGACAATGAATGGACCAATTTTCCCACACAATCACCCGCTATTGAAATTTCAGTAAACACATAAAAACAGAGCTAGGTTAAAATGGGCAGACCCTCATGCACAATATAGGCCCAAAACTTGATTGCAAACCCAGCTAGCACAAATGTGTGTTTGCACAACAATCATCCCCTTGTGACATCATGCATGTTTCATGCCAATGTATTATAATAAAGGAGAAACTTTTGAGATAAATTATGAATATGTCTTCATTAAAAAAATTAACCCTATGACCAATTGTACAAAACTGTTTAAAGCTACCATGAAAAGTGAAAGAGGTCCAAAATTATATTTCATTGTTAAAATTATGCTAACCTTCCATTGTATGAATTCATAACTGTGAGCATCATGAGAGATGGGCATTCCTATTTTGATTTTCTTCACATCATGCTGGTCTGAAATAGAAATAAGGTTTTCTAACATGAGTATTGTGTTTAATAGTCATCTAAGTTGGCACTTACCTAAACTAAATCTGAAGAAACCATTATTTTCTTATTATTCTACAATGACTAAGACCTTCAGATCCCAGAATCTACATGTTTCTTTTTTTACCATAACTGCATACTGTCAATGAATTTAATTTACAAAAACACATTATTCTAAAGGGACAAAAAATTCTTTCAGCTACAGTGATGTTGACCATTAACATTTTATCTCAAAACCAATATGGTTCCTTCTAACTTTAAGTGCAAGCCTCCACAAACTTTGGTTAGGGTATGGTTTATAACTAAAGTTATTAAGCAAAACCCATTTTCCTCTATTCAATAATAGTGATCTTGACATTGGACCCAAAATTGTTTAGGCATTTTTGCTACCAAACATGTAAGTCATCCACTAACGCTGGTAAAGTATATGTCTGATAATTGAAATTGGTGTGCAGAAACCATTTTTCTTTTTTTTAGCCTTAATGCAATTGACCTTTGAACCCCCAAACTGATATGTTTTATCCTTACCCCAAGTACAAACCATACACAGCTTTATCCAGATATGTGATGTAGAACTCATGTCCTTGAGCAGAAACCATTGTCATCTTTTAGCTAGTGACCTTGACAATTGACCTGTTGACCCCCCAAATTGATAGGCTTCTTCCTTTCTTAAGTGCAAGCCATCCACAAAGTTTGGTCCATATGCAATTTAAAACTTTTATTCTGTAGAATATTATAGTGATCCATTCAGTGATCCATTCAAAGAAGTGACCTTGAAGTTTGTCTTTCTGACCCAAAAGTTTACAGACTTTTCTTCCTTACCTCATGTATCATTTACAAAGTTAGGTAGTGTAGATGGTGAAGAACTAGAGTTATTGTGCAGAAACAACATTTCTTATGTCAGTCAGAGTGGCCTTGACCTTTGACCTTTTTAGAAATTCATCTAAGATCAATAGTTAAAATTATTTTCTGAGAGACATAATCATAAGATATGAATCTATACTCACTTATAAGTTGAGTCCATCTGTAAACTGCACAGACTCAGATCTGCTCTTGCATAATGAAAATAACAGATCTGAGTACCGGTATGTGTTGTTTATTAGGAATAATTATTAGAACAAAGAACACAGACCCTGATCTATCTGGTGTATCAGGTGATGCAGATCAGTGTCTATGTTATTTGCAGTTGGACTCAACTTATAATCAAGTATTTACAATAACAGTATGATTTCCTTTATTTTAATTATTATCAATTTGTAAACAATTATCTTTGTGGGTATTTAAATTCATTGTGATATTGTTTTCAAGAGCAGAACCCTTCCATTTTTCTTAAAATTTATGTTTTGAAGCAACCACAATATCCAGAAAGAATACCAAGAAAAATAATGAATCTAAAATAATTTTTTAGGACATACCATCAGAATAGGAATGCAGAATGTAGACAGATACATGCTGATGGTTTTATCAGACATTTTTGCCAAAATTTTAACAATATTTGTAACTATGCAAAATTCTGTACATTTCTAGGATACCTACACAAAAATGAATAGGTAAAACATTCTATGAAATCAGTGTTTGTGGATGTCCAAAAGTATATTTTACATCACTTAAGGTAAAGATCCACTATATTGCAAAATCATGTTTTCATTTTCATCCCTGGGAGCCTCAGATGGCTGAGTGGTCCAAGGCACTTGCCATTTTCACTGCCATCTCACCCCTGTCAGCGTGGGTTTTAGTTTCTGCTTGGCCAATGTGGGCATGTTAGAAAGCTTGCCTGTGGTTTCCTATTGGTCAATGGTTCTTACCAGGATTTTTCTGGATTCTTCTTCCACCAAATGTACTGGCTGCCATGTACATATGGAGTATCAGATGCTGAAAACTGGCATTAAACCCACAAAATCAAACCAAACCATTTTCATCCCCCAATTATGCCCTTTTTAATTCACTGATTCTTGGAAGAAGTAGTGTCATCCGCAGTAACTTAACCCTGAGCCCACCCTAAAAAATATACAATTACTCAAGTTTGTTTAGGTGAAAATCTTAATGAAATGCTAAACCTCATAATCAATGACAAAAAGCAAAAATTAATATAATAGGTTTACTGTTTTGTAAAATTTCATATTCACGTAAACAAAGTTCAATAATTGTTTTATTACATGATTTAATCCAAAACTTTGAAATTAAATTTGTGTCAAACTAGTGAAAATTTCATTTCAGCTACACAACACTTCCTTAAATAGATGATGATGTCACACAGAAATCAAATGTGTCAGTACCATACAATATGATTTATTAATGCAAATCACGTGAATTCATGTTGTACAGATATGCACTGAATGAATGAGAATTTCACATTTTTTACTTTATTTTTTTTTAATGAAGACTAAAAAGTAATGAAATTATTTTTGTAAAACAAAAAAATTAGGATTTGTAAATGGATAAAATAAATAGTATTAAAGTTACTTGAATTATGTGTTTTTCACTGAAAATTAAAGGCAGTGAAACCAAAAATGGCAAGTTAAACAACTTTGAGTTAAGCAACCACTCTTCAGCATGCAACTACATATTCTGAGTTAGCTGTATTATCCAATGAAAACAGTGTTCACAAGAGTCATGTAATAATTACCAATATTTCCTATCTGCTGGTTTGACACAACTGTCACAATAGTTTTGTATTTATGTGATCTTTCTCTAACAGGTACCATTTAAGATACATATTTTTGCTGACTCTAAGAGCTATTAAGGGAATCAACAAATAATCTTTGTTTTAGTAAAATCAGTATCAAGGATGATAACTCCAAATGGCCTGCTTTAATTACATCCCACTGATAATAGTCTTTTAAGAATTATAAAACATCAGAACTCTGCATAGAAAAGCCGATAGTCTTCTGCATTGAAAGCAAACATTATATGATATGTCAGTAATGGCAAACAGCCAATGAACATTGAATAAACAAAGGATATGAGAGTGTCATGAAACAAGGCAGATTACCAGTACCTAAAGTTTTGCCTGGGAACCATGTATTCTTCTTATTTTAACTTATTATATCTCTCATCTAAACAGCTGCAAATGAGGATATTCTCAACACAATAATAACATAACATATCATCTCTTAAAAAAGATGTATCTTCTAAAATTGATGTTGTTTTCCAAACATTTGAAAGAAAAAATGAATGGAAAGCTTGTCAGATAAATGTTATTTTATTAACTTGTGTTTTATACCTTATCAATCAGTTTAACTTGCATATTGTTTGTCACATACTGGAAGTTTTACTAGTTTTTTGCCACTTTATGATTTATGTATTTAATTTGTATTATGCTTAACCTTTGTTCACAGTTGAGGGTGGGAATTTGGACCTAACTGACTAATATCATTTTACCAGGGTTTGAGCTCAGGATCTTGGTTTTTCCTTTGGAAATTCAATTGTCTAATTGATTTTTATCATGATTTTTACTTGAATTTAAGTTTAATGCATGCATCATGTTTTGTTTAACCTTAGTTTTGTATTTTCTGGAATTGAACTTGACAAATTTGACAGGAAAATTACCAAGATCCTGGTCATTTAATTTTGTCTAAATTTTATGTAAGGTTTTGGTAAACAAAATGATTTATTCCTATTTTAATGAAAGTCTAGTGGAATCACAATTAGTTGTGTTCAGATTTGAGAGATATCATTATTTAGACAATTCACTGAAATTACTAAAGTGCCCATTGGCTGGATTAACACTATTTTGGGATTATTGTGCATTTATTCAAGGACATTCTGGATTATATCACCGATATTCTTCTGGAAAATGGAGTTCTCATCCAGCTATATCATCAACAAATGTGAGTTTGCAAGATTCCTAATCTAATTTAACATGTCAAAATCCATTTCTCGCATCCACAACACAGTAAAAATTCCTGCTTTGTCTGGCACGATATCTTCTATTGTCAATATCAGGTAATGGTTTCTTTTCAGTACTTTATTTAAGGGTTGTGCATATGTACAACTTTATGTTCTTGTTCTTAATCACTACCACCATGCTAGAACTCCAATTAGTAGGTTCTTTTTCTTGTTTCAATATTTCAAGTTTTTCCAATCCTTGAATTTCTGCCCTCAACTTGGGCTTAACAGCTAATGGAATTTTCCTTACTGACAATTTGACTGGTTTGGCTTGTCCTGTCACTTCAAGGTGGAGTTCTCCTTCCAAGAGACCTTCTCCACTGAATATGTCTTCATATTCATGTACGAGAGTTTGCATTGTTTCAATAGCCATGATACATTGCTTATCTACAGTAATGAGTTTCATTATCTGCACTTTTGCTCCAAGTAGGGGTCTTGCCTTCTTTTGACAATGATGAACTCTAAAGTGCAAACTTTCTTATTCTTTGGATTTTTAAACTTTATTTTTCTTTTACTCAAGGATCTTGCTTCATTGTTATTACACGTAACAAGTGTCATATGGTTCATTTTCAGGTGATTCAGTTTGTCATTTACTCCTAGGACAGGCCCCAGGTCTGAATATCTCTAGATTCTGTTGCTTGCCTGCCAGTGTTTGCTTTATCTGTCATCACCTTGTTATCAGCAAGTGTGACTTTCACTCATGTCAAATATAATTGCTTTTAGACTCCCAGCTAACTGTCCAGTTATAATGCCCCTATTTCAGTTCCCTGTGTTTGAAAGCTAGCTTTAAATATGGGATTTCTATATTTATTGCATTGGGCATAATAAATGGTAGGTCTATATTTTGTACCAAAATAAGATTAGCTGACTGTTGTTGTGATGTATTTGATTGACAGATGCTTCAAATACAATGTCTAAATTGTTTTTGACTTTTTACAAGAATACTTACAATTTTATCTTGAAGACACGGAGTATGTAATATCATCAAGAATTTGAAGAGGAAGAAATGGTAAGAATTCTATATTACCTGCATTCAGTAATTTGTATTATCACTTAGTGTATCACATACATAAACTTTCTATTGTGAGTTTCTATTTGAGATACTTTATATATATATATATATATATATATATATATATATATATATATATATATGGAATTGTAGAAATATAATAGCCTTATACCACGGTCATTTGCAAAAGTTTATAGAATTAATGTATCAATCCAGTTCAAGTTCATTGACAGTTCAATAATAATAAGTTAAGTTCAATCTCCAAAATCCACAAAATCAAGAAACCCAGAGTTCATGTCGCTTTAATTCTCATGTTGGTCATTTATGTGTCTAATTGCAGCAAGAAGTAATTAAGGCATAACATTGTCTATGTCGGTAAATTAGAAGTGTATCATCATTAGATAGTAGCACTTTTTTTTGCCTAATGTATATTATAAGTAGCATAGATAGAGACTATGGTAATTAGCATATATGTTTGTAAATGATCATGGAAGTGTATAAAGCCTTTAATCATACATTGGAGCATAACTGACACCAGCCTTGTGTAAATAGCATTCAGGCAACAAATTGAAGCAATTGATATATGGTCATATGTGCTTGTAGTTTATATTTCTATCCATCTCTCATATCACTGATCAATCATACTTGTAATCTTTTATCTTCCAATACATAAAATCTAGTACCAAAATTCTAACTTTATATTTTATTATCTAGTTTGACAGAATTGTTGACATCAGATAGTTAAATAATTTCATTCTTCAACAGGTTTCCATCTGTATACCATCACTCGAGTCTCTACCTTTCAATAAAATCGAAGATGGAACTTTCATAGCCATAGATGATCTTGTAAAGTTCCTTAAATCTAACCATTCGATTCATGACAAGAAAAAAATTGTGAAGAAAGAAAATATTGTACAAGAATTACAGCGACATGATACTGGGATAATCCAGAGAGAAGAAAAGAATTTGGTTTCTTTGTCGTCTTTCTTTCGATATATGTTCCATCACTATGATGACTTCCAGGTTTGCAAAGTGGTATGTGATGAACTCTTAGAAAAACAAACACAGTCTATATCTTCAAACAAATGGAATAAATCAACATGGAACCTTTATCAACAACTAGCGTCTGTTGAAATTTTAAGTTTGGGTCTGTATGAAGAAACAATTAATAAGCTACAACTTGAAGGGCTGTAGATTCCATCTTTAATTATTGATTATAAAACACAGTTCACCGACAGCGAATGGAATAAAATTCAATTGTTCGAATGGCATTATAGTTCCTTTTGTAAGAAAGAAGCATCAGACTATGAAGATGAGCAGGAAAGTAAATGGGAATTCTTTAGATTATGTAAAGAGTTGGCAGAAAAAGAACAAGAACTCAATCAGTTGTGCTTGAAGGTATGTCAGCGGAATGTTGCTCGAAAGTTTGCTGCTGATGCAATAAATGGAATTACTATCCATCTTGAAAGTATCCATCGACCTGAGAAAATAGAAACTGACACAGAAAATGCTCTTAGAGACATACCTGCTCCTCAGTTTCAAAATATTATTTGTTTTCAGTGCACAAATGTGTGTGCACATAAAGCAGGAGTACACATTGGTATCGAATTGCAGGAATTGCAACATAATGTTGAAATGTATGATGATATGTCTCTGATAGTTCGTGCCTCTCTGAAGAAAAGTCACAATGTTTATGTGCCTGTCATACTCTTCTTTCCCAAAGGCTGCCTTCCGCCTGGTGAGCGTTTTCTTGCAAGAAGTCATCTAAAATCTGGAAAACTCCAACCTCATTATGTGTCACTTTCATCTTGTTTGGATGACCAAGATCTCCCAGAGGAATGTAGAATTCTTGACTCCTTTTGCTTTCAATGTTTTAAAGAGGAGAAACATTGGCTTGCTGATCCCTTAGATATGAACCACTTTCAAATAATGAGAGAATGGCGCTTGTACGTTCCTTTACCATTCCAGTGTTTATTAGAACAAACACTACTGAACAAAGACAGCCTCAGGCGTCGATCATCAGATGATTTCTACACATCAAAACTATCCTCTTTATATTGCCATTTCGATTCATCACTGAACATACTTAACAGAAATTACAGTGGTCTCATACAAGATATTGTCACAGATGAGTTGTTCATCAACTACTATAACATCACATCTGTTTTTTCCATCACATCAGCTACCAGTATGAGTCAAAGTCTGCGAAATGGAGACAGACGTCTTAAGAAAGCTGCAGATCCAGACCTTTGTCACTTTAAAACGTAGCTGAAACCATATCCACTTTGCTATATAAAAGCAAGTGATGTCTCATCTTCTGAACATTTGGTTTGTCTCAGAGACTGTCATCTTATATTTTTCATGGACAATCTGGTCCAGCTCACCATGAAAACTGACCCACAACCTGGTGAAAGGAGAATAAATCAACTATGCACCCTGCCCATTACAATCAAAGGCATTCCAAAAGATTCAAACGATGTATTAACATGGCATCTTCCACTGTGTGAAGAAAAAGAAGATTGTGCATGCAAGGAAGCACCACCGCTGGAAAAAGAAGATCTAGAATGGGTTCTACTAAAGATGACCTCTGATGAAGAGTGTGCTTTTGAACGTTTTCAGCAGCGAGCTAAATGGGGCCTGAAATACATATGGACAAGACTTACATCATTACAGCCCTTCACAAACATTCTAGGCAAAGCGGCTTCGATGGAAAATTCAGAATTTCAGGAAGAAAACATGGATCTAGATGAAAGCTTTTCATCCTTGGCCATTCATGATTTGGAGAAAATGGATAAAATTAGTAATAATGATAGAACTGAAAACTTCCCACCAAACATCTCCAGTGAAGATATAGAGAGCATTAATGGAGCCATTACCTCCATTAGATCAGTTGACAGTAATGGGGATACAATCGAGGATATGAAAAACATCCAGGTTGATCCAAATGTATCTTGTGATTTGTTACCATATATTGATGTCAGTGATATAGATGAGGAGGATGTACATCCAATGTATAAAGATAAAATGAATAAAAAAAGAGGAAAAGAAGACGAAGAGGAGGAGGAAGAATATTCAAATATTAGGATAAAAGTTGGTGCTAATAAAGATATTCTCCAAGATGTTCAAGCCCTCCTTGAAGAAATACAGATACCATTTATGACAAACAAAGATGAAACTGTTGTCTGCAGTACTGATAGTAGCATACTAGAGTATCAGGATCTAAACAACACACCATCACAGCCACTATTATGCCGCCATCCTCCACCCTCCAGTGGTAGAGATGACGACATAACCACATTGAAAGTGGTTCTGATGATTTTTTGGAGAGGCTGAACTGACTGAAACAAATGATAAGGTTCTGTTTGCACCTGACTACAAGATTGCCAGAAATCTTTTTAAGCTTATAGATGGGAACAAAAAGTATGCAACATTTCTTCCAGAATTTCAGTACTGCACTTGAGAAAGTCTAAAATCATGAATTTAATATCAGCTTATGAAACATCAGGCCTCATTCATATACTGAAATATATGAGAGATGATGATATTGAAAAAGACTGCAGTAAATTGGTAAGTATCGAGAACATCGAGACAGCCACGCGAAATGTTTGGCGATTGTCAGCAGCTTTGCATATCTCGGTTATCATCACGTTTATCAACTCGCTACCACATTCACATGCAGAGGAGCTGGAAAACAATTTGTGTGATCAGGAGTTATCCGTCAGCCAGCTTGAATTGAGATGGGGACAAATGTTGAAAGAATTCATTAAGAAAACATCCACTGAGAATAAAACGTTTTCCCTGCATATTGATATAATGAGGCATTGTGACGAAATTGTAGCCATCGCCGTTGCTGAAAGACTAGTAGGAAAAGATGGATACAACTTACTACTGGCCGGTGTGAAGTCTTCACTTCCGTTCTCATTCTTAAATGGAGCTTCCAGTTATGCTGGATTTTGCACACGGCTTTTGATAGAACATTACAAATCAAGTCACTTTCACAGACAAATGAAACATGCTCTATTCAGTACCTCTCACAATGGTAGTATTGTCAGGTTTGGATTAGACACTGCTCGAGAGATTGACCACAGAGATGCAAAGAAATGTATTCGACCAGGGGCCACACTAAGCAATGTAATGATAAGGATGTCCACAGTAGACGAGCAGAGACAAGTCCATAAAGTAATCCAGTCTGTCATCTCAGGAGAGGATGCTTCAAAGATTAAGCAAGATGAGAAAAAAGATGAAGAGATAGCATCCAAAATTTCAGAAAGGTACATGGGAAGAAAAGCCAGTGATAATGACTTGGGCCATATTGTAAGAACAGTTGGTCTGATACATCGAAGAAATGGAATGTCATCAAGTTTTGATCCCATTCTAAGAAATGTATATCACAAGCAGAATCCAGAGGTTCAGCAAGAGATGTTAGATTCAACCACAGAAGAGATAGGAACATTCATGATTCACAGATATGCAGCAAGAGAGTGTCTATTGGGTATGACACTTAATGATTGTCCTAACACTGAATTGATAAACGGACCCAAACATCTCATTAACAGAATAAAAAGATCAAAAGGGTCAACAATCAAGAGGACTAAAGGCGTACCAAAAAATACATCATGTAAGAGCATGAAAGAAAAAAGCAAGGAGAAAAGAAAAAGGACAGTAAAGAAGATGACAACGATTGTGGACTGTCTAAGCTCTTCCATGAATACTTGTCAGTCAATCTTTAGGCCAGATGGGACAAAATCATCCACTAATAAATCAGCTGGTGTGAAAAGAGCTCTTCTCGAGTTGATAAAGAAAATATCTGATACCAGAGCTACAAGTGAGCAAAAGGTCGATTTGCCAGACTTAGATGAGTTCATCCTAACAGATTTCAAAGCTGTTCCACCGACCATAAAGGAACAAACGAAAGCTTCAGTTGTAGAATTTGCCAGTGTGAAGTTCAAGACATCAGCTTCGACTGGAGACCAGTACTTAGAGTACGTATCAAAGGCAATTCTTCACAAGTTGATAGGACACCTTCCAAATTTACGTCACATTGTTATATGTGAGGAAAAATATTCCTTCACGCCAGACACACTAAAAGCACATACAAGAAAAATGCGGGATTCTAAAGGAAAAATATCTATCTTACATTTGAAGGAAGAAAAAGAGGTGATCAGTGAAGATAAATTTCACAAGCCCTCTGTTGTGGGAACAGCGACCGGCAAGAAACTTGTAAGTTCCTATTTAGGCAATCACATTGATCAGCTTCTTCTTAAGCAAAATATTATACTGGATATAGACAGTGAAGCTCTGCTGACAGCATGTCATTGCCAAGAGGTCCCCTGCACATGTTGTCCTTTCACAACACCACTGAGAGTTCGATTTACTTCCGAATCAGGAATTGTTGGTATTGAGAAGCTGTCTAACATCAGGCAGAGAAAGGGAGAAGCAGAAATGGCTCAACTTGATTGGATGAAGGAGCTTGATGCTGAGTTGTCTGATGGAGATTCTGTTGTCAACTTTGTATCATCAGCTGATATCGACACAGTCCTAATTCACCTATTTGGTATCAGTCTCCACTGGAAAAGAAACCAAACTGGAACCTTTACACGCCCTGTTTATGTTTGGCTACAGAAACAAAAGCCTGAGCTGTACAACATTTCCAAAATCATAGAAAGTATTGAAAGATACTTCAATAAGAAGTATTCCGTGGCTCTGATTGCCATCATTTTGTGCATGGGAGGAAATGACTTTTTGCCACGACATTATGGAATTTCACACGAAAAGATTTTAATGAAAGCCATTGACAATCAAGGTCTTGAGCTTTTCAAGCTCTTTCACATGAGACAGATGAGTCAATTTCATCCATAATGCTAAATATTGATGCATACATATCCTTTTAAAGGATTTGTACTGTCCAAAGATCTACAATGCAGCTGCATTGTCCTTTGAAGAAGTAAGGCAAATGACAATCAAAATGCCTGGGAAAGAATTCCGACATCCACAAACATGGATGCCCCCGGAAAGTGCCCTGAGGAATTTAGGAAGCCTTATTCAAGTTCAGATAGATTATTTATTGACTATATGGTGTCATGAGGCCGCTTTGCCAGATCTTCTTCGATACTGTTGTATTTCCATGTGTCCAGACGGTGAAGTTTATTACAGTTTTGGAGATGATGTTCATGTATCTGACAAAGAACAATTATTATCAATACCAGAGGAGCTACTCCAGGAGAAAATTAATTGTGCGAAACAAACTAGAGTACGAACATCAAAGAAATGTGCCTTGCATGATACACCATGCAAACAGAATCCGAGAAAACGACAGCCTCTAATGTCAACTCCAGGGTAAGCATACAAACATTTTTAACTCAACAAATTTCTTTTTTCTCTCTTTCTCTTTCTTTTTGGGTTCTCTATGAATAAGCTGTACAGTTGAATTTGAATTGTAATTAAGCACACCACACATGCATACATGTACATTGCCGTTATACATAGTTTAAATTATTCTATTTGATCATAAAATGCTTCAGTAAGGTTTATCAGATAGCTATTCATAAAATAAACAAAATTATTTTTAGACCATTTTAAATGTATAGCTACTTCTCATAGATTTCTGCTTCTCATTTTTCCTGGCAACATCTTTGAAAGAAAAACTGTTAACTTAGCCGCTAAATATGGGGAAAATTTGTACTGGACTGTTTTGGTCAAACGTCACATATCAAATGGCCAATTGTAGATCAATTTACATTTTATCAACATCAGTACTTATTTTCCTCAGTAGATACATTCTTCTTGGGACAAAAACTTTGCATGCATCTATGTGTTAATTATCCGTATTAAACTGATTTATATACCTTACCGTGGTGCATCTATATATACAGTTTTGAGGAACCCATAAATCGCATTCCATCAAGATCTATTTTTGAATCTAATTTTCATTGTTTACCATACAGCAGTGTACTTGGATGAATTTGTGTTCTTTTCCAGAAAGATGAAGTTTTTCTAGCGATCAGCAACCAGACATTGTAAAACACAACAAATAATGTACTACAGGACTTAGAAAGGAATGATGAAAATATTGAATGGCCATTAAAGTCCAGTGCAATTCAGATAGGATAACGACTCATACCTTAAAAAGGAATTCATTTGAAATGGAAATAACACACAATGTGGACAGTGTACCCCATAGGGCAGCATTTTGAACAGTTGTAAATACTATGCTCAAATAATTCTAGGATCTTGTAATAAGCATGGATAGACGCATAGTTGATATCGTACCATAGATGTTACCTCTGATGTGTTCTGGTTCAGATGTACGAAATGTTTATGTAAACTTTGACAATACTTTTAATTTACATATCATCATTTGGAAAATAAATATCAGATTCGTTCATTGGACTTTATTAATTTACATGGACTATTCATAAAACCATATAGAATGTTTCTATGTGGCTGGAAGAAAAAAATCATATGAAGTAATAAGCCTTTATAGTACAGTAATGAAATGCATATAAAACGACACTCATTATATTGTCCAAACACTTGCTTCAATTGCAATATTTGGAGGTTCTGTGAACTAATAACCGGGTTCATACAGTAGTTTACACCAGCCTGGAAGAACTCATCAGGCTCACACAGGCATGGGCTTGGGATGTTAATAGCAGAGGGCTATTCAGCTGGGGTGTCATATTACCTTGGATAGAAACTATCCAAATTTTTGGGGCCTGTCCTATGAGTACATTAGGACATCCTCTTTTATAATTTGTTTCAGAGATTTAGTTAAGTGTTCCAACTGGAAATTGGTCTGACTCTCTCCTAAAGTCATTCCAGCAAATAATGTCTTTGGGTAATTGCCTATCTCATTTAAATCTTGACTGTGAATATTCCATAACTATCACTGTAAAAACTTGCATCATCATCTACAATTCTTGGCACTTTATTGCAAAATGGTTCATCAATTGACATTTTACACAGCTTTTCCTGACAGCATGCTTCATGTTTCTTTCATCAGTAGTCACATTCTCTTTGCATGTGACTTTGCTTTTCTGACTTTCTCTTTATTTGGGCTACTGCTGAAACTTTCTCTTGATTGACAGCATTCACTGTTCTTGTGTTTTCTTGTTGGCTTGACAGATATATAGGGGCCCGAGTGGCCAAGTGGTCTAAAGTGCTCACCGTTACGGATGACTACCATCTCACCTCTGTCTGCGTGGGTTCGAGTCTCTTGTTCAGCCAATGTGGGTATGTGAGAAAGCTTGACAGTAGCTTCTCGTGGGTCGGTGGTTCTTTCCGGTGGTTTCCCAGGTTCTTCCTCCACCATTTATACTGGCTGCCATGTATAGTCTATCTTGTGCTGAAAAATGGCGTTAAACCCTACAACAACAACGACGACAGATATATATGCATGTTCAGAGTGACAACATTTTATCTTACAGCAATTTTCTTCTCTTGCCATTGTCTCTAATTTCAATTACCATTCTGTCTCTCAGCAAGCTAACTTTCAACAATAAGCTAACTTTCAAGTCAGCATACTTGCAAGTCTGGGCTAGTGATCTTGGTACCACGAAGTAGGCATCAATGCTCTCACCTTCTTGTTGTTGAACTGAAGTTGTACCATTCATAGGTTTCCATTGATTCTCCTATCAGTATTTTTCCAACCTACAACCACTTTGTCAGTTTTCTCTTTGTCATTTGCAATTTCAAATGCGAATGTGTCAAAGAGTCTATAGCTTCTGAGCCTTGCAACCTATATTTAGTTAGCATTATTTGTTAGTTATTTTTTTAATTTCATTATATGCTCTTGATAATTTAAAATTGTATGCTGAACTTGACCAAGTTCATTTTCTATTTGACTTGAATCAGTAATTTTTAAAATTCTGTAAACAACTAATACATAGCTAAAATATTCTCTATGTGTATGGGTTTAATATTAGGATCATTATTAACATAAGTAAACATATTTATTTAGGTCAAGGTGTAGGTTACTGGAATTCCCTTATAAATATAACTGGCCTACCTGATGTATTCCACATTGTATATTACAGTTTAATAACAGACCTTCTAATTATGACTAAGATTTTA
Organism: Sinohyriopsis cumingii; assembly: GCA_028554795.2. NCBI lineage: Eukaryota > Metazoa > Mollusca > Bivalvia > Unionida > Unionidae > Sinohyriopsis > Sinohyriopsis cumingii. The sequence goes on from CM068825.1 coordinate 41,124,025, forward strand.
TTGTGTAAACATCTGAACCTTCTATATTTAAACTCTCCTAATGGTAATATTTTTTATTTTATTTTTAGAAAATGCTATTTGTGACCATAGGCACATCAACACTTCCAGAATTGGATTTAATTTGGATTTACACTAAAGTTTATTCAGAAATTTAAATATTAGGACTTGTGTTTGTGGTACATCACCACCACATTAGCCACCTGAGCCACATCAAGCATAGGATTTCATTTGGATTTTCTCTAAAGTTTAGTAAATGCATGACGGTGATATCACAGCCAGATTTAGAAATCTCTCAGGACTCCATGGAGTAAGTAACCTTTGGAGAAAGAAAAACTAGCTGGAGATGGCTGATAAAAAAGGCCATGTGGCAGATTTACCTGCCAGCACAACACAATGTCATCAACCCATGTTTGACCCCCAACTAGGTGCACCAGGCCAAAGTCTTTTTCCTGCCCCATGACAGGTTGGATGGAATATGTACAAGTATGCGCTGACTGTGGTGGACATTGTGAGCCACTGTAAAGAGGTTAAGCCCTTAAACAGTGAACAGACTGCCAAGATTGTTGCCATTCTGAAATCGATCATTAAGTAGGGGCTGTCCTGGTGGTGTAAGCTGCTGCAGATCCACCCTGGGCAGAACTTCATGGGTGCTGTGTTGAAGCTCCAGGCCACACATGACATCCACATGTGGTGCAACATGGCAGGCATCCAGTGAACACAAGGTATCATTGAGTGGTTTAATCAAATCCTGGCTGAGTGGCTACTTGGATACCAGTTCACCCCAGGAGCACTTGCCTTCTGAGAAAGGGATGGTGGTGCACAGTGTAGGACGGCAACCCTGAATGGAGAGGTGACACAGCTTATTGGCACAAGACTGGTAGATGCCATCCATGCTCTGTTGCATGTGGCATGTAGCACACCAAGTAAATCACCCCCAGCAGTCAATGTGGTGGCCCTGGTGCAGTACTTGTATGCACCAGGAGAGCTGGAGGGTGGGACCTGCTGTGCCACTGACCACAGTATTGTCACTGGATATACAAGTTGTACTTGACTGATGGGAAATCCCTGGCCAGACTGTCATATACCATCTCAATAGGTCTCCTGATTGACTGGGTCATGGCATGCTGTTCTGGTACCTCAGCTGCAAATGCTTAGGTCTCAATTTCATAAAGATTTCAAACTCTCTGTCAACCTTCACCTATGTTTGGACATGGCTATAGGCTTAGACTGGGATCCTATCAGGCCCGATCCATTTTGTTGTGACTAGCAGGGGATTGCCATTATCAGGCTACATACCTATATCTGGTGGTAGTGTGGTTTGTGAGTTTGTGGGGGGTGTTTATTTTTGCTACGTCTGGCTGCATTATTGTAGTGAAACCTCCTTCTCTGTGTGAGGCTTTCAATGTACAGTTTATGCCAAAGGTCAGTCCATACCATTGATCTCACAAGCCCTTAGCTCTTTGGGACCCTTTGCTATCTGCCAGCAGGATAGAGTACATCTTGAGGTAAAGCCTCATGAAATGAGCAATGGGAGCTCTGTTGTATTCGTCCTTAAACTTTCCTATGATCTTTCTGTTAACCTCACTGCAGAGCAAGTGACCTGCTGAAACATGCTTGTAACATAAAGGGGGGGTATCCTTGGCAATATATCTATAGATATATCCTCAGTCTTCTCCTCCATCAACAGACTGTCAGTAACAGTGTAGAGAAGCTGGGACTTGGCACCAAAATGTGCCTTTATGTGCTTATAGTAAATGTCATGCATCAAATATGTGGATAGATAGAGTATGACCTTGCATATGTAGACTCGGCAGTTAAAATTGAATCTGGCTTTGGTGAAATGTATTTTCTGAGTTTTTTCTTCAAAGACTGTACGCGTCTGAAAGGTTGAGTCTGTTTTCAGGCATCACAGCTTGTCTCCATAACCTTTTTGCTGTACCAAATCAAAATGGAGGTGCTTCCATGATTTTCTATGGTTTAGCCAAAGACGGAAATTACTCAGCAGCTTTATGTAGTCTTTGTCAAACCTGTTCATGGCCTTAGCATGCAGGTCCATATTCTTTCGGATTAAGGGTACCATCCATGTGCTCTGGTCTGATTCTTGTGCTCACTGAATCTTAGCGACCCTCATACCAAGACTAGTGAAGGTAGTATTTGACATATTACATGTTCTACCATAGATTAGGTTCCAGCTTCACATATCCTGTGTAATGACCTCCAGCTTTTTCCCCAAAGTTTGATGGAGGAAGTTAGTGATTCTTTAGAAATAGCCATAGACCCAGGTGGTAGACGGTAATCACTGTGAGCATCATGCAACTCTTTCAGATATTCCAAGCCCACACCGAGGAGGTAGTCCTTGTGAGCATTACTGGGCCTATGCTACTTAATCTTTTTGAGGTTGGCCCAGTTGTGGCATCCAGTGGATAGGCTCTGCATCTTGGTCCATTCACAAAGGTTATTGGTGTTAAGGCAGATGATCCAGTTGGAGGTTTTGGAGAGGTCATAGTCTGGGCACATTGGGTTATTGGCCTTTGCTTACTATGGAGATGCCACTTTGAAGACATTTCTCAACAACGAGATGTGTGACAGCTCATCTTCAAGAAGGTGATTCGAAAGGCTTCAAGATATCTGCCAGAAGGATCATATGTGTCTTAAGGTAAAGGTTGTGATAGTCTTCCATCTCGTAATAACCAAAGTTATTCCATACTTTTACAGCATGCTGATAGACCTCAGAAAATATACCCATACAGATAAATGAACTATAGAAGGCGTTTTTTGGGAGTAGAATGACTCCATTCATCGATATGTTTGTATTGACAGACACCCTTGGTGGTCAGAAGAGAACATCATGTTTGATATATCAACAAGTGATGAAGAAGCCATCCTGGGGTAGCTCATCAGCCAGCTTGGACTGAATACAATGTAAGAATTGAACTGTCTATAAATTCGAGCTGGTCCAGGAAGAATGTCATATATTTTTCCATGTTGCCAGGAATGGCATTGATGTTTGCCATTCAGACCATTCCCATTTATGCCATCTGCAGATGGCCATTGTAGTTCCTCAGTTTGTTTTCTTTTCTCTATATATCATGGATAGTTTGGATTTACTATCGCATCATGTGATGATGAAGCAGAAGCCACAGGGTTGATGGCTGGAGGTTTCATAGGTAATTGCTGTAGGTGGGGTCAACCTCTTCCCTTTTCACTGTCACATTAAAGGCCTTGAGGTCATCTTTGGTAACATAGTGTATGACAAAGCAATGAAAGAGGTGCTTAAAGCAAAGTTTGTTCATTCCTGGCTCTGGGAAGATCTGCTGTGGCTTTCAGACTATGCCATGACAGCCTGTGGTATGACTCTTAAGAAGGTCCATGTGTCAGAAAGCATGGAGGCACCATCAGTAGGTGTGCTCTTTATGTTCATTTTTGTTACTGCTATACATATTCCAGGAAAGGTCTTTGATCCATGTGTAGGGTTGTCATAGTCCAACAGCAGAGGCAGGTTGATGGGTTTCTCCAGTGCTTTATCAGCAATGTGTATGGGGTAAAGATCATGGTCCAGACATTGATGGCAATGTTAGGGTTGAGGTTCTACTTGGTAATGTTTAAACCTTTATTTAAAATTTAAGCTTGTTCAATCAGAGTGTTCCCAGATACTTACTATAATTGCTGGGACAACTGGTATGGTCATTAGAAAGAAAAATGGCTTAAAGAATGACCAATCCAAAATGCCAGGCATCATGGTTTTCTATGTTAATAAAAGCTCGTTTGGGAATCCACTTGGGTGTGGGTATATGTCCTTTGTATCAAAACAGGCAGTATCGCAAAATCTAGAGCTTTACCTCTTTGAATCAGACAGTTTACCAGTCTGTGTCCTCATTCATAAACTTTTCCAATCACTCTTTGACCTTAGCTATGCCCTTAGCAACCAGTACCTGGATTTCATCAGTCAGCAGCACCACTTCTGCTTTACTGGATGATAAGTAGGCTGGTATGGAGATAGCTTCCCCTTCTGCTGTAGTCTTTTCTAAACGAGCCTTAATGCAAAGGTTAAACTTGATGCTCTTCTCCCCATCTCTTGTTTCATGATTTTGACAATACAAGGATCATGGCCCTGAGTAACTTAGATAAGTCCACTTCTAATGGATGTACTCTTAGTAAAATGGCATGACAGTTGACAATGATTTTATCCATTCTGGAAGACAGCTTTTTTGTATGACAGTGTGCAGAATGTATCATCTAGCGGGGATCTGAGGACCTTTCTATACTGTTGGCAGGCCTTTTTTTCTATACATCTCAGCTTGTCAGTCTGGTGCTGCATATATAGTAGACAGTAAGAGTATCTGCTCCATACTTTCAGCTGGTCAGGAGTGGGATCACATCTCTGTATCTCTAGGAACTTCTTCAGAGTGTATCATCTAGCGGGTATCTGAGGACCTTTCTATACTGTTGTTAGGCCTTTTTGGGATCACATCTCTATATCTCCAGGAACTTCTTCCCACTGGGGGCTGTATGGCCTAAGGACATCTAGGTGCATGATTGAGTTCCCTTGTGGCCCATGGTCTGTGATGTTATATCATAAGAACCTTCATTTCCAATTCATTGTTGTTGATCATTTGTTACCTTCTCTATGATGTGGCTAGTCATTGTTATCCACTGGCAAACCAATAAAGTGAATAAGAGTTCAGTGGTATAACATTTCTTGCAGCCATATTTTCAATGATATAATCCTAACTGGAATCACACAAAAATCAAAACAGAGCATAGAAAATAAGAAATTCAAAAAAAAACATTTGATTTGGCAACTGTGATCATTCAAACCTATCACTTTAAAGTCTTAAAATATGTACTATGAAATGGGTTTCCTTGGGTAATCATATCCAATGTATCTGTTGAATTATACTTTGTTTATAGCAAGGGTTTTCTTGTAACGGAATTATGCAAAATGGATGGAGCTACAGACTTAAAGATAAATATGGTAAATATTTTATTTAAACTAATTTAAATCCACAAAATTAATCAAATTTGTTGGATGATATTTCACAAATTAATCACTGCTTAGTGGAATCAATGCTTACCAAAACTATGGGAATATCAGCTTATGACCACAGTAAAACTGTGTACCATTTTGTGTGAAATTGTCACATGAGATCTAATCAGTGTTAGTCTCATGTGCATTTTAACACTCAAATTAGGTAGTACTCAGAAAAATAATAGAATCTAACAAAATCGGAAATCACCTGATCAGGCAACTTTGCACATGTGAGTGAGAATTGGATCATGTGAGCAGTAAGTTCACCTGATCGAAAATAGGCAAATTTGACTTTTTATTTATTAAATACATTTTCAACGATAGTTTTCACTCATTAACTTGCCTTTTAATAACAATAAGGAAACCTTCAAGGTCCTATTCCAATCTAGTGATGATATAATGAAAAAATAAATAAAGTGAGCAAGGTTGAATGGGGTTGATGTGTTCCTTTTTAAAACTGCATACAGATCTAATATTTTGTTGAACTGGCAGTTTCTTAAAACTTTTATAAGTTATGTTCTAAGCTAGTGTCACATAATTAATAGTTTATAAAATATTTTCAAATATATTTTTTGTGTTTCTTACATTTTACATTTTGTACAGATGATTGGATGTTAAGACCATGTGTTTCATAGGCAAATTAATGTCAGAAATGTGATCTTGATTGCTTGTGAATTCTTTGTTACCTATGCATGGACAAAATTATGCCCATTTGGATTCATTTTGACTTAAGATAGCAGAGACACAGTCTACAAACAAGAGTACTTACATTTGGAGTAAGATCTTATAAAATCCACTGTAAGTTCAGATAATGTCTGAAAAATAGCGTGTAGAAAAGAAAATAAGCAGGATTTATTCTGGATATTATCTTGGATTGTATTTCTGTATTGTAAACATAAACCAGAACAGTCCAATTGTCTTTTATACTGATGTATGCAGGTTGATGTGCTTCAATACACCTAACTGAACTTTTATAAATCTCAATTTGTTATGAATTCTATTCACACAATATACCTTAAAATATCTGGAAAACACAAAGTGGGAGACATTATAAATATGTATATAATTTATATGTGATAAAGTTTTATTCATAGTCAGGGAAAAAATCATTTGATTGTGTATTAATACTGTATATACACTTATATAATGAGTCCAACTGCAAACTTCATTGACGCAGATCTGCCACTGCATAATGCAACAGGAGATCTGGGTCTATGAAATTTGTTAGGAATAATAAGTAGAGAAAACAACATAAACCCTGATCTGTATTTATAATATGTAATGGCAGATATGGGTCTATTTTATTTGCAGCTGGACCCAGTTTATAAGTGTGTATAAACAATATCGGTGAGCCTGATGGCCTGGAAGCATTGTGATGCAAATCAAACTCATTCTTTTTAGTGTCACAGAACAAAACATTTTGGTAAATGGGTAATATATTACTTTTATTAAAGGTAGTGTATTAAAAACAGTTTAACAAAATTTACAAAGAAACTGATCTTTATTATGAACTGTTAAAAATGGCATGAGGTATTTACATGCACTGTCCAAGTTTTGCTTCATTTACACTGTTTTCAGTTTTCATAAATTATCATCTATTAATTTCAGGAAAATGATACCGCATGGCATGGGAATTTTCCAAGGCAGTAATGTCGAATCTCATCATAATGTGTTTTATGCATTGAGAATACTTTGGTCATTTTGGCAGTGCCTAAATTGTGTATAAACCAGTCACAACAATCAGATTGAGTGTTTGAAGAAATCAGAGCCACTCTTACAAGAAAATATGCTAATAAATAGCTACCACTTCGGTGTTTGTTTCTGTTTCTGTGAGCGATTGCTAAGTGTAAAATAGAAGCCAAAACTAAGTTGCTTAGAATCAGACATAAGACATCACCATTTTGAAAAATATGTTTAATCTTGGTAAAATTTTGTTTATAATTTTGCTATACACAATATCTAGTTAAAATGGTGATGCATACCAAATGCCATTGATGTAGAATAGTGAGATTAATAATGCCATTGACGTAGAATAGTGAGATTAATAATGCCATTGATGTAGAATAGTGAGATTAATAATGCCATTGATGTAGAATAGTGAGATTAATAGTCTGAAGAACCCAGGGTAGTAATGACTGACTGACAGTAAAAAGTACTTAAATTTTGTACCATAGTGGTGATATTTCACACGTAAAACTTACTCTGAAAACTATAGGTTTATACATTAGATCCATTCTGCGACTCATCCCAATAGCACCATACCTTCCAGCATAGTAAATACCTAGAACAACATGCCGATGTACACAGCCACCAAATGTTGAATTGAAGCTGACTGGAAATCTCTCAACTCCTATCATGCCATTGGTGAGATAACTTTGTAAAGTCAAGGACATTCATAAAACAGACCAAGAACAGCAGTATGATTACCATCTATACTCACTTGTAAGTCCAACTGCAAACAACATAGACTTTTATCTGCCATTACAGTACCTAATATGCTGGTAGATCATGGTCTATGTTGTCTGTTCAACCAATTAAGCCTAACAAACTGTATAAACCCAGATCTACTGTTGCATGTGCAATGGCAGATCTGGATCTGTGCAATCTGCAGGTGGACCTGACTTATAAGAGTTTATATATGGTACGTCTACAAATGGTAAGTTTTTGTTCTTGTCTTTTCTGCTTAGATAATAATGTAAATCAGAAGATTTCATCAATCAAAACATATTTTCATGACATTCTCTAAAATGCAATGGTTCTGAAACTTAAAAAAAATAATTTAAAATCATCTATGGTCCACACCAATTCAATACTGATAATCAGAACAAATAATGCCATTGAAAATGCAGACAAAAGTTACAAATGATGAGAAAATATTAAAATTATCAGTATCCGAATAAACTTAATAGCAAAAAATTTGTAACTACATTGTGGATGACTGAAAACTGACAGAAATAAAGGATGAAAATTAATTTGTATCATTAAGAGACAAACTAATAAAAATTACACACATACAGAAGTCGTAAATTTGAAAATTTAATAAATTGTCTCTTGTGTGGTATTACAAGACTGACAATATTTAAAGATTATAATAGTGTACTTTGCCTGAATAATTGATTAAATTTCATTGATAAATATTATGATGTATCTGAATCTCTTTTTAAATGGCATCATAGCAAATATTAGGTAAAAGCAGATTAAAAAAAAAGAAGAGAAAAGAGTTCTTTGGTATGAATTGCACAGGGTCTTAACCTGTGGCAGGTACACCCAAACTAATTGATTAACGAGCTGTTATTTTATGCTGTTGTATTGTTGTATTCCCAAATAAAATCAATAATATTTTTTAACTGATTTTTCCTGGAGATTTGCTAAATAGTGAAGATCTTAACTATTTTCATTCAGTAGAAAGCAGCATTAAAGCCTAAAAATAAAATAAAATGTTTATTGAATTCAACTTCTTGGCTTTCACTCAGGAGTACAAAGCAAACAGGTGTGATTCAACTGGTTCCAGAAAGGTTACTCACACTAAAATTATAAATCAAATGCAACATAATGCATGCTGTTTTTGTATATCACGAGTGTCTACATAGAAAAGCAGCCTTGGTGAATCAGAACTTATAACTAGTGTACTGAATTTCACACAAAATGTACAAAAATATATACAGAATTTAATTACCTTTTATACTTGCTTATAAATCAAGTCAAACATCAAACTGCACAGATCAAGATCTGCCATCACATAATATACTGGCAGATCTGGGCCCATGCAGTTTGTTAGGAGTAATCAGTCAAATAAACAACAAAGACCCTGATCTATCAGTGCATTATCAGGGTTTATGTTGTTTACAGTTGAAAGTGACTTATATGTGGGTATGTACCCTAGTGCGATGATACCTGGCAAAAGGATACATTCCAAGGATGACCGCTTCAAGGCATTTAATGGGCAATGCCTCCCGTATCATGTCCTTTGCACACTCCATCAACCTGCAGCATAGAACAGATACAGTTAGGCCAAACTAACTAATGTCATATTGCAATGCAAATGTGGTGACATTTTGATATTAACTCATTGAATACTAAATGGTATAATGCAGTGTAATAAAATATGGAATATTAATAATAATAACAATAATAATAATAATAATAAATAATCTAATTAATGAGGGTATCTCACAAACCTGCCATATTCCCAGATGGTGTTGGACGGTTTTTGAGTCTCAAAAAGTGTGTTTTGAGGTCCCAAGAGGGATCAGTGCATGCAATCCAAAAAACAAGCAATGTCATCCAATTTGGGAATAAGCAATCTTTTTTTGAAAATTCTACAGAAAATGAGTGAAAATTCTAATCTGAATAAAAGTAATTAACTTGTATGTTTTCTTCAAAACATTTCATCCATTTACAAAGAAAGAAATAGTTGGTAGACTTTGCATTATCAAAAATAATCACAATACACATACACATATGTGCAAACACTCACATAATCACAACCACATTCAATTAAATTAAAAGATACATAAAGTTCCTGTTCTTAATATTCATTGGATGGAAAATATATGTTTAATTAGATGCGTATTTGCTGTTCTCAGTAGTTAAATAGAGACTGGATGGTACTGTTGTTCAAACTTTCATCACTAGATTCTCTGAGTGAATCCAGGTCAGGACTGAGTTGTTCTTGACATCCATAATATTAGCATTGTCGGAACTATATTTAATGCAGTCTGACCATGAGATATGCTTGTCTCTATAGAACAATTAATATACATCACATTTAGAACTGACATGGTAAATGGGGGAGGGGACATCATATTTTAAAGTTTAATAGAGCCTGAATGATTTTCAAAAATGAATCACATCACACCACACTTGAACACTATTCCAATAACTGAAATAATCATGCTTTGCATTTTACATATGGAGTAAAATCTATCGAATCAAAGAAATACTGCCCTGTTCATAAACTTGCCAATAATCTTTAATACAGATGGCTTAAACATTTTCTTTCAGTGCAATAATGTGTAATAACTTTTGTTTTTCTGCAGGTATCTAGCACCTCTTTGATTTACCTGTAATTGAAAAAATAAATTGGGTTGTTACACTTTGTGAACTTTACCTATGCAAACTAGCACACAGTGAGGTCCCCCACAGCAGTCTTCAAGGTATTTAACACATCCCATTAGCTATTGTCAGCCAATTAAGTAATGACAGAAATGGTGATTTTTTTATATCTCAGACCTCTTTGCGTTTTAATTATTTTATAAGCTATCCCAAGGAGAATTTTACATGAGGTATAAGCTGGACTGTTTACTGTTTATACATGCTATATGTATTGAACCATGTCCTCTTTCAGTTTTCATTAATATTTGAGGTTCCTAGATATGCTTCTAAGGACTTTAGATTTATCCGTTTTCTTGCAGAAACAGCAATTAATTGGTCTCAAAATCTAATACTTTATTTGCCATTTTTTAAAATTTGTTTTACCCATTAGACCTTGATTACTACTAGAAAAATTAGCTCTTAATTGTCGGTTACTAACTTTAAAACCAATCCTATGTGCAAATATCAGATGATCTCAGAAAATGTATAGTAGACTCAGTTTGACAATAAGCCAGAGAGTTTTAATTGCATATATGAGGAAATAGTTATCTTCATCATTGTGAAGATAGCTGGCATTGTGCTGCAGTTTTTTTGTTGTTGATTATTGCAATTTTGTCTGTAGTTCTAATAGATCCATCCTGATTGAAAAGTTTCAGTAAAATCATAGCCTCTACTTTTAAAAACTCAACTAGAGTGGAGGCATGTTTCTCAAAGTCTGATTGTTTAGTACAGATTTGTCTAATTTCTTCATTGTTGACTAAATGGAGCTGATTATTTACAACGGGATGGATGGTAGGAATCATAATGTAGATAACAATATTTATCTGTAGGTTTACAGTATAAATCAAATGTTATTGTGTTTATTTTCATGAATAACAAGAGTATCAAGGAATGTGATTTTTTCTCCCTTGGAATATTCCATTGCAAACTTCACAGTTTTAAGGTAACTGTTACAGTATAAGTGGAATTTATTCAATTCCAACTCTGAACCCATCCATATGATAAAAATATCATCTATAACCCACCCACCCCCAAAATTATTAAGATATTGGCACACAATGGGGCTACTTTAGTTCCCATAAGAGTCCCACCAATTTGTAGATAAAGGGCACTACTGAAGGTAATGTTATTGCAGTGTGATACTAATTTTAATAAAGCTAAGATAATCTGGTTGGAGAGATGATAATTCGGTTTACTTAAAGCTCAAGTTTTAGCTATATAAGTTAAACCTTCATGATTCAGTATATTAGTGTAGAGAGAGGTGACATCCATTGTGACCAAAAAGAATTAAAGAGGTAAATCACCAACTGCTTGAATTTTATTAATAAAATTGGTTGTGTCTTTGATATAAGAAGGTATCAACTTTAAAAATGGTTTGATGCACTTATCCCTGAAACTAATTAATTTTTTCTATCAGTGAATTGTTTCCACTAATAATTGGTCTTACTCGGATTTCACCCAGAATAAGGCATATTTAATAAGGAGATAGAATCTCAGAGTACAGATTTTGTCACTAATTAGGTTAAGAAAAATCTTATCATCTAATTCTCCTTTGTCATGAATTTGTATTACTAGTTTTTTCACCATTTTCTGGTGTATTTCTGTAAGATCTTTAGCTAAACAAATGTATCAACCAGAACAATTCCCTCTGATGAGTTACAGTTGTAACGAAACTAGTTAGAGACAGGGGTAACTAGACCACCACAGCAGATGGAAGGGAATGCCTCTACACCCAATTAGTCATCATTGTCCCTTTGGGAGTAAAAAGTCATGTTTTTTGCATGACATGCTGTGTTATGGCAGGTATGATCTAAGTTAGTATTATATACTATTCTTCCCTTAGGCCTTCAGAATGCATTATGCATACAAGTACAAAGTATACATGATAGAGTATATTGGGGAGATTGTATTTCAATATTTATAATGATAACTGCCTTTCAAGATAACCATTATACAATTTTGTTTTGAAAACATTTAAATTTGTTTCTGACATAATGGTTAACGGGGAGTTAATTCCATAAAAGAGCACCAGACTACGCCAGATTTTTTTGAATTGAGCTCATTTTAGTTCTTTCATGTTGTTCTCTGGCTTAAAATAAAAGATACTGTGTAAATATTGAGGGCATTTGTTCATTCTTAACTTTGAACATTAATAAGGACTTTAATATGGTAGGCTAATCTTATTCAAATTTCAGCCATTTCAATTCAGAAAACAGAATTTTGGATGGTGTATCAAATGGTTAATTCAGGATAATTCTATCCTAAGTTTGTGGATTGTTTCAATTGTATTTCCCCAGACTGTGCAGTAGGTGTCCAAAAGAGAAAGAATAAATGCACTATAAAATAATTTCCAATAGCTGAAAGGTAGATAACAATTTATCCTCTGTAAAAGGTACATTCTTAAGTTTACCAGAGAGCAAATGTGTTTCAATTGCTTACACCACAATTCATATCAACAAGAACTTCCAAAAGTTAATCTGTGACAGAATTAATTTTTCAGAATTGGTTGTCTTCAATACACAGGTCAAGATCAGGATTTCTGCTTACTGATCTTTGTCTAGTTCCATGCAAGACTGCCCTGGTTTTTAGGGGATTTATAGCCTAGCTTTTACTTTTTCATGTTAAAGGGCCTTGTCCGGTTGATGAGATTACATCTTCCCAGAGAGTGGAAAATTGTCAATAAAACAAAGTCCACTTGTGCACCTTGCATGCCCAAGGACATTCACAAGGACACCATAACAATGGATGTGTCTCAAATCTGTGAACAAAGGGCACAGAGAAAAATTACTAATCTTGCTAGTGCTTCACCACAAATATTATCTTGGTGTTAGTTGCCTAATCTTGGTATTCTATTTACATGCCAGTCACCAATATTCTTTCTCAGAATTTGGTTCTTTAAGGGACCTCTTAGGATAACATGCTGTATCCCAACCATCAGGGTACACTTACATTCATTGTCAATTACAATGGTAGTCTTAAGCGTTTTAAATATAATGCAGCAGGGGCCATTTATTTTCTTACATGGATGCATTACATATTCCCTGTTCTTAATTATGTATTTAAACACCAAATTATAAAATATAGTATTTTTTAACTTTGTATACTGATACTGATATTGGGGTGTGTGCAAGGTCTGTGCTAGATGTCCTGCTTGCCAAAGGAAAGTGAAGCATCTCTCAAAGCCTCTCCTTTCTAGGTGTAGTGATTGCTGTGGGACCACTGTCTGGCTCTGCTGGGCAGCAGGTTACTTGCATATGGCCTCTCCTACACTATTGTGTCCACAGCAGCACCTTCATGCAGGACCCCCTGTTTTCACAGAGCCTGATGTATGGCGCATCTGAGTGCCCAGCGGTATAACTGGGTGGGCAGACTGGGCTCCTTTGCCTTGGCAGGCAGCCAGTCTAAGAGAAGGAAATCTCTGACTCCAAACCCGGGCAGATGGAGTTCATTAGCCCTGTCAGGCAGTTCATATAGAAGAAGGAAACTTTGATGCCAAACCCACCAAGTCCCAGCCATTGGACGATGGCTCCACTGCCCTGTGGATATCTTCAGGAGAAGGAAAGGCTATGGGAGTAAACCCAGACAGAAAATCCTGAGTGGAGACCCTAAAGTGGCTGGGTGTCAACTACGACTTCCTTCTGGCAGCTCCTGCATCAAAACTGGTGCCAAATGTCATGCTCAGCATTCTTTTGGATCCACCATCAAGGACAAGAGGGGATCTTGACATCTGGGCAGCCCAGGATCTCCATACTCCATGCTCAGGCTTGTGCCCTGGAGAGGTCACTCCAGCGTTGTTCCTGAGTGAGGAAGCAACACAGAAGCTGGCAGTCTATGGGTTATAAGTCCCACCCAATTGGCATAGGTAAGGGTGTCCACAGGTCAACTTTGACAGTGGAAGGGATCATGGTGTCCCACTGGCCAACTAGCACCTGCCTCAGCTGGGCAGCCCCCGGTCAGTAAGGTGTTGGCCCACCAATGTCTGCCTGCTCCAGTGGGTGCCTGGAACTCAGTGTGTTGCTCAGCAAGACAATCAGATGAAAATTCTGCACCAGAGAAAAGAAACAAGAAACCAACAAAGAAGACTCCAGCTCTTTAATTTGCAAGCTGGAACATATGCACCATGTGCACAGGTATCTCTGATGACCTAGAGGTGGATGACACCAGGAAGACAGCTGTCATCGACAGAGAGCTCACCAGATTAAATGTCAGCATAGCTTCCCTTCAGGAAACCAGGTTGCCTCCAGCGGCTCACTCAGAGGGGAAAACTACACCTTCTTCTGGAAGGGTCAAGAACCTGAGAAGCCCCACCAGCACAGAGTGGGCTTCACTATCAAAAACACACTCTTGGCCTCAGCTGAGCCTCCCTCAGGGGAGACCATTTTGCTGATGCCTGCAAGCAGTTTGGGTTCACCATGATTCTGTGCAAGACAAACACAGCATGCAAGATGCCACCACTGCCCCTTCCATCAAAATTGAAGGTGTCACCCTGGAAGCAATCAACAACTTTACTTACCTGGGGGATACCATCAGCAACACTCTCACTCAATGTGGAGTTGGACAGAAGGCTTGGAAAGGCAAACACCCTCATGGCATGGCTAATGAAGATGGTGTGGAAAAACAACCTGCTGACAGAGCACACCAAGATCCAAGTCTATCAGGACAGCATTCTCAGCACTTTCCTATGTGGAAGTGAGACCTAAAGCATCTATATGAGGCAAGAGCATTAGACCAACTCCTTCCATATATGGTACCTAAAACGCATCCTGAAAATCAGCTGGCAAAACCATGTCCCACACAGCAAGAACCTATAGCATGCAAGTATCCCCAGCATGTACTCCCTGCTGAGTGAATGCCACCTTCGATGGCTGGGACATGTCTGATAAATAGAGGATGGGAGGCTGCCAAAGGACATAGTATATGGACAGCTGGCCACTGGCAACAGAAGAGTCAGCTGCCCCTCACTCCATTTTAAGGATGTGTGCAAGGGGGACATGAAGGGATGTGACATTTTACCTGACAGCTGGAAAGTGCAGGCCGAGGACCAAGGCACCTGGAGACAGGTGGTCTGTAAGGACATAGCAGTCGCTGATGTGAGGAGAAGCATGCTGATAGCAGAGAAACATGAGAGAAAGAAGAGTGCAGCAGCAACTGCAGCAACTCAGACTTCCCAGTACATCTGCATCAACTGCAAGGGAACTGTCACTCGCACATAGGCCTGCACAGCCTCAGTAGATGTTGCTAGAACTCCAGAGAAAAACACTCTAAGGGTGCTACTCACATGGTCTCTTGAGACTGAGCCACCAAAGATGGTACTGAATACTGTTCTCCTGACTTACATCACATTTTTATTGTAGTACATGTTTGCAATCATTCATCAACAAAAGTTTAGCAGTTGACTGTCTTACTTTAACGTAACAAAATACAGAGAAGTTCCTATTGTGTACCTTGTTCAAAGGTAAGTTCATGCACTGGGTGTATAAAGCACACACCATAGAAACAAAAAGAGAGCTGACATGTGAAATATAAAACATATTGTTGTTATTTATTGTTTTCTTCCAGGAAATATTTATTTCAGAGAACAATGAAGGATATTAAGCCACATTTCCTCACTTGTCTTAAGTGCACACAAAGAATTGTTGTGAGCTGCATTCAACTGAAATCTGGATTTTAGCCAATTCAGTTTCAATTAACAGTCCCAGGAGCCTATGGAACATGGACCAAGTAAGGCCCCTCTATAGGAAGGTATGAACATTCAAGAAGAAGATCACATCCCCCTGAAAGTGAGAAGCTGAACACTCTTTATTTTCACAATAGTGTGCTGCTGCCTTCCATGAGGCCGGAGATGCACGACTCCCTGGGTAGCATGTTGTATCATTCCATAAAGGAGAAGCTGCCCTACACTCAACCCTTCTGATGTGGCATGTTGTACCCTCCCAAATGGAAGGAGTAGCACTACACCTTGACTGACGAAGATGAACTAGGCTCTGACACATCTAGATTGCCTATTGCATATTGGTCATCTAGGCTCTGACACATCTAGACTGCCTATTGCATATTGGTCAACTAGGCTCTGACACATCTAGATTGCCTATTGCATATTGGTCAACTAGGCTCTGACACATCTAGATTGCCTATTGCATATTGGTCAAGATTATGAGCATGTATAATGGAATTTAGTATTTTAATACTAAACATGTTAAAATAAATAGCAATTATTGTTATCTTCATATAATGTGCATTGTTATACTCTCCTTAGAGGGCTTCAAGGGAGAATAATCCTTGACTAATGAGTCACCCTCTATAAATAAAGCATTAATATTATTATTGTTATTATTATTATTAATGTCTAGTGTCTAGTTACCAGGCACCAGACACTGGGTGACTGGTCAATGTATGATGACCAGTCACCAGTCAGTTCATCCCAAAGAGTGGTCATCTTTTACTGGTCACAGATCACTGGTCACCTAGTGTATGTCATCTCATGTTCGTTGCAAACTATCCACATGTCATTAGCCAGGGGCCCCATGTTATGGGAATAGAGTGGTCACCTTTTACTGGTCACAGATCACTGGTCACCTAGCGTATGTCATCTCATGTTCGTTGCAAACTATCCACATGTCATTAGCCAGGGTCCCCATGTTATGGGAATAGAGATCAGAGTTCCCACCTTTCTCCACCCTACCATGGCACCTAGCACAGGAATGGTAGTCTGCCCAATGGGAGTGGGATCAGATCAGTATCCCCCTTTCTTATTATTCAAATAAATCCTTAAAGGATATGGGGCTCTCCACCTCATGGTAATTGTTTCCTTATACCCCTTATGTGACAGGACCTTGGACTCAGCGAAGAAGTGATGTTATGGCCCATGTCACACCATCACTTCCTTATCTGAAAGCAAAGCATCATCCAATAAAAGACAAACAGTATCATCTTTCTCCTAGAATGCTAACACACACAGAGCATTATGAACCAAGGGAAATAGTGGGAGTGCTCCTATGCCATTTCCACAGATGCTCATAATGATGCCCAGCCACTCTCTTACTCAGAGTGTACTCGATGATGATGCCCTATCCATCCTCATCAACTTGAAACAGGTTATTCAATGCCTCTTATCAGTCCACCAGCTCATCTCAAAGAGATCTGATCCTTTGATTAGGCAGTGACAGTCTGTGTTCTGAGGTAATGAGTACATTCTTAGAAATGGCTCATTAAACCTCCCCTGTTGAATGTAGTTTCATTCCAAGTGGGTATCTTAACTGGAGCCTGGGCATACCTTTCCACTGAAACAAATGAAGCTATTGAACAGAAAGACCACCTTTTGATCACCATAGTTTCTTGTGCTGACCTCTTCTCAGCTACTTCATTTAATATGCTGAAGGAGGATGTACTGAATCCAGCCACAGTAGAATTCATGCCAGAAGCAGTGGCAAAGACATTCTCAGATGCACCTTCTTTCACAATGGCTTTATTGATGGAACTTATGCATATCGACCATGATATTATATTGGACTCCTAAAAAGTCTTACTTAATCACATTATGAAGTTCTAAGGTCCATTTGTTAGAAGCCAAGACCCTCTTTGGAGGATTCATCCCTACTTTGGATTCACAAGATCTGAACTATTATTTACATAGATCCTTCACACCCACTCTTGGCCCATAATCATCCAGGAATCATAATACTGTGAATTGCTCTCTAGGGTGGTGCCATCCATTAAATTCTTAAAACAAATGCAGCCTCTGTCCATTTTGCAACTTCAGATGAGACCCCGTCCTTGTCAATCAGGTACAAGGTGTAGAAATTGCCAAAGCCTCTAGGAAATAGTTCTAATTTCATAAGCAAGGGGGCAGGAGGGGAGATGCAGCCCCAGGGATTTACACCTTTATCTCTCATGCAGTGCATTCCTCTCCAAAAATGTTCCATAAATGGAGGCTGTGTCAAGCATGAGGGATGATGGTGGGTCCTTTCTATTGTGAGCAAGAGTTCTTACATCAGTCCAAACTGGCGAAATTAAGAGAGAGAAGAGGTGCACAATCTCTTTCAGAAATGGGTGGTTGAAAAGGTCCTGAATGATCTACTCCCAAATTTTCCTGATCACCATATAACTTCATATAAAAAATTATCTCCCCCCTTTAAACTGGCTTCTTCTGGAGGACCATTTTAAGATGGAGACCACTTCTTCACTACAGAATGCAATATGCCTGTCACATTGGGTGGCCTCCATCGATCTTTAGAATGCCTATTTGCACATCATATTTCCTCAACATAAAAAATAAAAATGCCTCTGGTTTTGTTTGGGTGAGGAATTTTTTTCGATCCCGGGTTTTGTCATTCAGAACTGCTTCTGCACCTGGAGTGGTCACCTGAGTCATGGGAAACCTAATTCTCCAGTATTCTGATGACTGGCCAATCCACAATGTCAAGGTTTTGTCCCTCCATAAGGGTTTCTTCCATTTGTGGTCCACAGTAACTTGGTTGGGTTACTTACCATACCTCAAAAGTCAGTGTTCATTCCATCTCAGGATTTTAATTGAGTGGGAATGAAATTCCTCATAAGCCAGAACTTAGTCTGGGTCCCACAGGATCACACAGACCCACAGATCACATATTGACACTTCTTGAGGCACTACAAGGAAAAATATTGCTGTCCACTCACCTTTACCTATCCCTAATGGGAACCTTATATACTGCTGAAGATTTGGCTCCCTTAGAACGTCTCCATATGTGACCTCCACAGTTTCTCCTTCTTACAAAGTGGACCACCTCAGAGAAAATACCTATCCAAGTTAGTTACATTTTGGAGAAGATTATATTAGCAGACAGTTTGTCCAAGCCAGGCAAAACAGTCCTCATGGAATGGTCTCTTCAACACTCCATAACAGAGTCCCTTTTCTCACTATATGGAAAGCCTGGTGGACTTCTTTGCAAACAGGCTGAACAATAAACTTCAATTTTATGTTTCTCCAGTCCCAGACCAGAATGCATGGGCAGTTGATGAAGTCAGCTTCCATTCCAAATGCTATCTCAAGTTCTGCAAAATGTCATAACTCCCACTGCCTATATTATATGTTTTCAAATAGCCCCATTGTGGTCCCAGTAATCATGGTTCAAAGATGTTCTAGACTTGTTGGTATATCAACATTGGTCTCTACATCATATGAGGGATCTTCTATCACAACACAGGGGCTCCTCCAACACAACAGCTCATACATTCTCCACCTTCATGCTTGGTTCATCTCAAATTTATCTATCCACCAGAACAAGTCTTTAGGTCAAATTTTCAGTGGCATTATTCAGACCAGGAGAGCTACACATTAGGTCTATGATGCCAAGTGGAGAATTTCTGTGATTGGTGAATGTTGATCTGATCTACAAATTTCACTGCTAATTTCATTTGGATCCTTTTTCATACAAAAAGATGTTCAATATCAACTATCAGGCTACAGTGCTGCCATTTACAACACACTGAAATTCTCTCTATGCATGGCGATTGTTCCATGCAGATCTCATTAAGTATTTTGAGATCCAGAGACATGTCTCTTGCTTTCTTATGCCCAGATGGAATTTATGTTGTGTTTTATGGTCTTTAACCTAAATCATGTATGAACCATTGAGTAAGGCTTCTTTCCAGATCTTACACTCAAGGCTGTGTGTTTACTCTGGCATCTGCGAGAAGACGCAACAAGATTCATGCACTTTCTGTTGTGACTAGCTGTCTTTGATTTATTGGGAATTATGAATCTGTTTCTTTCATTTGTGACCAGAACTTTCAGCAAATATGTTACCTTCAGTAACTTGACTGCCTTTAGAGACCCCAAGGCTCAGTTGAATCAGTTCAATGATGATCATGATAGGCTTTTAAGCCCAGTTAGGGTACTATATTTCTATCTAAAGGGAAAGAGGAAGGGTAGGAAATATCCTTTCTTTCCTCTTTTGGGCTCCATTGATATTCATCTTCCACTATCCCACAGTGTATTGTCATTACAGTCAAATATATCAATCCCTTATCATTAGTGACCTTTCTTTTCTGAAACTAAAACTTATGAGGTGCTGCTTCATTTTCCTATCTTAATCATTCTTCCTTGGAAGACATTGTGAAGGCAGCATTTAGGTATCCAATACTACCTTATCCTTCTTCTACCTATAGATCAGTTTTTGAATAGTATAGGCCCTAAGATAGATATCTATGTAACTCCATTTTGACAGACATCAGCTCTGATTTAATATTACCAATAACAACTTGGATGGCTACTGTCAGATAAATATATGAACCATGAGAGTGGTAAGTGAAGACAAGATGGATGACAGGATACATGTACTTGGATTGAGAATGATTATGCATGCCATGATCATCTCACTGAGGCACATACCTCAAAATTATATTCAGTGTAGTAATATAGCAAAAGAATGTTAAAAACCATTTTAAACTTTAAGATATAATGGAAAAATGAAAAGATACCCTGAGATTGGTCTGTTTTTCCGAATTTCAAAAAACTGTGTTCCAGTATGATTATATATTTACAATGTTAAGGAAGCTGTTCACTTGTAAAAGTAAAACTGTCTGTAGGTCAAGTTTTAAAAAGTTAATTTCTTCATTTCTTTTGCATATGGACATATAAAATAATAATTAACTTTACACTTTGTTATGTGTATTTAATTTGCATTGCTTGTTAGTTAATTTATTTAAAAGCTTTTTTTATTATTATTTCATTATATGTTATTGTAATGTAACATTGTATGTTGGACTTAACATTGTCCAAAATCAAGTTTATTTTCTACTTGAATTTATTAATGATTTTGGTTTGGTAATAAATATCTTTATCTCAATCTGTCTTGATCTTTTGAAACTTCATTTGAATTGCTAGATCTAACTGTTATTTACAACACATTATATATTATACTTTTAGTAACAGACTTTCTAATTATAACTAACATTTTTTTTTGTAAACATTATGAACTTTCTAGAAGGTTATTTTCCATTAAATAATAGGGGTTTTTAAAATAGAAAATGCTGATTGTGACCTGAGGTCAAGTAGAGGACTATATAATCTTGCCACTGGAAAGATTATTCATTCATGCTTAAGATCTAGCAGAATCAATCAGTATTAGTGCTGTATCCAGATCTTCATTTGGGCTGGAATTATTTAATTCAGCAATTAGTTTCTCTGGAGATACGGAGCACTCATAAAAAAATGATATTCTTGGACAGAGACATTCACTGGGATTTATGGCGAATTCAACCTGGAATTATATTTTAGTTTCAACAAAAGACTGTTGGTACAACACAATGTAGGTTGCCACAGGCACATCAACATCTTCAGCATTAGACTTAATTTGGATTTCCACTAAAGTTTATTTCAGAACTTTACATTATTAAGACTTGTGTCAATAATTCTAGGATTATTTTGGAATTTAATTTGCAATACTGTATTTCTTTTTCATTTTCACTTTGTACTTGTGGGAAATAAATTATTTGTTGAATTTTACAAAACTTGTTGCTTTCCATTCTTTTCTGTTACTCATTTTAAAAACATAAACTCTTAATACTTTTTCTGTTGATGCAGTCATAATGATTAGAGAACGTCAGGCTTCTGATAGCTTAACCATTTCACTTGGCATGAAAATCTTGTTAACACCTATTTTTAAGGTGAAATAAATTTGAGTGCCTAAAGTAATACAAAAATAAGGGAAAAAATTTATTGGCCACCAGCTCAATATGTTAGCCAGATACACTGACATACCATTCAATGGACTTTTTTTAATACATCTATTATTATTACAAAATGAAAAAGGATACTGTAAAGCATTCATGTAATTTTGAATCTTCTCAATCCTGTCTGGCACTGATAAGGTGGGAGAAATATTTGAAGGAGGCTGTGGATATGGAACCTGAAAGAAAGATTATGTATGCATTACTACGCATTTTAATATGGTAAGTAAATGGAGGTTTGCTAATGAAACAAAATCCCCATCCGATCGCAAACACATAAGGCAGTCATGTCAGAAAGGTTATCTTTAATTACATTGATCCTTTATAAAAGATAACAATTTTATATAAAGTACATAGTGTATTTAAATAATTTACAAAGTGAATAAATGTCAGAAGCCCATGAAATTGTTATTTTACATCTAAAGCTTCAGTATTAAACAAAAATATTAAATAATGTTAAGATACTGAATATTATGTACATAAAATGAAACAACATTAGGATACTGAAAATAATAAACAACATTATTAAATAAATTTAAGATAATGAACATGATATACAAAAATATTAATGAATATTAAGGTACTGAACATGATATTAAACAAATATTCAATAACATTATGAAACTAAAAAGGATGTAAAGCAAATATTAAATAATGTTACAGTAGTGATTGTGATATGCAAAAATATTAAAAAACATGAATGAAGTGAATACGATTTACAAAACTTCCGTCTGGGATAGTACAAGTAATTTTTATCAAAACTTAAACAAAATCAAACTGGTACAAATTAGGACTAATCATAATGTGTTTGATTCGCACAATAACATAAACAAGCTGTGAGATAAAGAAAAAAAATCTAAATACAATCCAATCCAAATCCAATTACTGAATAAGTCATTAAAAATGTGTGAATGTTGTTAGAAAAACTGAGTCTCTATAAAGAAATAGACTATCTAGTACTACTTATTTAATAGAAGACCAAGTTAGTGTATCAAATTCTTTAAGATTTTATTTCTGACATCCTACAGTTTAATATAGTTTATAAAACCATACACAAGTTTACTGGGTAATTTAAATAGCCTCATCAGAGATAATGAGATTAATCTGATTTGAAATCCCTCATAGTAATGTATCACATAGTAATGTATCACATAATGAGATTAGTCTGACGTGAAATCCCTCATAGTAATGCAGTCAGCTGTATGAATGTATCACAGTAGGTGGAAGTTTGCAAAAAACTGGACTGATCAATTGTGCTAATGAAAATCTGTTAAATCCTCATTTTAAATATAGATATAAATTGATGATTTTATATAAAAAGCATTTACATTCTATGGATTTTTTTTAAAAGAATGATAGAGGGTTTTTTGCACTGATTATAAACACCGACAATTCTGTTCAAGAATTGTACAGTCATCAGAGAGAGGATTAATACATAAATGCTGTATATTATATATAAACCCTTAAAAGAGATTTAACTGCAGAAAAATACAATCCAATCGGAATCCAATTACTGAATAAAAAAAGACTAAAAATCTACTTCTTTTCATTATTATTACTACTTTTGCAGTTTTCTCGTTTTGCTTTTGAAAGAAAAATGGAGTAATAATAAATTTTAAGAATGAAGATAAACCTTAAGAATGGTGGTGTAGCAGCTGCCCAAGCAACCCCCACAAATGCAATTGGTCCCAGATCCAGTGGAGGCACAAGATTCCCAACTTTTGTTATTGGGAGGGGGCTCCAGAATTAGCTTTCATGAAGGGGGGTGGGATTTCTCTCTATGCCATCGATTAAAACCAACAATCATGACTGATTGAGATTATAAATTAATGCCTTGCTATTTACAGCAACTATTTTGGATCAAATATAGACATGCATGCCATAGCTGTATTTGTTAAGAATATTGCATTTTTGGTTTGCTATGAGAAATGTTCTTTAATAATCAATGCCATGTTCAAAGTGTATAGACAAGGTTATGGAAGGTCAATTTATAGCATAGTTTGAGTATTTTTTATAAGAGGTTGCTGCTAACGTGCTGCAAGCTTGCCATAAGTTTGCTGCAAGCTTGTATCATCTAAATATACTTGCCAATGAATATTTGTTAGCTTGCACAAGCTTGCACAAGCATGACACCATTTCTGATAATTTTCTTTAAAGCATCTGCAAGCTTATGCTTATTGCAACCTTGTGCAATTCATAGCTTATGAAAAGCTCAAACTTCCACATATTTCCAGACCCAATTCTTCAACAATTTTGTTCACTGCATGTTATATGTATGGAAACTACAATCAATATTCTTGCTGTCCAAATTTCAGTGGTGAGTAATATTTAATCTTAATGAAATACAACATATTAACTTTTTCAAGCAATACATTATACTGATTTCATAGCATATTGATTCGATGCAACAAAATGACTAATTATAGTCATTTGTACAAAGAAAGAGCTGGTTGATAGAACATGATATATTCAACCTGATCGGCTGATGCCTCAAAAATGATTAATATGTTATTCCCTGTATTCAAGCATGATGATGATGATGATGATGATGATGATGTATTCAAGCACACCACTTTAATGCTGGCCATGCTGAAAAAAACTTCTTTAAAGTAATGTAAGATAAAAGAGGTGACATATACAAATTTCAAAGACTTTTATTTATCACTTTCTATGTTACTCTAGGCCTTACTGAAACAAACAGTTTTTGATAAGTAATATTTGCATACACAGTTAAGTCAATAATATCTGTAACAGGTACTGCTATGCAAATATTTGTAACCTCCCAGATCATACATTTTGTAATTTTGACTTTATTAAGTCTGTATTACTTGAGTGAAAATACACTTTTTATCTAGCTCTGTCTTTAAAATGATGGCCATATACAGGGGCGTATTAACCATTAAGCAGACTAAGCACGTGCTTAGGGCACCAGGGCCAAAGGGGGCACCACAAAGTTGAGAAAAGGGTGAAAAGAAAAAAAAAAACGAATGAAGATTTGTATAAAAAATTGATAAAACTAGTGCAAATTGATCATAATGTTCTGTTTCTTGATCATTGTGCACCCTAGGGTTATCTTCCCAGGTGTACGTGGAAAGGAGGGGGGCACCAAGATTTGTCAGTGCTTAGGGCACCAGTGATCCTTAATCTGCCCCTGGCCATAAAAGTAGCAACACTGATTCACCTGCACACAGAGGATAACATTTAATAAATAAAAATTGCCCACAACAGATAAAATTCTAAGCAAAATACAATACAGTGTATATAATTTGTATTACATCTGATACAATGATATAGAACACCATTCAATAAAATTATATAAAATATGTAACATTTTCTTAAGAAGTAATTCTTCAGTTTCAAATCTAAAGTGGATTTGATATTTTGCTTCAAGTTGCACAGGCATTGTCCACTTATCATGTATATTGCATTAGATATGATGATTTCTCCCATAAATAAAAATCTTGCCAATTTTTCATAAACTGCACAAGAACCTTGTTAGCAATGTATGCAGATAGGGTAGATTTTGCAAGCTCATGTGTGTAGTTTGTTAGATCATGCGTGCCAAGGAAAAACTAACCAAATTTTTAAATATGCACATTTAATTTGCTAACATCTGAATGTCCACATAAAAATGTATGACTTATAAAACAATCTTTTACATTACATCTATTTGTGAAAATAAGGCAGAGTTCTATATGTGTATTTTTAAAAATAAATCTACTTCAGAAATAGTTAAAATTTGTTTCATTAATTTCAGATTTATTTCATATATAACCTCTTTTTTAATTAAACTGCAACAATTTTATCATTTGTGAAGAGTATTCTTGACTGGTCTGCAATGTCATTTTTGAATGAAAAGTTTTTACAGCAATGAACTTTGCATATGCTTGTGCAAGCTTGTTTGTCCGTGCAAGCTTGTTGTTTGTTGATGCAAGCTTGCAGAAGCTGGTTGTTAGTCTTTGCAAACATTCCTTACAAAATTTAGGCTTGCAAAAGTTTGTACATTACAATATTTAGGATTGCACAAGCTTGCAGCACTTTTCTGCAAGACTGCAATATTTCATTTATGTGGTTCTGCATAAGTGGATTTTTTCCAGTGCAGACTTGCACAAGTTTGCCACAAGGTTCCAAATACTAGCTTTCATGAAGAGCTTGCAATTTCAGTTTGGGATTCTAAATGAGCATAAAATTATGGTCATTTTGGAATTTGTTTACAATGTACAGACAGCTGCACTCTTGTAATGCCCATATATGACCAGGTACATTGTAATAAACTACTTAACTATACCTGACTAGGTAATTTGTAAAAACTGTTTAGCTATATATGATTATGTATATGGTGTTGTTGTGTACATTTAATTGGCATTGTTTTTTATTCATGATATGCTATGGGTTATGTAAATTGTATTTTGTAGCTGACCTTGTCCAAAATCAAGTTCAGTGTCTACCTGACAAGAATCATTGATTTTATTTTATTCTGTAAACAACTAATACATAGCTTATATTTTCTCTATGAGTGTAGGTTATAATATTAGGATCATTATCAACAGAAATAAACATATTTACCCTTGTTTGAATCAATGACATTATGTTTACCATGTTATTTATTATAATTTTAGTAACAGACCTGTCTAATTACACATGTAGCTTGGATTGTTCTGAAAACGAACTTTTGTCCTACATCATGGCTCTTCATTGGTATCTTAGTAAAATTTTTAAATAATCTTGTTTATCTAGAAATTACTTTTTCATGCTATATGATCTTGAGGCAGACTCATTTGTTGTGTCCAGTGTTTGATTTGGGCTGAAATTATTCAATTCACATTATTCTTCTCTAAAAATGCAAAGTGCTCTATAATATTCTTGGAACAATAGATTAATTAGGAATTATAGTCCGTTCAAACAAGGAAACCTTGGATTATATTATTGTGATTCAACAAAGGCTGTTAGCACATTATTTCAATTCAATCCATTGGTACATGAGTACATTAGAGACTACCAGCCACTACAGGCACATCAACACCTTTTACATTGGAAATCATTTGGAATACCACTAAAGTTTATTCATAACTTCATTCATTAGGACTTGTGATAGAAATTCTAGGGTCATTTGGGATTTAATTCACAATGCCATAAGTTCTTTTTACATTTTCACTTTGCATCCTAGGGTAATCAATTATTTGTTAAATTTAAAAAAAAACTTGTTGTTTCTCACTCTTTTCTATTGTTACGTGAAAAAGTGAAGACAACAAGTTTTGTAAAATTTAACAAATAATTTATTTCCCTCAAAAAACAAGGTAAAAATGAGAAAAAGAACAAATTTACACAATGGAGAGGAACATTAACAAAGCTGCACTCTACTCCCTGAATAAGAACACTCTCATTAGAAGAAGACTTCTATAAAAAAAAAAAAGCAAAGTACCTCATAATAAAAGACTCTGTTAAGCTCCTGTGTCCCTTAAAATTTTAATAGGGATAGGATTGGCTGAATCACCCAAGAGTGATATAGAGCCCTTCAACATGAATGGTTCATAATTCCCCATAATAAAATCAGACTGGGGTTTATTAGACCCAACAATTTTATTGCTTTCAATACATGACCATGACCTTGACCTCTTAGAAATAAGAGCATCTGGAATAGGTCTGTCTTGATTTTGATGCCTATTTTTCAATTTGTAGCTATCAGACATAACGTGTCCTTTCGTCTTGCAATAGGTACATGTACGAAGAGACAATGATTTTTGATTAAGCTTATCAGAAGCTTGATTTCTAAAGGTTGTTCCAGATTGAAATTTAGAAGGGCTTGTATAAGGCTGAAATACTTTTCTGCCAGAAGACTGTTGAGTGGAAGTCTTATTTACAAAAGAAACTTTGAATTAAAGAATACTCATCAGCAGTACGAGCTGCATTTTCCAAGGTTCTGACCTTATGGTCATCAAGGTCAATCCTAATGTCACTATGGACACAGTTCTGGAACTCTTCAACTAATATGTGTTGTCTGAGATTTTCATAATCTTTATTAACCTTTCTAGAAGAGCACCAACTCTCAAACTGTCATGCTTTTTCCCATGCAAATTCAATACAGGTCTGGTCAGTTGATTTTCTAGAATTCCTAAAACCTTGTCGATAAGCCTCGGGTACCAACTCATAACCCTTTAAGATACAGTCTTTTACCACATCATAGTGACAGTGAATTGTAAATATCACTAGCTTTGCCAGTAAATACAAATTGTAATAATAGTGTCCAATGCTACCTTGGCCATTTCAAAATCTCAGAAATTTTCTCAAAACAAACAAAATAATGATTTACTTCTTTTTCCAGACTAGGGGGTAATAACTTAATATTTCTTAAACATCAAAAGTAGGGGAGTGTTTTGACTTTGCCAACTCTAATTCTTTTACCCTAATTCGAAATTCCTTTTCTTCCTTTACTCCTTGAATTTGCATTAGCATATCTTGTTTTTCTTTCTCAAATTGCGTTTGTCTATCATGTCTCTTTCTGAAACTGCATTTGTCTTTCCTCCCTTTTTCTTTCCATTTGTATAATTTCTATCTGAAACTGAACCTGTCTTATCTTTTATTCCAACGTTTTTTAGCTGTACTTCATTTTCAAAAATTTCAACCACTACTAGGTAAAAGTTAACAAATTCTCTACTTTGATGATATTGTAAAAAAGCCTGAAGATTACACTAAAGATTTCTAAAATATGAAATAATACTTGGGATTTAAAAAATTTCAAAAACTAGGGGAATTTTAATTTTAAAAAACAAAGTTTTCTGAAATATTTTAGCCAAAATTCATATATCCCAAAGATAAGAAACCCAATTTTCTTGTTACATGTTTAGACTCTTACAAAACATAACAAGAAAAAGTGAAGACAACAAGCTTTGTAAAATTTAATAAATATTTTTTTCCCTAGAAAAACAAGATAAAAATGAGAAAAAGAACTTATGGTTTTATGAATCAAATCCAAAATTAATCCAAGAATTAAAAAATAGAAGTTCTAGTAATAAAAAGTCATGAGTAAAACTGAGTTTGAATGCCGATATAATCTAAAATGGAAGACAATGACATCTGTTGTAACCTGTGAAGTGCTGCAGTGTCAACAGTCTCTTGTTGAATCACAGAAAATATTATTCCAGTTTTTGAATTCTGTACAAATTTTGATAAATGTCCTTGTCCAAGATTTTTTTAGAGCATTAGTATTTCCAAGGAAAAGAATCACTTTTCTTTAAAATAATTTGAAGCAAATAAAATAATTAGCCCAAACAGGACACAACATAAAACACCTAGACGTCTCAAGTGTTAAGACACTAATGACTATTCTTTCTCAAAACATCAATAATAAATCTAGCTACAATTCAAAACAGATTTCTGGATGGAGATCAAGAGTTCATTCTTTGTGGAAAACCAAAAGTTTGTAACAATAAGCACATATTATTTGTCACGTACTCCAAGTATGGCCTTGATTTCATATCAAGAATCTTACTCTTAGAAAAAATATTTTTGAAAAAAAAGTTTATTAAAACCCTTACTGGTTCTGAATCAAGTTCAGGAACTAGGTCAGCATTAGATACAAAGTATCTATTATTAATTGTTTACACTGAAGAAGAAGAAATCAGTCAGAACTGAACAATATCAAATCAGTAAATAAAGTTACATTACAATAGCATGTAATGGAATAAAAAAATTGTTAAACTAGCAAACAAATTAAATCAAATATACATAACACTGTTACTTATTTTACGACCATAGTGGTAAAAAAACTACTTAGCTATATATGATGGTATATTGTTTAAATAAAGTACTTAGCTGTATAATAATAATAATAATAATAATAATAATAATAATAATGATAATAATAATAATAATGTCTTTATTTAAAGAAGGCAACTTAATTAATTAAATACAACCAATCTCCCTTGAGGCCCTCTAAAAAAGTATATATACATATATATTCATGCAAATGTTTCTTTCATCAAAATAAATATTTAAGCAAGCTCATTTTAAAAATACATACTGATTTTTTTTAATGATTTAACTCAATCAGCAGATCAAATGTGAGCAGGAAGTGGGTTCCATATTTTTGCCCCTGAATAAGGTAGACTTCCTTTGAGTTGTTCAATGCAAAGTTTTGGTACTTCTAAACTATTGCTAAAATTTCTTAATGGAAAAAGCAAGTCAGACTATGTATGATATCAGTAACATATTTTGATTACTGCAACAGGTTTTTTCCAACATTTTGTACATTAAAACCATTATAGTGGTGCTTTTAGAAGTCACCTGTGTTGATACATTTGTTACCCTTTCACAGAAAGTGGCAAGTAAATCTTTCTCTCAGATAAACTAGAGCTATTTGTTTTGAAACAAAATAACATTCTAACAAGCATATTTATTTGATTGTCGTTTAATAACTGAAAATGATATGAACTTTAAGAAAACTTTTACAAATTGTCCTGTACTAAACAAATTGTCCCACATCTTTTTTTCTGAGCTGTGTATATGAATACAATATCTTTTGGGGTTGTCCATAAAGGACGTCTGCAGATAATACCTGTTTTCCTACTGATGTCCGCTTTTGTCTGCATGTGGCTTACCCCCCACCAGCTGTGGACATACCCGTCTAGCATTATACACTGCTCTATGGTCTGGCAGTGTAATAGCTGGTGCTCTCAACATACAACACTCACTGATCTCATCCCAACATGTAGCTCAAAACAAAGAAAAAAATAAAATGAAAGTTCTTTCTTAAAAAAGTCTTTATTCAGGATATAGAACTAAAGTTGTCATCTCACAAAAAGCTAAATTAGATAGACTGTCAATGTCTTACTCCACTTCAACAAATGAAGACTGTAGCCAGTCAAATAAGTTGTGAACAACTGGCAGTCCATCATGACTGCTTTCAGTTGTGGAAGTTGATGATGCAGTTGACAGAATAGCACTAACATATTCTGGCTCCAAAGCGCCGACGTCTGCCACTTCAGCTTTTGTGCTCAATGCTGCATGCCTTTGAATACGGGCATGATTGCGCTTCGCAGCCTGAGATGGAAAGTACAGGCCACACTGATTACAACCATGCTTCTCAAGATCAGCAGTCACCGACAGACAGTAGAAATCAAATGGCATCCTCAGGAAGTCATGTGAAAGCTGCAGATGTAAAAGAGCCAGTTGTTGATAAAGAGATCCAAATGTTCCACTGTTGCTGCCAACTGGTGCATAGGTAATCCCTTTATCTGTGCTGTAGTGTGGAATAGGTGGAGGTAAAAATTGTCCAAGAAATATCATTGTAGTTAGTGCGACACTGACCACAGCATGATTCACTGTTGCACTTCACAATCTGCAAGCAATACTGCAAATGTTGAATGTGCTGACTTGACCATTCATCTGATGGTGGACTGATGCCTAGTTTTCCTAAATCACATGATAAAAAGATGCTACCACATCAAATCCATCAACAACCGTTGAACTTCAGATTTCTGCCAGCATTTCACCAGCCCTCTGGAAATTGGCCCTTTCCAACTCTACATCACATGTCTTGCCATTGATGTCCAAATGAGATCCATAATGATTGTGAGGCAGGATCAGGATAGGTTCATGACAGAAGAGCCATGCTTGATGGTGTTGTAGGCAGCATGCCCTGATGCATGGCACACAACAAAAATCGCATCCAGGTTGTTGTAATAGAAGGCTTGATAGGATGCAGTTAGTGTTTTTGGAAATTGAGGTTTTTCATCTGGACCACCATCTGCTGTTATGACTACAATCAGTTCGCTGATTCATTAATACACATAACAGGTTGAAAAGCAGGGAGTTGTTTGAGTTCTTCAAAATCAGCAGTGTGTGTCATGCTTCCCACTGCAAATGAAGATAGCAGTTGGCCCTGAATACGATACAGCCCCTGGGTTTATAACACATGCAGCATAGATTGATGGGACGAGTTTGTGGTGTTCAGCAATAACCCAGTCATGATCTGGCAGCTGCACACGATACCCTGTGTATCAGAATGGGCACCTGCTTATTTGCTGTCAGTAATCCAAGTGGGACACGTGCCTTATTGTGTTGGCTCAAGAAGAAAACACAGTGTTCTCCCATAGCGACAGCCAGCTCTTTCATGTAGCTGATTGTAGCTGCTGCAAAATGAGCATCCACCTGATTGAGGCAATCACATGGATGCTCATTTTGCAGCAGCTACAATCTGCTACTTGAAAGAGCTGGCTGTTTGCTGCCTTAAGCAGCTTGACAGGCACTGTAGTCATGTGACGCTTACCTTCAGTCATCGCCGAATTATGTGGATGAATACATAGATATGCTCCTGCTCAACTGATGCTGAAGCCATCTTGGATGAGGGCTTCATCCAAAGTTTTGCAGCTACTAAGCTTCTCAGATCATTGCCATGGATCAGCAGCTGCTCCACATAATACAATGTCCACAACTGTCTTTAGCAACTGTGGTTGGTCATCTTTTAAGCGGGGCCTTCCTACCTTCCTACTTTCTACCGACAAAACTTTTTGAGTCGCTGGCAAATGACTGTATGTTCTTTCATAACTTCAGTCAGCAT
The DNA here is from genome assembly GCA_028554795.2 of Sinohyriopsis cumingii. Classification (NCBI taxonomy): domain Eukaryota; kingdom Metazoa; phylum Mollusca; class Bivalvia; order Unionida; family Unionidae; genus Sinohyriopsis; species Sinohyriopsis cumingii. Next base: position 41,156,415 of record CM068825.1, read on the forward strand.
TTTCTTGAAGTAAAGCCTGGAGTTCTATTTGCAATACTTTTCCAGCTGCCAGACATTTTAACTTTTTCTCCAGCTGCACCTTTTTGCTACCAAGTTCATCAGACTTTGTTTTCATATCAGCTGTCCACAGTTCAGTGTTTTTTACCTGTAGAAGACTAGCCATTTGTGCGTTGACAGATTCTAACTCTTTGCTTGCTGCGTCTTGTGCTGGTGTAGAGTGTTTTTTTCTTTCTTCACCAGATATGCTACTGCTGTCATTTGCATCTTGGTATCTATCTTCCTTGCTGTTACATCACCAGAAGATGCCTTTTCCACCTCTGACTGAAAGTCACTAATTATAATCACAACAGTTGATGGAAGTTCCAGAGATGACGTGGTTGGCGTCAAAGTAGTTGAATCTGATATTTGGCTGAGATTGGCCTTAGGCATAACAGCGTGGGCCAACATGTTCATCAGACGACTTTTTCTTTCTGCTGCTCTCGCATGCCAAACTTGAATTAAGTTTTTGACTTCATTTTGTGTACAATTGTCCCACTGCTCCTGTGCACGTTTATGTGCCAGATCTGCCCTCAGATCAGGGTGTGCAGCAATTGTCCCACTGCTCCTGTGCACGTTTATGTGCCAGATCTGCCCTCAGATCAGGGTGTGCAGCAATGAAAGCATCCTTAAAGTTGCTATGCAGTTTATAACATGCATCCATTATTAGCATCATAAAGGTAGTATACAGAATATTCTTAAATAATATGTAGTATTAGCTGGAAAAATATATATATTAAAGACTATTAAACGGTACGTTGCCTATGTCACTGATTAACACATGTGTGTGGAAGGCAGCTGGAGTCAATGCTTTCAGATGTACTGTGCATAGCAGCAGTGTAGAGGTAGCTACTGCAGCCAGCTGCCTGCTTCAAAGGAAACTGGCATTAGCTATGCATTTGCATGGTCAGCCAGGGTCTTCATCATAGGCCAGGGACTGTATTATCTAAATTGAGAGCATTATACAGGCCATGGTGCATCTTACTTGGTTATTTGTATACTTGCTCAGGTACACAGAGCCGATATGTGGGCCATGTAATCAACATCTGGCACTGGGAGCCAAACCAATGTATTAATGCCAACCCATTCATATATATTCTGTGGCACTAATCATACAAATTGAAAGTAACAAATAATTTATACTTATGGATCACCCATAAAGGACATCCACAAAATATACTGGAATACATGCAGTAGGCCTAAAGCAGATGTTCAACACAGAATATCATAACAAAAAATACTAGCTTGTGGACATCCGCAAGGTCCTTTCCACCCCCTCCCCTTTGTCTGCAGTTGTCCATATTTGAACAAACCCTTCTCCCCCCATTTTTTGTGGACATCCTTTATGGATACCTTAGGTGTTTCCTATTTGATTTTTGTTGCTTTTAGCTCACTAACGTTTCTTCAGAGTCTGTTTGTTTCAGTAATTTTTAATTCACAAGCAGTTTCATTTCTTTGAGATCAGATTCCCATCAGATGATTTCAGACTCCATTGTGGTCATTTCATAGACATAGCGTAAGATCTAAACCCTGTCTAAATATGCTTTTGTACATGTTTATCAGTGACAACTTTTTATTTTTAATGACACCAACTTCTCAGAGAGGTCAATTGCATTGCTAGCAACTTAATTAATGTTAAAGCAATATTTACTTCACATCTGCAAACAGTTTTGTAGAAGCTGTTATATTACATATTTTGAGAGGCACATAAATATTCTCTTGTGATTCCTTGCTACAAATATTTATCTTTCATCTCTATCAATGTATGTATGTTGATGAATTTCTGCGGGTTTGTCTTTATCTATTAAAATGCATGGTGTACAGCTTAAAAAGAGCATTCTGCACTGTCTACTGTAGCTCAGCTAGTTACACTAGATTCAGTGGATGGCCACTATTAAATAAGTATATTTTTGCTGTAAGCTTTCTAATCTGTCCAATAGAAGCCATCATGACCACTAAGCTAGATACATAATGAACACAATGTGGCTGGATCAAATGTCTCTCATGGGATGGATTTTCCTAAATCTACAATGATTGTAATGTATAGTTGTTCAGGGTCACTCAATGACCATCAAATAACAGTTATCAATGAAGCATTATGACAACATTTACTAACATTGACATATTCACAGAGTATTCTTTGACACAATTTCTTGGTCAATCATTAGTTTATATGATGGTGAAACCTGAACAATGTGGAGCACTGGTAAATAGACAACAACAGACTGATCTTGATCTATACTCTATAATGATGCCATAATATATGTATGTATGTATGTATGTATGTATGTATGTATGTATGTATGTATGTATGTATGTATGTATGTATGTGTGTGTGTGTATGTGTGTGTGTGTGTGTGTGTGTGTGTGTGTGTGTGTGTATGTATGTATGTGTGTGTATGTATATATATATATATATATATATATATATATATATATATATATATATATATATATATATATATATATGCACACACACACACACACACACTTACTATAAACCAATTTGATTTATATGCTTTCATCATAACATTCAATGTTTACTATTGTGTTCATTTTTATGCCATCAATGGCACCATCTGCTATAACTCACTCATGGCTCACATACAAGTTATAAGTATTAGATAATTATTATTTGAAATTTATAGGTATAATTTGCCCAAGAAATTCCTTGATTTAGAAGTAGCCTATGGAAAATTACTTTCAAATTAATCCAATTTTGTATTCATGCAATAATCTAAGGAATGCATTTAAAGTGGTATAAATTGAGCATCATGTATATAAAAAGCTGTCCAGCTTTTAAGAAAAATTGCTTTTCACATACAGTTATTTAAAAAATTATTATCATGCAACACTGTATATTTCATTGGCACTGGGAATATTTCCTATCCATAGCACTAAGAATATTGCTATGTATATTTGATTTAATTGTTTGTCTGTTAGTTTAAAACTTTTTATTTCATTACATGTTATTGTAATGTAACATTGTTTGCTGGACTTGACCTTGTCCAAAACTGAGTTCATTTCTGCTTGACCTGATTGACTTGGTTTTCTTTTTTGTTTCATTTATATAAACAACTAAAAATAGCTTCATGATACTCTATGTGTATGAGCTTATTCACCAAATTTTTATTCAGTTAAACAGGAAGTGGTAAATATGTTGATCAGGGTCAGGGTTTTGGAGATTCCCATGTGAATTTTATAGGTTATTGTGTTGTAAGTAAACAAGGCTCATTAAGATCATTCTAGAAGATTATTTTCCATTAGGTAATGATTGTTTTTAGATAATGCTAATGTGACCTGATGTCAAGTAGAGAACTATATTACTTTGTGACTGTAAGGATTTTCCCAGTTGTGCTTTAACATCTAGCACTTTAGTTTGTATTATGTTGTGACCAGTTTGGACTGAATTCTATTTTTCTTCAAAATATTGAATTCAAGTGATTATTTTTTCTGGAAATACAAAAGTGCTCTGACAAAATTCTTGGAGAAAGACATTCATTAAATTTATACTGAATTCAAACCTGGAATAATATGTATGTGATTCAATAAGAAAATGTTGACATATCAGCACTCTGCTGACTATAACAGACATGTCATTGCCTTCAATTTTGGATTTCATCGGGACTTGAACTCAGTTTCATTCAGGACTTTTTATTGCTAGGACTTGTGTCTTTAGTTCTTGGATAATATTTGGATTTCTTTTGCAATACAGTAAGTTTTTTTCTTTTCATTTTTCACTTTGTATTCTAGGGAAAGAAATTATTTGTTACATTTTACAAAGCCTGTTGTCTTCACTCTTTTCTATTATTTATTTAAAGAGCATAGAGCAAAGACTCATAACAATATACATGTGTCACAGTGAAACAATTTTATTTAAGATGATACTTTATGTCACACAGCTTAAACACTGATGTCATGAGACATCTGTCAGCTGCACTCATATTCATCAGCTTTCATGTAAATTGCTGTTATCTTTAATACTAAACCTTACTTTATTTAACTGGAGTATATTATACTCCCATTAAATAAAAACTGTGGAATATAACTTACATTTGGTAAATTGGTATTTCCCATAATCTTCTTAACCATGGTGTAACTCTCTGGGTGAATCTTTGCAACATGATCCCACATTCTATTCCAGGTTCTCTCATCAATGGGAAATCCACTTTTGTTCACCCAAAAGAGCACTCCATTTTCTTCATGGGCATCATCTCGATCTGCGGGTGTCATTTTCGTGGCTTGTCTCTTCGTTGCCTTTATCTGACCTTTTATATCTTCCGCTGGGTCTGGCTCAGATACACGTATCAAAGCACCAAAGGGTGGCAGATCTGAGTCTGATGACTGCTTGCAATTACACATGATATGCCTTTCACTTCACTTTTGGTTATCCCCCAACAATTATAGTTCAACATAATGCGAAACGTGGGAGAGTATGGATCATGAACAAAAGCAGCCTAATGGATAATGGATGCAATAATATTGACATTCAATTATATTAAAATTTAAATCACCCCCAAGTCCTAAAGAGTTTGCGATTTCGATGTTTATTCTGAGCAAAGTTTCTATCTTATATTGGTATTATCTCTGCGAAATTCATACATTGCTGCAACACCGAATGACGAAACAAATATTCATGAAATAATTGTTCACAACGATGGGTGTAATTTTCCTGGTTGTTTACATGGTTGTCACCGTCAGAGAGAAGTTTCCTGTTTACAACAATTAATGTTTTCTTCTTCAATTAAAGTAAATACTGATTATACGAAAAGAGCATAATAAATTAACACAGTCAACGATTTTCGAAATAGTTTTTATTTAATATTCACTTACCTCTTTTTACGACATAAGTACCGTTACCGTTCCTTGACAAGAGGAGGTTACTCTACCACAACAGTAGCAGACACTCCGATAACAGTAAACTGAACAATATTCCTATGGATCCTCGCCTCAGTTCTTTCTATATATCAGCTTTAAGAATATGGCTTAGCGTATCCACGCTTATGACCATCGGAAGCACGATACATTCTTTCATAGATCCAAACTTTCTCGGAAAAAAACTTTACACAAAATCACCTAGCACAGGTTATTACATAGATAAACTCCACCGCTGTATTATCAAGGGTGCTGTATTATCGCAGCAAACAGGATTTCCCGAATAATTTTGAATACGCGCCGTCTATCGGTTGTTTACAGATGTTAATCTGTAACCAGGAATGATACAAATCTGTCAGAGCACAATTACCTCCAAAATGTCAACATTGTTGGCAATTCTATATCGAAAAACAATGAACATAACTTCTGTTATAAAGTGCATGCAATTCTAATGATCATTATGTAGAAAACTCTCGTCAGACTTACTATATCCGCATTGGTCTTGATAACAAAATATACTCGGTGTATCCTCTAATGTTTGATGATTATTTTTCCTTGTAAGGTCATGCTTGAAATTTCATAGTCCTACAATGTAAGACATAGCACATGTTGTTTTTGTTTTAGTGCTGTCTTACTATCCAGATAACACCTTTTATAGCATGTTCTGATGTCAACGACATCGGAATGAGTAGTCCAAGTTCCAGGAACATCTCACACACTTGGCAGCCTATATCAACACTCTTCCACTAATTTATGTGTAATTAATACACTTACTGTGCTCTCTTTATACTGGAGGAATGAAATTATGATACTTGCAAATGGACGCATTTTCATGTTACATTGACATACAATTGAATTTGTTGCAATGAGATGGTTGTTCGAAGTATGCTGAAGTAAGTTCAAGTAGGTTCATGTTGGGGATATGTTTCTTGAATGAAAAGAACCATTGCTTACAGTTCGAATAGGAATAATATATTTTTATTCATTTTGTTAAAGAATAATATTTCAACTTAACCTGATTTTGGCATTCCCGACTTTCATAGCTTTTCAGCCAATTGAAATGTAGGCCAATGAAACTTGAAAACAGGTTAATTTCTTGTGAGAATTTGAATTTATTAGAGAAAAGACATCAGAGTAAGTAAAGTCTGACTAAAACATTACGACTTTACTTTGTAGAAAAGCATTGTGATTTTAGTTGTCAGTTGTGTGAAATATTCCTGAAAATTTGACTTTCGTAATTATGTTCATCGACATCAAAACAAGCTACACAGCGCCGTTAGGCTATAACACCTTGATGCCCACAACATAAATATCAGCGTTGAAGTCTTACATGTAGGACTAGGAATTTCAATCTGTGGTAGCAAATATGGGGTCTCCCTAAACAGTAATGGAGAGTAATGGTGGTAATGGGCTGTAATGGACAGTAATGGGGACAAAAATACAATATTGCAGAAGAAAATGTACATTAAATATTACAATTTTTCTTGTACGGACTTAAATACATAAATCATAAATAACAAATGTGGTTGTTATATTGTTTTATTAGTGTTCATAATAGGCTTTAATTAAAATAATGCCAAAAATGGAACAACTCTCTCTCTCTCTCTGGTAATGTGATTTTACTAATTGTCGACCTTAAATTTTCTAACTAATGCTTCACGTTTAGTTTCTGTTTCTTGACACCACATGTCAATAGAAACTCTGTGGTGCATATAATTGGATGCCAGCTTGAAATTGCCTCTTCCAATCAATGACCTTTCAGCGTCTTTATTCTGAGAACTGACAATCGACATTCTATCAGATCGGATATATTTTTTTGCTTCCATTTGGTTCCAATCTTCATGATATTATTGGCAGACTCTGAATTATTATTTGTCCAGTGGGCATCCACATTTTGTACCATCGCAGGAAAGTTAACATGATCTCTCAGTATTGGTAGCATTTGTTTTTTGAAGTATGGCTGGAAACCCAATGCTTTTTCTTTAATGATGCTGACCCTATTTTTTTTAAATAATCCTTGACATTTTTCTTCAAGTTAAGTGAACAAACAATCTGTGTCGCTCCAGGGAATGATTGCTTTAAACTTATGTATGTCACAGTTTCATCATCTGAGCCAACATCATGTTTTTTACTTCTTCATCTGTGAAATGACTGGCAATTTGTGAGAAGAAAGCATTGTAAGTTTCAAGATCAGATTTACCATGTAGAAATGAAGAGCCGAAATAAATAGGAGACTCTCCGGTATCGGTTTGTAAAAGTGTTCAGTTTTTGAACACTGTTGATGTTAACTACATTTCTCCAAGACTAAATGTTTTGTCCACATCTAATACCAATCCCTCCATCGTACAACAGAATGGTTTAATATCCTGTATCTGTGCGTCAGTGTACATTATGATGGATGGACCAGAATCAACGTGTCGGACAACTCTAATGAAAAGGTGTTGAGAATACACTTTACTTTCTACATTTAGAATGTGGTTGGCAAGATTTCTGTTGTAAATGACGTTGGCCAGTTGTTGTTCTTGTCTTTTTTTGTCTGTGTTTAATATTTTGGACAACCTTGATATTTCTGGGAATGTCATAAACATATTCTCCTTGGTTTATTTTACGTCCATGTTTTTTGCAGAGTCCTGTTTTAACATACTTGCAGCCACAACTTTTACCTATTGTATAGTTTTTACGTAATCTTCGTGTACTTCTGGTTTTAATGTATTTCCATGAATTGTCCTCCCGGGAAATGCACCAACATGCTCCATAATCGAGATAGACTTAGTGTCATAGAGTGCGGCACATTTCCTATCCAAATTACACGTTGCTTGTAGTTTAGAGAGTTCTTGTGCTTGCTATATGCTCGATGCACAACTAACATGTCAGAAGCATCTGGTTGTGGTTCAAGTTGACAGTAGACACGCACACCATTTAATTGTTTTTCAGTGCAGTATTGTCCATATCTCTTTATAATGCTGACCAGTTTGTCATTTAGTGTAACAAAGTAATTTGTGGGAGAAGTACATTTCACCCACGTGTCACAGTCATCCCAAAACTCTCTCCTTTTGCCAGTTTTTGTTCTCTCCTCATTGAGTTTATTGTGAACTATAAAGAACACATTTTCCTTTATGCCAGTCGGTACACGTGGTAGTACACTGTCATTTTCATTTAGGTTTAAAATTCTTAATGATTCTGTTATGTCCATAAACTTCTCATTCTTCAAAATCCCACTGTGAGGCCCAGCAACAGTAACCTTACCAGAATTCTCAACTATTGACGCTGATTCATTGCTTGTTACTGAAACATTGTCCCAACTGATGTTGTTTGTCTTTATTGATTCCAGTGCAAGGTCATTGGCGTCATCTTTGTCAACTAGGCTGGTATATCTGTTCGAACAATTGACGTATTCGGAAATATTATTCTTGAATGACCACAAGGAGCAACGACGACGTTTCCATGTCTGCCAGTCATCATCATCCGATTGATGCTTAGGTGTGGACATTTCCATGCTAAAGTCACGTTCAGGTGTGTATTTACTGGGATAGTCATTGATGGCTACGATACTAGTTGACACTGTGAATTTACTTTGAGGGCCAGTGACGGTTGGGTTACAGACTGGAGGTTCATTGATGGTCGGCTTAATGATTGGTGGTTCTCTGACAGTTAGTGGTTCACTGACGGTTTCAGTATTGATGGTCACGTTCTTGATTGGTGGTTCACTGATGGTTGGAGGTTCACTGGCATTCTTGGAACTGATGGTCGGGTTACTGATTGATGGTTCACTGATGGTCTGGTTATTGATGGGCGTGTCCTTGACATTATTTTCAACCAATGCCACGAAATTGTTAGGGGTCCATGTTTTTCTTATTTAAGCAAAAGAACATTAGCTGGTTTGGTTACATAGCTCCACATCACTGAATTCATCAGTCTTTCTGCTGCATGGTCCTAAATGCCAAGTCCTTTGTCCTGTTTACAGCTGGAGAAACACTGTAATGGATGCTTCATAACCATGGCAAGGGCAATCATAGTCCATGCTGAGGAAAAGTTCCCAATCTGAGCACAGTTTAATGTGACATTGGAATAATCTGGCGACAATAACTGAATACTTGATATATTTGGATGCCCTAAAATCGCTGACTCTTCAAGCACCATTATTAAAGTTGTCTTATGGCGCAGTTCAATGGACTTGGATCCATTACAACACAAAAGGATTGAGACAGCATTTAAAAGACAGTATCCGTCCTCAGTTGTTCCTAATGGTATTCCTTTCTCAGCACGGTACCAGAACAAGATGTCAGCAGCAATTGCATCTACTGGTAGACTGGGGTGTTCAGCATACTCACAAGAATAGTACCTTTCATGTCAATAAAGCCTCCCGCTCATTTGAAGCTTTGAGTTTTTCAAGTCCAATCTTAGCAGCCTGTTGTAATGAGAAAAATAAAAATATAACATTATAAACATTTATAATTTTGTAGAATATCAGCTTCAAACGTTGGTTTTCTAAAACAAATTTCTTGAGAGATATTTATTTAAAGATCAAAATGAAATTTAATAAATGTGCCATTAAAAATGTCAACCAGATATCTAATATAATTGTAATTTTATCATTTTTAAACAGTAGATATATTGATTAAAATGAAACAATCCAACATGTTCTCTGCAATAATAAATGCAAGACATAAAGTAAGTAAACACATAGACTAAATCAAATTTCAGTAAGTCTCACTAATTTTAGTTTCCCAAAATTACAGATCATTACAATACAAAATATATTTGGTCTCCTGAAAAGTTGCAAGAAATTGAAATTGAGGTTATATAATTACAACTATAAAAATAGGACCATTATAAAGTTTTGGGAGAAACTTATTGAATAGCCTTGAAAAGAATTAATTAAATCCTTATAAAATAATGCATTACTTTTTGAAGTTGTGTTTGCCTCCTAGCGAATGAGACTGATGACAGATGTATCCCTCATCAATGGAAGACCAGGTCTTAAAGTCTTTGCTTGTTATCACTTCACATGTAGAGTGGAACCAAGAATCACATACCTGAATCAAAATGTAGATACAAACTGCCGACAGTCACATATTGAAATGGGTAAACTAGTAACATTTATATGTATGTAAAATAATAAACATAATAATAACAACTTTATTTTATTATGCTAATACAATTAGTTCTAGGAAGCTACTGGGATATCTAATTTAGGTATATCAGATTATTTTAGATTTGACATAAACAGAAAAAAGTACTTTGTGATATGGGCTCTTAAAAAGAATTGAATATATTGACAACAATTTACATAATCTAGATATAGAGAAGAATAAATGAGAAGATAGATAAACTTTTTTGTAATATTTCCACCGGATAATTTTGGGAGTTTAAATATAATACTCTATGAGAAAGATAAAATATGATTTATTTAATGGCCTGATTAAAAACAACAATTCAACAATAGTTCTAGTGAGCTTATTACCAACATCATGTAAAAAAACACTTGAGTCATTACAACATAGATGATTTGCAAAAAACACAGAAGCAGAATAATACAGTAATAAAGTAAAATACCTTATATGCTTATCATGTATCATCTGTTGAAAAAGTTGCTGAGATGTATAAATACCATCAGAAGAGAGAGATAGAACATGTATTCAAGGTAATGGAATTCATCATCCAGAATGTTATTATGACATTCAGTACATTTTCTTCCTTTATATTGATTTTACTACATTACATTGACCATTTTCAAGATACATACCGGTATACAATCGGCAACAAATAAGATCGAATTGGTCAAATTTTCTTATCAAAGACTCAATTATCTGATGGATAGATAGAATGCTAATTTAAAGACTAAAAATCATCGTTTTTTAATCAGTGACATACAGTAATCAATCCGATAATAAAGCTTATGATAAAATGGAATTAATATTGAAAAACATCTACTTTACCAAGTTTAACTGAATTTAAAAAATGTACTTTTATTAATAGACAATTTTCAGGATGCAATGAATAATATGAAGGTTTTAGCAATACATGAAAGAATATTTCTTAGAAAGATCAAATTGATGTATAAAGTATACAGAAAAGACATTCCTGTGTATCTAAGCAATATCTTTCACCAAAGAGATGCTGATGGTACTCCAAATTTAAGGTCCATAAGAAGAAAAAATTACATACCAAGGCCAAAGAAGGAATTGTTTAAAATAAGTTTTCAATATACTGGTCCACTGGTATGGAACAACATTCCCAGTGACATAAGGCAGGCTCCTAGCATTTCATCTTTTCACAATCAATGTCTTAAATGGATGAAATCTTTAGAAAATTGAACAGTTCTAGTACAATAAATACCGCCTGCTTTTCTGTAATTTTGCAGCATTTTCACAGTTGAATTTTTGAATCAAGGATGATATTTTATAATTTATATATGTTTATGTGTTCATAGATGCCTCAGCATATGTTCCAGGCTTCTTACTTTGATTTTTAAAATCACTTAATTATTTACTGTCAAGCCAGACTCTTCACATCATGTTGTATATACTGTATATATTGTACATAACAGATAGAAGTCATCAAGGTAGATTAGTTCTGTAACTAACTGAGTTACCTTCTCTAAATAAAGTCTTTATTATTATTATTATTAATATTAATTATTTTTTACATGTGATTTTGGTAACTTCACACAGACAGGACATATATATGTTTGGGAACATGTTTTTTATTATTCTAATTGCTTTTTTCATCTTTCCTTTTCACATTTGAAAGCATATTATTGAAGCACTGTGTTTATTATAAATGGCAACAACTGATACATTTTATTGGCAATTATGTATTTTATGTAGATACTGTTTAATGTTAAACACAGATAACAGGAGGTTTGCATATTTAAACAAATGATTATACTGACAGCTCAAAGAATTTGCAGGGAGAATATAATAATAATGATATAAATTAAAGATTGTTAAATAGAAACTTGCCAATATTTAAGCAATCCAAAGATGACATACCTCATAAAAGACAGCCTGACTCAAAAGCTTTCTTACAGTCACTGCAAGGAAACTGTTTCTTGCTCTTTCCTTTTACCATTCTGATATCACAAACATCCACAAAATTGAGAATTTTAACACATTGAATAGAAATTATTTTTTGGTTTGACTACAACCTTCTTATATATATAAGGAATATATGTCTGTCAATTTTACTCTTCTCGAGACCAATTATTTACATTAAAAATCACTGTTTAAACATTAGCAAAAGTTGGTAACAAGCACTATTGTTCATATATCATTTCAAGTCTGTAACATAATATTGTTGATACCTCTATTCAGTTCTATTAACGTTCATTGACCATTACATCTCACAGTGTGTCGTTAAACAATAATTATGTTAGGCCATACATGACACTGCCTGCTAAACATACTAGATTCTATGTGCAGCTAAAGTGGACATCAAAGACATTAAAGACACGTGCAACAGGTGTGAATGTGGCATTTAATGAAAGCACACTATACTAGTTTTAGGTGTTTATGCAATTGAAATGTTTCAGCCATTAGTCCTACAATAGAAATCAGTCCACTTTTTAATATATAAAATTTTGAAAAAACAAACACTTCAGTGGAGTTTCTTAAATGAAGGAAGAAATAAAATGATAAATATATTAAGTTCCATAGCTATGCAACTCTATGTTATTATTTTATAACATAGATTAGTACATACCATTCACAAGTGCCAAGATATATATTTTGTTTTGTTATACATATTTTATTCCCCCAGAAGATCACGTGTTATACAGAGCAAAAGGATTGGACATACGTTTTTCAACATACAAGTTTTACTCCATTATAAACATAATTAATGAACACATGTGCTTGAGTCTCTAAAAAAGTTAAGACAGTTGACATACATACATAGAATTAAATGAGAGGGATGAAAGGATAATAAAATCAGAGGGATAGTGATTCATGTGGTCTGGAATGTAAAATTTTAAATAACAATCGCAATGGAACAAAAATAGTAATAAATTTCTGCATATAAATCTTATAAAACTAGTTCCATTAATTTACTCCATTCCTGTAATTTCTCTTAAATTATAGTATTTTTGTCTCCATTACTGTCTATTACAGCCCATTACTGTCCATTACGATACATTACTGTGTTTAGGGAGACTGCCAATATGGACCAAAATGGACACAACATTGCTTATGATCCAAATTAACCTTCACAAATAGGAAAGCGATAATAGTTTATCTTTTTTACAGATGTAAATCTGTAGCCAGGAAGGATGCAAATCTGTCAGAGCTCAATTACCTCCAAAATGTCAACATTTTTGTAATTCTATATATATAAAAAGAAAAATGAACATAACTTTTTTTGTAAAGTGCATGCAATACCAATGATCATCATATACATAACTCTCACCAAACTTACTATATCCACATTGGCCTTGATTATGAAATATACTCTTTGTATCCTCTGATGTTTGATTATGTTTCCTTAGAAGGTCATGCATGGAATTTCATTCCATGGTAGCCAGTATGGACCAAAATGGATACAACATTGCTTATGATCTGAGGAAAGCAATAATAGTTTACCTTTCTTAAGCTTTTAAGTCTAATATTTTAGTAATAATAATGATCATAATAATAGATACATATTTCTTGGCCCTCATTGTACATAATATTTGTGTATTCAATTTAATCACTGGATCCTTCATTTTTGTGGAAACATTCAGCTAGTGCAAGCAAGGACATTCCATGTAATCAGTAATTTGAAGGGGCCCCGAGTGGCCGAGTGGTCTAAAGCGCTCTTCGTTACGGATCACTGCCATCTCACCTCTGTCTACGGCGGTTCGAGTCTAAGATTCAGCCAATGTGGGCATGTGAGAAAGCTTGCCAGTAGCTTCTCGTGGGTCGGTGGTTCTTTCCGGGGTTTTCCCGGTTCTTCCTCCACCATTAATACTGGCCGCCATGTATAGCCTATCGTGCTGAAAAATGGCGTTAACCCCACAACAACAACAACAGTAATTTGAAATTTAGGTTGATTATAATATGTTACCACACTTAAGTTACACAAATACCATGATAATATAGAGTTGTTCACCCATGGTACAGTAATCTGGGTCAGCTGACACAAGTGGTTTTATTTATGCAATTATATTGACAGTGATATTTTTTAATATAAATAGAGAGGGGAAGGCAGAGAAACTTCACAGTTTGTGACAATGAACACAGGTTGATAAACAAATTTTGACAACCATATATTGTGATAACATGCTCTTTTCTTGACCAAGTTTAGTACCTGGCACACCATTGCAAAAGTCCATAGCAATCAATAATTTTCATCTGGAAGTTTCTTTGTGACAGTTAATGTACAGAGCATTAAATAATCAGGATTGAATAAACTTTGGTGAAACAAAAATAGTATTATATTTTAAAACAATTTATATTTAATTTAAGATGAGCAATACATGACTTGTATGACTTTTACTATAATCACTTTCTTGGGGGCTTGCATATTTAGTAAAAATTATATTGTATTCCATTAATGTACACTAGTTGATTGATCCCCAAGACTGGAGGGAGCCTATTGATTGGAAGTGATTAGTGCATAGTCTGTATGAATACATTTTCACATATACCATAACACTTAGTCTGATGTTTTATTTTTTGCATCAGTGGTGCTGGATGAATATTCTTGTGACACCATTCTTGAAGAAAATTTAAATTAAGACCTAAATAAATAGTTTTCAGTAACTTGTTATATTACATGTATCTAGCACCTTGGAAGCTAGTTAAATAGTTGGAATCAGGGCTATGTCATTTAGCAAAATTGGAAGTAAAATTGAAAGCAAATGTGTTAGCACTGGTTATATATAAATGCATTGTTGTGTATATTTAATTTATATTGTGTGCTTGACCCTTGTTCATTACTGAGGGTAGAGTTTTGGCCTACCTGAGTTTTGTCATGTTTGTTTAGATATTTACTGAAATTTGAGTTCAAGGTCTGACCTTATTTATAAGTTTGTATATTCTGGAAGCCAACTTGTTGGCAGTATTTTGAAATTTTCCATTTGTTTTTCAGAAAATACTGTTGTGACTTAGTACAAGGATTGAGGTATATTATAAAGAGATTTTTGTAAACAAAGTCTTAATTCCTGCTTTAATAACAATTTTTGGGAATCTATGAGCCAAGTTTATAGTTATAATCAGATATAATTTGAGGGGAATTATTTAGATCATTCGTTGGAATTACAAACTGCTTATTAACATTTTGGACTGAAACACCACTTTGGGATTGGTGAGGACTCATTAAAAAACATTCTTTGTTTATATCATTTTTGTACATCAGGATATTCAAGATCATTGGAATTCATTTGGAACATACATTTGATACTTTTGGACTTAGATATATCAGGGCTTGTAATTTTTTGTTAGTCACCAGCCCAGTGCCTGTCCCTGTGTCTATTGATTTTAAATTTTTTGAGCACTGATATGTATATTTGTATTTCTTAGTTTTTTTCTCTCCATGATTAGATGTTATGCTCCTATGTCTAATTGTATTTTGGACTTGATCTTGTCTAAAATCAAGTTCACTGTGTACCTGATTTGGGACATTGATGTTTTTATTTTGTAAACAAATAATACATACTTAGTATTTCACTTGGAGATAAATTTTAGAATCATTATCAGTAAAGGTAAACATGTTTGTTTTTGGTCTGGATCTAGGATATTGGAATTCCCCTGTGAAGAATCTGTTGTACCTGATGTTTCCAATGTTCTTTATTATAATTGTAGTAACAGATTATATCTTTACCACTTTGACCCTACATCCAGGATCTACTTTTGTGTCTTAGGTTTTTTTATATGATCTTGTTTACTTGAAAAAGTATTCATTCTAGTGATAACATCAGAAGGAGAATCATTTGTATTGTTATGTTTGATTTGGGTGGAATTATTTAATCAAATTATTATTCTTTGGAAATACAAAGTGTTTAGTAATATTCTTGGACAGAAACATTAATATGGAATTATAGTGGATTTAGACATGGACATCTTGAATTATATTGTTTTGATTAATTGGATGACTGTTAGCACATCATCACACTTCAAGCCACTGGTACATTAGTACATTCAATACTACAGGTACATTAACACCTTCAGTAAAAGTTAGTTTGCGTTTTAAGCCACTGTTGGTAGCATTTGTAAGCACAAACCTTTTCCTTGCAAAACGGAAACTTTCATGGCACAGTAAATGTGTTCCAGTCACGTTGGAAAATGAATAAATACATCAGATTCCATTGCTTTTATTTAAGTTTGGTAATGACTTCTTTGAGGAAAAGTTCTCTGTTTTTATTGAAGATTGTAGTTGGCTTTCTTTGATGAAATGTGCATGCGTTATTGAAGTCACTGCTGAAGGCCAGCTTTGGAGAACCAAACAAATACCAGATTCTTATTGTGGGGGCAACATCAAATAATTGGATTACGATTTTTTTTTCATTTGCTTAGTACGTTTTTATAACAGTCGGTGCTTCAATAGTAATGTTTTCTTTGAAATTTCAGCAATCTTTTAATCCGGGTACATTTTTAAAAAAGGAATTGGCCATCTTTTGGTCGATTTTAGTTAGAGTTCCTTCCTGTTTATTGAATAGACCAACAAGTAAGATGTGTTTTGTTTTTTTAAATATTTGTGGTAGTCATGGTAGTGATGCTGCTTTCCACTCATGCATCAGAAATTTAACAAAGGGTCAACAGATGATAGAGACGCAGGTGTTCAGGTCTGATGACAAGGATTAGTACAGAAAATGTTGGTGTTTTAAAGGACTTAATTCTTAGTGGAAAAAGAGGAATTTTATTTACCATCTGCACACAAATGTTAGTCCATGTAAATATATTAATTACTCGTGAGCGGCTGAAGATCCGAAGAAAGATAGATTATGAGATAATGCGTTGTCTGGTTGATCTCTACTACCAGAAATGTCAACAACATAAAGTTGTGGATATCTCACAAAATACAGTACTCATGCTCGATGATAACATAAGCGAATTATGATATAACAATGCACTGTTAAGATGGTTTGTCAATATGTCCAATAAATTGTTTGTGTTACAGTAGATACATTTCAGTGCATTTTATATCAGGTTTGCGGCTTCCTTTCATGGTGCCTCTGTATTTCTCCACTCCAAACCAATGATTGTATATACAAGTTTAAACAGCTAACAATGTCACCAATAAAAATTGCCAGATGGTATATCTTGCTGCCAATAAGGAAAATAAAATTGCAGTTTGCGAAATTGGTGAAGCTCTATGCAATCCTTGAATAAACATATTAAGCTTTATTTTGTGTACTTTTAAGATTTTTTTTGGTGTGTACGAGAAAATACATGTAAAATTTCAGGAGCCATGCCATGATCATCTTGTATTATTCATGCTCAATCTATTCCCCAAAATGATAATAAACTTTTTATGTGTTTCTCGTACTTTTAAGAAAGAATTTTTTTTTCGCATGTGAGATAAATACATGTATAAAATTTTGGGAGCTACACCATGACCGTGTTATATCTGAATTCATGTTATAATGGAATGTGCTATAGTGGGTCACACTGTCTAACTTTAATTACAGTTATCAAGATAATGTTTTTGTAGATCCTGTGAAGAAAAAGGCTTTGAATCAGTTTTGTCAGATAGTATGCATTGATTCTTCTTTCTTCTATTCCAGCAAACTCCTTTGCATCTCGTTTGTATGGACTGTGGAATTTCCTATCAGCTGCTCTCAGGTTCTTTTGTGTACTTCAGATGCACAATAAAACGTAAGAGGAATCATCTGGATGCAGATGTTTAACATAAATTTTTAGAACAGTGTACATAATAATGATTGGGTGTTTTACTTCCTGGTTTGGAATGTGTTTTTTAAACCTCACTGGGGGTATTTTGTGAACAAATCAAAACATTTAACTTTAGAATAATGTAGAATTGCTTAGGGATCAAGACTAATTCAGAGTGCATTTAATTGCCTATGTCTGAGTGTTTTTACCCCCATCAAATACTGTAATTTTAAACTTGCTTTAAACATCCTGATCTTGTCCCAACAGCTTAGTTTACATTCAGTTTGATAAAATGTGCAAAAATACGTCACATACTGTGATTATGGTAGGAACAATACCTTGAAAGCTTTGGACCAAATAATTAAAATGAAATTGCTTTGCATAATTTGAACACATTAAAAAATTCATGCATTTTAGTCAGTTTATTTGTGTAAAAAAATGCAGATGTTCTGCTTACTGAGAGGTCTAACTGTTGATATTGTTCTTCTCTACATTAACCTGAGTACATGTACATTTTTATGTGAACAGGTATTTGAGCTTATGCATAGTTAATGAACAATTCAATTAATTGTATTGGATCTAATACAAGCTCTTGAAAATTCTGAGTCACTCCCTTGCCCAGACTGCTTGGTAGCACTACAACAGTCATTGATAAAATTGGCCAATCAAACCTGTTTTACAAATACTTTTGTCAGGTAGTGCTACCATTTGTTTGTATCTAGGGGTAACATCATTTTCTCATTTCATTGAGAAAAGAGTGCTGAATGTTCTTTGAAAGATTTGATTGTAGCTAACAAGTTTTCTACGTTATCAGATGCTTTCCCATCAGTATAGAGCTGATGAACGTCAAGAAGTGGAGTTCTCAGCAATGATCATTTGAAGATGACTATGCAAGACTTGAACAGACTTTTGTAATAATAAACATTGTTGTCCATCAGGTAATCCTGAAAAAATTGCATTAAAATTGTACTAGTCTGCATACAAGAAATGATAATGCCACACGATACACCTCTCCCTCTATAATGCATGCACAATGGGGTCCACAAACATAGACTGCACTATAAGCGAGGGTGCGAGTTACCGAGGGACCTCCAAAAATTGAAAAAATCCACTTAGGCTATACTTTGAGAAAACTGGGGGCGGGGGAGGAGATGGGGTAGGGCTCTGGGCTGTTTAATGACTGAATCCTCATTTTACAATCACGTTGATAATAATTGTTAATAATGCGCTTTTTCTAATGAAGTTGTTCATTATTCTGTATAAGTAACATTTATTTTTAAAATGTCCAACATGTGAAAGATCGTTCCAGCTGGTTTCAACAATCATCACGTGTATGCGAAAACGTGTATTATGTCACTGCTTTTGGTTTTGTTGATTAGTCTGGTTCCTGGAGTTGTATTTAATAGTATACCGCCAAGTCAGGAGTTGGAGTAGCAGGTAGCAAGATTCCTTTTTTTTAAACCAGCGACATTTATTTCATGAGACAATCGTCTACATCAAAACTCAAATTTTATATTGTTTAGTTAGATCAATGTTGATGTTGTGATTTCATTGAAAGTAATAGTGAAACTTCTTATCTTTGAGGAATTATCTGAAACTCGTTTGCCCACAGTGATCTGTATATGTGAAACCAACCTATTTATTTTGAGAAGTATTTAGTTTTGATTGGTTTGCTTGCTATCTTTGATCACAATTATGAATGAGTTGGTTAAATTAAGGTAGTTTATGTTACATACACAGTAACATTTGTAACAGTGTTCGATTGATCAACTGAAGTGAGTTCATCCGGGGCCACTAGATTTTAAGTAGGCTGGATTTGCGTGCCTTTTAACTTTTTTTAATTCCACCTCCTTTGTTTGATTCAAAAGACATAATGTGATAATACAAAGGAGGCCAGCTTTTAATTCAGTGCAACAATACAACAAAATACTTCCGCAAGTCAGTTATCAAAACATGGTTGGGACTTAATTGGGTTCTCAGAGAAACTCCTGCAGACATAGCTGACACATTTTACGTTTAAATACACATTGCACTTATGATGTTTACACTTAAGAGGAACTGAAAGATAGAATTAAAATGCAAATTTACCTATTAAAAATTATTTAATTGGCATTCAAATATTAATGTACTGCCTACACTAGGCGTAAGTGACATTTTCATTGATCAAAATTTCCTTGAATGTCTTTAATTATGATGTACTAAGAATGACTATTTATTAAAGCTGATAATTTCAAAATGTTGATTAAAATGTCTAGGTCCTGTCTAGTGTTTTCGACCATAAAACAACTGATATATCAACATTTCAGTTAGCAAGTTTGATTGCAATTTTCTTCAAGTTCAGTGTTTTTTTTTGGTATTTTCTGGTTTAAAAAAAAAGGATCCACGCCTGACCCTGAGTTATAAGCGGGTTTGCGAGTTATCAGGGCACAAGTTATCGAGGGAGTGGTGTACATATATCTTAAGGCTGAATGCAACAGTCATAAATCTTGCTATCACTTTAACTCAGTATCTGGGATGGAAAGTAAAGTAAGCATAGATCAGTTGATATTCCAACAGCAGCAGAGTTAGATATAAATTTTGGTTAAATATCATTTTCTGAAAAGAGGAGTGGCAGATTTGTTTCTGTTGGGTTGAAATGTTTTCTGTATATTTGTCACTTTGCATTTAAAAACTCCTGTTTTGCTATATTTGTTCACAATAGATTGTATGTACAGTGGTCCCCCTCTTGAACACAACCCCCTGACCAGCAGCCACCCAGTTCTTATGGCCAAATCCCTTGGCACAGACAAGTTTGTGTTCCAAAGAACCCCTCAAGAATGGCCACCCCTCTAATGCGACCAGTGGCCAGCATATTAGTACCAAAATGTAAAATGGTCCCCTCACAAGAGGCCACTTTTTAATTCAAATGTGTCCAAAACCAATAATTCATATCGTAAGGTAAGTAATCAGATTATCTCTACCGTCGATACCTGTCTCTGGATGTCAGGTTTGCTAAAGTACATGTAACACTAAGATTAATATTATATCAAATATCTATGAAAGCCAACATTTACAGGAAATGGGTCAACAATGTTGTGAGAGAGTTTTGGACTTAACACAGTTGTCAAATTCTTCTCATTGATGATTACAACCGGACATATTTGTCTAGATCATAACATGGTCTGCATAGGCTAAATTTAGAATTTGTGGATTAACACACAGAGAAATTATCCTTGAACAAAACAGGGTGCCATTCAAAACCTGAAAAATCACTTGTCAATACATCTTTCGCTTTCTTTACAAAGAAGGCATTTCATCTTTTTTACAAATGTTTCATCTGCCTAATTAAATGGCATACAGTTAGCAACATCCAAATAAATTATTACCAAACATTAACATGTCATCACGTAAACAGAGACATATTGCTTTAGAAGAAAGTCTGTTATTCTACTCAATGACATCAGGGGGTGGGAGGGTGTGACTTGGCAAACAATTTTCTGTCGAAAAGACTCGAATAAAACAATTTTGTGATGAAAAGACTGAAATAAACAACATCATAACCGATAAGGAGATTGTTCAGCAGCAGTGGGAAATTAGAGCAAATGTAAAGAGAATTATGTAATTATGTACCAAGATTTAAATGATGTTTTTGAATGGTTTTCAATGTGTATGACAACAATACCAGCTTGCATATCATGCTTACATCAAGAATGAGAACTGTTAATGTATATTCAGTTGAAATAAGTCTATTCTTAAGACAAGAAGAACTGTTTAATAATTAATGTTACTTTTAAACAAAAATATCAAATGAAGATATTAAATGCTTTGAAGTATGTAGCTTTCTTACTATGTATATTACATATACTTCTCACAATTGTTTTTTAGTCCCCCTTTGGAAAGGCTACCCATCTTATAAGGCCACTTTCCTGGTACAGAAGGGGTTGCCATATAAGACTAACTAGTTTAAGATTTTACTTCCTTTGTTCATCTTGATAAGGCCGATCTGGAAAGAATGATGCTTCTTAAATAAAAAGGAATTTGTCCTTGTGAGTACATCAATGGCTGGTCAAAATTTGAGGAAACTTCTTTTCTCCTCTTCCTCTCAGAGACGGATTTTATTCCAACTTGAACTTAATCAAAATTGCTGACATTGAATACTACAGAGCCCTCTCATGGTGAAAAAAAAATTAATTACCAGACTCAGGAGGATTACCATGAAGTGTATCTGAAAGTAGATGTACTGCTACACGCAGACATGTTTCAGAATTTCAGGGAAACCTGTCAGAAGCATTACCAGCTGGATCACTCTTGTACTTTTCTTACCCGGGTTGGTATTGGATGCTGTGATGAGCTGGACACAGGTCAAGTCATTTATGGATCTGGAAGTTTTTATTCACTGAACCAATGGTGTGAGGTGGATTCTCTGTCATCAGCAAGAAACAAAATGTGACCAGCCACAAATACCTATCCAACTATGATCCAACGAAGCCACCCGTGTACATCACTTATGTGATCACCAACAATCTGTACTGTTGGGCCATGTCACAACTGCTTCCCATGGGCGGTTTTTACTGGATCACCATAGAACAGTTTATGTAAGAGCACATGGCACTTGCACAATCTCCACAATGATTATTTGCACTGAATAACTACTGATCAGCAACAAGATGCTGTCTCCAGAACAGCTCTGCAGAAAAACGAGTTTGGTCTGGGAGATGCCAAAGTGAAAAAGCTTGTGCCAAATCGCATGAACACGACCAAGTACAACTTTCATCATCGACTGCTTGATCAGGCTCTGAAAGACGGGGTGGTGCTGGACAGAGTTCATCATGCACTCAAATTTAATCAGGCCTATTGGATGAAAAGTTACATTGACTTTAACATGCAGCAGTGCACGAGGGCCACCATGGACTTCAACAAGGATTTCTTCAAACTCACAAACAACAGCATGTTCAGAAAGACCATGGAAAATCCTAAAATGGAAAAACATCGAGATTTTCAGCAATGTTTACTGACGTGACAAAATTGTCTTGTCAGACCCTTTCTTCCGCATGAAAATCTGCAAAGAAAACCTGGTGGCCATCAAATCCAGAAAACCCCTTCTGAAATTCAACAAAGCCGTGTACATTGGAACTGCAGTATTAGATCTTTCCAAAATGCTCGTGCTGGATTTCCATTTTGACTTCATCATTTTGAGGTATGATGATCATGCTCATCAGCTTTTGAGCAAAACTAATTAACTCTTCTACGAAATTCAGATGGAGGACTTTTATCAGAATATGTTCGACCACAAAGAACTTTTTGCTTTCATTGATCACCCTTGACATAGTCCATTTTACTGCACTGATAACAAAAAGTCCTAGGCAAGTTCAAAGACAATTGTAACGGTTCACCCATTTCAGTTTATTGGTCTGCGCCTGAAAATGTACTGTATCAGACTGGACACTGGCATGGTAAAAAAAAGCTAAAGACATTACAGAGTCCATTGTCCATAAAGTAGCCTCATTTAACCATTATAGACACACTCGCTGGTGATCTCAAATATTGCATGATGAATGAGAACTTTAAAGTCTGAACGACAAAGGATTGCCATGCTGCTGATCAACAAAAAAGAATTATGCCCTTTCGACAATAAGAGATACTGCTATGATGGAGTCTCAACAATGGCATTTGGGCACAAAAACATCTAGCTATGGTAAATTTGTACATCAACAGAATCTACATGGGAATGCAGTGGGATTACCACATCTTGTCATGCACAGAACCCCCCATGAATTACCTCATAAAATAAAAGAGTTCTCCAATGTCTGGTCCAAAAACCTCATTTTACTACACATAGTCCAAAACACCCTTTTTTTCTGCATTAAAACAAGTGTTCCAGAACTCCCATTGTACCATGTAAGGTCCAAAACATTCATTTTTTCTGCATCAAGATCACCTTCAAGAAATGTGGTTCAGAACCCTCATTTTCGTACAGAATGCATTTGTAATTAGGTTTTATAGGATTGTAATGATAAAGCAATAATAAATTCTTAAAATAAAATGTAATATTTTCTCAGGCTTTGAGATGTGGCAAAGAAAAAAACTAAAGGTACTTTTTACCGTGTGTATACCTGATTGAAAATATGCTTCATTTTCTTTCAGTGTATCAGCTTTTTGCAGTGGCATGACAAATGTAAAGTTTTAAAAAGAAATGATCTGGAAATTGGGTTAAATTGTAGGGAGAAGAAAGCTCATGTGGTGCAATCAAAGAAAAATTATTTGTAAATAAATATATTATAGGAAACTGGAGAATCACTGTGGTATTTGATATTAAAATGGAGAATCCCCAAGTGGGGTTATTGCTCTCATTTATTTAGCAGGAGAGTAAGAAATGTAACTTTGACTGAGAGGCTTAACAATGACCTGGATGCATGTACTGATACATGGATCTCAAAGTTGTTACTTGGACAATATGTTTGCCACGGAATGCTCAGAAAAGGTTGGCACTTTATGAGTAGAAAATTTCTGACTGTCACCATTTTGCATTGATAATGCAGCAATGAAAAAATTCACAAGCATGTACCATGTTTTGCAGTAAATGAGGCTAGTTCACAGTATAATCCCTTTTCAGTTGTGGTACTGCTGATTCCTTCATTAAAAATAGCCATCTTTTCATGTGATAATTCTGGCTCACAGTCTATAACATGAATGTGAAGTCTTATGTATGACCTTGAAATCAACTTAAGTTGATGGATTGGATAAGGAAACATACGAATAATGGAAACAAGAAAATTACAGTTGTTAGTAAAATTAATATCAGGTCACCATAGATGCAGAAATGGCTTAATGTTTTATTAATATAAACTATCATCAGTATGAAGGTGTAGGCTCTTTATTATTGCATTTGAGACCAGGCAGTATTTAGTTGTTGTAGAAAACCTTCAAATAGTGAATTTGAGTGGTAGACTGAGGTTGAAGCAACTGATGACTGTTGACAGATTTCTTGGAGAGACCAGTATACTACTAAAAATAAGCTTGTGCTTTTTAGCCCACAGAGACAGAAACATTGTAATATCATGGACCATATAAGTAGAGTTAATGCCAAGCATCAAGATCAAAAGGTCAAAGGTTGATGCTAAGCCTTGAGAGTTCTCTACTATATTTTGCATGTTCTGTTTGGATTATATCAGAGTATTGCCTAAACAAGATTGACTTGGTTTTAGGTCAGAGCTTGTATCAGTCTGATTAAAATCAAATCTTTAGTAATATATGAAGATCTTGTAAACACTAACAAGAGGTCGTGTTCTGTTGATCTTGTTGTTCACCAATCAAATCAGAACTTTAAAATTTCTGAAAGTGATTCACATAATTTGTTACATATAATTACTAATGACAATTCTCCCTAACATCAATTTGCAATGCTTTATCAGACAGGATACTAAAACTAAGTGGATTTGAACTTCTAGAGTTCACGAAAACATGACCTTTTATCAGTGTCTGTAGATCTACACAGGATTATGGAGACCTGATTTTAATTAGATTGGAGCTTGTATCATACTACAACTACTGCTACTACTACTATATATAATAATAATAATATACATTTTTATTTCATTTACATATTTTGCATTCTTTTTCAGTGTGTACCATCTTACAGTTTTCTCATTCCTTTTGATGCTTGGACATTTTATATCGGAGATACTTATTTTCAAAACAGCTGATTTGAACTCAGGAATGATAGCTTCTCTCATTATATCAGGTCAGTTTAATAAAAGTTGATTAAGAAGGCACTGTCCATTAGTATTAATTGTAACAAGTATTTTTCTTTGCTTTAAGTAATCTCACATATATTTTTATTACCAATATATCAATTACTTATGAAAGATTACTTATTATATATGCATTTTTATTTTTATGGGTATCAATTTTTTTTTTCTACTGGTCTTAGACCAGAAGAGCTTATGACATGACCTGTTGTCTGTCATCTATTGACAATCCATCCATTAGCACAAAGCTTTTATCACTGTTTGTTCTAAGCTGTTTGGAGGATTGCCTTGAAACTTTGCCCACACATCCATTCCAATGTCTGATTGATTGTAAATGAAAATGGTACTGCTCAGACATCCAGTATGGCCACCACAATGGTTATCGTGAAAGTATTGTTACCATTGCTTACTCTCATAATGCTTGTTGGTCTTAAATTAAAATGGTACATCGTGACATTCACTATGACTTGAAGACCTTGTTAACACTACTGTTATGACTCTGTGGTCATAACAAAGTAACAGAAAGAAGCAAAGCCAACAAGTTTTGTAAAATTTAACAAATAATTTAATCATCAATCGTATAAAATGAAAATGTATGAGGAACTTACAGTATTATTAATTGAATCCAAAATAATCCCAAAAAGTTCTATTCAGGTCCAAAAGAATCAAATGTTCCAAATTAATTTCAGATCCTTGAATGCACTGGTCTGTTAACAGTCCTGATGTATTGAAATAGCATCATCCAGAACTCACAGTAGCTCAGAATAGTATTTAACTCCAATGAGTACTTTGTGTTTCCAATGAATAATCCAAACAAATGATTCCTCTCAAATAATATCTAAACACAACATTAAATACATAAGAAGACTGATGTTGCAACAAGAGCATAAGAAATAAGATTGACCAAAATTAACCTAATACATCCAGTGGAAAAAATATCTTCATTCTTCTAAGAACCCACATGACCCCACAAGCCAATAAGAAATTACCCCAGATTTGTCTACAGGTTTTAAGATTATTATTATTAATGATTGTAAGCACCTGCATCAATGATTTATTGATTTTACACAATCTACACTCTTAACATGTCGAAATAGGATTGTATGCTTGTGTACAAAAATTAACTAATATCTTGATTAAACATGATCATTACAATTTACGATCAGGAACATGAATTACACATAATATACAGTTGTGTACCAAGAGTTACAACTTCCCTCATAAAAAAAGAAATATTTATCAATCAAATACATATATGATGACAACAACAAAATTACAGAGAAAGATGTCTTTTGAATGACACAAAAATATATACAAATTAAAGCAACTTCTGAAAGTTCTGTCTTTTACCTTCATGTTTCTAATGTCGATGTTGTATTTCTTGTGTCATTAAACTCAATCCCAACAACCTTTGCTTTTTTGGTTGATGAAAGTAAGGCTGTTGTGATCACTGAAAACTATAATCAGAGATTGAATTGAACTAATATACATTCAAAGTGTTTTAAAGCCAAAGTTAAAGCCAAGCACTCCTCAATAGTGGAATAAATTCTCTGGTGCATTTAATTGTTTTTTCGAGAAATAGCACACTGGATGATCCACACCATTTTTGTCTTCTTGAATAACTATGCCACCAACCTCTACGTCATTTGCATCAACAGACATTTTAAATGATTGGTTGAAATCTAAAGCTGAAAGAACTGGTGCACCTTTAAGTATGGTCTTTGACTTATTGAACACCTCTTGACATTTGTCAGATGATAAAACTTGAGTTTTCTTACTCAGCAAATTGGTCAGGGGCTAAGGAGTTATGGACAAATTTTAGCAAAATTTCCGACAATATCCAGCCATACCCAAAATTTGCATCAGTTACTTTTTACTGATAGGCACTGGGAATCATAAATAGCTGTAAACTTAACTTCTACAAGTCAAACTTGACGACATCCCAGAATATATCACAGAAATTTAATTTAAAGTTGAACCAAAATCTCTTTTACTTAAATTGTGAAATTTATCTCATGCAGTTGAACAACAAAAAAATCCAGATAGTTTCCAGGTGATCTTTCCATGTGTCCAGGTATATAATGAGATCAGTGGTGTACGCATTACAACCATCTTTACCAGATGCTACCATGTTCATTAAAGACTGGAATGTTGAAGGAAAATATCTCATACCAAATGAAATTACTTTTTATTGTCCATCTGAAGCTGCAAATGCCAAAATTTCATTTGCTCTATCTTTAAGTGCAAATCCTTTGAACATGTTGAACTTGGTGACATCAGTTATTGGTATTGGAAAAATTAATCTGTTTGGTGACATTTTAACTTATCTGTGTTCATTGTAAATACTGAAAGTATCTTCTGGTTTTGGCACAAGAATACATGGTGAAATCCATTTACTTTTGCTTGGTTGAGTAAAATCAATCTCCAACAAATATTCAATTTCCATTTTCAAACATTCTTGCTTGAGAGGATTCATCCTGTAAGGATGCTGTTTTTCAGGTGTAGAATTTACAATACAATTTCAGCATCATGGTAGAGTTTGTTTGTTTGGTTTGAAATGTCATGAAACAAGTGTTCATATTCACAAATTAGTTGCTTTTTATTTATTCTGTTCTTGTGGCTATAGATATGAAAGTTTCCAGACTTTGCTGTTTTAGCTAAGTGTTGCTGGTTTCACCTTTAACATCAGTAGCACATAATCTTGTTAAACCAAAGGGCCATAGACATTTGTTGAGGTAGTCTTAGTTTCCTATGACCTTCCCTGCCTCATTTTAGGCATTTTGACATTTATGTTGCTAACACAGAAGTCTAAATGGGGTGGCAAGAGTCAGAAGAAACTTGGACAGTTGATAGAGGAAGGTCCTGAACTTCTGGATTTTGATCCTAAATGTGCTGTGGACAAGTTCGATTAAGAAAAAGTAAATGTAGTATGCTGTTCTGTATTGTCTAAAGAGTCAATGAAAATAAGTGAGTAGAATATGATCATTTGTTTCTTGTCTTGGCAAATTTATTGATTTGAGATAGAATTAAGCTAACTAAATTAATACAGGACAGAAAAAAAGTAAAAAAATACTATCATTATTAAGATTCTTATTTTAGGCCAGGGACGCCATGGACAAAAACCTGTACTTCAACTTTCAAAATCCTTTGGAGAACACTGAGGATATAAAGTTTGCATATTAATACCACTCAGTAAATCCATTTCTATATCTTTTGGTGTTTTAACTGCTTGAATATTTCAGTGGTCTCCATCTTGGCTATGCTTTTTGGATACAGATACCTTGAAACGCTTCCAAGTTATCAATGTTCACACTCTTCTGACAACCCACAGGATGCTGTGATCCAGCTTCAGATGATGAAAAGACGCCGAAAGAAGAATAGCTAACTTGCATCAAGGTTTGTTGTCAAGAGGTGTGCAGAATTTTAATTTGCATTCTTTACATTGGAGACATGTGATCTGTAAATAATAATCTGTATCAGACAGAATGTTCTTATTTCTATATGTTGATTTATTTATTGATGAATCACCAAGTTCCACCTGTGTGCCAACAAGTGACTGACACTCTTTATGTAAGTTACATGTGATTCATTTAACAATTGCACCTGGTTGTTATATATGTAAAATCTCAAAGCAAAGGTTTAATAGCCGGGTAGTTTTCCCTATATAAAATGTATTGTCATAACCAGGAGTGGCATTAAGGATTTTTTTAAGATTACATACACCAAATTAGTTTGGACCTATTCAAGTTTTAGTTCCTCTGGTCAAAGCCCAGAAGAGCTTACAGGCTGGTCTGTTGTCCTTTGTCCATCCATTGTTTCATTATCACAAGTTCACAATCTGATTAAAATCAGATCTCCACTGTTATACATAAAGATCTGACAGCGACAGCTTTGGGGTCATTTTCTGGCAACCTATGTTATTACAATAATCACTAATTTTGAAAACTAATCAGATGAAGTCTTATATCTTCACATTTGGAGGCTGAGCAGTGTGGATGAACAGCTTGTGTTGAATGATTTGATTCACTTTCAGAATTTCAAAAGCTGCATTTCCATTGGCTAATTCAGAGGTTACCAGAACATGACCCTTAAGCGGTAGTCATCAGATCTTCACATAGCACTGTGTAGATCTGTTTTTAATCAGATTTCACCTGTTCATTACTTCTAAACTTCTAAGAAGATTGCCATGAAACTTTATATACATGTTTATCCCAAGGTCATTTTGGTTCTAAATGAAAATGCTACTACTGGGTTATCTTGAAAATTTTGTTGTAACACCACCTGAATCAACATAGGGTTTTCACTAAAAGATTTCATATGATGCCTAGCTTGTCCTAAATGGAATTGCTGCTGATCTCAGATCCACATATTGGCATTAGTGGCCATCTTGAACAAATTTTCACTTGTTCTTCTGAATGGATGGCCATATTGACATGGGGTTTACATCAAAAGAATTTTTAGGATATTTGGGTAGTTCTAAATGAAAATGGTTCTAATCATAGATCCAGTAGGGCCAGTGAGAGGAAAGGCCAGCTTGAAACTCTTGGTATCATTGCAGCTCTTGATTGAATGGTCATATTACTTGTTGTTGTTGTTGTGGGGTTTAACGCCATTTTTCAGCACGATAGGCTATACATGGCGGCCAGTATTAATGGTGGAGGAAGAACCCGGAAAAAAACCCGGAAAGAACCACCGACCCACGAGAAGCTACTGGCAAGCTTTCTCACATGCCCACATTGGCTGAATCTTAGACTCGAACCGCCGCAGACAGAGGTGAGATGGCAGTGATCCGTAACGAAGAGCGCTTTAGACCACTCGGCCACTCGGGGCCCCAGTCATATTACTAAAGGGTTTCATCCAAAAGACTTATTATGATGTTTAGATGGTCTTAAATGAAAATATAGAAAATCTTACATCCAGTATTCCACCACAGTGACTATCTTGAAAATATTGTTATTGATCAAGAATGTCAGAGATGGTTTTAACACCCAGCTGTTAAGAAGAAGAAAATGTCTAACCCTGGTGAAGAACAAAATTAAGCCATGAGAACATATTTGTAAAATGTGTTTGAAACTTTTACCACAAACCCAACATTTTGATTTTATTATGTGTTTAATGCTGTGGTCACAATGGACTATGGATTTTGGAATGAGTGATTTCTCCTTCCTGTCTAGATAGGGCAAAATGATGAGAAGTCAGCTAGAGGTCAGATAATGTAATATGGGAAAATAACCCCAACCAAAAATGCTTGCTGAGAATTAAGTCTATTAACGATTTGTGTTTTACTGGTGCTGAAAGTGAGATAGTATTAAATACACAACATACTCATCAAACGTGATTAAAATATGAAAGGACTTTTTATTTTGAATCGGAAGAACTGCTGCTGCATAACTTCATGAATAGTATCAGATAAATGTGCCTATGGCATTAGGTGGTAAAGTTGAACATGGAATCCTCTCAATATCATGGAGATCTGCTAAACCGTATTTTAGTAGTCAGATTTTCAAAGGAGAAAAATCATTACATGTATTTAAGAAGCCATGACTGTAATTTTTCTTTGTTCTTGTATCAGATTGTTAGAAAGGCCAGACAAGAGTCATAGGATTAAACTGTCTTTATGGGATAAAATTAATCTGAGGATGAATTTGTGCCAAAAGCAACATATCAGAAACTAAGAGAAGAATTTTGAATAGGAACATTATGAATCATACAGAATATTTAAACATTGATTGCCATGTTTTATGTAATTTTTCATACCCTTTGAGTTTTCATGCACAATTTTGCTTTAAAAATAATTATTGATTAAATGTATAATATTTTTTCTTACATATCACTTTGTATTTTCTGGAAATCCTTTAAATTTTTTTACATAAGAGTTCTACAGTAATTATGTTACTCACTACATGATATAGGCAAATAAGTCACAGTTTCACACAAAAGTAAGACACAATTTCAGAACCAGGTTGAGCATCATGTGTTTATTTCCATCGCATCTGAATTAACATTCTCATGCATAACGGATTTTGAGGCATTTGCCCTTGATATTTTTTCAGTCACCTTAGAAGAATTTTGATGATACATATCCCTTTCCTTCTGTGCTTCAAACTTCAATTTGTGTTTACGATTAATATATACTACATCAAATGGAAGGAAATACTGTTTTTGCCGCAAGATGTCCATATCCGCCAATCACTTGAATTAATGAAATTGGGAACCTTCGTCATGTCAGGGACTCACAACACTGGCAAAGCATATTAAGCAATTTTGTATCATCTCCTCATGGTGAGACGTTACAAAGTTACAATCTCTGGCATTGTTTTAAAAAATGATTGAAAATAATGTGATTAACTTTGGGTTAGTTCTTAAGTGAAGCATCAAATTATGAAACAGGAGGTTAAAAAAAAGAATCACCATTTATAATTGTGCAGCCAGGTCAATGATCATTTCAGTCTTTTATTACTTTTTTAACCACATATTTTGATGTTTTTTTTAATTTAAATCAAGAAGTAAAGTTCACATCTCAAACAGCTTTGAAAAATACTGATGTATGAAACACATACATCAAACTGTGAATACATTGTTTGCTGCATATATTTTTTATAATCCCAGATTAAAAACTTAATTTTTTGTTGCCTCATTTAAAACTGATTCAGCCTATTTTTTAACATATCACATCAAATAATGAAACATAAGATCAAGGAAAATATAAATAATCACCAGTTATAATTGTGCAGAAAGGCCTTTGATCATCTTTAGTTGAAACAGTAATTTTTTAATTGAGAATCTACTCTCATTCATGGATCTGCCCATATTTGTCATTGTTATTGGTGAGAAAATACAATGATTGATGCATACAATTTCCTCCCCAGTATTGTCATTACAATATCTATTGCTGTTTATTAACTTTACAATGGCCTTTACAGTACATATCCTTAAAATTGTATAGTTAGTGGGTGCTCTTTATGAAGTCGGTCACTGTAACAGAGCACCCTGTCTATTTTAAAATGAGTTTGGATGCCATGGGATGTTTTCTTATCCATCATAAAATATATCTCAGAACATGCTAAAGTGTAGACCATAGACAACTGGTCAGATAGTCTTATTGTTTCATTATAGTAATACAAAATAAAATATAAAATCCTTGTCATTTTCTATCATAAATTTGAAATTCACTGACTCAGTGAAATCCATTCTTATATATGCTATTTTTTAAAGTGCATATACTGTTTTGACTTTGATGTATTTTACATTTTATTGAGAATTTCTGTTTTGTTATCTTTATTGGCAATTATAATTAACAAGTGATGCCCTTGTCCTCAGAACATTAGAATATTGACAGATTTGTATTTCTTTATGGATAGCATCATTTCCATATTGATTGCCGCACTAATTTGATGGAGTTTTATTTTGTGAAGCATGGTGGTAAGGTGGGGCTTTTAATTCTTTGCACATGCTGCAAAACAACATATTGACATAAATTCATTATGTAGTGTATGATGTCTGTCAAAATTGGAGCACCACCTGCATGTAACATATTCAACATGCTGAATTGAACATTCAGATGAGTTCCCAGCAGGGAAGTTTGAACAGGACCATCCAGTTTATAGTGAGTGTAAAAATGGACACTAATGACACTTGCATAATCTTTAAACCCCCTATTGAAATATCAAGAGCAGTAAAGACTGCACCTAATTAAGCATGTATTGAATGAATATTGAAGACAAAGCTTGATCTATGTTTTCATTTAATATCAATGTGGTTTTAATTTTGTGAGTGCTTACACACATGTGTATAGTAGTATTTTAAAATGCTAAGTCTATGAAATATTTCTTTTTAAGTGTGTGAAATGCTTTGAAGAAAACAGACAAGTTATATTTTTATATTCAGATTTGAATTTTCGATAATTTTCCATAAGCTTATATGAAAAGATGGCTAATTCTCTGGATCACGTTGCTTTTCTTGCTTTTTAGGATCATGCTCACTGACCCACCCCCTTGGGACCTCAAAACACTTTTTGATTCTTCAACCCCACAAACCCATCAGGCAGGTTTGCATTAATTATTTTTAAAAAAATGCTTTCTTAAGTTTGTTCACTTTTACACATGTACATATATGTCTTTCATAATTACATTGTCTCTCTCACCACATGCATGCTTACAAAAAGAGTTTTTTTCTCCAGCAATCACTAAGCCCTATATATACATAATTACATTGTCTCTCTCTCACCACATGGATGCTTACAAAAGACTTTTTCTTTACAATCATTAAGCCCTATATATACTTAATTACATTGTCTCTGTCTCACCACATGGATGCTTTTTTTCCACAATCACTAAGCCCTGTATATACATAATTACATTGTCTCTCTCTTACCACATGCATGCTTACAAAAAGACTTTTTTTTCACAGTCACTAAGCCCTGTATATACATAATTACGTTGACTCTCTCTCACCACATGCATGCTTACAAAAAGACTTTTTTCCCACAATCACTAAGCCCTAAATATACATATGTAGTTAAAGCATAGTTTTTCCTGACCTATCAGGGCATATAGATATCACAAAAATAATCAGTCATTACATAGTTTTTCCTGACCTATCAGGGCATTATACATATCACAAAAATAATCAGTCATTACATAGTTTATCCTGACCTATCAGGGCATATGGTAGATTTCACAGAAATAATCAGCCATTCAGATGATCAAATTTTTGTCCAAAGTACAACTGTCAGTGGAAATATCTAGATTAAATACATCCAAATAATTACATTTTGGATTCTCAGTAATATTTAATATTTACATTTTGTTAACATTTTATATGCTTAAGGACTCACGGTACTAATTCAACTCCATTAGTAAACATATGGAAAGACTATCATATTCAAAATTCAATAACTTAAAATTTCTGAGTGCTGATGATGAGACCTATAATTCTCCATGCACATCTAATCTTGGTGCAAGCTTTTGTGTGGAGAACATATGAGCAGCGGCATTTTGTTTATCTATATTTACATGAAACACGTTATTGATTCTGCACCAAATAAATCAGGTGCTACTTTCATTATTGAGTACTCCTGAGTCAAGCCTGTAAAAATGCTAAAATTGCATCAGTAGACATTTGTTTATATTTTTTTAAAATTACATATAGGATAAGCTCTCATAAGATATTTTTACTAAAATTTTAATTTTCATTATTAACCAATTATGGACCACCAATTGTTCACCCATTTCTAGACTGGTTCACAGTTCTTCCACGTAATTAGTACCGTGTATCCTATAACCAGATTTAAATATTTTAGAAAAAGTTGTGTTTTACTCATTGATATTAGAGCATAATTGTAGGAAAGAATTGGCCATGCTTGTGCATGGATAATAGTGCAATAGCATTTTATGTGATACCAATGTCTATAGCTAAATTGCATCCATATTACATGTTGCTGTGTTGTATTGTACTTATTAGTGGCTTATTCTTGTTATTAAAACAATTGTTTTCTGCCTTTGTATCTTCATGTTATCTTTCTATGGCATGCATGCTACACAAAAGAAACACAAGCATGCTGACATCAGCATGTATGACATCACAGGGTATCAAATTACATGATGCATTGTATTTTCATCTCTCACTGGCTATAAGACAAGTTTTAAATGTTTTAAATTTCAAAATTCCATTTCTTTTCTTGCTGACTCTCACAGAAATAAGATGCAGTTCATCCCTATTCACATCAATCAAACAAAACAAATAAGTGTGCCACATGACAGGTCATAATGATAAGAGGCCATTGCCCTTTTGTGACTAAAACAAATACACACACCCATGAAGCATCAAGAGATGCTGACATTTCAAACTTATTTAAACTATCATCACGTGATTCACCCCCCCAAATCTTACTAAAAAGGTATAAAAGCCAATGAAAAGTTCCATAAGCGTTATTATACTGAAGAATTAAATAACAGAGTGCTACTTTTTAGTATAAAACTATGGGAGAGGGTGAGGAAGCAATGAATAGAGTAATTTCTTCAAGCCTGGTAATGTTCCCCACAACAAGGGGGAAAATGTGCATCAACCCAAAAGACACAGCCACCTGAGGTCTGTTACATAAGGACAGTGAGAGACAAATTTGAAAAAGCTATCCAAAGTTCCTATGATGCTGACATTGATGTTGGAGACAGAAAGCCTATGTACAAACTGCTGCGGCTCAAGCTAATAAGTAAGCTGTTGGTGGAGAAATATGTGAAAAACATTGCGATGCCAAGACAAGTCCATGTTTCTATGCAATATTCAAACACTGATAAAACTTATCACTGCATAAACGTCTTGTTAAATTTAAGTAATAGAATTGAATTGCATATTAAAGTTGTCTAATACATAAATCTATACCTACATTTACCCCAAACTCATAAAAAGTTAAGAAACAGCCTCAAAATCATTACTGTGGCTACTTTCCACTATAAGCATTGTTAAATTACTTACTTTTTAATATAAAGCTGAATAAAATGCATAAATTATTGAACAAAAGAGAAACAAAGCAAACCTCACTATCACTCAATTACAGTCAAAGGAGAGGGAATACACCTTGATTTGGCAAACCAAGTAGCAAGCTCTAATTTACAGCTAAATGATTCCTTACTATTACTTGATAGTAAGTGCAGAGCAATGTTGGCTTTATAAATAGCTTTTGTTTCAAATATGAAACCATATTTCCGACATGAAGCTTGTTTTCATCTATTCACAACAACATATCTGGTGAACAAAACATAACGCTTTGTGCACATGGGAAAAAATACTGAGATGTGGATTAATGTGTTCCGAGAGCACCAGTTCCAACACCCTGACTATAAAGGTTTTCTATCATGGGACTTGGTACATGAAGAGAAAAGAGGTCTGGTCTGGTGGGAGAGAACAATATGTTCACCATGCAGTTATAAATCAAGAATGTTTCAACTATATGAAGAGATGCTGAAGAAAGGTTGGGGAAGAAAAACTGCCTGTGTAAATAATGCAATACAGATAGGACTTTTGCAGACGTCTGTTGGGAATGAAGGGTTGAAAACTATTCTTTTAAGTGAAAATGTCCCTCTCTGCTCCCTCAACAAAAGGGATACAGAAAAGATCCAATAATGTTTGCCAAAAAATTGAATGTACCAATATGAGAAACATGCTGAACATAGAAAACGTGTCAAGGAGTTTAATTCTGTGATAAGAAATAAGACAGATATAATTGATATTCAATGTGACTCGACATATAATAACGCAATTTACAGGTTGAGGCAATGCAGCATGTGCAGTTTTGTGCACAGTCCTTGATTTTTACAATGTTCTCTGCTTTGATCTGCTGAATGTGTCTTTAAATTTAAATGATCAGTATTGATACATAAGTGATTGTGACATAAGTGGCTTACATTTATAATCTTTCCCCCACCCCCTTTTGGGGAATTGTTGCATGTGTTAAATGGTATTTAACCATATAGGCCAATCTGTGGGCACCATCACATGAAATTCTGCCATCAGGCCAATTGAATGACAGTAATTTAATCCAAAGTTTTCCTGTTTGAATTCACTATAATTCAAAGTTAATGTATTTTTCCAAGAATATTATAGAGAACTTTGTATTTCGAGCAAAGAGTAATTTCAATTAGCAGCAGAGAGGGTGAACAGATCACTTGCTGGAAGGTCCATTTGTGAAAAATAAAGCTTCTTACGAATATGAAAACAATAAGTGTAAAAACACCAAACCGAAGCCTCTAACTGAATGAGAGATTCTCTAATTGGGTTAGTTTATTTTGTTACTATATATTTGTCAATCGTATATTTCAACATTTGTGTGTGTGTTTTGTTTACACACCATGAGACTTATTTGTGGTAGCACCCTCTCTGCTGATGTGTTGGTGTGGAGTAATTAAATCATTATTATATCAATAATGGAATCTTGTACTACTAGATTAGTTCGAGAAAGATTAGAAGCAAAACAGAAATTTCTTCCTGTACGTGATTCTATCAGACAAAATCTACAAGAACATCAAGAATCTCAAGTTGAATTTGCAGAAGGTTCAGAACAATTATTTAAACCTGTTACGAATGTTATGAAAGAGTTGCAGAAAGCTACTGAAGGTCTTCTTCCAACGTTAGAACAAACTGCTAGAGATACTAAGCAAATAGCGGAAATAGCTAAGAAAACAACACAAAAAGAAATCTTGCGAGAACTTCCAACTCAAATAGTTGCTGCTCAACCTCATGGTAGAGAAGAAGAAATACCTGAAGGCATTGGAGAAGTTCCTACTGATGTAAGTGAAATAAAAAAGATCTTGCACCAAAACCCAAAGTAAGAAAAGAAAATATTGAATTGATTAAAATTTTTAGAAAAGGTATTATAAAAAATCTTAAAGAAAATGTTAAAGAGGAACAGTTGCTTCTTATAGCAGTGATGGATTTTTTTTTAAAGTTCGAACTTTTAAAGCCTGAGTATGTTGGCAGAATTGTTGATAATTTTCTTACATGGATATATTATATATATTACGACAAAAAACCGACCAGAGATGATGATAAAAAAAAAAAAAAAATTATTGAAGAAATAAAAATAAATTTCATGTGGAGTCACAAAAACTTCAACAACAACAAACACATCCTCGACAACAAAAACCACAATCTCCTCAACAACAAAAATCACATATTCCTCAACAACAACCGCCATAAACTAAAGTTGATGTTAGAACTAAATTTTCATCTAAGGGTTTTGACATTATTAAAAATTTGAGATACAATGACGTAGTAAATATTGCTGCAAGTCAATATAATCAAACAGAAATATATGCAACACCTAGATATGCTGGATCTTGGAGAAGTAAAGATGATTGGATTAAAGATGCATATCTCGTCAATTCTGGTTTTAGTTCTATCAGTGATGATGACCAGTATTTTCGCATATTTAAAGAAAATATAAGACGAAAAGAAGCAAAAATACAAACAGGAAAAATGTTATGATGTAGAATCTGACATGCTTTCTGGTTTTGTTGGAAATGTTTTTCTGCTCAAAGTTGTTTTATTAGTTGTCCTGACAACATTATTTCTGACGCAGACGTATTAGAAATTCTGAATGGAAGAAAACGTGCCGGAAATAATTCTCCAGAAATCATTAATGAGATATCTGATATTTGTCAACGATTATTTACAGGAGGTATCATGGATATTAACATTTATGGGTCTCTCGTTGATGAAATTGTTGATGATTATCACAGCGATTCAAAGTAATTCAAATCGGTGGCAATAAAATAAGATGATTATACATAATGCTCAACTTGGACTGATCATGGTCAGGGTGATAGATTCGTGATTACCAACCTATAAAGCAATTTATGGTGAATGACTCGGTGATGTTGTTAAGGGTCTATTTAGAAGGATAACTCCAAAAGTAATGCCAATTGCAAAACAATTATCCATGAAAGCTACTGACATTCTTTGTGAAAAAGGTATTGGGGCTGTTGGCAATGTTGCCAGTAAAGCATTCTCAGCAATCAGGGATAGAAAAGCACGATTAATACGACGAAAACCTCAGCCAGTAAAATTACCTAGCACTGAAATTATGCCTGAAAATGTTAATAAAATAATAAATCATACTGTAAATCAAAACTAGCAGAAATGGCTGGTGAAGCAGAAAAAAATGAATAGATGTCTGATAGCAGGAAGTGGCCTTCCTTATAGATAATAATAAATATAATAAAATGTTCAAGCGTATATCTGATCCAGCGTTTGACATAGACGCACCAGTTCTCAAAGATGAATCTGTGCTTGATTATCAGTATTATTCTTATGGAGCACGACAACCAAATCAGCGTGGTTGTATTGAATTACAAGTTCAAGATACAAGTAGATATTTTTACCTGCTGACGCATTTATTGAAGTAGAAGGAGAATTTGTAACATACGTCATCGCTAATACAGAATACATAGCTGATAGCAGAGTTGGTTTTGTTAATAATGGCATTATTGCGTTAATCAGAAGTGTTATATACATGATTAATATAAAATATATTGAAGTAATTCAAGATAATCTTGACGTTGCCACAACAATATTAGGTCTAACAAGATATTGATATGATTTTACTAGATCAGATGGTCCGTCAGTGATGTTTGTTAAGGATAATTATGATCAAGCTGATGATAGACCACATCTTAAGGTACACGTGACACGAAATACTTCGACTGATCTACAACCAGCTGGAATGATAGACAGACCTGCCAATGGTTTTTCGATATTAAAAGAAGCTAACCCAAATTACAACTTAGGATTCTCAGCTCGTTGAATAATGCTGAGAGGTAATCGTAAAATATTTTCATGCTCAATTACATTGTTACATATCTTAGGATTTTGTAGAAATGTTTGGTTATTTTTGGAGCTCAATAGACAAGTGTGCTTGCGAGAAATTGTGATGATAATGATGGTATCTGGCGTGAGGGAGGCGCTGATGCTGGTAAGGTAATATTATTTAAACTCGCCTCACCAGCAAATATTCTCAAACATATTAATAATCCATATGGCGAATGAAATTGATGGCAGTTATCAAATAGAGCTTGAAGAATCCAGTCAGGTTCAGCAAGAATATATTTTATATACATTTACACTTCAAGTATCTCCTGAATATTTCATTGTTCAAGAGCCCATTAATCCGGTTTATCTCCTATGTCATAATCCGCCATTATCAAGGACACATTTCAAACTTACCAAAATGTTTAAAATTATAAAACAATTTCATGGAAAACATTTTTTTTTACATAATAATCCTGACAAAGTCAAGTCAAATAACAACATAATTTGTTCCGTTTTTACTGATTCTCGAATTCTCGGGCAGTATAAAGTCAACGGATAATTATTCACTTTCACAATCATTAGCGACAGGGACACAGTTGCCATAACTTTCATTTTCATCAGTGACGTTGTCACTATTTTCGCTTTCACAATCCCATTTAGAAACGTTTTCACTAATTTCATTTTCACAATTACTT
Organism: Sinohyriopsis cumingii; assembly: GCA_028554795.2. Classification (NCBI taxonomy): domain Eukaryota; kingdom Metazoa; phylum Mollusca; class Bivalvia; order Unionida; family Unionidae; genus Sinohyriopsis; species Sinohyriopsis cumingii. The sequence continues at coordinate 41,196,861 of CM068825.1, forward strand.
GTAACAGAGCATTCATTTTCATGATCTTACATAAACTTTATTAACTATCTCACACGAACATTCATATTTTTTTTGTTTCATATTCGTCAGATAATTCTGCTCTAATTTTCTCAATCGAGCGTGAAAGCGAGACGAATTTCTTAAGTTCTGTATCTTTGACTAAAGCCAAGGACTGGAACATAGTCCGTTGAATGAGCTTAATGAATTTATATTCTGCTGGTAGTACAGATCTATCGAATTTATATTGTTGTAATGATTTCAAATCACAAATAATTTTTTCAGGATTAAGTTTACCAGATATTTTTATACCTTAATTTTTTAATTGCAGAAATAACAGCATTGATATTTTCAAAATTCATTATATAATAAATATATATTAAAAAAATTTTAATGTCATATTATTATTACATATAACCTTAATTCCATGAACGCACAAACCTCATGTGAACGCCTAAAATGCCATTCTAGCAGGTTCAGAGGATACATATATACTCTTAATTCTAAGGATGGCACAATATTAACTTAATTACCTAATTCTATGGATGGCACAATACAAATAATCTTAATTCTAAGGATGACACAAGACATACAAACTTAATTCTATGGACGGCACAATAACATACATCATAATTCTAAGGACGGCACAATACCTTTAATCTTAATTCTAAGGTCGGCACAATACATATACGGGGGGGGGGGGACTTCTCTACATTCAACAGACTTCTGCACACTCGCCCCATTGTCAACTACGGAAGACTGGAATATAGTGACATAGTGGGAATGTGTACTCTTTTTCGTTGAAGTTAGAACAATAGGCTTCCGCTCCCCATCTGTTAATGAAAAATTGCGAAATATCGCCACCGTCCACAGTTGTCAGTCACGGGATTGGAACGCCGGATCCGAAAATCCAACACGCTAGCACTGCGCTACGTTCCAACCTTGCAGATATATGTTTAATAAAAGTTACCTATGCTGGATTCCTACAAATGATGGGCGTGGATTTATTTCCGTTTTCCAGAACACATCGCATTAAAATAATCATATATTGTATATATTTCTGCCTTTGACTCAGTCAGGGTTAAATAAAAACATGTATTGCCGTATTACAGAGAGATCTAAAAATAACTACTGCATTATAAAGCGGGAGACTGATTTTCTACCTTGACTTTGTCAAGGGGGACGAAGTTGAAAGATATAAATATCCTTTCACTAATTTGAACTGTTACAGAATTATCTTACTATACTGATACCAATTATCAGACAGATGCTTAAAAGATTGCATCTAATTAGTTTTCAATGACAAGAAAAGGAAATAAATAATTGCGCTAGTTAGTCACGCAGTAACAAGCGACATAACTACTTAATTACTCTACCGGAGAGAGCTTAGCTTGACAGAGTTATTTCTCTTAAACGATACTGTAATATTATTTTATTGTTTATATTTCTTCGAAAAATATAATCTGCGACACATTTTACCGAGCGCGGGTTAATATCAAAATATTTTTCAGCTGCATTTACCAATGAAAATACCATTTCTTCGCCAGTTTCTGTATTTACAAACTTAATAATTTTTTCAACGTTTCTGTTTTCCTGCTTTTCCAGACTTGCTGTTCTGATTTTGTTCGATGCTTCTTAAATCATTTAAAAGCTATTTTTCCTATCTGAATCAATATGATCGATCACAACACCCTTCTAGGTAAATCCGTTGAAACACTCGTATACGAATTTATGACAGGAATAATGTGTATTCCTTTTAATATTGAACATCAGATAACCAGCGTTAGTGACATTTCCAACTGTTTTTAGTTGACAATTTTTGATTGCACCATCACGAGATGCTTCTTAATCCTTGTTGATAGGATGTTTCATAAATTCAGTTTGCTCCTTTTTATATAATAATATTATTAGTCTAAATGATTATTTTGAAAATCCGGCGAGATAGTCTTCAGCGCTTTTTATGACCTTGATATTACTGTCTGTGTTATTTTTTTAATTATACCATCGTTTCAGCTCTCTTTATTTTTATAACCATGTTGCACACACAAATGCGTTTTTCCTCTAACCCCAACACGACACGTCAAACACGATTTTCGTCCTAGATATCAGCGACGCACATATTGTAGATAAATTCCACATAATTCATTGACGCACATGAGCCTGTCCTTCATAATGAAAAAATTCGCCGTACTGAGTAAAAATTCCAAAGCAGGAATGTTGCCTGGTAATTACGAACCGTATTATGAACGAGCATATCCTGTAACCGCGGTTATTTATGCAATATATTTGATGAATGATAAACCCAGCCTTCATGATTTTCCAAAATAAATTGTGGAGCGGAACGAGTAGCGGAACACTTCATAAATACGATAGTTAGAAATGGTTTAACGGATCTATGACGTAAAAAAGTAAACGAATGAACAAAATAAATACCGGAGCGTCTATCAAAGACGTCGCTGATCTAGGGAAGAAATTAAAATTTCCAATAGTGGTAAAAAGATAACCAGAGAGATTTTGTACAAACCGAAGTATTAATCGGATGGAACTTTGATTGAAATTTTTTATCACAATGCGCATGCGTGGACTAATGCAGTGAAAATATTTCCACGAAATCGAATTGTTAAATTTTACCAAGGAGATATATTTGATTTTATTAACGAAATAAATATGAAAGATCCTGTATCAGTATGGTTATTTCAGAGTTCCGAAAACGATGATGAATTGATTAGACCAGATGGAAGTATATGTATCGAAGAAAGAAGTAAGATTATCAGATTGAACGGAATAATGGTGAAACACATCGTAAGGAATCTCTTCATGAATAATCTTGCAATTAAATATACCAACGATGATGTTAAACAATTACTGATTAATTGTTTTGCCGTTTCATCATTCGCGGCTCTTTAACGGATTTTGAATTGATTGGCTTTGCCTGTATCGAGTCATTCGAGTTTGCTAAAGGTCTTCATCCGATTTGTTATGTTTGGTTTGGTAAACACTTTTCAGAAAAATGTTGGGTACCAATAATATTATTAAGATATATGTCTGATGTTTAAAATATGTTTCTGACAGTAAGTGAAGCTTTGAAGAAGTTTGGTTACCACAACAAAATAAATATTGTGATGATGAAAATCCTGATACAAAAGATTTTGATAAAAAATACTTTAAAGATCTTGGCAGAAAAATAATGGATAAATTTACTCGAGGAGTATCATACAATAATAAGCGACATTGTACAAGATTAATTATTGATGATGCTGAACTCGATTGTATAATTGCTGATACAACGTATAGAAACAAATTTATAAGTCTAAGTAATGTTTATTTTTCAGGCGGAACTAAATTACGTACAATTTTAAGTTATATTGACGGTGCGTCACCGCCGTATACTCAATGAAGATCTTCAATGCAATGCTCGCGTACGTTTCGATGAATCTATTATCGATGATCAATAAAGTTTCTGAGTTTGCTGTCAAAGTCGCTACGGATTCATATTATATCAATATAAAAAACATACAGGATTGCTAGAACAATTACATATCGGCACGTATGCATCATGGAGTGAATGGAGAATAAAAGAAGAAAATATACGTAATTATTCTGAATCAGCCGACGTTGAAAGTAAGGATATTTATTACAACAACAAAAAATTAATCAAATATTAAAATTGTCATCTGCCCCATTGGTATATGATCCTGTTACCGGAAATAAGACTGTTTATCTCAATGGACCATGATGTTTTGGTAAAAGAAATTGTGTGATTGAATTATTTCGGAATTTTGATATAGTTGTATTCACACCTACACACAGACTCGCAAGAGAAATGGAGGGAAAAAAGATATATTAAATCATGTACTTTTCACAAATTCTTTCGATGGAAGGGAGATAAATGGACTCATGAGCGAATGGACGAGAAATATATTCTAAGGATTATTGTTTGGGATGAAATGTGCACCGTTTCATTAGAAACGTTAAAAATATTTCTTGATTGGCTAGTGACAAAAATACTGCTGTGATAACGTATGGTTATCATAGTCAACCACCATCGTTTGTTGGATTGTCTCCACATGAATGACTGAAAAAACTTGTGGATTATTAAGAAGTAATAACTGATGATCATAGAGCACATGATCCAGTATCAAGAGAGTTTAAGAAATTAATCAGACTACAACCGAATAAAGTTCAGTGTCAAATAATACGCGAGATAATTTCAGAAGCTCCGATAAACATTTTTTGAATTTAAGGAGACAAAAAGATTTGATAGTGGCAAGTAGAATGATAGTTCGTCATACACTTCAACAACAATTATTTTTGTTACATAAAGAAAAATGTTCAAATCTACCCGTACCATTGTGTTATCGACCAGCAGGTACTCGACGACAAAATATAGACGTTGATATATCAGACTCCTTGACAGAGTCAAGGAAACAATATATTGTGTTAAATGATATTGTTTTTCTTCCTGTAAGTGTTGTTGAAAGCGCTTTAACTATTGACAAAACTCCATAGACGCTAGGATACGCAATGACGATTAATTCATCACAAGGATTAACCATCTATGATACAAATGTTTGGATCGTCTATGATCGTATCGAATGGTCAAACTTAGTTTATCTCGCAGTGTCTCGAGTCAGAAGAATATCTCAGCTCAGTAATGTTGTGGCAGAATTCAACTTATAATCCAAAACAATTTACCGTAGATAGAATTAATATTAATTTTGGTCATATTCGCGAAAATGTGATGCTGACCTGTCTTGAATGTAATCGACGTCGATGTGCTAGTTGACAAAAGTGAACACGGCGGCTATTGTGTGTCCTCAATTACCTGTAATTGTTCGCGTACAAATCCACGCTTAGGAGCAGTTGAATCTAATCTGTAGATTGCAGGTCTGCACGTGGATCTTGACACGCTGCAAATTTTATGTATCGTAATACTCCACCTTCAAGTTCATCAGGTTCAGTTTTCTTTAGTTCTCTACTTTTAAACCTAGGTAGTATACATTTTGTTAAATCTGCCTCGGTTATTTTATAATGTTCAGCAAATAATTGTTTAAGGGTTGTTTGATCGTCCACTCGATAAGGTCGACGAGTACCTTTCCAATAACAACGAAATTGACATACTCAAGGTCTGATGCAACCTGATTTAAATGTTGTATAGCTTCAATGATTTGCTTTTTATAGATCGTCGTTGCGATACTCGTAAATGCAACTATGGAATAAGAGTTGTAGAGTCACGGATACAGTTTGATGTTCATCTTTAATTTTATCAGACTGTGAATTAATATACTGTTTATAAACATATGGAAGACGGGTTATGAGATTAATATCATCTATTGATGTTGATGGTACGGGAAGTTTTTTTTACCATCATATGCAACATAATCAGTTAAGTATTTACTTGTATTTTCCTTTAATTGACTCCATGTAGTATTCTTTTGATATTCTGGAAGTTTTAGAACTATTTTCTTATCTGTGATAAAGTCATCTCGTTTTGGTTCTAACGATCATTGATATTCTGGAGGATCCTCAGGCCATCCTAATACAGTTCTGATTGATAATTGACATATATCCATTGCATAATCTAGCGAGTTTATTTATATCACCGCTGATAATGCTGGTTCATGAACAGTGATATCCATTTTGGATTCTTTTCATAGATTTAATTCTGCGCTGGAATTCATTATTTATCTAATCGATTGGATAAATGCCTGTGGGTATATTCACACCATTCCAGTCTGGAGATCCAATAGGTTTTATTTGTATGTGTAAATACCAGAGAATTGTTTGCTGGCAATAAACTGAATGAATTTGTTTTAATATTTGGCCAACGGTGATATACTCATAATTGTGCTAGTGCGATTTCTTTCGCTGGATTTGAAGTTGGAAAGCTGACGCTGAACTCATGACTGGTTGAGCTTTCTAGTGTCATCGTGGTTTTTAACGGAGTTGTATTGGTGACGATCTGCTGTAGTAATTCTTGCGATGATTATAACCTATTTAAATCATTTTATATCAGGATTCTAAATGCCGATTTTCTTAATCATTCATAGATTCTGACACATTTGTTCCCAAAGGTACTGTTGTAACTTCGTGGTAAATCTTAATCATTTCTGTGAACTCAGTATCTGATATTATTCCAACGCTGATTCCTGATGATATCAACGAAGATAATTTGGGGCATGCTAGCGTGGCTGTATGCAACTTTATTATATACTCATGCAATTTTATATTTGTACACGTACATTGTTTTGCGATAATACTAACAACACCAGCAATTGCTGTTGCAGCTGAAACACAAATTGTTACATGTGCTGGTGATGTCATTGTTATTGTTGAAAGCAAAAAGCCAGTTCCCGCGAAAACAACGCACGCGGAATACACAATTATGTCAACGACAACAACACATCTAAGATATTTGTTTAACTTTCGTTGTATGCTCGTCAACGATATTTCTCAGCTTGGTTTGCCACTCACATACTTGATTGTATCTGTAATGTTGAACATTGATTGGTGAGCTCATTATATTTCAAGTGGGTGATAGTTTAGTGACTAATTCAAGACACCAATAGCACAACTAACCTAAATATTTTTCTTCGGGTTCCACAACAAATATTTCTCGTCGTTTTGCTTCAACATCACTAACATATATCCAGAGGATCCAATTAGTGGATAACACCGTGAAATTGTGGCAGATATCGTAAAAGTCGTAGTGTCGAGTACTTAGAAACCTGTATATACTGGTAACCTCAGTTCGATATTTGATGGATTTATTAAATGGTTTCAATAATGCTGATTGATAATCGCACACAGATTGCTCCATGAAAACTGGCTCATCCATATCAAATGCTGGATCAGATATACGTTTAAACATTTTATTATAATTGTTATCGGCTAACACGAAGACCACTTCCTGCTATTATAAACGTGCATTTATATTGTTTTCTTTTTCTGACATGGGTACACCAGCCAACTCTGCTAGTTTGTTATTTGCAGCTTGATTTATTGTTTTACTAACATTTGCAGGTATAATTTCAGTGCTGGACAATTGTACTGGCAGTTGATTTCGTCATATTAATCGTGCTAGTCTATCCTTGATTGCTGAGAATGCTGTACTAGCAGCAACACCAACAGTTTCAAAACCTTTATCACGAACAACGTGAATAGATTTCATTTGAATATGTTTTGCAATTTGTATTGCTTTTGGGGCCATCCTTCTAAATAGACCCTGAATAACATTACTGAGTCCATCACCGTAGATCGCTTTGTATGTTGAAAATCGCGAATGTATCACCCTGACCATGATCGATCCACGTTGAGCAATATGCATGATTATCTTATTTTGTTATCGCTGATCTAATTACATACCCTCAATGACTTTGATAATTATGAACGATTTCATCAATGAGAGACCGATAAACATTAATGCTCATGATACCGCCTGTAAATAATCGTTGACAATATCAGCTGCTTCATTGATGATTTATGGGGAATTATTACCGGTTCGTCCTAGACTAATGAGGATTTCTATTCGTTCAACATTTGCAAGGACGTTATTTGGACAAAGTTTATCGGGTAAAGAAATGATTGTTGTTTTTTGTGTGTGTTCTTTATAAGTTGCCAGTGGTAAGACCTTTTTTTTTTTTTGGCCTGTTAGTTTTAATACTGGCTGTGGTTGTTGTAATTGTACAAGATAGTTATCTATTCCATGGATAAATGCCATATGTCTTGGATCACTATTTCGGGCCTGTTCAATTTCGTGGTGTATGCGATATCTCTATTTGTACCAAACTTCACTACCTACATTATCTCAGCAAACTCAGGTTTCAGGACTTTTTTCGCTGACTAAAACTGTAATTATTCCTTGTTTTGAATTTCTTTTATGAAGGCACTACTATTTTCGTTAAACTTATCATTCACTTCAGTTCTATTTCTTGCTTGTTCTGGTTCTGGTTTAAAATCCTTTATATCAGCTACTTCAGAACGAAGCTGGTTAACACCCTCAAGTATTTGTTGCCTTTCTGGTTGATAAGTAGCACCAGTTATTTCACCTGGAAGTTATTGTAAAATCGTTTTTGTTTGTTTAGTTCTTCTCGCAATTTTTCCAGTTGCTTCAGCGGTTTGCTTTAACGTCGGAAGTAGACCTTTGATAGCTTCGGTAACTCCTTCGAAAACCTTCGTAACTGGTTTAAATAATTATTCTGCAAATTCCACCTGAGATTCCTGACGCGCGGGTAGTTGTTGTTTGACACAATCGTCGACGGAGAAATATTTCTTAATTGCCTTTAGTCTCTAATGAGCAGACCTAGCTGTGTGAGATTGCATTATTGATATAATAATGATTTAATTACGCACACACTACAGCAGCAGGGAGGGTGACGACCAACAATGAGTGTCCGACGGGTAAACAAACGCGTATACAAATTTGAAAACACGAGCGACAAAGATAAAGTAACAAAATGAGCTAAAACAATTAGAGAAAATCTCGGTCGGTTAGAGGCTTTGGTTGGACGTTATTGACCTTGTATATTTCATTTTTGTCGTATGAAACTTGCTGCTGCCGGTGTTCCCCAATTCTTTGTATTCTTGGTAACCGTCATGTTCTAAAAATGTCAGATCGATTCATTGCATACAGTCACTAGGAATGTGATTAACAGGCAGCTCTCTTCGGATTCGAAGACAGACTCCGCACTGTCACTGAATTTTATTAGACGTGTTAGGATTGGTGAAAGAACTTAATCCGTTTCGATCCGCTCTTCCCCTATAAATAGCCGCGTTTCGCCTCATTTCATTCACCTTTTCTTAAGTCGTCGCAAAATGTGGACTAACGTAGAATCGTCAATCCTCATATCGTCGATGCTGTTTAACCCGCACTATCCCATGCATGTCATAGCATCACGGAATATCACTGTGATCACTGCGACGTCCCTTTGGAAACGATGAATCTATGTGGAGAGCAAATGGTGCCTCAAGAGTCTTAATCTACGGTCCAGATATCAGACGAAGTTTGAGGAAGAGAAGAAGACCTGTGAGATGCACTCTGTGCTAACTGGATGGTGTTAAAATACTACAAAGGCCCTTTTCAGGGCTACTCATATGTGTCGACAAGATCTCTATTCTGTCTTGCCTAAACATTTTTAGTCGATTGTATAGTTACTTGTTTGATAGATTTATGTAGATATATCTATGTATGTGTGATACATGTCTCTAACCATATTTTTATGCATATGTCTCTATTGTATTTGTCCCTTGTCCCTAGAGTAGCAAGTATTCAGGTGAGCCCCGTGCAACACTGTTTCTCACCTAAATGACCGATTGATGTCACCACTTACAACACTGCTGCCATTGTTTCCTTAGTGTCCAGTCCCGACACTTCACCCCACGTTATCCCTATACAGACTCACCATGTTAAATTCCCATATTGTCCCCAAGCGGCCCATAACGTTAAAATTACATACTGACCTATAAGGCCGGGCTACTTGTTTCCTTATATAAACTCATATTGCCCTATTTCGCCCACATCACTAATGGCCATTGTGTGGTTTTTGTCGAGTACCTGCTGATGGGGTGAAAATTGTTGACGAAACCATCGCGAGTTTCCGTTACTCCCCCGATGGGTACATCGAAAAGGATAACCAGATCGTGCTTTTCGAGTTCAAGTGTCCGTTTGCGAGACAAGTGGGTGTGACATATAGAATCTATACGAGGCTTGCCTAAGTGGGGAGGCATATAATATAAATCCGCGACTGGGATTTCTTTGTCTCGGTCCAAACCCCAATGTAGATTATTTTTCTCACCCAATATTTTCCTTTAAAGTAAAAAGAATTATGCACTAGTGTTCACGTCCAATGTTTACACGCAGCACATTAATATAAATATTTTAATGAGGGCTGTAGTGTGACCGTTGCGTCCGAAGTACACAGTTATACGCGTGAGCAAAGAGAAATAACAACATAAAACGTCGCATAATAATGAGGTATTATCACATTTAATATATGGATGTTATGTAAAATTGACAATAAATGATTAATATTTATTAGAAGAAACTTTTATTTTCATCAGTTCCAATTTTGAAAAGTTATACTGTAAATAATAAAACGATATTGGCTACTCAGCTCTACTGTAGTTATACTTAGTACAAGCTGTAACGAAGAGTAACATCTTTCTTTAGATTTATCATGGGTAATTAGAGATGTGTGTCACTATCGTATATAACTATTCTTTTCTTTGGAGGAGGTGAAACTGTGTGTGACATACTTGTGTTGTCCTTAATATTGATTGTAAAATTACCCCCGTGTATAATAAACCCTCCAAAAATGGACTCTAGCGCATAACCATGTGCTAAACTTTCAAGTTCTCAGATTCTTTGAACATTTATTTTTCTGTCCTGGAAATATGGCAAGTGCTACAGTGAAATTTGCTTATGGATTAATGTACTGATGGATAAATTATTCCTTCTGGCTGGTAAGTGTATTATTTTCCATTAAATATTGTAGGTATATTTTTGATTCAACCGGGGCACAGTGGAAAAACTTAGCAAAATTAGAAAAAAATAAGCATGTTTTATATAACACTTTTCTGGCTGTTACTGAATTTTCCGTAGTTGTTAAGACAGTAGGGAGGCTATAAAGTGTATAGGTCTATAGTATATATGCATGTATAAGTGTTTTCTGTTATATTGTTCATTTAGCATTGAGAATTTTATCCTATATGTAGCACAGTCATTTTCAGGTCAGCGTCATTAAATGTAGCTAACAGTATATAATTTGTTTCACACGATGTATTTAAAACTAGTCAGGTAGCTTTAACTACATTTAATGACGCTGATTTAAAAATATATTGAACTATGCCTGCATCTAGGATAAAAATGATCATGTTATGTGGAACGAACAAGCATAATACCAAAAAGCTCGACATCTTATGCGTTTGTCTTTGTCTCTCTCAATTGTTTTTGTATGGTGTGTTCTCAAAGATGGATTTAACTTAACTTACTATGTTTTTGTTATTTATTTGTTGTTGTTGTTGTTTGATTTTAGTACAACTACGTCAGGCACAGCAGAAGACAACAAGGGTTTCTTTTTTTAAAAGTAGTTCTGAGCTCGTGGACACCTTGACTGAGAGGACTGGTCTGAGATGACTAGACTGAGACAAGAAAAGTAAAGTTAGCAAAACAAGTAGATTTCTCTGTCCCATGGGTGAGAAACCCGAATATAACCGTTCGCAAGTGGTATCGGACCTGGCCGTGTCTTCGATCGCGTCCCGGGGTCTTCTGACCGAACCATTGTTTCGTAAGTGGTACCATAGCAAAATGAATTTCGCGGCTCAGCACGATAAAATATTCATCGGCGCGAATTTTGCCGTTACACCCATGCGCTCCTCGCCATCGGCATCGTTCTCTTTTTGGGTAAAGACTAAGGCGACTCCAACGAAGCAGAGCTGCTCACATTGCTTATCCAGGTTCGTGACAAGGATGTGATGCTATACACGAACCACAAGCATGTGTTCAATGATCATGAGGTTGACATGATGTATTCAGAGAAAGTATCGTCGCGTGTTTGCAGTTTAATCTGATGGCGATGCAACATAACGTTCAGCGTCAAGACAATTATCACACAGTGATCGCTCCGGCTGTGTCGCGTGATCACGAGAAAATACTATCCGTGTCGATGGTTTAGCTCGAGCCACAATACTGTTCGGCGCCAACACTGGTTTAACACAAGCGTCTGTTATCTTTTCGATGGGGTGTCTGAAAACGTTTTGTCGTAGGCGTTTTCGAAGCGTCTCAACGACATCGAATCAAAATTGATCAGAATAGTATGGGCCGTTCTCAGATCGCCAGTTATCAGCGGCATGTCGAACTTACACACTACGGAGATACGACTGGATTTTGTCAACACCTTTTGATATATCAGCATGGCTGGCTTTGTATTTTATATGTTGGCCTCCAGCGCGGACTAAAACCGCTTGACCATCGTTTGTAAAGACAGTCCAGCTCCCGACAAAATCAGCATGATCGAATTGGCTGTGGTGCCCGTGTACAAAATTGAGGCACCAGTCACCGCGGAGGGCACCGATGTGGAGAGTTTCAGCAAACGTCGATAATGCCGGTATACGCGTTTGTACAAGTAGACTTTACGATGTTAATGGCGGTAATATGACTGGAGTTCATTCCGGTCCTTGTCTGACAAATTTCCTTCGATAGATGATCCGTCTCATCCTATGTTCCTGAATCGAATAAACTCTGGAACATCACCTCCAGCTGGAGAAGATGCTCACTCAGTTAGTTCATGTACTTTTGTACGCTAAAATCTTTTTATTTAGGATCTCACGGAATATGTTAGGGTGATTGTCTGTCTGACTGTAGTTATAAGTGCAAAATTTGTCCTTATTTATGTGAGCTGATTAAGTTTGACAAGATACTCAAGCGTGCTCGTGATGGCCTGCAGATGAATCTTCTCCAGGTAGGGGTACACTGCCAGAGTTCTTATGGCATCGACCTTTAGTTTATTGCAATATCTGTAAAGGTGATAACAACATCGTATCGATTCTTTCTACGCTGAGATTAACTTTTATATATTCTTTTATATATTCTAACATTTAATAGACCTAGCAGTCATCATGTTACTAAACATGTTGAGTTTTCTATACTCGATTTTCCTTCATCTCCAGTTCTGCCGCTAGATGATCAATGAAATTTCGTTTAGTAAATTTGCTCACATTACTCATTATTGAGTCAAGTTTACGATCTGACACGTTGATACTTTCGTGTTAACGAAACGCTGCCACTATCAGGTTACTAGAGACTTTTCCTTTTTTACTCTGCCCACGGAGAGATAAAACAGTACCTCCATCACCTTGTTCACATCGAGAACACCATCTGCAACCGGTGGTTCTGGAACCACTGTACCCTCATCTGGAGCGTTAATGGATCGCCGTCGATGGCCATCACCTCCACGATGGTGTCCACGTCTTCGTACTCGAACCTGGCATGCCTAAACAATTTTCTTTTGTCCATGGTATCGCGCAGCTTTCTGTTTCCGCGAAATCATTTTTGTGTCAGAACTTTATCCATGCAGTCGTGGTCGTTTTTGTGCGCTTTGTCGTTATCCTTTCGTGCAAACTTACGACGCTTGTTGTATCAGGTTTTTGCGATTAAATCGAATATTCCCGGATGCTGTTCAACGATCGTGGTTTTTAACGAGCCCTTCGACGTCTTTGGCCAACCTAGTTGATTCTCTGTCGTTGCAAAATTTTAGCACGGAAAAATACCTGTCTGATTTACACAGATTCCGCACTTCGTTAATCTCCACTTAATGTTCCGTACTCTGTCTGAGCACGTGTAGGTGGTTTTCGGTGTACTACGCATCCTATCGGTAGATATTGTCTAACAACAACTGGTAAAGTCCGATTACAATTCGGACGATTTCCGCCGTGGTTAAAATAAACTATATTATTTGTATCAGGTTAAATTGTCCCAGCTACCTAGATGTGCCGTCGAGGTTATAAATCAAGAAAAACTGAGCCAGAGATTAGAACGTTTCTGTCGTGAGCGCCGTAAATTTAAACTTTGGTGTATGTGTTAGCGGATGGGGTTGTAATATTCAAGCATGGTTGCCACGATGGGTTCAGTCCGCCATGGTATCGTGCTTGATGCTATCTAACCTCCACCGTCATCCGGAGTCAATTTAGTAGCATGGACAGCGTGATTCCCGAGTTAGTGACAGTGATCAGGACATGGGACTCTGAATCCCTTGTCATTGTTTTGCACGGTGATGGTGGAGTAAATTCCTGACGATTATCGATCGAACCGATAAAACCCCATGAGGCACCAAGATAATAGATCATACTTAATCCTGTTTTGAGTCCAGTGTACACTCTAACACATCTAGTATTTCTGTGTGCCCGTGCTGAGGCTTGGTGATTCCTTATTTAATTTAGAACTTACATTCACTGGCACGGAAAACATAACCGCGACGTGCATGTTTCCTGATACGGATCCATCTGTTTTTTCATATTGTCACAAAGCGCTACCTTCATGTCCGCCGACGACACGGCCTGATAAGACACCAGAGACTGACCAAGAACCTGACCAGGAAGTCCGTATTAGATTCAAAATAAAAAAAGATTTTACTTATCATCATATACAAAGATCAGTGAAAATAAATTTATTTATTATCTGCGAGCGTCTGATAATCAGGACTGAGTGGAAAATGAAATCTACAGTATGAAATACAGCCCGGCAAATTGATCTCACTACCAGTAATGTCAGGGACGCACCAACCCCCAACAACAAACAAACGAGAACCCACCGCCCCTAACAACAACAAAAACCAAAACAAAATGAAAAACCAAACAAACCAAAAACAAAACGACAACAGCAACAACGAAAAAGCAACCCAAAAAACAAACCCAAATAACCAAACAAACAAACATAACAAAACAAAAACAAAAAGAACACCAAACCAAACAATAACAACTGGAGATCTACTTATTGATCTTCTAACTCTGTGATACCATCCCCGTGTTATACCTATGTGGCTCTATAACTATACTATCATCCCCAAGTATCATACCGATGAAAGCTGGTAGGAGCTCAGTAGTGAATGATGACAACCTGCTTGACAACGGAAATCCTAGTCATAAAGGTTGTGGAAACGTTTGCAGACAAGCTTTCTTACAGACCTTCCTGGGAACATTTACAGAAAATGGGAATTAACATGGTGAATATATTGACTATATACGGACAGCAGGTGAGGTGACGTCACGATACTGAAGATTGGTAACAATGTTGCAAGGGCCTGACATAAATCGGGACCAAAGAGCGGGAAAAAACCTAGTACGTTTGACATATATAACACATACAACACCCAATATACAGTCGCAAACAACTATACAACCGACTAACAAATGTTTTAGGCAAGAAAGCAAATCTTTTTGAGGCATATGAGTGGCTCTGAAAAGGGCCTTTGTGTTCTTCTATTTTCTCTAGTTCAACCATTTACTCAGTTTCTCAATAATTCATTTCTTCTACTTTTTCTCCTTCTGTGGCATCCAGTCAGGATGTGCCATAGATCTAAATTTCTCCTGCACGTTTATCCAGTTTTTATTCAGTCATTCAAACTCCCCTTTTTTCTTTCTGTTTTCTTGTTCCTTTCTGTCTTTAATCCAGTTATCTTAAACCATTTTCACTTCCTATTTAATTACATTTTTCATTATTTCTTCAGCCTTCTTTAGTTGGTCTAGCCCCCACTTTACAAATGATGACTCTGCCCATTACAATATCTCTTCTAGAAATCACATGCTTTGATGATATTATCAATGGTCTCCTTCAAGGTTCCCACTCTCACATACGGGGGTTGAATGAAGCCTCTTAAGTTTTCCACTTCCTCTACTATCATACTATTTACGAGGTCTCTGGCTACATTTAGACTGGTCACAAAGTATAGGCTACCTTGAAACTTCCATTGATCTGCAAGCCTTTCCAACACGTACGCTACACCCATTGTCCAGTACCAGCTATCTTTTAAGTTGTTAAATAAATCGATTGCCATCTTCGTTTATTCAATGGCGCGAATATTAGTTAGTTATTTTGATTTAAATGGTTTGCGTAGTCGTGCATGTACCACTGTTTTATGCCTACGTGATAGGCTGTTTGATTACTCATAGGGGAAGGAATTGGAGCCACTTCCCTAAGCCTTTTATGTGCTCACGGAGCACTGTTGGATTGAAGCCGTCAGACATTGGGACTAAGATTAGTTCCTAACTGTGTGAGTGGAGGGCTTGTTGGCGAATGGGAATAGACCCAACACACACTTTACCTATTCAGTCGCTACTACTTAGCTGCATTAAGGTATGTATGAGTAGGAATGGACCCATCACACACTCGTATGTTTGGTACTGATTTTGTAGTATTATGGACGTGCACTGCACGCTGTTTGTTTTTTTTTTATGGCCGCGGCAAGGGAGGCAAGGGCGGAAAGGCGGCTCCAAGGTCACAGGTCGGTGCTCCTAGACTCCAGGGTATCTGGTCTAAATTGTCGTCCTACACAATTTTGAAAAAGAACTCTGTACTGTTTTGAGTTTAGAATTAGCCTAGGACTGTTGTCTTGGGTGATAGTTTTTAATAAGGTTTGCCACCTTTTGTGGCTGGTCCTGATGGTCTTGGACTTATGAGACCACCTTATATGTGGATTCTGTTTTTAGGGTCTTACTTGTCTAATTTATCGTTATTTTGTTTGCATCCTTGTGCTGCTAGGCTTGATGGTCGTTGGTGATTAGACCACATTACAGATGTTAATTTGGGGGTCCTTCTTTCCTAAAGGAATTTAAAGTTTTGCTACTTTGTGTAGCGGACCATGATGGCCTTGGGTATTTGACCACCTTATATGCTCTAATGTTGGGGGCCTAGAATTTCTGGTGGTATAAGTAAGACTGTCACTTTCGGCTAGAGAGTTCTCAGAGGTATTAGTGGTGTTATGTGTATGCTAGAAAGTGGAGAAGATTGGTTAGATTGAAAGGAGGAATGATAAGAACAAAAAATGATAAGAATTGTTTTCTCCCTTTCCCCCTTCCTATTTCTGTTTCCTAGTTGCCTTGTTTGTATTTGATCTCTTTGGATTTTTTTCGTGTTATTTTCATTTTCAAGCTAAGTTTATTTAATGCATTTATTTAATTAAGAAGATATCTTTGCCGATTTGATCGGGTCCTTAGGGTGGGTCAAAGACATCTGATCTTATTCCCCCCCCCAATTTTGAGTTTCTTAGCCTGAAGACTAATAAATGTGATGTTAATTACCAGGTTATGTCTATTTGGATAAGACTGATAATTTTGATTTTATATTTTGTTTTGTAACCCAGATTCGTGTATAAAGTGTATTATATTTGTATAGGTGAGATTTAGGTTAGGGTTGTTATTCATTAAAAACTCTGGTTATGTTTCCGGAGATCCAATCCTATTTTGCTCTATTTTTAACTGAGTTCTTTCTTTTTTGAGTTTGTGGCAGGTTTTTAATATATGTGATAGGTCTTCTGGAACCCGTCAGTTATAGCAGTTTGGGTTGTGGGGTTGGGGTCCTATGTATTGCCCAAAGCTGCTGGCCCATTTGTTTTTTCCTGTGTAAATTCTATTTGTGACCTTTTGATCGTTATTGTTCAGTTTGGGTGGTTTCCTAGATCTGGTGACGTTTTTGATGATGGAGTATAGTTTTCTGCCTGTAGTATTTCGGTTCCAGTTTTCTTGCCATATCCTACTGGTATAATTTTTGGTTACGCTTATTAATTCTCTGACACTGTAGTGGAGGTTAGTATAAGTTGGATCTTGTAGTTTTTGCTTCGCTACTTGGTCTGCTAATTCATTTCCTTTGATGTCATTGTGGGATGGTATCCACATGAAGTCAAATATTTGATGGTTATTATTAAGTTCTTTAATTGAGAAATAAGTTTATTTAAGAAATTTTCTCTTGAGTCGGTGTTATTGTTGAGGATAGATGAGATAACGCTTAGTGAGTCACTTAATATTACTGCTGTTTTGATATTATTTTCTTTAATCCATCTTAGGGCTTCCATGATGGCCCAGAATTCAGCTGTGTATAAAGAGCAATGATCCAGTAGTCTATTTCTCATTTTGATGTTCAATCCGGGGATTACTAATTTCTATTGCTGCTGCTATTCTTGGGGGTTCTGCTATTTTCGATCCATCAGTGTAAATATTTACTGAAATAGGGTATTTAGGATGGAATGGAAATTGAATTAAAGTGATGTGCGCTCACTCGGAGGATGTATCACTAGTTTGTGCCAGCACAGCTGGCTTTTTAATTGCTCCTTGGGGAAGGAAGGAGAGCCGCATCCTTCAGGCTTTTACTTTATATGTGCCAAGCACAAACGCGAAGTAAAACGTCCGTTACACTCACTTCACATATTATCTACTATCCACACACGGGGAGAGGAGAGAAAAACAGAAAGAAAAAAATATACTATCTACACACGGGAAGGAGAAAAACAATCAGAATTTTACTATTCACAAACGGGAAGAGAAAACAAACCACAATATCTACTATCCACACAAGCGTAGGTGAAGGCATAAAATCACATACACTCTACTATCCGCACAAGGGAAGGAGCAAAAACAAACCACAGATATACTATAACCTCTTTTGTGTCTACACGGCACTCAACAAAACCTCTATTTGGTTCCTGCTGTTGCTGCTCCTGCACTATCTGCTTTTGAAGTCTATACCTCTCCGTCCATTCTTCTTTCTCCGACAATGTTTAGAGTCGGAACGCTATGATAGTTTGATTTGAGGGTTAGGGATACAGAGAAGTCAAAGAGGATATATCATGAAAAAAAAAAATGAAAACAAACGACAGACACATTTTATCAAAACACAACATTTTTATTCAAATAACTAACAATCAACAATTAACAATTTCTCAAACAAATAATTTTCTAATATCCAATTATATTTGACAAGGTTGACAACGTTGTGAAATCAAGCTAGACTTCCAGGAATGGAATTCACTGGGCCATTGATGTACAGTACGTTTCTTAGCTAAAGACAAAAGATAACCATAATGGTCACAATACCATCGATCTACTTTGTAATCGTTTCTAGAATCGTTTCAAAATAAGTCACTAAATAATATCCAAGACTGCGATGATGAAGAAAATGCACACAGTATTGTCCACACACCATGAATCTGTGCCTTGTAATTTCACAATACTGAATCGTCTTGTCTGCGCATTTCTTCTGATAAAGTCAATGATGTCATCTTCCAACTAGGCGTCTAGTTACTTTATGGTACTCAGTGGTGTCACTTTTTCTGACACTCTCCAAAGCTTTAAGAAACACGACATTAAACCTTGTAGCAATTGTGCTCACCAATGTTGACCGCTAAAATAATAGCCTGGGGGAATTATCAAGTTATAGGTCCACTTCTGACCTTGTAAGTTATGTGTTTTCATTTTATAATCTACATGGGTATTCAAATACTTTTTCATTTGCTCGTCATGAACTTCGACCGCAATACAATTTTGTTTTCGAAGTACATTTAGGACATGTGTCGGGTGAATGATTTCCACCAAAGCCACTTCCCAATGGTCTTCATTATCTAATTGGATAGGCTGATGTGATTTGGCCGTGAAACAACACAAAGTATTGTTGGGAAACACTTCCATGAAACTATCACTGGGTAACATTAAGTAAAATTGGTTATTATTGTTGGTCATAATTCCAGAGTTCTGCTGCTATCCGAGGGGTTACTGGAAGTCAGAGGAGTGTCAAAAAGAGGATTATTTTGGTTACTATTGTTGGATTGGTAACTGACGTTAGACGCAAGGCTCCCGTTTTTCCATTCGATGAGTATTTGAGGGAAGGATTGGGAAGAAGGTAACCAATGCAGATGCTTAGTAAAATGGTCCACAATTGTTTGTCTCCTTGTTGCAAACTCAAATTGGCAATGGCCGCACCAATGACACAATACACTACATTTGGCAGAAAAAGACGATTTGCATTTTAGGCACACGTTCTTCATACCACACCTACAAGGGCTGCTTTTGTAGATCTTGCAGAGAAGAACTCGGTGAAGGAGTGTTCACTGTGTTAGCTGAGAATGTGTTTAAGGGCATGATGGTCACTTCTTTTTATAGTCGATGATTTGCGAAGCGTCGATCCAAAAATCAGAACTGGGAGAATATCCTTTCCAACGCACTTTGACATATTTGACCCGTCGATTTCCCAGTTTACGGGTTCTTCGTTCGAGAATGCCTTCGATGTGCCTAAACTTCGTCTACTTTTTTGGTCACTCGTTGGAACTCGGGCAAGTAAAACGTTCCTTTTTTCACTTCCCGGATAATGTCTTCCAATTTATAGACGGCATGGTGACGGCCACGCACTCGTCCAGTGAGACGAAACAATTCGGTGGTCCAGTTGAGTAAGTAACCTTTGTCGAAAATGCGTTTGATTTTGCATTTGCGCACCCAATCTCCTGCTGGAAACACTCCACCTTTTTTTTGGGGGGGGGGGGGGGGGCAGCCACCGTCGGAGACGTACCAAACAGCCGCTCAAAAACGTTCACTTTTTTGTCTTGAGTCACTTTTTGGTGGGGCACGTCCAATTTTTCGATGGTAAGATTGGTTGTAGGTTTGAACAAAGTCTGATAAGATGTCACTGTACTAGATAGTGTGTTGATGCATAAATAATTCCACATGCGTTCTTTCAAAGTGCGTTGAAAACGTTCCACGATGACGGCTTTGATTTCGGGATGATCCGTTTTGAAAAAATGAATGTCACGTTCCTTTGATTCTTTTTGGAAAGGTTGGTTCAGAAATTCGGTGCCTTTGTCGATTTGCCATCGAAGAGGGTGACGACCGCTTTGTTTCAAAACCAGCTGGAGGGCTCGCACTAATTCACTTCTAGATTTGGAAGTCAACGACCCAAGAAAATTTGGAAAAGACGTCGATGACACAAAAACAAATATTTTCAGCCGCGATTGTAGGTAGCCAAATGTGAGACATAGGTTAAATCGGCTTGCCATTGATGATCCGTGCCCTCCACTCGTCTGCTACTTCTGGAAAATATTCGTCGAATGAGTTTATGTAAGGTATACGTGGCTTGTTCTTGTAACCATCGTTGTACTTGTGGTAAACGGAGACTTTTCGGACGGGTTTTGCCAGCACGATACAACTTCTGAATTCCTCCGTAACCTGCAGAATGGGATGGATCGAAGTAAATGCTGATAACACCTTCTTCAAGTTTGTTAAATTACCCATTCTTCGCTGATGCCACTTCGGATGGGGTGAATCGTCCGATGGCCTACGGGAGTAGAAGTCGAATGTAGTGGTGGTGGTGGAAGTGGTAATGGGATTAATTTGGTCTTCTTTTCTTTTTTCACTTCTGGTTTCCCTTCTTTCTTTTTCACTTCTGTCGAAGGAGGAGTGGACCTCATCTTTTTAACCCAAGCTTTATGTTCTTCTTGTTGGGAGTGGAGGAAGGGGTCAACAAGGACGCTGCAATCTTACTTGGAATGGGAGTTGCTGACGGTGTTTGAAAGACTTCTCTACCCCTTCTTACTCAGGCATTCGTGGGACTGCGTCTGTTTTGACCACTCGGGGTGGTGGAGATGATGATGATGGTGATGGACTTTTCATCAAGGCCTTAAAATCTTTCAGAGTGGGCAGAGCTGTTTCATCTAAAGTGTTTTGGTGAAAAAGTTGTATTCGTTGCAAGAGTTGACCATAGGTTTGCGATTTTTCTGTTTCGGACAAATAGTTACGAACCATCAATGATTGTAATACGTGTTGTAAATAGGCCATGTTGGTCGAATTCGGAATGGGAAACAAATGCGTGGTCCGTTGTTCTTGCCGACTATAGTATACCATCCATCGTTTGTAAAGCACTAAAGATAGTTTTCGTCCTTCCATTCGATTTCAGTGGTCACGTCTGAGAACTTTGGACTCCAGAGGTCCCATTAACTTCTTGGTCCCTTTTTATCTTGCTCCCATGAGTCCTCCCAGCATTGTTCCCAATACTCCTTTTAGCAAGGGTTCTAACAACAGGGGCGAAATTCCTCCGCGTTGTACCAACATCTTCTTTTGACGAAGGGGTATTTTCTTTGGCGAAAAACCTGACGATGTTTGGCTAAGCGTTTCTTCTAGTGTTTAGACAAAGGTGTCGTTTTTTCAAGACGTTCAAGCTACATTCGCACACGGTATTGATATATCTTTTGAGGCGGTTTGAATGAGATTTTTTCGCATGTGTGGAGAAGCTTTGGACAGGACGGACAACATGTCCCCATATTTGACTAAACGAGGAGGTAGTCCTTTCCTTTTCTTTCCTTTGGGGAAAGAAGAGGGATTGCTTCTGGGGGTGACATCTTTGTTTGTTCAGGATCACAAACACACTGATCCCATTCTTTGCCTCATGTATTTTTTATACTGGAACGCGTCGCCACTGATTTTCTTTACGTCGTATCAACTTGATGACAGGCATCATGCGTCATGGAGGGGTTCACAACGGACTTAATCGGGACAGTTCTTGCTTGGAGAAATCCAGTAAACTCTGTAACATCCTGATGTATCTTGGACTTTGATTTTGGGAGCAGGTGCATTGTGTACAGCTGACATTTCAGCTAAGAAGGAGAACGGTGTCCCCACTGGAGGAGACGTTCTTGGAGACGTGAGTTTCCATTGTTTCGTCAATTAAGGAAGAACGGATTCCAAATTAGGTTTGGCAGGTGTCACCAACAACGGAGAATAGGAAGAACCCAGCGGCTATCCTTCCTGGTGTCACACTCCCGAAGACCAAATACAATTCAAAGAGAAATACTACGAACAAGAAGGCATCACTTTAGACTACATCGAGAAAAACGAAGGCAGGTCGTTTGCCAAAGTGATGTCAAATTGCTTGTGGGGTAAAATGGCACAACGACCGTGTTTACCCAAGACGGAATATCTGACAGAACCTTCCCGCTACTTCCAGATGATTCACGACAAAACCAAATACATGAAACACGTGGACGTCGATCGCGAGGATTTGATCTTGGTCAATTACGAAGAAGATCTGGACTTTGTACAAGACGACCCTTTTGGAAATGTCATCATTGCGGCTTACGTGACAGCCCATGCTCGCTTAAAATTGTACGAAGCTTTAGAACTGTTAGGGGAACGCGTCCTGTACTTTGACACGGACAGTTGCATTTACATCCATCACCCGATTCAACATCACCCTAACATCGAAGGAGACCGTTTAGGAGCCTGGACAGACGAGCATCCCGACGACAAGATTCTAAGTTTCGTCAGTGGCGGTCCCAAAAATTACGGCAACGAATACCGGGACAAACAAGGAGAAGTGCACACGACGTGCAAAGTGAAAGGACTGACTCTGAATTATCGTACCAGTCGAGTGGTCAACTTTGGGGTATTGAAAGAAGCCTTGCAATCGGGAGAGGATGGAAACTTTAAAGTGACCACCTATCAACCGAACAAGATTGTACGTTTACCCACTCACCACATCGTCAGTCGACCCTTGGAAAAAGTCTATCAAATTGTATACCAGAAGCGAGTGCGACTTCCCAATCACTTTACGTTGCCGTACGGTCACGTCGGTATTGGTCTGTATATAAAAAGGAACCCTAGGCAAGATCGATAGTTCATTGGGACTACCAAGACCGAGCGAACAAGATGAATACTTTGAAAGAGACATCGTTCCAGTTTGGGGATTGTAAAAAAGTTGTATCTTCCTCTAGTGTGACTAATACTGGATGGATAAGACCCAGGCATTGTGACGGAAAATGTCCGGAAGGAAACTGCGATTGTCCATGTGGTTACCATTGTAATTGCGTAACGGAGTTTGCAGACGAGTGCGATTGTGAGTCTTGCGATGTGTACGATGCTGTACGTTGTGACCTGAGCGATGCCGTAAAGCATCATGGGAACTTTAGTGTCCCTACCCCTATCATGGAAAGTGATGCTGTGCATGTCAAACCTGTGGGATGCGAAAGTGATGCCGCTCGTCCTCTTGGACATTTTACTGGGTTTCGTTTTAAAGGGGAATGTTCACCTTCACGTCTACCCCCCTACGGATGTCATCCAGCCCTGAGCAAACTCCTACCCATGTCACTCAACCCTCATCGAAACGAACCTGTGAAAGACGAATATTCGTTCCCTGTGCGTTTGTCGGAATACTGCGACTTTGAAAATCGTTTTCAATCGTTCAAAGGAAAATGGCCTAAGTATCTGGGAGGACCGACCCCCGAAGAATTAGCCAGAGCCGGATTTTTCTACTTGGGCGAAGGAGATAAAGTCAAGTGCTTCAGTTGCGGTGTGTCACTTCACCACTGGGAACCGCAAGATTCGGCCTACGTAGAACATGCTCGATGGTCACCGAATTGTCATTACTTACCCTTAGTGGGACCGAGACATTGAAGTAACTTCTTACCATAATAATCTGTTCATGGATACTTTACAAGAGAACATTCGTGCTTTGCCTGTGGAGTTGAGAGAACGCATTTATCGAGAACTAGTTAAAATACAAGTGAAACGTAAAGAACAATTGCTTCCGTTACGTCACCGGTGTTTGAACCACTGGTACCTGAAGGCTATACAAGGATTGATTCAATTGAAAGTGTTCCATCGGACAGACATTGATGAACGATCCTCTAGTTTTAAAAAGGATTGGTTTGGTATGGACGATTCTACCTACATCATTGTAAACGTACTGCATCGAATTCCAGAGGAAGAGTTAACGAATTACCAACATCTTGAACGCAATGTCAACTTGGTGAAAGAGGAAACTTCTGAACGAATTGTAATGTGTAGATTAGTGACTCAACGATTTAAATTCGACACTGAAGTAAAACCATGTTTGTGCAAAGAGTACATTTCTTGTGTCAGACAAAAGAGGATTTAGTATGACCTATTCATGGATACTTTGCTAGAGAACATTCGTGCTTTGCCTGTGGAGTTGAGAGAACGCATTTACCGAGAACTGATCAAAATACAAGTGAAACGCAAACTCAAAGTGATTCGTCCGTTTTTAAATTATGCTATGTTCCAAAGTACAAGAAGACTGATTATGAGTGGATATTACATTAGGCACAAAGGTAAACGAGGCTATTGGCCACCACCCAACGATTCCAAAAACAGTGTATATACTTATGGATACTTTACAAGAGAACATTTCGGGCTTGCCTGAGGAGTTGAGAGAAAGGATTTACCGAGAGCTGTATTGCTTCCGAAACAAAGACACTATAAAATCAAGTTGCCACGCCACGGATTATGTCACATATCATTCAACAGATTCCGTGGAAGGTACTCAATGACCATATTCAAACCGTGGATCATTACCATCAATTATTACAAGAATTTTATCCATTCAATTTGGGACGACAAGTGGTGTGTGTCTTAGTGACTTGTTTTCTGGGATTTCGTTTACCAGCCGATTCTTTGTGGACTCTTTACGATCAATACTTACCACCTCAATGACCTTAAATGGTCACGAAAAACTCCTTTTGCTCAAAGCCTTGCGGTTTCATCTGGATACTTCTCGACCTCAACAGGAAAAAAAGATTCGTCAACTTTTAGCTACCCAAGACGTGTATGACGATGTGTGTGTAGCTTGTGACTTACATCCCCATTGGGCAGATGTCCGTGCCTGGAAAGAATGGGGTTTTGAGGCTTGGACCCAAGAAGTGGCCCAGTATGCACGAGAGTTGTTCAAGGAAAAAAGTTACTTTTCAACCCGTGTTAGTGACGGTGCCAGAAGAACCCGTCACTCAGGACAGGACTGTCGTGGACAGACCTGAAAGACCCTTTCGGAAGGACACTTGTGTGACCTTACCCCCTACTATAGAACTGGTTAGAACATTACCCAAAACATGTTGTTGTACAGACACTTGTGTTTATTCCACGTTCATCGTTATCATGTGCATTTTATCCTTGTACTTAAGCCTTTGGCTTTTATGTATTTTTGTCTTTCGTATTCATGTTTGAAAAAAAACATTCAATAAACGTGTTCTGAAAAAGTATATAAACTCTTGTCTTGTTTGTTTTTTCGTGTCACAAGTGACATTCCTCACACCATGGCTACCTCTACTGTCTCTGCTCCCTCTTCCTCTACTGTCAAAGTCATCGACGAACACTTAGATCGTGCCAGTTGGGAGACTTTGTATCTTCGCCATCCCTTTAACATGCTCATTGCTGGACCTAGCGGTTCAGGCAAAACCGAATTCGTCAAACGTTTGATCGAACATAAACATCATTTGATCGATCGGCCCCCTCAACGGATCGTGTGGTGTTACAAAGAGTGGCAATCGGCGTACAGCCTCTTGCGAGAAAGTCAAGGCGATTCCATCGTGTTTGTGGAAGGCATTCCTAAAGAAGACGACGGCATCGTCTCTGACTCCCGTCTAACCCATTTGGTCATTTTCGACGACATGTTAGGAGAAGACGAAGAAATTAAATTGTGGTTCACGCGCAAAGGGCATCACCGTAATGCCAGTGTCGTTTACATCACCCAAAATTTGTTTCAACAAAGTAAAGCCCATCGTACCATCAGTCTCAATGCGCATTACGTGGTCTTGTTTAAAAGCCCTCGAGATAAATCGCAAGTGCAAGTCTTAGCCAAACAGTTAGGAACGCCTTGGCTGACTCAGGCGTACGACGATGCCACTCAAACGCCACACGCCTATTTACTCGTCGATTTGAAACCTACGACTCCTGAGGATTTGCGATTTCGTACCCACTTGTTTCACCACTGGTGCCAAGACGGAGGGCCTGTCCTGTACACGTCTCCGTCCTCGACTTCATTTCACTCCCCATAAAAAAATCTATAAAAACCTCAGACCCTTTTTTCGTCTGTCTCACTCTCAGTGCGAACATGACGTCCCTTCAGTCGCATCTTCACGTCAAATTGATTCGTGCCTTGTATGGCATCAGTCGAGAAAAAGATCCACAAACACGAGCTCGTGTCTTAGAAGCTAGTCTCAAAGAAGTCTTACGATGGTTCACGGTGACGGCACGTCAATTACTCCAAGGAATCATTCAGATTCCTCATCAAACCAAACGCTTTTTCGATCGAAACAAAGTCGCTTTGGTCCAACTGGCCGATCCCCGCATCGACACTCAAACCAAAAACAAATCATTTTGAAACCTGGAGGGAGCGGTACTCTAGGAGGGGTCATCATTCGTTCACTCTTAAGATGGGATCCTAATGCCCCCAAAGTTATCCCCAAGACAAAAGTCCAGCGAAGCCCAAAGAAGAAAAAGAAAAAGACCAGGTCCCCAAGAAGAATAACTTCTCCAGTGGCAGGACCCTCCTCTTACCAGACACCACCCCGGAAAAAGAAAAGAAGCCCCCAAAAAAAGAAACAGAAAAAAAGTCCCCAGAAAAAGAAAAGTCCACAGAAGAAAACTAGTCGCAAGACAGGCACTTCGGCCAGGACGCAACCTTACACTCGCAAACCACGACCTGCCACAGCGGTGACTGCGTCTCCGGCAGCCTCACGTTTATCCACTTCTCCGTTGATGTCACCAGGAACTGAAGAGTACTTGGAGACGTTGATCACACCAAGAACTTCTCCGTTGATGACCCCCAAAAGAACTTCCCCAGTGGCAGGACCTTCCAATTTAGCGGCAGTGGCTGCTGCTCACAAAGTACCTTCTCCCAAAATCAAAGTCCATGAAAGATCGGGCATGTTACAAAGTTTACTGGATTTGTCAAAGCAAGAACTGGCTCGATTTAGTCAGTTGCGTACCCCTGCACGACGTGTCATGCCTGTCCTCAAACTGATACGACGTAAAGACAATCAGTGGCGACGCGTTCCAGTATAAAAAAGGCTTGTGACCGAGTAGGGTATCAGTGTTTTTTTGGTGCTCCTAAAGACTCAAAGATGTAACCCTCCAGAAAACCCCAAGGAAAGAAAAGGAAAGGACTGCCACCACGTTTAGCCAAACATGGGGACATGTTATCTGTCCTGTCCAAAGCTTCTCCACCCCTACGAAAAAAACTCATTCAAACGGCCTCCAAAGAGGTCATCGATACCGTGTGCGAATGTTGTTTGAACGTTTTGAAAGGCACGATCCCTTTGTCCAAACACCAGAAACAATGCTTAGGCAAACATCGTCACGTTCTTCGCCAAATGGTTCAAAAGAAAATTCCCATTCGTCAAAAAAAGAAGATGTTAGTGCAACGTGGAGGTATTTTACCTCTCTTGTTAGGCCCCATACTGAAAGGAGTCTTGGGAACCATGTTGGGAGGACTGGTGGGAGCAAGATAAAAAGGCCTCGGAAGTTCTAAGATCTCAGAATCGAACCCTGACAACCCCATGGAAGGACGAAAACTAGCTTTAGTGCCTTACAAACGATGGATGGAATACCATCGGTGGCAAGAACAACGCACCCCGCATTTACCTCCCAATCCCAATTTGAGCGAGATGTCCCAGTTACAACACGAATTGCAGTCCTTGATGGATCGCCAAGATTTGTCCGAAACAGAAAAATGCAAAAGTACGGTCAACTCTTGCAACGACTGCAACTCTTTCACCAGAAAGCTTTAGAGGAAACAGCTCTACCCACTCTGAAAGATTTTAAGACCTTGATGAAAAGTCCAGCACCATCACCAGTACCAGTACCAGTACCGGTGACCAAGACAGAAAAAGGAAAAGAAGAAGAAGAAGAAGGGTTTCAAACTCCACCAGAAAAAGTACGCAAGTTAACAACACCACCTACCTCCAGAATTGGATGGATTAAAAAGATGATGGCCACCCCTTCTTCATCACAAGAGAAAAAGAAGGTGAAGACAGAAGTGAAGACAGAAGTGAAACAAGAACCGATATCCCCCGCTCAGACATCCTCCTCCTCTTCGACACCTATTGCCGGTCGCACACGCAAAGCATTGCAATCCAAGAAAATACCCCAAGAGAAAAAGAGTAGCATCCTCCAAGAGTGGGTGCCTTATTAACACACCAACCAACACAAAAAAAAAAATGGAAAAAGTCTTAGCCAGCATTTACTACGATCCCTCCCATCCTGCAGGTTACGCAGGAGTTCAAAAATTGTATCGTGCTGCCAAAACGCGACTGAAAAGTCTCCGTTTACCTCAAGTGCAACGATGGTTACAAGAACAAGCTACCTACACTTTACACAAACCCATTCGACGCAAGTTTGCCAGAAGTCGCACCCGAGTGGAAGGCATCGATCATCAATGGCAAGCCGATTTAGCCGATGTCTCTCATTTGGCCAGCTACAATCGTGGCTACAAATATTTGTTTTGTGTCATCGACGTCTTTTCCAAATTTGCTTGGGTCGTACCCTTGACTTCCAAATCGAGCAGCGAGTTAGTGCGAGCCCTGCAACGGGTGTTGAAACAAAGCGGTCGTCACCCTCTTCGATGGCAAACGGACAAAGGCACCGAATTTCTGAACCAAGCTTTCCAAAAAGAATTAAAGAAACGTGACATTCATTTTTTTACCACCGAGAATCCCGAAACCAAAGCCAGCATCGTGGAACGTTTTCAACGCACTTTGAAAGAACGCATGTGGAAATATTTTACGCATCACCACACTCTGAAGTACATCGACATCTTACCTCACCTGGTGCAAGCGTACAACCAATCTTACCATCGAAGCATCGGACGTGCCCCGCAAGACGTGACTCCCGAGAACGAAGTGTTGGTGTTTGAGCGCCTGTTTGGTACGTCCCCGACGAGGGCTGTCCCCAAGAAAAGTGGAGAGTTGGCCGTAGGAGATTGGGTACGCATTGGCAAAACCAAACGCACTTTCGACAAAGGTTACTTACCTAACTGGACGACCGAATTGTTTCGCGTCACTGGACGAGTGCATGGCCGTCATCCTGCCGTCTATAAATTGGAAGACATGAACGGAGAAGTACTCAAAGGAACGTTTTATTTGCCCGAGTTACAACGTGTCACCAAAAAAGAAGACGACGTGTACGACATCGAAAGCATTCTCGAACGCAGAACCCGTAAAGTGGGCAAACGACGTTTCAAAGAAGTCAAAGTACGTTGGAAAGGATATCCACCCAGTTTCGATTCTTGGATCGACGCTTCGCAAGTCATCGACTATAAAAAGAAGAAGTGACCATCATGCCCTTTCACACAGCAGACGCAGCTACGTCGACCACTCCTTCTTCACCTAGTTCTTCTGTGCAAGATTTACAAAAACAACCCTTGTGGGTGTGGTGTGGAGAACGTGTGCCTAAAACGCAAATCGTCTTTTTCTGCCAAATCTTCGTGGTGTATTGTGTCATCGGGGCAGCCATCGCCAATTTGAGTTTGCAACAAGGAGACAAACAATTGTGGACCATTTTATTGAGCAGTTGCATCGGTTACCTGCTTCCCAATCCCTCCCTCCCTGAAATTCTCCTCGAACGGGAACGTTGTGTCCAGTGCCAGTGCCAGTCACCACTCCAACAACAACAACCACAACCAGAACCCCATTTTGGGCGGAGACACGCCTCTGACGTCCAGTAATATCCCCTCGGACAGCCACAGAACTCTGGAATTATGAGTCACCAAAACCAATTTTACTTAACTTTACCCAGTGACAGTTCCATGGAAGTGTTTCCCAACAACACGTTGTCCTGTTACACGGCCAAATTACCTCAAGCCATCCCCTTAGATCACGAAGCCCATTGGGAAGTGGCTTTGGTAGAAATGATTCACCCAACCCAAGTCCTCAATGTCCTTCCCAATCAAAATAAATTTGATGTGGAAGTTAATGACGAGCAAGTGCAACAGTGGATGGATACCAATAGCAAATATGACAAGAAAACCCGTGCACCAAATTCAAAGTGGACCACCTATCACTTGTTAATTCCCCCAGGCTATTATTTTAGTGGTCAACATTTGGTCAGCACCATAGCCACCAGGTTTAATGGTGTGTTTCTGAAAGCTTTGGAAAGTGTCAAAAAAAGTGTCACCCTGGACTACCACAAAACAGCTCGTCGCTTCCTGATAAAATTTCCTGAGGGGTCCAAAATCATGTCTTTCTTATTTTGTCCTGAATTGTTTGACATGGAGCTGAGGAAGAAAGTAGAACAAAAACCCGAATTACCAGTCATTTCTGACAACGAGACTTTTGCCAAGTATTTTCGTACCCCGGTAGAACTGAACCAAGGACTGAATTTGATGTTTGTGTATTCTGATGTGGTTGAATACAACGTGGTGGGACACACTTCCGTGCCGTTACTGCGTGTCATTCCTTTCAAAGTGGATTCTGCTGCAAACGCTGACGAGGAAGGTGGAAACACTTACCACGTCCACCGCGAATTTGTCCATCCTCACTATTTACCCGTCAGCAAGTCGTATTTGGACACGGTCAACATTACTATAAAAGGAGATTTAGGACAAAATATTGCATTCACCAAAGGAAAAGTCACGGTGAAACTCCATTTTCGAAAACGGTTTTCTCACCACTCGTAAGTAAGTCATGTATCCAGTGTACCGAGGGGTTGCACGACAGCGAGGACACGGCTTAGGAGACATGTTAAAATCGGCCTTTCGTTCGGTGGCCCCAGTCTTGAAACCGATGGTGACACGCGGATTGCACGCCTTGAAAGATGCGGCACTGACGCAAGGCAAAGAATTTCTCCAAAATGTCATCATCGACAAACAAAACCCTAAAGAAGCCTTCATGAGGGCAGGCAAAAATGTCTTGCTGCAAACGGGCAAAGACATTTTAGGCCGACGAGACACACCTATAAATGCCCTGCACGCTACCGAGTCAGGCATTCAGCAAGGAAAAGGCAGAAAGAGACGACGCAGAAAACACCCTTTCACCAGACTTCAAGCGAGAAAGGCCAAGAAAAGAAGAACCGTTTGAGACTTAGACGTTTTCGATTATTGAGAAAGAGAAAAAAATGATGCACCGAGAGTCTTGCGCTTGTTCCAAGACGGAACTGGATCTGTTTGCCATGCCCCCCACCATGATGACGATGCAAGAATCCCAATGGGTGGAATTTCACCCCGTCTCCTCATTGACAGCCTCAGCTCCCATCGAGTTTGAAATCAAAGGACAGCCCGAAGATTACATCGATCTGAATAGCAGTTACTTGTACTTGAAAGTCAAAGTTGTCGATGAGGATAATTCGCCCCTAGAAAAGGATGAGATAATAGCTCCAGTCAACAATTTCATGCATTCCTTGTTCAGTGGAGTGGACTTGTACTTGAACAACAAACTAGTCAGCAGCAGCATGGATACTTACCCTTATCGAGCGTACCTGGAAAATCTCTTGACGTACGGAATAGACGCCAAGAACACTCATCTCGATGCCTGTGTGCTATGGGAAGCTGACGATGCAGGCGAGTTTGAAAATTTCGAAATTGATACAAAGGATAAAACTAAATTAAAAAATGATGGATTTATAGAACGAAGAAACAGAATCATAGAAAACAAAAGTTTAGAACTAATGGATCGTTTGCATTTGGACATGTGGTTGCAAGAGAAATATTTGCTAAACGGGGTGGATGTCCGCCTGAGACTGAATCGTAGCAGTGCCGCTTTCCATTTGATAGGTAGTACCGCTTGCAAAACTGACATCGAGGTAGCCAGGCTCTACGTACGACGCGTGGAAGTGTTACCTAAAGTGGGTAACGACATCAGTCAAACATTGAGCAGAACGACCGCTAAGTATCCCATACGACGCGTGGAAGTGAAAACCTTCACCATTCCCAAGGGACAGCGATCCATGACCCAAGATCATTTGTTCCAAGGACAGTTACCCAAACGTATGATCGTTGGTATCGTCGAGAATACAGCCTTCAACGGAGATTTGGGTAAAAATCCTTTCTACTTTAAACACTTTGACGTGTCCAAGATCGAAGTCAGTCGCGATGGCAAGACCTTGTGTACCCGACCTTTCGAACCTGACTTTGCCAACAAAAATTACTTGAGGTCGTACTTGTCCCTGTACGAAGCCACGGGACAGTTAGGGACCAACACCAGTCACGGCATTACGTACGAAGATTATGCAGGAGGGTATGCTTTGTGGGCTTTCGATTTCACTCCAGACCAAGGCAGCGACGAAGGACATTTCCACCCTATAAAATCCGGCCAGATTCGTGTGGAAATTCAGTTTGCAATCAAAGCCACCGGTGTTGAAGATAATCCAACGTTGAACGTCATCCTGTATGCAGAATTCGATAATACCATAGAAATCAACAGTTTGAGAGAAGTCATTCTGGATTACTAGAAGTCATGGAAGATTGTTATCCCTCTTTACCTAGTGGAGAAACTTTGAACATGGAATGTGAGGAGACCCTGGAAAAAGAAGAAGTGATCATGATGAAATCGAGATGGCCAGAACAAGAAGCCCATTTAGTCTCCTGTTTTGCCAAACACTTGGTCGACAAAATGACGGAATTGATAAAGAAAAATTGCTATGGATGTCAAAACGATCATCACAGTCAAATTCAACACGATAAATGCCTAATGTTAAGTCAAGAAGAAAAATTGGACGAGTATCTGGACGAAGCTTGGAGTCTCATCTCGAACGAAGACGTGTTGCACCAGTGGTATAAAAACTTGCGTGAACATTCTTGTCCACCATTAACCACTCAAGAGATCCATCGTATCGAAGCTCTCCTAAATCAGAGTGAGGAAACAGAACGAATAACCGTTTATTCGTCAGACATTTTCAAGCAAAAAGTCAGGATCGAATTGACGACTTATTATTACCTGTGAAGAAGAAGAAGAAAAAAACAACACAGAAAACAATGGATACCTGGGAACTTTATTACCTTTTGAACCACAGTTCGTATACGGCTTCTTGGAATCCTGTCGTCTGTGCTAAAGATGAACTCCCTCATCGCAAACCTAAAGACCATCAAGCTTACGTGATCAACACGGACGACAGTCATCTTCCAGGAACCCACTGGGTAGCCGTCTACTTTCCTCAAGAAGGATGTGTGGAATATTTCGATTCGTACGGATTGCCCCCTTTGGAAGACGATATCATTGACTTTATGAGAAGAAATGCTCAAACCACCCGATTCAATAACGTGAAATTACAAGGCACAGATTCCTTGGTGTGCGGACAATATTGTGTGTATTTTCTGCATCATCGCAGCCTGGGCTATTCCTTAGAACATTTAGTGACTCATTTCGATCCTCGTTCTTCTGCTAGAAACGATGTGAAAGTAGATCGATGGTTTTGTGACCATTATGCTTATCTTTTGTCTCAAGCTAGGAAACGTAGTGTCCATCAATGGCCTAATGATTTCCAACAGTGAAAATCACAATTTCATTCACAACGTTGTCAGCCCTGTTCAAAGTAGATTGTCAATTGAGAAAAAAATTGTTTGATGTTATAGTGTTGGATTATTGTTTAAAAATGTTAGAGTTGCTGTTTAGTGTTAGTGATTTTTGAATAAAAAAATGTTGTGTTTTGAAAAAAATGCCTTTGTGGTTTGTTTAGCTATAAGAATGTTGGATTGATGCTCTTTCATTTCTTACTATCCTTCTCATGACACTCACTGAACATTGCGACTCAAAAACCGTGTGGTGATGTTTTCCTTCACGTCCGCGCTTTGACTTTAAGAACCGGGGTTGTTTCGAGTCTAACTATCCATTGTCGACTCATCCTCCTAAGAAGATGTGTTCCAAACTAGCTAAACTCAACGAAGCCTACGTGAATTTGCATAGGGTCAGACACAGTCTGATACCGAAGCCAGAAGAAATAGAGAATGTGAGAATGTTAAAAATCACTGAAGACCTGATAGAAGAGCTCTTCAGAGAAGAAATGAACAGGGAGAAAGAAGAATGGACAGAGAAGTACAGACTTCAGAGACAGCAGCAACAGCAGCAACAACAGCAACAACAGCAGCAGCAACCTGAAGCTGACAGAGGCTTTGTCGACTGCCGTATCGACACCAAAGAGTTCTTCTTCTCTTTCCGAAGAAGCAGACCTATCGCCAGAAAGTCTATCCTCAGAGGACATCGCATTCTTAGAAACTAAAAAAAGAATGCCATAGCAAACAAAAAAAAAAAATAGCCCTTTTCAGGGCTACCCAATACTCTAGAAAAGAAATAACTTTTAATTTGCCAATGTGTAGGTAGAGTAGTGTAAAAATAAACACTAACTCTTTTTTAAAAAAATGAAAGGGTATGTGTTTGTGTGTTTGTAAGTGCTTAAGTAAGTTCGTGTGGATAGTAGATTAAAATGATGTTTGTTTTTTTGGTGTTTGAGGTGTATATTTGGAGTTAGATTGGATTGCTTTGCATATGTAAATAGTCAATTGAAGTGATTTATAAAAATTTTTACAATGGTGATGGGTAGCATAAAAAAGTGAGTGAGTGTTTCTTTTAGGTCCGTGCGTTGTTGTTGTTTTTTGGTCATGATCTAGGTAAGATGAATTTTATGTTTTTAGGGGATGTTTTCCTTCACGTCAGCGCTTTCAGTATAAATTGAAACTCGTTCGGCAGTCCAGCTACCCTTGTTGATTGATCAACACCAAAAATGAACACGAGACTGGAGAAACTGTTGGAACTTCATGTGCATCTGGAATATGCCAGGCGCATATTAAATGAACTGGCCGCGGAAGCCATTGTCGAGGAGGGAAGGATAAGAGAGGAGGAAAGAAGAAACAAAGAAGAGGAGGAGAGAAGATATAAAGAAGAAGAGGAAAGAAGATACAAAGAGGAGGAGAGAAGATACAAAGAAGAGGAGGAGGAAAAGGAGAGAAGAAAAAATTTCAGAATCCCAGAGAGCGAAAATTGGGATTCTGAAGCGACATATCCTGCCTCTGCTCTCTCCCCCCAAAAGGTAAAAAGTAACTGGGGGATAAGATGTGTATGTGGCGCCAGGCCTGGAAGGTGCCACCATTAACCAGGTGTCAATGAAGTTCCAAACAAAACAGCCCTTTTCAGGGCTACCCAATACTCTAGAAAAGAAATAACGATCGATTTGCCAATGTGTGTAGGTAGAGTAGTGTGAATATAAACACTAACTCTTTATTAATAGTAGAAGTGTATGTGTTTGTGTTTGTAAATGTTGAAGTAAGTTTGTGTTTGTAAATGCTGAAGTAAGTTAGTGTGAATAGTAGATTATAAGTTTATTTATTGATTATTAGCGTATGTAGAGAGTATAGTTAGGGTTATATTATATGAAATGAGAAAGTAGGGGGATGTTTTCCTTCACGTACGCGCGATGTTTGGTCATGATCTAGGTAAGATCAATTTTACGTTTTTTAGGGGGATGTTTTCCTTCACGTCCGCGCTTTCACTATAAGAACCCACAGTATTCGTCGTTCAAACCATTCTACAGAGAAGATGGCTTCGAACCACCTAGATAAATTTCAATCATTGCAAGACGTCCTTGACAATTTGGGAATGATAGAACAAATGCTCGTACGACTAGTTGAAGATCACTATTCTTAAAGTCCGCATAGAGTAAAAATGGAAATTAATAATTTAAGAAAAGCAAAGGATATGATAAGTGGTGTGATGAAGGAAATAAAGGAGGAGAAGGAGGATGAAGAGGAAAGGACAAGGATGAGAGCATGGAATGAAAAAATTGAAAAAGAAGAAGAAAATGAGAAGAGGAAGAAAGAAGAAGAGGAGGAAGAGAAGAAAGAAGAGGAGGAGAAAAAAAGAAGAAAAAGAGTGTAGGTGAGAAAATAAGAAGTTGGTGGAGGAAAAGAAGAAATTAGAAGCAGAAGAAGAAGAAGAAGAAGAAAACCCAAAGGCCCTTTTCAGGGTCAGCCATATTTCTCGAAAAGAGATAGTCTTTCCATTGCCTACCCCTTTTTTTTAAAAATATTTTTAAAAAAAAAAAAAAAATCCCATGTTCAATTCCCATTGTCCCTAAACAAGCCCAAACTCTATTCCCCATGTTAAATTCCCCTTGTACGTAGAGTGACCCACGATTTATCGCCATGTTAATTCCCCTTGTACGTAATCTGACCCACGATTTTTCGCCATGTCAAATTTCCATTGTACGTAATCTAACCCAGGGGGGGGTCTGTAATGCTAATTCGTATTGTACGTAAAGTGCCCCCCTTCACTACTGCTAGGGTATCCCCATATACTACTTATATAGACCACGTGACGTCACAGACTGCTCTCTTCCGATTGGACGATGGCTGACTGAATTTTGTAACGCGTGTTTGGATTGGTTAATGAACTCAATCCGTTTCAATTCTTCCTCTACCTATAAATAAGCGCAGTTCACTGCATTGATTCACCTGTTCTCGGCGCCTCAAGATGTGGACCGACGTACACTCTTCTACCCTTGTGTCAACGATGATGTTCCGGACGGACATACCTTTGTATGTCCGATCCAACTGGAAAGTTGTCCATAGGACAGACACCAGTCTGTGGATACGTAGGATCTACGTAGAAAGACAAGGATGCCTCAAAAGAGTCCTGATTTACGGTCCTACAGTGAGACGCAGCCAAAGGACAAGAAGACCAATGCGGTGCCCCTTATGTTAATGGATACATTAACATAAACCCAAATGCCCTTTTCAGGGCCACCCACATCTCTCGAAAAGAGATAGACTTTCAATTGCCTAGCCCCATTGTTTTATTTTATATGTGTGTGTGTGTTCTATCCCTCTCCCCTGTTCCATTTCCATAGACCCATTAGGTCGGGACCCTATTAAAATAGGGTCCCGACCCTGTTCCATTTTCCCTTGTCGCTCAAGAAGCCCAAGATTTTTTTTTCCATTTTAAATTCCCCTTGAGGCTAGAGTGGCCCAAGACTTTTCCGTAATGTTAAATTCCCCTTGAGGCTAGAGTGGCCCAAGACTTTTTCCCATGTTAAATTCCCCTTGAGGCTAGAGTGGCCCAGGGGTTTTCGTAATGTTAAATTTCCCATTGAGGCTAGAGTGGCCCAGGCGTGTTTTTAATGCTAATTCCCATTGAGGCTAGGGTGGCCCACTTCACTACTCACAGATGCTAGCGCACAGTGATTGAATGTTGTAGCGCGTATTGGGATTGGTGACAAAACTCAGTTCGTTTCGATCTGCTCTTCCACTATAAACAACCACGTTCACTTCATTTCCTTCACCTGTTCTCGTCACAGGATGTGGACAAACGTAGAATCATCTACTGTCGTATCGTCGATGCTGTTCCGTACGGACTTACCCATGTATGTGAAATCATCATAGACAATTATCCGGATGACCGATCCGATTGTTTGGAAAAGAAGAATTTATGTGGAGAGACAATTAAGGCTGTTTGAAGAGAATCCTTATCTACGGACCAGAAGTCAGAATAAGTTTGAGGAGGAGAAGAAGCCCTATATGTTAACGAAATGGTGTTAACAAAAACCCAAAGGCCTTTTTCAGGGCCACTCGTATGCCTCGAAAAGACTTTCTTTCTTGCCTAACTTGCCTAAAAATATTTTAGTCGGCTGTATAGTTGTTTGTTACTGTATAATGTATGTGTTTTATATGTCTCGGTCCCGCCAAACGTTCTATGTCTCCCCTCCCCCCGCTCTTTGGTCCCAACTGGGGTCAGCCCCTTGCAACATTCTTACCAATCTTCAGTATCGTGACGTCACCTCAGCTGTTGTCCGTATATAGTCTCAATATTCCCCATGTTAATTCACATTGTCCATAAGCGTTCGGGGGTGGGGGGTCTGAAAAAAGCTTGTCCGTAAACGTTCCCACGACGTTTTTGATCGAGATTTCCATTGTCCGTAGGTTATCCCCATTCGCTACTGAGCTCTATGATTACCCCCCCCCCCCCGTATTTATACATATGAAGGCCCTAAGCTAAGGGAAGCTGTAGAATCCCTATTTGGTATACAATAAATTTGAGAGGCCCCTTCACAATGTGAGCTGTAGCTTATTTAGTTAATCTTTGTTCAAGGTTCAGAGAGAGAGAGAGAGAGAGAGAGGCATGTGTGATTTGGAATTTTAACGTAACTTTAATAATCTTTCAGTCATATCGCTACGATGTCTGCAGTGTGGCAGTTTATAGTGACGTCTAGCAATCAGGCATCATGCCGCAGACATGTAGCATGATGTCCCGTACAGTCACATTATCCTGACACCAGGTCGACCAGTCCTAACACTCAGGCCCGGCCCTATGATGTGCGGAGCCCAAGGCAGCATGCGGGGCCCAAAGTAGCAAATGATAAGCTGGGCCCCAAGCTTATAAATTGCATTGGGGGGAATTGATTACCTGAAAGCGCAGGGTCAGGCCTGAACATACAGTTTTTTTTGCTTGGGGTCTCGCTCATCGCTTGCTGCCTTGGGCTTTGCATGTGCTGTCCTGTGGCCCGCATATCCTTGGGCCGGGCCTGACGATGTTAACTTCATACTATACATACACGGCAGCATTGTAATAAACATCATCACACATTGAGACACAGAGCAGCTTTAGTCGAGTTTCGAACTCGTATTTCAGAGGGCTCGGATTTGACACCCAGGCCAGCCGGAAGCAACTTCGTTGGCATATCCTCGTCGTGGTGTATCCAGTAATGTGTTCCAAGCGCCCTTAAAAAAAACAAAAAAAACAACATACTGGAATTCTTAAACAGGCCGTGGCCTCTCTGCATTATTATCTCCCTTATTCTTTCCAGAGCGAGATGGAGTCTGGCAGCGATGCTACTTAGAAATTCAAGATGGATGCTGTGAGGTGATTTATCGATTAACAAAAAATGATGATGACTTATCCGTCAAGTAATTTACAAGTGGAGGAATGGAGATAAGAACTAAGAGGTACTGAATCTCATAACTCGTCTTTGCATGCACTTATCCAAATGTAAAACGTGTACTCTCGCATAATAATACAGTTGCGAAACAAGAGCTGCACCGTATCAATATAACGATGCTTGTAGCTTCTCTGTTTTTTGTCTGGTTAAAATCATTGATCGATATGCAAAGATACGCCGTCCTGTTAGCATAAGCAATTA
Organism: Sinohyriopsis cumingii; assembly: GCA_028554795.2. NCBI lineage: Eukaryota > Metazoa > Mollusca > Bivalvia > Unionida > Unionidae > Sinohyriopsis > Sinohyriopsis cumingii. Next base: position 41,236,230 of record CM068825.1, read on the forward strand.
ATTTAGGTTCCCCAGAATTCATATAGATTTCCTACTGTAACTACTAGAGGCGTGTTACAAGATAGTGTTATTGGCGGCCATTGATTAGTAGACTTTTACATCAGCAGCAGCACGCGCGGGGTCAAATCGCTAATTAACAATTCTTGGGGATTCTATTTCCTCTAGGTCAAAGAAACGTGTGTTAAAGAAAAAAAAAAGTCTGAGGATATGCTGTTATGATTACATAGGATCGTGGATAGCATAAGAGATTACAACGGCAGACGTGGTAGCTCAGTATACAAAATTTACTAAGTTTAAGACGAACTGAACGTTAATAATGGGGCGGCACAGTAGGCCCTTTACACATATCCCCAACCATGATTAACGTTATGATGCAGAAACGTCATACGGGGTAAAAGTTTGATAGGATATTGGCTCTATTAGTATCTGTGTAAATTCACACCCAGCATATCGACAGGCATTGAATGGATTTGTGTTTGCCGATGGAAACCACTTGCTGGAACCACTCGTACACTATCAATATTTTTTGTTTGAGAAACAATGTGTAGAATCAATCCTACTGGATCTATAAATAACAATGAAAGGCTGTAGCCCTCTTTTCTAGTGCCGAGGTATTGTGAAGACCGTGCGCTTACACCTATAAAAATCGACTAGTTATCAGTCTATTGATTGTCAGAATTGCATATGACATATTCAGTTGTTTTCAAAGTGTATTTCTGGAGGAGTTTTTGTGTTGTGCACAAAGTCTTGCTGTGAATATTTTCACCAAGTAAACTTTTTGTACTTGGTGTTCTAAGACTAATTAAAAGCTGTATAGTGACTTGGCGATGTTGATTGATTAATCCTGCATAACATCACATAGGCAGAGATCTGGTGGCAATATTGATGTATCCAACATCTTTTTTCACATCTAGAAACATACATTATGACGAGTGTTTGATTTTTTCAGCTTCTAATTTCATTATTTACTTCCATGGGATTAGGCGTCATAGCTGAGTCGAGTAGTCGAGCATGGCTCAAGGCCATAGGTTTACCAAGAGGACAGAGTCCCTACCCACATCTTTTCCTAATGCTTTACTCTTTGGAAATGGACAACTTAATCCAGAGGAAAATCCCAACTACTTGGTCTACAAAAAAGTAAGTTTCCTTTTACTTTTTGTCTTTCGTTCGTTTATTGATAACCGCTGGTGGTTAGATCATCAACCTCGAATGCGGGAGGTCGCAGGTTAGAACCCTGGCCAAGTCATACCAGAGACTTAGAAAAATGGTACTAACAGCTGCCCTGTTAGGCGCTCAGCATCAGGAGGTTAGTGTTTGGATTGGTCAGCCTGGTGTCAGGATAATGTGACTGGGTGGGACATCATGCTACATGTCTGCGGCATGATGCCTCAGTGCTAGACTTCACTGTAAACTGTCACACTGCAGACAGTGTAGCAATATGACTGAAAAATTGTTAAAGCTACATTAAAAACCTAAAATCACACACTCACAGACACACACACACACACATTTATTGATACAAAAACTTACAGGTATTAGTTTTCTTGTTTCATTATCTTTTGATTTTGTTGAAGAGTTTTGAAAGTGAGTTGTTAGTACTGCTTGCCAGAGAAAGTCTTCCACAGGATCCTTATAAAAATGTATCTTTCCATTTGACTACCAATCACACTTTTGAATGCAGCCTGTTGTGATGTACTTGTATTGCACATCATTGTTTTTCTCCAAGTTTGGGAATTATTTTCAACAAAGAAAATATTATCTTACATGTGATGCAAGGGCGCCAGCAGCATTATTTTATTTTGGTGGGTGGGGGGCAGGCATGTTCTGGTCAGCTATCTATTAAGTTTTACAGATGCAGGCCAAAACATGTTTAGAGGTGGCATTCAGTCGGGGACGGGGAGTGTTCTTTGCCCCTGTGTGTGGATGCCCATGATATGTTGAACTTGCTGGTAATGTTGATATGCTGTCATATGCATTGTTTACATCTGATGTTGGCTTTATAACTGCATACAGCATTCCTCCAGCCCCATCCTTACCCTTTTCCCTTGCTGTCATGTTATCGTCACTTTCGTATTTGGAAATATTGCAGAAAAGTTCACTTTCCAATCTCTTGGATTAATAGCTATTAGACAAAGAATTGTTTCATTTTATTCCATACTTTTCATGGTCCTTGATTTGTAAGCAGAAATGTTAAGTTGTAGAGTTTTTTGAGGACTTATCACAGTTTAAACTTTAAAATTTCAAATAGTTGTATGATAAATTATGATTTATTGACAGTATTTTATTGTAAGAACTGGACATTTGTGGAAAAGAGTGGTTAATGCAAACTAACCATACTTTGTTGAAAAAAATGCATGCCAGTATTTTGTTTTACTTGATGGAAATAAGGTTGCAAATTTCCAACACCGTGTGTCCGCATGTCAATATTTTGGAATTAGTTAATGGCCTTGCCTTCTGCGTATAGTCTTTAATACCATTAATTGTCTTTATTATTCATCAAACCCTCGGACAGTTTGTACCCCCCTCATTCTAGTTTTAAAAATGAAAAGCATGAAGGATATAAAAAAATGAACAAAACATAGCCATTTCAATCTGCAATTTATAATTTCTAACCTGACAGTTGGCAGAGGGTCCATAACAGTTATCTTTATGTTTCAAATGAAACAGAAGTGTTCATTGTGAAAGAACAAGCCTGCTCACAGTAATTTTTTAGTTCGAGGAAAATTCCAATTTCATTGAACAGGTGGGTTTTTTCTCACTACACTTACATAGAAGGTAAACACAGTTGTCTTCATCTGGTATTTTTAATTTGTAGTTCAGATATTTTTCTAAATAAAATGGAAAAAATAATGCCCTTATTTTTCAAAACGTGCACTGAGAGTAGTTTGAAAAAATTCATTTAAATAGACTGTCCCATGCAAATATGGATGCTGATTCTGTTAGGGACCACCTAATGATATTTGGGTTAGAAATTATGAATTAATGAATGAAATTATTAAGTTTTGTGTGTTGTTAATATCCTTAAGATATTTATCTTTATAATCTGTTGTCTTAACATTCGTGTTTATCACTAAGTTTTCAAAAATGTTACAGTTATTATAAGTTGCCCATCCTACCTAATTTTGAAGCACCTTATAAAGGGCAATTAATTTCCAAATGAGTGGAGATATTGTGTAATTAATTACTTTTGATTCACCAAAAGATATAGCAGAAGATATCTATGAGATCTTTGTCCAATCATTTTAGCAATATTAACGAGAATATCATGCTGTTGTTGTGATTATGTGATAACAGTACCAGTCATACTAGGTTGAATGTTGTTGTGATTATGTGATAACAGTACCAATCATACCAGGTTGAATGTTGTTGTGATTATATGATAACAGTACCAGTCATACTAGGTTGAATGTTGTTGTGATTATGTGATAACAGTACCAATCATACTAGGTTGAATGTTGTTGTGATTATATGATAACAGTACCAATCATACTAGGTTGAATGTTGTTGTGATTATGCGATAACAGTACCAATCATACTAGGTTGAATGTTGTTGTGATTATATGATAACAGTACCAATCATACTAGGTTGAATGTTGTTGTGATTATATGATAACAGTACCAATCATACTAGGTTGAATGTTGTTGTGATTATATGATAACAGTACCAATCATACTAGGTTGAATGTTGTTGTGATTATATGATAACAGTACCAATCATACTAGGTTGAATGTTGTTGTGATTATGTGATAACAGTACCAATCATACTAGGTTGAATATTGTTGTGATTGTGTGATAACAGTACCAGTCATACTAGGTTGAATGTTGTTGTGATTATGTGATAACAGTACCAGTCATACTAGGTTGAATGTTGTTGTGATTATGTGATAACAGTACCAATCATACTAGATTGAATATTGTTGTGATTGTGTGATAACAGTACCAGTCATACTAGGTTGAATGTTGTTGTGATTATGTGATAACAGTACCAGTCATACTAGGTTCAATGTTGTTGTGATTATGTGATAACAGTACCAATCATACTAGATTGAATATTGTTGTGATTGTGTGATAACAGTACCAATCATACTAGGTTGAATGTTGTTGTGATTATATGATAACAGTACCAGTCATACTAGGTTGAATGTTGTTGTGATTATGTGATAACAGTACCAATCATACTAGATTGAATATTGTTGTGATTATGTGATAACAGTACCAGTCATACTAGGTTGAATGTTGTTGTGATTATGTGATAACAGTACCAATCATACTAGATTGAATATTGTTGTGATTATGTGATAACAGTACCAGTCATACTAGGTTGAATGTTGTTGTGATTATGTGATAACAGTACCAGTCATACTAGGTTGAATGTTGTTGTGATTATGTGATAACAGTACCAGTCATACTAGGTTGAATGTTGTTGTGATTATGTGATAACAGTACCAGTCATACTAGGTTGAATGTTGTTGTGATTATGTGATAACAGTACCAATCATACTAGATTGAATATTGTTGTGATTGTGTGATAACAGTACCAGTCATACTAGGTTGAATGTTGTTGTGATTATGTGATAACAGTACCAGTCATACTAGGTTGAATGTTGTTGTGATTATGTGATAACAGTACCAATCATACTAGATTGAATATTGTTGTGATTGTGTGATAACAGTACCAATCATACTAGGTTGAATGTTGTTGTGATTATATGATAACAGTACCAGTCATACTAGGTTGAATGTTGTTGTGATTATGTGATAACAGTACCAATCATACTAGATTGAATATTGTTGTGATTATATGATAACAGTACCAGTCATACTAGGTTGAATGTTGTTGTGATTATGTGATAACAGTACCAGTCATACTAGGTTGAATGTTGTTGTGATTATGTGATAACAGTACCAATCATACTAGAATGAATATTGTTGTGATTATGTGATAACAGTACCAGTCATACTAGGTTGAATGTTGTTGTGATTATGTGATAACAGTACCAGTCATACTAGGTTGAATGTTGTTGTGATTATGTGATAACAGTACCAGTCATACTAGGTTGAATGTTGTTGTGATTATGTGATAACAGTACCAGTCATACTAGGTTGAATGTTGTTGTGATTATGTGATAACAGTACCAGTCATACTAGGTTGAATGTTGTTGTGATTATGTGATAACAGTACCAGTCATACTAGGTTGAATGTTAAGATCCCTATAAGATCATTAGGCTGTTGAATATATCATAGAATAGGATGCTATATGTTTTTTCACTAAAGATTATGAAAGACATTAGCTGTCTCCAAACAAGTAGTCATTAACTTGAAACATTTAAGATGACAGAATTTGTGTAATTCATGTTTTGCAGTTTTCTTGAGTTGTTATTCTTAATTTGGATAATATCAATTTTCTTTTTCTTTGACACCTCACTTAACCCTCAAAAGCTGGCATGTTTCTGATAACAGAGTGAAAAAAACAGGGTTAGAAAGTTGTTTGTTTTCTATTTCCATTTTTAAGATCCAGCTTGCATTAGTTCATGTCACAAATTTTCAATCAAAAGTTATCAGTTTTGATATGATAATTTGTGCACAGTTGTTACTGCTTTATTGCAAATATATACATTTATTACAAATATAATCATATTTAAAATGAGTTATAGGGTCAGGGCCATTCAAATACGGTAGGTTGGGTTAAGGGAACCACACATAATTAGGGTTTCGATTTTGGCACACCCTTGGGAAGGGTTATCATTGCTTTGGTATACTTAATGCTGAGACTGCAGTGTTGACGTGTGTATGGCATAGTTTAGATCACTGCCTGTAAAGGTTTACAAAATCAATAAATATGTGAATGAATGTGCATGTGGCTGTCAGTGAGGCAGGAATTGTTCATTCCTTTAAAATGATATATTTGCACATCTCTACTTAAAGAGAACTGTTTAGTAAGATTGTTGTTAATTTTTTTCTCAGTGTATGTATGCAGGACTTTGACAAATCCACATTCCCAATGCCAGGGATAAGCTCATATTTGGCTCTGGCAGGTACAAGTTTGTAAGGTAATTGCCCATGGGCAAGTCCAAAAAATTGATAGAGTATTCAGAGCATAATGCTTTGTGTTTTTGCATATTTTGCTGCTGTATTCTCACGACAATACATATACAAAAATCTTTTTTGCATTTGTATTTACTACATTTAATTACAGTGCTGCCTACAGTTTCTTTCATCTGTCAGTCCTTTATTTGACAAAGTATACTGTCAAAGCCTGTCATTTCCATCTTGTGGTGAAGGTCAGTCACACATTTTCTCATGCAAGCATGATAATGTAAATATTTGTTATTTATTTGCTATATAAGTGCATTTGGACAAATTAGAAATAAATATTGATATTTTAACTTGTCAATTTTATGTTAATCGTAATATTTGTATATATATGGGATTCACAAGCTTTGAAGTCCTAACGTACATGTGGTCAGTTTGTGAGCTGGCCAAATGTGCTGAGATTGCCAGCTCTAAACAATCAGGTTGTCAAAGATGGTTTTGATGCCTGTAGTCACTTTCAAGGTGACTTTTTGTTAATTTTTATTAATATAACTCTTATTATGGCTTTTTGTTAATTTTTATTAATATAACTCTTATTATGGTTTCATTGACAGATGTGTTTGGAAATTAAAGAGACCCATCTCTGACCTTTTTAGCCACTGGGATATTTAGCACTTATAATTGGTGTTTATCTTCTGTATTTTACATGATAATTATGTGAGACTGATACATACTTATTGTTTGGCAAGTAATATAAATGTTTAAAAATAAGTGTTCTCAAATGATTCTCAAAAGTTGTATTCACCTTTAGGGGAGTTCTATAGTACCGGTATCTGTAGTACGAGATACTTGTACCAATTCAGAAAATACTTAGGTGGAAGAAATATTTACCAGAGTGAATTAAATTGTACATAGAGAACTTTTTTAACACAGTCATTTAAAGTAGTAATCATTGCTATCCCATGTGAGCCTGAAATTCTTTGAATTTGCAGAGTGCGTGTGACATAAAGCATCTAGAAGGAAACGGGTTGTGTGGTTTTTGTTAATTCTTTCGGGGATTTTGACATAGTTATTCTGATTGGAGTTTTACTGTTTATCAATGTGTAAATCCCATTGCAGTTTCTAGAGTAAAGTGTTTGGGAGATTTGTGTGCATTCGGATATAGCATGGCTCCCCAGTTTTGCAGTAACTTCATTAATTTCTTGAGATAGTACAGAGCTCAGTGATAAAATAAACAAGAGTTTGATTTAATCATTTGGCAAGATTTTTATGTATTTTTGAAGTGTAAAAAAAAACATGTTTGAAAGATGTGATGTAGCTCCATAAAAGCTGCCAATTGTTAATCTAACTTTAATCCATGCAGAAAAAGGTAATCTGATTATTGTTACTGATATGGGTTCCTTAGTTGTTAGATTTTTTTCACTTTGATAATTACTGTCTGTTATTATCACTGATAATTACCATGATGATAAAAGCTAACTGACGAGAAGCACATTATTGTTAAGCACAAGTCTGTGTGACATCTAATTGCCAGAAAAAATTGTTGTTAGCGATTGTGGCTTCTATGTTATAGGTTATGTTATGAGCTAGGACAGGTTCCAGGCTGAAACCTGCTGATTATATCACAAGCTTACGTTGTGAAGAATCAAATATAAAAAGCTACAAATTACAAATGAAGTATAATTTGTTGCAGAAAGTACAAAATATCATCAGACATACAGATTTAAAATAAAAAGTGAAAGCATTTGGTGAAACAAAATGTGGGAGAGTCCTTTCATTACTATTGAGAAATTTGATGTCAGAAAGATTAAAATTAACAGCATCTGTATGCATTCTGCTGCAGTGTGCAATGAAAACAGAAGCACGAACAGGGATAGGTGGAACCAGATGTTTGTGCCCAGATTTTATTGGCAAGGCATTGTTTCTTTTTAAACCATGATTTGTGGTTATTCATAATTATTTTAAATAACAATCATTGCTACCTATGGCTTGTGACAATATGTTATCTGCACAAAAAATGTATTACTGTTTTAAGTGTTTCTAAGTTAATATGCATCACCTTAAGCTGGTAACTACAACACTGCAGCATTGCTTCAGTGGCCTGTGTTTTTAGAACATCAGCATCAGATGCAGTTCAAATCCTGGCTGAGTCATACATGTGCCAAAGACTTATAAAAATGGTACTAGCAGCTGCCTCACTTAGCCTTCAGCACTGAAAGGTTAGTGTTAGGACTGGTTGGCATGTTGTTAAGATATTGTGACAGGGTGGGACATGATGCTGCATGTTTGTGGCATGATGCCGCAGTGCCAGACACCACTGCAGACAGCCTAGAAATATGACAAAACATTTTAAAGCTACATTAAAAATCCCAAACATACAAACACAAAGACATCACTGAAGCCCATGTGTTTGCTTCCCCCACCATCCAAGAGCTTTCATGTCCAATATTTATATTTTCTAAAGTTAGTTGACTTTTATATATCATGATATGTTGAATCTGTATTTCCATATCACAAACCCTAATTGGATCAATTAAGTGTTTTCTCGGATCACTGTGCATCGTTGTTCTTAAACACACTGAATCACATTTTTAAAAATTACAGTTTGTTTTTAATTTTGAATTTTATTTCTTTTGTAAAGCAGCACATATTCAAAAATTGAAAAAGTACTCGTATGTACTAAATACAGAACTGTGATCATGTGTTATTAATGAGTCTTGGGAAAGAATGTGTTTAATGTGGCTTCTGTATATGTTGAGGCTATCAGGCCATTATGTATCTATATTGAACAAATTCTTTCTGTTGATTCAGAACAAAATGGATTAAATTTTGTGCATGCACATGTATCTTGTGCATAGTCATTTAAAGACTCACTCTCTTCAACCAGACACAGAATTAATGAATAGGTAAAACTATACAAAACTTTATCTTCAACCAATTTAATGTAGATTAAACCATATTTTAGGTTATTACCCCAATGTGCACTGTGAATGTCATTGCCTGATTTGTCATGACATCAGTGAAGTACATGCTTTAAAAACACCAGTCCTCATTATTATCTTTTGAGGTAGCCAGCTCAAAATTAAAAGTACAAGGCCAGGTTGGTACATGTAACAAAAATGTTTTCAATGTTGTAAACATAGCTGGATTAGTTGGAAAAGTTGATGGTAATTATATATATTTAATTTATATTGTGTGATTGACCTTTGTCTTTACTTGAGGGTAGGAGCTGTATACCTACCTGATTAATGCTTTTTTTTGTAACAACATAATATTTCATAACTAATTTTTGTCAATGATTTTAGAAGATATATTTGGATAATTATTACTTGTACGTTTAAGTTCAGGACACTGGTTTTTTGCTCTGGTATTCCTGTGTACCTGATGTTTGTCATGTTCTTTACTAAACTTTTGTTAATGGACCTGGTCTTGTTGACAATTTAGAATGTTCTAGAAATAAATTTTTGATCCTCATCCTGGTCCTGTTATTGTGTCTTAGGTTTTTATATTAATGTTGTTTATATTAGAATTACTTATTCCTTTCTTAATATCAGTCATTAGAGTGCTCAATGTTTAGTTTTGTTTCAGTTTTATTTGAGAAGATTTATTTATTATTCATTAGAAGTACAAAGTGCTCATTGACCTTTGGACTAAATCATTATTTTGGGTTTATTGTGAATTCCTTTAGAGATCTTTAGGTTATGTCATTGTGACACATCAAAGCTGCTAGAACATCAACACTGTTGCAGGCGGTTGGTACATAAGCTCATTCAAGATTGGAATTTATTTAGTAAACTACTGGAGTTCATTTGGAACTTTAAACTTTTAGACCTGTGATATAACTTTTGGTACATTTTCACTATTTTTAGTAGTTTTTAATTTTTTATTATTAGATCTTTTTCATTTAGTTCATTCCATTTCATAAGTTAGATTTTTGCAGCAATCACAATTATTGAACCATTAAAAAATTTATACAGATACATGTACATCTATGATGTAAATTCTTCAGACAGTCATATACAATTTTACTTTGTGTGATAAGTTTTGTTTTGTCATCAACAACCATTTAAGATGTGTTTTTCCCAGACCTGATTTCTAACCAAAACCCCATGTTCGAAGATGCTTTCATGTATGTAAAACTTCTGAGTCCTGGCATAAAAACCTGCTTTTAATGTATTCAGCATTATATATATATATATATATATATATATATATATATATATATATATATATATATATATATATATATATATATATATATATATAACGTATGGTTCAACAATACTGTTATCATCGGTTGGTCATAAATGCGGTTCAAAAGATAATTTTGTTTGTTTTGGATCTATTTTAATTTTTTTGCCTTGGATGCCATTTTCAATCGAATGCTGACAGTATATTGGAACAATGCAGGGTATAAAATTGAGCGAATGGAAATTGTTGATTCATTGCATGACAAAGGTGTACATAAAATAATAGTTTCTCATGAGAATCACTTTAAAATCACATGTTTATTTTCTGCCTCTTTCTTGGGTATGGTGATTATACGGTTTACCATCCTGTTGCTACAAATGATGTGACAGTTACAGGTCACATAAGGTCAGCTCCAGGCTCCACACTCAATTGTAACCCTATGTATTATGATAACATTAGTGTAAGAAACTGATGTGCGGATGTTTTACGTTTGGGAGAGTTGTAATCTGGCCATTAAAGTAGTTAGACTAAACCTTAATTTTGTTTTGATCAGCAAAACGTAATATTGGGGTGCATCACTCTACCTACCCATGATGATTTTAAGATGGAATCTTTGTTTTTTTTTAATGAGTACAACGTAACATAGGGGTGTGTCAATTTATGTACTGTCGACTTTTTTTTGCATCAAATTGGAAAAGACTGCGCCTATGACACATGGGTAGATAAAACACTGCAGTATATGAGTTTGCTGCAACTACGCATGTGCGAGCCCATGGCTTTGCTGTATTGCACATATAAGCCAGAATCGGAACTTTTACAAAGTCATGGCAGGCTCATATGAGCATTAAATGCAGTTATGGCACGCATATAACAAGTTTGCTGAAACTTTGCTTGCGCAATAAGCATGCAAGTTCATGTTGCACTGTCAACCACCTAGCACGCGTGAACTCGCAATGAACATACAAGCTCGTGATGGGCTGTGAACCAGCTAGTACTAGCTGGTTCATATCACGTAACAGGCTTGTATTTTAATTGCAAGTTTAATATGAGCTCGCATGTGCAAAGTAGCAATCTTGCAATGAATTGTAACGAGTTCAATATGACCTTGTGGTTAGCTAGTCACACTTACAGTCAGATCTTTATACAGCAAGCTTCGCAATGCCTGGTCGATTAATGCAGTGAATTCTCATCAGATGCAATGCATTAAAAATTAAGAAACAAAAACTAAAATCTTTTTGTTTTCCTCATTGGTGATTTAGTTTTGATATATCTCTGTGTATTGTTCCAGTTCTAGGAATGGATGAAAGTGATGCCTTTTTGATGAATCAACATCCAGTAAATAAGTAATTATAATAAGAATTATCATAAAGGGAAAATTAGATTTTTATTTATTTAAATAATTATTTGAAAAAAATTAAGTTTTAGAATAAATACATTAATTAAAACCAACAAACGAACTTTAAATATTAAGGTCAGATGATTTTTTAAAATTTCAATAAATCCAACTGACTGGGAAAATATAAAGTTTAAAGTTTAAATGTCTTTTAAAAAAATTACATAATTTTGGCAGCATCTGGCAATCTACACTTGCTGTTGATGATATTCCTTCATAGCTAGTAATGCCTAACTCTATCCAGAGTGCTCACTGAACCAGAAACCTCATGAAAAAGTAATTGTCATAAATGGAAAATGAAACGTCCATGCTTTATGATAGTGTTAAAAACAACAAAATTAGTTTTATGAATCTAATGCAACAATTAAAATGAACTAATGGACTAGAAACTTAAGATCACATGATTTTTTTTAAAGATTTTTAATAAATCCAACTTATAAGCTGCTTTGAAGTACAACTGTTTTAAAAAATCTGCACATTTCATTTAGGTAATGTCTAGCTGTGCCAGACTTGCTTTTGATTATACTTTTGAACTCCTTCATAGTTTGTGATGCCTCACTCTCTCCACAGTACTCCTTGATGTAATCTGTTGAAAAACACCAGGAAAGAATTGCATTAGTTTATTTTAATTTGTATCATTCAGAGTAATTGACTGGGACTGCTACAGTGGCCTAAGTGGTTAGAACGTCTGCCTCTGATGCATGTTCGAATCCCACCCAAGTCATATCAGAGATTTATAAAAAATGGTACAGCTGCCTTGTTTGTTGCTCAACATTAGGAGGTTAGTGTTAGGACTGGTAGGCCTGTTGTCAGGATAATGTGACCAGGTGGGACATGATGCTACATGTCTGCGGGATGATGCCCCAGTCCTAGGATCACAATAAACTGCCACACTGCAAACATCTTTGCAATATGACTAAAGTTTGTAAAGCTACATAAAAAGTCCATAAAACACAAAGTGATTGAAAGAGATGAAATAAATGTTTATGATATGTTTGTAGACTGGATCTCTTACAGGAGTGGTTGGTCAGTATTATCCAACTGGTTGGTGTCAAATTACCAATCAAGTGACTGGCATCATATTTTATTGGTGAAAATATGTTGCAAAAAAGAAAATGACAAAATCATTTTGTGACAAGTATCAAAGGCAAACTTGAATAAGAATAATACTTTTAAGACTGGAAAGTTTGGACTGAGTTAAATTATGTATAGTGTTTCAGGTACATCACATGAGTGATCATCATTGTGCTGATATTTTTGTGTAAATATTTATTTTAAAGGTGAACAGTTTCACATTATATGTACTGTTTTCTTAATTTTGGCATTGAAATAACTGTCTGTTAGTAAATTAGTGTTGATAAAATCAATAACGTTTCCACAGTATCAACATTTTTATGTTAGCATCTGTACAGCCAAAGTTATCCAGAGTGATCATACTTTTAATTGCATTTTTTACCTGTTCAGGCATTGGTAGAGTCCTTTGGTCCCTCCTTTTTGTCTGGTGCACTATGTGACCTTAATGCTGACATGCCTTTTGGTCAAAGAGAGTGTCCAGTATATGAATCACAACCTTTCTGGGTTGGTGGAAGCCACAAATGGCTAGACTCAACTTCTTTTGCTTGGTTATGTACACTTCAGCACCATCAAGTGGAACCCTGCGATCTCGAAATTTCTAAAAGAATGAAGATTTTCTTTGTAGGACATATTGTCTAAGATTATTGATAAGTAGGGCTATGTTTCCCTCTATTCAATCAATCTTAAATTGTGACACCGACCAGTATGTTGAGGTACCATGGTTTTAGGGACAAATGTGACATGAGTGACATTAACATGTTCATGAGTTGCTAAGTTTTTATACAGACCTATAATACCTGAGTTAAGCTAAAACTGTATCCAATACAAAGTAACATAATTACAGCATTTCTTCTGCAAACCAAAGACAGCTTATAAACAAGCGTATATCAGCCATTAAGTTGCAACAGTGCTATCAAGCATTAGTTTGGAAAAAAGTGAGTAACAAGTCATACATCTTCTTACATATTTATATCTTGTGATAATGACACTTGAGAAAGTAATCAGACTAATTTCTTTCATGTTCTAATATTTCCCATCAATGCAATTCCTGGTTGTCAAGTTCAATAACGGGAGGAAATTCTTAGAATTTTCTAATAGCACCTTTATGATCATAAAAAAACATACTTTTTGTGTTTCTTTCCAATTAAAAATTTTATCGAATTTGTACCATGACTAGTGATAACCATTCTTCATCCACAGCTGAAGCTAGTACATCCGATTCCTCTATGGTGTCTGGACAGTAACTATTTACATCTTGTGACCAATTGTGCTGGAAGTAATTGTTAGTGTCTTTTTGCTGATATTCCTGCTGATAGTCTTGCTTCCAATCAAAATACTGTTCCTGAATCAATGGTTGCTCAGTGGACCTTGAATGCTCAATGGGTTGCTCAGAAAGAAACTGTTGTAAAGGCTGACTGGTGAGCTGCAGCTTAGGAGTGGATGTATGTTGTACTAACTGGGCAGACATCTGCTGATAGTGCATCTGCTGCATGGGTTGCAGGTGGGATGACTGGGTCAGTGTTTTTTGCTGGATAGGCTGATCAGTGAAGGTCAGCTGCTTGTGAGTGGACTTAAGCTGATCAGCAGGAGCCTGCTGATCTGGTGTTAGCTGGAGTAGCTATTGAAATGAGGGTGGTTGCAGAGTGAGTTGCTGGTGGTCAGTGTTGGTCTGTTGACTGGGGGTCAGCTGAATGGATTGCTGACTGTATGTTTCTTTGCTCTGCAACCACTGTTCTAAGCATTGTCTTGTGTTTGACTTGGACTGTAAAATGAAAAAGAAGTGGGTGCATGATCCAAGCATGAATATATTGTTTCAAATTAATGTATACATGCATACAAGTAAACTAGCTACTGTTTTTGGCACATACTTGTACGCATGCCACAATCCTGTTACATTTGATTTTGGTGCAGTTGGTAATAAAAAATCATATTCAGGTATTCAGGGCAAAGAAATTTTAACCTTCTGGGACAAATGAGTTATTGATAACTATATGTGTAACTTGCATATATATGATTTAAAAAAATTATATTTTGTATACCTTCACTAAACATGCAAGGTTAAACTTACCAGAGTATAGTCCATACTAGTGTTAGCATTTGTTCTAGAGCTAAAGAACTCGGCCATCTTTTGAAGAAAGTCAACCTTGCTTGCAGTAGCAGCTGTAATAAAGAATTTATATGCTGATTAGTACAATAAAGTAATGGGAACGATGTGCAAATAATATTAAAGAAATTGCAATAATTAGTGCCTAGAAAAGTTTGAAAGTCGCATTTAGGCTAATCATATTAAGATGTAAAAACATGGTTGGCATGTGGATTATTTTTGGATTGTGCAATACCATATTTGCCAGCCTATAAGATGACATTTTTGACCAGAAAATCTTAGCTTTGTTTTATACTCCGAATCGACTTATATATGGATTATGGCATCCATATTGTTTTATCATATTTTTTCATATGGAAAATAATTCTCCGAGAGTACAAAATATAATGTGCAAAAAATGTTTCATTTTGGGGAAGAGATCCCACTGAGTATTTTAAACAATTACATGATCGTCAGTATTAAAAATGAACATAGATCAGATATAATTGCACTAAAGCAGCTTGCACCAGTAATGTATGTTGCTTGTAAGATACGTTGTTAATTTAAATACATTTATGTGTTAAAATTTACAAGTAAGAAGATAAATAATCATGACAAAGAAATATTCGATCACAATTTTCTTCTTGCACCTAATGATCAAATAATCCATATGCTCCCATTGAAACACACACAGACAGACAGATGTCTTCATGATTGTAAATCTGTATTGTTCATTTACCTGATGACTGATTTTACTTGTACAAGTGCAGTACCATATTCCATTATCAAGTAATACCACTAGTTAAGCAATTCCTTATAATTTTTGTTTCCACTTCATTATTACAAGAATCACATGGCATTGTAGTGGTATATACATGCTAATTAAATATGCTATGGCTGTATTCAGTCAATCCAAGATAACACCTGTTTGAGGTCAAGATTCAGCAGACCAGATCAGATTAGCAAGGCTACTAATAGGGAAATGGGTATTATGAATACTTTACCATATATTGAAAGGAAATGCCAGGTGGTTACTCGTGTAAATATCTCAACCAGTGACATCTTTTGAACTTGCTGATGGAACTGAAAGAAATTTAAAGTGACATATAGCATGAGCATGAGCAAAGATATCTGTGTAGTGAAACATTTTTGATGTATATTTATTACATCAACAAAAGCATATAGTTTTGAAAAACATTGTTTAAAGATGAACCAATGGATTTGACGTGACTATGGGCAAGAATAATGAATCATCACATCCATAAATTCAAGCAAGGCCATATTTTGATCTACATGGGCATCTGTATTTTTCATATTTTTGTTGACATGTAAATTTTAAATTTCCCTTAATATCACCTGATTAGTTCAGCATCTGAAACACCCATTCTCCCCAACATCTTACTTAGTGTTAGTTCTGGATCTCTCTGAAGTTTCTCAAGCTTCAATCCACCTTCCTTCAGTTCATGCTTGCTTTCTACAAGTGAAAACAGTGAATAAAGAATTATGATTAGTGCAATATACACAATTCATGAATCAGGTGGTGACAAGAGTTACAATGGATTTTTTTGGTGAATGAGTAATTTACTCAAAATATGACCTAGTGCTAGATGAACAGCTAGAAAATATCAAACAGCGTTCGAAGAGACTTTGATAAATAAAATTCATTCTCTTTTCTTTAAATTTTACAGACCATTTTTGCAAACTTTATGATCTATCGACAACTAAAGCTTAATTGTTCAATCAATAAATAGAATTAAAAATGAGAATCACACTTTGAAATGAGTCATAAGGTCAAACAAAAATTATGTGTGGGGTTCAGATTACATAGCCAAACAAAGAAGGGCAGGTTGGTAGGCTTTTTTTTGGAATACATTAACAAGCATCTTTATGTATTTATATACCCAAGGCAGCAAGTTTTGTTGATGGAAGAAGACCCCAGGTGCTCTTAAGTCCATTTTCAAGAGTAGAATGATGAAACTTCCACAAATAAATGGCAATTTTCTCACAAACAGGCTTGAGTGGACTTGGACTGCTGGAGTTTATGGTTACAACTCAGAAACAACACCATTGTCTATTTCATATGCTTTAATTTTCAGGTTATTTGTTTTAATGTACACAAAAACAAATGTATATCTGACATGGCATAACGTGAGAGCCACCCAATGGGGTAATACATTCTCTTTTATACATGCTATTATTAATATGTATGGTGCTGTTGACTTCTGAATTAGAACTGGTGTGGAGTATATACCACTTTTTGAATCTGAACTTCATAAAATAGTCAAGATTAAAGATATTGTTTTAGGGCTGTTCCATTAACACATTAACCCCTAGCGATGAGTTAACGCGGCAGGAGGTAGTAGCCTACTGCCAAGCTCTGTAGCGTCATGTTCATGCATGATACACTAAAGTGGCTGGTATTATAGAAAGGTAGACAGATGTAGATCTACAATAATACCAAATAATCTGGAATATCTAGTTGCACTACAAAATACGGAGGGAGAAACCTGATTTTTTGGACCTGATTTTGTGTCAGGATTTTAGACTATTTGGTCTCAGATCTAAGGCAAACTGGTATGAACTGCAAACAGACAGATGAACCTTTGCAAAAAGTAGGATAAGCTGGGCTTTTGGAATAAAGAGTAGTCTCGATAAAAAAATAATGTGTCGGTTTAGCAAAATAAAAAAATAGCCAATGAAAAACGATGTTTCTAACACAACTTGGCAGTATGTTATTGAAAGATCACCTGGGATTTGGTGTGTTCGGATCTATTCAGAAATAGCTTTCAAAATGTGTTTCCTACTCAAGTTTCAGGCAAAAACCTCCAGGGGTTAATATGTTAAAACTTACATTGGACACAGGGAAGGCACTTTTAATATGGGGTAGTCATCCATTGATGCAATTTAGAAATCTATAATTTTCATATGAACCTGATGAGTAATCAGAGTACCCCAGCATATATTTTTTAAAAACTCCATTCCGTATGTTTAAATGGAAGAGCCCTTACAAAAGGATTTTTGTTGTTGTAATGTTGTAATGGGGTTTAACGCCATTTTTCAGCACAAGATAGGCTATACATGGCGGCCAGTATTAATGGTGGAGGAAGAACCCGGGAAAACCCTGGAAAGAACCACCGACCCACGAGAAGCTACCTGCAAGCTTTCTCACATACCCACATTAGCCGAGCCCGAGCCTCGAACCCATGCAGACAGAGGTGAGATGGCAGTGATCCTTAACGGCGAGCGCTTTAGACCACTCGGCCACTTGGGGCCCCACAAAAGGATTTACAGAAGACAACATTTTAAAAAATAGGTGATACAGAACATTCATTATAGTATCCAAGTTCTATCAAGATAGCATTAGTCAAATAGGAGAATATGAAAATGCAAAATTATATCTGTATAGTCTAAATACAATACAAATGACTAACTCTTACAGAATTAATCTGACTTAAATCTCGATCCTTGCCAACTGCATGCCTCCATTTTGTGGTGATCTTGTCGACCAAGTTGATCAATGTAGCAGCTCTTGTTGTTTAGAAGGAGTAGGCAACACTTAATTGTACTTTTATATCTAGAGTTTTTACAAAACATTACCTCTTGCAAAATTTGTTGGGAGTTGAATACTTTTGTCAATACGTCCACTTTGTGGTTGGGGCCATGGATATTCACTGACAGTTCATTGCCAATATCCTAACATGTAAAATGCAAAGTAGAGCAGAACCATAGGTGTCAGCAAGCCTCCCTTCTTTTGTGTCTGTATTGAAGGCTTGACCCATCAATATTGGTTTTGTCCAACCACCCACCGGGAAAAATCCAGTGAATGCCTATGAGTGGAACGTAAGTGCAAAGTAGGCAATACTCTGGTATACACATTCAACTAAAATTTTGTTTAAAATTAACAAAGTTACTGGTGTCTGACCAGTAATGGACAGTGTCATTTTTTATGTGAACGCTCACGTTACGTCACTTCTCATCTGTAATTTTTAGAAGAAAAGAAATAGATGTTGAAAAAATAATCACATGCTCCAAATTCAGTAGGTAAGCTGAAAAGAAAAAAAATTGAACCCTATTTCCAGTATATATTTCCTGTCATGTGGGGGTCATGACCTTTGACATGGCTTGTCTATATGATGTTTTGCAGTTGTCACCTGCACAACCATAATAAATATCTTACTTTCAGTCATGCTATATACTGAAATAAATAATGACAATTGTTTCTTTTGTATCTTATAAATTCCAGTATCACGTATTGTTGTGTTGTCTGTTTCTGTAACATGGTATCTGCATGTACTAATTTCATCATTTCATTTTCCATAGTAGTTTTCATTATTTGATGCTGAGTATTGTCCCTTTTCCAAACCTACCTTATACCTGTTTGAGTTTTTCCCCTTGCACATATTATGCCCAAGTGACCAAGGTAATCAATCAGTAACTTTAGCAAATTTTACTGAAATACTTCTTTGCAAACTTGCAGACATGTATTCACATCCAAACAGTTTATATCCGAGTAACACTGAGGATAGATTTACACAGAATAAAGCTATTTTCCTGTATTTAGGCACCTTAAAATGTAGCAGTTTATACACAAATGTCTAACAGTTACATATGGTACAAATAAATCAGAAATAGTCAATATTCTTTGGAGCCATTGAGTCAGTAATTATAAGCAATGAACTTTTAATATTCAGCATCATGCACCAATAAATAAAATAAGATACACCTATTTTTTAAGATTTGAAATGAAGTGAAATCTCACATATAGGCTATTTTTCTTTCCATCCAAAAACAGAATGCAAAAAGGCAGAGCTATGAATTGGATGATCTTGAGGCTACTATTTCTGAAGTCAAGAGAGGCAGATTGACAGTAACTCAAGCTTCCAGGGATTTCAGTATCCCTTGGAAATCTATTGACAACCATGTCCAAGGTGTATATAATAACCATAAATATGGACCTAAGAGGATGATAACTGAGGAAGAGGAGACTGCATTGGTCCACTACTTGGAATACATGACTCAGCAAGGTTTTCTAACGTCTCAGATGATAGTCTGGCAGTATGTAATAGCATTACCTAGTTAGGAAAAGTGGACCCGAGACCTTGTTCAATCTAAACAGAAGTCCATCTGATCGGTGGTTAAGAATTTTTGTTTTGAGAGACACAGAGAACTCATGAAAAAGAGCCAGAAAGACAAGATTGTTCCAGATCCAGAATAGTAAATTAGAATGTGATGTATCAGTACTTCACAATTCTAAGGAATACTGTGGACACGCTGGGTTTGAAAGATCAACCACAATGCATATTCAATGCAGATGAGACAAGTTGGAGCGGTAGGAAAAAGGCACAACAGAGAGTTATAGGCATAAGACGCTAACATGCCTACCAACAAGTTGTGTCATCAACTGGTCATATAACAGCCCATTTATGTATTTGAGCTGATAGTAAGATTCTGTCAACCTTTCTGATTTTTGAAAAATCATTTCTTCACATCACCTACGGGAATGCTATATCCAACAACTGGCACTTTGCTTATAGTGAGTCTGGCTGCATGGATTCAGAACTGTTTCTGGCCTGGTTCAAGGATCTATTTCTTCCAAACTGTGGCAAAGAAGGGCCAGTTCTTGTCTGTGATAATCATGACAGTCTCATCAGCTTACAGTTGGCAATGGTTGCATGTGAAAACAATGTTGAACTACTTGGTCCACCTCCACATACAACACACATCCTACAGGCCCTTGGCATTAATGGTCCACTGAAACATAAATTTAGCACATTGGCAACTAACCTTGGCAACCACTCTAATGGCCTATTGGTTAGAGCGTCTTCCTCGGATGCTGCAGGTTGTGGGTTCGATCCTCGGTCGATTCATACCAAAATGGTACTAACAGCTGCCTTGCTTGGCGCTCAGTATTAAGAGGTTAGTGTTAGGACTGCTCAGCCTGTTGTCAGGATAATGTGACTGGGTGGGACATCATGTTACATGTCTGTGGCATGATGCCCCAGTGCTAGACATCACTAAAAACTCACACTGCAGGCATCGTAGCAATGTAACTGAAAAATTGTTAAAGCTACGTTTTAGTTCATGCAATTGATCAGTTGTGTTCACCAGCAAGAATTAAGGAAGCATTCAGAAAAACAGGAATGTACCCAGTCATTCTGGATGCTATTGACAAACACAGCTGATAAAATCGCACTTTGCCAAGTCAACATTTGAAAATGTACCATGCACTTCAGCCACAAAAGTAACTCAGCCAAAGGTTGGGGATACAATAACCACATGTGCTATATGTGGTTCTTTCCTTATTGGTAATCCTCCATCACTCTCTGACATTTCCTTCAGCACCAGACAAACCCCAGGCAGCCAAAAGGAAGCTTGTTACAGAAGTCAGGGTCATAACAACAGATGCTTTTTGTAAGAAGCTAGAAAAGAAGGATGAAGAGGAGAAAAGGAGAAAGCTGGAAGTTGAGAGAAGAAAAGAGGAAAGATATAAAAGGAAGATGGAAAAAGAAACAGAAAAGGCAAAGAAATCAGAATTGAAAGAAACAAAGAAAGGCCTAGGAATTTAGAAAGAACATGAAAAATAACAATGTTTGCAGAAGCTTTAATCAGTAGGAGCCAATACTAGCAGACATGAAAGACGAAGGTATTCTCTGTATAGAATGTGACAACTGTAGCATGTGGTACCATATTGCGCTATTTTGAAAGTAAATTGTAAATGCTGCAGAGATAACATGTTTATGTGCAATTTTAAAATATAATTTGTTAAATCATCAAGTGAGAAAGTAGGTGACATATTTACCCGAATTTGCTAGAAATTTATGATATCTATGAATATATTCAATAGATATAGCGTTGGCTGTTACTGGTCCTGAGTCTGATGCCTTACACTGAATTTGATAGCAATATATTAACCCTGTTACTAAGTTAATATTATAGTGTGTTTTAAATTTTCATTATGTTTTTAGGTTCATAATATGGCCAGGTTTGTTGTCTTAAGAAATGAATTTCATATCGGTATTTTGAAGACTGAACGGATTAAAAACATATTAAAAATTGGCTGTCACTGGTCTGACACCAGTATAGGTCAATGACTTACCATTTACACGCACAATTGCAGCATGATGACGTTTTGCCTTGGAACTTAACAAATACGAGTTCCCTCTCGTTGTATAGATCTGGTTCTTTGCGTGGTTTCACTACTGTTGCGGTGTTTTGAATAGACCAATTCCTCTCCCCATCATACCAAAACAACAAACAAAAGCGCTGATCCATTTTTTTTTCTTAAAAAAATTCACAGATCCTTACAATCTATGTCTTTGTGATTCTGCCAAAATAAGGCACGTTTACCCATGCAAAATGACCTCAGCTTCCAACAGACATTGGAGAAGTACCAACATTGAGGTACCAGACGGGGCCGGTTCAAAAAAAGGCACATTTTCTTGCACTCCATTTCTTAAATTTTGTAGGTTTAAGAATATTAGAATGAAACGGTTGGCAAGAAAAGGTATTCTGCATGTCTTACTATGTAAGCCATTTTTTCCCCCAACCCTAAATACAGCATGGGACTGAGAAACCATGCTAAGCTTGGTTATTCATTTCCCTGCTGTCCCTTGGTTTGGGAAAAACATAATTCCATTCTTAATGCAAGATCTTTTCATTTAGCAAATCATTTATTTTGTTTGGGATCAATATTTAAATTAAAAAATATTTAAAAGGATACTTTAATTTTTTTATTACTTTTTTGGTTCTGAGATAAACGAACACGTCTGTGTCCAATCCGATCGCACTGATAATGCTGATTTGCGATAAAGTACGAGGGACGAATATTATAGGCTTACAAATAGAAAAAATGGCAGGTGAAAGAAAAGTTAATTACAAACACTACAAAACAGAGGACTCTTTGATTCCTAGAACAACATTATGGCGACTGAGGAAAAGATTGAGGGAATCGGACGGGAATCCACGGAACAGGTATGAACTTATAAGTAGGCATATACCCGAGTGATATGTATCATGGGTCTTAAAATTTGAGATCGAAAAGTTTAGAGAAAACAGGTTCAGTGTGCATTTAATATCTCTCATGTTTTCCATTTCATGATTTTGTTGTTGTTGTTGGGATATAAATTATAAATGTACAGTCATCTTAATAAGGCTAAATGTAAATGGTGAATCAAGGGGATTCATAGTTCTTGCAAGCTGCCATTGCGAAAATGTACATGATTGTTTTTCTTTGCATGTTTGATTTTCAAGCTTGATCGAACTTCTTTAATTTATCTTTGTACAAAAGCAGTCATCAGAAAGTAAATTTCAGTTTGGATTAGTAAACTGTTTGTCCAGGCTAGTAAAAATTTGTAACATTTTATGTACAATCATCACACAGTTGGGATGATTCAGGCTTTTAATAATTGTACATAAGTATATACTTATCAGCAGGGGAAATTTTACCTTTCTTCTTGCCCTTAGTGACTACTTGTAAGTTACATGCAGTAATGATTAAATGGTACAAAATTTACTGTTGAAATCCATTCAAAGCTAAAAATGTGCATAATAACTTGTTAATCTTACTTGGAGTTTATTTTTAAAAAATAGAGCAATTAATTATTTAATTTGTCCCAGTTATTTTTTTAGTAGCAGTCTTCTTTTTTAACAGGGTTGAAATTTGTGACAGATCATAAGCTGGCACAGATTTTCTGCATGGAAATAATGAAAACATTGCTACTGTACAGGACCAGTGTCTAGATGGTAAGAAATTTAACAATATCTATGAACTTAACACATTAACCCCTGGAGGTTATTGTTGTTTTCGTCTGAAATTCGAGTAGGAAACACATTTTGAAAGCTATTTCTGAATACAACCGAAAACACCAACATCCAGGTGATCTTCCAATAACATACTGCCTAGTTGTGTTAGAAACATCATTTTTCATTGGCTATTTGGCTCGCGCATGAGCAGAAGGGTCAAAGTTGGATTTTAAATTAAAAAAATTCTTAATGGACACATTATTTTCGTATCGAGACCACTCTTTATTCCAGATGCTCATCTTATCCTACTTTTTGCAAAGGTTCATCTGTCTGGTTGCAGTTCATACCAGTATGCCTTAGATCTGAGACCAAAAAGTCTAAAATCCGGACACAAAATCAAATTCTGACCACAGACACATTTTGGGCAGAAAAAAATCAGGTCCAAAAAATGAGGTTTTACCCTCTGTATTTTGTAGTGCAACTAGAAATTCCAGATTATTTGGTATCATTGTAGAGCTACATCTGTCAACCTTTCTATAATACCACCCACTTTAGTGTATCTTGCATGACCTTGATGCTACAGAGCTCAGCAGTAGGCTACTACCTCCAGCCACTTAAGCTCATCACCAAGGGTTAATGTATCAATAATGTGAAGTTTGGCTTCAACATAATTGTTCATTCTGGGATGTACTGAATTAAATCAAGTTATGGTAAAGTGGTTGTTTGTAACTTTGCAGGTTTCGTTTGTCTCTTCCTATAGTATTTGAGTCCTAAAATTTTGGCAAAACATTTACAGAAATGACCATTGAATTTTTTTAAAGGGTCAAAATCATATGCAACTAATTGTTACTGTCTAGAAAATGATACACAAGCTATTCTTTGCATGACTCGTGAATATTTTGCTTAAGGAATACATTGACTTGCATTTCAAAGTCTAACGAAATACCTGTAACATGTTTCCTTCAATTAAAGTATACTGGAGAACATTCATCAAACAGTTATGCCTGGATGAAATGCTTAATGTATCATACTGAAAGGGTGATATTATATGTTCCTTAATGCAATGATATAAAGCACTGATGGTTTGTAATTGCTGAAATGACAGATGGAGCAAGCCAATGCATGCATATGTATGTTTACGTTAAGTTTTATACACTGATTGCAAACAACTCTACTGTATATAAAATTAATTCACAGATATTGCTGATACATCAACAAATACAGCTGAAGGTTATTCATCTGACAATACTGATGATGAAAGGGAGAAACAAGATAGAGCTGAAGGTTATTCATCTGACAGTAATGATGATGATAGGGAGGAACAAGATAGGGTTGAGGTTTATTCATCTGACAATACTGATGATGAAAGGGAGGAACAAGATGGGCTGAGGTTTATTCATCTGACAATATTGATGATGAAAGGGAGGAACAAGATAGGGCTGAGGTTTATTCATCTGACAATATTGATGATGAAAGGGAGGAACAAGATAGGGCTGAGGGTTCCAGATATAAAGAGGAAACAAATGACATCGACTCTCTGTTTGATGAAATGGATGTTGAGGATGAGGCTTCTGCTGAAAACAACAGTATGAAGGTGGACAGCCAATTTATAGTGGATCATCGTATGATGCTGATTCTTACCTTTGCATTCAGATATGGACTGACTGGACAGTGTCTATCAGATCTTCTAAAACTTATTTCTCTGCACTGCCTTACACCAAACCTTTGTAGAACTTCCTTGTATCTTTTCAGGAAGTATTTTAGTAATATCAAAATGCCACTAGTATTTCATAGGTACTGCTCGAAATGTTTATATAATACTACCACAGCAGAAGAACAGAAATGTCAGATATGTCATTCAGACCTAGCGGATTCAAAAGCCATTTCATACTTTGTGGAAATTTCAATGGTACATCAGCTGCAAAAACTTTTTAGTCATGAAGGTTTTCACACTGATTTGTATCATCGCTTTCACCAACAGAAAAAATGCAATGAAAATATTGAAGATATATATGACAAAACTCAAAACCAGAAGGATTTCTCTTAGATCACAGCAGCATATCTCTGATGTGGTATACAGATGGAGTGGCTTTATTCAAATCATCAAAAGTCAGTATTTGGCCATTGTTATTCTCTATAAATGAATTGCCCTACCATAAGAAAATTAGACCGGAAAATCTCCTATTTGGATTTTTTTTATGGTTTGGGGAAGGATAACCATCAATGGAAACATTTCTTAAACCGTTCATACATTCTCTTGAAGAATTATATCGAGATGGTGTATTTATAGAATGCTGTCACTGTGCTGAAAAAATTGAAGTTAAAATAATGCTTCTCTGTGGAACATGTGATTTGCCTGCAAAATGCAGAGTGTTAAACATGAATCAATTTAATAGAAAACACAGCTGTCTGAGATGTAAACAGGAAGGAAAAGTTCTTAAACTGGAAAATGTCATACCAGGGTATTCCCATTTGTTACAAATGATCCATATGGACCAAGAAGATGACATGATAAAACTATTAGAAATGTACATGAAGATGTTGAAACAGGTAATACAATACTTGGCATAAAAAAACCATCATGGTTTTCTCTGTTGCAGCCTGACATAATTAGAGGGACACCTGTTGACTATATGCACTGTGTCCTGCTAGGAATTGTAAGAAGATTAGTAAGTCTCGGGTTTTCATCTCACTTTTCATCAGAAAGCTTTTCATTTTCAAAGCATATACACAAAGTTGATGCAGGACTCTTGAAAATTAAGCCACCAAACTTTGTTAGAAGAGTACAAGAAGCCTGAAAGACCATTCTTCATACTGGAAAGCCAATGAATGCCGAATTTGGCTTTTATATTATTCAATTCTTGTTTTGTATCTTATTTTAGATGATGAGCATTTTCAGCACTATATACTTCATGTAGAAGCGGTTTTTTGGCTTAGTAGTGAATCAGTCAGTCAGGCTATGTTAACAAAGAGTAAAGCACTGTTGACATAATTTGTTTGTAGGTATGAAGTTTTATATGGAGAGAGACATATGTCTGCAAGCATCCATCAACTTCTCCATTTACCAGATGTTGTTCATGATCTAGGATTACTTTGGGTAACATAGTTGTTTTTAATTCGAGGATATGAATGGTCAGCTGGTCAAACTCTTTCGTGGCATACAGCATCCAGAAGTTCAGACCAGTTCTGCCATTTCTACATTACTGCATTTGCCAGATATTGGTCAAAATTTAGACAAAGAAAATGTAGCTGGAATGTTTTATTCATCTATGTGCAAAAAGGGATGTCAGACCAATGCTAACTGCTAATATGTTTCCGAAGCTATTAGTGTTGTAGGCAGGCGAGTAATACACAGACTTTCAGATGAACAGCTCAGCCTTTTAACTTCAATCCTTGGCATTATTGAACTTAAAAAAAGTGCTTTGTTTTTACAGGATGTATAAAGATGGAATTCTGTTTCAGTCTTTACAGTATTCTGCAGTTGCAGAATGAAACTCGAACACTGTTATTTTCTATGCAAATGATGCATCAAGAAAATTTGGCCATGTTGAGAAATATATTGAAGTTTATACAGTGTCACAGAAATTGTACCATTGATTGTTTGTGTCAAGCACAATATTATGCAGTCATAAAGGAACTGAGAATTAATAGTGAAGTTTCAACTGAAAATGGTGTGATTGATGAAAATCCTTTTGATATAGTCCTTTTGAAATCTGAGCATGTGCAGTACAAAATAGTTCCAATTACAAGTTTCAAAGACTTGTGTGTGTATATCCAAATAAATGATGACAAGGAAAATGCTTTTGCTTATGTGTCCCACAATTCTGTTGAATATGACTGATAAATATACATTCATGTAGAAAATCTGGACATGCATGCAGACATGAACATCAATATAGAAGATATGAACCATATATAGAATATTTTATGGATGTTCAATCTGCTCTTTATATGAATCCTTTATGTACTCATCCTTAAAGCTTTGCACATATTTCATTGTGGAAATATATCATTAATCTAGATTTAATAGAATTTGTTGTCTAAAAGACACATCATCTTGTAATAATCTGTACATGTACAAATTTAACTGTAGAGGGAAGACCTCATGGAAGATTGGTCAGTTGAGCAAATGAGCTTCTTCTTTAAATAAAGTCATTATCATTATTATTATTATAATTATTATTATACCAGGGTTGGCCAACTAGATGACCTTTGGGAGCTGCAAAACTGGAGGCAATATTGGAAAGAGCAATAAATATATTTTTGCAGACAGCAAATGTGTGTGGTATAGCCACAATCTAATATATGTCATGAGAGTCACACCACAGGCTTGTGCAAGCCTCATGCAGCTCATGAGCTCCGCTTTGGCCATCCTTGATATATACTGAACAAAATTTTAGAATGCAGTACCATACAGTTTAACATTTTTAAACTACATTAACCATTTGAACACATCAACTTTTTCAAAATTTCACTAGAGAGGTTTGTTTCCTGGAATATTTAAACAGATGAAATTTTGTTATTTGTGTCGAGTGTTGCATAATAAGTTTTGTTCCTTATATCCATGATGATAGTTAAAATCATATTCTGATATATATTTGGTTGTTTGATACACTGCTGCACTTTCTATATTCAGCTTTTTATTTCAGATATGAATTCACTCTTGTTTGTCAAACTTGTTTTTATGAACATTGCAAAAACCTTTTTCATGTTTGTATATACGTTAATTATCAAATAAAATATATACTGGCATATGTGTTCTTTTTATTAAATTTGTTTTTTGTATTTAAAAATGCCACCAACCTTTTACTTAATCATAATTTTTTACTCTAGTAATGTGAGATGTCAGTGTTCAGTATTCAGGACAATAGCATCTTAATTGTGACAAATTGTTGTGCTGAATACAATATTCGTTAGTGTCCTGTTGCATGCATTGATACTGAGAGTGTTGCTTTTCGCAAATGTGAGATATCGTCAGTATTCACTTTTACATAATTAAGGTTATTCATTGACCTGTTTGTGCATTATAAATTCATTAATATCCATTAGGTAACAACAAATGCATGCAAAATCCATGGGTATCAGTTGTCCAATATATCACATCAACACTGTTCATGCATATATACTTCCTGTAAGTTCAATGTATACAAATGCTGTATATGTAAAAAAAACTAAAATAAAGCAAATAATTAATAGAAGTGGAATTTCAATACCTTTTTCAAACAAGTAAAGATCATTGTTTTGATATGCAAATTAATGATTTTATACACAAAATGTTACATTTTCTAGTAATTAAATTTCTCACCATCACTATATATCCATTTTATAGATAATTGATTTATCTGCAGGGTTTGCTAGCAAGATCGTACAAGCAACTTTACTTGCATCAATCCAGATTTTCTCTACGAGCTCCCATTTAGTCTGTAAGCTACAGTTAAGATTGTAAGAAACTTACTATGAGCTATCACAAGCTCGTGTAAGATTGATTTAGGATTGCATTTTTATAAGGGCACTGACAACATGGTCAAATCACATGTGTATGATGGAGTTTTTGTTTTGCTATAAAGCACTGCCTGGAAATTTCAACAGTGTTAAGCTGTGAGAGTGACATTGATAATTAGCAATTACTTAAATTATATAGGTAAATTTTATTTGGGTGAGAAAACTTTTCTTGACCACCAGATTATTGGGTGCTTGTATGCAGGTTTACTAATCAATCATCTGTTACCTGGACTAAGCACCGGTTGTATACAGTAAGCACGGAAGACAAATAAAATGAAGACACATGAATTTATTGTCAATAACAGTTAAATTAACAATCATGTGCTTTTTAAAGAGTTGTCATCTTTCAAAAGTAAGCATAGGTCAAAGTACAATGATTGACTGTTGACACAGTTGAAAATGAACATTCACAAATAGTTGTAACATCTTTATTCATATAAAGAAGATGCAGTCTCAAGCTTTTTCCTTTGAGAATATAACATGTCTTGTAAACTTATTAAATCAAATTC
Source organism: Sinohyriopsis cumingii (assembly GCA_028554795.2). Lineage (NCBI taxonomy): Eukaryota > Metazoa > Mollusca > Bivalvia > Unionida > Unionidae > Sinohyriopsis > Sinohyriopsis cumingii. The sequence goes on from CM068825.1 coordinate 41,265,759, forward strand.
TTTTTATTTTGGCACTAAAACTTGCATAACTTAAAGAAATTAGTGAAATTATTGTCAGATTTTTGGGAGTTGTGCTATGATTATATTAGATCTAAATTCAGGTTGTAATGAAGAATGTCATAGTGGGGTTTTTAAAAAAGAGAAACTAACTCAGATTTGGAAACTTTTGCAAAGATGTCAAACCAGTTCAAAATAGTAATCAGTGAAAATAACATGTATACTTACTGGTACTTCTAATAAATTGCTCAAGAATGATGAAAATGTACTGAAATATTTATGTGCATGTTGTACCTCTATTATCTTGTAGTTGCTTCATTTGGTGTATATGTTTTACCTCTTATTATGACAATATTGATTGAGTATATAAAATGTCTTTGGTCTTTACATCGGACAGTTAGGTAAAACATTCCTAGGGTCATCATGATGTTTTTTCCCCACAATTCTTAGCGATAACTGACAAGTTTAGTCATTGTGTAAAGACTTTTTAGGAATTGAATTTCGAAAAATGTAAATACCAGCAACACTGCAAAAGAATGCATAAATGTGCTCTTGGCTGTTTAAAAAATGTACATAAATTGAAGGAAGACTGCTGTCCTCATGAAATTTTGCTGGAGCTAATAGAACATAATCCGACAAATTTCCAAGTAGCCTGGTAGCATGCCTAGAAAATATTAGTTATACTTTGTAGATTGATACAAAGTAATCAAATAATGTGATTGATATAGTAAGTAACAGAAAACCATCAACTGTATTTAGTACATTGATATACAGTTATTAATCAAATAATGTGTTACTGACATAAAACACGGGTTGATGTTTTTTAACTAAAGAACTCCCACCTTTGATTGTAATGATATCGTCAGGTTGAGCAAATAACCCAAGGATTCGTTATCTGGTATCAGTCTATACAATAACTCGAACACCACATAATCCGGAATGTTAAAGTTTATCACACAAGGGACAGTTCTACATCAGTAAACAAACTATGACAAAAAGACTGTACATTTTCATGAATTAAAAAAAGAGATCAATAAATGAACTAGGTCTGCTCTTTGGACATGTGCATTGGGATTACTTTTGTATGATCTATATTGGTTAAGAGACCATATGCTGGCTTAGAAGCTTGAAACTGTGTAAATAAAATGTTATAAACGTAGGTTCTGCTAACAGACATGTTTTTCACATGTAAATGATGTAGTTTAAATATATTTGTATCCACATTATGCTTTAAATCAACCTTATGTTGTGTAATGTGTAATACCGGGGTACAACAAATTCTCATCAGTTTCAGCTCTTTCCTAGCAATGCCATTACTTATCCTGTTACTGTTGCTTAGCTCTCTATTTTCACGTTGAAAATATAGTATCTGTATGATGTGAATACATCCTCCCAGAGTAGAGAAAAAGTCAGAATGACCCTTTCACCTTTTGCACACCACTCTGCCGCAGGCGATGTGCAGAAGGTAGATGTACCTATATATCATTTTTTCATGGACGCCATACTGTATAGACATCTGAAGCAGTTTTGACAGAGAAATTAATGCCTGTGGACAATAATACACCACATTTAGTGGTCTCTCCATTTCTACAGTGTTTATAATTCTCATTGTAGCCACTGTCCATTTGTTTCTAAAAACCATATTGTAGCTTTTTCTTTTTCCCCTTAGAACTTTGTTCTTTGTGGGAATTCAGAAGCTTTCTTGTTCTACTCGTTGTGGTAGACATCTTTACTTTAAAAATTAACTGAATGGTACAGGTAAATCCCTACATTCTATGAACAATAACAGGCCCCGCTTAAATGTTGAGGACATCATTTCCTCCATTTTTTATTTTCAACTCGATAAAATAAGTTATAACTTCATACAACGCTCATGTTGACATTCATGTATTTGCATGTTACCTCAATAAACAAATAATCAGAACTGGAATATCTTGTTTCTTTAAAAAAATAAGGAAATACTTAACGATAATTTCCATCTTTTGTTTATTCATGGTAAGTCAAGTTTTGTGAGAACAAGCGACCACACCACCACAGAAGAAAAAAAAAAACAGCAAAACAGTGCGGGGCAGTGTGGCTACATGAAGGCCTCGTGGGATACACACAGAGACTATATCAAGTGCTCTAGGTGCACTCAGAAAAATGTTGCACAATTTGTATTTGTGGCCTTCCAGCACCAGGAGTACAGTAGATTCCAGGCGTACCTATTATGGACAGAAGAACATTCCCTCTTCTTCATTAGAATTTTTTGGTTTTTCATCAAGATCTCACAATTTAGGCCAAACATCTTCAGTGGTTGTTGAAGTATCTCCAGAAGGAAAGTCTTGACATTCAAGAAGCCATTCAAATTCTGTCTAGGGAGGTGACGGGGAGTTCTTATGTCCCTAACAGCATTCAAGCTTCAGGTAGCGGGTTGCTCCTTCCTTTTGGGGAGGTAGAGCACTGCAACCACAGGAGGCGCCCTCCCATTGGGGAAAAAGAGCACAGCAATAGCGGGTTGCACTCTCCCTCTAAGAAGGTTGAGCACTGTGACATCCTCCCATGAAGGTGGTAGGACAGTATAGTCGTGGGTTGCACCCTTCCATTAGGGAGGTTGAGCACCACATTAGCTGGTTGTTCCCTTCCATTAGGGCAGATACACATTGTGCCTCTGACAACATGTTGGCCCCTTCCGTTACGGAGACAACACATCACACCTATGATGCACAGAGTGAAGATGTTGTCTTCATCTATCACTCACAGTACCGGAAAGGGCCAGAACAAACTTACTCCCTCCACCATCCCACCCTGTGCAGGATTAACAGTCCATACAAAAGATTGATGCTAGGGATCAGGACTATTTCATCATCCCCCCTACCCATTTATACCTATGAACCCTTATGGGATGTGGGGCCTTCCACCGCAGTGACCTTTGACCTTGCCATACGTATCAAAGTGATGCTGCAGCTCATGTCCCACCATTACCTCACCAAGTAGTTTCCTTTCAGGAGGCTACATCATTGAGGGTAGATAGACATTCGCATCTCCCATACGCACCTCCTGATCAACCAAGGACTGCGATACATAGTTCTCCTATGCCCCCTCCATCAAGGGACATAGTGATGCCCAGCCACTCTCCATCTCAGTGTCCTTGACTTTGAGGATGATGATGTTCTCTCCATCCTCATCGACTCCGAGTTTGAGACAGTAGCTGGGACAATGACACCTTCTCTCAGGCCCACTCTATCATCTTAGGTGGATGAAGAATAAGAGGATGTCTGGACCTTTGATAAGGCGGTAGACGAGGTTTACAGTTTGTAACCCTCCAACTTGTGCCCCATACCATCTGGCACGCTGTCCAAAAAGATCCAGTTTGGAAAAGATCTCCAGGGTACCACCTCAACCAGACTGCTTCTCCCACATTCATCTACAATTGAGAAAATATCAGGGAGGTTTTGACAAGGCCAAAATATTGCTTGACAGTGTAGAGGGTGGTCTGTTCCTCCCTCTTCGTAAAGACCCCTTATCTCTTCAGGCTATAGGGCACATTCCCCAATGTGACCTATTAAAACTTCTTCTTTGGATGCTGATGCAGACAAAATTGGTATATCTTTTGGATCCTGGGCATGCCTTCCCAGTAAAATAATTGATGCCATGGAACAGAAAACACGGTTACTTGTAACTATAGCCTCACATGCTGACCTTTTCTCACCTACTTCCTTTAGTATGCTGAGAGAGGCCTCCCTGAAACCAGCTACATTACAGCGTGTGCTGGAGGCTGTGGCTAAAATATCCCAGCATGCACTATCTTTTGCCATGGCATTATCAGTGGAATTTTAGCACATCCGCCATTACGCTGCATTGGAGTTGTCAAAGGTCTTGCTTACCCACAGTAAAGATTTTCTAAGGGAAGCTCCTCTACAAACTGAGACTCTTTTAGGGGAACACTCTTAATATGGCTTCTCAAGACTTACTCGATCACCAACATCAGTCTTTTAACTCCACTCCTGGTCCATTACAGTTGACCAGGAAATGAGTTCAGGCAAACTGTCCTCAGGGACTGTCTGCAAAATGTTTCAAGAAGGCCCAACCCCAGTCCAATCCACAAATTCGTGCCAGACTACCTCTCCCCTCATCAGGTCTACAGCGCCCAGGTCGCCGCAGATCCAAGAGGAAGTTTTCTGATCCACCTTCCTTTCCTACCAGGGCAGGAAGGGAGGGGACAGCCTTAGCAAATTACCCTCTCTCCTGCCATGCATCCTCATCCCAAATATTCCAGTAGGTGCTTGCCAAGGCCTTTTCCCAGAGGCCTGGTCAAGCATCACAAACGATGGTTGGGTCGTCTCCATTGTAAACGAGGGTTATTGCCTCCAGTTTTGGAAATAATCGCCACACTATCAAGCACCCCCTTTTTCTATTTGCAGAAAGAGGCAGTTGAAAGGGTTTTGAATGATCAGTCTTCCACTTTCTAATTCAGAATCTTCCTGGTCACCAAGAAAAGCAGGAAATTTTGAATCCTTAATCTCTCTCCTCTCAATCTGTTTCTGCTAGAGGAAACCTTCAAGATGGAGACCTCAATCCGGAATACTCTTCGTCCATCTGATTGGGCAGTTGCCATTGACTTTCAGGATGCCTATTTACACTTCCCCATTTTTCCTTCACACTACAAAAATAAATTCATTTTTGTCTAGACCAGGAAGTTTTTAAAGTTTAGGTTCTTCCGTTTGGAATCTTCCACACACAGAGTTTTCATCAGGGTTATGGAAGTAGTAGCTGCCTACCTTCGATTACAGGGAACATCAATTCTCCAGTATTTTGATGACTGGCTGATTCACCATGTCCACGTTCAGTCCCTTCCTCAAGATCTGTTCTGCTCTTGATCCACCATAACTCAATTGGGTCTCCTAACCAACCTTGAGAAGTCGGAACTCATTCTATCACAGGATTTTGTTTAGCATTGCAAGTGTATGTTGACTTAATAAGGGGCCAATGTCTCATGGTCTTCTCAGACAATACGTCTGTCATAGCCTACCTATGATGCCAAGGAGGCATCTCAAATAAATCCGGACTGGTGAGATAAATATCTACATTTTCTGTGTGATTTCTTCTCCAAATCTTTTGTGTTAGGTCCATAACGACGCCTGTTGCTAATCCCACTTCTCTGGTACCTGTGTTCTTACCTGTATATACCTAAAATTCATTGGTATAGTCATTAACTGCTTCAGCCCTCATCCAGACCTTGATTCTGTACTTCGTTGGCTTGACTGGTAGATAATTGGTGAAAAGCTAACCTGCCTTGAAATTTGATCATGGCTTCCTCTTGCACTTACATTTTAATTGGGATTGTAGTTTTCTAAGCAGCTGTTTTGAAAAGAACTTTACACTGGCCTCACATGATGCAACTTGGCATGACCTGTTTGAAGTCTGGGGGATTACGGTGACTTTCATTTATATGAAAATATTGTGATGTTTATCAAACCTACCTCTCCTCATTATCCTCCTCACACTCAGGTTTCCAAATAGGGCATCTGTTGACCAGTACATGGCTGTCTCAGGGAGCTGAAGAATACTCATAAAAATTCTCATTCCCAATCATGCTTTCATTTCTCATTCCATAACATCTCTCCAGTTTGGGTCTTCTTTCTCCTCCTGCTTTCTGTCTTGCATAGAGATTGGTCTCACCTTCAGTCAGCCAAATAAAAAATTCTGGTAAAAAGCTTTAAAAAGTTGAATTCATTTGCATCTGGGTCTAAATCCGTTGTTGGCCCTGGTTTTGGTCCTGTGAATGGCCTCTTGTCAATGTGAGTTCATCATTTATGATCCATTGATCACCTGTTCTTTCATTTTTTTCTCCATTTTCTCCAACATCCTCATTTTTGTCACTACTGTTGTCATTAATTGGAATTTAAATATCAATCTCATCTGATGAAAATCCTGAAAAGTCACTGTCAGAGTCTGTCGAATAAAAGTCTCCTCCCAGTGGCTGATTCTCGTCATTTTGCATCATTTTCAGATCTAAATAATTCCACTACTTCTGCCGCTATTGATGTAAAATTATTTCCTTTTGTTCAGCAATGTTCACTCTTTGTAAGCTGAAATTGTATTGGTTGAACTGCCAGCAAAATTAGGAAATGGCTTGAAATCAACTACTGGTTTACATTGATTTATTTGTCATGCTGGATATAGGCATAGACTAATACTGCTACTCGGAACCGGTGCCTGGGATACAAGCCAGGTAAACTGATCCACATTAACATGGCACTCAGGAGACAAGGAAGGTAAAGAACAATGTGCTATAGTGGCAGCAGGTGTTAATACATTAATCTTTTGAGCTCCAGAGACCTGTCTCACTCTTTCACCGAGATGGAATTTGTCTTGTGTTTTTATGGTCCTTAAACCCACGTGAACCAATGAATGAAGCTTCTTTTCAAAAACTCACACCCTACTGTGTTCCTACTTGCTCTTGCTTTTGCAAGATGAAGTGTGATTCATGCCTTGTCTGTTGACACTGGTTGTCTCTGGTTTACAGTAGGTTTGCACCCTCCCATTAGGGATATTGAGCACAGCAATCCAGAGTACAAACTCAATGAGACCTCTTATTTTCCCACATTCATCTACAATTGAGGAAATATCATGGAGGTTTTTGTAAGGCCAAGATATCATTCGACAATGTGAAGGGTCATCTGTTCCTCCCTCAGTGTTGACCCCTTATCTCTTCAAGTTACTGAGTAATTCTCAAAAGTGACCTAACAAACGTCCTCCTTTGGACACTGATGTGGCAGAAGTTGGTATTCGAGAACCTGGGCACAAAACAATTGATGCCATGGAGCTGAAAATCTGGTTACTTGTAATAGTTTCGCATGCTGTTCTCAGCTACTTCCTTTAGTATGCTGAGAGAGGTCTCATTGAATCCAGCTGCATTACATTGTGTGCTGGAAGCTGTGGCCAAGACATCTCAGCATGTGCTATCTGTTTCCATGGCATTATCATCTGCATGTCCACCATGATGCTGCATTGGACTCCTCAGAGGTCTTGCTTAACCACAGTAAAGACTGTCTAAACGCTTCTCCTCTAGAAGCTGAGACCTTTGGGGGCCTCTTTCCTTCATCAAAGAAAGCCAACTAGAATCTTTATTAAAAACAAATAACCTTTCATCATAGGAAGTCTGCACCTAACTTAAATAAAAGCAATGGAATCTGATAGATTGCTGCATTTTCCAGAGTGACTGGAATGTGTTTATTATGCTGTGAAAGATTCGTTTTTGCAGGAAAAAATGTATGCGTATGGTTGCTACCAGTGGCAGGATAAAACGCAAATTGAATTTCCAATCTTGAAACCATAGATATATGGCCTTCAAGTTAATTTAATGTTGCAAAGATGTTTGCTGAAGTGTTTAAATTGTTCATGTTTTCATTTCCCTCTGAATAGCATCATCCCCAGGGTAGCCTTGACAAGATGATACTGTCTCCAGCTGACCAAAATCTAGGCCAGTTTAAGTACATGTAGCATGTAAACAGCTATAGCCATGTGCTACTTGTGACAGTTGTAGTTACTTGTTAAGTGTCATTTGGATATAGATCAAAATTTGGACCACTTTTTTATATATACATATACGCATTGTGTTTTCTAATGGGATGTGAATCATACGTGATCTATACTCAGATTCATGGATTTATTCTATACAAGTACAGTACTTCACAAATTATGGATTGTACCACATGAATGTAAGTTGTCAGTGCACAAATGTTTTTCAGACTAGTTTGTCTTCATTTAATCAAAAGCATGTATTTTTGTGCCCGCTTTTACTACCCCCACCACCACCCACCTGCCATATTTTAGATAAATGTATCATTTTCTTTCACTAACTGACTTGGTTATAACAAAGTTCGGTCTATACCACGGTCAGGTTCTATGGACCCCATGTACTGTTATAACAAAGTCACACTTTACATACCTGCCGCTATTGCTGAATGCCTCCTCCTACCCTGCTCTGATGTCTTGACATATAGAGTTGTGTGCAAAATAATAGAGTAGAGTGCAAAAGGTCATTCTCACTTTTTCTTCACTCTTGGAGGGTGTATTCACATTGAAAGGATGGTTACTTTTTGTCACGAAAATAGGCTAGCTATGCAATAGTATCAGGTTGAGTATTGCATGATTAAAATTAGTTTTACTCCCCCATAATCTACATTTTTGCAGAGCAATGATGTATAGACAACATGTCAAGACCAGATTGTGACAGCCAGTGATTTGAATGCATTAGGTTCAAATTGAAGGGTCTTTTTCCACTTGAATATTTAATTGTATTTTAAGAACTTTATACCTTGTTTGATTTGCAGATTGTTACGTCTTTGTTCATTCAGGTTTGACCTATTAGGTGGTTTTAAATGGTTAAAATTACTTTCGTTATTAACCTCATACTTTCATACATTAGTTTGGTGATGATTGTTATTGATGAACGACACTTTAATAATGTGGGTGTGTGATAGTCTCGTGGGAAATCAGGTGGTAAGGAAGCTGAAGTTAATAGGTTTTAATATCAGTTATGCACACTAGATTGTAATATCAATTATGCTCATGTGGCCAATAATGTTAAATAGCAACATTGCAATTCAGCAATTGCAGTAATTAGTGCTACCGTTTTCAGAGGGTCCTGTTGCTATTTTTAATTAGTAATATTCAAAATTGCATTGATCATTGCTCATAACAGTTTGTGCCTGCAAAACATTTAGAATTACATGATTTCTAATGCTGGTCAAAGTTGAAGCATTTTGTTCACTTTCAGAGTCAAAGGCCTTAGTGGATAAAAACAAGTTAGTTGTTCTTGTTGTAGGGTTTAATGCCATTTTTCAGCACACAATAGGCTATACATGGCAGCCAGTATTAATGGTGGAGGAAGAACCCGGGAAATCCCCGGAAAGAACCACTGACCCTCGAGAAACTACTGGCAATCTTTCTCACAATCCCACATTGGCTGAATCTGAGACTCGAACCCACACAGACAGAGGTGAGATGGCAGTGATCCGTAACGGAGAGCGCTTTTGACTACTTGATCACTCAGGGCCCCAAACAAGTTAGTAACTTACTTGATTGTATGATTATCAGTAATAACTGTGTTCCCACTTAACGAAATATTGCATACATTTTTCAGATTTGACAAAGATGATGCAAGAAATGCTCACTGAGTTTATTATTGATACAGAACACAAAATTAGGTAAATATGCATGCAGTTTTAAGTCATTGTTAGCTCTTTGCTGACCTTGACATGGATTTCTGTTTACTTCCCATGTTCACTTGCTGATATTTTGAGAGGCGTGTAATGAACAATATTTTAGTTATCCTACTCCACTGTGTGACTGTCCATATGTTGCCGTATCCCTCTTGACAAATTTTGGAAAAAGTTGCTTTTTATTACTGTATTTCATTGGTAAGATCAGCTCATGGTGCTACGAATAAGGCTGCAGTGTTTTCGTGTTGGGAGCTGCTTGGTTTTGTTTACGACCTGTAAATGTTTACAGAATGTGTAAATGAACGTGCACATGGCTATCAGAGACGCAATAACTATCTGTTTCTATTGGATAATTTATTTGCATGTCACTGGTTGGGGCCCCAAGTGGCCGAGTGGTCTAAAGCGCTCACCGTTCCGGATCACTGCCATCTCACCACTGTCTGCGTGGGTTCGAGTCCAAGGCTTGGCTAGCGTGGGTACATGGGAAAGCCTGCCAGTAGCTTCTCGTGGGTCGGTGGTTCTTCCCTGAGTTTTCCAGGGTTCTTCCTCCACCATTTATACTGGCCGCCATGTATAGCCTATCTTGTGCTGAAAAATGGCGTTAAACCCAACAACAACAACAACAACAACAACAACAGCATGTCACTGGTTAAGATGACTATCGGGATTTTTCTGTTATTTCTTTTCTTAAAAATAATAATAATAATAATAATAATAATAATAATAATGACTATATTTAAAGAAGAATCTTATATGGTCAACTGACCAATCATTTCTGAGGCTTCTACAGATTCATTTACATGATGTACAATTTTTGCAAGTTACGTTCTTTTCAGAAAATGATACTTTTAAAAATTTGATAATTAATCTAATACTTATATAAAATATGTACAAAGCATTCAAGGTGAGTACATACCAGATTCATACACTGATTAACCTTTGTAAGACATTAAAGGTGAGTACTTGAAAGAACATAGTTTTAAAGAAAAGTACTGAATTATACAAAATCAATCAAACGACTAATTTAATAGCAACAATAGTTTACCCATAGCTATTGTTGAGTTTTATTTTTCGTGCCTTAAATAATGGACCATCCGTTTGATGTGCATACATCCTCCCTTAGAGAAGAATTGTTATTTTGCTGAAATTCTTCATGCAGCTCGCTGGTCACTGGTATGTTATATGCAAACAAGCAAAGCTAGCTCATCTTTTTTCAAGGATGTTGATGTGATCAGACGTGTGCCAAACACCAGAGAAAATTTGCATGTTGCAGTGTTTTTGACTGCAGTTGCAACCTGGCCTCTACAGTAATGATATCTAGTAGTGTTACATTATCCGTTTGTTTTTTTTCCATATATTTATGTGGTAACCTTTTCCCTCCAGTTCTGGTTCCTCCAGGGACTTTGGGTAACTTCGTGTACACTGGCTGATGTCATATGCACTTACTATCAAAATCATTTTATATCTTTGTACCAGTAAATCATTTACACAAGGAATAATGACAGCATGCTCACTAGATGCTGTGTGTTCTTCAGTTTAGATTGACAATGCAGGAACCACATCGTATACAGTATCTGTACTAGATATTCAGTTCACCTTGTTGAAGTTTGTTCACATTGTTATTGTATGTATGTATACTTCATTTTCTCAAAAAAAATTGTTTAAAACACTGAGAACTCTCTTTCTTACATGGAAAAAGACTGGTAAATTTATGCTGCAGTTTACTACATCTGTAGAGATCACAGGTGTACTCCATATGCAGTACATACAATCAAAGTGAGTTATATGTGACATTATAAATATTTTAATTTATTTACTATATTAAAGAATAATGTCAACACAGTCTGTGGGAAAGAAGTCTTCCTGGGACACCCATCCAGACTATTAAATGTTCCAAATCGTTGTACGTATGGTAAATCATGATCTTCAGAAGGTTGGAATCTTGAAGACTCCAGCTGCACTTATCAGAAAAAGATGAAGCTTCATTCTCCTTCTTCCTTAGAATTTTCCAGTTTCTCTGTCACTGAAAATAACGGGTCTTCTGACCAGAATACTCTTTCCAGCATGTTGCTACATTCCATTGTTAAAGCAATAGAGTGACCACGTAGCAGTGTGTTGCTGCCTCAAAATGGAGGAGATGCACTGCTCATCCCATAGGTTGTTGCTCCCTCCCCCCCATTGTGGAGGAGATGCACCACTCAGTTCATGGCATGTCACTGCCTTCCATTGAGGAGATGCACTGCTGTTACCATTGTGTTGCTACCTCCGTTGGAGGAGGAGATGCACTGCTCTTCTCATAGTATGTTGCTGCCTGCCATTGAGGAGGAGGTGCACTGCTTCCACCCTGCCAGAAGCAGTGTGTTGCACACTTCCACTGGAAGCCATCCTCTATCCACTGATCATTAAACTAAGGTCTTGTGGGATAGTGTTCAGACTGAGTTTACCTGTACCACCTCATTATGAACATTGGTTGTCCAACCAGCAGGCTCAGACTAGGATCATAGTGGATCAGATCGGTATTCTGCTCTTTCCTATTATCCCATTGAATCCCTATGGGATGTGGGGCCCTTCACCTCAGGGGCCTTGGTCATGTATGCCCCCATAAGCTTTTGGATTTTGCCCTCTTAGCAGAAGCAGTGATGTGGCTTGTGTCCCACCATCATCTATCTCTTCATCGGGTGGAAACTATTCTGAAGGGTACAGGCATCACTTCTTCCAGGACTGACAGACGTTCTTGTCTCCCTCCAGCTCTTACCACTCCTTCTGTCCCTACCCACTGAATTGCATTACAGGACTTGGCACAGAGTGTTCCTATATCTTCTTCCCCTTCTAGTGACTTAGTGAATTCCTTCACACATTCCAGCTTTAATCAACAACGTCGAGGGTGGGTCGTTCACTCAACGTTGCGACCAATGTTTTCTTGCGGCTGCTATCAGGTACATTCCCCAATGTGGCCCATGAAACTTCCCCAACTTGATGCCGGTGTGGCCAAGGTGGATGATTTAAGTGGAGCCTGGACATGCCTTTCTGTTAAAGACATTGAAACTATGTAACAGAGAGTCCAACTGCTCATCACCATAGGTTCACATGCTGACCTCTTCTCAGCTGCTTCTTTTATTATGCTGACGGAAGCATCCTTGAACCCAGCCACCCTTCAATGCATGCTGGAAGATGTGTGCAAGACATCATGGCATGCACTTTGTTTCTATGGCTTTGTAGGCATAACATATTCACTTCCGCCATGATATTGCTTTGGACTCTTCCAAAGTACTAGTTGATCACAGTAAAGACATCCTTAGGGCTTGAAGCTGAGTGTGTGTTTGGAGGCCTTATTCCTCTGTCTCTGTGGCAATTCCAGACTTGTTGGATCATCAACATAGATCATTCACATTCACTCCTGGCCCATTGCAATTGGACAGGAAGCATGTCATTGTGAATCACCCTCTGCCAAGTTCTTTGAGCAGACACAGCCTCAGTCCAATATGGAACCTGAAAATGAGCCTTCTCCTTCTCATCTGTCTGGCTCCCAGAAACCGAAAAACAGGTGTGCCTGATGAACCTGGAAAGGAATGAGGCAGTTTCCACAGCCCCCTTCATTAGCCAAAGGAACTTTTGGGGGACAGCACTAGAGACTTGAGCCCTCTCCTGCCACACATCACTCTCCCAGGCATTCCCGTCGGTGCTTGCCTAGGTGTTTTTTCTGAAGCCTGGTCGAGCTTCATGAATGATAGTTGGGTCCTTTCTATAGTGAAGGAGTGGTACCAACTCCAGTTTCTGGAACTCCCTCCTCTGTACAGGACCCCCCCCCCCCATCTTTTTCACCAATCCAGTTTGGTGAAACTGAGGGAGGAAGTGCATATCATTTTATAGAAAGGGGCAGTCGAGAGGGTCCTGAACAATCAGACACCTGCCTTCTATTTTTGTATCTTCGTAATCACCAAGAAAAGTGGAAAGTTTTGCATTATAATTGACCTCTCCCATTTAAACTGGTTTCTTCTGGAAGAACCTCTCAAGATGGGTACCACCTCTTCGATCTGGAATGTGCTTTGACTGTCTGATTGGGTGGTCTCCTATAGAATGCCTATCAACACATCCCCATATTTGCTCGTCACTGCAAATACCTCTGGTTTTGCTTAGAGCAGGTTTTCTAATTCTGGACCTTTCCAAATTTCTTCCTCACCCCATGTTCTTACCCAACTTATGGCAATAGTGGTGGGATACCTCCAGTTACTGGGAATACTAATTCTTCAGTATTTTGATGACTGGCTGATCCAATATGTTCAAATCCAGTCCCTTCATCAGGATCTGTACCACTGTTGGTCCATGGTAACTCAGTTGGGCCTTTTGCTCAGCCTCGAGAAATCAGAACTCACTTCATTGCAAGACATTGTGGATGAATTTCCTCATGAACCTGAAATTAATTAGAGTTCCATTGGATCAGATAGATCAAATCCTGGTGCTGTTAGAGATGCTATGAGCAGTCACTTCTTTGTCAGCTCAGCTGTACCTTTCCCTTCTGGAACCTTAAACACCACTGCCAACTTGGTTCTATTACTTCATTTCCATGTGACCTCTACAGTTCCTCCTTTTCACAAGGTGGAAACCCCCCCCAGAGATTTTCTATCAACATTGATCTTTCTATGACCAGCATTTCATCACCATTTGCAGTCCTAGATGAATCTGGACAAATTCATGATTAGAGTCCCCATGCATGCACCCAAAGCCCACTTCTATTGGTGCTGTAGGAAATGTGTTGATCCTAGCTGCCCCTCTATAACCTCTGTGGCTGATTTCCATTTCTTTCTTTTTGAGAACAAAAAATGCTCTGTATCCACTAAAGAGCTGCCATTCAAACACACAATAATAAGGTTTTGATTCATACCTTACTAATCTAATTAAGTATTTTGAGTTTTAGAGACCAGTCTCATGCTTTCTTATGCCTATATTGAATCTTTCTTGTGTTTTATGGTCATTGACCCAAACCCCCTATGAACCATTGAGTGAGGCTTCTTTTCAGGACCTCACTCTCAAGACTGTTTCTACTTGCCCTTTCCTCAGCACGACAATGAAGTGAGATTAATGCCTTTTCTGTTAACACTGGCTGTCTCTGGTTTAATGGGAATTATGATTTGGTTTCCCTCCATTGTCAGCCAGGATATTTAGCCAAAAATCAATTACCTTCCATAGGGACTGCTCTGGTAGCCTAGTGGTTAGAGCATCTGCCTTGGATGTGGGAGGTGATGGGCTCGATCCCTGATCGAGTCATACCAAAGACTTACAAAAATGGTACTAACAGCTGCCTCACTTGGCGCTCAGCATTAAGAGGTTAGTGTTAGGACTAATCGGCCTGGTGTCAGGATAATGTGACTAGGTAGGACATCATACTACATGTTTGTGGCATGATGCCTCAATGCTAGACATCACCATAAACTGACACACTGCAGACGTCGTAGCGATATGACTGAAAAATTGTTAAAGCTACGTTAAAAATCCAAATCACACACACACACACACACCTTCCATAGGTCCATTACCAGTTGAAATCCCTAGTCTCAATAGAATCTGAGCTGCAGATGATACAGATCAAATTTTATGTCCTCAGCTCCATTCTCCTCATTCTATAACTAAGCCACTCTCAAGTGTCATTTATCGACACCAATATGTACACCTTACTTTATATAGAAACTTAAGATCATCTTCTGACACTCATATTCTCATTGTTCCCCACTGTTAAAATGTAGCCATATGGACGTTTGTTTGCACACCTGGGCCCAGCTACACGGAATGACTTGGATATTGACACAAGGAAACTTACCTCGTTCAAGAGTGTTCTTAAAATGTACCAATATTTTGACTAAAATCACAGACTTAAAGACTTCACAATGTGTACTTTCTTAATTATTGTCAGCATGTTTTTGTTTTGTAATTTCATGGCATTTGCTTTTATAATCTGGTCATTGTATATTTTTTTTTGCCCAGTCTAACATTGGAATGTGCTTAGAGCTTCTAAAGATTAGGCACAGTAGTAAGTGTACATTATTATTTTTATTATTATTACTATTATCATTATTATTATTATTATTATTATTATTATTATTCCATTCAGCATTATTTTGGAAGTTCTCTGTCAGTTCAATTTTACTTTGGCTCAACTATCAATGATGATGTTTTTTGATTTGGTTGCATTTATTTTATACCATTATGCTCATTGACATTTAATTCAATGTTATATTTGTGTGTGTGTGTGTAATGCATGTATGTGTGTGTGTGTGTGTGTGTGTATATATATATATATATCATCATCATCATCAGTCTCATGACCTAGTGTAGTCGTCGAGGCACTGTGCTGCTGAACATCTGACCAGTTCCCTCCACTTGTCTCGATCATGTGCCAATGCCTGTGTCTCCGCAAAACTTTTCCTGATAAGATAAAAGATATGTGTATATATATATATATATATATACACACACACACACACACTGTGTCATTTGCAAACATGTTTGTAGTGGTTCGCTTAGTGTGATATGGTAAATCATTGACGTACAACAATAATAGTAATTGTCCAAGAACTAATCCATGCCTATCACCACTGATCATTATTTAATCCTCTTATGAGGGTTAGTTCTTTTTAAAAAACAAACAAAAAGAGCTAGTGATGACCTAAAATCTCCAGGTAATACAGGTAGTAGCATATATTACAGAACATAAACAAAACTAAAGTTCATGTCACTAACCACCATTATGATTTCTTATGTATATCTATATTTTTTGAACTCCTGGTACATGATTTTATTAATATTTTTATTCTTCTCTGTAATTTGTTCAGAATATCTTATGTTAGTTTTGCCTACATGACCTGTATCTGTTAAGAGCATAATATTGCATTGGATCTATTAATAGATGCTTATGTATCTATTAACAGTTATTAATAATAATCTTAATAAATGACTTAAATGGTGTCTTTGGCTAAATTCTTGTTGGCTGATGAGGTTTCAACATTTTTGGAGGGATTCAGTAACTGTCACTTGGGGTCTGTTGCAAAATACAGTTGCAGTAGATAGTTTGCGATTGATGTCATCAGCAGCCATATTTGTGGCATGCTGGTAGATTTACTGTTGAGTTTATATGATGTTTTGAAATAAATTCATCAAATCTCATGATACTGTTACAAAAACATATATACTTAAAAACGAACACAAATTAGGCTTTCTGTTTGGTATCTATATTGTAAGTTATACATTTATTTTTCTTCATTGTGCCCTGTTCATAATGGTAAATTTTGGTGGTCGCCGTTAGGAGAAATCGCCAAGTTGCTCATATTCCAGGTAAACTCGGCAGAATATCATCTGCTAGTAACCTTATCGAAACAACTTTAGACGGTGTATATAATGAGTAATCAGTTTCATTCTGATATATTTAGTCATTCCCATTTCTTGTATTCCTGTTGTAAGTCTGCAGCTGTGTTTTATGTTGTACTTGGATATTATTCGAGAGGGAAAATATTTGCTTGGACTCTTCAGTGGAAATAGAAAGTGCTCATTATTTTGAAGATTATTAGTTTGGAAATGGGCTTTACTGTAGACTTGTTTGAGGTGTTTTGAAGGATTTTTCATTTCAAAGACATGAGGAAATATTCTCATTAATATTCTCAGGTTGAAACTGAAGTTGACGACAAATGTATTTTATTTGGTGGTGGTGGTGCTGGAGATAAAGCTAATTCTAACTGTGCAATACTTACCCATCACGATTGTATACCTCTCTTAATTGTGGTGACAATCCACCATGAACTAGTGACAGCAAAAATGTCTACAGAGCACTTAAGATGAAACATTTCCTTTTTTCTTCAGATGCTTTAAGATAGAAATAGAGGGCCTTTACTGCACATAAGAGTCTAACTTGATCATCCCCAGCACAGATTCATAATTTACAGAAGATTCTTCACCTGGCATCATTGACCTTCAGTGTAGAAGCCCTCCTGCCCTGATGCAACTCTCAACCAGGGATGTTAAAAAGGTTTAGATTTTGTGGGCAGTTTGTTCCCTTTGCTTGCTCAAAATTTGAAAATGTTAACTTTAAAATTGGATCTTTTTATTTGCTTGGACAACTGCACAGAGTTCAGATGCTTGCTTCAATTACTTTGGACTACATGGTTGGTCAGAACAATCAGATTATTTTTGCTGCCCCAGTACCTTTGAAGGCTTCAAACAGAACAATCAGATTATTTTTGCTGTCCCAGTACCTTTGAAGACTTCAAACAGAACAGTCAGATTATTTTTGCTGTCCCAGTACCTTTGAAGACTTAAGAACCAGGGAACCCTCTCAAGTCAGTTAAAATTCAGTCATTTAGGCAAAAGTGTCTCTGTCCAGTAACTAGTCTGAAAGCCTTAAGGCAACCAAACATTGTTATAAATCAAGACAAGTATTTATTTCATTTAAAACCTTTTTATCTGTAGCTACCTGTGTCACGGATGGAAAATGTTCTTGAAATGACAGGAATAGATACTTGAGTGTTTAAAGCTCACTCAGTTCGTGGGCATGAACATCAGCAGCCCCATATGCAGGTTTATCCTTGAAGTCGATTGGTGTAAAGTGGATACTTTATATCATTTATACTTCTGGGATTTTTGTCCAGCCTAAGATGACCTTACTGATGCTGTGGTACAGAACCACTTTGAAGACAAAAACTGTTTGCATGATGTCATTTGAGTATATGTATATGACTTTCTTGTGGATTTCACTTTTCACTTGGCTTAGTACTGAATTTTGATATATATATATATAATCCTTATGGTCTGGTTTAAATTTGTTGTCCTATTTAAACATGCAACTTCAATCTAATAGCTTTTGACCTAATATGGAAAAGGAATCCCCACCTTATCCAAGTATTCGATGCAGTGGATGAGGAGGATTCTTTGAAATATTAGCTAAAAGCTGGAGGATTGAACTTCCCACCCTGGTGTTACCTTCCCACCATGTTTGGGTTTATATGGTTAACATATTCCTTTTTTCGTTCAAATGACAATAGGCACCAGTTGCATCAGCTCTTACAAGTATGGGTCACATGGTCATGTGGTTAAAACTGGTTTTGTCTTGTATGCTATAAATAGACCCAGGTAGTCATTGCTTTCAGAAATATTCAACTTAAATCCTCCAGCTTTTGGCTAATATTTCGAAGAATCCTCCTCATCCATTGCATCAAACGCTTGGATGAAGTGAGGATTTTCCATTTGGTGGAGATTAGCATCCATGTTTAAGTAGGAGTTTTATTTTATACAATGATCCTTTCCTCCCATCATGTTATGGATGTTTGCCCCATTTTCATATGCTGGGATTTACAACTTTTTTGGAGAAGTCACACTTTGCAAATACTTTCCGGACCTTTCTTTGCGAGGCTGGTGTCAATTACAGTGTATCATGACTGGTGTCAATTACCATGTGTTATGGTGAATCATTTGATTTAGAAATTAAGATCTCATTTCGTCATTAATAAACAATCCTTGAAATTTGTTTTGGTTTATTTTAGCCTCAGCCCAAAGTACAGATTTGTTTTATGACCATAATGGTTACATTCCTGCTGCATTAAGTGATATTGTCTGAAAGTAATGAAATATACCATGAATCGAAAAGTGATACATGTCAACAAACATTGGAATTTCAGTCGTCACTCTATTTTTTTTTAAATTGCATTTTCTGGGGGTTTTGTGTGTCAGGATCATGCTTTATCCGAGCAAGCAGATTTGTATGTATGGTTTACTTGCACGGGGCTAGTAGAAAGTTTTGAAATCATTGGAACTTGTCTGTATCACTGAAACAGTTTTTTCCCTAATTATCCAGAGGACTCTTATCATTACATGCTTATCATGTCAGATCAGACATTCTAGATTACTGCCTCACTGTAATTCAGTAGCCACCACAGACAACACTTTTTCTGTTATAAAATTCTTTGAATCTTTGCCACATGATATCTTTACTGCTTATACAAGATTTTGGCAGGAGATATGCAATCAATAACACTGTGAAATGGATTTTTGGATTGGGTTTTGGAGAGCTCTGTTCAGTGACTAAAACATGACAGTGTATAAAGATATGGTAGAAGTAAGATCTGAGAAGCATCCGTTTATAGTAAAGATTAAAAGTGAATTCCTTGTAATTGAAAATAATGTGATGAAATATTAGGAAAAGTATGGCAATTGCATTATCAAAATGAAATTATTAAATTTTTGAAAATATATAACTGTCATTTATTTCTGCATTCACTGTTCTTTATATAATATCATTCAAGGTTAGAGCTCATTACTGACACGTATTTTAGTGATAATTATTTGGATCTGAAATGAAGCTATGAAGAACTAATGATTCTTTAAATTATTCAGATTATTTTTTATTAGCCATACTTTAAACAAATAAATGAAGACACCAGTAATAAGTTAAGAGATGTGTGCGATATTCAGAATAGGACAAAAAAAGTTCTGAATTGAGTTGTTTTGAGAAAGAGTATCATGGTGTAGAAGGAAGCTTGATTTTTAGACAGAAATTTATCTTGAACAAGTCATGGATAGAGTCATCGTAACTTTTTGTTTGATGAATATGAGAGTGACTACTAATTAGATATTAGATTTGAATTGCCTATTTACAGGTATATTCGGGCAATTATATTTCACCGAAATCTTAATGTCTGAAAAGTGGCTCATAATTGGTTTGAGACATTTTTATCTTTTAAATTGAGTAACCATTCTTTCTCATTCCTAGCTATGTGTGTAAATGTAAATTTGTTGAAAGGTTATTCAAAGACTGGTACATTAATACAATATAGTAATTCAACACCTTGATCACCAATGGAAAAAATTATAACATTTAATTGTGAAAATTGCTTCATTTCAAAAATTACTTTTGAACAAAGATTTTTGTATCAGTTAAAAACAGAGATGTATTTTGTGGTAATAAAACCATGTATATGTTGTTAAATATGTCAATCATTTTAAGCTTGCCTGCACTGAAATGCAGGAGTGCTTATGCTACATACAGTATATACAAGTGTTTTAGTTGTCATAGTTGTGCATTTTCTCAGTTTTAGAACTTTATATGTGCTCTAGTGATCATATACCAGTACCTTCTGGGTTTAGACAGTTTCTGAGATACTGTTACAATGTTAAGTTGAAATGTGTATGCATGGCTTAGTTAGATATTAGTATGGAAATTATCCTCATCTATATGATGAAAATTCATCTTCCCATAGGGTGGCTTTCCAGAAGTTTCTGTAAGTCAGCCCTGTGACCCTGGCACAAGCTGAGTAAATGTTTTTCATTCTTATTTCAGACCTCTCTATGTTTAGCAGTGCAAATAATGCTAATCTATTTTCTTGCATAAAATACATCGTCTGTATGATGTAACTACATCCTACCAGAGTGGAGAAAAAGTCAGTATAACCCTTGACCATTTGCAAATCACTCTGTCGCATGGTCATACACAAAAGGTAGATGTACTTGTATGTAATTCTTTTCATGGACACCATGCTGTACAGAAGCTGTGTGACTGAGAAATTATGCCTGTGGACAACTAATATACCGCAGTTAGCAGTCTCTCTCTACGGTGTTTAATAATTCTCAGTGTTACTACTGTCTGTTTGTTTCTAAACTCTTTATTGTAGCCTTTTGTTTTCCCACTTAGAACTTTGTTCTCTGCAGGCATTTGGAAGCTATCTCATATTCTACTCAGGGCTGGCGCTACCATATAGGCAAATTAGGCAGCCGCCTAGGGTGCTGATTTCGGGGGCACATTTCTCCAAATCAACAACAGTTTTGAAAAATAAATAGATAAATTTCAGTTTTATTGAGGGTCATTTTTTATCCTGGTTTATTTCATACAGGGACAATTAATCGGGTAGATTCAGTCTAACCGAAACACCAGGCTGACTGGAACAAGCAAAATGAGTGAGTGAAAATCGGACGTATACAAAACTTTCAGAACGTAATTATGTTCGCGTGTTTTTATAGGCCACGAGGTTTTCTGTGGAATCATGCATATTCGAAACCTTCAGTTTGCCGCGGAATCCAAATTGAGGGGGGTAACTCCTTTTTTTAATGGTATAAACAAGGAAAGAATTAAGCAAACAAATTTGCCCATTTCATGAACTGGGCAATTTAACAGATTGGCCGTAACATATATATATATATTCCAGCATGCCATGGTGGAAAAAAAAAGAAAAACCCTCTGGAGCCTGGTACCACAAGTGAAAAGCAGAACAAATTAAGGGGCTAGCAAAGCAAGAGGGGTTCTTCCTGAAATAACTTTGTGAAGAGAAAGCAAAACAAGAACACGATGAGTGTGCTCTTGCTGAAATTAGCACTGGGGGCACTGAATGTTGTGAACCTACTACACATCGTGATCAAAGCTTTTTTTTGCAGTGTCCGTACATTTGAGCACAGAGGGGTAAAAATTAACCTTGGTCTGTGCTCAAATGTTGAGAAAAAAAAAAAAAATTTTTTTTTATATTGTTTATAAATTTTGAAATGGATATTTTCCGGGGGGCGGGGGGGGCGCCATGAATCTAATCTTGCCCTGATTCTACTCTTGTTGGTACTCACTTTTACTTAAAAGTTAAAGTGAATGGTATGGGTAAGTCCCTATATTACTATGAACAATAACAGGCCCTGCTCAAATGTTGAGGACAGCAGTTCCTCCGTTTTATTTCCAATAAATAAGGAAATACTTAAACTATAATTTCCAGCCTTTGCTTAGTTGAGTTTCACGGTAACAAGGGACCACACCACTACTACTTTAAAAAAATGTAAGCAAAACAGTCTGTGGGACAGTGTGGCCACAAAAAGGCCTCATGGGATACCCACACAGACTGCATCAAGTGCGCCAGGTGCACTTGGAAAAACTGTTGCACATTTTGTGATTTGTGGTCTTCCAGCACCCACAATCTAGTAGAATCCAGGTGTACCTATTAAGGATGGAAAAACATTCCCTATTTTTCATCTGATTTTTCTGGCTTTTCTTCCAGATCATACATTTTAGGACAAACATCTTCATCAGCCTTTGAAGGCGTTCTAGAAGCTGTTAAACTTCCCCCTTAGGGAGATGATGGAAAGTTCTTGCATTGCTCCTTCCTTTTGGGGAGGTGGAGCACAGCAACTATGGGTTGCACCCTCCCGTTAGGGAGGTAGAGCCCTGCGATGGTGGGTTGCGCCCTCCCATTGGGGAGGTAGAGCACTGCGATGGCGGGTTGTGTCCTACCTCTAAAGAGGTTGAGCACCATGACAGCAGGTAGAACCCACCCTTGAAGAAGGTTGAGTACCAAAATTGTTGGTTGCACCCTCTGTTTACGGAGGTTGAGCACCATGTTAGCAGGTTGCTCCTTCCCATCATGGAGGTTAAGCACTGCAATACATATTGTGCCTCTGGCAATGTGTTAGCCCCTTCCATTAGAGAGACAACACATAGGTCCCATGATGCACATAGTAGAGATGAGCTCTTCTTGATCTATCACTCACTGACCTCACATTATGGGGAAAGGTCCAGAACCAAGCTTCCCCCCTCCACCATCCTACCCTGTGCAGGATATACAGTCCATACACAGGAATGAATCTAGTGATGGGGACCACTTCAATGTCCAGTGTCCCCCCCCATTTATGCCTGTGAACCCTCATGGGATGTGGTGCATTCCACCTCAGGGACCTTGGTCCATTATGCCCCCATGGACTACTGGACTTTGCCATACCAGTCAGAGTGATGCTGCTGCTTGTGTCCCACCATCACTTCAGTTTATTTTCTTTTGGAAGGATAAAGGTGTTAATCATTGAGAGTAGATAGATGTTCTTGTCTCCCCTCTGTGCCTCCTAATTAACCAGAGACTGTGATACATAATGCTCCTGTGACCCTCCATCTAGTGACATAGTGATTCCCAGCCACTCTTCAACTCAGACTGTCCTTACTATGAGGATGACAATGCTCTCTCCATCCTTGTTGACTCCAATGAGTTTGAGACAGAAGCTGTGGCAATGACACATTCTCTCAGGCCCACTCCATTATCTCGGGTGGATGAGTGAGAAGAGGATGTCTGGTCCTTTGATAAGGTGGTAGACGAGGTTTACAATTTGTAACCCCCCGACTTGTGCCCCAAACAATCTGGCACACAGTCCAAAAAGATCCTTTCCAATGTCTTCCCTACCCAGAGTTTTCACCTTGGTCATGGGAGTAGTAGTGGCCTACCTTGATTCTCCACTATTTTGACAAGCAGTTGATTCACCAAGTTCAACTGGGCAGCCTCAGAGAATGTCACAACCTTAGTTCACCTCATTCTGGGCAAGATTAGCGGACCGCCTGTCCAGAGCAGAATGAGCTGTCCTCGCAGAATGGTCTCTTCCCAGTTTTCCCATTGGGAAGACCTCTTTGCGACCCATCTCAACAACAAACGTCCCTTTTACGTGTCTTCTGTCCCAGATCTGTGCATTCAGCTTTCAGTGGGATTGCTTATTAGGATATGCCTTCTTACCTTTCTGATTGCTACCACAAGTTCTGCAAAGAGTCTGAACTTCCACTGCTTGGATCATTCTCATTGCCCCATTGTGGCCCCAGCGACCAGGGTTTAACGATCTCCTAGACCTCTTTATAGACTGAACCAGGTCTTTACCACACAGAAGGGATCTCCTGTCACAATACTGGGGATCCCTTCTCCACAACAGCCCAGACATTCTCCACCTTCATGCATGGCTCATCTCGAACGATCTCTTCACCAGAACAAGTTTTGAGACAGAATCACCAATTGCATCATTCAAGCCAGGAGAGCTTCTGCATCCAAAGTTTATGTTGCCAGGTGGAGAATCTTGTATGATTGGTGCAGTGGGAAATGCATTGATCCTATCCACCCATAGACAAGGAGTCAATCAATTTCCTCCTTTGGGGAGAAGACATATAGAATCTATGTTGGGGTTTGGACTGAGACAAGGAAACCCCAGTCAAGGGGTTACATTATTTGTCTCCCCACAAGGCTTGCCGAGGAGGGGGGGAAGACATATAATGTAACCCCGTGACTGGGATTTCCTTGTCTCGGTCCAAAACCCAATGTAGATCCTTTTTCTCACCCAGTAATTTCCTTTAAATTAAAAAAGAACTTCTCACTTGTGCGATATAGTTCACACGCCAATGTTTACATGTGGTGCATTAATACAGATAAGTTAATGAGGACCGTGGCATGACCATGTCATCCGAAGTACACAGTTTTTATGTGTCCGCCAAACAAAATAACAACATAAAATGTTGCATACTATTGAGGTATTATCACATTTAATATATGGATGTTATATGAAATTAACAATAAATAGTTAATATTTATTACAAGAAAATGTTTCATTTTCATCAGTTCCTATTTATAAAATTATATTTTAAATAATGAAGCGATACTGGGACCACACCTATGTTATAGTGTATAGGCTATTATTATAATGAAAAGTTACATGTAGCATGAGTGTCAGTGCTAGGGTTATTCACAGGTACTTAGTGATCTGTGTCACTATCGTATATAACTCTCCTTTTCTTTGGAGGAGGTGAAACTGTTTGTGATATATTTGAGTTGTCCTTGATATTGATTGTAAAATTACCCCCGTGTATAAAAGACCCTCCAAGTACGGACTCTAGCAGATAACCATGGGCCAAACTTTCAAGTTGTTTGAAAATTTATTTTTCTGTCTTGGAAATATGGCAAGTGCTACCATGAAGTTTGCTGACAGATAAATGATTCCTTCTGGCTGGTAAGTGCATTATTTGTCATTAAATATTATAGGTATATTTTTGATTCATTTGGGGCACATTGGTGATGCTTAATAAAATTAGAATAAAGCATGTTTTGACGTAACACATTTCTGGCTGCTACTAAGTTTTCTGTAGCTGTTAAGAGAGTTGTGAGGCTATGAAGTGTGTAGGTCTATAGTCTATGTGCATGGATCAGTGTTTTCTGTCATAGTTAATTTCACACAGCATTGAGAATTTTATCCTATCTTTAGCAGCCATTTTTCAGGTCAGCGTCATTAAATGTATCTAACAATATATTATTTGTTTCACACGAAGTATTTAAAACTAGTTATGTAGCTTTAACTACATTTAATGACGCTGACCTGAAAATGTACTGGGCTAGGCCTTCATATAGAATAAAATTGACCATGCTGTGTGGAAGAAACTAGTATAGTACCAAAATAGCTAAACGAAATCGTATGCGTGTGTGTCTTTGTCTCTCTCGAAATGTTTTTGTATGGTGTGTTCTCAAAGATGGATTTACCTTAAGTTACAATGTTTTTGTTATATATTTGTTGTTGTTTGATTTTAGAACAACTATGTCAGGCACAGGAGAAGACAATAAGGGTTTCTTTTTTTAAAAGTAGTTCTGAGCACGTGAACATCTTGACTGAGAAGACTGTCGCATGGGTGAGAAAAACACTTCTCATGTTCCAAACAAATGTGTATGCCTCAGGTAACTGGTTGTTTCCTCCCATTGGAGAAGTGGAGAACTGCGAAAGCAGGTTGCACCCTCCCATTAGGGAGGTAGAGCACTATGAAAGCGGGTTGCTTCCTTCCATTAAGGAGGTGGAGCACCACAACTACTGGTTTCACCCATCCATTAGGGAGGTGGAGCACCATAACAGTGTGTTGCTCCCTTCCATGAGGGAAGTAGATGACTGCAACACATCTAATGTCTCTGCCATCATGTCACTCCCTCCTGTAAGGGAGGTGAGGCACTGCACCCATTATGCACAGAGTTTAAGCAGTTGAAGACGATGTCTTTTCCTACTGTCACTCATCAGCCTCATAGTACTGGGCAGGGTATGAACCAAATCCCACCACACATCTAATCCTGTGCAGAATTTGCAGTGTACCCACAGGACTGGGGCTAAGGACGAGGATCACATTAGTGTCCCCCCACTTCCCAACTATACCATTGAACTCTCATGGGATGTGGGCTCTCGACCTCAGGGCCTTTGGTCCATTATGCCTTCATGGACTATTGGACCTTGAACTCACAGGGGATGCTGCAGCTCTTGTTCCACCATTACTTCCGTGTCTGGTGGCCTCCAGTCAGAAGGACAAAAGTGAAACATTATCCAGGATAGATGTTCTTGTCTCCCCTCTGGAATATATGCTGAACTGCAGACCATTGTGCATAGTGCACCTATGCCCCCTCCATCAAGGGACATAATGATGCCAAGCCACTCAGAGTGTACTAAACTATGATGATGATGCCCTCTTTATCCTCTTTGGCTCAGATGAATTTGAGATAGAAGCAGCAGTAATGAGGCCTCCTCTGGGGCCCACCCCTTTCTCTCAGTTGGAGGAGGAAGAAGTGGTCTGGTCCTTTGATAAGATGGTAAACTTTGCTTACTGCCTTTTAAACCCAGACTTGTGCCCCAAACCATCTGGCACTCAGTCCAAAAGATACTTTGCATTTTGGAAAAGATCTTTAGGTTATTAACACAATCAGACCTTGTACTTACTCACATTCATCCACAATTGAGGAAATCTCGCAGAGGTTTTTGCTAGGCAAAATATTTGTCAGTTTAGAGGGTGTATTTTCCTCTTTCAGTGTTGAGACCCCTTGTCTCTCCTGCCAGCAATAGTATTGGGTACATTTCCTGAAGTGGCCTATCAAAATTCCCCAATTTGACATTGGTATGGTCAAAGTTGGTATATTCCTATGAGCCTTGATATGTCTTCTCATTAAAATGATTGATGCCATGGAACAGAAAACCTGGATACTCGTAACGATAGCTTTGCATGTTGACCTATTCTGATCTACTGCCTTTAGTGTGCTGAGAAAGGTCTCATTGAATCCAGCTGCCTTACAATGCATGCTAGAAGCTGTGGCCATTAATACTATCAGTAGAATGTCTGCATGTTCACCGTAATGCTGCATTGGACATGTCAAAGGTCATGCTTTAATTAAACCACAGTAAAGATTTTCTAATGGCTGCTCTGCTCCCAAAAGCAAAACTGATTTAAAAAAAGTTTTCGGAATGCTAAATCAAGTTTGATTATGTAATTTTTTCCTGTAAACTTACTGTGTACTATTAGTGTTCCTCTGTGGATATGTGCAACAGTTTAGCAGGCAGATGTAAATTCATGTGAATTGTACCAAAGCAACTGATGTTATATACACAAATGTTCTGACAGTGGGTTGTCCGGTTGAAAGCATGCAAAGAAGAGTGTTAGAAAATATATCAATGGCATTTCATATGCATTCTTTTCTAAAAGAATATGTTTCATATTAACTGAATATGAACTGATACACATTACTTTGAAAGAAGTGTGTTTCTGTTAAAGATGTATATAAGTGCTAAAATGCATCAAACTTGGACTCCAGGATAGAATTTAAGCTGCAAGATAAGATATTAGTTGGAAACAAGAGTCAGAGCTCTACATAAGCATTGTATTGCTAAACTGGTCATTCACACTAGTGAACGTAGTATTGATCAGGGGTCCCTGAAGGTGGCTCTGTAAAAACCCACTCAAAATGGTGGATGAATACAGCAGGCATCGAAAGATGCTTCCATGAGAATTATGCAGAGGTGTCAAAAGGCGCTTACATGCAAATCAGGTAGAGGTATCCAAAGGTGCTTCCATGAGAATGGAGTAGAGGCATCCAGAGGCATGTACATGAGGTAAAGGGTTAACATAATGGTCATTTGTAAACAACATGCTTACATAGATAACTTTTGTCCATGATTTTAAGTCGTAAATACGATGTTGACCCAGCTTTTTGAGTTCAGAATATTCTAAAAATTGTTTACAGTTTGATTTGAATTTTCCATTGAAATGACTTGTCAGATTAAATTACGTATATATAGGCTCTTGATAACAAATAATTCATTCCTATTTTATAGTAGGAATCCATGTTCAGACTTTGCAGTTGTGTTAAGATAAAATCACAGTGGAATTATTATTTTAAACGTTTTCATGGAATTACTAAGTACTCATTGACTTTGGATTAACACCACCATTATATTGTAATTATTATGACCTCATTCAGAGACATTCTAGATCACATCCTTGTAGTCCATCAGGACATTCAAGACTGCTGGAATTCTTTCTGAACATTCTTTACCTTTGGACATGTCATTTATGATTATTTGTATATTCAAGCATATTATTAGGCAGGTTTCAGTTATTTCCTGAATCTACTTTTGTCTCTTAGCTTTTTATGTACATGTAATGGTGTTTGCTTGAAAAATTAATAATTCTTGCCGAAGACCGAATTTAAATTGAGTTTGCTTTAACTTGGTAAATAAGCTTGAATCATGTTTTTAGACAGGTTATTTAACAAGTGAGATGTGTCCATACTAACAGGGTAATCCTACATGATTGGCTGAGCTTATTACTACTGGTAGACTTTTTTCATCCAGTTTCAATAGTTTGTAATTTGGTTGTTATCATGGACGAATTTCATTGTGAGTTGGAGCTGCACATAATAAGTATGGCTTTATCTTTGGAAAGATTATTTTTATTCAGAATGTAGTAAAATAGATAAAATCAACACGATATAAAAGTTCGTAGATAGCTTACAAAGCACATGTTCTTTCATTACTGCAAAAGCCTGCTTAATAAGTACTCAACAGTTATGTAAGGCAGATGATTGATATAAAGGCCACATAAGCTCTTGTTGTAAGAGTATATATGTTTATATAAGTAAAGGGAGAAAGTTAATACCAGTGTCTCTTGTAAGAGTGCTCGAGTTTTTGTATGAATGGGGGAAACTTAATACCATTGTGTTTTGCTGTACGAGTGTATGTGTTTATGTAAGAAAAAGATTTTAGTTGACTGTATTCATTATGGATTGTCTCAAGGATCAACTTAACATAGCTTGACCCTGCAGAAAATAAACTGGCCCTCCCAATCAAATTAAATAACATGTACTTTGGAAAATTTAACTAGCCCTATGGACCTGTCACTGTCAGTATTAACTGGACCTCTTCAAATTTCACAGATCCTGGTTTAGTGAGCCAACAGTTGTATTGATGTCTGTTGTGCATTTGCCAACATTTGCTATGTTCAGCTTCTGAAAAATCACTGGACCAATTTCAACCAAACTTAGCAGAGATTGTCCTGTCATAAAGGGATTTCAGATTTGAACTAATGAAGCTTATCCATCATTAAATAGGGTGAATGATTACCAAAAATTGACAAACCTTTAAACAAGTCCTAAACACTGCTAAACCGATTTTGACTATTTTGACAACTTGCTTAAATGATGGTGTGTGTGTGTGTGATTTGGATTTTTAATGTAGCTTTAAAAAAAATTAAGTCATGTTGCTACAATGTCTGCAATATGGCAGTTTATAGTGATGTTTAGCACTGGGGCAACATACCATAGACATGTAGCATGATGTCCACCCAGTCACATTATCCTGACGCCAGGCTGACTGGTCCAAACACTAATCTCTTAATGCTGAGTGTCTAGCAAGACAGCTGTTAGCTGTAGCTTTATTGAACATAGATCACATCACGATTCATTTAGGCCTAGCTAGACACCATGTCTTTTGGTTAAAATCCTATGTTGATTTAGTACATGTAGCAATAACAATATTTGCAAGATGGCCACCATGGCAATCATATTGGAAGCCAGATTGGCACTTTTCGTTTAGGACAAAAGAGACATCGTAAGAAATCTTGTAGTGTAAAATGCATGTACCAGCAAATATCATGTGTCATTCAAGCAGAGTAGTAATAGCAAGATTTCCAAGACAGCATCATTTCCAAGACACCATTTTCATATAAGACCAGCTAGACCTCATGAGAAGCCTTCTTGTAAAAGCTTGATGTTGATAGGAGGAGTAGCAATATAAGATTTTCAAGATGGCTGACATTTTGGCCATATTGAAAATAAATCAGCACCATTTTCATTGAGGAACGGCTAGGTATCACAAAAAGTCTTGTTGTGAAAATCCAATGTTGATATGACCATCCAATCAGGAAGAGTAGTGATAGCAAGATTTTTAAGATGGTTGCTTAATGGTTGCTGTGTCAGCCATATTAAATGCCTGAGTGGCACCATTTTTATGTAGGATCATTTCATTTCAGCCATATTGGAAATCAGATCAGTGCCATTTCAAGTTAGGACCAACTAGACATCATAAGTAGTATTGTAGTGAAACCTGCAGTTGATGTGACCAATTAATCAGTTGTAGCAATAAAACGAATGTTCAAGACAGCCATTGTAACAGCCATATTCTATGTCTCACCATTTTCATTTGGAATCGACAGCATGATGAATGTGTGTGTAAAGTTTCATTGCAATCCTGCCATTAATTTAGAAGTAGAAATAACAAACTTGTGCTAATGGACAGATGGATGATGGACATCTGGTCTATGACCAGTAGAGCTACATGTACTCATCTAAAAAGTCAGTGACATTATGACCATGTGATATAACCGAGGGCTGTAAATCACATGTGATCATTTCAGCCGCTGAAGAAGACTCGCACAAGAATCATGTAATAATATACAGTTATGGGTTTGTTGATTTCCATTCATTGTTTTATTGACCTGTGAAATGTGCAATTGTTAGACATGTTTTTGAGGCAAATATCTGCATTTTAGAGGTATTAAAGCAATTAGTGAAACAACAACCTTTAGGTGTTTTAACTTGGAGAGAATAATCTACAAATTTCCTTACATGAGTACAGTATGTTATTTTCTTGGGACTCAAATTGTTGTGAGGAAACTTCTGTGTTGTATTACTGTTGAGCATCTGTGACCTGTTAAGCAAATCAGAATTCAGCATAATTTGTTTGAAAGGTATGATTTCTAAACTCGCACCCAACTGTAACATGGTAATTCTGGATCGGCAAGCACATTGTGTACTTATAAATTTAGGTTAACTTACTCTATCAGCCAAACAGTGTAACCATTTTTCTTCTGGTGCATTGTAGAATAGCAGATCTAGGTAAACATATTGAGTGCACATTGCTTAGTATGTTGTTTCATGTTTAGGTTCTGCCAATGTTAGTACAATGTAAAATCAAGTAACTCGGTATAAATGCATCTTTGTGAGTACAGCAGTAACTGACTAAAAGTAGGTCACTCTGGCCCATATTTGTGTTTCAGCTGCTGAAGTTCTGTCTTCAGCTTGTCACACTAATTCTTGGCAGGATTTTTCATTGTGTTTGGGTGCATCTTGGTGAGTCAGGGTAGTGGTGGGCATTAATTAATATTCCATTGACGAATTTCTGTTGATCAATTATGTCTGCATTTTCTGAGAAATTTGCAAGTGCTGTTTCTGCTACGGGTGTGCTATAAGTATTTTTAACATTACACAGCAAAAGTTTCACAAATGTTGGTTAAACTGGCCTCCTTTTGAGGGGGAGGGGAATATTGTGTTATATAGTTGATGGTAGAACTTAAATGTCAAAGTTTACTTTGGATGTCTCATTTACGAGTAGTTGAGAATAATAAATGATAGAAGGCAGATGACTGTTGTCCATTTCCTAAATGTTTACTGTTTTTTGTTGCAGATGGAGGCAATTGTAGAGAGAATGCAAGATGAGACAACAGGGGTATCAGTCAGAACTGTGAAGAGCTTCATGTCCAAAGTCCCCAGTGTCTTCACAGGTATGGTCATACTTATAAGAGCTCTTGGTAATGGCAGTAGAACTTGTGATCCAAACGTCACAAGTTTGGTACCACCCTGGCCATCCTGGTGTGCCCATGGGAAAGGCACTAAGCTCCCATTTCCTTGGCATGATATAGTCAATATGTGTTAAAAATGACATTAAAACCAAGAATAAAAATACTATTACTATTTTTTTGTATCTTTGTGATGTATAATCATGCCTGAGTTTAGAAAAAAATCTCCAGATATTGGTAACTTATCTAGTTCAACTTGAATCCGATCAGAGCTTCTAAATATCTTACATATCATCTGAAAATAATGTATGGAGATATGTGTAGGGTGTAAAGGAAGTTTTTAAAAATGCATTAATTTAAGAAGTAGAATACCATTTTGGTCAGAAATGTAAGAGTAATCATAGAAATCCCTTATTTTACCATTTCTACTGCAAACACACAAATGGATTAAAATGGCAAAATTTGCAAATATGATTAGCCTGTTTGTATCGGAAATAGAACAATACCTACACCATCATTATCTATGTCTGGTTGGGGGAAAATTTGGACAGAATAAAAAGACAAGCAAGGAGAAATCATTTGCCATTACCTTTCTTGCACAGCAATTTGTGCAGCTCTTGTTCATTATATATAAATTAAAAAAATTGCCAGTGAAATGAAATTGTTTTATACATATATTATGTCATGCCTGATGGGGATTAACAAAATAAATGTTTGAATATAATACAAAAACCTGTTGCTATTGCATAGCCAGTACATTTCCAGAAAGAAAATACCCCAAATATATGATGAGAACTCATCCTTCCATTAGGGTGAACTAGAAGATTCTAGAACATGATATTGCCCTTGGTCTAATCTGTAAACATATTGCCCATGCACACTCATTCTTTTTTGCGTTGCAGCCATTATAGGCTGGTTAAATACTATGTCATAGAAAAATGACCTTCACATCATGTTTTTTATGATGCGGTTTGAGTTTTCTCTCTATGAGTGTCATTTTTTTATTGTGGTGGAATTAACCCTGATAATGGATTTTATCTTCTCAAATTGTACTCAATCAAAAGATTTTACTTTTTTGTGGCTATGTTTGCTATGGCCTTGCAAATATTTAGGTTCTTTGTCCACAGGTGTTAGTGTAACTATTATTATATTATTGAGAATTTATTTCTAGCATGGGTAGGTCTTAAGTAAATATCCTGATCCTTACAGAATTTGGTCTGTTTGACTCGTATTGATTCTGCTTATTGTTTTGCTGCAGTAATTAATATTCCTATTTGTCATTTTGTTTTTCATGTGATTTAATATCTGATAGTATTCCTGTTTATTAACCTTTTTATTAGCAATCTTGCCAAACTCTATTTTTCCTAAAATAGTCATTTCCAGTTCATGAATAAGGCTGGTCAGTATAATATATATTCAGTGGTTTTATTGTGTTGTCTTACCTAAATGTTCTTTGGGGACTCTTATCCATTCTGTTTATTGTTATTACAATAATAAATCATCACATTTCACATTTTCCTTTAATGTGACTCATGCTATTTTTATCTCAGAAAGGCAGGTCACAATCCAGTTTTCTCCTTATGTTTTGTTTTGCTGTAAAACACATAACATTCTCAGGTTAGCATTGCTTCGTTTTGGCATAATATCATCAGTGATTGTTTTAATTCTTGAAGACAACACCTAGGAAAGTCCATGCAAATGCATTTATACATTAAATCATTGAATAAATTTTGTTTTACAGCATTTTCTTTTAGCAGTGGCTTAACATTCATACAAAAAGGCAGAGAGGGAGTTCCCCCTCTTCCCCACTGTGTGGGAGCAGCACCATCTGCTCACACACAGCTCAGCATGTTGGCTGAAAGTGAGTTGCACTCCCCAAGGGGGGGAGCAGCACTCTTTCAGTTACCTGGGCTTGTCAGTTTTGGGATCAAGCCAGCAGGTAAGGGGAGAGCTCAAAATCTGGGAAAGGGTCTTCCTACAGGTCTGAGTACCATATTTACCATATATTTTGGGACACATATTTGTTTGGACATCATAAAATAGATTTTTAACTAATTTTCTTTGTGCACTGTATGTTCTGGGACACCATTATTTTTTAGTCATAAGTTGTGGGACACATAATAAATTATTCAAAAATACATGTCGGAAAATGCACTCCAGCTGAAATTTTATTTTAAAAAATAAAAAAATATATACTTATATAAAACTCTTTAATCCATTGCAGCACCATCTCAACACAACCCTTCTCATGCACACGAATGATCCATTCTTTTGGTGCATGAATATTTGTTCATGCCATGAAAAATTATTGTTGGAGGCTGCACATCTCCTGAAGCAGAAACTGCAAGGACTAAAGTCATATTTTTAAAATCTGCACCAGTTGTGCTAATTCTCAAATGGAGACTGACTAATCAAAACCAAAACACTTTTATCTAAAAAATTATTTTCCTCCAAATATTGGACCAAAATATTTTTTATTTCTTGCTTCATTAATGAAGCCTTTGCCTCAAACATCATATTTTCTGACACGCTGAAGCGATTCATAATTTTTCGATGAGTCTAACTATTCCGGAGTAGGATTTGAAATAAAGAGCTTTACTTTAAACAACATTTTAAAAGCTTGCTGGTTTCACTATAGATTTAAAAATGTGAAATAATACCTGAGATTTAGGAAATTCTATAAAAAAAAGTGAATTGAAATTTCAAAACCAAGTTTTCTGAAATATTTTAGAGAAATTCATATCCTGGATGAGCCCCCAGTTTTCTGTTATCAGTCTATGCTCTTAAAATAAGTAACAGAAAAGAGTGAAAAGCAAAAGCGGTGTTAAATTCAACAAATAATTTATTTCCCTAGAATACAAAGCTAAAATAAAAAGAGAACTTACTGTATTACAAATTAAATCCCAATATAATACTTGAATTTCGAGTAAAAGTCGAAATAATTTAAAGTTCTGATTAAAGTTTAGTGGAAATCCAAACAATGTCCAACGCTGAAAATGTTGATGTACCTGCAGCAGCCTTAATTGTGTTGTTGTACCAACAGCCATTTGCTGAAACACAGTAATAGAATTCCATGTTTGAATTCAACATAAATCCCAGTAAATGTCTGTTTTCCAGAACATTATTTTTTAATAAGCACTATGTATTTCCAGAGAAAATTCACTTGAACAATTTGAGAAAATAAATTACAGCCAAGTGAACTACAGGACACAACAGTGATACAAATTGATTCTGCTAGATCTTAAGTATGAATGGATAATCGTTCCAGTAACAAGATTATATAGTCTTCCACTTTACCTCAGGTCGCAATGAACAATTTCTAATTAAAAAAATCACTTAATGGAAAGTAATCATCTAGAAAGTTCTTAATGTTTACAAAATAAAGTGTTAGGTATTATTAAAAGTCTGTTACTAAAATTATAATTTATAAACTAGACAATGTATGGTACGCCAGGTTAATCATAGGGGAATTGCAATAACCTAGACCCTGACCCAAATAATACTTTATTAATAATGATCCTGATATTAAACTCATACACATAGAAAATATTTTGGCTATGTGTTAGTTGTTTACAGAATAAAATGAAATAATCAATAATTCAGGTCAGGTGGAAAATAAACTTGATCTTGGACAAGGTTAAGATCAACATACAATGCTACATTACAGTAGCATGTAATGAAACAAAAAAATAATTAAACAAATCTAACAATGCAAATCAAATATACTTGACAACAAAAGTGCTAATTGCTTGGTATCAGGCAGGGACAACTCACTTTGGTGCATTGGTATACACCCAAGTGATTTTTGTATGGATTGGATCATATTTGCAATGTGTGCATATTCACGTCAGTCTTGAAGACATTCCAGGTACAGTTCCTGATGTTGTGATCATGCACATTTTTGTAGATCACTTAATAGGATTAAGCAACTGAAATACACGAACTGTAAGTGGTTTGCTCCATTGGCCACTCTTAAAGGTTATTCTTGTCTAGATGCATGATGTAAATTGTTGGTGGTCAGTTGGTCATACCTGTCTGCATTGGGGTTGTTGACACAAGTGTATCTGTGACTTGACATTGATATTCCAGCATGAAATGATCTCTAAATAAAAAGATGATTGATGTCAGTGAGCAATTCCAGCTCAATTTTGGTTTTGGACATGCAGGTTATGAAGCACTGCAATGATTTTTGTTTTATTGGGATAAATTGTTTACAGCAGATTACATGAGTTGTGTTTGGCACCTCTTTGCTCACCAATTTTGTGACATTAATCATGGACTTTTCATCATTGGACAGGCTTTGCTCTTTATCATTGGAAGGACTATGCCCTTAAGTGAAAGCTTTTTCACAAATCCACAGTGAGTGGCTGTGGAGAATTATGAATGTTATCAACAGTCATAGGGGCCCCGAGTGGTCTAAAGCTCCCACCATTCCAGATCACTGCCATCTCACCTCTGTCTGCATTGGTTTGAGTCCAAGGCTCGGCTAGCGTGTGTACATGGGAAAGCCTGCCGGTAGCTTCTCGTGGGTCGGTGGTCCTTCCCTGGGTTTTCCAGGGTTCTTCCTCCACCAATTATACTGGCTGACATGTATAGCCTATCTTGTGCTGAAAAATGGCGTTAAACCCTAGAACAACAACAACAACGACAGTCATAATTATGCATGCTTGTGATTAAACTGCTGTTGAATCCATTTTGCCATCTGAGATGAAATACCTCAACTGTGTTTAGAGGGCTAGCATGATAAAGGACTGGCTACTCTCCTTTGCCATCACATCAGACTGCTATGTAACAAATCCCACATGAGATTTATTCAGCAATTTGCACAGTTCGAATAATATTAGTCACATCTGTCTTTGTTAACAGAGCTCGGCACAGAGCTTTGTTCTGAAATATTTAAGCATTCAAAATCCAAATAGATGATAAACAGGACTTTTATCTTTTATTATTGTACTGCAGTAAATTTGACTCTGTTTTTACCATGCTCTGGCATGTTTGTGTGCTTTGGTTTTTCACTGATACCACCACAGTAGAAGTCATGGTTGGTGAGCAGTTGTTGGGTGTTAAATACATGCATGCAACATCTGCATGAATATTTATTTCCCTTGTTCTTGCTGTATTGGTTAAGCAACCAGGCATAGTGCTATGTCAATTCTGATTTTTTCATTTCACTCAGCAGCATCAAATAAGTCCAGGTTTGTCTGTGTTGTCCATAGGGAGATAGTGCCAGCAGATTAAAGCCTTAGACATAACTGAATACATTAGCAGTGATACTTAGGTCAAGTGTTTCAAATTTATTTCATTGTAACTTTAGTAACCTGTAAATGCAATTCATTATCTCCAAAGCTGAGTTAAGCCAAGTGTTGCTGGTATTTTTTGGCAAATCTTGGTCATCACTGGCTGGATAAAATGCAGA
Source organism: Sinohyriopsis cumingii (assembly GCA_028554795.2). Taxonomy (NCBI): domain Eukaryota; kingdom Metazoa; phylum Mollusca; class Bivalvia; order Unionida; family Unionidae; genus Sinohyriopsis; species Sinohyriopsis cumingii. The sequence continues at coordinate 41,302,993 of CM068825.1, forward strand.
CAAAACTGCCATTCAAAACATCTGTTGTCAAAATTTTGTAACACTGTTATGATTCCAGGAATCATATATGTGAGCATTTTTGCCTTATTTAAATTTGAATTCTGGTACTTTAGAATGCTGTGTTTTTGCACAAAGATACTCAGCAACTTCAGAAGCGATAGCATATGCAGGACAATGATAGTTTTGTTCATACTTATCTAATACCACAAGGATGTCGGCTTTTCTTGCACCTCTGCAAATAGTTTTTGGCTTTGCACCATCATTTTATATGTAATTGTTGCTACTGTTTTTGTTGTTGCTGCTGCAGTGATAAGCAGTGGTGGTGGTGGATTCAGTAATTCACGCATGTTTGCCTTTCATTTATCTCAATGATTCATGTATTTCTGCCTTTCTTATACAACTTGGTATGTAGAATCCATGCTGCCAAATGAGTTGTTTTAGCTGTGATACAGTAGGCATGTTTATACTGAAGAGAGGATGAGGCATCTTTCTAATTGCAAAATATTGTCAATGGCTTGTTTTATTTTTGGTATTTTATCAGGATCAGAAACTGCAGCTGCTTCAGTCCTGTTTATTATTTCATTTATTTCTGTTTCGTTGGATTTTTGTTGTTGTATCAGCCTGTGCTTGTGCAGCCAGAGGTGTTTGTGCATTTGGTTTTTTTGTGTGTGCTTTATAGTATTCATGAACAGATCCATAAGGCTGGTAAAGTTGATTATGTGGTTTGACCCAGATTTAGCATGTAAGGCAAGATCAAGCCACTAAACCATCGCATAACACCTTCATGTGTGTTTCACAGTACTCATAATGGCATGTTCTGCAAAAGAGATTATATTTTTCAAGGCCGACAGCTTTGCATTTGTTGCACCCAAATGCCATGGAGCTTCCTATATATACATATGAGCATTTTATCAAATTGGTAGAAACACTGTTACATTTCTTGTTTTATTCTGTTATAAGCCTCTAGCAGTATTTTATGGAAAATCCCATAGTGTCTGCTGTTGGCAGAACTAACAGAAAGGAGTAAATCAGCCCTTATCAAATGATTAAGTACACCTATTACAGGGTACTCATAGTGAAATTCCTTGTGGGTGTTAAATAAAACTTCCACTTTGAGAAGGAAGTCCTGATTAGTAACCTCACATGATCCATCACTGGGCATGGCACCAACATGAATTTTGTCCTGCTGTTGTACATACCCAGTAATGTCAAACGTCTTGTAAATTTCATCAACAATTTAGGATGGTTTAAATTAAATTTGATGATAGTATTTACCAATTTTCTCATACTTAAGCTGTCTCTTTTCTGCATCATGCCATATTGCTTTATTGAAACAAATACTGTTGATTGATGAGTTCAGATACCATTCTTATATTTATGGCATTTGTTTAATTAGCTTGCACTTGAATATCTTTGTCACTGACTTCATCTTATTCCTAGGCCTTCAGAGATGTGTCATTATGAGTTTGCTTTGTGATGGTCTCCTCTGATGACACACTCCATTGCTGGGTGCTTCAGCTTATAGCTTGCCACATTCTTCATAAAAATATTTTGGAGGATAGTCTGTCAGGAAAAGGGAAGATAGTCATAATGAAATGGTCTCTACACCAATCAATAGTGGATTTATTGTTCCAACTTTGGGGGACACCGTAGGTTGACTTCTTTGAAAGTTAAAGAGTAAGTTCTCCTTTTTCATTCTGCCATTGTAAACCACAGGACTTGTGCAGTGGACACATTCAGCTGAAAGTGGCATTGATTGGTTACTTATGCCTTCCCATCCTTCAGGATCATCCCACTGGTACTTCACAAATAAGGAACTCCACTGCTCAGTTCTGCTTTGTTAGCTCCTCTGTGGCCCCAGTGATCATGGTTGAATGATCTTCTTATCTTGCTGGGGGACCATCACAGGACATCACCCCAGAGGAGGACCTCTTATCATGGCACAGGTTCTCTCCCACACAGTAACCCAAGATTTTCTTATTTTTCTCATTTGGCTGATCTCAAATCATCTCATCAAGTTGCCAAGTTCATTATTCAGTGTGTTACATATTTATGGTCTTAAATGGAAAAGAACAAAGAAAAACAAGTTTTGTAAACTTCAAAAAATAATTTATTTCCCTGGAATACAATGTGAAAATTTTGAAACACTTACAGTACTGTGACTTAAATCTCAGATAGTCCTAAAAGTTCTATCACAAGTCCAGAAGTATGAAGTATAAAGTATTCAATGAGTTCCAGTGGTGATCTGAATGAATTCCAATTAATGATGCAGTATTGCATAAGGAAATAGTTGCATCATCCTGTAACATGGAATATTTTCAGCAAAAGATGATGCAATACTAATGACATGGAAAGTTTTAGTTTTATATGGTTAAAGTTTTGAAAATTTGCTCCAAAACTATTACATATATTTTCAGGTTACAGACACTACAGTTTTTTGTAGTATCCATAACCATGTTTTGTCCATCAGGAAATTTGTAATGAAAAATATATCCATGACTTTTATATTTTTTAAACCATACTTGCAGTATGTATAACCAAAAATAATAAAACTGTTGTATCTTTAAAATAGGAAAACTGTGAGTGGTTACCGACTCTTCAAAATTGTCCGCACCAGGTTCTATTGCAGTGGGTACTTCATAAAAAGAAATTAAGACTCCAAACTGACATTTCTTTTGTTTCTGCATCATTTTTAACTATAGTTTAACTTTTATATACGAAATTCAGTAAAATAATATGAAATCTTTCCTTATAATTACAGGCATAACTAGAAGAGGGTAACAAGAATATAAAAAAGCATATTTATATTGATATATCCACCAATAGTCTACCTTTACTTTTGAAAAATACATTAAAATTTGTGTCATTAAATTTTCTGTAAGAATACCAACAACAGTCTGTTCAACCAATATAAGGAAACACTAATATACTTTGTTTAAAAGTAAAATATTTTAAGTGCAACAGCAGAGCTATAAAAAAATGTCCATTTTGGGGGTGTATTCACAGGTGATGGAAAAAAAATGTAATTTTCAAAAAGAACTGAAACTTGGGAAATGCCCTCAGCATGCCATATCCCTATATGTTTCTGGGAAACATCTACTGCATGCCATACCCTCATATGTTTCTGGGAAATACCTACAGCATGCCACACCACCATATGTTTCTGGGAAACACCTACAGCATGCCATACCCCCATAACACCTACCCCCATATGTTTCTGGGAAACACCTACAGGTTGCCACCCCCCCCCACCACCCTGATATGTTTCTGGGAAACAACTACAGCTTGCCACCCCCCCACATGTTTCTGGGAAACACCTACAGCAAGCCACACCCCCATATGTTTCTGGACATAAATATTGTATTTTAGGCCACAACAGTGGCTTCTATGCTGATATAACATGTAAAAGCTGCAAAAGGGCCAAATAGTGATTTACCTGATAGTAAGTACAAACCTCTTTCATCCCCAATATGGAGCCATCTTAAAAATCTTGTTATTACAACTCTACTTGAACAGAAAATCATATTGATGTGGGGTTCTCACAGGAATATTTCTTGTGATGTCCAGTTGGTGTTAAATGAAAATAGTGCTGTCCAGTATGGCTGCCACAGAAGCTGTCTTGAAAATCTTGTTATTGCTACTCCTCCAGAATGGAAAGTCGTATCTTGAAAATATTATCTCTTCTCTCCAAATGGATGACTGTATCAACATCAATTTTCACAAATAGACTTCTTTTATGATACCTAAATGTAAATGGTGCCAGTCATACATCCAATATGGATGCCATGATGGCTATCTTAAAATTCTTGTTGTAACTATGACAGGTTTTTGTACCAAGTGCTAAACAAAAATAGTGCCAGTTGTACATCCAATATAGTTGTGATGATGACTCTCATAATTATCTTGTTGTCACTACTCCCTCTAAATAGATGGTCATTATGACATGGGGGTTTTCACCAAAAGACTTCTAATGGTATCTACTTTGTCCTAAATGAAAATGGTGCCAGTATGGGTACTATAGCAGCTAATTGGAAAATCTTGTTTTTGCAGAGATGGTTTCAGCACTTGACAATTAAAAGGAAGAATCAGTCTTATCTTGAATTCATGGGAATTCTTTTCCTTTAGAACTTAATGTTTACATGTAGCATTTGAAGCACAAATGCTGTAAATGCTCAATACAGATTGATAAGGATCTCACTACAGACAGGCTATATTGTAATACACTGTATATTGCAGTGTATTTCCTGTTAGTACTCACCCATACTCTACATTGCATGTGACACTTTTCCTGCTACTAGAAAAATTAGGGAGAAGCCAGGAAAACTGCTTAGTATTTGACTTGAAATTTGTGTATATTTTAAATTCATACCTTTTTTCAGGTCAAGATCTCACCCTATGGATGATATTTTAAATTCATACCTTTTTTCAGGTTAAGATCTCACCCTATGGATGATATTTTAAATTCATACCTTTTTTCAGGTCAAGATCTCACCCTATGGATGATATTTTAAATTCATACCTTTTTTCAGGTCAAGATCTCACCCTAAGGATGATATTTTAAATTCATACCTTTTTTCAGGTCAAGATCTCACCCTATGGATGATATTTTAAATTCATACCTTTTTTCAGGTCAAGATCTCACCCTATGGATGATGAAGAATTTGGATGTGGATGATCAAGGTAAAATATACATTTTCTCATGCAACAATTTCCTAGTTCAGTGAAGATTTAGACAGACAGGTCTTATAAACAAAAAGACATTCATCTGTTCTCTGGTAAATTGTTATTGTTGTTTTGGGTTTAATGCCATTTCTCATGGTGGCCATTGTAACTGGTGAATAAAGAAACCGAGGAAAACCCTGGATAGAACCACTGACCCATGGGAAGCTACTGGCAGCTTTCTCACGTACCCACTTTAACCTAGCTCGGGACTTGAACTCACATGGACAAAGGTGAGATGGCATTGATCGGTAAAGTTGAGCACTTAGAACACTTGGCCACCCAGGGCCCCCTCTGGTAGAAAATATGTCACAAATTTTAGTGTAGACCAGCGACATTTTTTTTCCAGTTGAAATGCTTTCAGAATGAATTAATGGATTTAGGAATTGTTTAGTAGTACAACTCTGGTATTAAAATAAGTAATAGAAAAGAGAAAAAATCAAATCTTAGAATTTCTAACACAATTCCTAATGGAACAAAGCTACATGTCATTACCAAGGGATACCATGTGAGCCCTCCTTGGCTGGCCTGGGCAGTAAATGAACTCACAACCCTTGGATAATAAGTCCGACACTCTACAAACTGTTCTATCTCAGCTCCCTACGAACAATATGCTTCGTATCAGGTTATAATACTCTACTATATTTAACTATATAGTACTTCCAAATCATGTATCATGTAGATTTGCAGGTCCAGGTCTACAATGACCACTGGAGTCTTCAACTGGACAAACCTGCTAAAGGCCAATCTGGGTCAATGATGTTTGTGGTTGTTGCATGTTAAAAACATGCAAATAGGGATATTTTATCCCAATATTTTACTTTGGCATGAATGGCATCCAAAAGAAAATGAGAATGAATGGGCAGAAGTGGGTCAACGCGACAAGCTTCAGGTCTCCAGGTACTATAACCTCTGATGAAGGTTCAAAACCTGAGGTTCTTTCCAGGATTGCACAGAAACAACTGCACTGGCTATTCTGGAGCCTATTTGAAAAGACAGCAACATTATGTTTGGGTCCAAGATCAAGCATGATGCACTCGCTTGTCAGGGTCCATATTCCTGTATGCACTAGCAATAGAAATACCCTACCTCAGTCGAGTCTGTTCTGTGGATGATAGAGATAGGCTTTTATGTCCCGTGGGGACACTCTGTTTCTATTTTAAGGCATTCAAAGGAAAAAGAAAGGGTAGGAAGCATCTATTTCTCTTTCTCAAGGGCTCCATAGAAATTTCAGTCAACACTAGTTCGTGATGGATTGTCACAACAATTAAAAGAGCACACCAGTCTCTTACTGATTGAGACCTTTCCTTTATGAAACTTCCAGCTCATGTGGTTCATGCTATCGCTATCTCCTGGGCCTGCCTTAATCACTACTGCTTGGAGGAGATCATGAAGGCAGCATTTTGGCATTTCCTTACTATCTTTTCCTCCTTGTACCTCCGCTCGTTATCACAACAAAGTGCAGGCACCTTTTCTCTGGATCCCATTGTTATGGCACATGTAGCCCCAGGAAATATCAACCTTCCATGACATGGACTTCTCCACCATTTTCTCTATTTTTTATCAGTTTAACGGAGCATCAGCCAGTCCTCCTTACTAACAAATTCAGCTAAACAATAGCCATTGGTAAGCTATTGCTGCTATTAAAACATTTTGGTGTGTGTGGGGTAAAAGTAATTTTAATTATGCAACACTTACCTATGACTATTATCAATTGTCCTCCTCCCACCCTGCTCTGATGTCCTGATCTAGCAGCCATCTTTGAAAATGATGAGCTAGCTGCTCTTGTTTTGCACATAACACACCAGGGGCAAGCAAGCTGCACGAGGAATTGCATCATAATGACAATTCTTCACTGTAACGGAGGATGTATGCACATCAGATGGATGGTATGTTTCTTTCGGCATGAAAAACTAAACAGACATGGGTAAATATTGCATGATTAAAATTAGTTTTACCCCCACCAACCCCTCTACTACATTCTTATCCAAGAATAACCACTGTGTAATTTTCTCTTCAAGCAGAATAGTATCTCCATTCCCAGGGGGCCCCGAGTGGCAGACTGGCCTAAAGCGCTCTCCGTTATGGATCACTGCCATCTCATCTCTGTCTGCGTAGGTTTGAGTCTCGGATTTGGCCAGTGTGGGTATGTGAGAAAGCTTGCCAGTAGCTTCTCGAAGGTCGGTGGTTCTTTCCGGTGGTTTCCTGGGTTCTTCCTCCACCATTAATACTGGCCGCCAGTATAGCCTATCGTGTGCTGAAAAATGGCGTTAAACCCTACAACAACAAAAATCTCCATTCCCACCAAAGAAACTAACACAAGTGAACACCATCCGTCAAAACGATGTTAAAGAAATAAAGTAGAATATAAAATGTGGGGAAAATAGTTGCCACATGTATGGTAGTTTGACTGTTAAATTTAATTCACACACAGTTTGGGTACTGTCAGTGATAACAAAATAGGCCATTGTTTATTTGCCAATCAATTGCTGGTGCTTACATATACACATTCTAGTACATGGTTTCTTAGAAGTATGTTGGATGGACAGTCCTTTTCATGAGATTGTTGTAATACTAAGGAATAACTGTTAACTAGTCACACAGCTTTCTTACTTGTTAACTTAAGTCTAATCTTTACCTAAAATGCAGTTTGGCCACAGTTGACCAGAATATGAAAAAGAGGCATGTCATAGGCAGAAAATAAAGTATGTCACAGCGAGAAATGGTGTGTCCTTTGTTATGTATATTAGATTTAATTATATCTGATTTAATATATATTTATTTCAATTTAGTTGTTTGTCAGTTTTAAATTTTGTAAATTTTTTTATACATGCTGTTGTAATGAAAATTTATTCACTGGAGATGATACTTTTTCCAGAAAATAGTTTGACCTTGAGGTGTTGACCTAGATCCTGACCTTGATTCAAAATTAGTAGCAACCACGTAAATAAGTTATATTTTTATTTTAAAATGATTGGTTGTTGTCGAGGTCATGATGGGACTACATGGTTTAAGATGTAAACAATTTTTTAAAAATTTTATTTCTTAGAGTAAAATGATGGGTTTTTGTCAGAAGCCACATTGGGTGTATGTGATTTTTAACAAGCAAATAATTTCAACGAGATTCTGGAAGATGATCACGGGACCCCTCTCTTTGCATTTTAGAATACGATATAACCTTTCTTTTATAGAAATATTCTCAGTTGGGGTATTTCCTTTACACTGGAAGGTGTTGTGTCGTTTGACTTCAAAAGGATTACTTCTTTTTTTCCTGGAAAATATGCGTGCTCATGTGATATTCTTCAAAAAGACAGCTGTTATAAAAATTTATTCAGATTTCCAAAACTGGACTGACATTTCTTGTTTCTACAAGGTACTATAGACTTAAGCACTACAGATTTACAGCATATGTCATCATCTTCTATCTTTGGATTCTTCGATGGGACTAGAACTTGAAATCTTTGGAACATTTTATTATTAGGACTACTAAAATTTTATTTGTGGATTATTTTTGGATTTTATTCTTAAAACCGTAAGTTCATATTTTTTTTATTTTTACAGATTTTTTCCAGGGAATTAAATTATTATATTTTTCAGAACTTGTTGTTTTCACTCTTTCCTGTGTTATTGTTTTTTTCGAGCCTAAACATGGAACACCTTAGAGAATTTCATGCGTATTGGACTAGAATATCAGTCAGTATTTATGGAAAATGATGCTTAAAAATGACCCCCCCCCCACTTTAGATCCCCATTTCCATCTTTTTTTATTCAGTCTAATGACCTGGCTTTTGAAAAGTTGACAGGTATTTTTGGAGTTATGTCCCTTGTTTTACTATTGTGCTTCAGTTTTGGCTATCACTCTTGAAGGACTTCATAGACTGGATCCAGATTTGGTCTGTTTTATATTAAGAAGACCTAGCTCAGGTTTTATGGGATTTTTGCCCACTTGACTTGGACCTTTGGCATATGTACACATTTCTAGTTGATTAAGTAAATTTAGTCTTTAAAAAAAAACAAACAGTTCTCGACAATTTATGAAGATAAAGTTGGAACTGCATGCTCTTTCTATCAATACACATATACATGTTTATAAAGCCTTCCATAAAAGTTGAAGGGTGAATTGCCACAGCAGGTGGAGGGGTGACCTCCCTCCAATGGGGATACAGATTATTTTTGTTTTATAAACTAGCCAGGTGTAAAGTAAAAGTAGCCAGGTAAATCGCCCAGCACCAAGCTGATAAGGAAAGCCCTATGTTTAATTTCAGGTTCAATGTCAAGTTCAGTGTTTAGTTTGTGCAAATGTTATGTATGTTTAAATTTGTATTTGTCATTTTTTTCTCCATGGTTATATGTTATGTATGATTGTTTTTTGGACTTGACCTTGACCTTGTCCAAAATCAAGTTCATGGTGTGCTTGACCACTAACTTTTAATTTGTAAAAAAATAATACATTGTTGTCGGGTTTAACACCATTTTTCAGCACACAATATGCTATGCATGGCGGCCAGTATTAATGATGGAGGAAGAACCTGGGAAAACCCCGAGAAGAACCACCAACCCATGAGAAGCTACTGGCAAGCTTTCTCACATACCCACATTGGCCGAATCCTGGACTCGAACCCACGCAGACAGAGGTGAGATGGCAGTGATCCGTAACGGAGAGCGCTTTAGACCACTCGGCCACTCGGGGCCCACCAAATAATACATAGTTAATATTTCTATATGGGTTAAATATTAGGATCTTTATCAGTGGAAGTAAACATGTTTATCTTAATCTGAGTATAGGACATTGGTATTGTCTAATTTTGATAAAATAGATCTTATCTTTGTGACAATTTAGAATATTCAAGAAATGAACTTTTGACCCTCATACTCATTTTGTTTTTGTATCTTAGCTTTTTATATAAAGTCGTTTACTCAGGAAATTACTCATTCTTGTATCTTTAGTTGAATAAGTCATATTGTTTTGTTCAGTTTTTCATTTGGGTGAAATTATTTATTCAAATTATTATTCACTCGAAATACAGAGTTTTCATTTGTAATATTCTTGGACTAGAAAATTAATTTGGAATTATAGTGATTTCATGCAAGAACAGTTTTGGATTATATTATTGTGAAACATCAAAAGACTGAGCACATTGCCACACTACAGGACACTACCACATTAACTTATTCAAGACTACAGGCACATCAATACATTCAGTATTGCAATTAAATTGGAATACAACTGGAATTCAGTTGGAACCTTATACATTTGGACTTGTGATAACACTTTCAAGACTATTTGGGATTTAATTCACAATGCACAATTATTTGTTGAATTTTACAAAACTTGTTGATTTTGGCTCTTTTCTGTTACTTAGTTTAAGATCATAGAGTTGTAATACTAATATTACTTTGAATTCAGTATTGCATAAGTTTTGTAACTATCCACCTGAAATGTGATTAATATTGCTAATTTATCACTATTGAAGAAATGTTTTTTTTACAGCTGAGGCCCTCCACTTAGCACACCTAATGGCTGCCCATGGTTATTTCTTCCCCATCGATGATCATGTCCTGACAGTGAAAAATGATAACACATACTACAGATTTCAGGTGAGTTGAATCTATTTCCCTTAGTAACCTTTCTAATCCACGCTTACCTCTTTTTTCATGGTTTTGATTAGGGGTGAAACGATGCACCTGTGCCATGTTTCGATACAATTCACAATACACAGCCTGCAATATGATACTTATCAATACATATATGAACTTGATGGTCTTTCCATCTTTGGAAGGTAGTTGGTGCACTTTTATGTATGTTGATATTCTTGGTTGTATTTCCAGTATGCAGATTACAGACAGAAATAGCTCATTAATGTTAAGATAACAAAAATAACCAACATCATTTCTCACTTAAATTTGGAAGACATTACAATGTTATCTTCAGAATAGAAGAAATAATGAAATTTCCTCATGCAAAGAAAACCTCATCTAGAACAAATCCAGGTATGGGAATGAAGATGAATACTGTTATGTATATTTGATTTAATTTATATCTGATTTAATTTAATTGTTTGATTGTTAGTTTTAAATTTTTTATTCCATTACGTGTTATAGTAACTTAATTTTGTTTACTGGAATTTGACATTTTTCAGAAATTAGATTGACCTGTTTTTTCATAAACACCTAATAGAACTTTTATCTTAAAGCTGACCTAGTTCCTGATCTTGATACAGAATTAGTAGTGCTGGAGTAAACAACTTCTTTTTTTAAATTCATTCTTAGTGTGGATTTATAGGGCGGAATCGAGGCTGTACTGGGTTTACATGACTTTACACATGTGAATAGCCTCTATTTAGAAATTCTGGTTTTAGCTGAATTGTGCAGTAGTCATATATGATAGTGATGTATTGAGAAATAATTTTAGTTGGGCTTTTAAAACTCTTCAACATCAAGATGGTGTTTTTTGTTGTTGTTGTGACCAGTTGGAGTTAAATTTTATTTTTTCTTCAGTTTATTTGGGTTCTAAGAGATTAATTCATTTCCCTGGGAATATTTAAGATCTGAAACAGAATTCTTGGACAAAGATATTTATTGAATTTTTTGGGGAATTCAAACACCGGAATATTGTTTAATGTGGTATAAGAAAGAACTGTTGACATGTCAATATATGATTATGTCATCGCCTTCCATTTGGGATTTTCCTCAGGACTTGAACTCAAATTTACTAGAACATTTTATTACTAGGACTAATAATTTATAATTCTTGGATTATTCTTGGATTATTTTTGGATTTGATTCTTAAAACCGTAAATTCTTTTCCTCATTTTTACCTTGTTTTTCTAGGGAAATGAATTATTTTTAAAAATTTTCAAAGCTTGTTGTCTTCACTTTTTTCTTGTTACTGTTTATGAGAGCCTCAACACATAATACCAACAAAATCTATCATATTGTACTTCCTGCAGATGCAAAAGACTGCTGCAGCCATGTGTATTTGTATTTGTTAGTGAAGAACTCCCGCAAATTAAAATGCCCTGGGAAATATGCAATTTTTATTTAACCGTTGTTGTCATGACATCTGTTTTTCAGGTAGGCAACTGTTTACACATATGGGTTCTACAAGCATGTTATGAATGGTTGTTAAACTGAATTTGATTGGCATATAAAATAAGCATTATTATGGAGTAGTTTGAACTTTCTATGAAGTAAGTTTTACAAATTGTGTTTAAAATACAGGCTACCTAGAAAACCCAAAATGAAGTTTGCATGTCCTTAACCCATTCATAAAGACAAGAGTGGAATGCCCTAAGGACTCACCCTCTGTTTGTACCTCATCCATTGGTTCCTGCTAGTGCCAGACTAAACCTATTTTTCATGGACTTGGTCTGGTGTACTGGTAGATAGCTTTGTCCTTTCTATCATAAAAGGATGATTACTGGCTTCACTTTTAGGATCTCCCTTCTCTAGTAAAGTCCTCCTCATTCTTCCACAAGTTAGATTTGGGCAATTAAAAAAAAAGAGGTTCACTCCCTTCTTCAGAAGGGTACAATAGAGTGTGTTAAATGACCAGTCTCTGGAATTATACTCCCAGCTTTTCCCAGTTCCTAAGAAAGGGGGAAAGTTACACCTAATTATCGATCTTTCTTTCCTAAACAAATTTCTGCTGGAGGAACAATTAAAGATGGAGACCATAGTCTCCATCATGAATGCTGTAAGACTTGGTGATTAGGCAGTCTTTATGAGGGTCATGTCAGTCATCACAGCCTATTTAAGGTCACTAGATATCCCAGTCATCCAATACTTTGATGATTGGTTGATCCACAATAGTTGTTTAGACTTCTTTAAACTATATCTTTCTTGTTTTTGGTCCAAAGTGTCTTTTTGCCAAATCTAGACAAACTGGAGTTCACTCCATCTCAAGATTTTGTGTGCATGAATTTCTTCACTAACAGGGGTTCAGGACAGTAGATAGGATCTCATCTCTGTTTGAGGAGCTAAGAGTAAAACCTTGTTGAAAGCTTATCTTTTTCTGTTCGGGACCATATACTCCAGAGTTTGTCAAGGCAGGCGTAAGTTGCATCCTTTCCAGTTTCTCATTTTGGCAGTGTGTAAGCCACATAACACCCCTTATACATGCTCTGATTTCTCTGGGTTGTAATTTCTGATATCATCTGATAAGGTGGACAAATTGGGGCTGGTTTGTAGCTAGAGTTCTTATGCACCCCCCTCCCCAAACCCACTCATACCAGAGGCACTTGTGTCAAGTCAGAAGGATCGATTCTTCAGGGTTCTTGTTTCTGGGAAGAATCTACCCTTCACATCAACAATTGTGAAATGAGGGCAGTGTTTTTAGCTCTTCGGGGATGTGTCCACCAGGTTGCTGCATAATGGTCTCTTTTAAGATACCACCATTGTGGTACACCTCAGGCAACAAGGAGGCACACATGCTGTGCATATCCTTTCTGGATGGAGGTTTGGAACTTCTTTGCTCAGCTTCTTCAGAAGGAATTACCCTCTGGGGTATCCACATTCCTAGCAAAAGAATATTTTGGCTTACAGTCTATTAAGGAAAGGGAAGATAGTTCTCATGGAATTGTCACTTCACCAATCGATTGTGGGCTCCCGGCTACTGACTTTCAAAGATTCCTCTGGTGGATTTGTTTGCCACCAAGCTGAACAGCAAGCTTCCCTTTTACATTTCCCCAGCTCCTGACCAAAACACGTGGGCAGTGGATGCCTTTAGTCTAAAATGGGATCGTCCTTTCACATGTGCCTTCCCACCTTTCAGGATGATCCCACAAGTACTGCAGAAAGTTGGACATTCCATCTCTCGGCTCATTTTAATCACGCCTCTGACCCCGATGATCATGGTTCAACAATCTAGCTTACCAGTTCCTTGCTGATAGGGACCTGTCATATGTAAAATCATTTTTGAGAATGATTTAACCAATTAAACATCAGGCATTTATAGTGGCAAATTTCAAGAAGACCTTGATGTTCTAGGTGAGTTTTAGGAGCTTGTTCCCTCCCATGATAAATGCTGAGATAAGGAAATATGTACTCATTAGAGATATGTCTTGGGAGTTTTGACCAAGTGTGATGTGTGCATATTAAGGCATATGCATTTGTTATGTAGAACAGAGTACATCACTCACTTGTTTTAGTGCATCTTGGATAACTTGTGAATCCACTTATAGTGTGGGTGCAGGTGAAGATCCCATTTTTTCTTATATAAAAAATACCCCAAATAGCTGGATGTGAATATAATCTTGATCAAAAACTGGTAATAAAAACCTTGTTCCATCACTCATTTTATCATCAAAAATGGCAGTTAGTGCATAGAATTTTAATTCAGCATCATGAAGCTAAAACTTGTAATAAGAAAACATATTTTGTTCAGTTCTTCTTAACACATTAACCTCGGGAGCTGTTTGTCATTTTCACCTGAAAATCGAGTAGGAAACACATTTTGAAAGCTATTTCTGAATAGATCCGAAAACACCAAATCCCCCGGTGATCTTTCAATAACATACTGCCTAGTTGTTTTAGAAACATCGTTTTTCATAGGCTATTTGACTCGCGCATGAGCAGAAGGGTAAAAGTTGGAGTTCTTTTTTTTTTGTGCTAAATGGAGCCATTATTTTTGTATGGAGACCACTCCAAATGCCCATCTTATCCTACTTTTTGCAAAGGTTCATCTGTGTCTTTGCAGTTCATACTGGTTTGCCTTAGATCTGAGACCAAAAAGTTTAAAATCTGGACACAAAATTGGATTCCGACCACGGGTGAATTTTCGGTAGAAAAAAGTCGGGTCCAAAAAACGAGATTTTTTATATCTGTATTTTGTAGTGCAACTAGATATTCCAGATTATTTGGTATCATTGTAGAGCTACATCTGTCTACCTTTCTATAATACCACCCACTTCAGTGTGTCATGCATGACCATGACGCCACAGAGCTCGGCAGTAGGCTACTACCTCCTGCCCCATTAAGTCACTAGGGGTTAATGTGTTAAATGTTCAGTACAGTAAATAACAGTATACAAAGAAATATTTTTCACTAAAAATGTTTGGTAATGCCTGCTGGTGGCAGTACTTTAAGAAATAATTCCAGGACTGTTATTAAGAATTTTGGTGTCATCATGTCAGGGGTTAACAATTCTTCAAGTCCAAGGTCCAAGACTTATAAAAAAAACTGCATTAGGATTCATTCACTTTCAAGGACTTCAGTCTGATGGACTTTATCCACTCTCAAAAGTTAGGTTTCTCAGAGGCAATAAAGACCTATTTTATTGCCATAGAAGGTGTACTGGTCAATAGTGAACATATTTTAAAGGATAGAACTAATAGAAAAAGAACTTTTTATGTGGAAGCAGCTTGAATTGTGGTTTAGTGTTTTATGACACAGCAACATCATTAAGTTGTTCTGTGCCAAGGCAAGTGCCCTGCCCAAGATCCAACCACAGTAGCCATTCCAGACTGATCTGATGGTGGGATTAACACCTGCACATTTTTGGTGAAAGGTAAAGTGTGATAACCTCTGAGCCATGATGGCTCCTGCTTTCATTAGTTGCTTCTTTATGACCAGTGTTTTGGGCCTATTCTACATACCCATAGTCAACAGGGGATGAAAAAGGTTGCAGAAGTATATGATTTAGCATTAAATATGCAAATTATTAGCTTGATAAGAAAGAAAATCAATTCAGTGAAAGAGGAAATTGTTAATGAAAGCATACAAACTAAAGAGTAAAAGCTAAAGTTAAATTAGAGCAAGATCTAAACAGACAATTTCCATAATACAGCACATTCATCATTATTTATCAGGTTTAAATAATATTTATACATTTGCATTCATTTAATGTTGAACTTTATAAAAATGAACGAGAAACAGCCGTTTCATCCATTTCTTTGATCAGCAGTGTTTGATCTACAAGTGGCTTCATGTAAGGCATTGAACTCATCAAGGCAAAAAACAATGAGTCTAAAGCCAAACCTGTGAGTCTTATTCTAGCCAGTGATCAGTTTTCACTAGTTTAAAAAATATAGTTACATTGTTTAAATACACAATGAAAATATTAGTTATCTAATGTAACTAAAGCCAATAAGGCAATTCCCTTGCCAGAAGCATCTGAACATTCTATATTTGTTAAAATTCTTGTTGATGATTTCATCAGAAATAATCTGAGCATATATGACAAGGCGTTTATTGTTAGCTATGTCAGTGCTTTCATCTGTTATTGCTGCCACAAATGACGAATTTTGCATGTCACTTATAAGACTATCCTCAACAACGTTTGATAGGCGCTCCAGTAACTCTGAACAGGTCGTAGACGAGTCGTACTCATTGGCAGGTTTCTTCAAAATGTCAGTGGCATCACTTTCTTTAGCTGTTAAGTCATGTATTAAATTAAGAAGAGATTTGTATTTTAAAAAAGGGATGTCTTCTACACTCAGCCAATGTACACACTTAAGTAACACTTTCACTGCTATGTCTTGTTTGGAAGAATGGTTTTGTAACCCTGCATTCAAATCTGTCTTGTGTTGTGGACATTCAATCAGCAGTTTGTGTTCTGGCAACCTGGCATGCCTTGTGGCAGTTGCCAGATTACTGTTCTGAAAGTTATTGTTCTTTTGCACATTTGGTCATGGTTTATTTAGCCTCTGTACATATATGGCAAAATATAAAGGCGTCTTAACTGTCACATTCTTCACTCGACTTAGCTTCTTTTTGAAAACGTTGCCAGCTGTGTTTTCAACCATTGCTGCACAAACTACGTTTTATCTTACAAGAAACCGTTACCTCATCTTTGGATGATGAAGGCTCCACCAGTTCGATAACAATACAGTCTGAGGTCTTGGAAACGTTTGATCACACATATTTGGACACAATTTTTTTTATACCTGGGATGTAGAAAATCACTTATACAGGCGTCCTCCATATGCAACAAATTTGTCTGATGGCAAATTCATGGACTTGCCTGCCTTGCTTCAACCGTCTGCTGAGTGGGAAAATATGTTGATCAAATGATCATTTTAGCTGTGCTGATATTTACACTGAGAAAATTCAGTGGCTGAAAGACCCCCAGATGTACATGTTGTCATTGTATTTTCTTGACTAGCTGCAGAATGGTGGGAAAATGTACTGATATTTACAATGGATGAATTCAGAGACAGAAGGACCCATTGATGTACTTTTGTGTTCATTTCCAAGTGTGCCGAATAAGCAGTGCATGTGACCTTGAAATCAAGACATGCTGAGAATTAGACAAAATGCTGTTTGCAAATTTGGATAAGTATTTTGGGGCAAATTGGTGAAGATTGTAATGAGATTCAACAGAGTACTAAATGTTGCTAGAACTGATATTTCACTATGTGTGATGCCTAGCATAGTGCTTAGAATAAGACCTTTCCTTGGCCTGACATAATTCACTCTCACTTTAATGGACAAATAAGAGGTATATGTCATTGGTGTAAAGAAGTTAGAAAATTAAACTCAATGGCAACCACTGGTTCTACTCATCTAGAAATTAAGCCATTTCAGGTATTCCCAATATGCTTCTGTTAGGGGACTGCAACTTTTGCTGGTGGGACTCGTGTTTTTTCCAAAATAAGATTCCTGGACACCTAGTTTAAAAATCCTAGCGAGACCTCTACTATTATCATTGGTCGGTCATATACGCGGTCCAAAAGATTTGGATCTATTTTAATTTTTTGCCTTGGATGCCATTTTCAATCGAATGATGACAGTATATTAGAACAGCGCAAGGCATAAAATTGAGCAAATGGAAATTGTTGCTTCATTGCATGACAAAAATGTGCATAAAATAGTACTTTCTCGTGAGAATCACTTTAAAATCACGTATTTATTTTCCACCTCTTTTCTTGGGTATGGTGATTATACGGTTTACCATCCTGTTGCTTCAAATGATGTGACAGTCACAGGTCACATAAGGTCAGCTCCAGGCTCCACACTCAGTTTTAACCCCATGTGTTATGACAACATTAGCGTGAGAAAGTGATGTGCGCGTATTTTCATTTGGGAGAGTTGTAATCTAGCCATTAAAATAGTTAGAACAAACCTTTATTTTGTTTTAATCAACAAAACATAATAATGGGGATATTTCAATTTATCTACAGACGACGATTTTTAGACTGAACCTTTGTTTTTTGTTAATGATTAAAACATAACATTTGGGTGCATCAATTTACATACCGGTGACTATTTTTCTGCATCAGATTGGAAAAGTCTGAGTATTTGACGCATGACACATGTGTAGATAAAACACTGGATCAGTAATGAACAACTATTACAAAGGTGACATTGACTGTCCTTTTTGATAATAATAATAATATTAATAATAATAATATTATAATAATAATAATAATAATAATAACTGATTGCTGTCAGAACACTGACAATTACAGAGCCATATAGTTAAATATACCCTGAATTAATCTTGGGAACAAAACTTTATGCAGCCTAAAAGGCATGATTATTTATTTAAAACTTGCTCAACATGTGCATCAAAGCAAACAATTTCTTCTGATTGTTTGATTATAAGTACATGTACTCTGTAATGGTGCACACTTTTTAGATATTTTCACAGCACATTCTGTCATTGTCAGCATGATACATAACCATTAAGATTGATGTATGGGCTCAGCTCACAATAAATGTGGTAGCCTGGGATGGTTAACCACTCTTGTTTCGAAGCATGAGTGAATTTTAATTAGGACCTGCTAGGATAAAAGTCTGACAGTTATGTCAGTGTAGCTTTAAGTGGAGGAAATGACATGGTTAAGACAAGCCATATATAAATTTTGGGAAATCTTGGGCCATTTGAAATGGGTGTCATAAAATTATATTTTCCATCATAATTATTAATTAAGGCAGACTTCAGAGAACTATTCTGACTTAGATGGTAGTGTTAAATTTTGGGCAGTTGGTGAAAGCTAATCTTGATTGGCCAAGCTAAATGAGGGCAGGGGTGTTCCCAGACTAAATCCAAGGTTTACAGTAATTAAACTCTCTCACAGAATTATTCAGTCTTTGTTTTTCTGCTGAAATGGAAGTCATGTTAAATCATCCAGGGGATGTGGATCTGAAAGAATTTGAGAGACCTGGAACCATAGAGAGATTTGGCTTCATAGGGAAGGGAGCTAGTCT
Organism: Sinohyriopsis cumingii; assembly: GCA_028554795.2. Lineage (NCBI taxonomy): Eukaryota > Metazoa > Mollusca > Bivalvia > Unionida > Unionidae > Sinohyriopsis > Sinohyriopsis cumingii. Next base: position 41,321,863 of record CM068825.1, read on the forward strand.
TGGGAAAGCACAAGAAAAATAGCTCCATACCTGTGCATGATATAGAGGGAAAGGACAATAGAAAGCCAATTTACTGTTGATGACGTGAAGAGGATAGAAAGAAATATGCAACACTGACCTGTCACCAACAGTATTTCAAAAGAACCAGAAGCAGTCAAGTTATGCTGACATGCCAGAAATTTGGGTTTGATCAGTCACTCAATACTATGAGGAAATTTGTTTTGTAGGTATAACAGAATGACTAATTACATTTCACATACATTTTTTAATTCTATTTCCAAGAGGTATATCAGTCAAATATCATGTTCAATTTCATTTTGTTTGTGTAACTGATTACATTACTATATTTTACATACGGGAACTTGTATTGTTCTATTCTGTATCTTTGCTCAGATGTCTTTTACTCTGTCCATTAATTTTTTCATAGTTATTTTATTGTTTGCTCAATCCAGGCAATAACACCATGGTCAGTCATCTAGATAACGGTAGAGTGTGACCCCACTATAAAGCAGGCTTCACTATAACACGAATTCGGATATAACATGGTCTTGGCGTGGCTCCCGAAATTTTATATACATGTATTTTTCTCGCACATGAAAAAAATGTCTTTCTTAAAAATATGAAGGAAAAAAAACGTAAAAAGTTTATTATTATTTTGGGTAAGAGATCTCCACATGAATAATATAAGACGATCATGGCATGGCTCCTGAAATTTTATATGTATTTTTCTTGTTCACGAAAAAATAGTTTTTTCTTCTTAGAAGTACAAAAAATAAAGTGTAAAAAGTTTATTCTAGGATCGCGAAGAATATACAATCTGGTGATTTATTTTTATTGTTGATATTGTTGGCTGTTTAAGCTTGTTATATACAACCATTGGTTTGGAGTGGAGAAATTCATAGGCCCCATGAAAGGAAGCCACAAACTTGATATAAACTGCGCTGAAATTTAACTATTGCTACATAAACAGTTTTGTTGTCCATATTAACAAACCATCTTAACAGTGCATTGTTATATCATAATCCGCTTATGCTGACATTGAGCATGAGTACTGTATTTTATGAGATATCCGCTAGTATCCCATTTTATCCTGAATGCGACTATGGTTGTACTCTAATACATATATGTGTAGCGTCTAGAAACATGTGTTATACATCACAAATATTTGTGTATTTCTTCACGTACACAGGAAATGGTTAAAGCATGCATGCGCAGTGAAATTTAAAAATAAACATGGTTTGAAAAGAAATTGTTGACTTGAAAATCATCGATAAAACGATGGACAACAACTCTGATGTAAACATGGATGTTGATAGCGAGGGTAGCGACATTGAAGTTGATGATTTGGATGATTCTGATGATAATATTGACTTAAATGATATGTTAGAATTGAATAAAGTTGATAAAAGAGATGATGCATGGCTTCATGCACTTTTCGACAGTGATTCGGAGAATGAGCTGACTTTGAAGCCTTTCAAGAGAAATGGGTCCGGGATGATTTTTCACTTCGGTTGCAGCCAAGATTTAAATTGATAGAAGGAGCAACTGTTTAACACCCAGAAGAAGGCGATGTACAACATTATTTTGAGTTACTTTGGTATGATTTAATCTGGAAAAAAGTTGTTGATGAAACAAATCGTTAACTGAAAGATTTCTAGAATTAATTTGTGACAAGTTTTCATGAGAAACTGCATGCTGAAGTACATGTTCCAGAATGTGAAGTAAACATTGTTCCATGTGTCATGTTGTCCAATTTTAGTAAAATTATTATAACTTTTGAACTTACAGTGCTAGAAACTTCAAATTTGGACCAAAATACTAGAAATTGAATTATCTTTATTTTATTAAGATACTATTAGGAGCATTTCATTCATCTTCATGGACAAAAGATTCACTGAACATCATTTTAAGTTTTTTAATTTGTTTTTTTCTTCTTTCAAGTCATATTTCAAAATACAGTTGTGAGCATGTACATTGGTAAATGATAACAAAACATATATCACTGTGTTGCAAAATTTATTACCTTTCAGAGATATATAGTTTTTTATACTTTATAAAATAAATAACATTGTTACAACAGTTTTAGTAAATATGGCGAAGGTCATCACAATTTTTGCAGCTGCTGCTGTATGATGCTTTGTTTTACCACAAAAATGTATTTAGAATTGCTTCTAAGGAATCTGGCACTGCAGTTGAAATTGATGAAAGGATAAAATGGGTTGACCAGGCCTCATGTGAACCATTGAGTGAAGCTTCCTTTTAAAACCTCACAACCAAACTTTGCTCCTGTTCACTTTAGCTTCTGCAAGATGAAGTGAGATTCCTTGTCACTAGACAGTGGCTGTCTTTGTTTTCCAGCAGGTTGAACCCTGACACTATGGTGTTCGAGCCTGGCAACAGTCGCACCCTCCCATTAGGGAGATGGAGCACTGTAACCATGGGATGCACACTCCTGAGGTTGATCACAGCAACACAGGTTGCTCCCTCCCATTAGAGAGATAGAGCACTGCAAACACACATCATGTTTTTGTTTTTGTCTATGGCCATTGTTATGGCACAATACGTGACTTGGAGAGACATCATCATTCTTTGGATGAACCTCTCCCTTTATGGTGAGTACAACTCAATTTGTTTTTGATCAGTTCAGTGAGAGCATCAATCTACCCATCTGACAAATTCAGCTATGCAGTAGCAGCAGGATAAGTAATTGCTGCTATTAAAATGTAGTTTTGGGAGGGTGAAATTAATTTCAATTATGCAGTACTTTTGCTGAATTCCCTCCTCCCACCCTGGTCTGATGTCTTGCATAATCGTCGTCTGTAAAAAGATGCCAGATAATATATCCTTTCTGTGCATGACCATGTGACATAGAATGGTGTGCAAAAGATCAATTTGGACTTTTCTCCACTCTTTGGGAGGACGTATTCATATCAAACGGATGGTGAGTTTTCAGCACGAAAATAGATTAGCCTCGCAATAATGGCAGGTAAGTATTGCATAATTAAAATTAGTTTTACCTCCCAACAACTACATGTCATCTAAGGTTGAGAACTCCCTCTCCACTAGGAACGTGATAAGATATTCACATCATGCACTTTGAATGTGCTCCTTCAAAATTCCTCGCATATGCCTTCATATGTTAGTGCTCTATCCGTAATTTTTATCCAGTTATCAGAAAGTGCTTGCATGCCTGCATGCTATTGCAAGTGCATTTTGGTAGTTATTTTCAGTGACTTAGTAAGGAGTTTTTGAAGGTTTCAGCCAACACCTTGTAGTGCCGTGGTAGTGCTTTCATCATGGTCATATACCTTGTTTGGTGCAATATTATGATAGATGTCCTTCACGGCACCCTGTATGAATGCTGAAACATTAATAGCCCACTGGTCTCTGAATATTTGATGTATTAGTACCAACTTTTAAGACTTTGTCAAGAAGTTGTTGGTGATTTCATCCCTGTCATTGGACATAGGCATGTTCATCTGGATTGGTCTATCTTCCAGTCATCTACTTTTGGGTCCTGAACACTCTTCTGGGTCTTCACCCCACCAGGACTCAATTTTGAACTTCTCTAATGCCAATGCATGTTCACCTTGCCTAGCTCTTTCTTTGGCTTGAAATCCGGCTAACTCATGCTAATTCTCCCTTCTCTCACTCTACCACTTGTCTTTCTATCACTTTGCCACTTGTCTTTCTTTTTCTTGCTTGGTCACTTGTCCCTTCATAAACTAACTTGTTCCACCGAATCACCTTAAATTCTCTAATTACAATTAACTGCCTGTCACCATTGTGGTTTACTTGTATGGCACCCAGGACTAAGCTCTCTCAGCCTATATTTTCTCTACCTACACTCTTAGTCTTACTGCTCCTCTTGAAAGTAGCCCCCCACATGCATTTACCCGCTTCTGTTATACTCCTACCTATACTCATTTAAACCAGAATATCCCACTACACAGAAATCAGTAAAATGAGCAGTACACAGCCTGAATATCTCTGCAAATTCAGAGTAATACTTGCACACCAAACAAGGTGCAATTACTACTTCAGAACTTAACACAGCTATCTCAAGAGAACACACAGGTAATTTTCCCATCTGAATTTCACAAATTCAGCATACAAACCTTTTCCCCAAAGAGTGGCAAATAATTGCTCAGGTATGTGCCTTAACCTGTTACAATGCTATTATGAAAACATTAAAAGAAAATAGCAAGAAAATTGCATGCACTTAACAAATAAAATGCACAGTCAATGATTCAATTCTAATTGATGTTGCTTAACCATCTCTACAGAATTTATCAATGTTTGAATAATTTACATCTGATTATAAATTCTTTGCTCACACTATTTCACTCAAATAAATTTTGCAATCCTGGACACGCCACCAGTTGTGGTGGATTATTGCTTTTGGTGCATAACAATGTCTAGAGGGTGATTGACCATGATAATATAGCCAGATTGAGCAAACGGTTAAAAAAATATTAAATTAATAAATTGAATAAATGGAGATCTCAGCAAAGATATAGAATAGAAAAACATGAGCTCCCATAAACAGAATATAGTAACTTAATTAATTAGATAAAGAAATTAAACTTGTAAAACAATTGTAGCTTGAACATCTACCTGAAAATTTCTGGTTGCTGGCCACTTTCCAGAATCAACGTAACTTTTCAGTTTTGGTTGACTTGTACAGAACAGGCATGGAAGCTATTTTCCTGATAAAAGATAAATGCAGCATAAAGCTTTGTTCTTCTTAACTTCCTGAACTAACATTCCACATATAGTTACACTTCAGAATAGCTGCATCAATTTTCACAACAGACACTTAACTGCTAATTGGCTTTAGGTCATAACCTCACATCCAAAACAAACAATGTTGTATTTGTATGCATATTTTTGATTTTCACTCTTTCTAAAGACAGTTAACATAGTACATGAAAATTGATGTAATTTTCCAAAAGATGTTTTTACCCTCACTAATTGATCGATAGCATAGTCTGCTCTGAATGACATTTAAGCACCCACAGTGTGAACTACTAATCTCTGTCTTGAACTAAATGTTAGACACATGCACACAGATGGCTGATAATAAATATCTATATCCCACCATGCTGCTCAAATAATATGATTGATTTATAAGTTAAAGAATTCACATCTTAGTTAAACAAATAAACTATTGCTAACTAACAATTCATCAGCATAAAATCCAACAAACCTAATAATAATCAATTCATAGCATACATGATTCCCATGTCATTTAAGACAAATGAATTCAAACAATTATCTTAAGATGCCTATCAAGAAAATTATGTCTGAAATTTTAGAAACAGTACCATTTTGCTTTGAAGTTACCCATAGCTCTTTTCTCTTAAGCAGAACCATCTCATTACACCTCTGGTTACATGTTTCTCAAATGTTCTCAACTCAAATGTTCTCAACTAGATGTCTATTAAAGGAACATTATGACGTTTATGCCAGCCCCTTTAGTCAAGACCTTGCACAGAAACATAGACTGCCAGTTTTGTGTTGTAATTCAATTTTAAAACACAAGACTTCACCTTGGAAACACACCCCAAACCATTAACTTGCCCAATCTGAGCTCAGGGTATCTAACCCCACTATTTACACATGCCACTCCACGGTTTGGAAAATGTTTCACTCCTACTTTTCCTTAATATACTGATCTCTGCAATATTTAAACTTTTGAAAAATATTTCAGCAAGTACAACTGTTGTTTCTGCAACATTTCAACCCATTGTACTGAAATAAACAAAACCCAATCTTTACCCCTTGACCAGTTTTACCTGTCATAGTTATCGAACAGAAAGCATAGTTCCCATATAATTGATCATGTCCTTACCAGATGCATACAAAAAGTAGCATCCTTGAACATGCCATGGATTAAACCCAATGCAAAATTGCATACATTGATTTAAAATTACTGTATTATACAATGACAACCACAAAATTCGCTGTTATGTGTTACAATGATATCTGCAAAATTCATACTGTTACAATCATGATGAAATGATGTCCAAAATAATGGAGTATTCTTAATTAATTCCAGAATGAATTCCATTCTTGAAAGTGCTGATGTACCAATAGCTGGTAATGATGTTGATGTGCAAACAGTCTTGATGTATCACAATAATATAATCCAAATTGTTTCTAAATGAGTTCACAGTAATCCCTTAATAATAGTGAAAGTATTATTGAGTACTTTGTAATTCTAGTGAATAATTTAAATAAGTCATCTCTTTAAAACTAAACATAACTAAAATTGATTCCTCTAAAGACAGATATTAAGAGAACGAATGAGTAATTCTAATATAATGAATGAGTAATTGTAATATATAAAAAAAATAAAAAAAATAAAAAAGACAATTAGAGGACCAGGATGGGGGTATCAGAATGGAAATTTCTTTCAGAAAGTAAATAAAATTCGTTTCTGGAATGCTTTAGGGAGAGAATTAAGTCTGTATCTAGAAGTCAAAACCGAGTGAAAATGTTTACCCTCAGACAACAATAACCTTAATTTATTCTACGATCATGGACACAAAATACCTATTGAATATGTTGTTTATAAAAAAAAGTCATTAGTCTCATAGGCCCAAACTCTTACCCTCAGTTGTGGACAAAGGTGAGTCATGCAGTACAGATTAAATATACATATAATCATGGACAAAAGCCAATACACAAAACAAATTAAATATGCATAACAATTGTACTGTGAATATACTACAGTGGTAAGTTGTCAACTTTCTGTGATTTTAACTCTGTCTTCTGGAAGGTATGTTTGATATAAGTTCAATTGCATAATGATAAAACAGAAAGTCAAAGTGTTGTTGACCTTTGAAGCTGTTACCGTATTTATGCACTCTTTAAGTTGAGTGCAACTGCAGCTGCACAGACCCAAATCTGCCACTGCAGAATGACCCAGCAGATCTGGGTCAGTGCTGCTTGTTAGGAGTAGTCAGTAGAACATACAGCATAGACTCTGACCTGCCAATGGCAGATCAGGGTCTGTGTTGTTTGCTGTTGGACATAAGTGAGTATATACAGTAAGATATATTGTGAAATAATGCAAAATGATATTTTTTGTTGTGTCAACCATTTCTAATCAATCAAATTGCATCAGATAGTTCTTGAAATAGTTTTTCACACACACACTGAAAGAGGTGACAAGCCCAGTTCTAATATAACAACACTACATACATAGAGCAGATGATTGTAATGTAACTTAGAAACTTAGTAAAGAACACAAAAATTGTCCATGTTGTCAAAATATTTATATCCTCAGTACCAGGTATCAATCATTTTTTAGCAGAGTTTATTTTGTTACTCAGCCATTGAATTTATTGGAATAATTATACAATATTTTAGCATTACCTGCAGATCCCAAAGGACGTTGTGATTTAGGAAGCTGGCTAATACCATCTGAAACTATTTTTAAGATGGCTGCAGTAGGTCAGTAATTAGAATTTTAGACATGATTAACTTGAATGAGATTTTCCTGAAAGTCTTCGTCATAGGTTCCCAGGAGCTTGTAAAAGACACTTTTTGTCTCAAAAGATATTTCTGGTAATTATTTTTGACATCATCTCTCATCTTCTGATGATATTGCTCACAACATTAATTATTTTCGACATCATCTCTCTGTTTCTTTCGATCTTGTTCCCTCATTCTATGAGTAACTCTTAGACGGTTAGAACCTTTAAAAAAAAAGACAAAAAACAAACAAATTCAGTATTTTCTTGTATATCTACAGATATTATGTGCATGAGGTATTTTTGAAAACCTCAAGGCTTTAATCAGCACAGAACCAGTTCATTACATGTAGACAAGATTCATTTGTATGCATACGGATAGGAATCTGCATCATTGAACTAGCATTTTCAGCTTATTATTGAAATGAAACCCTAAGACTGGCATTAACTGATATTTATCTTTAGCAAGGTTTTAAAACAATATAGGGCCCCAAGTGGCTGAGTGTCTAAAGTGCTCACCGTTATGGATCACTGCCATCTCACCTCTGTCTGCATGGGTTTGAGTCTCATGCTCAGTCAATGAGAGTACATGCAAAAGCTTGCCAGTAGCTTCCTGTGGGTCAGTGATTTTTTCTGGGGTTTCTCTTTGTTTTTCCTCCACCATTTATACTGGCTGCCATGTATAGCCCATCTTGTGCTGAAAAATGGCGTTAAACCCTTTAACAACAACAAAACAACCATAAAACGATGTTCTTTATCATGCAGTAATTTTTTTTGTCAGTTACTTTCCAAACAATTAAAAAATCAGGATGTTGAATTTATTTTTAAACTTTCCTGAAGTCTGAAGAATTGTTATCAACCTCATTATTTGATGTTATGGCCCATTTGATGTATATAGTTGTTGTTGTTCTAGGGTTTGACGCCATTTTTCAGCACAAGATAGGCTATACATGGTGGCCAGTATAACTGGTGGAGGAAGAACCCTGGAAAACCCAGGGAAGAACCACCAACCCACGAGAAGCTATTTTATGTATATGGCCCACTTTATCTATATGGCCATCTTTGTATATAAACTATGGTTTATTCTGGAATAAAAGACTTAGAGTAGTATTTCTCAAGCACAATTAACCTGATCCTTTAATTAGTGATATTACCTTTGCTCAGTAGCAGCCCAGGGAAAATCACAATCATAGCCATGCCCCTATTTTACTGCCTAAGTCTAGAGCCATTGATTTCTCAAAGATTTTCACACCAAGGAGTAATTCCCTCCATGCCATTTTCTTATGGTGGGACAGTGTTTTTGTCAATTTTTAATGCCATGGGTGGATGAGCTATATGAGAGCAGCATGTGTCTAACAGCAGCAACTGACTTTACCACAAAAGTATTTAGCAACTAAGTAACTGTCTCATTCTTCATTGCAAAAAGTTGTTGTTGTAGGGTTTAACACCATTTTTCAGCACATGACAGCTATACATGGCAGCCAGTATTAATGGTGGAGGAAGAACCCAGGAAAACCTACGGAAAGAACCACTGACCATCGAGAAGCTACTGGCAAGCTTTCTCACATACCCACATTAGCTGAACCCATGCAGACAGAGGTGAGATGGCAGTGATCTGTAACGGAGAGCTCTTTAGACCACTCTGCCACTCGAGGCCCCCATTGCAAAAAGTAAAGTGCTTCCTATATTTACTTGCTTATAAATTGATAGTTTTTACTGTAACTTTAATTCACGCAAAGTAGGGATCATTTTCAAAGCATGACATACAAAAGAATTGATTATTAGGGGATCGCAGATGGGTAAAGATTAAATGTTGAATTTATGAAATTTGTTGAATAATGTCCAGCTTTTTCAAGCTGGCATAATTTTTATTTTAATGGAAATCTATAAAAGAATATATAATTTTGTTCATTATGACTCAGACATTGTATTTCATTTGTTGTGTATAAAAAGTAGCCCCAAACTCTTGTTGATTTATTTGGCAGTTTTATAACTGATACAATTTAAAAGCAGATTTTCTTTCACAAAATTAGAATTCAAAGAGCAATTGTCCTACAGAATAAAAATGTAACACTTGACTCAGAGAACATTGTTTTTCAACATGAAATGTGTATGGAAATTCCATGAGATGTCACATTGTTTGATTCATTTTGGTTAGACGATCAATGAAACAATGTTAACAGTTTACAGACTGTGTGATATATCTTGGGGGTAATGTTGGAAAGTCTAGGTGTTTGCAGGACAGAAAAAAATAGTATAAATTCAAATAATTTTAAATGTCTTTGCCACTATTCCCATTCAGAAATGCATGCTTGGTATCCACAGTGGTTATCTGTTTCATGATGATATTCAGTTATATAATACTTTTATCTAGCTATTGGGATTTTTAAATAAATTTTTTAAAATATTATGGGTAAATTACGCAAATTGAAGTGTCTGTCAATGCAGTTTTATCATGGCAATTACTAGGAAAGTATATTGCTTCCATTTTCATGCAATACTGTGTTTGACACATTTAAAGTTTTGATCTAACTTGATTTAGATATAATTCCCAAGTTATATTTCCCAAGTTTTCAGCCAGAGCAGGTGGCCCAACAAAGCCCTTGACTTGACAGTCCATTTGGTTGTGCTACAAATGCATGTACTTCTTCATTAATTACCAAGTAAAGTTCCACATCGTCCACTGTTGGTTTGACCTTGATCCCTTTTAGCTTGTAAAGGCAACAACCTGTTTTCCCCATGTAATAACCCTTTGATCGAGCCACAAGTTTGTTACTTGATCAGTACCAAATAACAGAGGGAGATTATTTGAACTCCCAGTGATTATGCTGCTCAGTTGACACATGTTCAGTTGCAGCTTTTAGCAGATTTTGCAAACTGTATAATCAAAGTGTTAAGAGTCCAAGTTCAATCTCTACCTAAACTCCTGCATATGACCGTGAAGCTGTGGAAATAGAGTTGGATGATAGTTATGATGACTAGATGGTGGAGATTTGCAATGACTAGATGACACTTGAGGATTTCAGAACTTATTAGAAAATGAGAATGAATTCTTGGACTTTGTACCAGATGACATTTGATTGTGACATTTTGAGGATGCTGTGAATCACAAAAATATTGACTTAACTGTCATTGTTTAAATTGTGGATTTATCATAAAAATAAATTTAAAATATTGAGTGTTATGGATTTTAATGGATCTTTTAAGAACAAATTATAAGTTCTTAATTTATTTGTGACACTCTACTCAATAATATAAACAGTATTTTACATTGGTTCTATTGTTATTTTACCTCTCTATCTATCCAATTTGGCTTGTTTATTTCCAAAGTGCAACTCTGACTTGCAAAATATTTCCTGACTTTTAAGGAGGGTCAAAGAGAAATTGGCTTTTATTTTCACGATGTAAAATCATGGGAGGTAGAGAACTGGGCTGTTTAATGACTGAATCCACCTTTTACAATCACGTTGATAATAATTGTTAATAACATGCTTTTTCTAATGAAGTTGTTCGTTATTCTGTATAAATAACATTTATTTAAAAAATTTGCAACATGTAAAAGATCATTCCAACTGGTTTCAACAACCATCATGTGTGCACGAAAACATGCATAGTACGTCACGTCTTTTTGTTTTGTTGATTAGTCGGCTTCTCCAAGTCATATCATATAGTATGCTAGCAAGTCAGGAGTCAAAGTAGCCAGAAATTAGACTATCTTTTGATATGCCACCAAACAAAATTCCATTTTTTTTATTATGAAACTACTGACATTTATTTTGTGAGACAATCGCCTAAGCTGAAATTCAATTTTTGTATTGTTAATTAGTACAATATTGGGTATCATGATTTCGTTAAAAGTACTAGTGAAACTTCTTATCATCCTTGAGGATATATCTCAGTGCCAGGTTCAGAAATTCTCTGAAAATCACTTGCCCATAATGGTCCATATCTGTGAAACCCAGCTCTTTATTTTATGAAGTATTCATTTCACTTGGTTGCCTTGCTGTTACAGTTGTGAAAGAATTGGTTAATTTAAGGTAGTTTATGTTACATACACAATAAAATTTATAACAGTGTTCGATTGATCAACTGAAGTGAGTTCACCTGACATATGACCTGGACCGCTAGATTTTTAGTATGTAGTATAGTATTTGTGTGCCTTTTAACTTTTTTAAAAATTGTCCACCCCCTTTTTGTGATTCAAAAGACATAATTAACGTGATAGGACCTAACACAATGGAGGCCAGCTGTTAATTCATTGCAACAATACAACAAATATTTCCACAAGTCAGTTATCAAAACACAGTCGGCGCTTAACCCTTTACATCATGCAAGTGTCTTTGGACGCCTCTACTTCATTCGCATGGAAGCGCCTTTTGACGCCTGCTGTAAACATCAGCCATTTTAGCCAGTTTTCATAGCGCCACCTTCGGGGGAGAAACCCTTATTAGATACTACATTCATTTCTGCGAATGACAATTACATCAGATCACGTGGTCACTGTTTATGCACTGGTCGATATATGCTATTTAAAGTAACTGGGTCATAATCTCCACTCTCCAAAATGGAGGTCGTGGATTCAGTACTTACAAAGTTTTCACGATTAGAATCACAACTATGAAAGATTCAATAACTTAGGTAAAGGCTCTGATATTGATGTAGGCAGCAATTAGTTTTTATAAATGATCAAATTCAGATGACTTAGTGATGTAGACGCAGACGAAAAACTTGTAAATTTCGAGTATGAGAAATGACAGCTATGGTTGGTCATGCAGCCTGACTGACATGATGGTGAACAAGTTCTCTCAAGATTTTAAAGCACATAAAAAGTTCTTTCTTGGAAAATAATTACACAGCTATAACAATCAGACTTTTCTCTTACATTTTTCTACACATAATGTGTACCAAAAATGTAAAATGGTTAAAATTGCTGTTAAATGTAACATACACTACATTGCTTAACAATTAACAGGCAGGCCTATGCGTATGGAGTCGAATAGGTAACAGGTGTTCTATTTATAGTGCGCTGCACTTTGTAACTATGCTCTGTGAGGTAAAGGGTTAATTAGGTTCTCAGAGAAATGCTTGTGGACATAGCTGTTATGGTAGATTGACACATTTTACGTTTAAATACGCATTACATTTATATGATTACACTTAAATGAAACTAAAAGATAGAATTAAAACACAAATTTCACTTAATAAAAATTATTTAATTGGCATTTAATTATTAATGTACTGCCTACACTTGGCATAAGTGACATTTTCATTGATCAAAATTTCCTTAAATATCTTTAATTACGGTGTACTAAAAATATCGTTTGGAAATAAAATGTAACCGATTAAATGACTAATTATTAAAAGTTGATAATTTCAAAATGTTAGTTACAGTTTCCAGGTGATATCTACTGTTTTTGACCATAAAACGAGTGATATATCAACATTTCAGTTTCCAATTTTGATCACAATTTTCTTTCAAGATCAAGAAATATAAATAAATTTTTGGGGGTATTTTCTGATTTGAAAAAAAAGGGATCCATACCTGACCTCACGTTATAAGTGGGTTTGCGAATTATCAGGGTGCGAATTATCAGGGGAGTGGTGTATTGCTTTTTAATGATTTGCTTGGCCCTTGAAATGCTCAGTATTGCTATTTAATGATTTGATCAGCCCCTGAAATGCCTACTATTGCTATTTAATGATTTGCTCAGCTCCTGAAATGCCTAGTATTGCTATTGAATGATTTGCTTAGCCCCTGAATTGCCTAGTATTGCTATTTAATGATTTGCTCAGCCCCTGAAAGGCCTAGTGTTGTTATTTAATGATTAGCTCAGCCCCTGAAATGCCTGGTCTTGCTATTTAATGATTTGCTCAGCCCCTGAAATGCCTAGTATTGCTATTTAATGATTTGCTCAGCCCTTTAAAGGCCTAGTATTGCTGTTTGATGATTTGCTCAGCCCCTGAAATGCCTAGTATTGCTATTTAATGATTAGCTCAGCCTCTGAAATGTCTAGTATTGCTATTTAATGATTTACTCAGCCCCTGAAATGTCTACTATTGCTATTTATTGATTTGCTCAGCACTTTAAAGGCCTAGTATTGCTATTTAATGATTAGCTCAGCCTCTGAAATGCCTAGTATTGCTATTTAATGATTTACTCAGTCCCTGAAATGCTTAGTATTGCTATTTAATGATTTACTCAGCCCCTGAAATGCCTAGTATTGCTATTTAATAATTTGCTCAGCCCCTGAAATGCCTAGTATTGCTATTTAATGATTTGCTCAGCCCCTGAAATGTCTACTATTGCTATTTAATGATTTGCTCAGCCCTTTAAAGGCCTGGTATTGCTATTTAATGATATGCTCAGCCCCTGAAAGGCCTAGTACTGTTATTAAATGATTGGCTCTGCCCCTGAAATGCCTGGTATTGCTATTTAATTATTTGCTCAGCCCCTGAAATGCCTAGTACACTATGACCCTGCTATGACGTGCTCTCTTATAACACAAATTCGGATATAACACAGTCGTGGTGTGGCTCCCGAAATTTCATATACATGTATTTTTCTTGTACACAAAAAAATTATTAAAAGTACGAAATAAAACGTAAAAAGTATTATCATTTTGGAGAAGAGATCGCATATGAATAATACAAGACGATTGTGGCATGGCTTCTGAAATTTTATATGTATCTTAAAAGTACGAAAAATAACTCATAAAAAGTTTATTCTGGGATCACGTAGGTCTTTGCCATTGTCACAAACTTGGATTGTTTTTCCTTATTGGTGGCAAAACATACCATGTGGCAATTTTATTTTATTGGCAATGTTGTTGGCTGTTTAATTTTTTTTATACAACCATCAGTTTCGAGTCCAGAAATTCAGAGGCCCCATGAAAGGAAGCCGCAAACTGGATATAAAATGCACTGAAATGTATCTATTGTTACATAAACAAATTCTTTGTTCATATTGACAAACCATCGAAACAGTGCATTGTTATATCATAATCCACTTAATGTTGACATCTAGCATGAGTACTGTATGTTGTGAGATAACCACCTTTCTTTTTGTTGACATTTCTGGTAACAGAGATCAACCAGATGAGGTATTATCTCATAATCTATCTTTAATCAAATTTTCGGCCGCTTGCTAGTAATTAATATGTTTACAAAGGCTTATATTTGTATGTGGATGGTAAGTAAAATTCCTCTTCTTTTCACTCAGAATTAAATCCTTCAGAACACTCACATTTTCTGTAATAATCCCTGTCATCAAACCAGAACACCTGCATCTCTATCGTCTGTGGACCCTTTGTTAATAATTTTCAGATGCATGCGTGGAAGGCATCATCCTGCTGCTACCACAAATGTAAAAAAAACAAAAAAAGAAAAAACCATCCTACTTGTTGGTTTATTCAATAAGCATGGAGGGACAGTAACTAGAATAGTCCAAATGACGGTCAGTTCCTTTTTGAAAATGTACCCAGATAAAATAGTTTGCTGAAATTTCAATGAAAACAGATTACCTTTTGAATCACAGATTGATATGAAAATGTACTCAGCAAATGGAGAAAAAAATCAGTCTCAATCATGCAGTACAGTTATTTGATGTTGCCAGCGCAATAAGAAATGTGCATTTGTTTGGTTCTCCAAAGCTGTCCTTTAATGGTGACTTCAATAACGCAAGCACCCTTCATCAAAGAAAGCGAACTACAATCTTTCAATAAAAACAAAGAACTTTTCATCAAAGGAAATCAATACCAAACTCAAATAAAAGTGATGGAATCTGATGGATTTTTGCATTTTCCAATGAGACTGGAACACGTTAACTATGTCGTGAAAGTTTTCTTTTTGTAGGGAAAAAGTTTATGATTTCAAAAGCAAACAAATGGCGGCGTAAAAGGCTAACTAACTTTCACCTACTTGGGACGTACTGAAAAGTAAATGTACTTTGTCCTTCCTTACGTGATTATGCTATGTTATTCCACTGAATTCAGACCAATATGACCTGTAACAAAATTATTGAATATTTTAAAGCTATGTGTGTGCACATTTTCAATGGAATTACTTGTATTGTGGATTCAATGCATATGATGAGGTTCGCAGGTGAGTACACGGTGTTGATACTATTCATGCTATACATTAGACATGTATATATAAACATTATTCACGTATATGTACCAATTCGTGCTTTTCTAAATAAAGTAAACTATTATTTATATCTTCTCTGTTTTCACTACAGGTGTATTTCTCATTTAATATGCATCAATTTAAGATGGTAACTGTGCAGATGAAGCACATATTTTAACGCCCACATTTATTACCTACACCCACACCCGCCCCCAACCCTGCAATTTTTTTGGGGGTACATGCATCATTTTCTTCAGCTAACGGACCTGGTTGCTTATAACATGGTTCGGTCTATAACATGGTCTGGTTCTATGGCTCCCTACTACTGTGTTATAGCGGGGTCACACTGTATTGCTTTTTAATGATTTACTCAGCCCCTGAAATGCCTAGTATTGCTATTTAATGATTTGCTCAGCCCCTGAAATGCCTAGTATTGCTATTTAATGATTTACTCAGCCCCTGAAATGCCTAGTATTGCCATTGAATGATTTGCTTAGCCCCTGAAATACTCATTGTTGCTATTTAATGATTTGCTCAGCTTTGGTGTAAAAGCATTCTCTTGTCTGTGGCATCAAAAATTGAAACAACCAGTGTGTTCAGTTATCAGTGTTCTGCTGTGACATTACTGAATTTTGCAAATGTTACAATACATGAGAGTAAATGTCTCTTACTATAATGTCAGGACACTGTATCAGGTAACATGAGCATTTTGAATTGAAAGCATTTGTGCTGGAAAAATACAATAGAAGTGCCCTCTGAATAAATTTTCTTTGTGATGGATTTTCCTTCATGATTTAGTGGAATAATACAGATCCATTTTCCATCTCAAAATGCTATGTATTTTCATAATTTTTGCTCTGGCACTAAGTAATTATGGCATAAATTTTCTGTTGTTGTTGTTGTTGTTGTTGTGGGGTTTAACGCCATTTTTCAGCACACGATAGGCCATATATGGCGGCCAGTATTAATGGTGGAGGAAGAACCCGGGAAAACCCCGGAAAGAACCACCGAACCACGAGAAGCTACTGGCATGCTTTCTCACATATCTACATTGGCTGAATCTGAGACTCGAACCGGCGCAGACAGAGGTGAGATGGCAGTGATCCGTAACGGCGAACGCTTTAGACCACTCGGCCACTCGGGGCCCCATAAATTTTCTGTTATTTGAAATTTTTTGAATTACTTGGATTACATGCTGTTTTCCTTGAGACTTGGGCTACACTTGAGAAGACCTAAGAAAGTATGTATACATTTATCAATAGATTGTCATGAAACCCACTGATATTAAATCTGCATTTTTCTCCTTTTAGACACCCTGTTTCTGGCCCTCTAGATGTGGAGAACCAGAGAACACTGATTATGGTGAGTAGTAGAGTACATGTACCATGATTTTGTGCTTTCACAGTGATCTCTTGGTATGATGTTGTTAGGAACTATAAAAGTGTTTACAAGGGTAAATTATTAAGAAAAATATCATTTAACCAGTATAATGGGATTCATGACGATCATGACATGAATACAACATTTTGTTTTACATCTTCAACAAAGTTAACTTGTAAAATCCTATTTCAGCAGGCATTTTTCTGTAGAAGTTATTGTTGGTAACTATAATGTATTGGAGGAATTATGGAAAGAAAAGCAACTGCTCTTTTATCAGTTAAACTAATTAACCCCTGGAGGGTTTTGTTGTTTTCACCTGAAATGCAAGTAGGAAACACATTTTAGGGGCTATTTCTGAATACATCCTAATACATTGACTTCTCCCCCAAAAAATTAGGTTTTTCCCTCTGTATTTTGTAGTGCATCTAGAGCGTCCAGATTATTTGGTACCATTGTAGAGCTACATCTGTGTGCCTTTCTATAACACCACCCATTGTAGTGTATCATACATGACCTTGATGCTACAGAGCTCGTCAGTAGGCTGCTACCTCAAGCTACATAAATGCAGTGCCAGAGGTTAATGAGTTAACAAGGATTTTGGAAAAATTTTACAAATCATCAAGGAATTCCTAAATTTGTAATTTATGTGCGGTGTCGATGCACACGTGATTAAAAATCTCAAGGAATATTCACATTTGGTGACATCATCATAATGCATCCATTTTTGTCGTTTTCACCTGGAATGCGAGTAGGAAACACATTTTGGGGGCTATTTCTGAATGCATCCAAATACATCGACTTCCAAGAGATTTCCCATTAGCCTAATGCCTAATTGTATTGAAACATCGTTTTTCATTGGTTATTTTGCTCGTGCATGAGCAGAAGGATAAAAGTTGGAGTTCTTTTTCCTTTTTTTTTTAGCTTAATGGACTCTGTGCATTTCAGACCGGTCTGCCTTAGATCTGAGGTCAAAAGGTCTAAAATCCAGACACAAAATTGGATTCCAGCCATAGTATCACTGTAGAGCTACATCTGTCTACCTTTTTATAACACCACCCACTTTAGTGTATCATACATGACCTTGATGCTACTAAGCTCGGCAGTAGGCTACTACCGTATATACTAGCGTATAAACCCGTTCACGAATAAGCCAAACCCCTCAAACTGAACAGGTATAAACACTAACAAGTGCATGACTTGCGTATAAGCCAACCCTCAGCTCACAAGATGGAAGCGGTAAGTTCTAAATGCATTTATTTAGGCAAATGTATATGAACAAAGAGTACATGTATACTTATCTCAGGCTTGGCATGTGTAATTATTAAAAGGAAATGGTATAAACTTGTTTGAAAAGTAATTTATTTATTTAATTTTGTTTTCTTATTGTTTCTGCCTAATTCAGATTTTTGTATAATTTGATAGAACGATGACAAGAATTAAACAATCGCGAGTTGCTGTAACACTACCTCTCCCTTTTGACACAATTATTGTTTGTATATGTATTACTGCATTGGACATTTTATATTAGTGCGCCAGTAATTACTTTTTTATTTTGCCTTGAAATTGTAAATACCTAACTCGATAAAATTTGATCCCAGTATGACAACACAACGAACAACAATACATTTTGATTCAACACTCGCAACTAGGCTACTGAATGTATTTACATAATGGCACCACCACATGTACATGGTAGGTTTGAACACGTGCTAAATGAAGTACATTCCACTGAATGAAGTACATCCCTTGGAGTTGAATCATGGGCATCACTGCACTAAACTTTAATGATATCTCCAAATACAATAATGAGGTTTTAGAAATAATCCTTCAAAAATTATGCTAATACTGTAAAAGCTTAGTTGTAGTTAACTTTGATGTAAGCGACCTTACACCATACCTGTCAACTCTCACAGAAAGAAAAAAAACAGCTGAATTTTGGGGTCACTCCACGCCTACCTCCCGATTTCATAATATCTCCTGAATTTTGCAGAGAACGCCTGATTATTACATTATATCTTTGATTTTCATGTCTCCTAAAAAAGAAAAGTCCTACATAAATAGACATGTCATATGCATTCCATGGAAGCCATGTTCTGTTGTATCACCTGTGAATATTGTCGTGATGAAATAGTTACTAGAAAGAATTTGCTTCTTCACTAAATAGGATGTTAAGTTTAAATATTTAAACGTAAATTTATGAGTTTTTTTTCATCTACAACAATACAAAAATCAGAAAATAAGCTAGAACAAAAAATAAACAACAATAAAATTGTCGGCAATTAATTTTAATCCCAAGAATGATTACCATGAATGCTGTAGCTCCATTCCCACCAAAGAAACTTACGTGATTGAGCACCTGGCATTTATATACCATATATACGAATGTGAATTACCATCATTGAATTAAAAGAAGGAATACAAATACATACCACGCAGTATGTGTCATCAAAAATCTGATTCAGAATACATATGTTTAATAGTGAACAATACTAAATGCCTTACTAGGTAACAATAAGGGAATAAGGTTGGATATACAATGAGAGGAAAATAGTTGCCACATGTATGGTACCGTGAGGACACCTATTTAGGTACCTTTAGTTGAACAAATTTGGTAATCCTTTAATTGCCAATCAATTGTTAGTGCTTGCATAACACGGTTTCTTTGAATCATGACGGAGGGCAAGTTGTTTTCACAGAATAGTTGCATCGATAAGGATTAACTTTTAATTTGTTGTGCTGGCTTTCTTTCTTGTTTATTAAAGATTAACATTAGCTGTTGTGCAGTTTGGCCACAGCTGATCAGAATATGAAAATAGAGCATGTCAAGGGGGAAAATAAGGCACGTGTGTCATTTGCGAATTTTGCCCATATTAGACCTGAAAGCTCGATCAATACTAGTGACAACAAGGCTTTAAAAATGCCATGAAAAACCTCCCAATTTTAGGTCGTATTCTCTTTATTTTTTTTATTCATTCTCCCTACTTGTCTTTTGAAAAGGTGACAGGTATGCCTTACACCCCGTTTTACAAAACTACAGTAATTGTGCTAATATTATGGAATGAAAGGCAATTACACACCAATGCACTGGTATAGTTGCCTGTCAAAATTCCCACTTACACAAGCCAGTTTCAAGGTTTTAATGATTAACAGGCCTGTATTGCTGTCGGAAAACGAAAGACAAATCCACCAATTATAAATAAAGGAGATGCCAAAATATCAAACTTAAAATTGTGTGGAAAGTTGTGATGTTGTTCAGCAAAAACACAAAACATAGATTGATGATGACCTTGGATGATCTATAATGAGAATTTTAGTATTTATTATTACCACTCTTTGTGAACATGTAAGTTAATGCTGGTTATGTGCCCTGTGCAATTAAATGTGCGTACCTTTTCATAAATATTATCTCAGTTTGTAGGATCGCTTATATCATTGAAAATGAGTAACTCGTGAGCGCAAGATTCAGTGTAAATGGAACAGCTATTAAGGACTAGATGAAATGTGATCTGGAAGAATGCAATTTGGTCAAAACAATGAATAAAGGAAAATCTGCATCTAATATATTTGGGAATACAAAAGGATTTAAGTGACGCTATGCATGCTTTACACTGTGCAAGTGCTATACTTTATAGTTCAGCCTGATCTCCCGGGTAAACTCAAATGGCCTGCAAATTATGAAGTCTGTATTTACCTTTATTTAATTTCATGATGGGGAAATCAGAAAATATGCACATGCAAAATAATAACAAAATCATTCATAGTACTTGATAACAGTTTAATAAGTGTTGGGTCACCCCAAACATTTTTTTCACATGCATATGTCTTAGGACACAGAAAAAATTATTTGTTCATGTCCCAAGATTTACAGCCTTTACAGTAGTTAACAAAAACACTTAAATACTGTCAAGTTTAGACATTGGCCCGCGGATAAGCCAACCCCCCTTCTTCCAGGCCTTTATTTTTTCCTAAATTATTCAGCTTATATGTGACTATATAATGGTACTTTCTGCCATGTAAATGAGTTAAGTGTCTGGTGAAATTCAAGAAAGTGGTTCACACCATTTGAGGAAATGGGCAGTTGAAAGGGTAATGAACTGCCAATCTCCTGCTTTCTACTCCCAAATTTTCAAGGTCACCAAGAAAAACACAAAATATTTGCCTTCTTGTCAGTCTTTCCCTCTAAACTGTTTCTTTGGAGAATCTTTCAAGATAGAGACCACATCCTCAACCCATAATGCAATGTGTCTGCCCAACTGGGAAATCTCCATCAACCTTTAGGATGCATATTTGCTTATTCCACTATTTTCTCATCACATATACCTCCAATTTTGCATGGACCAGGAAGTGTTTTAATTCTGGGTTCTGCCATTCAGGATCACTTCAACACCCCTTACCCAAGTCATGGGAGTAGTAGCGGCATATCTCTGATCACTGGGAATCCTGATTTTCCTGTGCTTTGAAGACCAGCCCATCCACAATGTTCTGTTACAGTTCTTGCACTAGGATCTATTTTGTGACTGGTTAACAGTAACTCTGATGTTTTACTCGACTTCAAAAAGTCAGGACCATTTCTTCCAAGGACTTGTTTGCATTTTGATGAGTTTCCTCACGGACTATAACTTTGTCCAAGTCCCACAAGAATGAAAAAAAAATTTAATCCTGCCACTTTTAGAGGAGCTGCAAGTCAGTGCATTGTTTTCTGCTTAGTCTTTGCTCTAGCCAGCTTTTCTGAAAACGTTGTAGCCAGATGTACCTTGTCTAAGTGAGTAGCACTAGTGAATGCCATTTATATACTACGTAGTGCAAGATATCAGTCTTGATGGCAGAAGTTTGCATGGTGGATTTTAGCCATCTTGATATAATGCCTGTTCACTGTCGAAAAAGTGGCATGGAAACTAACAGTTTGGTTTCATTATTCTTAATACTGTTTGGCTGATTGAAATATCCACAAGACTGACTGTACAATGACATATGTCTGATGCATCAGCTGTTAAGCAAATTCACCCAACTGATTATCTGCATTCAGTTGCTTAAGATTTCCTGTTATATTGATAACTGTTCTTATATAGAGGTAAATTCCTAAGAAGTTAAGGGTTTGCTGTCTCTGGCTAGAAGCAATGTCAGTAGCAGAATCAGTGTGTACAGTGGAAACTTAAAGGAAGTTTTACATACCGTATTTGCTGGCCTGTAAGATGATGCTTTTCTATCAGAAAATCTTAGCTTCTTCTTGTACTCCTAATCAACTTGTATATGGATTTTGTCATCAAATTGCTTTATCTTATGTCACATCATTTTTTTGTATGGAAAAAATCTCCAAAAGTACGAAAAATAATGTGTAAAAACATATTTCATTTTGGGAAAGAGATCATGTTTGAAAAAATATAGGACTCCTCATTGATGAGGATTTTAAACAGTTACATGATTGTCAGTATTAAAAGTCAACTTACATTAAATGTAATTGCGCTAAAACAGCATGCATTAGAATATACATTGTTTATAATATACATTGTTTAAATTTGATACAGGTGTGCTAGAATTGACAAATTAGAAGATGAATAACCATGACATATTCCATCACAGTTTTCTTATTGTACCGCGTGATCAAATAACAATTATTCACCATTATGGATGAAGGATGGAAAATTTACCAAATTTGTTCATTCAACTTGTACTCCGCATCGACTTATAGGTCAGCAAATAAGGTACTGGTGAAAGCAATTTAAGTATCTCTAGCACATTAGTAACATATGATGTGACAACAATCTTGGGTAAATTAGATCTCTGGTTAAAAACTGATCTGAAACATGCAAGCAGTGGGTGTTGTAAATAATTTGAACCATCTAACAAAAATATAAATGTGCTAATAGCAGATATGGATGTATTGATTGTACTATATTTTTATCCATTATGAATGAGCACAGCTAAAGATGCCAAAAGAAAATGTACAAATTAGCAGAATGGATGGGGTAGGTTGTAGTCATTAAAGCAGAGCGGTCACTTGAGATACGTATGATAGCATAACTGTGTTGAATCTTTCCATGTGTGGCATAAAATGTCAGAAATTGAAGTGATTAGTTTTTTACTCAATAGCCTGCCTGATAATGGAAACACCTCTATGTGGAGCTTATTCATTGGGTGAGGTCCTGTGAAAGAAACAGAATCTTCGATGTTCTGGTCAGTATGTTAGGCTGATCTGACACAAAAGACATTAGCTTGAGGAACCATTGCTGAGTACTCAAGATTGGTGTTACCATAACCACCTCCCCTCCCTCTCTTTCATTTTCTGTAAAACTCTAAGAATTATAGGGTGAAGAGCGTATGTTAGAGTGTGGAAACTCCAACATAATGCAAAGGCATCAAGGTGTAAATCTTGAAGGTCTGGTTTCTATGAAATATATCTAGGCATACTTTGCAATTCAGGCTTGAGTCAAAAAGTAGGTTCAGAATCATGGATTGATGCAGATGAACATTAGGGTTATGTGCACTGTGCCAGGCAAATGACAAGCACTGAGCCGAGCAACCCACATTAGATTTAATGTATGACAGGACAACACTGCTTGTCCATAAGCAGTCTTACTTGCTAAATAAATAAATATACATACGGCTTTTATATAAACTGTTGTCCAGAATTATGTCACTTGCCAAAGTACCACATGAGGAACACCTCTTGAAGCCTACCACACTTGTTATTTGTGAGAAAAAGGTCCATAATGGGGAATGTGATGAGAATTATGGTACTGATCATGCACCCTTGGACATTTTGCATTTGGATACAAGGAGATCTGTTATGGTGCCAACATTTTTACCTTCGGTACTATGAAATACTTACCGGTACATTTCTTTTTGCTGCATGAACTGTGCCTGGCAGATGTACAGTCCTGGAGTTGATAGAACTATGACAAGCTACAAAATGCTTTGAAGAACCTCCAGTAGGTTAGTTTTCAATGCTTACCACAAAAAGACATTCTAGTTCATCCTCCAGCAGGTTCATTTGTGATGCTTTCCGCAAACAGTTGTTCTTATTTGTCACACAGTGGTGCCTGAGTGAGTAAATGATCATCATTGTTGCGGGAGTGATATCATGTTATGTTTAGACTCTTAGAAAATGCAACAAGAAAAGAGTGAAGACAACAAGCTTTGTAAACTTTAACAAATAATTTATTTTTCTAGAAAACAAGTTAAAATGAGAAAAAGAACTTACGGTTCTATGAATCAAATCCAAAAATAATCCAAGAATAATCTAAGAATTAAAAAATAGAAGTCCTAGTGATAAAAAGTCCTAATGAAACTGAGTTCAAATCCTGATGAAATCCAAAATGGAAGGCGATGACATATGCTGTGGTCAGCGTCATACTGATGTGTCAGCAGTTCTTTGTTGAATCACAGAAAATAATATTCCAGTTTTTGAATTCTGTGTAAATTCTAAAACTGCCCAAGAATTAAGTTATAGCACAGGTATTTCCAGGGAAAAATAATCTTTTGGAATCCAAATAATTTGAAGAAAAATTTAAAATTCATCTCCAACTGGTCACAACAAAACACCTTTTAGTGTCAATGGTTTAAAGCCCGACTGCCTAAATTCTCTATAGAAAACAGTTATACACTAATTTAAGATGCAAAACAGATTCCTGCATGAGGGTCACATGATTACTCTTCTAGAACAACATAGAAGCTTTTTATATGCCTAACATCACATACTCTCAGTATGGCCTCAATTTCACTTTATGAATCTTACTCTCAGAAGAATTAAAAAAAAAATTAAAATGTTTACTTTAACTCTTAGTGATTCTGAATCAAGGTCAGGAACTATGTCAGCATTAGATACAAAGTTTCTATTATTAGTTGTTTATTAAAAACAGTCAGGTCAGATAGAACTGAACTGATTTTCTAGAAAATGTCAAATCCAGTAAATAAAGTTACATTGCAATAGCATGTAATGGAATTTTTAAAAAAAATAAAACTAAAAAAGCAATTAAATTAAATCAAATATAAATTAAATCAAATATACATAACAGTCGATTCCCCCATCATTAGTCTGCATGAACTT
This sequence comes from Sinohyriopsis cumingii, assembly GCA_028554795.2. Taxonomy (NCBI): domain Eukaryota; kingdom Metazoa; phylum Mollusca; class Bivalvia; order Unionida; family Unionidae; genus Sinohyriopsis; species Sinohyriopsis cumingii. The sequence goes on from CM068825.1 coordinate 41,346,895, forward strand.
GGGATGTTTGAGATAATACAGCCAATATTTGGCTTTGAAGTGACATCACAAAAAACTTGTCTAGTAATTACACTGGGATGATATTTCAAACATAAATGCATATTTATGATAATTTTTAAAATAATTTCACAGGATGCATTCAGACACTAGCAATGTCTACCATTTCAATAGTGGTGTTAGGTCACTGTTTGCAAATTCTTAACAGTGTGTTATTTCAGATTGTTATATTTCCTACATAGAGAAAGCATCCTGCAAACATGGAACCCCAAGAATGAGTTTGCCTATGCTTCAGGTGCCTCTGTAACCTTTCTAGGGCTGTTCAACTAAAAATCATCAAATACCATATTCTAATGGAGGATTACCATACATATTTTTGTCAGACATGTCATCCTTTTTGGTCCTGAAACCTCAATACCTATACTCTCTGGAGTATCCACTTTTTTAAAAGTTCAAGTATAGTAACCCTATTATAAAGTCATACACAAATTGAAATTATATGTTGCTCATAAAACAAACAGAGCATATTCATTAGGGTTATTGTACATATATACATTGATCTAAAATCACAAATTAGTAAATTGCCATTTTGAAAATCAAGTTATGATAAGATATTTTTGTACAATGTTTACATCAGGAAAATGAAATGGAAATTTAAAAAAGTCAGATTGTTGCTGCCGTAACTGCTCAGTTAATATGCACTGATTGTTGATCTGGTCCACCATGTTTCTGTCATGTGACCCACTTGTGACAATTGTGCAAGACAGATGGCAAATCTAGCCCAGCAGCCATTGATATAAATGACTGCTGTGCAACCTATGAGCTTCAACTATATTCTCAACTTCAGCTTTACCAACCATACTGACACAAGATATGGTTGCAGTGGGTCGTCTCCCACAACAAAACCCTTTATCCATTTGTAAGCTCTCATGGTTTGGCAAAATGTGTTATGCACATGATTGCTCAAGATCACCTGTTTTGAAGATAACTTGGTTCTTGTATACCTGTCAGTTCAAGACCTAGGATGAGAATCCCACCCAAAGCAGACAGACAGAATGTGATAAAATCCCAGTAATTCTCAGTCATGTATATAATTTCTAGCCTCAGAAATATATTACACATAACAATAATGTTAAAAGTATTAAAATTTAGTAACAAATTTAGTATAATAATGAGTAACATTTTAGTTATATAATTTGATTATTTGGTATAAATGTCTGCCATTTCATAAAAATACTTTTTTAGTTTGTTTTTCAACCCAAGGTGAATGATAGGTGAAAATGTTCTGTAATTGGTGTTGTAGGAAACACACTGATTGTAGTTGTCCCTCTTTGAAGTCAATTGCTTCTTTTTGTTTTTATCAAACCAAATGATGTCCTGTCTTGTTCATCAAAGTGAACCATTTATTGAGGTGTCCTTCCATACTTTAGTCAACAAAGTGCAGACTGTTAGCTGGAACATAACATGTGGCTCAGAGATACATAAAAAAAAGTTGATTACGTACCATATTTTTGTGTTTTTTATTAGCTTTAACACATTCAACCAAACCATCTGGCAAACTTGACTATGCTTTAGCAACAGGTTACCTGTGTTCCACTAAGTCATACCAACCCCCCAACCCTATTTTATGGCTACAGAAAGCCAATTACTATTCGACCCTCCTATAAGTCGTTGTGTATTTTGCAATTTGGATCCATCTGACGGGGTGACTTGTTGTCATAAAGTAGAGTTCCACTTTGGAAAAATAGACAAGCGAAACTGGCTAGATAGATACAAAAAATAAAGACAATACTAGAACCAGATTTTCATCACTAAATACAGTTGAATATGCCACAAATAAAACTGAGAACTCACAGTTTGTCCTAATTAAATCCATTAAAATCCATAATAATTGATATTTTAAATCCATGGATATCACAAATAAGTGAATTCAGTATAGCGGTATAAAAATAGTAGTTCAGAATGATCGAGTTCTGATTTACAAAATCCTGCAATAGGTGAATTCAACGTCTTACAAATAAACGATGAGAGTTAAGACCACATATCACTATCTAGTGTCATCTGATATAAAGTCCATGAATTCATCTTCATTGCCTGATCCAGTTCTGAAATCCTCCATCACTGTCTAATCATTGAAAATATCTTACAGCTCCATTTCCAATGGCTTCACTGTCTTATGCAGGTGCTTATGTAGAGACAGAGCTTGGGCTGTGTGAGTAACACTTTGATCATACAGTCTGTGATATCTATAGAATTCTGCAACTGAATGCATGTCAATTGTGTGGCAAGATCACTGCGAGTTCAAATAGTCACTGTAAGTTGTCTGGCACCAAGCAAGTATCAAACTCTTGGCTCATTCAAAAAATGTCAAGTGGGAAAACAAAGAGGGTGCTGCCTCTACATGCTAAGGGATTAAGGTCAGACATGCACATGAAGTTGTAGAACTCTATTTGGCGGTGAACAAGTATGGGTATTAATTCACAGCTCAATCAGATTAAGGATTGTCAACTTGAAAACAAAGTGAGTGCTATCTTTACACGCCAAGGGCTTATCAGGTCATTTGCACTGGGAAACTGGGACAAAACTTGGGAAATATCATTTTGGAATTAATCTAACTTGTAGAAAAGAAAAATAGAAATCAAATCATAACTTTTGTTACATCAAACACAGTTTTTGTACAGAAATACACATACATGTATATTAATACCAGTACAGGTTGTTAGGACTTGCACCAAGAAAAGATAGAAGCAGTATACCTGCTACTAAAGACCAACAATAAATATCAAAAACAGAACTTTACTTTGCAGTGGCCAAAATTTAATTTATGTGCAATATTTTCAAATTAAGATCTAAATAACTGTAGATACAAGTAATGTGTAATAAATACTGTCATCAAACATATACACAGTACAATCCATATACACATTTCTGAGGAGGAATAGTGGCACGAAAATGTACAGATATTTGAATTAACTATTTTTGTATGCAGGAAGTATCTAGATTTGCCAATTTTACCCCAAGAGTTATATATAAAAAATTTTTATGGCACACTTATAAGAGGACCCCTACCCCCTACTCTGCATGAATCGAATTTTCAGAAATTAAATAATGACTTATAAGCAAGTATGTACAGTTTCTTTTACTTATATTAAAGTGTCATTTTGTTTTAGGAGCAAACTAAATTTAAATTATGTAGCACATACTTAGTGGTGATGCCAGATATCCTCCCTTCCCATTCTGATGTCTTTGTGTGACCATCATCTTTGAAAAAGATAACTGTTTTATGCATGGGCATGCGTGGTACATGGCTAGACTTGTTGACAAGTCTCCACTCTATGGAGGATATATTCACATGATAACATAATTAAAATTAGTTTACCAACCAAAACGAAGTACATGTTCATGAGAGCTTAATTATTGATGGGGGTGGGGTGGGTTTAGCTTATATTTGAGGATTACAGGATATCAAAGGTTGGTCGTTTTACCAGTGAAGCATGAATTTGTCTGACATGGTGTTATTGATTTTACATATTTATAATTTGGTGGACCTAGAGAGAGTGGAGTGGCAGTCAATAGAACCCCATATTAGTTGTAATCCTTGTGTCCTTTCATTCATCTATCCATCCATCATTCTATCAGGCACACAATTTCAATAGCACAAAAGCGGTCCTGCCATATTTGATTTGCACAAGATAAATATTATGGTCATCACAAAGATGTGCACATCGATAAATCACTGTGCTCTAACAAGTTTTATTAATTATTGCCCCTTTTTATCATGTAGCAGTGTATAACAGTATCTTGTCAAAGCAACAAGTCTTGCAGTTTTAATTAATTGCCATGAAGCTTTATAAATAATACGGTCGTCAACAGTTGATATACTATCAACAAATCACTTTGCTTCTGCAGTTTTTAGCTGTTGCCCGTTATGCGTTGGAACTTAATCCAGTGTAATGACACAATCTTGGTAGCACAACTAGTCCCCCTGTTGTTGATGGGTTAACATGAAACCTGATAAACTCTCATCACCCGAAGATGCGTGTATAAAAAAAATCACTTGACTCCTGCAGTTTTTGTTAGAGTTATTGCCCATTCTGTCATGTTACTGAACACAATGCATGACACAATCTCAGCTAGCCCTGCAATTTATAACTGATTGGCATGAAACTAGGTAAATATCATAATTATCACCTGGAGATGTGCATGTCATAAAATAACTGTACTGGTACAATGCCTTTTTTGGGGGGTCTTGAAATCTTGTAGTTTAATACAGGACATGATACAAACTCATTAGCACAACCAGTCCCACTTTTATGGATTGTAATGAATATGATTGACACCTCAAGATGTTGTTCCTGCAATTTTTGTTAGAGTTTATTACCCATTTTGTCATGTAGCTTAATTCTGTATATGACACAATCTCGTTAGTTCAACTAGTCCCTCAGTTTTATTATGATAATCACCAGAAGAAGTGTATATCTTCAAAATCACTATGTTTGTACTATTATTATTTAAGTTGTTTAAGTTATTGTCCTTTTGACTCGTGACTGAAAGTGGTGTATGACAGAATCTTCTCAATACAACAAATGTTACACATTTCACTGGATCAGCAAGAAGCTTGGGAAATGTTATGATCATCACTTGAAGATGCGAATATTAACACATCACTATGTCCTGTAATTTATTTTTGAGTTATTTTCTGTTTTAACTTTGTGTAGTATGAATGAATCTGACATTACTGTTTTTGAAATAGATATGAGATTTTTTAAACAAGATTAATAATGTATACCTGAAGATGACTGATGTGAGTAAATTATTTCATTATTCAGTGTTGTATTTGATTAACATACTCTACTTATCACATGGTTGCAAAGAATATGTATTTTTGACTATTAATTTATAACTACAGTAGGTGCAAAATAGCTGTTGTGTCCCACTTTGACGTAATCTTATAAATTATAATTAAGATGTTAATAAAATCTGATTAACATGCTAATAAAATGTAGTAAAGATGCTAATAAAATGTAGTAAAGATGCTAGTAAAGATGCTAATAAAATGAGGTAAAGATGCTAATAAAATGTAGTAAAGATGCTAGTAAAGATGCTAATAAAATGGGGTAAAGATGCTAATAAAATGTAGTAAAGATGCTAATAAAATGTAGTAAAGATGCTAGTAAAGATGCTAATAAAATGTAGTAAAGATGCTAATAAAATGTAGTAAAGATGCTAATAAAATGAGGTAAAGATGCTAATAAAATGTGGTGAAGATGCTAATAAAATGTAGTAAAGATGCTAATAAAATGTAGTAAAGATGCTAGTAAAGATGCTAATAAAATGTAGTAAAGATGCTAATAAAATGTAGTAAAGATGCTAGTAAAGATGCTAATAAAATGTAGTAAAGATGCTAATAAAATGAGGTAAAGATGCTAATAAAATGTAGTAAAGATGCTAATAAAATGTAGTAAAGATGCTAGTAAAGATGCTAATAAAATGAGGTAAAGATGCTAATAAAATGTAGTAAAGATGCTAATAAAATGTAGTAAAGATGCTAGTAAAGATGCTAATAAAATGAGGTAAAGATGCTAATAAAATGTGGTGAAGATGCTAATAAAATGTAGTAAAGATGCTAATAAAATGTAGTAAAGATGCTAGTAAAGATGCTAATAAAATGAGGTAAAGATGCTAATAAAATGTGAAGATGCTAATAAAATGTAGTAAAGATGCTAATAAAATGTAGTAAAGATGCTAATAAAATGTAGTAAAGATGCTAATAAAATGAGGTAGAGATGCTAATAAAATGTGGTGAAGATGCAGATAAAATGTAGTAAAGATGCTAATAAAATGTAAAGATGCTTATAAAATGCACTTTAGATGCTAATGAAATGAAGTTTCTATTCTAATGAATAAAGTTAAGCTGCTAGTAAGATGGTGCTTAATAAAAGTTGGTAAAGATGCTAATAAAATGTAAAGATGCTAATTAAATGTAAAGATGCTAATAAAATGTAGAGATGCTTCTAAAATGTAAAGATGCTAATAAAATGTAGTATAGATGCTTATAAAATGTAAAGATGCTAATTAAATGTAAAGATAGTAATAAAATGTAAAGATGCTAATAAAATGTAGAGATGCTAATAAAATGTAAAGATGCTAATAAAATGTAATAGAGATGCTTATAAAATGTAAAGATGCTAATAAAATGTAAAGATGCTAAAAAAAATAGTAGTGATGCTAATAAAATGTAAAGATGCTAATAAAATGTAAAGATGCTAAAAAAAATAGTAGTGATGCTAATAAAATGTAAAGATGCTAATAAAATGTAAAGATGCTAATAAAATAGGGTTAAGATGCTAATAAAATGTGGCTGAGATACTAATAACATGAAGTTTAGATGCCAATAAAATGAAGTTTAGATGCTATTAAAATGTAAAGATGCTAATAAAATGTAGTATAGATGCTTATAAAATGTAAAGATGCTAATAAAATGTAGTATAGATGCTAATAAAATGTAAAGATGCTAATAAAATAGGGTTAAGATGCTAATAAAATGTGGCTGAGATACTAATAACATGAAGTTTAGATGCCAATAAAATGAAGTTTAGATGCTATTAAAATGAAGTTTATATGCTAATTAAATGAAGTTTAGATACTAATTAAATATGGTTAAGATACTAATAACATGAAATTTATATAATGAAGTTTAGATGCTATTATAACAAAATTTAGATGCTATTATAATGCAGTTTAGTTGCTATCAAAATGAAGTTTACATGCTAATAAAGTGTGGTTAAAATGCTATTAAAATGTAATTAAGATGGTAATACAATTTCAATTGTATGTGAAAAATAAGCTAAAATGTCAAGTTTATTACATATCTTTCAGCTGTATATTTATGCAAAAGAACAATGCAGAATAAGCAGCGGCTAGAGCTTGCAGATTATGAAGCAGAGAATCTAGCCAGGCTACAGAAGATGTTTTCCAGAAAGTGGGAATTTATATTTATGCAGGCGGAAGCACAGGCCAAGTAAGAAATGTCTCAACTCAACATAATTGCCTCAAATGCTGTAATATAAAAATTCTAGTGGACTTTTAAAACAAATTTTGGATCATGAAATTTTGGCAAGGAACCAAATTTTTTAACCTCCATTGCTGCACCACAAATGTATAAAGGAACATAATATGCAGTGTACAATGTTCATACTTCCACACAGTAATTCATTAAAGTTTGTCATATCATATTTACTGAATTCATGAAAATGTAATGACACTTAAAGATTAAGATCTTTATTACAGGATTTTATTCATTCCTTTTGATCAGTTTCTTAGAAATAGCAAATAAAGTCTTCTTACATTTATCCTCATTGATCACTCTTGAACTCACTTGCATGAAGTGCAAGAGAGCATATGCTATGACTTCAGCATTTTCAGATGTAGACATTAGGTTGAATGACTCCAGCATTTTCAGATGTAGACATTAGGTTAAATAACCCCAGCATTTTCAGATGTAGACATTAGGTTCAATAACTTCAGCATTTTCAGATGTAGACATTAGGTTAAATGACCCCAGCATTTTCAGATGTAGACATTAGGTTAAATGACCCCAGCATTTTCAGATGTAGACATTAGGTTAAATGACCCCAACATTTTCAGATGTAGACATTAGGTTAAATGACCCCAACATTTTCAGATGTAGACATTAAGTTAAATGACTCCAGCATTTTCAGATGTAGACATTAGGTTAAATGACTCCAGCATTTTCAGATGTAGACATTAGGTTGAAGGACTCCAGCATTTTCAGATGTAGACATTAGGTTAAATGACTCCATCATTTTTATATGTAGACAGGTTAAATGACTCCATCATTTTCAGATGTAGACATTAAGTTAAATGACTCCAGCATTTTCAGATGTAGACATTAGGTTAAATGACTCCAGCATTTTCAGATGTAGACAGGTTAAATGACTCCAGCATTTTCAGATGTAGACATTAAGTTAAATGACTCCAGCATTTTCAGATGTAGACATTAGTTTAAATCAAAATTTCTGCAATCAGATTTCAATATCTCTATCCCAGTTAAAATCAGCTTCACAAAGATGACATGTCTGAAGTTTGGTGAAATAAAATAGTTATTCATATTCAGTACATTTAGAGCCTGAGTAATGTTATGCAGTTTTGGAACAGTGATGTATCTGAATCCTCTGATAGCAAAAAGTATCTTTCCAGGAACCTTGTCACAGTTTTTGTGTATTTCATTTCATTGCAGAGTTATCACACAAAATGTGCAGACCCTAGAAACAGTTTACCTCTACCAGGTGTCACATACAAAACAAACAGACCACGTTTGGTGCCTTTAATTAGAAAACCCAATACAGATCCTTTTAAAACAAAATTCTCAGTCTAGTACCATTTTTTAAAAATTAAAATCAATTTTCAAATAACAAAATGACACATATTCAGACTTTAAAAATTTGTAGAGTCTTTAATGTGAATATACAATCATAAAGTAATCAAAGTCATTCAAGCTTGATTACTACAAATATATGCCATTTGATTGGTAAAACATAAGAACCAATTGATCCACCCAAATGCTGATTGTATCTTTATTGAACATTTTAATCTCTTAATCAAGAAATCACTAATTTTAAGTAGCATGTGAGTACATAATTGCCCTACCCATGTATATCATGTGTATCAGTACACTACAAGCTTAATTATGTATAGGTCATGTAGATATATGGGTATCATGTGGGGTGTATAATTAACCTGTAGAGGGAAAACAGATAATAGTGATAGTATGATGCAAGTTTACCATACAAATCAAATTGTTTCTTTAGAAAAAGAAAACTGTATCATAATAATATCACAGCATCAGCATTGGCAAAAAATTTGGCTTGGAGTGGATTCCTTCCTTCCTTGCTTCTGGTATAGTGCCCATTTTCTTTTACCAAAATGTAGTTTGTATTACTAAATTCAAACTTAATGGTCTTGCTAAAATCAGCATTGAATTACAGATCCATTTGCCTTTTATATATAGTGAGGCAACTCAAAAATTTAGACCAATCATTAGACCTGATAGTAATCATTCATGAATAGTGTCCCTTTGATAGTAGAACGTGCTTTTAAAAGGAAATCACCACAATAATTTCTCTGACAGTGTTTCATTAATATAAATTCTCTAATGACAGACTGTTATGACTCTTAAATTAGGTAACAGAAAGAAGCAAAACCATCAAGTTTAATAAACTCAACAAAAATAAATATCTTTAAATTACAGAATGAACATTTAAGAGGAACTTACAGTATTGTGAATTAAATTACAAATAATCCCAAATGTCCTATCACAAGTACAAAAGTATAGAATTCACAAAATCATGAATGTGCTGACATTTCATTAGTCTGGAATATGCTAATGTACCAATAGTTTTGAATTATCACAATGATATAATCTAGAATGTCTTTGAATGAGTCCTCATTAATCCCAAAATAGTATTTTAGTCCAAAAGTTAATGAGTACTTTGTAATTTCAGTGAATAATTTCAGTAAATGATTCCTCTCAAATTATATCTGAACACAACTAAAACTGGTTCTACAGACTGATCTTAAGATATAAATAATTAATTATGTTTACCACAAGCATATATACTAATTTCACTTGACTAAAAACTCTAAAATGACCAGGATGTGGATCACAAGTTTGCTTCTAGAATATTTATAGCTTGTATATAGGGCTAGACAATAAAAACATGTATCAGTAAAGAACTTATTTAAATATGAAAACAATCAGGTATACATTAAACTCTATCCTCAGTCATTGACAAAGGTCAAGAACATTATATATATTAAATATACATAACACAGATAAAGATAGAAAATGTAGACGAATGTTATGTAGATCATGTAGAGCAGTATGATTATGTTCGTATAACCATGAATAGTTATATCTTGGGAGTTATTCTATCTGATTTTAATAGCAGCAGTTACTGAACCTGCCGCTATTGCTTAGATAATCGATTTTCATGCTGAAAATACACTGTATGTTTGATTTGAATACATCCTCTGACAGAGTGGAGAAAAGTCAGTATGACCTTTTGACCTTTTTGCACACCACTCTGTTGCATGGTTATGTGCAGAAAGTAGATATACCTATGTTGCATTGTTTTTTATGAACACCATTACTGAGTAGATGTTTTCTGAGTCACAAGAGGAATTATACCCATGAACAATAAAAAATCTGCAAATTAGCGGTCTCTTTCTATGATGTTAATATTCTCAGGGTTACAACTGTCCATTGGATTTAAATGAACCATATTGTAGCCTTTTTCTTCCCTATTAGAAATTCATTCTTTGCAGGAATTCTGAGGCTACCTCATGTTCTGCCCATTTATTTTGGACATACACTTTTATCTAAGCATAGACTGTGGTACGGGTAGGTCTGTATGTTCTAGGACAATAACAGGCCCTGCTGAAATGTTGAGGACATTGTTTTCTATATTTTAATTTAAAACTCGATTATTTATAACGTCACCACACTCTCATGTTGATATTGTTCATCTATTCACATGTTACCTCAATAAATAAATACTCAAGTGGAATTTCTTATATCTTTCAGTGGAAAATACTTAAGGTAATTTCAGTTTTTTGTTTATTCATGCATAAGATGAATTTAACAGCAATAACCATGTTGTTAGTGCATACACTGGTGTGTACATGGGACAACACTACTACAAACCAGGTGAGTCTCACTGACATCCATTTTTCCTTGTTAACAGCAACAAAAAAATGTCAGCAAAGCAATCTGTAGGACTGTGTGGCCACAAAAAGGCTTTGTGGAATACCAACACAGACTGCATCAAGTGTTCCAAGTGCACAAAAATAATTGTTGCACTGTTTGTGAATTGTGGTCTTCTATCACCTGGAATTTAGCTGATTCCAGACGTACTATCAAGGATGAAAGATGCTTCCCACCCCTTCTTCCTCAGAATTTTGTGGCTTCTTGTCCAGGTCTCACATGCTGGGACAACTTCAGCATTCTTTGAATCCCCTCCAGAAGGAGGGTCTCAATGTTTAAGAAGTGATTTGACTAGGGAGATGACAGAAAGTTCTCAAGTCTCTTACAGTGCATACGCTTCAGTTGGCCGGTTGCTTCTTCCTGTTGGGGAGATAGAGCACTATGGCAGCAGGTAGAGCACCACTGTACCTCAGAGCACCATGATGGCAGATTGCACTCTCCTATGAGGGAGGTAAAGCACCATGATAGTGGGTTGTGCCCTCCCTTGAAGGAGGTTGAGCACCACGATATTGGGTTGTGCCGTCCCTTGAAGGAGGTTGAGCACCAAAATGGGGGGTTGCATCCTCCCTTTAGGGAGGTTGAGTACCACATTTAGCGGGTTGCTCCCAGTATGGAGGTTGAGCACTGCAATACATATGGTACCTCTGGTACCCATGATGCACAGAGTAGTAAATCAGCTGAAGATGAGCTCTTTTCCATCTATCACTCATCAGCCTCATGGTACAGAGACATGGCCAGGATCAAGCTTTCCCTTTCCTCCCTGCACCATCCCACCCAGTGCAGGATTTGCAATTCATGCACAGGACTCGGGTTAGGGATGGGGACAATTTCTGTGTCCACCCCATCCCAGTTATACCTAGGAACCCTCATAGAATGTGGAGCCTTCCACCTCAGGGACCTTGGTTCATTATGCCCCTGAGGGCTGCTGGACCTTGTCCTCCCAGTTGAAGTGATGCAGCTCATGTCCTGCCATCACCTCACCATATGGTTTCCTCTTGGAAGGCTAATGGTGATAAATCGTCTAGAGTAGACAGCTGTTCTCCCCTCTGCATCTCTTGATGAATCAGGGACTGAAGTGCAGATTGCTTCTATGCCACCTCCATCAAGGGACATAGTGATGCCCAGCCACTCTCCAACTCAGAGTGTCCTTGATTATGATGATGACGATGGACTCCATCCTCATTGACTCCAGTGAGTTTCAGACAGAAGTGGTGGCAATGACACCTGCTCTCAGGCCCACCCCTTAATCTCAGATGGATGAATAAGATGAGGTCTGGTCCTTTGATAAGGAGGTTAATGAGGTTTACCATTTGTTACCCCCAGACTTGTGACCCAAACTATGAAACACAGTCCAAAAAGATCTCTGGGGTACAAACTCAAACAGACCACTTCTCCCACATTCATCCACAACTGAGGAAATATCAAGGTGTTCACTAGGCCAGAATATCACTTGAGGGTGGTCTGTTCCTTCATCAACTTTGAGAGCCCTTATCTTCTTCCAGCTATTGGGTACATTCCCCAGAGAGGTCTATTAAATCTCCTACTTTGAACTCAGATGCAGCCAAAGTGGGTATATCTTTAGGAACCTGGCCATGCCTTCCCATCAATACAATTGATGCCATGGAGCAGAAAACCATTTCCTTGTAACCATAGCTTTGCATGCCAAACTTTTCTCAGCTACTACCTTTAGTATGCAGAGAGAGACCTTCTTGAACCAGCCACATTAAAATGTGCTGAAAGCTGTGTCCAAGACATCCCAGCACTATCTGTTGCCATAGTATTATCATTGGAATTTCTGCATATATGCCATGACACTGCATTGTACTTGCCTTTCTTAACCACAGTAAGGACCTTCTGAGGGCTGCTCATCTAGAAGCCAAGACCCTCTTTGGGGGCCTCCTTCCTACTGTGGCTTCTCAAGACTGGCATTGATCTTTCACCTCAATTCCTGGTCCATCGACATCAACCAGGAAGTGAGGTCAGGCAATTGCCCACAAGTGCCATCTGCTAAATATTTCAATTTTTAAACATAATTTTTCTCTTCCCACCTATCCTCAGTCCAGTACCCAAACTCTTACTAGACCCCCTCCTCCCTCATCAGGTCCATGGTACCCTGGTCACCACAGATCCAAACGGAAGTGCTCTAACTCTCCTTCCTTTCCTAAAGGAGGAAAGGGTGGAGGACAACCCTAGCAATTTATCCTCTCTGCTGCTGTACATCTTCTTCTTGAACATCCCAGTAGGTACTCACTTAGTCCTCTTCTCAGGGGTTTGTTTAAGCATCATCGATAATGGTTGGGTCTTCTCCATCATAAACAAGGGTTATCAACTCCAGCTTCCGGAACAACCCCCACTATCAAGGACCCCCATTTTCTTTCCCCAGTCCAATCTGGTGAAATTAGGGGAGGAGGTGCACATCCTTTTGCAGAAAGGGGCAGTCTTAGGGGTCTTAAACAATCAGTCGCCTGCCTTCTACTTCACAAACTTTCTGATCGCCAAGAAAAGGGGGTAATTTTTAAACATAATTTATCTCTTCTCGCTTAACCAGTTTCTGTCAGAGGAAACCTTCGAGATTGAGACAATGTCTTCAGTCCAGGAGACTATTCATCCTTTCGATTGCATCTGCCAGATGAACAAGCAAGATTCATGCCTTGTCCATTAACTTCGGCTGTGTCCCATATAACGGTAATTGTAACTCTTTCCCATCTCTGTCAACCAGGTCTTTATAAAAATCAGTTATCTTTGGTAGCCGTCTTACCCACAGAGATTCCCACTCTCAGTAAATTCTGCACTGTGGATGACACAAAGAGTCTCTTGTGCCCCATGCATGCTGTTCGCTTCTATCTTAATGGCTTCAAAGGAAAAATAAAGGGTAGGAAATGTCCCTTTGTCCTTTTTCTGTTGCTCAGTAGATATTTCGGCTGCCACTATCTCCTGGTGGATTGTCATGACAATCAAAAGAGCATATGAATCACTCACCGATCGAGACCTCACTTTATGAGACTTGAAGTTCCTGAAGCTCAAGCCATTGCTTCTTCATAGCCTTACTTTAATCATTGCTCCTTCTACCTCCATTTATTTGCCAAACAAAAAAACAGAGCATAGTAATTTTTTCTCTGGTTCCCATTATTACACCACAGTGTGTTACTCGGAGAGACATGAACATTCTATAGATTGACCTCTCCCTCTATGGTGAGTACACTTAATTTCTCTGTTTTGATAAGTCTGATATCAGCCTACCCACCTTATTGACAAATTCAGCTAAGCAGTAGTGACAGGATAAGTAATTGGAGCTTTCAAAATATAGATTTTGGGGGGTAAAACTAATATTATACAATACTTACCTGTCACAATTGCCGAATACCCTCCTCCATCCCGCTCTGATGTCTTGCGTAATTGTCATCTGTGAAAAAGATGACCATGCAAAAGAGTGGTGTGTAAAAGGTCAAGAGGTCATACTGACTTTTTCACCATTTGGAAGAATATATTCACATCAAACGGACAGTTTATTTTCAGCATGAAAATAGATTGGACAAGCAATAGTGACAGGTAAGTATTGTATAATTAAAATTAGTTTTATCAACAACAAAACACCCCTATATTTTTAGGTCTACTAGTCATAGACAAGAGGAGCTAATAAGATGGTCTTTCAACTACCATCTATCTATGTCTGTCATCCACCATTAGCACAGGTTTATTTTTGCTACTCCTAAACTACTTGGAGGATTGCCATGAAATGTTTCATGAAAATGTGTCTTATGATAGTAGTGAAGTGGGCCACCCTAGCGTCAATGGAAATTAGCATTACAGAGACCCCTGGGCCACTCTAGCGTCAATGGAAAATTAACATGGAGAAAAATCGTGGGCCACTCTAGCGTCAAGGGGAATTTAAGATGGGAATAAATCGTGGGCCACTCTAGCGTCAAGGGGAATTTAACATGGGAATAAATCATGGGACTGTATAGCGTCAAGGGAAATTGAACATGGGAAAAATTGCTGGGTCACTCTAGGGACAAGGGGAATTGAACATATGGAAATTGAACATGGTGGGTCTGTATAGCGTCAAGGGGAATTGAACATGGTGGGATTGTCTAGGGACAATGATGGTAGAGGGTCAAACACAACAGAGACAGAGACATACATACACTAGTACAAGCGTGAGATTTATATATAAAGCATTACCAAGACCTGAAATCTTGATGGGGTGTTCAAAAATTTGCATAATTGTAATGATGCTATAAATAGCTATAATCAAGGAAATGCTCAACGACAAAATGGATGTGACTAAAAGTAACGCTAAAATGACGAAATTGTCCCAGAATTTAAAGGAAAATAAACATATCCCCGAAAATTAAGTTACAACGGTTTAGAATAAAATGGATAAAATTAGTAACTACTTACAAAATCAACTTGCGTGACGATCGTCGATAAACACCCATGTATCTATTTATAGGTATAATCAGCTAAAATTCCTATGAAATTCCACTATCTATAGCTCCAACTTGTGGGTTATTCCTTTGGAAAATCCCATTATCTTTTTATAGCCTCAGCTTGAGTGACATTCCTGTTTATGAACTCTAGTACATATGTATAGCTACAACCTGTGGAAATCCCCAAGTCCATATTTATAGTCTTAAAATTTGCAGCGTCAGTGACGTCACTGTACTGAACACTAGGGGATAAGTATCAACAGTGTTGCAAGTGGCTGACCTGAATACGCGCTACTGTAGGTAGGTAGGTAGAATGTATTTGATAGGGATAAAGGGAGTTTTATACAGACAAACAGAGACCAATAGACACAAAAACACACAAACACACACACAACGTACGCGCGCAGACATACTCACACACACACAAACACACAAACATAACGTACGCGCGTAGACATACTCACACACACACAAACACACAACGTACGCGCGCAGACATACACACACACACAAACACACAAACATACACAACGTACGCGCGCAGACATACTCACACACACACAAACACACAACGTACGCGCGCAGACATACTCACACACACACACACTATAAAATGGATAAAATTAGTAACTACTTACAAAATCAACTTGTGTGACGATCGTCGATAAACACCCATGTATCTATTTATAGCTATAATCAGCTAAAATTCCTATGAAATCTCACTATCTATTTATACTACAACTTGTGGGTTATTCCTTTGGAAAATCCCACTATCTTTTTATAGCCTCAGCTTGAGTGATGTTCCTGTTTATGAACTCTAGTATATATGTATAGCTACAACCTGTGGAAATCCCCAAGTCCATATTTATAGTCTCGAAATTTCTAGCGTCAGTGACGTCACTGTACTGAACAATAGGGGATAAGTGTCAACAGTGTTGCAAGTGGCTGACCTGAATACACGCTACTGCAGGTAGGTAGGTAGAGTGTATTTGATAGGGATAAAGTGAGTTTTATAGGGACAAACAGAGACCAGTACACACACACACACACACAACGTACGCGTGGAGACATGCACACACACACACACATACATACACACACAGAGGGAAGAGGAAAAAACAAACCCCAAATATACTATCAACACAGAAGGGAGATAATATAAACCCCAAACAAACTATCCACACAAACGTACGCGAACGCATACAAACCCCAAATATACTATCCACACAACGTCGCTAACGCATACAAACCCCAAATATGCTATCCACACTCGGGAGGAAGAAGAAAAAAAACAACCAAATGTACGATCTACACAACGTACGCGAACACACACACACACACACACACACAGAGGGAAGAGGAAAAAACAAACCCCAAATAAACTATCCACACAAACGTACGCGAACGCATATAAACCCCAAATATACTATCAACACAGAGTGAAGAAGAAAAAGTTTTTTGAAAGTACCTAAGCCCTCACCTGCAATGACCAACTCTGCCAAACACCTACACCCCACCCCCACCCCCAACACTACAAAACCCATTTAACCCGTTATTTTATGGCATCAGTGTGTGATTTAGGAAACATCAAGACACAAAATGATGGATGAATAGATTGACTGTTGTTTACGGACTTGCATGCCTAAAGAGCGTGCCTGAAGGAAAACATCCTTCCATTTCAATTCTAACTAAAACATGATCCAGAGGGATAGAGAGAGGTGAAAGAGCACAATTTCATAAAGTGTGAGTAAAAACAAAACACGCCATTCTTATTATACAATGTCAAGACCAAGAGACACTTATGTTTTCTTTCTGGTCTATTCTCTTTTAGAAGGTAGTATGAAATTTAACATCAGGGCCAACGCATCGGCTCACATTGTCAATTTTTCTATTTCCATGTCTTTACTGGCACAAGTTCTTCATCATCTTCAATTTCTTCTTCTGAATCCCTCTTCTCTTGTTTCGTCTTGTTTCTGTTTCTTCTCTTTTCTCGTAGGGCACTCTGAATTCCAGTGTCCTTTCTCCTGACAACGATATTAGGTATCTTGACTTTTGTCTCTCTTTCTTAGATGAAGCAGGTATTCTGGAGACAAATACCCATTTACCTTTGCAGATATAGCAAACTTCATTAGCACACACTTTCTTATGACTCTCATCAAATCAACGACCAAAAGAGTAAGTTTTGTTGCCACTTTCGCCTGTGAATTATGCTTTCGTATGACTTTTAGCAAATATTTGACCAGCAGGTCGATCTGTGCTGACTCTTCCATCTTCTTGATCGTTTGAGAGTGGAATTAATACTCTGATGCTAAGACACTCTCCTTATATACAGGGACCTGCTGCGTATGAAACCTAGTCAAATGTAATTTTGCAATAAGATGAAACGATTTCATTGAGGAAGTAAAAGGCAATGATGTACCGTATCGCCTCACACAAAACCTTAAGTGTTAGCTCAGATCCGTGTCAGCGATTTCGAAGACGACATAACTGAGCTTTCGTCAATGCTCTCCATTTATACCACAAAACCACGAGTCCTGATTCACGCCAAAAGAAATTTCGTTCGGTCCATAAAAAATAATATCACATCTGAGAAACGCAAAAACGAACTTCCAGAAAACTGAGAACGACGGCTTACACCTACAACGTGAAATGTATGAGTTCAAGTAGTGCGTAAAACTTAGTCAAATTAAATTTTTATAGTCAAGACGAAACGATCTTTTTTCGAAGAAGAAAGCAGACACCAAGCGACAATGGCGATCCGTGTCACACAACACTTTTCAAAATGTATATGATCAGAGGTTTGTTCTAGCGATCTGCACGGTTAAATTAAATGTTGATATATTTTGCAATAAGACGGACACAATTTCCATGGGATCACCCTTGGAACCATTGTTCGTGCATTAGTTTAATTTTTTAAAATATTTTTTTATATAAATCGCCTATAGGATAGACCCAGTAAAGCATGGCCATTCTCGTCACTGTGTGAATAGCTGCTCAAGTCAATTCGAAGTGAACGCGGTAAGAAAATAAGTATAGCCAATGAAATGGCTTACAACGGGTGATGCATTGTTTTGTTCTAGGACTGTGTGGCATAATAATCCCTATGTTCTTGCGTTGTTACCATTACAGTGCAGACAGACTGAAATGTGAACTTACAAGCCCTCTTTGTGTGTGTTGTACCATTTCTTCTTACCACATTAAAATACTGAGCGTCACAGTATTGGTTCGCGTTTTCAAGCTGACCATTTTTTTATATCTTACTTAAACATTTTAACAAACACTCACATCGATAGAGTCAGAACAGACGTGTTACAGTTGAGGGGCATGTTATCTTTTTTTTTTTTTTCAAACTAATAAATTTGGGGTTTGTATGAAGTAAAGAACCGAAAGTACAGTGAAACTCAAGGATGATGACCCAATCTGTCTGTCTATTGATGCGTATATTTACTTAAGAAGAAATATGACCTCTAAAACACAAAGAGATACAGCAAGCATGATTAGAATGAACATAACGATGTTTTCCTTCACGCCTGTGTAATTTAGAGTTTCAATCCTCTTTGAAGACAAACTTGGTCTCCTTTTGTAGGGCTTGAAATAATAAAAAACGTGAAAAAATATCTTAAGCACTTTGCTATAGATAATTTCATCAACAGACTAAACAACATAAATGCCATTACAACACTAGAAAGCCTTAAATCTTCTATCAAAAAGAAATGCATCAAAAAATTAAAGATTAACGATAACTAACCAATGAAACTGAATTTAACAAAGGCAGTGACATGTGAAGAAATGTCTCTCACTTTGGAAAGGTAGGCGAATGTACTCTGTCATGCACCATCAACTTGAAAAAAAAATATAAACAGAGAGAAACCTGAATTCAAAATTCAGTTGTTTTTTTATTCAAAATTGTTTCGTTTCTTTTTTCTTTTTTTGGAACAAATCTAAGCACTAATATAGAGTGGAAAAGGGAAAATGCACATACAAGCTTTGATATTTCTGAAAAAATGAGGGGATATTCCTAACGTTCATAACCACCTATGGACTTGGACTTGTCTGTGACTTATCCACAAAACAAGATGTACATATTTCTGGTCAAGCTGCAAGTGTGTGCGTGTTTTTGAAAATGGTAAAAATGGGATATACAATTTTCTCGTGATACTTATAAAGTGAAGAGTCTGTGCAAGTGTCAAAAGCCAAAGTCATATAAGTTTTGTATTTTGTACGACTTGTAAAGATTTCCACTTTAGAAAATGTGAAGTATCACAAGTTATTATCACAAACAGAAATGGAACATAGGGGCTTGCAAGAAAGAAAATAACCCAGACAGTTGGTGTCATCAAGAGTGCTAGAGACGGTACCCGAACTTGCTTGCTTGCTTGCTTGAATTAAAGTGATTTTCGCTCTAATGGAGCATATATCACTGGTTTAATAATGCACCGCGTGATTTTTAATTACTCCTAGGGAAGGAAAGAGAGCCTCATCTCCCAGGCTTTTATGTACTCACAGACTACTTTTAAATTTAGCCACTCAGGTGTAGGACTATCCTTAACCACCTGACTGAAAGGCTTTAAACATGAGTGGGAATAGTCTCACCACACACTCATTTTTCTGTCCGAGCGTGGTAAAGGAGGAAAAAGGTGCTCAAAAAGACAGCCATGGGTGTTAAGTTCTCAACAAAACGCTAGCCCGTACTTATTTCAAATCAAGTCGTGTCACCAAAAAAGACGACGTGTACGACATCAAAGGCATTGTCAAACGCAGAAACCGTAAAGTGGGCAAACGACATGTCAGAGAAGTCAAAGTACGTTGGAAAGGATATCCACCCAGTTTTGATTCTTGCATCGATGCTTCGCACTATAAAAAGAAGTGACCATCATACCCTTTCACACAGATTCAGCTCCTGCGATCACTCCTTCACCCAATTCTTCTCTGCAAGATTTACAAACACAACCCTTGTGGGTGTGGTATGGAAAATGTGTGCCTAAAACGCAAATCGTCTTTTTTTCTGCCAAACCTTCGTGGTGTATTGTGCCATCGGTGCAGCCATTGCCAATTTGAGTTTGCCACAAGGAGACAAACACTTGTGGACCATTGTATTTAGCAGTTACATCGGTTACCTGCTTCCTAATCCCTCCCTGAAATTCTCCTCGAACGGGAACAACGGGAACCTTGTGTCCAGTGTCAGTGCCAGTCACCACTCCAACAACAACCCCATTTTGGGCGGAGACACTCCTCTAACTTCCAGTATCGCCTCGGAGAGCCACAAAACTCTGGAATTATGTGCAATAACAACCAATTTTACTTAACCTTACCCAGTGACAGTTCCATGGAGGTGTTTCCCAAGAACACGTTGTGCTGTTACACGGTCAAATTACCTCAGACCATCCCGTTAGATCACGAAGCCCATTGGGAAGTGGCTTTAGTGGAAATCATTCACCCAACACAAATCAAAAACATCACCGAAAAGCAAAACACTTTCGAGGTGGAAATCCTGAATGCCCAATTGGAGGAAGAAATCAACAAAATCGGGTTTTTAGGGGACACAAGACCAGCCAGCAATCCAGCCTTCATTATCTACACCTTGAAAATTCCTTCAGGTTATTATTTTAGTGGTGAACATTTGGTGGACACTATTGCAGACAGGTTCAACTTAGCCTTTGGCAAAGCACTGAACAGAGCCAAAAAAAGTGTGAAGATTGAGTACCATAAAGTGGCTCATCGTCTCATGATCAAATTTCAAGATACGGACACACTATCCCTCAAGTTCAGTGGTAGTTTGTTTGAAATTTTGGGTGGACATGCAGAAATGGTCACAAACAATATGAGCCCCAAGATCAAAAGTAATATGGATTTTTACAGAGCTTTTGGAAACCCGGTAGAACTGAACCAAGGACTTAATTTGATCTTTGTGTATTCCGATGTGGTGGAGTACAACGTGGTGGGACACACCTCTGTTCCGTTACTGCGTGTCATTCCTTTCAAAGTGGATAGTACCACAAACAATGACCAGGAAGGTGCAAACACCTATCACGTACACCGTGAATTTGTACATCCTCACTATTTGCCCGTCAGTAAGTCGTATTTAGACACTGTCAACATTGCTATAAAAGGAGATCTGGGACAAAATATTCCATTCTCCAAAGGGAAAGTTACAGTGAAACTCCATTTTCGAAAACGGTTCTCTAACGAATTGTAAGTCAAGACAGCGAGGAGGGACATTTTCACTCTTTAAAATCCGGCCAGATGCGTGTGGAATTTCAGTTTGCAGAAAATCTACGCGCAGATAATACGGTGAACGTCATCCTGTATGCTGAATTGGACAATACGATATAAACCAACAGTTTGAGAGAAGTCGTTCTAGACTATTAGAAGTCATGGAAGACTTTTATCAATGTTTGTTTAGTAGGGATTCTTTGGACATGGAATGTGAAGATCCTGAGGAAGGAGAACCCCAAGACAAAGACGAAGAAGTCATCATGATGAAGTCTAGATGGCCAGAACAAGAATCACATTTAGTTTCCTGTTATGCTATAGTCTTGACAGAAAAAAAATTAAGGAATTGATCAAGAAAGATTGCTATGGATGTCATAACGATCATCCCAGTCAAATTCAACACGATAAATGCCTGATGCTGAGCCAAGAAGAAAAATTGGACGAATATCTGGACGAAGCTTGGAGTGTCATCTCGGAAGAAGACGTGTTACAACAGTGGTATAAAGGCTTGCGTGAACATTATTGTCCTCCATTAACAACTCAAGAGATCCATCGCATCGAAGCTCTGTTGGATCAGAGTTGGGAGACAAGGCGAAGAAATGGTTACTTGTCAGACATTTTCAAGCAAAAAGTCAGGATCGAATTGATGACTTATTATTACCTGTGAAGAAAAGAAAAGAAGCAAAACATGGATACCTGGGAACTTTATTACCTTTTGAACCACATTTCGTATACGGCTTCTTGGAATCCTGTCGTCAGTGCTAAAGATGAACTCCGTCATCGCAAACCTCAAGACCATCAAGCTTATGTGATCAACACGGACGACAGTCATCTCTGAGGAACCCACTGGGTAGCCGTCTACTTTCCTCAAGAAGGATGTGTGGGATATTTTGATTCCTATGGACTGCCCCCTTTGGAAGACGATATCATTGACTTTATGAGAAGAAATGCTCAGACCACCCGATTCAATAATGTGAAATTACAAGGCACAGATTCCTTGGTGTGTGGACAATATTGTGTGTATTTTCTGCATCATCGCAGCCTGGGCTATTCCTTAGAACATTTTGTGACTCATTTTGATCCTCGTTCTTCTTCTAGAAACGATGTGAAAGTAGATCGATGGTTTTGTGACCATTATGCTTATCTTTTGTCTCAAGCTAGGAAACGTAGTGTCCATCAATGGCCTAATGACTTCCAACAGTGGAAATCACAATTTCATTCACAACGTTGTTAGCCCTGTTTAAAGTAGACTGTAAATTGAAAACAAATGTTTGGTATTTGAAAAAAATGTTTGATGTTATATTGTTGGATTATTGTTAAAAAAATGTTAGAGTTGTTTGTTTGTATGAATAAAAAAATGTGTTTTGAAGAAAAAAATGCCTTTGTGGTTTGTTTGGCTATAGGAATCTTGATTCATGCTCTTTGACTTCTCTCTATCCCTCCCATAACACTATTTGAACGTTTCGGCTCGAAAACCGTGTAGTAATGTTTTCCTTCACGTCCGCGCTTTGACTTTAAGAACCGGGGAAGTTTCCAGTCTGCCCATCCATTGTCAACTCATCCTCCTACGAAGATGTGCTCCAAACTAACTAAGCTAAACGAAGCCTACGTGAATTTGCATAGGGTCAGACACAGTCTGATACCGAAGCC
Source organism: Sinohyriopsis cumingii (assembly GCA_028554795.2). Classification (NCBI taxonomy): domain Eukaryota; kingdom Metazoa; phylum Mollusca; class Bivalvia; order Unionida; family Unionidae; genus Sinohyriopsis; species Sinohyriopsis cumingii. Next base: position 41,369,971 of record CM068825.1, read on the forward strand.
AGAAGAGATAGAAAATGTGAGAATGCTAAAAGTCACTGAAGACCTTAAAGAAGAGCTCTTCAAGGAGGAATTCAAGAAGGAGAAAGAAGAATGGATGGAGAAGTACAGACTTCATAAACAGCAGAGAGAGCAGCAACGGCAGCAGCATGAACCTGACAGAGGCTTTGTCAACAGTTGTATCGACACCAAAGAGTTCTTCTCTTTTCCGAAGAAGCAGACCTTATCCTGTGAGAAAGCCTGTCGTCAGAGGAGGCCGCCATCTTATAACCTAAGCGATCGCCATAGCTTCAAGTTCCAAAAAAACAATTTCAGGGCTACCCCATACTCTCGAAAAGAAATAATATTCCATTGCCTCTGATATGTTAGTCAGTTAGAAGAAAAAATACAGAAGTGAGTCTATCAGCACATGATTTCATGAAAGTGCGACTCTAAGTCCTTCGTTTCCGTCACTTATGAAAATTTTAAAAATAGTAATGTTCTGTAAAAAAGTGAGTGAGTGTTTCTTTTAGGTTTGTGCGTTGTTTTTTTTGTTGGTGATAATATGGATAATGTAAGTTCGGGTACAACGAAATTAAAAGAATTAGGCCCAGAACTCGGTGTGGAGGGAAGAAATATACGCAACAGTAGCGGGAGCAAGAAATGTAGACCTAGCCAGTTAGCACTCCACCCACCTTGAGAACACAAATAACATCTAGTCAGCAGCCGACTATACCTAACAAACAACCTGCCCCGGAAAGAGTGGTGGCAAAACAAAGGGCCAATTATGTTAGACAAACGGTATGGCAAACTCAAATGTAATTATTGGAGGCACTACGTTCTTTTCTGGGGCCCCGAGTGGCCGAGTGGTCTAAAGCGCTGTCCGTTACTGATCACTGTCATCTCACCTTTGTCTGCGTGGGTTCGAGTCTCGGATTCGGCTAATGTGGGTATGTGAGAAAGCTTGCCAGTAGCTTCTCGTGGGTCGGTGGTTCTTTCTGGGTTTTTCCCGGGTTCTTCCTCCACCATTAATACTGGCCGGCATGTATAGCCTATCTTGTGCTGAAAAATGGCGTTAAACCCTACAACAACAACAACGTTCTTTTCTCACTCCGATACTACAGGCAATCTCAGCTGAAAGAACAACCACAACAACAATAACAGCGACAGACACCATAGCAGCGGATTTGAAACTATCTACCTCAACTAAAGAATTCGTATCAGAACCAGAAGAGGAAATTGAGGCGGTTGAGGAGGAAGAGGGGGACGCTGACCCTCGTTGAGAAGTACACCGAAATGGGACTAGATCAAGCATTGTATGACGTCAACAAAGCAGGGCAGTTTATTAGAGCCATACAATACGTTGCCTACAAATCTCTAGACACCTTTAAACCAAGACCTTCTCAATGGGGATTAGGGTCAGAGTTCTTCCCCGATTCTACAGACAAACCTACACTGGATACCCCCTCAGTCAACTGGTAGAAGCCGCTGCTTACATTGCCGCCCATCATGGCTACGCATTTCCTGATATCAAGAATCATGAGACTAGGAGTGCGGGAAAGAACGTGAAAGCAAAAGAGAGACGTGTTACCTTCTAATAGAAAAAACAACCTTTTTTAGGGCTCCAAAAGATTGCTTTTTATTAAATAGGGAACCATATTTGGCTTGGTATCCCTCCTTCACTAAACTATTCTCGAAACAAACTTGACCCATTGGAACACCGCAACAAATTTAACTTTTTAAACCTAACAGTGACCAAACTGGTATATGTCTCTTAGACATAATAATTTAAATAAGATCACTATGGCTATTTTTATGTACACTAAGTACTAATATTAGATAGATATGTTAGGAAGTAGGAAATTTAAAAGACTCGTTAGATTTGAAATAATTGCACAAGTGGTTAACACATTATTGGTACTTTTTACTGTCCATTAGCAAAAACGGGACTTGATTTGAAATAAGTACGGGCTAGCGTTTTGTTGAGTACTTAACACCCATGGCTGTCTTTTTGAACACCTTTTTCCTCCTTTATCACGCTCGGACAGAAAACTGAGTGTGTGGTGAGACTATTCCCACTCATGTTTAAAGCCTTTCAGTCAGGTTGTTAAGGACTAGTTAGTCCTACACCTGAGTGGCTAAATTTAAAAGTAGTCTGTGAGTACATAAAAGCCAGGGAGATGAGGCTCTCTTTCCTTCCCTAGGAGTAATTAAAAATCACGCGGTGCGTTATTAAACCAGTGATATATGCTCCAATAGAGCGAAAATCACTTTAATTCAAGTAAGCAAGCAAGCAAGTTCGGGTACCGTCTCTAGCACTCTTGATGACACCAACTGTCTGGGTTATTTTCTTTCTTGCAAGCCCCTATGTTCCACTTCTGTTTGTGATAATAACTTGTGATACTTCACATTTTCTAAAGTGGAAATCTTTACAAGTCGTACAAAATACAAAACTTATATGACTTTGGCTTTTGACACTTGCACAGACTCTTCACTTTATAAGTATCACGAGAAAATTGTATATCCCATTTTTACCATTTTCAAAAACACGCACACACTTGCAGCTTGACCAGAAACATGTACATCTTGTTTTGTGGATAAGTCACAGACAAGTCCAAGTCCATAGGTGGTTATGAACGTTAGGAATATCCCCTCATTTTTTCAGAAATATCAAAGCTTGTATGTGCATTTTCCCTTTTCCACTCTATATTAGTGCTTAGATTTGTTCCAAAAAAAGAAAAAAGAAACGAAACAATTTTGAATAAAAAAACAACTGAATTTTGAATTCAGTTTTCTCTCTGTTTATAATTTTTTTTTCAAGTTGATGGTGCATGACAGAGTACATTCGCCTACCTTTCCAAAGTGAGAGACATTTCTTCACATGTCACTGCCTTTGTTAAATTCGGTTTTATTGGTTAGTTATCGTTAATCTTTAATTTTTTGATGCATTTCTTTTTGATAGAAGATTTAAGGCTTTCTAGTGTTGTAACGGTATTTATGTTGTTTAGTCTGTTGATGAAATTATCAATAGCAAAGTGCTTAAGATTTTTTCAGGTTTTTTATTATTTCAAGCCCTACAAAAGGAGACCAAGTTTGTCTTCAAAGAGGATTGAAACTCTAAATTACACGGGCGTGAAGGAAAACATCGTTTATGTTCATTCTAATCATGCTTGCCGTATCTCTTTGTGCTTTAGAGGTCATATTTCTTCTTAAGTAAATACACGCATCAATAGACAGACAGATTGGGTCATCATCCTTGAGTTTCACTGTACTTTCGGTTCTTTACTTCATACAAACCCCAAATTTATTAGTTTGAAAAAAAAAAAAGATAACATGCCCCTCAATACTGTAACACGTCTGTTCTGACTCTATCGATGTGAGTGTGAGTGTTTATGTTAAAATGTTTAAGTAAGATATAAAAAAAATGGTCAGCTTGAAAACGCGAACCAATACTGTGACGCTCAGTATTTTGATGTGGTAAGAAGAAATGGTACAACACACACAAAGAGGGCTTGTAAGTTCACATTTCAGTCTGTCTGCACTGTAATGGTAACAACGCAAGAACATAGGGATTATTATGCCACACAGTCCTAGAACAAAACAATGCATCACCCGTTGTAAGCCATTTCATTGGCTATACTTATTTTCTTACCGCGTTCACTTCGAATTGACTTGAGTAGCTATTCACACAGTGACGATAATTTCCATGCTTTACTGGGTCTATCCTATAGGCGATTTATATAAAAAAATATTTTAAAAAATTAAACTAATGCACGAACAATGGTTCCATGGGCGATCCCATGGAAATTGTGTCCGTCTTATTGCAAAATATATCAACATTTAATTTAACCGTGCAGATCGCTAGAACAAACCTCTGATCATATACATTTTGAAAAGTGTTGTGTGACACGGATCGCCATTGTCGCTTGGTGTCTGCTTTCTTCTTCGAAAAGAGATCGTTTCGTCTTGACTATAAAAATTTAATTTGACTAAGTTTTACGCACTACTTGAACTCATACATTTCACGTTGTAGGTGTAAGCCGTCGTTTTCAGTTTTCTGTAAGTTCGGTTTTGCGTTTCTCAGATGTGATATTATTTTTTATGGACCGAACGAAATTTCTTTTGGCGTGAATCGGGACTCGTGGTTTTGTGGTATAAATGGAGAGCATTGATTAAAGCTCAGTTATGTCGTCTTCGAAATCGCTGACACGGATCTGAGCTAACACTTAAGGTTTTGTGTGAGGCGATACGGTACATCATTGCCTTTTACTTCATCAATGAAATCGTTTCATCTTGTTGCAAAATTACATTTGACTAGGTTTTATACGCAGCAGGTCCCTGTATATAAGGAGAGTGTCTTAGCGTCAGAGTATTCATTCCACTCTCAAACGATCAAGAAGATGGAAGAGTCAGCACAGATCGACCTGCTGGTCAAATATTTGCTAAAAGTCATACGAAAGCATAATTCACAGGCGAAAGTGGCAACAAAACTTACTCTTTTGGTCGTTGATTTGATGAGAGTCATACGAAAGTGTGTGCTAATGAAGTTTGCTATATCTGCAAAGGTAAATGGGTATTTGTCTCCAGAATACCTGCTTCGTCTAAGAAAGAGAGACAAAAGTCAAGATACCTAATATCGTTGTCAGGAGAAAGGACACTGGAATTCAGAGTGCCCTACGAGAAAAGAGAAGAAACAGAAACAAGATGAAACAGAGAAGAGGGATTCAAAAGAAGAAGAAGAAATTGAAGATGATGAAGAACTTGTGCCAGTAAAGACATGGAAATGGAAAAATTGACAATGTGAGCCGATGCGTTGGCCCTGATGTGAAATTTCATGCTACCTTCTAAAAGAGAATAGACCAGAAAGAAAACATAAGTGTCTCTTGGTCTTGACATTGTATAATAAGGATGGCGTGTTTTGTTTTTACTCACACTTTATGAAATTGTGCTCTTTCACCTCTCTCTATCCCTCTGGATCATGTTTTAGTTAGAATTGAAATGGAAGGATGTTTTCCTTCACACACGCTCTTTAGGCATGCAAGTCCGTAAACAATAGTCAGTCTATTCATCCATCATTTTGTGTCTTGATGTTTCCTAAATCACACACTGATGCCATAAAATAACGGGTTAAATGGGTTTTGTAGTGTTGGGAGTGGGGGGCTGGGTGTAGGTGTTTGGCAGAGTTGGTCATTGCAGGTGAGGGCTTAGGTGCTTTCAAAAAACTTTTTCTTCTTCACTCTGTGTTGATAGTATATTTGGGGTTTGTATGCGTTCGCGTACGTTTGTGTGGATAGTTTATTTGGGGTTTGTTTTTCCCTCTTCCCTGTGTGTGTGTGTGTGTGTGTGTGTGTTCGCGTACCTTGTGTAGATCGTATATTTGGTTGTTTTTTTTCTTCTTCCTCCCGAGTGTGGATAGCATATTTGGGGTTTGTATGCGTTAGCGACGTTGTGTGGATAGTATATTTGGGGTTTGTATGCGTTCGTGTACGTTTGTGTGGATAGTTTATTTGGGGTTTGTATCATCTCCCTTCTGTGTTGATAGTATATTTGGGGTTTGTATGCGTTCGCGTACGTTTGTATGGATAGTTTATTTGGGGTTTGTATTATCTCCCTTCTGTGTTGATAGTTTATTTGGGGTTTGTTTTTTCCTCTTCCCTCTGTGTGTGTGTGTGTGTGTGTGTGTATGTCTGCGCGCGTACCTTGTGTGTGTGTGTGGGTGTGTGTATTGGTCTCTGTTTGTCCCTATAAAACTCACTTTATCCCTATCAGATACACTCTACCTACCTACCTGCAGTAGCGTGTATTCAGGTCAGCCACTTGCAACACTGTTTACACTTATCCCCTATTGTTCAGTACAGTGACGTCACTGACGCTGGAAATTTCGAGAATATAAATATGGACTTGGGGATTTCCACAGGTTGTAGCTATACATATATACTAGAGTTCATAAACAGGAACATCACTCAAGCTGAGGCTATAAAAAGATAGTGGGATTTTCCAAAGGAATAACCCACAAGTTGTAGTATAAATAGATAGTGAGATTTCATAGGAATTTTAGCTGATTATAGCTATAAATAGATACATGGGTGTTTATCGACGATCGTCACACAAGTTGATTTTGTAAGTAGTTACTAATTTTATCCATTTTATAGTGTGTGTGTGTGTGAGTATGTCTGCGCGCGTACGTTGTGTGTTTGTGTGTGTGTGAGTATGTCTGCGCGCGTACGTTGTGTGTGTATGTTTGTGTTTGTGTGTGTGTGTGTGTGAGTATGTCTGCGCGCGTACGTTGTGTGTTTGTGTGTGTGTGAGTATGTCTACGCGCGTACGTTGTGTATGTTTGTGTGTGTGTGTGTGTGTGAGTATGTCTGCGCGCGTACGTTGTGTGTGTGTTTGTGTGTGTGTGTCTATTGGTCTCTGTTTGTCCGTATAAAACTCCCTTTATCCCTATCAAATACATTCTACCTACCTACCTACAGTAGCGCGTATTCAGGTCAGCCACTTGCAACACTGTTGACACTTATCCCCTAGTGTTCAGTACAGTGACGTCACTGACGCTGGAAATTTTAAGACTATAAATATGGACTTGGGGATTTCCACAGGTTGTAGCTATACATATGTACTAGAGTTCATAAACAGGAACGTCACTCAAGCTGAGGCTATAAAAAGATAATGGGATTTTCCAAAGGAATAACCCACAAGTTGGAGCTATAAATAGATAGTGGAATTTCATAGGAATTTTAGCTGATTATACCTATAAATAGATACATGGGTGTTTATCGATGATCGTCACACAAGTTGATTTTGTAAGTAGTTACTAATTTTATCCATTTTATTCTAAACCGTTGTAACTTAATTTTCGGGGATATGTTTATTTTCCTTTAAATTCTGGGACAATTTCGTCATTTTAGTGTTACTTTTAGTCACATCCATTTTGTCGTTGAGCATTTCCTTGATTATAGCTATTTATAGCATCATTACAATTATGCAAATTTTTGAACACCCCATCAAGATTTCAGGTCTTGGGAATGCTTTATATATAAATCTCACGCTTGTACTAGTGTATGTATGTCTCTGTCTCTGTTGTGTTTGACCCTCTACCATCATTGTCCCTAGACAATCCCACCATGTTCAATTCCCCTTGACGCTATACAGACCCACCATGTTCAATTTCCATATGTTCAATTCCCCTTGTCCCTAGAGTGACCCAGCAATTTTTCCCATGTTCAATTTCCCTTGACGCTATACAGTCCCACGATTTATTCCCATGTTAAATTCCCCTTGACGCTAGAGTGGCCCACGATTTATTCCCATCTTAAATTCCCCTTGACGCTAGAGTGGCCCACGATTTTTCTCCATGTTAATTTTCCATTGACGCTAGAGTGGCCCAGGGGTCTCTGTAATGCTAATTTCCATTGACGCTAGGGTGGCCCACTTCACTACTTATGATGTCCAATTGGTTCTAAATGAAAATGATCTGACATTCAGTTCGGCCACCACATCAGCGATCTTAAAAATCTTATTACAACTCCACCTAAACATAAAGTCTCATTGATGTGGGGTTTTCACCAGAAGATTTAATATGATACCATCATCTGTTGTCCTCATGTTAAGCTGCTTGGTGGATTGCCATAAAACTTTATACATGCATTCATCCCATGGTCTAGTTGGTACTCGATGAAAAAGTTGCTGCTTGGACATCCAATCTGGCCACTACAGTGGCAATATGGAAAATCTCATTATCACAACTCTTTCTGAATGGATGGTTACATGCATGTGTGGTTTTCACTTAAAGACATCTTGTCTGAAAATGGTGCCAATCTGACATACAGTGTGGCCACCATAAATTCATTTTGATAATATTGTTATTGCTTCTACTTTTGCATTGATGATCAAAGTTAATCAAGATGGGATTTTTACTGAAAGACTTTTTATGTCTAGTTAGTTATAAATGAAATTAGTATCAATCTAATGCCCAGGATGGCCTCGGACGGTTATTTAGAAAATATTATTATTGCTACTCCGTCAACATTGATGGTCATATCAACATGGGGTTTTCACTGAAAGACTTATGATGATGTCTGCTTGGTCCTAAATGGTCCAGAGGTGACATCCAAAATGATCGTCATGGCAGCCATGTTTAAAGTCCTGTTGATGTTTGGTTTTCACCAGAAGACTTGTCATGATGTTCAACTGGTCTTAAGTCTAAATGGTGCCAACCTGACATCCAGTTTGGCAGCCACATAGTGGCCATCTTGAAAATCTTGTTATCTCTACACCTCCAGAATGAACAGTGTATCAACATGTGGTTTTCACTAAAAGACCTCCTGTGCTGTCTAGTTGGTCTTAAATGAATATGATGCTAATCTGGTACCCAATATGGGTGCCACAGCATCCTTGTTGAATATCTTGTTTTTGCAAAATGAAAAAGTCATTTATTGTAAATATTATCTCCATTCCTCCCATATAGATGGCTATACAAACATAGGGTTTACACCATTGAATTCATGGAAATTCTTTCACACAGTAGTGTTAGTACCTTTGAGACTCTTGTATGTAAATTAGTATCACTTCATCTCCCCATGTCAACAATATTCTTAATAAACACAATTTTTGTTTTTTTTCGACCAGATCAAAACTTGGTTGCTCTAATTTCTTAAATGTCTATTAATAGTAGTATGCCTCTGTGGTTTTAAACTAAGATACAGAAAAGAGCAAAACCCAAAATGTTTTGTAAAATTAAATAAATAATTTATTTCCCTAGAATACAAAGTGAAAACTTAAAAAGAACTTACAGTATTGTGAATTAAATCCCCAAAAGTCCTAAAAGTTCTATCACAAGTCCAAATGTATGAAGTTCCAGTTGAATTCCAGTGGTGTTCCAAATAAATAATAGCGAATTTGTTTATTTGCATGTAGTTTAGAACATGCTGATGTGTGAATGGGCTGCAATATGGCGATGTATTAACAGTCTTTTGATGTGTCACAATAATATATCCCAAACTTTCATTGTCTGAATTCACTATAATTTCATTGACTTGATTTTGGACAAAGGTCAAGTACAAAAGACCAAATAGACATAAGTCTCTGAGAAAAGCCAACAAACAATAGAAATGAAACATATATAAAACATTCATTTCTTGACATTGACATTATTTTCTCTGTTCATATTGATCTTTTAATCCACTTTGTTTCCTGCTCAAGTAATTGATTAATGATCAGTCTCAATGTTATCTATGATTGACTTATAATTAAATCACATGTATTTCAAATAATTAATGTGGCTATGTATTTTTTTTAGTGTCTTTTTCAATTGGCAAATTTTTGTCAATGGCTTCCAAATGAATTATTTGCAAAAAACTAGTAAACTTTTATTTTATTTACCTAATTGTTAATATTTAATTATTTTTGTTGCCATTTGCCTTTTCATTTACCACCATTGTTGTTGCAAGTAGGCATACTTCCAAATCCAGTATGAAAATAAGAGTTCTGATATGAAAATTAGTTATAATTTTATGTTACATTTGCTATAATATCTAAGACAATGATGATAAATGGTTGATATATAAATGTAGGTAAATGTAAGGATGTAAAAGATCACTGGACAAGAGATAAAATTAGTGAGATTCATATGTCTGTATAAACTAGGGAAAAAAAAGATACTTTTATTTTCACTACTATTGCTGTAAGTAGGAAGTCACATAAGGGATGACAAAAATATATGTTGTTGTTATTGTTGGTTTAATGCCATTTTTTAACAAAGATAACCATAGGAAGCTTTCTGGCATGCCCAGATAGGCCGAGTCTGAGACTTGAAACCACACAGACAGAGGTGAGATGTCTGTAATTGGTAATAGTGAGCACTTTAAACACCTTTGGCCACCCAGGCACCACAAAAATACATGTACTCACAGACATCAGTTTCTTGGATTTACCAACTTGACTTTTGTTATAAATTGGTCATGATGTTGACATGCAAGTGCAATTTTGACGTAATGTAAACAAGGTTAAAAGTGGCATTAAACAACCAAGTTAAATTGCAAGTCAGGATCTCACTACACTGAATAAAAGTGATCCATGAAAAATAATTTAAATTCAATATTTGTTACTAGTTTCTTTTGTATAAATTTATTATATCAAACATATAATGGTATTGCACATATAGTGACCATTTTTTTAGCTCTACTGGTCATAGACCAGAAAAGCTTATGGGATTATTTGTTGTCCATCATCCCTCCATCCACTAACACAAGTTTCTTATCACTACATCTCCTAAACTACTTCTAGGATTGTCATGAAACTTGATGCACACATTTATACTGTTATGTATTTTTTAATTTGTATTGATATTTAGTAAACACCCAAGGATAAGCACCTGATTCCTTACCCAAGCGGTAAAGTGAATTGGAGGAATGTGCACATTAAATTCAAAAAGAAGTACAGATGAATACAATAAACAAATTAATATTTAGAATGCCTAAAAATTATGAATATTTTTAATCAGGTATGTGCTTTAATATTTTTAAATTGAAAGCTAATTGGATTCAAAATGAAAAAATATGCCCAGAAATCGATATTAACTTTCAACAAACAAGTTTGTACAGGGGCTAAAACAAACCTAAGAACCTAATTTAATGTCAAAAATTTCCCTATGGAGTTTCTCAAAGGATTTTTATTTTTTTTCTCCATGATTATATGTTAAGTGTTATTGTATTTTGGACTTGACCTTGCCCTAAATCAAGTTCATTGTGTACCTGACCAGCTTCTTTTATTTTCTAAACAAAAAATACATAGTTAATACATTTTTGGGTGTGGGTAAAATATTGGGATCATTATCAGTAGAGGTAAACATTATTATATATGTCTGGTGTTGTGTATATTTAATTTACTTAGTTTGTTAGTTTTTTTAACACATTAACCCCTGGAGGTTTTTGCCATTTTTGCCTGAAAATCTAGTGGGAAACACATTTTGATAGCTATTTCTGAATAGACTCGAAAACACCAAATCCCCGGTCATCTTTCAAAAATCTAATTCCTAGTTGTGTTAGAAACATCATTTTTCGTTGGCTATTTGACTAGCGCATGAGCAGAAGGGTAAAAGTTGGACTTATTTTTTTATTTTTTTTGCTAATCGGAGCCATTATTTTTGTATGGAGACCACTCTTTATTCCAAATGCCCGTCTTATCCTACTTTTTGCAAAGGCTTATCTGTCTGTTTGCAATTCATACCGGTTTGCCTTAGATCTGAGACCAAAAAGTCTAAAATCCAGACACAAAATGGGTTTCTGACAACGTGCGAATTTTGCTTTAAAAAAAGTCAAGTCCAAAAAATGAGGTTTTTCTATCTGTATTTTGTAGTGCAACTGATATAGATATTCCAGATTATTTGGTATCATTGTAGAGATACATCTGTCTACCTTTCTATAATACCACCCACTTTAGTGTATCATGCATGACCATGACGCTACAGAGCTCTGCAGTAGGCTACTACCTCCTGCCCCATAAAGTCGTCGCTAGAGGTTAATGTGTTAATAGTTTTTTTTATTTCACTACATGCTATTTTGATATATCATTGTATGCTTGACCTGATTGAGTTTTTCATATTTTATTCTCTGTAAACAACTAATACATAGCTAAATTATTCTCTTTGTGTATGGGCTTAATTGTGTTTGAAAATATTTAGGACAGTTCATTTTAAGGTCAGCAAATAATGGATACAATACGGGTTCATTTTCTGTAACACAAAAAGAAATGAGGTTTTATCTGCTTGAACATTAAGCCAGACAAAAGTTGGTTTATGTTGAATAAAGTTACTGATCACATACATGAAAAATAATAACTAAAACATATTTGAAAACACTAGGCCAGTTCTTTCAGATTTCTGGATTAAACATGAACGTTGAAAAAAATAAGACAGTATGGAAAGGGTCAATAGGAGCATCAAATATGAAATTGTGTGAAAATGTAAAACTGGACTGGGAGAAAGGACCATTTAAAATACCGGCAGTGTTTGTCTCCTGTTTATGATACACTGAATATGGGAACTTAACTTTCAGGAAACTGGAAAATATATGTCTTCTTCATTTTGGTAAAATAACTAATATGGTTTTGTAGGTCTCTCTAGATTTACTTATTTATTACCTAATCCACATTTTGGTTATATATATTAAGATAATTATATACAGATTTTTATTGGAATGGTAGATTAAACAAATTCAAACTTGCAATAATCATACAAAATATAAGAGCAGGGAAGTTACCAATGGTTGAGCTCAGTGGTTTTATAAAATCACTTACAATCCAATGACTGACTAAAAAAGAGCAGAAATGGATTCATCTTACAAATTATATTTCACAGCCTGGCCATACAGTAAAAAATCCATTCTGGAAAGATTTTTTAAAAGCTTGGTTATCTTTTGTAAATAAGGTTAAAATTTATGACATAAGTGACATTTACTTGTCCATTATGGCTACAAGGACAGTACCTACATACAGAGAATATTATATTTTATAAAAATTAGTACAGCTGTACTTGAATGGTGTTCACCCTATTTTAGGAATTGTAAGATGAAGATGGTGAGTTTGTATCCTAAAGAAGACCAAATAAATATATAATGTGAAAGGAACTATTCTAGATCAGTGCACTTTAAGGAAAATATGATAGGACTGGCAACAGATAATTAACTGAAGTAAACTAAATATTATTCAATATAAACATAATGTTGGCATCAATCAGTGTGTTGACTCTAGTTGTAAATAAAGTAAATTTTTCTATGAAATTCATTATGAAATGTCAGAAGTTCAAAAGTGGAATATTGATTTACTTAAATGTAACTATCTGCAGAGTGGAAATGTTCCTACTTATTTTCACAAATATTCAAGATATACAGTACAATTAAAATACTTTCATTTTCAAATTGTACATTATATTTTAGTTGCAGATAGTATCTTACAAAATAATTAGGTAAAAATAATTTGGACAAGTGTAGCTACTGTAGGCAAACAGAGGAGTGTATAATTTATCAAATGTTTTGAAGATAACAGGGTGAAAACATTTTGAATTGAGTTACATAGTTAGCTTCAGGTCAGTCAACATACAATCTGAATTAAGTTTAAAGAATATTATCCTAGAAGCACATAATTTTGTTTGCAATTTGCTGAAAATTACAAAATAGATTTTATAACATTAAACGCATTAATAACAATAAGAGATTCAAATCCTTTCTTTCAACTCTAAATAAAATATTTCAAACAGAAACATCTGGCCAAAATAAATTTGGACAGTGAGATATTTTCTTATAAGATGGTTTCATGATATCATTTTGGAATCTCAGGCCGCAGATTAATGTATTATTTAGATGAACATGTGACTGTAACACCAAAGCTAAGTGAATCCCAAAGTTCTGCTCTAATTCTCTCTTCCTCCACCTTCCTCTTGTTTTCTGTAGACCATTGTGAGTTTGTTTTTTTGTCCTAGCCCATGAACAACCTGTGCTTCTGATTCCACGTGCAACATTATTTTGGGTAAAATCAAGCACAGTTTCTTCAGAGGGTTCCTGATGACCATTTAACCACAGAAACTTCAGGCCCTCCTAAATGGTCAATTTGATTCACATGCTGTCCACCACCCCCAAACTATAATTTAAAATGTTACAAATACATATCTTGATGCACTGATAATTTATCATGTACATATTTGCCATTATAATTTCTGAATGTTTCTTTCATATGAATCTTTGCTAAGCACGTGAAATGATAGTGATGATGTGATTCCATAACTGCTAAACAGCAACAGACATGTTTCTGCAGTCATCAGAGAGATTATTACAATCCTAATTTCAACAACACAACTTGGCCATCAACATCTCCAGTAGTCACATCATTGCTGTTAGGCTTTCATTATGGCTTTCATTATAATAGAACTGTGTGTTTGCAGACATGATTCTACTGGTGTAAGGCAAAATATACCATTTTAAAGGTCTATCACACATACCATTTTATTGTTGAAATTGACTGCTTTTGAAAATTAAAATAATTTTTTACAAAATCATTACCACCCTCCCCCCCCCCACACACACACATGGTATTTTTACACATTCTATCAACAAATGAGAAACCATCCAGAACCAGTCTACTGGGGATGAGAAATGTTCTACCAGTACATAGACTGGTGTGAAGATGCGTGACAGAGCAAAATAATAGTTGACATGCACACAACATGTTCTTAATTACCTTATTGTTGGATTTGGTGAGTTTAAGGCAAAATACAGGATTTTTTTAAGGTGTTGTGAGTAATACAGGAATGAAATGTGGTCACGATGTTTTCTATCCTTTGAGGAAAATAAAATTAGCAGACCTTTGATGGAGGCAGTTAGATGAAGACCAACAATAATAAATGATTTAGGTAGACACACTAGTGTAAGTATTTCAATTTGTTTGTTGTGTTTAATTGTTATTGCATTGTTTAAGGTGTTTTAAGAGGAATATTAAGGACAGTTTTTTTACATATTTTATTTAGTTTATGGCAAAATGCCGAAACGTGTCCTTTCTCCCAATGCTAAGAAACTACTAGCTAAGAAAAATAAAAATTTAATAGAATGTTTGAATATCAGAATATAAGCATGTGCAGGTGAATAGCATAGGGGTCCTGAGTTTGCATTGTGTTTCAAAGGTCCTGAGTTTGCATTGTGTGTTTCAAAGGTCCTGAGTTTGCATTGTATGTTTCAAAGGTATGCTTCTTTGGGATTTCCTTAAACTTCAGATAAATTTATTCAATCCTTAGATGAAATATATCGGTTAACAATATATTTCTAAATAATTAATTTTTGGATAAATTATTCATAGAAGCATAAATACACTGTTTCTTCGTTGTTTATTTCAAGTCTAAATCTGTCTTTTTGAAAAAAATTAAAAGTGGTCAAACCTGCCAGCCGAGATTTGGATTTATGCCATGGAGAAAGATGCCCTTGAGGATAAGACTTAGGAATACAGCTTATGTCCAAATCAGGAACATCCTCTTTGCGGTAAACATAATGTGGAGGAGTATTGGAGGGCAGTCAGCAAACTTACAATCCCAGCAACAGGAAAACTGAAATTAGATCTTCTTTGCAGGCAAAGCATAGTTTTCAGGTTATTACAACTTTCTAATGCTGATAAAGAGAGGATATTCTCCATTCTTTGCACAATATAAAGTGATTCACTTAAAAAATCTGGACCAGAAAACTATTGAGTGCCTGTTCTGTTACGTCTGAAGGTTAATAATCACAGTGGATGTCATCAGTGGTGACCTGACAATGATATTGTGAATAAAACTAACAATGCTATTGAATGTTATTAAAACAGTGAACACATAAACCACTCTTTTTTTTTCTTTATTTGACAATATACTTACTGACTTATATTAATTTTTTATTATTGCAACATTGCCATCAGAATTTGAATCTAATTTATGTTCAAAACTTGCTGTTTTCTTATACTAGGAAGAGACTTCTTGTTTTGGCATAAATATGGACTTATTTTGTTTTCAGTCCCCTTGAAGAATGTAAAATTATATGCCCCACAAAAATTACGTTGGTTGAGAAGTCAATTAGTGATCAAAATTTGTAAATCTACTGGCTTGAAATGTGGGTTTTGTCACATGCATGGTGTTTAGCTAAAATACACCTTTGAACATCTCTGCAAAACCTGTATATATGACTGAGAGGAATTGTGCATTACAAGGATAATGAAGGTTCATAAGACATTAAATCTTCTACATTTACAATGGTAGTGGGATCTGCATTGTCCATAGGCTTATGTGTTGTAGCACAATATCGTTATGTCCTTGTGAAATATCATATAGGGCCAGCAGACCTCACAAAAAATGTCACTTTATCTGGTGAGTCTGAGAATCGCCATGGCAATGTCATTGCTGCCCAAACATGCTTCAGTGTTTTTTCCATCAATGAGAAAGCATGCACTTATAAACAGTGCCATGATACTGTTGTTGACAACTCAGATCTTGGTACCAGCAGCGCATTTGGTATCAGTGGCATCATATTTTGCAAGTGCTCCATCTACTTCTAAGAAAGCTTCACATTGGGAGAATATAGTGAGGCATGCACTTGTAACTCTTTTTAGTCTTTTTGATTACAATCCTTAACCAGGTACGAACAATACTGAAAATCTTTCGTGCTTCAATCTATTTTTTAAGGCGTGTCCATGTAAAATGCGGACTTTAATACTTGTTTAGATTTTGCCATTATTTATACATTAGTTTCATCTAATGTCTGTTTGGTGGTTTCACTGCTTACACCAACATTTAGTCCACAACTCAGTCTGTGGACTTCATTGATAATTTTACTGACTGGCGCAGTAATTATTTTTGTTGGTTCTACCCATAGTGTTCAAGTCACTAATTATCAGGGGCCCCGAGTGGCCGAGTGGTCTAAAGCGCTCACCATTCCGGATCACTGCCATCTCACCTCTGTCTGCGTGAGTTCGAGTCCAAGGCTCGGCTAGCATGGGTACGTGGGAAAGCCTGCTAGTAGCTTCTCGTGGGTCAGTGGTTCTTCTCTGGGTTTTCCAGGGTTCTTCCTCCACCAGTTATACTGGCCGCCATGTATAGCCTATCTTGTGCTGAAAAATGGCGTTAAACCCTAGAACAACAACAACAACACTAATTATCATTGTCATTCATGAAATAATTGAACTGCTCACAATTCCAGATTTTTCAACCAATCTGCATGAACATTTTTAATGCTATTAAAAACTTGCATTGCAGCTTGTTTAGCGATTGATACAGCATGCGAAGACAAGGCCGTGAGAACCTTTGGCACATCAGTAAACAATCCCTGGACAACATCACCAAGGCCATTTACATAATATGTCCTATAAACTGCTTTTCTTACATTAATATGGGTATTGCATTAAATATCCGGTTGATCTCTAATGTACAAGATATACTTTCAAGGTTTCCTCATGTTGGTATAACATGTGTCCATCCTGGTCCATGAATAAAATGAAATTGTGTCAACTGGGAATTATAACATGAAAGATTTAGAAACACCACAGGAATAATCTAAATCAAATTACCCAGTGCCACAGTTGGGGAAAACCCACACTGTATTTAACTATGAGCCACTATGCTTGTGGAAGCTCGTCTTTCATAACAGCCACTGTTGGTGTCCTTGACCAGGATCCTCGAGATAATCCCAACCACATCTGGAACATTGTGGTACATGTATTGAGATTCTTTAGGTCCTGCACATCAGATTTGTTTGTCCTCACGAATTTTATTCATATTTTTGGGCAAACCTATAAATCCTGCTCTCATCGATGACCATGTGATGTCAACTTTATATGGTACAGATTTAATCAAGATGGCAGAGCTGAGCGTGGGCATGTGTTCACATATGAAATTTGTCTAGTCTTTGCCAGATTTTAGAAAAATTATCAATCGAATCTCATTGACACAGAATCATATGTGCCATTGGAAAGTTATATTCTTGCCAGGTTGTACCATCATTCATTGAAACAGTTATTTGTGGGAAGACCACCAAATGATCATCAGATCATATATTTGGTCAACTATAATGCCTGCGCAATGATACCAGTACAGTCTCAAATATGTGACATCCCTTGCAGTAATTGGTGTATCACACCAGATTCTGATTTTGTTGCTGAGATTGTAATCATTGAGGTAACATTTGAAATTGTATTTACAATGACATGCTGAACTGCAAATAGATTTAATGTAAGACACAGAACATCTTAACACAAAGTGCATCATTGCTCATCATCATTGTTATATACATCATCACTGTCTTCAGTCAGTTCATTCATTATCAAATGAAACATCCCTGTGTCCATGATGGTGATCAACCACTGACAAATCAATGTGGTTTAATTGATAATTTCAGGTGCATTGTTGTCCTGCACAAACTGACCCTATGAGTGTTTCCAACCTGTCCACAAGTTCATGGACCTGTTAAGTGTCTGTGTTCTTGCAATCAACAATAAGCAATTGTTGCTGCTTGCTCATACCCTTGTCTTACTTTCTTGGTAATGAAGTTTATATTTTTCAATTGCAATGTTAAAGTTATTTCAGTGTTTGCTAGATGCTGAATGCTGATCAGACCTTTGCCAATATACATGCTTGGTCTAATTATTAGATTCTTTACTTGCATACTTTGTGTATTTTTCCTGTACATAACATTTTCAGTTGGTTGGAAAAACAGTGATGAATGCAGCAGCATCCTTGGATATTGCTTCAATGCCTGCCTCGTTGGATATAATAGGTGTTTTTTGCAACTCAAATGGTAGTTGTTAAAGACATGTATATATTTCTTGCATGTCTGCAGTCTCACAAGTGCTCGATGGTCTTAACAATCAGATCCAGTTTCATTTATGTTCCCATGATAGCATTGGTGGTTTCTGTGACTTTCTTCACCTCTTCATTTTCATTTGTGGTTTTGATTAACAGTGCATATGTTTGTTAAAAGTCCTCAGTGAGTTCTTCCAGTGCATTTTGTTACAGCTCTATGGTCATAAAGTAAGTAACAGAAAAGATGAAAACCAAGTTTTTTACAATTCAACAAATAATTTATTTTACCATGGAATACAGTGAAAATTTAAAAAGAACTTATAGAATTGTGAATTAAATCCTAAATAATCCAAACAGTTTTATCACAAATCAAAATATATAAAGTTCAGCTGAATTCCAGTGGTATTCGAAATAAATTCCAATATTGAATGTGTTAATGTGCATGTTGTCTCAAATGTGGAAATGTATCAATGGTCTGGAGTGTGATTATATACTAACAGTCTTTTGATGTATCACTGTAAATATAGTCCTTAAAGGTCTTTTCTGGATTCACTATAATTCCAAATTTATGTTTCTGTCCAATAATATAACTGATTAGAAATTTGTATTTCCAGTGAATAATAATTTGAATAAATAATTCCACCCAAATGAAAAACTGAACACAACAATATGACTGGTTCTACTTCTAGATGTTATGGCAAGAATGAATCATTTTTAGATAAACAAAAGTATAACATCTCTTCTTGACCTAGATTGCAATTACCATTTTCTGAAAATACTTAATGGAAACATAAATTCTAGAAGTATCTAGGGTTGAACTAAGACTATAAACATGTTTAATATTAATAATGATCTGAATAGTTAATCCACTATCATAGAGAAATATTGGCTGTGTATTATGTTGTTTACAAATAAATGTCACTGGTCAGGTACACTATGAACTTGATTTTGGAAAAGTACAATATAAGTATTCATAACATACAATCATTAAGAAAAGCCAACAAATAATACAAATTAAATATACAAAACACCTCTGCTCATAAAGAAAATGAAAGAGTTATGCAATACAGCCTTCTTTTAACTATTTTAAAGACAAATATAGATCTGATTGAAAATTACATAAGACAAAGTCTTATGAATTACATAAAATATACATGAAGCATTTGTATTACTTTTATAATTATGAAAGTGCATCTGCAATTAAATTAACTTTTCCTTTGATGTGCCAGATATCAATATTGTATTTCTGCAACATCAAACTCCACCTTAATAATCTCTGATTTATGTTTTTCATCTTGCCAATGGAAGTAAGAGGGTTATGATCACTGGATACAATAATCAGAGAAGGAGCTGAACTAATATGCACTTCAAGGTGTTGCAAAGCCACTATCAAAGGCAAACATTCCTTCTTGATTGTGGAATAATTTCTCAGGTGTTTTTTTAATTTTGTTAGAAAAATAGTACATTGGGAGATTTACACTATTTTTGTCTTCTTGAATCAATTCTCCACCAAATCAGTACTCCACCAACCCCAACATCAGTTGCATCAATGGACATCCTAAATGAATGAACGAAATTTGGAGCTTAAAGAACTGGTACATTCTTAAGTATGGCCTTTAACTTGTCAAAAGCCTCCTGAAATTTTTCAGACCAATGAAACTTGGTTTTCTTTTCCAATAAATTTATCAGGGGTTCAGCAGTGATGGAAAAATTGGAACAAAATTTTCGATAATATCCATCCATACCCCAAAATCTCTTCAGCTTCTTTTTACTGATAGGCAAAGGAAATTCAGAGATAGCCTTGACTGTAACTTCTATAGGTTTGACTTGTCCGTGTCCCACAGTGTGTCCTAGAAAGGTAACACAAGCATGGCAAAGCTCACTTTTACGTAAATTAATTGTCAAATTTGCATCGCTGAGTTTGTCAAAGAATTTCTTAATGGTTTTTAATGTGATGCTTCCAGGCGTCATTGTAGACGATGTTGTCTATGTAAGCATCACAATTATCTGGACGAGCGGTAATCATGTTAAATGTTCAGAATTATGAAGCAAACCTTTAATCTGAAATGGCATCACTTTATACTGATAAACTCCATTGGGAGTTATGAATGCCAAAATTTCATTTGCTTTTTCCTCGATTGGAATTTGCCAGAATCCTTTCAAAAAGTCAAATTTGGTGTCAAATTTTCACCTTTCTACAGTTGGTCTACATGCATAAAGTTGTGTCAGGTTTCAGTTCAGGAATACATGATGAACTCCAGCCACTTTTACCTGGTTCTATGAAATCATTCTCGAGCAAATAATTAATTTCTGTTTTCAAACATTACTGTTTGAGAGTGTTCATTCTGTATGGATGCTGTTTCAGAGATGTGGAGTGTGCAATTTCGACTTCATGGTAGATTTTATTTGTATTGCAACATCTGGAAACAAGTGCTCATATTCAAATAATAGCTGTTTTCACTCTTTTCTTGTAGCTGCAGATGTTAAGTTTCTGGTCCAAATTATTCAGTATTGCTGAAATCCTTAGATTAGTTATACCAAAGTCGCCACAGTCCAGTTGCATTCCATTACTTAAATCTTCAGTGTGGAGCAGGTAGAACTAAATTAACTGCATAATCAACAGAGCTGTCTTTATCAACATACTTCTTTAACAATTCTTGAAATCTTCAATTAGTTTGAGTTGTCTG
Organism: Sinohyriopsis cumingii; assembly: GCA_028554795.2. NCBI lineage: Eukaryota > Metazoa > Mollusca > Bivalvia > Unionida > Unionidae > Sinohyriopsis > Sinohyriopsis cumingii. Next base: position 41,390,935 of record CM068825.1, read on the forward strand.
AGGTTATTGTAGTCTTGACCAATCTTATTGGCTGAGCACCACCTATCAAATAATTGTTCTTTTTTCTCTTGCAAATTCAACATGGGTCTGTCCAGTTCATTTTTGTACAATTCCAAAACCTTTGTCAATATGCCCAAGGTACCAACTCAGTGCTCTTCAAGATACTTTCCTTAACCACATCAATATCATCACTTTTTTATACTTACAGTAAAGTGTAGACTTCACTAGCTTTGATCATAAGTACACATTGTTCCCTTAGCTATTTCAATTGTTCATAATTTTTGCCAGAATGAGGAAAATATTTATTTACCATACTTTTTCTTAACAAGGAGTACTACCGTAACATAGTATTTCTGTTAACATCAAAAACTGAACATGTGTGTAAAGGGGGGTGTGTGTCCATTTGCCAGTTCTAATTCTTTTAATCTTGAAATTCCCTTTCTTCCTTTTCTTTTTGTCTTTGCATCTGGATTTTCCTCTCACCTTTTTCTCTCAACATTTTTGTAGCCTATCTTTTTCTGTCTCTTTCCTCTTTCAACAATTGCTGCTGTCTCTCTCTCTCTCTTCTCTCTGCAACTGCAGTTCTGTTTCATTTTTTTGGTAGCTGCATTTGTCTCTCTCTTTGTTCTCCAGTTACATTTTTCTCCCTTCTTTCTCTTTCTGAAGCCATAGTTTATCTCAGCTCTGTTTCCGTCTTGTGTTTTAATTTCAGTTCTGTTTCTTTCATGGCAGAGTCAAGTAGAGACTACCAGTAATCAAACCCAAATCACATTTATCCAAGAAATTCTTTTCCACCAAATATTGGACCAAAATATTTATTTCTTTCTTTGTTAAAGAAGCCTTTGCCACAGAAAGTATATATTGTCTGGCATGCTGCAATAATTCATCCTTTTTCAATGACTCTAACCTTTACTGGGTAGGATTTTTAAATAACATTGTGCAGTCTTGTTAGTTTCACTGTTGATTTCTCAAATATGTGAAATAATACATGTTACTTAGAAAATTCTGAAATAGTTTGAAAAAATTATATCCCTTTGATAAGTCCCAAATTTTTTTAAATGATTCTATGGTTTTGAACTGATTAACAGAAAGAGTGATAACCAACAAATTTTATACAATTCAAGAAATAATTTATTTCTCTAGAATACAAAGTGAAAATTTAAAATGAACCTAATATTATGTTGAATTAAATCCCAAATAGTCCTAAAAGTTTTGTTACAAGTCCAGATGTATAAAGTTCCAACTGAATTCCACTGGTATTCAAAATATGTTCCAATATTGAATATATAGATATGTCTGTAGTCTCAAACGTGTTTATGTGCCAATAACCAGGAGTATGATGATGTTTCACAGTAGTGTAGTCCAAAATGGTCTTTTTGTAACCTGACATCCTTTACAAAATTAAAAGATCAGTGATGCTTGCATTATAACCTTTTTTGATATCTTACCACTCTGGTCCAATCACAATCGAGTGGAGTTTAGGATGCTTGAAGTTACCAACAGCTTTCTTATGGATAACTTAACAGTGGATGGTCTTTTGGATAATCACTTGTATAAAATTCATGTACAAATATGCCATATGTACATACACATCGTCAGTGATGATATGATTAAGAGATCAGTTGGTGTCTTGAGACAGTCATGGCACAATGGTTTGTCATGGTAAAACTTGTAAATGAGCAGCTTAGACAATTCCAGCATGGATGTTCCAGCATAGATTGGCATTTCCAGCTTTAGCTCTGATTTCTGGCTGTGGATGCCTATGAGCATGTTGTCAAACAATGTGCTTGACTGAAATACCAGGTCTGCAATGAGCCTTTGAAACTTGTTTTGCTCTCTGTCTTGGACAGGGTCAACGCTAATCTGTTTTAGTCAGTTTTCCATCGTCTTGCTAAATATGGTATTGTTTGCAAGTTTGAAAAAGTAATTCTCAAACTCATTCATGGCAACTGTATGTAGATACATGTTCAGTTTTATTACAGTGAGATCCACATACACATACAATGTGATTAAGCATGGTATTACAATTTAGAACCAGTTTGGTGCATTCTATATAGGGGCAACCCAACCTGTCAGTGATTTAGAGAGATCTGTGACTTGCATAGTCATTGTTTCTGGCACTATTGGGTAGTCAGTCATTGGGAAGTTAGTGAAGATCATCCAGGTACTCCAAGTCAACTTCATAAAAGTGATAAATGTCACTGTTACATCTTATCCCATCATCACTGTATTATGACTCCGTGGTCTTAAAATAAGTAATAGAAAAGAATGACAAGCAACAATTTTTCTCTAGAATGTAAAGTACAAATGTATAATAATAAAAAACTTCAGTATAGCAAATTAAATCCCAAATAATGCTAAAATTGCAGACACAATTCCTAATAATTAAAGTTCTAAATAAACTTTAGCAGAAATCCAAATTAAATTCAATGCTGGAAGTCTTGATGTGCCTGTGGCGGCCCATGTAGTACCAACAGTTGTTTGTCGGATAACAACACAATCCAAGAATATATTCTTTTTTGAAAATTCAAGTCTCAGTTTCCAAGAATGTTTTTTTTTAATAATCAGAACTTTGTATTTCCAGTGGATAAATAATTTGGCACAGCTAGTGAGATCATTGGCCAATATCATCAAGCAAAGAAAACTTGAGTCACAACAGATGTCCTTAAGCTATGTAACAAAAGAAGAAAACTGAAAAAGGGAAAAAGAGATCATGAAGGAGCTAGAAAATACAGAGAGATAAACAACATGATCAGGAAAAGCATGAAAAAGGCAGAATAATCCCGGATAGAAAGACAACGCTGCAAAATCGAAGACAGTCAGTAGAAATGATAGCAAAATGGCATATCAACTGGTGAAAGATCTCACAGCCCATAAACAAGGGAAAACTGACCACCATCCAAGACAAATCAGGAAAATGCCTCACAGAAGATCAAGAGATCCTCAAGCGATGGACAGAATACTGCTCAGAATTGTACAATGATAAGACCTAAGGAGATCCAGCAGTACTAAATTGCCCTCAGGCAGAAGAAATTGATGATAACCCCATTCTTCGTGAAGAAGTAGAAATTGCAGTTAGGTCACTAAAGAAAGGAAAGTCAGCTGGCGTTGACAACATACCAGCACAGTTCATTCAAGCAGGAGGAGAAGATACAGTCACAGTCCTGACAACAATCTGCAACAAGATATGGCAAACAGGAGAATGGCCCACCACATGGACTCGATCCTTGGTCATTGTGCTCCCCAAGAAAGGAAACCTACAGCTATGCCAAAACTACAAAACCATCAGTCTGATCAGTCACCTGAGCAAAGTCATGCTGAACATAATTCTCAACAGACTAAAGCCTCAATCAGAGAAAATTATTGCTGAAGAGCAGGCAGGCTTCTGATCAGGAAGGAGTACCACAGAACAAATCTTCAATCTCAGACTCCTTGGCAAGAAATACCTTCAGCATCAGCAGAATCTATACCATGTCTTTATAGATTTCAAAACTACCTATGATAGGGTATTGCATGTGGCCTCATGGGCAACTGTGAGGACGTACAGCATCAGCTTTAGCCTGATGCAGGTTGTTGAGCACCTCTATGACAAATCCACCAGTGCTGTCCTCATCAATGGCAGCAGAGGAGATTGGTTTTGAATGACAGTTGGAGTTAGACAGGGATGTATACTGTAGCCTACACTCTTCAACATTTTCCTGGAAAGGATCATGGAGGATGCCTTGCATGACCACAAGGGCACTGTAAGCATCAGAGGAAGAACAATCACCAACCTTCACTTTGCAGATGATATTGATGGTTTAGCAGGAGAGGAAAAAGAACTGGCTGGTTAACTTGGTTGAGCTCATTGATACAACCTCCACAGCATACAGTATGGAGATTAGCTCAAAAAAAAAACAAACTGATGACAAACAACACCAGTGGTAGCAGTGCTGAAATAAAGGTCAGTGGACAGAAGCTGGACAGAAGCTGGAAAGAGTCACAAGCTTCGAGTACTTGGGATCAGTTATCACAGCTGAGGGCTCCAAACCAGAACTGCTTTGCAGGATTGCCCAGACAACAGCAGCAGTAACAAGGTTGAGACCAATATGGAAAGATGCCAATATTGCTTTTGGTCCAAAATCAGGCTGATGTGCTCAATTGTCATATCCATCTTTCTATATGTTTGTGAAACATCGATGCTTACATCAGATCTACAAAGAAGGATTCAAACCTTCAAAATGAGATGCTACCGCAAGATCTTGTGCATCTCATACATTGACCATGTAACCATAAGATACCATGACCACCTTTTATTCCTTTATTACTTTGAACACCTCAAAAGACATCCAGTATTTGGACTTTAACTCCCCATATTCCAGTAATAAGGGAATCAATAAACAGCTTGTTGGGTACACACATCAAAATGTTCATGAACAATGGATCTGCCATGCATTTTCACCCTGGATGTTGTACTGGTGGAACATTTCTGGTCCCCAGTAGGCTGGTTTTGGCTTGCTTCTCTGATGTGTTGATAGAACATATAAAACTACCATGTTGTGGTGTTTTATTTAAATTGTTTAAAAATTCTGAAATTTTCAAAAGTGGTAAATTCCAACTATAAAACAGCATGTGTGGTAGACAACCTTTAACACATTAACCCCTAGTGATGAGTTAACCTGGCAGGAGGTAGTAACCTACTGCAGAGCTTGGTAGTGTCATGGTCATGCATGATACACTAAAGTGGGTGGTATTATAGAAAGGTAGACAGATGTAGCAGTACAATAATACCAAATAATCTGGAAGTTCTAGTTGCACTACAAAAAACATTTTTGGATCTGATTTTTTTCCACCCAAAATTTGCCCATGATCGGAATACGATTTTGTGTCAGGATTTTATACTATTTGGTCTCCGCTTTAAGGCAGACAGATGAACCTTTGTAAAAAGTAGGATAAGATGGGCATTTGGAATAAAGAGTGGTCTCAATACGAAAAAAAGTGTCCATTAAGCAAACAACAAAACAAAAAAACCCAAAAAACTCCAACTTTTACCCTTCTGCTCATGCGCGAGCCAAATAGCCAATGAAAAACGATGTTTCTAACATAACTAGGCATTAGGTTATTGGAAAATCACATGGAAGTTGATGTTTTAGGATGTATTCAAAAATAGCTTTCAAAATGTGTTTCCTACTCGAATTTCAGGCGGAAACGACAAAAAACTCCAGGGGTTAATGTGTTAATACAGATGACTTAAACATTCTCATTCAAGAAAATGAGACAAAATAACTTGTATTCTAAAGCACGCGTCTCTTTGATTTACCTGTCACTTAAATTCAATTGGGTTGTTCCACTTTTGAACCTTACATATGCAAATTAACACAATGGTTCACCCACAGCATTCTTCAAAGATCTTAGCATATCACTCTAGGTGTAGTCAGCCAGTTAAGTAATAGGTTAAATGGTGGTTGTTTATACCTGACCTTTTTGCCTTTTAATTGCCTCTGTGACATCTAGGATAGTTTTACATGAGCTCTAAGCAGGACTGTTTACTGTTTATACATGTTCCATGTTACAGGCATATATTAAGGTGGTAGGTTTTTTGAGCAGGGCATGAGGAGGGTTGTTTGTTTTTTTCCAGAAAATTACTGAAAATCATGTTTTTCGAAACACAGCTGTGTCAGGGGTTTTGGGAGTACAAACAAAAACTTGTGTTTTTTAGAATGACACCTTATGTTACAGTAGGATATTGTATCCCAACAGTGTGGTTAATATATATTTTTCTCATATGTTTAATTATTTTGTCAAAAAATTTCTAGCTATTACATATGCTCTCATAATTTTCATCCTTTGTATAGAACAGTGACAAAATAAACCAAGGAGATTTATTTAGAAAATAACCACAAAACCTAATCAGATTTCTCAGAGCTCTCATAAAAAATTGACAGCTGAAACTTAAGGTAATGTTGACATTTTTTGAAGTCAAAGATTATGGCATTATGTAAAGAAACAGGAAAAAAAAATTAATAAAGATCTATCTTGTCAATTGATCCATCTGTGTATTTGTTTTTGTTTAGCACTTTATTCTTTTATCTATGTCTTTTATTGTGCTAAAATGATTGGAAAAGACAGAAAATTTTGAGAAATTCACTGATATAACCATTTGTTTGCACAGATACTACATGACATTTAGTGGTACTTACAAACATATTTGAACATGCCACAAAAGTATTGTCTTAGCATTCATGCTAAATGCCATTGGTAGTAAAAAAATTAACACTATTTTACTGAGGGGGGAGGATTATGGGAAAAAGTTTGATATTCAAATTTGCATGTAAGGTTTGTTGTTATAGACAACAGGTTAAAGTTTGAGTTTAGTGGTTTAAGTGGCTATAAGTCTATGTTCATTTCATTTTACTTTTGTGAATTTACATGGATTCTTGAGCATATTTTGTATAGTTTATAATACAATTTTTAGCTCACCTGTCCCAGTATTGAATGTGTGGTGTTCATCATCGTCCTGTCAGCAAATGCCAATTTTGATAAAATGGAAATATTTTTGCTTATATCAGTAAGATCTTGGATAAATTCAGTAATCTTGCTAGTGTTGTTTTGGTTTAATGCCATTTTGCAGCAGATATTCAGCTGTAAATGACAGGTGGAGGAAGAACCTGCAAAAATTCTGTATGATGCACCAGTATGTACCAACCTGAAAGCCAATTTTTAAAATTAAACTTGACATTTGATAATGATTGAGATCGACACACACATGCATACTAATGAGGTAATCTTGTATCTGACTGACCGTTTTGCCATTCTGGATACCATATTTCTGATCTGATTTTGATCAGACCTGGAATGCATGCTTATATCATCAATATCACATGATTTTAATTGTTCTTGTTCTAGGGTTTAACGCCATTTTTCAGCACAAGATAGGCTATACATGGCAGCCAGTATAACTGGTGGAGGAAGAACCCTGGAAAACCCAGGGAAGAACCACTAACCCACGAGAAGCTACTGGCAGGCTTTCCCACGTACCCATGCTAGCTGAGCCTTGGACTCGAACCCACGCAGACAGAGGTGAGATGGCAGTGATCCGGAATGGTGAGCGCTTTAGACCACACAGCCACTCTGGGCCCCCATGATTTTAATAATGAGTGAGATCCACATGTACTATAAAAATGATCACGCATCTGATTGTTAAAGTTTGTGATCACCATGGAGGCTATATTTATAAATCAACTTTGATTAGACTTGGAATGAGCAAGATGCACTTATATTAATGAGGTAATCTTCCATCTGACTGAGTTTCTTACCTCAATAGAAGATATATTTTTTTTAAATCTGATTTTGATCAAACTTGAAATATGGGCTTATATAATTAAATCATGGACAATTATAATAATGAGTGAGACCCATGCATATTTGTAAGGTGATCTCACATTTGACTTTCTGAGTTTGTTACCTCTCTGAAGGTGATTAGGAGCAAGATCTATGCATATTAATGAGGTAATCTTTTATCTGATTGAATAAGTTACCAGTATGGAGACCAAATTCCAGTCTGGATTTGTTCCACTTAGGTAAATATAAACTTCTAATTATGATTGTCATAGAGGGGCCCCAGGTGGCCAAGTGGATATAGGTGCTCATCTGTACAGACCACTGACATCTCACCACTGCCAACATGGGTTCAAGTGTCGCGTTTGGCTGACATGGATATTTGAAAAAGCTTGCCAGTAACTTTCAGTGGGTTGGTGGTTCCTCCTGGGGTTTTCTCTATGTTCTTCCTGCACCAAATGTACTGGCGGCCATGTATAGCCTGTCATGTGCTGAAAATGGCATTAAACCCCATAACAACAACAGCAACATAATTGTCTTAGATTCTGTAATTAGTGAGATAAGTAGATATTAATGAGACATTTTGGGTTTATGTCATCAAGATCTTTAGAAATAATTTTGTATCGGAATATAGTAAAATAGGTCAAATCAACCGGATATAAAATTTGGGAGATAGTATTCTTACATAATTGCATAAACCTGCTTAATAAAATGGTCACTGCTATGTCTTGGAGGCAGGTGAGCAATGACAGGTCCACTTTGGAATCACATTAATTTTTACAATTTATAGTTAAAAGTATGACTTTAAAGCCTTTATTTTATGTGTGCTCAATCAGGTCAAAGGTTTGAAATGGCTTTTGGTACTGTAAGGCCTGCTTTGTGATTGCTTTCAGGAGACAAACCACTTTTTGTATAATCCACACTAAATATGAAAGATGCATTTAGTTTTAACCTCATCAGCTTATCTATCAGCTTATCTATCTGTACATCCGTCTGTTCTTCCCTCCATCATACCTTGGTTTTGTTATGCATTCCTTTGCATGAATTTTGCAGGTACTTTAATTTATAAAGTTTTTTAGTTTAGTGTGTGGATCAATCTTGGAGAGAATTAAAATGTCATGCCAAAAGTAGGTGTTCATGGCCTTCATTCAATGATTTCTTTACCTTTGGCATATGGTCATTGTCATACACAGTGCACTGTCATGTGACTTTTTGTCTATGGATCCATTATATTGAGTATTAAATCATATTAAAAAGTAGCTCTCTGATGCCTACACTTCACTGATGAATGTTTCTCAAGTAGTTTTGCCATTTGGGTTATGTACCTTTTTGTACTTTTTTGTGCATACTTTGTGGTATGTTAGACACCATCTTTCCAAATAGTAGGTCACTGTCATCCATGTTTTGCACCATTGATTTTTTTTCAAGACTTGTTTAAAATCAATGTGTTGTGCACCATTGATTTAACAGGTACATTCATATGCCTGTTCATTGATTATGGTGAATAGCAATAAAGTAAATCACAGTTTTGTGTACAATACATAATTCACCTGCTTCTATTATTCCAAAACTAAATGCCTAACTGATTATATTCCATTTGGCACGCTATTCTGTTGGCAAGGTTTTATGATGATAAACCATTAGTATGAAAAAAGTCTCGTAAAAAGGTTATTTCCTTATTAATGGAACAGCTTGATCTTTATCGGAGATTATGTTTATTGGCACAGGTGTACAAGCAAGTTATGCAGTCTTATGACAGCACTTGTTGATTCCTTTTATCTTGAAGTCCAAGCATTCTTCCATCTTGAAACAGTCCTTTGCATTTATTCACAATGTGTTGAGCATATCCAAATGAGCTTTCATCCTGGGAGAAGCACCAACATTTGACCAGCCTGACCAGAAAGACAAAAATGAAAAAGGAATAGAAATTCATTACTGACAGTTGGATATCAGATTCATGCTTTGCTGACATGTTATGTATAGTGGAAAACAGTTTTATTACAAGCATTTCCTCTTCACAGTTTTCACTTTCATTCTTGACTACAATATTAAGTTATAAGGGCAGATTATACCAATGTTATTTAAATTTAAAAGTTTAAAAGTTTTTTTCCTTTGAGTGAGAAAGGTAAACCTAAAACTTCAGCATGATTTTGTTTTCTTTTATTAACAGGGTGGATAAAAAGAGAGATAAATTGGAAAGGAAGGTATTAGACAGTCAAGAGAGGGCATTTTGGGATGTACATAGACCTGTTGTAAGTATTTATTGTCATAAATTTATTACTATAAACAGATTACACTGCTTTTAAATACTGTGTTAAGTATTTTTAATTTGCATTGTTTGTTAGTTAATTTTTTCATTTTTGTTAGTTTAGTTTTTTTCTTTTCTATTTCACTGTATGCTATGGATAATTGTATTTTGGACCTGACCTTATCCAAAATCATGTTCATTTTATGCCTGACCTGAATCATTCATTTTATTCTGTAAACAACTAATGCATAGCTAATATTTTCTCTTTAAATATGGGTTAAATATTAGGATTATTATCTTTGCCTGCATCAGTGATATTGTGTTTACCATGTTCTTTATAATAATTTTAGTAATAGACCTTCTAATTATAACAAATATATAATCTTGTAAACATTTGGAACCTTCCATTATGCAATTTTCCATAAAGTAATAGTTTTGTTTTTTTAAACAACATTAATTGTAACCTGAAGTCAAGTAGAGGACTATGCAATCTTGTTTTTCTAGAAAATATTTATTCATGCTTTAAGATCTGAGCAGTATTATTTTTGTGTCCAGTATTTTGTTTGGGCTGGAATTTATTTATCAAAATTATTAAATTCAAGTGTTTCTTCTCAGAAAATACAAACTGCAAAAAAATAACATTTTTGGAAATAGAGACTTGGATTTATAGTGAAATTTCAAACAAGGATATATTCTTGGATTGTATTATTGTGATTCAACAAAAGACTGTTGGCACATCACAGGCCAACATAGGCACATCAAAACTTACTTTGTTGGATTTATTTTAGAATACAACTAAAAAGTTATTTCAGAACTTTAATCATTAGCACTTATGTTTGAAATTCTCAGATTATTTCGATTTCATAATACCATAAGTTCTCTTTACAATTTTCGCTTTGTATTCTTGGGAAATATATTATTTGTTGAACTTAAGAAAGCTTGTTCCTTCTATCTTTTCTATTACTTATTTTAAGGCCATAGAGTCATAATATAAAATTGAGGGCTCATCCGGCATACATATTTATCTAAATTATTTCAGATTACTTTGTTTTTCAAATTTAAATTCCCCTTGATTTTGAACTTTTCAAATCCCTGATATTATTTCATGTTTTAGAATTTCTTTGTGTGAAACCAACAAGCTTTTACAATGTCATCTCAAATAGAGAATTTTACTTCAAATTCTACCCAGGAACAGTTAGACTCCTTGAAAAAGATGAATTGCTCCAGCTTGCCAGAAAATATGCTTTCTCTGCGTGAAAGGGTTCTTTAACAAAGCAAGAACAACAAAAAACATTTTGGTCCAATATTTGGTAGAAAAGAATATTTTGGATAAGAGGGTTTTGGACTTGATTAGTGAGTCTCCATCTGGCTCTGTACATGTTATGGAATTGAAATTAAATTACAGTAATGAAATAGAGTTCACAAAGCTTGAGTTTCAAGCAAAACAGATGCAATTGGTGAAAGAGGAAAGAGAGACAAATTCAATTGCAGTTGCAGAAAGAGGAAGGAAAGAGAAAGAAAAGGTAGACTATTGCAAATAAAGATGCAGTCTGAAAAAGAAGAGAGAGAACTACAGAGAAAAATAGAAAAGGAAGAAGGGGAATTTCAATTTAGATTAAAGGATTGAGGGCTGGAAAGTGAAAAGCACAGTCCAACTTTTTACACACAAGTTCAGGTTTTGAAGTTACTAAAAATATTAGGTTAGTGTCCCCATCAAAAGAAAAAGTAGATGAATGTTTCTCTCATTTTGAAAATTTTGTTGAAAATTTAAAATGACCAAAAGACACTGTTATTACAGCAAGATGTTGATTATGGTCTGGTTAAGGAATGTATCTTAAAGGGTGAGTTGATACCTTAGGCTTATTGACAAAAGTTCAGGAACTATAAAAAGAAACTGGTCATATCCCTGTAGAATTCGCAAGAGAAAAAGAGCAGTTATTTGTTAGATGGTGCATAGCCAAGAAAGTTGCTCAGGATTGTGAAAATCTCAGACAACTCATATTAGTTGAAGAGTTCAAGAATTGCATCCCTAGTGATGCTAAGACTTACCTTGATGAGCACATAGTTGAAACTTTAGAAAATGCTGCTCATATAGGTGATGAGTATTCTTTAGCTCATAAAGTTTCTTCTGTCAGTAAGTTTTCCACTGAGCAGTCTTCTGGTAAAAAACTATTCAGCCTGTTATGAGCACTTTCAAATCTCAATCTGGTTCACCTTCTAGAAATCAAGTTGGTGATAAGATTGATTAGAAATCCTTGTCTTGTCCTATGTGCACCTGTAGCAAGAAGAAATGGCACATTATTTCTGATGGCTACAAATTGAAAAATAAGTAATAGTATCATGACAGATATATTCCAAATGCTCTTATTAGTAAGAGGTCACAGTCACAGTAATGCATTACAAACGTAGAAAGAAAATCAGCAATTTAAATTATATCATTTATACTCCTTGGAGGCCAAAACAAAAACAACTTTGCTATACAAGTATGTTTAAGAAGTATGTTGATCGAAATAGCCAGGTTAATCATGCAGTCAGTTTAATTATACCTGTCCCACACAGTGTGGATTTAAGCAATGGAATGCAGCCAGACCATAGAGACTTTGGTGTAGCCCGTATTTGGAATTTAGAAATTATGAATAATCTGGACCAGAAACTTTCACATCTGCATCAACAAGAAAAGAATGAAATAAAACAGCTATTACTTGTATATGAGCACATGTTTATATGGTCTTGCACAAACAAATCGTATATAACATATCATTGAAATTGTAGATTCCACACCTGTGAAACAGCATCTGTACAGGATGAACCCTCTCAAACAGGAATGTTTGAAAAATAAAATCTCATTATTTGCTGGAGAATGATTTCATAGAACAGAGTAAAAGTCACTGGAGTTCACCTTGTAGTCTTGTAACAAAACCAGATAAACTTTCTGCATGTGCACAAAATATAGAAAGGTGAACTGTATGACCAAACAGATTAATTTCCACTGCCAAAAATTGATGACTGCATTGATAAAATTGGAAGTGCAAAATATGTCAACAAATTTGAATTTTTATAAGGATTCTGGCCAAATTTATGGAGGGAAAGGGCAATGGAAATTTTGGCATTCATAACTCCAGATGGACTTAATCAATATAAGGTGATGCCATTTAGGATGAGAGGTTTGCCTTGTACTTTTCAACATTTAATGAATATGATTACATCTGGTCAGCCTAACTGTGAGGCTTACATCGATGATGTCATCAATGACAATGATACCTGGAAAGGTTGCTTAGGGATAATTCGGAAATTATTTGACAGACTGATTGATGTTAAATTGACTATTAATTTCTCCAAAAGTGAGTTTTGCCATGCTTGTGTTACATTTCTAGGATATATTGTGGAACATGGACAGGTTAAACCTATGGATGCTAAGGTCAAGGCTATCTCAGAATTCTCTGTGCCTATCATTATAAAGTAACTGATGCGATTTGTATGGTATGACTGGAATCCTCAGAAATTTTTCCATAATTGCTGAACCCGAGACAAATTTGTTAAGTAGAGAAACCAAGTTTCATTGGTCTGAAGAATGTCAGGAGGAATTTGATCAGTTAAAGACCTTACTTATGAGTGCACCAATTCTTTCAACTCCAAATTTCAATCAATTAACATATCTGTTGATGCAAGTGATATTGGGATAGGTGCAGCATTGATTCAAGAAGACAAACCATATATGCCAACCAGTATGCTTTTGGCATAATCATTATGCTTTTTTTCACAAAATTACATGTTATGCTAGTCTGTATATGGATTATGCTTTTTTTGATACATTAAAAAAATAAAGCAATGAAAAACGTTTTTGTCATTTTTATTATCATCTCTTTAATTCCACTTATATAAATTTGAAAATATTCTTAAAAAGGCAAATGCTGTGTAAGAATAGCAAAAGTACTTTCCTTATTTGCTATTTATAGAAACTGTATATGACCCATTTCCAAGAAAAGAGACAGGTTTCTTCCAATGTGAACTTTGCCTAACAGATTAATTTATTGATAAGCTGGGTAGTTAGTTAACAAGTCTATACTTTTAAAGCAAATATTAGAGCAGATGGATCTTTTTAAACTTCAAAACATGTCAGATCAGAAAAAAAAGACAAATCAACACAGCTTTACAAACTTTAAAAGAAGAATATGAGAGTAATGTAATACAGCAACCTGTACACCTTAACGTGATCATAGCAGAATTACAGTTCACAATCATTCACCTGTACACTACCGGTAGTGGAGGTGAGTGCTGAATATAAACAGTTTTTCAGTATATTTTTTGTTTGTATTCTAGTTCTATATCCATATAGATTTTGCCTTTTGTGATAAGAATTTTGAGCAGCTGCAAAACCTGGTTAGTAGTAAAAATGTATCTCTTTTCATTCAGGCTGTAATTCTGGCATGTAATATATAGATTATATACCAGGGCCGAGTAACATGGAATGAATTGCCCACTAAACTTAGACACAAAGACACAGTGATCCCATTCAAGAGTGCTCTCAAAACTCACTTATTTTGACTGCAAGAACAAACTTAAAGACCTAATAATGTTTCCTACCTTAAATATTCTCAGCATGTTTTTTTTATGTTTTCTAATTTCATGGTGTTTGTTTTTGTAATCATATCATTATATGTTTTTTTATCTTATAGGTGTTGTCTAATGTTGTAAAGCGCTTAGAGCTTCTAAAGATTAGGCACTATACAAAGTCCTCATTATTATTACACTTTTTATGCCCAAAGTACACTTTTTTGCCACTTATAATAGTTATAATTTAGCTTATACATCTTTGGTGATTTGGTATGTATGCAAAAACAGTATAGAGTATCCAGTGTATATTTTTCTAAGAAATTAAACAAGGACCAGAGAAATTGTTTCACAATCAAGAAGGAATGTTTGGCTTTGATATTGACTTTGCAACACTTTGAAGTGTATAATAATTCTGCTTCTTCTCCAGTTATTGTATTTAGTGATCACAACTGCCTTACTATTGACAAGATGAAAAACTAAAATCAAGATCATTAAGGTGGAGCTTGATGTTGCAGGAATACAATATTGACACAAGGCACATAAAGGGAAAGACAATCTAATAGCCAATGCAATTTCACATATATAGATATATTGTATTGTTTCATGTATACTTTGTCATTTATAAGATTTCCTCTTGTGAAAATCTTTGTAGTAACATGTACACTTGACCAATTAAAAGAAAGCTTTATTTAATAAATCTTTCTTTTTCTTATGAAGGGAGCTGTTTTATATTTAATTCATTATGTTTGTTAATTGTTTTAATTTTACATTTCATTATTTGTTATGAATAACTGTATTTTGGTCTTGATCTTGTCCAAAATCAACTTCATTTTATACCTGATCTCAATCATAGATTTATTTTTAATTTTGTAAAAAACTAATACATAGCTAATATCTTCTGTATGAGCATGTATTAACTATTAGGATCGTTATTTTTGACTGAGTAAAGAACATTGTGTTTTCCATGCTCTTTATTGTAATATTAGTAATAGACCTTCTAATTATAACAAAGATTTTACTTGTAAACATTTAGAACCTTCCAGAATGAAATTTTCCATTAGGTAATATTTGTTTTCGAAAATGCTAATTGTGACCTGAGGTCAAGTAGAGGACTATATAATCTTATTTTTCTAGAAAAGTTATTTATTTGTGCTGTAACATCTGAGCAAAATCAATTGTACTATAGTTGTGTATTTAATCAATTCAAGTGATTCCTCTCTGAAAATACAACATACCCATAAAGAACATTCTTGGAAATAGAGACTGGGATTTATTGTGAAATTTAAAATAAGGATATATTCTTGGATTGTATTATTGTGATTCAACAAATGACTGTTGGCACATCACTATGACACAGGCCACAACAGGAACATCAACACTTACAGAATTGGATTTATTTTAGGATAACACTAAAGTTTCTTCAGAACTTTTATCATTAGGACTTGTGTTTGAAATTCTAGGATTAATTGGGATTTAGTTTGCAATAAGACAAGTTCTTTTTACATTTTTCACTTTTTATTATAGGAAATAAATTATTTGTTGAAAGTTGCAAAGTTTATTAATTCTCACTCTTTTCTAATAATTATTTTAAGACCATAGAGTCATATTAACAGGAATGCTTGTTTTGCATCAACTCACTTCTATTTCCCAGATGTCTTTTATGGTTTCCTAAGGCCTACTTAATTTGTTTGCAGGTTTCTGATACCAACTTAATATGCAAACTGACTCCAAATAGAGGCCAACCCAGAAGTGGTTTCTACATGTGATCAATTATAAATTTAGTCCAACTACAAATAACATATATCCTGATCTGTCATCACATAATGCACCAGCAGATTAGGATATATGTTGTGTGTTCTCTAATTACTCCTAACAAACCACATAAACCCAGATCTACTGGCATAGTATGTGGTGGCAGACCTGGGTCTGTGCAGTTTGCAGTTGGACTATGATTGTGAATGAGTAAGATATATGTGGTAATTTTATAAAATCAGCATTTCACAGGAATTCCATCCATGTTTGCATTTCGTTTATAATCTTGGCATCTTTTATGGTCTCAGAGACCCATTTTTATTTAGCATTTCTCTTTTATTCATTATTTTCATTCCTTTTCACTGAAAAAAGCATTTACCAAAGTTACTGTTTGCCATTTCAAGACTATTAAAGGGGTTGTGAACTATTGCTTCCATATATTGTAGAATTTAATTAAAGCATAACTGCAACTGCACCAAGTATTAAAAAAATAGTTGTAGAGTATTTGTGTGCAATTTCTTTTTTCTTGTTCCATTTTATTCAGAGACAATCACTGGTGATGATGCAATAACAGCAGTGCTTTTTCTGTCTGCCTTGACATGAATAATAAATAATACAGTTTGTAAGAGGTGCAAAAGTTTAAATTTAGAAAATCTGATTCTCACTTATCATGAAAAAGGGTTTTTGACAGAGGAAATTTAGTGGCAACTTGAAATAATTGATTCATTTGTGATTTATTATTCTGTGGTCTGTGTTTTGCATTTGTACTCCTGTTTTCTTCTAAATGCAATCATCATTTTGTTTGTGTTCAGTAATCATTCTGTATTGCATTTCCTTTGTGTTCATTCTGCATTCCATTTGCATTCTGTTTTCATGTCACTAGTTAAATTATCAGTTTTAGGGGCAGTACCTAATTAGAAGGGTTCTTGATCGGTTCAGTACTTACATTATAAGGACATTTTTCCACTGCACAGTGTCAACCTTAACAACAACTTTATAGAAAAAGATATGTCATTATTTTAAGTGTTTTCAATTTGGTTTTCTGAGGATTTGGTAGTTGTGATTAATATTTGTAAATATTGAATTCCATTCTTTGATTGCTTTGGGGATAAGCTAAATTAGTAACTGTCAGGTCATGTGTATGGTATCAGATCAGCATAGTCATGTTGATTTCTGCTGGTTTGTTTTGGTTTGATTAGTTGGGCAGGATATTTTTGTTTTGTTTTCCAGACCCTTGTAGAAACAAATTAATCAGTGTTCCAGTCTACATTGTTTTAATTATTTCCAAGACAACTTATTCAGTATTGAGGTCATACTTCCTGGAGGTGTAATGCGTAATTAAATGTAAAATAAAAGTGGCTGCTAGCTTGTGGCATTTTTAAATTTCATCTTTTAAAACCTGTGAATGGAAGTCCCAAACTGTACAAAATTATTCTTAAAAAGGGCTAAAGTATGATTTACTTTTTTACATAATGTTTTAGTGATTGTGACCCCTAAATACTGTATTTACTTTTGGTATTTTAAAGTAGTACCTGCCAATGAATATGACATAATGGTTGTATGGCAGATCTTTCAGTGTTTGTTTAGTGGTAAGAATTTTATTCAAAGCATGGGACGTAGTGTTGAAGTGTGGAGAATATGCATAAGAGTCTTCACTCAACCACTGAGGAGGAAAACGATGATCAGAGTTTTACAGCTGAAGAGAGCTAGGAGCAGCAAGTGTGACTTTGAAACGTTTGCTGGTGTTAAGTGTGCTACTGGTCATTAGTGGATTAGTTGAATTGAACCTAAGACTGGGTAGGTCTGACTTACTTGGTAAACAAAAGCAGTCCAGATTATCAGTTACTAATTCAAGGGATGCTGGTCTTACTTCTAAATCAACATCTGTACCTGGAATGGAGATTGGGAAGGCTGGAATGAAGATTGGGAAGGCTGGAATGGAGATTGGGAAGGCTGGAATGGAGACTGGGAAGGCTTTGCAGGCTATTCATCAAGAGCAAAGTGCCATAAACAAAAACTATTCTGATCTTAGCTCCCCAGATACAGAAAATGAATAGCAAATTACGTGAACAAAACATGAAACTATGAGATAAAATGAGACAAAAAGAGTAATAAATTTTGAGAGTAAACTTAATGAGATTAAAGCTCCAAGTAGACATGAAAATTTGCTAATAGTGGGCTTGAGGGCATTAACAGAGAAACCAGCAAAATGCTGGAGCATATGGTGAGTTTTTTTCAGGACACTCTTAATAACCAGAATATAAATGCGGTGCCAATTTAGAGAGCATCTGCTCTAAAACGTTTAAGCTGGAATATTGAAGGGGTCTCTAAGTATAAAGACATTGTGCAATTTGTAAACTTTTATAACAAATTTTAATATTTTAGGTTTTTGTGAAACATGAGGGGGCATGAATGATTCCTTTTGGGTTACGCTGACTTTATCACAGTTAAAAGACAGCGAGGAAAATGAAGAATCTGGCTTTGTTGGGGGGGAAAAGGTTGTGAAAAGAATCTTTGAATCTTTCATAGATTGGATAGTATTACATTTCCTATTTGCCTCAGAACAAAGAAGTGTGGATTTTATTCTTATATATGCATATGTCTCACCACAAGAATCTCCAGTATATAGTTGTCTTGAAGAAAATAAATTACCTTTTTGCATAAAAAGATTGATTTGATAAAAAAAGCTCAGTGTCCTGATGTAAGTTTTCTACTGGCATGCAATTTTAATGCATGCACAAAAAGTTTATACAATTTTATAACCGATGATACTTTGCAATATGTATTTAGAAATTATATTTATTATAGAAATGATGCCTTTACATTATCGAGAAATAATAGAGATGACCAGTTAAATACATTTGGAATATCTCTGAAAGATATGTGTAGAGTATACTGTTTGCATATTATAAATTGCAGATTGTATGATGATGTTGCTGGCAATTTTACATGCATAGCTTATAATGGGAAAAGTGTAGTAGATTACATTTTATGTTCTCCAAATATATTTAATTGTGTGACAAGTTTTGGAGTTGGGGAGCAAGATTACTCTTCATATTTTCTATTTTACTGGTCATTGAGAGTGCAAATGACAGAGGCAAATGGGGAACAGTTACATTGATTTGAGATGGATAATGTGAGCTATTTTAATCTTAAAAATGAGCATACGGAAGCTTTTAGCAACTATTTAACAATACTGTTAGCTTTCAGGCAGTGAAGGAAGATATAACCAATCTGCAAAATATAAATACAGATGATTCTTTGAAACAATTTAGTTCTTTCATTCAAATGCTCTTTTCCACTATGAATAAAAAAGTAAATTCAAGTGAATTCCATCCTAAAACACAAATGCAGCCACCTAGGTGGGACAGAGAATGTGGAAAGTCAAAATAAAAAATATGTACGATTACGTATATTCTGGCTTTCTAGTTTCAGTACTTGTCTGAGGGATTTTAGATCATTGTGTAGGTTCAAGAAAAAACACTTTCAGTTATGTCCAAGGGAGAAAATAACAAAGTACAAAACAGACCTATGTTTATTTAGAACATTTGAAAACAAGAATTGTTTAAAAATGACACAGAAAATATCTCAAAAATGGTTTGTCACAAGTATTTTAGAAAGCTCCTACAATATGAAAACCTGTGAATAGTAATCTTGACAACAGTGATGATGATACTATTGTATCGGACACTGACAATAACATATATCTTCTCAAAAGCAGGACAAAATTGCAAAATCATTTTATATGCTATATCAGAGGAAAATGAAATGAAAATGAAATGGAAAATTCTTTCAAATCAGAATGATTATCAAGAAGGCTCGGAATCCATACTTTTTACATTTCTTCTGTACTACTGATGATACAGGATGAGAATTTCCTGTCAAATGTTTTCCACGGAATTCTCTTTACTAATTGTAAATTATTTGAAAGGAAAATCTCTGAAATATTAGCATACACATTTCATAATGAATCATCACATTTGTATTTAGTAGATTAGTTATATCTAAGCTGCATTTATTTTTGGATGTCATGTATTGAAAACAGTATTGATGAAGTTTATATATTTCTTAGAGATAAGTGTAATTCTGAGTTATATTTAACAGATGATAACATACTTTTGGGAATTAAAAATTGATCAGAATTTGAGATCATGAATGTTTGCTTAATTTTAATTTTCTTTTCAAAGTAAACAGTATTGTTATGACATTGTGGTCCAAACAAAGTAACAGAAAAGAATGAAAACCAACAAGTTTTGTAAAATTCAACAAATAATTTATTTCTCTAGAATACAAAGGTGAAAAATTTAAGAACTTACAGTTTTGTGAATTATGTGGCAAATAATCCTAGAATTTCTAGCACAAGTCCTAATATTTAAAGTCCTAATAAACTTTAGAGGTAGTCCAAGACTGAGAGTGTTGATGTGCCTGTGATGGCCTGTGTCATGGTAATATGCATACAGTCTTTTGTTGAATCACAATAATATATCCTTAACACATTAACCCCTAGTGACGAGTTTATGTGGCAGTAGGTAGTAACCTACTGCCGAGCTTTGTAGCGTCAAGGTCATGTATGATACACTAAAGTGGGTGGTATTATAGAAAATTAGACAGATGTAGCTCTACAATGATATCAAATATTCAGGAAGTTTTAGTTGTACTACAAAATACAGAGTGAAAAAACTCATTGTTTGCACCTGATTTTCTTTTCCGCCCAAAATTTACCCGTGGTCAGAATCTGATTTGGTGTCTGGATTTTAGACCTTTTTGTCTCAGATCTAAGGCAGACCGATATGAACTGCAAAAAGACAGATGAACCTTTGCAAAAAGTAGAATAAGATGGGCATTTGGAATAAAAAGTGGTCTCAATACGAAAATAATGGGTCTGTTAAGAAAAAAAAGAAAAGAACTCCAACTTTTACCCTTCTGCTCATGTGCAAGCCAAATAGCCAATGAAAAAATGATGTTTCTAACACAACAAGGCATTATGTTATTGGAAAATCACCTGGAAGTTGCTTTCTTAGGATTATTTCAGAAATAGCTTTCAAAATGTGTTTCCTACTCGAATTTCAGGCGAAAACGACAAAAACCTCCAGGGCTTAATGTGTTAACTGAATTTCACTTTAATTTCCAGTTAATGTCTCTTTCCAAGAATATAGCTTTAGATGATGATTAGTTTGTATTTCCAGTGAATAAATTTATTTAATAAATTCCAGGCCAGTGAACTGCTAGACATGACAATAAAACATCTGATTCTGCTCAGATCTTAAAGATTGAATTATTTAATAATTTCTAGAAAAACAAAATTATGTAGTCCTCAGCCTGATCTTGGGTCACAATTAATATTTTCTAAAAGGAACTATTACCTGATGGAAAATTTCATTCTCGAAGGTTCCAAATGTAAACAAGATAAAATCTTAGTTATAATTCAAGCTCTGTTTCTAACATATAATATAAAATGTAGTAAACAACTGGTAGACCCAGCATTTTGTGGGGAATTTCCAATATTCTGGACTCACATTGAGCTAAAGATGTTTACAAAACTAAAATCAGTGATTTAGGTTAGGTAGAAAATTAACTTGATTTTGGACAATGTCAGGTCCAAAATATAATTATCCACATCTCACATACACACACATACATACATAATACATACATATATACATACATACATGCATGCATGCATCCATGCATACATGCATGCATGCATGCATACATACATACATACATACATACATACATATATCTAATAAAATTATAGAATTATATTCTTTTCATTTGTACCCCTCAGCAAAGCTAACAAAAGTAAGAGGATGGTGGGAGAAGATTCAAGTGACTGACAGTTATTTAGTAATCAGTCAAATAATAAAATAATATTAACATAACTTAGAGTACAGTGCTTTTTAATCCATATATTACTGGATTGTGATATCAGTCCCCTGATTTTAATTTAATATTACCGGTAGTTCTGTACAATAAAATGTTATCATTCCTGCAACAGTTTTTCTGTTCAAAATACAATTATCCACTTCACACACACACACACACACACACATATATATATATATATATATATATATATATATATATATATATATATATATATATATATATATATATAATAAAATTATAGAATTATATTCCATTCATTTGTACCCCTCAGCAAAGCTAACAAAAATAAGAGGATGGTGGGACAATATTCAAGTGACTGACAGATAAAATAATAATAATAATAATAATAATATTAACATAGCTTAGAGTAAAGCCCTCCGCTCTGGACTGTGATATCAGTCCCCTGATTTTAATTTAATATTCTGTATGATAAATGAATTTATTCCTGTAACAGTTTTTCTGTTCACAGATTCATATTGTCTTGAACAAATACTTTGTTTACTGTGTTATTGTACCCAAATATCTTACGTGTTTATGTGATCTAGGTTTAGATGTGGATTTTTAACACATAGCTTATAGTTTATTCAAATATAAACTTTAGGTGATATTGTAACACATAACAGATATTGTATTTGAAATATGAACTGTTGGCTACTTATGGGTACTGATGCATAACAGTGTATCGCCTTGGTTGAACTGTTAAGGGGACATTCCTTGTGTTTCTTTTCCTCAGTGGTATTCAGTTTATGAGAATTTATAAACTTTTGGGTGACACCAGCATTTTCGCATGGGTAGTGTCTCATGGGCTTGCAGAAAGTGTAGCAGCATATATGTAGTGCTTTAACAAGCAAATGTGTGTATATATGCTATATATGTGTGCATATGTGTATTTATTTGCATGCACTAATAATACTGGAAATTACCCCCCAAAAACTTAGTACATAAATAGTTTGACCCCTCCCAATTTCTATTCTTCACATGCATGTTTAATTTCATTTTCTTTCTTTCTAATTACAGCCTGGATGTGTAAATACAACAGAAGTGGACATAAAAAAGGCATGTCGGATGAATCGGCATTCCAAGTTCACAAAGGTAATTTGGGGAAACCTACCTAGGTTATTTTGGACACTTCTTGCATATGTTTAAACAAACGTTTCTAACTAGTCTCACAGGTGCTTGATGCTGAGGATCTGTTAAAATAAGTGTCCAGGTGATTTGCTGTTTAGTAGCTACTATGTAGCATAATACTTTTTATAATAATTTTTGATGTTGAAAAATCTCAGCACAGAAACTGTTGATAAGACAGTGCACTCCTGCATCTGCCATGCCTGCACAGAAACAGCCATCTTTTTGAGGGCGCCATGTCATTAGTTCTGTCATTGAAATCATGACCAGAAAAAAGATCGCCTGCTGTGAGTTTCTACCACATTTGGTTATCCCTCCGTCTTGAGTTACATTCATCGATCTCATCTTCGGTTTTTATGTTAGTTACCCCTGCTTTATTTCAGTAATTAGTTCTGGAAATGTCTTCTTGGATTACCACATTGTCTCCAACCCTTTTGGGGTTATGGTACATCCATTTTATTTTTCAAGTAGAGTTTGTTCACAGGTAAGTCTTATGAGTTATAACAACATAAACCCAACCACTGTTAATAGGAATTCATGATTCCATTGATCAATAATTCCTGAAACTTCATTTTCAATGTTTAGGTCTATTACACCATTGAGTTTTAATACATGCATGATGTATCACATTGTTGTTGTATATCTCTGCATTGCCTGTATGGTACAGTAAAGTTAAACAGACAAATGTTTTGGTTAAAATAAGAGGAATCAGAAGGTGGGAACTTGTTCTCAATTAATTCTTTGTTTATCATTGTCTATACAAGGGAGTTTATATATCCCACTGTACTAACAGGTACAAATACACTACACAGTACATATGAACAGGTGAATTTCACCGTGAAATAATAAAACATTGTTACTATTTTATTTAATGATTCTCTTTAAACTAATTTATGTAAAAAGAACAGAACAATCATTTAGACTGTATTGTATATAACACACACTGCATACAAACAGGTGAGTTTCACGAGGAACAAGTAGTACAATATTATTATTATTGGTCTTTTTCATACAGAAAACATTTATTTCAGAGAACAATGTTGGGACAATTTGTTGGGAAGTGTGGCCTTGAGATGGGCTTTTTAGAACACTCGCCCAAGACTGCCTCACATGTTCAAAGTACCCATATAAGAATCAGTAAATCTTTAATACTGTAAGAAGGCTAGTGCTTCAGCTTGGAAAGGTGCTTCATGGTCTGCATCTTGAAGGAGGGAATAACATTCAAGAAGTTAATCGCCTCCCCCAAGAAGGGACAAGCTGTTGAACACTTTTCATGTTCAGGGTAGCATGTCTGCCCCCTCTCAAGAAGGAGTTGATGCACAACTCACTTTATGCTAATAGTGACATGTTACTCCCTCCCAGTGGGAGGTGGAGCTCCACACAAGCATGTTATTGCCTCCAGTAGGGGAGCAGAATACTGAAAGGGCATGTTGCTTCCTCCTATTAGGTTGGTGAAGTGTCACACAAGCAGGTTGTGCCCTCCCATTAAGATGCTTGTGCACCACACATGGGAGGTGGTACATCACTCATAACAATTTAAGGGTAGCATGTTGCACCCATCTGAAGGGGAAAGATCAGCACTGTACCTTCTGAGTGATGAATCAGTCGAGGATAAAGTATTTTCTGATTATCACTCAATAGCCTCACGGTATGGGCCCTAGCTCAGACATGGTATGAGGAATGGTTCAATATCCACCCATTTCCTATTATTCCAATGAATCCTTATGGGATATGGAGCCCTCCACCTGAGGGTCGTTGGTCCTTTATACCTCATTTTGGACTGCTGAACCTTACCCACACAATTGAGATGATGATGTGGCCTGTGTCCCATCATCACCACCTCACCAGATCACATCAAGTTGGAACGATAACGGTTTCACATCATCCAGGGCATACAGTTGATCCTGTCTCCTCACTTCTAACCACTCTGAATTTTAGGGTATAGCATAGAGTGCACAGATGCCCTCTCTGATGCTCAGTCAGATTCTGATTCAGAGTATGCAAGTTGATGAAATTGTAGTTATCTATCCTCATTGACTCCAACGAGTGTTCAAAGTAGAAGCAGCACCACCGCCTATAAGACTCATGCTTCCTTTCAGTTGAATGACAAATGTTGAGGCCTGGTCTTTTGACATGGTTGTAAATAAAGTCTACCACCTTCTATCCCTGGATTTGTGCATAGCCCAAGAATATCCTTTCCATTTTGGAATGATCTCTGGTACAATTTGAGCAGACCTCTTGCTTCTTCCTTGATGATCAAGGAAATTTCTCAGGTTTACCACAGGCCAAAACTGTTCCTTGGCAACATCGAGGCTGGTCCATTTCCTTCCTCAACATGGCAGCCTCAGCTCTCTACTACCAGTTACTGGGTATATTCCTAGAAGTGGTCTGCTACACCTCCCCAATCAGACTCTGTTTTGTCCAAAGAAGAATTTTTTTTAAGCTAGGGCACACCTTCCCATCAAAATAATTGAAACCATGGAACACAAGCCAGGTTACTCATCATCATAGCTTTATATGGTGACATCTCCCTTACATCATTTCATATTTTGGGAGAACCCTCTTTGAATCCAGCTGCCTTTCAACGTGTGCAGGAAACCAACCAAGATGTTCAGAAATGCACTTCCTGTTGCATTGGATTCATCAGCAGTCATGCTTAACTAATAGTAACAACTTTCTAAGGGCTGCTTGTTTCAAAACCAAGACCTTCTTCAGGAGACATCCCTAAAGTAGCTTCTCAGAACTTGCTGGATCATCAACATAGATCCACCACAACCAATCATGACTTGTCAGAATTGACCAGGAAACATGGAAATGCAAATCGCCCTGAAGTTTTTCAAACAATGCATCCCCAGCCCAAAACACAGCTTCAGACTGGATCTCTGTCAGGTTCACATCGCTCAGGAATTAGATGCTGCAGACTCTCAAAAGAGAAATCTCTCTAACTGACCTTCCTTTCCTACTGAAGGAAGTGGGGAGACATCCCTAGGGACTCAAAACCTTTCCTGCTGTGCATTCCTCTCCCAAACATCCCCGTAGATGCTCATCTGGACCTCTTTTCAGGGTCCTGGTCCAGCATCATAGAACATAGTTGGGTCCCTTCCATCATAAGCAAGGGTTAAAAACTACAGTTTGGGAACAACTTCCTCTGTCATGAACTCCAGTGCTCTTTCATCATTCCAGTCTATTGAAATTTAGGGAGGAAGTGCACACCATTGTGCAGACAAGGGCAGTCAAGAGGATCCTAAACAAGTAGTCTCCCATATTCTTTCCCTGTCTTTTGCTGGTTACCAAAAAAGGGAATATTTTGGATATATTATCAATCTCTCCCCAGTTCTTCTAGAGGAACATTTTAATTTGGAGATCACTTGCTCAGTCTAGAATGCTATTCATCCATCAAGATTGGGCAGTCTCCATCAATCTGCAGGGTGCCTATTTGCACCTCCAGATAGTTCATCTGTAATGCAAATACTTCCATGTTTGCTTGGACCAGATAGTTTTCTATTCCAGGATTTGCCATTCAGAATTCTTCCACACCCATAGTCTTAAAGCATATTATGGGAGTAGTAGCGGCATACCTCCGATTACTGGGAACACAGATTCTTCAGTATTTCAACAGTTGGCTTTTCTACAAATATTCAGTCCCATTGTTAGGATCTTTGATATTGTTGTTCATTGGTAGATTGAGATAGATTAAATTTTAGAGGCAATGCAAGCAAAGACACCTTTCTTTGCTCACCTTTACTTATCCCTGTTGAGAACCTTGAGTGTCGCTGTCAACTTGGTTCTTCTAGGACAACTACAGGTGACGTCTGCAGTTCCTCTTTCTCACAAGATGGAAACTGCACAGAGGTTCTTCATCTACTCCAATTACTATTAGACCAATGTTTTGTAATCATTTGCAACGGCAGATAAATTTGGACAGATTCCTGACAGGGGTCATGCATGCACTGGAGCCCCACTCCTTCCTGTCCACTGATGCATCAGATTCCAGTTTGGGAACTCTTTTCAAGCCAGAGGGCTTAATTCTCCAGGGTCTTTGGACTCTAGCCAAAATCATACCTGCATATCAACAACCTAGAAATGAAAGTAGTATCTCTAGCATTGCATGAGTGCATTGAGAAAGTATTGGGTCACTATGTCATTGTCTCCTCAGACAAAACATCGTCATAGCATATCTCCTCCACTGGGCCACCTAAGTGAACACCACACTCCCATTCCTCGGAAGAATATATTAGTGAACAGCCTTTTCAGGAGTGGCAGAGCCGTTTTATTGGAAAACAGTATCCCATCTCATACTATGGGGAAGACCTCTACCAGACTTGTTTGTGACAAGGCTCAACAGTGGGCTTCCTTCTGTGTATCTCCTGTCCCAGATCAGGATGCATTCTGAGTGGACAGCTTTAAACTTAAGTGGGATTGACTATTTGCATACACATTCCCACTGTTCTACCTGCTGTCTCAAGTTTTGCAAGACTGAATTCCTACAATTTGCGTCATTCTTGTCACCCCACTGTTGGCCCCAACAGTCATTGTTCAATGACCTTCTAGACTTGTTGATTGATCGTCTAGGTCTCTAACTCACAGGAGGGATCTTCTGTCACATCACTGGGGTCCCACCCCTACAAATGCCCATAGATTCTCTGCCTTCATGTATGGCTCATCTCAAGTGAACTCTCTGCCAGAACAAGTTTTCAGGCAGAGTTGCCAGTTGCATCATTCAAGCTTCTACACCCACGGTCTATGATGCCAGGTAGAAAATCTTTTGTAATTGATGCAGTAGGAACATGTCGATCCTAGTTGTACTTTTGTAAATTCTATTGCTGATCTCCTTTTGTTCCTGTTTGAGAACAAGGGATGTTCTGTATTTACTATCATAGGCTATTTGGGCTAATTAAATTTTCTCAGGGCATGGCAATTAGTTCTGATGCACATCTTGCCGATCTTAAGTATGTTGAGCTATAGAGACCTAACATTCTCTTATGCCTGGATGGAATCTTACTTGTATTTTATGGTCTATAGAGACAGGCTGGTTTAGTGGAAATTACAAATCCATTTTTCGTCTTTGACTGGGATTTTTGGCCGAAACTTGGTTACCATCAGTAGCTCCATCACATAGAATTGCTCAGTCAAAGTCAAATCTGTGCTGGAGATGTTCAAGATAGTCTTTTATGCCCAGTTAGGGTACATTGTTTCTATCTTAATGAAGGCCATGAGGTTTGAACTGTTGCTGCTTCATGAACCAATCTCAGTCACTTGTGGGATGTCATGAAGGAAGCAATTGATGATCTCATGCTGCCTTCTTTTCTTACTTTTGCTCATTAGCACAATAAGCAAAGGAATATCTTTTCTTCTCTCTGGGGCCCATAGTTGTGGCACACCTTGTGGGCAAGAGAGACACTAACAATATTCACAGTGGTGAATACTTTCTATCTTTTCTCTGTTTTTGCTCAGCTGTAAACCATGTCTACCCACCTTACAAATTGAGCTATGTAATTTAGCAATGGGTAACATTGTAATTTAGCAATAGGTAAGATTATAATTTAGCAATGGGTAACATTGTAATTTAGCAATGGGTAACATTGTAATTTAGCAATGAGTAACATTGTAATTTAACAATGGGTAACATTGTGATTTAGCAGTGGGTAACATTGTAATTTAGCACTGGGTAACTTTGTAATTTAGCAATGGATAACATTGTAATTTAGCAGTGGGTAACATTGCTGCTACTAAAATGTAGTTCTTTTGGTGGTGGGTAAAACTAATTTTACTTATGTAGTACTTACCCATCTCTATTACTGAATGTCCTCCTCCCACCCACTCTGATTGCCAGGTGTCTATGAAAAAGATGCAGGCACAGCAGATGCAGATGTGCACCTAAGTCTTATTGACAGTTTCTTCACTCTGTGAGAGAATGTATCCACATCAAACAGACAAGATTTTGACATAAAAATGTAATGCTACATAATAGCAATGGGTAAGTATTGCATAATTAAAATTAGTTTTACCCCCACCCTACCAAAAAACCCTAAATTTTTCATTGGTATTTCTGTTATTTTAATGGGACATTTTTTAAAAACAAAAATGTCCAACACTGTATCCAAAACAGTTATATTAAGAATGGTTAGGATAACTTTACACTGTTACAAGGCAATTTTGGATAAGTGATGAATAAATTCAGTCATATGCAATAACAGTATTGATAATAAAAGCAACAACAATATTGATGATGATAATTGTGGTGATGGTGAAAATGAAGACAACAACAAAGACAAAGAAGCAGAAGAACAGTTATAAGATAAAGAATACTGATTGCAATCTATGAAATAATTGTTAATGAGATGATCTGAGAGAGACAAGGTTTTGGTATAGTGTATTATCTCTTTGTTATACTCTCTCACTCGCTGATTTTTTTCTGTGTTAATGGCAAAAGGAAGAGAAAGAGAGAATGCGAGATTGTATTTATATGGAATGAGTTTAGTATTTATATTAAGTTTAATTTGGGATGATATGTGTGTATGTCTGTGTGATTTGGATTTTTAACGTAGCTTTAACAATTTTTCAGTCATATTGCTACAATGTCTGCAGTGTGACAGTTTATAGTAATGTCTAGCACTGGGGCATCATGCCGCAAACATGTAGCATGATGTCCCACCCAGTTACGTTATCCTGACAACAGGCCGACCAGTCCTAAACACTAACCTCTTAATGCTGAGCGCCAAGCAATGATATGTATGCAGGAGAAAGAGCATTGTTAATCAATTCACTAAACATTTGGTAATTTTTAGGTTTGCATGCTGCTATTCATTGCATCTGATTGATTTATCTTAAATTCCCACAAAAGATGCCATCAAAATATCTTTCAGATCAGTTGAAAGATTGTATTTTAATTGCCATATATTTACACACTGTTGTTTTTTATATTTTCCCAATAATTTTTGCCATGTTAAAAAGTTATTTACTGCTTTTAGTCATTATTTGAAGCCAAATGCATGCAGGAAATGAGAGGTTAACCACAATGTGACAGAATTAGCCTTAGAAAACTAGTGTCCAAAGTTAATAGATTCATTGAAAATGGAGAGGAGATATTCAGACAGTTTTTATTTGTAGAAAATCTTCAATGTTTTGCAGTTTCTACACACCCACTTTATGGCAGATTATTTTATGTGGTGATGTCCTTATGTTTATCCACCTGACTGCTACCAGTTTCATTTCCACACAATAACTTGAGTTGTGCACCATCTACAATTGCCATACTTTTGGATGGCTTGATTTTAGGGTAATAATAAACCTTCATGAGTCCCCAAGTCAAAAGGTTGAGGTCATTGAAGGGAGAAATATGTTATCTGCACTGATAACTCATGTTCTCCAAGCTTACAGATATACAAATTGGGTTGTTTTGCACATGGGATAAGAAAGAACTCCATTGGTTATAAGACCAAAAAAGAAGAAAAATGGTTTCTGCATAATAACATTAGTTCTACATGACAGTGGTTCTCATCCTTTTTGAGTACTAGGAACCTCTTAACTTCAAAAACGTTTGCAGACCCTCACATGCTAACAGTTGTACTTTCATGCTCCATTAATTGAGAAAATACATAGCCCATGGAATAATACTGTGGCTCCAGTGGAATCACCCCATGGCCCCCCCCCCCCCCACAAAGTCTGCAGCCCACAGGTTGGGAACCGCTATTCTACATCACAGACATGGACCAAACTTTGTGGATGGCTTGCACTTATATCAGTGAAATAACCTATCAGTTTTGGGGATAAATGTTCATGGGTCAGGGTCATTATGAAGGAAAGAAGAGAAATGGTTTCTGCACAAAATTTGAGTTCTGAATATACAGGATGAGCATATAATATATTATTCCCAGTACTCTTGATTATAATTAGCAGCAAGTTATTTATTAGGTAAAAATGGTAAATAACTGCGACTGAGGAAAAAGTGCAGAGAAATGATGTGTATACAATTGAACTTGTCTTGAAAGACCCCCCCCTTTTGTTAAACAATTATAGTCTCACAAGCGAAGTGGTCTCTTAACAGTGCTCTTTCAAGTCAGTTTTTTTGTATGTTTGAAGCAGGCTTAACACAACACATAATAATGCTTTCAAAGTAAAATGTTATGGGTCTCAAACTTTCTGCAAAATGGAGAAGAAAAAAACCTTCACAAGTCAACAAAGTATGAGAAGTCTTTTAGCATTTTCATTCATTGTATTAGCACCTAAAATGAGTGGGGCCCCCAAACATACAGGCATTTGGTATTGACTGAATATGGTAAATCATGGTTCACTTTAGAAGTGTAACAGAATGTCTGAACTTACCCAGCATCCAAAATAACCCAGATTTCCCTAAGTCTTAATGCCCGGGCTATTTGAAAGTTCTAGATATTTTGTTATAACATTTTCTTCCACTGAATCTGTCATTGAAATTTAATGCCAGTCCATGGACAAAATAGCATTCTATAAAATGATCTGCAGCTGCAAATGGAGCACAATCGACACGTACAGATATATGCACGTGACATAATATAGGTAAATGACTGACACAATCGACATGTAAGGTATATGCATGTGATATAACTTAGGTAACTGACTGACACAATTGACATGTACAGATATATGCATGTGACATAACATAGGTAAATGACTGACACAATCGACATGTACAGATATATGCATGTGACATAGGTAAATGACTGACACAATCGACATGTACAGATATATGCATGTGACATAGGTAAATGACTGACACAATCGACATGTAAGGTATATGCATGTGATATAACTTAGGTAACTGACTGACACAATTGACACGTACAGATATATGCATGTGACATAACATAGGTAAATGACTGACACACTCGACATGTACAGATATATGCATGTGACATACGTAAATGACTGACACAATCGACATGTACAGATAAATGCATGTGACATAGGTAAATGACTGATATAAAAAATGTTAGAGGAGGAGAGCAGTTCTACCACTGAGTAAAGAGCATACTGTAAAATGCAGATGCACTTGGGGTATTCTCTGATTGGTATCAAGACCGAGTTTGATAAAGTTTACGAATTTAATTCTATGTAATATCCTACAGTTTTGAGTTAGTTTCAGTGTTTTCAAGAATGTCACTAAGCTATGGAAGATCACCCACGTCATGGAAGACCATTGCATTTGGAAGAGGCTGTTCTGATAAGGTGCTCAATACACAGTAGAATATTTGTCTTTTAACATTAATTCATCAGCAGTTATCAATAATTGAAGAATCATTTGACGTGTTGGTGCAAGATGGGTGCTGCAATTGATGATGGTGATAAAGAAAAAACAGACTCACCAATCACCAAACAGCTATTTGCCAAATATTAAAAGAGATGTTTGAATGAGATTGTCACAGATGAGGTGATAAAACAAGGATTTGCTTGGTTGAACCTAAATTAAGAGAAACTATGAAGTTTGGATTGGACAGAATGAGCAGAGACCAAGTTTCGATTGGATAGAATGAGCAGGGACCAAGTTTGGATTGCACAGAATGAGCAGAGACCAAGTTTCGATTGGACAGAATGAGCAGAGACCGTAAATCACTCTTCATAGTCAGACTGTAAGGAAAGTTTTATGAGGATTTTATTTAATACAGTAGGCTTTGTCATTCAGCAATACTGACACAACTTACTGAACGAACACAATATCCAAATTTTACCATATAGTACTGAGTTTACTATAAGTGATTTTTGGCTGAATCTCATTTCAGAGGTTTGCTGATGGTCAGACAATTTGAAAACTGCCATGCAGTTGGAATTAGTTTACCAGTGTACAAGCACCACACCAGAAAGTGAGAACAGAATGGCATTTAATAATTTGATAATCAGACTCAGTGTGTAGAGGTGTATGGGTAGTACTTTTGAGTGGATGCTCTGACAAACTGTTCACTAATAAAGAGGGGCCCCAAGTGGCCGAGTGGTCTAAAGCACTCTCCATTATGGATCACTGCCATCTCACCTCTGTCTGCATGGGTTCAAGTCTCGGATTTGGCGAATGGGTATGTGAGAAAGCTTGCCAGTAGCTTCTCTTGGGTCGGTGGTTCTTTCCCGGGTTTTCCCGGGTTCTCCCTCCACCATTAATACTGGCTGCCATGTATAGCCTATCGTGTGCTGAAAAATGGCACTAAACCCTACAACAACAACAACGCTAATAAAGAACTTTGTTATACAGCACACTAATATTCATAACTTTTTAAATACCCATCTAATGTCTTCAAATATATATTAGATGAGCAGATAAATTATACCTAGATAAGATTAGTATATTATGCTTGAGTCTGAATAACAAGTTATTATGTGCTCATTTTTGTCTCTGTTAACTATATATTGTCAGAATCATGTAGTATTTTATGATATTGAACATCTTCATATTGCATGCTCATGCATGACTTGCGTGCCTAAAGATAGTATAGTGTATTAGGAAATGCTTTGTAAACAAACCATTTATACTCATATAGTATATGCTTTAGGTTTTGGTTCATTAAATTTGTTTGTGAATGAACTAAAGTAGCTGTTTCATCCATTTTAAAGTGTAGATGATAAAGTTAATGATATGGACGAGTTCACTGAGTCAGAAATGAAACTTTCAAAGAAGCAAACAAACGTGAGAGGTGCAATAATTGAAAATGCCATTCTGATCATTGAAACAGCTGTTTAGGAGAATCTATTCACAAATGAATGGTTAAGACCATGACAAGTGCTCTTTAGGGTCTAAAAAATATATATCATTGAAAAGCATATCGAGGCCAAGGCCTATTGCATATCTGTCCGAGATGTACCATTTTACAAGTCTATCAAATTACTAGAAGAAGAAAAAATATCATTGAAGATTTTGGTGGGAACCTAAGAGCCTGAGAGCCAATAATCAAAGACGATGAAAAAGTATTGTTTCTATTGGGTAAATGGAATGTCACACAACAGCTGCTTTTCAACTTTCCCCATTTAATTATTTTGAAACAATGTTAAGCTAGCAGTAGATGACACACTGTATGATACAGGTCATAGCTGGGGTTCGTCCAACAGCGAGATGAACGTGACAGGGCATAAGCATGTTTTCTTTCGCTGGTAATAAAAATGGTAATAACTTTTTATGCATCTTGAATTTCCTCAAATTGCACTTCCTTAGGTCTTCAAATCTGACAGACGTGTCCTGCAAAACCTGATACAAACAGATATTGTACTGGAATTTTGAGTAGCCTACATTCCAGCTGCATTCCATTCACCAAATGTCACTGAATTAACCCAATGATCCAGCCCCTCATCATCAGAAAAGCAGAATTGAGTTGGATCAACATAGAAACAAAATCCATGCACATTCATTCACAATGAAACTCTAAATTTTGATTTTAAGTAGACCAAAATGACAATTCTTTTTTAAACTGATGTAGAGCACACAACTATGTTAAAAGGTCACTGGGTGGAGTTATGTGCACATGAAGACTGTTACTGTGTATTGATGAATCTAATGTTGGAATAAAGCATAAATTCAATTACATCGTTTCTTGTAATATCCTTTATTGTTAAGCCTTTGGTAGTTAAACAAAATGAGCATATAATTAAAAGGTTACTGCATTTGTATGGGAAAATATGAACTTGTTTTTTCTGTAAAATACTTCATTCAGTACAGTCATCCATAAAAAAAAAATCAGTAATTTATCAATCTTGTTTTCCCCCTGGGATATTGAACAGTTTATTTTTTTATTTTAAAAATTGTTTTTCTTTATTCCTCAAAATTTCTGTACAAAATAATGATTTCTAGTAAGGGTGGGTTGTCCAAGGATCAAAATAGCATATCATCATCAGTAATATTCAGTCACTTCAGGCTACTATTTGACTTCACTAACTCCAATGAGATATTAACTTTGGTATTATCCATTTTGTTCTTTGACTAGCATAATGAAAACAGTCCTTTGTTATGTATATTTAATTAATATTGTCTGCTTAACTTTTATCCATGGTTGTAAGTTGTGGAGAGAATGTTTACATTGGAAACTTTTATCCATGACTGTAAGTTATAAACAACTTGTTTACATAGTAAGAGTTCAAGGTTAGTCTTTGTGCAGATAGACTAGGTGTTTACATTGAAAATAATCTATTATGATATAGATCAAGTGAAAATTTGTATAAATATGGATTTGATTAATAATTTATTCCTATTCTATATCAATGAGGGATTATTTTTGGACAGCATGTATCCTTCCTTAACTTTACAATGCTGTATCCGGCTACAGTCACTGCAGCTCTTTAATCCTTTACCTCATAGAGCATAGTGACAAAGTGCAGTGCGCTATAAATAGAACACCTGTTACCTAGCCGACCGCATACGCATAGGCCTGCCTGTGAACTGTTAAGCAATGTAGTGTATGTTACGTTTAACAGCAGTTTTAACCATTTTACATTTTTGGTACACATTTATTATATGTGCAAAAATTTAAGAGTAAAGTCCTTTTGTTATAGCTGTGTAATTTTTTTCACAGAAGAATTTTGTATGTGCTTCAAAATTGAGAGAGAACTCGTTCACCGTCATGTCAGTGAAGCAGTGTGACCAACCGTAGCTGCCATTTCCGATGCTCAAAATTTACAAGGTTTTCGTCTGCATCTACATCACTAAGCCATCTGAATTGGATAATTTATAAAAACTAATTGCTGGCTACATCAATATCAGAGCCTTTACCTAAGTTATTGAATCTTTCATAGTTGTTATTCTAATCTTGAAAACTTCGTACGTACTGAATGAAATCTGCGACCGCCATTTTGGAGAGTGGAGATTACGACCCAGTTACTTTAAATAGCAGATATCGACCAGTGCATACATAGCGACCACGTGATCAGACGTAATTGTCATTCACATAAATGAATGTAGTATCTAATGGGGGGTTTTCCCCGAAGGTGGCGCTACGAAAACCAGCTCAAAATGGCTGCTGTTTACAGCAGGTGTGTACAGCAGGCGTCAAAAGGCGCTTCCATGCAAATGGAGTAAAGGCGTCAAAAGGTGCTTCCATACGAATGGAGCAAAGGCGTTCAGAGACGCTTGCATGAGGTAAAGGGTTAAGATTACACTATTGCCATACGCTAACATGATATTGTTACAACTCTATGGTCTTAAACTAGTAACAGAAAAGAGTGAAAACCAAACAAGTTTAATTTGTAAAATTCAACAAATAGTTATTTACCTAGTATACAAAGTGAAAATTTAAAAAAGAACTTAAGTACTGTGTATTAAGCCCAATTAAATTCCAGTATTGAAATTGTTGATGTGCTTGTAGTCTCAGATGTACTAATGTGCCAGTGGCCTGGACTGTGATGATGTGCTGGGCTTTTGATGCATAAAAATAATATAATCTAAACTATTCTTATGTGAATTCACTATAATTTCAAATCTATTCAATGGCCCAAGAATATTGTTAAGTACTTTGTAATTCCAATGAATAATTTGAATAAATAATTCCACCCAAATGAAAAACTTAAGACTGATTCTGCTTCAAGATGTTATGGCAAGAATGAATAATTTCTCAAGTATATTACATGATATAGATAGTTATGACAAAATCATAGAACCAGAATGTAGAACAGTTTCCTCTCTAAAATATTCAAAGTTGCCAACAAGTTTAGACATTTCCGAATGAAAAACTGTCCTAGAATCAGATTTGAATAAACATATTTACCTTCAGATATAATGATTTGATTATATAGCTTTCGCTGTTAGAGAAATATTGGCTGTGTATTATGTTGTTTACAAAATAGATGTCACTGGTCAGGTACACTATGAACATGCTTTTGGACATGGTTCATTATAAAATACAAATATACATAAAATACAGTAATTAAAAAAAGCCAAAAAATAATACAAATTAAACAAAATATCAACTCGTAAAGAAAAAGAAAGATTTATGCAAAAGGCATTCTTTTAACTATTAGTCAAATTTATGTGTTTAAAAATTGCATAGGATGAAGTCTTATGAATGACACAAAATCAACATGAAGCATTATACTACTTTTTTACACCTGAAAGTGCATCTGTAATAAGATTATCTTCTCACTTGATGTGTTTGATGTCAATATTTTATTCCTGCAATATCAAACTTCATCTTGCTAATGAAAGTAAGAGGGTTGTGAACACTGAATACAATAAACAGAGAGGGAACTGAATTAATAGACACTTGAGTGTTACAAAGTCTGTATCAAAGCCAAATATACCTTCTTGAAAAATATAATTTCTTTGGCATTTGTTTAATTTTTTAGAAAAATAAGACTCTAGAAGATCTACACCATTTTTTGTCTTCTTGAATCAATGCTCCACCAACCCCAACATCACTTACATCAACAGACATTTTAAATGATTGAAATTTTTAGAGCTGAAAGAACTGTGCACTCTTCAGTTTAGCCTTTAAATTATAAAATGTCTCCTGACATTTTTCAAACAGATGAAATTTGTTTTTCTTAGTCAACAAATTTGTAATGGATTAAAGCAGTTAAGAAAAAAAAAGGAGTGAAATTTTTGATAGTATCCAGCCACACCCCAAAATCACATCAGCTGCTTTTTACTGATAGGGACAGGGAAAATAACCATAATCTGCACTTTGTTGAACTTACAGTGAAATAGAGATTTCATCAGCTTTGCCAGTAGGTACACTTTGTAATAACAGAGTCCAATGGTCACTTTGCCATTTCAGAATTTCAGCAGTTTTTTCAAAATGAGGAAAATGTTTATCTCCTGTTTTTATTTAAAATGGTGTACTAACCTAATATTTCTGGTAACATCAAAAATTGAACTTATGTGTAAAGGTGGGGGGGTGGGGTGACTTGCCAGTTCTAATTCTTTTAATCTAAATTGAAATTACCTTTTACCTTCTCTCTTTCACTCTGCTTCTGTGTTTCCCTCTCTTCTTTTTCTCTGTGGACCGCTCCGGTGGCTTAGTGATTAGAGCATCCACCTCGGATATGGGAGGTCGTAGGTTTAATCCACGGCCGAATCATACCAAAGGCTTACAAAAATGGTACTAACAGCTGCCTTGCTTGGCACTCAGCATTAAGAGGTTAGTGTTAGGACTGGTCAGCCTGGTGTCAGGATAATGTGACTGGGTGGGACATCATGGTACATGTCTGCAGCATGATGCCCCATTGCTAGACATCACTATAAACTGCCACACTGCAGACATCGTAGCGATATGACTGAATTTTTTTAAAAGCTACATTAAAAATCCAAATCACATCACACTTTTTCTCTGTGCATTTGTCTCCTCCTCAGATTGCATTTGTATCCTCCTCTGATTGCATTTGTATTTCTTCTTTCTGAAGCTGAAGTTTTCCATCTGGTGTTTCAATTTTAATTCTATTACTTTCATGCATAAGCCAAACAGAGACATACTAATCAAACCCAAAGAATATTTTGCATTTCTTGCTTTATTAACTCATTAACCCCTGGAGATTTTTTTCATTTGCTCCTAATGCGAGTAGTGGGGGCGATTTCTGAATACATCAAAATAAATCGGCTTGCAGGAAATTTTAGGTTTTCCTGCAGCCTGACTGTGTTAGAAACATTTTTCTTAAGCTATTTCGTTGAGACATTTGCAGCATCTTATCACACTTTTTGCAACGGTTACCCTGTCTGTGTGCCTTAGATCTGAGGCCAAAAAATCTGGACACAAAATCAGATTCTGAACACAAGCATATTTTGGCTGTAAAAATATCAGGTCTCAAAATATACATTTTTGCCACTGTATTTTGTAATGTGACAAGAAACGCCATATTATTTGGTATCATTGTAGATTTACATCTGTCTACTTTTCTGTAATACTTCCAACTTTAGTGTATCTTAAATGACCTTGACTCTACAGAGCTCGGAAGTAACGCCAGAGGTTAACGAGTTAAAGAAGACTTCATCCCAGAAACATCATTTTGCACATGTTTGCAGCAAGATGCCCCAGTGCTAGACATCACTATAAACTGCCACACTGCAGACATCGTAGCAATATGACAGAAACATTGTTAAAAATCCAAATCATACACACATGCGTTCGCCACATATATTAGCCACAACTGCACTTGTACTGCTCTCAGGGTTGGCATGTATATTTTTATCCATAGTTTCCCATGCAGTTTTTTTTAAACTTCCATATTAAATAAAACCTGACCACAAAGAACAACAATTTGTCCCCTAGGTGTCCTTCAGACACAGGGTTTAGTGTATGTCATCTGGTTTTTTGTCAATTTTAATTGGTGACTTCTTGTTTCATTTTCTTTCCAGCCTAATTATGCAGTGCCAGGTGGAAGAATAAGTCCCAGTGTTTCAGAAGCAGATTTACATCATCCAATAGACAGTGTACAAAGAGAGGTGGGTTTGAACATCAGTATTTCAAAATTTAAACAGGTTAATTAGCAGAAAAGTTCTAAATTGGTAAAGACATTAAGTATATAAACCATCATATTTATTCCAATTAAAACCATGGCATTTTCAAAGAAAGTGGATGAATGTTTATTGGATGTACACATAGATGGATAATACCTGTTAGCAGCACTATAGGTGATGAGAACAAAATTTCATATGCATTTCTCACATTCATAAAACTTAGTTAAAAAGAGACCAAGGGTCTGTTTCAATTAGGTACTTCTTCATTAAAAATAAATAAAGTTATGTTACGACTATGGTCACCAGGTAAGCAACAGAAGGAAGCAAAATCAACAAGTTTTGTAAAACTTAACAGTTTAATTATTGATGTTATAAAAGAAAAATATAAGAGGAACTTGCAGTATTATGAACTGAGCCCAAAATAATCATGAAAAGTTCTATTAAGTCCAAAGAATGAAATGTATATAAATTTCAGATCCAAGAATATACTTGGTCCACTATCAGTCCTGACATGTTAAAATGGCATATGAACGTTGCTTTTGACACTGACCACAGCTGCTTGTCATGAATTGTGTGCGTGCATTTTTTGATATTCTTTCTGTGCCATATGTTTATATGCATTGTGGGACCAAGCTGAAAGTCTCCACTCTTACTGAGGCAGCAAGAAGGGACCTGGTTACTTCATAGAAAGACCCCTTCCATTCCTAGGAAAGGTCATTGTCACTTCCTGGTTTGGAGATTTCTCCAACTACTATAAGGGAGTGATCAATGGCCCTTCTGGTGCACTAAAACCTTTTGGTGGTAGGAAGTCAGAAGCTTCTGACAGGGATGGTGTCAGGGAATTGACAGTACCTGTGTGAAAGTCCAGCCTTCTTGGACAAGAGAAAACCAGTCTTCATCATCTCAGGTGGACCTGCTTTTCGAATGGAGATCATGTTCATCTGACAAATTCCATGAATAGAGATTCCTTGATCACCATTGCCTGACCACCAGTTAATTACTGGTTTTGACCACAGGTATTGGGAAAGGGATCAGGTTGATTTCATCCCATTCTTTATGTTTCAAAGTCAGTTCCTATATATTTCTGTGGTTCAGCTCTTGATTCCCATTGCCAATTATATGGTCCAAGCCCCTGCTTGACCCTCAAGACTTCTGCACTGTGCACATGGTGCTTCCTAGGTGGGATATAAATGGGAACCTTGGTCCGTATCTCCGTTAAGTCTCCAGAGGCTATTAAGCTCAAGTCTCGTGTGCTAGTTGCCATATCCTCATGTACCATCCTTTGTATGGCTGCCTCCTCAGCCTCTTGAAGAAGGAATCACTGTCTGTAGCTGCTTTTCAGAGACTATTAGAGGCTGTCACCAAGACATCAAGACATGCACTCTCAATATCAATAGCATTCTTTACTTCTTCACCACAATATGGTTTCTGCCATGGGTACATAAAGGTCTTAACTCTTTACCTTCTGCTAATGCATATATGCAATACTAAAAATAGCCTCATTTCCCCAGAGAGATATATAGAAGTTGCTAATACAGTCAAACCCACTTATCTTGACCTCGGTTATCTCAAGAACCTGTGTATCTTGAGCTTTTTGGTCCAATCCCCTCAAAAAATCCTTCTTTGTTATGCTAATTTTTCCCCACTTATCTAAACCCTTGTTAAGTTGATAACCTCATTATGTCAGGCATAAGTTTCAGTCCGAAGTAACAAGTGGATCAGCTTAGATTGACGAAATGCATTTTTTAATGTCCATCTCAGAGAAATTTTATGAGAAATGATCCAGCATTGCCACTACTACCAGCACCTCATACCTGGAAGGATACAAAAAGTCGGAACAAGGCCAGATTTTACAGGTACAAATGCTTATCAACCAATCTCATCAATGCGTGGTTTAAAAATGCAAGTGCAGTTTATTTTTTTTTCCTAAAGAAATATTTCAGTCATTGGTAGATGAAATGAACAGATATGTAAAAAAACACACCAAAGTAGTCAGAAGCCTGATCCTGAATGGTCACCTACTTCAGTTGCAGAGAAGAAGGCATTTCTTGGAGTGCATGTCATTTTTAGTAGAATGCAACTTCCAGAATACACTTTGATGAATGTTTAAACTAATATTTCTCATTAAATTACATAGATTGTATGGGACAAGATTGATACAGAAGGCATTAACAGCATGTGCACTAACTCAAGTAGCTCTCAGGCAGCCATTATAATGCGCTGGGGATTAGCTCACAAATAGCCACTATGACAGGCAGCTTAGCAGACTTAGTTGGGAGAGCACTTGGTACTTGCAGAAGGTAAAAGAATTAATGGAGCACAGCAAGAACCTTTTGTTGGTGCTGCCTCTTGATGCAGAGACATTATTCAACAGTCTTGTCCCTCTCTTTGTTCCCATATCTGAGGGATCTGCAACATGGGTTTCTGGCTTCAGCACAAGCTGGACCATACTGAAAATAAAGAGGACCCATCTTGAGAGGTTTATTGGTCATCCAGGTAGGGGCAAGCTGTCCTCGTAGAATGGTCTCTGCAGAGACACTTTTTCATCTGCTCAGAAAACAGTTGGTATACTTGTTGACTTTGAGGTTGAACAACAAGCTTCCTCTTTGTGTCACATAAGGTCCAGACCAGAAGGTAAATCTCTTTTCAAGCAATGTTGCCAGATCTATCACCCGTGCTAGTAGAAAGTGAATTTCCAAAGTTTATGATACCGAATGGAGAATATTTTATAAATGGTGCATTAAGAAATGCATTGATATAATCTTCTCTTCCTAAGCAGCAATTACAGATTTTTTCTTCAAGGAAAAGACCACTCTGTATCCACTATTAATGGCTCTATAGCAGCCCTCTCCAATTCTCCTAAGGTCTGTGGGCTCCACTATATGGTCAAAGCCCCCATCTTTCAAAACCGATCAATTACTTTGAGCTTCAGAGACCAGTCGTTCATTCTTGAATGACTAGGTGGAACCATCCTTTGTTCATTATTTAATCCTCCTTATGAATCTTTGAGTCTTCTTTTCTTCCTAGCATCACTGAGGAGAATGAGTAAAATTCAGTGGAAAAGGATTGTTTACGGATCATTGGTAACAATGATTCGGTTTCTTTTTTTTTGCCATGGTGGCTTTCTGGCCCCTGACCTAATTAAGTTCTCCATTTTCAGCCATATCTGTGTTGAAGATGATCAAGACCTTTGATCATTATGAGCTGTTTATTTCTGTTTTGGCTAAATCGAAAGGAAAAAGAGGTTTCTCTGATATTTTGAAAGTCACCATCACAAGGGGATTGTTCAGACTATCAAATGGCTTTTCATTCCTAAGAGAGGACTTGCTTTCATGTTATATATATATATATATATATATATATATATATATATATATATATATATATATATATATATATATATATATATATAGTGTGTGTTTAATTTTTGTCCATAATTGTTGATTGTACGGGTATTTTTGTAAACAACATATTAGATAGCTAACTTTAGTCCATGATTGTAGATGGTACATTAAGACCTTTTGTCCATGATTGTAGATTGTACATTAAGCTAATATTTACAAACATGTTTACTTGGATCTAAGTTCAGAATTTTGGTTTTCCTCATGGAAGTTCATGGTTCACCTGATATTTATCATGTTCTATTCTAAAATTTAAATAAAAGACCGGACCTTGTTTACACCTTAGAATGTTCTGGAAATGAATGTATATGACCCTCTTTCTAGTCCTCTTATTATGTTTTAGGTTTTTATATAAAGGTTATGATCAACAGAATTAGTTTTTCCTATTTTAACATCTGTCTAGTGGAATCAGTCTTTGAGTTGTGTTCAGTTTTAATTTAAGAAAATTTATTTACATAAATTATCCATTGGAATTACAAAGTGCTTATTGACTTTTGGGATTCTTACAAAATAAATCAACGACATTTGGCACATCAGCACATTCAAGATTGGGATTTATTGAGAACACTGCTGAAATTCTTTCAGAACACTCTATATTTTTGGACTTGTGATAGAACTTTTAGGACTATTTGGTATTTAATTCACAATTCTGTAAGTTCCTTAAATAACAATGAATTGTACTCAACTAGTTGGTTTTGCCCTTTTTGTTACCAAGTTTATGACCTTAAAATCATAACACATGAGAATCACGACATTATAGCTTTTGCAGTTTCTTGGGTCTTTCTTAATGATTCCTCTGGGTTTTGAAATGAATGTTGCTTTGAGGCAGTCTCACACCTCCCTACTTTTATTCTACCTTCAATTAGTGTTGCACCAAAGTGAAGGCATTTATGCATTACGCCCAATTCTGTCAGCCCATTATGTGGGCAAACCATCATCCAGTATGCAGTTGTTGTTGTTGTTGTTGTAGGGTTTAACGCCATTTTTCAGCACAAGATAGGCTATACATGGCGGCCAGTATTAATGGTGGAGGAAGAACCCAGGAAATCCCCGGAAAGAACCACCGACCCTCGAGAAGCTACTGGCAAGCTTTCTCACATACCCACATTGGCCGAATCCGAGACTCGAACCTACGCAGACAGAGGTGAGATGGCAGTGATCCGTAACAGAGAGCGCTTTAGACCACTCGGTCACTCGGGGCCCCTCCAGTATGCAGTAGAGCATACTATTGACAGCAAATGGTCAAAAATATTTTTTTATGTCTGATCTTGGAGGTCATTAGCCTCCCACCAGACTGGCTAAGTCAGCAAAGTAATAATAGCAGGTATTGTATTCCTGCTATTAAAATGTAGTTGTTATGGGGTAAAATTAATTTTAATTATGTAACATTTAACTGATATTAATAACAAATTTTCCTCCTCACTCCCCTCTTTCATATCCTTAACAGCAGTAACTAAGGTATCAGGCTGGGATCATGTTTTTTGTTGTAAAGATAGTCAAGTAACAATAGCAGGTATTACATAAATAATATTAGCCCCCCCCCCCCCACTTTGCAAAAAACTAAAAACACAGAAACTACATTTTTAAGTAGTTACATAGTTCTAAGCATTACAGGAAAGAGGAATGAACAATTTATGGCAGTTTTATTAGCCTCTTTTATAGGTAAATTGCACAGGTAAGAACAGTGAAATGTAAGTGCTTGTCATTAGTGTACGTTGGAAGATTTGGGTTAAGTTTGATAATTATGCAGAACTGATGCATATAAACCAAGATAAAAAACAAATATTGATTATATTTTATGAATGCCCCATATTGAGATGCAGGTGTCTTATAGTAGTAATATTTCCCATTCATCAGTCTTTGCAGTCCATTCACACCTCTTGCAATAAACATAGGTCTCCAACCCATGTGCATAATTCATTGCCATTTAGTTGCTGAATTGCCTCTTACATGTGTGTCTTTTAATGGTTTTGTCTTATCCCATCAAATTTGATGGATTATTTGCCCATTTTCCAATATGATTACATTTCCATTACAACTGATCCTAGTAAACAACATTGCATAGGAACCATTAAACATACCCTGATTCACTGTGGTGTGTTGAACTTATGGCCCATTATGTGACTTGTATGGGTTTTGTCTTATCAACTCAGTTTAGTTTATATCTTCACATGGGTTGTTGTTCCT
The DNA here is from genome assembly GCA_028554795.2 of Sinohyriopsis cumingii. Lineage (NCBI taxonomy): Eukaryota > Metazoa > Mollusca > Bivalvia > Unionida > Unionidae > Sinohyriopsis > Sinohyriopsis cumingii. Next base: position 41,435,801 of record CM068825.1, read on the forward strand.
AACTATCATAGCTGTGCAGTCCTAATACTTAACTGGATGCCATTTGCTATGTGAGCTACCTATTACAGGTTGACATTCCTTTTAAAGGTATCATCTTTTCAGGTAAAATATGAACAGAGTTATTGTCCTTTTGCATCAATATTACATTTTCAGTGGGGCCCCGAGTGGCCGAGTGGCCGAGTGGTCTAAAGCGCTCTCCGTTACGGATCACTGCCATCTCACCTCTGTCTGCGTGGGTTCGAGTCTCGGATTCGGCTAATGTGGGTATGTGAGAAAGCTTGCCAGTAGCTTCTCGTGGGTCGGTGGTTCTTTCCGGGGTTTTCCCGGGTTCTTCCTCCACCATTAATACTGGCCACCATGTATAGCCTATCGTGTGCTGAAAAAATGGCATTAAACCCTACAACAACAACAACAAAAACAACATTTTCAGTACAGTAAATCCTTATAACAAGCATAATTCACAAATCAGTCAGCATATTTTTATGCAAGTTGCAGAGATTCCAACAATACCAGATTTTGCAGAATTATTAGAAAAACAATTTTGTAAAATATTCTGCATTCAGAGTTATATTGAAGAAATTCTGAAGAATGAAAATTTGTAGAAATATAATTTTGAGATAGAGTTTTATGTGTGAAAGCATGTAGAATATGCTGATAATTCATGAGGAAAATTAATGTTCATAATCAATGTTTTGGCCAAAAAAATTTGGAAGAATGGATACACCATTTATTCTCATCAGACCTTACTTTTTACAGAATTAGACTATTAAGATTCAGTATGATTGGTTAGAATTACAGAATTTGATATGTATAGACTATTAAGATTCAGTATGATTGGTTAGAAGTTTTACTTATAATGTGTGTGTTGTCTGTGTGTTTTGGATTGGGCACTTGATTCTGAAAAGTTGATTATTATTTTGGTTGGCGTCTGGTGTGTACATTGTCTCATGTCTTTTATGTATCTTGTTTCATCAACTTCATTTTGAATAGAGTTATGGCCCCTTGTTATTTGTTCACATGGGCTGTTTTTAACTGGCTAAGCTCAAGAAGCATTCAGTATATTTGATGCAATTTAGTATTCAGATGGTCTCATAGACTTGCATGTGCTTTGTATGGATTGAGTCTCGTTTTAAAGCATTATGGATTGCTTGTTCTCATGACTTTGGTTTCTGTAAGTCAACTTTACTAAATGTATTGCATTTCAGCCAAATTTGGCATGTGGCTTCAGATTGATATTGGGGTACTCTACAGATATTATGTACTTCTGAGAGAGCAGCAGGTGTAAGGTGAAGTTGTTTAAATTTGCAACATGCATAATGCAGAGAATGTTGGTATACCTCTATGTTACTTTCACCTACTGTGGCTAAAATTTCTTCAGATATTGTATTTGTTGACATTGTACATAATCAAAGCACACTCTAACTAAACTGACTGCTCCCTTGTGCTTACAAATGCGGCCTGAATTAGTATAAAGTACACTATCTTTAGCACCTATTAAAATCACCTATTATAATTGGGAAAATGAATTTTGCCAGACTAGACAATACCAGCTTCTGAAAGTGCAATAAATGAATTACCAAACATATAAAGTGTAAAAGAAAGTTATATGTGTAATCATTTAGAGGAGTTTATGCCCTGGATTGCCTTTCATTCAAATAAATTGTTTTCTGCAGCCTTCACTTAGGATTTTCAGATTCTAACCAGATTTGGTAAAATGAGTATAATTTTCCCATTTCTTTCATTATTTAGAGAAATTATTACCACAGATACCCATTCTCCTCAAGATTTGTTCAGCAGCTTACTTTTCTTAGGATTGTTGGTTTTCAACCAAGTTTTATTTGCAACTTAATATGGATGAGACCTTGGATGAGTTTGATCTTCAGCTATCTTCTTCTCATAAGATTTATTGTTGATGTTTAGTATCATTAATTATTAAACTGGTGACCCTTGATAAATCATACTTTGTAAATTTTATTATTCAGTGTAACAGTACCTAGCATTACTGATTTTCATCAGATTTAGTATTCAGTTTTATATTAGTCAACTCTTGCATGAATCTGATTTCCAGATTACAGATCACAGTTTTGTAGAGTTATTGCCCCTAATTGATGGATGCAGCAGCACATAGGAACCACAAAATCAGTGTAATTTTGGCCCAGCAGAGCAAATTTTAGTTATCACAGCCTTTGTAATTCATCATAGTAATCTAGACATATTATTTTGACACTTGGTAAATGTATATCAGACCAGTAATCTAGACATATTCTTTTGACACTTGGTATGTGTATATCAGACTAGTAATCTAGACATATTCCATTGACACTTGGTATGTGTATATCAGGCTAGTAATCTGAACATATTCCATTGACACTTGGTATGTGTATATCAGACTAGTAATATAGACATATTCTTTTGACATTTGGTATGTGCATATCAGACTAGTAATCTAGACATGTTCCATTGACACTTGATATATGCATATCCGACTATTAATCTAGACATACCTTTCTATGTTGAGGAATCATCAGCTTTATTATGTTTAATTTTTTGTATCCATCAGTCTTAACATCCGTCTAGCCATTTGTCATTGATATACTTCCATTTCTGGAGCAAAATATTGTTTAAAAATCAATCATTCGAAGAATGGGGAAGGAACAGTTATTTGCTGTAGGTATTTGTCAGTAAAAACAGTCTATATTGTGTTAACTGCATAAAATGAAATCCCTAATTATGCACAGGAGAAAATCCTATTTTTTCCAGATTGATTTATTAAGAAAGAAGTTAGAAAAGAGGAGGGTAAAAGTATCTAAAGTTACAGAATGGTAAGTAAACCACCTAATAGCATTAGTTCAGTTAGTACATTTAGATTTGAATTGCCCTGATACAGATTATTGCATGTACTTGAAACAAGAAATCAGACTTTGAACCACAGAGAAGTAGAATAGTTGTGTTGCCATTGCTTCTGGCATCAGTGGATAGTTTTTTTGTGCTGTTCAAATGCTATCACAAGTGGTATGACTTCATTTTTTAGATTTATCTAACCATAGGGTATTGTTACCTGCAGGCTATCTGTATAGTCTGAAGAATTACCTCCCTTTTTATAGCATCAGTTGCAAGCAAACTTAATTATTCCAAACATTATTGCCCCCTTTAATTTTTACTGTCCTTTGCAGCAGAAAGATTGCTGATCAAATTACAACCCTGCTGATACTGTCATCACAGCCAAACCAGTTCCACAAATTATTTTCCCATGGATATTGTCTCCTGTTATGATAATCCACTTATTTTAGAATTATCTTTTTGATCTGGTTTACCAAAAGCCAATTTGCACTGTTTTATTGTCTCATCTTTGCTTGTAAATAGCAAAACTTACGTAATACAATGTTTCCTCTTGTGTCAGAACTGTTCTTGTTAATCTTGTATTGGAGTATTTGCAAGTCATTTACAGTGTTGATTTATTATAGCATGGTGTGCAGGAAAGAGTGATTTCCACAACAAACAAAAGAACTGTTTTCCCTTTTCCCAGACAACCTTTAGTGTTACAAAAATTATCATTCAATGTTGTCTTGCAAAATCAATATACATGAGACTATTTATTAAATGAATTGATTGCTGACTCTACTAATATAATTATACAGCTTTCATGTCAAAACCATTGTCTTTCCTTTCATGTGATTGATAAATATTGAATGTACTACATATTTGCATGTGAGTTTCTTTTTAGGAGTATAAATCTTTTATACACAGTAGTCTGTTGCCATGTACCAATCAATATGGTAGGTTTGTATGTCTATCATAAAGGGATATAAATGCTGCCAATTCATCTCTAATTTTTAGTTTAGAGTATATTGTGTTCACAATATTGTTCATGGTGTTATATTGTTTGCTTTGGTAATGAGTTAGATCAGTTACATACATATTGGGAAAGTAAATTCAGGGCTAAGCTCCAAATTTATGCATATCATCTGACAATAAGGAGTGTTTGACCATTGATCATCTGACAATAATACAAGGAATATCAAAGCATTGATCACTCTGTATTCTAACATCCTCAGGGTCAGTAATGTATGCACTATTTGTATTTATTGCCTGTGTATTGATATCTTGAACACACTATAATTCCCAGCACAGTAATCCATAGGAGGCAGGGAACATAATGCCGTATAGTGAGGGCACCTTATAATGAAATACATTATACATCTGAAGTTACCTCCACATTATGTAAGGGGATCCATGACCAACCATACCTGTTATTTAATAGAGACCTTGTAACTTGTTACAATGAATAGTCTTAAAGTAAGGGGTGCTGTACATTAACTATTTCCTATACCACCAAGGTCAATTGAAGTAGCATGATACAATTAAAGAAATCCTGAAATTAAAGTTAGACAAAGACAGCATAATTTGTGATTGTTTACTTTCTGGTTACAGCTTTATAGCCTACTCTGATCAGTATGCTGAGTCTGATGCCTTCATTAGTTTACCTGACCCCTCCAATCCATGGGTGACAGACAGCACTGAGTTCTGGGAACCTGACAAAACACTGTAACTATTACCCATATATCCATCTCTCTTGTTTTGTTTTACTACCACATATAGGTATGTGCCTTAGTGTATTACTAGCTGTATCATAGCTGCCAACTGTCCCATTTTTTCTGTATTTGTCCCGTATTTTGGACCTGACTATACCTGTACATTTTTCTTGTTAAAAATCTGTTTTTTAATAAATATTTCCTTGCAATTTTCTGTTTATAATGGGTACCTGGTTCCATTCTTGGAGTAAATGTATTGCATGTATATAGGAATACAGTGTACTAAAATATGTTTGGTTCATTCAAAATTGCAGCTACCATGAAGGTCTTGAACCGCCATATTGGCTTGCACAAACAGTTGCTGCTATCACTGTATCTCATCTTCATAATATTCAACTTCTAATCATGTCAAAAAGTACAGCATGAGATTCAGAATTTTCTCATGCAATGTAAAAAAAATTGAACTGGAAGGACAAATGTGCCATCTTGTTTAAATTTGTGAAACCATCTAGTAAAGGAGAAAACCTTGCATTTTGTAAATTGTGTAAATGTGTTTTTGCTGTTGGGTATGGAGGCACCCATGACATAAAACAGCATGAAAAGCTAAAAACATCAGCTTGCTGATTCATCATGAGCAGATCAGCCTAAACTTCTGACATTTATATACTTTGTCTTAAATTCTTTTGGAGATTAACCATCTTCATTTACTAGTGTTGCTGGCAATTTATTTCGCACATTTTTTCCACAGTAAAATCGCAGATTATTATTTGAGTGCTAGAAGGAAAACATTCCAGTAAAAAATCAAACAGAATTCAGGTCATCACTGAAAGATGGTACATTGGAATCGATAATGTTTGAAAAAACAAGGTGTGGAAAAAGCTCCTATAAACAGCCTGTCTCTGAGTGTGTGTTTCATTCTTGCACCTTTTGAATGGTCACCCAAATGGAACAGCATGCTTGTTCAGAAGTTGCAAAAGTGCAACACATGTATCTTGGACATTAAATAACTATGTCAATTACTTTACTGATGGTTGTAGATGTTGTAAATACACCACTCCCTCAATAACTTGCAAACCTGCTTATAATGCGGTGTCAGGCGTGGATCCCATTTTTTAAACCCGAAAATACCAAAAAAATTTATCCCTATTTGTTGAACTTAAAGAAAATCATGATCAAAATTGGTAACAGAAACTTTGATGTATTGCTCGTTTTATCATTGAAAATAGTAGATAGGACCTGGAAATTTTAATCAACACTATAAAATATCAAATTTAAAATAACTCATACAATTTTTTACATTTTCTTTCCAAACGACATTCCTAGTACACCGCAGTTAACAATATGTAAGGAAATTTCGATCAGTGAAAATGTCACGCCGAGTGGAGGCAGTACTTTAATAAATAAATACAAATTAAATAATTTTTTTATCAATTGAAATTTGGGTTCTTGTTCCATCTTTTAGTTCCTTTCAAGTGTAATCGTCATAAGTGCAATGTGTCCTCTTGTAATTAAATGTAAAATGCGTCAATCTACCGTAACAGCTATGTCTGCGAGCGTTTCTCTGAGAACCTAATTAAGTGCTGACCGTGTTTTGATAACTGACTTGCGGAAGTATTTGTTGTATTGTTGCACTGAATTAAAAGCTGGCCTGCTTTATATTATCACGTTAATTTTGTCTTTTGAATGAAAAAAAGGAGGTGGAATAAAAGAAAAGTTAAAAGGCACAAAAATCAAACTAACTTAAAGTCTAGCAGCCTCAGTCGTTTGTCGGGTGAACTCACTTCATTTGATCAGTCGAACACTGTAATAAACATTATTGTGTATGTAACAGAAACTACCTTAAATTAACTGACTCTTTCATAACTGTGATCAAAGATAACAAGACAGCAAAGCAAAAAGAATACTTCGTAAAATAAAGAGCTTGATTTCACAAATACGTACCATTGTGGGCAAGCGAGTTTCACTGAATTCTTGAACTGGCATTTAGAGATATCCTCAGGGATGATAAGAAATTTCATTATTACTTCCAATGAAATCATGACATTAACATTGTACTAATTGAACAATAAAAAAATTGAGTTTCGATGTAGACATGTCACTAAATAAATGTCACATGTTTATGAAAAAAAAGGAAACTTGTTTGGTGGTGTATCAACAGTTAGTCTAGTTCCCAAATTGTGGACTACCAATTTGGCAAGATGCTATTAAATACCACTACGGGAACCAGACTCATCAAGAAAACAAAAAGCAGTGACATAATACACAGATTTTTCACGTACACGTGATGGTTGTTCAGACCAGTTGGAACGATCTTTCATATGTTGGATATTTTGAGAGAATTTTTATTTTAATTTAAACAGAATAACGAACGACTTCGTTAGAAAAAGCGCATTGTTAAAATTTATTATCGACATGATTGTAAAATGAGGATTCAGTCATTAAACAGCCCAGTTCCCTAATGCTGCCCCCCTCCCCCATACGGTTTTCTTGATGTCAAAGCCATTTTTTTTAACAATTTTTGGAGGTCCCTCAGTAACTCGCGCCTCGCTTATAGTGTGGTCTATATTTGTGGACCCCGTTGTGCGTGAGTTGTCGAGGGAGAGGTGTAGTTACATATGCATTAAAGTTTCAAAATCGGTATTTAATCCAGAAAATTAGTAAGCAGTCAGTATTTTTGTACTCTAGGGCTGGCAGCTCTGGCCATATCCATTATGTTTGGATTTGATTGACATCTAGACAGTATCTAACATTATTACTAATGTTGTCTATGCTTATCTTTTGTCTCCTTGCAATTTTAAGTGTGGAAATTTCATGTTCAGATTACACTTATGTGCATATTATTGAATAGATTGTGGTATGTAAATATTTTTGTTTTGCTCTTGACATAAAATTGATGTTGGTTTTTAGACTTTTCAGCTACTTGTAGATTCATCTGTAGCCAGATTGTGTTGTGGTAGCTACCATAACAGTAGATGGTACTGCCTACGACTGTATGACCAGAGTGGACAACAACACACAGCTCCCTATGGAAAGTTCTCTCTGGTGGACCATGCAGCTGACATATATCTCTTCCCCCTGACTGTAAAGGCAGATGGCATGACCTGTGTGGACCATGCAGCTGACAGATATCTCATCCCCCTGACTAAAATGACAGATGGCAGGATCTGTGTGGACAATGCAGCTGACAGATATCTCATCCCCCCGACTGTAAAGGCAGATGGCATTAGCTCAGGTGCAGCAGGACTTGATAGCCATCCACTGCATCCAGTCTTGTCTCCAGAAGTTTTGACATTTGTTGTGCCACTGGATTCAGAAAAGTCTGGACAAAAGAGTCAGGGAGACTCTGCAGAACCTTCCCTTGCTTGAATCTAACTAGCACACAATTCATGACATTATTCCACTCCCCCTATCAGATACCACAAAGTTTTGTGGCAGTGGGTAAACTGTGAAGTAACAGATTTGGATACACTTGGAGCTGTAATTGCAGACATGCACATAGGCAGCTTGGACCAAAGTTGTAATGAAATTCAGCAACCCGTGTTAGAATCACACTGCTCATCTATGTAGCATGATGAAAGGGTTAGAAAAGGTGCCTTAAACATTGCCTGCTTCACCTTAACCCTGGGCATACTGTGGCTAATAGGGGATCATACCTTATTGGTCAAAAATCAAAAAGAAGACAATGGCGATGCAAATCACCATCAGTGTATGCAATTTGTGCATACTAATGGACGTTACAGCAGAAGGTAGACCAGATACAAGAACAACTCTAGTTAGTAAAGTACTGACCATACTGACCAGATTTAACATCCAGATAGCAGCCCTGAGTGAGACTCACCTGGGTTAGGAAGGACATCTCACCTGCACTGTCTTTTGGAGTGGATGAAATAAAAAGAACAACTTGAAAATGGTGTGGGGTTTGCCATCAGATCACAGCTGTCAGCAGGCTCAAACATTTCCCAATGGGCCTGAATGGTTGTTGTAGTTGTTGTAGGGTTTAACGCCATTTTTCAGCACAAGATAGGCTATACATGGCGGCCAGTATTAATGGTGGAGGAAGAACCCGGGAAAACCCCCGGAAAGAACCACCGATCCACAAGAAGCTACTGGCAGGCTTTCTCACATACCCACATTGGCTGAATCTGAGACTCAAACCCACGCAGACAGAGGTGAGATGGCAGTGATCCGTAATGGAGAGCGCTTTAGACCACTCAGCCACTCGATGGCCTGAATGGAGACTAATGCATATGACACTCCCACACTCTGGAAAAAAGATATGCAACAATCATCAGCACATTTGCACCCACCATGATCAATCCAGATGATATCAAGGAAAAATATTCTAAAGACCTGGACTCTCTTGCTACAGAAAGCTCATCATCCTTGGTGACTTCAGTGCTAGAGTCAGCATAGATCATCAGACATGGGCATGTGACATTGGCAGAAAAGTATTTTGGCAAATGCAACAACAGAGTCCCCCTTCTGAGGAAATGCACTGAACACAACCTCCTAATGACCAACACAGTCTTCCATCTGCCAAAGTCATTATCAGGTGTAGAGAGAGGCAGGCAGGATGTCTAAATGATGAAGTCCATGAGAAGTTCAGAATGCTAGACTGACCACAGGTTCATTGTCTCCAAACTCAACATCCAGATTCAACCTAGCAGACAACCACAAGTAACAAAAGGTGCCCAAAAAGCACAATGTCAAAAAATTGAAACAGGATAATGTGAAACATTTGTCGATGAACTGTGGAGTCAACTAGAAATAACTGATGCAGACTCAAAGAATGTTGAGGAAAACTGGGCATGCTTCAGAGACAAAGTGTATTCAGCTACATCCAAAACCCTAACCACAAGTAATCTTGATGATTGGTTTGCTGTGAATGATGCTGCCATACAGTGACTGCTGCATTGAAAACATCAGCTACAAAGGCCTGTTTAGAAGATGGCATTTCATCATCAAAAATGGCAACCTTCAGCAGCATTAAGAGGACTCTTCAATGCAAACTCAGAGAGTAACAACTCTTGGCTGTGCAACAAAGCTGACGAGATTCAATCCTACAGACAGGGATGACTTGAAGAATTTCCATGATACTTTGAAGACAATCTAGGACCCACAGTCATCAGCACTCTTCAGTACTGAGTACAGACAATGCCAAATCTGCTGACAAAAAAAGAAGATATTTCATAGACATTTAAATGACACCCTCAGTCAAGAATTGTCAATCAGTGAGAGGCATCTGATGGCTGCCCCAAGTGGAAATCAACATACCACTTGCTGTTCAACCAGAACTGAGAAAGCAACTGACCAGCTGACAAATAGAAAAACACCTGGAGCAGATGCTGTACTAAGCATACATTTATCAGAGCACATGGGCCAGAAACTGACTGAACTCTACAAACAATGTGGACTCAAGGAAATTCCATGAGTATAAAGATGCATCTATTGCCCATTTGTACAACAGAAATCAAATGAAAATCCTGCAACAACCATTAGATCATTCCATCCTGTTAATAGCCATCAGAATCCTTGCAAGAATTCTGCTGAGTTGTCTTGCTCATTGGATTAATCAAGGGCTCCTGTCTGAGTCAGGAATGAATGAGGTACCATAGACGTACTGTTTGCAGATGGTCAACTCCTGGAGAAATGACAGGAACAGAACTCTAACCTGTACATGACACTCGTCATCCTTACAAAAAATTTTGACATAGTTAGTCATGGGGGCTTCTGGAAGATCATGGTAAAATTTGGTTGCCAAGAGAAATTCATCAGTATGGTTTGGCATTTTTATGATTGCATGCGTGTCTTGCAGAATGGAAAGTCATCTTATTCCGAGTCACCAATGGGGACACAACACCGAGTCACCACACAACAATGCTTTGTGTTGGCCCCAACCATTTTCATTATGCTGTTCTCTTCCATGACTGTGACACTCGGATTGACATCAGATACCAGAATGAAGTGGGAAGCACCGTCATTCACTATCTAAATATCTCCACATAAAACGAGAAACTCCAAATTTGTTCACCACGTACAATTTAAGGAGAGATGCTGCCAGGATTTTATCTTAAGTGAGACTTCATCCTCTGTCACTGAAAGAACGGGTGGGTGGGGTAGTAAAGAAGAATGGGGAAGAGCAATATTTACCTAACACTTCAATATATGTCGCTCTTTATTCCAGCTCCACTTTTTTAGAGCTGTACTGAAATAAATTCTTTAAAAGTTATCTCCTCTGGTTACTATTAGTATTAATCTGTTAATTATTTCTGAGCATACTCTGTTCCTTATCTGTATATGAATATTGTTTTGTGCTTCCTTTTGAAGGGGCATATACATAGCTAGCTTTCTCAGCTTGAATATGTTGGGGAACTGATCTTTGTGGCTGTTATTTACAATTTTCCTGAGCTAACAGATATTATCTTTTGGATACATCTGTCCAAAATAGGATTTTTCACTAAAATAAACTTGAATCAGTAGTTTACTGACTACCATGCCAGATTTCTTATCTATTTCATAATGCTGCATTAGGGGTTTTAGTCCATCAATGCCATAGTCTGCTTGTACAGACAGAGGTATTCAAATAAATATCTTTACTTAATTTCTTTTTTTTTCATCCTTATTTATTCAGTTTATCTAAAGATTTATGGTTTTGTAGGATACTTTCCGCAGGGCTCAATTGATTGATAAATTTGTTTAAATTGCATTCTGCTTGCAAAGTTTGAGCTAACCCTTGCTTAGAGTAACATAAATTTCAGAACTAGTTGCAGGACATCATCTGTATTGCATATATTAAGCAAGGTATATCTAGAAATGTGCATTCATCTGCCAGCAACAATAAACATTTAGGTAGATAAAGTTTTTAACAGTTGTGAACTTTGCTACTAACATGTGACAGTATTTGTGGTTTTCTTTTTGATGAATTTGTGTAAGCATATACTTATGCATGAAACATGCATACATATGATTCTACCAATGGTAGGTCAAAAATAACATATTAAAGGTTGTCTACTACACATGCTATTTTATAGTTGGAATCGACCACTTTTGAAATTTACATGATTTAAAAAATTTTTTACAAAAACCCAACATGGTAATTTTACATGTTCTATCAACACATCAGAGAAGCCAGCCAGAACCAGTCTACTGGGGACTATAAATGTTCCACCAGTACAACATCCAGGGTGAAAATGCATGGCAGATCCATTGTTGAAGAACATTTTGATGTGTGTACCCAACAAGCTGTTTGCTGATTACCTTATTACTGGAATATGGGGAGTTTAAGGTCAAACACTGGATGTCTTTTGAGGTGTTCAAAGTAATAAAGGAATTGAAAGGTGGTCATGGTGTCTTCTGAGCCCTTGACGAAAAGTAGCCAGCAATTGCTAGAAGGGCAACAAGATGGAGAGACTAACCATAATAAATTATTTTGGCAAACACATTAGAGTGAGTATTTTTATAATTTGTCATGTTTAATTGTGTTTATATTGTTCAGGATGTTTTAATAGGAATATTTAAGTGCAGCTCGTGCATTTTTTGTTTATTTCATGGAAAAATGCTGAAATGCTTTCTCACAAACTGGTTAAGAATATTATGAAGTCACTAAAGTATGGATATCAGAGGTTTAGGTGTATGCAGGTGGGTAGCAAAGGTCTGAAGTTTGCATTGTGTGTTTCAAAAGGTATGCATCTTTTGTATTTCATGCACATAAATTCAGTTCAGTCCGTAGATAAAATATATCATTTGACAGTATATTACTAGAAAATTAATTTTAAAGATGGGATAAGTTATTAATAAAAGCAAAAATACATCATGTATTATTTTTCGTTTAATTAAAGTCTAATCAATCGTTATGTCTATTTATTTACAGAGGTGAAACCTGCTATCAGATTTTTGGATCTGAGCCATGAAGAGAAAGAATTTTTGAAGATGAGACTCAGGAAAACATCTCAAGTCAGGTGAACATAACTTAGAGGACTATTGGAGAGCAGTCAGCAACCTTAACAACCCAGCAGTAATTAAAGCTAAAAGTTCTTTGCAGGCTGAGCATAGATTTCCTGTCATTACAACAGTCTAATGATGATACAGAGAAGACATTCTCCATTCCTTGCAAAATACAAAGTGATTCAAGGGGAAATCTGGATCAGAGAACTATTGAGAGCATGTTACGTGTGAAACTTATTAATCACAGTGAATGTCATCAGTGGTCACCAGAGAGTAATCTTATGATGGAAGCTAACAATGATGTTGGATTGTTTTTAAAAATCTTTGCAATGAACTGTAAGATAAACAACTATTATTCATTAATTGACAATATACCGATTCTTTTTAATTATTGTAACATCAGATTCTGCATCCAGTTTTTGTTAAAAACTTTCTGCTTTATTATACTATAATGCAAATACATATTATGGCAACAAATGCACTTATTGTGTTTGTAATCCCCTTGAAGAACGTAAATTCATGCTGATAAAAAATCCATTGGTTTAGAAGAAAATTTACTGATTAAAACTTTTAAATCTACTGGTTTGAGATCTTTGTTTTGTCACATGCATGAACATGACTTTAATCACTTTCATGTGAAAAAGTACCAAAGGGATCAGAGTTATTGATGTACTGAGATACAAGCTTTTTGGTCTGATATTTTGCACAGAAAAAATGCAGTGCTTAAACAGATTAACTAAAACAAGTACATCATTGCTGTCACAGGTACCAACAATTCCAAATTTTGGAGAATCATTACAATACTTTGGTGAAAAAAGTGTGTGTTCCAATTTTCGGATAAAATTTGGAACAGGAGTTTTCCGTTTGGACACAGGTAGGGAGAAAATTAATTCAGCATCAGTACGAATGACTGGTATACAAAATATAGTTTCTTAATCTAAGAAGCAGAATTTAGATAACAAGGAACTAGTCTGTTAGATTGTAAATCAGTGAAAAATGGCAACAGATATAAAGAGAAGAGTGAGATGCCTATAATTTCTTACGAAAACTAATGTTTATTGTTTTGGTCCAAAATAAAGAATTCAAGGTTTTAAAATTTGAGGAATGGATACACCATATATTCTCTTGTTACTGACTTTTAGTGAATGTGTTACTCATTATGAAGGGCTTGCCTAGATTCTGCCTAAATATTTATATCAGGATTCCAGATAAGCATGTTTATGGGTTTCATGTCTCTATTTCCTGATTGTTGGTGACCGGCAGATTGTACATTAGAATTGTACATTAGATACAAGTGCAGTACAACAGGGCTTTGATAGTCCTAGCAATTGGTAAGGCTGCAATGTTTACATGTGCAAATGGGTTACTGGTAGTTTAGTGCCTGTAACGATTTATAAAATCAATAATCATGTAAATAAACGTTCACACGCTAAATCTCCCATTAGCTGATCCACATGACTAGTCAGTAATGTCCAGGTTCATGATATACATACATATATATATACATATATATATATATATATATATATATATATATATATATATATATATATATATATATATATATATATATATATATATATTTATATATATATATAAGTGCAAAATAATATCACAAAAATGCTAGGGTTGTTTTACTTAAATTGCCATGCATTCAACATTGGCATGTCTTACAAACTGAATCCTATTGTAAATTTGTAAATAGATGTAAATGATGTATAGCAAATGAACATTGTCAATGGCTTACTGGTGTATATAAATAGCTGTCAGCTGTAAACCTAACAAACAGAATGAGAGAAAAGTTTGAGTTTTTAATAGATTCAATTAAACTGGATCATTTAGCTTATTGTATGCTGTGTACACATTCAGAAATTTTGGTAATCATTTCAGCCTTATCAACCAGTATCTGAGCATACAACAACTTGTCTTCAAAACTGAGGTGTAGCTATTTGCAAAAAATTTTGAATTTATATATTATTTAACATGGGAATGTACACATATCTTCTTACTATTTCAGAAATCCTCGGGACATACCACAGCGGCGAGTGAAACGCTGGGCATTTTCTGTAGAGGAACTTATAAGAGATCCAGCTGGGAAGGAGCAGTTTAGTAAATTCCTAGATAAGGAGTTTAGTGGAGAAAATTTAAAGTACGTAATGACAATAATAGGAGAATATAGGTATCAAACATGGCTTGTGAACTTCAAACTTAAGTCAGAGCATAAAGGATAATTTTTAAACCTGAATGTCAAGTCTGTGGATTTAACTTCTTAATTGAATGTTCAAGCTAACTTTATATGAGCAGTACTCATTGCTTATTCAAACACCATTTTATTTCACCTCCATGAAGTGGAGGAGATCTGTCATACTGCTGTTGGTATTGGCATCTGCACATTTAAAATTACTTGCATATTTGTACAGATTTACTACATCTCAGTAATTCTTTTGTCACGATTTTAAGGAGGGAACAAAGTTTACTAGACTTCTAATTCAAGATTTAATGGAATATTCCACTGGAAATTTTGGTTTTACAGAACAATCTATTGCATTATCATTGGTTAAGTGGGTAGTTGTCTAAAACAATTATTCATTCTTGTTCATATCAATCTTTTGGAATCTATGATCAGAGTTTACAGTTGTGTTCACATACAACTGGAGGGAATTGTTTATTTAAATTATTCATTGGAATTATGAAGTGCTCTTATCATTGTGGTACACCTGGATATTCAGGACTGTTAGAATTCATTCAGACCATTCTGCACTTTTGGACTTGTGGTAGGAATTTTCTATTCTATAAATTTCTAGGTCAAAATCAAGACTGTATCTTAAACTCGGATTCAAGTAAACAAGTTTACATTTACTAATGATCTTCATTCTGACCTAGAAAGTTCTAGAATGGGAAATTCCTTTCAGTTGTAATACACTCATGCAAGAAGGTCATTGGGAACTGCATTTCACATTTTACTGAAATAGGTTATGTATTCACATTTAGCTAATGAATAGATAGGTTTTTCACATACTGTATACATTATTAAGTCTATTTAATTTGTATTTTATTTGATAATTGAAGTTCTATCAGTTGATAAATGAATGGAAGATTTCCATAGGTCAGAACATAAGCATGTGATCATACCCAATCGTGTTTATTTCTGTATAAACTGTACAGAGAACTACTTTATACTAACTTCTATAAATAGAGTCATGTGCAAAGTAACTAATGTAAACACTGAACTGCATGACATACACACTGCTAGTCTTTAAAGCAAACTAAAAATGATGGGTTTATATTTTATTTAGAAGATTTAATATATTGATTTGACAGTCTCAAATAACACATTTTTGCTGTTTTTCTGAATATAAATAATTCTTTCTTTGACTAGGTTTGAAAAAGAAAAGCTGGGAAAATCCAAATCTGGCTAAAACATTGGGACTACAACACTTTCAATGCATCTTGTTGCAAATGAACTTAAAACTATAGGTAAATGGATATAGGGATTGGGAGTAAGGTTGTTCAGAGACAAAACGATTCACATTCTTACAATGTAAAGCACCAACCTTGATAGTTACAATGTGGGGTGAATGGTAGGTCTGCTACACCACCACCCCATCATAACTGTCCATGTCGATGTCTTGTAGTGTTTGACTAACACCCATTACTATAACCATTTACCGATAGTCTTAATTTCATTTGTAAGTAGCCCCTGTACATGGCCTAATATGTTAATCATCATGAAACTAGATTTAAAGACGTGAAAATTGGTTACTCGTGTTTCTGGATAGCGTCAAATCCAAGAGTCATTCGTAAGCCAAACAAAACAACACATGATTTGCACATCTTCCTCATTTTAGTAGTAGACCATTATATAGTTAACTGACTTGTGTTAAATTTTGTGCATACTATTCATCTCTGTGGCACTGTTCCTGCTACAATCATGAAAATGATGATGATGTAGACACACTTATAACAAAGGAAACTCCTTATAACCTATATTTCATCTTTTACTGACTTGGGCATTGTCTTTGCTGGTAGCTTATGACCATGAGTTTTTGGCATATTCATGCATACAATCCTACCTAGAATCATGAATTTGGTGAGGTTTTTGGCATATGTATGCATACAATCCTACCTAGAATCATGAAGTTGGTGAGGTTTTTGGCATATGTATGCATACAATCCTACCTAGAATCATGAATTTGGTGAGAGGTTGCATCTTGATAAGTACTACATCCTTACTGTTAAAAAGGTCATCACGGCCTTTATTTCATGCTTCGTTGACTTTTGAAATTTTGTTTAAAGTTCACTGATTGGGTGCAGTTCATAATTTAATCATAAAATGAGATATTTGTATGCCTCATCATTAGTATTTTGTATGTATAACAGAGGTCACTGTGACCAGTATTTTGTACATCACTAGCATAGACTCAGTATTTGTGTTAAGCTTATTTTTCCAGACTGCCATCATTTGTTTAGAATGTTATATTATGAGTAGATGTGCATGTATATATATTTATTTCCAAATAAAAACTCAAGTTGTCCAGCGTATACAGTTATGAAACTGTATACAATTTCAGAAGTCATATGAACAAGAAAAACAAATACAAATCTGTCCAGTGAGACTTAAATAAATGTATACAATTTCAGAAGTTATATGAAGAACAAAAGAAATGGATTCTTAATTTTGACACTATATAAAATCCTTCTCTATTAATTACAGAAATTTCCATGATTTGTTACATTATGACTTGGCGAATCAAAATTTTATATAGAATTTATGTTTATTTTTCCATTGTTTATTTGTTGTTTCTTTTTTACAGGTTCTGGTTGGCTTGTCAGGAACTTAAGGGTGTAGCACAGAGCCAGATATATGAAAAAGTTCATGCAATATTTCAGTAAGTAGTGGACCAATAGATTTCAGCTTTTTCAGTACTAAAATATTAACAGTGATTTCACATGTTGATTGTAAGGGCATTTTTAATAGATCATTGGCTATATAATGTCAAGAACACAGAAGACAAATCCCTTTCCCAGTGATACACTAGGCAGCTGTCCCAGGCTGGCTAGGCATGTATCAACCCTATGACCCTTGGGTTAAGAGTCTGACACTCTATCAGCTGAGAGTTTAACAAAAACAGTTCAGTTTTATCCCATGAATCTAACTCGAGTAATTTCCTTTGAAAGAGTGGATTAACTTAATCCTGAAATTTACAAACTATATTGTATGAATGGTGTAACAAGATAACGGGGTGGGATTTTCAGATTCACAACAGAACACTTTTGACGATGATATAAATACAATGTTTAATAATAGATGACTTGAATGAGCAACTAATTATGAAAATGTGCATATATATATATATATATATATATATATATATATATATAATCCAAGCCCATAAGAACGCACAGACTTAAAGATGAAAAATACACATAAATTAATTTAGCAAATAAAAAGACAAGGAGTGAATGGTTCACGACGATTTGACAATGAAACAATGGATATAGTTTACTCAGGTAGTAAACGATGAATTTTACTCATGTAGTTAAATGCAGTCACTCAGGTAGCGAAATTATGGTGATAAAAAAGAGGGACATATATACAACTTATCTTTACAGTCCCAAAAGATACACTGGGTTTTACGAACCCCAAAATTAGCCCACGGCTAACAAATTACATGTACAGAGATACACTCTGTCATCAGTACACTGTTTCAGCTCCATGGCTGCTATAGTTCAGCTTTACAGCTGCTACAAACTCTGAACACTCGAACACTTTGAACACTCAGAACACTCCAAACATTAGACCTTCCAGACATTTAGACACTCCGGACATTCCGGGCATTAGACACTCTGGTCACTTCAGACACAGACACTCTGGTCACTCCAGACACAGTCAAAGACACTCTGGTCACTCTAGACACAGACACTCTAGTCACAGAAAGAGACATTCCGGTCAGAGACACTAGACGGCTCTACAGCTGAAGATGTGCAAGTCCTTGAAGCAGACTGCCCGCTGACAAGACTATTTCATATTGTAAAGAAATGTACATATGGTGAGGTATTTATATACAGACAGTCTGTGCAATGTAGGCATTCAGTTCATCTCATTGAGAGCACTTCACACGTGCGGCATGGGATGAACCGAACTCACTATTTCGAAATACGACACAATATACATAAATCACCCTCAGGTATCGTTGTACACAAAAAACGAATCTCAAGTCCATGTATTCAATAAATAAGAGTTTAATTCTGTGACAAATGGAATATAATTCCTATATATTCTTTGTGGTTTGTCATTATTAAATTCAATGTGTTTTGTCATTATATATTGCTTTCATGATTATTTATCATTATAAGAAGTGTATTGTATGTGGTAGTTTAATCATACCTGGTGCTATTGCTATTATATATGGTAATTTCATCATTATATTTTAGACATATAGAGGTTTAGCATTTATATGTGGTGCTTACTCAAATAAATGCATTGCATTTTCCATTATATTCAGTGCTTAGCTCCGTTTCTTTATATTCATTAGTTATATGCAGTAGTTACAGTTTTATACTCCATGCTTATTTCATGGCATGCTGTGCTTTTGTTCTGTAGATGAAGCAACATGTAAATCACTGGAACTTGACCAAGTGTCACTGAAATCAGATGTAGTCACAGTGGAACTGCATGTCGCACATCTGAATTCTTTGTTACTGTGTATAATCTTATTCACTTTTGTCCCCTGCCTTTTCACACAATGCAGGAAATATAATCTACTTAATATACTAATATACTTAATCCATTCCCACTTCCAACCATCACATTTTTGTTGTTTCCTCAGTACAACTAAAACTCTTTGATATTAAGGGATGAAACTTGGTATACATCATTAAAAGGTTAATCATAAACCACATTTCATGTCCTTTTCAGGGTCAAGGTCACAGTTTAATAGTCTTAAGTTTTCCGTTACACTTTCCATGCTGCTTTATAATTTTAGAGCCATTTGAGATTAAGCAGTGAAACCTGGAATATTTATACATCATCATTATAAAATGTTTCAAACCACATTTGGGTATTCCATCTCAGAAGTTAGAGTTGGGTCAGTTTGTTAAGGTCTTTGCTCATTTTCCAGTCTGCTCACATTCTCACCATTTTGTTTACCCTGAAAATAAAACCTCCTGAAGTAAAATGCAATACATTTTAAGTGACACAAATTTCATTAATTTATCTATATCAGCTCATAGAAAGGAAATTGCTACTGATGCTTAACATACTGGCCTATGTCCATGACATTCAAGAAGGTATCCCCAGTGTGGTAGATGGCAAATGTTGCAGGTTTCATCCTTCAACCTCAGATGGCTCTAAAGCTATAGAATAGGAAGGAAAATATAGTGGAAAAATTAATTATCAATCCATGACCTTTACTTTGATGACATTACCCTGAGTATGATTTGTGACACACCTTCTAATGATGTACAAGTTCAAAGTTCATCCCTTGATCTCAAGCAGCTTTTGAAATATAGAGAAGAAAGAAAAATGTGTTGAAAAATTTAAAATATTGACCCATGATCATGACCATGAATATATGACTCCTAATTTGGTTGTTGTTGTTGTGGGGTTTAACGCCATTTTTCAGCACGATAGGCTATACATGGCGGCCAGTATTAATGGTGGAGGAAGAACCCGGAAAACCCCGGAAAGAACCACCGACCCACGAGAAGCTACTGGCAGGCTTTCTCACATGCCCACATTGGCTGAATCTTAGACTCGAACCGCCGCAGACAGAGGTGAGATGGCAGTGATCCGTAACGAAGAGCGCTTTAGACCACTCGGCCACTCGGGGCCCCTCCTAATTTGGTACACAAGACACATTGTAATGATAATGTATAAACATACCAAGTTTCATCCCTAAAGCTGAAAGGGCTCTAAAGTAATAAAGTGGAAAAAAAGATGATTGGAAACTTCACATATTTACCTGTGACCTTGACTATGAAGATATGACCACCAATGTAGTACGCAACACACCTTCAAATGAAGGTATAAAGATGTACCAGGATTATCCCTTATTCTTTAACACTTCTGATGTTAAAGATGGGAATGGAGAATGTGATGGAAAATATATTGATGCCTGGAATCTTATGATGATGTATAAAGATATATATCTCAGTTAGCAAGAAAGTTTTAGAGCAAAAGGAAAGTGTGAGAGAAACTTATAATATTGTGCCATAACTTTGACCCAGATGATGGGACCTTCAGTGTGGCATGTGATAATTTCTAATTATGGTATAAAAGTACCAAGCATACCAAATTTACTTCCTTCATCTCAAATGGCTTGAAAGTTCTGGAGCAGAAAGGAAAGTGTGATGGCAGATTTAAATGTTGATCCATGACCTTGACCTTAAAGGTAGGAACCCCAATTAGCTAGTGGCACACCTCATTATGATGACGTTCAAGTTTACCAAGTGTTATGTATATTTAGTTTGTTGGTATTTTCAATGATTACATGTTAGGTATATTTGCATTTTGTAACTGATCTTTGTGTGCTTTGTGTTAAATCAGGTTAGTGGTGTACATGACAGTAACATTTATTTTGTAAACAACATAATAATTAACTAATGTTTCTAATAATTTTTAATTCCATTGGATTTATTTATTCAAATTATTATTCACTGAAATTATAAAGTGCTCAATAATATTCTTGAGCTAAGACATAAATTTGGAATTATAGCGAATTCAGATGAGGACATTTTGGATTATATTGTGATACATAAAAAGACTATTAGCAAATCACCACAGCTTAGGACATTGGGACATTAGCACATTCCAGACTATGGACAAAACACATTCAGTTTTGAAATTCATTTGGAATTCCACTGGAACTTGACACATTTAGACTTGTGATAGAACTTTTAGGACTGTTTGGGATTTGATTCACAATACTGTAAGTTCTGTTTAAATTTTTACTTTGTATTATTGGGAAATCAATTATTTCTTGAATTTTACAAAACGTGTTGGTTTTCTCTTTTCTGTTACATAGTTTAAGACCTTAGAGTCATTGTAGAAAATTGTGGTTATTCATGCAGGATATATATATATAAATTCTAATTATTTTAGATTTTAAAAAAAAAATTAAATTCACTTTGTTTCTGATTTTTCTAAATCCCAGGTATTTTAATTTCATTTCACTTATCTGAGAAATCTTCCACAATATCATCTAAACTGGAGAACTTAAGTTGAAATCCTTCCCAGGAAGAGCGAGAGTCTTTGAAAAAGGATGAATTGCTCCAAATTGCCAGACAATATGATCTTTCTGAGGCAAAGGCTTCTTTGACAAACAAGAAATAAAAAATATTTTGTCCAGTATTTTGTGGAGAACAGTTTTTTTAGATAAAAGTTCTTTGGGTTTGATTAGTAAGTCTCTATCTGGCTCTGAAATGAAAGTAAAAGAAGTGAAATTATAACACCAGATCTAAATAGAGTTCAAAAAGCAGAAGAAGATAGTCAAATGCAGTTGCAGAAATAGGAAAGAGACAGATCAAATGAAAAAAAGAAGTGTTGGAAAGACAGATGCAAAGAGAAAGAGGAAAGGAAGAAAGAGAAATGCAATATAGACTAAAAGAATTAGAACTGACAAGTGGAAAGCATTCCCTACTTTACACCCAAGTTCTGGTTTTGATGTTACCAGAAATATTAGGTTAGTACCCCATTTAAAAGAAGAAATAAGTAGTAAAATATTTTCCTCATTTTGAAAATATTACTGAAAATCTGAAATAGCCAAGAAGAAATTGGACTTTATTATTACAAAATTTACTTATTGGCAAAGCTGATGAATTTACAAACCTCATAAAGTCTACACTTCACTGTCAGTTCAACAAAGTGCTGCACTGTCAGTACAACAAAGTGCTGATTATGATGTGTTTAAGGAGTGCAATTTGAAGGGCTATGTCTTGTTACATGAGACATATTGACAAAGGTCTATTAACAGTATAAAAAAAACTGGACAGACCCATATCAAATTTGCAAGAGAAAATGAACAATTATTTGATAAGTGGTGCCTACGACTACAATTATTTGATAAGTGGTGCCTACGACTACAATTATTTGATAAGTGGTGCCTACGACTACAATAACCACATACAACTCGTACTACCGTATTTCATGTTATTTTTCGTACATGAAAACATAATTAATAATTTCAATGTATGAAAAATTATATGTAAAATAAATAATTATCATTTTGTGGTTGTTGTTGTTGTTGTTGTTGTTGTTGGGCTTAACGCCATTTTTCAGCACTCGATAGGCTATACATGGCGGCCAGTATTAATGGTGGAGGAAGAATCCGGGAAAACCCTGGAAAGAACCACCGACCCTCGAGAAGCTACTGGCAAGCTTTCTCACATACCCACATTGGCCGAATCCGAGACTCGAACCTACGCAGACAGAGGTGAGATGGCAGTGATCCGTAGCGGAGAGCGCTTTAGACCACTCGGCCACTCGGGGCCCCTCATTTTGTGGTAATTACCGTGTACAAAAAATAAAGGGATCATACCTGACAAGGCCTGTGGAACACACGACACTCGACAACATAAGGCATAAAACTAAATCGGTCTCATTCTGCTCAACTCAAGAAAAATCTGTTGCTATTATGAGAAAGAGAGAGAGAGAGAGAGAAATAAGAAAATAATCTTTATTGTTCAGTTACATGTCAGTTGTGTTATTCTTTATGTAAACACTACAAGGGCACTATTATATTCCATTGGCAATTAAAACCTGAATAAATAAATCGTTTTGGTTGTAATTATGAGATCCATTGTCACTGTGCCACATGGCTATGCAGAGGTAATATACATGCTAATTAAATACGCTTGACCTTTAGCTTGGTCTTTTCCAGTAAATACTGGATTGAAGACCAGATTCACCTCTACAGATCAAATTAAGGAGGCTCTGCGTAGGGAAATGAGGCTACCCATGGGGTATTGAAAATGTGTACGATAAGTCTATTAACTCAAGAAAAATATTAATTTACTGATACTTGTTCTGAAGCCAGTTGAAAAAAGGGCAAATGATTTTAAGAGAGAGAGAGAGAGAGTGAACAACATAGCAATTGTATATAAAAATATTTTTGTATTATAAACATAGCATATTATTTGAAGAAACTTAATAATGAAGACATGCCCAACATGAACAGACCAAGATCTTTGAAGATATTAACTACCGGTATATGTAACTCGAACTCACGGAGTCAATGACTTTTGCATTTATGATTAAAAGTAACTGGGTTTTTATCGTTTTTTACTGCATTACTATATTGAGCCAATAAGATTAATTGCCAAATGGTCTGTGGTCTTCGCGTCTTCCTGTACTGAGATATTACTATTTTTACTGGATAAATAAACTCAAATGGCTTCTGAACTCGTTTTCAAATGCACGCTTTGCTTTATTACACTGACTGACGTAATCAAGAGCACTCATTAACGACGCTGTCCAGCTGTTGATGAATAGCAGTATATATTGTAATGACAACAACAGAACAAATACATCAATCATTATATTTTCTTGCCGATACAAAAGACGAAGAAGGTCAATAAAATGAATGTGAATAGATTCTCAGTTAACAAAACAGTTGCCCTTTCTGAGTAAGCTGAGCAGTGGGCTTTCTACACACTTATAATTGGTGAATTCTTTGGAAATCTTTCTGTACATTTGAAACTTCAACACAGAAGGGGCATTTTTCGGATTTCTTGGAATTATTGGAATTGAAAGGACTTTTAGGAAACAAGAATTCATTCACCATGCTGTAAGTTAATTTAGTTCTTTCTCTTCTGTATTTTGAGAAATAAATTATTTTCAATTATGCAAAACTTGTTTGTTTTGCTATTTCTTGTTGCGTAGATTAAGACACTGGAGTCATAACATGGTATTGATGGCAAAAGTAAAAGATCAATGAGCAAAATTAACATACATGTATTACTTACCCCACCTGGATTCCTGTTTGGTGACACACTCCTTCTTCAAAATATCTCAACCAGTTGAAAATGAATTGATGACTTGTGCCTCAGTTAAGAACATGCCCAAAGTTAGTCATTACTCATAACTTGCTTAGCAAAACAATACCCTGGTCATTTGATGTACCTAAATCGAACTTTGGTATATTTTTTAATCCATTTGAAATGGGAACCTGTCTTCAGTTTTAACAAAATGAAATAAAAATAATGGATAAATAAAAAATAAAAATGCAACTAAAACAGTGATTTTATCTCTTATTCTAGGCTGTAAAATTTAAAGGGCCGTACTTTTTTTTATCACATTGGCAAAAGTAAATCTTCACAGAAGATCATTTTATGTACGAAAAATAATAGGATGACCGAAAAAATATTAAATTTTGTATACAAAAAAATATGATGGAATTAATTATTATTTTTATGGCTTGATGGTGTACGAAAAATTAAAGGGTATGAAAAATGACATGAAATACGGTAGTTCTTGAGTTCAAAAATTTTGTCCTGGGTGACAGTATGATCTACCTTGATGAAGAAAAGGTAGAAACTTTAGAAAATGTTGCTTGTACAACTGATGATTATTGATTAATGAACAAAGTTTAATTTGTCAGAAAGTCTTCTTCTCTAAATAATTTTGGTAAAAACCATTTTAGTCCCATTTGAGCACTTCCAAATCTCAATCTGGCACAACTATTAAGAATCAAGTTTCTGATAAAACTTGTAAGAAATCCTTATTTCTCCTCCCATATAAACCTATTGCATGGAAAAGGGCATGTTATTTCAGTTATGTAGAGATTGAAAAATAGGGAAATGAACCCAGACAGATGTTTTCCAAATGCTTTTATAAGGTAATAGTCATTTATGAAAAGTATTACAATTGTTGGGTCAGACAAATCCCAGTCTGATTTTATTCTGGAGAATTATTAACCATTCATGTTGAAAGGTTCTATATCACTTACTGGTGATTCTGCCAATCTGATCCCAATTAAAAGTTGAGATTAATCCACTTGTAACTGACAAGCCTTATTTGGATCCAAAGTCAAAATCTGTTGAAAATGAAATTTCTGATTTATACCCAACTTGTGCAATTATTAGAGCTAGGGCAAAGAAGCTCTTGAAAGAAAGCTCTGGCAAAAATAGAGGTCTTTTGAGAATGATGTTTATCAGGAAATTACTCCTTTAGCTGATACATTTATTGATCAGGCTTTTGATGAGGTCACTTTTGCTCCTGGTATGGATCAATCAAAAGGTATTTATCACCATGATTCTCATGTTAGTACTCATTCTCTCAATTCTCATCAGGGTGACAAATGACAATCACTTGTTGAACAGGAACAAGATCCTCAGATCTCCATTTTTTCATGGGGCAGAACAGAAGTCACACAAGTACCTGTTTGTTATTTTGTTAAAAATCGGGTCCTTATGACAGTGTGCTATCAGATTGTTATTCCTAAGTCATATAGACTGGACATTCTTAGACTAGCCCGTAAGCTCCTTTGACTGGTAATTTAGGGGTATGTAAGACTTATCACAAGATCTTGAAAATATTCTTATTGGCCAGAAATTAAAAGTGATATTTCTACACTTCTCAAATGGTACTAAAACCCAATCAGAAGATAAGTAAAGCTCATTTGCAACCTATTCCTGCATTTGAGGAACCATTTAGCATAATAATGGTGGACTGTTGGTCCCATACCTAAGACCAAATCAGGCAGCTGATACTTGTTGACCATAATGTGTGCGGCCACAAGATTTCCAGAGGTAATTCCTCCTAGGAATATTAAAATTAAAAACATTTGTAAAGGATTTTCCATAATTTGGCCTTCCCAAATCTGTATAATCTGAACAGGGGTCAAATTTTATATCTGGAATTTTCCAGCAAGTTATGCATGAACTGAGTTTCCAGCAATTTAAATCTTCTGCCTTTCACCCTGAAAGTCAAGGGGCTTTAGCAAGGTGTCATCAGACATTTTGAAAAATATAACTGATATTTCTTTCATTCTTTCATACAGGAAAAGATTTGGGTGAGGGTGTTAATTTACTGTTTTTTGCTGTTAGGGAATCAGTTCAATAATCATTAGGATTTAGTCTTTTTGAACTAGTTTTTGGACATACTGTCCATAGACCATTAAAGTTTTTAAAAGGGAAACTTCTTTCAGCTGAAGATTCAGAAATTAATTTAATCTTCTTTACTTTGTTTTTCAAGTACAAGTTATCAAAGGCCTGTGAAGTGGCAAGAACTAATTTTCACTCCAGTCAGTTAAATTGAAATTAAGGTATGACAAAAATGCAAAGGAAAGAAGTTTTCAACCTGGTGGTGAAATTTTGGCTTTCAATATCTTCTTCAGGTTTAGCATCAGGGTCCTTTTACAGTTGAAAAGAAAGTGATTATATTATATCATTAACACTCTTCAGAGGTTAAAGGGTAAACAAGTTTCACACATTAAAGGAGTATGTTGATAGAGATAGCCCTGTTAATCATACAGTCAGCTTAGTTGTAGCTGTCCCACAAAGTGAGGATTTAAACAATGGAATGAAATTGAACTAAAGTGACTTCAGTATAATAAATTTTAGAAATTAAGAAATGCTGAATAATCAGGACCAGAAACTTTTACTTCAACAGCCACAAGAAAAGAGTGAACTAAAACAGCTACTATTTGAATATGAGTATATTTTAAAATCTACCATGATGTTGAAATTAAAGATTCCACACCTATGAAACAGCATCTGTACTGGATGAACCCTCTCAAATATGAATTCGTGCACAAAAGAAATTCAGTATTTGCTGGAGAATGATTTCATAGAAGCAAGTAAAAGTGACTGAAGTTCTCCATGTATTCTTGTGCTGAAACCAGATATTTTCTGCATGTGCAGTGACTGTAGAAAAGTGAACAGTGTGACCAAAACAGATTTATTTCCATTGCCAAGAATCAAAGATTGCAAATGCAAAATATGTCTCCAAATGTGACCTTTTGAAAAGATTTTGGCAAATTCCACTCATGGAAAGGGCAAAGGAAATTTCATCATTCTTAACTCCTGATGGACTTTATCAATATAAAGTGATGCTGTTTGGGATTCATGGTTCACCTTGTACTTTCCAATGTTTAATGAATATGATTACATCTGGTCTAGAGAACTGTGATTCTTACATTGATGACATCATTTACAATGACACCTGGAAAGATCACATGGAAACCATTTGGAAATTCTTTGATAGACTCTGTGAGGCAAACTTGAAATTTAATTTTTACAAAAGTGAGTTTTGCCGTGCTTGTATTACATTCCTATGACATATCATGGGACATGGTCAAGTTAAACCTACAGAAGGTCAAGGCCATCTCTGAATTCCCTCTGCCTTTCAGTAAAAAGCAATTGATGCAATTTTGGGGTATGGTTGGATATTATCAGAAATTCTCATTGATCTGAAAAATGCCAGAATGCTTTTGATAAGTTAAAGGCCATACTTAAGAGTGCACCATTTGTTTCAGCTACAGATTCAAGTCACTCATTTAAATGCCTGTTGATTGATGCATGTGGTGCTGGGGTTGGTGGATTATAGATCCAAGAAGGCAATAATGGTACTGATCATTCACTGTGTTATTTTTTTTTAAAAACCGTAATAAGCACTAAAGAAATTATTCCAGAATCAAGTAAGAATGTTTGGCTTTGATTTTCGCTTTGCAGCACTTTAAAGTTTATATTAGTTGAGCTGCGCCTCTGATTCAGTGTTCACAACCCCTTTTCGTTGGCAAGATGGAAAACAAAAATTAGAGATTATGAAGGTGGAGTTTGATGTTGCAGGAATACAATATTGAGATCAAGCACATCAAGGAAAGAGATAATCTAATCACAGATGCGCTTTCACATAGAAGTTTTATATCGCTTATATATTTTGTGTCATTCGTATGATTTCT
The DNA here is from genome assembly GCA_028554795.2 of Sinohyriopsis cumingii. Lineage (NCBI taxonomy): Eukaryota > Metazoa > Mollusca > Bivalvia > Unionida > Unionidae > Sinohyriopsis > Sinohyriopsis cumingii. Next base: position 41,464,179 of record CM068825.1, read on the forward strand.
TCATTTGTAATTTTATTGTTATGAGTCTATGCTCTTAAAATAAGTAACAGAATGAGTGAAAGACAACAAGCCTTGTAAAATTTAACATAATTTATTTCCCTAGAATAGAAAGTGAAAATGAGAAAAAAGAATTTATGGTATTGCGAATTAAATCCCAAAATAATCCAAGAATTAGAGACACAAGTCCTAATAATATTAAGTCCTGAATAAAACTCGGTTGAAGGCCCGAAAAGATCACAGTCTGAAGGCAATGATGTGTTTGATATAGCTTATGGAATCAAAAGGATCTTTTATGATCAGTCTACCCTCCTACTCCCCAATCTTCCTGGTCAACAAGAAACACAGAAAATTTCGAATCACATCGATCTCAACCAGTTTCTCTTGGAGGAATCTTTCAAAATTGGGACAACCTCCTCTATCTAGAACCTTTTGATTTGACCATCTCCATCAAACTTCAGGATGCTCACTTGCACATCCAGATATTTTCCTCCACATTGCAAATATCTCCAATTATGCCTGGACCAGAGAGTTTTTCAATTGCAGATTCTGCTGTTCAGAATCTTCTTAGGCACCCATAGTCTTCACCTGGATCATTGGCATGGTAGCACCAAACATCTGAATACTGGAAAATTGATTCTCCAGTATTGCGGCCACTGACTGATTTCACAATATCCAAGTATAGTTCCTTCATCAGGACCTGTTCTGCTCTTGGTCCAACATAACAAATTTAAGTTTCTTACCCAATCTTTAGAAGTCTGAACTTGTTCCATCTTGGGACTTTTTTTATGTGGGGATGAACTTCCTCAAAAACCAACTTGGTCTGGATTCCTCTGGATTGGGTAGATCAAATCCTGGCTCTCCTAGAGATGCTACTAGCATAACCCTGTTATGTGCTTGCCTTTATCTTTCCCTACTCTGAACCTTGTATGCCACTGCCTTTGGCCTCCTCAGACAGCATATGTGTCATAGCATATCTACAATGTCTCAGATGCACAAATGCCCCTTCTCTTGTGTGGAGGTCTGGAACCTCATCATCTGGGCAGCCTTGGAGAATTTCACAATCTTAGTTCACCACATTCTGAGCACCATAAATGTAATTGCTGAGTCAGCCTGTCCAGAACAGACTGAGCAATCCTCACAGAACGATCTCTTCACCATTCAGTAAGAGTCCCTCTCCTTCCTTTGAGGAAGACCCCTTGTGACCAGGCTCAGCAAACTTCCCATTTATGTGTCTCCTGTCACAGAGAGCATGGGCAGTAGATGCATTCAGCTTCCAATGGTAACACCTATTTGTTTATGCCTTCCCATCTTTCAGATTGCTACCACAAATTCTGCAAAAGTCAGGACTTCCACAGCTCAGTTCATCCTCATCACCCCACTGTGGTCCAGAGAACATGGTTCAGTGATATCCTTGACCTGTTGATCGATGGACTCAGGTCTCCACCTCACTGGAGAGGTCTCCTGTCACAACACCAGGGATCCCTCCACAACAGCCCACACATTCTCCACCTTCACTCCTGGCTTGTCTCAAGGAATCTCTCTGCGAGAACAAGTTTTCAGGCAGAGTTGCCAGTTGCATCACTCAGGCCAGGAGAGCTTCTGCATCCATGGTCTATGTTGCCAGGTGGAGAATCTTCTGTGACTGGTGTAGTAGGAACACGTTGATCCTATCAGCCTCTCTGTAACTTCCATTGCTGATTTCCTTTTGTTCCTCTTTAAGACTAAAAGATGTTTAGTATCCTAAAAAGGACTCCTGAGCTGCCATCAGCATGCTGATCTTATTAAATATTTGAGCTCCAGAGACCTGTCTCCCGCTCTCTTATGCCCAGATGGAATCTTGTGTTTTATGGTCATTAACCAGGCCCCATTTGAACCATTGAGTGAAGCTTCTTTCAAAACCTCACCCTCAAACTGTATTCCTACAATCTCGAGCTTCTGCAAGACGAAGAAGAAAGATTCATGCCATGTCATTTGATACTGGCTGTCTCTGGTTTCCAGCAGGTTGCACCCTCCCATTAGGGAAGTTGAGCACAGCAATGGAGGTTTCACCCTTCTCTTTGGGAGGTTTATCAGTGCAATAACAGGTTGTTCAATCCCATTAGGGAGCTAGAGCATTGCAACACATTTCATGTTTTTGTTTCTCACTGCGGCTTAATTGTTATGGCCCTATATGTGGCTCAGAGAGACATCAGCCTTCTATAGATGGACCTCTCCCTCTATGGTGGGTACAACTCAGTTTCTCAGTTTTTTTGTCAGTTTGACAAGAGCATCAGCCTACCCACCTAACTGACAAATTCAGCTATGCAATAGTGGCAAGATAAGTAATTGCTGCGATTAAAATTAAGTTTTGGAAGGGCTAAAACTAATTTTAATTATGCAGTGCTTACATGCTGCAATTGCCAGGTGCCCTGCTCCCACCCTGCTCTGAAGTCTTGTGTAATCATTGTCTGTGAAAAGGTGATAGATAATATCTACCCTTTGCGCATGACCATGTGACATACAGAGGGGTGTCTAAAGGTCATTCTGACTTTTCTCCACTCTGTGGGAGGATGGATTCACATCGAATGGACAGTGAGCTTTCGGCATGAAAATGGGTTAGTTATGCAATAGTGGCAGGTAAGTATTGCATAATTAAAATTAATTTTACCCCTCCAAAAAACTACACATTAGAAATTAATTAGTCCTTAAATCTTTCTAGAATGAAAATTCAAGACAGTTTAAAATGTGGAAAGAACAAGATTTATCTCACAACAGCCTTGCAATTTTTGCAATTTTTATTTTTATTTTGAAAATATTAGGCATGCTGTCAGAATTAAGGCATGGTTGAAAATGGCCTAAAGTTCCACTCTTTGAGCCTCAAAAGAGTCTGAGGTTACTGTTACTAATCTATGGACTTAAACTAAGTAACAGAAAAAAGCGAACACCGACAAGTTTGCAAAATTCAACAAATAATTATTTCCCAAGAATATAAAATGAACTTTTTTTATAAAAAACCACAGTATTTGGAATTAAATCCCAAAAAGTCATAGAAGTTCTATCACAACCAAATGAATTCCAGTGGTGTTAAGTAAAGAACATGTAATACAGTAGGTACACCAGGAATTCCAAAAGAAAATGCCAATATCCTAGATTTAAATTCAAAAAAACATTTACCTCCATTAATAATAACCTGAATATTTAATCAATAATCCAAGAGAAATATTAGGTAAGTATTGTGTTGTTTACAAAATAAATGTCACCCGTCGGGTAGGCCCATGATTACTGAACTTGGTCAGTAACACAATATAGATATAATATCATTTAATCATAGAGAAAGACAGCACACAATTTCAAATAAAAAATATGTAATAGTTATTATTTTGAAATTCCTAATAATTTTGAGAATGGAAACTCGGTTGGGATTTTACTGTGAAAAAATCATATTTAACAAAGTGTTTTGGATAACTTTGAAACTTGTATTTTCTCTCTGTGTGATTTTTCAGAGAATTTCTAGCTCCAGGGGCACATAATCCTGTGAATGTAGATAGTAGGATCACTGAACTGGTTAGAAAGCGAGTGGAGGAAAGTCCCAATAGATACTGCTTTGAAGAAGCTCAGGTATTTTTCAGATTTCCAACCCCTGCTTCTGTTATCATTACCACCCACCCCTCGTGGTTGTTTTGAGACATAGACACTGTTAATGATAATATTTTAGAATAAGTATGCACAATTTAAAAATTCGTAACAGTTATGATATACATTGTTGCAATTTTCTATTGATTGAATGCACATTTAATGGCTGTGCTGCTATTTGCACAAATAAAAATGCCAAAAAGAAAGAATATTTCTAAATTTATTAAAATTTTATTTACACAAATATCATAATATTTCTTTGCATGTGGAATGACTGCTGAAATCTACTTAATAGAAAGAAAACCAATGTTGATCTCATATGTCCAAGCTATGTAATAATTTGGTCCATTGGTTTGTTAAGCTGATTTTTTTAAAAATGCATTTGACAGGAAATTCTTTACATTGCTGTCAGAATAAACTAAAACAGTTTTTTTTTCTCCAACCTTTTAACATCTTTCAATTAAGGAACAGGCATTTTCATCCAGGTTGAAATTTTGAAAACTTCGAAAAATTGATACTCATTTTCCTTCCCCTAAACAGTTTTTAACACTTGTAAAATTTGTGTTATCTTATTTTATATTCATTTTACATTTTTCTTTATAAAAATTTCATTTCGAATAGAGAGTGAAGAACAAGTAGACTAGAAATGATGTACAGTAAAACATGTCCAAATGGACATGCTATTTTGATGGTCAATGGCCTTGAATAGTCAGGTTGTTCATGGTGATTTATATCAGTCTAGAAAGTAAACACCTGCTTGTCATAGACAGAATGTATCAGTGCAAGACTGGCTTTAGCATTGTTTTATTACTTTGAATATGTCTTTTGTATCAAATCATTAAAGGGAGGTACAATAAAACAATTCAAAGGCAGGCAAATCTGAGCAATATTTCTTGACATTACTGCCGTTCTCAACATCAATTCATTTTATTTGAAATGGTTTTAAATATTATATACTTAACATCATTAAAGTGTGTGTGTGAGTGTGTGTATGTATGTACGTGTGTGTGTGTGTGTATATATATATATATCTATCTCAGTTGGCCTAGTGGTTAGAACGTCCGCTTCAGATGCAGAAGGTCATGGGTTCAACAACCCAACCCACCCCCTGAGTCGTACCAAAGACTTATAAAGATGGTACTAACAGCTGCCTCGCTAGGTGCTCAGCATTAAGAGGTTAGCGTTAGGACTGGTCAGCCTGGTGTCAGGATAATGTGATTGGGTGGGACATTATGCTACATGTCTATGGCATGATGCCTCAGTTCTGGACATCACTATAAACTGCCACACTGCAGACATTGTAGCGATATGACTGAAAAATTGTTAAACCTACATTAAAAATCCAAATCACACACACACACACACAGTAATGCATAATTTGTAAATATGACCATGGAGAGGTACGATATCAAGCAAAATGTGTACTAATTGAATGAAAAGCTTTGCATCATAGAGTTCATAATGGTTAAGCAAGTTTGAAAGTTTGTAGTGAACTCAAAATTACAGAGTTGACACTCAGAGGACGGGCAGAAACTTCGGGATTATTTACATGATGCTGATTCAGATGATTGGTTAAAAATGAAAATGAGCATGGACTGCAAATGATTCTGCATTAGATGATGCTGTGTTTAGATCTGAGTTTCATATTATAAGTAGTGAAATTGGTCAGGGCACCAGACTAACTTTACAGCAGCACATCAGACGCTTTAAACTGCACATATTTTGGTCTGTATGACCAAACTGTTGATCACATAAAAAAAAAAATTCAATGGCGTCTAAGCATGTTTAAGACAAAACAAAAGGGGAATTTAGCCTTTGAAATGTGTTAATAATCATCCCAGAAAAATAAAAAGGAATATTCAGATTCTTGTGAATATAAGCTGGAAGCGACACGCTTATGTTTATTAGACATAAGTGCCATTTTGAGGAAAAATGAATGCCGTCGTCATGTGAAATGAAAAAAAGAATTACATCGAGTTGAGAGATAACAACAAGCCATTGAGATCCATAGGGTTTGGAACTAAAACTTGTGCATCTGTACTAGTGGTAAGTAAAGTCTAAGCGTACTTTACAAACTTTTCAGTTGAACATAATGTTTATCGTCGCTGCACGTTCCGAATACCGAACTTTTAATAATACATTTTCCAGCTTAACAAGAAAAGTTTATGGTATTTTGTTACACCTTACTGAAAACTGGTAAAAGTTATGGAAAAAAATCAACTGCCTTGCTGAGACAGACTCGTCAGGGTTGACAGGTCTGACTCAGATTTCATGTCAAGCTATGGATGGTTCTGGAGATCCCTGCACTAACATGGAATAAAACAAAATTCATTGTCTGGAGAGGTATTTTTGGTGAATCAGGAAGCCACATGTAATCATCCAAACCACCTCAAAGAGATAATCAGCCATGAGGAATATACAGAAGACCAAATTTACAATTGTGATGATGCTGGTCTTTGCTATAGGAATGATGCCAGACAAAATTCTATAGATTAACACTTTTTGTTTTGTGCGAACAAAACTGGCACACGCAAGATGAAATCATTATAATCTGGCAAATATAACCCTCCATGAGAACAACAACAGCCTTCAATTTGTATATAGAAATAGTGTAAATGATTGGATTACTGCAACTATATTTGCGGTATTTCATGAAGTTTGTCGCAACCATCCAAAACGTACTGTTGTTAGATAATTGCCCAGCCCACCCCCACCCCCCTGCTGATTCACTCATAACAAGTGATGGAAAGATCTGGATATAATATCTCCCTAAAAACACAAGATCTACAATCCAGCCACTAAACCAAGGAATTATGATAATTATGAGCACTTTGAAGCAGAATTACCATCGACTGTTAATACAGTGGACAGTGGAGAACGTGTTAAGACATTTCTCAAGAGTGTGAGTTTAAAAGAGGCTGTATTCATGGATTGTCAAGCATGGAAAGCAGTCACTCCTAAGATAATAGAGGGATGCTGGAGGAAGGGTCTTGGAGCTGCCTTTGACATGAAACAAGTCGATGATCAGGGCAGTGATGATGACTGTAACTTTGAAGGTTTCAGCAAAATAGATTTCATTCACTTGGAGGCTGTTTGTGAGAAATTTATTCAGACTCATGGTTCTTGGTGCTGAGATGGGTGTTTCTCATAATGATGTGGTGGAGTTGACATGTGTTGACAGTGCTTGCAGCTGAATACATGTCAGATGAACAAATTATTAATTCTGTAACGAACACATTTACAACAGAAGACAATTCCAACTGGAGTATGACAAGTGTCAAGAGTGATGCAGATGTTGCACAACCTCCTCTATCAGCACAGGAAGCAATAAAATTATTTAATATTGCTATATGGTGGCTGGAGACCCAAAATGCCGACTCCATAGAGGTCATGCAGTTGAGAAATCTGAGATTTTGCTTGGCAGCATGGTAATCGAGGGGTAACATACACCAAAAATTACAGATTGTGTGAAGCGATATTTGTCAGGATAGTCACAAACTGCAAGTATTATGGTCTAATTTGCATTGTTTTTAATTTATAGGCCAATTAAATTCATGTAGGTAATAATTAACCCTTGTGAATTTATTTTTTTAATTTTACTTCTACTATAATAAAACTGTCTATCTACCTATCTATCCTATCGCTCAAATCAACATTGTTTCTTCAAAATAATGTCAGTCGTTTTTCTTAAATCTTAAAAAATCCTCTAATATTAAACAAACAATACAACTAGAATGTATCCAATTGAATACAAACATCAGTGACATAATACACAATGTGTGAATTGGTACACATGTTAAGTGAATGGAAAACATGTGGAATAATGTTTTTGACAATCTTTTCAGTATAGTTTTTCCTGAAATTAAAAGTTATTTATGAGGATAAAATAAACAAAGCAAATGATATAAAGTGATACTTATTCACAGTTAATCTGAACATGATTATAAATCGAGTAGTCGGCATTGTAACCTTTACACACACACACCATTTTCGTCTCTAGATCGATCACTTTATTAGTTGGGGGGCTTTTTTTTGTAGGTCCCTTGATAACTTGTACCCCGTCTTGATGTTTTGGACACTGTTGTGCACAAGTTGTCATGGGATTCGTGTACTAATGAAATTTTTGTTGTTTTTTCACTAGTTCAAGGTGTCACCTTGCATTTCAAGACTTGTGTAGCAAACAAACTCAGAACAGGACAGTTAGCTTTATTTTGCATTAAGTGTACAGTGGTTCCTTCCACCAGCAATGTTTCAGTGCACTAATCAGCACTGCTACCATATTGCCATTATTAATGGTGGATGATGTGCTGCGTGCACAACCTAAAACCAGACTCCATTGCACATGGATTTTTTTTGGGCAAGAATGTAGTGCTGACTATGCAGGGTTTCAGAATAAAAGGGTGTCATTCTTGTAGGAAACACTGTAACTGTATGTAGTGTCAATTGGGTTAATGACATTAAGATTGCGAATCTTGTTGGAGCTTGTGTAATGGGGCTGCAGAACAGTCATTTCAATTAGCATAGCTAGTTTCACCCTTTTAGTCTTCAGTAATGTCACACAGGATCAACAAAGGTTTTCATTCTTGTAGGAAACTCACTGCAACCATATTTAATATTGATACGGTTCATGACATTGATGCTGATCATGTTGTTGAAGCTCACATCATGTTGCTGCAAAGCAATCAATTCAATTAGCATGGCTAGTTTCACCCTCTTTGTTTCAAGCGATGCCACAAGAGTCTTGTGACACAAACATGGTTGCTTACAGACCAGATAAATAACCAGCATGCAGCACATGAACAGTTGTGACAGCAACAAGCTGATCAGGAATAGCAACAGGCACTGGCAATCAAGATTAACATTTTTCTTAAAAGGGCACCTCGTTACACCTAGTACATTCTCCACTTTCATATGTTAAAAGCCAAAATCATTATTTACAAATTTATTCACAGTTCAAGGTTCCACTGCTCTTTTGTCTTATATGTGTCAGCAATTTTTCACAACATATCAATGGTTTAACTAGGATTTTAAAACTAGGAGTCTAGTAATTTGGTAAAAATAAGAGTCCCACCAGCAAAAGTTGCAGTCCCCTCCCAGAAGCATGTTGCAGTGGCTAAATGTCCATCAAAATGCCAGAAATAAACAGACACAAAACTTTGTCAGATTTATTTATTTGTAATTATTTATTATTCTTTAAAACAATTATGTATTAAAATTGATATCATGTACAAATATCATGTTCTTTAACTACAATATATTGTTCACTTTCATCTATGTTGCATTTCACAAAATTTTCTGATGCTGGGCTTTGAACTGTATTTCTGCACACTAGGTCTCTCTTCTTTGACTTGCATCAATTGTGTTAAAGGTCTCATGTTTCATTCTGGACCTTCCCTTCATTTTGGTTTTGTCATCACACTGAAGCCTCTCTCACATGCAATGGAGGTCACTGGTGACACCAACACAATTGCAGCTAGGACTGCAAAGTCTGGAAATACAACTCTGTACTCTTGAAGCAGAGTTGTACATGCTTCTGTCACTGTGGAGTTCAATGATTTTATGACTACCATGCAAGTAGGTGGTCTCATGTCTCATGCCAAGGAAATGTGGAACTTTGCAGATTATAAGAACCAGTAGTTGCCATGGAGCTTAATTTCCACATTTTTTGCACCTCTGGCTTATAGCTCTTTTTCGTCCATCAGAATGAATTTTGTCACTCCAAGGAAAGTTTTTATTCCAAACTCTAAGCCAGGCATCACACGCTTTATCACACTTGTCTACTGTCCCATCCAAACTATCAGTTCTAACAACTTCAGCACAGTTCTGAATCTCATTAAAATCTTCATCAGTTTTCCGTTAAACCCCAAAATACTTACCCAAATTTGCAAACTGCATTTTGTCTAAGTCTTGACTAGTCTTGATTTCGAGGTCACATGCAATATTTATAAGGCCACAATCAGAAATGAACACAGTAACTGGGATCACACTGGGCATCGCCAATGTCGCAAATTGTAATTTTTGTTTTCCTTGTTAGCGACAAATTATACCATCTGGTGATATTTTTTGTGGCAACATTTTTGGCAAATAAAAACTGTATATACAGTCTTGGGTTTGGAGTGGAGAAATTCAAAGGCGCCATGACTGGAAGCTGCAAAAGTAGATATAAAAATACAATGGAATCTATTGTTACATAAACAAATCCTTGTTTCATATTGATGAACTACCTACCCTAACAGTGCATTGTTATATCATAATCCGCTTATGCTGATGTCTGTCCTTGGTACTGTATGCTGTAATATAATGAAAATAGCCATGCAACTGACTAGCTACAATCTACCACCTCTGAAGGCGGGAATGGGTAATGACTACAGTCAATCAGGTGATGACATTTTTTCTTTAAATGTATTAGTTTTGCTGCAACTTCAAAGAAAACTGATTACCTTTGAAGCACTGATATATACTAAGCAAATAAAAAAATTCTGTGTCAGTATACTACAATTATTTTTGACATTGCCACAACAATAACAAACTGGTATTGGTTTCGTCCTTCAAAGAGAGCCTTTAGCGGGAAGTCGGGAACAAACTAAAATAAAAGCATTCTTTAATTTTTCATAGTGGTTAGAACATATTTATTGTGTCATGAAAGTTTCCTGTTGGCAACGAAAAAGTATGTATGGAGCACTCCAGCATGGGTGATTTTCTGCATCCCAGATCAAAAATTTGCGTCCAAATACATGCAATTAAGCGTTTCCAAGATATCTGCATATCGTTTGAGAATAAAGGAATAAAACAAACATATACACTCACCTACACATTACCATTAATTACTTTGGCATTCCATTTACAAGAATGATGGCAAAATGTGTGAAAATATTTGTATACAATTCCTGAAATGTCTTTTTTTAAAGGTCACCTTTGATGGCAAGAACCATAACTCTTCCTGGCACATGGCTGCATAAAATATGTTAACATGAAAACAGTACAGTATGTTTTGGGCTAAAAAAATGAAAATTTAATATTATGAAAAAGCAGATATTTATATCAAGGAATTATGCAAACAAAATATTACTCATTATACTAATTTTATTGCAAAATTTTACATTATTTTTTTCTGTGTAATATATTTTTGAGTCTAGTTTTTTTCTGTGTAATATATTTTTGAGTCTAGATTCAACATAGGTGATTGACAATTACTGGATATTATCAAAGTCAGGCTGTCTGATTTGGGTGGGATTCTCATCCTGAGAAAACAAATTAAAAGTAATGGCAATTAACAGGTATATGTTCAACTATTCTGCAGAATTTGGAGGAAGAAAAAAAACTAATGTCATTTTCTTTGTGAATATCAATATGAATTTGCGATAATGAAAAACACATCTATTGAATTTCTCAGTATAAAAACACAATCATACATATTTATTTAGAACCAAGTCTGTGCCAGTTCCTTCTCTAACTGATTCCACATTTAAACACTAGCCTCTGCTTCAAGAACTATGTTATAGTGCTCAAAATAATTGTCTGAATTCTTTGTTATTGCTTTTATTTTCATGATATAAACATTGACCAAAAATATCTTATCACACTTAATTTTTAAAAGGCAATATACTGATTTGTGATTTCAGATCATTGTATTGTTAAGTATATTTAACTTGTGTATTTTTTTGTGTGTATGTTTGTATAATTATATATTAAGATTATTATTATTGTATCATTGGTTGTTAAACATGTTTACTTGGATTTTAGTTCTATATACAGCCTTGAGTATGACCTTTATAGCCTCAAGTCTTTTTACAGTTTGATGGAAATTTCCTTTAAAATGATCCTTATGGTGGTTTTTATATTAGGCTTGTGTATATTAGAATTACTCATTCCTACTTTTAACATCAGACTAGTGGAATCAGTCTTTTAGTTGTATTTAGTTTTAATTTAAGAGGATTTATTTATTTACATTATTTATTGGAATTACAAAGTGCTCATTAATACTTCTTGGATTAAATCATCAGTTTGGAATCACTGTGAATGCATTCAAGGACATTTTGGACTATATTATTGTGATACTTCAAGACTGTTGGCACGTTAGCACATTTGAGGCTATTGGCACAGCAGCACATTCGCTACTGGGATTTTTTCAGAAAGTGCTCTTTGACTTTAGGACTAAATCACTTTTTGGGGTTATTGTGAATTCACTTCGAGACACTGTGGATTATATCATTAAGACACAGTAAGACTGTTAGCACATCAGCACTATTTCATCAGCACATTCAAGATTGGAATTCATTTGGAACACCACTGAAATAATTTGGAATACTCTATACTTTTGGTCTTGCTAGAACTTTAATTTTGTACTCTTTTCCTTTTGTACTTTTTCAGTTACTTAGTTTCCAGGATAAAAATTTCTTTAAAATTTTTCAGAAAAATTCACTTTGTTTTGGAATTGTTTGTTGTCTCTAGTATTATGATTTCACATAAGAAATAATCTTTAGTGAATTCAAAAAGCTTTCAAAATGTCATTCATCAAATGTCATCTAAAGTGGAAAAAGTGTTTTAAATCATAACCTAGTAATGGTTACAGTTCCAGAAAAGGATGAATTGCTTCAGTTTGCCAGGCATTATGATTGTTCTGAAATGAAGGTTTCTTTTATGTAGCAAGAAATAACAAATATTTGGTGGAATAGAATTTTGGGGATAAAAGTGCTTTGGGTTTGATTAGTATGTCTCTATCTGGCTCTGAAATGAAATTAAAAGAATTGAAATTACAAAAAAACCCAGATTCAAATAGTATTTAAGGTCACAACCTACTTAAACATTTTTCTTTTTACATCAGATTTGCATTACATGATTAAAATTAGTTTTACTTGCACAAAAAGAAAAAAATTATCAAGTGTAAGCAAGAAAAAATAATTACTCGAAATAGAAATATACAATGCTGTTACTTCCCCTTAAGTACGATTTCCCACATATTAGAGGATGCCAACTGGAAATGATGTACATTTATCCCCACAAGTCAAAGTACATGCTTCTTCTTGTCAAAAAATAAAACACTGTAAACTATGGATAGGAAGCGTTTAGATGAAACTATTTAAAACTAATTTACTGTTCAGCCTTTTATTGATGTGCATGCAGAATGCACTAGATTGTATTGCTTTCAAAACTGTTCCATTATTTCAATTTATTTTCAAAATTCCCATTAATACAGGTAAAAAGGAATCAATGCTGGCTTCCCTATGTTGGCTGACTTTGAAGAAAAAAAATAAGCACACTCAAAAGAATCCAAAGGAACCAAAGTTGGCTTCCTTTTATTGGCCGAATCCATAAAAGAAGAAAATTGCCACACTTAAAATAATCCAATGTCAGTTTCCAGGGTTGGCATGCTTTGTAATAAAATAACCTTTGTATTTGATATCCTGTCAGTAAGTTTAAGAAATGAGTTTATTGCTCACTGCCAGTTGTGTTTATTCATCACCTGGGCTTCTATTTGTTTGCCATTTGTAATCCTAATTGATACAAACATTCATTGATGTTCGTCGGGTAAATAGTATACACAGCAATTACTTGCTTTAATAGTACTGTGTAGCCCATGCTAGCGAAAAGATTATCGTTTTTACTCACAGTGAATGTATTGTCAAATAATGATTTTTATTTGTGAGATATAGTCGTATAGTTCACCTTGATACAATAGTCTTGATCATTTTGCACCTTATAACGTATCATGCATAAATGGCGGGTGCCTTCAAGCAATCAGGTGATATTCCCATCTCATTTGCAATTTTGTTATTTGACATAAGTGATACACACAACAGTACATCAGCTGGCATCTGCTACATATACAGAGTTTGTGGATATATTTTTTCTTTAATAAATTTTGCTTGATGAAAAGAAGTAATAAGTGATAACAATGCAAGGTTAGTTTCTTCTATTTTATTTTCAAATAAGTGTTTTGTTTATTTATTTTATTGTACCATGCGGGGAGGGGCACAAATTCAACATAAAATTATTTTGTTTCTTAAGTCTTGGGACATACACCTTGATGAAAAATGTTTCACCATAAGTTCTGGGACAGGAAAACAATTATTATTTTATCAAGTTTCAATATATACAGTAAATAATGTGTATGTGTATATATGTGTGTGTGTGTATATATATATATATATATATATATATATATATATATATATATATATATATATATATATATATATATATATATGTATGTATATATATGTGTGTGTATATATATGTGTGTGTATATATATGTGTGTGTGTGTGTGTGTGTGTTTGACTGATTCAACAGACTTGTTCACCTATAAATGATAAACATCCCAAAGTAATACCTCATTTTTCTTTTTTAAATCCTTTTGATTTCATATATAAGTTATAATAATTCTAAATAAGAGTATGATGCAAGTCTACACTCTGCACATTCAGAAAGTATTATGATTATTTTAAACATTAATATTTTACATCTGCAGTAACATTTCTGTACTGTAATCCTTTATTTGACATATTTTACTTATGCTGTTTCTATCCCTCTTTTCATATGCACCGTAGAACTTTCTGCAGGATTTAGGACTTTCCCATCCCTCACCCTATTCAATCCCACAGCTTCAGTCCACTTGTTTTGGTGGTAAACTGGGTCTTTCGGATACAGAAAGAACCCTTTTGTCCCATCATCACTCTTTTGCTTACATCCATATGGAACAGTGCACCACATTTGTCGTCCAAAAGCACGATCATAACATTTATCACATTTACATGGGAGAATTAAACACTTTAATGGCTTGGTTGAATAGAAGGGATAAATGTATGTCATATCCGTTTTAGGCATGCTGAAACTACTGATTGTTTACAGAGATTGCTGAATAATATTTTCATTTAAAAAGCAGATTTTTAAGTCTATTTAAACAATTTTGCGGTGTGCATACATAATAACTGCATTTTTTATGACTATAATAATATCACACATTTGTACAGTATAGGTGGCCAGTGACCTTTAAGAAAGCTTCAGCTTCGGACCAAAATGATGGAAATCCAAAATCAAAAAGAAGAGAAATACATTTGTAAAAAAAGAAAAAGAAGAGAGAAATTGAGAAAAATGCAAATGCAAAGAGAAAAAGAACAGACAGAATTATGATTGCAGAGAGAGAGAGAGAGAGACAGAGAAGCAAATGCAAAGAGAAAAAGTAGACGGGGAAATTTTGATGAAGAGACAAGAAAAAGAAATTCAATTCAAATTAAAATAATTTGAACTGGCATGTGGAAATATCCCCACCCCCCCGATATACACAAATTCAAGTTTACATGTTACTAGAAATATTTGGTTAGTACCCATTTTCAAACAAGAAGAAGTAGATCAGTATTCTCCTTATTTTGAGAAATTTGCTGAAAACTTGAACAAGAGAACATAGAACTTTATTATTACAAGGTGTACTTATTGACAATGCTCGTGAAGTCGTGATTTCAGTGTCGGTAAAACAAAGTGCTAGTTATGATGTGGTTAAGGAATGTATTTTGAAGGGCTGTTAGTTTCTTGGATAACATGTCCTGTGACTTCTCTAAAGACTGACCAGTCATATGACCTTATGCATTATTGTGTAATACAGGTTCATTGAAATTACCATCAAACATTCATCTTCGGTAAGTATCGTTTAATTTTCTAAATTTACACTTTAAATGCCCCATTATTTCTATTTCTGACACAAGCAAGAGTATTTGATGACAAGGTTGGTAATTTCCTCCTAGGTCTGTTTTCCACCATCCTAAAGACAGTCTTAAGCCAGTATTCAAACAGTGATCACTGCATATTTTTTCACAACTGCAAACTGCATAAATCACGATCTGCAATTGGATAATGTGCCAGCAGATCTGGGTCTATGCAGTTTGCTAGAAATAATCGGTAGAACAAACAACCTGAATCCAAATGTGCCCATCAAAAGTTAATTTCTTAGAACTATGTATATAATTGCTTTTAATAAAAAAATAGAAAATATAGAAGTGTGCATGGCTTCATGTCCTTGATTTATTATCTCTGTTGGTCATAAACCAGAAGAGCTTATGGGATGAT
The DNA here is from genome assembly GCA_028554795.2 of Sinohyriopsis cumingii. Taxonomy (NCBI): domain Eukaryota; kingdom Metazoa; phylum Mollusca; class Bivalvia; order Unionida; family Unionidae; genus Sinohyriopsis; species Sinohyriopsis cumingii. The sequence goes on from CM068825.1 coordinate 41,479,852, forward strand.
CTATTGTCCATCATACATCCTTTAGCATAAATTTGTTATGGCTACTCCTGAACTACTTGGAGAATTGCCATGAATCTTTCCACACACATTCATCCCATGGTCTACTTGGACTTAAATGAAAACAGTGCCATCACAATGGCCATCTTGAAAATCTTGTTATTGCAACTCCTGATTAACAGATGGTCATGTCATTTTTGGGGTTTCACTAAAAGACTTCATATAATATCTGTTTGGACCTAAAGAAAATGGTCAGAATCTGCAATATAATATGGCTATATTGACAGTCGTCTTGAAAATCTTGTTATTGATACTCCTTCTAAATGGAAAGCCATATTGATATGACATTTTCAGCGGAAGACTTAGTATGCTTCCTAGTCCGTCTTAAATTAGATTGGTGCCAATATGACATCCAGTATGATCACCACAGTGACAACCTTGTAATTCTTACTATTGCTACATATTCTGAATGGATGGTCATGTCACCATAGGGTTTTCACTAAATGACTTCCAATAATGGCAAGTTAGTCCTAAATAAAAATGGTACCAATCTGATGTTCAATATGGCCACCAAAGTGGCCATGTTGAAAATCTTATTATCACTAATCCTGTATGAATGGTCAACTCAGCAATGGGTTTTCACTGTAGGACTTCTTTTGATGTCTCATTGGTACCAATTGAAAATGGTGCTGATCTAACATCCAGTATGCCCACCATGGTAGTCATCTTGAAAATCTTGTTATTGCTTATTCTACCTGAATAGAAAGTCACATTAACGTGACATTCTCACCAGAAGAGTTCCTACGATATCTGATTGGTCCTAAATGGAAATAGTGCTAATCTGATACCAGGAATGACCTCCACTTATATATATCTTGTTTGTCCTAAATGGTGTCTTGCTGTCCCTAAATAAAAATGGTGGCAATGTGAAGTCCAGTATGGCCACCACAGCAGCTGATTTGAAAATCTTGTTATTGCTGAAGAGTATGAGAGGTGGTTTCAACACTTGGCTGTAAAAAGGAAGAAATGTTCTTATCTTGATTTCCAGGAAATACTTTTCAGCCAGTAGAGCGACAGCCTCTTTGAATGATTCTTGTTTCTTCTAAGCATGATTATGGTTCTTACAAATTGTATATAATTATATCTTTTTTTTAGGACCATATATTTAATCTGATGAAAAGTGATAGCTACAGTCGATACCTCCGATCTGACATGTACAAAGAATTTTTGAGTGGCACAAGGAAAAAAGTAAGACTGTTACCTTCCATAGCCAGCAACTTCACTTTTAAGCATACATGATTTGCCTGCATCATCTGTCTGTTCACTGTGTTGATTGTGCTACCACCGAATGCACTCTTCGTTTTTCCTCATCTCTTCATGACTTCATTTGTGCCTGCAGTGCTAGATTGATGCAAGTTCCACTATGAAAATATTTCTCCGTTCTGTGTACGTGATCCTCCTCTGTCATTCTCTTGCAATTATTGGATCCAAATAGCTTTATTTTCTCATTGTCACCACACATACCCACAGAAGTTGTCTCAGATACTGACTTGTTTTCATAATTTAAATATACAAGAGCATGGAGCTGATGTTCTTTGTTTGGCAACCTTCTACTTTTGATAGGTATTTAACATTATAAAATAATTATTTCTACTGGTCAGTTTCTAGGAGGAGCTTGCCTTCATATTGGAAATGGAACTGGCAGGATTCAAAGGATATTGGAAGTGTTTCAAAATGTATTATTCTTCGAGATGGCATGAAGCATATTGGAAATAAAGAGCTTGTCTGAGACATTTTCATCAACGTGGCTTCATCAAAATGTATTTTACCTACAAGCAGAACTGCACCATATTTTTAAAATCATATAAATTTAAATTATATCATGTACATTTTTAAATGTGTGGCTTCTGTTTTAGTTGTACTTCTCTTAATGATGTAGAGTTTGATTCAATAATCAGCATAGCACCTAAACTTTGGCACGTAGAAATTCTACAATAATTATGGAGGCAATATAATTACACTTTCATGCATTTATTTTTACTTTTTATCCTTTTGTCAGTAACATAATAATTATCATGTTTGTCCAACACTGTTTTACCTTTTCTATCTTAATGTGGACTTAAAAGTTCTTGCAGTTGACTTTTTTTGCAAGTTTTACCTCTATTAATAGTCTGAACATAGATTACACAGACTACTTTCACAGACATTTTTTAGAGGGGTGTGTGGTGACAAGTTTGTCCACATTCACATTACTTTGTTAAATGTAGTTGTTTTGGTTAAACTTGTACATTTAATTATATGTTTTCATTGTTTTATGGTTTTTTTTATTAACTCGAATTTTTGTGAATTGTTTTATGTAGTATTATTAAAAAAAGTTTTAAAATTGCTATTTCTTATTTCATATATATGTCACGTTTTGTCAAGAACTTCTAAGGAATGTTTGAGAAATTTATTAATTGCAGTGTAAAAAATAAAATGACCCTTCAGGAAAACTGAGAAGATGGCTATGACCTGACTTGGCATATGCTTACTTTAAGGTTTGAAATCAAAATTAAAAAAATAGGCCACTGGTTTGTCCCAGGTTTAGAACATCAGTAAGAAAGGACAAAAGTGCTTTTTGTACCCTAAATCATTTGACAGACATGACTGCTTACAAAGATATGTACGTAAATGTTTAAAATATTAACCTCCATTATATGTGATTTCAAATTCACAAATTCATTTGATGCCATGCCACTGCTTTCAGACTATCATGCTGTTTTCACGCAGATATCTGTTGTTGGGAAAGTGTGTAGGCTATGCTGATTCCTTTCAAAATAACGTGACTCATCAGATCAAATGCCTATGCCAAAATTAAGAAAATATTCTGATCTATGTGTATTTACCTCTCTTACCTTCAGTATAGTACCACTCCTAGTTTTGTATAAAAATGTTGCTGTAGATTTATTTCAGGCATGGTAGTTTGTGAATTTTCTTTCAGTTTTCATAAGCTGATATTATTCAAAATATCTCAGCCAGATATTTCCAAAATTGGATGTAAGAAATGTATCAGATGTAAACACATCCCCTCCATCCCAGAACATTGTTTGAGCTGATTAAGAGGGTCATATTGTAACAAACCCATAGTGAAAAAACTAGTTTTCTTTCCAGTCACTTTTTTCACTTTGACATGCTTACTACAATCCAATCCACTGCTTATTTTATGAATGGTTCTGGATTTAAATGATTTGAGTAAGCCTCTCCTCCTCCTCCTCTTTAGTATACAATATATTCAATGATAAATGAAATAATTTAAAAGAAACTTGGTGACAAGAGCTAATATATTAAATCAAACTGTTCCTAACAATATCATATTTCACAAATTACTTTTTAGACAAATGAGTGAAATGTACCATATTAAAATAATTTTTCAAAATACATAATATCAACAAAATATACTTTTAGCTCATCTTGCAGTAAGGCTCAGTGAGCTCATGGTATGTGTACCTGTCTTTTTTCAGTTTTTCAAAACTGCTGGACCCATTTTCAGTCGGGTTTGGCAAATACCATTCTGGCACAGAGACATTTCAAGTTTGTACAAGCAATGCCAGTCCTCTATTTAATGTAGCTGTCCTTACAAAACAAGAGATAACATTTTTTAAAATAATTTGTCTTACCCTTATTCAAAAGAATATTTGCCAAATTTGACTGAAAACATCGTGTCATAAAAGATTTAGAGTTGGTACAAAGAGTGCCAATCAGCCTTCAGTTATGTCTGTTGTTACTTAAAAATTGAAAAACCTTAAAATGACTTCATCGAAAAATATTGTTTTAGAGAATTCAATCAGATTTGACAGAAAGCATTATGACATGAAAGCATTTAATACTTATGTTAATGAAGCCACTCTGTCATCTAATATTGGCACCATTACAAAAACATTTTTTTTTAAATTTCTTTTCAAAAGTCCCCAAACAGAATTCTACCCAGTTTGATCTTAGTAAGAAGACTTGTAATATGTATAAAATTGTTGCAATTTACCATCTGCTGTCATTAAAAATTGAAAACTTTTCTCACAAACTCCCAGGCAGACTTTTACCAAACAAATTGGACAGAAAATATAGTATATGAGAACCTTCTATATTTGCAGATCTGCTGTAAAAAAGCATTACTTGTCTTATTAAAAGTAGAAAAATCATTTTAAAACCTTTCTCTGAAAAGTACTTTAACAGAATTTGACCAAATTTGAAAGAAAGGTTCCTTTTTGAAGAATTTTCAAGTTTATGCCAATGATGCAGATTTTCAGTATCAAATATGACTACTGTACAAAAGATTTTAAAAATTTGTGATTTATTCTTAAGAACAAATTTAAAAAACATGGTATGAATGACTTTAAGGTTTGTTAACAACAGCCCAAGTCATCAGCTATTTCAAAAGTAAAATAGAAAGCCATTTAAATGGTCACTTCTTAAAATTGCTCAACAGAATTTTAACAAATTTGGTATGAAGTATCCTGATAGCTCGCATTCCTTGGCCAACTGCACTTGCATTGAACAATTTGGCATATTTCAGCCAGATGAGGCATCCCAGACCCACTCTAGCCTCTTCTTTCCATTGATTTTGATGAGTCTGGAGCATTTAATTTTCTCCATGTTAATATTTATTGCTGTTAATTGGTTTTAGGGTTCTGCTGTCCATAGAAATAAAACTTGCATATTTGTTTTAATAACATTTTTGACAATATTGCAAACCGTATTATCACACACCAATTCTTTTAAATATCTTTTACATTAAAAAACCAAATGTTCAGAATTATGGGATAGTGTTATGTTCTTTGTTATTTCCAGATTGATCATGTTCCAATTTTAATCTCATATGGTACAGATCATATTAATTATTATTGTTACTGTATGTTGTTGTTACAGTATTGTTACAACAGCATTTTTAAAGCCTCAGTAGGCTGAACTTTTTTGTTAAAATGATCGTTATGTTTTTGTACACCCCTGATGAGCTGTTAATGTGTTCAGAGAGATCGACATGCTTGATTAAGTGATAGTGTCTTCATTGCACTACGACTTTTTGTAGATTAGCTACTTTTCTGTTTTGGGGGAAAAGTTGTAGTCTTTTAGGTACTGACGGTAGTACAGACTTAAACCCATTGTTGCACATAAGACAGACAAGTCCAATATATATTTTTTATTCACAAAAAATAAGAAAGAGTAATTTTAGTGTTAAAGTTAAATACATTTTTGTCCATGTGAAAGATGGAAAATAATATTCAACAGGACACTTTAAATAATGTTCTGTCTTAAGTCTATCACAAACACTTACAATGCAGAAGTATTTTAATAAATAAATGTGGACATGGTTAAAGTCACATGTCCTTTAATAGATAAAAATGTATCCCAGGTTTACAAATTTTCTTCACATAGAAATTTGATCACTGAAAAAACCAGTATAACCAACACATGTCAGTGCATGTGCATAAACAAATCACCGTCTGCCCTAACTTAATGTGACACCTTGTGGTTAGACTAAGAAAGACAACTTTTTATTGCTGAGTAGAGTATCTGCAAAGTGGCATATTATCTTCTCTTGCTTCTGTCCTAGATCGAATTCATTAACACCTCAAGTCCATATATACCATTAGTTTGAATTGCAAAATGCAAATGTTCCACAGGGACTTGATTTGACTTTCATAGCACCCTGACAAAAAATCCAAGACAAAATAGCCGGGGCCCTGAGTGGCCGAGTGGTCTAAAGCGCTCTCCGTTACAGATCACTGCCATCTCACCTCTGTCTGCGTGGGTTTGAGTCTCGGATTCAGCCAATGTGGGTATGTGAAAAAGCTTGCCAGTAGCTTCTCGTGGGTTGGTGGTTCTTTCCGGAGTTTTTCCCGGGTTCTTCCTCCACCAATAATACTGGCCGCCATGTATAGCCTATTGTGTGCTGAAAAATGGTGTTAAACCCTACAACAACAACAACAAAATAGCCATGACAGAGAAGCCCCACCAAAACTCTGAATTAAATGAATGAAGACAAATTTACTCAGAGAAAAACAGTGTATATAACAAGCAGTAATTGTAAAGGATTAATTATGACATCAGTGACATCATTTCAAAGCTGTTGCAACTAAAATCTATAGCAAGTATTCAAACATTGTAATTAAACAACATATAAGCTACATTTTAAAAATTACAATCATAGATTAGTATTTAAGCAACCATAGTCAATACCCAGTATGAGCCAGTACTAATGAACCTATATAATAAAGTAAACATTGTAATTAGACAAGGTATAGACTAAGAAATACTAATTAAAATATCTACCAATACTAATTAAAATATGTACCATATTTGCCAAAAACGATTCTTTTTGACAAGAAAATCTTAGCTTCATCTTGTACTCCAAATCGACTTATATATTGATTATGTCATCAGAATCATTTTATCGTAATTTTCGTATGGAGAATGATTCTCCAAAAGTATGAAAAAGAATGTGTAAAAAATATTTCATTTTGGGGAAGAGATCATGTATGAAAAAAAATAGGATCCTACATTGAGTATTTTAAACAATTACATGATTGTCAGTATTAAAAATTAACATACATCAGATGCAATTGCGCTAAAACAGCATGTACCAGTACTGTACGCTGTTGGTAATATATGTTGTTTAAATTTGATTACATATATGTGCATTAGACTTGACAAGTTAGAAGATGAATAACCATGACAAAGACATATTCCATCACAATTTTCTTCTTGCTCCTAATGATCAAATAATCCGTATGCTCCATTGAGAGAGAAAGATAGAGACAGACATACAGATGTCTTCACAATCATAAATCAGTATTGTTCACTTACCTGATGACTGATCTTACTCGTGCACAAGTGCAGTACCATATTCCATTGTCAGTTAATATCACTAGGTAAGCAAAGCCTTCTAGTTTTTGTTGCCAGAAGAATCACATGGCTTTGTAGTGGTATTTACATGCTAATGAAATATGCCACAGCCGTATTCAGTCATTCCAAGATAACACCTGTTAGAGGTCAAGATTATGCAATAGGGAAATGAGATCACCAATAGGGAAATGAGATCACCAATAGGGAAATGAGACTATCCATGGGTTTTACCGGTATGAATACTGTACCAATTATATTGAAAGGAAATGTCCGGTGGTTACTGTGTAAATTTCTCAGCCAGTGACATCTTTTGAACTTGAGGATGGAACTGACAGAAATTTAAAGTTACATCTAGCATGAGCAAAGAAAATAAAAACAATTGCCACCTAAGTATGGGAAGAGTACATGCACTTTTTTAACAAATCTTATTTGTTGGGAATGGAGAGGTCATTATATTAGCAAAGAAAATTAGCATGCGAAATGGTCATTCTTGGGATTTAACATAAATGGAGTCTATATGGATATAACTATTGTGAATATTTAAACCCTGCAGGAGTATGGTATGTATTTTTATAGTTTACATTTACTGTTTCATTTATTAATGTTTGAACTCTCTTTGACAAAAGCTTCAATTAAACAGAGGCAATAAGATTATAAAAAAACAACATGAAGAGATAAAATCGAAATCTCTCATATATTGGACCATATTTTATTTTGATCACGAGGTGCAAGAAGAAAAATGTGATGGAATACACATGCATCCCTCCCTCTCTATCTCTCCCCCCCCTTCCTAAAAAAAAAAAAACACCTGGAAAAGTATTTTAACATTAATGATTTCCCAATTGCTGCTAATATAAAATATCATACAAAGATGCTTTTAATTTATATGAAACCAGAAGTTATTATAGTTTAATTCTACACAGCATTGCTAATTTTATCCTATCTGTAAACTCATTAAATTTTCAACTCAGCGTCATTATTGGTAGCTGAAAGTATATAATGCATTTAAAATACTTTGTGTGAAATAAAATAGTTACTTTTAATTACATTTAATGATCCTGACCTGAAGGGTTACAGTGTTACAGATAGGATAAAATTTGTGATGCTGTATGGAATGAAGTGAAAAAGACAATCTTAGGTATTGGTCTGGCCTCATCATATACTCAGCATCGACTTGTACATGGATGAAGGATGGAATATTTACCAAATTTGCTGATTCAGCTTATACTCCGCATCGACTTATAGGCCAGCAAATACGTTTCCAGAGTGGGTATAATTATATCGCCCTCCATGTGGCTGATTAAAAGGTGGATTAGTCATGGATAAGAGAGAGTCACAGATAGGAAATGAGTTGCTGTTAAGTGGTGGGTTTAGATATTGAAAGGCAAGAAGCAACACAGATGGAAGTACATCGTGTGTCCAGCCAACCTGTTGAGGACAATTGAAGGTGCTCACTGACACTACAACATCGATTATAGAATATTGTCATGCTTCTGGTCTGGCAAAAAATGAAGCTGTGAAATCAGTTGCCAAGATATGTAGACTAGCAGCATATGGCATAGAAAGACAAAGACAAATTAATTATCGAACATAATACAGTAAGAATTTCATTTGAGGCTGCATATTATTTGCCAGTGTGTACAGCATCAATATCATTTGCCAGTGTATACATCATCACATATCATTTGCCAGACAGTGTATACAGCATCACATATCATTTGCCAGTGTATACAGCATCACATAATTTGCCAGTGTATATAGCATCACATATCATTTGCAGTGTATACAGCATCACATATCATTTGCCAGACAGTGTATACAGCGTCACATATCATTTGCCAGTGTATACAGCATCACATAATTTGCCAGTGTATATAGCATCACATATCATTTGCAGTGTATACAGCATCACATATCATTTGCCATTGTATACATCATCACATATCATTTGCCAGACAGTGTATACAGCATCACGTATCATTTGCCAGTGTATACAGCATCACATATCATTTGCCAGTGTATACAGCATCACATATCATTTGCCAGACAGTGTATACAGCATCACATATCATTTGCCAGTGTATACAGCATCACATATAATTTGCCAGTGTATACAGCATCACATATCATTTGCCAGTGTATACAGTATCACATATCATTTGCCAGTGTATACAACATCACATATCATTTGCCAGTGTATACATCATTACATATCATTTGCCAGTGTATACAGCATCACATATCATTTGCCAGTGTATACATCATCACATATCATTTGCCAGTGTGTACAGCATCACATATCATTTGCCAGTGTATACAGCATAACGTATCATTTGCCAGTGTATACAGCATCACATATCATTTGCCAGTGTATACAGCATCACATATCATTTTCTAGTGTATACAGCATCACATATTATTTGCCAATGTATACAGCATCACATATCATTTGCTGGTGTATACAGCATCAGTGTTTACAGCATGTAAATTTGTATACATGCAACAGCCATATCTGAATCCAAGTACAGGTGCAGGTAGTACAATCCCTTGTGTTCTTCAAAACACTTTTCACAATATGAATTTTATGCTGTGAGATTCTGGAAAGCAGATGTTCATTCATTACACCACTTCCTCAACAACTTGTACCCAGATAAGTCGTGAACCCACTTATAAATTAAAAATGTGGGTCAGGGATGGATCCCATTATATTTTGTCTGCACAATACTCACATAAGTGGCATCTAGTTCCTGAACATGAGAAAAAACCCTGATAAAAACTGGTAAATGAAACCTTGATATATCACTCATTTGGTCATTGAAAATGGCAGATAGTACTTGTAAATTTTAATCAACATGATATTTATAACTTAATAAGTCATATATTTTGTGAAAGTTTCTTTTAAAAATATATTTTCTGTACACTGCAAAGAACAATATTAGATGAAAGTTTGATCCATGAAAATGTCAGTAATGTCTACTGTTGACAACACTTTAAGAAATAAAAACCAATTTAACATGTTTCATCAAGTGTAATTTGTGTTTTAGTTCTTTCTTTTATTCAGTTTCAGTGTAACCATATTCTTTGTATTCAAATCTGTCATCACAGCCATATCCACAATTGTTTCTGTGACAACCTGATTAAGTGTCTACCATGTTTTTAATCTCTGATTTGCATAAGTAATTGTATTGTTACAGTGAATTAAAAGTAGACCTGCTTTGTATTATCAGGTTAATTACACATCTTGTGTCAAATCAGATGAATGGGGTGGAATAACAAAATTAAAAAGCATGCAAATCTTTAGTAACTCATGTATGAGCTAGCGGTCATGGCATTGTATCAGGTCACCTCATTTCCATTGACCAATTAAACACCGTTATAAACGTTATTATATAAGTATCATAATTAAGGTATCTAACATTAATCAGTGGTTTATCCTACTAATTCACAAATGTGATCAAAGGTAGCAAATGAAGTTAGCAAATGAGTGCTCAGTGAAGCAAAGCTGTGTTTCACATATGTGGTTCATTATGGAGAAGGAGATTCCAAAGTTTTTAGTTAACTTAAAATTCACAAATTGGCACACTTAGATTTGCTCAGGGATGAGCAGAAATGTGGCTACTACTTGCAATGAAAGTGTGGCATCTTATTAATAGAACAGTAAGTAAAATATATAGGGTTTCAATGTTGATGGCTATTGTTTCATTAAATAAATGTCCCTAGTTTTTGAAAAAAAGGAAATCTGGTTTTGATGTGAATTAACAATAATTCATGTGCAAATAGCAGTGATGTAATATAGTGTTTTCAAAATATCTACATTATTGCTAATGCAAAATTTCATGTGCATCTGACATAATTGCATTAAAAACATTATGCACTTGTACCATTGTTTAAATTTGCTGATGTATTTCCACAGGCAGATATCTCTGATATACATAGGTATCCCATCATCAAACATTTATTTTTACTCCTTGTGATCCAATAAAATTATGTCCAGATGACCTTTTAGGACTTACATCCACTTGAGTGAATATTCTTCATGGCTTTTACTTATTGCAGAGAGAGATTTCACCATTTTCATGCTGTTCTGCTCAGTTTAACTTACTTTTAAATGCCCCAGTATAGCTGAAGCTTTTGTCAAAGAGAAAGCAGAAAGAAAATTGTAAATCATAGAAAATGCATATGATACTCCTTCAGTTGCAGAGATTTATATTTCAGATTTTAATATTCACAGTATAGTATATTTTTTATCCATATGTACTTTATTTGGTTTAAATCCCATGAAGGACCATATATATTGCAAAATTAGTCACCTTAATAAATATCAAGCATAGTTGGTTCTCTGCATGTGAAGCAACATCTAATTCCGACTAGAGAAGGTATGGCCAGTAACTTTAATAGCCTTAAGAGTTGGACTTCAGAGAAATGGTGGAATAGAATGGGGGCTTACTATTAAAAAATGATTCAATGTTTAGGATAACTGGAGATTTTAAAAGTGAGAATCTTGAGATTGCATATGTAAACTGTTGTCAATGAATTAACACACGTTTTACATATTTATACTCAGATCACCAAATAGAACATACAAGCTAGTTGATTAAATCCTGATCATTTCCTTGATTGTTTTCAGTTACATGGGGCTTTGATTCCTAGAACAGAAACTCATGTTTTCAGTTACATGGGGCTTTGATTCCTAGAACAGAAACTCATGTTTTCAGAACCATCACATTGTTTTTGAGAAATGATACTGACTTGCTTATGATAATGGAGACAGTATATCATTAGGATTTGTTAAATAGAATACATGTATTGCTATAAATACATGTCAACAGTTATTCCAAATTTATCTCATGATGAAGGACAATAGTGTGTATTTACGCAAAAGGTGGGGGTCACTGAACCAAGGGGTGACCAGACATAGGTGAAAAAAATGATGCAAAAAAAATGGAACCATTGGAATGACCAATAAATAGTAACATAAACTATATGTGACACATCAGGATGTTCTTTATGTGCCATAAAATGTGAATATTTTATTTGATTTTTTAGTCACAATATGAACAGCATAGCGGGGGGGGGAGGGTGAACAGAGAAAATGGCAAGAAGACCAAGTGAAAATGATGCAAAATATAGAAAGCCCTGTTTCAGTAACTTATTGTTGTAAGAAAAACTTCTTGTCTCCGTTGTGTTAATTTTTTATAATTATTATATTTCAAGCAGCAAAAATAGACAGAAGAGGCTGAGCTTTTTGTTTGTGCTGGTTTAGTTGCCAATTATACCAATTTATGGGGTCCCTTCATGGGGTACCACTTGGTCTATGTATCTCTCTATGTGATCCTTGGCATTTTTTATTTTTACATCATCAGGCTCATTTGTTATCTCAAAGTATCTTTTCAATGCACGATACTTTCTTCCACCACAAACTACACACAATTGTGTTTTTCCCTTAACACCAACTCCACAATTCAGACATGGTAGAGGTCCAGTACTTTCATGTCAGACACTCTGTATATGAAGCGCACAATAATCATTGCAACAGTTGTTTCCACAAGGTGTAGATGAGTCCATCATCAGACACTTGCAACTGGTATATGTTTGGTTGATCACTATAGTATTAGTAAAAGTCTAATTAGATAAAAGTATAATTAGAGGAATTTAGAGAAAATCAATTATATAGCATGGGCCTGTAGGACAAAGACTGCTACAGCAACAGTATCAAGATCTTACCGAGAACAAAATCACATTACCAAGATCAAAAATAGATTTAACTCTCATAAAAAATTACATCAGATCACTAGAAGCAATACAAGATGAGTTTATAAGGTTACCCGTGATTGAGCCAGAGCACATCACCAAGTTTGATTTTGATTGACTTAACGATGATAGGAAACAAATACCACTTGAACTACAGTTGCATGATTATATCAAAATGGCAAAGAACAAATTTATCAATGATGGTGCATTTCATGTTTGGTTGACATTTAAAATTGATGATGATGGTGTATTTCTGTTGATTCTACCATGAATAACAAATGAGCATCTACTATTATTAATAATCTTGTTGATGACAGCAAGTATATATTCCGAATAAAATTTATTGTCGAACATTATCAGCAAAGATGGTCCAGCTTGGATTATTAGTGATAAACTCTACACTTAAGGAATCACAGCAACATAACAATGTCATCATTATAGATCAAAATTCTAAACTGGATATTTTCACTGGAATGGACATACCATACTACAATAATGCATATCCAGTGTCCGCTGTTGTTGTTTACGCAATTTATCATTTAAATGAACCAGACATAGCTGCTCTTGCTCTGATGAAAACAAGCTCGCTTAATTTAATTGCATGGCTCCATGTGTCAGAGAACACTTTTTAAACTCAGAAAGTGGAAATGGACTTACAGAATCAAGAATAAAAAAATAGCACAATGGGAAAACTCTTATCAATGGAGCTAAGATAGATGATGTGGTTAGTTTAGAAAAAACACTGACGATTACAATAATTGTAAGATCAGTGAGGTTTTGTACAGTTCTGGTAAATAATGTAGCAAGGGTGCTCCAATAATATATGATCATAATTCTCATGCATGGACAGACACGGTGACAAAATTTCCAAGGAAGAGAATAATAAAATTTTATGACTGCGATATCTTCAAAGAAATGTTCACCATAAGTAAGCATGACCCTGTATTGGTCAGGCAATTTCATGGAGATGACTGAGTTGGATGAATCAACATTTGATCAGTTTCTTCTGCCATCTGGCATTCTTTACTGGAAGGAATCACTCTCAGTGTGCAATGAAACAGATTGCAGTAAAATATGATGGTGACAATGATGGTTTAGTTAACTGTTTTACAAAGTCATCTGTTGTGGCTCATATAGCCCCCCCCAAAAAAGAAAAAAAGAATGGCATCCAACTCCAAAAGAATTTCTCGATGATGTATCACAATCTTGTATTGAGTTTAGCTATGGTGGTCTTTGGAACATAAAATATAATTCCTCCAATATGATTTCTGTTGAGAATATCAATGCTTATCAAATGGCTTTTCTTAGACTTGGTGGGTGTCATCGTTATTTCGAGCAATTTGTGCACCCAACACACAAAATGACACAAGTTAAAATAAACGGGCCACTACTGGATTTGCATAGATTTAATCATTCACGTTTTCAGCCAGTATTCATCCTGTGATACCAATTTGGTTTGGTAGACACTCAAATAAATCTGATACAGGTATCAATCTCAAAGACCGTTGCACAAAAATTCAGAATGGTTGGGCACCAAGAGTGTTATTATGATGCATGCTCAATGCTAAGATTCTCACATCATTGACTGTAACCTCTGAGATAATTTCATACCAATCACAAAAATCTGGTTACCACAAGACGATAAAGATATATGGCAGAAAAATCATGGGTAAGTTCACTCAGGGTTCATCATCTGATAATACACTTCGTTGTACAAGACTAATCATGGATCCAGCTGAATTCGATATTGTTGTCAAAGACACAGTGGCAAAAGGTGTGTTGGTGTCACGGATAAATGCAATCATGCAAGACGGAAAAAACGTAGGTAAAATAGTTAACTACTACGAAGGCAATTCTCAATTTACTCATTTGAGATCATCTGTGCTGGCATACTCGTCAAAAAATGTTGGCGATGATCAATCAACAGATTTCCCAATGATGCAGTTAGAGTCTTCACAGATTCTTTCTAAATTAGTCGTAAAATCAAACTTGTGAAACCACATTTTTCGAAGAAGATATAAACGGTGTCAAGTGGGGTTCGTGGAGAATAAAACAGGGACAAATATGTAAATAATCTGAATCTGCTGACATTACACCACCAGACATTTATTACTTTAATGTCAATTTATCAGAACCGTCATCATCACTGTCAGTAAATGATCCAATCACGAGACATAGCATGGTCTATCTGAATGGTCCAGGTGGTTCTAGTAAAACAACACGTGTGATAGAATTATGTAAAAACTCTGACATGATTGTGTTGACACCAACTTACTGGCTTGCCAGACAGATGGGATAAATTGGTGTCAGCGCATGCATATATCATAGTTTCTTTAGATGGTGAGGTGATGCATGAACCCCCGAATGAATGGTTGAGAAATATAACCTGAGAATAATTATCTGGGATGAGATTTGCAAAGTATCCAAAGATGTTTTAAAAGTGTTTCTTGATTGGTTATTAACAAAATCTACTGCAATTATCATGTGCGGCGATCATGGACAGCCTCCGCCGTTTACAGGTAAATCACCACATGAATGGTTGATCAACTATGTTAGTCACTATGAAGAAGTTTTGTATGACCATCAATCACTGGATGAACAACTATGACAACTGAAATCGTAAATCAGATTAGAAACTGACAAAATTCAGTGTGAAATACTACGTACCATAATTTCAGAGAATCCAATGTCAGATTTCTGGAACTTATGGCACCCTAATGATGTAATAGTTGTATACAGGACAAACGAATATGATTCATTTTAGCGTAAATTATTTGAGCGTAACAAGGAAAAATTTCCTGATCAACTAGTTTTATTATGTTACCAACCAACAAATACACGCCAACAAAATATATTTGTTGATATTCCATTAATGGAGACTTAAAGCTCGTTCTTAATTATATTGTCAAGATTCCAGTAGAGACTATACAACAGGTGTTGTCATTAAATCCATTGTGCTGGAATATGCAGTAACAATTAATTCATCTCAGGGATTAACAATATCAGATACCAATATCTGGATTTTCGACGATCACATTGAGTGGTCAAATTTAATTTATCTGGCTGTGTCTAGAGTAACACAAAATATCTCAGTTACGCAGGGTTGTCTACTTGCTGGAGTTGCCAACAACATCACAAACAACAACAGCATCACCAGGAACACAGTGAAGAAAAAAATGCTGGTTATGCACAAGATGACAATTTGATCTTGAAGTAGAATTTCTCATGATACTGAAAGAACAACAAAATAATCACGGCACCTGCTGTAATACAATAATGTTGTGGCAGTATTTTCCTAATGAGGTAAGCCAATTTACTGTAGAGAGAATTAATAGTAGGCTCGGCCACACATGAGAAAATGTCTCTCTGACATCTTTTGAATGTAACAGACGTAGAGGAGCTTCATTTCTCAGAGTGTGTGACTCATGTTTGCATTTTTGTTGGCGTGTATCCAGTCTGGTGGTAACTGGGTGTTTTCAGGAATTACCTGTAATTGTTCATGGACAAATCCACGTTGAGGAGCTGTTGAATCAAGTCTTTAGATTGGTGGCTGCATAATAGATCTTACCACGCTGTAAAACGTGTTGTTACACTCCAAAATGGATCAGTTGCTCTTGCTTCAGCACCCTCAAGTTCACTACGTTTATTTAAATACCTCACTGTTACTTTGCTACCCAACACTGGTTGTTGTAGCTGATCTGGTGATTTTCGTCGTGGTATACGTTTTTTTTTCATGATTGCATCCACAGGTTTCATGTTAATTCCACTCATGACTTCGTTGTTTAATGCGGCCACTACATGAGGTAGTCTCGCAACCCATTCACGAGATCTGTCCTGAATGCTCAGCGTTCCGCTTAGTAATTCTTGGGCATATTGATGTCCAACGAGTTGCTTTGCAAGTGTTTGATTAAATCATTCAAAGATTTCCTGATCATGATGGATCACAGCGTATCCACGTCTGATTTTAATGTTATGTTTTTGCATCAATGTCGTTATTGCACCGAGAAATTCTTTGCCAGGATCAACCTGTATCATTTGTAGCCATCCTGGTGAATAAATTTGTTAAATAATTACTGCAACTTCAGCTGTTGTTTTAGACGATAACAGTTCATCCTATTTGTATCTACTTGCAACATCTACGACAGTCAGTGCATATTTGTTTGTGCGCCATTTATACACGAAAACAATATATCTGCCTGATGAACTTCATGGGGTTTGCTGACATCAAACCGTCCACGTTGAATCGTTTTGGGACATGGACAATAAATTTGCCATATGCCCTGTCATGACAACCAATCTGGCAACAGCTCGTGTGACACCTGCTGCATCGGTGAGTTTTTAATTGCTGATATACCACTTCAATATCCTTTTGAACTATAATAAATTGACTCCATTATGTAATTGTAGGTTTTTAATTGACAGCTCAGAGAGCTACGCTTCCATTATTATTTTACCTTTCATCGCCAATCATATCAACCATTTTGCGAGTGATTCTCGTATGTTTTTATTCTTTGTCAAATTCAGTGTGTGAATTAACTTGACATCCACGATATGTCATTGTTGTAGATCTGGAGTTTTATACACGACATAATGAACATGGCATGCTTGATCAATTGCATTTACCGGAAATGTGCCTGGTTTTTGTTGATCTTTTTCCACAAGTCTAATGTGAGTGCGAAGTCCAGGTTCAGAATAATTATATTCTGGAAGATGTTTTTTTCCCAGGATATTCATCCCATGGTGTTCCAGGTGTTTTCATAAGTGCCTTAGCAGTATCGACGCCTTTTTTTGCAACAGGAATATTCACTTATCTTAATGTAGATATCAACCATCGAGTGGTTTACCATGATGTCATACTTGACAAAGAAGCAAATCCAGCCAGAACATTTTCATGGGGCAGACATAAAAACACATGTTATTTACGTTACTCAGCGATATACTCAGATTCCCAAAGTGATCAGAGGTAACTGTATTTTTTGTGTGTTATTCATGGCAGGGTTGATACACATATGATTTGAAATATTCATCAGACATGGTGTCCCGGCCATATGGACATAAGTAAGTTTAAAAACTTCTTCACATATGCTCATAAACCCCGAATGAATTGATCTGGTTAAGTTTACACAATCTAGCAAGACGTTATTTAATTGATCTGGATAGAATATGTTATTAAATAAATGCATTTGTTGTATTATGAACCAGGAAAATATTAACAAGATTGTCTTTATGATCAAACAATTGCAGCAAGATGGTCTCGCGATTCAACTCGATGTTGAAAAAATCAACGATGATTTAGAGATGATACAGCAGCGACGTGAAGAGGGCAGATATGCAGTCGAGGTTGAGTATAGATTTATCAAATTACTCCAAAGCGAAATGGAATTGTCGTTGGTGGATTGATTTACATGAACAACACCATATAGCTAAATTTGTTCCATTGGCAAGTGGCATTGAGAAAATGCTATCAGATTTGACTCGACAATATGAAACTCGAGTGGTTGTAAGTGCATTTGCGAGACAGATAAAAAAAATCTTGTATTGGAATCTATTAAGATTCCCACAGAATAAGAAGCATTCCCCAAGGAACAATAGCCCAAACAATAAACAAAATAACCAAAACAAATTAATGACAAAAATATTTTTATCGATGTGCATTTTTATTTTTTATATATATATTTTCATCATGGTGGGCCGTTTCACGATCTGTCTTGCACATACAAAGTCAATTCTTCACGACGCACGACCAATAAATTACCGTCTTGGTCGGTTAGACGAAAACCTATTCGTGACAGCAATAGATTATGACATCGTAAATAAACAGGATTAGTGGGCACATACACAATCAAATGACCCAGTGGGACATCTGGAGAAAAGCTATAAAGAACATATCCTTGCTGAGTCTGCCCTTGTAAAGCTTGCCCAGACGAGGTATAACTACTGTCGACTGCATTACATATTAGATTTACAGAAATCGTCGATGTGATATTGACAATACCCGGCGATACATGACCACCAGCACCTGTTAGATCGTTTTCATTGTCAAAGAATATATGGAGAGCCCCATAACTTCCTCCTTGCAGCATAGATCTTTGGAAGATATTTGTCAATCATGTCATTGATATCCTTTTTCATTTTATCGGTATCCAACCCGGGTAGTTTGAACGTATGCAATTGGTCTTCGTTGATCTTCAAATAATCAAGAAATATTTTTTTATATAATTGGGATCACTACGGGCTGTTCTGATAATTTTTC
This sequence comes from Sinohyriopsis cumingii, assembly GCA_028554795.2. Taxonomy (NCBI): domain Eukaryota; kingdom Metazoa; phylum Mollusca; class Bivalvia; order Unionida; family Unionidae; genus Sinohyriopsis; species Sinohyriopsis cumingii. The sequence goes on from CM068825.1 coordinate 41,498,732, forward strand.
TTTTAAAAATGAAGCATTTAAATTCACATGGTTAAGATGAATTATTGTACTAATATTATTTTGGTTAAGATCATACGGATATTCAGTCACATGCTGCTCAAATAGCGCTCGTAGATTAAGCTATGTATTTTTATATTCTTTCACAATCGCGTTCGTGATCTCTTCCATTTGAGGAATCGATATGATAGTATTCATATGTGACCATCTAGGGAAGAGTCTTTCGTACTCTGGTTCTCTCATAAAATTAGATCCTTCCAGTGAATAATCAGATCGCGCAGGTTGTGGTGGTCCGGTATAACTCTACGCTATCAGAGGTCATCTCAGCATGGTACAGATCGACGACTTGTATGTCAACAGCTTAATTGGATTTCCTGCAATCTTCCACTAATATTTAAATGGTGACGCTCGGCATTGGCTCGTGTACCTTGATAGTGATCTTTGATTATTTTCCTGTTATAGATTTAATTCTATGCTGAAGTTCATCATTTATTTGTTCGATTTTATATGATCTTGTTGGTATGCTGATGTTTTTAATTTTATTTCATTTGATATATATTTTCTTGCTTTTCAAAGATGGAGAAAGAAAAGAGTAAAAAAAAATTGAGGATTGTTCCAGTACCCATGTTAATATAATTTTACAATATAAATACAATAGCTCAAAAACAATCTAAAGTAAGGATTTCAAAACGAATGCTTGTTGCTACCAATATTGAAACAGCTTGGCCGTATAAATGTCAGAGATGAGCACTGATGAAAAACAACGGCAATATTTCCCATATTATTCGGTACCAAGCGTGGTATCTTCTAAGATAACGAAGAAAAAAGAATGTATTCAGATACGCGCTGAACATATTCAATCAAGGAAAAGGTATTCAACGATCTATTTGACAATCTGAATCTTCTACAAAAATGACCGTGATTTCTTAATAACACGTTTGATAAATTTAATTACATTTATTTGAATATAGATGAATTTAAATCAGTCTCGCATGGGACTTACATAGATTTTTGTCAAAATGGGTTAAGAACAATAATATTTATATCAAAGTTACAAATAATGACGACTCGTGCTCTTCGTATGCAGTCGAAACACTTCCGTAAATGAACCCTTGTTACCAACAATATTAAATTGAAGACCGATGAAAAGAATGATCTCAGGAAATTTGACAATGGTTTTGAAATTCACTGCATATATCTTTGAACTTACTGAAATTTACCATATGATCGAAAAGGAATATACACTTTGCTATGATAACATCTGCACCGTTACGTTGGAATGACAAACATAATAAAATAGAATTAGGATACAGGTGCAGTATAATATCTAGAATAGACGGAGTGAAGCCATCAGATAATCAAGAAGTATTTCAGTTATTCTAACCAAGGTTTGTTACTATTAAAAAGGGTACTCACTAATATAATTTGGATATTACTAAAATAAGAGGAATATATTAAATTCCATTGAAAATAATGGCACTTATTGAAAATAAATAGTTAAATAAACAGTTACAATGAACGGTCTGCTTTTGATGGATGGAGAAAAATACTTATGAGGGAAATTAGGAAACTTTAAAACAATCTGTTATATGATGTAACAATCGGGGCTGCGTGCATTTCTTATCATATTGGACACCACACAGATGACTATATCATTTCGTGTTTGGTAACTGACACCTGACAATGGTGACAGTACTAAATAGCACCAACAACAGCAAACAGCGATTCCGCAATGATCGGTAATAATAGTCCCACATATACAGGGCTTAAGTAAACACTTTCAATGGAAAACGACGTGTGTCAGGTGGTATATTTGAATTTCAGTGCGAATATTAATCATGATGAATTATAATCTCAATTAAGTAATTGAACAATTCAAAATCCGATCAAATAATGCGGTAGCCACCATGCTGTGACCTTTGTTTCTAACAGTATTGTTCTAAGGTACACATTTCTATCTCTTAACGTACATTTATTTATTTCAAAGATTAACATTAAATAGGTTTTCTAGGTGACAAGTTTTGGGGTGACTTCAGCCATTTGGGGCGACTTCTCCAGATACGTTGGGATGAGTTCTCCTTATAGCTTAGCAACGTACTTACTGATCTCAGTTCTGATCATGGAGTTATTGTTGTCCACGTATCTTTTGTTGCCACCTCATCGTCTGATTTTGGTTCTCTCACATTGGCAATTGTACTTATACTCGTGTTGAGATCGCCATACATTATATCACCAATTCTTCTAATAAATCCAGTAATCTCTCCCATGGTTGTTAGAATTGATTTCTCCTAGTTTTTAATTTTACTGGTTTTAGTAAATACCACCACTAAGTTATCGTCTGTCGTGCCTGGAACTCGCAAAATAATGTATATCAACGAGATATTACTCATCTTTATCCTTGCTGATCCTGAAAAACAACAACTTCATTTGGGTCAACATTGGCGAGATGCAATACATCAGCAAGTTCATCTCGTGTCACATATTTGGATAAATCAATGTCACCGGGACCTTTGCGCATAGAAGATCTTCCGTAAATATCTACCATTGTAAACCATTGACCTGTTTAAAAGCATTGTTGCGCACAACCTGTTGTGGCTCGATCGTAGCAGTTTTTCAGCAAAAACGATGACTTTAATACTCTTAAATTTCTCTGTAAATTCTGGTTATATTCTGTACATTACGCTAATTTCAGTCGGATTATATTTCTTGAAAATGATTGAGTCTTTTGGGGATGAAATAATCAACCCATGATAACCCTCGATAAAATTTACTTCAATGCCGTTTTTATCTGTTCTGTTAACATCATAATCATCCTCTTCTTTGCGATAAATATGTGCGACCAATATTCTGAAATATCCCGCTGATAACTTATACTTTTTGTCTGGGTTTCTCATCCAATTAACATTGTCCTTGTAGACAAAGATGGTAAATGAATTGAGTCCAAACAAATAGACTCTATATTGTCTTTTATTCTAGTGTTCAGATTATCAATATCAATATTTGTATTTGTTATCATATTATTTATCTCAGATCTTTTTTCGTCCATGTCAAATGCTGGATCATATACACGCTTGAACACGTTTATTTATATTTGTTTTGTCTAAAACGAACTTCAAGACAGAACACTTGCCGCTGTTAGACTTGCTGTTTAATATTTCTCTCTCTCTCTCTCTCTCTCTCTCTCTCTCTCTCTCTCTCTCTCTCTCTCTCGGTGGCTGCTTGTTTTGTTGGTGATGACATTCCAACTAATTCTTTCAACCACTCATTTGCAGCTTGATTTATTATTTTGCTGACACTTGGTGGCATCGCTTCAGTGCTAGGCAGTTTTACTGGCTGTGGTTATCCTCGTACTAATCTTGCGAGTCTGTCTTTGATCGCCGAGAATGCTTTACCAGCAACATCACCAATAGTGCCAATATCCTTATTATGAAAACTTCGATGACTTTCATACCTAATTGTTTTGCAATCGGGATAGCTTTTGGGGATATCGTTCTAAATAAACCTTGAATAACATCACCTAGTCCATCTCCGTAGATCATTTTATAAACTGGTAATCGTGAATTTATCACCCTGACCTTTTCAGGTCCACGTTTCGCATTGTGTATAATCATGTTATTTTGTTATCGCCGATGTAATTGATCACTCTCGTCGGTAATTTCATCGATCAGCACCTGATAGATGCTACTGTCCATGACGCCACCGGTAAATAAACGCTCATAAATAGAAGCTGATTCATTGACGATTTCATGGGAATTGTTGCCAGCTCGTCGTTCACCAATCAGAATTTTTAGTCAATCAACATCGGCGATGATGTTATTGGGACAAAGTTTATTTGAATCACGGGCGAGGTTTGTTTCGTACGACGTCTTTCGAGAGTGGCAAGGCCACTTCCGATTGCTCCCTCAGATGGTGGTTCGCCTTGTGGATCTGGTTTTGGCTATAAAGAACGCTGTGGGGTTGGTATTTTGCTTGGGTTTTCCCTGTGTTTTTTTTTCAGATTTAGTTTTTACACCCAATTTTCTCCTTTCTTCATCTATTTTTTCAAGTTGACGCTTCATTTCTTTTTGTTTTCTTTTCATTTCCAATTTTACTTCTGCACCATACTGATATGCTGCCTGGACGAAAATTTTAAAATTGTCATTTTCTTTGACCTGTTGAACATCGGAAGCTATGCGATATATTTATGCCAATCACTACGATTTATTTTTTTTAAGATATTCAGGCTTTACATAGTATTCTTAATGATCATATCCAAACTCAGCAATTTCAAGTATTTGTTTTGGATCCTTGATAGCTTTAATACCTTCCTCTGTAAATTTATCTGCCAAATCAGTTCTACCTTTTGGTGGTAGTTGAACAACTTCTGGTTGATCTTCTCTATCATCAGTCTTATGAGGCAATAATTCGATATCCTCTATGGGTTGTTGTAATTTTGGTTGAGTAGCAGCTATTTCAGCTGAAAGTTCTTGGAGAATCTTATTTTACTTTTTATTAGTTCTTTCTACTATTTTTTTTATTGATTTAGCGGTTTGTTAGAACGATGGAAGAAGAGCTTTAGTGGCTTTTGTGACTGGTTTAAATAACTGTTCTGTACCCTCTGTAAATTCCACATGAGCATCCTGGCATTGTTGCAGCTGTTGTTTGACAGAATCACATACTGGAAGAAACTTCTTAATTTCATCTAGTTGTCAACCTAATTTTGCCATAGGAGATTCCATAGTGAGTGCAGAATCACTCATTATTATTATTACAACTATGATTTAATTGCAGATCACTAAGTCAGCAGATATACAAGGTTTTACTGTATAACAGTAATGTAACATATTTTTTCGGCTACAGCATATTGCCAGAATCTAAATTTGACTCAAAATTTAGACATTGCCCTGGTCACATGTCTGACTGCACTAAAAATTTATATGCGCTGTTAAAAACATGCAGGGTTTCTCACATGAGGCACATGGTTGAAATACCTATGTGCTGTAGCTGGGATTTATAGGTCAGCCAAAAATCAATTCTTGTACACTCTGTAGAGAAATCTGTACCTGTTACATTAAACATAAATTTAAAATGCTATAATACTTGATAAATAAATTGTATGATTGAAATGCATGTGCATGTTTGGAGGTAGTTTAGATCTAAACCCATCTTGACAGTTGACTGACACATATTTAACCTGTCGTGACAGTTAATTGACCCTTGTAATTTTTAACCAGTTTTGACAGTTAATTTACCCTTATACATTTGAACCTTTCTTAACAGTTTATTGCCTCCTGTAAACTTTAACATGTTTTGACACTTAATTGACCATATAAATTTAAACCTGTCTTGCAGTTGATTAACTGTAAATTTTAATCTGTTGGGACAGTAAATTTTAATCTGTCTTAATAATTAATTGACCCCTGTAAATTGTTTCAGTAAAATGTTATGTCATATCAGACAGTACTATTGAAATGTCAAATTGTTATGCTGTTTTTTCATCATATCCATTGTTATTACATTTTTGGAAAAATATTAATTATTGTTGTTCAGCTGAGATTATTTATTTGCCAGTGTAATATTAAAAGAATATAATACCAAATGTCTTTCTTTATTTTTGGAAAAAGGTTTTGTTAGTTTCTATTGTTAAAATGTGTCTTGACAAAATCATTAGGTTTAAGTCACAGGATATGAAATAATATAGAAAGCTAGAACAACCAGTTTGTGGGGAGAGAGCATGAAGCAATCCAAGATGTTAAATATATGCTGAAGATTTTCTTGGTGGTGGTTTAATTTGCTTCATTTATATGACTTAGTCACAAATAATGAAAATTGAATCTTGCAGGATGGAAGAAAATAATTGACAAATTTTAAAATCACTAAAATGTAATTTGCTGATTTGTTAAGAATCAAAATTTGTGGCAAGTTAAACTACATGAGAATTTCCTTTGATACGTTTGTATTTGAGGATGTCTGTTTTGCTATATCCCTCTTCCTTCATGAATATTTCAGAATAATTACTTTAATACAAGATATTCTCACTTATAAGTCAAGTCCAACTGCAAACTGCACAGACTCATATATGACATTGCATAGTGTGCCAGCAGATCTGGGTATATGCAGTTTGTTAGATATATTCAGTAGAACAAACAACATAGACCCTGATGTGCCAGTACATTATGTAATGGCAGATCAGGTTCTATGTTCTTTGCAGTTGGACTCAACTAATTGAGTATATACAGTATGTGTGTGTATCATGTACTGTCAGTACCAGTTTTGAAACCTTGTCACTGTTATAAATTCTAAAAATATAATGAATTTTAAGGAGAAGAATAATAACCCTTTATAAGTTTTAATATAAAAAGTATTTTGTATTGGTTAAATAAGTGCCTTACAAAAACTTGTATCAGGGAACCACTTGCCTGATGTGGCAGAAGTAGTTGATTTTCCTGCATTAATCAGAACAGGCACAGAAGAAAATATATATCAAAGAATACTTGAGTGTGCAAGTACAAATTCATTAAGCTAATATTAACAGTGAAAAAATAGAAAATATGTTATCTAGAATAATTATATAGGCATATATATATTACACATAATAGTACAGTCTATTTGAGAGAAAAAAATTAATTCTAAAACATTAATACAATATGAATCAGTTAACAAATATCTTCTTTTTTATAAATAGATTCAAAAGAAGGATGAAATTTCCAGCCTTAAATAAACAAGAATACTGTTCATAGGACATTAAATTCCATAAAGCCTTCAGCTTCACATGTATACATAGCATGTTATGGAAAAGTTGGTGGAAACAGGTGCTCTTAAAAGAGAAGGTGAATTGTTTACCAGTCACATGACTTTTTATATATAAGCTGGACACCTGAAGCAAGTATTTCTTAGTTATTCTGACATATAGCTGCTTTTTGCGAGATTGAGGCAACTTCCTCCAACCAAGGTGAGAGGAGTTAAGGCAACTTCCACCTAGATGAGAGGAGTTAAGAAGCTAAAATAAACCCCAAAGAAATAAAGAAACAAAATTGATGTCTGTTGTGGCTAAGGTTTAAAAGGTGGCAAAATGCAAGCCTGTTATGAGAGGCCAAAGTGATAAAAATGTTAGATAGTCAAAGAAATCCAGTATCATAGATTTTAACAACCTATCTGTGACAGACATTAAATCTTTGAAGCATAAATTTTGGTTTTACATGAAGTGCCTCCAGTTATGGCTAATAAACAAGAAATTGATAGCTTTTTGGTTTTTGATGAGACATCAGAATAAAATGTAGAAGTTGCAAATGAAGGTTCTTATAGCAACACTGTCATTAACCCTGCAAAAGCTGATCAAAGTAGACCACTTAAGCAGTTTCTCTGAGTGGCAATAATTTATGACCAAATTACATTTGTCCTTTTACAAGCAATCTTAATGGTATGTGTAAATTGCCCAAACTGAAAGCTTCCCAAAGCTAGGGGGCCATTTCTAAATCCTTGGCAGAGTTGATCATTGCTGCATGCACTTCTCTGTGTGCAATGGAAGAGATTGTACAGATGTGCAAGGTCCTGAAAAATAAATAATTTGCCCCCCCCCCCCCTTGTCATTCAAGAAATTTGGAATGATGTAAGCATTAGTTCATTCCTATGATAAAGCCTTCATAGATAAATGGCATCTTGTTGCTGCAGGTATTATGCCTATTGCTGAATTAACAGACTTTATTAAAGTCACAAATTGCCACTAATGTTGAAGCAAAAACCCTCATTTCAGATACTATTACTCACATGGATTAGGTGCAATACCATTTAAAAAGAAAATATTCTAATCTTTGCAATATGAATACCCCCATATCATGAGTACCTTTGGGGGTGATGTTGCGAGACAAGTTAAAAGATGTGACACTGATTTTGCACTAGCAAATGAAAATTACAGTCAGACTTGCAGGGATTTCAGTAGAGGCTATGGTACTAGGGGCAGTGGGCCCATGGTTTCAACTAAAGGACAAGACATTGGTCTCAACTCTACAGTTCCCAAAGCAATTACAGGCACCAACACCACAATGCCTATAGAGGATAGAGAACTGCTTATACCAGCACCCCAAACAAGACTGCAAATTAAAACCGGTGAGGTAAGTTCTCTGGTGAAGCTAAAGCATTGTATTACTATATGAAACAATTTCACAAGTGATCTGTGGATTTTGCAGACTGTCTCAGGGTATGTAATAGTTTCATTTTTTCCCCAAAGAAATTCCTTTTCTGATGAACAAAGAACCATTGTTAATAATGAAATCATGAATTTCTGTCCAACCCAAAGGAGCTATAATTCCATCCATATGGGAGAGTAATCACTTCATCTCCATCATTTTTCTTGTACCCACACCTAAAGGGAAATTCTGACAATTGTCAATCTGAAACAGCTTAATAAATGTGTTCATTATGGACATTTCAAGCAGGAAACATTTAAAGGTTTATTGTCTAGTCCAGAATAATGATTTCTTTACTTCTATTGATTTGAAGGATGCTTATGTCGGTATTTCAGCATATAGAGATTAACAGAAGTTTCTAAAATTTATTTGGAATGGGCACATTTTTCTATTTATGTTTTTACCATTTGGGCCTTCCTCTGCTCCAAGGGTGTTCATTAAAAGATCTCTAAACCTATTTATGCATGGTTCAGAATACCGTGTATTAGGTAGGTCCACTTACTACCGGTATGTTGATGAATTGTTAAATTTTGATGGTAACAGTTACATATGTTCACAAAAAATGCATGGACTATGATTGAAACAATCAAATAATATATTTCATGATAAATGTGGAAAAATCAGTACTTATCCCATCTCAGATAATTATTTTTATGGTTCTGTGGTCGAGTGGATGCTGCAGTTTGATTAATTTTTTTTGTGAAGAAAAGTGGTATAGTATGAGGCATTGTTTATTTGTGTGCTATTAAATTCCTTTTATGCAATCCTGGAAGCTCCAATACACTGTAGATGTTTGGAATGTGATACAATACAATAAAGCAACAATTTTGATAACAAAATACAGCCATCTAAATAAAGTATCCAGAAACTGGAATGGTACCAAAATGTTGTGAATAAGAATGGAAAATGTATCTTGTCCTATTCAAATTGATCCATCACTCTCTGGGAGGGAGCATGTGAAGTTTGCTCAGAAAGGTCAATCTCTGGTAGATGGACAAAGAGAGAGGCTAACTTTCCAGTAAATTTCCTAGAGTTGTTAGCAATTCTTTTGCCTTGCAAGCTTTTTAGTTAGATCTTAAGAAGGAACATATTGAGATTCACTCTGACAATACATGTGCAATCTCATATGTCAATGATATGGATGGAATGTCAGCTATACCTTTGGATCAGTTAGCTAGGCAGATGTTGGAATGGTGTTTGGAAAGGAATCAACAGTCCATCTTGCTAGTACACATAATATACAAGCACACTTTCTGTCCAGAATTGTTTTCAGACTCCACAGAATGGATGCTAAGGAGTGAAATTTTTCAGTGACTGTACACAGATTTGTATTCCAGGTATAGATCTTTTAGTATCCAGATTAAACCATCAATTAAAGAAGTTTGTATCATGGTTTCCAGAACCACGTGCTTTTAAAAATGATGCTTGTTCTTTCTCATGGCCTAGGTCCCATGCATTTGTCCCCCTTTTAATCTTATATAAAATTAAAAACTTCATTTGACATATAAATACTTGACCAATAATAAATTGGACCAAATTTATTGGAGAATATTTTAGCCTCAGCATCTTTCCATTTTGATGAAATGATGTTAGTCTGTTGTCAAATAATACCTCCATTACTGAAAAACATGTTGAACTTTCCATAACAACCTAATCAGTTCTTCCAAACTTGAAAATGATTTTGACCAATGTGAGTCATTTATTATCAGGACCAATTTGGTCTTTTGGTTTTCCTGTTGAATGAGCAAATATCAGGTGAATCATTTAGGTAAATTTTGAACAACAGTTATATTTGCTTTATCACCAAATGGAGAGATTCAACTATACACTGTACTATAAAAAGATGTGGTGACATCATTCACTTCCATCTGGGCATTTCCTAGAGGTGTTTGTGTAAGTTATTCTGTCACAATAATAACAACAGTACTAATTTAGGCACTTTTCTTTGTAGGCAGAAAAGGTAATTCTAAAATATGCACATATGTCTTTCAAAAATTTATCTTTTTTCATTAGAAAGTTCTATAATTTATAGGTTTATATTATAAATTGAATGAGACATAATTTACCTACCCCATTTAAAGCAAATTGAATGATTTTTAGATTACCATTTCTGTTGGTGACTCAGCAAGGACTATTATATATCATAGTTTTGCTTACAAGTTTTGAGTTAGTGACCCCTTCATCTGCTGTTATGCATCAAAGGTGCTTGATTATTATTTTAATTTGTATTTCACAAATTTCAGCAAACAATGGATCTTCCAGATGATGTTGAAAACCTCCACACATTCCTAATGGCAGTTTATCCTAGGAATATTATATATCTGGTTGATGTAGGTACTCTTATCCTAGGAATAATATATATCTGGTTGATGTAGGTACTCTTATCCTAGGAATAATATATATCTGGTTGATGTAGGTACTCTTATCCTAGGAATAATATATATCTGGTTGATGTAGGTACTCTTATCCTAGGAATAATATATATCTGGTTGATGTAGGTAGTCTTATCCTAGGAATAATATATATCTGGTTGATGTAGGTAGTCTTATCCTAGGAATAATATATATCTGGTTGATGTAGGTAGTCTTATCCTAGGAATAATATATATCTGGTTGATGTAGGTTAATGTTGCCTCTTATCTTTGTCTTCTACATATAACCCTATCATCCAATTCAAGGTCAACATAAGCTTGCATACCTATAATTTTCCTTACATTTGTTCACTCATTTGCAATTTTCTTTGTTTTATGAAATTGAGAACCCTCCAATTGTTATGGGTATTCTTTGATTGCTTATGATTGATGTACTTTGGATATTTATATTTACATCATTAAGGAAGCAGTCAGTCATAGCATATACTGTAACAATATTAACTGTTTTCATCTCTGGCAAAAACCTGGGTGTCAAAGAATCATGTCATTGTCATCTTTCCTAAAAAGTGGTCATTATTATATCTCTCATACTCTCTGTTGTATTATGTAATGTTGGGATTTTAATGGTATTCAACAAAGGATTAATTAACTCTAGAAGGAAGGAAGCCTGAATCAAAATCTTTCTTTTTTCAATTTTATTAGTCCTAGTATCAGCTGAAACAAAAATATTTTATTTTCGTATCAAACATTTCTTTGCTTTCTTTGTACAAAAACAACTTACCACTTTACCTGGTGAACTCTTAATTATTGTTCATTATTTTAACACATGTTTCAGTTTGATATCTCTTCCCCAGTAATGTTTTATGTTCTTATTCAGTGATTAGAAGGACATTTACATTCAAACAGCAGTGCTGGATTGTCATACATATTGGTCCTATTGTTTAAACAAGCCTGAATAAAATTAGTTGGTTGGGTGTTGTTTGGGGGTAGGGGTTGCACTTTTTGCACTATTGGCTGTATGATGCTGAAGAAAGGGAGTCAAGTGTTGTACATGGGACACTCTGAGGCTGCCGACCCAGCCTGCCTTTATGGGTATGAAAATATCAGTGGTAAGAGTCAGTTAGTGATTGCTCAATGCATGATACCAGCTCATACAGCATTGGATATTTTCAATAAACCACTGGAATATGGCATCTCTTGAAGCAGATACACTTCTTGAATTTCATTAGATCTTTGCATGCATTATTGGTTTGAAGCTAAAATGCTAACAAAGATGGCTTCTAGATAATGAATGGATTAAAGTACAGAACAATTTGCAGTAATGTAATTAATGATTTTCCAGGTATCATCTTCACCATTAAAGCCATTCTCATTACTTTAATATATGCAATTTCTATGTCAAATAAGTTGATAAGAATAGTAAGTATCCATTTCCTGAGATAAAGGCACAATTTTACATGATACAAGATAAATTCTAGGTTTTGTAAATATTTTCAAATGAACATTCTGATTTTTATCTTTACATACATCTATTGAAATTTATATAAATCTGTTTGCAACTGTACCTTTTTTCTATTTCAGAAGTGACTTATTTTTATGCAAATTCTCAACTTTTGCATAAAAGGCTACTTATTCACCAAATAGGCAAATCCCAACTCCCAATAACAGCCATATGCCACTCTCCCCATTGCTTGTAATTTCACAAACATTACTACATTTTGACTAGTGAAATTAATGTTGGCATTTGTTATAGATGTTTTGAATAGTTGATTAGCACTTCAGACCACTAAAGCAATTTGTGAAGTTTTTAAACATTTTTTTTATTTTGCAAAAAGACTTCTAATGATGGGTGATTTCACCACAATGAAAATCACACATCCAATATGCTCACCATGGAAGTCATTCAGAACATCTTGTTATCTATTCCTCCTAAATAGAAAATCCTATCAACATAGGATTTTCACCAGAAAAATAATTTAAGGTGCAGAGTTGGTCCTTGTTGAACTTGGTGCCTATCTGACCTGTCTGTGGGTGCTGAAAACCTAGTTAGCAGGATTGCACAAAATCAACTGGACATAAATAAATGAAATTTGACAGTATGTTTTGATGCATATGTTTTTGTTGTGCTTACTTATTTATATAAAAAAATTTCAAACATTTTTAATATGTTTTGTAATGAATGGTGTGATTGTTATTTAGAAAAGGGTCTGTTTCTTCTCATGTACAACATGATGCAGTAATAAAAACACCAAGCGAATCAGTCAGATAGCAACATCACATCTGTTGATGTTGGCAATAGGAAACCTATTGAAGAATCTTGCTTTTTGTACAGTTTCAAATAGCTTTATCAAAGTACAATAATGTATTTCATTAGTTTGAAATGTAAGAGACAATTTCTTAAATTTTCCAACCTTTGTTATGGTAGACAGGAAAATAACATATCAGTTAACTAACTTTTTTGTCATTTTGTACAGAATCAATACCCATGTGAGTACAAAACTCTTTTACAAGAAAAAAAAAGATATAATTTCTCTTGAAATAATTAAAAAAAACATTGGTAAAAACTTGATTGTTTAACTTTAAAAAGCAAATCTTAAAACAAATCCTAAATATATTGTAGATTACCAACCTACTACTAAAAATAATCAGTAAATGATGCAGCTCAATCCTTAAGAAATCGTTCCGCTTTCATGTCTTTTGTAATAAATGCATATCAATCCAACCAAAAATGTCTTGCATTCTGCATTTACTTTATTGTCGCATGCTTATTGTGCTTTTATATTGTATTTTTCTAACAATTTTTTTTCCTTTTCTGCACTGCAGACTAAATCCATTATATCCAAGTTGCCCAGTTTAAACATCGGTGGACCATGATGCACGAAGTTGTCAGTGAATTGTCATCTGTTCTCCTTCCCTCATCTCGGTGTTTGAATGCAAGACTGTTTTTCACCAGAATTTTTATTATACCTGTTTCATTTTTTTAATTTCTTTTAAAATCATTTATCTATAAATGCTTGTTGAGCTGATGTTGATTCATCAGTTTTGCTTGTTTAACTGATACATATTTGTTTACTATACTTATTTTTACTTCTGGAGTCTGCACACTTTGCATCACATGGCTTAGAGCTTACTTCACAAAGACATGCTGTAATAATGGGCTTTGCTTGTAAGGACTGTGTAATGATAATTGAGTCAAGAGGTTATGCTGAGATGCAGCAAAGATATAATTCAAAGACCAGTCTGGTTTATATCAGTTGTTTGAAGATCTAGATTCAAGAAAGATTAGAATTATACTCCATATGCTTTCTTAAGTTAAATCTAACTATTCCATTATTAAACAGATATTGCAGCTGTAGGAAATGAAAAAGATCATGATTACTAAGCATATTTATATTTTTTGTTTAAATATTTTAAAAACTGATTTGTTGCAATATATTATTGTGACACGTTTGAATAAATATGCCTTGTTTAAAGTGGAAGTCTTTGTTGAACTAAATACCAGTATTGACTGAAATATACCCCTGCTTCTTGTTTGTTCTTGCTAGTCTTCACTCTTGAAATTGTATGCAGTTGCTATTCTTTACTGCTGTGCGTTAAAATTGCTGAATACTTTATATCAATGTATATTGCTTTAACTGTAATTAAATGTTAAAGTCACTTGGAAAAGTATATAAGGCAATTACCAACTACCTCAACTTTTATTTCATTTCAATAGCCAAAATATATATAATTTAATATTATTTTTGTGGCTTGTTCAGAACAACACTTGACCAGTTGAGAATATCATGGAACTGTCATCTTAAAAAGACATTGTTATATGCTGGGTACGTCTCGTATCAGGAACAATATTTGACAAAAATACACTAGTATATTATGAAGCAAAACACATTATGGAGTATGACATTGAAAAAGATGACGAAGGAAAACATTATTTCATAGACAAATCAGGTATACACAGTAAAACAACTGCAATTTTAATAGACATCTATATTTATATTACTGACAATCTGGAATACCGGTACTTTAATTTACATGTAAACATACATACATACATACATACTTACATACAGACATACATACATACATACATACATACATACATGGAAATTCTCATATTCATCTTTTTTCATCCTGTATGTAAGAAAGCCATATATAACATTTATAAGAATGAAGTTGTAATTTATCTTTAACACTCAGGTATTTAGTAAGCAACATAATTGAAAAATTGTGGAGCATCACTTATTAACAAAAACTCTCTTATTGATTCTTTAAAACTCCAGTGGGTGGTTTTCACCATTTATGTACTAATTCAAATGTTAGCTTTATACCTGGTCATAAATGAGAAGTGCTTATGAGATGCTACATTGTCCATCATCCTTCCCCCATTAACATAATCCTCCTAAACTATTTGGAGGTTGCCATGAAACTTTATACACATATTCATTATAAAGTCTAGTACACCTTAATTTAAAATAGTGCCACTTACAGATCCTATATGTCTACCACAGAAGCCATCTTGAAAAATTTCTTATCACTACTTCTCCAATTGATAAATAAAAATTATGCTGAATATTGCCACTATTGCAACAATCTTGAAAATCTTATTGCTACTCCTTCTGAATAGAAAGTCAAAAAGACGTGGTTTCACCAGAAGATTTTTTTAACAATATCTAGATCTTTCTGAATGAAAATGGTGCTGATCTGACTTTCAATATGGCTACTATGTCAGCCATCTTGAAAATCTTAATATCACTGCTCCCCCTAGATGGATATTCATATCACCATGGGATTTTCACCAAAGGATGATGTTTAGTTAGTCCTGAATGAAATTACACTCGTCTGAGTTATGTCAGCTATCTTGAAAATCTATTTATAACTGTTATATCGACATGTGGTTTTCACCAAAAGACTTGCTCTGTTGGTCCCGTATGAAAATGGTGCCAATCTTACCTATAGTATGGCCACCAGATGGTTTCAACATTTAGCAGCTAAAATAAAGAAATGGTCTTATCTTGGACTCCTGGAAATTCTACTCAGTGATAAGACCAACAGTCCATTCAAGAGACTCTTGTTATAATTTCACTATCTTTCTTCCAGTTTTCTTTAACTATTCACTACCAACCAATACTGACCCTTTAAAAAACTGTTAAAAGTTTAAAATGGACAATTTTATGCTGTATAAAATAGTATGCTGTTTATTAGGTATGGCTATCTTAGTTCAGATGATTCTTTCCTCAATTCCTATATACACATTTATTTGGAGCAGTTTATTCATGGCATTTATATAGGATGGTGAATGGCAAACAAATTATACATCCATGATATAGTCTGTTGCATGTCTTAAAATCCATTAGGTAATTATTGTAAAGTACAAAAATATATATTGATTCATTGGTAAATAATGAAATTATGGTCAAGAAAGCTTGTGTTTTAATTCTTATTCAAAATGCCAATAGTCATTGATTGACCTTTGCTTAACTGTTTTACAGCATGACAGCAAGATAAAATGTATGCATGTAATGTCAAAGGTCCAATGTGGCAATTAGGGATGACATTTATTTTCCCACTTAATTGTGTTCATTTACCATTAGTTACTTATCCTGTCACTATTGTGTAACTAATCTATTTTTGTATGAAGAACTCGCCATCCATTCGATGTGAATACATTCTCCCACAGAGTGGAGAAAAGTTAATGACCTGTTGCACACCACTCTATATGTCACATGGTCACATGCAGAAGGTATATTACCTGTCATTCTTTATCATGGATGCCAACTGTGAAGACATTTACCAAAACTATCACCAGAGAAATTATGCATGTAGCAACTTATCACAAATAAAAGTGATCTCATTATGCTTTTTAATTAGTTTTGGTGTTACAACGGTCCATTCCATTTTATTAAGAAAACCCATATGGTAACCTTTCCCCCTTCAGAACTTAGTTCTTTAAAATTCTTCCAAGGCTATCTCATGTTCCATCCTTTTGGGGTGGGCACATGCTCATTACATATATACAGTGTGGTACAGGTAAGTCCCTGTATTATAAGAAAAATAACAGGCCCTACCTAACTTTGAGGACATTATTTCCTCTCTCTTCAATTTCATGTATACTTTTAATATTTGCCCATGCTTGCATTGACATTACATTATGTATCTGCATGTTTCTTTAATAAGTTCACAGGTGAAATATCATATTTTCTATAAGAAATTCTAAAGGTAATTTCCACGAGGTCAACTCAGTTGTTTACTTTGTGAATATAGTGTTCTGAGTGCATACAAAGGAGTGTATATGGTATAACACTACATGCAACCAGGTGAGTTTCATGGCAACAACAAGCAATTTAACGTGACATTTATTAATTATGTATTATAAGATAATGTTCAGTCTGTGGGCCAGTGTGGCCACAAGAAGGGCCTCTGGATTATCATGCAGACTAAGTGAAGTGCTCAAAGTGCATATAGAAAAATCATTGTACTCTTTGTGATTTATGGCCTTCTGGTACCTGGAATCTAGCATACATATCAAGGGTAGAGGAACCTTCCCTCCTCCTCAACTTCGGATATTTCCAGATTTTCTTTCAGATCTCATTTGTTAGGACCAACATCCCAGTAGGTGCTTGCCTATGCCTTTTCTCAGGGGGCTTGGTCAAGCATCACAGAGGATGGATGGATCCTATCCATCATAAATAAGAATTATCAGCTCCAGTTTTGAGAACATTCCCTACTATCAAGGACCCCAAATTTCTTTCCCCAGTCCAATCTGGTGAAATTGGGGAAAGAGGTCACACCCTTTTGCACAAATGGGCAGTCGAGAAGGTCCTGAACAATCAGTCTTCCTGGTCACCAACAAAAGTGTGTAAGTTCAAATCATCTCTTGGCTAAACCAGTTTCTTTTGGAGAAAACTTTCAAGACAGAGACAACCTCCTCAACCTGGAATACTCTTCGCCCATTCAGTTGGACTATCTCCTTTGACATTAAGGATGCCTTTTTGCACATACCAATTTTTCTCCACACCACAAATGTATGTGGTTTTACTTGGACCAGGAATTTTTTTTAATTCTGGGTTCTGCCTTCCAGAATCTCTTCCACACCCAGAGTCTTCACCCATATTATGGAGTGGTAGCAGCCTACCTCTGATTACTGGGAACACTGATTCTCCAGTATTTCGAAGACTGGTTGATCCACAATGTCCATATTCAGTTCAATGATCAGGATCTGTTCCATTCTTGGTCCCCCATAACTCGGTTAGGTCTTTTACACAACCATGAGAAATCAGAACTTATTCCATGGTGGGGATGTACTTGTTCATCAGAACTTAGCCCAGATTCCTCTGGATTGGGTGGATTGAATCCTGACCCTGCTAGAGATGCTAAGAGCAAAAACCTTTTTATCTACTCACCTTTATCTATATTGGGAACCTTGAATGCCACTGCCAGTTTGATTCCTTTAGGACATCTCCATATAAACCTTCTACAGTTTTTCCTCCAGGTGGAAACAGCATGGGTATTCTCTATCAACCCCAATCTCACTAGGACCAGAATTTCACTACTATTTGCACTGGTGGATGGATTGGGACAGATTCCTGGTGGGGTTCCTCATGTATGCATCTGATCCCCACTCCTTTATGTTTGCTGATGCATCAGATTCCAGTTAAGGTACTCATTTAGTGCTAGAAGGCATAATTGTCTAGGGTTCTTGCACTCTGGCAGAATTGTCCCACCACATCAACAGCTTAGAAATGAAAACAGTATTTCTGACATTGCAAGGGTGAAGCGACAGAATAAATGCTCAGAGTGTCATGATCTCCTCAAACAATACCTCTGTCTTAGCTTATCTACAATGTCAAAACGGCACACATGCCCCTTGCCTTTGCATGAAGCTCTGGAACTTCTTCATCTGAGCAGCCTCAGAGGATGTCACAAACTGAGTCCGCCTCATTCTGGGCAAGATGAATGTATTAGCAGACAGCCTGTCCAGAAAAGGCTGAGCTGCCCTCATAGTTTTTTCACTGAGTCCAGGTTCACACTCTGGGAAAGATCCCTTGTTGACCTGTTTGTGTCCATGCTGAACAACAAACTTCCCTTATATGTATCTCATGTTCCAGATGAGAGAGCATGGGCATTAGAGGCATTCAGCTTCCAGTGGGATCTCCTATTCATATATGCAATCCTACCATTCCATCCTTTACCACAGCTTCCAGTGGGTTCTCCTATTCACATCCTACCATTCCAACCTTTACCATAGTTTCCAGTGGAATCTCTATTCACTTATGCAATCCTACCATTCCAACCTTTACCACAACTTCTGCAAAAAGTCAGAACTTCCACTTCTCAGATCATTCTCATCACCCCTCTGTGGCCTCAGCGATCATAGTTCAGTAATCTCCAAGACCTGATGATCGATTGACCCAGGTTTCTACCCCACATGAGGGATATTCTGTAACGATACCTAGGATCCCTCTTCCACAACAGCCCACACATTCTCAATCTATCTCAAATGATATCTCTGCCAGAACAAGTTTTTTGGTCAAGTTGCCAGTTGCATCATTTAGGCAGGAGAGCTTTGACATCCAAGTTCTATTATGCTAGGTGGAGAATCTAGTGAATTGGTGCAGTAGGAAACACGTTGATCCTCTCATTCCTTCTGTAACTTCATTGCTGATTTCCTTTTGTACCATTTTGAGACCTAAAGATGTTAAGTATCTTTAGGTCAAGGGCTATCAAGCTGCCATCTCTAACAAGCCTAAATTTTCTCAGGGTTCGGATTTTCACCTTGCTGATTTTATTAAATATTTTGAACTCTAGACATCCCCCACTCTCTTACGTCCATATGAAATCTTTCTTGTGTTTTATGGTGCTTAACCAATGCAGTGTATGAACCATTGAGTGAACCTTCCATTCAAGATCTCACACTCGAAACTGTGTTCCTACTTGCTCTCACTTCTGCAAGATGACCAAGTTAGATTCACAGATTGTCTATTGACACTGGCTGTCTCTGGTTTAAATGAAATTATGCTTCCATATTGTTTCTTTGACAACTGTGATTTCTCACCACAAAAAAAATCAGCTACTTTCAGTAGCTCCCCTACCTAAAGAGATTCCCTGTCTCAGTCAAATCTATGCCAGGGATGAACAAGATAGACTCTTATGCCCCATGTGTGCTCTCCACTTCTATCTTAATGCCTCTAAAGCAAAATGAAATGGTAGGAATCATCTCTTTCACCCTCTTAAGGGCCTCATAAACATTTTGGCTGCCACTATATCCCAGTGTATTGTCACCGCAATCAAAAGAGTATATCAGTCCCTCATCGACTGAGACATCCCCTTTTTAAACTAAAAGCCCATGAGGTTCAAGCTGTTGCTACCTCATGGACCTACATTAAACATTCCTCCTTGAAGGATATCACAAAGGCAGATTTTTGGCATTCAAATACTACCTTTTCCTCCTTTTACCTCTGCTCATTAGCACAACTGAATGCTGGCATTTTTTTTGCACTAGTACAACATGTGGCTCAGAGAGACATCAACCTTTTATAGCTAGGACCTGTCCTTTTATGGTGAGTACATTTCAATTTCTTTTTTTGATCAGTTTGACAAAAGCATCAGCCTAACCCACCTAATAAATTCAACTATGTAGTTGCGATAGAATAAGTAATTGCTGCTATTAAAATGTAGATTATTGTGGGGTAAAATTTAATTAGCCATGCAATACTTACTTGTTGCTATTGCCAAATACCCTTCTCCCACCTCGCTCTGATGTCTTGCATAATTGTTATCTGAAAAAGATGACCGGTAATATCTACCTTCTGCACATGATCATTGTTGTTGTTATTTTTGTAGGGTTTAACACCATTTTTCAGCATAAGATAGGCTATACATGGTGACCAGTATAAAAGGTGGAGGAAGAATCTGGAAAACCCCAGAAAGAACCACCGACCCACAAGAAACTACTGGTGTGCTTTCTCACATACCAACATTGGCCGAACCAGAGACTCGAACCCATGCAGATAGAGGTGAGATGGCAATGATCCATAACAGTGAGCGCTTTAGACCATTACAGAGTGATGTGCAAAAAGTCACACTGACTTTTCTTCACACTGTTTGAGGATGTATTCACAACAAATGGACTATGAGTTTTTGGCCTGAAAATAGATACCTACACTACAGCAACAGGTAAGAATTGAATAATTAAAATTAGTTCCCCCCCCCCAAAAAAAAAGACCCGTTACATTTCTTTGCAAAATAAAATGCTCTCTGTACCCAATTTTCACAAAATTGTAGAAAATGGAATGTTTGTGCTATTGTCATTTTTTAAAATAAGGATGCCTAATAATAATTAATAAATGGCAGTTATGTGTTTTTTAAAAATGAATTATTATAAAAAGTTTATCCCAGACTGTGATAAAAATATCAGTAGAAGTTTTAAAATTTTCCAATAAAAATTGACAATTGAATCATTATATTTCTCAGAGAAAAGGCTCTCTTCTTTCTTACAGTCTGTATCTTAGTAACATCAGTGGTAAAATTCATCATCTGTCCCCAAGCATTTCAAAATATGGCAGACATCCATATTTTAAGCTCATGAAACTTAGTTATAAAAAGAGGTTATCTGATATTCATTTTCAAGGCTTCATATTGGAGAAACAAGGCTCATGATCCAATGTTCCTATTTCCATAATTATATTTCAAATTAAAAGGACATAATTACGTTTTGTTAATTTCCAGCAAGCATCCTTAGTATGATATCTGTAAGGCTTGTTGTAGAGAAAGATTCTGTAAATTAGACAGGTATTGGGAAGCTCTAAAACTTTAAGTGTTGTCAGATATTGAATCATCATCAACTCTGGTTACCAGTAAATACTGAAGCATTTAAAGTATTTTTTGTTTTTTAAAAATAAAGAATTCCCATCATTTCTTATTGCCATTTCCTCTACATCTTAAATGATACTCAGTGCGTATTTATATACAAGGAACCCTTTATGCCATTACACTTGATATAGTGAAAGACTCTTTTCCCAGATACTACATATATTGAATGGAAAGAACAATTCCTTGTACTTCACTAATGTATGTATGAATGTTGAAATCGTCAAGAAATTTATTATGCAGTATTTGCATTATTAAGGCCCTGAACTCCTCAAAATACCCAAATATAAAACCTGTTCTGCACTGCATACTATTTTATGCGTGCCGACGTTCTGCACTGTTAATTCCACTGAGCAAGAAATGTGTGACTCATAATGGCTCAAGTGTTCAAAGTGATTATTTTATAGATGCATGAACATTGTACATGAATACACACACACACACACACACACACACATGCATATATATATATATATATATATATATATATATATATATATATATATATATATATATATATATATATATATTGAATTTTTATGTTTCAACTACCTGTGTAGTTGGCTTCAGTTTGACGCTGATGCTGACAAATATTTTATATTGACCTAGAAATTGATGAACCATATTGCCATCTGTATTTTTGTCAGTTTGCTTAACCAGCAAATTATATCCCAGATATTGTATTGTTTTAGTAGTAATTATAGGTTGTTGGTTTACTAATAAGCAAATTGAAATAATTATTTCAATGAAAATGTGCTGGCTGCAAAAGGGTGATGATTTTATTTGAGTGGCTGTCTTGTCCTAGTCTTCCTCGTTTTAAACTGTAGAGATCAGCACATTTTCTAGCACAACGACTAGTGAAAAACTGAACATACATGGTCCCAAATAGACTATGCAAAACAGGGAATGTAATTTATCTCATCACATGTAAGATCTGTACTCTTCAGTATGTGAGAGAAACTTAAAAGTTGCACAAAAGGAGCTGGATGACAAGGAAGCTGTACAGAAGTCCAATTACAGAACACTTTTCTTCCAGTTGCCACACTTTCAGTGATGTAACATTGACTGCAATTGCTCACAACCCCAACTGGAGTTCCCAAACCAGGAAAGAAAGGGAATCTTACTGGATATACTGCCTTGAAACATTTAAACAAAGTGGTTTAAACTAAGAAGACTAAAAAATGACAGCCATGCACAAATAAAATCATCATTTTTTTGTAGCCAATGCATTTTTGTTCAGATAATTCTTTCAATTGGCTTAGTAGACATCCAATAACCTAAACTTGCTTCTAAAACAATGAGATATCTGGGATATAATTTGCAGTTACACAAATTTACATAAATAGCAGATGGCAGTATGGCTCACCAATTTCTAGGCCAATATAAAATATTTTTCAGCATCAGCATCAAGTTAAAGCCAATGTTTTGAAACAAAAAAATGTTAGGCTTTTTATTCCTGTTTAAATATTCATATAAAATTTTCTAACGTAGATGCTCTTTTTTTTGTCTTGTCTCTTTTTGAAAAAGGCTCATTTACAGTCAAAAGTGCTTAGGCTAATTAGAAACTAGTTTTGCACTGACTGTTGTCAGTTTTTTTGCATTTATGATAATAAATCCCTGACTGGATCCAACACACTTGAAAGGACTGTTATTTGCCATATGATTTGTATTCTTTATATATATATATATATATATATATATATATATATATATATATATATATATATATATATATATATATATATATATATATATATATATATATATATTCTTATTTAGATCACCTTGACATAGGAGGTGATGCTGTAAATCTATTAAAGTGACACAATTGAAATGAAAGTGTTCTTGTTTCTCTTTATTGATTATAATTCAAAACAAAACCATATTGTCTCCATGATGTATTAATATGCTTAATACAAATCTATATCATAAGATCCATGTATCTGTGTGATTTTGAATGTTCTTTATTCTACAGTGTTGTATTGTCAGATAAATTATGTAAAAAGTAAATATTGGAACAATTACTGGACTTGTATAGTATTTGTTTTAGATTTCAGATACAATTTTAATTTATAGGTCTCCACACATACAAAATAGTATCATGCAGAGCTATATAATGAATACATAGAATAAAAATATCAAATGAAAATAGTGATAACTATATTTAATGAAAATACTGATAACTATATCAAACGAAAATACTGTTCTCATGCAATGTGATTCAAACTGAAAACCAGCCTTCACCATTGGATGTGCCAAAAGACAAACATGTTTTCATATGGCACATGGTAAAATTCTACACAAGGAAGCTGTGATGCCAATTTGGATTTGCTCTGCAGCATGGAAGTTTTTAAATTAAAAAGTCATATTTAATCTATTTCATGATTGTCTTTGTACTCTTGTGTGAGTGCCAAATGAACCAGCACCTTAATTAGGTTTCCCATTCATTACAGATCTTTATTCCCAATGGTTTTTGTTTTCTTTTTATTTATCCTTCTGTTATAAAATATTTAAAAAGTATAATGTATGACATTGATATGGACTGGTGGCTTTGTGTTTACAGAGCAGAAAGAGGTTGGAAATAAGGAAAGTGATGGTGAATTCCTGATGACCCATCCAGCTGTAGTATAATGGAATGATGACTACTTCACCAGCAGGTCTAGTGTGGATATTATTGGGAAAATAGTGTGCACTACAATATTTCATATACTCTGTATCCTGCCTTTGTATTTTATAATGAACCCAGCAATCACAAGTAAAACCCCTTTAAAATGAACCTCAATGGGCTTGTGAAATTAATTCTTACAAAACAAATAAACTGACTTCCCCTATGAAATAAGTTTATATGTTTTAAGTTCACACCATTGAATTCACTGGTATAATGGAGCTGGCTTTTGTATTAGAGAGGAAATAGTCAATTCTATGTAAACCTTAAAACATTTATACTGTAAATTACTCCATATCTGCTGTTGTATAATGTGACAGAAGATCAGGTTATGTATTCTTTGTTAGCCAGATTTATAAATTGACAAATTGATAAAGCCAAGATAATTTACTTTTTAAGCATTAGCTTACAATTTAATGTAAATTTTATGTTTGAAAATGTTAGCATTATTTAATGTAGGTAGTTGAAATTTCAAATCCATTGTGAAACTTTCAAGAACATTTCATAAAATATACTCAAAGAATAATCAGTTGAATTTGTTCACTTCATAAAGCTCTCTGTAAACTATGCTACATTTGAGTTTTTTTCATGTCATAAGTTACTAATCCTGTCAAAGTACTGGAGAGCAACACTGTCTTTGAGTCATACAAGGACTCTAGATGTAGTTGTTGAATAGGTCAGAATTTTGTATATGTCTATCCAAATTTCTATATAACAAATATTGACTGGAAGCCCTGATATCTGGTAAATTTGGTGTACATTGGTGATTTATCAGTTACAGCAACAGTGTGACTTATTTGGTATCATAGAAAGTTCAGAGGCAAACTAATGCAAATTATGCCAAGGAGTTTTTGTATCCTCTTACAATTTACATTTTTAGTAATTTTTAGTAGCTATTGTATCAGGTTTTAATCAAAAATATTTGTTTCATTTCTTTTAAAGAATCTTTGAGAGTTTATGGAATGTTTTGATATGTTTAAGAGAACAGCAGACATTTTCTGTCATATGCTGACATTTGCAGAAACATCTAGAAAAGTCGACATTTCAGGAGATACAAATTTCATAATTTTTCAGAAAAGTCCACACATTTGGTCACACTGAGTAAAAGTGTTTTTGTCCATGGTGTTGATAAATGAGAGAAATACAGAATGTAGACAGAGAAAAATTACCTTGCCTTGATTTTTGTTTCAAATTGTCAAAGCACAAGCTATTTGAAATAGTATTATTTACAAGCAGTAAAAAGATTGGACATTTGACCAAACACAATGCAGTTCAAATAATGACCTTATACACAGTAGTATGTACACATTAAACTATCACATCTTTCAGTAACAAAAACATTTTTGAACTGAGGGAAGTTTTCATGATGAACAACAGAATGTATGTTCTTTGTTGGGTAGGATTTTGTGATTAATTTCTGGGTTTGTTGTTGAGAAGATGGATAATATCTGTACAAGTTTATACACACATGTGAAAAGTGTAAAATACTGCTAAGCTGACTTTTATTTCTTCCAAAGAAATTCAACACTTCTTAGAATAGTCTTCCATCATCAACACTCTTTCCATTAAATGTCAGATGGTGTATAATTGTATTAACACAGTCTGATATGAAATGTAAAAGATTATTTATTCATCTACAGTATCAAATTAATGGGAAAAGTATTTTCCATTTAATTTTGATACAAAATGTTCATGAAAAGAACAGGAAGGCTATTTTCCTCACCCTTAAGTTCTTTTCATTATCTCACTAGATATCCTTTCATGCTAGAGATAACCATTTTAATGCCACAGTTTGTAGGATTTAGGTGCTGTCTTTGCAATTTGCAGGATACATCTTTAAAGAATACATATTGTTCTGTTTTCAAAAACGTTTGAATATATTTTTATCAAATGGCAATCCATCTCTAAGCTAAATGGAGAAAACATTAATGGTTTGATATGTTTGACTTAAGTTGCTGAACGGGGTCATGATCAACATGAGGTAATTGGCCGTCCTCTATTAAGGATAAAAAGCCCATCAGCATTTCTTCAGATTTGCTATGCATGCTTCAAAATGAGAAATGGCATTACTAATTTTTTGGCATAAGCACTATTCAAAATTTAGCATATTTACAGCAGGAAGAACTTGTGAGTAGTAAAGTTAATTTTGATACTTTTGCAAAATATGTTTCCTAATGTACTAAGCTTCTAAGTTAAGTCCAATTGCCAACAACTTAGACCCTGGTCTGCCATCACATAATGTGCCTGCAGACCAAGGTCTGTATGTGTTCAGATGATTACTCCTTACAAACTGCAGAGACAAAGAATTATTGATGCATTATGTAATGGCAGATGTGGGTCTATGAAGTTTGCTGTTGCATCCAACTTATGTGCCAGCATATACAATACTTCTCTTGTAAAGTAAACATTTTGTGAATTGCTATTACTGTATAAATTCATACACTTTTAATGAGCATTTTTTTCTTGAGAATTGTGCAATTTTTAACAGCATTAACAACAATAAAATTACTATTTGAGTTTATTTTCAAAATAATCAGTAGACTTGCAACTATAAGAATGATCATACCTTATTAGCAGTTGATTATACATGAATATTTTCACATCCACCATATCCCATGTAGATGACACTGAAGACCTGTCCATGTTGATATTCAGCATAATAGCTTTAATAGGTCAATTAAAGGTGAAAAATGTTTATGTAAGCTCTGTTTCTAATTTATTCATAAGTTTTTGAATTTTTTGTATTATTATACTAATATGTATACATTTACAAACACACAATAAAGACCATATAATTTATTATAATAGCAACCAAATGTCTAACAAATGTACATAATAAGATATTGTGTCGTGACTGACAGAGACGAGGTCTTTAATTATGTGTTTCTTGATTGAATAGTATGCAGTTATTAATGTATACAGTAGGTGCTGCTATAATGAAAACATGTAACTTTTGTATATTTGGAATAAATAAATGCATTTTTACATGTATTTTCACTTTCTTTTTATGTATACAGTGTCTTAGGTGTTTTATTTATTGCAGAATCTAGAGCTAAAATTGTTCATCAAAATTGTTATCTCTGATTTTACATGTGCACTCAGTTCTCTTCATCCCATTTATATTATTATCAATACAAGCTGTTAAGAGCAATACAATTTTTTTCGTTCACTGATATGAAGTAAGTTTACATTTGTTAAAGTGTTCACACATGCAATTTTATTCAAGGAATAACACTGCCACATTGAGACTTTACAATATAGAGGTTTCGAGTCCATAAGATAAATTTACATCTCAAGTTTCAGAACTATGCTAACAGCAAAATCAAAAAGCTCAGTAGTATATGACAATAGGTCATTGTGTCATGTTAACTGCTAAGAGTAGTAAACCTCAAGAGTCACCAAAGGGTATCAGCTACTAGAATGCCTCAATAACATTTGGCTTTTTAGGTTGATGTTCGCTAGACATGTCAACTCAAGCCCAGTATATGAATCAATGATGTCACAAAAAATATGCAATTTCTGAGATTTTTTTCTTGATGTTATAGCTATAATATGAAGTCCTTTCTGCTATTTATTTTACCCAGTCCAGTGTACAAGAGATTGTAAATGCAGTAAATCCTGATGTATCTGTATCTGCGTAACATTTTATATTTATAACAACGAAGCGTCAGTCATAATAAAGCTCCAGGGGCAAGAAGTTCCTCCATTAGGTGTGCTTTATAACTTTTTGCAAGCATGTTATCTGTATGTTCATGTACATATATTATATGTTTTTTCTTCTACTTGATTTTTTTAATGCTTAGAAAGAGAAAAGTATCTTTCTTTTACATTCAGAGTTAGCTCCCCTGAAAAACATAATTCTTTTGGGTTTAATGCCATTTTTCAGCATGTGATAGGCTTATATAAGGTAACCAGTACAACAGGTGGATGAAGAACCTGGGAAAAACTTATTTAGAACCACTGACCCATGGGAAGTTACTGGCAAGAATCATTGCATACCCAATTTGGCAGAGCCTGAGATGTGAACCAATCCAGACAGGGATAGGATGTCATTGATCACTCAGCCAATGAGGCCCCTGAAAAACATGTAATCATCCTTCTGAACAAGATTTCATAGCATTATTATTGATGGAAATGAAACATTATCTTTACATTTCAAATCTTAATTAGAAAAACACAATGCATCTTGTACATATATTTGCCTATAAGTATTACTGTAATTATAAACATGTATAAACACAAAGACTTTGAAAAGTAATAAATGTTTCACAGAGACTATTTTTTTGCTTTAAATATTATATGGTAGGATGCAGGGCCAGCAACCTACATCACAACTGTATAGTACACATACCCTGAGCACACATTTTTACCTCCTCCAATTAAATTTGTTGTCATTTTTTAAAACTATAGCCATGGCTTGGTTGAGACTGTAACCAAAGTAAGTAACAGGTGATATGTGAGTGTTTAAAGCATTATTACAAATATTTCTCTGATTGCTTGACCAATAGTACAGTTGCAAACTATTGGTGAATGTTTGTAACTTACAAACTGCTGGATACACTGTGCATAGTGTGCAATGTAACTTATCAAGCACTGTTAGAAAGTGCCAAAACTTGCATCTTTTTAAAAATGGATACATGTGAATTGTCTTGTATGATACCGATGGATGGCCCTGGGATGACATAACAAAATGGCCACTATAAATTTCAAGGGAGATAATTTTGAAGGTTTATGACATATGCAAACTATCTGTATAATTATATAGTATTCCCATTCCAATCTTTGCTCTACCTGGTGTTAATTATTCTGCCAGGATCAAAGCATACTATATAGAATTGATTTTCAAATACTTAGCTGTTGCTGTAACTACAGTACACTGAAAGACTGCTCCCATATTACGTAACTTCTGTGTGATTCTTGAATTTCAGCATTTGTTACTTTCCTCAACTACTTTAATGATTGTCAATGACATCACTTGGCAGAAACCTGGAATCTGAAGATTCTATGTGTTTTCAACATTCATTTTTAAAATATAATCCTGTTTTATTTGTATACAGGAAATGTCAATATAGTCTAGCTAATCACTAATTGATTTATTTTGCTTATGGATCTGAAATTTCAGAAGTACCGACTTTATTTTGTAAAAAGCAAATTTTCTTTTCATTGGAACATTTTTATTCACAAAATAGAATCAGACTGTTTTTCTAATCTTTTGAATACTTTATTCATTGCTTAACTTTACAATTACCATTTCTTGGCCTTTTTTTAAACCAATGCTAAATGAAAGACAATAAGCTGCATTTCTTCAAATAGTTTTGTGTGATACTGAAAATAATGTACTGCCTCTTCTTATGAAATATACTCTTTTGATAATATCCCTCAAATAATACATTTTGAAAGTAGCAGTGCAGGTTCATTTGATATTAACCTTAGATGATTGCGGGCAGTCTTCCATGGGTAGACCATGCCAGTTGTGCAAGTAAAGCGGGTAAGATTTTGAAATACTACACCTAGTGAATGTCATGGGAATTAAACCAGTGCACTCAAAAATGTTTAATTTGACAAAATGTAAACAATCTACCAAACAAATTTAACCTATAAAGGAAGCAGCAAATATTCATGACTTTCTTGGAAGGTTTTATTTTTAAAATCTATTTTATACAAAGTACCTAGTTCCCGCTGACTAAAATTAATGGACCATAGAGGACAATCTTGTGGATTTTGAAGGGTAATTTGGCTATAAATGGATGCCAAGGAACTGTGCAGAATATGTCTATTATTCTGGTTAAATGTAAAAAAAATAATAATATAAATGGAACCTTCAAAATTCTGCTGCAGTTAAATTAAAGTGAAATTTAAAGATGGTTCTATTGCAAGGTTCACCAAACATTTGCAAATACTGCATCCAGATCATCAAAATGACCATAGTACATTGCTAGTTAATTACATCACATTGTCAGAGTGTATCATCTGTCCACAAAGACAGTATACATATTGCCAAAATGACCAAATTGCATTGTCCTTTTGAGAACCACTAAAGGATGAGATCATGTTTGTTCTGAAAACAATTCAACCATATTGCAGAATGAAGTGTACTTTACAAAGTTAGTAAGCTGTAGGAACCAGAGATGCAGGGTTATGTAAAGAAATTGAACAGATCTACACCAGTAAGGCTTGCTGATAATACAGTTACTGATTGCTGGAAAAGAAAGCTTAACAAGTTCTCTGCCAAATAATATCTTTGGGGCTTTAGATTTTGGAGGGAGTTTGTGTAATGAAAAATATTTTATCACAAATAGTCATGACTTTTCCCAGAAAAACACTAACATAAGATGCTAGACTGAATTTGCCGATATTGTGGACAAAGTGACGGCTTTAATACACAAGTAGTTCATCTGTTCTCTTCTAAGCAAAGCATGGAGAGACAAAGTAAGCACAACAACAACAAACATATATATATATATATATACACACACACACACACATATATATATATGTAGACACACACAATTAAAGATAGCATCTTTTCTACTCATGTTACCTTTCATGTACCACATATATTCACTTATAAGTTGGGTCCATCTGCTAACTATATTGACTCATATCTGCCAGCACATTACGTGACAGCAGATCAGAGTGTATGCTGTTTGTACTTGGACCTGATGATAAACATTTCCAGAAAGTTATTAAAATTGTACTCCTTTATGGGGCAGTTGCTTTTATTTAGTTTTTTATTTGCAACTGTGTTCAACCAATGAGACTATACTATTGGATGATGTGGTCAGTCTGAAAAATGTTAATATTGCAGACATAACAGAAAGTATTTATCTTTGTTGATGGTTATATAAAAGTAAACTTTATGTTCATGCTTAGTAAATTAATAAAATATTAATCAGCATGATGTTCATTGTTTTATATCTTAGTTTGTGAGCTTTTGTTTAGTATGTTTAACATGGAATGTCTACATCAATAAACAACTGTTTCAACATTAAAAACACCTGAGCATATTCACAGGTCTTTAAATTATTTCAGTGTCCAGCAAATGGTCACTCTGCATTTTTTAATTACGACTATGTGTCTGCAGAAATAACTCTTAATACTTCCTATATTGTTTATGAAAATAAAATGCTGAAATGACTGCTGATCAACCTTGCTATTTACACCCTGAAAAGCATGTAATAGCTCTTGTGGCCTAAGCGGTTAGAGCATCCACCTTAGATGCAAGAGGTCATGGATTCGAACAGCAGCCAAGTCATACCAATGACTTATAAAAATGGTACTACCCACTGCCTTGTTTGGCATGCAGCATTAAGAGATTAGTGTTAGGACTGGTCAGCCTGGTGTTAGGGTAATGTGACTGGGTGGGACATGATGTCACATGTCTGCTAGACATAACTATAAACTGCCATGCTTCAGACATCATAGCGATATGACTGACAAATTGTTAAAGCTACATTATTAAACCAAATCACTCACACACATATGCATGTAATAGCTGTATTATTCACTGAACAGTCTTATTAAACTGCATCTATTTTGTCCTCAAACTAAGATCTGCACAATTTTGCACTTAAATTCTTGAATTTTAAATATATAATTAAATCATGTTGCATGTCTCATATCTGAGACAAAATGTAAACATAGCCAGGTGACAGAAACAGCTGAAAAGTTTTAAAGTTTTAATATACATTTTATGTACTTTCATTATCTTAGAAAATTATAATATTAGAAATACAATGTTATTCATATCAGATTATAAATACTACCAAATCGTTTAAACAGGGACAATTAAATCAAAAGTTTTGTTGGGTTTGTTTGGGAGGGTAATGGCACTATGAACACATTATTAGCTATGTACAGTGTATGCAAAGCTAAGTGCCTTTCCCAAGGACACACACAAGCCAAGTAGCTGGAGTAAAATTTATGATCAAAGGGGCATAGTCCTTTTTTGTAAATGAGCATTGTAGATGTTTTATGCTGTTGTGACTGGAAAGTTCTCATGAAGTAGTAACACATGTGTCCATGTAGTGCTTGTGTGTAATGCTGGTTGGTGGCAATGACATTTGTTTTGGCTTCTTTGGCTTTTTTCATGACGGTACCTTCATCAAGGGTGATGCAGTATATTTTGGCTCAAAGTCTGATGAATTCCATGATGGGTATGCCATAATTTTCCCCTTTGAACTTTCCTAGCATGTTTTTTTTGTCATCACATTGGAATTGGCTGTGTGTGAGATAATCACTGAGGTCAAACAGTTCTCGATGTTGATACTTGTCCACGTATACGTCATTGATGTGAATTTCATCCATGAGAGAGTCAGTGTCAGTCATGAGCAGAATGGCTTTGTCTCCGTATTTTTTTTTTATGAAGTCAAGTATGAGCATGATGGGGAGGTCAAGAATGGCTGCACTAACATAGATGGTAGGTCAAGCTTGAGATTATTTTGTCTGGATTTGATTACGACGAGTTCTTTGTCAAAGTATTTCATGTGCACATAGGCATCATTGGCAACCAGTTTATCTCATCATCATAGGTTATTGATGATTTCGATTTTCTTGTGGTTTCGAGTGTTTTTTCTGAACATGCTATTGTTAACGAGTTTGAAGAAGTCTTTCTTGAATGCTGTGGTGGCTCTAGTTTGTTGTGTCATGCTGAAGTCAATGTAGAGTTTCATCCAGAGTGACTGATGAAACTTGAGAGCACGATGAACTATTTCAAGAACGAGTCTGAGCTTTAGAGCTTGTTCGAGCAGTCGATGGTGTAATTTATACTTGGTTTTGTTGGCAAGATTGGGTACCAGTTTTTTCACCTTGGCATCTCTGAGTCCAAACTGGCTTTTCTGCTGTAGTTGTTATTGAGATATCATCGAGTTGGTGACAAGAATTTGTTCGGAGCAGAAAGGATAATCATTATGTGTGTCATGTAGATGTTGTGGATACCCAAAATCAACTTCAACAAAATATCCCCAATTATCATCATAAGCTTTCCTCAATGAACTGTTGTGAGGTAATCCAATGAAAATCTCACATGGGAAGTAGTTGTGACATTGGCCAGCCATAGAGGTTATTGGTATATTTTTATAGGCTGTACAGGGGTGGCTTTGCTGGGTCGTAGTTTTTCATGTATTTGTGGTTGGCAACAGCGTGTTTTTTGCTGATGGCAGATATTCCCTACATACCATCTGCTCAGTGAACATGAACATGTCGGGATCGGTAAAGAGTTCTAAGGTCACTCTGGATTGTTTGAGGAGGGTGTCCCAGGAGAGTTCTGGAGAAATACCTGGTTGAATCAAGGTTGTTGTTGTTGTTGGGTTTAACGCCATTTTTCAGCACACGATAGGCTATGCATGGTGGCCAGTATTAATGGTGGAGGAAGAACCCGGGAAGAACCACCGACCCACGAGAAGCTACTGGCAAGCTTTCTCACGTACCCACATTGGCCAAATCCTAGACTCGAACCCACGCAGAGGTGAGATGGCAGTGAACCATAATGGAGAGCGCTTTAGACCACTCGACCACTCGAATCAAGTTGGTAATGGTCTATGCGCATGTGTCTGAAATTATCAAACACATCCATGAGCAAGATTACATCCGTTTTGAGATAGACATAGTGATAGTCACCGATGGTTTTACAATCAAACTCGTTCCATGTATTGTTCGTGTATTCCTCATTGATGATTCCTGAGGGATGTAAGTGAGAGTAAAAGGTGGCTTGGAGTGGCAGTCAAGTTTCGTCGAATTGTGATGCTGCATCAGTGTATTCGTAGAGGTAAATGCCTTTTTGTTTGAGTCGATCTGTGTTGGCTCCAAATTCTTTTTCCAGGTGTGTGAACTTAGGACAGTTCTCAGCGAGTTCTTCCAGAGATGCTGGCATGAACTGAGCGCTATCGATGTACTTCTCAAAATTGAAGGGGATGCATTTGATTTGTGTTCCAACCTCAACGAGAAGTTGTTTGACGCAAGGACGATTGAGTGCAGCGAAGTTGAAATGTCCATCGTATCCTCGTAGATTATGAGCGATCACAGATAGGAAGTCTGGATCTTTGAAGCGGCTCCTCCATGTTGACGGGTGACATGGCAATGATCTCCAATATTTTTGTCGTGCGGTTTAAGGAACTCTTCGCAGATGTGGCACTGCTTTGCTGATTGGTGCTGTCACAGTTGTTGTAGAGTGACTGGGCTCATGATCACTGGATTTTGTCAGAGGACGGTCATGCGTTTCCATTCTGCCAAGGGCTACTCAAAGAACCACAAGACGCAATCCTTGTCACGATGCCGATGATACGGTGAATGCAAATCTGTATCGATGGAACAGCATGTTTTATAGCCAATGACACATGGGACATTTTTTGTTCCACCTGGGTAAAAGAATGGTCTGGATCAGGAGAGGTCCTTGTATTTTTTCAAGGATTGCTTCCAAGTCAAAATTGATTGACACGTCTGCGTATTTTCTGTAGTGGTGTTCGAACTTTAGTTTTGCATTGTGCAGCATCGGAACGGTTTGTAGTTCTTGACTGTGTCCCGACGATATGTAGTCGTGTACTTTTTGTGGTTGAGGAAACCATTGTAAGCAACGATACTATAAATATCCATGATTCTTATGTTGTTTGTACTGAGATCGGCATAACCGACTTAAGTCATGAAATGGTTTTGGTAATAAAGTAAACTGATGCTGCATTGTGAGGCTGTAGGGGAGATCAGCATAGGGTAGATGATGTACTGTTTATCGCCAGCTTTCATCGAGTCCAAAAATGTTGATTGAGAGTCCACTATTGACTGATTACAGTTTAGGGACATCTTCGACCGAAGCTGGAAACGTGATACCGGTGGTTTTGATGGTATCAAAATACGGTTTATAGTTGGAGACTCGATCAATATGGTCTGCAGCGGTATGTTTCATGGAGAGGATATCCCATACAAGGCATTAGTCGTCATTGTTTTTGACGTTGATGCACGCTTTGGTGGCCGTGATTGGATTTGGGAAGTGGCATGTGCTTATTTCCATGTAACAATGTAAACTTGGAAGTTTGAAACAAGACAGAATTTACTACGGTGAAGATCAATCCCGATCCTGACTCTTGATACTTATTCTTCGATGCAACGTTGGATAAACGACCACGCGACATTGAAGCTGTGACTGAAATGTCACTATAATAAACAATCAATGATTTGGATTTCATCCACGCGTCAATTATCTTTTGTTCCTGCACAAAATGACCATTAGAGCTACTTTGATGACCATGTGTGCGTGTAGTTCTTCATCCATGTTATGTTTTAGAATGCATTGCAGGAGTTCTTTGTCGACTCCTTGCTTAAGTACCTGCTTGTGATCATAAATATTTCCATTGTTGGCGTTTCCCTATGCTTTTTCAGTTATTTGGGGGGGGGGGCAATGCAGTGGACAACTTCGCTGTTGATAGCTTTGCTGACGCCCGCGTGATTTTATCACACTGCCATTGAATGGTTTGTGGATCGATTTTGTGTAGTCTTTGATCGATGTTGGCAAGTCACGTTCAGCTCATGATCTCATTCTGAAATCGAATGAGTTTTGAGCGAGTGGCAGTTTTTCCAGTGAGCGCTCTGTACTTGTCTCACAACTGCTACATGTACTGCTGGGTGGTAATGATCGTCCCACCAGCACTTTCTACTCACTCAAGAGCTTATGATGTAAAGCACTTCTTGGCCTTTAGGACTAGGGCATGTTTACCCAAAGCATCTACTGAATAATGCTCATGAGACAACAAGCAATATCCTGTTGTAGGATAAAATCTTTCCCTAGATCTGCCACTACTTTGTGCAGAATTTTATGGGTTTTATTTTTTCATGTATATATGTTATATATATATATATATATATATATATATATATATATATATATATATAGTCCTGTCGACTGTTTCTTTAATTGCTTGTTACTTGGTCAGAGACAACAAATTTATATATATATATATATATATATATATATATATATATATATATATATATATATATATATATATATATATATATATATATATATATATATATATATATATATAGTCAGTGCACTGTTTCTTTTATTGCTTGCTATTAAATGCCTCTGCGTAGATCAAACAGGTGTGTGTGGTTATATCGGGGCAGCACAGCAAAAATGCAACAAGGCATGCTTGAGTACAGAGCACAGCATAGTGTCCTCATCAAGAAGGGAAGTCTGGGACTTAAACCCTTCCTGGATTGTCTAGAATGTGTTCAAGGTCAGTTGCAGGTATGCGTTATGGTGGTTGAAACATAAGAGCGATTAAATATTACTATGAGAAACTGAGAACTACCTACCGACTCAAAAAATACTCAGCGGTGTACCGACGAGTTTCTGGCAAGAATTAATCACGATGCAACTATGCAAGTAAATGACGTGGAGAGTTTGTCCCATGTTTATTCGTTACGAAGCTAACATGAATGGAAATGTACTTGCCATGCACACTAAAATAACGCACATGGTAAGATTCACCAGATTCTCCATCGTTCAATTATTTGTAGATGGGATCAGAGCCACGATGTACTGTCATCGTTTTGTGTTTGAAGCTCACCAAGGAGTTGTTCCCATTGGATACTCTGTCTTTCATCTCACTGGTGATAAATCCGATAATACATTAGACAATTCAGAGATAAGACATGATGGATAGCAAAAAATAAGGAGAAGCGATAAAAAAAGTTGATTGTCCATGTATCAGTTTAATGAGTTCTTCTTGAGGCATGCAATAGATGCAGTGCAGTGCTTGAAAATGATAAGCGACCAGATTGAGACCCACCTTTCCATGGTCTCCGTACATGATCACATACCATAAGGATACTATGGCCTTAGGAGGTTCCAGCATGCGTGAACATCCTGTTGCTTTTTCAGCTGGTACATAATCGTCAGAAGCACCTCAATCAGATCAATAAGTGGATGCCACCAAACGAGTTTAACATCGAGTACGATATCGTATGGTTGTTACCGGTGATCAGCCATGTTGCTTATAGTCCGCTTAAAGTATTTCCACACATGTTTAAGTTGCCAGTGAGAGTTCTACCCATTTTGTCATGCTTGTTCCCCAGTGCCACCTCGAGATCCGACGACGATACGACCTGAGACGATACCAGAGATTATCTGGTCTATGTTGGAAGTCCATATAAGATCATGCTTAAGCGGCCTGCGAGAGTTTAGTCTGCATTAGTCTGCTCACGTGAGACCATCGTGTAGTGTTGTAGTGCGGGATAACTCATGCCATCGAGATTGACGATGCTGTGACTGCTCATGCTGCAATTACCCTGCATGGAATCTCCGGTGAGGTTGACTTTTTATCCAGCTCATCCTCACAGAAGAGCTTCCTGATACCATGAGAGTACCAAAGGATGTGTATGACATGCCGGTGATGGATTCATTTTGTTAATTGTATAGAAAATGAACATCATTATTTTCAACACAAAGGCAAAAACGAAAGCGCACCAGCCATTTCCATTGCACGATTGTGGATCCGACCGGCCATGGTAAAACGAATCTGCTCATGAACACGCTCCTGAACAACACGTTGATGTATGATTGCGTGATTATTTATACGCTCAGTCCTCACAGAACAAATACAGGATGATTCGCCAGTTTGACGGTTCGCTCTCAGACCTTGAGGATGCCTTTACCCATGTCGATCCAGATCAGATACAACCCGTAGAAGAACTGGATTCGGACACGAATACGACTTTCGTGGTCAACGATATTAAGCAAGACCGAGAGAACATGAATGGCATCTGCGAGTATTTTGCGTTGTCGATAAACAAGGGCTTCAACAGCATTTATCTCACTCAGTCGTACTACGATGTGCCTTGACTACACAACAGAGACATCGACACTGTCGCAAGAGACCATTGCAGTGGCAAAGACTGCTATGATGAAGCGAGCTGAAGCAGAGCAAAAGGAAGAAGACAGGAAGTCCTAACTCAAAAATATTAAGCAGAAAGAAAAAGAAACAGCAGCGTAACTCCAAAAGATGGAAGAAGAAAAGAAAAAAACGGAAGCCAGTCCTGAATTGTTATTAAAAAAAAAGAGGAAGAAAGGATTCAGCTGGAAAAAAGTTTCAGCGTGAATTTCCGGAAGACGTGGTAATAAAACAACATGAGCATGGTAAGATCACTGTCGCTTTTGGCAATTTGACGTTTTATACTGGTTATCAGCCTCCAATTGCATTGAGCAAAGACTGGCTGGAGGATTTTGTGAGAGGCATACTTCCAGACATCAAATAGCAAGTGATGTTAGGATCGTCCACCGAGGATAATTACTATAAAGTGGTAGTTGGCAGATCAAACATTTTTGGAGTCTGCTCAGCTGAAAGAGCAGTCCTCGGCAGTGACTGAGGAAGGATTATCATCGAGTCTACCTGTGGGAGAACACCGTGCCAAGGAACCTGCAGAAAAAGGTGTAGAATCATTCTCGGAAAAGGAGCTCAGAAAACCTATAGAAGCGAGAAAATAGTAGTATAAAAACAGACCTATATTAAGTCATTATGATTATAAAGAACGCTTATAGTTGGAAAGGAAAAAGAGTGAGCTTAAAAAAATGGAAAAAGAGTTCATAGCAAAAGAAAGACTTCATGTTGAGGATAAGACGATAACGGGACAAGGACTCCGTAAGTGAAAAGGCATCCACTTTTACAAAAATCCAGCTGTGATCTTCTCGCGACTAAAATTGCTTATCGCATCTAAATAAGAGGGGAATGTCGAAGTGGAGATCGATAAAAAGATGGCGGATATCCTTGGGCATCTTCTGGATCACAAACTGGTGACGTCGGATCAGTATCAGATTCTGTACGAAGACCTGATTTAGTCACATGCACTTACTGTTTAAGAAAAAAATGGCTCTCAGCGATGCCACGGTGCTGTTCGATTCACGTTCGGTCACTTCCAAGGTAAGGTATAATCCTCCTCTGAGATTAGACTAACGGGCATCATATGAGATCGCGTTGATCTCCGCTGAAATATGGAATAGCTTCTTTAACGTCACCGCGAACAATAATTGGTTTTCGTACATGACATCATCGCCATAGATTCAGCAAAAAACGATCACGATCTCACCAAGCGGGTACAGCATCACCGACATCGCCCCGGAAATCTCCAGACTGATCACGGCTAAAGGACACGTATCTGCAAATGTTACTATTGATCCCAGTTACTCCACGCTGAGAACCAGAATCACGCACTCGGGAAATGACATCGTACGATTTGACATCACTCAGTCGATTGGATCCGTCCTCGGTTTTAGCTCTGGTACTATTTTATCAGAAAATGGAGTACACGATGAAGATCTTCCCGTCAACATCACGGACGTGAACAGTCTTCTCATGAACTACTCGATCGCGTAATTTCATCGGTTCGGCCTCCAACGTAATTTATTCTACAGCGATTAACATCCCTCTGTGATCGCTCATGCAAATTCGTCCTAATCCATTCAATTATTATCCAATCATGAATATGTACGCAATATCGGAAATTACCAGGAGGCTCACATATCAGTTTGGAAATGATGTCAGTAATAACAGCAAAATACCACCTATTATCTGCACGTTCGTCGCAGGACGACATAGGCGTTGCAAGATGGCTAACCAGAAACTATTTGCAGATAAAATAGCAGCTGTTAAATGAGACGATCACATGTGCAACGTCGTAAAATCGTTCGCTGTTTTCTTCCGTTCGAGCAGCCGTTCCAGGTATTGCAGAAAAAGCAGCTCCATTTGCCCTCAAAGCGGTTGAAGCTGAAGCTATCAGAGCGCCCTTTTCAGCTGAAACGGCCGTGGGACAAAAAGATCCAGCAAAGTTGTGAAAACACCTCAGTCAGTACCATCAATGCAGACAACTACGGCGACGCAGTTTCAGACAACGCAGCTGCCCTCTCTTTCAACGCGGAGAAAACATGCTCTCAAGAAAACCTCAGCGGTTCTTAGAGCGCTATCAGAAAAGATTTTACAGGATCTTGAGAAATAGGTGAATGGAGCTACACCAACTCCATCTCTGGGGGACATCATGTCTGGTTATGGATTAAAAACTTTGTGGTAAAATAATTAAAATAAATTGCTAGCCTTTTATTAACCGTGCGATTTGTATCACAGTGTAATAAATTAGCGAAGTCATGTATGCGAGGTTTACTAACGATTACCTTCGGCTAAGCGATGGCACACCTGTGCATGATTCCTGCCACCAAGTACGAGTACGTCGAATCCCAGGACACCAATATCACCAATCGCTACGCCAGCAAACATCGAAAAAACGAAACGCATAACGAAGATGTGTACTTGCTTCCCCCATCAGACCCTTCTGGAGGAGAGAGGGCAGAAACTATGCAGCAGAGGCCACAAGTCACGCTGAGAAATGACGGGTGGTCTAATTTAAGTCAGCTCAGTACCAACTGAACAATCGGAGTGGAAGGAATCGATGGATACTTGCTCATGCCAGCACGATCCTGAACCTGATCATGTTCAGCGATGACTACATGGGACGTGTGCCACTAATATGTGGTGGTTCAGAGATTTAGGGATACGAACACTGACGCGGCTGTCATCAACGAATTTCGCACTGGTACACCCCCAGCCAATGCCACTGCGCTGATGGATGTAGAAACCGCTAACGTTATCGTGTACAGACCATCAGTTGCAGGAGCAGCTGCGTATCTTTTGATCGATATGACAGAAAACTCTGCAGAATCGACCCTGATGAGAACGCTCTCTCATCAACGTTGGTACAGGCACGTACCTCTACTTATGACGCGAGATTCACAGCTCGACGCGCTCTCACCGATACCAAGCATGTGATCTGCATGTTGATTACTCTCAGTAGCAACTTTGGCGTATTCAAGGATATCCGAACGGTGTTCAGAGGAATCAAGCACATGCTGGGGTGGAAAGAGATTCCGCCGAACAATACATGTATAGCTCAGAAGTTCAAGCAGATGGGAAATTCACCATGACGTGGTTGTCGCTGTGAATGCCCAAAATCACTCCACCGACGACTCAAATGCTCGAACTGGAATCGACGTTGGCCAGATTCACCAAGAGACTACTTTGAGCAACAATGTATTTACATACAACAATTTACCGCTGGTCAGGTAATCACGTGGAGAGTCGCCACCAATCCAGACAGAGAGTTTCCCAGACACGTGTTCGTGACGTTACAGCTAGCAACACAGCGCAGAAATCAAAAAGGAAACAAGCACGAGTTTAAGCATCTTAATCTGTCTCGCATTCACGTCCGCATCAACTCCAGGCATAATCCAGAGAGAGAGAGAGAGAGAGAGAGAGACAGAGACAGAGAGAGATAGAGAGACAGAGACAGAGAGAGAGAGAGAGAGAGAGAGAGAGAGAGAGAGCGCGAGATAGAATGAAACTTCGCTGTCGCCACTCGAAATTATTCTCACGCGTACATAATGTTAATGGAAGCCATGCAGAAGTACCAGGACGTGAACACGGGCAAGCAGATCTCGCTGAAATATTTCACCAACTTGTATCCTATTTTCCATTTCGATGTTTCCAAACATTCCGAGCGTCTCAAAGATTTCCCTACGGACATAAATTATTTCTAATCCGAGTGGCGATTACGTCTCTTACGCGCTGGTAACCTCAAACCGATTCATGACAGACATGCTCAATGGAAAAATGAACATCGTTGTTTAGACAATGTCTAAAGAACAAAAGTTTTAAAAAATCTTCGTACCAAACAGAGACGACGTGGTCCTGGAACAAATGGTTGTTTTATTGCCGGCACTATACTTTCATTCGTGAAGGTGATGGCGCCAAAACTATTCATCGCTTTTCGCTCCGCTGAGACTTGCCACAGCGACTGAAGCCATTACCGGAGCTACACATAAAGTGGTGATGAGAAATGGAGTTCATCAGAAACGCGTCATCGTTACATCGTCCGTTGAATATGACAACAAATATGGCTTTCAAAATAAATCTGTCAGAAAAAACCAACAACAAAAATAATAGCATTTAATATAACACCATGTCGTACGTGCCAGTAGATTTATAGCTTACACCGCAGCAAAAGAAAAGTATCGCTGTGGCGGCCACGCACAAAACAACCATATTGATCAGGTTTAAAGCGTCGGCGCTCACAGGACCGAAGAGAGTCATGCTGATCCACGGTAACCAAACAAGCTGTTGCACGAAAAGGCATCGTTCTTTGTCTGCGTCACAGCTGTCCAAACAAGGAGGACTCACTGCACCCCTGGTAGCAGGGAAATCGCCCCTCGAAGTCATTTTGTCGCAAAAATAATGTACACTATAACATAAAATAGCCAACATGAACCCTTGGTGCCTTAAGTGCAAAATCAAAACGCGAGCATTGGCCCCTTCAAGATCGTCACGAAGAATAATCGCCTCATGATCTAATCTAGGTCTCCAGTATGTGGTTAAAAAAAATCACACGTCATTACAGGTAAGGTAACACAGTCCGCGGGTATTACCTCGGTGACAAAAGACAACCAAAATGTAGACAGCAGAGTTGTGTAAGATTGTGACTTAGTATCATTGTTCTGTATAAAAAGTGTATCATTGTAGGCAATGTGACATCGACACGAGCTGCGAAGTCCTTTGCATGGGAGACTGTAAATGCTTCGTCGAGAGACAAATTCTAGGTAGTGTCGTGGACATCCATGCGCTTATCGGAAAACTCCCAAGACTCCGCGGCAGATGGACGTTGCCAGGACATATATATACAGGACCGTGGAATCCCTTAAAACAGCAACTGGATGAAAATAATCAGCCGCTGCCTAGCCAATGGCCCCACAACGGCGTCAATGCCATCGCGATGCAACACGATAGCTGTTACAGAGATCATCATGACGACAAAGTGGGATACGATCGAGTAAGACTGAAGGACTTAAAAACACTTAAGTAAAAAAATTCAAAGAACGTGTAGACCGAGCTCTTGTGCGTGGCATCATTGGCACCAAACATAAGCTGGGCATAGGGATTCCAGGTGAAATGAAAAGGTCAGCTGTGGTAGAAGATCTGTCGACGTTCGTAGAACTGAATAAACCAGCACGCAAACATTTTCCACGACGCAGAATTATCGCAGTCACCGCATACGATATATGGTCGGCAGATCTCGTTGATATGAGAGATTATAACAAAACTGTCTCAGATTGGCTTCAAGAAAATAATATTATCTTGTACAGCACACACAATCAAATCAAAGCAGCCTTTGTAGAGTGGTTTAACAGAACTCGAGAAAAATCGCATGTGGAAGAGATTTACCAGCAATAATACCAACCGATACTTAGATTTTTTGCTAGAAATGGTTGACCAATACAATCACACATGGCACCGCAGCATTAAAATGACTCCCACGGAAGCATATTTGGCTGACAAAAATCAACAGGTCACAAACGCCTTATTTTTAGATCCAGATTCAAAGCAGGTGGCCACGTCAGAATAATCAGACAAAAAACTACATTCGAAAAGGGATACATACCTAACTGAACCGAAGTTGTCTTCGTCATCGATACCATTCAAAAAGCTATTCTGGTCACGTACACGCTCAAAGATTCATTGGGAGAGCCCA
Organism: Sinohyriopsis cumingii; assembly: GCA_028554795.2. Classification (NCBI taxonomy): domain Eukaryota; kingdom Metazoa; phylum Mollusca; class Bivalvia; order Unionida; family Unionidae; genus Sinohyriopsis; species Sinohyriopsis cumingii. Next base: position 41,542,356 of record CM068825.1, read on the forward strand.
TACAGGTTTCCTTTTACGAGCAAGAATTACACAAACAAATTTCAGAGTCGAAAAGGTCATCTCTGCCAAAGGAAAAAAAAATCGTCAAATGATTTGGCTATCCTGAACAATTCAGCTCGTGGATTCCAACGGCATCGCTGTTACCATTATCTCATCAGACACCAACGCCTCCGAAATAATTTTGTGATAGGCCTCCCCTGTACTCTTCCCATATAACGTCTTACATTTCGCCGCATGCTCGTGAGGACCCATGCTCTAAAATATACGCTTGAACACAGACTCGAATTTTATGAATTTCACACGGCCCTCCAACTAAACTCGAGTCACTCTATTCAGCAACTAAAGATAATAATCTCTCTACAGCGCTGTCAAATTAAAATGCTTCAGCTTATTTTTTATGTAGTATTGTTGATTATACCGCTGCGCAGGACGCTGATGACTATAGCTACGCCTTACCCACTCTTCGTTGTCATAGTCGTCTTCACTCTCCTCACAATATATCATCTCAGGAACAAAGCTCGAACCCTTATTTGCATACGCTATAAGCTCCTTTGCACACTACAGCCACTCCTAGGACTCCTCTTCACTTAATTCAGCTATTGGAATAATACGGCGAACTTCATCACTAGATCCCAATCGATCGACGCTTCAGTGATAACACGAAAGAGACATCTTCGCTATACTACAATCACATCTCTAATACAACCAAAAGTCGTCCAGAACCAGAGCTAAAGAGACTACCCACAGGTTCAAAACACCCATTTTGTCCCCTTGAGTGGTCCAAAAACACCCATTGTTCTACGTTGGAGTCACCACCCCTGGTCCAGAACCCCCACAATACAGTAGTATAGATCCATGGGGGCTCTCCGAAGCACTTTTGTGGTCCAGAACCCCATTTTGCTATACTGCTATTATCATCATCCTTAAATTTTAATTAATTAATATTAATAATATTGATTTTGATAATTTATTATTATTATTATTATTATTATTATTATTTGCATTCCTAGTCACATGACTATACAACTCTCGCAACCTACATGTCAATGACATCAGAGGTCATATAGTCACTTGATATCGACATAAACAAATTTCCAAAGTTGTACATAGAATTTGGACATATTTTATAGAAGTCACTTAATGTTTGTAAATAAATATAATGCAAACTTAATTCTCAACATATTTATTCTGAGAACAACGACGAGAAACATGTCGGTATCGCAGCAGGGTGGAGAAAACCATTTTCAAGAAGTACCGAGCACGTGTCAGCGATATTTTTGTTGGTGTCACGTGACTACCATATTGACATGTGCTCTCTGCGTAGTAAATCTGTTTTTTTTTCAATTGCTGCAACATGTACAGATTTTCGATCATTGTTTTCGAAATCAATATTTTGAGAAGTTTATGATTCTTTTCATTTTTCTATAAAAAAATTAAATGACTCATTTATATGTTCGATTTGTTTTTCTACAGCAACACTAGAAATGATGTATTGTTGATATCACGTGACTGTATTACCTTTGATGTCATTGACATGTAAGTTACGAGAGTTGTGTAATCACGTGACTAGGAATGTAAATGGCCTGATCCAGGTCAAATTTCAGCAACGATATACTTTCGTCTCGTCTGTCAGCAGATTAAAGACATAGTGAATACTATGATCGCAATTTCTGAGAAAATGAATCATATTCCCATCGATTTCATGTAGGTATATTTTCATGAAAAGTCGTTCAAGTTTGCTGGGCCGGTTAGTAAGCGACTGCCCCAAGCCGACACCAAACTCTGACCATACACCCCAACATAAATGTCCAAATATCAAAAATGGGGTGGCAAGGGCCAGAGAAAACTCGGACTAAAAGAAACAGAATCATTTACAAAAGTCAACGGCTTAATTTAAAGAAGACATACGAGGATTAACTCTATAAACAAAGTGTGTAACCCCGTCACACCAACTTAAATAGGCCCAAAAAAAAAAAAAAAAAAACAAAAAAAAACACACACACATCACAAGTCTTTAACACTTCACTCGAATTCCGCAAACGATTTTCACTTGCTGGTTTAATAGACAAAGTCCTTATTCACCGCCTAGCAATACGAAATAACTCTAAAGATAAACGAACAAGTAGGCCTCCGCTTTTTTTCTGCTGTCAGCGGAGACCTACTTGTTTGTCTGCTCTAAAAACAAACAATGTATGCGACCACTACCTTTATTTCGACATTACAATCAATCTGATTAAATCAGATATCCGCTGTCCTACGCGAAGATCTGACGACGAACAGTTAAGGGTCATATTCTGATGACCTTTGAATTAGCCAATGAAAACGCAGCTTTTAAAATCTGAAAGTGAATCAAATCGTTCGGTGCACGTTCATGCTCTTCATCCACTCTGCTCTGTCTCCAAACCCAATGACATAAGACTTCATATGATTGGTTGATAAAATTAGCGATTATGGTAATAACATAGGTTACCAGAACAAGACCCTTAAGCGGTCGCTGTCAGATCTTCATGTACATTAGCCTGGTCTACGGACTGTATCATCTGTCACTATAAACAAACCGGTAGCCAGATTCCTGTTTGTAGAAATATTTTTGTTCTTTTATGTTTGTTTTTATCAGAACAATTTTTATTATGCAAGCGGTAGTTGTTACAAATGATTACATAAAGGTCAGTGGTGTTTGTCGCTGTTCTCGCAATACGATACTGGGCCCTACTAGTAATTATGTGCAATAGCTACGATAAGGCCGGGAATCAGACTAAGACTACATGTACTTAAGACTAGTTTACAATAGAAAATGTAAAACTCTATCAGCATACCTACACAATTTCAAATATCGGTAGCCAGCCTATTCTTGTGTTTAAAACTGTTTTAGCGACAATTGTTATTGGTATTAAATGAAGATCGGTGGAGTTTTTCCCAGTTTTTGCCATGCGGCCGTTCATTTTGTCGAAATGCATATTTTGCCAAGACATCGTGGTCGCTGGTCGCGTTCAGCAGGTGGTCGCTCACGACAGAGCGTTTATATAACAAAACAGATCCGTGCATTACGATTGTGCTCGGAAATGGCAGGTGGTCGCTCATAGTAGGGGTCACTCATCACATATTTTACGTAATGGGTCTGTATAGCCCAAGATTAAATTTAACATGATGGGCCTGTCTGGGTCCAAGGGAAAATACTAAAGCTAAATAGTTATATACTATCCAGTACTTAGTCATATCCTATCTAATACCCTATGTATACAGCACAACACCTGGCATTTTATGATCAACATTCCATATCTAGATGACCAAAATAGTCATCTACTATCCAACACCATACTCTATAAGATGCCATGCGTAGTGACCAAAACCTCTCAGCTACTATAGAATATGCTATATGTAATGACCAATAATTAATCTACAATCCAGCAACATACATTTAGCATCCAACATCCCACCTTTACCGTCCAACATGCTATGTGTAATGACCAATATTCCGCTTATATCATCCAGCATGCCATGTGTGGCAACCAATACTTACCGATAGTTATCTACTATCCAACACCCCAACACATATTATCCAACGTGCGTAGTTACCAATATCCCACAATTACTATCTAACGAGTGGCCGAGTGGTCTAAAACGCTCACCGTTCCGGATCACTGCCATTTGACCTCTGTCTGCGTGTGTTCGAGTCCAAGGCTCGGCTAGCGTGGGTACGTGGGAAAGCCTGCCAGTAGCTTCTCGTGGGTCGGTGGTTCTTCCCTGGGTTTTCCAGGGTTCTTCCTCCACCAGTTATACTGGCCGCCATGTATGGCCTATCTTGTGCTGAAAAATGGCGTTAAACCCTACAACAACAACAACTATCTAACGTGATGTTTAGTGACCAGGAACCAAACTTACAATCTAGTACGCCGTGTGTACTGACGAATATTTATTCGTCTACGTAACCAACATCCAAAAATACATGCTATCCAATAAGTGACCAGTATCCCATAACTTGCTATCTAACATACCCTGTATAATGACCAATACTTAGTCATCTGATATCCAACATACCATGTGTGATGCCCAATACCCTCTATTTACAATCCAACAGTCCGCATTTAGTATTCAACATGCTGTGTGTAGTGACCAATACCCCACATTTGGTATCCAGCATACTGTGCGTAGTAACCAATACATGATACTTACTATCCAACACACCATATGTAGCCACCAATACTTAGCATCATCTATTAACATACCATGTACAGGACCAATATCATACACTTACAATCTTGCATGCTGTGTGTAGTGACAAAATGCCCCACACTTAGTATCCAATAAGACAAGTGTATCCCATATTTACTGTCCAACCAAAATAATCATCTACTATCCAACACCATACTCTACAAGATGCCGTGCGTAGTGACCAAAACCTCTCAGCTACTATAGAATATGCTATATGAAGAGGAACAAATAGTATGAATTTATAATCCAATAAACTGTGCATAGAGACCAATACCGAGTGATCTACTATCAAACACCCCAGTGGGGCCCCGAGTGGCCGAGTGGTCTAAAGCGCTCTTCGTTACGGATCACTGCCATCTCACCTCTGTCTGCGGCGGTTCGAGTCTAAGATTCAGCCAATGTGGGCATGTGAGAAAGCTTGCCAGTAGCTTCTCGTGGGTCGGTGGTTCTTTCCGGGGTTTTCCGGGTTCTTCCTCCACCATTAATACTGGCCGCCATGTATAGCCTATCGTGCTGAAAAATGGCGTTAAACCCCACAACAACAACAACAACAACATCAAACACCCCACACTATGTCATCAACACGCCATGTGTAGTGATTTGCTGCCAAGTGGTTATATGCATATTTCTGAAATCTATTTCAGTATTACCTATAATTAAGATTCTGTTGGAGGTCATACTAATTTTGCATATATTTTACTGATGTTAAAAATAGTTTTAATCAAGGCAACCAACTCATTATACTATTAAAATAGATGTGACTAAAAGTAGAACTAAAATTCCGAAACTGTAAAGGGATTTAGCGGAGACTATACAAAATCTGGAACATTAGACCAAAATGGCTGAGATTAAATCAATATTAAAATTCCGAAACTATCACGAACTTTAACGAAACATTGTATTGAAATGCCGAAAATAAAAACAATATTAAAATTCCGAAACTTTCACGGATTTTAGCAGAGACTGAAAAACTCCAGAAGATTATATTAAAATACCATTCACTAATCTTAATGCTAAAATATATGAAATATCCAAATTTGTTAAACAATCAAATGAAAATATTATAAATTTACAGGTACTTACAAATTAAAAATTAAACGCATATATCAAATTTAGCGATAACTGTAAAATGTGGTGACAGATATAAAAATATAAAAGTTTTACTAATAATAAATGATGTGTATCGAAAAATAAAAAAATTAAAACTATTTTGAGTGACTAACAACCATGCTTACTACCTAACGAAAGGTTAGAAACATACTTGCACTAGATTAACAATCTTGTCATAATGACAAATACCTAGTTATGTTTTATCCAAAACACCACATTTACTACCCAAACCGACATTATACCATCAACACACCGCTTTGAGTGACCAACACCTAGTGATTTCCTCTCCACCATCTACATCACCCTAAGTATTTCATTTCCTGGATTCGTCGCTGGCAAAGAAGACGTAGTTATGTCAAAGACATCGCCTGTGGCTGCTGAAAGAGAAAATGAGAGCATGAGCAATATGTTTAAATGAGTAAATGTGAGTATTTTTCTTTGTTACATCATGAAAACTAAAAATTGCATATTGTATATAAAATGCATTTTTATCATTGATGGATTTTAAGAATTTCAAGCTGTAACGACTCAATGGTCTTAAATGATGTAACGTAATAATGCAAAACCAGCAAGTTTTGTAAAATTCAACAAACAATTTTCCCTCAAGTTCAGTTAACATTTAAATGGACATTACAATATTGTGAATTAATTCCAAATAGCTGTAAACATGGTATCACTAGTCCACAATTCCAAATGAACTCAAGTATTGATTTATCACAATAATGTAATAGAGAATGTCCAAACAGTCTTGATTTATCACAAAAATGTAATCGAGAATGTCCTTGAATGAATTCAAAATAATCACAAAAGAGTGATTTAGTCCAAAACTCAATAAGCACTTTGAAATTCCAATGAATAATTAATAAATAAAACCTCAGCTTATAATTGAACACAACTAAAACTACTGAATAATTTTGATGTAAACAACCGTACATATATATCTCCCCTTGTCCTATGTCGCAATAGTCTTTTTAATTTAAGCGATCACAACCCAGTCACTTTTATAAATGAAATGAAGAATAAGAAGCAGAGGTTCTTAAGATAGAGTCTGATGATACAATCACATAACATTGTCGGCACGCACATCAAGGGAAAGAAAATTTTGTTGCAAACGCACTTTCACATGCATAGAAGTACAGTATTGTATTGTTTTGTATACTTGACTGAAGCATTCATATTCTTCTGCAATACTAATTGCACGTATGTTTCATGTTTGGTATAAGGGTTTTATTGCATAAACATTTTCTTCTCTTTAGGGAGGAAAGTGTAATATCTATATAATCTATTAAACTTATAGTTTTTTTTAAAAAGTCGTTTCGGTTTATGTTTATATTTCAAATGTTTAAATTCAGTGGCTTACTTGTGTTATAGTAAAATACATGTTTAATACGTATAGAGTTCTCATCCATGAGTCAAGGCTGATTGCCTTCGTCGAGTAAACTATTATGTCGGTCAAGTACGCCAAGTATTTAGTAACTGGAGGTCACGTAGCGTCATGTGAAACTAAGGTGTACATTTGTACTATAGATTACTAAGGTGTACATTTGTACTATAGATTACTAAGGTGTACATTTGTACTATAGATTACTAAGGTGTACATTTGTACTATAGATTTATCATAAGCGCACTAGCCGCTGACTGGAATTTTAAAAAAGTATTGCTGACGACCAAGGTATTTTCACAGAGAATAATGACTTAAATTGTTCGAGAATCTTTTAGTGATTCAGATTTTGTTGATTTTGTGCGTATACATAGACAATATTTATGTCCATGCCAGTTCTGTAATAGTCGTTGAGAAGAAATAGTGATTTTTAAAAAAATAATATTTGTTCCTAGGGCTTAGAAAAGTAGAAACACTTTCATTTAAACAGCAGACCCTATTCAATTAAGGACATTTATCCAAGGACTTGAATATTCAAATAATTAATATAATAATCCAATGTGGATTATGTCGAACTTACAAGGTCATCAGTGATATTCTATTTTCATGGGAATACCTTGAAGCAAAAACATTTGAATTTTGGAATCGTGATTCTTCAGTGGTGTTAACACGGTAGCACGTAAACACATTAGACAAATCATTCTTAATACTTTGGGACAGTTTACGGATTTGTGTCAAACTGTTAGTACAACTTAGGACCATATTTTAGGAATTCATACACTGTAAGTTATTTTTAATCCTTTCATTTTGTTTGATTCTATATTTTATTTCAATAAATTTGCATTTTGGAAAATTGTATGTTTGTTGGCTTTACCTTGTCTTGTTACATAGCTTAAGCCACTAGACGTAACAGGATCAATTTTAAACTTTTCTTTAGAAGGAAAATCGCCAAGCCTCGTTTTCTTTTGATGAAAGATGTATACATTTCGTCGTATATCAATGATTATCACATAGTCAGTAGACTTTGTCTATAGTGTGTGCAGTTTCATATTTTTGACAATGATATCATAACATGTGAACATATTACTTTATGTGATTCTGATTGGTCCAAATAAGCCCATGAAATTATTGTGCTGTATTCTTTTTACTGACTGACTGTGATCGTGGGAAAACTGTTTTAAGCCCGCCTTCTGGAGTTTTTTCTTTTCAATGAACATTTTTGGCCGCCATTTTTCGCATCGATTCGCTAAAGGGAATTGGGGGAAATGGTCTCGTCTGTTTCAATATGGCTAATTTACCCCCACAGGGGTTTGTTATATCATATATAACATATCATAATATGAAAAATGGCTAAAGCCACAAGAGAAAAACAATATCAACAACAAGCAAAACTACGGATATTGCTTGTGTGTGGTGAGAGTTGAGGGAGGCAGCATATCTGCTGCATGGAATCCACCCTATATACAAGCGTGGTTACAATGTTAACGTACAGAATTAAATAAACTAACCCCTGTTCACAGAAGGATGTGGATATAAACCGGTCTCCAAACTGACAGGAGTTTATCCAACCACTGCATATTTCCGCGGTAGATATATGATGCAATTTCGACTCAGAATTGTTTACGTATTCTGTAGTTTGCTACTCCAAGTCAGATATTGCAGATATTCGGTCACAAACACATTACAGTAAATATGGGAATTTCCGCATCAAATAAATCTTCTTTCACACGAATATTGCAACAATCTAATGTTTAGTAGTGAAAGTGACATGTTAGGTTACGTAAACATGGATCGTCTACTGCATTCTAACTGGTACTGCATCAAACAATGCGAAATTACGCGCATCGGACGTTCTGCGTTGAAAAATGATATGGTCTGAGCAAAATGTTCTGTTTATTATGAAGGACACTTGTTCTTTGACTTATGGATTGTAGGAAAAGTATAATATACTTTTAAACGTTAATATATATATATATATATATATATATATATATATATATATATATATATATATGTATACTCCAGTCTAATGTAATGGCAAGAAATAGTGCTTTCACCTCAAAAGTTCTAATTTAGATTATAATAGCATAAAACAAAACAAATAAATAGTCAAGATAGTTTATTATATTGCTTCCATAGTTGTATGTGTTTCCACACAAAATTTAGTGTTTAAAATGTTGAAATATGATATTTTAAATGTGCAGTATGATACATATGATACATACAACTGAGATGTGATAAAGCATATTGAAATGACAATCATGGTATCAGTGTTAAATTACATGTGAAAATCATAATAATGTTCAATTCATCATAATTCATATAATCTCTAATTCAACCAATCCCAATTCCTAAACAAATCTTGTTTACATGACTTAATGAAGTCGTAGTGATTTATTGTATCAAATCAAGGTTCGGAACAAGGCCTGGGTTTGTGTTTTATAGTCCAAAGGTAAATATGTTAGAGGTACAGTCTGGAACCGGGTGGCAATAGCGTGTCACGGATCCTGGTAAACACTCTTAAGAACTACTGGACATAGCACACAATTAATTTTACTATATGTTCTCTGCATTTGTTTCTCAATACTGACATGTGTGATAATCAATACAAATCATATGTTAATCTAAACTACCTTCAAAGATGACTTCACGGTGAAGGTTTTGTCAAAGGTTGGCCTGCATTTTTTTGAGAGGCTGGACTGTCAGCAGAGCAGCTAGTAAACAGAACACAGATTTCACTTCCGGATCATAACCAAGGCCTTATTACTCACTGTGCACTGTCGCCAAAATACACAAGGAAAACCACACCCTGAGCTCATATTCTCAAGAATAAACAATCACCTTTAAATCCCTACAAAAAATGTATAAATCTAACTCCTCTATCACCACTAAAATGAGAGAGGAAAAAATGTTCTAAAAATAGACTAGAACTACACTTGTGGGTACTGAACTGGAAGTACTAATTGTGACCTGATTCCTGCTGCAATAAGAAGCACTAAGAACTACTAACATGCACTAAGAAGCACTAAAAGGCTCCAAGTGCTAAAAATGTTGGCACCAAGAACCTAATAAAGCATTTAATTACCCCAAAACGTAAATGGTACTTCAATAAATCGATAAACACTGTTAAGGCCGGTCGTAATAGATGCTTCCCAATAAGGTTACAAGCAGACGATATTCTGCCCATTTACGTGGACGATGGTCAGCCTGGCAGTTTCCCTATATGCGATCACCAAAATTTACCATTTTTAACAAGGCGCACTGAAGCCAAGTCAACTTATAAGTCACATATATATATATATATATATATATATATATATATATATATATATATATATATATATATATATATATTAACATAAAGCTTGATTTTTGTTCTGTTTATGTATGTAATTTTCGTAAAAGTATCTCGAGATTCAATGAATTTATTTCAACTTCCAAACACCTTATAAAGTCTACGGTAAATCTACCAGCTAATCGCAAATATGGCGGCTGATGACGTCATTCGGGAACGATCACGTATTTTGAGTATCAGGAAAGACAGCTCTGTCCGAGCTATGCTCTAGGAGTAAAAGCTTAATATTCTGTGAATATATAATTAATCACCATAATCGTCATTATGATCATCAATGACATCATCACAACCACCAGAAGCAGCAGCAGTAAAACAGAACATGAATTATGTTAAAATGTTGTAAATGGCAGTCTCATAAGAGGGTACGTCTATTACCCCGCATCATTTTCCAATGAGAGAAATATTCATTACCAACAACTCTACTGTTTAACAACACCTACGAGAAGAAAATGGAGCCTACATTTTTGTGTAAAATATATAAATATGTATTATTTACTTGCTGTTTCAAGAGACATTAAGAAGCATTAAAAAGTATAATTTGGCACTGTGAACTTTTTAAAAACACTTCAGTGAACTTAAAAGCATGCATAGTAATTGCAATTAATTGATTAACTATCGTTGTCAAATTATGGAATGTAACAATATACCATGATATTAATATCAGCAGTTGCAAAACCGTGAATCTTTTTCCGGTGCTTTGAAAACCGAGTTTACAGTATTACATCATGTACATGTGTTTTTAATGGTCGTTTTGGGCCTGAGATGACAGTCGTTTCCTCACTAACTGGATGGCCGTGAAAATTTGTTCATGTATATAATTCAAAATATTGCACTGTCTCTTGATTAGAATAAAAATGGCCTATTTAAGTACAGATTATTTATTGACAGATTTTAACTTATTATTAATAACATCGATGTTTTCAAAACTAAAAAATGTTTAAAAAATGCATGCTGCTACTACTAACGAAAAGAAAAGAGAAATATATTCAAGATTTGAAAAGGACAATCTGTTTTGTTAGGAAAAGACATCAAAAAGGTGAAAAAAGATTAGTACCATTATCGCTGCAGGACTCTGTTGTCACTTTACGTAGATACTGTTCATACTTAAACGAAACCCAAATTAAAAAAATAAAAAAAAAACAACGTGTGAGCTGGTTTAGCAACTTGCCATCCAGTTTGCAGTACCGAACTTTCATCAAGAATACAAAGGAAATGAGTTTTCAGCCTGGTGATATAGTTCTGGCTCTCTTGCCCATACCTCAAAATCCACTTCAGGCTGAGTAGTATGGTCCATATACAGTTGACAATAAAGTAAACAAGTTAAATTACATCATTAACACTCCTGGGAGGCAAAAACAAAAACAACATCCCCATATAAATATGTTAAAGGAGTCTGTTGTTAGAGATAGTCCTTCTCATCATGAAGTCAATTTAATTCTACCTATACCACACTGTGAGAATTTAAGCAATGGAATGCAACTGGACTGTAGTGACTTTGGTATAACTGAAGTTAGGAATTCAGAAATATTCAATAACTTGGACCAGAAACTTCACATCTGCAGCTAAAAGAAAAGTGAACTAAAACAACTATTATTTGTATATGAACACTTGTTCCCAGATGTTCCAACATGAATAAATAAAATCTACCATGATGTTGAAATTGTAGATTCCACACCTGCGAAACATTCATACAGGATGAACTAGCAAACATACAAGATGAACCCTCACAAACAGGAGTATTTGAAAAAAGAAATTCAGTATTTGCTGTAGAATGATTTCATAGAAGCAAGTAAAAGTGACTGGATGCATTCTTGTACCGACACCTGATAATACTTTCTGCATGTGCACTGACTATAGGAAAGTGAACAGTGTGACCAAAAACAAATTTATTTACATTGCCAAGAATGGATGACTGCATTGACAAAATGGAAATGTAAAATATGTTACCAGAATTGTAGAATATCAAGGGCAATATAATCAAACATACGCTTCCGCACCCCATGGTAACTCTAAGGTGAATTCTGAATGTTACATCATAACCATGCCAGCAACAGTAAAGATGATTAAAGAAAGTGTCAAACACAATGCTGCAGCCGACACCCATGAAAAGCTAACAAAGGAGTTAAATAATCCGAGAGAATTTCCAAGAAATAGAGAACATTGCCGGAAGTACAGGAGAAAGCAAGGAGGGCAAAAGGGAAAGGTAAAATAAATGAAGCTGATGAAATATTACATGAGATTCAGCTTCTCTACACAAATCCCTTTGTTGCAGAAGTCATCCACGCCAGAGACCTGCCCAAACCAATCATTTTCTGCTACATAGAAAATCAATTAAAAAATTTCAGATCCTTCCTCCAGTCAAATGTTGGAGTGATCGGCATCGATATAACTTTTAATCTAGGACCATGTTATGTGACCGTAATGGTCTAAAAGAGCAACAAAGTTATAAGAAGAGAATCAAAGGAACCATGTTGGGCCCTTTAATTCTACATTGGGATGGCAAAACATCTTCATACTGCAGATTCTATGAGCACCTACAGGGTACCTTAGGCCTAGATGTCAGCAAAATCAAAATGTCATAGGCTCATTATTAATAATAAAATTGTGTGTTTCAACGACAAAGTTTATACTGGAAAATGACCATCGAAACACCGATCTGAGTCATTGACCGGCGGTGTGTAAAGACACGTGAACAGTAAGAATTAATAATTACTATATGCATATAGGTCTAATACACTTCTAATAATGTATTGTGTCGGTAGTAACTAGTCTACCTTGCTATTAATGCTTTAAAAAATCACCAATGAGAGAGAGAGAGAAAAAGAGAGAGATTGGGGGCGGGGCTTATTTGGTCTTTAAACATTTACCGGAACCCAGCAGAACAACAACTGCTAGAACGGCGGATATCACCCCTATTTGCAGGCGTTGTGAACACGCTCGGGAAAATCACGACACATTGTTCACGAATATTACTAAATAAGGAAGACAATCGGAAAGATATTAACATGAGCGCCTCCCTAGTAGAACGCCGAACGGCCAATACACACAGTTGTAAAAATGGCACCCGATTTCAAAAGTCCAAAATTGGTACACATTTCACAATAAACTATAAACAGATTCAACATTGCAGATAAACAATTTCATCACACTGGTGAAGATAAATTATCAAATTTCATGAGTATTGCCTTAAATCTGTAGAGAAATGTATACAATTACCAATTTCTCTCTCAGAATAGAAGGTAAGTGAAAACAGTTTACAATGCTATCATGTTCAAAACTGGGCATCCAAAATATTTTCCTAGATGATGACCATTTAAACAAATCATTTTTATATGAGATACATATTGCATAAAATTACATTTCTTTTATGCAAGATTCATATGTCAAAACCTGTTATTACAGTTAATATTATTTGTATCGCAAAGAGAGGTACAAACTTTCCAACAATTGAAGGAGATTATCTCCATCCATAATGGTATACAATTATACTTGATAAGAATATAGGTTAATTTTAGGTCAGGTTTGTATATATATATATATATATATATATATATATATATATATATATATATATATATATATGGGGTGTAGGTGTGGGTGTGTTGATGGATGTGCAAATTATTAGTACAAACTTATTTTATGTCTTTTAGAACCAACATCTGACGAAAGCAGTACAATTCGACAGAGTTACCTAGTGCACTTAAGAATGAATTTAAATTTATTTTTTTTTACCGTTTGTTATTCATGGATTTCGACAAAAATGATACAAGGTGCTACCATACATACGTAAGGCAAATACCTCGATGATACAGAAGTAGTGAAGTGGGGCACTTTAGCCTCAATGGGAAATTTAACATTACGAAAACACCTGGGTCACTTTAGCCTCAAGGGAATTTAACATGGGAAATATTTTTGGGTCTGTTGAGCCTCAAGGAGAATTTAACATGGGAAAAAATTTGGGGCTTGTTTAGCCTCAAGGGGAATTGAACATGGAAAATAATCTTGGGTCTGTTGAGCCTCAAGGGGAATTGAACATAGGGAATAAATCGTGGGAGTGTCTAGGGACAAGGGAAATTGAACAGGGGATTTTAAAAAAAAAAAACAAAAAAAAAAACAAAATGGGGTAGGCAAATGAAAGTCTATCTCTTTTCGAGAGATGTGGGTGGCCCTGAAAAGGGCCTTTGGGTTTATATATGCCCTTAACATAAAGGGCATCTGTGACTTCTTCTTGTTCTTAGGCTGCGCCTCACTGTAGGACCGTAAATCAGGACTCTTTTGAGGCATCCTTGCCTCTCCACGTAAATCCTACGTATCCATAGGCCGGTGGTGGTCCTATGGACAACTGTCCACTTGCACCGGACATACATCGGTATGTCCGTCCTGAACATCATCAAAGACACAAGCGTAGAAGATTGAACGTCGGTCCACATGTTGAGGCGCCGAGAACAGGTGAATCAATGCAGTGAACTGCACTTATTTATAGGTAGAGGAAGGATTGAAACGGATTGAGTTCATTGACCAATCCAAACACGCGTTACAAAATTCAGTCAGCTCGCATCCAATCCGAAGAGAACAGTCTGTGACGTCACGTGGTCTATATAGATTTGTTAGCGCCTGTGCGCTGTCAGTTCATGCGACAGTTATTCAACATGACGGAAACTCAGAAAACGATCAATTGGGGTGCAACAGCAGTGGAGACTACACAAGGGAACCCGGACTTACTTTCAGAAGAGGTGAATTGGGATTTTGTGGATTTTCTTACCTCGCAAGAATTTGTTCCGGAACCTTCGTCACCTTCATTACCACACGTGGAGAATTTTAGACAGAGACAGAAGAAGAATTGGAGAAATTTATACAACGACAAAAGGAAGCGGAACAAGCTTTACTTTTACAGCAACATTAGCAAGAAGAGGTAAGAAAAAAACAACAACAACAAGAAGCAGCAGCAAAGAAACAAGAGGGTGAAAATCAAATGGTCACGGTACTGTTAGACATTTTAGCGGAGTTAAGAAGTCTGAAACAAATGTATCAGACTTCTTTATCACGACCGAAGAGAATACGACCTTCCCGAGCTAAACACGCCAACCCTGTGACTAAGCCTACCGTACCATCCTTAGTAATTTCAATCAAATCATCATCATTGGAAGTAGGCCTCGGCGGTGGCAAAGGCTTAAGGCAGTTAAAGTTGATTGCTTAAACTCACCCCTACACCAAAAAAAGGCCCTTTTCAGGGCCACCCACTTCTCTCGAAAAGAGATAGACTTTCAATTGCCAATAACTCAAAAAAAAATACAACAAACCCCATTTTACCCCTATAGTACGTGTATATGAGTGCGTGAGTGTAGCTTCTTATTTAAAATCAAAACCCAAAGACACTTACCTTTATATCTAATTTATTCTTTTATAAATATTTACAATCCAATTCACAATTCACAACAAATCACTTTAAAAAGTTCATAGACTTCTTCTGTCTCATTGTTCACTCTCTCTGTTTTTTGAATTTCTTCACCGTCACAGTCTTTTCTTCCTCTTCCTCCTCACTTTCTTCCCTTCTTCTTTTCTTCTCCTGTTTCTTTTTCTTCACCTGTCTGCTATCTTCCTCCTCTTCTTCTTCCTCTGAAGAATCCCTCTCTTCTTCTGACTCCTCTTGTTTCTTTTTTGGGCAATCTGGAGACCAATGTCCTTTTTCTTTACAATAATAACAGGTATCTTGACTTTTGTCTTTTCTAGCCCCTGTTTTTTTTTCTTTTTTGACGGTCTGGACACTCTGAAGACCAATGCCCTTTCTTCTGACAGATATAGCAAGCATCTTGACTTTTATCTCGCAAGGAAGGAGAGTAGTCCGTCGGCTGGTCTGAAGAAAATTTTCTAATGACCTCTCGCAAAGCTCTGATGAAATGTTCGATTTGGGTAGTCTCTTCCATCGTTGTGCTCGGTTAGAGGGTGAAATGAATAGTGAAAGGACAAGACACACACCCTTTTATATACGCTTGTCTGCCAGGACTATAAATTAGTCCATGGTGTTTAAACTTTAGTCATTTGACGTTTCTCTATCAAGATGAAACGATCCAATTCATTTGAGAAGAAAGAAGAAGAAAGTAAGAGGCAGAAACGTGATCTATCGCCTCGTACCAGAGCTGAAGTCTTGGCACACATTCATGCCAGTCATTTTGAAGAGGACATGAGTGAACCAGAATCCAAACCCTCTAAACAAAGTTCACCACCCTTAGTTAACCCTGAAAAGTACTATGACATTCGAGAGACAGAAAAGCGCTCCTCTAGAAAATTTAGAACCACGGCTTACAAATACACGGTGAAGTTTAAAGATTTCAAGTCCGAAGTACTGTTAGAGAAAGCAGAAGGGTTCATCACCGGCGTGTGGGATTCATTACTCACCACACTCAAGCGACAATGTCAACCCAAAGAAGACGATCGCTTGAAACTTTCCATACAACACGACGGTTTGAAATCCCCTGTTTGGATCGAGTTTAGCAGCCCTGCAGAATTGACCGCTTCCAAAGTCATGGACAAGATTCAACACGTGCAACAATCCAATGACCAATTTGACCTCACCGATGGAAAAGCCACATTGGACATGACCCACGTCTTTCCTTCTCAAGGGACTGGCCGCAGAAAGATCTTATTGGTGAACGATCTTCGCAGCACCAAAAAGAGTCTCGTCCGAATTAACAACCCTCAAGACCAGATGTGTTTAGCCAGGGCTATCGTGGTGGGACGAACCTATGCTAACAAGAATGACACGGCAGAATGGAAAAGAGCCTGGAAAACTATTCGACAATCGGACCGAGCCAAACAACGAAGTGAAGCAGAACTCCTGTTGCAACAAGCCGGACTGTCCAAAGACACACCCTGTGGCATTCCTGAAATGCAAACATTGCAAGATGTCCTAGCTCCACGCTGCACCTTGAAAGTGCACCCTCAAGAAATGCGTGGGCCTCTGTTGTTTCGAGGGAAAGACTTTAAGGATGGAAAATACATTCATGTCTATTATCACGATGACCATTTCGATACCATTACCAGTATTACCGGATTCCTGGGATATGTTTATTACTGTGAGAAATGTGACTATGGCTATAACAATCGAGAACAACACAAACATTGTGGATCGAAATGCTCAGGATGTTTGGCCTCTCCAGCCTGTCTGAACGAAGGGCAAGAACCAGTGTATTGTTCTGCTTGTCTGCGCACGTTTGTCAGCCCTGCCTGTTACCAACAACATTTGAAGACGCAAGGTTTACAGCAGAAATGTGCTTGTCAACTGCTGAGATTGTGCCCTACGTGTGGACAAGGCATACGTACCGATAATGCCAAGGCACACGTATGTTCAGGAAAGAAAAAATGTCACATTTGTCACCACATCGTGGACTTGGAACACCAATGCTACGTGCAAAAATACCAATCCCAAACAGAGAAAGAGGATGGACACAAGAAGAAATGCAATTTCATCTTTTTCGATTTCGAATGCATGCAAGAGACTGGTATTCACATTCCTAATTTCTGCGTGGCTCATCGAGCGTGCGAGAAGTGCATTCAGGAACCTATCTTCAGTCATTGCCCTCACTGCAGTAAGATTCCCGGAGGGCGTGAAAAAATCTTTCGGGGATCGAACACGCTAGCCGATTTTGCCCAATGGGTCTTAGACCCCATCGACAAGACGTGGAGCCAAGAGAACATCGAACGTTACGGAGATTGTCATCGTTATGCCACGGTGATGGCTCACAATGTCTCCGGATACGATGGACAGTTTCTTTTGAGATACTATACGGAACAAGGCACCGAGCGTCCTAAAGTCACTTTGAACGGAGCCAAAATCATTTTCATGCAAGTGGGACAAGTACAGTTTAAAGATTCGATGAGTTACTTGGCCATGCCTTTGAGCCGAATGCCTAAAACATTTGGAATGACAGAAATGGCTAAAGGGTACTTTCCACACTTTTTCAATACGGAAGCCAATCAACACGCCGTTCTACCCCATTTATCTGAGGCTCACTATTACGAACCTGACAACATGCGTACCGAACAACGAGAAGCTTTCTACGCTTGGTACTAGGCTCACGCCTCAAACCCTTTCGACTTTCAGGAAGAAATGTTAAAGTATTGTCGTTCCGACGTGGACATTTTACGACGTTGCTGTGGAAAATTTCGAGAACTGTTTATGGAACACGGAGGGGTCGATCCTTTGAAAGAAGCTTGCACCATTGCCAAAGCGTGTTCCTTAGTCTACCTGCAACGATTCATGCCTGAAAACACCGTGGCTGTCATCAGTCCTCAAACGACCAACTATGTCAAACGTCAATACTCGGTCAAAGCCCTACGCTGGTTACATTACTTGTGCGACAAGGAAGACAAATGGATTCAGCATGCCCGCAACGGAGGGGGCGAAAAGACCATTGGAACGCATTCGGTCGATGGCTGGGACTTAGAAAACCCCAAGATCGTGTACGAGTTTAACGGTTGCTTATTTCACGGATGTCCCCTCTGTTACCCTGACCGTGGCACTAAAAATCAGTTTTTACAACGAACCATGGAAGACTTGTACCAGGCCACTTGTCAGCGACGCCTAAAGTTAGAACAGGAAGGATACCAAGTGGTGGAAATGTGGGAACACGAATACGATCGCCGTTTGAAAACTGATCCCGAATTTAAACGCCTCGTGGAAAGTTACCAGTTCATGGACCCCCTGAACCCAAGGGATAGTTTGTACGGAGGAAGGACCGATGCCACCTGTTTGCTGTACCAAGCCGACGATGAGAAAGGAGGAGAAATCAAATACTTGGACGTGTGTTCGCTGTATCCCTACGTATGCAAATATTGTCGCTTTCCTGCAGGGAACCCACAATTGTTCACGGAACACATCGACCTGAAAAACATTCGACAATACGAAGGCTTGATCAAGTGCAAAGTTTTGCCTCCCAAGGACTTGTACCATCCCGTCTTACCTCACCATTGCCAAGGCAAACTGATGTTTCCTTTGTGCCGTACTTGTGCCGAAACGTGCAACCAAGATCAGCCTTGTCAGCACACCCAGGAAGAACGGGCTTTGACGGGAACCTGGGTCAGCGTAGAATTGTTCAAAGCTCTGGACATGGGATACCAACTGTTAGAAGTGTACGAAATTTGTCACTTTCCCAAGACACAACAATACCATAAAGGTGACCCCACGCAGAAAGGCATTTTCGCCGACTACGTGGATGCCGTTTTGAAACTGAAACAAGAAGCCAGTGGCTATCCTTCCTGGTGTCACACTCCCGAAGACCAAAAGACATTCAAAGAGAAATACTGGGCACAAGAAGGCATTACTTTAGATCACATCGAGAAAAACGAAGGCAGGCGATCGTTTGCCAAAGTGATGTTAAATTGCTTGTGGGGTAAAATGGCACAACGTCCGTGTTTACCCAAGACGGAGTATTTGACAGAACCTTCCCGCTACTTTCAGATGATTCACGACAAAACCAAATTCATGAAACACGTGGACGTCGTTCGCGAGGATTTGATCTTGGTCAATTACGAAGAAGATCTGGACTTTGTACAAGACGACCCTTTTGCAAATGTCATCATTGCAGCTTACGTGACAGCTCATGCTCGCTTAAAGTTGTACGAAGCTTTAAAACTGTTAGGTGAACGCGTCCTGTACTTTGACACGGACAGTTGTATTTACATCCATCACCCGAGTCACCATCACCCTGACATCGAAGGAGACCGTTTAGGAGCCTGGACAGACGAGCATCCCGACGACGAGATTCCAAGTTTCGTCAGTGGCGGTCCAAAAAATTACGGCTACGAATACCGGGACCCACAAGGAGAAGTGCACACGAAGTGTAAAGTGAAAGGATTGACTCTGAATTATCGTACCAGTCGTGTGGTCAACTTTGGGGTATTGAAAGAAGCCTTGCAATCTCGAGAGGATGAACACTTTAAAGTGACCACCTATCAACCCAACAAGATTGTACGTTTACCCACTCACCACATCGTCAGTCGACCCTTGGAAAAAGTCTATCAAATTGTGTACCAGAAGCGAGTGCGACTTCCCAATCATTTCACCTTGCCGTATGGACACGCCGGTATTGGTCTGTATATAAAAAGGAACCCTAGGCAAGATCGATAGTTAATTGTGACTACCAAGACCAAGTGAACAAGATGAATACTTTCAGAGAAACACAAAACAAGTTTAGAAAGGCACAATTCAAGTTTGGGGTTTCTGAAGTGGAATGCGATTGTGAGCCTTGCGATGGGAACGATGCTATACGCTGTGACCTTAGTGATGCCGTAAAGCAGCATATGAACTTTGTTCTCACTACCCCTATCATGGAAAGTGATGCTGTGCGTGTCAAACCTGAGGGATGCGAAAGCGATGCCGCTCGTCCTCTTGGACACTTTACTGGGTTTCGTTTTAAAGGTGGATCTTCACCTTCACGTTTACCCCCCTACGGATGTCATCCAGCCCTGAACAAACTCCTGTCCATGTCACCCAACCCTCATCGAAACGAACCTGTGAATGACGAATATTCGTTCCCTGTACGTTTGTCGGAATACTGCGACTTTGAAAATCGTCTTCAATCGTTCAAAGGAAAATGGCCTAAGTATCTGGGTCGACCGACCCCCGAAGAATTAGCCAGAGCCGGATTGTTCTACTTGGGCGAAGGAGATAAAGTCATGTGCTTCAGTTGCGGTGTGTCACTTCACCACTGGGAACCACAAGATTCGGCCTACGTAGAACATGCTCGATGGTCACCGAATTGTCATTACTTACCCTTAGTGGGACCGAGACATTGAAGTAACTTACCATAATCTGTTTATGGATACTTTACAAGAGAACATTTGCACTTTGCCTGTGGAGTTGAGAGAAAGGATTTACCGAGAGCTGGTCAAAATACAAGTGAAACGTAAAGAACAATTGCATCCGTTACGTCACCAGATGTTTAATCACTGGTACCTGAATGCTATAAAAGGACTGATTCAGTTGAAAGTGTTCCATTGGACAGACATTGATCAACAACCCCCTGGTTTCAAAAAGGATTGGCTTGCTGTTGATGATTCTATCTACTACAATGTAAACTTACTGCATCGAATTCCAGAGGAAGAGTTAACGAATTACCGACATCTTGTACACAATGTCAACTTAGTGAAAGAGGAAACTTCTGAACGAATTGTAATGTGTAAATTAGTGACTAAACGATTTAAATTTGGCACTGAAGTAAAACCATGTCTGTGCAAACGGTACATTTCTTGTGTTAGAAAGAGGATTGAGTATGTCCTATTCATGGATACTTTGCTAGAGAACATTCGTGCTTTGCCTGTGGAGTTGAGAGAACCCATTTACCGAAAGCAGGTCAAAATACAAGTCAAACGTAAAGAACAGTTGCATCCGTTACATCACCAGATCTTTAACCAGTGGTACCTGAATGGTATAAGAGAACTGATTCGTCAGAAATTATTTCAGTGGTCAGACCTTGTTCAATACTTCCAGGGCCCCGATGATCCACGTGTTCATCATTTTGGTTACTTCGAGATTCACCTAGTGCAACGCATTGAGGAAGACAAGTTAAAGGATTACCAACATATTTTACGTGGAATCTACTTAGCGGAAGAGGAAACTTCTAAACAAACTCTGACGTTTCGGTTACAGTATGCAATATTTAGATTCCCCACTGGAGAACGAAGATCTCTGGCTAGAAAGTACGTGTACTGCATCCGAAAATAGAGAATATAAAAACATGCTGCCATGCCACGACTTATGTCACATGTAATTGAACAGATTCCGTGGAAGGAACTCAATGACCATATTCAAACCGTGGATCATTACCATCGATTATTAGAAGAACTGTATCCATTCAATTTGGGTCGACAAGTGGTGTGTGTCTAAGTGACTTGTTTTCTAGGATTTCGTTTACCAGCCGATTCCTTGTGGACTCTTTACGATCAGTACTTACCACCCCCATGGCCTTAAATGGTCACGAAAGACTCCTTTTGCTCAAAGCCTTGCGTTTTCATCTGGATACTTCTCGACCTCTACGGGAAAAAAAGATTCTTCAACTTTTAGCTACCCAAGACGTGTATGACGATGTGTGTGTAGCTTGTGACTTACACCCCCATTGGACAGACGTCCGTGCCTGGAAAGAATGGGATTTTGAGGCTTGGACCCAAGAAGTGGCCCAGTATGCACGAGAGTTGTTCAAGGAAAAAGGTTATTTTTCAACCTCTGTTAGTGACAGTACCAGAAGAACCCGTCACCCAGGACAGGACTGTCGTGGACATGCTTGAAAGACCCTTTCGGGAGGACACTTGTGTGACCTTACCCCCTATAGAACTGGTCAGAACATTACCCAAAACATGTTGTACAGACACTTGTTTTTATTCCACGTTAGTGGTTATCATGTACCTTTTATCGTTGTACTTAAGCCTTTGGCTTTTATGTATTTTTGTCTTTCGTGTTCATGTTTAAAACATTCAATAAACGTGTTCTGAAAAAAGTATATAAACTCTTGTCTTGTCTGTTTTCGTGTCACAAGTGACATTCCTAACACTATGGCTACCTCTGCTGTCTCTACTCCCTCTTCCTCCACTGTCAAAGTCATCGACGAACATCGTGCCAGTTGGGAGGCTTTATATCTTCGCCATCCCTTTAACATGCTCATTGCTGGACCTAGCGGTTCAGGCAAAACCGAATTCGTCAAACGTTTGATCGAACATAAACATCATTTGATCGATCGACCACCTCAACGCATCGTGTGGTGTTACAAAGAGTGGCAATCGGCGTACAGCCTCTTGCGAGAAAGTCAAGGCGATTCCATCGTGTTTGTGGAAGGCATTCCTAAAGAAGACGACGGCATCGTCTCTGACTCCCGTCAAACCCATTTGGTCATTTTTGACGACATGTTAGGAGAAGACGAAGAAGAAATTAAACTGTGGTTCACGCGCAAAGGGCATCATCGCAATGCCAGTGTCATTTACATCACCCAAAATTTGTTTCAACAAAGTAAAGCCCATCGCACCATCAGTCTCAATGCACATTACGTGGTCTTGTTTAAAAGCCCTCGAGATAAATCGCAAGTGCAAGTCTTAGCCAAACAGTTAGGAACGCCTTAGCTGAGTCAGGCGTACGACGATGCCACTCAAACTCCACACGCCTATTTACTCGTCGATTTGAAACCTACGACCCCCCAATGATTTGCGATTTCGTACCCAATTGTTTCACCACTGGTGCCAAGACGGAGGGCCTGTCCTGTACACTTCTCCGTCCTCGACTTAACTTCGCTCAACAAAAAAAATCTATAAAAACCTCAGACACTTTTCGTGTCTCACACAGCGTCAACATGACGTCCCTTCAGTCGCATCTTCCCGTCAAATTGATTCGTTCCTTCTATGGCATCAGTCGAGAAAAAAAAATCCACAAACACGAGCTCGTGTCTTAGAAGCTAGTCTCAAAGAAGTCTTACGATGGTTCACGTCAATTACTACAAGGGATCATTAAGAATCCTCATCAAACCAAACGCTTTTTTGATCGAAACAAAGTCGCTTTGACCCAACTGGCCGATCGACACTCAAACCAAAAAACAAATCATTTTGAAACCTGGAGGGAGCGGTACTCTTGGAGGGGTCATCATTCGCTCTCTCTTAAGATGGGATCCTAATGCTCCCAAACTTCTCCCCAAGAAAAAAGTCAAACGAAGCTCCAAGAAGAAGAAAAAGAGCCACGGTGCCAAGGCCAAGTCCCCAAGGAGACCCGTGTCTCCAAGAACTTCTCCAGTGGCGGGACCCTCCTCTTACCAGTCACCACCCCGGAAAAAGAAAAGCCCCCAGAAAAAGAAACAGAGAAAAAGTCCCCAGAAATAGAAAAGTCCACAGAAGAAAACTAGTCGCAAGAGAGGCACTTCTTCTTCTTCGGCCAGGACGCAACCTTACACTCGCAAACCACGACCTGCAAAGGCGGTGACCGCGTCTCCGGTAGCCTCAGGTTCATTCACTTCTCCGTTGATGACACCAAGAACTGAAGAGTACTTGGAGACGTTGATTACACCAAGAACTTCTCCGCTGATGACCCCAAGAACTTCCCCAGTGGCAGGACCCTCCAATTTAGTGGCAGTGGCCGCTGCTCACAAGGTACCTTCTCCCAAAATCAAAGTTCAAGAAAGATCGGGCATGTTACAAAGTTTACTGGATTTGTCCAAGCAAGAACTGGCTCGATTTAGTCCATTACGTACTCCTGCACGACGTGTCATGCCTGTCCTGAAGTTGATACGACGTAAAGACAACCAGTGGCGACGCGTTAAAGTATAAAAGAAGCCTGTGACCGAGTAGGGGTATCAGTGTTTTTGGTGCTGAAGACTCAAAGATGTCACCCTCCAGAAAACATCCCTCTTCTAAACAACCCCAAGGAAAGAAAAGGAAAGGACTGCCTCCTCGTTTAATCAAACATTGGGACATGTTATCTGTCGTGTGCAAAGCTTCTCCACCCCTACGAAAAAAACTCATTCAATCAGCTTCCAAAGAGGTCATCGATACCGTGTGCGAATGTTGTTTGAACGTATTGAAAGGCACGATCCCTTTGTCCAAACACAAGAAACAATGCTTAGGCAAACATCGTCACGTTCTTCGCCAAATGGTTCAAAAGAAAATGACACTTCGTCAAAAGAAGAAGATGTTGGTCCAACGTGGAGGCATTTTACACCTCTTGTTAGGCCCATTGCTGAAAGGAGTCTTGAGAACCATGTTGGGAGGACTGGTGGGAGCAAGATAAAAGGCCCTCTGAAGTCCCAAGATCTCAGAATCGACCCCTGACAACCCCATGGAAGGACGAAAACTAGCTTTAGTGCCTTACAAACGATGGATGGAATACCATCGTTGGCAAGAACAACGCACCCCGCATTTACCTCCCAATCCCAATTTGAGCGAGATGTCCCAGTTACAACACGAATTGCAGTCCTTGATGGATCGCCAAGATTTGTCCGAAACAGAAAAATCGCAAAAGTACGGTCAACTCTTGCAACGACTGCAACTCTTTCACCAGAAAACTTTAGACGAAACAGCTCTACCCACTCTGAAAGATTTTAAGACCTTGATGAAAAGTCCAGTACCATCATCACTACCACCACCACTACTACTACTATCCCCAGGGGTCAACAGAGATGCAACCTAACGAAGACCTGAGGAAGAAGAGATACGAGAAGTGTTTCAAACACCGTCAGCAACTCCCATTTCAAGTAAGATTGCAGCATCCTTGTTGACCCCGTCCACCACACCCCAACGAGAAGATATGAAAGCTTGGTTTAAAAAGATGATGTCCACTCCTCCTTCGACAGAAGTGAAAAGGAAGGAAGGGAAACCAGAAGTGAAAAAAGAAAAGAAGACCAAAGCCATTCCATTGCCACTTCCACCACCACTACCTTCGACTTCTACTCCCGTAGCCCATCGGACACGTAAATCCGTTTCCAAACCACCCTTTCGACCCACCCAAAGAAGCATCCTCGAAGAGTTGGTGCCTTATTAACACACAAACCAACAAATGGAAAAAGTCTTAGCCAGCATTTACTACGATCCCTCCCATTCTGCAGGTTACGCAGGAGTTCAAAAATTGTATCGTGCTGCCAAAACGCGACTGAAAAGTCTCCGTTTACCTCAAGTGCAACGATGGTTACAAGAACAAGCTACCTACACTTTACACAAACCCATTCGACGCAAGTTTTCCAGAAGTCGCACCCGAGTGGAAGGCATCGATCATCAATGGCAAGCCGATTTAGCCGATGTCTCTCATTTGGCCAGCTACAACCGTGGCTACAAATATTTGTTTTGTGTCATCGACATCTTTTCCAAATTTTCCTGGGTCGTACCCTTGACTTCCAAATCGAGCAGCGAGTTAGTGCGAGCCCTGCAACGGGTGTTGAAACAAAGCGGTCGTCACCCTCTTCGATGGCAAACGGACAAAGGCACCGAATTTCTGAACCAAGCTTTCCAAAAAGAATTAAAGAAACGTGACATTCATTTTTTTACCACTGAGAATCCCGAAACCAAAGCCAGCATCGTGGAACGTTTTCAACGCACTTGGAAAGAACGCATGTGGAAATATTTTACGCATCACCACACTCTGAAGTACATCGACATCTTACCGCACCTGGTGCAAGCGTACAACCAATCTTACCATCGAAGCATCGGACGTACCCCGCAAGAAGTGACTCCCGAGAACGAAGTGTTGGTGTTTGAGCGACTGTTTGGTACGTCCCCGACGAGGGCTGTTCCCAAGAAAAGTGGAGTGTGGGACGTAGGAGAATGGGTACGCCTTGGAAAAACCAAACGCACTTTCGACAAAGGTTACTTACCTAACTGGACGACCGAATTGTTTCGTGTCACTGGACGAGTGCATGGTCGTCATCCTGCCGTCTATAAAGTGGAAGAGATGAACGGAGAAGTGCTCAAAGGAACGTTTTACTTACCCGAGTTACAACGTGTGACCAAAAAAGAAGACGACGTGTACGACATCGAAAGCATTCTCGAACGCAGAACCCGTAAAGTGGGCAAACGACTTGTCAAAGAAGTCAAAGTACGTTGGAAAGGATATCCACCCAGTTTCGATTCTTGGATCGACGCTTCGCAAGTCATCGACTATAAAAAGAAGTGACCATCATGCCCTTTCACACAGACGCAGCTACGTCGACCACTCCTTCACCCAGTTCTTCTCTGCAAGATTTACAGAAACAACCCTTGTGGGTGTGGTGTGGACAGCGTGTGCCTAAAACGCAAATCGTCTTTTTCTGCCAAATCTTCGTGGTGTATTGTGTCATCGGGGCAGCCATTGCCAATTTGAGTTTGCAACAAGGAGACAAACAATTGTGGACCATTGTATTGAGCAGTTGCATCGGTTACCTGCTTCCTAATCCCTCCCTGAAATTCACCTCGAACGGGAACAACGGGAACCTTGTGTCCAGTGTCAGTGCCAGTCACCACTCCAATAACAGCAATAACCCCATTTTGGGAGGAGACACGCCTCAGACGTCCAGTAACCCCTAGGACAGCCACAGAACTCTGGAATTATGAGCAATAACAACCAATTTTACTTAACCTTACCCAGTGACAGTTCCATGGAGGTGTTTCCCAAGAACACGTTGTGCTGTTACACGGCCAAATTACATCAGGCAATCCCATTAAATCACGAAGCCCATTGGGAAGTGGCTTTAGTGGAAATCATTCACCCGACCCAAGTCCTCAATGTCCTTCCTAATCAAACTTTTTTTTACGGTGGAAGTTCATGACAAGCCAATGCAAAAGTACTTGAATACCCATTTCAAATATGATCACAAAACCTATGATGATAAGACTCAGAAGTGGTCCTACCACTTGTTCATTGCCGCAGGCTATTATTTTAGTGGTCAACATTCGGTCAGCACCATTACCTCCATATTTAATGTCGTGTTTCTGAAAGCTTTGGAAAGTGTCAAAAAAAGTGTCACCATGGAGTACCACAAAGCAGCTCGTCGCTTCCTGATGAAATTTGACGGGGGTAAAATCGTGTCCATTTTATTTTGTCCTGAATTGTTTGACATGTTGGGCGGGGACATGGACATGAGAATGGTCATGATCCAGAAAAACGAATTACCAGTCATTTACGACAACGAGTCTTTTAGCAAGTTATTTCGTTCCCCGGTAGAACTGAACCAAGGACTGAATTTGATGTTTGTGTACTCCGATGTGGTGGAGTATAACGTGGTGGGACACACCTCCGTGCCGTTACTGCGTGTCATTCCTTTCAAAGTGGATTCTGCCACGGCCACTGACGAGGAAGGTGGAAACACTTATCACGTTCACCGCGAATTTGTACATCCTCACTATTTGCCCGTCAGCAAGTCTTATTTGGACACGGTCAACATTGCTATAAAAGGAGATCTGGGACAAAATATTTCATTCACCAAAGGGAAAGTCACGGTGAAACACCATTTTCGAAAACGGTTCTCTAACGAGTTGTAAGTCATGTATCCAGTGTACCGAGGGGTTGCTCGACAGCGAGGACACGGTTTAGGAGATATGTTAAAATCGGCTTCTCGTTCGGTGGCTCCGGTGTTGGAACCGATGGTGACACGCGGATTGCACGCCTTGAAAGATGCGGCACTGACACAAGGCAAAGAATTTCTCCAAAATGTCATCATCGACAAACAAAACCCCAAAGAAGCTTTCTCGAGGGCAGGCAAAAATGTCCTGCTGCAAACACGTAAAGAAGTTTTGGGTCGACGAGAAACACCTATAAATGCCCTGCACGCTACCGAATCAGGCATTCAGCAAGGACAAGGCAGAAAGAGACGACGAAGAAAACACCCTTTCACCAGACTTCCCACTTCTAAAGCTAGAAAGACAAAGAAAAGAAGAACCGTTCGAGACTTAGACGTTTTCGATTATTGAGACACAGAGAAAAAATGATGCACCGAGAATCTTGCGCTTGTTCCAAGTCGGAACTGGATCTGTTTGCCATGCCACCTACCATGATGACGATGCAAGAATCCCAGTGGGTGGAATTTCATCCCGTCTCCTCTTTGACGGATTCTGCTCCCATCGAGTTTGACATCAAAGGTCAGCCCGAAGATTACATCGATCTGAATAGCAGTTACCTGTATTTGAAAGTCAGAGTGATCAAAACGGACAACACCAATCCTGCAGCCAATGATAGGGTAGCGCCCGTCAACAATTTCATGTATTCCTTGTTCAGCGAAGTGGACTTGTTCTTGAATAACAAACTGGTCAGCAGCAGCATGGATACTTACCCGTATCGTGCCTACCTGGAAAATCTCTTGACGTACGGAAAAGAAGCAAAGAATACTCATCTGGATGCTTGCGTGGTATGGAAACCTGACACAGCAGTTGATAACACGTTTAACGATACAGCCCTCACAGCAGATGACGATCCTCACAATGTGGGGTTTAATACACGTAGAAATAAAATTCTGCAAGGACGTAGTTTAGAACTGATGGATCGTTTGCATTTGGACATGTGGTTACAAGAAAAGTATTTACTGAACGGAGTGGTTATTCGCCTGAGACTGAATCGTAGCAGTACCGCTTTCCATTTGTTGGCCCATGCTAACGAGTACAAAACCATCATCCAAGAAGCCAGGCTCTACGTGCGACGCGTGGAAGTGTTACCCAAAGTGGAAAACGACATCAGTCAAACGTTGAGCAGAACGACCGCCAAGTATCCCATACGACGCGTGGAAGTAAAAACGTTCACCATTCCTGCTGGACAGCGATCCATGATCGAAGATCATCTGTTCCAAGGCCAGTTACCCAAGCGTTTGATCCTTGGTATCGTCAAGAATTCAGCCTTCAACGGAGTCCACAACGAAAATCCTTTCCTGTTTCATCATTACAACGTAGCCAAGATCGAAGTCAGTCGCGATGGCAAGACACTGTGTACCCGACCGTTCGAGCCTAAGTTTGGTGACAGGAATTACTTGAGGTCGTACTTGTCCCTGTACGAAGCCACCGGACAGTTAGGAACCAACACCAGTCACGGCATATCGTACGAGGATTATACAGGAGGCTACGCTTTGTGGGCGTTTGATTTCACTCCAGACCAAGGCAGCGACAAGGGACATTTTCACTCTATAAAATCCGCCCAGATTCGTGTGGAACTTCACTTTACTAATCCTCTACCTGACACAGTGAACGTCCTCCTGCATGCAGAATTTGACAATAGAAATCAACAGTTTAAGA
Organism: Sinohyriopsis cumingii; assembly: GCA_028554795.2. Taxonomy (NCBI): domain Eukaryota; kingdom Metazoa; phylum Mollusca; class Bivalvia; order Unionida; family Unionidae; genus Sinohyriopsis; species Sinohyriopsis cumingii. Next base: position 41,572,127 of record CM068825.1, read on the forward strand.
GAAGTCATTCTAGATTATTAGAAGCCAAGTAAGACTGTTATCCCTCTTTACCTAGTGGAGAAACTTTGAAGATGGAATGTGAGGAGACCATGGAAGAAGAAGAAGAAGAAGAAGAAGAATCCCAAGACGAAGAAGTTATCATGATGAAGTCAAGATGGCCAGAACAAGAAGCCCATTTAGTCTCCTGTTTTGCTACATTCCTGACAGATGTAATGAAAGAATTGATCAAGGAAGAGTGCTATGGATGTCACAACGATCATCCCAGTCAAATTCAACACGACAAATGTCTGATGTTGAGCCAAGAAGAAAAATTAGACGAATATCTGGACAAAGCTTGGGGTGTAATCGAGATAGAATTCGTGTTGAACGAGTGGTATAAAGGCTTGGATAAACATTCTTCTCCTCCATTAACGTCTCTGGAGCGCCGTCGCATCAAATTTCTCTTTGACCAGAATAAGAAGTCATAGCTAAACGCCTTTTACTTGTCAGACATTTTCAGGCAAAAGGTCAGGATCGAATTGATGACTTATCATTACCTGTGAAGAAGAAGAAGAAGAAAAAACCACACAAAACATGGATACCTGGGAACGTTATTACCTTTTGAACCACAGTTCGTACACTGCTTCTTGGAATCCTGTCCTCTGTGCTAAAGATGAACTCCCTCATCGCAAACCTCAAGACCATCAAGTTTATGTGATCAACACGGACGACAGTCACCTCCCAGGAACCCACTGGGTAGCCGTCTACTTTCCTCAAGAAGGATGTGTGGAATATTTCGATTCCTACGGATTGCCTCCTTTGGAAGACGATATCATTGACTTTATGAGAAGAAATGCTCAGACCACCCGATTCAATAATGTGAAATTACAAGGCACAGATTCCTTGGTGTGTGGACAATATTGTGTGTATTTTCTGCATCATTGCAGCCTGGGCTATTCCTCAGAACATTTAGTAACTCATTTTGATCCTCGTTCTTCTTCTAGAAACGATGTGAAAGTAGATCGATGGTTTTGTGACCAGTATGCTTATCTTTTGTCTCCAGCTAGGAATCGTAGTGTCCATCAATGACCTAATGCCTTCCAACAGTGGAAATCACAATTTTATTCACAACGTTGTCAACCCTGTTTAAAGTAGAGTGATAATTGAAAAAAATGTTTGTAATTAGAAAAAAAATTTTGATGTTATATTGTTGAATTATTATTATTAAAAATGTTATAGTTGTTTGTTAGTATTAAGTGATTTTGAATAAAAAATGTTGTTTTGAAATAAATGCCTTTGTCTTTTGTTTGGCTATAAGAATTTTGATTCATGCTCTTTGACTTCTTACTATCCCTATCATGGCACTCATTGAAAGTTCCGGTTCGAAAACCGTGTAGAGATGTTTTCCTTCACGTTCGCGCTTTGACTTTAAAGCCGGGGTAGCCTCCAGTCTAACCATCCATTGTAGACTCATCCTCCTACGAAGATGTGCTCCAAACTAGCTAAGCTAAACGAAGCCTATGTGAATTTGCATAGGGTCAGACACAGTCTGATACCGAAGCCAGAAGAGATAGAGAATGTGAGAATGCTAAAAGTCATTGAAGACCTGATGGTATCACGGTACCAATTGTTTTTCCATATACCTCAATGCTAATGTTTTGTGAAATAAATATACTTTCTGTCCTACTTGGGCATGCGTGTCACACACTGTCATATAGAACAATGCTAGATTGTCAATTTGACAATGACATAACCAGGTACTCCATTGCATTTAAGAGAGATAACTCTACTGGAACTAGACAGGGGTAAGAGTTATCTAGTCACAACAAGCACATTTTCAGCCATGTGTACCATATTTTAAAAAAATCATAAAAAATACAAAATATGATCTAGATAGAAATTAACACAAACTCACATGTTGCCAAGAGGCTCAACTTTTTTAAAAGCCAAACAGAAAGTACAACTCTTACATAATGCACCAATCACAGCTAGTGTTGTTCTTTAATTCTGAATACAATGTTCCATACACCTTAAGCTCCGCCCACCTGGACTTGTGCAATTGGTACCGTTATACCTATAGCAAACCTTAATTTTTCCAATAATCTGTGAAATAGTTCGGGACTGTATAAGTAACAAATATACTTAGTCTCACTTGTGAAAAATAATTTGATGAGGTACTAACCTATGTCTTATATGCATGTGTATAGAAATGTCATTGAGCTGTTTGAACTATTGTTTTCATACTTTTGCTTCACCATCAAAATCATCTTTTGAAATAAAATGAATTCTTTCAACTATGAGTTGTATCTTATTCATATCAGCACTTATTGAACTTCACATAGGTGATATGGGATAAATCACATTATGTCATATTATGTAATAACTAGGTCAAAGGTCAATGTACCAAATAGTATGTACCTGTCTTACTTCAAAATGTACAATTCACCTAAAAGAAAGGAATTTATATTTGTTTGGTAGGTGCTGAACTTAACATCAGAGACAGGTGGACATGACCCAATCTTATTATAAAGTATAAGCTTTGACCACTTTACACTATCTGCAGATACAAGAGGTCACTAACCACCAGTCCTCACACAAAGGTCCACCTACCCATCCTCTTTGTAACACAAATAGTAAGCTTTCCTCCTTTGTAATGTGAATAAAATTGTTTCAATAAACCAATCAGTCACCAAATATAGTAAATCACAGCTTCTAAGTGGTTATGCTGGATTGGGGGGGGGGTGAAATTAGGGGAATAAAATACAGTAAAATCCCAAATATAAACACTAAGTATAGCACATCAAATGGAGTTAAAAACAGGAGGAAAGTGTTTATCTAAAAGGGAGAGGTAGCATATGATAAAGGAATTAAAGGAGGCAAAATCAGCAATGCAAAAAATGAGAAGTGAAAGTTTGATGACCTTACCTTGGACAAATATATGGGGCAGGGCCCAACAGGTCCAAGGACAGCCCAAAGGCAACTGTGTTATAACATCCTTTACAGGTATCCAAATTTCAAGTGAAGTTATGTTCATTTCCATCTAATATAAAAGGGTGAATCATTTAGATAATATAGATACATATAAAGTATATTTCTTCTACATAAGAATTTAATAATAATTGGCATAAGATAGAGAGAAACTTATCTCAGATCCAAGCAGAACATACCTTATCAGTTTTTAAACTTGTAAACTTTACTGTGAGAAATTATTAAATTGCTTCTACTTACATTTGCATCAAGATTGAGGGCTAATATAATACTTCACAAATCTTCTCTTTATTTTCATAACCAGTCACTGAAAATGTGAGATTTTATTTCCTTGAAATGTTATGACTGGTGTAAGGGAGATAACTGAATGATATACATAAGGTGTGGTAACCTCTAATACATTATCCATGTAATATGGATGAGTTCATCAACAACCTGTATTAACTTTGTTGCAATTAAATTGTCTCAAAATACATTACTGATAAAGTGAGAACCTAACATTCAAACTCCTATATTTAGTGGAGACCTCAAGAGTCATGTAATTTTAATGTCTAAGATGACGCAACTCTTTCATATCACATAGTTCATATTTTCTACAATGCCGGCATGTAGAGTGCAGCCTTCCATAACCATGAAGGTATCATCTCATGCCAATTTACATTCTTGCGATGGGATGCAAAGTTTCAAGAACAGCGTGAATTTGAATGGAATGAATACGCAGTGTGTGACTAAAATGGTTATCATTCTGTAATGTTGGACCAAACATGGAAATTCCACAAGAGCAGCTTGACAGAAAGAAATAGGATTAATTGAAAGTCAATAGTAGATTATAATTGGGCTTATACAAGTTCCAATGGGAAATGCTGACTTAAGGAAACTGTTCTTGTTTGTTGGTATTCACTGCTACTTCAACAAAAGGGAATGCAAGAGAACTGAACTAACTACATGAACAATTTCAAAGCAGGAAAGTGTAAAAAACAAAAGGACAATTAGAGCAGGACAATTCAAATCAAAGTGGGAAGGAATACCATATCCTTAATAAATTACCTAAAAATTACTCATGCCAGAATACCCCACATGGTACAAGTGATCTATCTGCAAGTGTACTTAAGAGTGTTCTCTATCCTGGTTTATGACATGCCTTATAAGAACAAGATAGCTGTTTTTGTACACATGATTTTTCATCTTTTGCAGGTACAATAGCCAATATTTGGCCAAAATCAACTATATTATGTTTACATAACTTATTTTGTTGCATGCATTCCAATCTAGGAGGTAACAGCACATACATAAAGGGATCAGGTAGCACAAGTCTATATCTATCATAGCTATAGTTATCAAAAGTCCCCATCCAAAGCCAACTTGTGCTATTTTCTGAAGATTTCGTACATTTTATTTGTAAAGAACTTTCAATATTTGACCAAAACTGTTCAGCACACATTTGTTTTCCTACATCAAACTAGTATAGTTCATAAATGCCGCCCACATGTATGCGTTTCTATGGATACGCTGTGAGGCTATTCTTTCCTTTAGGTATCACGGTACCAATTGTTTTTCCATATACCTCAATGCTAATGTTTTGTGAAATAAATATACTTTCTGTCCTACTTGGGCATGCGTGTCACACACTGTCATATAGAACAATGCTAGATTGTCAATTTGACAATGACATAACCAGGTACTCCATTGCATTTAAGAGAGATAACTCTACTGGAACTAGACAGGGGTAAGAGTTATCTAGTCACAACAAGCACATTTGCAGCCATGTGTACCATATTTTAAAAAAATCATAAAAAATACAAAATATGATCTAGATAGAAATTAACACAAACTCACATGTTGCCAAGAGGCTCAACTTTTTTAAAAGCCAAACAGAAAGTACAACTCTTACATAATGCACCAATCACAGCTAGTGTTGTTCTTTAATTCTGAATACAATGTTCCATACACCTTAAGCTCCGCCCACCTGGGCTTGTGCAATTGGTACCGTTATACCTGATAGAAGAGCTCTTCAGAGAAGAAGTGAACAGGGAGAAAGAAGAATGGACAGAGAAGTACAGACTTCAGAAACAGCAGAGACAGCAGCAACAGCAGCAGCAACCTGAACCTGACAGAGGCTTTGTCGATTGTCGTATCGACACCAAAGAGTTCTTCTTCTCTTTCCGAAGAAGCAGACCTATCGTCAGAAAGTCTATTGTCAGAGGACATCAGTAGTGAATGGGGCCACCCTAGCGACAATGGGAATTAGCATTACAGAACCCCTTGGGCCACTCTAGCGACAAGGGAAATTTAACATGGAGAAAAACCCTGGGCCACTCTAGCGACAAGGGGAATTGAACATGGGGAAAAAGTCTTGGGTCACTCTAGCGTCAAGGGAAATTGAACATGGGGAATAGAGTTTGGGTCTGTCTAGGGACAAGGGGAATTTAACATGGGAATAAATCGTGGGACTGTCTAGCGTCAAAGGGAATTTAACACATGGAAATTGAACATGGTGGGTCTGTATAGCGTCAAGGGGAATTGAACATGGTGGGATTGTCTAGGGACAATGATGGTAGAGGGTCAAACACAACAGAGACAGAGACATACATACACTAATACAAGCGTGAGATTTATATATAAAGCATTACCAAGACCTGAAATCTTGCTGGGGTGTTCAAAAATTTGCATAATTGTAATGATGCTATAAATAGCTATAATCAAGGAAATGCTCAACGACAAAATGGATGTGACTAAAAGTAACGCTAAAATGACGAAATTGTCCCAGAATTTAAAGGAAAATAAACATATCCCCGAAAATTAAGTTACAATGGTTTAGACTAAAATGGATAAAATTAGTAACTACTTACAATATCAACTTGTGTGACGATCGTGGATAAACACCCATGTATCTATTTATAGCTATAATCAGCTAAAATTCCTATGAAATCCCACTATCTATTTATACTACAACTTGTGGGTTATTCCTTTGGAAAACCCCACTATCTTTTATAGCCTCAGCTTGAGTGACGTTCCTGCTTATGAACTCTAGTACATATGTATAGCTACAACCTGTGGAAATCCCCAAGTCCATATTTATAGTCTCGAAATTTCCAGCGTCAGTGACGTCACTATACTAAACACTAGGGGATAAATGTCAACAGTGTTGCAAGTGGCTGACCTGAATACACGCTACTGCAGGTAGGTAGGTAGAGTGTATCTGATAGGGATAAAGTGAGTTTTATAGGGACAAACAGAGACCAATACACACACACACACACACACACACACAACGTACGCGCGCAGACATACTCACACACACACATACACACACACACAGAGGGAAGAGGAAAAAACAAACCCCAAATATACTATCAACACAGAAGGGAGATAATACAAACCCCAAATATACTATCCACACAAACGTACGCGAACGCATACAAACCCCAAATATACTATCCACACAAACGTACGCGAACGCATACAAACCCCAAATATACTATCCATACAAACGGACGCGAACACAATATAAACCCCAAATATACTATCAACACAGAAGGGAGATAATACAAACCCCCAAATATACTATCCACACAAACGTACGCGAACGCATACAAACCCCAAATATACTATCCATACAAACGTACGCGAACGCATACAAACCCCAAATATACTATCCACACAACGTCGCTAACGCTTATAAACCCCAAATATACTATCCACACAACGTCACTAACGCATACAAACACCAAATATACTATCCACACTCGGGAGGAAGAAGAAAAAAAACAACCAAATATTCGAGCTACACAACGCACGCGAAAACACACACACACACACATACACACACACACACACACACACACACACACACACACAGGGAAGAGGAAAAAAGAAACCCCAAATATGCTATCAACACAGAAGGGAGGTAATACAAACCCCAAATAAACTATCCACACAAACGTACGCGAACGCATACAAACCCCAAATATACTATCCACAAAACGTCGCTAACACGTACAAACCCGAAATATACTATCCACACAAACGTACGCGAACGCATACAATTCCCAAATATACTATCCTCACAACGTCGATAACGCATACAAACCCCAAATATACTATCCACACAACGTCGCTAACGCATACAAACCCCAAATATACTATCCACACTCGGGAGGAAGAAGAAAAAACAACCAAATATACGATCTACACAACGTACGCGAACAAACACACACACACACACACACGCGCGCGCGCGCGCACACACCACAGAGGGAAGAAGAAGAAAACCATTATACACTATCCACACGGAGTGAAGAAATGACCCTTTATATATACTATCAACAGAGAGTGAAGAAAATAACCCATTATATTCCATCAACACAGAGTGAAGAAGAAAAAGTTTTTTGAAAGCACCTAAGCCCTCACCTGCAATGACCAATTCTACCAAACACCTACACCCCACCCCCCACTCCCAACATTACAAAACCCATGTAACCCGTTATTTTATGGCATCAGTGTATGATTTAGGAAACATCAAGACACAAAATGATGGATAAAATAACCCAGACAGTTGGTGTCATCAAGAGTGCTAGAGACGGTACCCGAACTTGCTCGCTTGCTTACTTGAATTAAAGTGATTTTCGCTCTAATGGAGCATGTATCACTGGTTTAATAACGCACCGCGTGATTTTTAATTACTCCTGGGGAAGGAAAGAGAGCCTCATTCCCCAGGCTTTTATGTACTCACAGACTATTTTTAAATTTAGCCACTCAGGTGTAGGACTAACTAGTCCTTAACAACCTAACTGAAAGGCTTTAAACATGAGTGGGAATTGTCTCACCACACACTCATTTTTCTGTCCGAGGGTGGTAAAGGAGGAAAAAGGTCAAGATACCTAATATCGTTGTCAGGAGAAAGGACACTGGAATTCAGAGTGCCCTACGAGAAAAGAGAAGAAACAGAAACAAGACGAGACAGAGAAGAGGGATTCAGAAGAAGAAGAAATTGAAGATGATGAAGAACTTGTGCCAGTAAAGACATGGAAATGGAAAAATTGACAATGTGAGCCGATGCGTTGGCCCTGATGTGAAATTTCATACTACCTACTAAAAGAGAATAGACCAGAAAGAAAACGTGTCTCTTGGTCTTGACATTGTATAATGAGGATGGCGTGTTTTGTTTTTACTCACACTTTATGAAATTGTGCTCTTTCACCTCTCTCTATCTCTCTGGATCATGTTTTAGTTAGAATTGAAATGGAAGGATGTTTTCCTTCACGCACGCTCTTTGTGCATGCAAGTCGGTAAACAATAGTCAGTCTATTCATCCATCATTTTGTGTCTTGATGTTTCCTAAATCACACACTGATGCCATAAAATAACGGGTTACATGGGTTTTGTAGTGTTGGGAGTGGGGGGCGGGGTGTAGGTGTTTGGTAGAGTTGGTCATTGCAGGTGAGGCTTAGGTGCTTTCAAAAAACTTTTTCTTCTTCACTCTGTGTTGATGGAATATAATGGGTTATTTTCTTCACTCTCTGTTGATAGTATATATAAAGGGTTATTTCTTCACTCCGTGTGGATAGTGTATAATGGTTTTCTTCTTCTTCCCTCTGTGGTGTGTGTGTGTGTGTGTGTGTGTGTTCGCGTACGTTGTGTAGATCGTATATTTGGTTGTTTTTTTTCTTCTTCCTCCCGAGTGTGGATAGTATATTTGGTGTTTGTATGCGTTAGCGACGTTGTGTGGATAGTATATTTGGGGTTTATAAGCGTTAGCGACGTTGTGTGGATAGTATATTTGGGGTTTGTATGCGTTCGCGTACGTTTGTATGGATAGTATATTTGGGGTTTGTATGCGTTTGCGTACGTTTGTGTGGATAGTATATTTGGGGGTTTGTATGCGTTTGCGTACGTTTGTGTGGATAGTATATTTTGGGGTTTGTATGCGTTTGCGTACGTTTGTATGTATAGTATATTTGGGGATTGTATGCGTTCGCGTACGTTTGTATGTATAGTATATTTGGGGATTGTATGCGTTCGCGTACGTTTGTATGGATAGTATATTTTGGGGTTTGTATGCGTTTGCGTACGTTTGTGTGGATAGTATATTTGGGGTTTGTATGCGTTCGCGTACGTTTGTGTGGATAGTTTATTTGGGGTTTGTATTATCTTCCTTCTGTGTTGATATTATATTTGGGGTTTGTTTTTTCCTCTTCCCTCTGTGTGTGTGTGTGTGTGTTCGCGTACGTTGTGTAGATCGTATATTTGGTTGTTTTTTTTTTCTTCTTCTTCCCGAGTGTGGATAGTATATTTGGTGTTTGTATGCGTTAGCGACGTTGTGTGGATAGTATATTTTGAAATTGTATGCGTTCGGGTACGTTTGTATGGAAAGTATATTTGGGGTTTGTATGCGTTCGCGTCCGTTTGTATGTATAGTATATTTGGGGATTGTATGCGTTCGCGTACGTTTGTATGGATAGTATATTTTGGGGTTTGTATGCGTTTGCGTACGTTTGTGTGGATAGTATATTTGGGGTTTGTATGCGTTCGCGTACGTTTGTGTGGATAGTTTATTTCGGGTTTGTATTATCTTCCTTCTGTGTTGATATTATATTTGGGGTTTGTTTTTTCCTCTTCCCTCTGTGTGTGTGTGTGTGAGTGTGTGTGTGTGTGTTCGCGTACGTTGTGTAGATCGTATATTTGGTTGTTTTTTTTTTCTTCTTCTTCCCGAGTGTGGATAGTATATTTGGTGTTTGTATGCGTTAGCGACGTTGTGTGGATAGCATGTTTGGGGTTTTTATGCGTTAGCAACGTTGTGTGGATAGTATATTTGGGGTTTATAAGCGTTAGCGGCGTTGTGTGGATAGTATATTTGGGGTTTGTATGCGTTCGCGTACGTTTGTGTGGATAGTTTATTTGGGGTTTGTATGCGTTCGCGTACGTTTGTATGGATAGTATATTTGGGGTTTGTATGCGTTCTCGTACGTTTGTGTGGATAGTATATTTGGGGATTGTATGCGTTCGCGTACGTTTGTATGGATAGTATATTTGGGGATTGTATGCGTTCGCGTACGTTTGCATGGATAGTATATTTGGGGTTTGTATGCGTTCTCGTACGTTTGTGTGGATAGTATATTTGGGGTTTGTATGCGTTTGCGTACGTTTGTGTGGATAGTATATTTGGGGTTTGTATGCGTTCGCGTACGTTTGTATGGATGGTATATTTTGGGGTTTGTATGCGTTCGCGTACGTTTGTGTGGATAGTATATTTGGGGTTTGTATGCGTTCGCGTACGTTTGTATGGATAGTATATTTGGGGTTTGTATGCGTTCGCGTACGTTTGTGTGGATAGTATATTTGGGGTTTGTATGTGTTCGCGTACGTTTGTGTGGATAGTTTATTTGGGGTTTGTATTATCTCCCTTCTGTGTTGATAGTATATTTGGGGTTTGTTTTTTCCTCTTCCCTCTGTGTGTGTGTGTGTGCGTATGTCTGCGCGCGTATGTTGTGTGTGTGTGTGTGTGTGTGTGTGTATTGGTCTCTGTTTGTCCCTATAAAACTCACTTTATCCCTATCAGATACACTCTACCTACCTACCTGCAGTAGCGTGTATTCAGGTCAGCCACTTGCAACACTGTTGACATTTATCCCCTAGCGTTTAGTACAGTGACGTCACTGACGCTGGAAATTTCGAGACTATAAATATGGACTTGGGGATTTCCACAGGTTGTAGCTATACGTATGTACTAGAGTTCATAAGCAGGAACGTCACTCAAGCTGAGGCTATAAAAGATAGTGGGGTTTTCCAAAGGAATAACCCACAAGTTGTAGTATAAATAGATAGTGGGATTTCATAGGAATTTTAGCTGATTATAGCTATAAATAGATACATGGGTGTTTATCCACGATCGTCACACAAGTTGATATTGTAAGTAGTTACTAATTTTATCCATTTTAGTCTAAACCATTGTAACTTAATTTTCGGGGATATGTTTATTTTCCTTTAAATTCTGGGACAATTTCGTCATTTTAGCGTTACTTTTAGTCACATCCATTTTGTCGTTGAGCATTTCCTTGATTATAGCTATTTATAGCATCATTACAATTATGCAAATTTTTGAACACCCCAGCAAGATTTCAGGTCTTGGTAATGCTTTATATATAAATCTCACGCTTGTATTAGTGTATGTATGTCTCTGTCTCTGTTGTGTTTGACCCTCTACCATCATTGTCCCTAGACAATCCCACCATGTTCAACTCCCCTTGACGCTATACAGACCCACCATGTTCAATTTCCATGTGTTAAATTCCCTTTGACGCTAGACAGTCCCACGATTTATTCCCATGTTAAATTCCCCTTGTCCCTAGACAGACCCAAACTCTATTCCCCATGTTCAATTTCCCTTGACGCTAGAGTGACCCAAGACTTTTTCCCCATGTTCAATTCCCCTTGTCGCTAGAGTGGCCCAGGGTTTTTCTCCATGTTAAATTTCCCTTGTCGCTAGAGTGGCCCAAGGGGTTCTGTAATGCTAATTCCCATTGTCGCTAGGGTGGCCCCATTCACTACTGACATCGCATTCTTAGAAACTAAAAGATTGCCATAGCAAACAAAAAAAAACCCAGCCCTTTTCAGGGCTACCCAATACTCTGAAAAGAAATAACAATTGATTTGCCAATGATGTATGTAGTGTGAATATAAACACTGACTCTTTTTTATAGTGTGAGTGTATGTGTTTGTGTATATGATTGTGTATTTGTAAGTGCTCACGTAAGTTTGTATGGATAGTAGATCATGATCATGTTTCTTTTGCTGTTTGACGTGTGGCGAGAGTATATTTGGGGTTTGACTGCTTTGCGTATGTGGATAGTATATTGATGTGATTAATGAAAATTTTTAAATTAGTAATGGGTAGTATAAAAAAGTGAGTGAGTGTTTCTTTTAGGTCGGCGCGTTGTTTGGTCATGATCTAGGTAATATCAATTTTGTTTTAGGGGATGTCTTCCTTCACGTCCGCGCTTTTAGTATAAATTGAAAATCGCTGGGCAGTCTTGCTACCCTGTTCATTCGTTAACAAGACAATGAATACCAGAATTGTAAAGCTTCTAGAACTCCAGATGCTCCTGGAATATGCCAGGCGCATACTAAATGAACTGGCCGCGGAGGCCATTGTCGAAGAGGGAAGGATGAAAGAGGAGGAGGAAAGAAAAAAAAAAGAAGAGGAGGAAAAGGAGAGAGGAAATTTCAGAATCCCAGAGACAGAAAATTGGGATTCTGAAGCCACTTATCCCGCCTCTGCTCTCCCCCAAAAAGAGTGAAAAGAGACTGGGGAAGAAGATGTGTGTGTGGTGCCAGGCCTGGAAGGTGCCATCATTAACCAGGTGCCATGGAGTTCAAAAACAAACAGCCCTTTTCAGGGCTATCCAAACCTTTAGAAAAGAAATAGTAATCGATTTGCCAATGTGTGTGTATGTAGAGTAGTGTGAATATAAACACTGACTCTTTTTTATTTATGTGTGTGTGTGTGTGTGTGTGTGTGTGTGTTTGTTTGTAAGCGATCACGTACGTTTGTGTGGATAGTAGATTATTGGGTTATGTAAGAGCTTAAGTTGGTTTGTGTGACAGTAGATTAGGATTTCATTTCAATGCTTTGCGTGTGTGGATAGTAGATTTGGGGTTAGCTTATTGCTGCTTCACGTATGTGGATAGTAGATAATATGAAACGAGAAAAGTAGGAGATGTTTTCCTTAACGTCCGCGCTTTAACTATAAAACTAACAGTGTTTGCCATTGGAGCCCATTCCACGGAATAAGCAAACAAGAAGATGCCAGCAGCTTCAGCTTTGTATAACAACCTTATGGGAAGTTGGTATTGGATGGTGGATGGATTGAATGTAGCAGAAAGGCTTGAACAGGAATGGAGGCATGCACTGACAAAAGACTTCGTCTCAAGACAAGTAACCAGCCTCCACTTAGCCATCGATATTGTGAAAGAAATGATAGAGGATGAGGAGAAGAGAATCAGAGGCTTCATTAACCCACCGTATGTGAAAGTGGGCAAGTTGAAAGAAGCCATAGTTTATGTGACGAGTGTAAGGTGTTTATTAGAAGACATTGTAGAATGGACAGATTGGTCTTTTGTGAAGTGGGGCTTAGACAAGCTTAAGAAAGCGGAAGAAGTAATGAGGAAAGTGCTGACCGAAGAGGCCAAGAACATCAAAGAAAAGTGGTCTAAGGAAAGAAAAGAAGAAGAAAATAGAAAGAGACCAGAAAACTTAGACAAACTCAACCATAACTGGATACGAATACAGGAGAAATTTAGAGCGCTAGGCCATCCTGACTGGATGCCAGAGACGAAGGAGAAGAAGAAAGGAATTTTAGGAAAGATAAAGGGATGGTGGAAGAAGTGGAGGAGTTAGAAGAAGAAGAAGAAACCCAAAGGCCCTTTTCAGGGCCACCCACATCTCTCGAAAAGAGATAGGCTTTCAATTGCCTACCCCATTTTTTTTTTAAATCCCCTGTTCAATTCCCCTTGTCCCTAGACAGTCCCGCGATTTATTCCCTATGTTCAATTCCCCTTGAGGCTCAACAGACCCAAGATTATTTTCCATGTTCAATTCCCCTTGAGGCTAAACAAGCCCAAAATTTTTTCCCATGTTAAATTCCCCTTGAGGCTCAACAGACCCAAAATTTTTTCCCATGTTAAATTCCCTTGAGGCTAAAGTGACCCAGGTGTTTTCGTAATGTTAAATTTCCCATTGAGGCTAAAGTGACCCAGGGGTGTTTTTAATGCTAATTCCCATTGAGGCTAAAGTGCCCCACTTTACTACTAGCAGCAGAGGGGGGGAACAGACCGAAACTTTTTGCACAATAAACCCCTCCAGGAAACTATTCCTCGATAAAGGGCTTATTTCGACGAAATAAACCCTTCTATTCAGAATACAGGACAAAAAAAAATGTCCCCCGAAAACTCGAAGAGTTTCCAGGGACAAACTCGTTGAGTTTGCACTGACAACTTGGGTTACTTCAATAAATCTGAAACAGTTTCCGTGGCGGGGGTCGTTATTGAAAAATCCATGGGTCGGGTCCATTCCCCTCTGCTGCTCTGGGAAATGAGTTTCCAAGAAAACATTTTTATGTTAGCGGAATTAAATCATTGACAAATAAATAATGGCAAATATCGGAGAAGCACTTACTACTAGATTAGCTCGAGAACGTCTCGAAGCAATTCAGAAATTTCTTCCTGTCCGTGATAATGTCAGACAAAAATTACAACTAAGACAGCAAGCACGGGAAGGCTTTGCAGAATCCGCGGAGGAATTATTTAAACCCGTGACCAAAGCTACTGAAAAATCCGCAGCTGTTACCAAAGAGGCTTTAATAGAGCAAAGGAAAATTTTACAGGATATTTCAGCTGGACTTAAACCCCCGCCTCCACCCGATGAAGTTGTTGTGTCAGTACCTACTGGTAAGCGAGCAACAGAGAGAATTACTGACCCCGCCGAAAGATTTACGCCGGATTATATTAAACTTCTTAAAAGTGTACCAGAAGAGAAATTACCTGAGACAATACTGTTAGGATTGATTCAAAGAGATGTGTCTTTAAAACCAAAACACGGTTCTATGACAGATGATAATTTTATCAAATATTCGTATCGTATACGCGAAAATAAAAAACAAATCAACAGAGATGATACAAAGTATGATAGACTTGTAAATGCTATACGTAAACTTGAAATTCCACCATCGCAACCTCAAGAAGAAAAATCACCGTTGCAACACACACAACGACAACAATATCCTTCACGGCGAAGAGCAATAGATCCTGACCTAACTCCGTTAGGTGAATACGAGGCTGCATCTGAAGGAAGTCCACGCGGCCAAAAATCCAAACAAACTAGGTCGCCGATAATTGACCTAACAACGTCTCTTGAAAGTTTGCCGCAAGACATTTTATCCCCAAGAATTGTGCCACCAACGACGACAGGAAAGGGTTTAGGATCCGGTTTTATTGCTTGCCCTGATAATATCGTCAATGACGTATCACGGTTGGAAGTTCTCATCGGAGGAAGACGTGCCGGAAACAACTCTCCGGAAATTATAAATGAAGCCGCAGATATCTGTCAGAGACTATTTCAGCGTGGCATTATGGATATCGGCATTTACCGGGGACTCATTGATGAACTCGCGGATGGTTACTACAGCGACTAGCAAATTTAGTTAGAGAAACAATAATTAAATAAAATGATCGTGCACAATTCTCAACCTAGACACGCTAGCGTGTTACCAGTCCGCGTAGTGAACTCGCGATTACCAGTCTACAGAGCAACCTACGGAGATGGTTTCGGTGATACAGTTACTGGTTTGTTTTCAAGAATAGCCCCTAAGGTGTTACCGATTGCAAAACAATTGTCGATGAAAGCTATTGATGTTGTCAAGGATAAAGCCCTTGGATCTGTTGGTGATCTCGCCGGGAAGGCATTCGCGTCAATCAAGGATAGACTGTTACGGTTAACTCGTAGATCAAAAAAACCGCCACCGGTGAAACTGGCCAGTACTGAACTTATGCCCGCGGACGTCAGTAAAGTAATAAATCAGGCTGCCAATCAAAAACTTGCAGAGCTTGTAACCCAAACACCCGAACAAATAAATACAAGCCTGATATCAGGAAGCGGATTTCGTTTTAGAAGACAATAATTTTATATAAAATGTTTAAACCTATATCTGATCCAGCGTTCGACATGGATGCACCAACACTAAAAGATGAGTCCGTGCGCGATTATCAGTATTATTCTTATGAGGCAACAGTACCTAATCAACGCGGACGAATTGAATTACGAGTCCAGGATACAAGTAGATATTTCCTGCCCGCTGAAGCATTTCTTGAAGTCACGGGTGAACTTGTAACAGATGTTGCCGCTAATACAGCATACGGAGCTAATGTTCGAGTTGGTTTTGTTAACAACGGTATCATGGCGCTGTTCAAAAGTGCTTCATACAGCATTGACGGAAGAGAAATTGAAATAATTCAGGATAATGTTGACGTTGCTACAACAATCCTGGGATTAGCGAGATACTCAGATGATTACACTAGATCAGCTGGTCCGACTATGATGTTCGCTAAGGATAATTCTGATCATCCTGAACACAGATCTGCTATTCAAGTACAAACAGCACAAGACACTGCTTTAAACCCACAACCGGCTGAATTTGCGGCCAGGCCAGGTGCTAATTTTTCAATATTAAGGCCTAGTCCAGAGTACAATTTAGGTTTTGCTACGCGTAAATTAATGTTATCAGGTGAACGTAGGAGATTTTCATGCGCAATTCCACTGTCTCACATCTTTGGATTTTGCAGACATGTCAGAAAGGTTATTTTTGGAGCCAATCATACAGTTGTACTTAACCGAAAAAGTGATGACGTTGACGCCATCTGGCGAGAAGACGGTGTTGCTGGCGGTAAAGTAATATTATTCAAGCTTGCTTTGTGGATGCCAGTGATGTCCCCATCGATCACTGAAGAGCAACGATTACTCTCTTTCATGGACACAGGCGGTAAATCACTGATATCGTGGTTAACAACATCAACAGATTCCATTCAAGGTGCCGGTCTCGGGCAGTTTACGTGGCACATAGCATCACAACAGGGAATATCAGCGCCGCGACATATTTTTGTTGCACTCCAGCAAAATGCGAGGTTGGCTTCCCAACTACAGAGTCATATGATATTTGACAAACTTAATGTCTCTGAGGTTTCGCTGCGAATAAACGGGCATCAGGAACCATCCGAGGATATACTGATAGATTATACAAACAATCAGGTCGCGCGTGCGTATCATCGTTTGATGACATTTATGGGACGTGATCAAAATATTGATACCGGGTTGCAGATATCACAACTGGATTTTACAACGCTGTATCCGATTTATTACTTTTCGCTGGAACATTTGGATCTAACAAAACAATCTGTCGTTGATATACACTTCAAAGCTCGTGTAGGTGAGTTTCCCCCCGGCCCGCCTGCTGGTTTTAGAGCTGTCGCGGTTATACTCTCCGATAAAGCAATGCTGCTTGAAGGTGTTGGCGGACGAATGAGAGTTATTGACGCTCCCGTAGAAAACATGTGATGTTTTCCAAAAACATGCAACAATTAGATTAGTTTCTGAAATATAATGTCATACAGTCACGTTAACGTCACCTTGACTTCCGGTCAGACAAAGAAATTGCAATCGAAGAACGCAAGCACGTGCGGGACATCAATAACACTAAAACGAGATCAACTTGTTGGTGGTCCAGACAAGCTGTCGTTGACTAATACTCAGATTAAACATTTTAATAAGGCACTAACAGCAAAAACCGGTGTCCGACTTAATTTCTCTGCTGCAGCTATCAAGGACATGACTAAAACCGGTGGAATATTTCCTCTTCTCGCAGCAATACCGGCGTTGATTGCCGCGGCAGCACCAGCCGTAGCAAAGGCAGCAGCACTTGGTGCAGTTGGAACCGCAGCTGGAATGGCACTAAAGAAAGCAACCGGACACGGGTACAAAAAAAAGGGGAGATCCGCGAGCGGATCAGGGCTAAGACTACCGGGAACTCCCGCATCCTGGTATCCAAAAAATCTCTAGCACGGAACCACTCTGTGTCCCCGATGAGTAATTTTGATTTACTCGATGCTGTTAAAAAATTGCGCATAAAACATTTCAGAGGAGTATTTATGCGAGATCAATTACCGCAACAACCGAATAATCCAGAAACTGGCATTATCAATCTCGACAACAAAGACGGTCCTGGAACTCACTGGGTTGCTTACGCGATCGATCCACGCGGAATTATTTATTTCGATTCGTACGGTTTAGCACCGCCAACTGAGTTTCTCAGGTATGTCCGCGGAGTGCCTCGCACTCTCAACAGCAGATTTTTTAATGTTCCAATGTGGCAGTCGACGTTACCAACACAAACATTAGTTGATCCGCCCATTTGTGGGAACGAGGTTTTAAATGTTCTTGATGCAATCTCAAGAAATCCAGCAACTCCTCCTCATAAAGTAGTGTATGAATATACCGCATCGAGAAATGCTAGCATTTGAAAAACAGCAATAAGAATAATGGTGGATATTTACGGAAGACCTTTCACACGAAGAGGTAAACCAAGCACAGATGTTGATCTCTCAAAATATGCGACCCGAGATGAAGTCGATAAGCTTTTGAATCTAGCCGGAGTTGACCCAGATGAAGTTGCTGTTTTTCAGGACAAGCAAGGAAAACTAAAAACTAGCAACATCAAGTGGAATGATTTAATCCGTAATGTTCGTACAGCTGTCCCTGGTAACTTTCCCGTTTTTACTGACCGTGGTAGCATCAGGGATTCAAGTATATCGAACAAAATCATCAAAGACATCAACGATGAAATTAAAAATTGTGTGAAAAAAACCGGTGACACAATGACAGGAGAACTCAGCATGAGCGGCAACAAAATAACCATTCTAAAAAATCCGGAAGGTCTCGAAGATGCCGCAAATAAACAATACGTCGACACGCAGTACCAACTCGTTGCTGGCCTAATCATCGACAGAGTAATAAAATCCGGCGACGTAATGACCGGCGAACTCAGCATGAGCGGCAACAAAATAACCGCGTTAGCGAATCCCGAATCCGACCAGGATGCGTCAAACAAACAATATGTGGACATCATCAACGGTAAACTAAATACGCTGCGGTCAGAGTATGATGTTCACGTGAACGGGTTTAAAAGACTCCAAAGAAACTTTCAAAAAACTAGTGAAACCGTGGATAAGTTTTTTGGGCCTCCTCCAGTCGTCGATGTAAAACTCGCTGATGTAAAGACCGACATTAACACGATCAAACAAACACAGCAGGATATCGTATCGGGTATTCCTGATATCGTTAACAAAACCAGTTTGATTAAAGTTCC
Organism: Sinohyriopsis cumingii; assembly: GCA_028554795.2. Lineage (NCBI taxonomy): Eukaryota > Metazoa > Mollusca > Bivalvia > Unionida > Unionidae > Sinohyriopsis > Sinohyriopsis cumingii. The sequence continues at coordinate 41,591,005 of CM068825.1, forward strand.
CACTGGAGTTACTCCCGGGCATATCACCAACATCGTATTCACGGTATCATCGGGATTCGCAACATGGTCACGACAAAATAACACTATCAAATATACAGCAACAGCCACCGGTGTTTACAGGTTGTCTGTGTTTTCAGCCGCTAAATTTGAAATCTTCACAACATATCCTTGGAGACATTCCACCGATAAGTATTCGGGGGTTTGCACTGTAATACTAAACAGCGGAACCGAGGAAACATTTATGCTTGAAGCCGACGACGATAGTTTAACAGCAACATCTTACTGGTTTTGTTTGGAATTCGTCGCTGCAACGCCTCAATTGGTTACCGCGTAATTGAAAATCGGCAGCGATTTTTAAATAAATGTCAACGACGCTAGATGCTCAACAATATCGATATAATCAAGTCCGTGAGTGGCAATCTGAGTTAAAAACTGTCATCGAAGTAACCAGTCGAAAGGTAAAAAAATACCGCAGACGCATAACAGTGTTAGACATTATGGTTTATTCAGTATCTGCCGTTGTTGCATCCGCGGGAGTAATACTATCAGCGGTCACTCCGGTAATTGCAGTCGCGGCCACAATCTCTGTTTGTACGACCACTACCGCGGCAGGAGTTTTCGGCATCATAGCAAAAAAAATATCCTCGTGTGCTAACACAAAATTACACGATTACACGACAAAATTAAATACAGCCACGACCGCATATCAGAAATTATCATCACTGATATCATCATCGTTAGACGTGCAGGGTAGCGACGCCGCGTCGATATCAGATTCTGAATTCAAACTAATGTCAGATGCGTACAATGACTATTTGAAAACTAAACAAATAAATAATGTCAATAGAACTGCTTCAACAAATAGTCACAAACACAACACCGGTAAGGACCACAATGATCTCAGTGTCCTCGACTAAACCAGAATTTGGTATTAATTTTCGAACTCCAATTCCAGTGAGTGAAATCGCGTTGGCAAAGCTCAGCGTGTATCACAGCTGGCCTAATGTTAGGTCGGCATCATTTGGTGATCTGCAGCCGAATAATTCGTTCGTGTTCGGGAAACCCAGCGCGGACCCGGAACAGGATGAACTTGAATGGGATACAATTACGCTACCCACTGGGAGTTATCAGATCGAAGAAATCAACAATGAGATACAACGCCAAATAAAACGAATCACCGGCAAGGAAGCCAAAATATCTGTGACCGCGCACGAACCAACGCTGTCTGCGGTCATTGAAATCTCAACACGGGGATACGCCGTGGATATTTATAGCAGCTCAATCCGAACAGTATTAGGATGGCCACAAAAACGACCCGAGGTCGAACCGGGTCCACCAAAACCTAAAAAATCGGATTTTATGACCGATAAGGAAGAACTACACGACCTCGTGTACGGCAATTATTTATTATTTTCAGATCAATTACAATCAGGAGAAGCCTGGTTTACAAAATCAGATAGACACCCCTTGGAAATAATAGAGGCAGCTTTCAAAGGCGGGGAATACCATCTTTACCTTCCAGAAGATATAGAAACTCGTTATTTTATTCCGATCAAACAAGCACATAAACAACAGCTAGAACTGTTGCGAGTATATTTTCAAGATTATATTTCTGATTTAACAAGTTCGCGCAATAAAATTATCACAGCCATAGAAAAACTAAACAAACTCGCATCCGCGATGGAAATTATAAATCAAAAAATAATTCAGAATCTACTGGATTACAAAGATGATTATGGAAACCAAAAAAGATCGGAGTTTGCAACCCGATTTGGTATTCCGGTGAAGGATATTCCAGATTTTAAACTTCCTGGATATAACGCGCACACGCTGAGAAAATCGGTCTCTGATCTTGTCGCGGAATCTTTCGAAGATATTTCTGCCACGTACGCGCGAACACTACCACAACCTGTTATTCTCAAGCACGACAACAGTACAGCATCCGATGGCAGACACATCTCACCGGGGATCGTAAATATCACAGATGTTATCGCGGTCAATCTTGTATGTGACGTCATCGACGGTAGCTACAGCGCATCAGATAATACTACGGCCCAACAGGGGTTTATCCTGTATACGTTCACACCAAAAGACCCCCCTGGTTTTCTGATTGTGCAAGAACCAATCAATCCGGTCTATCTGCGGTGTCATACCATGTGGTTGTCAACGATAAATTTCAAACTCACCGACCAGAGGGGAAATTTGTTGGACCTGCGTGGCGAGACTGTCTCCGTGAACTTACTGGTGAAATCCTAAAATGCTCTCCCGGTGGTGGTTATCAAAACCGGCATAAGTTATCGTTGGAAACTCAAAGAGTTTCTCCTCGAAGAGTTTCTCGTGCTAGCGCGCATTTAAAAAAAACGGTTGTATATAATGTATCAATGTGAATACATTCAGGCACGAGTTCATATTCATGATAAGCAAATTCTTTACGAGGCAATAAAAACCGCATTCGGACAGACATTCCCAGAACAGTATTTCCCCGTTAAAATAATCGTTGACGTGTATGGTGACGAAGACTTCTTGTTAACTCCGTCACAATTGACGCAGTTACAGCAAAATCATATGATCATAGTTTGGTGTCAACGAGAACAGATTATGAACTATTCTCATTATTGTATTGATGCTGAAGCGCTTAAGCAAATCCTGAAAATCTGAAAACGCCCCTCCAAGGCAAAAAAAAATAATACACTTTTTTTTTTACCCGGAATTCATTCCCGAATGTGCTTTACATTTCCACGCTGGTGTGGTTCAGGTTCTACTTTCACCTGGTGTGAGTCACACGCGGTGGTATTTATACTTCTTCGGCGTCACAAATACTAGTATTTGTGTCGGAAATGCCTGGCATTTCCGCGTCTAGATTCTTTATATACCCTTTTAACAGTCTCACCCTGGTGTTAATTAATTTTCGAGTCTCATACTCTTGTGACAATCCAAGACGAATCTTCTCAACTGCATGGCACAGTGGAATAAATTCAGATACCTGATTTTCAGTTATCCCGGCAAGTGATCTGTAAACACGATCCTGTACATTTTTAATGAACCTATATCTGGCAGGGAGATTGTTCTTCCCCAACCGTGATAGCTCATTCAGGGATTCAAAATCTGACATAATTGTTTCAGTGTCTAGTAAAATATTAAAACCTCGCTGTTGTAATTCTTTAATTTCAACAAGTATGGTATTTATGTTTTCGTGATTCATATTATTATATATTTTCATATTTTTAAATGCATGAAAAATGCTTTACTGAGCGATGCTAGCATCGCCAAAACAAAAACACACATAGATAGATAAGCGGTTATCACTTACCCGGTACTCTTCACCGGGTTACTGTTCTTTGTTAGGATTTTTTTTGTGATTGCATTTACAGGTCTTATATTGAGTTATCGTTGTTTGTGTCAATGATATAACAGAATGAAATCTTCTGTTTGAGCTTCTTGGAAAATGCTGTTTTGTAGATCCCATCTGCGACATGCTGTACAACAGGTGGACAAATACCGAAATACCTACCGGCGGCGTTTATTGACTGGAATACAATTTCTTCACCTGTAATTGCGTTTATAGATTTAATAGCTCTTCTTGCAACTGTTTTACAACGCCCTGTGTTACCCAGTAGGCAGTTCTTGCTCTGAGTGACCACGCGAAGATTGTTTATAGAGTTATCAAGTATGTTACCGTTAATGTGATCAATGACAAAACCCTTAGGGATCACTCCAAAGAAACATTCGTAAATAAAACGATGACATAAATACCTCTTTCCGCACGTGGCAGTAAATCTTGAATAACCACCATTATCAACTCCACCAACTGGTCGTCTTCGCGTGCAGTGTCTCACTATGCCATCTCGGTTTGCCTCATAATTTGGAATAGTTGGATGTGGGACGAATTCTTGATTCATTATACTATAAGCAAATCATTTGTCTAATTCATAATTTGTCTGAAAACTTATTTATGTAATCACGCTCCGAGAGAGCGTTATCACAGTCTGGATATTTTTTATCATAATACCGTTTTAGTTCTCGATAGCGTTTTCCACCACACGCTGAACATAATTGCGTTTTTCCTCGTACTCCAATGCCGCATCTGATACACGGTATCGGTCCTAGACTTCCCCCGCGGACCTGTTGAGCATGTTGTCCACAGTATTCGTGTCTGCATGGTTTGCTACACGGCGCTGATGAATTTAGTTTAATCCACTTGCATCGGTTCATCATATAATATTTTTGTCTATTTAAATACTTGTCTTAATTATAATATGGAGGAATTTGAAAGACTATCCAGAATAAAACCCGTATCAGGTTCTCGATTCGATCTTGACCGGTTAACCGCTGATCCACGACGAAGAGAGTTAGCAACGGTAATTGGTGTTATCAAGAACGCCAAAGAAGAGTTTCGTCGTGATGGTGCCGCACACACGTGGTCTTCGTATAAAATTATCCCCGACGCGGGCATTTCTCGTGGCCGTATCATTGATGCTACCATGAACGATACAATCGCGCGTAACATAATTGGGTATCTCGACGATAGAAGATATTTCATACAGATAAAATTTATTGTTGGAGTCGACGACGGAAAGTGGATTATCAGAGACAAACTAGACCCTGTTCTTGATGCCAAGGGGGTTCGTGGAAAAACCGTTCTGTTAAGTAAAGACTCAAACCCGGGAGTACTTGTTGGGATTGATATACCATATTATGCCAGAGCGTATCCTGTGACCGCAGTCATTTATGGAATTTATCCGATGAAGAAACCAAGCGTTGATAAACTCAAACCGATGAAGGCGTCGCCGTTGACAGAGTCAAAGATGAATTGTGTAGCTGAGCGAGTAATGGAACATTTTAAAAATGCAATGCGAGGAAACGGCCTAACACCGCTAAGACAAACTAAAATAACAGCGTGGGCGACACGAGTAGCGGATAAAGGAGCGTCAATAAATGATGTTGCTGAGCTAGAGCGATTACTAAAATTTCCTATAACGGTTTCATCGTTAACCGGTGAGGTATTGTATGAGTGTAAATACAATTCCCGTGGAACACCAATAACTATTATCGATCATAACAGTCACGCCTGGACTGACTCGGTTAGGATCTTCCCGCGAGACCGTGTTGTGAAGTATTATCCGGAATTGCCGAGCAAGGGAACCGCTAGCGGGGAGAGTGCGAGGCACTCCACGGGTATGTTTGATTTTATTTATCAGATAAGTAAAACCGATCCGGTGTCTGTGTGGTTATTCAGAAGTAGTGAAGATGGAGAATATGATCAGTTTGTGAGACCCGACGGGGAAATATATAGAACAACGGCGTTACAGCAGGAAATGAAAAAACTCGCAGAAAAATATCATGCGGGCAACACTGATACATTACTGACACACTGTTTTACTGTCCCGGGTGTTGCCGCACATGTAGCCCGGGAACGAAATTCATGGAGACCAACTCCGAAAAGTTTTCTTGCGGATATCCAACAGAGCTGTGTTGAATACGGACACGGCGGTTTGTGGAATACTCGATATGATCACCGCGGTATGATATCCGTGGACATGACGGCGTGTTATCCAGGAAGTTTCCTTGGGCGTGGAGAATGCAGCGAATATTTTAAACGGTTTGGCCACGTTACAAACTCGATGACAAGAGTTGCTGTAAACGGACCATTGCCTGATTTTGACTTGACCGGATTTGCTTGTGTGTCGTCGTTTAAATTCGCTAAGGATTTACATCCTGTGTGTTATGTTTGGTTTGGCAGACATTTCGTTGAGAAGCGATGGGCACCGATAGTGTTATTGCGATACATGCTTGACAGTCGAATACTGTTGTCGCTGACGGTCAGCGAAGCGATTATATGTTATTGTCGTCAAACCGAAGTTTGGTTGCCAACTCCAACGCCGGTTACGTTAGAAGAAGTCATCGAAGATTGGTCACGAGAACATCCGGAAACTTCTATCGACGCTATCATCAAGAAAGCTCCTGAAGTACTTAAAAACAAACTCAGAAATGACGAAAGCACAGCAAAAGATCTAGGACGAAGAATAATAGGGAAATTCACTCAAGGTGGAGCGTATGATCATAAACAACATCACAGTCGATTAATCATGGACAAGACTGAATTGGATCTTGTTGTCGCTGATGCAGCCACGAACAACATGTTCTGTAACCGCGAAGATGTGTTTCTGTCAAACGGGGAAAAACTAGGGACTGTTTTTAGTTATATCGACGGAGAATCATCTCAGTACACACATTTGAGATCTTCGATGCTAGCTTATGTATCCATAAATTTGTTGTCGATGATTAATAGATTCCCTGTTGTCGCAGTGAGAGTTGCAACGGATTCATTTTATATTGATAAAAAACACTCAGCGGTGTTGAATAATGTTATATCGGATGATCCATCGTGGGGCTCGTGGAGAATAAAGAATGAAATGTTACAAGGATATTGTGAATCAGCTGACGTTGAAATCGTGGATGAGTATCGCAGCGCAGAAATGTCTTCGACGGTTTCGTTGTCTCCGCCGGTGCACGATCCTGTTACAAGACACAAAACAGTTTATCTGAACGGCCCTGGTGGTTCTGGTAAAACAACTCGGGCGATTGAATTATTTCGCGGTTCTGACTTGGTCGTGCTGACTCCCACACACAGACTTGCCAGGGAGATGAGACAACGGGATGTTAACGCGTGCACGTATCACAGTTTTTTCAAATACAGCGGCGGCACGTGGACACCTGAACGAATGGGTAAGAAATATATTCCCGAGAAAATAATCTGGGATGAGATAGACACTGTGCCGTTAGATATATTAAAACAGTTTCTGGATTGGTTGCTAAAGAAAAATACCGCAGTGGTGATGTGCGGCGATCATGGTCAACCACCGCCATTTACAGGTGAATCTCCACACGAGTGGCTGAAAACTTTTGTAGATTATTATGAGGAAATAACTAACGATCACAGAGCACTCGATGAAACGCTGAAAGAGTTTAAGACACTGATCAGGCTACAAACCAATAAAGTCCAGTGTGAGATAATGCGTGAAATAATTCCAGAGACTTCGCTGAGCGACTTTTGGAAAATGTGGAAACCAAGTGATCTCATAGTGGCAAGTAGAAAGATAGTCAGGGACACACTTCAGCAGCGGTTATTTCAGTTACATCAGAAGAAATTTCCCATGTTGCCAGTGCCGTTGTGTTATAGACCAGCTGATACGCGATTGCAGAATATTGATGTTGATATTCCAGGGCGCCTGACTGCGTCGGGTCCGGAGAAACAGAATTTAGTATTAAATGATATTGTTATCGTTGATGTTGATGCTGTCGAACAGGCACTGAAAATGAGCAAATCCCCGTGGACGCTAGGATACGCTATGACCATCCACAGTTCGCAGGGACTAACTATTTCAGATACAACAGTTTGGATTGTTGATGATCGCATCGAGTGGTCAAATTTAGTTTATTTAGCCGTGTCAAGAGTAAGAAGGATAGCTCAGTTACAAAGAATTGTATTAGATGATGTTATCAACGACAGCATCAACAGATCAATCGCTGATGATACAATAAGAAAGAAATTAGCCGGTTACAAACAGAGCGACAAAAAAAATGGTAGAGAGTTTGATCCCAAACAAAGTTTGGATGTTGAATTTGTAATACAATTACAACAACAGCAGAATAATCACTGTGCGAGTTGTAATTGTTTATTGCTGTGGCAGTATTCGAAAAACGACCCAAGGCAATTCACCGTAGATAGAATAGATAGTAGCCTTGGTCATACACGTGAAAATGTGATGTTGACCTGTCTTGAGTGTAACCGACGCAGGGGGGTTGCTGCAGTTATTTAAATGATTGAATCACTTCAGTGCGGATCACTTTAGTGCGGATCACTTTAGTGCGGATCACTTTAGTGATCGGGGTGGTAATTGTGTATCCGTGGGAATTACCTGAAGTTGCTCGCGTGTGAATCCACGCTGAGGAGCAGTTGAATCTAATCTGTAGATTGCGTTTCTCCCAGTTGATCTTGTTATGCTGGATATCTTATGTGTAGTAACACTCCATGTGGGATCGGTTGCTCTTTTTTTTCCTCCTTCTAGTTCGCCTGGTTCGTATAAATACCTAACGGTGACATTACCCAGCACTGGCTGCGTTGAAACATGTCCGCGTTCACTGACGCGGGGTATATATTTTTTTGTGATTGCATTTACAGGTCTCATGTTTGTTGTTCTGGTAATTTCATTATTCAGTGCGGCTATCACGTTTGGCAGTCTTGCAACCCATTCACGAGATCTCGTATCGTAAATGAATTCCCTCGCGTACTGGTATCCGAATAATCTCTCAGCGAGTGTTCTATTAAATCGCTCAACAATTGCCTGATCCCGATGAATTTCAGTATGTCCTCGTCGTATGGTAACGTTATGCTGCTTTGTCAGTGATGATACCGCGCCCTGAAATTCTTTACCAGGATCAACTTGTAATAATCGGGGCCAGCTTAGAGGTCCTCGCTGATAAATTCGTTTAAACGCAGAGGCAACTTCAGCGGCTGTTTTAGTCGCTAACGGTTCTGCTTCTTTGTATCTACTAGCAACATCAACTACTGTTAGCGCGTATTTGTATGTTTTTCTACGGACAGTATCATGAGGCAGGAATAGTATGTCAGCCTGATGAACTTCATTGGGCACACTAACATCAAAATGTGCAAAGTTGATTTGTCGAGGTGGTGGTAAGTAGATTTGCCATATTGCTTGTTTTGACAGCCATTTTTTGGCAACCTCGCGTGTTACTGATGCCGCGTTGGCGAGTTTATTAATTGCTGAGTTACCTCTCCAGTATCCGATTGGGGAATAATAAATCGCTTGCATTTTTATTTAATTATCCAGCGCCTAATACTAATTTAGATTTCATCGCTGATCTTACTAACCAATTAGCGAGTGACTCCTTAAATGATTTATTTTTTATGGCGCTTAGTGCATGAATTAATTTCACATCCGCGATATGCCTGTCTTGTAGATCTTTACTTCGATAAGCAACATCATGTATGTGACACGCTGCGTCGATAGCGTTTATCGGATACTCTCCCGGTTTTGGTTTAGATTGTTCATCAAGTCTGATATCTAGTCGTGTCCCTGGACCGCAGTAATTGTATCCTGGGAGATGCTTTTCTCCGGGATACTTTGCCCAGGGAGTTCCGGGGAGCTTTCCAAGTTTGGCTGCAATGTCACCTCCGCTAAATTCTCGCTTTTTTTTTGAAATCTAAATTTTTTTGTGCCACATCGCGCACACTTACCAGAAAGTGCTTGTCTGTTATTTTTTGTTGTAATGGTTGTTATGTCGTTTGTAGGGGTTCGTGCCTTACACTTCACACAATATAGATCCATAATTATTATTCTTTATATACAAATGGAAATTACAGATTTTTCTGCGACGCGAAGAAAGGAGCCAGTTAAGCATAATTCAGTGCTACCAAACTCTATCAGAATGATCATCATAGGACCGTCAGGATCGGGTAAAACGCAACTGCTGTTGAACATGATAATGAAGTAGATGAAGTGGGATAAGCTGTATTCGGTAGCACCATCTGTAGATGATCAGCGATGCTATGATGTTATAAAAGATTTTAATAAGACTGCAAAAGAGATTAGTGAAGACGGCGAAGATGTTGTTGAAATTATAACTGACATCGAAGAAGCCCCATCCGTTGAGGATCTTGACGGGGATAAAAATAATTTAGTAGTGTATGATGATGTGATGCTGGACAAGCAAAAAAATCCTGCAAGAATATTTTCCCGGGGTCGTCACAAAAACACTGATGTTATTTATGTTACGCAGCGTTACACACAAATTCCAAAAGTAATTCGGGACAATTGTAATCTTCTTGCTGTGTTTAATGGAGTTGATGTTCATACGCTGAGAAATATTCATCAAACCTGGTGTAGCGGCGATATGGATATTAATAAGTTTAAGAATTTCTTTAGTCGCGCTCAAAGAAACCCGCATGGATTTGTGACAATAAATTTACACGACCCGCGGACACGATACCGCATCGGACTTGATACATTGTATGGTTAACATAAAAATGTTTTCTTGGAAACTCATTTCCCAGAGCAGCAGAGGGGAATGGACCCGACCCATGGATTTTTCAATAACGACCCCCGCCACGGAAACTGTTTCAGATTTATTGAAGTAACCCAAGTTGTCAGTGCAAACTCAACGAGTTTGTCCCTGGAAACTCTTCGAGTTTTCGGGGGACATTTTTTTTTGTCCTGTATTCTGAATAGAAGGGTTTATTTCGTCGAAATAAGCCCTTTATCGAGGAATAGTTTCCTGGAGGGGTTTATTGTGCAAAAAGTTTCGGTCTGTTCCCCCCCCCCCTCTGCTGCTCTACTTACAGAGTTGTTCCCCCATGGATTTGTAATCTACTCACCATTTGCAGTTTTATTAACATTTACGATTGACAGTTTTTATTGAAATAAATACACTCAAAGTCACTGAAACTTTACAATATGTAAATATTCAGCAAATGCTAAATGGTTTTACCATATACCAATACCAACATTAAGTACCGATATAATATAGCGTTCCGGGCTACTGCTCAAGATTATCTGCATCTAAAAATGGCATGGATTGTATCTGGCAGCTCTCAGAACATCTTCGCTAGACATGGCTCCTTTATGATAACCCTATCTACACCCTGACGTAACGAACAGATATATACTGGTCCTTTGTCCTTGCAACATCTATTGGATTTCATGAGTTGCCTCCCTTAGTAAATTCTATAACCATAAATCTGAGTATTCATGATCAAACATATATTTATCAGTACAGATGAAACCGGGATGACATCTTCTGTGTAGAAAAAAACAGGTTTTGACTCGCGGCATTTTCTGGACGTACATGTATTTGAAACACGTGCTTTCAATTCCGTACCAAAGAGTCGGGTGCTAATTTCAATAATGTTCCAAGCTTAAGACTTTTAAAGGACTGAAATTCCATCAAGAAAACAATGTCTCAAAAAAAAAAAAATTCTGTTACAGATAAGATAAGCTCTCAAAAGATTCTTTTTCCTACAGATTAACTTTCATTATCAACCAATCCTGACCATCCCAAACCATTATATACTCTATTTTATGTTCACTTATTTCCAGGCTGGTTCCCATTTTACCGTACAATTAGTACCGTGTGTTCTGTACATCGGCCGAAAATAGTGGAAAGCTTACATTAAAGGATACTTTGGAAGTTTAACATCGAAAGTATGACTATGTACAAGAGAGAAGCCATGTCATGTTTATTTGAATGACACGTATTTGTGCAAACACGGTCCGGCACTTGAAAACAGTGGCGTCACTCGGGTTGGTGTCACACAGTGCGGTAGCTCATGGTGTCACCCCCATGGTCCTCCTTCCGTAACAGACCATACAAAAATCCTTAGTAATGTGATTTTAGTGTCACCCCCTCTGATGGTGTCACCCGGTGCAGTCCGCACCCCCCGCATCCCCCTAGCGACGCCACTGCTGTGCCTGCTAGTCATGTATTTAACTATGATCGGTTATCCGCTTATGAAATCCGACTAGACCGAGCAGTGTGTGCTCTGTAAAATTTGCAGTTTTTCATTTTGGTGTCACCCCTCTAAGATGGTGTCACCCGGTGCGGTCCGCACTCCCTGCACCCCCCTAGCGACGTCACTGTTTATCAGTCCATTCAAGTTGTGTGCTCCCCTTGTCTTGGGCATGTAGGAACGGTGTTCAGATTTGAACAACTTAATTCTGATTGCATGTGGTGGCTTGTCGCCGCATCCAATGAAATTCACAGACCCAAAGTTAAGACGTATCTGCTCGATACGCCATGGTGTCGATAGGAACGTTGGCTAGCGAAGATGCGCTCAGGGGTTTCCAACATAATTACAGCCATGCCTTTGACACACCTTACATTGAACTAACATTAGTTTTAAGTAAAACTGGAATATATAAAAAAATACATGATGAAAGTTTTAAATAATAAGAGACAGTTCCGACTTAAGCATCCATCATTATCGGAGTGTAGTTTCTACCCCGAAAGAGCCCCGCGATTGCTGGACGGTGCACAGTGGAATGCAAACCGGTTGGATTGGGCGGAGAAATATAAGCGAACGGCATTAGTAATCTCGCTGACAGGTGTCTTTGCGTGTACCTGCGACTAGTTCTAACTCAACTTTCAATCAGAAATGGTGAGTTTTGTGACAGGCGATATTGAGGCAAATATGATATTTTCATGTACACGGGGGTCAGATTTAAATCGCTCGCTTCGTTTTCCTTGGCCAACACTGAACGGCCGACATTGTTGTTCGTTTAACAGGTTTGTTCAGCACAGGATGTTGGTTTGCCCGATTTTGCATATTGATTTTACTGAGGAAGGATGAACTTAACATGGATAGTGTCTGCCAGATCGTAAATGGGCATAGTTTACGACGAAACCAGAACACGTTTTCGACAATTAGAATTTATGAATTCTGCATCTTAAAGGGTTTCTTAAAGGAGGTTGTATGACAGTGTACGATGTGGGGGAGAACCAAGTTTACAAATAATTATAAGGAAATATTTGTAAAAAAAGAAGCCAATCACCGTTATGTACGTTTAAAGCTGCATACTAGAAAACGAACATTTTGTAAGTTCAGTTGTGGGTTTTATTTCTAATGTAGTAAATAACATGTTGGTAAACATTTATCTTGGACATGAATCTTGTAACGCATATACAAGATTAGTCATACCTTGTAAAACGCCTCCCCTGCTGAATGTTTTGTTGTCTGTTTTTGTTTGTTTGTTTTAGGCGACTCAACCAAAAAAAATAAAAACAGTAGCCTGGGAGGCGTTTTACATTATCAGTGTAATACACAGTAGGGATTAAAGGTAGTTTTTTCTACATAGTATTTATACCTAAACACATGAAGTTTTACTCTCTCTCTCTCTCTCTCTCTCTCCTTTATAAAAAAATGCAGGATTTTCTATGTTAAATCCAAAGTGTTACCTGAAATATAAGATGTCTCAGATATAATTCACATTGCTTAGCCTTTATATCTTAAAATTATGGATATAGGTTGTAAACATGAATATTTTTCTAGGTTTCACTTCAAAGTTTAAACCCTCTGTCCAACCCTGCACTGCACCCTAGAACAAACATGTTCAGCAGTAGAATCAAAGCATGCTTAGCTGCACTTACAGGTCTGGCAAGCTGAAGTTAGCTGTAACCAGTTTTATGTTGGAAAGCAATAAATATTTCTTAAATTCCATTTTTATATTAATACTAAGCTAAATTCAAATTTGGTGTGGCTTTGTGGGGTTCAGCACCATGATAGGATATACATGGTGCTTGTATATTTGGTGGGGGAAGAACCCGAAAAAAACTGCCATATAATTAGATCAAGGTGTGCATTCAGCTTTGAAAATGCTTTGCATTTACGGCTGCCTAGGAGTAAGACTTTTCAATGCAAATCAGCAGACTAGGAGAAGCATTGAATGCTTTTTTTTTTATCAATTACCAGATATGGTATTTGACACTGATATTATATGCTATCTTACAGGTTTTATCGCTATGGGGGATTTTAGACTTTGTATAGACATGGTTGGGTGTGCACTAAAAGAAGTATTTTTACGACGCAAAACAGGACTGATTTTTTTATGTTTGTGATGTTAATATAATGATGAAGAAGGCGTTACTGAAAGTTGTCTTTTTGTTCCTCTTAAGTTAACTATGATTTTCAGTTTGAAAATATAAGAATGAATAAATTAAATAAATGTTTAAAATAATAGTATTTAGAGTATATACAATGGTAAAAATAGGAATCCCACCAGCAAAGTGCAGTCTGCTCCCAGAAAACTTTGCAGATTAGAACTATTAGTTGCCTCGAGTTTAATTTCTACATTCTTTATGACACTGACATATAGCTCTTGTTTGTCCATCAGAGTTAAGCTGAATTTTGTCAATCCGAGGAATAGTCTTATTCCAATAGCCAAGCCAGGCATGACACACTTTCTTACACGTGGCTACTGTTCCATCCAAACTATCAGTCGTAGCAACTTGAGCACTCTTCATTCTTCGTCATTTTGCTGCTTAACTCCAAAATAGTTATCCATATTTGTTACTGGCATTTTGTCTAAGTCTCAACATATCTTGATTCTGAGTTCATGTGCACAGCTTATTCAGTTGCACTCAGAAATAAACACAATAATGGAAGCTGAAGTTGTTTATTTTATGTACTCTTTTTCACTGTAAATATCAGCATATTTTCCAACCCTGGAGCCAGTATCAGATTTTGAAATTTCTGCCTAGCGATTGCATCATGTTCTTTTCATGTACTCTTATAATGGCAACATGTACATTTTCCCACTAAGCAGTTGGCTGAAGCAGGAAGTTGAGTGATATTATATTTACTCACTTTTAAAGTGATTCATGAACTTGAAGGCAAAATCACTAACCAACCCCCTCCTGCTTTTTGTCATTCCAAAATCATATTTACAAGAATAATTATTATTCCCAACCTATAATTTACGAATAAACAAGGTGTTTTTTCCACTTGGATTGTTTTTGCCATGAAATTATTTTGGTGAGTGAAGTGTACTTGGTGTATTGTCCTATAAAGTGGCAAAATGTGTCCTGAAGCCCCACTGGGATTTCCATTCTATACGTCTCTTGCCTACTTTCCCACCCCCAGCAGGGCCTTTCTTTAGATTTAAGGCTGGATGGTGATTTGCCAAAGTAGGTGGGGGGGGGGACTTCCCCTGATGGGGATAAATGGTGTTTTGCTTGTTTGTTTACTAGGTACATCATGCAGTTGCATAACATATGAATAACATTCCTGGATTAAACTTATACACCACTCCCATGATAACTTGCAAACCCGCTTATAACGCGGGGGCCAGCATGGATCACATTTTTTAAACCAGAAAATACCCCAAAAATTGATCCCTATTTGTTGCACTTGAAGAAAATCACGATCAAAATTGGTAACGGAAACTTTGATGTATCGCTCATTATATCATCGAAAACGGTAGATAGGACCTGGAAATTTTAATCAACACTCAACACTTTGAAATATCAAATTTAAAAATAGGTCATATATTTTTTTACATTTTAATTCCAAACGACATTCCTAGTACACCACAATTAACGATATGTAAGGAAATTTTGTTCAGTGAAATGTGACTCACTCCGAGTGGATGCAGTACTTGAATAAATACAAATTAAATTAAAAAAATTTATCAATTGAAATTTGTGTTCTATTTCTTTTAGTTCTTTTCAAGTGTAATCGTCATAAATGCAATATGTCCTCTTGTAATTAAACATAAAATGCGTTAGTCTACCATAACAGCTGTCTGCGAGCGTTTATGAGAACCTAATTAAGTGCTAACCGTGTTTTGACAACTGACTTCCGGAAGTATTTGTTGTATTGTTGCACTGAATTAAAAGCTGGCCTCCTTTGTATTATCACATTAATTACGTCTTTTGAATCAAATAAAAGAGGTGAAATAAAAAGAGGTTAAAAGGCACAAAAATCCTACTTGATTTCACAGATACAGACCATTGTGGCCAAGCGAGTTGCATAAAATTCTTGAACTGGCACTAGGGAATATCCTCAAGGATGATAAGAAGTTTCATTATTAATTCCAATTAATTAATTCACGACATCAATATTGTACTAGTTGAGCAATACAGAAATTGAATTTCGATGTTGATGATTGTCTCACAAAATAAATGTCTCCTGTTTTTGAAAAAATGTAATCTTGTTTGGTGGTGTATCAACAGTTATTGTGTTAGTGCCTGGTTCGATAACATTCACATGTGGCAGACAAATCGATTAGAGTGGGATTTAAGAGAGGAAGGCCCACCTTTTTAAGTGAATCTGAGAAGAAAAAGCATGCATTAGATAAAAATCTGACTTGGGTGAATATTTGTGATCAGTTTTTGCCCTGGAATACTTTGAAGGCAAACTAGGACTGAAGACCAACCCAGCTGTTGCAGATTTCTGTATTGATAAAAATGCGACATACAGTAAAAATATTGTATGTCAGTTATGCCTTGAATGAAAAAATACTCATAAATGTTAGGCCAAGTACTGCATCATATCAAACACAAAATGAGAATAGATTATCACACAAGATCACCTACCTTATCCAACATAGCATGGTGTTCACTTCTTATTTTTACAAGTGCATCTTCACTAGCCAAGGTTCCGATAACCCTATCTATATCTTGGCTTATCAAGCAGATATTTCTGAGCTTCAGGTCCATGAATTTTATTGGATGCAGTAGCAAGCCACCATATCTAATCACAATTTTGTTCAAATTTGAACACCGTTCCATTGTAATTGAGACAATGGGAGCACATAACTTGAACGGACTGATAAATAAGCAGTTTTCAAGTGTCAGTCCATGTTGGCACAAATACCTTTCACTAAAATACACCTGTAATGGATTCCCTCTGGTACATAGTCATACTTTTAATCTTAAACTTACAAAGTATCCTTTTTAGGTCAATTGAAACCACCGTTTTTTGGCAGATGTACAATGCACCACACTATTGCTTATTTGGCATTATATACTAAGGGAGGCAACACATGAAATCCAATAGATGTCACTAGGACAAAGCACCAATATAGCTGTTCAATACACCAAGGTGTAAATAGGGTTATCAGAACCTTGGCTAGTGAAGATGTTACAAGGGTGATGTCACCAAATCTTGTCTTCCAGCTTTTGACTGAAATCGATTAACCCATGGATGTCGCCGATCAACATCAGATTAATTTGCAAGCATGTGAAAAATGGTGTGGGTTTTCTTCAGTTCAAGGGAGAAATTACACAACTCATGTGATGAAATTTTAATATTATCTGGTTTTAATGGCATCCACCTATGTTTAGCACTAGTTCAGTATTTGGTATTATTCAGATGAGTGGGATATACAAATTTTTCCATGTGATGGTGGCATTGGGGCTTTAAACGATCTCGAACATTAGTTGTCTCAAATATGCATTTCATCAAATAATTCTTTTCATTTAAACTAGATATTTATCACCGACTACCCATTGGGACATTCAGTCCCATCGCATCATCGTGACACAATTGGGTATTCAGTGATACACTGTGGTTTAAGTATATAATTGATAGTTGATTGAATTAAGAGAATAAACTAGTTATGTAGTACATAGATCATTTTTAAGAAATTGCGTTCTGTCAATTTGATTTTCATTTGCAGGCAAGATTAAATGATGGAACTTTGTTCTGTATCAGACCTGCCAACCCTTATAATTTTACTGTAAGCCTTAATTAAGAAAATTACCCATAAAATATGGACTTAGGGCATGCAAGCAAAAACCATGGGGAACAAATTGTTTACGAAAAATCTGGATAATATGTTCATCCTTGCTTGATTTGGATTCAGGTTTCATATTAGAAGTAATGAAATTAGTCATGGAACCAGACTAACTTTGCAGCAGCACCCCTGATGCTTTAAACTGCACCTACTTGTTAGTGTTGAGCATCTGCATGTTCAAACTTGATTATATAATTTTCTGAAAATGTCGTCCAGAAAGCGGTGCATGTTGAAGATGACTGGGAAAATAAGTCTCAAGAAAAGTGGTAAAATCAACACAGAAGTATAAAATGGAATATTCATATTCTTGTGAGTAAAAGCTGGAAAGGACACAGTTACGTTTATTAACAATGGCGTGAGATATGGTTGCTGTCGTCATGTGAAATGGGAAAAGGTTTCCCAAGAATTCTCTCTATAGTTGAGATATGTCAACAAGCCGTTGAGTTGTATAGGGTTTGGAACTAAAGTTTGTGCAACTGTACTAGTGGTACATAAAGTCTATGGGTACTTTACAAATGTTTCAGTTGAACATAATGTTTATTGTCGCTCCGTTGAACTAGTCAATCTTACGGAAAAAAATTCAACTGCCTTACTGAGACAGACTCGTCAGGGTTGGCAGGTCTGGTGTATTAAATGGATCATTTAAAATTTCCGACTAATGCATTCAGTCTCATTGATTTTCATTTGCAGGCGAGACAATTAACAAAACAACAAAGTGATGGTAAGTGTACAAAATTCATTTGAACTACATAAGGATTTGTACCATTTTGCTTCTGAACATAAACAGAAAAAGTTATAAAATTCAGAAATTAGACAAATTAACTTTTTTCATCTTTTTAAATGAGCTAGTTTAGTCATAGCATGCAGAAGGCTGCTTTTTGATGACAACGCTTTACTGGAGCTATAATTATAAGCTCAGTTGAAACAGTAAGCAGTGCCTGGAGAAATAGACAAGTTGTGATACTGTTCCTAAATAATATGAATACTATCAGAAGTACCAAGTATAATTTCAATTGATAACAATTAGTAGCCTATCTTCAAGCATCATCAGTACATCATGATTTCGGGATGCTATTCTATATTTGTGAAGAAATATTACAAGTGACCACAAACTTTAAATGGGTTTTTTATTATCATTTTGTATTCTTTTTTTTAAAAAATTTCTTTCACACTATTGATAAAAATGGGTTTTGTATTGTATGCATGATTGTTCAAAGTACCACCTCGTCAGTCGAGGATCCTGTTAACATTTGGACTAGCGTTGGATTCAGTTTGTCAAAAACGTATGTGTACACTGACTCTTACATCAAAAAACATATATTTTTTAAATGTTATAATGTGACACGAGACCAGAAGTTTGCAGATTCTTATCTGGAGCTGACCATGCCGCAGTTTGTAATAAAAAAATTAAAGGAAGTATATGGTAAATTACAACTAAACATGGTCAAAAAAGTCTTTGTCATTAAACTTGTTAAACGGTGACCTAACGGTTACATGATTTTTGTTTTAATCTTTTGGGATAAATGAAAAAATAATATAATATGCCATATTTTGGAAAGATGTGTCTGTCTATGCATAAATTTCATGAAGAATTGTCCATAGGAGACACTTGAAGCATTTTAAGATAACAGACTTCGGATCTTGTATTGTGGCTTGGAGTTGACCATAGATGTCCAGAAATGTTTAAAATACTGGTACTCAAGTCCCAGGGGGAGCCCCAGATCAGGTTCATGTGGACGTTCTGGAGGGTTGCCAGGAATTTTATTTGAGGGTGGCAAAATTTATCAAGATGTGGAAACATGGTTGTGAGGCTTAGACAAACTATTTTTCTAGGGTCACAGCCCAAAAATGTTGTGAATCACTGGTTTAGAATTTCAATCTATCCCTCGTAGGAGAGCATTTGGTTCTGGACACCTTTGCTCATTTGTTGGTGGGGTGAGCACTTTGGGTAATATTGCATTGTCACAGACTTGTAGTTATATCTATTTTATTAGATTACAACCTTGTAACAGAAAACGAACACAACTTTCTTACTGTTTTCTGGCTTCTTTACAAATTAATACCTTTTATGAAGTATGAAGAATAACTGTTTAAAACCATATGCAGGTGACTACAACTGAGATGCCTAAATTGTCAGACTTCTATATTTTGAATCAACCTTCTGTTTTGAGGACGGTATATTTTACTCAGTTACCCTACTGTTTTGAGGACAGTGTCTTTTTACTTGCAAGTTATTCATGCTCCCTTCTTTTGCCTTTGCCTACTTTTATATGCAGTCATTATATATATATATATATATATATATATATATATATATATATATATATATATATATATATAGTTTATTTATTTTATTGAGATTCATTTTTTTTCATAACTATTTTTAAGTATAAGTTATTTTAAGATAAGAACTGAATTTTGTATTGTACATGATTTGTGAAGTTGTGAGACTTGAAAATCAATTAAACTAGCAGTGGTTTTAGGTTTGTGCTGGCCCAAATTATAATTTTTATATCACTGAGGAAATTCTTTGAAATATTCATAGAAAATACGGTTTGTCTTCAAAACCAAATTTATTTTTAAATCTATTACAATCAGTTTTAAACAAAGTACAAATTTCAGGTGATTTCATCTTTTTGTATCTCACAAAGGATTCTACTAATTACTCTGTATATGAATGATTATTCATGCAGAGTGTAACAAATTTTCAAGCTTCATGACTCACATTCAGTGTAAAGTTAAATTCTTTAAGTATATATTACAAAGAATTGAAATTAAAGTTGTGAATCATGTGTGAGTTATGGCGCCCTGAGATAGGTACTATTACTTGCGCCATGAATTATAATTCTAACTTGTTTGATTATATTGGTGTTATTTTATATAAATTTCTTTTATATAATTACACATCCAAACATGTAATGTAGGATCAAGGGAAAGTGCATTCCTCTTTGGTGTATTGTCAATTTATAATGTATTGAATCTTCCTTTCATTTCTAAACAGAAATCCAGTGCGCTTGTGCATTCATCATGGTGGGATGGGGTTTAGATTCATTGTGTGTAATGAGTGAGATCTTTTACACCTCGATTCCTTTGACTTTAGTATATGAGGTGATGTGTCGTTGGTTCTATTCCTGCTTGGGGTGAATTGTAACTCAAACCAGTATAATTGCATTTTGTGCATTTAGAAAAGACAGTTTTTCTTAATAAATGTATGATGTAGTTTATTTCATGCTTATTTCAGAATGTTAATAGAGAAATAACATCTTGTTTGCATTATTTATCAGGAACTTGACTTTCACCTGTCTTTCTATGTAAACATGGTCTCCAAGTATGACAAAAATTACACAGACTCTCACAGATTATAATGAAGTTTATTTCACTTATTTCAAGAATGTTAATAGATATATAGATATATATTTTGTTTGCACGATGTAGCAGTAACTTTACTTTCTTCATTTTTTCTATGTCAAAATATTATCTGAAAGGAAGCACATGCACGCATATGCATATATATATATAGTTCTATCTTTTTTATCAGAGTTGGACCAGGCTTGTATCTTGTATGACAAAGATGGAGACAACAAACTAGATATCAGTGAGGTGGTTTTATGTATGCGAAGTATTGGGTTCAGTCCCACACAAGCTGACGTAAAAAATTACACCGCCAAAGTTGGTATGTCATCAGAATATTTGTCCATAATGTAGAATAGATTATTTTCTTCATACGATAATGCCAACTGTTTCATGGCAAATAGAGCTTAAATACAATCTGCGTTAATGTTTTTAATATATATATATAAATATATATACACACATATCGTTTTTGTAGGAAAACATAACACCACATTTTTGAAGAATCTGACTGTTGAACCTAAACTTGGCTGCTTTATTGACATTGACAAGAGGTAACACAGTGCAGGAAATAGATCATTTCAAATATATCATTGTCATATTTCAGGATTTTTTTTGGGGGTGGTGGTGTCACCTTTGTGAAGTAGAGGAGAATATTGTTCATATTCCATCCCCATCATTGACATCAGCATTAGAATCTATAAAAACATATACATGTATACAGCCTCACTGCATCTCATTCATTCTTTCTCTTCCTAGTCAAAGGCAACTGTTTTGAGGGGCTTTCACAGCACCTGCCCCTGTACATTAAGTTGTTGTGCTTATTTTGGGTGTTTTTCACCCTATATGTGTACTGTTGTCTCTAGAATCATGAAAATTTGTAAGGGGATGCATCTTGAGCAGTTCTACACCCGTATCATGAAAGTTGATCACTGTGGCCTATATTTTACACTTCTCTGTATTTAAATTTTTGGTTTTAGTTCATTCTTCAAGTGTCATCAAACTCATTGATTGTATGCATCTATTTAAGTACCACACCCTTACAAAAAAAAGGTCACTGAGACCTACCTGTGTAACTACTTTGTTTTAGGTTATGTTTTTGCATTCAGCTTATTACCACTTAGGAATTTTGTTTCTTTTTTATATACCATTCAGTACTAATAATAGTAACCCTACTTTGTGGATAGGGTACTAATATGAGCCTACATGTATCAATGGAAAAAGCCACAGGTGCTTTATCGGCCTACTTTCAACAATTTTGAGCATGTTCCTTACATATCCTGAAAGAAATTAAATAGTCCTCGTATTTAATAGCAGAATTGCTGCATGTATTTGTAGAAATACACATAAAATATCAGTTACATTCTCCATCAGATATTTTCTTTTTGATCATCTGCCACATTAGTTCAACTGGTAACTATTTCTGCTTTCAGCCTCATGTGTCATGTAAAGACATTGCTTCCTTAACAGTTTCCCGTAAATATGGTGTGCATTGAATAACATACCGTAAAATATCCAAATTTGGTATAGCAAACCATATTTGGAAAACTAATTACCATGAGATTCTCATGTTATCTATTGTGGCAGACAAAGTATGGTTAGCTTAAACTAACCAATATAATTTACCTGATACTGGTTTAATAACTTTATTGTTAGCCAAACTTACTGAAAAACATGTCTGCTTAGGTTGTAGATTTTAATTACAGTTGTCTTTCAGAAAGTTTTATTTGCTCTATTGCAAGGTATAGGATCACACTGTAGCCTCAGCCAAGTTAAGTCTACGACATCATAGCTACATATCATTGTATATGGAATAATCTAATTTGGTCTAACGTCACAGCGATGCATCACAAATGAGCACTACTGGCTCATTGCAGAAATATGTTATTATGGCCCTTTACACTTACTGATTTGGGTTAAATTTATTCATTTTAATGCCCATTTTTTTAGGCACTTTTGATGCTATACTCATGAAAGTCATAATGATCATCTTTCTTAGTACTATGCCCTTATAATGAAAGAGGTTCATTGTGACTTATTTTATATTATTCACTGGCTTATGACCACACAAGTGGAGCTGTAGTGGCCCCTTGGTTAGTGTGCCAGACTCATGACCAAAAGGGTGCTGGTTTGAAATGGACCAGCTACTCCGACGTGTCCTTGGCAAGGCACTCACTCCAATTGCATTGTCACAAAATAACCTACTTGTGTTGCAGTGCCATAAAGCACCAAACCAAAATCACACAGGTTTTTTGCATGCTGTATGTGTACAATCCTATCTGTTATACTGAAAATTAGTGACTTAGTGCATTTAAACAAGTACTACACCTTCATTGTAGAATGAGGTCTCTATGACCCTAATTTCATGTTTCTGTGACTTCACTGAAATTTGTATTTAAAGATCTTTTATAATGAGGTATTTATGTTGTAATCATGCGACTTGTCTATATATATATATATATATATATATATATATATATATATATATATATATATGCACACACACACACACATATATATATTACCAACATAGGTTATGACAAGATAGATTTTTCCATGCCATATACATACCAGCCTGAATGAAGTCTTCTAACCATTGCATTTAGAAGTAGGAACAAGTATGTTTATTCATTGGCAGTCTTTCTATGTTAATGAGAATACATAGTCTATATAATATTATCAGCATATTTGTGGATTGTGAATGGGTATAGGAATATGATGAGTGGACTGTATGCACTTCATGCTAGGTAGGTCTCAGTTGTAGCTAATCAAGGTAATTAATGATGCATGAACTAGTCTTCTAATAGGGATCACACACTTCAGGATTACTGAAAGTCTTTCTTTCACTTAGTAAAGTCTCGCTTCTTGGCGTGAACAATAATAATAGCTTCGGAAGCAGAGTATAAAAATAATGCTTTTAAAAACAATTGTCTTATCAATTTTGTTTCAGTACCTTGTTTTTTATGCACTTTCACAGGGACCAATCTTTTTGTCTAGATGGCTTTAATCTTGGTGTGTATGATGATTAATGTTTACAGTTTCTGCTTGGAGACAAGTAGGAAAAGTTTGGTAGTGGAGAGATATGTTATTATAGATTACAGTTTTAGATTGTAATTTTTTTCTTCATAGGCAATAAAAAGTTTGACTTTAAGGAGGTGAGGGAATTCATTAGTAGAAATGCCCCTGAACCAGAGACACCTGCTGCACTTGCCGATGCTTTCCGGATTTTCGACAAGGATGGCAGTGGTTATGTCTCAGCAGCAGAGCTGAGGCATGTTTTAGAACATCTTGGGGAACAACTTACGGATGGAGAAGTGGATGAGCTGATAAGAGAAGTTGACATGACTGGAGAAGGATACGTAAACTATGAGGGTAAAATGTTTTTAAAAGAGTACTAGATTGGCAGATTTATTTCTTCATAATGTGAGAATCAAGAATTTAGTATTCTCCGATATATTTATGTTTGTTCATCTTATTTCATGTGACCATATAAATCAGATTCATCTCTTTGAGAATTAAATATCAACATTGAATATGCATCATGTGCTACCATATATATAGAGTTATAAGAGCAAGATGTGCCTTCACATAATGCACTATCAGACCAGGTCAGCATATTTTAAAAGTAATGAGTAAAACAAAAAAAAACAAAGGACCTGATCTGTTGGTGCATTATGCAGTGTCAGATTGGGGTCTATTCTGTTCATAGTTGGACTTGGTTATCTGCAGTACCATTCAAAAGATGCCCAATTATCAAAAATGAATAAAAGCTAAAAATGCTGTAAACGTATGAAGTGGACTAAAGTGAGATCAGTTTTTACTGAAAACAGAATAAGCCAATTTGTGATTTAAATATCATAATCAGATTTTGGATAATGCAGGAATATATTTTCTTTCAACACATTTTTGCATTGTAATAAAAGTAGATACATCAATGCTCTGACAGCCATACAGCTGATTTTATAATTATCTGATTACAGAGGTCATTTCAAGGTAGGGTATTTCTGTTTTGGAAGCCTTTCAGCATTTACTTGTTGAAATTAAGCCAAATTGTGTATGATGTATGCTAGTTTATGTTCATTGTAAAATGAACCCCAATTCATGAACAGTTTGCTTAGTTTTAAAATGTTTCTGGAGAGTTTAACTAAACTTGTAATTCTCAGCTGATCTCCTTTTTATGTAAAGGGACATCACTCCTATCTGTGCTTAGAGAATTTATAGATTCATCTTAGATTTTCAAAAACGGCAATGTTTCAAAGCTATTATGAGCTCATTTTCTTCATTTTCTTTCAGATTGTGTGAAGATAATTACATCAGGACAGTGAAAAGCTGCATGTATTTGGACCAGGGAAACATGATTTTAAGAAATTTTTGTGGTAATAAACTGTAGGAAGACACAGTATGAATTGATGATTTAAAAGAATAGGATTGGGCCATATCTACATTTTCCAGTGTTAGGTTTTCTTCCTTAGCATTTTCAGAAATTCATTTCCTGTGTTTTTGGCTATCAACATTTTGTTTGCATTCATTTTTTTTTATGTGACCATAACATGTTTATGTGAATAGACAAAGAGCATTTCAATTATAATGATACTGTCTTGTAACATTTACATTATACTAGTTTCATCTGTCATCCCAAAAGAATATAGGTAAAACTATACGATAATGGGATGATTGTCAAGATTTATTATCTGTTGAAATGGCTTCTAATGTGGAAGTTGAACTTGGCGTTTCAGTGGATACAAATTCGCATTATCCGTTTCTTAGCTCATTCTATCCAAACTTGAAACGACCTGAATAACATAAATTTTGTTCATTTGCAGACAACATATGCCCGGATGTGTTGTCATATAAAGCACCTTAAATCATGGTCTGTGTGCTACTGATTTGTCTTAACATTACTGCATAGACCTTGATTTGTTGGTGCATTATGTGACGGTAGATCTGGGTATATGCAGTTTACACTTGGATTTGGCATATATGTGAGTCAGTACAGTAATCAGAATCATAATATATTCAAAATTTGCCATTAAAAGTACTCCCCTTTAATATTTACGATCTATTTTGCAATTTTAAATACAAATGTATAATTAATCAACTAAGATATGGACATTTTTGATTCAACAAATGTTATTACATTGTCAAGATCATTATCTCTTTGACATTGAATATTTGAAAATTCACATGCAGTCTTAGGAATTTGAATATTTCAGGCAAAAATGCAAACAAAAAAAACATTTCTGATTATCCATACATGTCATAAAGAAAAATGTATTTGTTCAGTAACAAATTTCTGCCTTATTTCTAAGTTATGCATTTATATGTATCAACATACCTATGAAGATCTGTGTCTTTTTTCATATGTTGTCTTTACATTCCTGGTGAAATTATTTGATGACTAAAGAATATTAAAGTTTATTTATCCAGACTTGATTTTTCTCCATTTTAAAGCGGAATTCCACTTTTCTCCTGACGTCAATCTGATTTTTCTTGATATAGTTCCCTTTTTTTTAATTATCTCTGATCTGGCTTTTTTAAAATGGTCTGTTTGGTGTCATTCTGCAGTGACTCTTTGAAATTATTTGTTCCATGTATTAGTTAGCACATGACTCTAATAAAGAGTATTCTGATTGGTCAAAGGTTTAAATTCATCCAATGAATCTTTGTGCAATGGAAATGGGTAGCATTCGAAAGAATAAGCATGCATGCAAAAAATGGCATCCCAAGTTGTTAAGCAAGACCATGACACAAGAAGTTTATATAAAGGAAATGGGAATGGCTGGAGTGAAAATTTAACTGAAATTTAGATAGATTATAAGAAAGCTGAACGCTAGAGGACTGGCATTTTGTTACTTCTGCTCTCTGGTAATCTCGGAAGAGTTTGGAACAGCACCTACAGAAGAAGCTGTATACAGACAAAATGAAGCTCAGAAGGCATCTGGAAAAAGTACATTTAATTACTGTAAGAAGAAAGATTTCTTGCATGAGAGAACAGATGTAGCTTTCTGTCATAATATGTGCACTGCAATACAAGCACCAGCTTGAAAGGAAAAAAGACTCGTTGAGAAGGAAAAGAAACAATGGCACAGTGAGCCAAAACGGAAGGCTAAAGAAATCTTTGCCAAAGCCACAAAAAGAGCTCGACTGTCATATCAACAGGTTGTGTCCATTGGAGAAAAAGACAAGTGAATGTATGGGATTATTTGTATATAGTTGATGTACTTGGGTGTTTGTTGTTGTTGTTGTTGTGGGGTTTAACGCCATTTTTCAGCACAAGATAGGCTATACATGGCGGCCAGTATTAATGGTGGAGGAAGAACCCGGGAAAACCCCGGAAAGAACCACCGACCCTCGAGAAGCTACTGGCAACTTGGGTGTTTGTTTTACAGATTTATTACGAAAAGAGAGAAGTATAATATATTTGCTGCAAAAATTGAGAAATTATTGTGACTTAGTTACAATGTGAACACTGACATGCACGTGAAATAACATCAGCATCAATAGTATTGGAGAGCAAATTCATGCGACTAAATATGGTGAAATTATTTAAGTCGAGTAGAATTTGGTAAGTTTGTTAGTTTCTCAAATGGTTATTTTGTTATATATTATGATCATAAGTTGAACCAGGAGCTGTTTTTATGATTGTAAAATGCATTTTTGGCCTGGACCCCCAGATCAGGGGTGCTGCCCCTCGAGACCACGTTGGGGAGAACCTCCAAACCCTGCTAATCAAGTTTTCAACTTTTTTTGTGGAATACCAAAATCATGTCTGTTTTTCTCTTCATGTTTTCTTTGGTTGCATACCAAACTGTCTACACACTGACCACAGCAAAGGTGTTGAGCTCAATAGTATATAGCAGTTTTGAAACAGAAATAGATATACTTATTGAGAATTACTTTCTCTTAACAGGTAACAAAGAAAAATATTTAGCAAAAGTCATAGACTAACATTATAAGTAGATTCTTCTTGATGTAGCCAATGGTTTCTTTGGAAACCCAATACTTGTCAGCACTAAGCTCGTCGACATTCGCAAACAACTCTGTGATCTATTCAATGCTAAAAACTCAATTGATACGATTAACAAACGCTCGCAGAAATATCAAGATCGGTTCAAGGAATAATCACACTACGATCTGAATATTATGGTCGTGTAACTGCGTTTTACAAGTCATCTCGGAAACTATTGGATTCTTCTTGATCTCGTTGATGGTTTCTTTGGAAATTGATTAGTCATCAAGACATAACTCACTGATATTCACACACAACTTAGTGATCTAGTCAACATTAAAACCTCAATTGAAATGATCAACAGAGGGCTCACGGAAATATCGGGATCAGTTAATGGACGTAATGATAAACATGTATAGAACAGATTCCAATAATATACAAAATGAGTAAATAAAATTGAAGATCTCTGTAGAGTATCAGCAGTAGCTAATGGAGTTAAAGGACAGGTGGACACAGATTTGGTGAAAAGATTACAGAGATGAATACCAAGATTAATAATCGAGCAGTAGTAGATTCTATGCAAAACAATATAATGAGTGTATTTATATTTGAGTTGTATATCATCTATAAAAGTGAGAACAAACTTTTATATTGAGGTAGGGAAACCCATGAAAATAACTTAACCAAAGGATATTTTAGAATATCAGTTGCATATATTTGTTTTAAAAGAGCAGATCATCTTGATGATGTATTTCAAAATGAGCATAGCATACCAGGTCTCAAAGTAAAATTCTCCATGGATACATATGCAGTGACTATACCACCTCCACAAAACTTTTTCATTTTCAGGATAAGTAAGCCACAAACCCCTGAAATATTATTTGTAATAACAAAGATTTACAACAACATGAAAAAATTAATAGGTGTTGTTTTTGCCAATAAAATTGTATAATCAGCTGATTGATCCACACCACATCGTACACCATATCCATTTCAAACCAGTTAACGGTTTATAATGGTATTTATGTAAAATTTGCTGCACGCAAGGGTCCCAGCGAAATTGATCTGGCAACGTATGCGACACGAGATGAACTTGCTGATCTTATGAAAACGATAACATCAAAGACTCGAGCGTATCAATCGGAGGGACCATAAAAAAAGAGATCTTTAATCGTGTTGCTAAAGCCAGCGATACAATGATTGGTGAGCTCAACATGAGCGGAAATAGACTCTTTAACTTGGGGGACCAGTATTGGATGATGACGCTGCAGCGAAGAAATACGTGGACGACATCGCGGTAAGGACCTCGCTAACAATAATCGTTGAAGGATTGTCTATATTCAGATCTAGCAATCAAGCAACCGTGTCTACGAATTTTTGCAGAAACATAAGTATAGTCACTACTGATTTCTCTATAAATCCAATGGTTGCCGACGTTAAGCCAACAGAAAACGAAGAAATCGAGCCATTCCAGATTGTATTATCCATAGGACTCCTCTCATCAATGCGGTATACACAGTAGCGTCAGGATCATCAATGTGGTCACAACAGAAGAACTCCATCAAACACACTGCTGGGGTCTTCAGACTCTCCTTGCTTAGCGCTGCATGATTTATGATATTTACGACATATACATGTCGTTCTTCCACCGATTGATTTTCTGAAACAGTGTCAGCCATGTTAAATCAAAATACAGAGGATGAAGACTTAATCGGAAAGACGTATTGGTGGTGTAGTATATACCATCATAAATCCCACACAGTCCTTTTGGTATAATCAAGCATGTGCGTGGAAAGCATCACTGGGTGAAATCATTGACGAGCACATGATAAAACAACAAACAAACAAAAAA
This sequence comes from Sinohyriopsis cumingii, assembly GCA_028554795.2. Taxonomy (NCBI): domain Eukaryota; kingdom Metazoa; phylum Mollusca; class Bivalvia; order Unionida; family Unionidae; genus Sinohyriopsis; species Sinohyriopsis cumingii. The sequence continues at coordinate 41,620,469 of CM068825.1, forward strand.
TAACGCAAACGAAAGGTCATCAATAATATTGTAAACGCGGTTTCCTCGCTGAAACAACGATGTTGATCGGAACGTTATCAGCAAAGCATGTGATACCGCCTGTGTTTCGAATCGATGTCTGTGTTGTTGTTGCTGGTAGCCTCAGTTTTATCGCAAAAATAACGTGTCAGCAAGAAATTACATGAACACATAAATAATGTACGCGGAGACAGATGCGTGTATAAATATATCGTCATTATTGTCGGCGGGGTTAAACGACGGTGCAATATCAGACAATGAATTTGTTGCAATCAGGGGTATTTATAATCGGTATCACAAGAACATAAACATATCCGCGCCGACGTTGCCAGCGCGACATTTAGAATCCACCCTACAAACAATAATGACCGCAGAAATAACCACACGACTGGAACGGATTATCGCTAACACAACGCCGCCGGCTACCACAATGATATCAGCGATGTAAACGCAGCCTGAATTTGATATTTGTTTTCCAACTCTGAATAAAAGCCCCTAATGGTCGGTCACTTAAGATCGCACTGGTATAAGTACTAGTTTTGTATAGTTGGCCAAATGTCAGAGAAGAATCATTTTGTGGATTTGACGCTAACAATTCACTAGTATTCTTGTATAAACCCAGCACCGAAACAGCCCTCGTATGGGAAGTCGTTCGTTTTCCAAGATCAAATCAATGAACTTCAGCGCAGAATTAAATCAATAACGGGAAAGGAATCAAAGATCCGGACATGATTTTTCTCCATTTTAAATCGGACTTATACTTTTCTCCTGGTTAGCGCGTACGGACAATTTTTCGATCAACCAGTGGAAACTCACCTCACGTGTTCGATCCCAGAGCGTGACTGGACCATTGTCGGCGTTATAAAAAAAATACTAAAAGGTAGGGTTGGGTGGGTGTGCCTGCTATGCATTAAAAAGATGAAATATTGAATGGGTAATACTAAAATTATAAAACTTAACCCAGGTGCACTTGCCTGGGCCCCCATCCGAACCCAAATAAGGGTGTTTATTGTTTTGCACCCAGGATTCGCTTTGTGAAGGGGGATGTGCTTCATTATAAAATTAGCAAAACTGAAAGTCAGCGTGGTAAACCCTCTGAATCTGTAAAATTTTGTTCTAAAAATGTCTTTTGCAATTAACATTTTTGGCGGGGGGGGGGGAGGGGGAGGAAGGGTTCAAACAAAACGGAAAAAAACCCATACCACTTACCCAAGAAAGTCATTCAACAGATATTGAACATCAATCAACCCGGTCACGATCATTCCTTTTATTAGCCTCAGATTAATAAATCAGCATTACCGCAGGTAAAATTAGCATTCTCATGGGGCCTTGAATGGGTTAACTTGTGTTTTTATGTCCCCCCCCCCATTCATGAATAGTAACAGTGCTTATATACAAGCATCAGATTGGTCTTTTGATAGTTAATGAGTCAACATTGCTTAGTTACAAAATATATTTTTTTTAGCCTCAGGGTCTGAAATGGAGCATTGATAGTGATCCATCCGCCCCAAAGTCGGTCGAACCTTTTTTTTTTTTTTTGGTCGCCTCCCCCCCCCCCCCCCCCCATCTTGCTGCTTAAAGGCTTGCCTTTGTCTATGTAATCTGTCATGTTTGTCTTGAAGTTCATTTTTGATACAACATGGAGCCTTAAGGGGACCGTTTTGTGAGACTTGTCATTTGTAAACAAACATCATCTGCATCACTTTAATTAGCATTTACTTTCATTTAACAAGTCAATGTAAATAAATCAAATGAGAAATGTGGCTTAATTAATGTAATCAGTACTTGAATATAAAGAAATAAGTAAAAAGCATTGGATAATAATAATTTTAATAATAGCTACAGTAATGAAACATTTCCAGATGAACTATTTAACTTGTTCTAGGTATTATCATAAATACTATTCTAAATAATTGGTGAATGGCTTGACTTTTATTGTGTTATTAGTGATTTTTGTTAAAGGTAAATCGTGCATTTTGTTGTTGAAAACATATTTATTTTGAATACTCAGAATTAAGTGCCCCAAATAGCATTATATAAGTCATATAAATCATTTTTTTAATTACACTTGACCATTATTATCAATGGCTGCATTTATGTGTATAGCTATACTCAAATAATAAATTCAATTTCTTTTTAAGCAAGGTAATGCATTATTATTTTAAATTCATAAAAAGATAAATATTGTCCCTCCTATTTAATTTGTAAATAGCCCTCTTGGTTAATTGAAGTCTTATGCCCCTCCCCCCCCCCCCATCTTTGATAACAAATAATCTATATGTAAAGTGTTTTCGTTCTCAAAGGAACATAATTTTGAAAATGTGGCAATAATATTATGATACTGCTTGTCTCAATTCCGTCTCCTCTCTTAGAGACTCGGGACTCAACTGAATCGGAAGTTCTGTCACCCCAAAAGCTTCCTGTGAAAACACAAGACAGTACAATATTTTCCTTAGCCCTCTCGTCTCAAACTACACCCAACCTATCATCAGATAACGGCTATTAAATTTCTTCGGTTACGCATTCATTCACTTCAAAAATACTCACATGTTCTTGTATGGTAAAACAACGTAATAATAAAAACACGGTATCAATTACTTCTCATAAATACATCAATAAATTGCATCACATCAGTACATATTCCTAATCCCATTATACGAAACACTATCACAACAGTCAGACGCATTTGTTTACATTACAACTCGGACAAAGTACAGAAATATTCAAATATCCATGCTCTGATATATCCATAGATCCATATTAGCTAATCTTATACACTTAAACCATTTTCTCGACATCCAGTACCTTTGACAAATGTTTTACGAGAGAATTTCTTCCAGATTCAATCTCGGAATCCCTTATAGCTTCACTCTTGCAGGAAAACTGCAGACTGATTAGATTTTTCAATGGGGACAATTCAAACCCAAGAAATTTCGTGTGGGAACCACTCCCCTTATTTAGCGTAACCAATGAGGACTAAATATATCTAGCGCCTTTTATAACTAGGCGCCAAAAACTGCGGTCTGTCTGACTTCTAGATTTCCAAACCTTATTCTGGTCAATTTCAAATCTGACAGTTCCGATACAAAACCGAAGTTAACCTTCTCGTTTCTAGTCTCTCTGACGACTAAATAAACGAAGGTTAAATTAAGAATCACTTCTTCTCATGACACAGACATTAGAAATCATTGCAGTATAGCGATTTAACAAGCACCTGCCCACATAAATATAATTAAGTGTTCTATGGTCCCAAGTTTATGTGCTTTTCATAGATCGACGGAAATTTGCATCCTTACACCTGCTTCCAAAAAAATCCCAACCTATTTTATGGTGAGCTTGAACAAGGAAAACGCAACAAAGGAGGCCAGAGAAAATGATACAAGGGCACCCTAAAGAGGTCATTGAAGAACTTTGGCATTAGCTATAACACGTGGGAGCAGACTGCCCAGGACAGGGTCATGTGGCGCTCTTCCATCACTAACGGTGCTGCAGCTTGTGTGGCCAACAGGACACCCGCGGAAGAACAATGGAGGCAGGCCAGGAAATCCAGAGACAGTAACCCCATGATCAGCACTTATACCATCCCATGCCCACAATGCCACAGAACATGACCACTCCGGTGGTCTAGTGGTTAGAGCGTCGGCCTCGGATGCGGGAGGTCGTGGGTTCAATCCCCGGCTGAGTCATACCAAAAATTTACAAAAATGGTACTAACAGCTGCCTCGCTTGGCGCTCAGCATTAAGAGGTTAGTGTTAGGACTGTTCGGCCTGGTGTCAGGATAATGTGTCTGGGTGGGACATCATGATACATGTCTGCGCCATGATGCCCCAGTGCTAAACATCTCTATAAACTGCCACACTGCAGACATCGTAGCAATATGACTTAAAAATTGTTAAAGCTACGTTAAAAATCCAAATCACACGCACACGCCACAGAACATCCAGGGCGCACATCGGCCTGATCGGCCATCTACGCACCCACAGACCAAGTGGTCCTCATCAACTTGAAAGACAAACCACACACACACACACACACGCATGCATGCATACATACATACATACATACATACATATACACACACATATATATATATATATATATATATATATATATATATATATATATATATATATATATATATATATATAAGGGGCCCCGAGTGGCTGAGTGGTCTAATGCGCTCTCCGTTACAGATCACTGCCATCCCACCTCTGTCTGCGGAGGTTCGAGTCTCGGATTCGGCCGATGTGGGTATGTGAGAAAGCTTGCCAGTAGCTTCTCGAGGGTCGGTGGTTCTTTCCGGGGTTTTCCCGGGTTCTTCCTCCACCATTAATACTGGCCGCCATGTATAGCCTATCGTGTGCTGTAAAATGGCGTTAAACCCCACAACAACAACAATATATATATATATATATATATATATATATATATATATATATATATATATATATATATATATATATATAGTATGTAATATAAATTATAACAATTTATAATATAAAGTTTTTGACTACTTTTGTGTAAATTAAAGATAATTTCATTAGCAGTATGTTATTCAAATATTGTTCAGTAGAAACATATCGACGAGGTTAAGGGTCAGAAGAAAATCACTTAACATGCAACCTAAAAAGCCAAGTGTTCTACTATGACAATAGTACAATGTCCAGTTTAGAGATGCTTACAACACACATTTTCTCGTCTTCTGTTCAGATACCAGTAAACTTAAATGGCATATTGTCTGATATTCATCCCCGTTATGAAAGCCATACATAACTGGCTGCAAATGAAAAGAGTTTAAACTGGATGTCTAACTTAGTCATTTCAGGATTTCCAGATCATCTGTTCTTGGTTAGCTGAATGTCACTCAGTTTGAATGTGCTGAAAGGAACTGTGAGAGATTTAACTCTGCTAGAACTGTTTCGTATTCTTCCTTTATGGGAGGTTTATAAATGAAGTGTTGTTTAGTAAAGGACAGGAAGCAAAACCAACGGGTTTTGTAGAAGTTAACAAACAATTATATTATTAAAGTTATAAACTATATTATTAAAGTTATAACTGAAAATGTGCAAGGAATTGAGAGTTTTATGAAGTGAATCTAAATTAATCCTAATAAAGGCCTATGACAGTCCTAAATGAATGAAAAGTTCCTGATAAATTTCAAAAACAGAAATGTACTGGTCCTCCAAGAACCATGACGTTATCAAGATGGCATTGTCCAGAATCCCTTTGAATAATGTATAACAGTTCCAGAATAACATTATAGTCTAAAAAATGAGCATTTGCTACTTCCACTGAATAGTTCAAACAAATGTTTTTCCTCTCAAATAATATCTAAATACAACATAAAGCGCATATGCAGACTTACAACATGAACACAAGAAATGTGAATGACTCCAAAATCGGAATGAAACTGATTTCTCGGTTATCTCTTTATATGTTCTCAACTGTATTTTGCAATAGACCCCACTTGTTAGAAAACTCTACTAACTTGCATTGAATTGGCCTATTCATGTGACCTAATGCGATCAATGGGAATTTACAGAATTATTCTAGAAACATTGAAATTCCACCAGTCACTGAGAAATTAAGCCATAAGTGCCATCTAAGTCTTATTATTAAGATTATTATTAGTAATTGTCAGCACATACGTAAGCATCTACTTACACTGGACAACAAATTTTTACAAAAGTCATGTTACTGAAATAAAATTAGTCAATTCTTATCAATTTTTATGTGCTGAACACGAATATGACAGTCAAATTGCAAAATTGGCTCTAGTTTTTTTGTAATCTGCAAAAAATTAATGTTTACATAACGAAATGCATTCCAATAGTAAAAGGTCAACTGTAATAGCCTACCTATAAAAAATCAAGTCATTGACTACATCTTAGATTTCTTCGCCTGTCTCTTGTACAGCTGTTCGGGAGCATCTCTGAGGAGTGTCCAGCAGTAGTCAGCCAGCATTGTAGTGGACCATTTTCCCTGGTATCTTTGTTCCATTGTTGCGATATCTTGATGAAAACGTTCGCCGTGTTCATCACTAACAATACCACAGTTGCTAGGAAAGAAATCCAAATGGGAATGAAGGAAGTGAATCTTTAGAGACATATTGCAGCCAAGTTTCTTATACTTCATCAACATGTCTTCTACTAGTTCCTTATAGTTTTCTGCCCTAACATTTCCGAGGAAGTTTGTAGAAACTAGGCGAAAAGCATTCCATGCTTGTTTCGCGTCACCTTCCAGCAAGTTGTTGAACCGGTCATCTTTGAAAAGCTCTCGAATCTGAGGACCCACAAAAACTCCCTCTTTAATCTTTGCTTCGCTGAGTCGAGGGAATTTTTCATGCAGGTATCGGAATGCTGGCAAAGTCCAGTCAATGGCTTTCACGAAGTTCTTCATCAAACCTAGTTTGATGTGAAGGGGTGGTAGCAAGATTTTCTGAGCCTCAACCAGAGCTGGGTGTTGGATATTCTTCTCTCCAATGGCTACATTCTGCCTGTGAGTCCATTCCTTCCTCATGTAGTGCATTTCCCTTGCTCGGCTATCCCACTCGCATAAGAAACACATGTATTTTGTATATCCTTGCTGCAGTCCCATTAAAAGGGCAACTACCTTCAAATCACCACAGAGGTGCCAGCTGTACTTGTTATACTCAATGGAATTCAGTAGCTGCCTTAAGTTATCGTATGTCTCTTTCATGTGGACAGCATACGCTACTGGAATAGATGGAAGAATGTTTCCATTGTGCAAAAGCACAGCCTTGAGACTCAGTTTCGAAGAGTCCACAAATAGTCTCCATTCTTGTGGGTCATGAGTGATTTTTAAAGCATTCATGAGGCCCTCAATATCGGAACAGAATATCAGATTACTTTCCTTTCTGAAGAAAGGCTCCAATTGCTGGTGGCGCTTTCGATATGCAGTAATTGTGACATCTTCTTCTAGAAGATTCCATTGTTGGAGTCTTGATCCTAGCAATTCTGCCTTGTTCTTTGATAAGTCCAAATCACGAATCAGGTCATTTAGTTCTTACTGTGTTATTCTGTGTGGGGTTGATGATGCACCACAGTGAAAATCTGGATCACTGCATGCTGATGGACCAGGAGAAGAACAGGTCGACTCACCTTTGTCTTCGTCAGATGAATCAAGAGAATATTCTGCTGGAGGTTCTGGAATAGGAAGTCCCTCACCATGTGGAACTGGTCTCAATGCAGACGGAATGTTTGGGTAGACTATTCTCGACTTCTTTCGCTTCGTTATTCCGCCGGAAAGAGGAGGAACCAAGCAGAAGTAACAGTCATTTAGGTGGTTGCTTGGCTCTCTCCACACCATTGGGACTGCAAACGGCATTGATGACCTTTTGCAATTCAACCACTGTGAAAGCTGTGTTGTACATGTAGCACAGCATATATGCGGAGCCCAAGGCTTGTCTTGGTCACCAATCTTGCATCCGAAGTAAAGATGATATGCCTTCTTCACTTGAGAATTGATACTTTTCTTCTGGTTGGCAAATGTCACTTCCCCACAAATATAGCAAAAATTGTCCGCGGTATTAACACACTTTCGAGGCATTACTGTTCTTTATTGTACGTAAATGGATAAAATAATAAGTTTTATGTAACAGTAGCTTGAACTGTCTCGCACAACGTCTAAAATATTTTAAATGCTGAACCTATCTGATTGGGCTTTATATAGTACACTGCTTACGTCAGCTTCAGCAGCCGCCTGGCATTAGTATAATAGGCCTACATATGTATAGTACACTGCTGACGTCAACTTACTTCAGCAGCCGCATGGCATTAGTATTGCATTGCATCAGAAAATGATGCAATCAACTGTGGATGATGTGAGCATGATGGTATTATGCAATGTTACATCATTATTCCGGATGTTGCTGCAGTCCTACTGGAGAAATTTACACAGTGAAACATAGAAAATGAGGTATATGAATATCTTCAAAACGAGAGCCAATACAAATTTTTCACGGTTATATTCGTGTTCGGCACACCAAAATACTACAGATTAGGGCCTTTTCAAGTCAGTAATGATTTCACTGTTGACCAGTGTTATCGATCCAATATAATACTAAACTTTTAAGAAACTCGGGTCATGTATGCAAAATTTAACTAAAGACAATCTGTAAAATTTACAGACAGCCATTAATAAAGATAAAATGATGTGCATAGAATTACAAAAATATAGATATACATAACACCTCCAATCATAATGAAAAGAAAGAATTATGCAATAAAGATGTCTTTTTCGATATGACTCAAACACAGAAACGTTAATAATAATTAAATTAAACACAAAGAGATATAATGAATATACAAAACTGTATAAAAATAAAGCAAAATTAAACTCCCATAGAGGAAAAAGTGCTTCTGCAATTGAATTTTCTTTCTCCTTGATGAACTTAATATTGATCTTGCAACATCAAGCTCAGTCTTAGCAATCTCTAATTTTTATATTTCACTTTGTTGATGAAAGTTGTGATCACATCACTGAACACAACAATCAGAGAAGGAGCAGAATTAATATACACTCCAAAGTGAAATAAAGCCAAAACAATCCCTCTCAATGTTGCTTATTTAATTTTCTTTTAGAGAAATAGAAACCTGGATGATCCACGGCATTTTTAACTTCCTGAATTAATATGGCACCATCACTTGCATCAACATATATTTTAAATGGTTGATTGAAATGTGGAGTTAAAAGAACCAGTGCATCTTTGAGTGTTGCATTTATTGAACGCCTTCTGACATTTGTCAGACCAATAAAACTTAGTCGTCTTACTTAATACATTGGTCAGAGTCTCAGCAATTATGAATTTTTTTAAGCAACATTTCTGATAATATCCACCCATACCCATAAATCGCATCAGTTGCTTTTTACTATTAGGTGCAGGGAATTCAAATATTGCTTTAACCTTACCTTCTACAGGCTTAACTCGACGATATCCCACAATATGTCTTAAAAATGTGAAATTCACTTTTACTGAGATTAATTGTCAGATTTGTATCACTTAAGCGAACGATAAATTTCCAGATATTTTCAAGGTGACTTTTCCAGCAATCACAGTATATCATGACATCAGCAATGTATGCAGCATAGCAATCTTTATCAGAGGTTACCAAGTTCATTAAGCGCTGGAACGTAAAGGGAGATTTTGTCATACCAAATGGCATCACTTTGTATTCATGGAGTCCGTCTCGAGTTGCAAAGGCCAAAATTTATTTTGCCCTATACTTAAGCAGAATCTCAAAATCCTTTTAACAGGTCAAACTTGGCGACATTTTTTGCATTTCCAATTATGTCAATACAGTCATCAATTCTCGGTATTGGAAATCAGTCTGTTTTGGTGACACTGTTTGTTTAACTGTAGTCTGTGAACATACCGAAATAATTAGCTGGTTTCGGCACAAGCATACATGGCAAACTACAATTACTTTTGCTTGGTTAAATAAAGTAATTTTCCAAGAAATATTCAACCTCTTTTTTCAAACATTCCTGCTTGAAAGGATTCATCCTGCAAGGGTACTGTTTTGCAGGTTTGGAATCTGCTATTTCAACATCATGGTAGATTATGCTTGTTCGAGTTGGAACATCTGAAATAAAGTGCTCATATTCATATATTAGCTGCTATAACGTATTATTTTCCTTTGGCTGTTGTTGCGAAAGTTTATTGTTCAGGTTCTTTAATATTTCAGAATTTTAAAGACTGGTCGAACCAAAGTCATTGCATTCCAAAGTCATCTTTATTTGGGACAGGAACAATTAGATTATGGAATGATTGACTGCACTATCTTGATCGGCATGCTCCTGTAAAATACTTATACAACTGGTGGAGGTGTTATTTATGTTTCAGCCTCCCATGAGTGTTGATATAATTTAAATCACTTACTTTGTAACTTTAAAAGACCATCATATCTAACTTATACAAGATTTTGAAGTATTGGCAATAAAGACCGGATTTTAATCATTTGGTTAAAAATGCTTACCACTGCAGTTTTTTCCTGCCTTAATTGTATTTTTGAGTGAGTAAACAGAAGATTATATCTTGCTACTTTACAAAGACATAATTCAAAAGATTAGTGTAGAAATCATCTGTCAAAAGAAACTTTTCTTTAACAATTCCAATTGTCCATGGACAAAATGTCTAAAATATATTTTAAAAGAACTAAAACTTGCCAATTGACACTGAAAACACAATCTACTTGGAAACAACAGTTTTAATTTCCGGCCAACCAAAGTGATGTGCGGTCTTGTGGTAAGTCTACCAAAAGATCAATCAAATGAGTTTCATGGGTTATATCAAGAACTTCCAGTCTATACGACTTAGCTACCATTGCAGAATTAGCTTCCCTAGAAGCCATCTCCTCCACAAAAATACAAAAAAAACCCAAAAGAAAACAAAAATAAAACTAACCAACCAAACAAACAGGAGATCTCAGGATCTTTTTCCTGTTCAACAACACGTTATCGTCGTTTGTCACCTTGATTAGACTTAAGAGAATGAGAAGTTAAAAGAGAATCTCAATGATCAAAAATTTTGATTGATCATTAACAGGAACTAAAGTGATCTCATCAAAAGCCTAAACAGCACATGTGTCGGTCAAAGGAATGGTTTTCTGAACAATACATGTGTCAGCCAAAGAAATGGTTTCCTGATCAACTTCATTCTCAATAGCTCTTTTTGTCATAATTCTAGCAACTTCACAAGCGAGGTATAAATCAGGGATTTAAATTTCAATACGATCAACCTTTTTGATCTGAACAAGGCTTGTCAGTTATAAGTGAATTAACCTAAACCTTATCTCCGGCTAGGTCATTGCCCAGTAATAAATTAACACCCTCAGTAGGCAAAGAATCACATCGGCAACAGTCACTGACCCAGGAACTAAGCGTGAGAGGAATTTGAATAAAACCGTACTCTACTCCCTGAACAAGAACCTTTCAGAAGAAGACTTCTCAGCCAAAGGCAAAGCACCTGATAACAAAAGACTCTGAGAAGCTTATGTGTTTCAAAGAATATTTTAATAAGGATAGAGTAGTAGTTTGAATTACTAATAAGTAGTATATGACCCTTCGACATGAATGGTTCATAATTCTCCTTAATATAATCTGACTGGAGGCAAATTGACTCCACAAATGTATTTGTTTTAGTACATGACCATGACCTATGAAAAGCAAGAGCATTTCGAACTGCTCTGTCTTTATTGTGTTGCATATTTTTTTTTTTAAACTTAAAGCAATCGGAAATAATATGTCCCGATGTTTTGCAATAAGTGCACGTAGGAAGTGATAAGGATTTCTGATCAGTCTTATTAGACGTTGGATTCTTATTGGTTGTACCAGATTGAAATTTTTAAGTACTTTGCTTAAGACTGATTTGATTTCTTACTAGCCATCTGCTGAGAAGAAAACTTATTGACGAATGAAACTTTGTGAGCCAGTGAATATTCGTCAGTAATGTTTACTAAAGTATCTATCTTGTGTTGTTCAAGATAAATTTTGACGTCTCTGTGGACGCAATTTTTGAACTCTTAAACTAATACGAGTTGACTAAGTTTCTCTTAATATTACCAATCTTTTTAGATGGACACCACATGTCAAATAGTTGTTCTTTTTACCTAGCAACTTCGACAAAGGTTTGGTCTTCTGCTTTTCTGCAATTCTGAAACCCTTGTCGATATGCCTCCGGTACCATTTCATAAGCCTTCACGATACATTCCTTGACCAAATCATAATCAGTATATGATTATACTGACAGTGACATATATATTTCACGAGCTTTGTCAATAAGGACACTCTGCAACAACAAAGTCCAATGCTCTCTTGGCCTTTTGAAACTTGTAGCATTTTTTTTCTTCAAAATGCAAAATACTATCGATCTATTTCTTTTTCCTGAAAAGGGGGAACTGATTTGATATTTCTGATAACATCAAAAACTGAACTTTCATGAGTACTTTATGCTTGCCAGTTCTAATTATTTTAATTCTACTTGCATTTCTATCTCTGTTTGCAATTTTATTTGCATCTCGCTTCATTTTGTATCTGTAAATCTGTCAATTCAGCATACTTGTGTTGAAAACTAGTCTTTCGGTCTTGTTAATTTATTCATCAATATCATTCACAATATAAATAAATACACTTTTCTAATTTGACTTGCATGGCTCTGTCAGATTTTGTGTGGCTTTACGAGGCTTTGCGTGGCAGTGCGTATATCATTCGCGATGCTGTGAGGAACGAATGTTAGTCAAGACCAGGACGATCACTTCCTACTTCCGTTCCAGAAAAAATGGTAAACATAGGAAGATTTGTTTCAAATTTCTCATCAAATTTACAATATTCTCACTGAATATGCATGTAAAAACATCGAAAGTATAATGTTCTACTTCACTGTATCTTCATTACAATGCAGAAACAATTACCAGGTTTGTCTGTATAACACAAAGTTTAAGAGCAAAATTGCAAGTATTTTGCCACTCCCCTAAAATTCACGTTTCAGTCTATTAAGGAACGGACCACTGCTTTTGTTGTTGTTTACTTCTTATTTCTTTTATTTTCACAATTTATAGGATGGATACAATTATTTATTTCTTTTCTGTAAATTAGAGCAAGCATATTTGTTTCAGACTGTTTGGGGCCAGAGATTTTATTACTAGGTACTTCACTCCTTCCTCCTCAGGAACGTTATAATGGACGATCATTAACGGACCGAGTATTTACTTTTCTAGGCGGAGATGTGGTGTGTTGGTGGTGGTGGGGGGGGGGGGGGGCTGAGAGAGAGAGAGAGAGAGAGAGAGAGAGATGTGTCTGGGATTTATTTCAAATTGTGATAATCGTTTTTCTTTTACCCAAAGATCATTTTGTTTTCTAACAATATAATTGGTAAATTTCTTTTAATAATAAGAGATAATTTTTGATCTTCAAATATAATGGGTAAATTATTTGTATATTATTATTATTATTATTATTAATCGAAGCGCAACTTTTTTCAGTCTATTTAAGAGCCAGATTTATTTCTAAACCCAACCATCTCTGGTCCCAGTGGTTCATCATTTAGTCACTACACCATGTCTTTTGTCCACTTGAGTGCAAATGACCACAGCAAAATCTTTACATTGTAATGAATTCTAGTTGATGATGATACATTGATTACATTATGGTGGTTGCATATAGGTAGAACTAATTTATAACTCCCAGTGGAACAAGCAATAACTACTAATACAAGTTTAATTTGACTTTTAAGTTCTAATTATTTTTCTCTTTGGTTTGAAGTCAAATATTTAGAAAAAATGATGCAATATGCTTAATTCCAGTGTTGCAAATGCTCCATTTATACTAATTTATGTGAGTAATTTCTAAATTAGGCAAAAACAATGTGTCATTTTGGTTGGCCAACTCTCCCTGTTTCTCATTGCCAACCCTAACACTTTTTCCCCTATGGAAAGAAACACAAACTACCTGCCTATCCTAATTTTAAAGCCACAGCAATAGTAAACACACAATTTTTTGCCGTTAATTGCACTTTTAACCATAATTTATGTTTTATAACTGTAATCTTTCAGTCAGTAAGTAACTTAGATGTATAGCACATCATTCATATTTCCCTCAGCATATTGCTTTGGTGCATTTAATTTTAAAATAGCTTTAGTAGACTGAGTTTATAGCTGTGCATATAGGTAACTCAGTTCATGAAAACCCAAGGTTCATACATATTTTGCCCTATTTCTCACTTGGATGGTGGTTCAAAGAACATTACTATTTCAGATGACAAAAGATTCAGTTTGAGAAATAGTACATACATGTACCTCATAATACCGTAAAGGTTGTTTGAGTGCAATAAAGTAAAATTTGCCCTCATTTAAGTTTGGACTTTTATTGATGCTGAGTTTTAAAACAAAACTCTTGAAAATAAAGAGAATAAATAAGCACACATTCATCATCATGTGGCCCTTCCTGGAGACCAAAATAGCTTCCAGAATTTGGTATCAGTTGTTGTCTCAAGTAAATGCAAACTTTTAAACAGAAGTCACTGTGATATTTATGCTTCAGAAGCATGTAATTATGCTGTAAAGCTAAAATGAAAGGCTTCATTAGTTTAGTTATGTAAAAATATTGCACCTAGGATCCAGTGAGCTATGGAAAATATGTCTCCCAGTTAAGACTGACACAAAATTTCAAAGAACGATTGTTTGCATTAGAAGTAATACTAAAAAGGTACACCCAGGGGATGTGCAGATGGCAAGATTTGGTGGAGATAGGGATACAAATTGCAAAATTGCAGGAAACATGCTATTCACACTCAGTGTGCAACACTGCTATAAGGACTTTATATTGATGTAAAAATTTGATTTTGAAATGGGCAGAAATACTACAGTGATAGCAAGGAAGCACCAGTGTGGTGGATGAGACTGACCTTGTTATCAGTATGGATATCCCCTCTGAAATGTCCTCCCATTTTGTTTTTAAAAATGATACAGGCTAGATTTCTTGAGGTGCATTTTGTGCTGCCCCTCTGCAATTCTGCAGTTTTACTTCTCCATCAGTTTAGTGAGCAGTCAATAGTTTTACACTTCAGAGAAAGCACTTAACTTTATTCTTTTTAAAAAAAAGGAAGCAAATATTAAACATACTATTTACCAAACTGAGTTAACTGCCACCTTTAAAATGTTAGGAAATTTTTTAAACACATGTGCTTATGATAATCAGAAAAGCACACCATCACAATAGAGCAACCATGATTAATTAGAATTGTCCTTTTAACTCAGTCCTTATTATTTTTATTTTTGTTTCAGGCGGAGAACATGGCAATGTGCGACATCAGTGATAATGTAAAACAGAAAATGAAGAAATTACGTTTTCGAAAAGAGAAGAATACAGCAGCTTTACTGTGTAAGGTTGAGATCTCAGTATGGAAAGCTGAATCTTGGAAAATTTAACTTTTAATTTATAATATTTTATTTACTTAGTAGAACTCAGATAACTCAAAGTCCATGCTGTTGGTGTAAATTTGTAAGTTTGAATTTCAATTGTTCAGAGCTTTTGAGGTTGCAGACAAGAAGAGTGTTCATAATTTGGTGGAACAGATCATGTGATTGCAGATTATTTGGTGTTTCACTGTTTGAGTTACTGCAGTTTTACTTTATCATTATTTCACATTATAATATATATATATATATATGTATATATATATATATATATATATATATATATATATATATATATATATATATATATATATATATATATATAAGTTTCAGAAAATTCCAAAACTTGCACTTAGAGATATCATCAAGGATGATATGAAGTTTTGCTGTTACTTCCATTGAAATCACATCAATATTGCACTAATTGAGCAATGCAAAAATGCATCCAATGTAGGCAATTGTCTCACGAAATAAATGTTTAAAAAACAATCTTGTTTGGTGGTGTATCAACAGTTAGTCTAGTTCCGTGCTGTATTTAATCCCTACTTGGTACTATATTATTAAATACCACTCATGAAACCAGACTAATCAATAAAACAAAAAACACTGATGTAATACACAGATATTTTTGCAAACACATGGTGGTTGTTGAAACCAGCTGGAATTATGTTCATGTTCTTGCACATGTTCGACATTTTGAAAATAAATGTAATTTATAGAGAATAACAAATAATTTCATTAGAAAAAGTGATTTATTGCCAATTATTATTGCGGTTTTATTGGTGCCTGATGGATTTTTGGACCTGCTCGTATAATGAGGTCTATGTTTGTGACCCCATTGTGCCCAAGTCATTGAGGGAGAGGTGTGTGTGTGTGTGTATATATATATATATATATATGTAGTCAATATGCACAAGTTTTACACAGAACAGGCCTTCGGGTCCAATGTCCCTCTCACCTATTGGTTAAGATGACAGAGGAGGAAGAGAGGTTTTCTTTTGGAAAAGCATATTTCCTAGTGAACTGTGTCTGAAACTTTCAGGTTCTGGTGACTCTAAAACTCCTTCCAGTTTGGAAAAACTTTCTGGGCATACTGTTGACCAGATCTCTTGTTGCTTAATCACTCAGTTATGATTAAAGAGCTCTCTCAATTGTTTAACATGGGCCAAGATTTTGCTAGACAGCACATATAGTGGTCTGGCCCCCTCACCTACATCATGACCATTGGTAGGTGATTCAAACTGAAAGGTAGATAAAACTTCCTTCCCCACAAAAGTTAACCAACCACATTGGATTCTGATGCAGCTCAAATGGACATTCCTGGTTAACTTCTGTGGGCAGGAACAGAATGCTGACATTTTGTTATGCACTTTTCATAAGTGGAATTTGCAGAATCCCTTCAGGAGATCAAACTTGGTCACGTATTTGCATTTCCAATTCTGTCAATAGTCATTGATTCTGAGTATTGGAAATGAATCTCTACTGGTGACACTGTGTACTTTTCTGTAATCAGTACACATATGGAAAGTATTATCTGGTTTCGGCATTATAAGACATGGTGAACTCCAGTAACTTTTGCCTGGTTCATTGAAGTCATTCTCCAGCAAATACGGAACTTTTTCTCAAACAGTCTTGTTTGAGAGACTCCATCCTGTAAGGATGTTGTTTCACATGTGTAGAATCTGTATCAATGTCATGGCAAATTTAAATTGTTCATGTTGGAATGTCTGTAAACAAGTGCTCATATTCTCTTTATAGCTGTTTTAGTTCACTCTTCTCTTGTGGCATCAGATGGGTATGTTTTTGCTCTAAATTGTACAATATTTATGAATTGTGAAGATTGGTCACATCAGAGTCACAGCTGTTAAAATAGGGAAAATGAATTTTGCCAGACTAGACAAAACCAGCTTCTGAAAGTACAATGAATGATTTACCAAATATATAAAATGTAAAAAAGTTATCGGCTCTTTTTTATACAGTTTACCTCTGAAGTTCAGGAAGTGAAAATGACCAAGTGGAGCTAGCATTTTTTTGAAAGGTGCACATCTGGAGTAAGGCCAGGCTGTATACTTTATAACCCATATTACACCCATCAATCATACACCACAATAATGGTGAGCCCTGAGTGGCCGAGTGGTCTAAAGTGCTCTCCGTTATGGATCACTGCCACTTCAGCTCTGTCTGCATGGGTTTGAGTCTCGGATTCGGCCAATGTGGGTATGTGAGAAAGCTTGCCAGTAGCTTCTCGTGGGTCGGTGGTTCTTTCCAGGGTTTTCCCAGGTTCTTCCTCCACCATTAATACTGGCCGTTATTTATAAGCCTATCATGGGCTGAAAAATGGCGTTAAACCCTACAACAACAACAACAATAATAATGAGAATTAAAGGTTCTTAGAACTATACCTCAGATATACAAGGTCTTTTTCAAATAGCCAGTATAACCAGTGAGGAAAGCCAGGGGAATTCTTTTTCTTTAAAATTTTAACCATATGCAAAATACGAAACTCTAGAGCACCACCTCATTGCTTAGAGGTTAGTTTTAGGACTGGTCAGCCTGGTGTCAGGATAATGTAACTGGGTGGGACATCATGCTGTATGTCTGCAGCATGATGCCCCAGTGCTAGACATCACTAGAAACTGCCACACTGCTGATATCTATGCGATATGACTGAATTTAAAAAAAAGTTACATTAAATTTCCAAAACACACATACACACCTTGACTTTCAGGGTGATAGGCAGAAGGTTTAAAATGATAGATGCCTAATTCATGCATAATTTGCTGGAAAATTTCTGACATACAGTTAAACCCTTGATCAGATTGCATGCTTATATTTTGCAACTGTGTGTAGATTATAATAAGTAAATGCAAATTTGCGAATTAGTATAATCGTATTTACTTTTTTTGTTTTCAGTGAACATTGACAAAGATTCTATGCAAGTGGTTTTAGAACAAGAATATGAGGTAGGTAACAGGATACAACTTTTCTAATAAGAGTAATAAAACATTAAGTACAGTAAACCCAATTTATTTGGAACATATTATTTTCCAGAGTTGATCAAATTACATCAAATGAAAGTCGAGATACAATGACCATGTAGCAGCACATCACTGCTTGACATGGAGGATGAGATGCAGCACTTATTCCATGGCATGTCACTGTCTCCCACTGTGGAGGAGATTCACCACTCACATCTTAGTGTGTCGATACCTCCCATTGTATAGGATATGCACCACTCATCTTGTGTCATGTAACTGTCTCCGATTGAAGAGATTCACCTCCTATACAATAGCTTGTCTCGGCCTTCCTTGGAGGAGGAGATGCACTGCCATTCTCATTGCATGTCACTGCATCCCATTGAGGAGGTGCACTGCCATTCTCATTGCATGTCACTGTCTCCCATTGAGGAGATGCACTGCCATTTTCATTGCATGTCACTGCCTCCCATTGAGGAGATGCACTGGCATTCTCATTGCATGTCACTGCCTCCCACTGAGGAGGAGATGTTCTGCCACCGCCCTGTCAGAGGTAGTTTGTGGTGCCCTCCCACTGTGAGGGATTAGCACCACATCTTCCTTAGTGATGCATCAGTTGGATGATCCTGTATCCTCTGATCATCACACTAAGACCTCTTGTTCCCCCACTCTCCACCTTCTACCACCTCATTATGAACATTTGGAATCTAACCAGCACACTCAGACTAGGCTAGGAGATTTGATAAGTATTCCCCCTTTCCTATTATCCCAATGAATCCCCATAGGATGTGGGTCCTTCAACCTCACTGGTCTTGGTCATGATGCCCCCTAGGTTTTTTTCTTCTTCTCTTGCCTTCATAACAGAGGTGATACTGCAACTCATGTCCCGCCATCACCTCATTACCAGGTGGAAAAAATTTGGAAGGCAGAGACATCACTTCTTTCAGGACTGGCAGACACTGTCTTCTCTCTCCAGTTCATGCCACTCCTTCATGAAGTATAGGACTTAGGACTATTCCTATACCTTCTTCACATCCTAGGACTTGGTGATGCCCACACACTCTCCAGCTCAGAGTGTCCTTGATGATGCTATCTCCATTCTAGTAGACTCTAATGAGTTTGACATGGAGGAAGCACAAGAGACTTCCTGCTCTTATGTCCATTTCTTCATTTCTGTTAGAGGTGGAAGAAGAGATATGACAAGCCAATAAACAAATTACATTGTCTCTTACCCTCTGACTTGTGCTGAAAACCTGCCACACAGTCAAAAAAGATCTTTTCCAGTCTGGAACAGAACTTGGGGGCTCAGTCTCAATCATATATCCTTCTAATTCCTGACTCTTCCATGATGTAGGAAATTGCAGAGAGGTTTAAGATGGGTCAAAATATTAATCAACAAACATAGAGGGTGGGTTGTTCACTTGTCGACATTGCAATTTTTTGGACTCTTCTGCCTAGTTATCATGTACATTCCCCAAAGTGGCACTCAAAACCTAAATTTAGCACTGGTGCAGTGAAGGTGCATATTTCAAGTGGAACCTGGGCACATCTTGCTGATAAAGACATTCAGACCATGGAACAGAAAGTCCATATGCTCATCACCATAGCTTCACATGCCGACCTCTTTTCAGCTGCTTGTATTAATATGCAGAGAGAAGCCTCTCTGAATCCAGCCACCCTTCAACGTGTGTTGGAAGCTGTGGCCAAGACATCTCTGCATGCACTTTCTGTTTACATGGCTTTGTTGGAGGAACTTATTCACATCCTCTGTGAATTTGCTTTGGACTCCTTAAATATTTTACTTGATCACAGTAAAGACCTCCTTAGGGCTGCTCCACTTGAAGCAGAAAGTCTGTTTGGAGGCCTCATTCTTACCATGGTATCTCAAGAATTGTTGGATCATCAGGAAGTGTGTAGTGTGACTCAACCTCAAGGGGAATCTGCAAAGTTCTTGAAACAAACACAACAACAGCCCAATATGCAACCTCAAATTAGACCTCCTCTTCCTCCTCATCTGGCTCCCAGAAACTGAAAAACAGATGTACTTGATGAACCTGGAAAGGAAGGACATGGTTTTCCCAAAGGAGGGGATGGGGAAAGCCCTTGGGCCTTCAGCCCGCTCCTGCCACACATCCATCTCTCATCCATTCCTATTGGAGCTTGCCTAGGCCTCAATTTTGAGGCCAGGTTGTGCATCTTGGACGATGGTTGGGTCCTTTCAATAGTGAACAAAGGGTACTGACTCCAGTTTCAGGAAATGTCTCCTCTATCCCAGACCTCCATCTTTCTTCATCAGTCTAATACTAATGGAGGAAGTGCACACCCTTTTACTAAAAGTGGTGGTTGAGAGGGTTCTGAATGATCAGACCCCTGCCCTCTATTCTTGTATCTTTCTGGTCACCAAAAAATGTAGAAATTTTGCATTATAGTCAACCTCTTTCCTGTAAACCACTTTCTTCTGGAAGAACCTATCAAGATGGAGAGTACCTCCTCAATCTGGAATGTGCTTTGCCTGTCCAATTGGACAGTCTCCACTGACCTTCAGTATGCCTATCTACACATCTCCATATTTTCTCCTCACCACAAATATCTCTGGTTTTGCTTAGACTGGGAAGTTTTTCGGTTCCAGGTTCTACCATTTGGAATTTCTTCTGCACCCAGAGTTTTCACCTGAGTTAATGGGAATAGTGGCTCATATTACTGGGAATACCAGTTCTCCAGTATTTCAATGATTGGCTGACCCGCAATGTTCAAATCCCATCCTTTCATCAGCATCTGTACCACTGTTGATCTGTGGTAACTCAATTGGGCTTTTTGCCCAACCTTGAGAAATTGGAACTCCATCACAAGACTTTATTGACATGGGGATATATTTCCTAACAGATCAGAATTTAGAGTTCCACTAGATTGTGTACATCAAATCCTGGCTCTGTTAGAGATGCTATAAGAAAATTCTTCTTCGTATGCTCAACTGTGTCTGTTCCTTCTGGGAACCTTGAATGCTGCTGCTGAATTGGTTCTATTAGGACGTCTTCCTATGCGACCTTTACAGTTCCTCCTTCTTGCAGAGTGGAAACATCACAGACTCTCTGTCAACACTGATCATTCTAGGACCAGCATTTCATCACCATTTGCAGTGGTGGATGAATCAGGACAGATTCATGAATGGAGTCTCCATGCATGCACCTGAACCAAACTCTTATCTGCTTGCTGATTCTGGTTTGGGCACTCATTTAGAACCAGAGGGTTTTTAGACCCCTTCCAAATTATCCCTACACATAAACAACATAGAAATGAAGGCTGTATACCTAGTGCTGCAAGGGTGCATCAGTAGAGTAAGGAGTTGATGTGTCATGTTCTCCAGCAGCAACATGTCTATGGTAGCTTATCTTCAATAACAATGAGGCTCACATGCCCCTTCTCTTTGTGTGGAAGTCTGGAATCTCCTCAGCTGGGCTACCTCAGAACACTCAGAGTTTGTCACATTCCAGGCAAGAACTTTGTGGCAGATAGTCTCATCAGAACTGGCAGAGCCATCTTCACATAATAGACTCTTTACCACTCTGTTAGAGTCCCTGTTCTCATTGTGGGTAAGACCCCAAGTGAATTTGTTTTGCAACCAGGCTCGACAACAGACCTCCATTTTGTTTCTTCTGTTTTGGATCAAGGAGCATGGGCAGTGGATGGTTTCAGTCTCCAGTGGGATCATCTGATTGCTTGTGCCTTTGCACCCTCCCTTCCATCTACTTACTCAAGTTCTGCAAAAAGTTAGAAGGTCTACTGTTCAGACCATTCTTGTAGCCCTTTATGGCCCCAGCACTCATGATTCATTGTTCTCCTCGACCTTTTGATCGCTTGACCCAGGTCTCTTCCTCACAGGAGGGATCTTCCGTCACAACACCAGGGATTGCTTCTTCACAAGAGTCCACAAAGTCTCCACCTTTACACTTGGCTCATCTCAAGAAATCTCTCTGCTAGAGCAAATTTTTGGGCCTTGTTGCCAGTTGCATCATTCAGGCCAGGGGAGCTTTAACATCTAAGGTTGATGATGCCAGGTGGAGAATCTTCTGTGATTGATGCAGTAGGAAACATATGAATCCTAGCTGTCCCTCTATAACTTCAGTTGCTGATTTCACTGGTCAACAGTGAAATCATTACTGACTTGAAAAGGCCCTAATCTGTAGTATTTTGGTGTGCCGAACACGAATGTAACCGTGAAAAATTTGTATTGGCTCTCGTTTTGAAGATATTCATATACCTCATTTTCTATGTTTCACTGTGTAAATTTCTCCAGTAGGACTGCAGCAACATCCGGAATAATGATGTAACATTGCATAATACCATCATGCTCACATCATCCACAGTTGATTGCATCATTTTCTGATGCAATGCAATACTAATGCCATGCGGCTGCTGAAGTAAGTTGACGTCAGCAGTGTACTATACATATGTAGGCCTATTATACTAATGCCAGGCGGCTGCTGAAGCTGACGTAAGCAGTGTACTATATAAAGCCCAATCAGATAGGTTCAGCATTTAAAATATTTTAGACGTTGTGCGAGACAGTTCAAGCTACTGTTACATAAAACTTATTATTTTATCCATTTACGTACAATAAAGAACAGTAATGCCTCGAAAGTGTGTTAATACCGCGGACAATTTTTGCTATATTTGTGGGGAAGTGACATTTGCCAACCAGAAGAAAAGTATCAATTCTCAAGTGAAGAAGGCATATCATCTTTACTTCGGATGCAAGGTTGGTGACCAAGACAAGCCTTGGGCTCCGCATATATGCTGTGCTACATGTACAACACAGCTTTCACAGTGGTTGAATTGCAAAAGGTCATCAATGCCGTTTGCAGTCCCAATGGTGTGGAGAGAGCCAAGCAACCACCTAAATGACTGTTACTTCTGCTTGGTTCCTCCTCTTTCCGGCGGAATAACGAAGCGAAAGAAGTCGAGAATAGTCTACCCAAACATTCCGTCTGCATTGAGACCAGTTCCACATGGTGAGGGACTTCCTATTCCAGAACCTCCAGCAGAATATTCTCTTGATTCATCTGACGAAGACAAAGGTGAGTCGACCTGTTCTTCTCCTGGTCCATCAGCATGCAGTGATCCAGATTTTCACTGTGGTGCATCATCAACCCCACACAGAATAACACAGGAAGAACTAAATGACCTGATTCGTGATTTGGACTTATCAAAGAACAAGGCAGAATTGCTAGGATCAAGACTCCAACAATGGAATCTTCTAGAAGAAGATGTCACAATTACTGCATATCGAAAGCGCCACCAGCAATTGGAGCCTTTCTTCAGAAAGGAAAGTAATCTGATATTCTGTTCCGATATTGAGGGCCTCATGAATGCTTTAAAAATCACTCATGACCCACAAGAATGGAGACTATTTGTGGACTCTTCGAAACTGAGTCTCAAGGCTGTGCTTTTGCACAATGGAAACATTCTTCCATCTATTCCAGTAGCGTATGCTGTCCACATGAAAGAGACATACGATAACTTAAGGCAGCTACTGAATTCCATTGAGTATAACAAGTACAGCTGGCACCTCTGTGGTGATTTGAAGGTAGTTGCCCTTTTAATGGGACTGCAGCAAGGATATACAAAATACATGTGTTTCTTATGCGAGTGGGATAGCCGAGCAAGGGAAATGCACTACATGAGGAAGGAATGGACTCACAGGCAGAATGTAGCCATTGGAGAGAAGAATATCCAACACCCAGCTCTGGTTGAGGCTCAGAAAATCTTGCTACCACCCCTTCACATCAAACTAGGTTTGATGAAGAACTTCGTGAAAGCCATTGACTGGACTTTGCCAGCATTCCGATACCTGCATGAAAAATTCCCTCGACTCAGCGAAGCAAAGATTAAAGAGGGAGTTTTTGTGGGTCCTCAGATTCGAGAGCTTTTCAAAGATGACCGGTTCAACAACTTGCTGGAAGGTGACGCGAAACAAGCATGGAATGCTTTTCGCCTAGTTTCTACAAACTTCCTCGGAAATGTTAGGGCAGAAAACTATAAGGAACTAGTAGAAGACATGTTGATGAAGTATAAGAAACTTGGCTGCAATATGTCTCTAAAGATTCACTTCCTTCATTCCCATTTGGATTTCTTTCCTAGCAACTGTGGTATTGTTAGTGATGAACACGGCGAACGTTTTCATCAAGATATCGCAACAATGGAACAAAGATACCAGGGAAAATGGTCCACTACAATGCTGGCTGACTACTGCTGGACACTCCTCAGAGATGCTCCCGAACAGCTGTACAAGAGACAGGCGAAGAAATCTAAGATGTAGTCAATGACTTGATTTTTTATAGGTAGGCTATTACAGTTGACCTTTTACTATTGGAATGCATTTCGTTATGTAAACATTAATTTCTTGCAGATTACAAAAAAACTAGAGCCAATTTTGCAATTTGACTGTCATATTCGTGTTCAGCACATAAAAATTGATAAGAATTGACTAATTTTATTTCAGTAACATGACTTTTGTAAAAATTTGTTGTCCAGTGTTTCCATTTGTTTCTCTTTGAGAACAAAAGATGCTCTGTATCCACTATCAAGGGCTATGGAGCTGCCATGTTAAATACACTTAAATTTTCTCAGGGCACGGGATTGGCTCGGATTCATACCTTGCCAGTCTTATTAAGTATTTTGAGCTGCAGAGAACTGTCTAAAGCTCTCTTTAGCCTA
The DNA here is from genome assembly GCA_028554795.2 of Sinohyriopsis cumingii. Taxonomy (NCBI): domain Eukaryota; kingdom Metazoa; phylum Mollusca; class Bivalvia; order Unionida; family Unionidae; genus Sinohyriopsis; species Sinohyriopsis cumingii. The sequence continues at coordinate 41,645,110 of CM068825.1, forward strand.
GATGGAATCTTTCTTGCATCTTATGGTCATCAACCAAAACCCCCTATGAACCACTGAATAAGTCTTCTTTTCAGGACTGTTTCTACTTGCCCTTGCCTAATACAAAGATGAAGTGAGATTTATACCTATCTATTGATACTGCCTGTCTCTGGTTTAATGGGTATTATGATTTGGTTCTCCTCCTTTGTCACCTGGGATAGTTAGCCAAAAATCAATTACCTTACATAGCTCCACTACCTGTTGAAATTCCCAGTTTAAGTCGAATCTGAGCTGCTGATGATACAGATAGAATTGTATGTCCCGTTAGGGAAATATGTGTCTGTCTTAAGGCATTCAGAGGAAAATGAAGGGTAGGAAGCATATTTTTCTCCTGCTCAAGGGTTCTATAGACATTTCAGCTGCTATTAGTTCATGATGAATTGTCACCATGATCAAAAGAACACACCAGTCTCTTACTGATTAAGACCTTTCCATTTTGAAACTTCCAGCCCATGAGGTTCATGCCATTGCTACCTCCTGGTCGTACCTTAATCACTCTTCGTTGGAGGACATTATGAAGGCAGCATTTTGGCATTCCCATACTACCTTTTCTGCTTTTACCTCAACTCATTATTACAACAAAATGGAGGCATTTTTTCTCTGGGTCCATTTGTTACGGTACAACATGTGGCCCCAAGATATACCACTATTCCTTTACATGGACCTCTACACCAATGGTGAGTACTTTCAATTTTCTCTGTTTTTTATCAGTTTAACAGATTATCAGCCAACCTTCCTTACTAATTCACCTAAGCGATAGCTATGGGTAAGCTATTTGCTGCCATTAAAATAGAGTTTTTTGGTGGGTAAAACTAATTTTAATTATGCAATTCTTACCATATCTTGCTCTGATGTCATTGATGTATTAGTCATTTATGACAAAGATGAACTATCTGTGCTTGTTTTACGCTTACCAAGAACAATGCGAGTTGCATGAGGAATCACGTCATACTGACAGTTCTTCACTCCAAAGGAGGATGTATGCACATCATATTGGATGGTACATTTTTTCAGCTCGAAAAAGAAAGCTGAATGATAGCTACGGGTAAGTATTGCATAATTAAAATTAGTTTTACCCGCCTCAAACTACATTTTATAAGGGCTTTATCAGTTCAAATTCACACTCAGTTTGTACAGAATTGGGAGAGAATGATCCACTTTTCACAAAGAAAATCTTGCAAATGGCAGTGACAGATTAAAAAATACAGAAATTAAGAAGATAAGTTCACGTAAACATGAAAAGTACACATATTATATCAGGGGTCAGCAACCTATGGCATGTGTGCCACACGATGGCACATCAAGAGGTTTTGTGTGGCACGTGAAGGGCAGCCAAAAATCTTGATTTTAACAGTGTTGCTCTGTTACTGGTGGCATACGCTTGTTAATTTTGTAATTAAGTTGGAAAAAGTGGCATGCTATATAAAATTGATTATCGACCCCTGTACTATATAATGCTTTAATTTTTTGTGAATTTTATATGTATTGATGGTGTGACAAGGCCTATGAGCCATAATGTTTAATCACATTTCACAAACCTGGCCAACCGAGTGGTCTAAAGCACTCTCTGTCACAGATCACTGCCATCTCACCTCTGTCTGCGTGGATTCGAGTCTTGGGCTCGGCCAGTGTGGATATGTGAGAAAGCTTGCCAGTAGCTTCTCATGGGTCGGTGGTTCTTTCTGGAGTTTTCCCATGTTCTTCCGCCACCATTTATACTGGCTGCCATGTATAGCCTATATTGTGCTGAAAAATGGCGTTAAACCATATAACAACAACAACAAATCTGGCCAACAGATTAATCAGGAGCATCATGTCCATTGACCTGGTAAATTTACCTTGTCATTCGTCCTTCACAGCATTGTGATAGATTTTATTTTTTAATGATCATAAGCTTTAAGAATTATATTAATTAAAATCTGTGGACTATAGTTGCACATTTTTATTATTGAATATGTGACCTGTAATTTATTACAGAAAATGCAACAAAGTCAGGTCAAGTTCAGTACAACAGAGAGCACTGATATAGTAATAGCATGGCTTGCTTGCTATATGTTACAGATGCAGAACCATCTATGAGAACACCGCTTGCTTTTTGTCTGAAAAAATAAAAAAATATGGAATTTATTTGTCTTTAACTCATGGACCATTGGTGCTCCAATTTTACTGATATTTTGAAACACTTAAAATTCATCTGATTCCAATTTTCTGTTGTTTTTGAATTTAAAATCAAAGTCCATTTCAAGCAGGTCTCTTCGAAGTGTTATTTTGTTCAGTGTGTAGATGTTTTTCAGGTCAACCAAGACTTGATTTTTAATGTACATCTCCAGTGTCCTCCAGTTCATTTACTGATCAGTCACCTGTTTTGAATACTACTCATGAAGTTGTATTTTGTAACAGTACTCTCTGCACCAGTCATCAAAATACATGCATTAATAACACTGCCATTCACAAATCAGAGATCCATGAAATTATGTACCCATGGATATGTATTCATACCCAAACCAGGAAATTTAAATCCCAGGAATATAAAGTGTTTTACATTGACTAAAATGAGTACATATTTTACTTTAGCCCTGTTTTCCCCCATCACTATAGATGGAAGAGGAGATTAAATCACTGAAATTGTTTTGACATTGAAAGTAGAAAATTTAGTAACATTTGCTTAAAGTATTTAGTGACATCAGGAGATTATTTTGGGACAGTTAAATACATTGGAATTTAGTATAATTTTCAAATATAGGTCTCGGATTGTTATTACTTGCATCACTTCAGGTTGGGTTAAAATGATTAGATAGTTATGCTGACTATGCAATGCTTAATCATGGTCATTTTCTAGATGCACAATGCAGAATTAATACATTGCCAAAGCCAATATTAATATGTTAATATTAGCAAAAGTCTGAATTCTTCTGAGAGCAAGCTTGACATAAAGGCCATAATCTTCTTCTTTTCTCATTTGAAGAATGTACCAAGAAGGTCATTTTAGAAAAATTATTAAAGATTTCCTTTCTTATAGTATGTACTTTCAGCAATGTACATGTATCATTATTCTCACTGTTATAATGAATAATGTTATCAGAGTATTGTTTGTTACATGTGCTTAGGTAATTTTTCAGTCACGGCCATGGACAGATCATGGGAAATTTGTTTTAAAAGAAAGTTTCAAGAATCCTGCAGTTATTGTTCAAGTAAACATTTCTCATAAATTACATTATCTATGCTTAGCCTTCTGGATTGGTTCATACATAATGTACAGTCAGCTGTTATTGTAGCCTGTTGTAATTCCTTTGAAATTATTAATATTTTGCTCTGATTTTGCTGGAGATCTGCTAACAGTGATGAATGTTACTTATTCAATAAAAGTCAGTATTTAAGCTTAAACAGAAAATAAAATGCTTATTCAGATCAGTTACTTGTCTTGTTGCATTGGATGACAAATCAAACAGGTTTGATTCACCTGGTTCTGGAAAGGTCATTTGCCTAAATAATTCCCATTACTTCATTTTATATGCACCTGTTTCCAGAAAATAAAACAGAATCTTTGCTGATAGTAGTTTCAGTTGTACAGACTGTCTTTGCATAAAGTTTTCCACGTTCATACATAATAAAACCTGCCATGAAAGACCACCTTTTTTGAGAGACCAGATTCTTAATGCACAGATTTATTGATTATATAGTGCAGGGCTGATAAAATATTTTTGTCAAACACTTGTCCAGGACAGTTGTTTCAGAAAATTCAATTGTGTCACCTACCTTTTTAACTTGTCGCAAAATTTCAGTCTCTGCCATGATTCAGTGCATTTTAATCCATATTAAAAACAAAATAAATAATTGCCAACATATTTATTTCATACAAGGGGTTAATTTTTTTTAATTGTCTACGTATCTTATTTACACTGTTTCTTGATCAAGTACAACTGCATCTGTACTTCAGTCCGTAGGAATGGAAAGGAATTTACCATCATACCTTCCCTAACATCTTCTTGCAAGACTTAATCAATTGACAGAACAAAGGCTATTGTCTTGAGTCTTTCTTATAATTATCAGCATTCTTCTGGAGTGCACACAGCATTTGCATTTTTAAAAAAGGTTTTCCGTTTTGTACTTGGGTGTATACAGTGTTAAAGAAAGCTCTCAGATCTTTATTTTTTCAGTATACTTTTCCACGCATGATGACTAATGTCATTCGTTTACTGTGCTTCACAGGTTTCATGAGTTCCAAATCTACATGAGACTTGGTTGATTAAATCAGTCAGTTCCATCGACAAATATACTGGTTGAATTTCCAACCTGTGCCAGTTTGGGATCTTGTTTGCAATTACTGCAAAACATCTTTCCTTCAGAATCACTGAATTCATGCCATGTATAATTATCAACCCAATGTGGATGAACATTTCTTTGTCTCTTAGTTGTGTCATATTCAACATTTTTTGCTGCCAGAGAGTCTGGCTTATGTCTCTTGGAGAAATATTTGCCTCTGATTACATTTTATCCCTCCACTTGGACGTGAATTTTCCTTCCCTAAATCATCCTTATTATAACCTTCCTTGCATGAATAATTTAGTAAGTTCATTTTATCCAAATAGAAATGATTATCTCATTTGACAACTACTTTTACTGAAGTCATCATAGCAATGTTTTTGTATAAATGTAAACACAGTCCATCCCTTTAGCCTTAAGTCATAATTATTTCACTTCAAACAGAATGCTCCATGTTAAGTTGAAATTCAGTGTAATCAATTAAAAAAGTTAAAGACATGTTACTGTTATTTAATCAGTTCATAAAAGAAATGAACATTTATGTTGGTAAGGCGACTATTATTATTTCATTGCATTAATTCTGTATGTTGAATTCTAAGGGTGATTTGTTTGTGAGTTATCATCAAGTATCTTGGTTGGGTCATCACAATAAAACAAGGTTGTTTAAAACAGATAAATAATCATACTGGATTTGTTTTGAAGTGTTTTAAGTTGCTGATAATTTAGTAGCTTAGCCCAGTATACAATCACACAGTATTAGAACTTGTGAGCATGTGACAGTTATCAACAACTAATTACTATAGTATCAGAGGACATGAATGAAATAAATGGGTTAGGTTCAAGTATTCGTTATCCCTATAGGACATAAATGACAAGATATGGCATGTAAAATGATTAAAGCATGAAAATTAGCGCTTGCCAGACTTTGTTTTCAAATAAGCTAAAAGCACTTGTACCAGATTAGGAAATTTATATTTGTATAACTTCAAACATGAATAATGCAGGACATCATTTTATGTAATTTGATCAGCCCTGTGGTATTAAGACCTGTAATAAGAGACCACCTGTCCTGAGAGAACATGTTGTTTTGGCAGATGGGGTGGCCTTTCAAGACAAATTCTGCTGTATTTTACAAACACTTGAAAGTTTCTCATTATACTTGGCAAGAATTGTTATGAAGCTCAGACAGTTTATTCTAAGACATGTTTGCTCACCCATTTACCTTTAAGTCAAGGTCACAGTCATAAGTTTTGGTTTGATGTTTTGTTATTTTTTGTATTTCCTAAACCACTTAATGGATTTTATTCATACGTGAGGTTAATCATTATGAAGCAAAGACGTTGACATGCATGCATGCTTCTTAGTCCTTATGGTCAAGGTCACAGTCATAGAAAATTTGTGTTATTGTTTTGGTTAGTGATTTTACATTAGCTTATATTTCCTTAACCGTGTTTTGGATTTTGTTGATACATTTGATGAATCATTATAAAAACTATGACTAGTCATTCTGCATCATGAAAATTCTCTCATTTTGACTTTGGTCAGGGTCACAGCGATGCTTTGATCATGTACTAGCATGCAGGCTTTGGCCACCTTGTTTTGTATGTTGTCAAATTAGTGCCTAACACAAATCAGATAGCCTTGGTGCATCTGAACTTATGCACACGATTTCATAAAAAATGTAGATAAATGAAGGAAACATATAAGGAACTCATTTAGTGTAATGATGTCTTACCCAAAATAATGCAATTGCATTATACAATTGCAGACTAGGAGCAATGCTGTACACTTAAAACCGTATGTACGACAAACCTTGATTTGCAAGTGCATTATTTGATGACAGATCCGTGGCTCTACTGTGCACAGTTGGATATAAATTACACATGCCTGTAAAATATATTCTTCTTTTTCAGGATTGCACAGTAGAAGAACTGCAACAGGAACTTCCTGAGCATCAACCACGCTTTCTTATCATCAGCTACGTATATGAGCATGATGATGGCCGGGTATCATACCCACTATGCTTTATCTATTGTATTCCTTCTGGTTAGTGTTTAATACTTACTAGTATTGTTCTTGTATCCAACGATCTATTGAACCATGGATTACCACAACTGCATTTATAAACAAATATAAGTTATAAATCCATGTTTCTTATATTAATCTATTCTTTATTCATGGAGTGATGATTGTTATTTTATTAATTCCTCCTTGATGAAAGCTTAATATAGTGATCCCTGTTGTCAAAAACTATGTTCAATAAATAGAATATATCAGTCATTCACAAGCTACAAGAAGCTTACAAAATCAGCTATATACAGCTACAACATTTCGACTTGTTTTATATGTCAGTACAGCTAATGCTGCAGATAGTGTGGTCCCTTATCACTGTTAAAAGGAATATTTCAGCATAATAATTTGCAGGTACCATCTATACTCACTTATAAGTAATTTTCAACTGCATAGACCCAATATGCTGTCACATAATGAGCTAGCAGATCAGAATCTATGCAGTTTTTGAGGTCTGATAAGTTGTACAAACGACATAGATCATGATTTTCTAGCACATTATTTGGCAGCAGATTAGGGTCTCTGTTGACCCGACAAGTGAGCATATGTGGTAAACATACTTAGATAGTATTAAATGTTTATGAGGGAATTAACATGTGCAAGTGCTAAAAAAATCAGATATCCCAAAGCCCAGGCCCCTCTAATTTTAGATATGCCCATCATGTATTCTAAGCGAGGTGCCCATCTGGCCTATCCAAAAAAATTCTTATTTGCCTGAGGAAACTTTGATTGCGCTGATGAAATGTGTAAATGTGTTTTCAGAATGTTGATATACCTGCCACAAAGTGACACAATCTAAATCAGATCACCACTGTTCTATGTGAAATTGAGATATGATTTTAATCAGATTGAAGCATGGCATGTCATGCTAAAATTCCGATTTTGTACTCCCAAACCCCACAGACATGGTCATGTTTTGAGACAACACTATTGTAGGTAATCTTTAAAAAAAAGCAATATAAAAAACACCACTTTCAGTACATGCCAGTTACATGTACCATGTATAATGGTAAACAATCATCATAGGAGCTGATGTAAAACTATCCCTCAGGCAGTTTAAATAGTGGCAATTAAAGAAAAAGAGGTCAGGTATAAACCACCATTTCAAATATTACTTAATTGGCTGACAATAGTTGGTGAGATGTTGAAGGCTGCAGTGGGTGAGCCCATTGTGCAAATTTGCATAGGTAAGATCAGGAAATGGAACAACCCATTATAGGTAAATCGAAGAGATGCTAGATGCATGTACAAGAACAAAGGTTATTGCATATTATTGCCTTGAATGAGAATGTTTAAGCCATGTGTATTATATTTTTGACAAGTTTGTGAACAGCGGCAACATTTCTTTGAAGTGTGATTTGGCTGCATATATAGAATGCAAAGCATGCTCATTTCATTTATTGGAATATGTATAAGTATAATTCATTTCTGAAGCTGATTTACTAAGCAATTAGCTGTCAGCAAAGTGCAGCAAAAATAAATTTCAGGACTCTTGGTTGACAGATTTTTTCTTTGTGAAGCATGTTAGCATACTGGTTAACATTAATGACACTTGCATTACCTTCAAACCCCTTTGAACCCTGTTAAATTTATATTCAGATTGTAGCTATTGCAACATTGTGTGACAATATTAAAAAAGGGGAAATTTGAGTCCAGGCTTGTGGAATTTTAATAAGGGCTTGTGACTTTATTTAAGTCACCAGCCCAGGGCCTGTGTCTAAAAAAAAATTCTTTGAGCACTGCGTGCAGTCAGCATTAGTGCCTTGGACTGGCCTTACCTCCTGTAACTTGGCCTTTGGGTTTTAACATTGAAACCATAGAGATTCTCACACAACAACCTTTCAATACACTTTCATTGCATGAAAAGGTTTCTTAGTATCTCTCTACCCCCAGTGGACTAGCTTCTTATATGACATGAAAAGTGGAATCCACATTAACCAACAGAAAGATGGTATGCTGAGACTGAAAATGTTGAGGCTCATATTTCCTTGAAACCTTTCTTATTATCCCTTTCCCAATGACATTCGGAGAGGGAATATGACATTTTGCCCATTCATTCATTCATTTCTAATTCATTGATTTGCTCATTTGTTACCATCTCAGTATTTGGATTCTTCTAAATATCTCAGGCCCTATTTTACCTGTCTGAAAATTGGTATGTGGATGCATCTTGAGAAGAGTAACTGAGCCATACCGTAAACTATAACAGAACCATAGATCACTCTGATTTAATTTGCACTCTGGGGTGACTTTGGTATTTTTGGCTGTTCATTCATTATGCCCTCAATATCTTGAACCCATTTTTATACATATGTAAATCTGTATTTAGATGATGATTACTCAGCCATGCTTATCCTGCTCTATTTGACACAATTTTCATATTTGAGTGACTTTTGTATTTTCCACAGTTGGTTCATTGCACTCTCAAAATCTTGGTTGACATTTTACTTACATTTATAAACATTTGCAAAAAGATTCGATGTCATTTACACATGTTGTTAATTTGTTTTTTTTGCAAACTGTGAGTGTGAGACGCACTTGGGACTGCTTAGTGTTTTAGGGATTATTTACTTAGATAACACATTTTTGTGGTCTGAACTTAACAGAGTAACACAGGATGCCGCAACAAGGATGCCAGTCTTCGGCTGTAAAGGGCCAGAGTCAGTGATATCAATAGAAAATTAAAAAGATACTTTATAAAACAAGTCTGTATCCAGCACAAAGAATATGGCTAATCTAGCTCTGAAAAACAAAGATTTATATCCAGCTGCATCAGAGGCAGCTACCAGGTTACTTGTTGCACCTATTTCTACTGCAGACTGTGAGAGTTGGTTCGGTCACCAGAATCTGATCAAAACAAACTTACAGAATTATATCGGTATATCTACTGTGACAGATTTAATGAAAATTTCTGTTGATGGGCTCAGTGTTGAGAATTTTGATTTCAGGAAGGCATTTAAGAAACGGTCTTGGAAAAAAATAGGCAGATATTGATGAAGTGTCAGTGACGTTGTTCATAAAGACTAAGCAGTATTTTGTATTATCAGTTATAAAGAAACATTCTTATTCATTTTTGCTTTTCATATGCTGTACATTGAACTTCATGTGTATATAATGGTTTTGTTACATTTATCAATAATTATTCTTGTGCTTTGAAATGTAATAAAAACATGTAAAAACTGTTTTTTATTGTCATGTTTATATCGATTAAAAATAGGGCCAATATAATGGTACATATATATTTAAGTCCCTGCATCATGGCAAAAAATGGCTTCTTTGGCTTAAAAGTGGCTCCAGTACTAGGCCATAGTAACCTAATTTTCACATTTGAGCAACCTTTGTAATGTCAGATATCTATTTGTTACACCCTTAATATTTTGGACCCTATTTCACCTACTTTAATGAAAATTGGAATGTGACTGCATCTTGTGGAGAGTAAATCAGCCATACCAAAAGTAGGTCATTATGACCAAATTTTCAGGCTGGATTGATCCATAGTTTCTTCTATATAATTTTGTATATTATTGGCTACTCCAGATGTGCTCATATTGGTGAGGGGATTGGTGTCTGCAAGTAAACATATTATTATTGTAGGTTGTAAGCCAGAACAGAGAATGATGTTTGCAGGATCTCTTCAAAGTGTCCAGCAGGAGATGAACATAACAAAGGTTGGTCAGAACTTCTATTGCAGTCTCAATTCCACTACTGTATCTTGTGAATGCATTGACTTATTCCTAATCAAAATATAACTATACACGATTTTCATATGGTTCTAAACACCTTATTTCATGCATTTTTCATGCCAGTGACAAAGATGTTGGTGAACAGTAGTCTTTAATTATAAAACTGGAGCAGCCAGAAAAAACACTATCCTTGGATGGTGTAACACTTATTTCAGTATATGCCAGATCAGGGAATGAAAATGAAGTAGTTACCATTCCACTTGTCTATGTATAATGCCATGTTTCATTCAAAACATGGTGCATGAATTTAAATCTATTTATCAACATTTTTGAACAAATATTAAAATTCTTTAAAGTTGGATGCTAAAGTCTTGAAGGTGTAATTATTGGGATTAATAAATTTTGTTTTGAGTTTTAAAACATTTTGAAATATATGACTAGTAACTAATGCTAGGGATACATAACCTTGTACCTTTGGTGTTCCAGTTGTTGTTCAGGATATGGCCTTGTCAGGACATTTCTCCTGCAGACACATTACCTGATCAAATTACATTAGGATAACTTTCCTCGCCAAGGTCATGAATAGGACTTCTCACCACACCATGGATAACACCGTGATGGCCTCCTGCAACATATACTTAAATGAAATGCACTCTGGCACTCTTCATCTTCAAGGTCCCACTATGCAACTGCCTTGTGCACCTTCATGTTCGGCTCTCCCCTTTTTTTTAATTTCAAATTTAGGAAATTAAAAAGTAGACAGCACAAGCAGTATTTCCCTTTACACATATTTGTGCATCAGGGACACATGTTGGAGACAATTGATGCACACGTTTTGTTGCCATTTGTTTTTTTAACGCAAAGAATTCGCATAAATCATCAGGATTTATTTAATATTCATTGGTTTGGATGAGGGATGGTATTGTGTATACTTCAAGCATAGGCATAGTCTGGTTCCCTGCTTCATATGCTCCCTGCATTGCACTCCGCTATTTGTATAGCAGAATGCAATGCAGGGAGCATACAAAACAGGGAACCAGACTAGCATAGGCAATGTTATGACGGAGCAGCTTCCCATATCTTGTAAGCTCTCATGCGATTTCTATCGAGCTCATTAAGATGTCATCCAGATGTTTAACATCAATGCTTGTTGCACTAGAAAGTGATCACCAGATTAAAACAGCTTGGACTAAGAATCATTAGTGAAGAAAGTGAAAGAAACAGAACACAAAATAATAACTCTGGATCTAACTTTAATGAAAAACAGAGAAAATAACTCCCTTTACTGGAATACAGCACATCCATTAGGATTACCTGTGTGACTTCTGATCACATGATTGCGAAGACTGCAAAAGTGAATAATCCTTTCTTTACAGGGTTTAAAAATGTAAAAAAATCTGCCCTTGTTTGCCACAAGATATCTGGAGAACACATTATCACCCAAGATATTCTTTCACAACAAAGATTACAAAGTCAGGAGGTCATTGCAGATTTGTTTGGTTTCTAACTTGCTGCAATAAATGTTCAGGTGTAACTTATTAGAAAGAAGATTAATCAACAGCCATTTTGATTTTTGGATAAATGTGTTTTAGGATGAAGTACAATGAAATCAATGATAGTACATATTTTATGACAGGTAGTAAGTTAACTGCCATTTGGTTAAAAAGATTGTATTAGCTTTTTGTATTGGCTTTTATGTAATGTGTTGGTCTATAATATTGCTACAAAAGATTATAAGTAGATTGTTAAAAGTATGAATTTAAACTAAAAGAAAAATGAACTAATAAATTTATTATTTGAATGGACAATGCATTTGTTTGTTAATTGTGCATTTCTATTTTTAGAGAGAGAGAGAGAGAGAGTATATTGTGCAAGTTGCAATATCCTATTTCAAGCTGAAAAAGTATGGGTGAGGTGAAAATTTGTCAGTACCTTTTTGACCCCCACATTTTTTATTTGACCCCCAGTTCTGACACCAAGTTTCTTTTTTTAACCCTCACTTTTACACCCCAGGGGGATACACTGGCACAAGAGTTGCCACTGCATCTGCCACATCCTACTGAAGGATCATTCCAAAGAAGTGAAAATCATAAGCAGGGATACAGTCAAAGCATTTCTCAAAGACAATAGAATATCTGTGGCCAGGCAGATTATAGGAGGACATAAACCCCTACTTCTTGACATCAGGCAGGGAGAAGAGATATAATCCATTTCTCTTCCGCTAAGCCCTCTTGTCAGTGACATATGTGTGTGTCAGAATCTTTCATTTTTTTCAGGCCTGGATTGACCTCTTTCTGCAAAACGATTGGGTGGTCCAAGTAATCTATGAGGGCCAAAAAATATAATTTATCAGGCCTCCTCCATGTTTGACATCCTCCTTCATCCTGGAAACTCTCCAGTGACAAGACAAGTGGCTCACAGCAGGAATACCTCTCAAAAATGCACAACCAGAAATCATGATTTGTTTAGGTGCCAGTCTTTCTGATTGGGGAACACACCTACTACCAGACTTGAAGATGGCCAGTGGCAAGTGGATGTGTCAAGAAATGCCTTTCACACTAACCTCCTGGAAATTAAAGCTTCCAATAATTGGGTAGAATGCTTGTGCAGACATAAAGTCCTAATACTTTCAGACAATTCATTTGTCACATACCATCTCAAACTGGGATGGATTAAATCAGTGGACCTTTGTGTCACAGTATAGGATTCCTTCAGTGGTGTGTCCAATACCAGATGAATATTCAAATCTGCCACATACCAGGAGGGCTAGATTTGGAGGTAGCAAAGAAAGTTATCTGTCAGTGCTCTTCTTTGGTCCAGTATGTGATATTTGTACAATAATTCTTGTAAGAAAGTATATTACCACTACTTTGTTAGTGAATAGGTGACTGTTCTTGTACATACAGTGTAATCACTCAAGAAACCATATGGAAATGGTTATAATGTCAAACCACTCAAGAAACCATAATTATGGAAATGGCTATAATGTCAAACCACTCAAGAGACTAGATGAAAATGGTTATAATTTCAACCCACTCAAGAGAGCATGTGGAAATAGTTATATTGTCGTTTTGTATTGTATCATCAGACAAAATCAGCATTCTTCCTCATGTAATAAATATAATCCTTGTGCTTATTTCCTATGAAATTTACGAAACTCATCTAATAATTTAAGTCTTTTGTTTATCAGGTAGAAATTATATGACTTGCTTCATAAATTTCATTGGAAATGAGCCACTCAAGAAAAATCATCAATGTAATTGAAATCTTGTTACAACTACATAATTTTGAAAAACATCTCTGTTTCAGACTTTTGAAATCAGAAGTCCAGAAGAACTGACAGAAGAATGGTTAAAAGAGAAATTGAAATTTTTCAGATAATGCTCAGGTTTTCCTTCAGTTGAACAGTGGAACATACTCACACACAATCCACTTATTACCATACATTTTAGTTATATGTATTGCTCAAATGTACTGATGCTTTCCATATTGTATAATGAATTCAGTAATGGCTGAACTGTACTACATTTTTAATGTTTTAAGACATAAACAGATGTTCATTGTTCATATCAGTTTGGTCATAAAATAAGTATACTAACTATTATGGCATTGAATAAAAAGTCTTAGTCACTCCATTTAGAAAGTGGGCTAGCACATGCAGATTTAAAAATAAATTCCAAGGAAATTTGTCGTACTACCATTTTTCATAAACATTGATGTATCCCAAAACCAAACACTTCACAAAAATATTAGGTTTGAGAGGTTTTCAGTTTACTGAAGTTTTTGCTTATGTGAAACAAAATGTATTTTTTCTAAGTACTTATGATGTATATGATGGGAGAAAGAGAACAACGTTAAATATTGTGGAGCCTGAGGTTGGAATATTTTTGGTCCTAAACCATTTGCACACAAGATCATTGAGTTTTTCAAAGTTGCAAGTGTTGTTGAAATGATGCTTGTTTGCATCATGGCTGTTTTAAAATTCAATCTTGTAGAGTTTTTTTCTTTAAGAATATCTAGGATTTGGCCAATGTGGGTATGTGAGAAAGCTTGCCAGTAGCTTCTCGTGGGTCGTTGGTTCTTCCCGGGGTTTTCCCGGGTTCTTCCTCCATCAATAATACTGGCCGCCATGCATAGCCTATCGTGTGCTAAAAATTGGCGTTAAACCCCACAACAACAACAACTTTAAGAATATCGTAAATAATAGATGTCCCTATGCTGAATCTTTCCCCTTGTTTATTCAATGTAGGTTTTGGCACATATTCACATGCATTGATGAGAATAAGTTTATCCTGTAAGGATAGTTCAATCCTACGATGTTTAGCTGGTCATTCTGACATCTTGACATATGACTGAAGACAAATGACAGCCATGGCTAATTAGTGTTTCTTCTCCATTGAAATCTGGCTTTTAGGGAACTGTTTTATGAGTCTGTGTCAGGAAAACATGTGAGGCCACATACCTGGTAAATAAAACCTGGATATTTAATTAAAACAACAAACAAAAATGTTCAAATGATCAAGTTTTGAAATAATTAGCATTAAAAACAAATAAATAATAAGCAGATAAACATAATCTTTCTTATGTGGCTTACCAGCATTTACTTAAAAGCATAAATATTTATATGTGTCATTTGATGTTTCAAAAGAAAACCTGTCCGCAATGATTGGACCCCATAAATCAGGGGTCTCAAAATCAAACCACCCCGAGGGCCGCATGAGGACATTTTCAGTGGCCCAAGGGCCACACCACCATTGTTATCTCATGACACCTTTTGACACCATTCTTTTTGTGGGCCACAGGATATGGCTTGGTGAGCTGCATGCAGCCCATGGGCCATGTATTTGAGACCCCTGTTATTAATGAAATCAAGTTTTCTGTATTCATAGTTTAAGTTTAAAGTATTTGTGTCTTGCAGTCTGACCATACTGCTATTTACAATTTTGTTATTGACATACAATATTTAGTGCATCTGAAGAAATATTTAACTAAAAGTGTACACAAAATTATAGCCAATACAGTATTATTATATACAATTTTGATGTACAAATGTATGGGTTTCTTTTATTGCAAACTAGTCACATTCTTCACCAGAAAAATTTTATATTTAAAAAAATGAGATGTGTTTTGACAGATATCGGGTAATATTCTTTTCTCAGATCCCATCAGGGCCCAAATATTCCATATTACCACATACATATTTTTGTTCTCCTACCACAGTTGATAGAAGAAACAAAATGGTTAAAATTTGTAGCTTACCCATCCATAAAATCAAGTGAACTTGTGGTATGGTCCTGTGTGCATTGTCAGTCATGCATTTTCTGTTCACAGTTGCTATTTGCAATTTGATCTTGAAAGCTGCTTAGTAGAATTTGATCAAAACTGAAAGATAGCATATTGACATGAAGCTCTTTTCAGTTTGATCCAGGCTGATCTACTAGAACAACATTTAAATGATTTCTTCTCGAATAACACTCAAGAGAATTTGGTAGAAAAGTTTTACATTTGATTGAAATGATGCTGATCCATGATCAGATATGGCCACTGTTACCAAAAATATAAAAATGTTGAAATGACAGCTCTCAAAAACTGTTCAGCATATTTTGAGCAAAATTTGACATGAAGGTCTTTCAAATTTTATCTGATTTTGCAAATCTACCATCAATTATGGCCACCATTATGGAAAAAATCTTTATCCTGCTTCTTCACAAACACCACTCTCACAAACTTTCATGGACTTTGATTACCAAATGGCAAACAGAGACAGAGGTGATGGTGTGTGTGTGTATATATATATATATATATATACACATGTGTGTGTGTGAGTTTTGTATTGAAGTTTTTGCAAGTATGGTACAGTGTGGACACTACAATGTGGTGTGCATAGGAGACACTGTGTTGCAAGGAATCTTTTTTTTAAACCTAGAATTTTTAAATTGTAATAGTATAGAGTTTTGCAAAGCTAATGTAATTACATGGTAAAATCTGGGACTAGCATTACACATGTAATACCAGTCCCAGGTAAAATGTTTGATTAATAAGACCACCTATTAATTGTGCTGGGTTTGAATTAGTATGCATCATCCTGAAGATCATTATTTGATCAATTTTGTACAGTTTTCTGTCACCACTTCAAAATACACAGGGAATGTTGTATTCAACAGTTTGTTCCATTTTGTAATGATTTACCATAAAAACTGTATTTCATAAAGAAGGTTCAGAATTTTCAACTTAACTCAGAATAGATATTTATAAGGTTGAATGAAAAAGTGCATTTTTAAAAACCCACCATTAGTCGGAACATAATAGGTTAAGATGTTCATCAATTGTTTTTACAAATTTGGCTTCAGCACAATAACTAGTGTCATCTACCATCTACAGTTACATTGTAGACGATTTGCACTTGGGACAAGGAAGAACCCTATCATTGTTGGGTTTAAAGGTCAAGGTTACTGACTGAGAGAAGAAAAATGTTTTTGCTGGACATCAGCTTGAGTTTTGCACCAAGTACAATTATCAAGCTTTGTAGATAGCTTGAACTTGGGGTATAAAATAATTCTGTTGATTTGTGGCAAAAAATAAACTTACAGACACTGTGACTAAAATGAGAAAAATGGTTTCTGCTTTTGAATGTGTTCCCTGATCACATTACCATCAGGAATATAAGCACTACTTCATCATAAATTCAACAGTCTCAAAAATGCAAATTTTTATTATCTGTCTATATTATACAGGCAAAGGGCAATAACTCTTGCATACTAACTCCCCTGGCTGCCTGTAGGACTTATGGTACTAAACAGTTCCCATATTAAATCTATGCAAACACCATGATAATAAAAATTCAATAACTTTAAATTTCTGAGTGCTCATGATCAAACCTATATTTATCAGTATAGATGAAACCTGGATGACAGCTTCTGTGTAAAGAAAAGGATATGAGCCGTGACATTTTCTGGACCTACATGTGTTTGAAACATGTGCTGTCAATTCCGCACCAAAGAGTCAGGTGCTAATTTCAGTGATGAGTGTTCTAAGCTCAATGCTGTTAAAGGACTGAAATGCCATCAAGAAAACAATGTCTCTATTTGTTTCAGTTACAACTAGCATAAACTCGCAAAAGATATTTTTTCCTTTCATTATCATCCAGTCCTGGCCACCCAAACCCATATATACTCTATTCCATATTCACCCATTTTCAGGCTGGTTCCCATTTTTTTCCATACAATTAGTAATATGTGTCTGTAGGTGGTGCTAGTTATAAGCTGTCACTTATGAACTGAAAGCATTGTTCACTTTGCCCTTTGAAATCCATTGGAATTTTGTATTGCATTTAAGCTCATCTATTGAGGATTTTGTTATTTTCAGTTGTATTAGGGATTATTCTACCAGTGATATACATTATTTTGACCATAATATATGTGAATTTTTTCACCTATGTTTCTGAATTCTCTGATCTCATGGCTGTTCATGACTACATTGCAATAGAACGTGTTGAAGTTAGTTGTCACACATCACCCCTGTTAACTATGCATTTCTTCTTTTTCTTTTCTTACTTTGTTTCAGAATTAAATATGATGACTTTGTAAGCTAAAGGGAAGAATGCCAAGCCAGTGAGAAATCTCGTGACTTGTATCTCGAATGTACAAAGTGTAAATCATTGGCTATGTGCAGCATGTTCACCAATTGGTTGGAGAATACATGGTTGACAGGAATGATGTGGGGAAACCAATGGACTGAGAGTACTGATGTTTTTGAACATTTAAAAATTAAAGGACCAAGAGTACTGATGAAGGAAGCTGCAAATTCTCCACCATCAACATTATCTGTGGAGTTACAAGTGCAATGACTGAGTTGATTAGTTCTGGCCAAATTCTCACCATCCTTACATCTTCCTCTGTTTTAGTCAAGAAGTTCAATATTTTGGGGTAGTTTTCACCTTAATTCTAGGCAGCCCAGATGGCATACATCCCCCTTCATGTCTAAGCATGGCCTTTAGGGTTTCTAAATAACTTGAATGAACCATGCTGTCTAGTTGTACCTCAGTTTTGATGCTGTCTCAGCTGCTGACCATATCGTCCAGCCATCTGGCTCTTTATCCATGCCATTTAGATGTACCTCATTTTTGATGCCATATATACTGCTGATCGCACCACCCAGCCATCCAGCTCTTGATCCATACCATGCAGCTTCGATGCTTTATTGACTGCTGACTATACCATCCAACTGTCTGGCTCTCAGTCCATACATTTAGTGACCATATGGCTTCCATTACATATTATCCAATGCCTCGTTAAGTTGAGCCTTACAGTGTTAACATTATTAGTAGATCCTTGCATCTAACATTATCATTACTTCAGCAGTACAGCTGTCTGTACTGTTATCCAGGCACTCAACTCTTTATTGTTTTAAAACAGCATTGGATTTATCTCTTTACACCAAGCAAGTGGGCGATCCAGTTGTCTCAGAACTATTTCTTTTCTGGTTTATCCAACCTTCTCCCTATTTGTCCTCTCCATTTCTAATGGAAGTACTGTCAGACTAAGGAAAACTTTTGCAGACTCTCATTGTTAGGAATCTCCTGAGTTTTCCTAAAGCCGTTTCTGGTTAGGATGGCCAAAGGCTTTCAAGATGGAGATAGCAAGTTCAGTCCTACTCTCCATCGATCCGATTGAATATGCCATATATCTCATTCTGACAGATCCATCAGTTCTTACAGAAATTCTTGTGTTTTGCATACCGAAGAAACAAGTTTCACCCTCTCTCCCAGCATGAACACAAGTCCATGGACATATATGAAACTACTCCACTGTATCATAACCCTGTACCTTATATACTTCCAGGCAGTGTCCAACTTCCATGATGCTTGATTACAGGATCAGCATATATAGTATTATTCCTGGACCAGTGGTGAAACCAGGGTTGGCTCATGACAGGAATATCTCTTGAACAATTTTAGAACAAGATGGTACTAATTATGTCAGACATTGTCTTCAGTGGTGATGCATCTCCTCAAACAGGGGGCCCCAAGTGGCCGAGTGGACTAAAGGGCTCTCCGTTACGGATCACTGCCATCTCACCCCTGTCTGTGTGGGTTCGAGTCTGAGATTCGGCCAATGTGGGTAGGTGAGAAAGCTTGCCAGTAGCTTCTCGTGGGTCGGTGGTTCTTTCCGGGGTTTTCCTGGTTTCTTCCTCCACCATTAATACTGGCCACCATGTATAGCCTATTGTGTGCTGAAAAATGGTGTTTAACCCTAAAACAACAAAACAACAAATCTCCTCAAACAGGGTTGTACCAAGTCACCCCAACTCAAGTCTGGACCTTCTGCCATTAGTCCACACTATGCAACATCAACATGGTACCAAGTCACCCCAACTCTAGTCTGGGCATTCAGCCATTAGTCCACACTATGCCATTCAGTCATTAGTCCACACTATGCCATTCAGCAATTAGTCCACACTGTGCCATTCAGTCAGTAGTCCACACTATGCCATTCAGCCATGAGTCTACACTATGCCATTCATTAAGTCATTAGTCCACACAGTGCCATTCAGCCATTAGTCCACACTATGCCATTCAGCCATTAGTCCACACTATGCAACATCAGCATCCAGATTAAGCATATTCCTGGCAGACTCATTGCCTTGGCCAATTCTCTGTCAAAGAGGGAACAGGTTTTCCAAACAGAATGGTCCCTCTCTCAGTATTCCATCAGATTTTCCAGCTACGATTTATCTTTTTACATCCAGGTAGAATCACAAACTGTCCACCTTCTTTTCTCCAATACCAGATCTTGAGGCTTAGTCCATCAATGCTTTTTCACTGTTGGGAGTTTTCATGGCCCTTTGTCAACCCCCCTCCAATGATCTTAGTTCCTAAGATTATACAGAAATTGTGGGGCCAGAAGTACCAAATGACTCTGATTGCCTCTCTCTGCTGGGACAAATCCTGAATCAGTGATCTTCTTGAACTTGTGATAGATCTACCCATGAAGATCCTGGCCAGGCCAAATCTTCTGAAACAGCTTTGGACCCACATGTTCCTTCCTTGCCTAGACCATTTTCTTCTTCTTGTTTAACTCTTTTCTGGAGAGCCTTGCAGGAGAAACAATTCAACCCGTCAGTTATGGAAAGAATTGCACAAACTAGAAGGCCCTCCACTTTAAAGTCTTATTACGGGAAGTTGTGTGTTTTCAGGGACTGGTGCAAAGTATTAAAAAAAACTCTGTCCCACAAGTACCTGACTTTTTCTTTGGCTTTTTGAAGAGAAAACATTGGCTCTGAATACTATTAATGGCACATTCCATCATCATGGCGGGTAGGATCTTGACTATAATAAAGTCCTCTCTAACTTATTGTTATGCTAAATCACTCACATCATTTCGTGTGGAATCTTTCCTAGGTTTTGACTTTGCTGAATTAAAACAATTCATGCCTTTATCCATAACCTTGCTGAATCTGCTTTCATACAAAACCTTTTTCTTGATAGTGTTTGCTTTGGCATGCACAGACAAATGAATTACATGCCCTCATTAAATTAACTACTGATGAAAACTTAATTTTTCATAAAGCCACAACAATGTATGTTCAGGAAAATAAATTAACAGTACATTCATATGGAATTTTACAGTAATTTGGAATTAAATATTCTGTCACTTGTACACAATGTATAAATTGCATCAAATTTTGTGTGATACATAATTGATTTTTGTTTTTGTTTCTTTAAGATTTGTAGTGCGTTGACAAACTCAGGGCCTGCTAGGCTGCCATTTAAATATGCTGGCAATGGTTAATTGTTTCAAGTACATGTGTGTACATTTTAAATGTATTGTAGAATGGGACCATAATGAGTAATGTGTTCAAGAGAAATACATTCTTCTTTTATTTTAAGCCAAATTAAAGTATTATTACAACACTTTTGTTTTCTGTTTTTTGGTGGTACTTGTCTTACTTACTCTTTTCTTGCAATTCTTTTCTTCTTTTATCAAGAATTTAGTCACAGGAATAGGAATATATATATATATATATATATATATATATATATATATATATATATATATATATATATATAGAGAGAGAGAGAGAGAGAGAGAGAGAGAGAGAGAGAGAGAGAGAGAGATTTTTTGTTTTATTTTTTAAAATCACAAATACAACATTTATAGATAGCTGGAGACAACTAATTCTACACATAAGACATATAAAAGCAGAGGAACCTTCACTACAGTACCTGACTATTACAGCATGCCAAATTGGCAGAACCAACCTCTCAACCTCTGCACTGAGAGCAAAAAAAAAGGTCTTTCAGGAACCGGCTGCATGCAGACAGGGGATAATTCAGCTATATGATGAAGATGTAGATTGTTACTGAGGTAATAGGGATGATGTTACTGAGGTAATATGGGACAATGTTACTAATATAATAGGGATGATGTTACTGAGGTAATAGGGATGATGCTACTGAGGTAATAGGGATGATGTTACTGAGGTAATATGGGACAATGTTACTAATATAATAGGGATGATGTTACTGAAGTAATAGGGATGATGTTACTGAGGTAATAGGGATGATGTTACTGAGGTAATATGGGACAATGTTACTAATATAATAGGGATGATGTTACTGAAGTAATAGGGATGATGTTACTGAGGTAATAGGGATGATGTTACTGAGGGATGATGTTACTGAGGTAATATGGGATGATGAAGATAAAAATAATAAAATCTTGATCTTCATACTTGACAATCTTCCATACAGTGCTGGGGTTTTTTACACTCAAAAATTTCTTTTGTGGTTCAAATGGGGCAGAGAGATGGTTAGTGCACATGCCTCCCCCAAGTTACATTGTACAATTGAGACTTTTTAAGTAACAACTTTCACTTTATTTGCAAGAAATAGTGGAATGGGGTGATGGGTATTCAGCAATACATTTGGGCCACAGGGAGGTGGGGAAGGGTGATGGGAAAATTCAGATATTGCTTGCTTATTGCTATACTTTGGAATTTTACCATCAAGAAGTATGTTTCCAGGGCCTAATTTTCCAGACAGCAAGTTCATTCTCATGTATCATCAGCAAAAAATGTTTTGATGTCTATACCAGTATCAGAATAATTATTAGATACTCATGCAGTTGTGATAACTGTGACAAAGAATACAAGTTGGAGCAACATTTATTACATACCCATCTAATGATAGATGCATCATCCAGCTTTCAGTAGAGCTGTAAAGTAATAGTATGAAAGTGGGGATTTTGCCTTTTTTATCCACCACCCCCTCCTTTTAACACCTTTGCACCCAACCTTGCCTCTTCTAGCATGACAATTTAGCCTTTGATGCTACACTGTTGTGATTGTAAAAATGAAATCCTGCAGAGTGTACTTATTCAGGCAAGTATATGGTATCAATCAATTCACACTGCAAGCTCAGTGAATAAATGAATGTACTGAATGTAACTATACTATGTCAACAACAGCCCTGTATTAATTTTTTTTTTTACACAGCAATACTACACAGTACTGTATGGTTTCTATAACATGATTTTGTACTAACAAAAAGAGGAAATATATTATTTGTGGAAATTTTCTTATTGAAGAAATGCTGTAGTGGTTTATATAGAAACGTCAAGTAATAGTCGGGCTGCTAAAGTATAGTAAAGGAATTTATGGAAGTTTGTAACAGTGACATAAACCTATCAGACGATTTAAATAGTAAAAATGTAATGGATAAACTGAGATCACTGTATCACTTTAATGCATCATATAGGTTTATTAAAGAAGCCCAAAAGATGTATGCATTCTCCAAAACAAATTCAGAGCACAATAAGTTGGTTAATCTTGGAGTGACATTAGAAATGGAACAAAATAAACTTGGGCAGATGTTTGAGATAAATAAAACTGAAAAGAATCTGCAGAATATTGTGCATGAAAAAGTAAATCCACAAAAGAAAAATAACTTGCCCACTGCATCTGTAGCGAGTGATGGTTTTGGTGAGGTCATCATTGGCATTCTATATATCATAAATATCTTCAGCAAGATCATGCATCAAGTGCACGATTTATCTCTGTCCAATAAAATAGCTATTGAGCAACTACTGGCAAATGATGTAGCTTCATTTATAACTTGGGGTGCATTGTTACTCGCACAAACTAATCACGCGAATATTTCCAATTCAAGATCATTAGGGTCACACAGTCCGCCAAGGCCGTTTCCATTCTTTTCTTGTCCATCCATCCACCTCTGCCATTTTTTCTTTCTTTTCTCTGTGTGTTCATATGTTTGTATTTTCTCTGCAACTTTTGCAGTTAACTCTTCGAGGAGTGGTATTATACGTCCACGTTTAGGTTCTTGTTTCGGTTCAGGTTTTGTTAGACCCTTTGCCTTTTTGGGTTTTGCACATGGAGGCACAGGTGTGGTTGCTTGTCTTTGTTCTTGCCACCTTTCAAATTGTTTATTTAGCCACTGTTTGTATTCTTCTGATCAGCTAAATTTGAGGTCCAGGTCGTTCACCTAACCTCTTGTTAAATTGTTCTTTCATTTCTTGAAATTCACGCTCTTCTTCTTGTGATGATTAGCCGAAGTATTCTTGACCTAGAACTTTGTTCTTCCGCGTGTGGACTTGGTAATTCAAACTGTGGTTGTGATTACATTACTGGTGGTCCCTACCGTTTCATAAAAGCGCTCCATAAAGCTTCACCTTCTTCAAACTCTGCATTCATATATGCATTCAGTATTTAATCAAAATGAGCCCACTCAATACCGGTAATTCTTTTTCTTTATGTCCAGTAAACGCCCTAAAATATAATTTAGGTCATTCAGCATTCATATTGTTATCACGTGGTCTCTGGT
Organism: Sinohyriopsis cumingii; assembly: GCA_028554795.2. Lineage (NCBI taxonomy): Eukaryota > Metazoa > Mollusca > Bivalvia > Unionida > Unionidae > Sinohyriopsis > Sinohyriopsis cumingii. The sequence continues at coordinate 41,669,005 of CM068825.1, forward strand.
GTCGGGTGGTCTCTTACGTGCAACGACTACTTGATTTGTAAAGATATCCTCATTAAAATATTCCTTAAAGAACTGAGGCGGTGTTTTCAATTGCGACTTGTACTCGGGTGGCACATCTGGTCAATTGGCTTTCTCAAATCATTATCAAGTTCACCAGCAGCTTCTTCAACGTCTTCTTTGGCGTGCTAAATCGAATGTGGCAAGCACATGATGGCATCTGCAGTTACTTTTGTGGTTTTCTTGATATCATTGGTACATTTGACCATGTTACACGAACGAGACCAGGTACTTTTTCTGTTCCCAACAGCGCTACAACTGGTTGTACGGTTACTCTGGTCGCCTTTTTAATAACCTTGGCAATTTTCATTGTCGGTTTAATCAGCAGCGCAATTGTTTTCTCAAACCCAGCTGTGTGATCTTCTCGTGCAGTTTATCGCGACTGTAACATATCTTTGATGTTTTTGTGGCCTTCTATCACGTTTCGAATCAATTCTAGGTATTGCTAAACAGCTTCAAGCTGTCACTTTTCATACTCTTATACGATATCACTGCCTGACAGTTTTATATAATTGTTTTTTTTTTTTAATTGTTAAAATCATGCATTGAAACCAGCACGATATTTACACTCTCTACTGCAAATTCCAATCAAATCAATGGTGAAAGAAATAATACGGGTCCTTTGTGGTTCGCACAAACATGTCACGAAATTTATCCCATGTGTGGCAGGCGGCACACCAAGTCCATTGCATATTTAAAACACAATGCGCGTCAATACCGCGAAATTTACAGTTGTTACAAATGACTTAAGGCACATAGGCGTATCGTAAAGTCAAATAAATCACGTTCGTGTTTTTGTGTCGGCCTCGTGAAAACATTTGTGCGGGATTTACTTGATTTTCAAACATACCGTTCCGGTGGCCTAGTGGTTAGAGCGTCCGCCTCGAATGCGAGAGGTCGTGAGTTTGATCCCCGGCCGAGTCATACCAAAGACTTACAAAAATGGTACTTCGCGCTCAGCATTACGATGTTAGTGTTAGGACTGGTCGGCCTGGTGTCAAGATAATGTGACTGGGTGGGACATCACGCTACATGTCTGCGACATGATGCCCTAGTGCTAGACATCACTATAAACTGCCACACTGCAGACATCGTAGCGATATGACTTAAAAATTGTTAAAGCTACTTTAAAAAAGATCCAAACCAAATTTTCAAACATTACATCGTTTATATGTTGATCCAAATCAGTGTTGGCAGGGGCTTCGTCAGTAGTGGAATGGAAATCAACACGAGCGTTGTTACCACCTCTCAACGATCTTTTTTAACTCAACTCTTTTTGAACATTTTTTAAAAACATCATAACACTGTTGATCATCCGCCGATGCTGCAATCATTTACAACCTATCCCAGGTAGACCATCGTACAAACATATTCAATAACAATTATGTTTTGCTGATCTAGCAGGAAAATGATTAGTGCGCGAACTGAATTTGGAAACACGGTTCCGTCACCATGCTTAGATGGTTTGTGTATAGCTTGTGCGAAAAAGAAATGATGACGGAAAAATCTGCGAATTTTCTTTTGCTCTGCCATCGAAACATTGTCTGTCGTATAATACAATAATGTCTTCATATTGTGTGCGATGTAGCGCCGAAATATGTACCACAAATACAATTCGAGTTCAAACACGTAATGGACGAACAATGATTACTGTTACTTGTCTTCGATGTGGAGCAAACGAGTCCTCGTGCATCAGGAAAGCTGCAAAGGGTTTAAAAAAGGTTCGCGGCTATAATATCGGGGCTGCATTATCAAAGTTACCAGAACACATAGTAAATATCCATGTGAAAACCATCTTCCTGGCTACACTTACTGTGGGCCTAGTAAAGGGATTTTTTTCTTCTTCCACATGATCGTGTCCGTGATGTACAAGGCCGATTCCGTATTTACAAGGTACGTGTTAACTATTCTCGATATGTCCAGCAGATACAAAGAAACGGAACCATTGACATAAAAAAAATTCTGCAAGTGTCGCATGTGCATGGGGACCACTTAAATAGCACGATTGCTACAAGTCGATCCTGGCAAAACTATTTCTCGGATATGTGCCTGCAGTGCATGCCAAACATCACGTGCAAGTACCTGTCCGACATATCAGTGTACATCGTGACCAAACTAATATGGAACAATTAAATCGAAATCTTGCAAAATGGTTATTCGATCACTACGCATAGGAATTGTTGTTGAGACCAGTGTTGTCTCAAAATTACGCAGTACGTCTTCAGTTATTCATAGCAGCATTGAACAATAAAGTTATAGGCACGACTAAATTAAAACCAGCCAAGGCAGTTCGACAAAAGACTGTCACTCAGCAAAGGATTTCAAAACCAGCATTATTATAACCATTCTGAGACAGTTTTTTTGTGGTATTTGTATGAATCTGGAGATTTGGAAGGAGGACGACAATGTCTTGCTTGCAACTGACTCGGTATGGTCCTTGGATATGTTCACAATTTCGGAATGGATTGACACTCCAAGAAAACGCAGCCGTTGCCGATTGGGTCCATAGTTACCAGCTGCACCAACCAGATGTGCATTTATGTGAGAGGAATTGTGAGTTATCTCAGCAGATACGGAACTGCTACCAGGATTTATTTTAGCCTGTTGATGCACTAACCAGTATCAATCTAAGTTAGTTCACAAAGCAAGATGACCAAACGGGTAAGTGGTGAATCAGGGAGTAGCTATAGCTTGGTATCAATCGGAGAAAGATTCATTTTAGTGCATTGGTATACACCAATGTTTCTTGGATCAGATCATATTTGCAGTGTTTGTAAACTCACGACGTTCAAGGTACAGTTCGTGTTTGAGTGTTTGAGATCTCTGGTCACAATCACATGTGGAACACTTTTATTCTTTATAATATTCTTGCCAAAGTTCTGCAGTCCAACTACATTCGAGTACATTTTGGGTCGCAGTCCCAATTACACTTTGATTAGTTTACCAAAGCATTCGCCTTTAAACTTGCCAACCAGCTTTTTATTGGCGTTACTAAACAACGGATGTTACTTCGAGCCCTCTTTGGTATCAAATTCATTGACCAAACTTAGTTGTGCAATGTCCGCGTACACATCATCGGTGGTGACATACATCAACAAAGAGTCAGTAACCCGATCCCGTAAAACCGTTTAACTTTCTCATAGTAGAATTCGTACACGAAAAGCTTCGACATGTCCAGCACGGATGATTAAAAATAAATTGGTTTTGTCAGCGCTGTGATTTTCTTCTTTGACTGTAAACGGCATTAAACCCACCATCAAAGATTTCTGGATTCAAACGTCGGGCCCGCGAAGTTTGTCTTGCTCATTTTCATGGACAAAATAGACTCGAATTCGTTTGCGCAGATTCTCCATCGTTTTCCAAAACATGGCTTGCTGACGAAATCCGGGCACTCGATGAATATTGGTTACACGCATACCAATCGCAAATACAAGTGCAGATTTATCACGGGCAGCACATAATTGTGTTTGGTCCAAAGATTTGGTACCAGTTTGGTGCATTCAGCGTATTTGTGGAAGGATTCGATCGGGAACAACCATGAGCCTGGCACCGACAGAGCTTCTGATACCAGCGGATGATCGTTGTGTCTCGTGTTTCCGTGATCACTGTTGATGTTGTAAACGTGCCGCTTCTTTGTAGATCAATGTGCGCGGGATCGATCCACTGAAATCCACAAACCGGAAGTGACTGCGTCATTGTGCACGAGCGTATCTGTGACTTGACATGGATATTCCACCTCGAAGTGTTCGCTTGATAAACAGGTGGTGGTCAATGTCATTGAGAAATTCCAGCAAAAGTTTGGTTATGGACAAAAATGATGCATACCAACCCATACTCGGGGAAGAAAAGTAATGCGTTGGATCGAGCTTGCACACGGGTATTGCAGTATCATGAAATTTCTCAAACACAACAGCGAGCAGATACAGATCATGTTAGTCGCTATGGAGTTTGTACACAAACGTTGCCCACACTTTCTGTGTTTATTTCAGTCGTTCCTGTACGCGTATGGATACACATTTTGTCCTCACCATATCTGTATTAGTTGAACAGTATCGACGAGTCATTTTGAAATTCTCCGCCATCAGATTGTTCGCTAGCTTGTCCAAGGATAAATTCATAAACCACTCAATCGATCAAGTGAAATTGATCCAGCCGCAACGTCATGTATTTGTCTGTGTTGTTGTTGTTGGGGGGGAGGTCACGTTTATTGGTGATTTTGTTACCGTGGTTACTGATTGCATTATTATGTGGCCAACATACCCACTCAAGTTATGAAACAGCATAGGGAATTTTGTTGGGCTAAATGTTCAACTGCAAATAACATGCACTGTGTGCAACGCCTCTTTACGCACCAGTAATATAACAGTGATCACGAACTTTGGAACCTGGACTTTGCTCTTTATTGCTGGGTGGCCTCTGCCCTTCAGTGAATGCGGAAAACTCACGAATGTTGTCATCTCTCATATTTATCTCTGCTGGTAAACAGAACTACTGCCACATCCATAATGTTGTAACTTCGATCGATTTGAGAAACATTTCAGCTGTGTTTAAAGAGCTAACACACTGTCTGCTTTTTTCCATCACATGGTACCGCTACATAACGAAACACGTTATATCAAGTCGGGTTCGAGGATCACAATAATTATAATATATTAATAGGAAGCGAGGCTTGCCGAGTTTAGTTTTAATGAAAAAATATATACAGCGACTGTTATATCATTGTTACAGATTACATACTAGACATATTTTATTTATATCATATACAAATACATATATTAGCCCTTTGAATGGAGTTAAGACTGTGCATTGTAAGAGCGAACGAACTCCTCACATCTGCGAGTGTGTCCCCTACAAAATGTACTTCTATGCTTTTCGTGGCTATTCACAATCACCTTTGCATACTGATAAGTTGATTTTTTTGTCTTTTTAATTTCTATTTTTCTTCACATTTATTAAATCAGGATAATACACACTTACGGTCTAAACAAGAAAGGTGGTCTTAATGATAAAAGTAGAGCACTACGAACACTTGTTTAGCTACGCCATTCACATGAACGCTTAGCTATTCACGTACCGGCGCATGTAAATTAATATGGAAGAGAAACTAAGAAAACTGACGAGCCAACAAGCGATAATTAAAATATTTTAGGAAACTTAACTATTTTTGTTGTGAGGTTACATTTTCAAATGTTCTATCGTATATATATATATATATATATATATATATATATATATATATATATATATATATATATATATATAGTTTAGTAATTATTTTTATTTATTTATTCGTTTGCTATTGGAAATAATTCAATAAGTAACGAATCCACTATTTTTTGTTTTCATTCTATGTATTTAATTGTATTTCTTTTTTGTCTTAAAATCCTCAGAAAATGGAGGAATAAAAGAATATCATCATCATCATCATTCTTTGGTCGATTTGACTTAACTTTTACCATCATTCATAATTCTAGAAACATCGTGGGATGACACAAACGAAAATCCTCTACGCTCGTCATTTCATAGATTTTATCCCGTATCTTGCTACGATTGTTCATTGAGAGAGAGAGAGAGAGAGAGAGAGAGAGAGAGAGAGGCCGTTGGACATTTTCATATTTAACTAATACTAATCGATTTTTAGAACATTATAATATGTTTAAGAAACAACAACAATAACAAAATAATAAATAGATCACAGTATGTGTACCTCGTAACCGAGAAATTTACCGTATAATGACGACATGGTTTGAAATTTTGTATCGTTGAAAAACACTCTTGATAAATCCCAAGGAAAGTGCACACCTACCGTTACGACGATCCATATTCTTGTAGGTTACTTGGTGTTAATTTTGTATTATTTCTAGTTTTTAATACAGCCCAAATTCATTTTATCTCACACTCCGCATTTCTGCGTAGTTTGTTCGTTATGCATAAGAAGGGAGGGGAAACAGAAAGCAGAAAATATTGCAAAGAAAAACGGATTATTAAAACTTTTTGTCGTTATTTTCATACTTCACTAATGATTAATGTGTGGAAATTCATCATTATATAGAATCAACTGCACACGGTTGCGGGAATGTTTATATATGCGTATTATTGCGCCATGGGTGTATCACACTATCAATGCCCGGGCACTCACTATTTGTCGTTCACCCTCTCTGCTGCTGTCTCTCAACCGAAAAATATATCAAAACCTACACCTTATCGCGACCGAGGATCGTGTAAATGTATCGTGATAAGTCCGTGTTGGGTAGCTTGTGCACGTGAAAAGAAAATTTTGAACTTAATCATATCCATATCCCCTGAACACCAAGTCTGATGAATGTTTCGCAGGGTATGTATATCGACTCCATTAAGCAAAACTAAAATATTGCAGTTATCACTGATCACTTTAGGTAGTCGTGTATATCGCTGTGTAACATAAATCACGTTTTTGTTTTTTTGCCTGCCTCGAGAAAATATCCGACCTAGATTCGATTGTTTGTCCACCATCACATCATCATACACTACGAGATTATTAATAAATCCATCCAGGTCATCTACAGATGGGGCTTCATCAATATCGGTGATAAAATCAATAATATCATTACCATCCTCGTCCAACAATTCCGTGTTTTTATTAAAATCTTTAAGCACATAGTAGCATCTCTGATCATCTACAGATGGTGCCATTAAATAAAACTTATCCCACTTGAGCCATTTTATTATCAGAGTAAGCAACAATTTCGTCTTACCAGAACTAGGTCGACCTATGATAATTGTTCTGATAGAATTTGGTAGCAGTTATGATGCTTGACTGGTTCTTGCTTTCGTGTCGCTGTGAAATCAATGATGTCCATGTTTTACAAATCTAAAAATAATATGGATTTATATTGTGTTCGATGCAGAGCATCTACCCCCACAAATGGATTAACAACAATAATAACAAAAAATAAAAAGCATACACTGACAGGCAAGTGTGTTAAATGTGGTACAATAATACAAAGTTATCTCTAATAAAACAGGTGGTGATATCGCAGCTTCACTGGGCAAATTACCAGGAGCTCCATGGGCTAAATACCCAGGAGAAAAACATCTTCCTGGATATAATTATTGTGATCCTGGAACCCGACTTGATATCCAACTTGACGAACGAGACCAACCAAGACCTGGAGAATATCCAATACATGCGATTGATCAAGCGCGCCATATTCATGATGTAGATATTAAAATTAAGGATTAACACCAGCAACAAATTGCAAATTGATTCACTCGTTAAATTCCATAAAAATAAATCACTCAGAGAAAACCTTGTCAGCTTCCTAGTAAAATCTGCCATGAAAGGTAAACTAGTGCTAAGGGCTGATAATTAGCAAGCCGATTATTATTATAATAATGGAATCAATTTATTATAGCCCAAGAGGATATTGGATGGGTAGAGCAGCGATTAGAAGACTTGCTGATGCAGCAAAATGTCACACGTTCTGTTGCTGCAAACTGGTTAGCACAACAGGCAATATAACAAATTTGTTTACCACCACCTATAAGATTCAGTACGCACATTTTGATGTCAGCACTCTCAATAAAGTTCTTCAAGCAGAACGTTTGTTTTTACACACGATACCGTTAAAACTGGTAGACCTGAATCACGTACATAAAAATACGCGTTGACTGTCGTTGACGTTGCTAGTAGGTATTAAGAAGCAGAACCACTATAAACTAAAACAGTAACTGAAGTTGTATCTGCGTTTGAACGAATTTATCAACGATGACCCGTGCGATGGCCACATTTGCTACATGTTGATTATGGCAGGGAATTTCTTAGTGCAGTATAGAATCACACATGACAAAGTTTCTTCTCCATTTGACATTAGTCTACGTGCGGCAAATCCTAAGCTGAAATCGTCATTCATTGATGCAACTGAGTTCCCAGCTGCATTCAGTTTCATGTTGCTGCTCTCGGGGTGATCAGTTTTAAGTAGTGTTGTGGGGCTGTTTAGGGTCAATGGAAAACCCAGTCAAAAAGGTCTTGGACACGTTTAGGGTCAATGATAAAATACATTACATACACTACAGACCCCCCTGGGCACGTTAAGGGTAAATATTGTTTTAAGCACAGCCTGGGCACGTTTAGTGTCAAGGGAAATTCAGCAACTGAGTCTGTATAGCGACAAGGTAAAGTTGGGTTCTTGTATAGGGGAGTGGGTAAGTTCAGCTAGTTCAGCAGGTAGTGGGTGGCGGGTAAGTTCAGCTAGTTCAGCTGGCAGCGGGTGACGGGTAAGTTCAGCTAGTTAATAAACTATACCAATAAAATAGCGCTTGGCGGGGCGGAACATGTAACTTATTTGTAGACAGAGATATAGATATACGACGCATACATAGATTGATGAATATCAATCTATCAGACAAACAGCTATACAACTGACTAAACAAATTTTAGTGAAGAAAGGAAATCTTTTCGAAGCAGATGAGTGGCCTTGAACATGGAATTTGGGTTTTTGTTAACAACATTCCGTTAACATAGAGAGCATCGCATAGGTCTTCTTCTCTTCCTAAAACATCTTCTAACTTTTGAACCGTAGATGAGGACTCGCTTCAGACAGACTAGTGTCTCCACATAGATTCTTCTTTTCCAAGCACTCGTATCGGTGATCTGGATGATTGTTCATGATGATCTGACATACATGGATACCTCCGTACGGAACAGCATCGACGATATGAGGGTAGATGATTCAACGTTAGTCTACATGAGAACAGGTGAAGGAGATTATGTGAACTGAGTTATTTATAGCTTAAGAGCGGATCGGAACAGCTTGAGTTTTTTCACTAATCCCAATACACGTTATAAAATTCAGTCACCAATCCTAACATATGTTATACATTTCAGTAACAGTGTGGAGTCTGTCTTCCAGTCTGATGAGAACTACTTGTAACGCCATATTCCCTATATAGGTGCTCTAGCGTCTGTATGCAGTGAATAATTGTGACAGAGTTTTGAAACATGACGGAAATTAAGATGACGATGAACTGGGGTGCACCGGACCAGAAGCGACTGCATAGCAGCGGCTACCCAAGTCAACAAGTCCTACTTCCAAAAGAGGCCGAATTTAATTGTGATTTAGTGAATTTTCTCTCTTCTTCGCAAGAATTTATTCAAGTACCAGCACCTTCGCCACCTTCTCCTTCTTTACCACGCGTCTAGGATTTTAAACAGAGACAGAAAGAAGAATTGGTGAAATCTTTACAGCAGCAGAAAGACGCAGAACTAATCTTTCTTCTTCAACAGCAACAGCGAGAAGAATAGCAGAGAAGACACACGGTCTAGGAGAGAAGGAGGACAGTGAGAGTCAAACAGTGACAGTACTCTTAGACATTTTGGCCGAGTTAAGGAGTTTGAAACAAATATATCAGACTTCTTTATTACGACCCAAGAGGAAAATACCTTCCCGTGCCAAACAGCTCAACTCTGTTACTAAGCCTGAGATACCCACCCTAGTGATTTCTACCAAAGCATGGTCAGGAGCCAGGCTAGAAGTAGGCCTTGGCCGTGGCGAAGGTATAAGGCATTTAAAGCTGATTACGTCCTGAGCTTGTTAAAAAACCCAACATATAACGGTCCTTTTCAGGGCCACCCACCTATCTCGAAAAGAGATAGTATTTATTTTGCCAAAATCAATTAAAATTGAAAGCATGAGTGCAGATTCTTATTATGATTATAAAAATCAAAATCAAAAGACACGTATTCAGTGTGATGTTTTCTGGTACAATTTTACAATCCAATTCACAACATAACACTTTAAAAAGCTCATAGACTTCTTCTGCGTCTTTCTTCACTTTCTCTGTTTTACTTAAAATTTCTTCACTTTCACATGTTTGTCCTACTTTTCTACTTTACTTTATCCTCCTATTTTTCTCTTTCTGGGTGTCTGTATTCTTCCTTTTGGAAAGGTACCTCTTCTTCTTTCTGTTATCAACTCCTTTCTTCCTCTTGATCCTGTTGTATTTTAGGGCATTACGTAGACCAATGTCCTCACTCTTGAAAATGAAAACAGGTATCTTGCCATTTGTCTCATCTGACACCTGTCTTGCTTTTATGACGGTCTGGACACTCCGTATCCCGATGCACTTTCTTCTTACAAATATATCCAGTATTTTGACTTTCATCTCGAAAGGAGGAGGAGTAGTCCGTTGGCTTGTCTGAAGAAAACTTTCGTATGACACCTCGCAAAGCTCTGATCAGAAGTTCGATCAGTGTTGGATCTTCAATCGTTTTAGTCGGTTTGAGAGTGAAATGAATACTGGAAGGGAAGAACAGACCTTTTATATAGGGAAGACTCTGATGTGACATCGATATTGGGACCCATGGCGTTTCGCATCATTTCGTTGAGAAAGGAGAAGAAAGTATGAGTCAGAAACGTGATTTATAGCTTCGCACAGTGGCCGAAGTCTTGGCTCGAATTCATGTCAGCGATTTTGAAGGTGACATGAGTGAGCCAGAATCCAGAACCAGAGAGTCTATATCCAACCAAAGTTCACCACAAGTAAACCATGAAAAGTACTACCACATTCGAGAGAACGAAAAAGCGCTCCTTTAGAAAATTTAGAACTACGGCTTACACGTACAAGGTGAAGTTTAAAGATTTCCATTCTGACGTACCGTTGGAAAAACCAGAGGAGTTCATTACCGATGTGTGGAATTCTTTGTTAATCACACTGAAACGAAAATGTGAAGCCAAAGAAGACGATCGCTTGAGACTTTCCATTCATCACGACAGTTGAAAGTCCCCCGTTTGGATCGAGTTTGCAGTCCGACAGAATTAACACCTTCCAAAGTCATCGACAAGATTCAACACGTGCAGCAATCCAACAAGTTTCACATCACCGATGGAAAAGAGACACTATTCATGACCCACGTATCTCGTTCCCAAGGGACCGGACGCAAAAAGGTTTTATTGGTGGACGAACTTCGCAACACCAAAACGAGCATCGTCCGTACTAACAACCCTCAAGACCAGATGTGTTTATCCCGTGCCATCGTGGTGGGACAAGTGTATACCGAAAAGAACAAAAACAAACCGAGCCAAACAAGAGAAGCAATTAAACGGAAATGTGAAACCAAAGAAGACGATCGCTTGAGACTTTCCATCCATCGCGACAGTTTAAAATCCTCCGTTTGGATCGATTTGAGGAGTCCAGCAAAACTGACACCTTCCAAAGTAATCGGCAAGATTCGACACGTGCAAGAATCCAACGACAAGTTTCACATCACCGATGAAAAAGCGACATTGTTCATGACCCACGTGTCTCTTCCCCAAGGGAGTGGACGCAAAAAAGTACCATTGGTGGATGGATTTCGCAGTACGAAAAAGAGCATCGTTCAAATTAACAATCATCAAGACAAATTGCGATTAGCCCGTGCCATCGTGGTGGGACGAATGTATGCCCACAGGAACGACACGGCAGAATGGAAAAGATTCATGGGAGAACATTCAACAATCGGACCAAACCAAACAACAGCAGAACTCTTGTTACAGCAAGCGGGGCAATACAGAGATAGATCCTGTGGCATTCTTGAAATGTAAAAATTGCAAGACGCCTTGGCTCCAAGCTACACATTGAAAGTACACCCTCAAGAAGTGCGTGGACATACAAAAATCGAGATCAACACCAGGATTGTGGATCGAAATGCTCAGGATGTTTGACCTCTAAACCCTTTGTGGATGAAGGACAAGAACGAGTGCATTGCCCTGCCTGTCAGCCCCGCCTGTTACCAACAACATTTAAAGACGCAAGCTCCATAGCAGAAAAGTGCTTGTCAACTCTCGAGATTGTGCTCTACTTGTGGACAAGGCATACGTACCAATAATGCCAAGGATACGTATATTCAGGAAAGAAAAGTTTTCACATTTGTCGCCATATCGTAGACTTGGAACACGAATGCTACATTCAAAAATACCATTCCAAATACAAGGAGGAATGTAATTTCTGTATGGCTCATCGAGCGTGCGAGAAGTGCATCCAGGAGCATATCATTAGTCATTGCCCTCACTGCAGCAAGATTCCTGGAGGACGTGAAAAAATATTTCGGGGTCAGAACAGGCTGGCCGATTTCACCCAATGGATCTTATACCCCATCGACGAGACGTGGAGACAAGAGGACATCGAACGTTACGGAGATTGTCATCGCCATGCCACGGTGGTGGCTCACAATTTCTCGGGATACGATGGACAGTTTATTTTGAGGTACTATGCGGAGCAATGTACCGAAAGTCATAAAGTGACTTTGAACGGAGCCAAAACCATTTCCATGCAAGTGGGACAAGTACAGTTTAAGGATTCGATGAGTTACCTGGCTGTGCCTTTTTTTTATACCGAAGCCACTCAATATGCCGTTGTACCCAACAGCATGCGTACCAAACAAAGTTGAGCTTTCTACGTTCCGACGTGGATGTTTTACAGTGTTGCTGTGAAAATTTTTGAGAAGTGTTCATACAACACGGAGGGATAGATCCTTTGAAACAAGCCTGTACTATTGCCAAAGCGTGTTCTTAAGTGCTCCGCCAACGATTCATTCATGAAAACACACAGGCTGTCATCAGCCCTCAAACGACAAGCTTTGTCAAACTTCAATACTCTGTCAAAGCCCTATGCTGGTTACATTACTTGTGCGACGAGGAAGACAAATGGATCCAGCACGGTCGGAACGGAGGAGGCGAAAAGACCATTGAAAAATATTTGGTAGATGGATGAGACTTAAAAACCCGGAGATCATGTACGAATTTAACTGATGCTTATTTAACAGATGTCCCCTTTGCTACCCTCAACTTGACACCAAAAAAATCAGTTTTTACAACGGACCATGTAAGATTTGTACGAGGCCACTTGTCAACTGCAGTTGAAGTTAGAACAGCAAGGATTTCAGTTGGTGAATATGTGGGAACACGAGTACGAGCACAGTTTTAGAACCAATTCCGCGTTTAAATGCATCGTGGAAAGTTACAAGTTGGTGGACCCACTGAACCCACAGGACAGTTTGAACATATGACGGGTGAATGCCACCTGTTTGCTGTAACAAGCCGACGAGGACAAAAGAGAAGAAAGGAAATACTAGGACGTGTGTTCGTTATATCCTTACGTGTACAAATATTGTCGCAGGGCACTCGCAATTGATGACCGATCACATCGACCAGGACAACATTCGACAACACGACGGTTTCATCAAGTGCAAAGTCTTACCTTTCACGGACTTGTACTATCCTGTTTTACCTCACCATTATTGAGGAAAACTGATGCTTCGCTTGTGCGTACTTGATCCGAAACGTGCAATGAAGATCAGCATTGTCAGCACATCCAGGAAGAACACGCCTTGACCGGAACGTGGGTCAGCATGGTTTTGTTTAACGCTCTCAACCTGGGATACCAACTGCAAGAAATGTACGACATTTAACACTTCCCGTAAGGGTGACCAAACTCAGAAAGGCATGTACGCAGACTACGTGGTTGCCTCTTTGAAACTGAAACAAGAAGCCCGTGGGTATACTTCCTGGTGCCACTTTCCCGAAGACCAAAATAAATTCAAAGAGAAATACTGGGAGCAGGAAGGCATCAAATTAGACGACGTGGATAAAAACTAAGGAAGGCGATCGTTTGCCAAAGTGATGTTGAATTGCTTGTGGGGCAAAATGGCACAACGACCTTGTCTAACCAAGACATTGTATTTAACAGTACCTTCCCGCTACTTCCAGATGATTCATGACAAAACTAAATACATGAGACACGTGGACGTCTTTCGTGATGACTTGATCCTAGACAGTTACGAAGAAGAACTGGACTTTGTAGAAGATGAAAAATTTGGAAATGTCATCATTGCAACTTACGTGACAGCATATGCTAGCTTAAAATTGTACGAAGCTTTAGAACTGTTAGGAGATCGCGTCCTGTATTTTGACACTGACAGTTGCGTCTACATCGTCGGCTGGGTCACCGACACTCTGACATCGAAAGAGACCGTCCGTTTAGGAGCCTGGACGGACGAGTACCCGTCGACAAGATTATAAGCTTTTCTAGTGGTGGTACAAAAGGTTACGGCTACGAATACTGGGACAAACAAGGAAAATTGCACACGGAGTGTCAAGTGAAAGGATTGACTCCCAATTATCGCAACAGTTGACATGTTGTCTGTTCTGTTCAAAGCTTCTTCACCCATGCGAAAGCAACTCGTACAAACAGCTTCCAAAGACGTCGTCTATACCGTGTGTGAATGTTGCCTGAAAGTCTTGAAAGGAACGATGCCTTTGTCTAAACACCAGAAAGAATGCTTAGCCAAGGATCGACACGTTCAAACGAAAATACCCATTCGTCAAAAGAAGGTGGTACAACGCGGAGGAATTTTGCTCATGTTGTTAGGATCCTTGCTGTAAGGAATAATGGGAACAATGCTGAAATGACTCATAGGAGCAAGATAAAAATGAACAAGAAGATAAAATGGACCTCTGGAGTCAATAGATCTCAGACGTGACCTTTGGAGACGAATGGAAGGCCGAAAACTGGCTCTAGTGCCTTACAAACAACGGGTAGAATAACATTGTTGGCAAGAAAACCAGACCCGCATTTACCTACGAATCTTCATTTGACACAGATGTCCTAGTTACAAGACGAATTACTATCGTTGATGGATCGCAACGATTTGTTCGTAACATAAAAATCGCAAAGATACGGTCAACTGTTTCAACGACTGCAACTCTTTCACCAGAGAGCTTTAGACGAAAGAGCACTGCCAACTATGAAAGATTTTAAGACCCTGATGAAAAGTTCTCCACCACTATCCCCAGTGACCAAGAAATAAAAATGAGAAGAAAAAGAGTTTCAAACTGCATCAGAAAAAGTACGCAAGTTAAAAAGACCATCTACATCCAGAATTGGATGGATTAAAAAGCTGATGGCCACCACTTCTTCCACAGAAGAGAAAAGGAAGGTGAAGACGGAAGTGAAACAAGAACCGATTAACCATGTTCAGACAACCTCCTCCTCCTTGACACCTATTGCTCGCTGGACACGCAAAACATTACAATCCAGGAAAGTACCAAACGAAAATAAGAGTAGCATCAGTGAAGAGTGGCTGTCTTACTAACGAAAATGGAGGTGTTAGTCGCACCCGAGTGGAGGTCATCAATCATCAATGGCAAGCCGATTTAGCCGATGTCTCTCATTTGGCTATCAACATTCGTGACTACAGATATTTGTTTTGTGTCATCGACGTCTTTTCCGAATATTCCAGGGTCGTTCCATTGACTTCCAAATCGAGTAGTGCATTCGAGCCCTCAAACTGGTGTTTAAACAAAGTGGTTGTCACTCTCTTCGATGGCAAACCGACAAAGACACCGAATTTCTGAACCAAGCTTTCGAAAAAGAATTAAAGAAACGTGACATTCATATTTTCACTACAGGCAATCCCGAAACCAATGGCAGCTTCGTGGGACGTTTTCAACGCAACTTGAATGAACGCATGTGGAAATATGGTACGTATCAACACACTCTTAAGTACATCGACGTTTTACCACACCTGATCCAAGCGTACAACCAATCTTTCCATCGGAGCATCGGACATGCCTCCGCCAAGAAGTGACTCCCGTCAAATAAGTGACCGTGTTTAAGAGCCTGCCTGCTTAGTACTTCCCCGACGTTGACTGTTGCCAAGAAAGGCGGAATGTTGGCAGCAGGAAGATTTGGTGCGCGTTGGCAAAACCAAACGCGCTTTCGACAAAGGTTACTTACCGAACTGGACTACCGAATTGTTTCGTGTCACTAGGCAAGTGTCTGGCCGTCATCCTGCCGGCTATAAATTGGAAGACATGAACGGGGAAGTGTTAAAAGTAACATTTTACTTGCCAGAGTTACAACTTGTGACCTAAAGAGAAGACGAAGTGTACGACATGAAAGCATTTTCGAACGAAGAACTCGAAAAATGGGAAATCGAAGTGTCAGAGAAGTCAGAGTACGTTGGAAAGGATATCCACCCAGTTTTGATTCTTGGATCGACCTTTTGAAAGTCATCGACTAACAAGAAAACCGGTTAAGGATTTCAAATTTACAACAGAACACTTTTGATGGTGATACAAATACAATGTTTAATGACGAATGACTTGAATGAGAAAAGAATTATGGTTAATGTGTGCTTATTGTATCCAAATATATTATCAATTAAGATAATCCGCACAAACTAAATAATGAAAAAATAAATAAATGACCTTACACAGTACAAGGGTAAGGGGTGAATTATTCTCAATGATTTCACAACGAAAGAATGATGTGTTTTACTCAAATAGTAAAACTGTGTTTTTTTACTCATGTAGCAAAAATATATTCACTCAAATAGTGAAAATGACGAAACCAAAGGGACATATGTACAAAATATCTTTACAGTCCCAAAAACACACTGGGTATTACAAACCCCAAAGATTAGCCCACGGTTTAAAGATGACATGTATGGAGTTATACACTCCGTCACCAGCACACTTAGCTACCAGTCACACTGGTCAATCAAGCAGTCAGTATTCCAGGTTGCTCAATCAAATAATCAGCGCTCACCAATCTCGGTCAGCAATGCCCGTTCACCTGCTACTCGACCTGCAACACTTGACTTAGCTCTACGGCTGCTATGGTTAAGCTTCACAGCTGCAACGGTCAACTCCAATCAATCCGATAACTCTGATCACTCTGGTCAGCTGAAAATATATCTAACACCGTGTACTATGCATGACACTGGCATATACGATAAAACGTAATGACGTTATATACGGTAAGCTATACAGATTACATTATCGGCACAATGATTACAAAACCATATACAAGTTCAGAAGTGAACCTAACAGTACCCGACAAGAATCCAACGGTATTAAACGTTTCTTAAACATGTTAAGTTATATTGCTAATATAAATCTATAGCTAAGTCACAAACAAGAATAGAAAATATTTGCATACAACGACATAAGCCGAAGCTACATAGAAAATATATAAAAAATAAAACTTGTTAGACAAATAGTTATAACTTATACACAAGAAATTAATAAATAAGTCACATACCTCTACAGCCGAAGATGTGTAAGTCCTTAAAGTAGACCACTCACTGAAAAGACTTTCCTTAATGTAAAGATTCTAACCTACTGTGAGGTATTCATACACAGACGATGCCGTAGTGCATCGTCTATGAGCTGGAAGTATTCGGTTCTTCCCATCGAAAGCATATCGCACGTGCGGCATAGAATGAACTGAACTCACCATTTCGAAAGCATTGTACAATATACATAAATCACCGTAGTGTATCGTAGTACACATAAAACGAAACCCGAGTACATGTATTTAATAAATTTAAGAATTTATACAATTCCGTGACATCGGCTATAAAAGAAAGTGGTAATCATGTCCTTCGACGCAGCTTCAGCTGCCACTACAACTGCGACCACTCCTTCACACACTTCTTCTCTGCAACATCTACAAAAGCAACCCTTGTGGGTGTGGTGTGGAGAACGCGTGCCCAAAACGCTAATCGTCTTTTCCTGCCAAATCTTTGTGGTGTATTGTGTTATCGGTGGTGCCCTTGCCAATTTGAGATTGCAACAAGAAAATAAACAATTGTGGACCATTTTACTGAGGAGTTGCATCGGTTACCTTCTTCCCAACCCTTTCCTGAAATACTCATCGAACGGGTACAACGAGAGTCTTGCATTCAACGTCAGTCACTACTCCATCTGTCACCACCCCAACAACATTTTGGGCGGAGACACTCCCCTGACTTCGAGTGACCCCTCGGATAGCAGCCGAACTCTAGAATTATGAACAACAATAATCATTTTTACTTAATATTACACAGTAACAGTTTCATGAAGGTGTTTCTCTACAATACTTTGTGTTCTTGCACGGCCAAATTACCTCAGGCCATCCAATTAGGTCACGAAGACCATTGGGAAGCGGCTTTGGGATAAATGATTTACCCTACACAAATCAATAACATCACTGAAACTCAAAACATTTTCCAGGTCGAAATCCTGAACGTCCAATTGCAATAAGATAAAAGATAAATAAAATCGGGTTTTCCGGTGACACAAAGATAGCATGCAATCCATTATTCTGCATCCATACTGTGAAAATTTCGTCAGGCTATTATTTTAGCGGTGAACATTTGGTGGACACAATTGCTGACAGGTTCGAGGCAGCGTTTGGCACATACCTGAACAGAGCCACACAAAAAACGCGTAAAGATTGAGTACCATTAAGTGGTTCATCGTCTACTGATGAAATTTCATCAAGTTTAATAGTACTTTGTTTACAATTTTGGGTGGACTTCCACAGTTGGTAGCACTTAATTTGAGCCCAATGATCAACAGTAATATAGATTTTTACGGGGCTTTTGGATCACTTGTAGAACTGAACGAAGGACTAAATTTAATCTTTGTGTACTCCGGTGTGGTGGAGTACAACGTGGCGGGACGCACCTCTACACCGTTACTGCGTGTGATTTCTTTCAAAGTGATTGCTACCACAGTCATTGACGAGGAAAGTGGAAACACCTATCACGTTCACCGCAAAGTTGTACATCCTCACAATGTGACCGTCAGTAAGTCGTATTTCGACACTGTCAACATTGCTATAAAAGGGAAGGTCACGGTGATGCTCCATTTTTGAAAACGATTCTCTAATGAGTCGTAACTCATGAATCCAGTGTACCGAAGAGTCGATTGACAGCGAGAACATGGTTTAGGTGATATGTTAAAATCGGCCTTTTGTTCAGTGGCCCCCGTTTTGAAACCGGTGCTGACACGAGTATTGCACGCCTTGAAAGATGCCGCATTGATGCACGACAAAGAATATCTCCAAAATGTCATCATCGACAAACAAAATACTAAAGAAGCATTCTTTAGAGCAGGCAAAAATGTCTTCCTTCAAATAGGTAAAGAGATTTTGTGTAGGCGAGATACTCCGATAAATGCCCTAGACGGTGCTGGGTCAAGCAGTTCTGTTTCCCTGACGCCAAGATACGGACAAGGCAGAAAGAGACGACGAAGACACTCTTCCAGAGTGGTTCTCTCCCCCAGAACTAGAAAGACTAAGAAAAGAAGAACTGTCCGAGTCTTAGACGCCTTTGATTATTAAAACAATCACAGAGAAAGAAAAAAAAGAAAATGTTGCACCGAGACTCTTGTGCCTGTTCCAAGTGGGAACTGGGTCTATTTGCCATTCCTCCCACCATGATGATGAAAGAATCCTTATGGGTAGAATTTCATCCTATCTCCTTTTTGACGGCATAAGCTCCGATCGAGTTTGAAATCAAATGACAGCCCGAAGATTACATCGATCTGAACAGCAGTTACTTGAACCTCAAAGTTAAAGTGAACGCAACGGATGGTAGTGATCCAGTTGCAGATGAGGCAGTATCTCCTGTCAACAATTTCACGCATTCCTTGTTCACCCAAGTGGATTTGTGCTTGAATAACAAACTGCTCAGCAGCAGCATGAATAATTATCCTTATGGAGCATACCTGGAAAATCTCTTGACGTACGGAAAAGAAGCCAATATACAGGAGGCTACACTTTGTGGGCTTTTGATTTCACTCCAGACCAAGGCAGCGACGAGGAACATTTCCACCCTATAAAATCTGGCCAGATTCGTGTGGAACTTCAGATTGCTAAAGCTCCACCTGACACGGTGAACGTCATCCTTTATGCCAACTTTCATAATACGATATAAATCAACAGATTGAGAGAGGTCATTCTAGACTATTAGAAGCAATGTAAGACTGTAATCCCTATTTCAATGGTAGAGAATCTATGGAAATGAAATGGGAGGATACCGTAGAAGTAGAACCCATAGACAAAATCGAAGAGGACATAGTGATGAAGTCCAGATGGCCAGAACAAGAACATCATTTAGTCACCTTTTTTGCCATACACTAGTACAGAATTGATCAAAAAAGATTGCTATGGATGTCAAAACGATCATCCCAGTCAAAAACAACATACCTTTTCAGATGCTGCGTCAAGAAGAATTGTATGAGTATCTGGACGAAGCTTGGAGTCTCGTCTCGGAAGAAGCAGTGTTGCATCAGTGGTATAAAAGCTTGCGTGATCATTCCTCTCTTCCACTGATTGATCTAGAGATCCATCGCATTGAAGCTCTCTTGGCTGAGTGCTGAGACGAAGCGAAAAAACGGTTACTTGTTAGGGTTTTCAAGCAAAAGGTCAGGATTGAATTGACGACTTATCTGTACCTGTGAATAAACCAGAAAAACAAAACAGCACAAAAATGGATACCTGGGAACTTTATTACCTTTTGAATAACAGTTCGTACACTGCTTCTTGGAATCCTGTCGTCTGTGCTAAAGATGACCTGCCTCATCGCAAACGTCAAGACCATCAAGCTTATGTCATCAACACGGATGAAAGTCATCTTCCAGGAACCCACTGGGTAGCCGTCTACTTTCCTAAAGAAGGTTGTGTGGAGTATTTTGACTCGTATGGATTGCCACCTTTGGAAGACGAAATCATCGACTTTATGAGAAGAAATGCCCAGACAATACGATTCAATATGTGAAATTACAAGGAACATATTCCATGGTGTGTGGACAATATTGTGTGTATTTTCTTATCAACTTAGTCTTGGATATTCTTTAGAACATTTAGTGACTTATTTTGATCGTCACTCTTCTATAAACGATGACAAAGTAGAATGATGGTTTTGTGAACATTATGGCTATCTTTTATCCTTAGCTAGGAAACGTAGTGTACATCAATGGCCCAGTGACTTCCATCATTGGAAGTCTCACTTCACTACATAAAGTTGTCAACCTTGTCAAAACTAGTTTGTTTGGATTACTGTTAATTGTTATATGTTTGTTGTTTGAATAAAAAATGTTGTGTTTTGAGAAAATGTGGCTGACGTTTGTTTTCACTTTTTATCATTATACATGCTCTTTGATTTCTTTCTATCCCTCACCCTCAAATCAAACTATCTTAGCGTTCCGACTCTAAACATTGTATGTTTCTTTTATATCGCCTCCGCGCTTGAGACATATAAAGCAAGGCAGTCTGCAGTCTAACCATCCATTGTTGACTAATCCTCCTATGACGGTATATTCAAGACTAGCCATGCAGAACGAAGTTACGTGCATTTGTATCGTGTCAGGCAAAGCCTGATACCGAAACCTGAAGAGATAGAGAATGTCGGAATGTTGAAAGTGACCGAAGAACTCATACAAAAATCTCCTCAGAAAGGAAATCAAGAAAGAACATTAAGAGTGGACAGAGAAGTAGATTTCAGAAGCGAAGAGATCAGAGAGAGAGAGAGAGAGAGAGAGAGAGAGAGAGAGAGAGAGAGAGAGAGAGAGAGAGAGAGAGAGAGAGAGAAGAAGCAGCAGCAGCAATCGCAGCAGGAACCAGACAGAGATTTTGTCGATGCAGGGTTGACACGAAAGAGTTCCTCTTCTTTTTCCGATAAAACAGACCTTATCCGGTTGGAAAGCGTGTCGCAAGACGGGGACACAATTTTATACCATACAAGATTGCCAAGACTCCCCGTTCTCAAAACAGCCCTTTTCAGCGCTACCCCGATACTCTAGAAAAGAGATACTAATTCAGTTATCAATTTATGTGAACATGGAGTAGTGTGATTATAAATACCTCTTCCTTTGCTGATGTGATTGTGTGTATATACATATACATATATATATATATATATATATATATATATATATATATATATATATATATATATATATATATATATATATATATATATATATATATATATATATATATATGTTTGTGTGTGTATGCGTGCGAGTACGTTGTGTGGATAGTATATCTGGGTTTGTATTTTCTTCTTCCCGCGCATGGATAATAGAGTGTGAGTTTGGATGTTTTCGCGTACGTTTGTGTGGATAGTATATTTGTGTTTTGTTTTTACTTCTTCCCGTGCGTGGATAGTAGAGTTTGTGTTTGTATGCGTTCGCGTACATTTGTGTGGATAGTATATTTGGGTTTGTTTTTTCTTCTTCCCGTACGTGGATAGTAGAGTGTGTGTTTGTATGTGATCGCGTGCGTTTGTGTGGGTAGTATATTTGGATTTTTTTTGTCCTCTTCTGTGTGTGGATAGTATATTTGGGGTTTGTTTTATTTCTTCTTCCTGTATGTGGATAGTTTATTTGGGTTTGTATTTTCTACTCTCCCAGTGTGTGGGATTTCTGGGGAATTATTACCGGCTCGTTTTCCTCCGGTAAGGATTTCTAGTTGTTCAACATCAGCAAGAACGTTACTGCGGCATGGAGTAATACAACCGCTTCCTCGAGTGGCATTTCCATTTCCAGTGGCACTGGGGTTAGACAATATTTATATTCTTTCTCCGATAACCCTAACCGCAACTTCCATTCTTCTAATTCTTCTTCCCCAGTATGCGGTGGTCTAAATGGCGATAATATACATCCCGTAAAGGGTACTCTTTTAACCTCTTCGTCTTGGTTCTCAAATCCTGCAAATTTATTCTAATATTCACCGGTGATTCTAGATATATTATGAGCCTTTCGAAATACAAAAGAAACCCATTTAAAAAAAATATTGGCGCTGATTGGATCCAATAATTTATCACGATCTGAATATCCTGTTGCTACAAGCGCTACAGGGTTTTCTCGAATTATCTTACTTCTTCGGAAAATTGGGCTGGTGGTATTGGTCATGGTTTGGGTTTCTGCGTAACAAGATCCCTTATATCACCGACCTCCACATGGACTATGCTAATACACTCAAGTACTTGTTGTATTTCGTCTTGTAATTGTGGTTGAACAGCAGCTATTTCATCTGCAAGTTCTCGAAGAATCTGTTTTTTTATTTTATAGTTCCATCCGCTATTTTTCCAGTTGCTTTAGCGGTTTGCTCCAACGTTGGAAGATCATTGGTAGCCTTCGTAACTGGCTCAAATAACTGTTCTGTTTCTACGACGAATTCTTCTTGCGTTTGTCAATGTTCTTGTAGTTGTTGTTTGACAGAATCACGAACTGGAATATATTTCTTAATTGCCTCTTGTCGCTGTCGAGCTAGTTTAGCTGTGTGAGATTCCATTATTGATATAATAATGATTTAAGTATACTACACTGGAGCAGCAGAGAGGGTGAACGACACATATTGAGTATCTTGGTAAGCAAACTAACACGCATAAAAATATGAAAACACAAGCGTCAAAGATAAAGTAACAAAATGAGCTAATCCAATTCGAATAACCTCGGTCGGTTAGAGGCTTAGAGCTAATCCAATTCGAATAACCTCGGTCGGTTAGAGGCTTCGGTTTGACGATATTGACCTTGTATTTTTATTTTTCGTAGGAAGCTTTATTTTTGCAAATAGACCATTCTAAACGTTGTAGGGTTCACCCGTTCTGCTGCTTATTTAAAAGTTATTTCTACAAAGTATTTACTGAAATTACTAAGAAGAGACATACAAGTAGGTCGCTTTTGAATGCAACCATTTAAACATGTAGTTGCAAATCGACGTTACGCGCCTCTAACATCAGTGACCAATGCTCTGCATGGTCTGAATAAATGATCTCTGTGATGTGAAGACATTTAGGAGAGTGTTCTTTTGTAGATTTATAGCGGTTGTTTCCAAAGTAACACTCTTCGAAACGTTTTGGACTTTACCTATTTTTTGGTGAAATGTTAGAACCTATTAATAAAAAGTTTGTTTGTTCTAGCTGTAATTTGTATGTTTCGAAATAAATATTTTGATCCATTAGCAATTACCATAATGACCTTATGGCTTTACTTTTGGACTAAAGCTGTGGACCAATATCAAAGACGTTAATAATGTACATGTGGTTTGCTGTGTGTTGGTGCTTTTTCCATTATCTTTGTAGGTTAATTTTGCGGTGACCTATAGGCAGAGTGGCTTGGAATCGTTCCATATAGGTAGTTCCTGTGGAGCCATGGATCATTTGCTAGTGAAAATGGACCGACAGGGCATGGTTATTTTCACCATATTAGTAACCAGTGGAATAGTTTCATGTGATACAATTTTCGAATTTAAAGGTAATTTGCAAATCTTTTTAAAATGTTTTTACTTACGACAATATCACTTTTAGTAAAGGTAATCATGTACCTTTCATTTTTACTTTTGCGTAGAATAAATTCATCTTTTCAACAATTCTACTCTCTACATTTCCATATTCCCATGACAATTCGTCACAATTGGAGTTTGTTAGAATAAAGGTTATTTATTAGGACCTCTAAAGAACGAGTAGTAAAACTACTATAAAAAATTATTCATGAATACTTATCCAGATTTTGACTGCTTGCTTGTTTTCAATGCTTTCTCACCCCTCTCTCGTGTAGTTTTTCTATACTTTCCAATAATATCTCCTCAATGAAGAGTTTTCATCATTGAATATAAGTATTTGTGTTGTTTTAGTGTACATAGTTATAAGTAGAAAACATCACAAGTTGTTTCCAAAACCATTAACAAGCAATCCTCTATTTTGTTTTAAGTCAACCACAACAACAAAAAAAAAACACAGAAAGACAAACATATTTCGCTGGTAAGTGTTCTGAGTGGAGCTGTAAATATCCCGACAATCCTATATATTATTTACTCTTTTATTTTTTGAAATATTACCCATTTCTTTAATCGCCATATTAAGAATTCTTGAGATAGATTTTTAAATACATGAAGAGAAAACTAAGTGTAGATACATAATATAAATAATATTTTCCATAAAATAGTGATTATTGATCTCAATATTAAATCTAAGACACTGCAAATAAATGAAATTCATAACCAGTCAAACTTATAGTGAAGTTTTTAATCAGTCTTTCTGGACTCGGAGTCGGCGATAAAGGCAATACCAATAACAGTAACAATGACTTTGTAAATATACCCATCTGGATTCTATTAAAGATAAGATATAGATTAAAATTTATATACGTTCTATAATTGTCATTCCTCGTCAGACACAAATAATTAAAAAAAACAGTTTGATAAGATGAAATAGATTAGTATAACGTTATATATTGTATTATCTTATTTCACTTCCCGGTGTTCGTATTCAAGAGCACGACCACTGGCATGAGGTTTCAACCTTATCATGTAAATCGTGACCAAGACTATCACCATCCTACACTTGTACAGTAATAGCCAATAAGCTGAGGATAAAGTGTCTAATAAGACGCAATCCAATTTTAATTGATATTCATATCGATAACCTGATTTTAACCGTGAAAAACTTAAATCAGCAAATTTACTACAAACCCATGGTTTGTTTCACATAGATCCAATGCATCATGTTGACCATTTTCAAACACAGATCAACTGTGTATGCTTTAGCACACATATATTTATTGACTTGTAAACAAAACTGTCTTGAAAATTAGCAAATCAGCAATAGTAGATACGATAAATTACAATTAATTTTAAAAGGTATTGGTTTCAGCCACCATTCAGCACATGTATCAAAAGTAGTGTCAGCTAACTTTAGCAAAGGAGCTGATATAGCGCTAATTAATATTCATCGCGTACAGTTTGTATCGTTATATTTAGCACATCTTTAATGGTTAAACCAAGTCTGATTTGGCGAACATCAAAACCGGTAAAATACACGATATATCGTCTGGAATACTAATACTGCTAGTACGTCATCTTTTTCATGTGATGTAGCGCCTCTTCATTTTCTTACAAAATGTCTGAATGTGTGTTAAATGAGGATTTGGGGACGGTAATTGGTGCTTTTACTATCCAAGTATTCGTTTTACTGGTGATACGACTGGTAAAACTCAATTTCCGAGACAAGAATAAATAAACGTCCTCAAATCCTAATGAAAACATCACTTATCCCCAAATAAGTGAACCTAAATCCAAACAAACGTAAAGCATATATATATATATATATATATATATATATAGTTACATTTAGGCTCTTTTGAACAGTAGCAAGAAAAGAGTGAAGACAACAAGCTTTGTAAAATAACCCAAGAATAAAAAATAGAAGTCCCCGAAATAAAAAGTCCTAAAGAATTTGAGTTGGAGTCCTGATAAAAATAATCGAAGATGAAGGACGATTATGTATGCAGTAGTAAGTGTTTTCCTGATTTGTCAACAGTTCCTTGTTGAACCACATGAAATAATATTCCAGTTTTGAATTCTGAATAAAATTTCAATAAATGTCTTTGTCCAACGAATTCTTAATTATTTCCAGGGAAAAGAAGTAATAATTCCATAAAATATAATTTCAACTCAGACTGGTCACAAAAAACAACTTTCAGTGTCAATGGTTTATATCCCAACTGACCAAGTTCTCAAAAAACCCCAGTTATACACTAATTTAAGACGCAAAACAGTTTCCCGTATAAGGGTCACTTGATCATGTTTCTATAACAACATAGAAGCTTTACATGCCTAATATCACGTATTCACAGTATGGCATCGATTTCACTTTATGAATCTAAACTAAGAAAGAATAAAAATATAAAAATACAAAAGGTTGTTTACTTCACTCTCACTGATTTTGAATCAAGGCCAGGAACTAGGTCAGCATTGGATACAAAGTTTATATTATTAGGTGTTTACGAAAAAACAGTCAGGTCAAACTAACAAACTAATTTCTGGAAAACGTCAAATCCAGTAAATAAAGTTACATTACAATAGCATGTAATGGAATAAAAATATTAAATCTAACAAACAAACAATAAAATTAAATCAAATATAAATTAAATCAAATATACATAACTACCCCCCACTACTTCTAAGACTTGAATGTACACTCAAACCGATCTGATTAAATCAGATCTGCATAGTCCTTCGTGAATATCTGATGGACACCAATAAGAGATCGTGGTTTCTAGACCTTGTAGTTTACCAATCAAATCACAGCTTTTTCAGACTCTTAAAAGTGGTACATGTCATTCAGAACATGTCGTTCATAATGATAACTGTCCTTAGCACGAATTTGCAGTGCTTTATCAGATAAGCTGCTAAAATTAAGCTGATTGGGAATTCCAATGGTCACCAAAACATGAACTTGTATCGTTCTCTATCGGATCTCCACGCACTAGTGTGGAGATCTGATTTTAATCAGATTGCATTCATTCTAGTATCTAAATGCAAAACTAATTCCTGTTAAAAAGAGATGACAATATGACTTTAATTAGGTTTTCATTAGTCTTCGAAATTTAATTTTCATCTCAGAAAATTTGACTAACTGTAGATGCATCCCGAACTTATAATTTGAGTTGAATATGTATTAAAGTAGCCGCGTTTCGTGAATACAAAACCCACATATCGCACAAATAAAGAGAATTATTACAAAAGTCGCATTGGATTTGCTCTAAGCGAAATGTTTGTGTACTTAGTAGCTTTTTATTGATATTGAATGTTATAAGCTCTTGGCCCTTTTCATTTCAGTTAGGACCAAATATGACCAACTGTCGAAGAGACAGCAAACCACCCCGAACTATTTTGGTAATTTTAACCCTAACTCAATGATGTCCAGCATGCTTGGAGGAGGTGGGGGTACTGGAATGGGAGCGTTCAACCCGAACAACATGATGACAGGAGGTGGTGGAGGCAACATGTTCAACCCCAACGCCATGATGGGAGGTGGAGGAGGAGGTAACTGAACTGGTATCAGTGGACGTGAATCAATGACCAATGAATATGCAGGAAAGTTAAGGTTTAAGACCTAATTAGATAAACCTAGAGCACGTGCTGTATGTATTTATGTTGGGTTGGTGTTGGGAATATATTTGTCAACCCGAGTAATTAGCCAATTTCTAGTAGTAGATATCATCATGTACAGTATTCAAGAGACTTTGTAACATCATGCGTTAGTTTCGTAAAATGGACCCTTCCTAATTTCTTAACATAGGGAATTCTCTGGATATTTAGTTATATACATGTTTAGTAATTTGATATATCAATAATTCTTGTATTAGGTGTTTGTTTCGGTGTTTGTATTGTAAGGAGTAAAGTACTAATATTCGACACTAAAAAGCTTACTAATAAGTCATACAAATGTGAAAGGAGAGAAAACCATGCAAGCATGAAAATAGTTTCGCAATGTGTGGCTATTAGGTGATTTGAAAAATATTATTTGTCGCATTGGTACATTTAAGAAACTTTCATTTTACAAAGACTGTTGTCTTGAGGTCATGCAGGTATTTGATTCGAACGCTTTATTCAAATATAGGACAATCTCCTGGAGGAGGTATACCATCGTATGACCCTAACAATGTAGTAAATACGGGAGCAAAGTATGACCCGAATTCGGCTAATTCTGGAATGGGTACTGGAGCATCATCACCTGCGTTTCTGACCGGTATGGGACTAAATCCACAACAACAACAGCCTCCTATGGGCGGCGCACCTGGAGCAGGATCAGGATCTGTAGCACCAAACACCCAGCAAAACACTCCGCAATCACAGAGTGGAGGTGGAGGAGCTGGTAATATTGATCCTAACCAAGCCAGCTCTAGCGGTAGCGGTCCATCTCAAGCGGCGCAGAGTTTCGGATCCAGCAGTGGAGGAAGCAGTAGTGGTGGAGGTGCTTCCAGCAGTTTTGGTAGTAGCGGTAGCTCCAGTGGGTTCGGTTCCAGCCAGCAGTCAGCCGGCACAGGATCCTCCTCAGGAGGTCAAACGAGTGGAGGTTCCGGTGCATCGAATTCAGGCCCGTCCTTTGATCCAGTTAAGACAAACTCAATAGCAACAGACGGGTTCAATCCTTTGAGTCCTGTATTAGGTAGGCTTTTATTAAAACTTCGTCATGACAACCTAATTTCAGACCGTTCCGGTGGCCTAGTGGTTAGAACGTCCACCTCGGATGCGGCAGGTTGTGGGATAGAACCCCAGTCGAGTCATACCAAAGACTTACAAAAATGGTACTAACAGCTGCCTCTCCTGGCGCTCAGCATTAAGAGGTTAGTGTTAGGACTGGTCGGTCTGGTGTCAGGATAATGTGACTGGGTGGTACATCATGCTACATGTCTGCGGCATGATGCCCCAGTTTTAGATATCACTATAAACTGTCACACTGCAGACATCGTAGCGATATGACTGCAAAATTGTTAAAGCTACGTTAAAAGTCCAAGTCACACACACACACACACACACACACACACACACACCTAATTTCATGTTTCGAAGTAATTGCTTCCGGTCATCCATAATTGTGTCATATTTAAGTTAAAGTTTTTGAAGCGTTTTCTTCTAAACACCTTGAACATTTTTTTGTATTTAATGTTAGGCAAGAAACTTCTCGCTAAAACATACACCTCATATATATATATATATATATATATATATATATATATATATATATATATATATATATATATATATATATATATACACATAGAGAGAGAGAGAGAGAGTCTACAATATCTAGCAGACAGAACAGAAAATGCTATTCCTGGATTATATAGGAGAAAGCTTGATAATAGTAGACAGAATTAATATTTATTACAAATAATACTATCATACACGTTAGATAATTTTTAATTCGCACTCTACGGAGATTCAAACTAAGGTCCGCAGGTAAATGGCACCCATCGCCTTGCCTGCACACACCAGCCCATATTCCATCACAGCTAAGCACACATGACCAAAAATGATGTAACTGAGTCGGTGTTATACGCACTCATGTGTACCAGACGCACTCGCATGACGACATTGTAATTAATTCTCCTCTATCTACACAGTCATTCCGGATTCCTATGAAAGAAATTAAGGTATATAGGATTAATTATCAGAATTATAAATATACACCTAGATAGAACGGAAAGTTCTATGCCGTGTATTCTATAGGTGCATGATTGATAATAGTGTATATATAAACAAAATTTCTTAAAAATAACGTTTTTATTATATATGCTTTCTTTTTTCAGGGAAAGATATGTCACAACTTATGGGTCCACAAGT
This sequence comes from Sinohyriopsis cumingii, assembly GCA_028554795.2. Classification (NCBI taxonomy): domain Eukaryota; kingdom Metazoa; phylum Mollusca; class Bivalvia; order Unionida; family Unionidae; genus Sinohyriopsis; species Sinohyriopsis cumingii. Next base: position 41,698,984 of record CM068825.1, read on the forward strand.
TAATGGTAAGTTTAACCTGTCCTCAACAAGTATACGATAAACGCTACATATTTCAAAACTCTTCATTCATGTAATTGTCTAAGAATATCTCAAAAGTCATAAGCAGTTTTTAACTTCTTCGACAATAAACCTCGGTAAAATATTATATATTGTATGTTGCAAAAGGGTTGTATCATATCGTCCCAAGATCCATATCCATAGCAAACTATACTTTTTCGTTCCAAGTACATGTAGACGGATTATACAAATATCGCCTTTTTCGACTGGAAACTCTCGTCCCTTTCTGTCGCGAGAAAAAAATGATTGGTCTCTAATCGGAAAGTAACGAAATTTTGTAAATACCCTTATTTAGCCCTGTACAAAATGCCTTGCAAAAATAGTTGAACCTAATGTAATTTTTTCTCATATGTATTGCTCTATGTCTGAGATCTGCTTTATAAGCTTTTGTTACTGTTGGTAAATATGGCTTTTGCATTCAACTTTGACACATCTTTCCTTATTTATTTCAAAACACGCATGACCGTTTACGGCCACCATTTCCTGCAACCTATGCATGATTTAATCCTCTGATTTTGCTGTTTAATATCAGTCTCTGTTTAGAATGAGAAGATTTGGACTTTTCGGTTCAAGTATTTTATTTCATCTTAGTATATTTTCACTTGATTTCCTGCCAATAGTAAAAACAACTAAAGACAAATATACCCTTTGACATGAATGATAATAACAATAATTTACTCGTATGTTCACTTTCAGCCGGTGGTAATAATCCTGCCAATTTCAACCCAGGAGCAATTAATTCATTTATGGCATCCAATGGAGCGAGTTTAAATATGTTCGGAGGTATATTTCTATTTTTTAGGATGATTGTGATGTTTCGTCAAATTATTTGAATACTTGTACTCTCCTATCTTGTATATACATGGGGTTTTCCCAAATAATCGTTCCGTTATGAAGCACTACCGTTCTTTTTAGTGTGATCTATCACAAATCAAATTAAATTCAAACGGATTATAGTGGTAATTCTTGAAACCATGAGTGAGTTATGCTATTTCTTCAGCACTTAAATAAGAAAACTTTGTATCCTGTCACATTGAACTGAAGGATATGTTTTTTATTAAAAAAAAACTTTCTGAAAAGCTAATTTCTTTTGCTTGTACCTTAGGTGCCAAACTTAGTGGAGATCCAAGCAAAATGGACGCCTCAAGTGTGATGACCGGTGGTAATGCTTTTAACAGTGGTGCAATGGGAGCAGGGGGAACCGGAACAAGTAATGTTGGTGGATCGAATGTATTCAACCCCATGGCAATGATGGGAGGTAGCACAGGAGGAAGCGGTGCAAGTGGAGGGTCGAGCGGAAATGGTGGAATGAACATGTTTGATCCCAACGCCATGATGGGTGGTACGAACACATTTTTCTCTGTCATATTCGTTAAAATGTTTTCAACAAAGATGCAAGAAAAAACAAAATTAAATTTCTCAACTTTTTCCATGTAGTTAAATTCACCCATAAAGTATCAGTTGATGACAATATATTTTCTCATAAAGTATATGATACATGAGTATATTTCTCTGTTTTTGTTTTTATGAAATATGTTACTGATTAAACTTTCGCTACGTAAAACGTCAATTTCATAATTACAATGAAAACTGCAGTAAAGACTGGATATTTCTAATATTCTTTTAAGGTGGTTCCACGAATCCAATGATGCCAGGAGGAGGGATGAACCCTATGATGCCAGGAGGAGGGATGAACCCTATGATGCCAGGTGTATCAATGATGGGAGGCAATAATACGAATACTAATACGATGATACAAGGTTCGACAGGTTAACGAGTCATTGCAAATTTCGTGTTACGAACGCGATTCAATTATATATTAGCTTCCCTTTGAAGAAATGTGGGTGAATACCATACAAAAAAAATGTGGGTGTGAATTTTTAAAACTGTATATTTGAAAGTAAAATTTTGGTTCGAGAACATATTTTAGTGTTGGAATATGAAATTCCTTCCATCTCCCGAAAACTTCGTTTGTGTTAACTTTTTCTTTCCGTGTATTGTCGTGGTCTTCTTTCAGATATATCTTGTCACCTATTTAGCATGTACTCTCTCTCTCTCTCTCTCTCTCTCTCTCTCTCTCTCTCTCTCTCTTCAGGAAAAATAATCCATGGAGAAAACTCTTTCCAGGAATGAATCCCATGGGTGTAAACCAGCTTGATCCCTTGGGAGCCATGTTAGGTAAGCTTGGAGTAATTCAGTGGAATCCTTTTCTAACGAAGCCGGATTTAGCAATAATGTACTGATTCAAGTCAGAAAGAAAATATAAAATTCTTAAAAATGCCAGAAAGATCCTTTCCCTTTTCTTATACAGTTGTGTTTAAATAAATCCTTTTGATGCTTTGCAGTAGTAGGTCACGGTCTGGTGTCATTGTATTTGCTTTTAGAAAGCTTCGCTTTTGTTGCTTAAACATGCTTGGAAGATATTCAAACAAGTTTGTGAGAAAACACTGACTCAATCAAGAGCTTGCTAATTTGTATTTCTTTAAGTTATTATGAGTATCGGTAAGAGGATCATATTATCAATATCCTCATTTAAAAGGATTCTAGATAGGTTCGAGGACAAAGGCTGCTGACGACATTTTGGGTAATGATTGGCCATACGATATTTACAAGACAAAAATAATTGTGCAACAAATGTTAACACTCTTATTTTTCAGCTGAAAGTATAACGATATTCATTGATATATCTGTAATCAGATGCAAAAAATGCTTAGGGCAACGGGTGGCCCGGTGGTCTAAGGCGCTCGCCTTTACAAATCACTGACATCTCACCTATGTTGGTTTGAGTCTCGGACTAGGCCAACGTGGATTTGTGAGATCATTGGTTCTTCCTGCACAAAGTATCCTGGCCACCATGGACAGCCTATCATATGCTGAAAAATGGCGTTACACCCATAATAGCAACAAAAATGTCTTCACCAGAAAACTCAACTTATCTATTAGCTCGATAAGCTTGTGTTTAATTTTGTTTTGTGCCTAGTTCGCATTGGCTTGATTTTAAAAGGTTATCCTTTTGCTATAGTAAGGTCCAGCCAGGACTGGTATACCGCTTAGCTTTTCCGTGGTAAGTTCTTGCTTAATTTAGCTTGTTTCTTCCTTGTGCAGCAAATTATTGCTAAGTATTTCCTATCGTCTACCAACTAAATTATACCTAATGTTTTTTTTTATTGCATGCTTCATCTTAAGATAATTTTACCTATGTCATTATTAGCTTAATTTAGTCTATAGCTTACCTCTTAAAAGTCAAACATGGAGGTTTCTGTAGGCACATACTTTTTAATCCTCTATACATGAAAACCCAGTATTTATATATACTTAATAGATTACGAACTATTACTTTTAAAAGTATTTCCCTCACCAAAGACAACACAGGCATCACCTCCCCTTTTGAAAGATATTAGGAAGTAACGTAACCCGAAAACATATAACTTACTTAAGTGGAGATCACAATGTAAGTGAGTCATGAAAGTCCATCGATTGAAACAATGATTCTGTGGAGATTTAAGAATTATAACGACTAATGCTACACCTACCGTCAAAATAGTTATCCATGGTTATCTTCTCCACTAAAATAATCGCCCAAAGAACAAAAAGCGACAAACAAACAAACGACGAACTTGTTGGAAAAACTTACAAAAATACAGCGCATTCCACTGCATGAGCACCATCTCGGCTTGTTAATGATGTGGGCCTAAATACATTTTCTTACTTTTGTATCATGCAAGTCACAAAGGTAAAATAAGCATTCCAAATACATATATTTGGTTAAACTTGAAACCAGTAACTCTTTACAAATACACTGCAATTATTTGACTAATATAATCTTCACCAGTTTTATTTGATATTTATGTCATTCATTTAATCTTAGTCAATCAGTAAAACAAAAGTTAGAAAGAAAATAAATACGCGTTTCAGTTTTAATTCCTGTATTATATGAAAATATACTATTAGGAGAATATCTCTCTCTCTCTCTCTCTTCCCTGCAATCATCTCGTTGTAAAGAAGACACTGAAGTTGCCACCGAAATTTATTCCTAAATACTTTTTCATAGTTTAGAGCGATTAATGACGACTTGATCACCTCAGATACGCTTGTAATTATATTTAAAAAGAGAACTACTCGCAAAATGTTTCAATGAAATTTTACAGTTGAATGCATTTTTAAATTGCTGACCTAGTATTTTCTATACCTTTTTTACTCCCGTCACGTTTCGTTCTATATCTTGCAACATTTTTCCTATGTCCCCCAAATCCTGACTCATGTGCACCCAACAAGAATCGTTATTCATCAGGAAAAATTAACAGACAACTAATTAGTACTGATCTTTTTTGCACGCTCATTCACACCTCTGTTCAGCAGCGGACAGAGTCACTAAAGGCGATTAAAACTGTAAGGTGGCAACTGACGTCCATTTTAGAATAACATTAAAACATTAATGGTTTGTAGTAGTCTACCGAGTTGTAATCTTAACTCTTTACCAAATCGATACTGCAACTTAATTTCGAGGTTGATAGCACATTCACGGTGGTTGAATTTAATTCGGGTTTAATGAATGCCAGTTGGGAATAAATTTATGCAAATACACCATTTGTCATTTAATCATACGTCAGGAAAAGTAATTCTTAAAAAAAATGCTGGTAGTTAATGAGTATGCACTCCATTTTTAATTGACACATATTGTTCTTCAAAACGCAATAGCAATTTGCTAAGTAAAATTTTTCTTCATATTTTACCTTGAACTCTAAGGTTCTGACCCAATTTGGTGTCTCTCATTGTTAATCACTAACGGAGTTGTACTTCGAGGATATTTAGTTCCCACGCAAGTTTCACATTTTTATGTAGCTTTTTTCTGTATTGTACACATCTTCCAAATGCTACTATGTGTCATAAGATACTAGTATTTGTAATGTACTATAATTTATTTGTGTATAATGGGTGTATCTTCGTGTGTCGTAGATCTTACTTCGTGTTTGAAAAAAAAAACAACGTAAACTTTCATAGCTTTTACCTGTTAATGACATGCTTTCACACCAATCATGCTGCTTTTGCTATCTTTTTATTCTTACTCTGCATGCAAGATTTTAACCCTGATTCATTCCTAAATTCTTACTTATAACAAAGCTTCTTTGCGTGCATTTAAAACTTTTTTAAACATGTAAATTACATGCTTTCTACAAGATTTGTCTTCAAGCCATGCTTATTCGCTTTGCATAATTAGCTTGTCTACTTTATTTCTTGCCCAGGTGGTGCTAGGAACTTCTCAGGCGGAAGTAACCTGATGGATCCTATGGGATTCATGAATGGTATGTTTCCCATTCCCCGTGTTTCAAGGAGGAATTTTCCATTTAGATATCGTATTATTCAAAGATTTTCTCCTGCAGTTATATGAACTAATCCTGGTCTATCTACCTATGTATGATTAAAATATGAGACGGTACAAATTATGAGAAATCGGCTAGGAGCAATACAACAGTCTTTACCATTGTTCAACAAAAGTGGCAAGACAACCTGTGATCTTTTACAAAACAAAACCTTCATTGAATATTATTTATAATTAAAAAATATTCATTCATACCAAAAGCAACAGTGGAAAAAGGTAAGGGAAAAGATATCGTATCATCTTGCCAAAAAAAAACCCAGCCATCATTTTGCATAAAATAAACCCACTCATCAACTTGCATAAAATACACCCAGTCATCATCTTGCACAAAATACACCCAGTCATCAGCTTGCATAAAATAAACCCAGCCGTCATCTTGTCATCTGGCATAAAATAAATCCAGTCGATATACATTATATATATTATATATGCATGCATATAAAAAGCAAATAAGAAATGAAAAAAGACAATACAGCCTAAAGTATTTTACGAAATAAACCTCATTCAATATACATTATTTATATTTAAAAAATACGGTGGTAAACATGAAAAGTAACTGTGAAAATGGGAAATGGAATTCCAGAAGAACTCTATTTTTGTTTAAATGTAATATTTTAAAGAAACATTTGTTCTCATCAAATAAAATGATAAATATAACCATCCACTTAAAACAAAAACGAATCAATTCTCTTAAATTAGTGCTATCTCACACTATCTGAAGTAAAATGGTGTCCTCAATATTGTTCCTATTTCCTTTCGTGTTTTTCTTTTTTGTGTTGGTTAAATACTTATTTTGATTTCTTATGGTTACAACAACACAACGGCCATAATTTATCGCCATTTTTAACACATGCAACAATGCTTTATCATAATGATCTGTGTTAGGAATATATATATATATATATATATATATATATATATATATATATATATATATATATATATATATATATATATGTCCATGCATTGACCCTTATAAACAAAAGAAATTATTTCAGCAGGAAGTATTGCGAAATATCAACTAATCTGAAGGTATTCTCAATATGCCTGAACACCATACATATAAATAATAAAGTATGGATATATTACCTGTTGAATGGGAATGTGTGTGTGTGTGTGTGTGTGTGTGTGTGTGTGTTGGCAAAAGATTTGTAACGCCTCAGTTACAAAACAGTTTCCCTACGTTTCAAGGCAGTCAATCTTATCTTCGGGGAATGAAAATTGGCAACAGCAAAATAAACACGTACAGAAAGACAGAAAGAAAACTTGAAATAGTTTACGAGACAGGATGACAGGAAAAAGATTCAGTAAAGTTAAATAGTGTTAAACAAATCAGATGTTTAAAAAAATCAAAATGTTTAACTTTTTGTCTATTTTATGTTGAAACAAAAATGACACTAGTTGTGCAAAACATTGATAGAGATAGTGTGATCCGCGAGGTTGCACGTTATCAGTACAGATAACCATATATATACATGTGTGTGTGTGTGTGTGTGTGTGTGTGAATGCTCACCAGGTAGACACATTACTAGATACCAGGGATATATCACGTGAACGCGCACGAAGATGTAAGGGATGAACTTAGATGGTAGAGCGTTTACAACACGAATTATACGGCGAATAGCAGTCCTTTTTTAGTGCACTGCTTCACAGGGGATTGAGTGCGACAGGAACTGATAAAGATAAATTCAAGAAATTCTGCAAAACTCGTTTAGGCGATTTCCATTCTCAGTAGTCTTTGTCAAAGGCGAACTTAAAACAGAGACAAGACAAACAATAAACGGATAAAAAAAGCGTTGAAATTTCAAACGATTATTGGAAGCATTCTTCGAAAATGTTTCGACTCGTATAATAAAAATGGAATGCTTATCAGTATTGACCCATTGTTTATGTAATGTCAGTAATGACCAAAACAATAATAAAACAAGCCAGAGCTACAGAAATACGAATTAAATGTGAGTGAGTGAGCGAGGGATTAAGAAATGAACTAATGAAGTGGACAAAATTAGGCCGTAAACATGATGATTTTATTTGCGTGTTGATGCTCTTTTGGTGTCTTCTTAATTTAAAGCGCTTGGATTCAGCGTATTCAGTACATACATTTTTCTTTCCTGGTTCGAAATTGAGGCTATGAGCAATCGTGGTTATATCACTGAAAGTATGGCCAGGGAAAGAGAAGTGTTCTGTAACTGGACTTCTGTCCACTTTGTGAGCCATCAAATATGTTAAGGATACACGGTACTAATTATACGGAAGAACTGTGAACCAGTCTAGAAATGGGTGAAGAAATAATAGAGTATTTACGGGTTTGGTGGTCCATAATTGGTTAATAATGAAAATTAAAATTTTAGTAAAAATATCTTTTAAGAGCTTATTCTATATGTAATTTAAAAAAATATAGACAAATTTCTACTATGCAATTTTAGCATTCTTACAGGTTTGACTCAGGAGTACTCAATAATGAAAGTAGCACCTGATTCATTTGGTGCAGAATCAATAACCTGTGTTTAATGCACATGTATGTAAACAAAATGCCGCGGCTCATATGGTGTTCTTCACACATAAGCTTGCACCAAGGTTAGTTGTTCATGGAGAATTATAGGTATCATCATCAGCACCCAGAAATTTTAAGTTATTGAATTTTGAATATGATGGTGTTTCCATATGTTTACTATTGGAGTTGAATTAGTACCGTGTTTCCTTAAGACTGCTCATGCTATATAGCTTTTCAGTTTCTCCTACATAAAGAGGGCCACATATCTTACAAATAATGAAGTAAATAACATTATCTGTTTTGCACATTCTGCTAGCACCATGTTTATTCAATATTTCTCTCGTCGCTAGTCTAGGGAAGGTGTTGGGCTCTATCATATACTGACTGACTTTACACATGTCATCGCAACAGCGACCAGATGTGTCAGTATGGTCCTGGCTTCTGATCGGAGTTAGCTTTAATCTGAGTAGGATGTCTCTAAGATCCCTTGGTCTGTGTTAGAATACCAATGGTTTGTTAGGGAGAATCATTCGACGATTGGCTCTTGAATGATTCGACCTACTTTGTTGTTGTCAGGATCATAAATCAGGATAAATGGTATCCGGTAACTTTGTCCTTTTCGTGCATCATATTAACTGCTATTGCTCACAATCGCAACTGGAGTTAGGAAGCTAGTAAAGAAAAGGCATCGTACTGGACATACAGACTTAGAGCACTCAAACCAAGCGAATTAAACCAAGAAGTCTCCAAAAGGACCTATGCACGCACGTGAAACTGATATCTTTCGGCAGTCACAATTATTTCAATTAAATAATTTATTCATTCTGTTTGTTGCTCACGCACTCAACAAATTACTATTGTTTTGTGTAGTTTTTGCGGTTATTATAATTATGGTCATTACTGTCATTATGGAAATAATTAATTGTCCGGGATATAATTTCACGGCTTAATCACATTACGTTAAGCAAACTGATGCCGCTATTGTTCATCTTTTTGAGAGTCGATGCTATATTGCCTTTTTTATATCCTTTGACTCGAAACCAAGAAACCGAACATTTTCAAAACACTACTTCCATGATCCTGACACACATATAAAACATTGTTATGTATATCTATATTTTTGTAACTCCTGGTACATGGTTTTATTTAATTTGTGTAATTTTTATTCATGGTTGTAAATTGTAGAGGATATCTTTAGTTAGATTTTGCTTACGTGACCTGCGTCTGTTAAGAGCGAAAATTGCATATGATGCTTACGTATGTGTTATATATTACTGCTAATAATTTTGATGACAAGACTTAATAGCACCTTTGGATTAATTTCTCATTTGCTGATGGGGTTTCAACGTTTCTAGAAGAATTCAGTAACATCCCATTTGTTGGGTTAGGTCACATGAACAGGCAGGTATGAGGCAAAAAAAGTAAGATCCGTCACGTGGGATATATTGTGAAATTTAGTCGCAATAGAAGTTGTATATAAGGAATAAACTGAGCAATTAGATTCATTCCGATTTTGAAGTCATTCTAATTTCTTGTGTTCCTGTTGTAAGTCTGTAGACGTGTTTTATTCTGTACTTGGATATTATTCGAGAGGAAAAACATTTGTTTGGACTGTTCAGTGGAAATAGACAGTGCCCATTATTTGGACTTTAATATTATTTTGGAACTGTTGTGAATTATTCGAATGAGTTCTGGACGACGCCATCATCTTGACAACGTCACGATTCTTGGCGTACAAATCCACTACAGGTTTTGAAATTTAGATAGACTTTTCAATCATTTAGGACTTTTATAGAACTGTATCAAGATTATTCTGGATTCACTTCGTAATACTGAAAGTTTGTCTCACATTTTCAGTTGTACTTTGACATTTAAATTCTTTTTTAAGTTTTGAAAAATGTTTGTTGGTTTTGCTCTTCCTGTTACTTAGCTTATTACAACAGAGTCGTGACTATATATATATATATATATATATATATATATATATATATATATATATATATATATATATATATATATATATATATGATGCTGTATTAATGTTATTAATATTCACTCAAGTATGAATATTCCTATTAAAACAAGTGAAATAAAATTATCTGCACACTGACAAAATTAAAAGTTTCTTTTGTTTCTATTTCCATGTGAATATTGGCTGCTTTTCCTTGTTTTTAATTCCATGGCACTCTTTATTTCCAGCAACTGTATGGTCTTAAACTATGTAACAGACAGAAATCGAAACCAACAAGTTTAGTTACATTTAACAAACAATTTATTTTCTAAATGACAAAGTGAAAAATTAAGAGACACTTACGGTATTGCAAATTAAATCCCAAATAATCTTACAAGTAATATCACAAGTAAAAAAAAGTATAAAATGGTCCAAAATCATTTTCAGTGGTCTTGATTGTATTGATGTATCATAATGATACAACCCAGAATGTTACCGAATGAGTCCCCATTAACCCTAGAGTAGTGCTGTAGCTAAAAAAATTCAATGAGCGCTTTATAATGCCTTCGAATAATTTAAGTCAATAATTACTCTGAAGTTATATCTGAACACAACTATAAGTGATTTCACAGACTGATTATAAAAGAGAAATGAAGATTTTGTTTACAAAGCCTCTGTTTATATGCATAATGTCACCTGGTCTAGCATGAACTTAGAAACATGATAAAAGTCATGTAGGCAAAACACACCAGTCCGCAGTAGGCAACATTTATATAATCAATCACGGACAAAGGTCAAGCACACACTATCAATTAAATACGCATAACATCTCCTTTTATAAAGAAAAAGAAAGATTTATACAATAAATACATATGTCAGATACATATGATACTAGTATATTTAAAATTACATAGATGTCTTATATATGACAGAAAATATACGGCAAGGGGGCATCTGCAGTCACATTATATTTTCCCTTGATGTGTTCTTATTATTGCATCCCTACAGCACCAAGCTCTGTCCCAATAATCTTGGTTTGTTTTGTTTTTCGTTTTGTTAATGAAAGTAAGGATTGTGATCAATGAATACAATTAATGGAGAAAGAGCTGAACACTTCAAAATGCTGCAAAGTCAGTATCAAAGCCAAACATTCCTTCTCATTGTGGGATAATGTATCTGGTGTTTGTTTGGCTTTCTAGAACAATAACATACTAGATACTCAAAAACACTTTCACCTTCTTGAATCAATACTCCACTAACCCAAACACTACTTACATCAACACATTGTAAGCAACAGACTGAAATTTAGAGCTGAAAAAATACTATTGCCCCTTATAGTCGGGCCTTTAATTGTGATATATTTCCTGATCATGATGACCAATGAAAGTTTGATTTCTTGCTCAACCAATTTGTCAGAAGCTGGGTATTTATGGAGATATTGGACAACAATTTCAGATAAGTTCCAGCCATACCCAAAATATCGAATTAGTTGATTTTTACTGACAAGCACTGGGAATTAAGAGATAGCACTGCCTTAACGTCTGTAGGCTGGTCATGTCCGCGATATGTCCTTAAAATGTAACACAAGCACGGCATGACTCGTTTTTACCTATATTAATTGACAGACTTGCATCACAATCTCAGAGACACGGTAAATTGTATTTGTTCATGGGAAACAAATGCTCATATTCACATAATAGCTGTTTAGTTCACTCATTCCTTGTGACTGTGCCTATGAAAAGTTCTGGTTCAGATTATTAATATTTCTGACGTCCGATGATTGGTGAAACCAAAGTCACCACAGTCATATTACATTCCATAGTTTACTGTGTGAGAAAGGTACAAAGTAAATTATCTGAATCATTATCAGGGCTATACCTATCAAAGCCCTTCTTAAATATTTGCATAACAAAAAGTTGTTTCTCTTACTCCCTCCCAGGAGTGTTAATGATGTAATTTAAGTGCTTTATTTCTTTTCAACTGTATAGGGGGCATAAGTGCTTGGCCTAAATGGGAATTTTAGGTATCGGCAAGAGAGCTAGAACTCGTTCACCAAGATGGAAAAGAAAATCAGAGAAAAAGCATACCACAAGGAAATTCGAGCTCGGTTATTCTATGCTCCCACCATTCTAAAAGGATTAGAAGCCTCTCGATTCAAACTACTAGAGACCAAAGCGAGTACTCCTCTTACGCTGAAGGATTCGAGAAATCAATTATTGACTACATGCAGTGGAAGACAAAAGACTGGGAATCCTGACAAAGAAGCCATGAAACAATGAAGCACATAAAAAAGGGGCCCAGAACTATACAAAATGGGTCAACAATGAGAGTGAAAGGCTTTATCAAAAATGGTGGAGAAATCAACATGTGGATGACCGATTAGTCAGGCAAAGCTGTGGATAACAACAACGAACTAATCACATATTATCTGCACGCCAGACGTCGTAGATCAGACTAAAAAATATTTGCAGTTCAAATAAAGCAACGATGAGACCTTCCTGCACACAAATCAACGTAAAATCTTAGGTGGATTTTTATCCACGTTATTTTCTTCCGTAAAAGCAGTCCTCCCGGGCATTACCGCCAAATCTGCAAATATCTCTCTCAAACCAGCCAAAGCGGAAGCCACCGGAGCAGCCTTTGCTCTGGGAACAGCCGTAGGACAAAACGACAGCAAAAACATCATGCCACAGTCGTCACTGACGACCATAGGAGCGTTTTCGTCACCCGTGGCAGAGATGCCTATCTCGAGAGGCGAAGCAGGCGCTTCAAAAGATGACTAGGATCCTCAGTGAGCAATACGAGAGATATATACAGGACCTGGATAAAAATGTAGGTGTACAAAATCCCTCTAAGGGCGCTATCATGTCTGGACATGGATTAAAATGATTATGGTAATTTTTATAACACTCATATAGCATAGCGTCATGTATTCGAGATTCACACCCGATTATCTGAGTCTCATTGAATAAAACTCCCGTGGATGACTCTACCACCGAGTACGAGTCCGTGTAGTATCAGGACACCAATATCTCCAACCTCAACTTGAGTACGTATCCAAAAATAGAGACGCGTGACGAAGATGTGTATCTGCTTCCCATAAGGCTTTTCTGGAGGTCTGCGGTAAAAATACAAAACGGGTGCCAACCCACACATGAACTATTCAGCCGGCGATCAGACCACGCTCCAAAATAATGGATGGTCGTTATTCAAGTCTGAGCAATACCAACTGAACAATCAGACCGTCGTGGAGATCAATGGCTACTTGCTACAAGACAGCACCATCCTGAACTTAATCATGTACAGCGATTACTACATGCGATCGTACGCTACTAACATGTGATTGTTCAGAGATAGCAAAACAGGCGCGATGGTGAGCAACGAATATCCCACGGTTATGGGTCTAATTCAACTGGCGACTTTGGGCAATGGTGATCCAGTCATTAGAAACATTTTGAAAACAGAAGGCTACAACGTGGGTTTTTCCTCACGACGCTCTCTGACCGAAACAAGCCACGAGATCTGCATGATAATTCCTCTCAGCAGCGTCTTTGGAGCGTGCAGATATATCCACACCATCTTTATAGGGGTAAAACACACGGTGGTGTTAGAAAGAGACACCCTTTCAATGCATGCAAAGAGCCGCTGGTCCAGCAGATGGGCAATTCACCATGACGTAGTTGCCTCTGTGGATGCCCCAAATCACACCTTCTACAAAACACTTGCTAGAATTGGAAACGTCGTTTGCCCGATTCCTCAAGAAACTGCATTTCGATCACGTCGTGGAGAGTGGCCACGAATCCAGGCGGCGAACTTTTCAAACACGTTTTCAACGCCTTTCAACTGGCTGCTCATCGCAAAGGTCAAACTCAAAAGAAAGACATCTTTAACAACGGTGGTTTGTCTCGTGTTCACGTCCGCATCAATTCTAGGCAGTATCCAGAGAAAGAACTCGAGAGCAACTTCACAGTAGGCACACGAAATTATTCCCGAGCATACATGATGATGATGGAGGCTATGCAGAAGTATCAAAATGTCGACACAGGCACACAAGTCTCTCTGAACGATTTCGCTAACTTGTTTCCCATCTTCCACTTTGATGTCTCCACACATACCGAACGTCTTAAAGACTCCCCTGCTGACATCGAAATCCGACGGACAGTGGCTACAGGAGCGGATTACCTTTGCTACACCATGGTCACTTCAGACCGATTCATGACGCTGAACGTTCTTAACGGAAAAATGAAAATCCTTGAATAGACAACATGCCTTGAAAAATACACCTCAAAGACGGTCACGACAGGTTTCATTGCCACCACCATCATTCGTTACATCAAAACCATGGCTCCTAAGCTATTCGCTAATGTCTTAGCCCCCTTAGGACTCGTTGCATATACAGGAGCTATCACCGGAGTTACACAGAAAGCAGTCACGGTAAGTGTCACGCGCAGAAGCAGACGAATGACCTCCTCAAACCGTGATAAAATGAAAATAATAGCATTTCCTATAGCGTCATCATGTCGTGCATTACAGTGTATGTCACGCTGTCTCCACAGCATAAAAAAGCATATCAGTATCAGCTACACATAAAAGACCTGTCTCTGTCGGACTTAAAGCCTCAGCCCTCATGGGATCTGACCGATTCATACTGACCCAGCGGCTAGTTACTTCTATCGCTAAGCATAAGGCAGCTCGTAAAGGACTCGTTCTGAACTTTCCGCACTCAACTGTACAAACAAGGAGGATTAATAGGTCTTCTGCTCGCCGGCATCGCTGAAACCTTACTGCCAGCATTGCCCGGCATCGGCAAAGGAGTACAACTGCCTGGCACTACTAGTGGCAAGGGCATGAGAAAAAAGTTTTAAGCAATTTGGATCTCGAACATCTCTTAGAGTCTCCCACTTTCCGAGGTGTCTTCTCCAAAGATCAATTTCCAGAACAGATCAAATCCATCGAAAGCTGCGTCGTCAATCTCCAAAAGTATTATGAGGTCAGGGCACACACTGAATTGCTATTGTCAATAATCCTCATTCCCACGCTGTCGAGTATTTCAATTCGTTCGGTTTACGTCCACCCGATGAGGTCGCACACTACCTCCAATCAGCTCACAAAGGATAGAGCTATAACTCCTTACACCTTCAAAACATCAGTGATAGCAACTGGATAATACTGCGTCAACTATATCCTTGGAAGACGTTAAGGAAAATCACCTGTTGAAGTTGTTTTACAGCTTGTTGCAAAATAATATCTATTTCTCATATAACCGTCATGGACTCGTGGGTCTCGCGTATAAAGCCAAGACGAAGAGTATGGACCCACGAATGTGGTCACAAAAAATAAACGCCTCATGATTAAATCCAGGTGTGCTCTCTGTGGTTCTAGAAAAGCTAATTTCATTAAACACTCTAAAATGTCAATGAATCTATATAGGACATGCATCTTTGCAAACTTTGCGAACTCGAAACGATGTTTGAATGCCTCCATGTGGAAAGTAATGTGTGTGTCTGAAACTGTAAATGTAGTTGGCATCGACAAATTTCAGGAGGAGAGATGGATGTATATGCCCTCATTGGTTGGAAAACTTCCCAGACCTTAAGGAGGATGGACGATACCAGGACATCATTAAACATGGCCATGGAACCCTTTCGATCAACAACTGGATGAAGACGATCAACCCCTTCCAGGTCAGGAACCCTACAACGCTGTCAATGCCATCCCCATGCAACACGATATCTGTTACAAAGATCATCCCGACGATAAAGCGGGATGCAATCAAATCATGCTGAGGGATAACAAGAACTCAAGCCACACAATTTCAGAGAACGCTTAGACAGAGCTCTCGTCAGAGGCATCATTGGTGCTAAATATAAGTTGGGCATCGGGATTCCAGATAATCTCACGGAGGACTGCATAAACCCGCACTCATGTCATCGGCGTAGACGTAGACTACATTTGGTCAGAACATCTAGACGATATGAGAGATTACAGCATCTACAACGATCATTTTCATTATCTCATGACCGTCATTGATGTATTTAGTAAATATGCTTGGGTCATTCCTTTAAAAAACATAAAATGAGTTTATATCGTACAGGAGAACAAAAACCCCATAAACCCTGGGTAGATCATTGAAGCGAATTTTATAACAAACCCTCTCAGACTGACTTTAAAAAATAACATCACTCAAAATCCTCTCAAGGCCTTTGTCATCGAGCGATTTAACCGAACTCTCAAAAATCGCACGTGGGAAAGATTTACCAGCGATAATACTAACCGATACTTAAATTTCCTTCCGGACCTTGTTGACCACTACAATCATACCTACCATCGGACCATTTGAATGACCCCCACAGAAGCCTCCTCCATAACACCAGAGGGAAAACGAAAGGTCGCAGAGGCCTTATTTTTAGAGCCAAATTCAAAGTAGGGAATCATGTTAGAATCAGAAGACAAAAATCCACCTTCGAAAAAGGATACACTCCCATCTGAACAGAATAAGTCTTCGTCGCCGATACCGTTAAAAACTATTCCAATCACATACACCCTCCACAGTTCTTCAGGAGAACCCTTCCAGGGGTCTTTCTATGAACAGGAATTACAAACAAAAACAGCCAGGATGTCTTCCAAGTTAAAATGT
Source organism: Sinohyriopsis cumingii (assembly GCA_028554795.2). NCBI lineage: Eukaryota > Metazoa > Mollusca > Bivalvia > Unionida > Unionidae > Sinohyriopsis > Sinohyriopsis cumingii. The sequence continues at coordinate 41,715,503 of CM068825.1, forward strand.
CATCTGTACCCGCAGAAAAATGACTTGTCAAATGGTTTGGCTATCCTGAACAATTCATCTCGTGGATTCCCACCACTTCGTTCACTCACATGACGCCTCAAAAATAATCTTATCGTATTTCTCCATCAAACTTTTTCCAGACACATCCTTACATTTCGCCGCAATCTGGTGAAGACCCATCTTTTCAAAAATACGCTTAAACATATGCTCAAAGTTTATAAATTTCTCGTGATCCATCAACTGCACTCAAGTTACCTTATTTAACCAATAATTAAACTCATTTTGCTTTGGATTCGACCAATGAAAACGCTTCAGCTTATTCCGGATTTAATAATATTAGTTGTACCGCTGCACAAGGTTCTGATGACGATGGCTACGCCTTACCGACTCCTAATCCAATTCCTCCTCTCCTTCGCTCTCCTCACAATAAACCATCTCTGGCACACAACTCAGATCCTTATTCGCATACGCAATCAACTCCTTCGCACTTTTTAACCATTCCTGAGATTCCGCCTTGTTCCACTCGAGTTTAGAACTCTTCTCACTCATTCCCAGCTTATCCACATGCCATGGTTAACACGGAAGAGACATCTTCTCTATAATACAATCACTTCCTTAATAAAAAAACCAAAGTGACACAGAACCCACATCAGTAATCAATCAAACACAGGTGAGCCAGAACCCCCAGAACCACGTAGTATAAGTTCCATGGGGAAGCACTCGCTCACTCTTTTATTACGTATTCATGAAAGGATGATCCAGGACCTCCATTATCCTATACTACTCACAACCTACCGTTATTCTAATCAATGGCTCGCAAAATGCAGGAATATGTTGCAGATGAGCTTTAGGTATCTTGTGTTAGTGTTTTCTTACAATTAGTCACGTGTGTCAAGATCTACAGCATTTATAAACATCGCTTTCGATTTTCGGTTCAAGACCTTGTGTCCAGGCAAGGAAGTTTAGAAGACTGAGCTATGAAGTTCCTGTCGATTTGACTCAGGAACAACAATCTAATCGCTCAATGGCCATTCGTCACCAATGCGATTTTCATTTTCTGATAAGGATCCCATTTTTTAAAATACAAAATAACAAACTGGGACTTGTGTGGCTTTATTTCTTGAAAATGGTTATTAACCTAAATTTCTGGTAACATCAGAGCCTGAACTTGTATGAAAAATCGTGTGTTTGTTCTGTCCACCACTTCTAATTCTTTTATTCTATATAGCATTTCCTCCCTCCTCTCTCTTGCTCTTTCCTTTTATATTTCTTTCTATCTCTCTCTATGTCTATATGCATTTGCATTTCCTCTTTCTGAATGTGCATCAGCAATTTTTACATTGTCTCTCTGTCTCCGTCTCTGTCTGTCTGACTGTCTCTCTGAATTACATGTACTTTTCCTCTTTCTCCTTAATTCTTTATGATGTTGAAGCTTTCGTAATTCTAATTCCATAAGGAATTTTTAAACGTTAATTACTTAATGTGCTATCAAAACCAGAGACAGAGTTACGAATCAAATACAAAGTACAATCATTATAAATTTCCTTTCACACCAAATACTGAACAAAAACTTTATGTCTTTTTTTAAGGATGCTTTCTCTTCAGAAAAAGTGCCTGCCAAGTTTAAGTAACTCGTCCTTTTTTCATAGACTCTATTGATCTCTGGGTAGGACTTGAAACAAAGTTCTCTGCAGTGGATGATATTGTGAATGTTTGCTGGTTTCACTAAAGATTTTTCAGCTGTGTGAAATTAAAATGTTTACCATGGACAATGAATATTCCGAAACAAAGTAAATTTAAATTTGAATGACCAAATTTTAATATCTCTGAAATGTTTTAAAGAAATTCAGATCCAGGACTAGTCGAACCCCACCCGCAATTTCTGTTACGATTCTTTGGTGTTAAACTATGTAACATAAATAAAGCGAAGCCAACAAGTTTAGAAAAATTCAACAATTTATTTATCTTAGAATGTGAAAATGTAAAAGATAGTTACATTTATTGTGAGTTTAATCTCCGATAATCCTAAATGTAATATCACAAGACCAAATGTACAAAATGTTCCAAATGAATTTCAAAAGTCTTGGATGTCTTGATGTATCACAATGATATAATGCAGAATGTCTTTGAATCAGTCCTAAATAATCCCAAAGTAGTGTTTTAGTCCAAAAGTCAACGGAATCTTTGTAATTTCAACGAATAATTCAAATAAATAATTCCTATCAAATTATATCCAAACACAACTCCTAGTGATTCGACAAACTGTTCATAAAACAGGAATGAAAACATTTTGCTTTTACAAAACTTTATATACAAACTGTCCCCTTACCTATGACTCAACAGGATCTCCTTGAAACGACCATTTCTAATAAAGAAGTTCACTAACTCGTAAACAATGTCGGAACTTGAACAAAAATTGAAGTAAACAGCTTGTTTACTTCTTATAATTATGACAAAAAATCATGTACGCAAAATATGGGATTAGTCAGGTACGCAAATACTCTACACCCAATTATGGACAGTAATTAAGCACACAATATAAATTAAAGATACTTAACACTATGCATACTTCGCACAATTAGCCTAAAATTTACTTGTATTTCTTTCCTTTACCTTTAGGTGGCGGGCTGAGCGGCAGCATGAACAATATATTTGACCTCAGCAAGCAAGGTAATGTACTTCTCAATAAATGACTGAAAATAATCGACTCATTGAAAGGGATTTTCTTCTGTGATTTGGTAATAAAACAATCTTTTATTTTTACGCACTGCTAACTATAAAACATGTTTTACATTCTCGATATAAAACATGACCTGTTGTATAGAACGTAGAAAGAAAAATATGGGCAAACGTTTTTCATAATTGATGCATATACAGTTCAGAAACTGCCTTTGAAGCAAATTAGGATATCTAATTAAAATACTATATGCAGTCTACTATTAAAAATATTTATATATGAAATGTGAAGGACAAAATATTAGCTGCATCAACGTGCGATGCGTACATAATAAAATACTATATATTCTCACTTATAAGTCGAGTCCAAATGCTAACAACATCAACACTCACATGCCGTCACATAATACCTCGTCAGATCGGGACCTATGTTGTCTGTTCTACTGATTACTCCTAGCAAGCTGCATAGACTTAGATGTGCCCGCAGAGCTGGGTTTTTGCAGTTTTCAGTTGGACTAGACTTATAGGGTAGTATATACTAGTTCATGAAGTACTTATGTCTTATTTTGTCTTACTAGCTTTATACGTGTTTCTGTTTTGATTTGCTTGTTTAATATCTTATGACAAAATACAATAACATGTAATCAATTTTTCCACAGCATAAATCAAGAATATGATATAAGTTTCTGAAAGTTACCTTTCTTCTAAGCTGTATGCAAGCATCTTCCACGTCAACATTGTCATACTCTCAAATATTTCCTCATATTTTAAATGATAGCAAAGGTTAACTAAAATTCTATATACAAAGAAAGCGCTGACCATATAGCGACGTATGTGATGATTGATTATCACTGGCATTGTATGCACTTCACGGGAATATAGATACAAGCATTTATTGCGAGAGATCCTATCACAAATTCATATGACACGCACAGCAGGTGGTATTTGAGATAGACATCCAACGTCTGTATACTAGCTGTGAGCGATTATTTGAAACATTGTAGAATCATGCGGAGTCTACAGTATATTCACTTTTGTATACTAACGATTTCTTTTGAAGGACGAAGTGCGGGCATTCTAAAAGGTAAGGATACTTGCAAAAATTAATATAATTGGATACTTTCGAATGTTTTTACTAGTATAACCCTTATTGTTGGTAGGATTTTCAGTACTATGGTCGTCATCATCGTTATTAAACTCAAGCCCGTGAAAGCTTTTGCATTTATATTCAGCAGGAATATTACTTTCACACTGATCTAGAAGTGAAATACTTTGTAAATTTATTATTGACCGTTATCAAGGAGTTAATTGTTCAAAGCATCAAAATACAATATAATATTTTATATGGATATTCTCTATTTGTAACCTTCGAAAGAAAGGCAACTGTTTTTAGTTTTATTTGAAAAAGTGTGTTTTCTCTGTCCGTTTTCCTTTCCTCTCTCTCTCATTCTCCTATTGTGCTACCTAAATTATTACAAGATCGTTTTGCTTTATCATTTAACTGACTTGTTTTATTATCTCATCAGCAGGATTGGTCATTGAAACCGTCTAATTCCTGAACTAAATTTTTATGAAGTTACAGAATTTAGAATAACTAAGTGAATATTCTTGCGTCTAATAGAAAATATAGACGAGATTTGTTCATGAGCATAGGCAAAACATCCATGCAACACTCGAATGAACTCTGTGGTCGAGTGGTGTGAGCCAGTTAGAACAGTGATAATAAATAAAGACGGCATACACAAAATCTGATTGAAAATAAGAAATAAGTAGATCAGTGTCGCAGTGGTGACCCTCTATCCAGATTTTTCAACGAACGAAGACTATCATATATACAGAACATGTACTGATTTTGGTCAAACAAGAATCTATTTCTTGACCGATGTCAGTCTATGAATAGTGCAAACGTTTAAATTATTTGAATACAAATTTCACGAGTTACGTTGCGTCGATAAATGCGATAAAATGTTTGATTACAAACATTTATGGTTAATGTATAATAACAAATTCATAGGAAACGATCGTCCTGCTTAAAAATATAAATTTGACCAAAATATATAAAAATTTCCAGTTTTTAATATTACATTTTTATTTGATTTACATCGATTACATTGTTGTTCCTGTTGCATAAGGTTTAATATATAGATAACTATTCATATGCCAACATTTGAAAAATTGTTCTCTATACAAATTACATGTGCTCATGTCAGTCAATGTTTAAACTAAACGAGTATCTGGAAGTTATGCAATCTTTAAAACTCTCCTCCGATAAAAGTAATTTAGATCCAGATAATCGTCTATTTTTATTTTTTGCATTTATCAGACCCAAATATAATTTTTTTACCACGTACAATAATTATACAATTTGCTGCAGATTTACACTGCATATTGGTATGAATTGGTCTATTTAGTGTATTTACTTACGATTACAGTATGAATCATGACAAATAAATCCCACAATAGGCAACATTTTTTTCTCTCCAACTTTCAAATAACTTTTTTCGCTTACACACATTAGATTCATATATAATTCGGTTTGGAGCAATATAGACTTCGAGTGAACTTAAATGGAAATGCTAACAAAGAATAATATAATAAATTGATTAAAGGTCATTCTCTCGCCCTGCGTAGTTGTACTGAACATTTTGATATTTAAAACATTTCATTAAATGGTCCACCTGTTCCTTTTAATGTAACTTCAATAATATATCATTAATTTATCACGATATTTTCTCTGTCAGTAAACAGTAGGACTTAAAAAGTGAACTAGCTTGCCCACAACTCTTCACTTAACTGTGAGTAGTGTCATTATGCCACTTTTGCCCTTTTGGGTCCTGATTAGTCGCCACAATCTCTATCGCCTATGACGTGGTAAACAAGATATATACTATCTGCAACCCGTAGATGATTAGAATTAACAATCTACGGTGTGATAGGCGGTTACTAAGCAGTAGTGCTGAATCAATCAATACTTACATGCTAGACATATTACACTGCAAAATACACGAGCAAGTCAAAATCGGTGCGGCTATAATCGACATGGCTCCTTTTACATGCCAAAGAAAAAAGCTTTTTTGATTTAGTTTAACAATACATCTTTTCGGTGTGCTTATAATTTAAAGTGAAATTAATACAAGCTTCAATCTTTACAGAGTTATAACAAAGTCGGGTTTTGCTACTATCGAAAAATACCTGGAATATTTATAATGATCACACTGGCGAAATATCCGGTTGACATAAACTTGCTATTATATGTGTCCTTGCCATTACACGGAACCATATGTGCATTTGCATAATAATCTTGTGAAATTGTAATTTAAAACGGCATAATTTTATTATCTGATTAGGGGAAATGTTACTCGTGTGTTTTCCAAAAACATTCTTAACTGGAAGTACGAGAGGGTACATTTACCATCTTAAAAGGACGGTGGCCATGAAAGCTATAGTGTCGTGCTAACAAACTCTAAAATGCTGCTCTGAGTCCAAGATTCGGAGATCATTTTTGTATAATAAATAGGAGGTTACCGATTCTGAGCTGTTGAATGTGAAAAATGAAAGTCAGTTTGATTCTGTGAAGTCGACGTCTGTGACGGATACGTGGCACAAATAATCTTTTAATGGTATATTAAACTGATATGGATTGCACACATTAGTTTGAATGCAAACCTCGCATGCAACGGATTACTATTAGTCGCGTGTCATTAATTAATTTCAAAAAAGAAATTAAAAAGCATAACTTGGACAGATAAATACAGCGATATTAAAGAAAAAGTTGTATAATATTCTGCAATAAAAAATGAAGTGTCTGACGTTGACTAAATCACCCGCTGCGTTGGAAAGAACATTTGATTCGTGTGACGATTTTAGCTAATGTCAAAGCTGTAATAGTGAAGATATCCAAGAGCAAATCAGTTAAACAAATTATAATTTAAAAAAAAAAAACTTGGGGAAGGTATTAATATAAGAATGGAATGTGAATTCACCAATCTTCGTGTATCTATGAAGAGGAGCGAGACAAGAAACAAAAATGCATTTTAGAAGTTATAATTAATAGTAATAGAGCAAAACCTATTCAGAAATTTACCACCGCTCGTAGACATTGATGTGATTGCATATAAACGTACAGAGTCGACTGTTGGCGTAATACTCATTGATGAATAATTTGAGTTATTTTGGGCTGAAAGTAACTTGGATTTTAACTTATCTGTGTTAGCAAATGAATTTACACTTAAGTTTGCAACATTTGCTGTTGCTACCAAAAAAGAACGAACCTTTTCCTTTGAGAGAGCCTGCTTTACAATTTCGATTTACCATAAATTCATGGAATGGACTCTAAAGTTCTCTATCCGTCTAGTCTCAATATCAGTCTACCAACTGATACAGAGGAAGAGATATGCAGTCGTGAACCACGTCAACGCTGTCGTGTCTCGCACATAACGCAGAAGCACACCTACCAACTGGTACTTTGGGACAATTTACCTGGAAAATAAGTACTAAATATGGTCTTACAGCACCAAAAACATGTGTTTGTGGCGTTTCAAAATTTAAATCAAGATTATAGTCAAGAGCATAATTACATGATATTCGACCCCTGAGGACTAAATTTCTTCGAGTTAAACTGTTTGCGTATTTCCCAACAAGACTCTCGTACGTTTTGCTGTTTCACTGGAACATTTGGAACACTTGGACTCGTTCAGGAAATCCGTTGGTGACATATATTTGCATGCACGGTACATACCGCTGGCGGTGTTATTTACAGATTTTATACCATGATCCCTTCTGACAAGACTGCTGTTGGAACGTGCGTGTGAAAGTTCGTCTTAGCCCAAATAAACTTGCGAAAATAAAAAATAAAAACGTGATAAAAAGCAATTGTTCGATTACCCGATACAATACGCTGAAGTACACGCCGTTGACAAGTCTTGATTAACTAGCAATGTAAAAATGAGCCAATCATGTTAGTGGTGTCTTATGCAAAACGTGGATTTCACAACTCTTAACATCTTGTGTTTTCTTGCTATAGAGGTTTGATAATTTTCTGATTGTTTTCTTGTAAATTCTACTGGCAAAAAGCATATCATTCTTACTTTGTGATGTGTTAATCCGTGAGTGTGTATTTTTACGCAATGTGATATTTATTTCTAGCTAGCTTACATTCTTTCCCCACATAAAACTTACTATGTACTTTTTTACAGTTTATCTGTGAATTGTTACTATTTGCAATGATTTATTATCACTATTGAAAAGAATTGTTACAAGTTCGTCAGAAATCTCATTTACCTTTTGTTTTTCGATATTCGTTGTTTCTCTCAAATCATGCAGTTTGTTAAATAAAATTTCCACTGATTCTCTTCTAATATTTGCTATGAACAGATTTTTATTATCAGATTTCTGCAATCGTTTTTTTAATACACATTTTGTCTCAGATATGCACGTACTCACCTCTGCGTGTACTGTGAATGTTATTACATTATGAATATCAGAGAGCATTGGATAAATATCATGAACACAAAAGTGTTTGATGGAATTAAAACCTCCCACAGTGGTAACCAGGTAGTCTATTACACTTACAACTTTACTTGTGCATTTTACTCTTTCTCTATCATATACGACTCTTGAGTTAGCTGAATACATATTACAAGTTATTCAAAGTCTAACATGCGATTGCCACTTGTATGTGGCCTTTTCTATAACAAGTATGTCTTTTCTTTGGAATACCTCTATTGCTGATGCACTGTACATCGTTAGGGTAATCAGAAGTAATTTGATCTAAATTATCAATGTTGTCAGTATTGGTTGTTAATGTAATCATAATATATCTGATCTAAATTATCAATGTTGTCAGTATTGGTTGTTAATGTAATCATAATATATATGATCTAAATTATCAATGTTGTCAGTATTGGTTGTTAATGTAATCATAATCTATCTGATCTAAATTATCAATGTTGTCAGTATTGGTTGTTAATGTAATCATAATCTATCTGATCTAAATTATCAATGTTGTCAGTATTGGTTGTTAATGTAATCATGATCTATCTGATCTAAATTATCAATGTTGTCAGTATTGGTTGTTAATGTAATCATAATCTATCTGATCTAAATTATCAATGTTGTCAGTATTGGTTATTAATGTAATCATAATCTATCTAATCTAAATTATCAATGTTGTCAGTATTGGTTGTTAATGTAATCATAATCTATCTGATCTAAATTATCAATGTTGTCAGTATTGGTTGTTAATGTAATCATAATCTATCTAATCTAAATTATCAATGTTGTCAGTATTGGTTGTTAATGTAATCATAATCTATCTGATCTAAATTATCAATGTTGTCAGTATTGGTTGTTAATGTAATCATAATCTATCTGATCTAAATTATCAATGTTGTCAGTATTGGTTGTTAATGTAATCATAATCTATCTAATCTAAATTATCAATGTTGTCAGTATTGGTTGTTAATGTAATCATAATATATCTGATCTAAATTATCAATGTTGTCAGTATTGGTTGTTAATGTAATCATAATATATCTGACCTAAATTATCAATGTTGTCAGTATTGGTTGTTAATGTAATCATAATATATCTGACCTAAATTATCAATGTTGTCAGTGTTGGTTGTTAATGTAATCATAATATATCTGACCTAAATTATCAATGTTGTCAGTATTGGTTGTTAATGTAATCATAATATATCTGACCTAAATTATCAATGTTGTCAGTATTGGTTGTTAATGTAATCATAATATATCTGACCTAAATTATCAATGTTGTCAGTATTGGTTGTTAATGTAATCATAATATATCTGACCTAAATTATCAATGTTGTCAGTATTGGTTGTTAATGTAATCATAATCTATCTGATCTAAATTATCAATGTTGTCAGTAATCATAATCTATCTAATCTAAATTATCAATGTTGTCAGTATTGGTTGTTAATGTAATCATAATATATCTGATCTAAATTATCAATGTTGTCAGTATTGGTTGTTAATGTAATCATAATATATCTGATCTAAATTATCAATGTTGTCAGTATTGGTTGTTAATGTAATCATAATCTATCTGATCTAAATTATCAATGTTGTCAGTGTTGGTTGTTAATGTAATCATAATCTATCTGATCTAAATTATCAATGTTGTCAGTATTGGTTGTTAATGTAATCATAATCTATCTAATCTAAATTATCAATGTTGTCAGTATTGGTTGTTAATGTAATCATAATCTATCTGATCTAAATTATCAATGTTGTCAGTATTGGTTGTTAATGTAATCATAATATATCTGACCTAAATTATCAATGTTGTCAGTATTGGTTGTTAATGTAATCATAATATATCTGACCTAAATTATCAATGTTGTCAGTATTGGTTGTTAATGTAATCATAATATATCTGATCTAAATTATCAATGTTGTCAGTATTGGTTGTTAATGTAATCATAATATATCTGATCTAAATTATCAATGTTGTCAGTGTTGGTTGTTAATGTAATCATAATCTATCTGATCTAAATTATCAATGTTGTCAGTATTGGTTGTTAATGTAATCATAATCTATCTAATCTAAATTATCAATGTTGTCAGTATTGGTTGTTAATGTAATCATAATCTATCTGATCTAAATTATCAATGTTGTCAGTATTGGTTGTTAATGTAATCATAATATATCTGACCTAAATTATCAATGTTGTCAGTGTTGGTTGTTAATGTAATCATAATATATCTGACCTAAATTATCAATGTTGTCAGTATTGGTTGTTAATGTAATCATAATATATCTGACCTAAATTATAAATGTTGTCAGTATTGGTTGTTAATGTAATCATAATATATCTGATCTAAATTATCAATGTTGTCAGTATTGGTTGTTGATGTAATCATAATATATCTGATCTAAATTATCAATGTTGTCAGTATTGGTTGTTAATGTAATCATAATCTATCTGATCTAAATTATCAATGTTGTCAGTAATCATAATCTATCTAATCTAAATTATCAATGTTGTCAGTATTGGTTGTTAATGTAATCATAATATATCTGATCTAAATTATCAATGTTGTCAGTATTGGTTGTTAATGTAATCATAATATATCTGATCTAAATTATCAATGTTGTCAGTATTGGTTGTTAATGTAATCATAATATATCTGATCTAAATTATCAATGTTGTCAGTATTGGTTGTTAATGTAATCATAATCTATCTGATCTAAATTATCAATGTTGTCAGTGTTGGTTGTTAATGTAATCATAATCTATCTGATCTAAATTATCAATGTTGTCAGTATTGGTTGTTAATGTAATCATAATCTATCTAATCTAAATTATCAATGTTGTCAGTATTGGTTGTTAATGTAATCATAATCTATCTGATCTAAATTATCAATGTTGTCAGTATTGGTTGTTAATGTAATCATAATATATCTGACCTAAATTATCAATGTTGTCAGTATTGGTTGTTAATGTAATCATAATATATCTGACCTAAATTATCAATGTTGTCAGTATTGGTTGTTAATGTAATCATAATATATCTGATCTAAATTATCAATGTTGTCAGTATTGGTTGTTAATGTAATCATAATATATCTGATCTAAATTATCAATGTTGTCAGTGTTGGTTGTTAATGTAATCATAATCTATCTGATCGAAATTATCAATGTTGTCAGTATTGGTTGTTAATGTAATCATAATCTATCTAATCTAAATTATCAATGTTGTCAGTATTGGTTGTTAATGTAATCATAATCTATCTGATCTAAATTATCAATGTTGTCAGTATTGGTTGTTAATGTAATCATAATATATCTGACCTAAATTATCAATGTTGTCAGTGTTGGTTGTTAATGTAATCATAATATATCTGACCTAAATTATCAATGTTGTCAGTATTGGTTGTTAATGTAATCATAATATATCTGACCTAAATTATAAATGTTGTCAGTATTGGTTGTTAATGTAATCATAATATATCTGATCTAAATTATCAATGTTGTCAGTATTGGTTGTTGATGTAATCATAATATATCTGATCTAAATTATCAATGTTGTCAGTATTGGTTGTTAATGTAATCATAATCTATCTGATCTAAATTATCAATGTTGTCAGTAATCATAATCTATCTAATCTAAATTATCAATGTTGTCAGTATTGGTTGTTAATGTAATCATAATATATCTGATCTAAATTATCAATGTTGTCAGTATTGGTTGTTAATGTAATCATAATCTATCTGATCTAAATTATCAATGTTGTCAGTATTGGTTGTTAATGTAATCATAATCTATCTGATCTAAATTATCAATGTTGTCAGTATTGGTTGTTAATGTAATCATAATCTATCTGATCTAAATTATCAATGTTGTCAGTATTGGTTGTTAATGTAATCATAATCTATCTGACCTAAATTATCAATGTTGTCAGTATTGGTTGTTAATGTAATCATAATCTATCTGACCTAAATTATCAATGTTGTCAGTATTGGTTGTTAATGTAATCATAATCTATCTAATCTAAATTATCAATGATGTCAGTATTGGTTGTTAATGTAATCATAATCTATCTAATCTAAATTATCAATGTTGTCAGCATTGGTTGTTAATGTAATCATAATATATCTGATCTAAATTATCAATGTTGTCAGCATTGGTTGTTAATGTAATCATAATATATCTGACCTAAATTATCAATGTTGTCAGCATTGGTTGTTAATGTAATCATAATATATCTGACCTAAATTATCAATGTTGTCAGCATTGGTTGTTAATGTAATCATAATATATCTGACCTAAATTATCAACGTTGTCAGCATTGGTTGTTAATGTAATCATAATATATCTGATCTAAATTATCAATGTTGTCAGCATTGGTTGTTAATGTAATCATAATCTATCTGATCTAAATTATCAATGTTGTCAGCATTGGTTGTTAATGTAATCATAATCTATCTGATCTAAATTATCAATGTTGTCAGTATTGGTTGTTAATGTAATCATAATCTATCTGATCTAAATTATCAATGTTGTCAGTATTGGTTGTTAATGTAATCATAATCTATCTGGTCTAAATTATCAATGTTGTCAGTATTGGTTGTTAATGTAATCATAATCTATCTGATCTAAATTATCAATGTTGTCAGTATTGGTTGTTAATGTAATCATAATATATCTGATCTAAATTATCAATGTTGTCAGTATTGGTTGTTAATGTAATCATAATATATCTGACCTAAATTATCAATGTTGTCAGTATTGGTTGTTAATGTAATCATAATCTATCTGACCTAAATTATCAAAGTTGTCAGTATTGGTTGTTAACGCAATCATAATCTATCTGACCTAAATTATCAATGTTGTCAGTATTGGTTGTTAATGTAATCATAAACTATCTGATCTAAATTATCAATGTTGTCAGTATTGGTTGTTTATGTAATAAAATCATCCATGTCTGAAGTACATCTGTTCCAATCGCCTAGCAACCAGACATTCTGTATTTCATGAAGTCTAATCAGTAGCACATCCTCAATTTCATTAAAAGCATTTATTGAAGAGTATTCGGAACCCTCGGATGGTGCATCAATAATTCCAAATATGAATACATCTTCCGTTATGAACAATTTGTTTGAAACTTTAAACCAAAAAATGTATTCCCAACTGTTCTACAGCAGCCCTAATTGATTTTCTCACAAGCAGAGTTATGCCACTCGAGGTAAGTTTGGTACTGTGTCTAATTTGTGATCCTTTAATCTCATGATTTTCAAAACTAATTACATCAAAATTATGACAGTTTCGTTTCAACTAAACATATAATATCGAGTTTGTGTCCGGAGCCAGTAGCTTGCAGCTGCTTCATTCTGTAAACAAGATGAATTTGACCCGCACTGATTTATATAATTCTTTTTCAATAAAATCACGTGTTTCCCTGGTCACCAGATTTTGTTTCTACTATGTCGGTGAATATTAGATTGTCGCCCATACATCTACCTTTCAAGTCAATTATCGGTTCGTTCAGACTGGCATTTTCTTGGTAGACATTTGACATTTGTTTCTCCATTTGTTGTAAATGTTTACTAACTTGAACGTTAGTGATTGATTGTTCGTTCTGTTTGTCACTTATGAATTTCAAAAAGGCAAAACAAGACAAAACAGCACAATGACACTTATCCATTAACTGGTAAAGCACTACTCATGTAGTTAAACACAGTGAGAGGGAAATGGAAAATGCTGTCCGATTCAGGTTTAGGAGCTGGGTAATCGTATCATCTAATGTTGTACTGATCAGTATAATGCAAAATATTTTTAAAAAAAATATTTCGCCATCTTTTGCATGTTTATTTGGAAGTGAAAAACTTTCACCTAATAAAGTAAAATGTAATGTTTGCACTTTTTGGGTATAAACAAGTAATATATCAAGAAATCTCTTTCTGTAACATCACATCTGTGAAAGAAGTATACACCATATTGTATTTTAACATATAGTATCATAATTTAAGACGCAAAAGACTAAACGAATTTGGAACTGCCTGACTGTCACCTCTAAAACTTATGACTTTAATGATAAAACTACATAAAATGTGAAAATCGTATACTTTATCCTAATGGGCGACTAGTTTAACTGTTAGAAAAGTGCGTAATAATGTGTTACTTTCATTAGATACACATCAATCGCTAGTACAGCACAGTAATTCTGTATCATAAAGCAAAATAATGTCTTCACTTGGTGCGTTCATGAAATACTACAACAGAATGTACTTTCTCAAAATAATAATATTGATAAAAATATTTTTAGAAGTATGAATATCTTTATATACAACAGAACAGTACCGATCTAAACTGAAATCGAAAGTAGCATAATTCGTTTTACAATTTGTAAATCATCTGCTCTTAAACTTCGCGTTGACATTTCTGTTGAATTTCATGGAACTCACTTTTCCAATAGCTTTGATATTCCGTCCATTCATTTTCAATAACAACTGAATACATACCTTTTACTCAGGCTAGAGTCATTCATACTGAATATGAAACATAAGAATATGCGAGAGTCATTATTAACACCATGAATCACAGTAAAGTTTCCGATGTCAGCATTTCTTGACATCAGTATGCAATTATCGAATTTCGCGAACACGGGCCATATCCTATATTGTGGAGAAGATGTGTATCTCTTGGTGTACAAATCTATATATAGTAACTTCGCAATCAGATGTAATTTCTTTATTTTTAACATTCTACAGATGCAGCCAGACCTATCGTACGGAGAAGGGACCTTTCAAGCGGTCACATGGTTCAAACAAGAGGAGCGCATAATCCCATGGATCCCCTCAGTTTAGTACCAGGTTTCATGAAATGAGTTCCAAGTTATTAGAATTTTTGTGGCATCAATATATATATATATATATATATATATATATATATATATATATATATATATATATATATATATATATATATATATATATATAGTAAATGTATCTGTTAGCACATGCACCGGTGACTTCACGCCATCGACATCACTGACTGATGCTACAGATGAGTCACCTTCAGCTTTACTGTTGAAGGGTCAATTCAGAACTAGATGTCAGTCTTTTGGATTCATTTTTAACACTTAAAAATTTAACAGCTTGTTCAGGTGCAAGCTTTTAACTATTTACAGCTATTTTCTGTAGGTACTCCTATCAGTTAGAATTAATTCTGATATATATTTTCAGCTGTGCTCATATGAAATCATATGGCCAGAGTACGTAGTGTAATTACCAAGAAGGCACATAAACCTTAAGAAAAAAGAAAGCAACTGACAACAAACAGTGCAAACCTAGTTTTTAACTTGCCAAAGAGTGTTTGACTGTCATCGAGTCTTTGTCAAATGCATCAATAAGCCAAGACATGACAAGCAATAAACACAAAAGAAAGCGTTGTCATTACAAAAGTTCTTCATAATACTGTCTAATGAAAATATTGCTTGAAAATGTGTGATTAGGCATCTAATTAGTTTCAACTCAATTAATTAAATTGGCAACCTATTTGGCATCGACCTTACAAAACGCAGAACAATAGCGTCAACAGTTTTCATAACATAAAGTGATGCAACCATAGACTATATAGGGATAATTCCTTTTATGCAGAGTTTATAATAGTAAATATCGACTGGGCAATCATTATACCAAAACTGTTTACGCTGAGCATAATAATTACATCTCTTACCGCATACAGTCTCAAAGAGATGTCTACGGACTCAAAGACGTGTCTACAGTATGTGTTTTTCCCGGTCACAAATCCAAGTCACTGCCTCTATCTTATATGTCTTAGGTCATAGTATGGCCACTTAACTTTCGTGGATTAATAATCCACGGGTTGCACATAGTATGTAGCATTTGAAAATATGAGCAAAAGTAATGGATAGGAGAAGGGGGTATATCAATAATAAAAGTTGAAAACGCTTATTACCACAATATTATAAAACATGCTATCGCATTGAAAACGTCGTAAAAGGCGCCCGTTCACCGGTGGTTCCATTACCAGCGCGATAGTTTCCTTCGTCAGAACATCTGCGGCCAATTGCTTACTTCTGTGTTATTACCGCTCGAGGTTATCGTAATCCTAATAAGCGGATTAATAAAGCTAAAGCAAAATAATAGCACTTGTTATAGTATAGACATGCCGTACATGGCAGTAGGAGAAACGCTGACGCAACGCCAGACTACATTGTTATCCAAACACCAAACATGCCGCCTCTAGTAAAGATGTCATTCTCGGACTGTCCGTAGCGCAAAAAGTAAAGCGAGGTTTATGGGGTCGTTGTTAGATGGTATCGCCGAGTCGTTAATTTCCGGACAGCTCGGCATCAAGAAGGCGTGGTCTAAAGAAAAGAAGAGGAAATGTCAAACGTTACCAGTGTCGGCGCCACGAAGGTGATGTCCAATTTGTATATCAAAAGTGAGTTGGTGCCAACCGTGTTTTTTTCTTCTTCCAAGGACCATCTTCCGGATAAAATCTTGTACAGTTCAAGCTGCACGTTTAACAAAATCCAAAATAATTACGACGGGGATGGGATGCATTCGTGTGTGTGTGTGTGTGTGTGTGTGCATGCGTGTGTGTGTGTGTGTGATTTTCATAAACATTCCTACCATTGCAATATATCAATAAGAAGTGCAAATGTTTAACCGGTTTGTCAAAAACAAACTATTAAAGAAGAATAAAAAAAATTACTTTAATATGTAATCTAAATTAGTAAAATAAGCCTAATGGAAATATATTCCAAATGTTTATTCAAATGTACTCAACCGTTTTAA
Organism: Sinohyriopsis cumingii; assembly: GCA_028554795.2. Taxonomy (NCBI): domain Eukaryota; kingdom Metazoa; phylum Mollusca; class Bivalvia; order Unionida; family Unionidae; genus Sinohyriopsis; species Sinohyriopsis cumingii. The sequence continues at coordinate 41,732,473 of CM068825.1, forward strand.
AGAGACGTCTAATGAATTTCACCTCGATAGTCTGACTTACAAGAGTCACCAGGTCACTCCCGGTCTTATTCAACTTCAGAGTCGTAGTTGCAATAAAAAAAATGTGAACTGTTTAAAACAAAATTCAAGCAGAACAAAAACGTTAAACTATGTAACAACACAAAAAAGCATCTGAATTTCGGTCACGGAGATACAGTAGGTAACAATTTTTAAAGCTTTCATCAAATGTGTGCTTCCTGCTCCAGGAAAATATAATTTTTTTTATTGTCAATGGAAAGATAACTATTGATGAGTCATTATGTAAAACTCATAATATTATTAAGATACTCCGCAATACTGCTAAGGCGTGTACATTTTAGTGTAAAATCAAATTATATAAAATTATATAAATTAATGTCTGTAGAGGGTCCCCTTTTGCAACATCACGGTTCCGAGTATTCCTGCTCTCACAAGTGGAGAGCCCATAAGTATAGCGACGTCGATTGCAGAAAAAAATCGCTAAAAATCAAACTACCGGTAAATATATAATTTTTTGCTTGTTTTACATGTAATAAAAGTGATTTGTCACAAGCAATTAGTTACGTTTAAGTATTCTACAACAATGATCGATGCATTTTTATTGCTAGTAATTTTAGTGTTCCTTATTTCTTTTTTTTCTGTCAGGTCCGAATACATTTGAATTCCCGTCCTACTTCTTCCAGCATGCACAACCGAACGTGAAGTCTAATATTGAAAACGCAAACTCGTCTGGGATAAAAGCAGAAAGTGAAGACATATTCTCCTCGACAGAAACTACTTCCAAAGAGCTACCTCTGGGTTTAAGCTTGAATGATTTATTTGGCAACAGTTTCTCTGGCAACATGAATCCGTATTCTGGATTTACAAGTGGCTACCCTGGAATGCTAGGAACAGGCCAGAATCCTTCACTTGGACCCAGACATCAAACATTAAAGGTTCAACAGCAATTTACTTCGCCTAATAATTCAACAGAATCGAGAGATCCGTCATCGTCGTCCCAAATCAGTTTAACATCTGGTTTTATTAGCGGGTACCCGGGTATGCTCGGTCTTGACAATCCGAAAATGTCACAGTTCCAGAACCAAATTAAAGTTTCAGGAACCAACAATAAAGGACAAGTACCTTATGGTACTGACAGAGGTTGGCATTTGTCTAATGACCATAGCTCCATTAATTTTGGAACAGATTCTTCTTTCAAACCAGGATTTTTTGGACAGATAGCTTCTGTTGATAAAGGACATGTATCCGGTCAGTCTCAGTCTGAATTTGGAAATACTGCCGACAGACTAGGTCAGCTGCCGCATGCGTATAGCAACGATGACTTTGGGACGGACACATTTGGACAAATAGGTTTCAGTGTCAAAGGAAGCACATCCAGTCAGATGGGTGATCATTCTGAATTCGGCAACTCTGTCGCTAACGGGCCGGGTTCTGAGCAAAATGGCGAAGTTAAAGTTTCTTCTCATTCGGTGAATTGGAATGGAGAATGGCCAGGTACACAATATATACTGATGCTGCTGATGTTTTTGATTTTGGGTTAACGCAATTTCTAATCGACCGAACGGAAGTTACTGGCAACCTTTTCACATACGAACATTGGACGAGCCTGAGACTCGAACCCACTCGGGCAGATGTGACAAGGCAGCGATAAGTAAAGTCGAGCGCTTTGACCACTCGGCTACCTGGGTCCAAATAGAGCATATATTTTTATGTTAAGATGGCTTGAAATGAAAGTTACTCATGTAAATTGACGGTTTAAAACAAATATTAATGTTATGTTCAATTCAGGAATCTAGAATTTTTTAAAGTCTCTGGTTGCAATGTTCGGTTCCTCCCTCATCGTCTTCCCTTATATAACCCCTTGTACTGCATCGTAATCCAATATGCCTTGAGTACTTTATCGACGTCAATTATAATAAAAGAATAAGAATAAGAAGAAAAAAGAAGAATGTGATTTCGGATAGAAAATGCTTCCGGGTCTTACTTGACCAAAACTATCCTTTTTAAAATGGCGCAGTCACCAATAAGTCTGGGAAAAGTAAGGCTAAGAAAACTCAGATTAAAAGTTGATTGATTTTCAAAACCAAAGGAAGCAGACGTAACACAGTGGTAATACTTAATATGGATATATAAACCAAGTCCAACGTTTGAAAGAAAACATAGGGCGTTACACAAAACATAGGGCAAAAAAATGATGGAATAGTAGATACGAAACCTTAATGAATGGGAAGCAGATGAACGATATCGGCAATATAGAAATTAGTGGTAGAATGGCATAAATATTGGAAGTATTTTTAAGCATGGAATTGCATTTGTTCTTTTCTACTTTTTTCCTGTCCTTTTGTTTCTCAAAAATAGACTCTTTTACATACAGGTCAGACATCGGAGACCGAAAATGTCAAGTCTCAGCCAGGAAATTTCGGACCTCAAGCCTTCGGTGGCACAGAACCTAAAACCTGGGATGGAAGCTGGGCCGAAGGCTGGCCGGGTACAGTATAAGCTAATTGCGTTTTGTTTTAGTTAATCGTGTAATCAGTTATAAATGGGATGGTCTTCATAAGATTTATTGGCAATGCTGTAATATATAGATTCTCTCGCACCATTTTTTTGTCAATAGCTTCATTGTTCTTTCTACACGATTCGAGGAGAATAATATACATGTGGGTATTATGCTACCATAGTCATGCGCATTGGCTTCCTACGTGCCTTGGTGCATAAGTGATGTCGTGTGACTCTGTCTACATAATAAAACGAGACACGTTTAAACTATGACTATAATGAGTGTTGATGACGTCATGATTAATGGTTTCCTATTTTACCGATCACCTCCGATCACCTCCGGTTGGAGATATAACACGTATGGGGATGTCAAGATGGAACGAAAGGGTGTGGGTTAATTGAGAAAAGTTGCAGCTGCTACTGTTATGTTGACAATTTCTATTTTCCTTAGACTGTCTGAACTACAATAAAATAAGTATCGTGTCTTTAAAACAGTTGCTGACCTCATGAGCATTAGCTGCAAATAGCGCTGTCATGGGTGTGAGGAATGGAAATATTCCACCGATCGTTTGCATTTTTGCTACCTCAGACGAGCATTATATGTAACCGACGTATTCTTTTCTATTCCTGCATTAAGCTGATTAAGCTGAGTTTGGGTCAATGGCAACTTGATAATTCCAGTTAACTCTAACGGAGAAAGCCTCAATGTGACCATACAATCGTTTCTTATTGCGCTCGTTATTTTCGCAAGATAATTATGGCAAAGACCAAACTTAACTTCGTAAAAGGACATCAATAGTTGAAAACGAAACAGTTTCAAATAATATGTTATGAATATGAGAAATTTCTACCAGTGCGTCCATGACCCTCAAACGTCCACCTGCGCTGTCCAACAACAGAAACGTATCTGAGAGACTCACATCAATATATCTGAATTAGTAATAGAAGGCTGTCTTGACAGATCAGTATCACGGGCATGGAAACAGATGTCGACCACGGACTGTTTGAATAACTCCAGGTGTTCCAAAGAAAAGTAATCAACCAGGTTTAGTGGGTATAGATAAAGGCTCGCGTAGAGATCGGGGTTGAGAAAATCGAATTAGTGAAGACTCGTACGTGGATGCAGGTTTGGGTGGACGTGCTTGCCTAATGGGACCTTATTTAATGGATTTTCCCTTTTAAACTCGTCTTATAATAAAAGCTATAAACATTGTCTTGCCTTGTCTGCAGCGTCAAAATATATCAAGTATTTTAATATAATATTGCCAGTAATTTCCCTGTAAATTCACTTGCTCTATACATCATAAACATTCGATGATATTTTGCTCTCGAGCTGTGCTATGGTGTCTTTAGCATTCACCCGGACACTTTTGGTAGCGGCAGTGAAAGTGCATCTCTAACATATTAGTCAAGAGCCTTTTTGCCTTTAGCAATTATCACCAACTTTCTCTCTTCTTTGATTCTCGCAATCGCATTTGGCAAATGACCAATAATCTACGCAGTTTGTTCCCTAGTTGCTTTGATATCATTATCGCATTTGGATATCTTACAAATCAAACACAGGTTTTACCTTCTCTCCATCATCTTCGCGGAGGGATTCTGCGATTTTCTTCACCTGTTTAGCGGTTTTCGCGTCATCTACTAAAATTTTATAGATGATTTGATCAGATTTGCAAGCGTTTGCTGCAAGCCCTCTGCGATATTTTCCGTGCAGTTTGTATCGACTGTAACAAATCTTCCATACATTTATATGAGTCCCAAATGTGCATAGTTACGGTGTTGGTCCCCATATTCTGCTGTGATATCATTGACATATTTTGATATTACATTTATCATGGTCATTTAAGTTGCTATGTCCAAACCGGCTCGATATTTTCCAAAGGTTCTTGTCAAGTCGATGTCGAGGAAATTATACAGCTCCCCAGTGACCTCTTCAAATGCATACTGAAACCCACCACATAGGTAGTCAGCAACTGACCAGGTCCAATGAATGTGCGAGGTCGTGCGGTTTGATTTCCACGTAATAGTATCAAACTTTTCCAGTTGTCTCGGATGGCTTTAGGAACGTGTACGTATCATTGTGTTACGTAGATAAGGTCTATATTCTCGCGGGAGTGTCAAGGTGTTAAAGCATTACATCAGTGATAAATATAAAAGAAACTTTGATCATCGATGTTTTGAGTCGAAACTTGTGTCATCGTTATGTCCGGTTAGTGATAGCAAGACCAAACTCATTAATACCCATATCATATCGGTGAACTTGATTTCGGCAACAAGGAATTTCCAGTGCAGGTTACAGAGGTCATACTGTACAAGTTTGAAACACTTAACATAGGTATCGCTGTAAATGTGTTCATCTGGAATAAATGTTTTTATCTGGTTGCACTATTTCAACATGGACTAAACGAACAAACCCAGATTGGTTTGCTGTTGATATGATTTGTTCAGAATCGCTGTTTCAACATAAAACAAATATTTCACAAGTTACTGACCAGCCTCAATGTGGGTTTTGTTACACAGTGGTTATGTGTGACGGACAAACTTAGTAATGTTGACGTGGACTCGGTTGAGAGTTTTCTTAAATTTCTTTAGGTTACGTCAAAATGAATTCAAACAACAACTTTATTCGCCCACAGATCTGATTATGATCAGTGACAATATTAGTGAGGTTTCTGAGGCCACTCATTGCTGGATGTGGAGGAACTTTCGATGGAACTTAAAGTTGAAGTGAAGCTTCTCGAGTTCGTGATCACTGTCGCATCACTGGCGCATATACACGAGCTGCACACATCGCATTAAGTTACACTTAACGAATTTAACCAAACAAAACAAAACATCCAGTTGTGTTTCGTCACATGCGGGGTATGATTGTAACGTATAATTCAAACAGTCGCATTAGCGTCAAAAAGCACTAAAAAGAGCCTTAATATATGTTATTCTAAACAAAATGAATAATACATGATCTTTAGAAACAGACAAATTGAGATCATAGATTTAAAACAGTTTATAAATCCGTCCGTAGTCCGTAGACAACTTAGCTACCAAACAGAAGGTGGAAAACTTCAATAATATTAATAAGCACTGTGCCTCTACCACTGACCTGTTATTGAAAAGTTGTGACCCACAAGAGTTCATTAACGTTCACGAAGCGCCCCCTATCAGTACTCAGCCAAAGCTCCACTCGAGGCTGGGTTAGCAGATGATCTAACATGCAAACAAAATTAAGCATTGAATCCTGGTTACGTACCACTACTAAGAACACCCCCCCCCCCCCAAGTGTAAAATGTCCTTGACTTTCAAGCCATCGGACCGGCCCTACGAGTTTGACAACTTAAATTCGAGGGACTTTCATCAGCCAAACGAATCATCATCAGCACTATAGCCCACCGTTATAATATTGACATCATCTGTCTGCAGAAGTCTCACGTAGCAGAGCAGGTAGAAGGACTATACACCATTTGAAGTTTGCCCTCATCTCATCAACAGCAGACTCCAAATTCTCCCGTACGACGTATGCACGATGTGACCTTACTTATGTGACTCCAGTTTCCTGCGATTTGGTCCAGGCTGGGTAAAACAAAATTGATAATGTCTACAAACCTCCCAGTGCTCATTGGGACAACAATATGCTTCCCACTCGAGAACACCCAGCCGTCAATATTGGTGACTTCAACAGTCATCACCCTGATTCGGGTTACTTGCATTCTGATGAAGATGGGGAACACTTGGTAGCGTGGGAAATGACCCACGACTCCAAGCAACTTGGGACCTTTCATTCTGCAGGATGGCAATAGTACTATTCACCAGACCTCTGTTTAATCATTTTCAGTCATTTTGCTAAAGAGTTCTAGACCACGTCCCAAACAGACAGCACAAACCAATACTTATCCATATTGAACTTCAACTGCCGACTATTCACAGCTCTTCATATTATCTGACGCATCTTCCCCGGAAGGCAAAGGTACGGCTCTCCGCATTATACACCAGGGTTGTTAGGGAAAAGTGCATGTTGACATCAATAATCTGTTCGACTCGACAATGATGCAACCATTATCTGTCGGTGGATTTCAGTGCATTGATCCTGCATACAATAACGTACAAAAACACGTACATGAATGCAACAGCAATGGCGACCACGGATACTTCTTTGAAGTTGATCTGAAATATTTTAAACAACGTCACCATACTAATAACGATTATCCTCTGAAACTAGAAGCAGTATCGGTGCTTTGCGAGTGTTGGTCACCATATCAGTGCTCAATCGTAAATGGATTAGGACATACATTTACCGAATGTACCATTTTTTCCAAGTCTCGGGACCGAACACAATTATGTGTTACACGTAAAGAATCTGCAGTTGTACTTGAGATTGAGAATACATGTAAGTAAAGTACAGCGAGTGCTTGGATTTCGACAAAGCGCTTGGCTGGCCCCATACATTCAGATGAATACGAATTTGCGTACTCCGCCAAAAACGAGACTGAAAAAAGGATTTCTTTAAACCCATGAACAATTCTGTATTAGGAAAAATAATGCCGAGTTTACGAAAGCGAGTACGAGTCGATGTTGCTCGTGATAGTGAACAAGAGAAAGTTCAAAGGATCATGCGGATTCGGCGTTTGATTCCCGGAAGACTTTGATGGCGGACTTATTGTGGTTCATACTAATAAAAAATAAAAAAGTTGACAAAACCATTCTAAGTTGGCTCGTCTAACGCAGATGTTTGCCGAAGCTGCTCATGTTCATGTACGAGTTTTCTTAAGACAAGATCAGACAGTTTTACCAAGATCAAGGCAAAATTCTTTATACCACTGACTCGTTGCTGAAGCACATAACCACCAGTGATGTTTATTCAGATAGCGCATTGTACTCGAGAAGAGTTTAATAACAGCGATTATCCAAAAGAACACATGTGATTTAGTAACACCAAGAAAAAGAACACCCGTTGTTTAGTAAAACCAATAAAACGAACACCCGTTGTTTAGTAACACCAATAAAAAGAATGTTGCTAAATTCTAAGACGAAATCCCGGTTAAACCAATTGAAACATATGTGGGACTTCGACCCAAAATGTATTCGAATTTGGTTCTACCTCAAAGCGGTCTCACTAGCAAGAACATCAAAATTACAGAATGTGTTCCACTAGTTATTATACAAAAATATATCAGGTATGATATGCATGAGGAATGTCTTCGATAGCGACGTGAATCCGCACACGCAACAAATCTAATATGGTGTTGGAAACATCATATCGGTGTATGCCGTTACAACAAAGCGTGTTTGATACAAAGCGATAGATATAACCCAATAAAATTACCACTTACGCGTTTGAGCATCATGCTATTGTGAATCATCTTTTGATTATTGCACATTTTGAATTGCAGAGCGGTTTTTAACGTGTTAAAATATATCTGGATGGCAGTTTCGTATTCGCTGGAAAGACGTAATTCCGCTCACAAATGGCATGCTTGGTGGACTAGCATCACCCTTGACGGCTAGAAGGGGTAATGTGTTGGTTATCTTGGAGTATCAATCCGTTCTATGATAAAAATATATCGACGGACCATACTGGGTTAGTATCTATCTCGACATTCACTGCCATCTAATTCTTCAGGTGTGTATAAATACCGACCACAATTATTTCCGAGTGGTTTTAACGATAATGGTTGCGAATCATTTTCTGATAAACCCTACCAGTCGTTCGTCGAATAGCATTAATTTGTTTAAATCTGATTACACATGTAATGTAGTTATTCAATGATCCTAATAAAAGGGAAGTCGTGTTACCGTAGGTTGATGATCAATATTTCCACGGGGTCGACACAAAACACCGACGTGATCTAATTGATCTGGATAGAGTGAAAACTTGCACATGAATTTCGCATACATTAAGGATATTCTGAATGGATAAACGAACAATTAAAAAGGTGGTATCAGCAACAAATAAAGGAAATTAAAAAGCAACTGTGTGACCATAACGACCACATGGATCGATTAGATCAATTCGTGCCGATAACAATGCACCCGAAGTCATTAACAAGGCCTTATCGATATGTCACCAATCACATCATAGATATAAAAAAATTTCTCGCGTTGATGCATGAATTCGTTAAAGATGTCAAGGACGTATAATAATAGACGGGTGATGAGTTATGATGCAATTGAAACGCTGCGTGGACTTTATGAAATCTATGCTGCTTTCAGCAGGTTGATGTAAATGCAACCCAAAACATTACCTCGATGATCTCAATCTTATAAACGAAACCAGAATTTAATGTTTTTTTTTTCTTCTCATCCTGTGTCTGCTAGTGAATCTGGCACACTAGTATTTGCAATAGCATCCAATAGCGTCATTGTGAGTTTATTACAGTTGGCCTAATATCCGATCATAAACGTTTGATGGCCTTCCTTCAAATAACTGTTTTTCTCAGACACGTGTGTTACTTGAATATTACTGAACTTCCTGCCGGCGCATACGATATTGAATCAATCAATGAAGAAATTCAACGAAGATTCAAGTGTTTACAGGCAGAGACTCTAAATTTTATATACGTGAACACGAGCATACTCTCACCACTATTGTTTCAATCGATTAAGAGCTGTTCAATCGATTTCAGATAGTCTACAACAATTAATAACTCGAGCACTATCAAAATTGATTATGCAGCTATCAACGGAAGCTATACCGGAATCGGATTTTGAATTTATTAATGAAGCATCTTATCAACGAATGTCTGATTCAACAAATAAAGCTATTTTTCGGCCAGTAAAAATGATTCAAGACCCTGTAATAATTCTTACTTAAATGACCACCCAAAGAACTTTCATGAGCTGGACAAGGAATTCCTATCTATACAACATAGGAACAACAATGTGAAAACTCATTAACCTCAGGTGGTCTCCATTTCATCATAAAGACCTATATTAGCAAAATAACGAACATGTATTTATATGGCGTCAGTTTTGCTAATAGTCCTCTGAAACAATCAAGAGATCTCAAGATCTTGCACCTGTTCGACAATGAGTTATTGTCGTTTGTTACCCTGATTAGAATAAAGAATTAGTTGTAAAAAGAGACTCACTGTGGTCAATACGTTTTGATTGGTCAATGCCAGGAGTAAACGTTACTTCATCAAAAGCCTGACCAACAAATGTGTCAACTATACAAAATAGTTTCATGATCAACATCATTGCCAAGAGCTTTCTTTGCCTAGCTCTAGTAATTGCAGAAGCTAGGTATAAAGCAACGATTTCTTCACAAGGGCCTACTTTCTGATCCAAACAAGGCTAGTCATTTACATGTGGATTACTCACAACCGTGTCTCCAGCTAGGTCATAGACTAGTAATAAATGAATATCATCGATGGTAAAGACGGCATTATTCTGAATGTCACGGTCTCTGAGACTAAGTCTGAAGTCAAATTTAAACAATGGAGTGAAACATTAACAAATCCGCTATCTACTCCCGGCAAAAGAACACATTTATTTTTGGAGAAGACTTCTTGGAAAAAGGCAAAGTACCCGATAATAAAAGACTCTGAGAAGCTCTTATGTTCCTTAAAATGTTAATAGGGATATGATTGGCAAAATCACTAATGAGTGATATAGAAGATTCCGACATAAATGGCTGATGATTCTTCATAATAAAATCAGACTAGGGTTTTGTTTCATCACAACAAAGATATTGGTTTCAATACATCAACCCAACTTGGACGTCTTAGAAATAAGAGCATTTGAAATTTATCCGTCTTGATCCTGTTCTTTATTTTTCAATCTGTAGCAAACAGAATTAACGTGCCCTCTCCTCTTCCAATAGGTGCATGTAGGAAGAGAGAAGTAATACGTATCAGTCTTATCAGAAACTTGATTCTTACAAATTGTGCTACATTGAGATTGGGAAGTTCTCGTACGAGATTAAACCGTTTTTCTTTGGATTTTTTTTAAAACCGAAAACTGCTGAGTGGAAGGCTTTATTTATTACAAACAAAGAAAACCATTTTGAGTCAAGGAATAATTGTCAGCTGCACGAGCTGCATTTTCTAAAGCTGCGACCTTTTTCTCAGCAAGGTAGGTCTTCACGTCAAAGTCGAATCAGGTCTTGAACTCTTCAATTAATAAGAGTAGTTTGAAGTTATTACAGTTCTAAGAAACCGTCTTGGCTAAGCACCACATATCTAATAATTGTTCTTTTCCTCTTGCGAATTCGAGATGGGACTGTCCAGTTTCTTTTCAACAGTTAATTACCTTTGTCGATATGCATCAGGTAGTAACTCATAACCCATCAATATGCATTCCTTAAGTAAATCATAATCAGCGATTGGATTACTGCAGTAATGTATGGACTTCACAATCATAGCCCATAAGTACCCTTGTAATAATCTCTTGGCTATTACAAGTTTTTAGCAGATTATTTCAAAATGAGGAATATATTTATCTGCATCTTTTTCTTTAAAACCGGATAAGAACCTAATATTTCCGGTAACATCAAAAACTTAACTCGTGTGTAAAGGGGGGGGGGGGTCCCACTTGCTAGTTATAATTCTTTTACTCCTAATTGAAGTACTCTCTCTTCCTTTTTTCACCCTGTATCATGTTTCCCATCTCTTCTTTGTCTCCTTCTCTCCGCATCTGTAGTTCCCTCTCTTCCTGTTTACATTGCATTTGCTTCTCCCTTCCACTCTCTCACCCTCTGCAGTTGGAATCCTCTTTCTTCTTTCAGCAGCAACAATTATTATACTTCTATATATAGCTGCATATGTCTGTCTTCTTTCTCTGTTGAAGCTGAAGGTTCCTTAACTCTCTTTCCACCTTGTGTTTTAATTTCAATTTAATTTCTTTCATGTCAGTGCCAGATAAAAACTCAGTAATCACACCCAAATCACTTTTGTCCAAAAAACATTTCCCACCAAATATTGGACCAAAATATTTGTATTTATTGGTTTATTAAATATACCTTCATTTAGAAAGATTATATTTTCTGGCAAGCTAGAGTAATTCATACTTTTTCAAAGACTTTATCCCTTCCTGGGTAGGAGTGAAAATTAAGTTATCCACTTTAGATGACATTGTGAAAGCTTGTTGTTTTCACTATATATTTCTAAAACAAATGTGAAATTAAGGTACATGGAACTTAGACAGTTCTGAACCAATGTGAACTTACATTTCACAAACAATATATCCTGAAATATTTTAGAGAAATTCGTATCCCAGATGAGTTCCCAATTTTCTGCTATGTCTATATGATCTTTAAGTTTGTAACAGAAAAGAGAGATAACAAGTTTCGCAAAATTCAACAAATAATTAATTTCGCTAGAATAAAAAGTGAAGATTTAAAATGAACTTACAGTGATGCGAGTTAAATCAAATATATTCATAAACGTTCTACCGTAAGTCCAAATGTGTGAAGTTTTATTTGAATTCCAGTGTATTTCAATTTAATTACAATGCTGAATGTGTGTGTGTGTGTGTGTGTGTGTGTGTGTGTGTGTTGGGGGGGGGTTGCCTCTAGTTTACAATGTGCTTATGTGCAGTGACCTGGATTGCCATGAAGTATTTTTATGTATCATAATAATATAATCCAAAATGTCCTTGTTTGAATTCACTATAATTCCGAATTAGCCTTTGTGTCCAAAAATATTATTGGGTACTTTGTATTTCCAGTTAATAAGGTGGAGCTCTACAGTTTCTTATTTTCCATAGGGTTAGAATTTTAAAGCAAATTAATTTCCCCGGCTATCATCACTAGCTATTTAAAAAGACCTTGTATATCTTATATATAGATTAACGAACCTTTAATTCAATTTATTTTGCTGTATGATTGATGGGTGTAATATGGGTTATAGAGTATACAGTTTAACCTTACTCCAGATGTCCACCTTTCAAAAAAGTGCTAGCTCCACTTGGTCATTTTCACTTCCTGAACTTCAGTGGTAAATTGTATAAAATAAAGAGCCGATAACATTTGTACATGTTATATATTTGGTAATTCATTCATTGCACTTTCAGAAGTTGGTGCTGTCTAATCTGGTAAAATTCATTTTCCCTATTTTAATAGCTGCTATGGATAGTGTACTTTAGACTAATTCAGGCTGATTATTTCAACACAAGGGAGCAATCATTTTAGTAAGAAGTGCGCTTAGATCATATACAATTTCCAAAAGTACAATATCCAAAGAAATGTCAGCCACATTACATTAAAGTAGCAAAACTTCTCTCCACTGTGCATGTTTTCAATGCAAACAACTTCATCCTACATATGTCACTCTCTCATAAGTACATGATAACTGGTGAGCGCCCCCTTATATTTTGAATAAATTAGTCAACACAACTAAAAAACAGAATACTCCAATTAGACTCATTCTGATTCAAGATTTTTTGGCAAGAATGAGTAATTCTTCAAGCAAACAACATTATATAGAATACATAGATACACGATAATAGAGCCCAGATGTATGTCAGCCTCCTTTCTAAAACAGTCCAAGTTGTCGACAAGTTTAGGAATTTCCAAGTGAAAAACTGCGTCATAGCCACTTACCGAAATAATCATGTTTACCTACATCGATTTTGAGCAGAATGTTTAATCCACAATGATAGAGAAACATTAGCTATGTCCTATACAAAATAAAGGTTTTTGGTTAGGTACACAGTAAACTTGATTTGAACAAGATCAAGTACAAAGTAAAGATATCAATATATATATAACAAATCATTCAGAAAAGCCAATAAATAATATAAATTCAAAATACATTATATTAGGTTTTCAAGTAAATTTGATGGATCAGAGGGTGGGTAGCCTAAAATGGTTTTAAAGTTTCAGTGGATATGAGGGTGGTCGCCTTCATTTTAAAACTTTTATATGCTGATGGTGGCTTAGACATTTTTGTAAACGGTTTCTGGAGAGGAGAGTCTGGCCAAGTGTTTATACAAATTTGGCTGATACGCGGGAAGGTGACAAGATTTCACTAAACGTCTTCGTGGATAAGAGGTCGATTTTTTGTTTCCTTTTTATATTGTAGATAATATAGTATGGGCCTAGACTGTGTGATTTTTTTAAATAGAGGATACGCGCATGGGTCTTATACATTTGAGCGCTGTATCACTATAAAAGTATCAATTGATCTTATAGCAATTAATTATTGTATCTATTACAGAAAACCATGGTAAAGCTAGCAGTAGTGCCAAAGTGTTCAACGATCTTATAACCCTGCTGGATAGAATGACCGCGAATTCAGGGTAAGTCAAGATACAATAACAAATGTTTCCATTAATTTAACAATGTTACGACTCTGTATTATAAACTACGCAACAGAAAGGACGTGAAACCAGCAGTTGGAGTAAAATTCAACAAACAATTTATTTCTCTAAGTTACAAAGTGAAAATTTAAGAGATTCAAACATTCATGTGAACGAAATCTAAAAAATCCTTAATATTGTAACACAAGTTTAAATGTATAGAATGTTCAGAATTAAATCCAATAGTCTTGGATATCTTGATGTGTCACAATGATATAATCCAGGATGTCTTTGAATTAGACCTCGGTGATCAAAAAATAGTTTTTTAGTCCAAAAGTTATTGAGTGCTTTTTGATTTTAATGAATTATTTCAATAAATAATTGCTCTCAAATTATATGTGAACACTATAAGTTATTCCACTATGAAATAGGAATCAAAAAATAATTTTCCAAGTCCCTTTATGCACAAACAATCATTTGATCTTCACTGCTATAGATTACTCCGGAAAACCCAAATTTCCCAAGGAAAGTTCCACTATTTTGTCAACAAATATACTTTAAGAAAATATTCTATGTTTTAGTAACAAGGTTAGGTCTTGAAGTCAAACGTTGGTAATATCTTGTTCACTTCTTAAAATCATGACAAAGGTCAGGTAGACATTAATTCCACAACCTTTAGATCACCTAGAAACATTATGCACACAATAATAATAATAATAATAATAATAATAATAATAATAATAATAATAATAATAATAATTATTATTATTATTATTATTATTATTATTCAGTTTTTCAGTATTCGTAAAATTGATGATAAACAACCAATACTAAGAACAGATACAAATCTATATAAATATTGAGTAACCAACTAAATAATAAATTTGTGTAAGGAATAAATAAAGCAATTATAAAATTAGAATGTGTATTCATGAATTAAAAAATTGCATGAATCTAGACTAATTCACAAGATTACCAAACTTATGCTTTCATTATTCTCTCTTTTTGAGCTAGTTCAACAAAGAAAGTTATACATTTGTGAGAAATCTAATATACCATTCCGTCAAATTCGAATTGAAAATCAGTTTAAATTCTGACTGAAAATAGTGTAATAGAATGGAATGAGTTTCTGTTATCTGATAATAGATGATAAAATATTTTGCCAATAGACTTGTCATATTTATAATAGAAATGACTATAGCAATATAAAAATTGAACTGGGAATCTTCACTAACCATAAAATAGCAAGCTATAGAATAAAAAAAGACAAATGCATTATTTCAATCTATGTTGTCTCATAATTCAATTCCTAAAACTTAAGTTATTTTCTTCATGATAATTACCTCACTCTCACAAAGGACTGCACATTATTTAAAAAATTGTGTTAATTTGAAACATTGTGCTTCGTTTGATATTCTTTTTAATTTGACAAACTTCTGAATAAGAAGCGATTTATTCAATGATAAACATTTTCTATATAATCCTTTGATGATAAGTCCTTTAATTTCAAGTGACGAATCGCTGCGATCAATAGCAAATAGCTGCAGTTCTTTGCATAAGAAAACATTGTAACATTTTAACCTTAGCAACAATTTTGAAATCGTGTGCTGCTCTTGTAATTTTTTGTGTGATAATGTTAGAAGTTTCTTTTTCTCTACTTCCAGGTAGATGATACTAGTATGCGATACATGTACAGTGCACGAGCATCATTTAAAACAATATGCGCAATATAATTGATATTGTAAAGTTGTTCTTGTTGGTGTTAGCATACCGTAATGGAGAAATACACCATGTTTGTCAGTCCATTCAGTCCATATAAATTCTTTCATTGTTAGCAAATTCCTTTGTTTTCACAAACTACAGAAAGGATTATGATATAATGTAATGTCTCATATCACAAATCGGAAATGTAGGAAGGTCATGAAATTGACATGACGGATATAATGGACCTCAAACAAAATTTTAATTAAAGATTATATATTATAGTTGATCTATTTTAGACATACAGTGTTATTTACCCTTCCACTCGTATCCAATCTAATTCACTGAAATAAAGTTAGTTAATAAGTCCTCTTTTCTAATTCAATAACGAATATGTAATCAGTTACTTTCCCATGATCTGTCTCGACGAAATTCGTCTGGACTTCTTTCGTTGGTCGACTATATCCATTAAAGATAAGATGTCAAAAAGAAGAGTCCATGTGAAAACTCGCGAAAGATTGGACATAATAGCCAAGCTTGTATATGTAAGATATACCCTTCTTACGACATGTGTTATACCTGACCCTTTTATCTAGCTTCGAATTATCCAAAATCGGCTAGACTAATTTTCCTTAAAATTCTCCTACTGTTGGAACAGGTCTAAAACAAGATACTCTCTAGTAGGCGTTGGGATTAAAATCTTTTAAGTAGGAGTTCAATTAGTACGAAATATTGATATAATAGAAGCACTATATGTGTATTTTCATACCCGGCACTCAATGGGCGCCCCTTATCTCGATGATTCTTCTCGACGATATTCATCAGGACTTCCCTCGTCGGTCGACAATATACCATAGAGATAAAAGTCATGGTAGGGTCAATATAAAAGCTCGTCAAAGAGGGGTCGTAATTGATAAACTGTGTACATCATTAATGCCATTCTTATTGTACCCGATCCCGTTTATCTAGCCGTAAATTTATCGAATTCATCTGGACGAATTTTCTTTCAACTCTTCTTACTGTTGGAAAAGATCCCTATCTAGACACTCTCTTGGAGGCATTGAAATCAATGTCATCTTGGAGGGCTTTCAGTTAGTATAAAATATTGATACAAGTGTGTGTTCTTCATACCCGGCGCACATTGGGTGCCCCTTATTTCCATGATTATTCTCGACGATGTTCGTTAGTACCTATTTCTTGAGTCTACTATATCCCATAATGATAAAATGTTAAAGATGGGTCCATATGAAAACTCTTGAAAGATGTGACCTAATAGCCAAAACTGTGGACGTAAGATACGCCTTTTTCGGCATACAAATATCTAGCCGTGAATTTTTCAATATCGGCTCGACGAATTTTCTTCAAACTTTTCCAACTGTTGGAAAAGATACCTAACCATATACAATTCAAGAGGTGTTCCAACAAAAGTCCTAATACAAGATATAGATACAACCGACTCACTATATGGGGTTTTCATAACCGGTACCTATTAGGTGCCCCTGTCTCGACATGACTTCCTTCGTGGATCGGCTCTATCCACTAGAAATAAAATGTCTAAGAAATGTCCAAATAAAATGTCTTTGATGAGGCAAAGAAATGGCCCAGACGTACATGCAAGATATAATCTACTTACGGCAGGTGTTGTATCCAGCGCCCTTTATCTAGCCGCGAATTTCTAGAAATTGGTTCGACGAATTTTCTTTAAAACTTTCCTACTGTTGGACCAGATCACTTATCTAGACACTGTCCAAGACGCATTGAAATCCAAATTCTCCAATTATGAATTCAATTTGTGCGAAATATTAAAACAATCGATGCACTGTATGTGTGATTTTCGTAGCCGGTACTTAGTGGGTTCCACATATCTCCACGATTTTTCTCAACAATATTCGTCAGGACCTCCTTCGTCAGTCGACTAGGTCCCGTAGAGATAAAATGTCATAGAATGGTCCAGGTGAAAACTCGTTAAGGATGGGATATAATGACCAAATTGTACATGTAAGATATACCCTTCTTACGGCATGTGCCCTATCCTTTATCTAGCTGCGAATGCCTCGAAGCAGGTTTGACAAAGTTTCTTGAAACTTTTCCTACTGTTGGAACAGACCCCTAAATAGATAATCTAAAAAGCGTTGAAATAAAAAAATGCGCTAAGTAGGGGTTCAGTTAGTGTGAAATATCGACACAATTTGTGCACTATATTTTGAAACACCAGCATTCAATGAGCACCCCTTATCTCGATGATTCCTCTCGACGATATTCGTCAGGATTATCTTCGAGGTGTAACTATATCCCATAGAGATAAAACATATTGGAAGAGTCCATGTGAAAACTCCTTAAAGAAGGGACGTAAAGGCCAAATTGTATATGTAACGTACGGCATACATTGTACCCGATCTCCTTTAATTGGCTGGACGAATTGTCTTAAAGGTTTTCCAACTGTTAGAACATGTACGAACGACTGACACAATCGATACATAATGTGGTCATACCGAGTACACATTGGGTAACCTTTATTTTGATGCTTCCTCTGGACAAAATTAGTCATAGCTTCCATTATGTGTCAAATATATCCCATAGACATAAAATGTGATAGAAAAGTCCATGTAAAATAATCTTTGAAGACGGGACATAATGTCACAAATGTATACACAAGACATAATCTTATTACGGCACGTGTTGTACCCAACGCCCTTTATCTATTCACGAATTTCTCGAAATCAACTCGACGAATTTTCTTCACTCTTTTTCAACTGCTGGAACATATACCAATCCAGACCTTCGTCAAGATGCGTTGAAATCAAACTCTTCTAATAAGATTCCAATTGATACAAAAATATTGAGACAACAGATGCCCTATGTGTGTGTTTTTCATACCCGTTACCCACCATGTGCCCTTTATTTCAATCATTCCTCTCAACGAATTGATCAGGACTGCTTTCCTGGGTCAAAAATATTCCCTAAAGATAAAATGTCAAAGAAGGGACCATGTGAAACTCTTTTAAGAGGGACATAATGGCCAAACTGTATATGTAAGATGTACCCCTTTACCGCGTGTGCTATATCCGACCCGGCATCTAGGCGCGAATTTCTCGAAATCGTTTTTTTCTTTAAGAATTTCCTACTGTTGGATCAGAATCTTATCTTGACACACTCCAAGACGCATTGCATACGTACGATATAATCTTCTTAAGGTCTGTATTGTGCAAGACCCTCTTTTTTGGCCGAGAATTTCTCAATCTTGGCTAGACGAATTTTCTTCAAATATGTCCTGCAAACTGCCAAACAGGGACTGATATCAACATTTTCCAAGTAAAAGGTGCAGAACATTTGGTTCCAATCTGTTCACAAACTTACGGTATTTAATCAACGGGTTGAGCGTAACTAATAAATTGTACGTGGATGCGCGCCGAGTCAAAAATAAAGTGGGCGCGTGATATCTCGCTGACCTCCAACATCCGGAGCAGGACGAGGTTTAATGTGAACTCTTCTGAGTATTCTAAATCTGCGCATGCCTGTTTCGCCTAGCTAAAGAGGCTAATCCCTCCAAAAGCGTCAACGAGTGGATCACACTGGAGGTCGATTCTATGTTTTGGATTCAGATCACGCATTCGCTTCAGTTCGCAGTATGGTGATTTCACTTGGGGTAACGTACTAACAATACCGAGAGGATGACCAGCTTTAGTTTGGAAGCCAAATAAGCGGCAGATTTCACATAATTTGTATGTTAGCACGGCCAATATCGGAAAGACTCTCCAGGAATTCACCTTGGCAGGGCCATCGTTGAAATACATTTAAAAATACTTATGTTGCCACCACTGAGCCTTCAAATTCCGGGCTCAGTTATTTCCAGTTTTTCTTGGCGGTAGATATTATATGATTTTAATAGTATAAAAATAACGACCACACATTAGGAATAGCTGGTGATGTCATAAGACTTCTATTTTAACCACAATATCTGAATGAATCTGCAGACGGCAAGGACAAAACCGCCTAACACACCCTGTGAAAGCTAAAATAGGTGCGGAAAGTACTCATAAACGATCTTGGCATATTTTCTACTGTGGATTACGGACCAGTGGTTAAAAATTTCGTGGCTGAGGCAGAATTCAGGCAAGCTCATCTGCAAGAATATCTCGACAAATAGAACGTCGTGGCGACGTTTTGTAGAGACAGAAAATCAAGCATGTTGACCAGGGAAATCGAGGACATCATTAATTGCATCATAGCCGAGTTAGATACGAGATCATCGAAGTAATCATGGCCACGGGAAAATACGACGGCGTGGAATGAAGGACACAGAAAATAATAGCACCGGGACGAACTAGAAAGCATGAAAAAATTCGTGGCAAACAAGAATTTTAAAAACCGTCGCTCGCTGCGTCACAGGGCGGCAAAGTAAAAACATTTATAGGAGACCGATATATATATATATATATATATATATATATATATATATATATATATGCGTGTGTGTGTATTACAAGGATATCCCCATCATCATGGAAATCATGGTGTTGCCCGATAAACCCAAGAAATCAGATAACACCATTTAAGAGGACGAGGCGGACAAGGTTCTTGATGATAACAAAACCTTGTAGGAGCTCTATACATTTGGGCTTGTGAACTTTATCACTATTATGATTTCATTCAAAATACTGTAATTTTTTTTTTTAAATTTTCGCTTTGTATTCTAGACATATACATTAATTTTGAATTTTACAAGACATTTTGGTGTTCGCGCTTTTCTGTTAATAAGCTTAAGACCAGATTTGTAACAAGCGTCAAACCCAATTGAAGACTTTTTTCCTATCAGTGAAAGCTGATACCGGCATTTTCTGTTAATAAGTTTAAGACCAGATTCGCAACAAGCATCAAACCCAATTGAATAATATTTTTCCTATCAGTGAAAGCTGATACTGACATTTATTTCTAAAAATTACACCTTTTCCTCTTGCATCTTGTTTAATTGCTATACAAATTTTCCTGCTGTGATACAAGTAGAACGGCTTAAGATAAATGTCTATCATAGATGTATTGCAAAGATCAGTCTAGCTTTCTAAACAAGAACTCTCACTATTTAGTTCTCTGTTTTCAATTCGTGCAATGTCCAAGGTAACATTTTTACTCTGCACAGAAAGTAGACACAAGTCATTGCATACAAGATTTTGGGTTTATCTAATCATCTGATATGTCGTAGTCCCCAAAGCATTTCTACCAATATATTTATTCTCGTCGTCAAAAGATTCCTAAAATATTGAAATTCAATTCTCTCTTGTTTTGAAAAACACAGGGTTGTGATGTCGGTGTACAGCAAAGCAATAAGTCCGATTCAAAAGAAAATCAAGGGAAATGAATAATATTGTAAGTGAATGTTGTATGAAACAGTTATTTTGACGTGGACACATAAATGGCAATACTACAAAATTTGGCATCTTGAGCTAGGGAGTTTCAGCTATACGTATCATGTCTAGATGTCAGTAAATCGTATTTTGACAGTGTGATGCAGATCGTGGTCAAAATTTTATATGCGCCAAATGAAATGCCACAGCGAAACCTCGCTTTTGCAAATGATTCTGGAATGAGTTATAACTGATGCATCGTGTGTAGTTTTAAATTGCTCTTTAAGGAAACATTTAGATCACCTTGAAAGCAGACTTTAAGACAACATTCCATGTCGGAATGAAAACAACTTCCGAAAGGAAATCGTAAACAATCATATTGCAAAACACGGTTGACTGATGTCGGAGACAAATGTGCTAATACAGACAGGAAAAGAGGTCTATGGACTACCTATAAAGGCACATCGCACGCATGTCGAAACAGGTCATCGACATCCTGCAAGGACAAGACAGGAAGAAAATTTTAACAATATGGAGACAGAACAGGCACAGCAAGAATATTAGATCCAGATCAGTCAGCGACTTGGATGTGCGTTATTACAAAATTCAAAATTCAAAGATGATTCACCAATAATGTAGTGATTTTTTTAGACAGCATCTAAAATCATGACGCTGGAAGAATCTCGGTGGTGACATTACCGCTCAGTACCATGATACCATTCAGTGTAGCGCACTAAATTATCAAATTTGAAATGAAAGGGCGCACAGAAGACTACATTTATATTTGTTACAGTTACTTCTACCTAAAATTGAAAGTGATAAAAACGACAATGCCAATCCAGACGCAGATGCCAGAATAGTCCCTGTCAAAAATGTTAAGTATTCTTTTTCGGGGAAATGGATTTGCACCTGAACAACAAACTTGCCAGCAGTAGTTTAGAAACCTACCCTTAATGAGTTTACCTTAAAATTCTTTCCACTTACGGAAAATATACCAGGAACAAATACTTAGATGCCTATGTAGCGTGGAAATGCAACACGTCCAACAAATTCATCGGCAATGCATCGAGAAAAATGATTGCATTTATGACTGCATGTGGTTGCAGGACAAGTATTCATTGAACGAGATAAATATGTGTCAGACTGAATCGAAGTAGTGTCGTTTTCCGTTTGAAGGCTAATTAAACGCTTTCAAAACCACTATCGAGAAAGCATGACTGTAGGTGAGCCAGCTTGAACACGCCTTACCTAGAGTGAGAAACGAGATCAATTACACTCTGAACAGAAAAACGACCAAGTAACCAATACAACGAATAGAAGTCAAAGCTTTCACTTATGAGCCGACCCAGGATCATGATTCCAGTGTCAATTACCCAAACTTTGGTTAGTAGTGTTAAGATTCTATGGTCTTAAATTAAGTAAAGAAAAAAGCGAAACTCAAAATGTTTCATAAAATTCAACAAATAATTTTTTCCCTCAAAATACAAAGTATAAATTTAAAAGGAACTTACATTAATGCGAATTAAATCCCAAATAATCCTAAAAGTTCTACCACAGGTTCTACAGCATATGGTATTCCAAATGAATGCCAAATGCCTGGAATATTGGTGATGTGCTAATAGTCTTAATGCATTACGGTGATAAAATCCAAAATGACCTTGAATGAATTTACAGTAATCCCAAAAATGTGATTCAGTCTAAAATTCAGAGTTATTTGTAATTCCAACGACGTAAAGAAATAAATTAAAATGTTTCAATTAAAACTGATTACAGGACGAATGATATGGGATGAGTAATTCTGACATAATCAGAATCAATATAGTAACCTAAGGTACAATTTGTGTACAATGACAAGGTCCATCTCAATATAAATCTATATCAAACTGTGAACAAAATGTGTTTCTAGAAACTTCTAAGGTCAGAATTAAGACTGTAATTAAGATTCAAACCTAGCAAATACGTTTACCCTTCATGACATTAGACATGTAGTCCCATCTCTTACCCTAAATTATAGATATACTTTTATTGTATTTTATACAATTTTAATAAATGCACCAGTTGCCATTCTCAGCAATGCAGCCGTTAACGGAAACATTGGATCACAATCTTTTTCAATTATATCACTATAACGTCGCCAATATAGAATACATCTAAGGTGGAGAGAAGGTGTCTCCCAGACGTTTTGAACCTAATTTTACGCAGAAAAATTACTTGTGATCGTACTTGGCTCTGATGCTACATCTTGATTGGGTGCCAACAGCGCACACGGCATTTCCTACTAAGATGAAGCTAGAGGATGTGATGAGATACATTTCCAATATGATAGGAAATTCAGACACACAACTATATAGTAAACGTGCTCATTCACTGAACACCTGCCCTGGACATAGATGAATAGTAGCAGGAACCACTGCAAATACATCACGAATTCAAAACCGAGGCGAAGCATGAAAATAAGGAGAAGAGAGAGTAAAGAAGAAACAGCGTCGACACGAGTGAAAGCTTTGTTGAGATCATTTGATCGTCATATTGCCAAAACAATCACGCTGATGACCATATAATATTGTCATGTATGTCGACATGAAGTGCAATAGATCAAGCACTAGATGTTTAGTAAGAAGAAAATTTTAAAGATTATCTGAAGAAAACTTCAACTATGAAGATTTCTAATATCATTCGTAATACCTACTTACTAATACCTACTTACTAATATCCACAACTATGAAGATTTCTAATATCATTCGTAATACCTACTTACTAATACCTACTTACTAATATACTGATATCAAGTCTGAAACAATTGCTCATCATTACTTGTGCGTTCTGTGGTATATGAAAAGAATAAATGGAAACTTCATATCCTCCCCACACAGTTCGTAACGTCCACAAGGAATCCTGTCGTCTATGATAAGGTTGAACAATTTATTCGAAACCATTATAGCCTATTTCATCAACACCGTCGACAATCAGCGACCAAGAACACACTACACCTAGATTACATCGTGTGTGGACAGCATTATGTGTATTTTCGTCGTCAGAGGAACCATGGAATCCATCTCACCTATTTACTAAAGTGTAGTAAAAGTATTCTAGTGGAAACTAAGAAACAGTCAAATGTTGTTAGATGACTATTATGATTATATCTTTTCCTTAGGTTAGAAATGAAGTTAAAATCAATGGCAAGACAAAACCTTCATGAAACATTGTACGCATGGTCTGCTCACCAATACTGAAAACTCTGTTAATATATTCAAGTTCAAAATGTTGCATTGTATTATAGATTTTATATATTCGTCAGCCAGAAATTACACTATATACATAAAGAATAGCAACGTTCCTAATTTTCCGTTGACAGTATTACTTAGTGAACATATCCGTTGAGTGGGTCTTATTAAAATGTTGATTTATTAGGTTGTCTTGTCTTTATTTTAAACTTTTTTACATTTGTTTTACATTTTTCACTACCTCTTTCTCTTTCTTTTCAGTGCGATATTTTCAATTCCATCATCGTATTATATTATCAGATTATTTTGTATCACACGAGAGCGGGAAACCTAAGAATGTTTCCCATCACATTAAGTATATAAAGCAGCTGGTTAGCCCGTTTTAACAATCATTATGAATAATGTGCATGCATATCAATCATGGTCTCAGTACATTTCAAGCAAGTTAAACACCTCCTAGTCCTGGTAGAGAAATTTGACTTTATTTCTTGGGAAAAGAAGAGTTGTCAAGAGAAGTAGACTCTCCTAAACGATAGGGAAAACATCTCTTGAACCAGTTCAGAACTGAAGAGAACGAAAGAGAAAAGCATTCAGACATGGGGTCAGCAAGCGTATCAAGATCAGGTATATCGACATCAGGAACATCAGAAACTCCAATAGGATCAGTGGGATTTGTTCCAGCATTGGCTACAGGGGCAGCAGCAACTTTAATAGGATCAGTGGGAACGGTTCCAACATTGGCTCCAGGAGCATCAGCAACTCCAGTAGGATCAGTGGGATCTGTTCCAACATTGGCTACAGGAGCATCAGCACTCAGTAGGATCAGTGGGATCTGTTCCAACATTAGCTGCAAGAGTAGCAAGCAAATCCAGTAGGATCAGTGGGATCTGTTCCGACATTGGCTACAGAAGCAGCAGCAGCTCCAATAGGATCAGTGAGAACGGTTCCAACATTGGCTACAGGAGCAGCAGCAACTCAGTAGGATCAGTTGGATCTGTTCCAACATTGGCTACAGGAGCAGCAGCAACTCCATTAGGATCAGTGGGATCTGTTCCAACATTGGCTACAGGAACATCAGCAACTCAGTAGGATCAGTGGGATCTGTTCCAACATTGGCTACAGAAGCAGCAGCAACTCCAATAGGATCAGTGGGATCTGTTCCAACATTGGCTACATGAGCATCAGCAACTCAGTAGGATCAGTGGGATCTGTCCCAACATTGGCTACAGGAGCAGCAGCAACTCCAGTAGGATCAGTGGGATCTGTTCCAACACTGGCTACAGGAGCATCAGCAACTCTGTAGGATCAGTGGGATCTGCTCCAACATTAGCTGCAGGAGTAGCAAGCAAATCCAGTAGGGTCAGTGGGATCTGTTCCAACATTGGCTACAAGGGCAGCAGCAACTCCAATAGGATCAGTGAGAACGGTTCCAACATTGGCTACAGGAGCATCAGCAACTCAGTAGGATCAGTGGGATCTGTTCCAACATTAGCTGCAGCAGTAGCAAGCAAATCCAGTAGGATCAGTGGGATCTGTTCCAACATTGGCTACAGGGGCAGCAGCAGCTCCAATAGGATCAGTGAGAACGGTTCCAACATTGGCTACAGGAGCATGAGCAACTCAGTAGGATCAGTGGGATCTGTCCCAACATTGGCTACAGGAGCAGCAGCAACTCCAATAGGATCAGTGGGGTCTGTTCCAACATTGGCTACATGAGCATCAGCAACTAAGTAGGATCAGTGGGATATGTTCCAACATTGGATACAAGGGCAGCAGCAGCTCCAATAGGATCAGTGAGAACGGTTCCAACATTGGCTACAGGAGCATCAGCAACTCAGTAGGATCAGTGGGATCTGTTCCAACATTAGCTGCAGCAGTAGCAAGCAAATCCAGTAGGATAAGTGGGATCTGTCCCAACATTGGCTACAAGGGCATCAGCAGCTCCAATAGGATCAGTGAGAACGGTTCCAACATTGGCTACAGGAGCAACAGCAACTCAGTAGGATCAGTGGGATCTGTCCCAACATTGGCTACAGGAGCATCAGCAACTCCAATAGGATCAGTGGGATCTGTTCCAACATTGGCTACAGGAGCATCAGCAACTCAGTAGGATCAGTGGGATATGTTCCAACATTGGATACAGGAGTAGCAGCAACTCCAGTAGGATCAGTGGGATCTGTTCCAACATTGGCTACAAGGGCAGCAGCAACTCCAATAGGATCAGTGGGATCTGTTCCAACATTGGCTACAGAAGCAGCAGCAGCTCCAATAGGATCAGTGGGAACTGTTCGAACACTGGCTACAGGAGCAGCAGCAACACCAGTATGATCAGTGAGAACTGTTCCAACATTGGCTACAAGGGCAGCAACGACAGCAATAGCAACCGACAGAATCACAACAACACCTCATCCCAAGAATAAAGGACTGGGAAAAATAGATTAATCAGCCTCACCATGTCTGTGGACTTGTGGCTTGTAAAGCGTAGGGAAGAATGTGTAATGCTAGCAGAAGAAAACTAACAGAGGTTTTCCCTACTAACAGTGGTATGAACATTTTGAAAAACAGCAGCCTTTCTCAATACTACCCCAAATTTATTTTTCATATTCAGGCTATTATTCTAGAAACTAGCATTAGCTCTTGACTCATGACTTTTCCAAACTTGTGTTTGATTCTTTGGGTTTGTTTGTAAAGACCGTTCCAGTGGTCTCAGTGGATAGATCGTCCGCCACGGATGCGGCAGACCAAGGGTTCGAACATCGGCCGGGTCATACCAAAGACTTAAAATTCGTCTAGTACCTGCCTCTCTTGGCGCTCAACAATAAAAGATCTGTGTTCGGACTAGTCGGCCTGATACCAGGATAATGTGGCCGGGTGGGACATGAAGCTACAACTATATATATATATATATATATATATATATATATATATATATATATATATATATATATATATATATATATATATATATATATATATATATATATATATATATATATATATATATGTGTGTGTGTGTGTGTGTGTGTGTGTGTGTGTGTGTGTGTACAAACAAGAAGGAAACAAATTGCAGTTTTTTTACACGTTGGGTTTTTATTTATTTCTCTGAGTCTGTTAAAACTGTGAGTAGGGACGCTAGTTACCACTGATGTAATGGCTAAAGTGATTGAGATATGGTCAAACTAACTAATGCTTCAATAGCACTCTCAACTTTAAAACATCGTACCGTCTTCACGTAATATCAATTTAATGAATATTTTCTATGCATCGTACAAGTTAAATGAGAATAAATTGTATTGATGCATCAATTGCAGATCAAGTTATACTCTTCAGAATTGCGATCGCCTTTTACCCAACTTATCAATCAAACCAAATATATCGATCACCCCGAATATGCCCACGTCCAACGTGTGGTAGCTTTGAGGTGACAGAAACGCTGAAATCATCCACTCCACCAGCTTGGGTAAGAGTCACATTTGGCAATGATGCACACTGTGAAGTAAATATGTATGAAGGAAGATCCAGATCGTTCAGATCGGTGGTATACATGCCGTAGATTGCTTTGAATATCTGAAAATGGAGCAAAATGATGGAACCAAAATAAATAATTTTACCTAATAAACGTTTCTAACATCAATAACATGCTGCAAACACTGCTTTGAATGGTTTTAACGAAAATATCCCCACTGCACATTTTGTTCATTCACTTTTCATGTTAGATATAAACGTTTTTCAGATGGCTTGAACTGTTATCTTACATATTAGGCTATTGCTTTCCAAAATTAACCTCCGACACTCAGTAGTAGTAAATTTGTCTCTAATTGCAACATTATTGTATCGTTCATGGTTAATTTGACATCTCAATTAGTCGATACCCTTTATGAAATGCAAGATAACAAATAGACACAAGTCATAACATACGAGTTATATTAACTCTTTTCATTACTTAATAGCAATATCGTGTACACCATCAGTACGATGATCTAGATTACCATTGGCCTACTCCAAGTTAAGTTGGGCAAAGGTTTGGCATGCAAGATGCACAAAATAAAGACAATTATAAAACCCTAGTTTGTTGATTATGGTTACAGAAAAATGTTGCGTTACTGTTTTGAATAGAATATTAAAGCGAAAGTTAGGTCAGTGCAGAAAACTGTTGCAAGCTTCACATGGTGGAATATACATCTAGAGTTAGTTTAATAAAAAAAGAAATCAGTACCAACTAGTGTTGACTTTCAACGGAAACTACAAAAATTAATCTAGACTTTTTAATATGTTTTGATACTGAAATAAAACAGAAAATAATCAATTAATCTTGATTTTTAAATATGTTATGATATTGATTAAAGACAGAAAATAATCAGAAAATCGTGATTTGCAAATATGTTATAATACTGATATAAAATAGAAAATAGTCAATTAATCTTTATTTTTAAATATGTTATAATATTGATATAAAACAGAAAATATTCAATTAATCTTTATTTTTTTTAATATTTTATGATACTGATATAAAAATGAAATAAGTAAATAATCTTGATTTTTTAATAAAGTATGTTATGATACTGATAAAGAATAAAATAATTTAATAAATTATGATACAGCTATAAGAAAGAAAATAATCAATTAATCTTGATGTTCAAATAAAATATGTCATGATACTGATACAATACAAAAACCAATCAATTACTCTTGATTTTTAAATAAAATATGTTATGGTACTGAATAAAAACAGAAAATAATCAAATAATCTTGATTTTTACATATGTTATGGTACGAATATAAAACAGAAAATAGTCAAATGATAACGATTACAATAACTCTTACTTTGAGAGCGTCAAACATGTCATACAAAACACGGTAGACATGCCAGCGATCGTCGGTGAACGTTTTGTCCGATTTGTTTACTTTGAACTGTACAAGACCCCAGCTGCAAAAACATTAGCATAGAGGTGTTAACATTTTGGTGATATAGTTTATAGAACCACCTTTCATTTGATCTTAACATAACACCTTCCACCTTTTGTTTTCCTCATATCTTCTAAATCTGCTTGTTTTGTGTTCAGTTATTCTATAATAGCAGATTCATTTTGTGTTCAGTTCTTCTTTAATAATGGAGTTTGTTTGTATCTCAATAAAGCATGTAAAGTTTGTATTTCGGATTCACTTTTTCCTTAACTTTCGATTCTCCTGTTTTATCTTAGCTTGGGAATACCTAATGGATTTAAATATTATACTCAGTTTACGAATTTTGAATAATAATTGCTTACTGCAAGTTAGTTTCACCTGAAGAAGATTTTTCCTATCACCTTCAAAATGTATTCTTCTACTGTAGTTTTGACCAAAAACGTATGTTCATTTTGCTATAATGATTAAAAATGTATTCTTGTACCCAGAACCTCTAGCAAAAGCATATATGCAATAATGCAGATAGTGTATACAATTTTATTGTTTTGGTTGAAGGATCTGTTTTATAGCCAGAAATAATAGATCAGTCAATGATATCTGAAAACATGTCCTTAGAGATTAAAATAAATAGAGTCAACTTTGTTGCAAAAACTTTGATTGTCGTCATTTATCATCTACTGTCAGGACTGACAACTATCCGTGGATCTAGCAAACCAAGTTGATTCGTGATGTCAAGCACTAATGCTCTTGCAATGGGATGTTTATCATATATAAAGAATTAAACTTGAATCAATAATAAAGCTCATTGTTCAGAATGACATTCCAGTTGTCACAAAATAATAGAAGTGTTAAAATGTATAATATCTTTACATATTTTAAAATAAATAAAGCCATCATCGCTATCATGACCGTACACATTAACTAGCGTCAATCATAACTGTTTCTATCAATAAAAATGTGAAACTATTTCTAAACAGAATTAGAACACAAGCATTATTGCAAGATTTATTGCTAAAATACATTTATAATTTCATTCAGAACCCCACTGCATTTCAGTCTAAACTACTATGTGCCTACGTATAACATATAATGAATGCATTATTGTGTTTGACCCAGCATAAAATATCTCTTGGAAATGCGTAGACACCTTACATTTATTGACCAAACTTTAATCGGTTATACACCAATAACTTCTATTTTGAAGAAAAAAAACTGTCAAATATCTTACATAACTGAGCATTACAAAACCGGGAAGTTGAAATGCACAGTGGAGTTAGCAGCGATAAACAAGAACCATCGAATCAGTAGTGGTTTCTCATCTGATAAACTTTTGCAAACCTAAATTGAGTGAAAACGGTATATGTTGTATAACGTTTAGCAAAAACACACTTTAGTTCTTAAAGCCTGTGTCCCTGTGTGTAGTTGACTAGAACGTAACCATTTACCCACTCACGGTGGTGGTGACATCTGTGTGTAGTAGACTGGGACGTAATCATTTATCACCCGCGGTGGTGACACCTCCTGTGTTTAGTAGACTGGAAAGTAACTACTTACTACTCACCGTGGTGACATCTCTTGTATTGGCTGTTTACCCCTAGCGATAGTCCCTAGGACTATTTTGTGTTGCGTGTTTCAGCTACTCAATATACAAGTCGTACATGAGACCAGCATGTAAGCCGTACATGAAACCAGCAGAAAAGTTGTACATGAGACCAGTATACAAGTCGTACATGAGACTAGCATACAAGTCGTACATGAGGCCACTATACAAGTCGTTCATGAGACCAGCATACAAGTCGTACATGAGGAATGTATGCAAATCGTACATGAGACTAGTATACAAGTCGTACATGAGACCAGTAAACAAGTCGTACATGAGACTAGTATACAAGTCGTACATGAGACCAGCATACGAGTCGTACACGAGACCAGCATACAAGTTATATACATGAGGCCAGTATGCACGTGGTACATGAGACCAGTGTACAAGTCGTACATGAGGCCAGTATACACGTGGTACATGAGACCAATATACACGGTACATGAGACCAATATACAAGTCGTACATGAAACCAGTATACAAGTCGTATATGAGACCAGCACCTTTTCAGCGCATTACTTGCTAACATGGATGCTTGATTCAAATGCACATGGTGATTAATTTGTATGTGTTTGTTTACCATTGTGTCATGATGATTCCAATGAATGTACTTCGTACAAGACTCGTCCCAAAAATATGTATGACAACTATAATGTTTCAAAGCGCTTTCGTTGCAGTTTAAATGTTTCCTTCTCGCTTTCGAAACGTGTTGCTTTTAGTTTTAATATCCTTTTATGTGACCATGATTATGTACGAACGTAGTGCTCAATTTAATATGCAAAATATACGTGTCATAATGGTTTATAGCAACCTATATAGATATATTTCTGGTAGTTTTTGCAGCAACCCATACAAATGTGTGTCTAATGGTATTTGTAGCGACCAATACAAATGTGGGTCATAATGGTTTGTAGCAACCCATACAAACGTGTGTCATAATGATTTGTAGCAACCCATAAAAATGAATCACAATCGTTTGTAGCAACCCATACAAATGTGTTATAATCGTTTGTAGCAATCCATACAAATGGGTCACAATCGTTTGTAGCAACCCATAAAAATAAAGACCAATAAAATCTAAAAGCAAGATACTGAAAAATAAGGGTGTGAGATATATAGTGGACCACATAGCTTTAAGTCAACAACTTATCATTAAGCGCAAAATGTACTTATGCATTACTTGACATTACATTCAAATCAAAGTTTGCCATCAACCACATCCTTTGCCTATCGAGACTATACATGTGTGCAAAGGTGACAATTTTATTTCTTTTGACAGTTATGAGGTTTGAACAACTTTTCAAACACAGATTCTAGTTACTAGAAGTATCAGCGTAATCTGTTTTCTTTCTTTCCATTGTAGTGTTTCAAGCTTCATACTTACACAAACTGTTATATCTCTTCTTTGTGAACATGTTTTTCATGACACATGACATCTGTTATCTTAATGCCTCATATTAACCCAAATGAAAAGAACGCACAAAATAATGTCGATGAAGATTTACAAAGAAGTGTAATAAAACATATCCTTGTTGTTAGTAATTACCTACCTGCTGGGGATGTGAAGGTTGACGGCCCCAGTTACCTCCCAACTCCACCAATCGGCATCACTGGCGGCATCCTGTAAATCACAGCCGTAAAATTGAATTTAGTTTTAGATAATGAGAATAATTTCTGATTTTTTCTGATTGTTGCGAAATCTAGGTCACGTATGATGAAGTTTCGAGTGCATATGTTTATATTCCCACATAATGTGTAATTTGATTTCAGATGATATTTGACTGCGTGCGTTGATTGTACCCGCTATCAATCTAATGTAGTAATTATACCAATCAGCCTCCTGTAATGTCAGCAACGTTACCAAATTTTGTCCGGATTAAAAGCAATCATCTATATTAAAACATGTTGTATACGCATTTCTCAGCATTCTCTGGCCGTTGGTTTGATCACAGCCAGGATACTTATTGTCCAGATTCTCTATATCGTCATGATACAGACGAGTCTTGGCAGGAAGCTGTCCACTTTACGGAAGCAATCTTCAGCCACTGAGATATGTAAAAGTGAAAATGTATTCTTATTTGCTATCATCTCTCTGTGATAGAATTGTTTTATTTATTTGATGTTATGGAATTTGTTCTAAGAATCAGGCTTTCTGTCACAATAACGCCATGCTATTAGATAGACTATTATCTGTTTTTGCAGCTGAACAGCGACATTGAATTCGAATACATGTTGCATGCATTTCACGATTAGTATTATAGTTGCTGGAGACTGATTTATAAACTAACTCTGCTAATTTAACAATAATCTCGTACAGCTGTTATTGTGAATTAATTTAATATGCTACGAAGTAAATCCTTGTGCACACATTCATGATGTATATCATTGCATTCGTACATAACCATGTCCCAAGTGATACTCAGCTTAGTCAATACAATTTTAGCTGTTAATGGGAGTCATCAAACTTTGCGTTTTTATGTTACTTGGGTACTGTGGTTGATGGTGACATAGTTTCGAAGCACGGAATTTGTTTGCTCAGCATAGAGCGATACTGATTCTGGACCTGCTGAATTAGAAGGCTCTCAGGGGATCCTTCTCAAGTTGGCAGGAGCGGACCACTGAGACAATTCCTTTATCGTTGGAAGGTAGCTGTGAGATCGGAAACATCTCGTGCTCGTTGAATGGACTTCACGAGATAAACAATATCATATGTTCCATTTTTTAATCTGTCTAATTCAAGGTTGCTATATGTGTGAGAATTCAAACTCAGTTTCACTATATGTGTAAAAATAAAATATGCACCCATCATACTTTGCTGATGAACCAAATATCAATCATAAATACATCATTCGTATTTTATAACTGCTTATAACAATTGTACATTGGTCATATCAATTTCATATATTCAGATGTGAACTATACTTGTGTATCCATATAGTAATCATATATCGTGACTGTTCAGTACGTTGGTCACATTCGCTGAGGTTAGGGATCATTTATTTATTTATTGAAATTTCATGTTTTGCTCGGTGCCATTTCGGAATGATTTCACTTTCTTATACCCTTTGTTGAGCTTCGTGCACATTATTTTGTTATCTCCATCGTTAGAGCTTATGCGCACGTGTAAGGTGTCAGATTAATTTATCATTAATATGCATTATTTTCAAAAACTCCATCTCATTCACGTAACTGTGTTTAGTGTTTTCCAATTCCACGCTGCATCATTCCTGTTACACTGTATCATATGGCATCACAATTAAGGACTGTTGGTTGAAATAGCCAACGTCAGAGAACAAAGTTCACAAACATGTATATTTTGAAGCTGCTACAGTAAATTCCCCATACACGTTTTGCTGTGGGCTTTAATTTGATGACACAACATTCTCTCTCTCTCTCTCTCTCTCTCTCATAAACCTTGGATTTAGAAAAAATAGAATTATACTCATAGATACTTGTATTGCTTTTAAACCATTAATAGATCAGATTTATCTTGCTGTAATGCCAGAGGACACTTTGTTAGTAATTGCATATGAATTTAACAATACAATAATTTAGATAAAACGAATGCAAGATGATTACTTTCTGAGTACAGGATGTTAAGTAGGTTCCATGATTTCTCTTTTAAAATAAATTTATTGAACGAGTCAACTAGTTTTGCTATGAAATGATTTAATCGAGTTTCATCAATTTCATCTGAAAGGAGCACACATGTAAGATTATGTGCATCACGTGATAAAACGACTTATTTTATCAATTAAAGTGCAAAACAGTGTAGCGAAATGACTTTGAAATACATTAAGATGCATCGATAACTATCACTTTGCCTTCTCTCATGAGTTATACATACAAATGATGCTTTGGGTAAATTACCCTAAATAACACAGCAGATATTTCATAGAATATAATCATAGGACAAGTGAAACATAACCAAAAACATAACAGCGGTAGATGATCTAAAACCATGAAAAATATAACAACACACGATTGACATAGCGAATAACTTTGTGAAACGTGAATATATTTTCATTCCTTCAAAATGCCATTAAATACCTTTATGAAGGTTCCATTTTGGATACGTAGCCTCCACTCTGACCTAGAAAATGGTAAACATAAAGATGTGTTACGAAATTTAAAATGCAGCACCCGTATGTTTAGCAGCACACAGTTGCATACACTTGTAATCCAGATAGTCGTAAGAGTGTCAAAGACTAGATTATAATCTTAAATGAACACCTACACAGCTGCACACCCCTTGTAACCCGGATAATCGCAATAGTGTCGATGATTAGATTAGAACTAAGGTGATCACCCACTGCTTAGTATAACAGCATATTGCTATGAAAATCTATATTATGAGTCTAAATTGTTTCGATGGGTAATGGTAATTTTGTAAACAACATATTACGTAGATATTTTTTACCACGACAGTAGATTATATATTAAGATAATTATCAATTGTATGGAAACATCTTTATTTGGATCTAAATTTAGAACATCGCTTTTCTCTCTATAAATATAATTTGGAATGTTTTAGAAAGGAAATTTTTACCATCTTCATCCTCTTATTGTCTCTCAGGTTTTTATATTAAAGTTGTTTACTTTGGAATTATTCATTCCTATCTCTAACTTCATTTGTGTTTAGATTTAATTTGAGAGAAACTTTAAATTAAATTTATTCATTGGACTTACAAAGTACTAATTAATACACCTTCGGACCAAATAACTATTTTGGGCTTATTGTGAATCACTTAGAGACTTTATTGCGACCTTATGGTCTTAAAATGGTTAACAAGATAGATCGATAAACAAATTGTTTTGTATAATTGAAAATAAAATATAATGTATTTCCCTAAAATGAAATTTTAAAAAGTAAAAATAACTTACACTATGCCGAATGAAATCCTAAGTCGTTATATTTAGTCCACAAGTATTGAGGTATCTGAGTGAGTGAAAATGGTACTCCGAATGACGGTCTGTAAAGTACTGATGTGTCAGCAGTAGAGAAGCATCGCTATGATGTGTTCCCAAAATGTCTTTAAATGAGGTCACATAATTTCTGATACAGCTTTAAATCTAAATCTCCGTAAATGAATTCACAGTAATTCCTTACAGCTATTATCCCAATTAATCTGAATATTTTGAACACGTAATTACAATGAATACTAATGATTGTTTATTCCACGCAATACTTGTCTTATAAAGAATGCTAAGATTAAGTTGCTAAAACATAACATTGTTCAATGACTCATTTACATTGTACTTCTAACCAATAAGGAGGGTAAGGTAGATTGCACTAGCTATTAAAAGAATTAGTTGTTTTTTTTCTCGCCTTTTCAAAAAACAAAACCACGATCTCCATTCATATCACGTGATGTTTACTTGAATTCAATCGTGGAACATATGAAATAATCTACACACTATTAGACTATTTCATCATGAAAAACATTCATTTATAAACCAGTATAAAAATATTAACTTAATAACTTTTACAAACTATATTCATGAACATAATCCATTTTTCGCGCTTTATTGGTTCATGAGACTGAATTCAAACCTAAATCCTAAATCACGTACAAACGGGATACCATATAGTCGATCAAAAATATATAGACGAATTATTTAGGATGACATTGTTTCAAAATCATCTTTGACAGAGTTAGATCAGCATTTTTAAGATAGAAATTACCCTATTGACATTATTATTACTGCTTTCCAAAAGTATCTTTCCTTACACAACTTGAATCTTGACAATATAAAGTATAAACAGAAATGAAGATAACATTCATTTTGTTATTGAATATAATCCAAGTTTGCCTAATATATTTAAGATTATCAATAAATATTAGGATTTATTAACATTATCATGTAAAGCAAGCGTTAAATCGCTTTAAATCGCTACACGAAATCAAACACCCACTTTTCTTATAAAAGTATTAAAAGTCATAAATATTTCCTAATTAATTCTAAATTAGAACAAACATCATATAAAAAGGGATCATCAATTAAATGTAATAGACTTAGATGCTTGCACTGTTCTTTCATTAATGAAAACACTTCTTTCAATAGTAATAATACGAAAGAAAGTTTTAATCTGCGTTGTGATACTAACTGTGAAACATCAAATGTTATTTATTTGTTCACATGCAAAAAAGTGGCAAGAATGTGTTAAACAAACCAGTCGACAAATATCTAAATGTATGAACCAACATAGATCAGACATAAAAAAATATATCGATCAATCATTTTCATCTCATGTTGCCGTACATTGTAACAACAGTTCCCATACTTTGCAAGATTTTTCCTTTCAATCTATTGTAATAGCAAATTCTGAGAGGGAACGTCTGCTAAAGGAAACCTGTTGGATTCACCGTCCAAAAGGTATAAATTCCAAAATTCTATACGACTTTCATTAATCAATATTCTTAAATTATTTCCCCTGTTTACAATTAATTAACAGCATTTTTATATTATTCTAATTTACAAATTAACTTAAATAGTGGAAGTATAAACTAATATCGTAAAAATAATTTCACTAATTCTTAAAAAATGAAAAGGAATTTTTCCAATAAATTTTCAACATATTACGATTAAATATTTTATTCTCACACCATAATTTTTTATTATATAATTTGAGTTCTGATGAAATATTGAAAATTCCTCAATAATATATCAAGGCAAAATATATTATTTTTGAAAAACATGTGCATTATACATAATAAAAATATTTATAAAATCTCTATTTAGTTATATATATATATATATATATATATATATATATATATATATATATATATATATATATATATATAACACACGGCAAAAGTCATCTTTATTCAAATAATTGTCCAAATTCCATCACAGAGTCGATCAAAGAACTTATGAATGGTTTCAATGGCAATAACTCTTTGATCCATACATATCTTTTCAGTTACAAGTGTATTAACTATAATAATCTTATCTCCATCTAGGTCATTACCTTGTTTCAAAGGAACACCATGAATGGGCAAATAGGTTACTTATGCTATAATCACTGGTCCCGAGACTGAGTTTGATGACAAATTAACACAATGGAGAAGAACATTGTCGAATACGCACTTTACACCCTGAATAGGAACACTTTCACATGAAAAAGAACTACCGGAAAAATGGCACAGTTCTTGACAATAACAAGAATTCTGAGACGTTTCTGTGTCTCTTAAAATCTTAATAGGGATGGGCTTGGAATATACACCAACAAGTGCTCTTTCATCTTTATGCATTTATCTTGCCCTCGTCGTTCTCTGCATTTGCATTATCTCCTGCTGAAGCTGACATGTTCTTAAATAATATTCCATCTGTTTTTTTTTCTTTAAACTACAATTTCCTCAATATCCTTTCCGAACCAGAAGTTTTATACAGGTGTTAAAGGATATTTTTTTAAATTATAGATTATTTGGTTTGATAAGGAATATCAGACCAAGTAATCTATAAAAAAAATATCCTTTAACACTTGCATTGTTAAATAAAGCTTCACTTCTGGAAGATCATAATGTTTGACAAGCTCAAGTAACTCCTCCTTTCTTAAACACTATACCTCTTCCTGGTTGGGATCTGAAGCAAAGTTCTCTACTTTAATCTTATGGTGCTTTGGTCTCACCTATAAGTTTATCAAATATGTGGAATCAAAATACCAAGGACTAAGAAAATTTCAAACCAAATTGAAATGTAAATTTCACTGACCTAATCCCTGAGTTAAGAATCTAAAGTCTTACAATATCTAAGAAAAATGAGCGAAAGCCAACAAGTTTTGTATAATTTGAAATAATATATCATTTCTCTAAAATGCAAAATAAAAATATAAATATAGCATACAGGATGGTGAAAGAAATCGTAGACAGTTCTATTGAGTCCCAAAGTATGGAGTAATCAGAATGAGTTCCGATGGTATTTCAAATGACGTCCTTTAGTGTACTCATATATCGTGTTGCGACTCTGTGGTCACAAGCTCAGTAACACAAAGAAGCGAACCCAACAAGTTTCGTTAAATTTAACAAATAATCTCATTATCAATTTTATAAAATGATAATATAAAATGAACTTACAGCATTATGAATTGAAGTCAAAATAATCCTAAACAATCTATTCATGTCCAAGAGAGAGAGAGAGAGAGAGAGAGAGTGTGTGTGTGTGTGTGTGTGTGCGCACGCGCGCGATTTAGATTTTTAAC
Source organism: Sinohyriopsis cumingii (assembly GCA_028554795.2). NCBI lineage: Eukaryota > Metazoa > Mollusca > Bivalvia > Unionida > Unionidae > Sinohyriopsis > Sinohyriopsis cumingii. The sequence goes on from CM068825.1 coordinate 41,771,200, forward strand.
GGACCTTTAACAATTTTTCAGTTATATCGCTACGATATCTGCAGTGTGACAGTATATAGTAATGTTTAGCACTGGGGCATCATGCCGCAGACATGTAGCATGACAAGTCCAAAATAATCTAATGTTCCGAAAGAAATTTAGATCCTCGAATGCACAGGTCTGCCAACATTCATGATGTACCGAAATGGCATTATCTAGAACTCCTTTGAATAAGTTACAATGGTCACAGAATAATATGTTAGTCCAATCAGCACGCCGTTAATCCAATTAAGAGTCTTAACAAACGTTTCCTCTCAAACATAATAGCTAAACACAACATAAAAATACTTGTCCAAAATGACTTTACAACAAGAACAAAAGAAATAAGACTTACCAAAACCGTCCAGCTACAGGCAATTATATACAATCATAAGCGGTGTAAATGCATATGCTACTACTTTTATATGACAATTTACAAATATCCAACATTGTAAAAGAACCCCACCCACCCATACCCACCCAACAGGAAATAACTTAATTTTTCTAAAAACCCTCCTGACCCCACCAGGTAATGAGACGTTATCCCAAACTTGTAAACATATTTACTAGCAATAATATTACTAGTAATTTGATCATAGCTATTTATATATCCAACACAATCCTGTCACTCTGTCTTAAAATCGAACCTGTATACATACACAAAATGTAGCTATAGATAATCAATACAACTTACAGTCATGAATAGAATGTACAAAAATGATAGATATGTATAACAATCAACGGTAGAGAAGAAACAATATCATATAATCCCAAATGTCTTTAAATAAATTCACAGTAATTCTGTAACAGCTTCAAATCCGTCTAGTCGTTAAATGAATTCACAGGCTCTTTGCAGTTGAGCTAAATATTTCGAGCACTATAATTCCAACGAATGATTAAATGAAATAAACGAGTCCTCTCTGTTAGCTGAATATCTTGCAAGACGGGTGCTTACTGCCAAGATCGCATACTTTTACGTGATTATTCTCTTTTATACAATGCTATACACACTATGAAAGATGCACAGTCTTTCTAGAATGACCAGAACTATTGAACAAAGTTGAATATTAATCAATCAAAAATTGAGTCATCCTGGCCTTTACAACAGCAAAAAACCAGCAAAAGAAAAAAAGAAGAAAAAAGAAAGAAAAAATATATTTAAAAAAATACCGTGACCACTGAGATCACATAACGTTTGCGTTAATTTAATAGTACTACTTAACCTTGAAATTTGTGAATGTATCTAGGCACTTAATACAAGTACAAACGAACAATCCATAACCAAATTAGAAGTTAAACTAATATTACGTAAATGATCCGTATGTATAACAGAAGGTGTTTACTCGTAAACACGAATTCTCTTGCCACATGGAGTACATATTTGGAATATTTTCCAATATACGGATTGGTATGAGATAATGGAAGTGAAGACCAAATATACGACGTGATTCAAGCTGGCCAGGTACAGGCTTTAAGCCAAGAACTGAGCCACCATATGGAGGGAAGAAATATCACTGAGTCACCTTATGGAGGGAAGAAATATCACTAAGTCACCTTATGGAGGGAAGAAATATCACTGAGTCACCACATGGAGGGAGGAAATGTTACTGCTATAAACAACTATCTACGATGCAGCAACACCAAAAGTTACATCAGTGTAGGGTCAAAACAAAGTTTAGTTTGCTTAATATAGTGAAATATACAAAAGATTCAACAAACACATCAAGAAATCGCTAAACCTTAAAAACACTTCACTCAAGAGATGAAATAAGGCACATTTACCTAGTTCTTGTATAGCTGAGGTACCCTCCTGGGGATTTAGCCAAACGTTCATGAGAATAGGCAAAATAGGGACCACGCTATAAATACACGCTCAAAATATATGTGTTATTGAAGAGTGGAAATTAGATCACAATGAACTATTTTTGTTATGGTTGACTTACATTGGTGAAGATATCCACATAACAAATTTAATGCTCTTAGGTGAAATAAGATAAAATAAATTGAGGTGTAACAAACAAATAGTTGTAAATGCATAAGTTACTCAAGTGTGAATATTATATTACATAACATTGCTTAGGAAAATGTTAAGTTACATCCACATACCAGTTGTCCTGAGTGTAATTGAAAAGGAGTATAGAAAAGATATCTGAAAACTAAACAGTCGCTCAAGCGTGAAAATTAGGTTACTATTAGCTTGGTTTTAATTAAGCTGACTTACACTCTCTAAAATGCATCCACGTACTCATTAATGTTCATGAGTGTAGGTGGAATAGGGTCTACGATACTTAAACTGTAACAATAAACAACTTAAATTGCATAAATCACTCAGGAGGAAAAGCTTAAAAGTTATGCCACATTGTCATACTTATCGTACGACTGAGTTTCTTTTCTTGAGTAAATATACACATACTAATTTCATGATTTTAGGCAAGAAAAGGGTGAGGTATATTTAAAGCGTAGCGAAAGAATGAATGTCCTTTAAGCATGAAAATTAAGTCACTTGCACCTGGTTTCGATAAAATTTGCTTATGTACCCTATGATGCTTCTACATAGTCATCGTCTTGGGCGTAATAAACAAACGACTACAGAATATTAAGGTCGTCAAGCATAAAAAATGACGTCACAGTGGTTGAATATACACAATTTTAGATGCATCTGCACAATTTTTATGAATATGTGAAAGAGTCTAATAGAGTCTAAGAAAATGAGGATGCAACAAACAAAAAGTTTAAAATATCAGTTATCAATCGTGACAATCAGATTATGGTAACCTAATTTCTGATATGGCAACCTTATTTGCTCTGACATCAAGTTACATACCAGTTTTCATGAGTGTAGGTGAAGCAGGGTCAAATATTTTGAAAGCATAATGAACGAATAATGATAAAATGTTAATCACTCAAGCATGAAACGGATCACAGTCATATAGGTTTAGTATAGACTAATTACTCTATTGACATGCATATCCATACTAGTCTTCATGACTATATGTGGAAAATGGTGTAAGATAATGAGGGTATAAATAAAGAATTGATTAAATCCTAAAGTGACTCAAATTTGATCACTGTGACCTTGTTTTTGTATGGGTGAGTTATTATTCCTGATAGGTGTCAACATATCACTTTTCACACGAGCAGCAGAGAGGGCGATCAGACCACTTTAGGGAATGGTCACCCTTGTTTTTAGACAAAAAAAATAGTGACCCTTCATAGAGGTCAATACCACGTCTACGATTATTGTTTGTCCCAAACAGAATTGTAGACAAGGCCCTATCTGCTGCTATTAATTAAAAAATTGTTATATTAAAAATAATGGTACATCCAGAATCTCATACTGCAAGAATAGCACGAGAGAGACTAGAAGCAATTAAAAAAATTCTTCCCGTGCGAGATTCATTTAGAAAAAATCTACAAGCGCAGCAAGAAGCGTGATGTGATGTGATTTGGATTTTTAACGTAGCTTTAACAATTTTTCAGTCATATCGCTACGATGTCTGCAATGTGGCAGTTTATAGTGATGTCTAGCACTGGGGCATCATGCCGCAGACATATAGCATGATGTCCCACCCAGTCACATTATTCTGACACCGGGCCGACCAGTCCTAACACTAACCTCTTAATGCTGAGCGCCAAGCGAGGTAGCTGTTAGTACCATTTTTTGTAAGTCTTTGGTATGACTCGGCCGGGGATCGAACCCACGACCTTCCGCATCCGAGGCGGACGCTCTAACCACTAGGCCACCGGAGCGGTCGCAGCAAGAAGCACAAGTTGAGTACGAAGAAGAAACTAAAAAGCTGTTTAAACCCGTCACTGCAGCTACTGAACAAGTTACAGCTGTCATCAAAGAAGATCTTCTTCCGGTATCAAAACAAACAGCAGAACAAACCGAAAAAATAGCAAAAAGAACTAAACAGACAAAGAAGATTTTACGAGATCTTCCAATTGATATAGCTGCGGCTCAACCTCCACCTGTTGGTGAGGAAATACTTGAAGGTACTGGAAGACTTTGTGCTGAAGTCGCCGACGTGCAAAAAGAACACACACCTGAACCCGAACTAGTAGAAAAAAACGTAGAATTGATTGCAAAATTTAGGAAAGGGGTTGTTGAAGAAATTAGAAATACTAAAAGAGAACAATTACCCGAAAAAATATTAAATAGTATATTTAATAAATCTAGTATTTTAAAACCCCGTCATGAAAAGTAAATGATGATAATCTTATTAAATATATATATCGCGTATATTACAACAAAAAACAGGCTAAAGGTCCAGAATATAAAATTATTAAAGAAGAAATAAAAAGACTTTATAGAGAGAGACTGAAACAACAAGAACAACTCTCCCAGTATCAACTTCCTCCGCCTTTACAACATAAAAAAATTTCTGCGCCGGCAATGACATATTCACCGGTAGATTCACCACATGGATTTCGAAGAAGTGACTCACCTGACATATCCCCGGTCATCACTGAAGTACTTTATCCGGTGATGCAACCACCAGTATTTAAAACACCTCAAGATGAACCTAAAACAGGATCTGGTTTATGTCCTGATAACATCATTAATGATGTGTCACGGTTAGAAGTTCTCGTAGGAGGAAAACGTGCCGGAAATAATTCACCAGAAATAATTAATGAAGCAACTGATATTTGTCGGCGATTATTTCAAGGTGGTATCATGGATATCGGAGTTTACCGAGAACTTATCGATGAACTTGTTGATGACTAGTTGTTAAATAAATGGTAAATTAAAAAAGATGATCAAACATAATAATCATCGTAAACCCGTACAGGTCAGAGCGGTGAACTCACGATTACCAATCTATAAAGCTACTTACGGAGATGGACTTGGTGATGCTATTCAGGGATTATTCACAAGGATGGCTCCAAAAGTAGCACCTGTTGCAAAACAATTATCGATGAAAGCTATTGATATTGTTCGTGATAAAGCCCTTGGAGCAATTGTCAATGTTGCTGGTAAGGCGTTTTCGGCAATCAAAGAAAGACTAGCACGATTATTGCGACGAAAACAACAACCGGTAAAATTACCAAGTACTGAAATTATGCCCGTAAGTAAAATAATAAGTCAGGCTGCAAATAAAAAACTAGCGGAATTATCTGAAGAGGCAGAAAGAAATATAACATCAAATTTGATAGCAGATCAAGGACTTGGTGAACCAAGGAATAATATTTCAAGTTTGATATCAGGAAGTGGAACTTCCTGAAAGCGATAATCAACATGTTAAACGAAAATAATTATAATAAAATGTTCAAGCGCGTATCCGATGAAGCATTTGATATGGAGGCACCTGTCCTCAAAGATGAATCGGTACGTGATTATCAGTTTTACTCTTATGAAGCACGAATACCAGATCAACGTGGAAGAATTGAACTACAAGTTCATGACACAAGTAGATACTTTTTACCCGCTGAGGCGTTTATTGAGGTAGAAGGTACAATTGTAAAAACGGATAACACTAATTACGGAAATGCAGTAAAAGTTGGTTTTATCAACAACGGGATCATGGCACTGTTTGATAGCGCCACTTATATGATCGATGGAAAAAATATTGAATCAATTCAGAAAGATGTCGACGTTGCTACAATAATAATAGGATTAGCAAGATATTCTGATGATTATACAAGATCAGCAGGTCCCACAATGATGTTTGTGAAAGATAATTCTAATACCCCTGAAAGCGATCAATATATAATAGGAACACCAAAGAAAACTAGTAATGCTGCTCAAGATGCTGATATGGATCCGGTGGTAATGAATCTTACTGAAAATTTCAACTTAGGATTTACAGTACGCAAAAATATGTTGTATCCTGACAATGGAAAATTCTCATGTGCAATTCTACTATCGCATATTTTTGGATTTTGTAGAAATGTTAGAAAGGTCATTTTTGGAGCTAGACACACGGTTGTTCTTGTGCGAAAAGGTGATGATAACGATGCTCTGTGGAGACCTGCTGGTGATGCTGGTAAAGTAATATTATCGAAACTGTCACTGTGGATGCCGGTAATGACTCCAACGATCGCAGAAGAACAGAAATTAATTTATTTCATGGACACTGGTGGTAAATCCTTGTTGTCATGGTTAACAACAAGCACAGATAGTATGCAAACTAACGTTAACGGTCAGTTTACATGGCAAATAGCATCACAACAGGGTGTTTCTGCACCGCGACATATTTTTATTGCGTTTCAGCCATCAATCGATTAGGTAATCAAGAACGTACTCATATGATATTTGACAAACTAGGTATCACAGATATTTTTTTACGAATAAACGGACAACAAGAACCAATAGAGAATATACAACTAGATTATGAACAAAATCACTTATCGCGTGTATATCATCGTTTAATGTCATTCATGGGACGTGATCAAAATGTTGATGCTGGGTTGCAAATATCACAATATGATTTTTACAAACTGTATCCGATTTATTATTTTTCGCTGGAGCATCTTGATTTATCCAAGCAATCTGTCGTTGATATACATCTTAAAGCAAAATTAAATACAGGTGGTGTTAATTATAGAGCAATCGCGGTTATACTCAGCGATAAAGCCATGTTACTTGAAGGTGGTAGTGGTCGAATGAGAGTCGTTGATGCACCAGTGGAAAATCTTTAATTATTCAGAAAAATATTATTTATATAAAAATGTCGTATAGTCATGTTAATGTTACTCTGACTCCTGGTCAGGTCAAAAAACTTCAATCAAAAACCACCAGCAAATGCGGAACTAAAATATCACTAAAACGAGATCAGATTGGTGGTGGTCCAAACAAATTATCGTTGACAAATAATCAGATTAAACATTTCAATAAAGCCCTAGAATCAAAAACTGGAGTTCAATTACATCTTTCTCCGAGCGCCATCAAAGACATGGTTAAAATAGGTGGTATATTTCCACTTCTTGCGGCTATACCAGCGTTAATAGCTGCTGATGCTCCAGCCGTAGCAAAAGCAGCCGCGTTAGGTGCTGTTGGAACAGCTGCTGGAATGGCTCTAAAGAAAGCAACAGGAAATGGATACAAAAAAAGGGACGCGGTCTAAGATTACCGGGATCTCGCTGGGGAAGAGGTCTGAGGCTTCCACGTTAGATGTTTCAGCATCAAATTTTGATTTACTTGATGCTGCTAAAAAATTAAAAATAAAAGCCTTTAGAGGTGTTTTTATGTGAGATCAATTACCAAAACAACCGAACAAACTCGAAACAGGTATTATTAAACTTGACTCAAATACAGGACCTGGTACTCATTGGGTATCATACGCGGTTGATCGTTTATTTTGATTCGTACGGGTTAGCTCCACCTGTTGAATTTATCAAGTATGTCGCACCACTTCACGCAAGAACCTCTGGTTCCAAAGTTTGGTATTCAACGCTACCCACACAAACAATGACAGATCCGCCAATATGTGGCCGTGAGGTAATTAATGTACTTAACGCTATATCAAAATCATCCAAACCGCCACATAAAGTCGTGTATGATTATACAAGCAATGGATTCGTTGCGCGTAAAGCGTTTTAAACAGATCTTGGATCTTAAAATATAATGGTTGATATTTACGGAAGATCTTCTTCTACCAGTAAGAAAAAAATCCGGCGATGATGATCTGTCGAAGTATGCGACTAAAGATGAACTTGCTGATATCATGAATCTTGCTGGAGTTGACCCAGATGAGGTTGTTATTTTTCAAGATCGATATGGCAAACTAAAAACGAGCAACGTCAGATGGAATGATATAGTTCGACGAGTACTCGGTGCAGTTACAGATAATATTCCCGTGTTTACTGACGGTGGTAGAATCAGAGATTCAAGTGTATCATTTACAACCATCAGCGATGAAATTGCAAGAAGCGTTGCTAATCGCGTGAAAAATACCGGTGACACAATGACAGGTGAACTTAGCATGAACGGGAACAAAATAGTAGTTTTTAAGACATCCAACATCCGACGAAGACGCAGCAACAAAAAAATACGTCGACACCGTAGATGGTAAAGTATCCACGTTGCGGGCTGAGTATGACGTTCACGTAGGCGCGCTTACAAGATTTCGAAGAAATCATCAAAAATCCGATGAATCTATGGATAAATTCTTCGGCACGCCGCACGCCATTGACATAAAACTCATTGATATCAAAACTAACCTAGACACGATCAAACGAACACAGCAAGACATCGTAGAGGAGATTCCTGAGATCGTCAATAAAGCCAATTTGATTAAAATTCCAGCCGGAATAACTTCCGGGCATATTACCAACATCGTATACACAGTATCATCGGGATTTGCAACATGGTCGCAGAAAAATAAAACCATCAAATATACCGCAACAGTCACTGGCGTGTACAGGCTCTCTGTGTTCAGTGCTGCAAAATTTGAAATATTTACAACGTTTCCATGGCGTCATTCAACGGATAGGTTTTCCGGGGTTGTATCTGTTATATTAAATAGCGGAACCGAAGAAATATTTATTCTGGAAGCAGATGATAAGAAATTAACCGCAACATCTTACTGGTGGTGTTTGGAATTTGTAGCTGAAACACCTCAGTTGGTTACTGCATAAAAATATATGGGCGGTGCACAATACAGATACAATCAAGCGCGTGAATGGCAGGCGGCGCTAAAAGATCGAGTCGAACAATATACAGTAAAAGTAAAAAAATATCGACGACGATTGGTTATCGTTGATGTGATTGTTTATTCAGTATCCGCTGTTGTTCCTAGAGCAGGTGTTATATTATCAGCGGTGACAATGATGGCACCAGTAGCCGTAACTATTTGTATTTCAGCAGCAACAACGATTGCAGGTGTGCTCAATATCATCACAAAAAAATATGTACTTGCATGAATGAAAAATTATCCGATTACATGATAAGATTACACACAACGACGGTAGCATACTCGAAATTGTCCTCGTTGTTATCAGCGAGTCTCAGTGATGCAATTATATCTGATTTCGAGTTTTCAATGATGACTAAAATATACGACGAAGGTATCGGTATTAAAGATACAAGTATTAATAATGACAGAATTACTCCAGCAGATCGTGACTAATACAAGTCCGTCAAAGACAACGATGATCTCTGTAAGTTCAACTAATCCTGAATTTAGTATCAATTTTCCTACTGCAATTCCAGTAAAAGAAATAGCATTAGCTCAATTACGGGTATATTACAGCTGGCCAAATTTCAGATCAAAATCATTTAATGGTACACCAGCAAATAATTTGCATGTATTTGCTAACAAGAACAAACCAGATGGTACTCCTGACTGGATAGATGTTGGAATACCCACTGGCAGTTATGAGATCGAACAAATCAATGAGGAATTTCAACGTAGAATAAAATCAATAACTGGAAAAGAAGCAAAAATATCAATTAACGTTCATGAACCGACGCTGTCCTCGACGGTTGAGATACATTCTCCTGATTATGCCGTTGATATCTATCAATCCACGATAAGATCCGTGCTAGGTTGGCCTGATGTTGTTGTTGTTGTTGTGGGGTTTAACGCCATTTTTCAGCACGATAGGCTATACATGGCGGCCAGTATTAATGGTGGAGGAAGAACCCGGAAAACCCCGGAAAGAACCACCGACCCACGAGAAGCTACTGGCAGGCTTTCTCACATGCCCACATTGGCTGAATCTTAGACTCGAACCGCCGCAGACAGAGGTGAGATGGCAGTGATCCGTAACGAAGAGCGCTTTAGACCACTCGGCCACTCGGGGCCCCAGGTTGGCCTGATGTTTCCCCGGTGTATGAAGGACCACCAGAACGAACTCGGGATGATTTTACATCATCGAAAAGTTTTCATCATAATATTAAAATGAATTATACAAGTTTCTGGTGGAACATAGAAAAAACGGGTATGGGATAAACGGGATCAATTTCGTGTCGATAAAACCGGTGAGTACTATTGGCTTTTACACAACGTTGATGGCGGTAAGTCATTTTACGATATAAATATCAATAATGTCATTTATATCATAAATTCAGATCACGAAGAACAACTAGCTAATTTACGTGATAGTTTTCGGGAATATTTGTCTGATTTGACATCTACGCGTGAAGAAATTATTAAACGAGTAGAAATTTTAAATCATGTAGCCGATACTATTGAATATTTTCATAACAGAATCATAAGTTTGGTTTTTGAATCATCGAGCGATCATAGAAGATTTTTTGCAACCAAGTACAAAATATCCGAAGCTGACATTGTAACGTTTAAGTTCCCTGATTATAATCCGGATGGATTAAGAAAATATGTCAATGATGTCATTGATGAATATTTTCCTAAAATACTCGATGCATGGAGAAAACTAGCACCACATCCAACCGTTCTAAGATACAATAATGATCCACACGGCGGCGGCAGGCACGTATCTCCGGGAATCGTTAATATAACCAGCACGATCGTGATCAATCTGGTTTGTGACGTAGTCGATGGTAGCTATCAAACAGATCTCGGAAAATCAAATGAGGCTCAACAAGGATATATTTTATATACATTTACACCACAAGTTTCCCCTGGAAGTTTAATCGTACAAGAACCAACTAATCCTGTGTATCTGCGATGTCACAATAATATGTTAACACGAATAAATTTTAAGCTCACCACCTTAATCGCTTAACTGACATACGTGGAGAAGAGCTTGGGATAAATCTGTATGTGGAATCTTAATTAATCCAGCAAATATATAATGTACCAGCACGTGAAGGTTTTTATACATGACAAAGAAGCACTTGGAAACGCCATCAGAATAGTGTTTTCACAAAACACAGAGCAATTTAGCGTTAATTTAGTTATTGATGAATACGGAAGCGAGGATTTCTTATTAACACAAGAACAGTTAGATGAACTCCGTCAAAAACATATTATTGAGATCATTTGTAGCAGAGATTAGATTCTAAATTATGCGCACTCCTGTATTAAAGTCGATCAACTTAAAAAAATAATAATTAATCACTGATGGGATAAATTGCACAAATCAATCAGTTTTGTATAATCTGAAACAATTTATTATTATTCTGAAATGAATCAATCTGATGGGGGGGGGGAGGTACTTAAAATTACACAAATCAATCAGATGGGGGTGGTTGGTACTCAAATTCGTGTAAATTAATTAGTTTTGTAATTCTGATGGGATGATTAGATCTTTTATTTTATTTTATCTTATCAGAAATATTTATTTTATTTTATCAGAAATATTTTATTTCGTCAGAAATATTTCAACATTTTTGGTGAAATTTGAAATTTCTTTAGCTATAATTTAGCCGATTTGTCAAGGAAAATTTGTCAAATTACAGTTTTTCGTCAGGTCAAACCTCAAGCGGTTCTCTAATTGTTTCATCGATAAATCGTCAAGAATCAGTAAAATTAGCTCAAAAAAATGAGATTTTTCATGCGATTTTTGTTAATTTTTCTGGTAATTTTCGAAACAAATGAGGATTTTTAATGATTTATCGATGAAACAATTAGAGAACCGCTTGAGGTTTGACCTGACGAAAAACTGTAATTTATCAATTTTCCTTGACAAATCGACTAAATTGTAGCTAAAAAAAATAACAAATTTGACTAAAAATATTGAAATATTTCAGAAAATATAATATTTCAAAATAAATATATAATATTTCTGATAAAATAAAATATTTCAGAATAAATATATAATATTTCTGATAAAATAAAATATTTCAGACAGGGTTGCTTTGGTCGTTACCCACTGACATAATTTTTTTTAAGTATCTTATGCGGGCACTGATTGTTTTTTTCGTTTCGTACCTGTTGGATAATCCCGATATGATCTTTTCTACTGCGACAGAAAGATGAATAAATTCATTTACTTGATCATCGTTCACCATAGCCAGTGACTGAAACATAGCTGCCTGAATCCGCTTTATGAACTTATATTGAGATGATAGAATATACTTAGTTTCATTTTTAAGTTCTTCTAACGTTTCAAAATCAGATATTATTTTTCCAGGATTTAGTTCATCAGATATATTAATTCCGTTTTCTTCTAGTTTTTTAATAGCAGAAATAATGTCTTTGCTATTTTCATGGTTCATTATATAATATATAAATCTTTAAAATAAAAAAAAATTATCCCTATAGAACCCCTATTGAGTGTTTAGCGAGTTCGTCGGGATGTTTCAAGGACGGCACAACATATACAATGAATGAAGAGCCCCTATCGAGTGTCTTAGCGTACTCAGATTATGGATGACGAGCCCCTATTCGAGTGTCTTAACGAGCTCAGATCACATGTAATGAATGAAGGACGGCACAACATATATTATGAAATGAACTTCTATTCGAGTTTTTTAGCAAGTTCATTAAGTATGAAATGAAATATATACAATGAATGAATGAGATGAAATGAATGAATGAATGAAATGAATGAATGAAGGACGGCACAAACATATACGCTCAGCAAAACCCCACCCACAATAATCAAACCCGTGGGTGATACGAAAATATGTATCAACCACCGTTTTGCTGAGCGGGGGGTTTTGCGGTGCCCCCAATTATTATAAAAATTGCAATTATGCGCAACCACCGACCAGTTGTCAGCCATGGGGATTCGATCCTGGACCGCGAGCGTCACAGTCCAATACGATACCGATTGAGCTATCGAAACTTGTTACAAACATATGTTTCGGAAGTTAATATATAGCTAATAATCATTGAAAAGGAACTAATTTCGAATATATTTACTCAAAATACAATTCTGAATTCAAGAAATACGTTTTCACCAAACAAGTTAGATTTATAAAGCTAGATTAAGGAATTTCCTATTTACTATACCGCTTATGATCCACGCCATCTATGATAGAACATCCGGTCCAGATCATCTAACTGCTAGATTTTTCCATCCTTCCTATAACATAACTGCTAGATTTTTCCATCCTATCTATGACTATTACGAGATTTTCCATCCTCTCTATAACTGTTCAGTTGAGAAATATATATTACGAGATTTCCCACTCGTAAATCTGTATCCATGAACATGGTCAAGGGAGTATTTTGTTGTTAATATTACTCGATAAAAAAATAACCACACATACGCACATAAATACATAATCACACATACGGATAAAAATATATATCATGTATATTTCTGCACTGAACAAGGAAAATGCAACTGATTTTTAATTCCAAACACTATATACACGTATTTCTGTAATCGAGTAAATACATGCAGGATCCATGTGCTGTACATTGGATCTAAAATTAACCCGCCACGATCAATACAGACTAGACGCTGGATTCTGCACTCAGTAAGCTGGAATATACATGTCGGTTTTCTGTAGTTTAGATGTATTTTATGTGCTGTCTATGTGTTGTGTTGTTCTAAATGTTTCACGAATAGAACAGAAAATACATGAACCGCATATTTTTGTAAGTTAGAAACCGTAGATGATTATGACCATATACCGAGGATCATAAAATTACCTCCCTTTCGTGAGTCAAAAAAATAAGTAGTATAATAATGATAATTTCTGACCAAAAAAATATAATTCGAGGTGGTGATGATAGTTAACAATACTGAAAGGTGATTTTCTGCTTATATATTTTTGAGAAAGCGGTTTTATATATATTTTCTGCTACTTTTTGTATTGAATATGAGTGAATATCAAAATATTTCTCAGCAGAACATATCGAACGAAATATAATTACTTCGCCAGTAACTGTGTTTGTAGAATTTACCGCACTTCTAGAAACTGTCTTACATCTTCCAGCATTGCCACATGCTGAGTTCTCGCTTTGTGTGACAACTCGAAGGTTGGATAAACTATTATTTTGAGGATCCCCGTCAACATGATCAATAACAAGACCATCTTTGATCACTCCAAAGAAACATTCGTAGATGAAACGATGACAATGATAATGTTTCTTCCCAACAGTAAACATTAGATAACCAGCATTAGTAACATTACCAACTGGTCTCTTCAACCTACAATTTCTGATGACACAATTACGATCTGATTCGTAATTCTTGATGACAGGATGTGGGACAAATATATTTTGCTCCATTATAATAATATTATTTGTTTAAATCATTGTTTGTCTGAAATCTTGATACATAATCCTCCACGTATTTTATAGCGTTTTCACCATTATTATTTTTTGTCATAATATCTTTTAAGTTCTCTGAACCGTTTTGCATCGAACTTTCCACATAATTCTGTTTTTCCTCACACTCCAATACCACATCGCAGACATGGTATTGGTCCTAGACTTCCTCGTCGTTTACTTTGTAAGTGCATCCAACAAAATTCCTTTCTGCAGGATTTATTACATCGATTTACTGAACCGATCATGAGCCATCTGCATTGAGACATTGTATATATAATATTCTTTATTTAAATATTTGTTTTAATTATATGAACGAGTTTGAGAGATTATCCCAAACTAGGCCTTCTAAATATAAATTCAACCTCGACAGATTATCTTCTAATTTACCAGTACGAGATCTGGTTGATCCGAAAAATAAAAGTTTGATCAATAAAATTCACGACGCCAAGAAAGAATTTTACACGGATGGTGCATCTCATACATGGTCAACGTTCAAGATTATTCGCAATACTGTCAGGGACGCCACAATGAATGACAAGCGAGGGTAATCAAAAATATTTCTTCAGAGTAAAATTTATTGTATTAACAGAAACAGGTAGTTGGATTATCCGTGACAAATATGATCCTGTCCTTGGTAATAATAAAATCGCCATATTAAAAATTCCAGACCGGGTCTGTTGACGGGTATTGACAAACCGTATTATGAGGGAGCGTATCCCGTAACAGCGGTTATTTATGGAATCTATGAGATAAATAAAAACCCAACGTTGATAAACTGACACCCGTGAAATTTTCAAGGCTAAATTGTGTAGCTGAACGAGTAATAGAACACTTTACAAACGCGATGCGTGGAAATGGATTAACTGATTTAATACGTGAAAAAATAAACTCGTGGGCTGATTCAGTTAAGGATACCGGTGCTACAATAAAAGATGTTGCTGAGTTAGGAAAAATATTAAAATTTCCAATAACCGTAGCGACAATAACGGGAGAAATACTGTACGAATCGAAATATAAATCGAAAGGAGCTTCAATAAATATTATTGATCAAAACGCGCACGCATGGACCAACGCAGTAACAATATTTCCACGTGATCGAACTGTTAGATTTTACCCCTCAGATATGAGTATGTTTGATTTTATCAACGAAATAAGTAAAAACGATCCTGTATCGGTATGGTTATTTAAAAGTAATGAGGAAGGTGGATTTGATCAGTTTGTTAGACCAAACGGTGAAAAATATCGAACAGAATTTCTCCATGACGA
The DNA here is from genome assembly GCA_028554795.2 of Sinohyriopsis cumingii. Classification (NCBI taxonomy): domain Eukaryota; kingdom Metazoa; phylum Mollusca; class Bivalvia; order Unionida; family Unionidae; genus Sinohyriopsis; species Sinohyriopsis cumingii. The sequence continues at coordinate 41,786,580 of CM068825.1, forward strand.
GATGAAAAATCTTGCGGAGAAGATTTTAGAGTGCAAGCACGCGGAAAATACTGACAAATTACTAACTAATTGCTTTACCGTTCCATCTGTTGCGGCTCATTTCGCTAGAGAAAGAAATTCATGGAAACCAACACGATTTGATTTACTTGAAGATGTACGCGCAAGTTGCGTCGAATACGGACACGGTGGATTATGGAATACCAAATATAATTACAACGATGTTATTTCGGTTGATATGGTTGCATGTTATCCGGGAAGTTTTCTAGGATACGGAGATTGTTCTGTATACTTTAAAAGATTTGGTCACCCTACAAACGAGATGACGCGAGTGGCAATTAATGGACCATTACCTGATTTTGATCTGACTAGATTCGCTTGTGTTGAATCATTCGAGCTCAACGAAAATCTTCACAAGATTTGTTATGTTTGGTTTGGAAGACATTTTTGTGAAAAACGTTGGGCACCTATAGTTTTATTACGATATATGCTAGATTGTGCGATACTGACATCGTTGGTTGTCAGTGAGGCGATTATATCATATCACGCGCAGACCGAAGTTTGGTTGCGTATGTCAGATTCTATCAGTATTGATGAAGTTATTAGCGAGTCTAAGGAAAAATGTCCTGATGTTTCCGAAGATGATATTATCAAAGAAGCTCCTAAAATTCTCGAGATTAAACTTAAAACCGCAAAGGAGCTAGGTAGAAAAATTATAGGTAAATTTACTCAAGGTGGTGCATATGATCATAAAAGACATCACGCACGATTAATTCTAGATGATGCCGAGTACAATTTTATAATCGCTGATACAACAGCGAAAAATATATTTGTAAATCGAGAAAGTGTTTATTTATCCGACGGAACAAAATTGGGTACGATCGTTAGTTACATAAATGATATCTCCCCACAGTATACTCATCTAAGATCTTCCATGTTGGCTTATGTTTCTATAAATTTATTATCGATGATTAATAGATTTCCTGAGACCGCAGTCAGAGTCGCAACAGATTCGTTTTATATTTCGAGTAAATATTTAGAGTCTGTTATGAAATTTACTAGTAAAGATGAACGATGGAGTTCGTGGAGAATAAAAAAGGAAATATTGCACAATTATACAGAATCAGCAGATGTTCCAATGAGAAATTTTTATCGTAAAAGTAATAAAATATCAGAAATGTCGAAAGCGCCGTCGTTGAGTGATCCAATGACTAGATATAAGACAGTATATCTCAATGGACCTGGTGGATGCGGCAAGACGACTAGAGCAATTAATGTTTTTAGAAATTCAGATATGATCGTGCTGACACCCACACATAGACTTGCACGGGAGATGAAACAACGGCAAGTACAATCGCGTACGTATCATAGTTTCTTTCGGTGGCGCGGGGATACATGGACTCCTGAACGAATGGGTGAAAAATATATACCTAAAATAATTATTTGGGACGAGATATGTACGGTGCCATTGGATACATTAAAAATGTTTCTTGATTGGTTGCTGACGAAAAATACCGCTATAATAATGTGTGGCGATCATGGTCAACCGCCGCCCTTTGTTGGACCATCTCCACATGATTGGTTAAAAAATTTCGTTGATTATTACGAAGAAATAGACGATGATCATAGAGCTCTCGATGAAAATTTAAAGGAATTTAAAAAATTAATCAGATTACAATCAAACAAAATTCAGTGTGAAATAATACGAGTGTGAGTAATCTCAGAGACCTCAATAAGTAATTTTTTAAATTTATGGAGACCCACCGATTTGATAGTAGCAAGCAGAAAAATGATCAGAGACGATTTACAACAGCAGTTATTTCAGCTGCATAAAGAAAAATATTCAGAATTGCCTGTTCTGTTATGTTATAGACCATCAGATACACGAAAACAGAATATTAATGTTAATATTCCAGGACAGACTGAGAATCAAAATCTCGTATTAAATGATATTGTCAGTGTGGTCGAAGATGCATTACGCGCGGATAAATCTCCATGGGTGTTGGGATACGCTATGACGATCCACTCGTCTCAGGGATTAACTATTTCTTACACACGAGTCTGGATTGTAGACGGTCGTTTCGAGTGGTCAAATTTAGTCTATTTAGCGGTATCGAGGGTCAGAAAAATATCTCAATTACGGAGAATTATAATTCCTGAAATCGTTAATAAATTTAACATCATCGATGACGATATAATAAGAAAAAAATTAATCGGATACAAACAATCTGATAAAAAAAAATAAACGCGACTTTGATCTTGATGTTGAATTTATTATTGAGTTAAAACAGCAGCAGAATAAGCATTGCGCAAGTTGCAATTGTATAATGCTGTGGAGGTATTCGAGTAATGATTCAAGACAATTTACCGTAGACAGAAAAGATAATAGTCGCGGTCATACACGAGAAAATGTGATGTTGACCTGTCTCGAGTGTAATCGACGTAGAGGCGCTAGTTAAGTGATCGCGGTGGCAGTTGTGTATCCTCGGGAATTATTTGTAGTTGTTCACGTGTAAATCCACGTTAAGTAGCAGCCGAATCTAGTCTGTAGATTGCAGGTCTACCTGAGGATCTTGTCACGGTGGATATTTTGTGTGTGGTAACACTCCAAATAGGATCAGTCGCTCTCGCTTTACCACCTTCAAGTTCACCCGGTTCATATAAATATCTAACTGTAACATCACCAAATATTTTTTGTTTTTCAGTACCTTTTCGTTGTGTTGGTATATCTTTTTTGTAATTGCATTAATGGGTTTCATGTTGATTGTTCGTGTAATCTCATTATTTAATGCAGCTATCACGCTTGGTAATCTTGCAATCCATTCGCGAGATCTTTTATCTTGAATAAATTCCTTAGCGTATTGATATCCAAATAACCGCTCAGCAAGTGTTCGATTAAATCGCTCAACAATTGCCTGATCACGGTGAATTGCAGCATGATCTCGTCGTATTTTGGTATTATGTTGTTTCATCAACGATGATACTGGACCAAGAAATTTTTTACCAGGATCAACCTGTAGCAGCTGTGGCCATCGTAATGGTCCTCGTTGATAAATTCGTTCAAACACATCGGCTACTTTAGATGCTGTTTTCGTTGATAGCGGCTCTGCCTCTTTATATCTACTTGCAACATCAACTACAGTTAACGCGTATTTATATGTTTTTCTGCGTACAGTATCATTTGGTAAAAACAGAATATCAGCTTGATGAACTTCATTAGGAACATTAACATCGAAATACGCGTACTGAATTCGTTTCTGTGGTGGTAGATAAATTTGCCATATTGCCTGTTTGGATAACCACGCTTTAGCAGTAGAATGTTTAACCGCTGCTGCATCAGCAAGTTTAACAATTGCTGCTTTACCTTTCCAGTATCCTCTTGGTGAATAATAAATTAATTCCATTATATATTACCAGACCAAAACGCTAATTTACCTTTCATCGCGGATCTTACTAACCAATTAGCTAATGATTCTCTGATATTTCTATTTTTTATAGAATTTAATGCATGAATTAATTTCACATCTGCAATATGCCTGTCTTGTAGATTTTTACCTTTATAAGCTACATCATGAACATGACAAGCTTGATCAATAGCGTTTACTGGTTCCTCGCCTGGTTTTGGTTGATCTTGATTATCAAGTCTGATATCGAGTCGAGTACCAGGACCGCAATAATTATATCCTGGTAGATGTTTTTCTCCTGGGTATTTAGCCCATGGAGTACCTGGAAACTTTGACATCAAATTAGCAATATCACCACCGCGCTTATTAGGTAAAAACGAAAATTTCTTTCTACCGCACACAGAACATTTTCCACCATACGCTATTTTTTTATTTTTTTGTTGTAACCGTAGCTAAATCAGTAGTTGGAGTTTTAACTCTACAGCGTAAACAATATAAATTCATGTTATAAAATATATGGATATAATTCCATCAGAATGATTATCATATGACCATCTGGATCGGGTAAGACGCAGTTATTACTTAATCTGATAATGAGATGGTTGAAATGGGATAAATTATATTTAGTACCACCATCCGTTGATGATCAACGATGTTATGATGTACTTAAAGATTTCAATGAAAACGCAAGATTACTGGACGAAGATAATGATGTTATAGAGTTTATAACAGATATTGATGAAGCACCGTCCGTTGATGTTTTAGACCTATGTTACTCAACGATATACACAAATACCAAAAATGATCAGGGACAATTGTAATATTTTGGTTGTATTTAATGGCGTAGACACACACACGCTGCGAAATATTCATCAAACCTGGTGCAGCGGTGACATGGGTATAATTAAATTCAGAAATTTCTTCTCACGAGCGCAAGCTACTCCGCATGGATTTATAACAATAAATTTGCACGATCCTAGAACAAGATATCGTGTAGGTCTTGATAAAATATTTGGATAGTAGGGGTGATGATAAAATTAAATTGAATTAAAAAGATATCATTAATCTAATGAACAACTGTGCGTGGCTGCGTCAAGGAACCACTAACAAATGTGACAAAAAATGTCGTGGAGAATATTGCAAAAAACATAATTATCTTATAAAGAAAAACCCTCGTGCTGGTCCACGAAGTTGTGTTGGGTGTAACAACGGCGTTAGAGGATTATATCAGATTTGCAAAAAATTGCGGTGGAGATTGGTACAGAAGTTTGATGATATATTTCAGAAAAAGAAAAAACATAAATCCAAAAATAGAAAAACCACCATCAGAACTTGAATATTACTTGAAACATAGAACAAATGAACATAAAGATTCCCAGGATTCAGATGAAGATTCCCAGGATTATTCAGAATAACATAGCAGCAGAGAGGGTCTTGTCTACAATTCTGTTTGGGACAAACAATAATCGTAGACGTGGTATTGACCTCTATGAAGGGTCACTATTTTTTTGTTGTCTAAAAACAAGGCTGACCATTCCCTAAAGTGGTCTGATCGCCCTCTCTGCTGCTACACGTGTTCATAGAATAGGCGCCAAAATATTGATGGCGAGGGGATAAAAAAAAACAACTTTCTTACCTCGCAAAAATCATCGACCATACATCGTTTTCCTTGGGAAAAGTAGCTCTTGTGCCATTAATGAGTCTTTGGAGGGATATTGACATTTCAACTGACCAAAAAGTTGCTGAGATGAAAAAGAAACAATATACTTATAAGGCATCTGTTTCAGCTACTAAATTTAAAGCTAATTAACATGTACCATAGTTTATGTTAACGAGGAGCCATGATAAATAAATTGTCAGTGTACTGGACTCGCAACCTGAACGGTGGAGTTTATAATCCTACCACATGATCAGCTCGGGTTGACTGCCGTTTGTATTTAATTTTTCTAGTACAAACACATGTTTATTCCGTGTCATACATACTATAACTGACCCACTTATCAGACCTACAACAAGCACCTTATTTATCAACGTTTTCTCTCTGGTCTCTGGGCTGCTGATTCAGAAGATGGAAAGTTTATATTATCATATAGCACTGCTTCTAGAACACTGTACTTTAGTGTGTGCATGGGCATGACACATGACTCCAGTTTCCCCCGTATGATATTGCTGTGTCGTAAAACGCCAAATAATGAAACAAATTTATACGAACAACATAAAAAAACAATGACACTAAACTTTCTGATATTAACATTAGAAGTAATGGACAAGAGACGAAAAGAAAATAGGACAAATCGTACCGCGGTGATTGTAAGGTTTCATATATCAGTGATGGAACTGGACAATGTAACTTACTTTTTAATGAGATTGACCCAATGTGAAAATTCCATACAGCAATTCATGTTGCAGACATTTACCAACATAACAAAAGACCCGCATGTATGTACCTAGAGACGTTAGGATTTTGTTTCCGTTTGAGTTTTCAATAAGTATACTGACATAAAAAAAATGATTGCAGTAATTCCCTAATTTTATATCACAGTGTGCACAAATGAATTAAAGAAATGATAAAATAGTAAGTTGTACCGTTCCTGGCAGGGTTGTTGACTTCGCCATCCGTATAAACAGCAACTTTCAGGTCACCGTTCCAATCCTGCCTGATTCCGCCATCGATATATGCCTTTGAAAGCATTAGGTCCCAGGTAGTGCCCAGGGCATTCACCTCCAGTTCTTTGTAGCTATGAATTGGAGTAACATAGACTTAAAAAGCAGATTTGAGTACTAACAGCAAAAGAATCTAAAGAAATAAATTGACACCTTTTTTATTTATTAAGTGTGCGTGCCGATTCGAAATAAATATATCTGAGTGAAAAACTACTCTGTGAAATGTAAGATTATATTTGTGACTTGCACTGAAGATATTACACGCAAGACAAATTGCTTAATATTGTTTGAGAAAGAAATGTACAAGTCATTCGCCACTTCTTCACACACACTCATATACTGCTGCATCTTGTCTGTTCAGTTTTGTACGAGTCCATGGCTTCATCTACTAATTCATACTTATGCTCGGTTGACTCTGAACAAAAAACAATCTTCATATAAAAATAAAAAGATAGATTATAAAGTACTTATATGCTAATTAAGTGGAATGAGTACAGACTTTACATACTTATGTGTACTCCGATCCGCATCAGCAAAAACCTAAAAGAAATTATTAATACTGATAAATGAAACATTAGTACTCTGATTCATGGGTAGAAAACGCAACGTATATTCTTGCATTCGCAAAATAATTTTGCTGCAAGTACATTCTTGTTATATATGTATATATAGTTGATACCGTACCATTGCATAAACATTATAGCAAGACAAATTTAACATTCTGGACCTCGTCCATACTATTGCAAAGAAAAAAGAAAGAAAGAAAACAAAACAAACAACCATATAACATTTTATAATAATGCAAAAGAAATGTGTACCACTTTCTTCCTCATTGATGTTGGGTAAAAGAAAAACACCTGATAATATTTTAAACTAATGCATACAAAAGGTGTTCCACTTTCGTACTAATATGGGATAATAAAAAATTAAAAAAGACAATACTTTAGACTGTTAGCTACAAAAGATGTGCCACTTTTTGTACTTACTAAAATGGGGTAAAAGAAAAACACCAGACAGTACTTTAAATGACTACATACAAAAGTTGTATCACATTCTTACTAATATGGCTTTAAAAAAAAACACCTGACATTTTTTTTAAACTACTGCATGCAAAAGGTGTAAAACTTTCTTACTAATATGGGATAAAAGAAAAACATCACAAACATTTTTTTTACAAACTATTGCGTACAAAAGCTGGACAATTTTCTTACTAAAGTGAAAAAAGAACAAACAAGACGAGACCACTTTCTAAACTATTACATATCAAAGCTGAAATACACCCTTACTACTAAAGGATACCAGCGAGCTTTCTACACTACAGCAAAAGAAACAAAGACCAGACCAATTTATATACGACTGCAGTGTCACGTGCCTCCTATGGTACCATTTCTAATAACGGAGAAGGTGGACACGTAAAATGAAGTAGCTCCGAGCCCTCTGTCATCAGTGCCAACGGTCTAGGTGTATAAATAACTCAAGGTGAAACGCATAACATTTTAATAAAGTTTATCAAATATATTCAGCAATTTCATCGACAAATTTATCAACCGCAATTTCTTTCGAACAAATACAAGCAATGGCCTATTTACAGTTGCCAATTACTATTCATCGTATGAATTTAAGTCGTAAATTAGAGTATGTCCCTTCGGTGTTGATTCTGTTGCTCATCTATCTCTTTTTATTTGTTGGTTTATTTTATACTTCCGGCACCCTTGACTACGTGCTCTCCTGGCATTTCCTGATATGTCCTTTCAACACTTCCGGTATTCTCTTCCGCTCTTCCTTCCGGCAATGCACCTCCACACAAGCTGCTGACGTTATAACAGATCTCCCACATGCTCTCAACGTGTCTTCCCTATCTCCGATCCTCGTTTGTCGCCTCTCACATCCACCCGGAAAGCTTCCTGTGTAATTAGAAGGGACGTATACTCTTGTCTCCTTGCTCTAATCTCAGGAAAAGTAATCACACTCTCATAGACCTTTCATCAGAATAATGGCGAATAAATTATCAGGTGAACACATGCACTCACATCTAAATATTCCTTACACGCTTTGTTCTATAACAATTGTGCTATAACAATAACAACAGTATCAACAACTTCTAATACATGCACACACATCCCTAATTGTTGACCTCTCGATATAGAAACTATCATCATCAACAGCAATTCTATGCATTTCCTACTCTACGAATTATAAAAGACACATACACATATACAAATACCTAATTATATGTGCACAATCTATACATTCGTGTCAACTAAAGCAAGTGCAAGTTCTAACACAATTCAATAATAAATTCAGTCATTCATTATGATGCAAAATAGCAAATTACACAATCCAGCAGTCTACATACGTTAGTTTTGCACGGTAATAATTTGCTATACGCTACGTTACGATATGCTGATAATTCAACTATACAAGGAAGATTACAGTTCTAATAAATAAAATGTATCTACTAATGTATCAGTCTTACAACACCTAGTTATGAAAGCGAGACAAATTCAAGCTAAGGTAAGTTACCTCCAGAAACCTTCGTTCGAAATCCAAACTTAGAATTTCACTATAATTCCTTCTCGCCGCTGAACCAGCGCGCAACTTCGGCTACTCGGAGTACAGTCTAATGCCACACGACTTCTCTGAGATCCACATATGTCTATGTTCGCACATTTACTGACAAGAAAATGGACGCCCTCCGAACAAATTTTATTGAGACTCTGCCCTATATTTGAATCTCTCAGCTTCGATTGGATACGGTCTGATCTCTGTGAAAACTGCCCTGGGCTAATCGAGCACTTACCTGTTACTCTTGGGTTTCCGGTCCCCAAAAGCCAAATATTGCCTCCAAACTGGTCATGACATCACGACTGATTGCAAAACAAACAGAGGGGTCTCTACCTGGTGGTCAAATTCCCTTTGAATTTAACCCTGAAATGGTCGTTGCGTAATGGTTAAACAACATATGGGCAGTTTCTTTGCGTCCAGATTCAGCCTAAAGTCTTAATCGTACATAATACTTCTAGACATTATACCACGTGCTCTTAACTACGAATTGACTATAATAAAATATGTGTATACATGAAGCATGAAGCATCATTAATTTTTTTCCCAAAACGCGACATGAATAAAAACATCAACGTGGACCACTTACTTACTAATGTGTGAAAAAGACCACGTTCTAAAATACTGCATGAAAAAGGACCATCAGACCACTTTATAAATTACTATATAACCCAACACCGTCCCAACAATGAATCAATGTAGAAACCATCCCATTGTTCTTACACCTAACTACTGAACCACTGCTTGGGATCTTGAACACAATATCTTTTCGCTTACTATTCTGTGAGATAACAAAAACCAAGGAACAATAACTCCACACCAAATCGTCTTTAAATCGGTGTAGATTTGTAAAGCTTAAATTCCAAGATTCAATGCACACTATTCTGTATAATATCTTACAATTAGTCGAGATAGAATATTACAGAGATGTCAGAAAAAAAATAAAACTTAGCATAAGTTTTGAAACTGGGTAGACGTTAGCATGACGACTTTTTCTGGTGGTTTGGGAATCGCGGAATTGCCTACAGGATTTATCGCTACTTTGGGTTTTAGCGGGTGTCTTGCAACGCTTATGCTGATTATTACAAAAGCCTCCAGGGAAAGGATGATATATCAGAAAATTTGTAAAAAATGCAGTTAGTGAGTAACCTGCCATTTACAAGTTGTATAGCATTAATGAATGATACATAAGGCAGTAGTTAATAATTAAATCATTTGTGATGATTGTTTCGGATTTTCACTGGTGCTATGAGATAATGAATCCAATTAGGAAGAAAATAAATAATAAGAAGATTCAACCTAATGAGAAGCTAAAAGAATAATTATCAGGAGTGGAAAATAAATGTTTGGGATGCTTAAACAGTGTACGATTATAACGGAAATAAACGATACGACGCAAACGCAGAATGGAAAGCTCTTGGATATTTGAATTTTATATATTTTAATATACGTATATTAAATGGAAATCTCAGTTATTAAGTATTTTGCTAAAATCAGATATCTTTTTTCGACAAGATATGTCCTATGTATGATTTCAACAAACACACACACACACACACACACACACACACACACACACACACACAAAAGTTGTCATCTGACATTTAAACATGTATTAAGAATGAATAATGATTATATATGATGTAATAAAAATGTAAGAGGACAATGTTTACATTCGAACTATTTAGCATTAGGTAGCAGAGATTTCTGTGTATGGATTATTATGCAGAAATAAAAACATGTCATCAACAGCCTGCAGAAACACAAAACTGTCATAAACAGCATGTGACAAAATGTTATGTTTGTTGTGATCTTTTATTCCAAGCATAAACGTTAAATGAAATGTTTGAGTAAAACAATGTGGTAAAAGTGTTATAAGAGAAGGGGTAGTTGGTAAAACTGATAGAAAACAACAGAGATAAACTTTTAATAAGGTTTGAACGTCCATAAAATGTTTTGCAAGGTGGTAAAGTAACTATATGGAAGTATGTTTATTTCATCTGCTAAATATATTTTGCTGCCTAATACAAAACAGCACCCTTATTTACCATAATGTTGTAAATCTCATGACGGTAAATCTTATTAAATACATAATTTGGTGATGTACAGTTTGGTTTAAAAGATAATCGTTAGACGCCTCAAACTTTAAACTTATTTCGATCATATGTATTGATTATTGTATCTCTTTATAGACAAGCTATTCATCTATGTCATTCCGTAAGGACATTCCGTAAGAGTTTACTTCAACGACCACAAAATTCTCGTATAAGCACACACTACAATTCTTCTTTAAAAGAACTTTAACTTTCTTATTCATTTCAGGCATACTATATATATTGTCTTTCATGCAATTACTTGCGTCTCACATCCTTCTTATTCATTACAGTCACACAACATATATTGTCTTTTATGCAGTTACTTGTCTCACAATTGGAAGTTATCCTTTATTTCATTATGAAAGTTAGCTTTCTCAACATTATTACAAAAGTGTTATGTATATTTAATTTGAATTTGTTAGTTTTATATTTATAATTATATTGTAATTTGGACGTGACCTTGTTTAAAATCAAGTTTATTGTCGATTTTTAACTTTAAGTATAGTAAACAAATAATGCATTGTTCATATTTCTCTGTGAGTGAGGGTTAAATTTTATATTGATTATCTTGGTCTGAGACAATGACTCGATGTTTACTATGCTCTTTATTAGAATGTTAGTAAAAGATTTTATCTGCAAACAATCCCGGGTGTTCTAGAATGGAAAATTCCGCTAAATAGACGTATTATTTCTACAAGATGCTAATTCTGACCTAGGTCAGAAAGAGAGGTTTATAATCTTGTTAATACGAGAAATTACCCATACGTACCTTAACAACTTTAGTCAGAATCAATCTTATTCCTGTGTTCAGATTTTGATTCGAGTGAAATTATGTATTCAAGTTATTATTCACTGGAAATACAAAGTGCTCTTAAATAATATACTTGGACAGGAAAGTTAACTGATAGTGAAATTAGATAAGTACATATTGGATTATATTATTTGTTATCATTGGGAGACGGCTATCACACTTGGGAGACGGCTATCATGCATTCAAAATTACGGGCTCATCAACGCCTTCCACGCTGGATCTTATTTCGAACATCACTAGAATTTAGTTAAACTTTATTCGTTAGGACTGGTCAAATAACTTTTTGGACTATTTGGGATCTAATTCGTATTACGGTATTCTTTTTAAATTTTCACTTTATTCTAGAGAAATAAATTATTTGTTGAACTTTACAAAACTTGTTGGTTTTCGATCTTTTCTATTACTTGGTTTACGACCATAGAGTCTTAACAACAGACTCTATTAAAGCCATGTACTAAGTTTAGCTTATTATAATGGCAGTATCATACCTTCTGCCCGAATGGTTATAACACAAGGATGTAATTTTGACAATATTATTCTTCTCCTTCAAATTCACTTGCACCAATTACTAATCCCTGACTGATGTCATTGCAATCGATATTTATTTCTAATATCTGAACATTCCTTTTCATTAGCACACATTCTTTCTTTTAAAACTCTTAATTAGTTTTTTTCAATCTGTTTACCAAAAATATCATTATTAATGATCTTAAAGACATATTTTTCAAAGTATTTGCTCGCTTTTCGTCCCATAGTGGTATTCAATTTAAATATACGATTAGTTCCACGGCTCTTAGTCGAATAGCACAATTTTCTGTATTTGTTAGTTTTCTAACTGCATGAACAATTTTAAATTACGATTGTGCATAAAGTATTTCACTTTGTTCTTTTAATTGCACGTCGACTTTGTTCTTTTAATTGCACGTTGACTTTGTTCTTTTAATTGCACGTTGACTTCGTTTTGCACCTTTTATCTCCTTTATTAATTTGTTATGTAACGGTAAATCACATTCTTGTAAATTTCTTTCTCGATAAGCTCGCTTGCTAATATCTGTAATACTTATGGAGCTAACATGGGATCTCGAAATCTGCTTCTTTTATGATCTTGATTTCTTGTTCGGTTGCTTTTAAGGGGTTGCCTTTTTAAAGTTAGCGACATAAATAAATTGGTACATGTCACAGCCATTAATGTTATTTTGGTATTTATGTACATACTGGATTATCTTAACCTATAGTATTCTCTGTCACCTCTAATTTCAGACGCATAGTTGGCATGCTCTTCACGTTTTGCAGTAGTATACATATGTCGTATCATTCTGATGCCTCCTCTAATGCCCTTTTCTATAATCAGGAACATATAGTTTTCTGTAAGTAATTCTAATTTTAGTTTCCTTGATTTCAATATGGCAACACGAACTAATACATGTGCACTGTAATCTATTTTGTAATATGTCATGCAGACGTTTCTACACTCTTTCAAAGTGTCACACAAGATTACGGTTTTCATATAGATTCAAGCAAGCCACGGAGTCGACAGCATATGTTTTGCTCATTATACTGTCCATACTTTATTATTAAAGTTTGCAAGGGTTTATTTGTCGCATGATGCGTTCGAAATCACAATGCAGAACACACTGAACTATTACTGATATAGACTGAACTTGAGATTTTACAACGGCATCACTGTCTGTTGAGTTCTCCATCTGTTTATATAATCTCTTGTGTCCACCCAATTTAAAGTCGATGGTAGGTGATTTAGGCACGTCTTGCAAATTTATCTTAAAGGTCACTGGCCACCTATATTGTACAAATGTGTGATATTATTCTAGTCATAAAAACGCATTTGTTAAGCATGCACGCCATAAAATGTTTAATTAGACTTAAAAATTCGCTTTTTTAAATGAAAAAATTATTCAGAAATCTCCGTATACAATCGGTAATTTCCGAGTGCCAAAAACGGATATGACGTACATTTATCCCTTCTATTTAACCTAGCCATTCAAGTGTTTAATTTCCCCACGTAAATGTCTATGTGATATATCTTACGATCGTGCTTTTGTACAGCAAATATGGGCGCCCGAGCGGTTGAGTGGTCTAAAACGCTCTCCGTTATGGATCACTGCCATCTCACCTCTGTCTGCGTGGGTTCGAGTCTCGGATTCGGCCATTGTGGGTATGTGAGAAAGCTTGCCAGTAGCTTCTCGTGGGTCGGTGTTTTTTTCCGGAGTTTTCCCGGGTTCTTCCTCTACCATTACTGCTGGCCGCCATGTATATCAAGCATATCGTGTGCTGAAAATGGTGTTAAACCCCACAACAACAACTACAGTAAATATGGTGCACTGTGTTGCATATAGATGTAACCAAGAGAGTGATGATGGGACAAAAGGGTTCTTTCTTTTTCCGCAAGACACTGGTTACTACCAAAAGAAGGGAACTGCAGCTTTGGGATCGAATAGGGTGAGGGATGGGGAAGTCTTAACTCCTCTTAAATCCCGTAGAAAGCGTTATGGTGCATATGAGAAGAGGGATAGAATGAGCGTAAGTAAAACATATCAAATAAAGGATTATAGTACAGTAATATTACTACAGATGTACAATATTAATGTTTGAAATGATTATAATACTTTTTAAACATGCAGAGTGTAAACTTTGATCAAACTCTTTATTTAGCATTATTATAACCAATATGAACTCAAAAGGATTCAAAAGATGAACTATCAGGTATTACTCTGTGACGTCTGCAGAATCAGTCACACACTTTAATACCCAACCATGATCATTTAATCCTTATAATTCCAATTTACTTCCTTTCTAACATCAGATCAGCAGATTTAACCAACACAATATTCACTTTTATGTACATGGAAGTTTTCTTTCATTAGCCTCTTAACTATGATAGTATGCATAGCCCTATCTTCGCTAGCCAAGATTCATCGATTCTTTCTTTATACAGTGATACGGGGTAGAATGTCATAGCGGGTCATGCCAGTGATATACTGGTATGATCATTATTTTAATATATAAAAATGGTTGTTGCGGTTAAACTAGGAATATTCCTGTTTTGTTTTTTAATTACGCTTGCGTATGGCATGTGTTGTTATAACAACGTCGTTGTTACTTTCTACGCATTTCGATCTTTCAAAAGCAAATCGTGTCCATTTTTATTGACACCCCTTGGTTGACATATGACCCTGACCTTTAATAATAGCTGCTGTAACATGTTGTCGAGGTGAAATGCAATAATTTACGAAGATTGACATCTAAAGCCTGCCATATGCCTTCTTCGGCAAAAGGGGTGAGTGTTGGAGTGCAGGAAGGTCTGTGCAATTACATTGTTTTAATTTCTAATGGCCGATTTTAAACTGTGGCTTGTCATTTTTGATCGGAATTCACAGGAGTGGGTATGTGGGAGCTTTTTGTTATTATTATTAAGGTGTAAGGCTTTGATATAGATAAAACTTCACATCAAATGATCTGGTAACAGGGAACCAAAAGTAGTCCGCAGAATTTATCGATGTGTAAAAAATTCCAGATCAGTATCACGTGACCGTTTACATGCAATCAAAGCGTGCAAAACGCAATTTATAAAAATTAGAATTTTATATATATATATATATATATATATATATATATATATATATATATATATATATATATATATACACACACACACATCGAGACACGTTAAAACAATAATTTTTTTCCTGTCCCAGAACTTCCGGCGAGACTTTTTTTCCCTCAAGGTATATGGTATATATCGCAAAACTTCAGAAACGAAATAATTTTGAGTTGAATTTGTGCCCCCCTCCCCCACTGCACGGTACAATAAAATAGATAAACAAAACACTGAAAATTAATTAAACTAACCTTGCATTGTTATCATTCATTCGTTCTTTTTTCATCGTGCGAAATTTATTAAAGACAAAAATATATTCACGAACTCCATATATGTAGCAGCTGCCGGCTGCGTATGCACCCTTACTGATGTGTGTATCGCTTATGTCAGATTACAAAATCGCAAAGGAGATGGATTGTTATTCGCCATATAATTTGTATTCTTTATATATATATATATATATATATATATATATATATATATATATATATATATATATATATATATGCTGTTGTTTATTGACTTAAAAACTTGGCAATCCGGTAAATGCATTTTACATTCAGACAGCAGACATAAAATTTGTATACTGATTTGACTAATTCTGGTACTTTCATCCAGCTGTTATCATCCATACTACCCAGTTTAAATGATTTTAACAAAATTTCATATCACACCCTGTACCATATAGTTTCACTGAATTAGCGCTGTCAGCTCGTAAAGTTTCGAAGTGTTTAATGCGGTTCAAGAAAAAGAAACATAAACAGTGTAAAATTACAATCTGGTGCTCACTTCACATTTAATGTAATAGTTCACTAAGCTCAGAACCACGCATGATATTAGTGTCTGTTGTTCAGTGAATTTTCATGTAAGCGTCTTGAAATGTAAATAAATTTACCTAATTCGTTTCGCGCACGATTAATTTCAGTGCAATTCGTGTCGACATACAGTGGAAAATCTCTCATGTGATGCATGCTAATATATGAATGGTCTATAAACATGCAAATTCTTCGATGCCGCCATGACCTACTGAATGGTCTATTATTTCTAAAGGAGTGAGCATCTTTCATATCCGACTAACCTCGGTCATAATTTAGTTGTCTCCCTTGTGATTTCTTGACAGGTACATCCATATGCATGTTATCAAACAGTGTCAAACGACGTGCATTTGGTGCTTTTGTTTCAATTAACCTATTGATTCTATTACTCGTCAGACAAATTAAAATATGGAGGGGATGGATAAAATTATGAAAGCAGCAATTACAAGCAGACACCTACAATAATGCATCAATAAAGAATAGAATTATGGGTGGTAATACCCGTCCGTATTAAACTAGTCCAGAGAAACCTTAATTATGCAGACAATGTTTGCTTTCATATTGCACGCGACAACTCCTATAACCCGTCATCCTGTATAAGAAATGGACTCCTCCATAATTCGAGGAATAACATAGCGGATTACATATACACACAGACCAATCTTTTTCAGTATTTAATGAATGAGTAATGTTGTTCTGTATCTCAATACGAATGACGATGAAATCATTCCTGCGCCAGACAAATTCGGCAATTTATTTATATTTCGAGACGCTCTCGTGGACGTTGATTGAGCTATAGACGCGAAATCTATTTGCGATGCTGAGCTAAACATTATTATAATAAAATTTTCTAAATTTTCTTTTTGGTTTCTTTATATTACAACTTTGACATACTTTATTACATTTTCAGGCTGTTTTGGGATTATTCTTCCCTCACCAAATAAAAAAGTGTGACATTGTATCTCAGTTCTCGCCTAATAACATAATCAGTTCTTGAATATACATGCATCACATATTGCGCTAAGCAATTCAATATATTCCCATTTTATGAACGTTTCATTAAATCGTGCTTCTCGTGTCCCTCACTAAGGATACATACCTCAAAAGCATTATCTTGGTAGACTGTAAAATAAAAGTTTCGGTATGAGCTAAGAAGTGAACGTGGCATAAAACTTCTCGAATATTAAAGTTTTAGAAAATTCATTATTAATGAAACTGACATATAATTTGGAGGAAAACGATATGTATTTACAATGCTGTCGGTCATTTATGCGCACCTAAGGTTTCCGTCACCAATATTGAAGCAAAACGCATACCGAATTCGACCGATTGACGAAAATAAAATACTGCAATGCTTACCATTTGAAAGGAGGCAATTGTCACCAGAATATTCTCTTCAAAATAATATTAATTTGGACACACCAGATACCACCCTTGTGTTTTCGTGACTCGCTAAATATCGGCTTATTCTGCGCATAGCTTTGAAAAGATGTAATGTGTATTAATCGGGCTATGTAATTGAAATATTTTACTTTGGCTGTTTCTGTCAGCATTTCGGTCGAGTAATAAGGTCAGATTTATAGCTGGGTTTACAAGATTCAACGTAACAATGCCAATAAATGGCAAGATATATTAAACAAACTAAACTCATCCTGTAAAAAATAATTAGTAAAGTTCAGCATTTAAAAAAAAATAAAGAACACAATGAATAGGATGTGATGTGTTTACAACTTCTCGTTTATGGGAAAACAAAATTACTAAAGAATTTAGAAACAGACTATACGCCGGTAATTTCTTGAGAATCCCGTTTTAGCGGCAAGTTGATATGTTGTATAGCAGACGATAAGACTACTTGTGGGACACTTCTTGGAAGAGAGGAAACTTGGATTAAAATGAAGTATTGTTTTAAGATATTCATTTCCATCTTTTATATAATGTATTTATTTTATTATTCTAAAATATACATAATAAATAGGATTTTCTGGGTTACAAATTCAAGTAGGTCATGGAGTGGGTCTTTATGTTGACATTCAGAAATCACAATTTGTTATGCAATTAGGATAGAAATGTGGGATATTTTTGTACACTTCATGAAAACCATTTCCTTAATAAAAGAACGATCGTTCTTTCTTGACACAAAATGGATATTTGATCCCCCCCAAAAAACCAAACGTGATTCAATGTTTATATGAATGTCGTATTATTGCGCAGAATTACCCAACGCACAAAACTGACTGACAATGTAGCATATACTATGACGAAGTCGAAAAAGGAAAGGCAAGATCGCTATGGATATTGTTAGAGTATTTAGACGTGCACAGATGGTGCCGTAATACGCAGGCTGAGTTTGATTCATAAGTCTCTCTCTCTCTCTCTCTCAACAGTGTTTCTATATTTCATTTTAGGTATATTTAAACCTCGATCTCATTTTCTCAAGCGGATACTTACTTAGGTTTTCGTTCTCTGTGAACGTGGCCCACACCTGATTCTCCTCTAACCTGGCTCCGACGTACAATCTGTCATTGTCCCAGCGAAGCTTAAAGTTGGTGTTGAATCTCGGTGGTCCGTGAATTTCTCCCCGGATGTCTGAAGAGAAGAGGAGAGAAGGCAAAGTTTATAGTACAAGTCATATGGGTTATGTACTCGCATTTACTCATTTTAAATTAAATCTAAATTGTTCTTTTAAAATTTAACACCGATTTTCTTTAACCAAAGGCTATTCAATCATGATTATTGAATGATGTGCACCTTGACTCTCACCAAGAAACTTCTAGACGAAAATTATCTATCGCATTAGACTTTTACAATGGTGGCTATGTACTAAACTTGAGTCAAAATATGAATGCGTCATGTGAAATCGTCACAATCGATGGTAGTCCGAATTTGCTTATCAGTATGCATAGCTTTCATTGTGACATTCAGTCCGGATTGTACTGGATCACACCTTTAGGTTCATTTCGACTACAAATGTCTACGTACATTAACATTGATTTTGCCGTATGCACCTCTCGGGTCGCCTAAAAACTACCATCCAAATGAATATGGATGTATACGAATCTAAATTAAGTGAATACTTGCCACTTAATGGAATATCGAATCAAATTCTAAAAAAATGACACCCATTACTGAAATAGTCAGCTTTGAATGCCTACATGACCCGTGTGACTTCTACAATACTAGTCATCAGATTGTAATTTCATGCATTGGGAAGTGTTTCTCGCACAGGAAATAATAATAATAATAATAATAATAATAATGCATTGGCTATAATTGAATCAACTCAATATTTCATGTCTAAATATGAATTCAGCAAAAACGTAAATACAAAAGTAGTGATTATGCATTGATCTGTAAAAAATAGTATATCTTTATTGTACTTATATAAAAGTATTATTTTCTTTTTGAGACTGAAGAACAAGTTTGCAGCAATAGTGACATTCCCTGCATTTTAGATGCCTTCTCGCCTCTCAAACGATATGTCATAAAAGTGTTAAGATAGTTTCTGTATAACATACATAGATGGCAAAGTAGTAGCTTTCGGGTGTCATTTAACAGCTGTTGAAATTAAGTGTGCTACTTAAACCCTTTTTGTTGAGTGCTTCGTTGCAGGTGATATTTGACGCATTTTCCTACATAAAGAGCGTACGAAGAGCACTGTAAAAAAAGATTTTTTGCAGTGTTCTTTCTTTTCGAAGTTCTGAAGCAATTAATATGCATTGTTGTTTTATTTTTTTCTGTAAATGTCGTGGAGTCGCTTAGAAAAATGATACGGCTGTTAAAAGTGTAATTTATGGGACTGCAGTCAGAACGTTTCTCCAGCCGGAAAATTATTTACTGATAAATAGTTTACTTGGCATTGTGAACTTGGAATGTAGATCTGTAATGATTACGACCTGCATGTTTTTATCTAAGTTACCGCATATCCCTTCCCCCCCATTTTCCTTTATTTAGGGGGAAAATACTTGTACGTTACGAATGTCCAATATACCAGTGAAACTTTCAGACCAGGGTACTTCCTGCCAGGCATGTTCATTAAGATGACCGTCCATCGTGATGGTGTCACCATGGAGATGGTGGGCTAGGTAATGGTTTGGTAGTCCACCATGCCAGCAGTCCACACCAGACATGGAACATGTCTCATATTTACACCGGTCCACATACCTGTTGAATATAGACAAAACAAAAGACAACGATTACTTTTTTGCATCACCTAAATCATTCTAATCTATGCGACAGAAACATATAGCTGTTTTACTAAGCTTTATTTATTTCAGTCTGGTTATCTCAGTCAGGTCGTCTTAGTCATGGTGTCTACGTGCTATGAAGTACGTTTAAAAACAAGAAAGTCTTGTTGTCTTCTGTTGTGACTAACAGAGTAGTTCTAAAATCAAACGAGATAAACCAATGTATGACATAAAAAAGATTGAGCAACTTATGGTATCTTTGAAAGAGACAAACACGAAGTCGAGCAATTTGGAATTATGTCAGAAACTATATCTCGTTCCACACAGCATGGTGAATTTTAGCAATAGCAATAGTTGCCATATTTCCACAAAAAAATATTAATTTCCACGAATATCATGAATTAGAAATCTACTCCACTACACACTTGCAACTAACTATACGGTAGTCTGTAACTAGTATTGTAATTTATCGTACTGTTGCCTACCCTAGAACCCTTTCTAAATTAGAACTAATGGAAGTTGAAAGTTATCCGTGTACAAGATATGAATTAATTATTGTTATTTTATATGACACCCATCGATTAAATATATTAATACAGTAATAAAATCAAATGGTTTTATGTTTCTATTTTCTTATGCGTAGAGTTTGTTTACTTAGGGTCCACAGGAAGCCCATTTGCCCTCATTATAATATTTGCATAAATTCGTAGTACTATATTTTGGACAAAAATAGCACATGACTCGAGACGCACGATGGGCAATACTTCCAACTCCTAACAATTAGAACTTTTATCTTGATTTTTTTTTCCCTTTTCTAAGAACGGCATATACTTAGATACTTATTCAGATTTTCATAAAAAATATTTAAAAAAACCTGATGACCTTTATAAAAAGTGAGAGCAATAACAGTAGCTGATAAATAATAATTTGTTGAATATGTTAACTAAATTGCAAACGTGCAGGGTTATTTTAATTTAATTGGAAAAAATGGGTTAGAAAAATAATCTATATAGGTGTTTGTACCAAGACAAGAAAATCCCAGTCACGGGGTTGCATTTTTTTCTCCTCACTCGGCAAAGCCTCATGTGGAGACAATAATTTAACTTCTTGACTGAGCTTTCCTTGTCTCAGTCCAAACCCCAACACAGATTCCACGAACATTCTTTCTGGACACAAATTCCACTCAAAGTAAAGAGAAAATATTTTATGTAACAACAACAGAATTGAACATAAAATCATATCAATATTCGAACATTCCTAAATACGATTCCTCCTCTCACAAAGCTTAAGAGCTATGACAAATATGTTAGCAGTTCCATCTATATTGACAGCGCCTTGAACTTCAGACAGAGTCTCCAGCTTACTTGTGCAAATATGGTTTCCAAAGGTATAATTTCAACAATCAACAATATCTTATGTAATTATACTGAGTGTACAATCTCACAACCCTGCGTAAGCAACGATTGGGAATCATCTGGCTCTTTTTTGGATGTGGTGATAGTCAACTGGAAAGATTCGTTGAAAGGTTCGAAGAAATCGAAGCTGCTCAGACAAGAACGCCAGCAAAAATAAATAGTAAATAGTTCAATATCTTTGGCGGACGACATTAGTTTCGCGAAACATAATTTTTTTTAAAATTACCGTCAAAAACTTGCTTTAAATCGGATACTACCAGCTTGAAAGGCATTCTCGCAAACAGCAAAATTCCAATACGCCAAAGCTTGATATAATTTGCTATGTAATTTCACTATACGCCTCCATTTTTGGATAAAAAGAACTCTTGTAATGAATTATTTTCGTTGGCACACTTGACAAAGCTATATTAATATACTGTACCCCCTCAAAACCGAAACCTCACTATACTAGAATCTTCTCAAGACTGAAATTTGTTTTAAAGTACCGAAATTTTCCTTTATTAATATTGTTTTCCCCAGTAAACCGACACCCCTCAACTCTGAATAATAAAATACATATTGATTCCAAATTTAATGGTTAACCTTATGAAGAAGAAAAAAAAGCCCATAAAAACCAAAACTCGCTACAAATATAGAAATATATTTTAGCTTCTAAATTCCCAACACACGTTGAACATATTAATTACGATTAGTATATGTGCATTGTATGCTTATCTGTGAGACGACGAACCTGAATATTTCCCAAAGACACGCGAGGTTAAATCAGTACTTGACATGCGCGTCAACATAGCATAGGACTGACAATAAGCAAATCTGAAGTCTTTGCACCACGTTAAAGAGCCAGCTTTTAAAGTGAATTATTGATATTGAAATACTTATAGGTATATCATTTAAGAAAGTTGAATGTGTATCTAATTGTTATCTAATTGTGACTAATGTTATTCGTTGGTATATGTGATCAATAGAAAAATTACGAAAATAAATAAATATCAGGACTCATTTCAACAACACCTGCAAATTTGACAAATTAAATGATCTTGTGTGAAAATCATTTGACCAAATTAGGACCAACAATATTTGGGGTCCCGAGTAGCAGAGTTTGCTAAAGCGCTCATTGTTCCGGGTCATTGTTATCTCACCTCTGTCTACGTAGGATTGAGTCTCGGACTCTACTGACGTGGGTATGTGAGAAAGCTTGTCATCAGCCTCTAATGGGTCGGTGGTTAATCCCGAGGTTTTCCGGGGTTCTTTCTCTACCAGTTATACTGGCATGTATAGACTAGCCTTTTGATGAAAAATGGGGTTAAATCCCATAGCAACAACAACAACAGCAACAACTAAACGCATTCCAGTCTCAGGCCCTATAATATAATCTCTCTCTCTCTCTCTCTCTCTCTCTCTCCAACTAAGCGTTTAGTAAATGATTTTGTTTTCACATCTGCGTTAACTCTGTAAATCAAAAGCCTATCATAGCCCAGTGTTAGGTTTTGACTGTATTTTCTCATAAAGAAATGTGAATATAATGATAAGTCTATCCAAAATTCGTTCCTTTAGTAAATATTAGCTCTAGAGGTCCTGAGGATGCACATCTGTAAAATGCGTAGAATTAATATTGAGCAAAGCTCAATACCCAAGTGGAATGTGTTCGAATGCTAAAACAAAATTATTTTTTTATTTAAACTTAGCTCGAAATCGAAATATTATGGTACTGATTAAAACAACAACAACAGCTCACGTCTTATCGGACAATTATTATGAACAAAACAAATAAACACTTGGCATATAATATCCGGAAAGAATCCGATAGAAATGCTCCAATTACATTGTGTCTAATTTCGTATGGATGCATTGATCGGCTACATTCCCGTTGGCACTTCCATTTAGCGGTGAAATGATGAATCCAGTGACGTCCATCCAAATGAAAAGGGTTAATCCTAGAGTAAGAAGCATGTTGGGGGAATGGAACTGTAACACACTGTAAGATAAGTAAGCTCTTTGTGTCAACTTTATGATCCACAGAATAGGAACAATATTGACGACCGTACATATTTATAAAACCTTGACTCCATTTATCAGCCATATAGATTACGTTCTAATAGAAGGATTCCTTCATGACATTTGAATATCGAAATCTGGAAAACAAAGTTGTATACCACAAAGAGGATGTGCACCAGTACTATACAGAGAATATAAAGCTGTTGAAAGTATATCGATAATCAACGAGAGTTCTTACAGAAGGACACATATGGTAGATATCTTTGAAAGGGTTTCAGCTGAGAAAGGAACAGACGGTGCTAGTAATGCGGAGAAAGACATGCCCTGCTGCCTCTTATTTACCAGACAAGTTTTCTAAAGGACACTTTTCTAAAGGACACCTCACTTAGGTCATACATACTGAATATTGACAAAATTGATGATCTCATGAGAATGTATGAATGATCTAGCTAAATTAATAGTTGCTGACTTAGGTTAATGCACTGTATTTGATGTTAATTTTTCACAGAAGTATTAATAAGTGAACGAGTAGACCTAATTGAATAAAAAGCAGAGAGAGAGAGAGAGAGAGACGCAGCTTTATAAATTTATGATCTACGTCACATAAAACACTTCATTGAAAAATCAAGATTTAGAAAGAAAATGTCATTGCCAAAACCTTCTTTTGAATTACAATTCTTTCATAAAGCGTATAAAATAAATGCAATTCCAGTTGTTAAACGTCGATCTTAAGCTTGACTGGTTGGAACAAAAAAATTGGAATTTATTTAATTATTTAGCTACTTACTATGTATGTATGTATGTATGTATGTATGTATGTATGTGTGTGTGTGTGTGTGTGTGTGTGTGTGTGTGTGTGCATGAATGCATGTATGTATGTATGTATGTATGTAACCGGAACATATGGATTTGGTTTTGTTGCCGGTTACAGCATCACCCATGATGTCATGGTGTACGGTTTTTAATCTTGGCGATTGAGGCATAGCGAATTGTTCGAACTTAATGCAGCACGTACATGTGCCGGCAGTGGGTTGAGAAAATGGTGGTGGAGACGTTTATCTCGTGACCTCCGGTTGTGTGTTTGACCCTGTCCAAGGACACACATGCAATTATATATATATATATATATATATATATATATATATATATATATATATATATATATATATATATATATATATATATATATATATGTGTGTGTGTGTGTGTGTGTGTGTGTGTGTGTGTGTGTGTGATCTTACTACATTACGGAAACAATCTTCAGCTGAAAGTGAAAGTGTTGACTTTTCCATGTTCCCATCATGGATATGTCTGTTCAATTCACTGAATGTTTCGGAATTATTGTAAATATCTATAATTGCAGGTCTAAGCCGTATGACACGATATTATCTCATAGCATTGTCTCGATCAGGTTAGGCAGATTTGTATCTGAATAGACAAGTTTCATCATCATCGTTTTCGCCAATACGGGCATGCACGTCTGCGTAATGTCCATAAGCGGACTATTTAATTGATCCCGGGGAAGGAAATAGAGCCGCATCCCCCAGGCATTACTGTGCACAAAAGGCACTATTTAACTGAGCCGTCAGGTCTCGGGTCAATATGACTGGCTTCAGTATGACCCAATGAATGTAAGGATATACACGAATGGAGATAGACCCAGCACGCACTTGCGTTAAAGGTAGCAATTCAGTCTGTATTAGCTGCGCTAGGTGTCAACCAAGCAGTATGTAACGCCAGTAGCGATTGGTCGCCACTATGACGTCACATCGGGATACCTAGGTTTTTATTCCTATATAGAGGATTAATGAATTGTTCATGAAGAGAGGAAAAAGTGCCTCTGCATTCATGTATTTAATATGTGCTATGCACGTTTAATAATTTAATGTCTGGCAGGGGCGAGGAGGAAGGTTCGGTCACGGAGGAGGCTGCTCACTAGGAAAGCACCTTGGTTTATCCAGAGTATACAGTTTTTGACTCCCTTGTCAAAAGGTTAATGAATTGACGTCTTGACGGAAGTTTGGAGATATATTATGTGCTGTATTTTTTTTAAAGATAGTACCGCACCAGTGACCGCTTAGTGATAGTCTATAGGGTTATTTAAATTTTATCTATTGAGTCTGATTTGGGTGGGGTGGTTCTTGGTATGGGTTCACCCTTTTGTGAATGATTATTTAAACTTTCCTAGGCTTAATGGTGCGCCGCTTTGTGCAGCTGGGCCTGATGGTCCTTGTGGTTGGGATCACCTCATATATTCTTAAGTTTAGAGTCCTAAATAGTTTCGTTAGGTGTTTGGCTGACGCATTGTGCAGCCGGGCCTGGCGGTCCTTGGGGTTTGGACCACCTTATATGTATTAATTTTTGGGTTATCGTAAGTTTTCCTATCTTAATAGACTTTGCCGCCCTGTGCAGCAGGGCCTGATGGTCTTGGGCTTTTTAGACCACCTGATAGATTCTAATTTTGTGGGTCTTATCCAGGTGTTCTAATTGTTATTAGTGCCTCCAGGAGAGACTGTGCCTTAGTGCAGTTGCGTTTTTTGTACTAAATATAATCTGCGGTCACCTAACGGTAGGAGAAGATGTTAGTGTCCTTAATATCATGATGTAGGATTGTGGTGCCCATGAAAAATAATTAAATAAAATTTGTTTTTAAGGAAAGAAAAACAAATACAAGAAAATAAGTCTGTTTAAAATTTAGATTAAGGGTTACTGCAGTTTATTTTTTTCTAAATATGTGGGTTTAGGATTGGGTTAAGTATTTGCTAATCTATCTTGTTGTTTGATTTATTTTCCTATTACTTAGATGAAACTATTAGTATATTGTTATTTTATTTTCAGGCTAAGTCTATTTGATTAAGACAGATATCTTTGCCGAATACTCGGGTCGCTAGGACATGTCAAAGACATCTGATCTTATTTATTCCCTAATTGTAAGTTTATTAGCCTGTCTACTAGTTGTGATAATTGTTCATATTTTTGCTTTATTTATGTGATGTTATTTTATTTTCAGGCTAACTCTATTTTGAGAAGACAGATATTTATGCCGAATACTCGGGTCGCTAAGACTTGTCAAAGACATATGTTCTTATTTATGCCTTAATTTTAAGTTTGTTAGCCTGTCTACTAGTTTTGGTAGGCTTGGACTTATTTGGTTTTGATTATTATCCAAGCTTGTGGATAAAGTTATTTATGTGATGTTTTTTCCAGGCTAAATCGTTTCTGATAAGACAGATATTTTTGCCGAATACTCGGGTTGCTAAGACATGTTAAATACACATGGTCTTGTTGTTCCTTACATTTAGTTTGTTAGCCCGTCCCATATTTGTAATTCATTGAATGATATTTATTTATTGTTTAGCGGATCATACACTTTTGTTTAAATCCCCCCTTTTTCCCCAATGTCGGTGAGGAAGTTTATAATATTTGTGTAAGTAATGTCCTTATTTAAGTTTTGTTCTTTGAGGAAATCTGGATAGGTCACGGGGACCCTATTGTACGTTGTTTAATCCTAAACCTAGTTCTTTGGGTTCCATACTTATGGCAGGTGTTAAAAACATGTTTTAAATCTTCTTGGAGTGGACAGTGTGGGCATTTGCCATTTGAGTTTATGTTGATTGTCAAATATTTCCCATAGCTTCTGGCTAATTTAGTTTTGCCTATTAGTATCCTATTGATAAGTTTTTAATCCTGACTTCTAACGAGTTGTGGTGGGTTAGTATGTCTTGCGACCTTATTTAGTATGGAGTATAGCTTGCGTCCCTTTCTGCTGCTATCCCATTGTTATAGCCACTTTTTGTCAATTTTGATTCTGATAGTGCTATACAATTCTTTGACGCTGTAGTATAATGTTATGGAGTCATGTTCATAGAGATATTGTTTAGCTACTTGATCTGCTTTATCGTTCCCTGCTAGTCCGATATGGGACGGCACCCACACGAACTCTGTTAAATGTTTGTTCTTTAGCAGTTGTTTAATTAAGTGGTTGGTTTCATTCAGGAAGTTGCTTCTTGTGATAGAGTGGTTTGATTTAATCAAGTTGATGACGCTAAGGGAGTCGCTAATGATAACTGCTTGTCTAGTTTTTGTTAGTTGGATCCATTTTAGAGCTTCAATAATGACCCATAATTCGGCTTTGTAAATTGAGCAGGTGTCGGGTAATCTAGCTCCGAATTCTGTGTTGGTTTCAGGGATTACTATTGCTGCAGCAGTTTTGTACGGTTTTGTAATTTTTGAACCATCGGTGTATATCTTGGTGTACCCTATGTATTTTTCATCTAGCTCGGCTAATATTTTTGTCCTTATATTATGTACCTGGTCATAGACAATTTTGATTCAGTTAGGGTTTATATAATTGAGAAAAGTAGTGAACCACGTGATTCGTTCCAGCTTTTTATATTCCAGTGCGATTATTCTTGACGTAGAAAGATTCATAATATCGTACATATTTATAATCTTAAATATCTGTTCTTAAGGAAAAAATAGTTTAAAATGTAACATAGGTTATTTAATGTGTTACATGTCTGGTGTATATATTTTTTGTACTTAAACAGGTTTGAATATGTGACTCGTATTGATTCGTATATTAAACGGTTCAAATGTAGTTTAAGCTGTTTGTGGAAAGTTTTTGATCTCCGTGATGTTGTTTAATCTTTGTTTCGTTGTTGACCTCTGAGTGGCTGGTGATATCAGTGGTTGGGTGGTTGTTGATATCAGTAGTAGGGTAGTATGGTGGCTGTTAATACCAGTAGTCGTAGTAGTGTGGCTATTTATATCAATAGTAGCGTAGTAGGGTGGATGTTAATATCAGTAGTAGTGTGGCTGTTGATATCAGTAGTAAGGTAGTTGGGTGGTTGTAGATATCAAGAGTAGAGTAGTAGGGTGGCTGTTGATATCAGTGGTATGGTGGCTGTTGATGTCATTGGTAGGGTATTAGGGTGGCTGTTGATATCAGTAGTAGGTTGGCAATTGACATCAGTAGTAGGTTGGCAATTGATATCAGTGGTAGGGTGGCCTTCATCAGTAGTAGGGTGGCTGTTGATATCACTGGTAGGGTAGTATAGTGGCTATTGATATCAATAGTAGCGTAGTAGGGTGGCTGTTAATATCAGTAGTAGTGTGGCTGTTGATATCAGTAGTAAGGTAGTTGGGTGGTTGTAGATATCAACAGTAGAATAGAAGGGTGGCTGTTGATATCAGTGGTAGGGTGACTGTTGATGTCAGTAGTAGGGTATTAGGGTGGCTGTTGATATCACTAGTAGGTTGGCAATTGACATCAGTAGTAGGTTGGCAATTGATATCAGAAGTAGGATGGCTATTGATATCAGTGGTAGGATAGCCTTCATCAGTAGTAGGGTAGTAGGGTGGCTGTTGATATCACTGGTAGGGCAGTATAGTGGCTGTTGATATCAATAGTAGGGGAAAGGTGGGGCTGTTGATATCAGTAGTAGGTTGACAATTGACATCAGTAGTAGGTTGGCAGTTGATATTAGAATTAGGATGGCTGTTGATATCAGTAGCAGGGAGGGTGATAATGTCACTAGTAGGGTAGCAGACGACATCAGTTGTAGTAGCCGTTGATATTAGTAGTAGGGTGGTTGTTGATATCATTAATAGGGTGGGTAATGATATCATTAATAAGAGGGAAGGTCGCTCAACTGTTGTTTCAATCTGGATTGGATGACATACAAGAGGAACTACAAAATGTGAGGGCATAAGGCTTTTCTTTTATTAGCGTATGGGTTCATTCCTATTTGTGATATGCAGTTTTGCTGATAAACGAATATGTGCATTGTGAGTCCAGATTGGAAATGAATATGAGCATAGTGTGTCCCAGAATTGAAACGAATATGTGCATAGTGTGTCCCAGATGAGAAACGAATATGTGCATAGTGGGTCCCAGATGGGAAACTGATATCTGCGTAGTGTCCCAGATGTTTAATAGGATAAAATAATATACAAGTATTTGCCAAACCTAGACGTTCTTACAATACTAAAACATTTATATCGACGCAGTACATATGTCAAATGTTTTCAAACTGTGTGTGAATGCTTGCATCACAACCAACACAAGAAAATGAATCGCTCATATGAATGTGATGTTAAAAAATATAAAGAGCATTTCATTGGGCTGATGATGTGATATTGGTGTTCATTTGCTGTATATAAGCCACAATCTAAACCAACCTTATATATCCTGTATAAAAATGATTGTTGGTATGTACTTTCACAAATATTTAAAGGTTTATTGCCATAGATGTATTGCACGTTCCTAATGTGTTCAACGAAATGCACATCGCTAAAGCCGAGAGGCATTATGTCTGTGTCATCACTTTAACTTGTTCATTCCAGTGCATGTCATTTCAAGTTAAACCCAAGTTTCCTGAAGTTTGATCGAATACAAACTGCTTACTAGTTAGTTAAAGAGCGTCAATGAAAACAAATTAGGTTTCTGGAGTGTATTCCTCACGAAGGCGAAGGGACCATATATTCATACATTCAAACCGCTCACGTGATCTTCGCGGAACTGAAGATGAGGCGGAAATTAAAGTCATGTTAACGTCAATATAACACCGACGAAATGCCGTTATTATTTCCATTGCAGTAAATGTATTTCAACACACAAAATACATCGTACAAAAAGTCTTCATGGACATTATCTGGAATTGTTCTATAGAACGAGAGATAAAGCTCAAAGTACAATTGTTGACTAAACAATTTGGATCGCCATAGCTAAACTGTGGTTATATCGATGTCACTTGTTTGCCACAGGAATATTTACAGAACAACCCAATAAGCCTGGTAATTTTAAATATAATCCTGACTTGTTTCACGATTGAAGTCATGACGATGATCCAGCAAAGTATATCTCATATTCGTCGTTTTTCTTTGTCCAAATGTATGAAAACATTCTCTATTCACTAATTACTCCACTCAATAGCACAATCACTTTCATTCACACTATGTCATCAGTGACAAGACAAATGCTTAGGTGAATAACATGTTTAGGAATGTAGCATCAAAGAACAGGTACTCTTCTTTGCTCTAATGACATAACAATAACCTACAAGGGCGCATTCCCATTCCATAAAGTGCATCATTAGTTTTAGGAAAAAAACAAATATTTCAGAAGAATTTATACCATTATCATATCCTGAGTCCATATCTGGACCGAGAAACAAACCCTTTAAAAGGGATTTATTATTCGCTCGATGCTAAGGTAAAATCAGAATGCCACGACAAAGGCCCCAAAAAGCACAAAATCATAGATGAAGACAAATAAACGACAGCTATTTCCTTCTAATGAAACAAAGACAACGATAACGAAAATATCAGCATCAGTTGGAAAGAACATAATGACGACCACCAACAAAAGAAAGCGAGGCACTACAAATGGAATGTAGAGGTACCAAAGGAAAACGCAGTCATCATCCCATTCAACAGTAAAACGATAACCAGCATCAATAAAAGCACAATAAACTGTCTCTGTATCATTTACGCCATTCTGATAATGTCAAGTGAACCCAGTTTAAGAATACTTTTCTTCTCAATCTGTTTCACACGCTACCGAAATGTTCATTTGCCATAACACTGCTCCTTCTCGTTTGTCTTCTTCTTCTGTTGCTGCGGATACTTCTGAGACACACGATGATACAGCCCAAGATAAAGAGCAAGAAAGAACAAGTGCGTTACAAAGTTTAATCAATCTGTTACTAAACAGGAACTCTCTTGATTCAGTTAAATGAAATCTAATCATTTTTCTCTTCCAATGCCCATGGTAAAGCTACTCTGATTTCCTCACATCATGCGGATACGAATACATGCATCAAAAAGATGTTTTGACATTTTCGATTCAGTCACTTCTAACGAATGTTATCCCTGACGATCTTATGATATCATGGTAAAAGCCATCGGCAAAACACTCACCAGACTGAGAATAATTCAATACACACTCGTTTAGAGCAAAACTGGAATTAACTGTTGGCTTTAAACAAGCTAAAGAACCAATGCATAGGCACACCATTCACAACATTCCGGAAGAAGCGATCGATACTTTATGTAAATGTTGCTTGAACAAGTTGAAAAGAGTATTTCCATTGATAAAGATACAGAAGCTGCAGTAAAGACCATATCGTCCCTTCCTTAAAACATGATGAGTAAGAACATTCCTGCCACTAAAAAGGACAAAACAGTGGATGGCAAACCAGGAGGATTTTTCTGATGTTGATAGCTTTATATTTTGCAAAAGAATCAATGTCAGAAGCTATATCTAGTCGCCTGTTATGCGTAGTAATGAAATCCGCTTTTTGAAATGAAACGGCGGTTCATTTTTGAGTGACGTTAATGACAGAACGCTTATTGAAAGACGATCATTAAGCTTGGTCCCGTTGATCAATTACAACACTGGTTGGATACATATCGTTGGTACCAGTGGCGAATGACACACTTGCCACTGAATCAAAATCTTCGTTTACAACGAAGATTGCAATATTTGATGCATTGATAAAACTTGTCAGAAACGGAAGAATTACAACAGTACAGCAATTATTACAAAGTCTTAAAACATTTTACGTTAAAACTATCGATGATACGACAAACGCAGTTCTAAGTTCCTTCAAGAATTTGATGACCTAAGGAAATTTAGCAGCCACGACGACAGTTGGCACCATAAGTGCAACAGAGCCATCCTTGAAAGCCGATATATTAGGAAAGAAAATTAAAGAACACGTTCACAAAGAGGCGCCAAGAAAGGATATATCTCACATATTCAACGACAAACGACATCCTTTAGTGTATCAAGCAAAACCGACTCCATGGTTAATATGGTGGATTTGATTAACGATGCTCACAAACATTGACAATGGCTTGTATATGTGGAATCGCAACAATTATTTATAGGACTTAGCAAGCAAATTTTCATCTTACAGCAATCATACGTCTACATATTTAGCGATGAATTTAAAATTATAGAATTTTAAAATCTACGGCCATGTTACGAAACAGCGAAGAATAAGAGGAAGAACATTAATTTAAAGACAAAGAAAGAGGAAATATGGAAAATTTTCAAGGACTTCCACCTAATACGCCCATCCAGCTTTGTACATTCTTGCAGCCAAGTTCACTTCTACGCCGTTTTTACAAAAACATGTTAGCATGAGTAAAATAGACGTCAACGCCTTCCAATCACACTGATTTTTACATCACTATTACGCCCCCATTCTTCTTCGTACATGGAAAGTGTTGCAATAGAACGAAAGCAACTACTTGTACAGGAGAGTTGTAGCTCTCTTCACCGGTTTTCACATGTGCACGCACTTGTCCAGAAAGACAAAATTAGCGAAAATGACACGTTTCGGAGCCCGTAACTTCAGTTTGGTACAACGCAGAAAAGTCAATGATAGCTTGATGAATAGAAAAATATCTCAGAAGTAAAACAAGCCATATAGTATGGTCGTGTGTCTTTAAAGACATAAATAGCAGAAGGAAATCGAGGGTCATAGGTGGAACGAAGTATTTGCAAGTTGCGTACCTTTTCTCTTATATATTATGACAGAGAGGATCCTATGTCAGAACGGGTCATGGGGGTAATCTAAGGTATTTTTGTCACTTTGTATGATTTTTCCCTTCAGATTTTTTTTCTTTCTTCTCAACATCAAGCTCACGTCGAGCACGTGTGAATGACTCAAGTAAAAGGGAAACCACAACAACAACAAAAAAACATACAAGTGACAAGTGTGAAATTGGAGATTTATCTTGTGTGGTCGTCATGTCCTTAAAGGAAAATTATGTGGAGTATTTACGAGTTTAAGAAGTCTTCAGTTGACTTTTAATATTATCTTGAAGTCCTTGGAACTGGAGAACTTAGTAAAGCACATGCTGCAATAAGATTATATCTTATTTATACAGTTTGGTCGTTAAGTATCATCTCTGAAGAGATTTGACAAGGACCCTTCGTGACATGTTAGTAGAGAAGGGGACTATATAACGTCAATGGAAAATACATTATAGACCACCCTTGGGCCTGTATAACATCAAGATTTATAACGACAATGGGAAAATACATTACAGGTAAGATGACGTCACAGTACTGAAGATAGGTAACAATGTAGCAAGGGGCTGACCTCAATCGGGAGCACAGAACGAGAAAAAACCTATAACGTTTTGGCGCGACAAAGGCATAAATAACATATACAATAGACAACATACAAACACAAACAACTATACAACCGACATAAAAAAAATCGGCGAAGAAGCACATCTTTTCGAGGCATATGAGTAGCCCAGAAAAGGGCCTTTGGGTTCTTCTTCTTATTCTATTTTCTCCAGTTCTTTCACCATCTCCTCAATTTCTCAATAATTCATTTTCTCTACTTCTTTTCTGTTTCTAGAATCAAGTCAGGATGTCACATAAATCTAACTTTTTCCTGTATCTTCATCCAGTTTTCATTCATTTTTTCAAACTTCTCTTTTTTCTTTCTGTTTTCTTTGCCCTTTCTTTCTTTAGCCGAGCTGTCTTTTATCTTCTTTACCTCTTCTTCCTGCACTTTTCTCATTATTTCTTCTTTCTTTAGTTGGTCCAACCCCCACTTCACAAATAACCACTCTGTTCAATGCAACTTGTCTTCTAGAAATGATCTTAATTTCATGGCACCATCAAGTGCCTCCTTCAAGGTTCCGACTCTCACATATTGAGGTTGAATGAAACCTCTTAATTTTTCTACTTCCTCCTCTATCATACATTGTACTAGATCCCTGGCTACTTCCAGGCTAGTCACAAAGTCTAGACTACTTGGATATTTTCATTCCTTCTCAAGCCTTTCCACTACATAGGCTGCATCCATGATCCGGTACAAACAGTTCTTCAAGTTGTTGAACAACTCTATTGCCATCTTCGTTTATTCAAAGTTTAATGGCGCGAATAAGTCAGTCAGTCATTTTAATTAAAGTCATTTGCGCCCATATGGGCATTTACGACTAGTTAGTGCCCCGTTTGGGGCTATTTGATTTTTTCGAAGTGGAAGGAATAGTGCCGCTTCCCCTAATGCATTAATGCACATAAAAAGTGCTATTTGACTAGTCCGATTTCGAGACATTGATGTCTCACGAGATTCGTGGTGAGTGAGAATGGCTCACTTATATGGTACATGTCTGGCAGTGGCAAAGGTATGTCGGACCAAGTGAAAGTGGTGCACCCTACATCCGGGATCGTTTTTTGGTTCCCCAGTTTCCGAATAGTAAATGGAGTCGTTTCGCCATATTTATAATTTGGAAAATCATTATTTGTGCTGTTTGTTGGATAAGAGAGAGAGAGGACATGATGAATCTCCTAGTCTATTTTAGGGAAATTTATTGAGTCTGATAATATTTGGAGTTCATACTCGAATAATTCTTTTTTTCCGCCTTGTGCGGGGGTGAGGGCTGATAACTGGGGTTTGGCCACCTTAATTCTAAAATTTGTGGACATATTTCCCAATTATGTAAATATGGTGCCACATTGTGTAGCTGGTCCCGATGGCTTTGGGTTTTAGCCATCTTATAGATCTAATTTTTAGTTTCTTACTTTAAGTTGTAACAAGTTTGGAAGTCAATTCGTTGCCGCATTGTGCAGCGGGCCCTGCTGGCTGAGATTCAAGCCACCTTATAATATCTAGGTTTACTGGCCAGATTTTATTCGTATATTTTAAAATGATTCATCATGCCTTAAGTTGGAGAATAGAGCAGATAGATGTTGTTAGTATTGATGGTTAATTAGTTACCAAAACACATAATGCATTGTTTAACTGTTTATACATCCGGACAACCCAGGGTTATGTAGTGAGTGATATGTGCATGTGCATGTGCAGTATCAGCCCGCGTTTCGTGGTACACACCCCTACTTGGGCGGTAAACCGTATGTTACCCCCGCCCCTAATTTCCCACTCAGTCACTCCAAGAGGGATGTCCAGTGATGTAGTAATCAGATGTTGTATAAATGGGTATTGGGTTATGAGCTACTTCTAAATCTGTCACTAATCTGCATTGTCTGTATAACCACCCAGGGTGCCGTAGTGGGTGATGGGTGCAGGTGCAGTATCAGCCCGCGTTTCGCTATACACACCCCTACTTGGGCCGTAAACCGTATACTACTTCCGCACCAACTTCCCCACCTGTTTCAACGCATGAAACTAGCGGATGGGTGATTGGGTTGAGTGAGTGGATATTTGTAAGTATATATCGGATTTATGTGATGTCAAGCCAGTCTGAATATAATAGGTAGGGTTATATCTTGTCTATCTCCATGAGGAAAATGAACATGGCCTCATTTGTTTGATTCGGGTTAGGATTAGTTTGATAAAGTAGTTCGAAGTAGGTATATGATGAACCAATTTTCTTTAACGTGGTGGTTAATTTTTTTCCTTTGTTCTCCATATCTTGGGCATATGTTGAAAACACGCCGGAGGTCTTTATCATCAACGCAGTTTGGACATTTTGTTCTATTTCCACAATTAGCCAGAACATATTTCCCCATACTACTTGCAGGTAGGTCTTTTTTCTGTATTATTTCGGCTGAAGATCCGTTGGTGGTGTTTAAAGTTAGTTTTTGGTGCTTTGGTTTTGCGACTTACTGTGTATTGTTTTGAGTACAGCGTGCGTCCTTTGGGGCATGTATCCCATTGGGTTTGCCATTTACAGACGATTTTTTATATCATGCTTATAATTCTGAGACGCTGTAATCGATTTGGGCTGGTTCTGGTTAGCTAAGTTTGTTCTTTGCTGCTAGGTCGGCCTTGTCATTACCTGGATTGCTTATATGCGACCGGACCCATATGAATTCTACAACTTGGTCTTGTTTTTCTTTGTTGTTAAGTAGCAAGTTTGCTTCTTTAAGGAGGTTTTCACGCCCCTTTGAGTTGCCTGTTTGCAGGATTTGTAGCACACTAAGCGAGTCGCTTATTATTACTGTTTTCTAGAATTTCTGTTGGTATGCTGTCTTTAATGCTTCAAATATGGCCCAAAATTCTGCTGTGTATATTGAACAATTATCCGTGAGTCTGCTTCCTATTTCCTTATTCAATTCCGGGATAGTGAGTGCTGCAGGCGTTCTGTCTGGGTTGTTTGATTTTGACCCATCTGTGTATATTTTGACGAATTCCTTAAAGGAATTGTCTAATATAGTCAGGATCTTTGATCTTATTTCTAATGGTTGTTGTTCTTTGGATCCAAAAGTTATTGCCATGGTGCTGATATTAGGTTGTTTTCCGTGTCCATGGAGTAGTGTCTGAGTATCGTGTTGATTCTGCACGAAAGGCGGTCGAGTTGTAGTTCTTTACATAATGAGTGGACCTTTGTCCCAGATAGTGGGAGGGGGACGAGTTTCCAGCTAAGTGGGATGTTGCATCGGATGGATGTGGTTGTGTATGAAGATTCTGGCTGCATATCTTAATGTTAATTCTTCTCTTCTTAATGTTAAATATATTTCGCCTGCAAGGATATGTAATTCTTCCCTAGAGGTATTTTTGAGTGTTCCTGTACATATGCGCAGAGCTTAGCTTGGAAAATGTCAAGCCGTTGGAAAATGAATAGCTTGGCAGAGGCGTAGATCTGACATTGATAATCCAGTTTGGATCTAATTAAGGACATGTAGAGTGTTACTAATGTGTCTTGGTCTGCACCCCATTGTAAACCTTCGATGTTTTTCAGGAGATTAAGGTCTATATCATATTTTCGTACTAATTCGGTGATCTGATGTTTCTGTGAGAGGTGTTGGTCGTAATACATACCTATATATTTTGCGACCTTTTTCAAATTTGATTAGTTCGCCTTGAATGTATAGGGTTGTGGTTTCTATATGGGGGGGGGGGGGATAGTATTCCAGTAGTAGTGAAGGGGGCCACTATAGGGACAATGGGAATTAGCATTACAGACACCCCCCCCCCCGGGCCACTATAGGGACTATGTAAATTTAACATGGAGAAAAACCCTGGGCCACTATAGGGACAATGGAATATAACATGGGAATAGAGTTTGGGCTTGTTTAGGGACAAGGGGAATTTAACATGGGAATAGATTTTGGGCTTGTTTAGGGACAAGGGGAATTTAACATGGGAATAGATTTTGGGCTTGTTTAGGGACAAGGGGAATTTAACATGGGAGAAAATAAAACTACTTTAAGGGCAAGGGGAATTGAACATGGGATTTTTTTAAAAATTTTTTTTAAAAAAAATAAAAAAATAAAAAAAGGGTAGGTAATGGAAAGTCAATCTCTTTTCGAGACCTATGAGTGGCCCTGAAAAGGGCCTTTGGGTTTATGTTAATGTATCCATTAACATAAGGGGCACCGCATTGGTCTTCTTCTTGTCCTTAGGCTGCGCCTCAATGTAGGACCGTAAATCAGCACTCTTTTGAGGCATCCTTGTCTTTCTACGTAGATCCTACGTATCCACAGACTGGTGTCTGTCCTGTGGACAATTGTCCGCTTGGATCGGACATACATTAGCATGTCCGTCCTAAACATCATTCAAGACACAAGGGTGGATGATTCAACTGTGGTCCACATCTTGAGGCGACGAGAACAGGTGAATCAACGCAGTGAACTGCGCTTATTTATAGGTAGAGGAAGGATTGAAACGGATTGAGTTCATTCACCAATCCAAACACGCGTTACAAAATTCAGTCAGCCCGCATCCAATCCGAAGAGAGCAGTCTGTGACGTCACGTGGTCTATATAGATTTGCTAGCGCCTGTGTGCAGTCTATCTATGCGACAGTGATTCAACATGAGGGAAACTCAGAAAACAATCCATTGGGGTGCACCAGCAGTGGAGACCGCCCAAGGGAACCCGGACTTACTTTCAGAAGAGGTAAATTGGGATTTTGTGGATTTTCTTACCTCGCAAGAATTTCTTCCGGAACCTTCGTCACCTTCTTCATTACCGCAAGTGGAGAATTTTAGACAGAGACAGAAAGAAGAATTGGAGAAATTTATACAACGACAAAAGGAAGCGGAACAAGCTTTTCTCCTACAGCAACAGCAGCAAGAAGAAGAGGTAAGAAAAAAACAAGAAGAAGAAGAAGTAGCAGCAAAGAAACAAGAAGGTGAAAATCAAACGGTCACGGTACTGTTAGACATTTTAGCGGATTTAAGAAGTCTGAAACAAATGTATCAGACTTCTTTATTACGACCGAAGAGAATACGACCTTCCCGAGCTAAACACGTCAACCCTGTGACTAAGCCTGTCGTACCACCCTTAGTGATTTCAACCAAATCATCATCATCATCAACATTACGCAGTCCAGAAGTAGGCTTTGGCCGTGGCAAAGGCTTAAGGCAGTTAAAGTTGATTGCTTAAACTCACCCCTTCACCAAAAAAAGGCCATTTTCAGGGTCACCCACGTCTCTCGAAAAAAGACACACTTTCAATTGCCAGTAACTCAAAAAAAAAAAAAACCATTTTACCCCAATAGTACGTGTATATGAGTGCGTGAGTGTAGCTTCTTATTTTAAAATCAAAACTCAAAGACACTTACCTTATATAATTAATATATTCTTTTCTCAATAGTTACAATACAATTCACAATTCACAACAGAACACTTTAAAAAGTTCATAGACTTCTTCTATCTCATTGTTTACTCTCTCTGTTTTTTCAATTTCTTCACCCTCACAGTATTTTCCTCTTCTTCCTCCTCACTTTCTTCCCTTCTTCTTTTCTTCTCCTGTTTCTTTTTCTTCACCTGTCTGCTTTCTTCCTCTGAAGAATCCCTCTCTTCTTCTGAAGAATCCCTCTCTTCTTCTGAATCCTCTTGTTTCGTTTTTGGGCAATCTGGAGACCAATGTCCTTTTTCTTCACAATAATAACAGGTATCTTCACTTTTGTCTTTTCTAGCTCCTGTTTTTCTTTTTTGACGGTCTGGACACTCTGAAGACCAATGCCCTTTCTTCTGACAGATATAGCAAGTATCTTGACTTTTATCTCGAAAGGAAGGAGAGTAGTCCGTGGGCTGGTCTGAAGAGAATTTTCTAATGACCCCTCGCAAAGCTCTGATGAAACGTTTGATTTGGCTAGTCTCTTCCATCGTTGTGCTCGGTTAGAGAGTGAAATGAATAGTGAAAGGACAAGACACACACCCTTTTATATACGCTAGTCTGCCATGGCTATAAATTAGTCCATGGTGTTTAAACTTGAGTCATTTGACGTTTTGCACTCAAGATGAAACGATCCTATTCATTCGAGAAGAAAGAAGAAGAAAGTAAGAGGCAGAAACGTGATCTATCGCCTCGTACCAGGGCTGAAGTCTTGGCACAAATTCATGCCAGTGATTTTGAAGAGGACATGAGTGAACCAGAATCCGAACCCTCTAAACAAAGTTCACCACCCTTAGTCAACCCTGAAAAGTACTATTCCATTCGAGAGACGGAAAAGCGCTCCTCTAGAAAATATAGAACCACGGCTTACAAATACACGGTGAAGTTTAAAGATTTCAAGGCTGAAGTACCGTTAGAGAAAGCAGAAGGGTTCATCACTGGGGTGTGGGATTCATTGCTCACCACACTCAAGCGACAATGTCAACCCAAAGAAGACGATCGCTTGAGACTTTCCATACAACACGACGGTTTGAAATCCCCTGTTTGGATCGAGTTTGGCACCCCTGCAGAATTGACCGCTTCCAAACTCATGGACAAGATTCAACACGTACAACAATCTAATGACCAGTTTGACATCACCGATGGAAAAGCCACACTGGACATGACTCTCCTCCTCAAAGGACTGGACGCAGAAAGATGTTATTGGTGAACGACCTTCGCAGCATTAAGCGTAGCCTCGTCCAAATTTACAACCCTCAAGACCAGATGTGTTTAGTCAGGGCTACCGTGGTGGGACGAACCTATGCCAACAAAAACGACACGGTAGAATGGAAAAGAGCCTGGGAGAATATTCGAAAATCGGACCGAGCCAAACAACGAAATGAAGCAGAACTCCTGTTACAACAAGCCGGACTGTCCAAAGACACACCCTGTGGCATTCCTGAGATGCAAAAATTGCAAGATGTCCTAGCTCCACGATACACCTTGAAAGTGTACCGTCAAGAAGTGCGTGGGCCTCTGTTGTTTCGAGGGAAAGACTTTAAGGATGGAAAATACATTCATGTCTATTATCACGATGACCATTTCGATACCATTACCAGTATCACCGGATTCCTGGGATACAGATATTACTGTGAGAAATGTGACCATGGTTATAATAATCGAGAGCAACACAAGCATTGCGGATTGAAATGCTCAGGATGTTTGGCCTCTCCACCCTGTCTGAGCGAAGGACCAGTGCATTATTCAACTTGTCTGCGCACGTTTGTCAGTCCTACCTGTTACCAACAACATTTGAAGACGCAAGGTTCACAGCAGAAATGTGCTTGTCAACTGCTGAGATTGTGCCCCACGTGTGGACAAGGCCTACGTACCAATAATACCAAGGCACACGTATGTTCAGGAAAGAAAAAATGTCACATTTGTCACCACATCGTGGACTTGGAACACGAATGCTACGTGCAAAAATACCAACCCCCACCAGAGAAAGAGGATGGACACAAGAAGAAAGGCAATTTCATCTTTTTCGATTTCGAATGCATGCAAGAGACCGGCATTCACATTCCTAATTTCTGCGTGGCTCATCGAGCGTGCGAGAAGTGCATTCAAGAACCTATCTTCAGTCATTGCCCTCACTGCAGCAAGATTCCTGGAGGACGTGAAAAAATCTTTCGCCCAATGGGTCTTAGACCCCATCGACAAGACGTGGAGCCAAGAGGACATCGAACGTTACGGAGATGGTCATCGTCATGCCACGGTGATGGCTCACAATTTCTCCGGATACGATGGACAGTTTCTTTTGAGATACTATACGGAACAAGGCACTGAGCCTCCTAAAGTCTCTTTGAACGGAGCCAAAATCATTTTCATGCAAGTGGGACAAGTGCAGTTTAAAGATTCGATAAGCTATTTGGCCATGCCTTTGAGTCGAGTGCCTAAAACATTTGGAATGACAGAAATGGCTAAAGGGTACTTTCCACACTTTTTCAATACGGAAGCCAATCAACACGCCGTTCTACCCAATTTACCTGAGGCTCACTATTACGACCCTGACAACATGCGTACCGAAGAACGAGAAGCTTTCTACGCTTGGTACCAGGCTCACGCCTCGGACCCTTTCGACTTTCAGGAAGAAATGTTAAAGTATTGTCGTTCCGACGTGGACATTTTACGACGTTGCTGTGGAAAATTTCGAGAACTGTTCATGGAACAGGGAGGGGTCGATCCTTTGAAAGAAGCTTGCACCATTGCCAAAGCGTGTTCCTTAGTGTACCGGCAACGATTCATGCCTGAAAACACCGTGGCTGTCATCAGTCCTCAAACGACCCACTATGTCAAACGTCAATACTCGGTCAAAGCTCTACGCTGGTTACATTACTTGTGCGACAAGGAAGACAAATGGATTCAGCATGCCCGCAACGGAGGAGGCGAAAAGACCATCGGAACGCATTCGGTCGATGGCTGGGACTTAGAAAACCCCAAGATCGTGTACGAGTTTAACGGTTGCTTATTTCACGGATGTCCCGTCTGTTACCCTGACCGTGGCACTAAAAATCAGTTTTTACAACGAACAATGGAAGACTTGTACCAGGCCACTTGTCAGCGACGCCTAAAGTTAGAACAGGAAGGATACCAAGTGGTGGAAATGTTGGAACACGAGTACGATCACCGTATGAAAACCGATCCCGAGTTTAAACGCCTCGTGGAAAGCTACCAGTTCATGGACCCGTTGAACCCGAGGGATAGTTTGTACGGAGGAAGGACCAATGCCACCTGTTTGCTGTACCAAGCCGACGAAGAGAAAGAAGAAGAAATCAAATACTTGGACGTGTGTTCGCTGTATCCTTACGTGTGCAAATATTGTCACTTTCCTGCAGGGCACCCGCAATTGCTGACGGAACACATCGACCTGAAAAACATTCGACAATACGAAGGTCTGATCAAGTGCAAAGTTTTGCCTCCCACGAACCTATACCATCCCGTCTTACCTCACCATTGCCAAGGCAAACTGATGTTTCCATTGTGCCGTACTTGTGCCTAAACGTGCAACCAAGATCAGCCTTGTCAGCACACCCAGGAAGAACGGGCCTTGACGGGAACCTGGGTCAGCGTAGAATTGTTCAAAGCTCTGGACATGGGATACCAACTGTCAGAAGTGTACGAAATTTGCCACTTTTCCAAAACACGACAATACCACAAGGGTGACCCCACGCAGAAAGGTATTTTCGCCGACTACGTGGATGCCTTTTTGAAACTGAAGCAAGAAGCCAGCGGCTATCCTTCCTGGTGTCACACTCCCGAGGACGAAAAGACATTCAAAGAGAAATACTATGAACAAGAAGGCATCACTTTAGATCACATCGAGAAAAACGAAGGCAGGCGATCGTTTGCCAAAATGATGTTAAATTGCTTGTGGGGTAAAATGGCACAACGACCGCGTTTACCCAAGACGGAATATTTGACAGAACCTTCCCGCTACTTCCAGATGATTCACGACAAAACCAAATACATGAAACACGTGGACGTCGTTCGCGAGGATTTGATCTTGGTCAATTACGAAGAAGATCTGGACTTTGTACAAGACGACCCCTTTGGAAATGTCATCATTGCGGCTTACGTGACAGCTCATGCTCGCTTAAAATTGTACGAAGCTTTAGAACTGTTAAGGGAACGCGTCCTGTAATTTGACACGGACAGTTGCATTTACATCCATCACCCGAGTCAACAGCACCCTGACATCGAAGGAGACCGTTTAGGAGCCTGGACAGACGAACATCCCGACGACAAGATTCTAAGTTTCGTCAGTGGCGGTCCAAAAAATTAAGGCTACGAATACCGGGACCCACAAGGAGAAGTGCACACGAAGTGTAAAGTGAAAGAATTGACTGTGAATTATCGTACCAGTCGAGTGGTCAACTTTGGGGTATTGAAAGAAGCCTTGCAGTCTGGAAAAGATCAACACTTTAAAGTGACCACCTATCAACCGAACAAGATTGTACGTTTAACCACTCACCACATCGTCAGTCGACACTTGGAAAAAGTCTATCAAATCGTGTACCAGAAGCGAGTGCGACTTCCCAATCATTTCACCTTACCGTATGGACACGTCGGTATTGGTCTGTATATAAAAGGAACCCTAGGCAAGATCGATAGTTCATTGTGACTACCAAGACCAAGCGAACAAGATGAATACTTTCAGAGAAACACAAAACAAGTGTAGAAAGGCACATTTCAAGAGTGGGGCTTCGGAAGTGGAATGCGATTGTGAGCCTTGCGATGGGTACGATGCTGTATTTGTGACCTTGGCGATGCAGTAAAGCATCATGGGAACGTTGTTCTCACTACCCCTATCATGGAAAGTGATGCTGTGCGTGTCAAACCTGAGGGATGCGAAAGCTATGCCGCTCGTCCTCTTGGACATTTTACTGGGTTTCGTTTTAAAGGTGGATATTTACCTTCACGTCTACCCCCCTACGGATGTCATCCAGCTCTGAGCAAACACCTGTCCATGTCAGCCAACCCTCATCGAAACGAACCTGTGAAAGACGAATATTTGTTTCCTGTGCGTTTGTCGGAATACTGCGACTTTGAAAATCGTCTTCAATCGTTCAAAGGAAAATGGCCAAAGTATCTGGGAGGCCCGACCCCCGAAGAATTAGCCAGAGCCGGATTGTTCTACTTGGGCGAAGGAGATAAAGTCAAGTGCTTCAGTTGCGGTGTGTCACTTCACCACTGGGAACCGCAAGATTCGGCCTACGTAGAACATGCTCGATGGTCACCGAATTGTCATTACTTACCCTTAGTGGGACCGAGACATTAAAGTAACTTACCATGTCGTTGACGAAGAAGAAACCAGTTTGGCTAGGAGTCAAATGTTGGACATCACCGAGACAAGTATTTAAACTTCATTTCAAA
The DNA here is from genome assembly GCA_028554795.2 of Sinohyriopsis cumingii. NCBI lineage: Eukaryota > Metazoa > Mollusca > Bivalvia > Unionida > Unionidae > Sinohyriopsis > Sinohyriopsis cumingii. Next base: position 41,831,113 of record CM068825.1, read on the forward strand.
AACCATATTGAATCATTACCTAAAGAACTGCAAGAGAAGATTTACAAGGAAGTTTGGCAGGGGTTTGCCAGAGTGAAATCTCAATGGGTGACTGTAGAACTTTTGTGCCGAGAAATTCACAAGAGGAAAGTGAAAAAAGTCAACCAGTGTGATAGATTTCTTTGGGTCAAGTGTGCATTCGTCCTATTGTATTACTCTAGAACGTTTACATCAAAAGAGTTCATGACATTCTTGGACGTTACCCTGAATGGCAGTGGCCAGAAATTACTCACTATGTGGATTACTTTTGCTCTTGAATTGTACGGACTGACCTATTCATGGATACTTTGCTAGAGAAAATTCGTGCTTTGCCTGTGGAGTTGAGAGAACACATTTACCGAGAACTGATCAAAATACAAGTGAAACGCAAACGCAAAGTATTCATCCGTTTTTAAATTATGCTCTGTTCCAAAGTATAAGAAGACTGGTTATGAGTGGATATTACATCAGCCACAAAGGTAAACGAGGCTATTGGCCACCACCCAAGGATTCCAAAAACAGTGTATATACTTATGGATTCTTTGCAAGAGAACATTTTGGGCTTGCCTGTGGAGTTGAGAGAACGCATTTACCGAGAACTGGTCAAAATACAAGTCAAACGTAAAGAACAGTTGCATCCGTTACGTCACCAGATCTTTAACCACCGGTACCTGAATGGTATAAAAGAACTGATTCGTCAGAAATTGTTTCAGTGGTCAGACATTGTTCAAAATTTTGAGGTTGCCAATGATCGACATGTTCATAATTTTGGTTACTTCGAGATTCACCTAGTGCAACGCATTGAGGAAGACAAGTTAAAGGATTACAAACATATTTTACGTGGAATCTACTTAGAGAAGAGGAAACTCCTAAACGAAGTTTGACGTTTAGGTTACAGTATGCAAGATTTAGATCCCCTACTGGAGAACGAAGATCTCTGGCTAGAAAGTACGTGTATTGCATCCGAAAAAAGAGAATATAAAAACAGGCTGCCATGCTACGACTTATGTCACATGGAATTGAACAGATTCCGTGGAAGGAACTCAGTGACCATATTCAAACCGTGGATCATTACCATCGATTATTACAAGAACTGTATCCATTCAATTTGGGTCGACAAGTGGTGTGTGTCTTAGTGACTTGTTTTCTGCGATTTCGTTTACCAGCCTATTTCTTGTGGACTCTTTACGAACAATACTTACCACCCCATTCAACATGAAAGTGGTGCCTTTAAATGTTCACGAGAGACTCCTTTTGCTCAAAGCCTTACGTTTTCATCTGGTTACTTCTCGACCTCTACGGGAAAAAAAGATTCGTCAACTTTTAGCTACCCAAGACGTGTATGACGATGTGTGTGTAGCTTGTGACTTACACCCCCATTGGACAGATGTCCGTGACTGGAAAAAGAGGGGTTTTGAGGCTTGGACCCAAGAAGTGGCCCAGTATGCACGAGAGTTGTGATCCTTCCTTTCAACGTCCAAAGAAAAAAGTTACTTTTCAACCTGTGTTAGTGACGGTGCCAGAAGACCCCGTCACCCAGGACAGGACTGTCGTGGACAGGCCTGAAGGACCCTTTCGGGAGGACACTTGTGTGACCTTACCCCCTATAGAACTGGTCAGAACTTTACCCAAAACATGTTGTACAGACACTTGTGTTTTTTCCACGTTAATGATTTTCATGTGCCTTTGAGTTGTACTTAAGCCTTTGGCTTTTATGTATTTTTGTCTTTCGTATTCATGTTTAAAACATTCAATAAACGTGTTCTGAAAAAAAGTATATAAACTCTCGTCTTGTCTGTTTTCGTGTCACAAGTGACATTCCTCACACTATGGCTACCTCTGCTGTCTCTGCTCCCTCTTCCTCCACTGTCAAAGTCATCGACGAACACTTAGATCGTGCCAGTTGGGAGGCTTTGTATCTTCGCCATCCCTTTAACATGCTCATTGCCGGACCTAGCGGTTCAGGCAAAACCGAATTCGTCAAACGTTTGATCGAACATAAACATCATTTGATCGATCGTCCACCTCAACGCATCGTGTGGTGTTACAAAGAGTGGCAATCGGCGTATAGCCTCTTGCGAGAAAGTCAAGGCGATTCCATCGTGTTTGTGGAAGGCATTCCTAAAGAAGACGACGGCATCGTCTCTGACTCCCGTCAAACCCATTTGGTCATTTTTGACGACATGTTAGGAGAAGACGAAGAAGAAATTAAACTGTGGTTCACGCGCAAAGGGCATCACCGTAATGCCAGTGTCGTTTACATCACCCAAAATTTGTTTCAACAAAGTAAAGCCCATCGCACCATCAGTCTCAATGCGCATTACGTGGTCTTGTTTAAAAGCCCTCGAGATAAATCGCAAGTGCAACTCTTAGGCAAACAGTTAGGAACGCCTTGGCTGACTCAGGCGTACGACGATGCCACTCAAACTCCACACGCCTATTTACTCGTCGATTTGAAACCTACGACCCCCGATAATTTGCGATTTCGTACCCACTTGTTTCACCACTGGTGCCAAGACGGAGGGCCTGTCCTGTACACGTCTCCGTCCTCGACTTAATTTCACTCTACAAAAAAATCTATAAAAACCTCAGATCCTTTTCGTCTGTCTCACACACATTTTGTACATGACGTCCCTTCAGTCGCACCTTCCCGTCAAATTGATTCGTGCTATCAGTCGAGAAAAAAAATCCACAAATACGAGCTCGTGTCTTAAAAGCTAGTCTCAAAGAAGTCTTACGATGGTTCACGGTGACGGCACGTCACTTACTCCAAGGAATCATTCAGATTCCTCATCAAACCAAACGCTTTTTTGATCGAAACAAAGTCGCTTTGACCCAACTGGCCGATCCCCGCATGGACACTCAAACCAAAAATCAAATTATTTTGAAACCTGGACGGAGCGGTACTCTAGGAGGGGTCATCATACGCTCTCTCTCTCTAGATGGGATCCTAATGCCCCAAACTTCTCCCCAAGAAAAACTCAAACGAAGCTCCAAGAAGAAGAAAAAGACCAGGTCCCCAAGGAGAACTTCTCCAGTGGCGGGACCCTCCTCTTACCAGACACCACCCCGGAAAAAGAAAAGAAGCCCCCAGAAAAAGAAACAGAGAAAAAGTCCCCAGAAAAAGAAAAGCCCACAGAAGAAAACTAGTCGCAAGAGGCACTTCGGCCAGGACGCAACCTTACACTCGCAAACCACGACCTGCCACGGCGGTGACTGCGTCTCCGGCAGCCTCACGTTCATCCACTTCTCCGTTGATGACACCAAGAACTGAAGAGTACTTGGAGACGTCGATCACACCAAGAACTTCTCCGTTGATGACCCCAAGAACTTCCCCTGTGGCAGGACCCTCCAATTTCGCGGCAGTGGCTGCTGCTCACAAAGTACGTTCTCCCAAAATCAAAGTCCAAGAAAGATCGGGCATGTTACAAAGTTTACTGGATTTGTCCAAGCAAGAACTGGCTCGATTTAGTCCGTTGCGTACCCCTGCACGATGTGTCATGCCTGTCCTGAAGTTGATACGACGTAAAGACAATCAGTGGCGACGCGTTCCAGTATAAAAAAGGCCTGTGACCAAGTAGGGTATCAGTGTTTTGGTGCTCCTGAAGGTGTCACCCTCCAGAAAACATCCCTCTTCTAAACAACCCCAAGGAAAGAAAAGGAAAGGACTGCCTCCTCGTTTAGTCAAACATGGGGACATGTTATCTGTCCTGTCCAAAGCTTCTCCACCCCTACGAAAAAAACTCATTCAATCGGCCTCCAAAGAGGTCATCGATGCCGTGTGCGAATGTTGTTTGAACGTCTTGAAAGGCACGATCCCTTTGTCCAAACACCAGAAACAATGCTTAGGCAAACATCGTCACGTTCTTCGCCAAATGGTTCAAAAGAAAATTCCCATTCGTCAAAAGAAGAAGATGTTGGTCCAACGTGCAGGTATTTTACTCCTCTTGTTAGGCCCCTTACTGAAAGGAGTCTTGGGAACCATGTTGGGAGGACTGGTGGGAGCAAGATAAAAAGGCCTTCGAAAGTCCCAAGATCTCAGAATCGACCCCTGACAACCCCATGCAAGGACGAAAACTAGCTTTAGTGCCTTACAAACGATGGATGGAATACCATCGTTGGCAAGAACAACGCACCCCGCATTTACCTCCCAATCCCAATTTGAGCGAGATGTCCCAGTTACAACACGAATTTCAATCATTGATGGATCGCCAAGATTTGTCCGAAACAGAAAAATCGCAAAAGTAAGGTCAACTCTTGCAACGACTGCAACTCTTTCACCAGAAAGCTTTAGACGAAACAGCTCTACCCACTCTGAAAGATTTTAAGACCTTGATGAAAAATCCAGCACCATCATCACTACCACCACCACCACCACTACTACCATCCCCAGGGGTCACCAGAGATGCTACCCCACGAAGACCCGAGGAAGAAGAGATGCGAGAAGTGTTTCAAACACCGTCAGCAGCTCCCATTTCGAGTAAGATTGCAGCATCCTTGTTGACCCCGTCCCCCACACCCCAACGAGAAGAAATGAAAGCTTGGGTTAAAAAGATGATGTCCACTCCTCCTTCGACAGAAGTGAAAAAGAAAGAAGGGAAACCAGAAGTGAAAAAAGAAAAGAAGACCAAAGCCATTCCATTGCCACCTCCACCACCACTACCTTCGACTTCTACTCCCGTAGCCCATCGGACACGTCAATCCGTTTCTAAACCACCCTTTCGTCCCACCCAAAGTAGCATCACCGAAGAATGGGTAACTTATTAACACACAAACTCTTAGCCAGCATTTACTACGATCCCTCCCATCCTGCAGGTTACGCAGGAGTTCAAAAATTGTATCGTGCTACCAAAACTCGACTGAAAAGTCTCCGTTTACCTCAAGTGCAACGATGATTACAAGAACAAGCTACCTACACTTTACACAAGCCCATTCGACGCAAGTTTGCCAGAAGTCGCACCCGAGTGGAAGGCATCGATCATCAATGGCAAGCCGATTTAGCCGATGTCTCTCATTTGGCCAGCTACAATCGTGGCTACAAATATTTGTTTTGTGTCATCGGCGTCTTTTCTAAATTTGCCTGGGTCGTGCCCTTGACTTCCAAATCCAGCAACGAGTTAGTGCGAGCCCTGCAACGAGTGTTGAAACAAAGCGGCCGTCAGCCTCTTCGATGGCAAACAGATAAAGGTACGAATTAAAGAAACGTGACATTCATTTTCTTTACCACCGAGAATCCCGAAACCAAAGCCAGCATCGTGGAACGTTTTCAACGCACTTTGAAAGAACGCATGTGGAAATATTTTACGCATCACCACACTCTGAAGTACATCGACATCATACCGCACCTGGTGCAAGCGTACAACCAATCTTACCATCGAAGCATCGGACGTGCCCCGCAAGAAGTGACTCCCGAGAACGAAGTGCTGGTGTTTGAGCGCCTGTTTGGTACGTCCCCGACGAGGGCTGTCCCCAAGAAAAGTGGAGAGTTGACCGTAGGAGATTGGGTGCGCATTGGAAAAACCAAACGCACTTTCGACAAAGGTTACTTACCTAACTGGACGACCGAATTGTTTCGTGTCACTGGACGAGTGCATGGCCGTGATCCTGCTGTCTATAAATTGGAAGACATGAACGGAGAAGTGCTCAAAGGAACATTTTATTTGCCCGAGTTACAACGTGTCACCAAAAAAGAAGACGACGTGTGCAACATCGAAAGCATTCTCGAACGCAGAACCCGTAAAGTGGGCAAACGAAGTGTCAAAGAAGTCAAAGTACGTTGAAAAGGATATCCACCCAGTTTTGATTCTTGGATCGACGCTTCGCAAGTCATCGACTATAAAAAGAAGTGACCATCATGCCCTTTCACACAGACGCACCTACGTCGACCACTCTTTCACCTAGTTCTTCTCTGCAAGATTTACAAAAACAACCTTTGTGGGTGTGGTGCAGAGAACGTGTGCCTAAAACACAAATCGTCTTTTTCTGCCAAATCTTCGTGGTGTATTGTGTCATCGGGGCAGCCATTGCCAATTTGAGTTTGCAACAAGGAGACAAATAATTGTGGACCATTTTATTGAGCAGTTGCATCAGTTACCTGCTTCCCAATCCCTCCCTGAAATTCTCCTCGAACGGGAACCACGGAAACCTTGTGTCCAGTGCCAGTGGCAGTCACCACTCCAACAACAACCACAAACAGAACCCCATTTTGAGCGGAGACACGCCTCTGATGTCCAGTAACCCCTCGGAGAGCCAAGAACTCTGGAATTATGAGTCACCAAAACCAATTTTACTTAACCTTACCCCGTGACAGTTCCATGGAGGTGTTTCCGCACAACACGTTGTGCTGTTACACGGCCAAATTACCTCAGGCCATCCCATTAGATCACGAAGCCCATTGGGAAGTGGCTTTGGTAGAAATGATTTACCCAACACAAATCAAAAACATCACTGAAACTCAAAACAATTTTGACGTCGAAATTCTGGACCCAACAGTGCAGCAAACCATGATGACCACTCCTCAACATAGATCATTTCTTGCGAAGGACCCATTACCCCGCAGCAGCAGTGACACTTCTCCTCCTTTTTACGTTTATCACTTTAAAATTAACTCAGGTCATTATTTTAGTGCTCAACATCTGGAGGAGGCCATCGCTGACAAATTCTATGCAACATTTGACAAAGTTCTGACCAAACTAAATAAACGTGTCACCATTGAGTACCACAAACTGTCTCACTGTCTACTCATCAAATTTGAAAGTGAGGAAAAAAGTATACGTATTAAATTTTGCCCTGGATTGTATGACATTTTGGGTGGAGACCTCAATATGGTCACGGATCAGCTGACCTAAAAGATTCACATGGCAGACATTGACAACAACAGGCATTTTGCAAGGTATTTTCGTTTCCCGATAGAACTGAACCAGGGACTGAATTTGATGTTTGTGTACTCCGATGTGGTGGAGTACAACGTTGTGGGACACACCTCCGTACCGTTACTGCGTGTCATTCCTTTCAAAGTAATTTCTGCCACGGTCACTGACGAGGAAGGTGGAAACACTTACCACGTTCACCGCGAATTTGTACATCCTCACTATTTGCCTGTCAGCAAGTCATATTTGGACAAGGTCAACATTGCTATAAAAGGAGATTTGGGACAAAATATTGCATGCACCAAAGGAAATGTCACGGTGAAACTCCATTTTCGAAAACGGTTCTCTCACGACTCGTAAGTCATGTATCCAGTGTACCGAGGGGTTGCTCGACAGCGAGGACACGGTTTAGGAGATATGTTGAAATCGGCCTTTCCTTCCGTGGCCCCGGTGTTGAAACCGATGGTGACAAGCGGATTGCACGCTTTGAAAGATGCGGCACTGACGCAAAGTAAAGAATTTCTCCAAAATGTCATCATCGACAAACAAAACCCCAAAGAAACCTTCATGAGGGCAGGCAAAAATGTCTTGCTGCAAACGGGCAGAAAGAGACGACGAAGAAAACACCCTTTCACCAGACTTCACACGTCTAAAGCTAGAAAGGCAAAGAAAAGAAGAACCGTTCGAGACTTAGACGTTTTTGATTATTGAGAAACAGCAACAAAGAAATTGATACGCTGAGAGTCTTGTGCCTGTTCCAAGTCGGAACTGGATCTGTTTGCCATGCCCCCCCCCCACCATGATGACGATGCAAGAATCCCAATGGGTGGAATTTCACCCCGTCTCCTCTTTGACAGATTCCGCTCCCATCGAGTTTGAAATCAAGGGACAGCCCGAAGATTACATCGATCTGAATAGTAGTTACTTGTACTTGAAAGTCAAAGTTCTAGATAAGGGAGGAGATCTATAAGCGGCGAAGAGAAAGTAGCTCCCGTCAACAATTTCATGCATTCCTTGTTCAGCTCAGTGGACTTGTACTTGAATAACAAACTGGTCAGTAGCAGCATGGATACTTACCCTTACCGTGCCTACCTGGAAAATCTCTTGACGTATGAATAGATGCCAAGAACACCCATCTCAATGCTTGCGTGCTATGGGAACCTGACGAAGCGGACAATTTTGATAAAACAGGTATTAGTGAAGACCAAAAAAACAAGCAGACACCAATGAGGGATTTGTAGAACGAAGAAACAAAATATTAAATGGAAAGAGTTTAGAACTGATGGATCGTTTGCATTTGGACATGTGGTTGCAAGAGAAATATTTGCTGAACGGTGTAAATGTTCGCTTGAGACTGAATCGTAGCAGTGCTGCTTTCCATTTGTTGGCTGATGCTGATGCTACTACTGGTGGCAATCCTAAAAGCAAAATCGAGGAGGTCAAACTCTACGTACGACGCGTGGAAGTGTTACCCAAAGTGGGAAACGACATTAGTCAGACATTGAGCAGAACGACCGCCAAATATCCCATACGACGCGTGGAAGTGAAAACCTTCACCATTCCCACTGGACATCATTCCATGATCGAAGATCATCTGTTTCAAGGACAGTTACCCAAACGTTTAATCCTTGTTATGGTCAAGAATTCAGCCTTCAACGGAGACTTCACTAAAAATCCTTTTAAGTTTAAACACTTTAAGGTGAAGAAAATCGAAGTCAGTCGCGATGGCAAGACCTTGTGTACCAGACCTTTCGAACCTGACTTTAGTGACACGAAGATGAATTACTTGAGATCGTACTTGTCCCTGTACCAAGCCACCGGCCAGTTAGGGACCAACACCAGTCACGGCATTACGTACGAAGATTACGCAGGAGGCTATGCTTTGTGGGCTTTCGATTTCACTCCAGACCAAGGCAGTGACGAGGGACATTTCCACCCTATAAAATCCGGCCAGATTCGTGTGGAACTTCCGTTTGCAGAAGAAGTGAAAGAGACAGTGAACGTCATCCTGTATGCAGAATTCGATAATACGATAGAAATCAACAGTTTGAGAGAAGTCATTCTAGACTATTAGAAGCTATGGAAGACTGTTATCCCTCTTTACCTAGTGGAGAAACTTTGGAGATGGAATGCGAGGAGACAGTGGAAGGAGAATCCTAAGACAAAGACGAAGAAGTTGTCATGATGAAGTCGAGGACAAGAAGCCCATTTAGTCTTCTGTTTTTCCAAACACTTGGTCGAAAAAATTACGGAATTGATCAAGAAAGATTGTTATGGATGTCAAAACGATCATCCCAGTCAAATTCAACACGATAAATGCCTAATGCTGAGTCAAGAAGAAAAATTGGACGAGTATCTGGACGAAGCTTGGAGTCTCATCTCGGACGAAGTCGTGTTGCATCAGTGGTATAAAGACTTGCGTGAACATTCTTGTCCACCATTAACCACTCAAGAGATCCATCGTATCGAAGCTCTCCTGAATCAGAGTGGGGAGACGAAGTGAAGAAACGGTTATTTGTCAGACATTTTCAAGCAAAAAGTCAGGATCGAATTGATGACTTATTATTACCTGTGAAGAAGAAAAAAAACCACACAAAACATGGATACCTGGGAACTTTATTACCTTTTGAACCACAGTTCGTATACGGCTTCTCGGAATCCTGTCATCTGTGCTAAAGATGAACTCCCTCATCGCAAACCTCAAGACCATCTAGCTTATGTGATCAACACGGACGACAGTCATCTCCCAGGAACCCACTGGGTAGCCGTCTACTTTCCTCAAGAAGGATGTGTGGAATATTTCGATTCGTATGGATTGCCCCCTTTGGAAGACGATATCATTGACTTTATGAGAAGAAATGCTCAGACCACCCGATTCAATAATGTGAAATTACAAGGTACAGATTCCGTGGTGTGTGGACAATATTGTGTGTATTTTCTGCATCATCGCAGCCTGGGCTATTCCTTAGAACATTTAGTGACTCATTTTGATCCTCGTTCTTCTTCTAGAAACGATGTGAAAGTAGATCGATGGTTTTGTGACCATTATGCTTATCTTTTGTCTCAAGCTAGGAAACGTAGTGTCCATCAATGGCCTAATGACTTCCAACAGTGGAAATCACAATTTCATTCACAACGTTGTCAGCCCTGTTTAAAGTAGTGTGTGAATTGAAAAAAATGTTTGATGTTATATTGTTGAATTATTGCTAAAAAAATGTTAGAGTTGTTAGTTAGTGTTAAGTGATTTTGAATAAAAATGTTGTGTTTTGAAAAAAATGCCTTTGTCTTTTGTTTGGCTATAAGAATGTTGATTCATGCTCTTTGACTTCTCTCTATCCCTCTCATGACACTCATTGAACTATGCGGCTCGAAAACCGTAGAGGGATGTTTTCCTTCACGTCCGCGCTTTGACTTCAAGAACCGGGGCAGTTTCCAGTCTAGCCATCCATTGTTGACTCATTCTCCTTCGAAGATGTGCTCCAAACTAGCTAAGCTAAACGAAGCCTACGTGAATTTGCATAAGGTCAGACACAGTCTGATACCGAAGCCAGAAGAGATAGAGAATGTGAGAATGTTAAAAGTCACTGAAGACCTGATAGAAGAGCTCTTCAGAGAAGAAGTGAACAGGGAGAAAGAAGAATGGACAGAGAAGTACAGACTTCAGAGACAGCAGCAACAGCAACAACAACAGCAGCAGCAGCAGCAACCTGAACCTGAGAGAGGCTTTGTCGATTGTCGTATCGACACCAAAAAGTTCTTCTTCTCTTTCCGAAGAAGCAGACCTATCGTCAGAAAGTCTATCCTCAGAGGACCTCGCATTCTTAGAAACCAAAAGATTGCCATAGCAAAAAACCCCCCCCCAAAAAACAGCCCTTTTCAGGGCTACCCAATACTCTAGAAAAGAAATAACAATTGATTTGCCAATGTGTGTATGTACAGTAGTGTGAATATAAACACTGACTCTTTTGTGATGTGAGTGTATGTGTTTGTGTATAGGATTGTGTGTTTGTAAGTTTTCACGTACGTTGGTGTGGATAGTAGATGAAGATCATGTTTTTTTGCTGTTTGAGGTGTGGGGAGAATAGATTTGGGGTTTAATTGGATTGCTTTGCTTATGTGAATAGCATATTATTTTTTTAATAATTTTTTTTAGAATAGTGATGGGCAGTATAAAAAAGTGAGTGAGTGTTTCTTTTAGGTCCGCGCGTTGTTAGGTTATGATCTAGGTAAGATCAATTTTGTTTTAGGGGGATGTTTTCCTTCGCGTCCGCGCTTTCACTATAAATTGAAACTCGCTGGGCAGTCTAGCTACCCTGTTCATTCGTTGACAAGACAATGAATACCAGAATTGTGAAACTGCTAGAACTCCAGATGCACATGGAATATGCCAGGCGCATAGTAAATGAACTGGCCGCGGAGGCCATAGTAGAAGAGGCAAGGATAAAGAAAGAAGAGGAGGAGAGAAGACAAAAGGAAAAGAAAATAGGATAGAGGATGGCTTACAAGATACCAGAGACAGAGGATTGGGGTGATGAAGCTAATCATCCTCCCTCTGCACTCCCAGTCAAACGAGTCAACTGGAAAGATTGGAGTAGAAGATGTGTGTGGTGCCAGGCCAGGAAGGTGCCAGCATTAGATATGTGCATCTGGAGTTCAAAAACAAACAGCCCTTTTCAGGGCTACCCAAATCTTTAGAAAAGAAATAGTGATCAATTTGCCAATGTGTGTGTATGTAGAGTAGTGTGAATATAAACACTGACTCTTTTTATTTGTGTGTGTGTGTGTGTGTGTGTGTGTGAGAAATAGTTTGTAAGAGCTCACGTACGTTTGTGTGGATAGTATATTTGGGTTTCATTTTAATTCTTTGCGTGTGTGAATAGTAGATTAGGGGTTTGTTTATTACTGCTTCATGTATGTGGATAGTAGATCATATGAAATGAGAAAAGTAGGGGATGTTTTCCTTCACGTCCGCGCGTTGTTTGGTTATGATCTAGGTATGATCAATTTTGTTTTAGGGGGATGTTTTCCATCACGTCCGCGCTTTCACTATAAGAACCCACAGTATTCGTCGTTCAAACCATTCTACAAAGAATAAAAAAGAAGATGGAAGTGTCCCAACTGTTCTATGATTTAAGGCATGTTTATTTTTGGATGGTGGATGGTGAATATGGAGTTGAAAGGATTGAAAGAGATTGGAGGTTAAGAACCAGTGTGCACTACGTGAACGAACTAAAATTAGCCAGAGAGATGATAGAAGGATTAATTGAAGAAGAAGTGAAGAGACTGAGAGGGCTAATAAATCCCCCTTATGTCAGACTGGGGACATTAAAAGAGGCCCTGGAGAAGGTAGAAGAAGTAAGAAGGTTTTTGGAAGAGATAGAAAAAAGGTCAGAGTGGCCCTTTTTCAAAAGGAGTGTTGAAAGATTGAAAAAAGGGGAAGAAAAGATGAGAAAGGTGATAGCTGAAGAAGTGGAGAAAATAAAGGACAGGTGGGCAAAAGATAGAAAAGAAGAAGAAAATAGAAAGAAAAAGGAAGAACTAGAGAAACTGAACGCTAACTGGATAAAAATCCAACAGAAGTTCCGAGCCATGGATCACCCGGACTGGATACCGGAAAATGAAAAGAAGAAGAAGAAGAAAGGAATGATGGAAGAAATAAGGGGATGGATAAAGAAGTGGAGGAGTTAGAAGAAGAAGAAGAAGAAACCCAAAGGCCCTTTTCAGGGCCACTGATAGGTCTCGAAAAGAGATTGACTTTCCATTGCCTACCCTTTTTTTATTTTTATATTTTTTTTAAAATTTTTAAAACAAATCCCATGTTCAATTCCCATTGTCCCTAAAGTAGTTTTTTTTTCTCCCATGTTAAATTCCCCTTGTCCCTAAACAAGCCCAAAATCTATTCCCATGTTAAATTCCCCTTGTCCCTAAACAAGCCCAAAATCTATTCCCATGTTAAATTCCCCTTGTCCCTAAACAAGCCCAAACTCTATTCCCATGATAAATTCCATTGTCCCTATAGTGGCCCAGGGTTTTTCTCCATGTTAAATTTACATAGTCCCTATAGTGGCCCGGGGTGGGGGGTGGGGGTGGGGGTCTGTAATGGTAATTCCCATTGTCCCTATAGTGGCCCCCTTCAGTACTTCCAGTTGTTTTTCCTTTTGATAGTTTGAACCCCATTTGTGAGCCCCTTTGCCGATGTTAGTTAAATTGGCTTGCAGTTCAGTAATTAGCTGTTGGCTGCGTGGTTTGCCCGCTTTCAATATGTAACTGTCGTCGGCAAATTGTGATAAATCGATTTTACTGACGCCAACAATGATGATGATGTGATTTGATAAGCGTCGCTTGCGCACATAGTGCACGCGCGACGATTTTAAATTCCGCAATAGCGGACTAATTAATTGTTCGAGGGGGACCGAAAAAGAGCCTCATCCCCACAACGCTTTAATGCAAACAAAGTGTGCTACTTATTTGTGTCCGATTTCGGCATAATGTAATTTCTCGAGACAAACGACGAGCAGGAATAGGAACACCCAAGCTCATCGATTTTAGTCTGTATCAATTGCTTCGCTTCTTGGGGAATTACACCCTACTTATAGCTCTACCCCAGCATCATGATGGCACGTTCCTCAGCGTAGTAGGTTTAATACATGCTTGCATAGTTTGACAATGCCTGGTTGAGGGTAGGAAGGTAGGGGTCTAAATAGGACGCGAGCTGTTTCTGACATCCAGAGTTAGCGTCCGGCTGAATTTTTAAACACTGCATATGTGCTGTTGGATATAGTGAAAAAAGAAGGAAAGGAATAATATACATATATATTTTTTAATTTATATATTTCTATTTTTTTAATTATTTTTATTTTGAACATATATTGTTTTGTTTGTGATTAAGTTCTACTTTATTTTCATAGGGTTTTATTTGTATCGTTTTATAGTTATGACTCTAAGTGGAGTGAGGGTATGATCATAAAGGTTTAAATTTTTCCTTGTTTGCCAATTTCTTTCAGGAAAAATAGGATATTATTATATGTAGAATTGATGTTAGGGTTACTGGATGGCATGTGGAGGTGTACTGTTCATTTGCTTCACCTCACACACATGTCTCAGCATCAGGTAAGGCATCATTCCTCTCTTCTTTTAACCATTCTTATTTCTTTTTCTCCTCTTCCTCCTCTGTTCTTTCACTTTCTTCTCTGGCCGCCATGGCTATCTCGTCCAAGAGGCGCCAGGCATATTCCAGGTGCATCTGGAGTTCCGGAAGCTTGGTTAGTCTGCTGCTCATTCTTCACAGTTGATGAATCAACAATGGGTAGCCAGACTGACGAGCGCTCCCTTTATATTTGTCAAGCACGGACGTGAAAGAAATCACCCACTGACACCAAAACATATTAGGACAATATCATTACCCCAAAAACATGGAATACGCGGACCTGAAAGAAACAATCATTCACATTTTACTTGCAAACACTACTTACAAATACAAACACATACAGGTTGTATTTTGACAAGCTACGGAAACGAAGTGCTTATAAACACACTTCAATTTTTTTTAACTTACCAGCATACCAATGGCAATTGAATTAGTATATATTTCCTAGAGTATAGGAAATCGAGGAGTTATGGCAAACGTTTATTGTCGAAGATGGCTTCCCCGTCTGGTGACAGGCTTTCCCACAGGATAGGGTCTGCTTCTTCGGAAAGAGCAGGAGAACTCTCTTGTGTCTACACGGCAGTCGACAAAACCTGTCTGGTTCCTGTTGCTGCTGTTGCTGTTCTCTCTGCTTTTGAAGTAAGTACTTCTCCGTCCATTCTTCCTCTTCTTTCTTGATTTCCTCTCTGAAGAGCTCTTCTATCAGGTCTTCACTTTCAACATTCTGACATTCTCTATCTCTTTATGCTTAGGTATCCGGTTTTGCCTGACACGATGTAAATTCACATAAGCTTCGTTCAACTTGGCTAGTCTTGAGCACATCTTCATAGAAGGATGAGTCAATAATGGATGGTCAGACTGGAGACTGGCTCGCTTTATACGGTTCAACGTGGACGCGATAGAAAACATCCCTACAATGTTTAGAGTCGGAACGCTAGGATAGTTTGATTTGAAGGTGAGGGACAGAGAGAAGTTAAAGAGCATATATCATGATAAAAATTAAAAAACAAACGACAGACGCATTTTTTCAAAACACAACATTTTTATTCAAATAACTAACATCCAACAATTAACAATATTTTACATAAACAATCAAACATTTTTTTCAAAAACGAAACTATTTTTGACAGGAATGGAAGTCATTGGGCCATTGATGTACACTACAATTTCCTATCTAAAAACGAAAGATAACCATAATTGTCCAAAAAACATAGATCTACTTTGTCATCATTTCTAGAAGAGTGACGATCAAAAAAGTCACTAAATGTTCTAAAGAATATCCAAGACTGCGTTGATGAAGAAAAAACACACAATATTGTCCACACACTATGGACTATATGCCTTGTAATTTCACATTATTGAAGCGTGTTGTCTGGGCATTTCTTCTCATAGAGTCGATGATGTCGTCTTTCAAAGGTGGCAATCCATACGAATCAAAATACTCCACACAAACCTTTTTAGGAAAGTATACAGCTACCCAATGTGTTCATAAGAGATGTCTGTCTTCCGTGTTGATGACATAAACTTGATGGTCTTGAGGTTTGCGATGAGGCAGTTCATCTTTAGCACACACGACAGGATTCCAAGAAGCAGTGTACGAACTGTGGTTCAAAAGTTAATATAGCTCCTAGGTGTCACTTTTTGTGTTGTTTTTTTATTTCTTTCTTCACATGTAATGATAAGTTATCAATTCAATCCCGACTTTTTGCTTGAAAATATCTGACAAGTAACAGTTTCTTCGTTTCGTCTCCACACTCTGACCCAAGAGAGCTTCGATGTGATAGATCTCTAAAGTCATCATTGGAGGAGATGAGTGTTCACGCAAGTCTTTATACCACTGATGCGGCACGGTTTCTTCCGAGATGAGACTCCAAGCTTCGTCCAGATACTCGTCCAATTTTTCTTCTTGACTCAGCATCATGCATTTATCGTGTTGAATTTGACTGGGATGATTGTTTTGACATCCATAGCAATCTTTCTTGATCAATTTTGTAATTTTTTCTGGCAGGTGTTTGACAAAACAATAGACTAAATGTTGTTCTTGTTTTGACCATCTGGACTTCATCACTATGACCTCTTCATCTTTGTCTTGGGGTTCTACTTCCACGTTATCCTCCCATTCCATTTCCACAGATTCTCCGCCTGTCAAAGAGGTATTACAGTCTTCCATAGCAAGTAATAATCTAGAATGACTTCTCTCAAACTGTTGATTTCTGTCATATTATCACATTCAGTTAACAGGATCACGTTCACCATTACATCTGTATCTCGGTTTGCAAAGTGAATTTCCACACGAATCTTACCTGATTTTATAGGGTGGGAATGTCCCTCATCGCTGACTTGGTCTGGAGTGAATCAAAAGCCCACAAAGCATAGCATACTGCGTAATCTTCGTACGTAATGCCGTGATTGGTGTAGGTTCCTAACTATCCGGTGGCTTCGTACAGGGACAGATACGATCTCAAGTAATTCTTATCGACAAAGTTAGCTTCGAAAGGTCTGGTACACAAGGTCATGTCATCGCGACTGACTTCGATCTTGGACACGCCAAAGTGTTGAAAGTTGAATGGATTGTTTTCGTGGTAACAAGAGAAGTATTTGCTGAACGCCTGAGAATGAATCGAAGCAGTGTCGCTTTCCATTTAATTGCTAATGCTGCGAGTACAAATCCGTCATTCAAGAAGCCAGACTTTAAGTGCAACGTGTAGAAGTGTTACCTAAAGTGGGAAACAACATCAGTCACACTTTGAGCAGAACGACCGCCAAGTATCCGATACGACGCGTGGAAGTGAAAACTTTTACCATTCCCTGATGACAGAAATCCATGATCGAACACCATCTGTTCCAAGGGCAGTTACCCAAATATTGAATTGTTGGTATCGTCGAGAATGAAGCCTTCAACGTAACCCACGAAAAAATATAATCTTTGATTTTATTATTTTCTACCCAATTATACCGCTGAAAATTGCGTGTATTTAGTATTTTTTATATTTCATTTCAGATATAGACTTAATTTGATAACATACATCACGAAGAATTGGTTCCCTTTATATGATGCAAATTGAAAACCAAAATCATTTTATTTGGCTGTTATTGGACGTCAGGACTATTTCGCTGTGACAACCTTTTCTGTCTCTTAACCATTAATAACACGTCATACTTTTTCCATTTTAATAGAACCTATGCTTAGCATTTCAAATATGTATTATTATTATTATTATTATTATTTAACAATTTTCATAATCATAAAATGCAACATCTTGCTTGTCATGAAGAGTTATGTAAATATTGCATAAATATTATTTCCCTCTACAGTTTCTAATTTATATACTACTCTGTCTCCTAAAATTACTTATCTGATTATAAACGTATCGAAATTGGAAATATAAACTTTAGAAAAACATGTTTATATTTTAAATCCCGACTTTCTCACCCACTTTATATATGGGACTTCCATGGGCATCGTTTGCAAGGTAGCCGAATAAGACAATCCATACGTTAGACCTGTTTTCTTCCTCGCTTGGTACAATTAGCAACATGTGTATCGATGATAATATCTGATTTTGTAATACATCTACCCATTTTCTGGTTTCATTTTCGTTAAAACTCTTAAGCTGACGTCTTCTTTGTTTAAAATAAATCCTTCCACTGCAGACATATTTTGACTGGTGCATAATGTACTGGACTTTACATATAAAATATTATTTCCTTCGTAGGACTTATCTTTCTTCCGGGCTTCTCTCTTTAATCATTTCCTTCATGACTTGATTATGATATCTACCATTTATTTTTCTTTCTTTGGCCATGGCATGTTTTGAATAGCCATCAATGAACTGTTAAAATATAGCCATATTTTTTAATATACTTTGAAATGAATTTGGATGGGACTGAGCACATGGAGGTCTAACATAAACACGTCTCTGAAAATCCTTCTTAGTTCCCTTTGTGCATTGTTAAAAGTACATCGTTTCATCGTACAATATTTATAGTCGGAATATTGTAGGACTGAAAGACTGATTTCTTATTGAACCTTGCTCTTTTGCCTCACTATCAAGTTTAATTTGCCTCCTTAATTGATTAAAATTCGTAAAAGCAGCGGAACCATTGTCCTATTAATGTTACTCAACAACACCATGTTAATTGTGGGGGTTATAAACGGTAATAAGCTCGTGACTCTTTGATCATTGTATTTACACTGTCGCAGCCAAGTGTTGGTCAGTTTCAAAGCCAAAAGAATCAACAACAACAAAAAAAAAAACATACAGTAGTTCTAACATGTTTCGAGTCATATAAATCGCTTACATACCAATTCTACTAGAACAAATATAAAAAATATACGGTAGTTCGAAAATGTTTGAGTGTAGAAATGTCTTGCATACCAATTATACTAGAACAAATTTTGGCAGTGTTGATTTTATTGCGAGTGAAGACAAGTAAGGTCATTACACTGTTATAACTATAACCAGCATTATTAATTCAAGAAATTGCTGATGGCGATTGGTGACAAACAATAAGAGTCAATAGAGCGCTTGCAAAATCGTCTCGCGCACGAAATACCTTCTCGACTGCGACTTGTAAAGAGATATTTGGAGAATACTGAAGTAAGTCTCCTTGTATATTATATGCCTGCAATGTAATTATACCCGTTTCTCGAGCATATAGATGAAGTTTATATTTTCTAAGAACGATAATGCTTATGTGTTAATCGTTGCAGAACACTATTAAAGATCCAATGCGCTGTGTTTAATAAATTTGACCATCTTTCGAATGTAAGTAAAATTTGGAAGAAAGAAAATTATTTCTTAAAAAATTATCTGACATTAAGCTTTCTTTCAAATATCCAAGATGTTGGGTTTAAACGACGTTCAGATATTCAGTTTAGTATTAGGACGTGTTACCTCTTAATTTAGTCACCGAAAGCTGCTCATAATTCCTTTTGTTCTCGGGAGTGCTCAAAGTAATGACGTAATTCATTCCACAAATTCACCTAGTGCCTAATCTTATAACAACAACAATCGCACATGACGAATGAATTGATTAGAATGGGAAGGAACAGAGGTTAAATAGATCTGAGAAGTTTGAAACAAGTTTGTACACATGTCAACCTCACGCTTGAACTTTTACCTTCATTTCGTATACAATTTAGTTATATATGGAACAACGTAATCAGAATTATATCACTTAAACATCACCTACCGTATCCGACATGATGTGGTGCTGGCTTTTATTTACAATGCTGACGTTATCAAATCTAGTGTTCCATCTTTCGGCTGAAATCGGTTGACCCACTGATGTCGCCGAATAATATCGGATTAATTCGCATGCTTTTGAAAATGGCCACGTTTCTCAGTTCAGGACAAATTACATGGCTCAAAATGTGATGAATCGTCGATATTATCTAGTTTTAAGGGACCCAAAGATGTTTTAAACCAACATATTTCAAGAGTCAGTATTATTCAGGTATTTTTACATACGATTTTTTGCACTTAACCGCGCTATTTGATCTTTGAGAGCTTGAAATTTCAGTGCTATGACAACTCGACGGCATATTTGTCAACATATTAAAAATTCTCCTCTCTGGACACTTCCTTTCTCTATCCCCCCCCCCCTTGAATTATTTGTGAGATATTAGTAAATATTTGTTACATTATTGGGTGGGGGTCGTTGTGGGGGAGATATTTCTCGAACAGAGTAATTAGTCAATTATTAGTGTTACATATATTTGATTTAATTTATATTTGATTTAAGTTGTATTTGATTTGATTTGATTCTTTGTGGGTTTTGGAATCTTTTTATTTCTTTTTATATTAGCCAAATATATGTAGAAACAGTTGAATCGGGAATAAGTAACTGGTTATTCATTCCTTATTCAATCAGTAACTGGTTAATTATTCCTTATTCAATCGAGAATAAGGAATAAGTAACCAACTTGATGTCAATATACGGAAGCCGGTACTGGTATTTTTTTTACGTGTATTCTTTGTCTTCTGATATTGACTATAAGGTCGTCTAGACATTGTATGTGTGTGTGTGTGTGTGTGTGTGTGTGTGTGTGTGTGTGTAAGAGAAACAGACAGATCATTTATTGGAGAATCAAGTTCCGATTCAGACCAAGAATTAAGACCACCCACAT
Organism: Sinohyriopsis cumingii; assembly: GCA_028554795.2. NCBI lineage: Eukaryota > Metazoa > Mollusca > Bivalvia > Unionida > Unionidae > Sinohyriopsis > Sinohyriopsis cumingii. The sequence continues at coordinate 41,851,280 of CM068825.1, forward strand.
CATCGTTCTTTTCATTTGCATTTCATTAAATACAAAAGTAAGTTAATTTAATTGTGCTGTTCTGCGAGGAATGGATTTGTGCAAATTCACCGATCTAGAACATTTCAGTACATAATGATTATATCACTTATGACAACAAACCCATAGTGATTGCAATACTCCAACGTCTCGAGCTTCATCTATTGAAATTCGTTAGCGTGAGACGTTGGGAGAAAAAATTACTGATGAAAAGCCAGTGTTGCCTTTTCTTCATTCTTTTTTATTTTTCTTCACACTACCAATGAACTTTATCATAGAATCATCTCTCAGTAGGTATTGCGACTTCTACCACCATAACCACCCAGTCTGCCGTGACCGCCAAAAATGTATTGTCTTCCAAAACTGCCTAAACCGCCCAGTCCGCCATAACTGCCCAAACCGCCCAGTCCGCCATAACTACCAAAACCGTGCAGTCCTCCATAACTGCCAAAGCCGCCTAGTCCTCCATAACTACCAAAGCCGCCCAGTCCTCCATAGCTACCAAAGCCGCCCAGTCCTCCATAACTACCAAAGCCGCCCAGTCCTCCATAGCTACCAAAGCCGCCCAGTCCTCCATAACTGCCAAAGCCACCCAGTCCCCCATAACTACCAAAACCGTTCAGTCTTCCATAACTGCCAAAGCCGCCCAGTCCTCCATAACTGCCAAAGCCACCCAGTCCTCCATAACTGCCAAAGCTGCCCAGTCCTCCATAACTGCCAAAGCCACCCAGTCCTCCATAACTGCCAAAGCCGCCCAGTCCTCCATAACTGCCAAAGCCGCCCAGTCCTCCATAACTGCCAAAGCCGCCCAGTCCTCCATAACTGCCAAAGCCGTCCAGTCCTCCATAACTGCCAAAGCCGCCCAGTCCTCCATAACTGTCAAAGCCGCCCAGTTCTCCTTTACTGCCACTATACCCTAAAAGTTTAAATGTAGGGGACTGTGAAATACAGAAATCGTATTCAATTAAAATATTTAGAAACTTAGGTCTTGAGATCCGTATATGATAAGACACTAATTTTATACTAGCTCGGTTTTCTTGCTACACATCCATATAATTTATTAACAGACATCTCTAAACAATCGATAGGCATTTCATGCCACTATCACAAAATAGGACATAGGATTAATTATATGTATTAAATTACTTAGATTACTAAACACTTGCACATGGGAATACTCCAAATAGTTTCTTGTGTTTAAAAATCTAACAAGGTCCATTTTAACAAAAAATCTAATACATGCTATCCTCTTGAAAATAGTTCAGCATGAATGGGTGTTGTGGGGTTTAACGCCATTTTTCAGCACACGATATGCTATACATGGCGGCCAGTATTAATGGTATAGTTTTTTAGGAATTACTTTAGAAAGAAATCGTGTACACTCGTGTAATAGACTTTAGGTTTCAGTTTTAGATTTGTTTATAAATGAACTACAACAGATGTTTCGTATATTGAAAGTAGAAATGATAAAACGAGCAATGTGGACGAGTTAACGAAAATGAACAACGTGGACGAGTTTACTGAGTACAAATGAAACGTTCAAACGAGCAAATGAATGAACGTGATGTTCACAATGTCCACAACAAACTGGAGGGACGCAGTATTGAAAATACCTTTCTGATCATTTAAACAGTTATTTAGAAGAAATGTTCTTAATCTTTCGTAAATAGAATGGTTCAGACTATGACAAGTATTCTCAGAGGTATATAAAATATCATAGAAAATCATACTGAGGGCAAGGGCTATCGCATATCTATCAGAAACTTACCACTTTATAAGTGAAAGTACTAAATTCATGGGGAAAATGTAACTGAAGGTTTTGGAACAAACGTAAGGGCCTCATAGCCAATAAGCCGAGACGAGGACGAATTCTTATTTCCGCTGGCTGAGTGGATTGTCACACACCAGCTGCTTTGCAATTTTGTTTATACAATGTTTCGGAATTGGGCTAACAATAGACACCATATATGTCATAACATAGCTAGAGGGAGTATGCAAGTGACTAGGCATAAACATGTCTTCTTTAGCTGTAATAAGAATGGTCAAAAGTATGCTTACATTTTTGAATCTTGGTTTTCCTCAAAATATACTTTCTTAGTTCTGCGAAACTGAATTATATGATCTATATCATGGATTCTAAAGCTTGATCACACATTTCTAAACTGTACGGTAAGTTTGACTAAGTTCCAAATGCAATAACGTTCTCCTTACTGCACTCAAAATGAAATGAACGTGACATACCATAGCATCTTTTGATAATTAATACTGGAAGAGTTCATATTTTTCCCACATTATAATTCCAAACATTCAATGACAGAATAGGAAGACACATGCATCTGAGTCAAGACACGTCCCTCCGAGCTCAAATAAGAGACGCATGTAGTTTGTGTGGAATTGACACAGCAATAAATCCAGGTCCATAATCAGCGGAACTGAGTAGAATCGACAAATGATCCAAATTATATTAATTCCAGACCAACTGGAATGCTGTTGCTATGCGCATTCATTCATATTATGAATCTAAATTCAATTTTAAGTAGATCAAAGCGACAGTTCTTTTTGAAAGTGTTATCGAGAACACGACTACGTTCAAGTTTCGCTGGGCGGAGTTATGTGCGCATTAATATTGTTGTTGTGTATTGATGAATCTGCGCTAGTGTATTTATTTTTGAATACAGAATAAAGTCGATGACTTTGTTTTTTGTAGTATATTGTTTAAATAATTAAGCATTATGTGGAATAAGATATTCAAAGGTTACTGAATTTATATGAGAAAATATGAATTCGTTTTGTCGGATGAATACTTCACTCCAACAGGTCGTGCAGTATCCATCCAAAAGTAAACTCGTTTATATTTTCCCGTACAAATGCAGTAACCTTTGAATATTAGGACGTTTTACCTATAATATTTGTTTACCTGCATACTAGTAGTCGACATCTGGCCAATGTGTCTGCTTCCCCATCATCACCATTTCGCTGTCCTACGCTTTATCTTAGTCCTACTGGTCTATTGATTTTTTTCTATTTAGATAATAATATCCCCAAAGTCTGAATAATCATTCAATTATAGAGTACTATATATTTTCAGCGCCGTAGCTGATTTAGACCTGAGACAGTAAATTAAATTTATAAGACCTAGCAAGACTATACATTTGCATGTTGTTTCTCTTGTTTGGGGACGTCCATTAATTATGTCAACAATTTTTAGGCAATTTTTTACCTACCCCCCTTGTCAACAACTGTCAAACTTTCAGTGACCCCCCTAATAAAAGTCCCCCCCCCCAAACTAACAATATTTTATACAGGCTGGCTTTTATGCTAAAAATAGAATTATGAAAATTAAAAGGGCTACAAATACATTTTAATACATTTTTTTTACTTGTTTAACAGATTTCAAATTGACTATGACACTTTGAATTCATGAAAAATCGAGAGTTTATATTCTGGCTTCTATCATCTTCCCATGGGGAAGCCAAATGTTCCTCAATTGTTATAATGGGCATAGTGGCTGATTCATTAATTTCTTGTGGAACCGATACAACCGACAAGTCAACATCATCTTCATCTAACCATTCTGCGCTTAACATCTCTCCATGAGCAATAATTGCCATCAGCTCTCTCTGTCTTTTGGCAGCCACTCGTATTGGCCGAATTCTTTGTGGTTGAGGAACATGTGGTAATTGCCTAGGCCCAAGATCGCGTTGTCGGTGCTGTTGAGCATGCTTCTTCAACATGAGGTGACAGATTTTGCAGATCCGTTCAAGCAATAATAACATTGTTGACGTCATTTTATCTTGAACTCCCCACTCCCCATGTCAACAATTGTCAAACTTCTTCAAATCCCCTCCCCCTATTTTGTTGACATTATTAATGGACGACCCCTTATGTATATTTGATTTAATTTAATTGTTTGTCTGATGTTTAATTTTGTTTAAATTTTTTCCATTACATGCTATTGTAATTGGACTTGATTTCTTTTTTAGTTCAGTTCTGAATAATCTAACTTTTTAAAATTTTCATTAGTAAACACCTAATAATAGAAACACTGTATCTAGTTTCTGACCTTGATTCAGATCCAGCGACAGTTTTAGTAAACACCTTTTTCATTATTCTTTTTCAGAGTAAAAATTATTAAGTTACGTCAATACCATACCTGGACTACGTCATATGTATCATGTAATAACTTACATTTCTAGAAGGTTGACTCCCATCCGGAGATCTGTTTTGCGTCTTAGTTAGACTTATTACTGATGTATTGAGAAAGAATAGCAAGTCGTGCCTTAGCACTTGAGACGTCAAGTTGTTTATGTTGTGTCCATTTATCGAAATATATATAGAATTAAAAAACTGGAATAATATTTTCTGTGATTCAATAAGAGACTGTTGACACTGCAACACTTCGCAAGTTACAACAGGCATCATCGTCTTCCATTTTGGATTTCATCGGGATTCGAACTCAATTTCATTCAAGACTTTTTATTACTAGGACTTCTATTTTTAATTCTTGGATTTTTTAATTTTTTTTTTGGATTTGATTCGTAAAACCGTAAGTTCTTTTTTCTCATTTCTCATTTTCACTTGATAATCAAGGGAAATAGATTATTTGTTAAATTTGAAAAGCGTGTTGTCTTCAGTCTTTTCTGTTACTTTTTGTAAGAGCCTCGGCTCATAACTCTTTATAATACACTATATATAGACCAGACAACAATTCTGAGTATAAATCAATTTACAAAATATGGGTTGTTTCTACAAAATTAAATTTACTATGATTTACGAATTCCTAGACATTAGTGTAAACAAAATCTAGTCATTCTCTGAGTGTACATAGAGCGGTTCTGACCAAGCCAGGTACCACTGTAGCATGAGGGTCATGCGTGATCCAAGAGTAAATTGAGGCTGAAGATTATAAGGCATGCCCTATTATGGTAAAGCCGACGTCTCGCAGAATAGAAATTGACTATATATATATATATATATATATATATATATATATATATATATATACCCTACGCCCCCACAGCTTCGTTAAGAATTACTGCAGTACACTTACACCTCGACTGCCTGTTTTCCAGTTCGATCCAGTACCTCTTCGAACATATATCGCTAGAGTGACACCGCCGCTTAAGGAAGTCAGAATGACACATTTTTTTTTTTCTCTCTCTCTCTTTCGATCTGAGAGTCGTTCTATCTAATGAGTGGGAATTGATGAAAGCGTTTATGTGCAGTAAACTGACAATCACAAAATGGATTAATTTTCCGACTAATTGGGGGAAAAAGAAATTATTAAAATATTTTTTATCATGAAACTTTCGACCTCAGAATATGTACAACTCACTTCAACATATTTTTTATCCAAAATTCATAAATGCCTTAAACATACTTTACCTTTAAATTGTCAAGAACTACCGATTATGACAGAGTGTAATTCATATACAGAGCACCAATCTAAGTGTGTAGATAGGGTTTGGGAAACTTTAATAAAATCACTTCAATCATACGTTAAAGATATTACTGTTTTCATCAAAATGTTCAAATCTAATTCACAACTATCTTATTATTCCTTCCTTGTATCCTTAGGTATAACATCATTGTGCAATAATATTGAGGCGTGTAAATATTTTTTAGAACAATACTAACAAAAACAAACTATCTATTGAAGATATATGTAAAATAATAAACTTTTTCTGGAAATAATTATTCTCAATTTAATAGTACAAATTACATTTAAATAATGGGCACTGCTATGGATAGTCCTATGGATCCTTCATACTCATCCTCTTCCACTGGTAAATTATAAAAATATTTTGTTCAATACCAGAATCTCAACTCAGATCCTTGGTTAGGATCTTAAATAATATCCTTATGGTCTGGAACCATTCAGAGGAAGAATTATCAGAATATATAGCTCGGCTAAATAATATTCACCATCAATACAATTTATTTGTACTGCAGCCAGTGCGCATGTACTCGTTTTAGATGTAAATGTCGTGAAAAGTTCTCACATTTCTGTCTCTATAAATGTTGAACTTAATATGGAACAGTATGTGGTGGTGGTGGTGGTGGTGGTGGTGTGGGGTTTAACGCCATTTTTCAGCACACGATAGGCTATGTATGGCGGCCAGTATTAATGGGAACAGTATGTGGAATAAACATCTTGTCTTTCCAGGTCAAATAAAAACCTCAAAGCCCGGAAAAAATAATACCAACGTATCTTTTCAGATGATTATCGCCTACAATATTCATTGACTGAATTGATTCTGCTTTTAATAAAGCCCATTTTGTTTCAAGAAAATGATGTCTTAAACATAGTAGAAGGTAGGAAAGAAAATATAATTTCTTTCATAACACAATATAATCATTCTTTACCTTACATTTGCTTTATAATTAATACATATTGGATTCTCCTCAACTTATCAGCATACCGAAAATCTAGGAATTTGCAATATATTTGTATGAAAACTAAGCCGATAAAAAATATAAATTGTTTTTCGTCATCTAGCTGAAACAGACGTCGTTGCTCCCCAAAAGCATACATTACAGAACGCACATATTTTAGTAGCTCTAATGAAAAAGAATTGTTTATCTCTAAGTTGTAACATTGACTTCGTTTCAACTTAATGTTCTTTATTTGATAACCCGTAAAAATGTAACATCGAATATGTTGGGCAAACACTTTGACAAGTTTCTATAAGAATGAACATCCACCGTTTTCATAACAAAATTTATACGGATCATCGGTTCTCCACAAGTGTTTTAATACATTTTAATACCAAAAAAATCACATGCGATTTTTCTTTGAAGCCAATCGATATTGTACATCAAGAGTTTCAGTTGGGGCTGTGAACAATGGAAAAGTGTGCATGCAGCGTCACTACGGGTAAACGTAGGGCGAGGCGTCAGTATAGCCCCAAATTGGGATAATAATCATTCGACGATTTTAGCATTGGAATCCCGAAATAATTACTTGCATGGAAAGATAGACAGATTAATTAAAGGAAGAAGTTACCGTATTCATCTGTAAGATATGTTGTAACCTAGTGGTCTTAATACTAAGGCATTATATAATATTGTATACAATCAAAAACAGAATCAATATGCAATATACCTAAACATCAGCTATAAAGTTATAGTATGTATGTATGCATGTATGTATGTATGTATGTATGTAGGTAGGTAGGTAGGTAGGTAGGTAGGTATAGTATAGTATAGTATAGTATAGTATAGTATAGTATAGTATAGTATAGTATAGTATAGTATCTTTACATCGATGGATGATTGTTTTATTGAGAATTTAGATTGGGAATTAATCTATTTGATGTCATGTTCACTTGCCGATACCTTTGGAATGCTTTGTCTGGACAGGAGGATAGAAACTGCCTTTCGTGTTGACTGCAGGACCAACACCCTTATCGCTGAAAATACCAACTGGGGCCACTCCTTTGGGTCTGTAAATGGCGGACGCGCCCAGAAACGCACAGCAAAGGATGAGTAGAACACCGGTTGTGCTCATGGTGAAGATATCCTGAAATTTAATAAGAGTAAAACAACACATGACTCAGATCTGCTTCATCAACAAACTTTCACCCCGATTCTAAAGTCCGAGTACAGCTACACGTCTAGATCAATTATTTCAACTGTTTGAATTTCAAACTAGTTGTCGATGCCTACTACGACATTTACCAAACTAAAAATGTGTGTGTGTGGTGTGTGTGTGTGTGTGTGTGTGTGTGTGTGTGTGTGTGTGTGTGTGTGATTTGGATTTTTAACATAGCTTTTACAGTTTAATTCTATTTCTACGATGTCTGCAGTATGGCAGTTTGTAGTGATGTTTAACACTGGAGGATCATGCCGCAGACGTGTCGCATCCTATCCCACCTGTCACACTAGCCTGACACTAGCCCTGACAGTCCTAACAATAACCTCTTTGATGCTAAGCGTTAAGCGAGGCAGCTGCTAGTACCATTTTTATGATGATTCATCCGGGAACCTGCGACCTCCCGCAACTTCAAATCAAAGTTCTAATTTTGTACTCTGACATTTCGTTGCAACTTTGTAAAGGTGATTTGTTTTTGTTTTGGTGCAATTACTAGGTTGCACATAATTGTTGGACTGCCGCTCAGATTATGTCATGATACCCAGTCTCTTATTATTTTTAAAAGTTCAGAAGCTGGACGTATGCGTATACGATATTCTAACACTGAAGTGTGTGTGTGTGTGTGTGTGTGTGTGTGCTCGCGATATTTTTCGTTGTACGTGGCATAGGTTCCATTCCTAAGTGGAACAAATATACTTCTGTATAACGTTTGGTTTTTAAATAAAATAAAGTTTTCAACTCAGACATTTATTCTTACAAATAGACACATGCTTAGAGAGCATATAATACAAATTTTGCTTGGCATTAATTTCTTTACGTAAATTTAAAATAGAGAGGTAATGAACTAAAATATACAAATAAAAGAAATATCCTTGACAAATTACTCTATTTACAGTATACTTCACAATGTAAATTAATATTTACCTATGTAGATTTCTTATCATATGTGGCAGATAACTGATGGATAGAATAGCCTGTCATAACCTTATTGCCATAGTCATCACAAGTCTTACTTTATTCCACTTCTACCCCACCAGCCGCAAATATAATTTAAGTTCATTAGAACGATACATACTATAGAATCGCATGTATTATATCGATCATATCATCTGAATTTTGAACGAAGACACACGTGTTACTTACATAAAATATATTATGTCATGTATATTTGATTTAATTTATATCTGATTTATTTTAATTGTTTGTTTGTAAGTTTTAAATTTTGTATTCCATTATATGCTATTGTCATGTAATTTTATTTACTGGATTTGACATTGTCCAGAAATTTAATTCAGTTATAAACAACTAATAATATAAACTTTGTATCTGATGCTGTTCCTGACCTTGATTCAGAACCAGTAAGAGTTGAAGTAAACAACTTTATATTATTTTTTAAAACATTTTCTCAGAGTAAGATTCATAAATTGGATTTGAGGCCATACATGGAGTACGTGACAAATAACTTGTAGCAGTTGTTATAAACTCTGGTTTTTCCAGAGGATTGATCCACATCCGGGCATCTGTTTTGCGCTGTAGCTAGATTTATTGTTGATGTTTTGAGAAAAAATAGTCATACTTTCTTTAACACTGGAGACGTCCAGGTGTTTAATGTTGAGACCAGTTTTGGGGCTAATTATTTTATTTTATTTTAAAGACAATTTATTCTTTTCCCTGGAAATATTAGTGCTCTAAAATTAATTCTTGGACAAGTGCATTTATCGAAATTTATACAGAATTCAAATTGGAATATTGCGTTCTGTGATTCATCAAAGAACTGTAGACACATCAGTACGACGCTGACCAGAACATACGTCATCGCCTTCTATTTTGGGTTTTATCGGGATTCGAACTCAGTTTCTTCAGGACTTTATGTTTCTATGATTTATATTTTTTTAAGTTTTGGATTATGTTTGGATTTGATTCGTAAAACCGTAAGCTCTTTTTCTCATTTTTATCTTGTTTTTCTTGTGAAATAAATTATTTGTTAAATTTTATAAAGCTTGTTGTCTTCACTTCTGTTTGGTTACCTTTTGTAAGAGCCTAAACACGTAGCAGTTAATCCAATAATACAGTGCTTTAAAGTAGAGATGATTTTCAGTGTGTGACTGATCGAATTTTGTTCTGCCGATCACAAATTATAGATAAGTGATGAATGACAGATCGCTTGTTTGCCTCATGCCTACCCCGGATTAATGTGTCCTCAACCCTTCTCCCTTTTTTGTTAAAGAGGGGTAGATGACGATCGGTTCGTTGGATAGTTTTAACGGCACATACAACACATTGGTTACATCAGGCCGAGAAAATGGGAGCTAAGTGCATTTCCCAGGGACACACCGCTGCTGCCAACCTGTGCTAGAGTGGACAGGTATCAAAAAACCCCGCGACCCTTTGATTACAATTCCATCACTCTATCAAATGAGTAACTGGCTTCTGCGGATATATGAATTAAGATGTGTACATGTATGCATGTAAGTATGTGAAATTAGACTTACCGAGCAGTTCTTTCGTGGTTCCTGACTGAACGAGAGCCATGATTAAATAGGCGTCGATTTATAGTTATACCAGCCAAAAAATTTACTAAACACGGAAGACCTTCTCTATAACCCCGAATAATCAGTCAAACCGATTAAGTATCCCGACAATGTTACGTCACAAGGTTGAACCTCCCTTCAACCGGATACTTTCACGCCTTTTATTTCTAGACTACTGATATTCTTGAAAGTAACATAGAGTGACCGTTTTCGACTTACTTTCCTTCTTTAGATAACGAACTGTCCCTTTTGCAATATAATTGTCAATGTCTCGTATTCGAATTTGTCTAAGAGCAGTTCTAGTTGTGACATGTGATACTATTATGAAAAGTGAAGTCTATGTTGCATGAAAGCTGTTTTGACTTGATTTGTAACTGTCATGTGGTGGAGTCAAGCTTTTACAAGTTCTTTGAACGGCGGTCGAGGAGAAGGAAGAAGAACAATAGAACAGAGCCGACTGAACGGTATCATCATATCACACGGTGACAAATGAGGGGGAAAATCTTATAGATAAAATGATATGTGAAGATGTTTACATGTAGAGCTGAACACAGTAGTAAATAATTTCAGTGAATGAAATTTATAAATGTTATTTAAATCTTTCACTATTTGTAAACAACACAAAATATAAGACATACATGCAACATTGACTATTCTAAATAGAAACATTTCAACCTAATAATGAAATTTATCTTATATTATTTTATCTTTCTAAACAAATTAAATCAAACCCAATCTAATATTTTTTTTAAAAGAAAAAAAAAACCTTTAAATTCTGTATTCGTTATCTTAGGCCGAAAAGAGACAAGATATCCAATGTTGGGGGGAAACGGGTGGGAGTAGGTGATTATCTTTCGAACTAGACTCTTTTTCTTTTTTTACCTAAAGATAGTTATTTTTATTTCAGCTGATTGATGATTGAATTAACAAGTTCCAATTTCTCATTTCTTCCAAGAGAATAGCAAACTGAAACATTTTTGCAACAGAAGACTTATTAAAACACCCACTATCAAAAACTGGGCCATTTTTTTCCTAGGGTTATTCAGCATAATTCTCCATATAACGTCAAGAATTTAGCACTTTTCTTGTTATCCGTGTTTGTGTGTGATTTGGACTTTAAACGTAGTTTTAACAATTTTTCAATCATATCGCTACGATGTTTGCAGTGTGGCAGTTTATAGTGCTGTCTAGCACTGGGGCATCTTGCCGCAGACATTTAGCATGATGTCCCACCCAGTTACATTATCCTGAAACCAGGCCAAACAGTCCTAACACTAACCTCTTAATGCTGAGCGCCAAGCGAGGCAGCTGTTAGCACAGTTTTTAAAAAAAAATTGGTATGACACAGCCGGGGATCAAACCCACGACCTCCCGCATCCGAGGCGAACCCTCAAACCACTAGACCACCGGAGCGGTCTCAGGCTATCTGTACATTCACATCTAAAATATATTCTGCATTCACAGATCATCATAGTATGACGACTACATGGTCTTAACATAAGTAATACAAAAGAGTGAGGGTGTAAAATTCAACAAATAATTTATTTCCCTTGAATTCAAAGTGAAAAATCTAAAACAAACTTACAGTAATACGAAATAAATCTCAAAGTTGTCCTAGAATTTCAAAGACAAGTTCTAACACTTAAAGTTCGGAGCAGCATTTAGTGGTATTCTAAGATAAATTCAACGCTGGAAGTTTTGCTGCGCCTGTGGTGGCCTGAACTACAAAAGATTTAAGTAGTGCGGCCATGGTCTGAAGAAACTAGGACTGTTCGCCCTGATGGCATTGCCATTTCCAGTACAGGACAACTGTCCTTGTGCAAATCCATCTGGGAAGCATTTATACAGGCAGCATAGAAAAATAGTGAAGCTTACTAAAAACGCACATAAACATTTGAAACGTGAGCCACATGAGTCATTCATATTGTTACACATGCATGGGAACGCACTGCAGAGTGAATCAAACACCTGCATGAGTAAGTTTGGCTTGAGATCCGTTGTTTCCCTTATTTCCAAGGACTTTAAGAAAACAGTCGTTGCCAACTGAAGTGGTTAGAGCGTCCGTTAAATGCACACATACTAAAAGTAATTGGCTTCTGATCAGCTGATGACCGCACATCACGAAGATTGGTATAAAGCACAAAACAAACACCTAATACAAATAAGTATTCTTATCTCAAATTATTACATACGTTTTCAGTAGAATATCCCTCCCCCAATTTTTTATATATATTTATGTTAATAAATTAGATTAGGTTCATTTTACTAAACTAATCCATAGTGTCATAAAATCTCGTGAATACTGTACCTTATAAAGACTGATCACATCCAGTGGCTAATTACTCGGTTTGTAAAATATCTTCTCAACACCGACGCCCTATCATCAAACACAAATAATACGTAAACTTTAACAAAGCTATAAACGAAGACATAAATATTACATCATATATTGATCATCCATGCTGTCCCACATCACACGACTTGAATGCATAATTGCATTATTTTCATAGTTTCAGCAGAATATGGTACAACTTGCATATTAGTAACTGACATTCATTGTGCACTTGAAGAAATATGTAAGTCTGATTTTGCTTCATGCAATGTATTTCATGTCCAATTTTAAAGCAATTGATGTAACTTTAGTGATTCTAAACTTTTAGTTGCCTCTTTGAAAGAATCAAAAGCATACGAATTTCAAGATCTAATTTCCTTCAGATATTATGTTTGTTGTCATGCAGAGTTGAGCTTTATATATATATATATATATATATATATATATATATATATATATATATATATATATATATATATATATATATTGAAACAAAGTCTTTTGTCACACACTACTGTCAAATGCACAATTTATCGTCTGAAAAAAGTTTTTCTTCTCAATGGTATAAGCTGAATACTTGCAGGAAAGGGATGCACAGAGATCATGTAACTAAGCTGCAAAGTCTCGGTCTTGTGACGGTTTCAGACCCAATTTGAAGTTCTTACACATAGCCAACAGTACTGAAATCCCAAGTTGCAAAGTCTCGGTCTTGTGACGGTTTCAGACCATATTTGGAGTTTTGACACATTGTCGACAGTACTAAAATCCCAAGTTTCAACATGTTCCCGTCTTAAAAGCTCAATGCACATTTGTTGTTTGGCAAATTAAAATATACAACCGTCACACTCGTAGCTTATGTTGAGAGCGATATCGACCTATTGTCCATTTTATACCTATCATTCGACTTCCTCTATTCTGCTACTCAACTTCTTGTCTTCTATTTATTATCGTACCACCACATACAACTATTTAAGTTCGAGCAATTACATTCACCGTGGTAGGTATAAAATGAATGTTGTAATGAGAACCCTTTTCCCGCCAAACTATTGTCGTCCACTGCATAAAACAAAACAAAACAAAACAAAAGAAAAAAACACCAACCGTTTCATTAAATAGGGTCACATGAGAAGAACAATATAATTGAATGGTTATAAACTTATGAATCGGTAGCTGATGGGATAGAATAGTCTCAGTCATAACTTTAGTATAAAAGTGATCACGCTTCTTACTTTATTCCGTTTCTACTCCACTAGCCGCAAATATAACTTAAGTTCATTAGAACAATACACATACTATAGAATTGTATGCATCATATCGATCACATCATCTGAATTCTGAACGAAGACACACATATTACTTACATACATATATTAATCAAATAACACAATGCTTAAAAGCACAGTTGATTTTCAGCATGCAAGTGATCGAATTTTGAAGCACATTATTGGCTACATAAGGCCGAGAAAATGGACGATCGGTTCGTTGGATAGTTTAAATAAAAACTTAGAACACATTGGCTACATCAGGCCGAGAAAATGGGAGCTAAGTGCATTTACCAAGGACACGCCACTGCTGCCAACCCGTGCTCAAGTCAACAGGTATCAAACCCGCGATCCTTTGATTATACTTCCATCACTCTAGTAAATAAGTAACTGGCATCTGTGGATAGATGAATTCGGATATGTACAAGTACACAAGCCATTTAAGTATATACAAGTAGACTTACCTAGCAGTTCTTCTCTGGTTCCTGTCTGTTTGGGTGTCGATTAAAGAGGCGTTAATATATTTACGTTAATATATTTATGCTAGAAGAAAAATGACACGGAAGTCCTTCTTAGTTAACCAGAATAATCCATCAAACCGATAATCATCTGACAATGTTGCGTCACAAGGTTGAGTCACCTTTTAATCTGACACACGACGTTAAAATACTGATATTCTTGAAAGTAACGCCGAATGACCAAGTTTTGACTTACTTTCCTTCTTTAGAATAATGAAGTGTCCGTTTTGCAATAGAATTGCCAATGTCTCACATTCGAATTTGTCAAAGAGCAGTTTTAGCTGTGATATGTGATACTATTATGATAGATGAAGACTATGTTGCATTAAAGCTGTGTTGACTTGATTTATAATTATTTGGAGGTGGAGTCAAACTTTTACAAGTTCTTTGAAAGGTGGTCGAGGAGAAGGAAAAAGAACAATAGAACAGAGCAGACTGGACATTGTCATCATATCGCACAGTGGTAAATGAGGGCAAACAATCTTATATATAAAATGAAGATATTTGAAGAAATTTGCAAGTAGAGCTGAAAGTAGTAGTAAATAATCCCAATGAATGAAATTAATAAATGTTTTTTTTTTTTAAGCTTTCAATATTTGGAAAACAACACAAAATAAAAGACACACATGTAAATTTGATTATTTTAAATAAACATATTTCAACCTAAAGAAAACATTATGTACGCCAATACTAAAATTCGTCTTATATTATTTTATGTTCCCAAACAAATTAAATCAAAAGCTAATTAAAAAAAAAAATGAAAAGCACAAATATATGTATCCAGAAAAGTTCTTTAATCCTTATCCTATGCCAATAAGGGACCGACCATTTAATTTCCAATGTTGGGAGAGAGGGCTAGAAGTAGGGAATTATCTTTTGAACTAGAATACCTCAAGATAGTTGTTTTCATTTCAGCTGATATAATTGATATAATAAGTTCCAATTAACTTTAAATCACATAAACAAGGAGAAATTAGATGGTTGGTCCCTCATTTCTTCCATACAGCGTCAACAATGTAGCACTTTTCAGGCAATCTGTTAGGTCTTCCTGTACCTTTCACATCTAGTATACATTCAACTTTCGCCATCATCATAACCATGTATTAAGTCAGGGAAGATATAAGCATCTTTGAATATATAGACTTCTTAACTGCATGGACATGAAATAATTCAAACAGCAAACAAAATAAAAATCTGGAATTTGTTTTCGTGTCGCTTTTCTCCTTTAAACAGTAAAGGACTATAAAAATTTTTTATATGAAAACAGAGACACTTTTACTTCGATCCTCTCCAGCATCGTTTCCTCCAAATAACTTTAATTAACAGAGTATCATACCATTAAGTCCTGCTCGATCGATATTTTTAAGATATCGAATCAATACACCTGGTACTCTATTTATAGTTTAAAGAACACGACAGTCCTATTTAAAATCGAAGCAAAATTCAAGTAGTTCAAAACTCTTCCATTATGTACTAATTAGTCATCAAATTACATTAATTATTACCTATAAATTTTGTCTCCAGATGGAAAGAACTACAAAATATTATATTGGTGCAGGAAGTTTCTGCCGTTGTTACAGGGCTATAGCTCTCGTGACCAGACCGTAAGCAAAACATCAAAAAAAAAAGTCCAAGTGCTAGTGATTCATTAAATATACTAGCTGCAGATGATGGAGAAGTGACATAATTTTGGAGAGTGAAAGCTACTGTCGAAGGACGTGCTGAAGTTTTGAAGTAATGGGGGTGTATAGGAAGTGGTCAACAAACATTTTGCACAATACGTGCCTTATTTTTATGTCTTGCATAAATTAAGTACATTAATTTTGCATTGTTTGTTGGTTTTTCTTGATGATTATATGTTATGTATATCTGAATTTTGTAATTGACCTTTATCCAGATCAGGTTAATGGTATACATGACAAGTGACGGTTTACTTGGCAAACAACGTAATGCATAACCATTATTTCTCTGTTATTATTGTATAAATATTCAGATAATTATTAATGGAGGTAACATGTCTATTTGTACCTGGATATAAGGCATCACTTTTCCACTTGGAAATTCCTAAACTTTACAATTTTGAATGTTTTATAGAGGAGAACGACTTAAATCCTGGCTCTATTATGGTGTCTTACCTTTTTATATCAATGTTGTTTACTTGAAAAATAACTCATCCGAAGCGGAATCGGTCTTATTGAGGTGTTCAGTTTTTGAGTTGGGTGGATTTATCTACTCACATTAATATTCACTGCAATTGCAAAAACGCTCAATACTATTCTAAAACATTAATTTGGAATTATAGTGAATTCGGACAAGGTCATTTTGGATTATATTATGGTGATGCATCGCCACAATCCACGCCATTGACACGTTATCACGTTTGAGACTCGAGGCACATCAACACATTCAATATTGGAGCTAATTTGGAAAAACCACTGGAATTCAAGTGTAACTTCATACATTTTGCCTTATGACATGACTTTTTGGACTATTTGGGATTTAATTCACAATACTTAAGTTCTTTTTAAACTTTTCACATTGTATTCTAGTGAAATAAACCATTTGTTGAATTTTACGAAACTCGTTGGACTTTGCTCTTTAAATTTAAATTATTGTGATTCGGAACTTTTCAAGTCTCGGGTACTACTTCACCCATTTGCGAAATCTGTAATGAAACCAAGAAGCTTTCACAATGTCATCTGACTTGGAGAACTTTATTTTAAATCTTACAAAGAGTCATTGAAAACGTGTGAAGTGCTCCAGCTTGCCACACAATATGACCTGAGGCGGTGGCTTCGTCTAATGAAGCAAGAAATGAAAAATAATTTGGTCCAATATGTGGTGGAAAAGAATAAACCTGTTTTGAATTTGATTAGTAAGTCTCTATATGGCTCTGAAATGAAACAAACATAATTTAAATTAAAGCACCAGATCGGAATAGAGTTTAAAAAAGCTTCAACGTCAGAAGTATAAAAAGAGGGACAAATGCATTTACAGAAAGAAGAGAAATGCGGTTGTATGGAGAGAGAGAGAGAGAGAGAGAGAGAGAGAGAGAGAGAGAGAGAGAGAGAGAAAGAGAGAGAATGCAGAACGAGGATAGGGAGAGAAAGAGAAGATAGGTTAATGCAAATGCAAGGTGAAAAAGAAGAGAGGGAAATACAGATGCAGATACAGAGAAAAAGACGAAAATGAATATCAATTTAGTTTAAAAGAATATGAACTGGCAAGTGAAAAATTATCATCCGTTTCACAAAAATTCAGTTTTTAATGTTAACGAGAATATTAGATTAGTACCCCCTTTTAAAAAAAAAGAAGTAGATCAATATCTTCATCATTTTAAGAAAAACAATTGCGAAAAAACTGAAATGTTTGAGAGTATCGGACAGACCAGTCTCAAAATTTGCAACAGAGAAAGAACAACTATTTTATAGGTAGTGCTCCGCCAAGGTTGGTCAAGACTAATATAACCTCAGACAGCTCATATTAGTTGATGGGTTCAAGAACTGCATTCATAGTGACATTGAGACCTGTCTTGACGAGCAAATGGTTGAAACTTTAGAAAATGCTGCTCGTACAGCTGACAGTTATTCCTCGACTCATCAATGTTCTATTTGTCAATAGATCTTCCTTGCGGGAGTTGTTTGGTGAAAAAATAATCAATCTCAGTCTCACACGAACACTTCCAAATCTCGCAGGACTTTTAGGAATCAAATTTCTAAGACTGATCAGATATCATTATCTCTTTCTGCGTTTACATATTGCATGAATAAATAGCACGTTATTTCCGATTGTACAGATTGAAAAATAAGCAACATAATCAAGACAGAGATATTTTAAGTGCTCTTATTTCTAAAAGGTCATGGTCATGTATTGAAAGCATTAAATTTATTGGTTCAAACAAACCCCATTCTGATATTATTACGGAGAATTATGAACCATTCATGACGAAAGGTTCTATATCACTTATTGGTGATTCTGATAAGTATATCCCGATTAAAATTTTAATGAACACAGGAGCTTCTCCGAGTCTTTTCTTATCAGGTACTTTGCCTTTTGCCGAGAAAACTTTTGCTAATGAAAGTGTTCTTATTAAGAGCGTAGAGTATGAATTTTTCATTGTGTAAATTTGTTATCAGATTCAGACTTAGGACACGTAACAGTCGAAACAGCCACAGTGTCGTCTTTACCCAACAAAGGTATTCATTTATTACTAAGCAATGACCAAGTTGGAGATAAGGTTGTGGTTAATCAACTTATTTGGATCAAAAAGTAGATCCTATTGAAAAAGAAATCCCTGAGTTATACCCTGCTTGTGCAATTACTAGTGCTATGGCACAGAGAGCTCTTGACAATGATGTTGATCAAGAAATTACTCCTTTAGCTGACACCTTTGCTCCTTTTATGGATCGATCAACGTTGTTGATCACAGTAATCCTCGCTTTACTACTCATTCTCTTTATTTTTTTAAAATCAGGGTAACAAACGACAATCACTTCTGTCTATCACCCTTAAAGTCAAGATACTTTAAAAAGATTTCATCAAACTTTGAAAAAATATGATTTATATTGCCCTGCTACTGGAAAAGATTGGGACCACCATCATTTACAAAGATAACTTGGAATCAATTTGGAAATTCTTTGATCGACCATGATGCAAATGTAGCAATTAATTTAGGTAAAAGTGAATTTTGCTCTCCTTGTGTTAAATTTCTAGGATATACCAAGGGATATTTTCAAGTCAATGCTATCTCTGAATTTCCTGTGCCTATCAGTAAAAAGCAGCTGGTGCAATTTTTGGGTATGGTTGGAAATTATCAGAAATTTGGCTTTAATTGTTCCGAAATGTCTGAACCCCTGACCAATTTGCTGACTAAGAAAACTAAGTTTTATTGGTCTTAAAAATGTCAGGAGGCTTTTTGATAAGTTAAAGGTTATACTTAAAAGTGCATCAGTTCTTTCAGTTCCAAATTTCAGTCAATCATTTAAAATGCCTGTTGATGCAAGTGATGTTGGAGTATTGATTCAAGAGGACAAAAATGGTGTAGATCCTCCAGTGTATTATTTTCTGAAAGAAATTAAATAAGCATCAGAGAAATTATTCCACGATCGAGATGGAATGTTTGGCTTTGACACTGACTTTGCAACAACTAAGAGTGTATATTAGTTTGGCTCCTTCACTGACTATTGTATTCAGTGATCACAACCTCCTTACTTTCATTAGCCAAGTTCAAACCAAAAATCAGAGATTATTAAGGTAGAGCAAGAATACAGTATTGACACGAGGTACATGAAGAAAAAGATAATCTGATTGCAGATGCACTTTCGTGTCTATATTAGTATTATGTTGCAGAATGCATATTTTGTGTCATTAGAAGACAACAGCTTATGTAATTTTAATCATGTATATTTGACTAATATTTAAAAGAAACTTTACTGTATAAATCTTTCTTTTTCTTTATGATGGGAGGTGTTATATTTAACTTGCATTGTTTGTTAGTTTTCTTTAATGAGTATGTTATGTATATCTGTACTTCGATATTGACCATTGTCCAAAATCAATGTAAAAAACAGACAGCTATTGTCCCTCTATAATTATAGAATATTCAGAACATTATTATAGGAGGTAAACTGATTTATTTGAATCTGAGTCTAGGACATCAGTTTTCCACTTGGTAATTTCTAACCTTGTTGACAATTTTGAATATTTTAGAGACTGAACATTCTGGGTCTATTATTGTGTCTTAGCTTTTTATATCAACTTTATTTACTGGAAAAATGGCTCATTACTCACCTTAGCATCCAAAGCAGAATCAGTTGTTAACAGTTTTTAATTTGGGTGGATTTATTTATGCAAATTTCCCAGAATTACAACATTTTAAGTCTGATAGAGTCTGTGATGCATTATATGTTTCTATCTTCTATGAATGTAAGAATTTATCTATTGCACAGCTTTGATTGTGTGGAATGTTGCTATGATGCCAGCTGATGCAACTGAAATCTGATCCAAATATAGATGACATATACTGTTTTGTGCAACTTACCTAATAAAACCAGTATTATCTGTTCATACTGTAATATATTGTTGAACATTGGATAATAATGGGCTAGAAACATTTGAATTTGCAAAATAAAGTCTGGTTGGTCTGGTGACTTTTTCTCTATTTTTTACTACTGATACATCAAGTACTGAAATATTCTCACGTTGTATTCATGCTTTAAGATTCATTAATATTTAACAATAAATATCCTAATGTGCTGAACTGTTATTTATATATGTGAAAAAATCTACTTTTAAACATTTTATTCTTTGACCTCGGACACACATTTTGACCAAAGCCCAAGTCTAGTTAGTTTTTTTTCAGTCTGCACTTGTACTGAGGAAATGGGAGCTAAGGCTCTTTCCCAAATAAACACCGAGGCAGCAAACATACTGTAACACAAGTCTGATGGTCAAACAACTGAACTACCATGGCTCCCTGGGTGACAGGGTGCTTGGCACTGCTGCTTATTTTACATTCCAAGCAGTTCAAGGAATAAATCACCCCACATCTTTGCAGCTATCTTATTTCACTGACCAAGGAATTCATACCATTAGTTTGACTTGCATCAGAATAATCCAACCTGACCTTTTATCCCCTTGTGATTATCGAGACCATGACAATAATGGTTGTTAGACCTTACTCTCGAAAACATAGTTCATATTTTGAAGCCTTGTAGTCAAACAGATGCCCTGTCCTGTTAAAAAAAAAAAAAACGGGTTGCCATTGCAGCTCAGTCAACAGCTTTAAACCTGCTTAAAACCCAGCAATAATGTTAGAGAGCTAATTGAAGAGATTATTGATTATCTTATTGGATTAATTTATTTCATTTAAAATACCAAGAGAAAAAACAAATTCTAAACAATCTTATTTAAACCAAAAATAAGTATCTGGTGACAAAAATGACACTAATAGTCTATGGCTTATGTTATTTGCCATTGCTCGAACTGCAATTATTTTATATTTTATAATCCTCTTAGACTGACAAAAAAAATGATTCACAAAGAAAAACTAAATGGGAGTTGATAAACAGATTATTCCTTTTCTGATGGTATGCAAGCTGTCCAAATTAAAGAACCTACATGAATTTCATCCAAATTTTATTTGTCACAGATGAAGAAAACATCTGTTGAATAATGAAACTATTTACCGGTATTCCAATTCAAAATTATCACTCTGTTGTCTTTAAAAATATCACAACCTTATTATACAGGTAATTTCAATGTAATTTCATAAGAAAATAACTAATTCATCAGATATTTTAAAAAATGGTATAATGTTTTTCTCTCTATCCTTCGTCTAAACATTGCTACCTTTTTCTACTTCCTGGCTTGGAATTACTGTTTTGACCATGCTTTCACATCATTTAAGACAAATTGAACATGGCAGATGAAAAAAGAAAAAAAGCAAAGTTCTGGAAAAGTCAAACAAAATATTCTGAACTTACAGACTGGTCATCAGATTTGACCATATGGATATTCCTAATGTTTGATGATTAATCATAACACAATCCCTCCAAACAGCCATTGTGAAAATGGCTTTCAGAAGTGTTACTAGTTCTTATTAAAAAAAATAACGCAGGCATTTAACTATTGAAATGATGAACATCCATACTAATAGGATAGTAAGCCAATCACACAATCTCAACAAATGAGCATGATCTGTTCTGTTGCATCGACATTTGGAATCTATTCAGTTGCTATTTACATTGAAAATTTACTTAATGAAATCATGAAATACTGTAAAGATATATCAATTATAGATAAATTATATTTCAAATAAACATTTACACAAATGTACTGCCTTAATGGGATTGGATGAGTGTGTCTATTTAATGGATGGATGGATGAATGAACAGATGGATACGTTTTCTATATATGCATGAAAGCCAAAGCACAGTGATTTTTTTTAAAGATTTACTGGACATATCTCAGACAGTGTGCCATTTCTTTTTCATGACAACACTTCTCTCATTTCCTCATTTTGTTTTCTTTGTATAAAACTTTTGGGTCTTAGATTTTACAGACTTAACTAGGCTTGCTAATGACTGTTCTGTAGAAACTGTATCTAAACTGTCCACACTGATTTTCCGTCTGCTAACATCAGGTCCTATGATGTCAACAGATGCACCAGCCTTTCTTTTTAAGTCAGTCATCTGAAATGTTCCCTGCTCAGTTTTCTTATTCTTTTTACTTTTACTTCTTTGCAATTTTTCTTCTATCAATGCTTCCATTCCCTTTGTCCTTCTGAACTCTGGAGCTGAGGGATCAATGTTAAATAGATGGGAATTGTAAACAGCTGTAAAACGCTCATCTTTCACATTGACCTGCAAATGAAATATAGCAACTGTCAGTTTATTCTGAAATAATTCATTTTGTTAATTAAAGTATATGTTTATTCTATATTAAGAGAGGTTATAATTTGTTGTCATATAGAGGTACTTGTTTTCATTTGTAAAACTGTACATGATCTTAAAAGAAATCCTTGGTCATTAAAAAATGTAAATCTCTAGTGCTTGAGAACCCTTTTGTTATCATGCACAACAGGCAATGATTATCACAGTAAGCTAAACCTTGTACTCTGAGATCAAGGACTTCCACAATACTATATCTGGACAACATTTTGAATTCAGGTATCCCTGTGGACTAGAAGTGACTCAATTTAGGTAGCCTTGTAGACTACAATATGCTGAATGGTAGCCCTGTGGACTACAATGCACTGAATTCTGGTGGCCCTGTGGACTACAATGCACCGAATTCTGGTGGCCCTGTGGACTACAAATGACTGAATTTAGGTAGCATTGTAGACTACAATATGCTGAATTGAGTTAGCCCTGTGGACTACAAATGCACTGAATTCTGGTGGCCCTGTGGACTACAATGCACTGAATTCTGGTGGCCCTGTGGACTACAATATGATCTTAAGACCTGCTTTACATTTGTTTTTAAAAGGTGATGTAGAAAACAAGCTATCATATAGAGTATAAAAAGGCATGAATTGTGAAAATCACCTGGAAGTCAACTTCTTTGGATTTTTTTGCCCCGTCTGCCTCCCTTTTCTTCTTTCTTTTCTTCTTTGTTTCTTTTTCCTGTACCAGGCTCTCAAGTTTAAAGTGATGCTTGTCGACCTCATCATCCATCAGCAACAGTGAAAGTTCAGCCTAGGAAAGAGACAGACATGTACACACACAGAGCATAACATTATGAATAGATTAAATTCATTCTTCATCAAACCGGACTCGATATATTCACTGTTGCAGTTCCTAATATGCACATCCTTGTCATTTTCCTTTGCATGCGAAAAAATTACCTTGCATGTAAATATGGGCCAATTTTAACAGCCCTCAAACCTGATGTTCTTTGCATGTCACCGACATCAAAACAACCCAAGTTTCATAAAAACAGCAACACAGCAATAGTTTGAGGCTAATGAAACGGTTCCGATGTTAAAAAAATGTCATCATTAAATAGTTGGAAGTATAGAATTAAAAATTACAAATGCAGATATATCATTTTGTCTGAAACATCATTGAGCCATGCTTTCACATTTACCTTTTAAAGAGGATCTATTCTTTGTGCAAATGTTTGTTCACAAAAAATTACCAATTTGGAATGTATCACTAAGAGTAAGACCTAGACTCAGTTATCTAACTGACAAGAGATGAGGATGTCCCAAAAAAGTCAATCTCAAGCAAGTGTCCGCTCCTAAACTTCTTTCAAGGAGGACATTCCTTCAGTGAAAATTAATCCTGGCAATGTGTGTTTTGATAGTTTCTTTAATTAACTCCTTAACATTCACATAATTAGGTTAACTCTTCTTACAAGGTTATCAAGGCTGAATAATAGTATGCTTCTTCCTCAAAACATTGTTGTTACTGGATGCTGAGAATTCTGTAATGACGAAAACATGAATAATACAAGCCATTTCATCAAAACATATGTGACACTGCATGAGTAACAGTTCTAAGAAGAGAACAACTTGTTTCTCAAAATGCAAATCCCATCAAGAACCATACAATGTTTGTAAATGAATGATGGGCTAGCAATAGTTTTGATTTGGTTTTTGTTGCTTTTAATGGCATTTTAGCATATCATTTGCATTATCACTGGAGCAAAGTGCTTTTCCCAATGACACTGAGGCAACCAACCTGGGCTGGCCTGGTGGGTATCAAGCTCACAACCCTTGGATAAGGAGTCTGATGCTCTACCAACTGAGCTACCCCGGCTCTCTGGCTAGAAATAAGAGGAATGTATGCATGTGTGTGATTTGGATTTTTAACATAGCTTTAACAATTTTTCAGTCTTATTGCTACGATGTCTGCAGTGTGGCAGTTTATAGTGATCTCTAGCACTGAGGCATCATGCTGCAGACATGAAGAATGATGTCCCACCCAGTCACATTATCCTGACACCAGGCCAACAAGTCCTAACACTAACCTCTTAATGCTGAGCGCCAAGCGAGGCAGGAAATAAGAGGAATAAATTTCAACGATCACTATGGGTAGTGATGGGTGTAGGGAATGTAATGTAAAATGTAAGGATCAAAATGTACATTAAGTGCACAGACTCTCAAGCTTCAAAAGTAGTTACACATATCTTTCTTTTCACAATGATCCACTTTTGGTGCAGCAATGTATAGCTGACACATACAGAATCTATGTTGGGGTTTGGATTGAGACAAGGAAATCCCAGTCAAGGATTTACATATAAAATATAATATAACCCCTTGACTGGGATTTCCTTGTCTTGGTCCAAACCCCAAAGTAGATTATTTTTCTCATCCAATATTTTACTTTAAAGTAAAAAGAACTCTTCACTAGTATAATATAGTTCACGTCCAAATGTTTAAATGCTGCTCATTAATACAAATATGTTAATGAGGTGTGACCGTTGCATCTGAAGTACACAGTTTATAAGTGTGAGCAAAGAAAAATGAACAAAATGTCGCCTAGTAATGAGAAATTATCACATTTACTATATGGATGTTATATGAAATTAACAATAAATAATTAAAACAAGAAAATGTTTCATTTTCATCAATTCCAATTTTGAAAACTTATATTGTAAATAATGAAACAATATCTCTAATGTAGTTATACTTAGTACAAGCTGTAAGAGTAACATGTTGCATTAGGTTATTCACAGATAATTAGAGATCTGTGTCACTACTGTATATAACTCTCCTCTTCTCTGGAGGAGGTGAAACTGTTTTGTGACATACTTGTGTTGCAATTAATATTGATTGTCAAATTACCCCTATGTATGAAAGATCTTCCAAATACAGACATTAGCAGATTACCATGTGCTGAATTTTCAAGTTCACAGTTTGTTTGAAACTTTATATTTCTGCATTGGAAATATGGCAAGTGCTACAGTGAAATTTGCTTATGGATTAATGTGTGGACGGAAAAATGATTCCTTCTGGCTGGTAAGTGCATTATTTGTCATTAAAGATTGTAGGTATATGTTTGATTCAACTAGGGCACAATTTCAGATGATTAACAAAATTAGAAGAAAGCATGTTTGACATCACACATTTCTGCTGTTACTAAGTTTTTTGTAGTTGTTGAGAAAGTTGGGATTTTTGTGGCTGGTAATGTGTGTAGCCTGAGTGTCCCTTGATTAATAGAATCTTTGTTGGGATTTTGGACCAAGACAAGGAAATTCCAGTCAAGGGGTTATATTATTTGTCTCTTCATGAGGCCATGAAGTGTGTAGGCCTAGTCTATGCACATGGATCAGTGTTTTATGTCATAGTTCATTTCACACAGCATTGAGAAGTTTATCCTATCTGTAACACAGCCAATTTTCAGGTCAGCATCATTAAATGTAGCTAACAGTAAATAATTTGTTTCACATGAAGTATTTAAAACTAGTTATGTGGCTTTAGCTACATTTAATGACAATGACCTGAAAATGTACTGAGCTAGGCATTGTCTATAGGATAAAACTGACTATGCTGTGTGAAACTAACTAGCAAAATACCAAACAGCGTGACATCATGTGCATACGTGTGTCTCTCTTGAAATGTTTGATGTGTTCTCAAAGATGGATTGACTTTAAATTACCATGTTTTTGTTACATATTTGTTGTTGTTGTTTGTTTTTTGAACAACTACGTCAGCCAAAGAAGACAAAATGGTTTTCTTTTTCTTAAATTAGTTCTGAGCACATGGACACCTTGACTGATACAACTGGTCTGAGATGACTAAACTGAGATAACAAAAGTAAGGTTAGCAGAACAGCTAGATTTCTGTCACATGGGGAAAACGATGCATAAAGACTTAAAAGTTTTTAAACAAATCAGTGTTAAATGAGGGTAAACCAATCAGTGTTAAAAGAGGGTAAACCAATCAGTGTTAAAAGATATCAATTAAAAGCAAAATCCATTTTGGTGTTATCAAACAACAATTAAAACAAATAAGCTATGGTGACTAATCTTAGAAACACTGAAGTGCTACCAAAATAAACTTGATGATAATCTGAACATTAACAGGTGGTGTTAGAAGTACAGCTTGAAAAATGTAAGACAAGTAGGCCATACTGACTTTCCTTCAAGATCCATGTACAATGACTGTAATTATAATTTAAAGTAAAACTCTAACAAATGTACAGCTTCTAGCATCAAAGATGTGCAGTGGATTACAAAAGCTGAAGCATAAAATGAGGTCACATGGATCTACTAATGGTATCTGGTTGAGCATTTTTTATACTAATACTGATGACTAACTAGGTGAAATTGGGTAACAAAAATGAAATCTTCTGTATGAATGTGCATTGTTAGCTATGTCACATCTTTTGCAACATTTGTTGCAGAAAAGACAAAAGAGATGAAGATCACTCCTGCGTTAAACAATGTCACAGGGACAAACAAACTTTTCCCCAAGATGCATTTAAAAACCAGTTCTGATGGCTGTAGCTGAAATTGGGTCCCAGAGATGTTAAGTGTTATGATAATATCTGTAAAAAATAGGCAAGTAACATAGATACACAAAACAGGCCACAGTGAGCTACTTTTGAAATATTCTTCCTGAGATGAATCAACACTTCAATTTGTATGAGTGATTATGACGTAGGTTGAAGATAAAGAGATGTTTATAAACAATTATCCAACATCAGCTTCCATCATGTCAACAGATGTTGTAGCCTTTCTTTTAAACACTGATATCTGAAATGTGTCTCCTCTGTCTTCTGAATCTTTTTACTTTTACTTCTTTTATTTCACCAACAACAATGACTCAATGACCAGTGTCCTTTTTTTTGTATGTTTGAGCAGATCATTTTTTTTCTCACTCCAAAACTACATGTATCTGGACATGAATAATATAACACACTGATACACAAAATATTGTAACAGTATTGCAACCATTACACCTTACATGTGATAAGTACTGCAACAATGACCCATACATGTGAGAAATATTGTAACAGTACTGCAACCACAACCCATACATGTGAGAAATATTGTTCCAGTACAGCGAACATGACCCATACATGTGAGAAATACTGTAACAATATTGCAAACCTGACATATTACAAGGGAGAAATACTGTAACAGTATTGCAACCATGACCCATACATGTGAGAAATATTGTTACAGTATAGCAAACATGACCATACATGTGTGAAATATTGTAACAGTATTGCAAACATTACCATACATGTATAAAACACTGTAACAGTATTGCAAACATTACCCATACATGAGAAATATTGTTATTGTATAGCAAACATGACATTTTACATGCAAGAAATGCTGTAACAGTACCGCAAACATTACCCATACATGTAAGTAATACTGTAACAGTATTGTAAACATGAACCATACATGTACAAAATACTGTAACAGTATGGCAAACATGAAATATACATGAAAGAAATACTGTAACAGTATTGCAAACATGAACCATACATGAAAGAAATACTGTAACAGTATTGTAAACATGACCCATACATGTGAGAAATATTAACAGTATTGCAAACATTACCCATACATGTGAGAAATTTTGTTACAGTATAGCAAACATGACATATTACATGCAAGAAATACTATAACAGTACTGCAAACATTACCCATACATGTGAGAAATACTGTAAAAGTATTGCAAACATGACCCATACATGTTAGAAATATTATAACAGTATTGAAACCATGTCCCATGACCAACTGTTTTTCATTAATACAAGCATAATAAGAAATTTAAAACAATTACTTCATGTCATTGTTAGCTGAAACATAAAGGAAAAATGAAGAATAGGAAATTAAGGATATACCACACAGAACGGAAAGTGCTATCCCTGGATTCCTATAGAAGAATGCTTGATAATAGTAGGCAGAATTAATATTTTAACACAAATAATACTATCATACTGGTTAGAGAATTTTTAATTTGTACTCTACAGAGATTCAAATCCATAGAGTACAAATTAAAAAATCTCTAACCTGTATGTTGATGCTTTTCAAATATCCCTGTAGGCCATGTTGATGCTCTTCAAATATCACTGTAGGTCATTTTGATACTCTTCAAAATATCCCTGTAGGTCATTTTGATACTCTTCAAAATATCCCTGTAGGTCATTTTGATACTCTTCAAAATACCCCTGTAGGTCTTGTTTATACTCTTCAAAATATCCCTGTAGGTCATTTTGATACTCTTCAAAATACCCCTGTAGGTCTTGTTTATACTCTTCAAAATATCCCTGTAGGTCATGTTGATGCTCTTCAAATATCCCTGTAGGTCATGTTGATACTCTTCAAAATATCCCTGTAGGTCTTGTTTATACTCTTCAAAATATCCCTGTAGGTCATGCTGATGCTCTTCAAATATCCCTGTAGGTCATGTTGATACTCTTCAAAATATCCCTGTAGGTCTTGTTTATACTCTTCAAAATATCCCTGTAGGTCATGTTGATGCTCTTTAAATATCCCTGTAGGTCATGTTGATGCTCTTCAAATATCCCAAAAGGTCTTGTTGATAAACACAGATATGAACATTGGGAGTCTAGTTTAATCTAGTGTAATATGATTTGATTAGCCCAGACCTCTCGTATGCCTTACTACTCATAGCTTATTTTCAGAGACAGAAATTATGTATACATTGCTTAAATAGATGGGTTCATGTGTATGTGTGTATTTTTGTGTTTTTATGAAGGATAATTATTTATCACATTTGTTTTTAACATTGTACCAAAGTCAGACAATTCCGAGTCGAAAGGGGTATCTGGAAGGTGCATATATAAATAACAATTAATAAAAACAAACTTGAACCATAGATCTAATGCAAAATACATCAACTTAAGTGCCTTTGAATCAATTCACAAAACAGTCAAACAAGCAAAGAGTTTGGGGCAGGCAATATCCAAAGGATTAAATTTGCATGCATACACGTTGTGTACAAACTTCACATATATAAAGCATTGCTTTTGTAAACACTATTACTGAAAGCAAGAATGTAAGACACATTATGAAGGATGTTTTGTTTTCATAACGTTGTAAAAATGAGGATATTTTTTATCGCCAGAAAAAATACACATTTGCATACGCAAGAAATTTACCAGTTTATATTTTTATTGTTACTAATACTACTGCTACTAAAAGCATTTCCTTGCAAGCCAGCCATCAGTTTGCACGGGAATACAAATTGGCAGGGGATAGAACTGTATCTTCGTTAACAAAATAAATGAAATAAAATCGGCTGAAGTATAGAGACAATGAGAGTAATTAAGTTATTGTTCTATTCAGAAAGCAGTCGGTAATATACATTGTTATGCTTATCTTTCCTGTCCGTATTTGTAAAGACATTATGTCCTTTTTATAATTTATTTTGTAAAGCAAGTGTTGTTGAGTAGTTATACACTTAGTATATTCCCTGTAACTGATGTCGTAAGCTCTGTTCAAGAAATATATGCTTTGTCCAAACTGAAGGTTCCACAACTTATGCCATACGATAATCATCAGCCGGATGGTCCAAACTATTTGTCACATTTCGGTTCAATAGGATTGTTTTCCAATGTTGTATTTTATACTTCCTTTGCTGAGGACTTTATATTTATCCACAGACGTGTATCTGTACAAAAGTGCAAAACAACCATGCTTTGCGATTATAACCCTCTTGCGTGCTCCACACTGATCAGCATTTACATAGTGGATTGTGTGATTTGTGATGAAAATTATGTCTGTAGTGAAATAATTGTTAGCATAATACTACTTATAACATAAGCCCATTTGATAAGAAAATATAAAGCTGTTTGTGCTGGTCTTTGTAAAGAACAATCATGCCCGAATTTTGATAAGTGAAATTTTTACTCTACCAATCCTCTGAAAATTGATATTATTAAAAATCTTTATTTGTACTTTATGTTCATCCTTTTATTTCTCAGATGCCTTAGTAAGTTAAAAGTTTGCTGAGTACAAATATTTGGGTTGGAAAAAGGAGGTAAATCCAGGGTGTTTAAAACCCTTTCCCAACTTTCAATCAATCATATGTCCTTTATCAGTGAACTATGATAATTATTCACATCTTACAAAGTTCATAACTAGTCAGAAATATATACAGTATAAACTAATATAACTTTCTTCAATTTGGCAGAAACATTTCTAATCATTCATAACTGCTGACATAATAAAATCACACTTGCTAAACCTGGCCTGGCCAAAAGCAAGGATAAAAACGCAGATGTTTAAGATTCAAATTTTGCAGTCATGAAAAATAGAAATACACTTCTTGCTAAGTTTCAACACAAAAAACTAATTTTTATCCTGCTCTTCCATGAATATTCATATGCAAATATTGATAAAAGGTATATTTTGTATCCAGATGATATTTAGATCTGACTGCACTATTGCTGATATATAGATCTGATCAGGGGCGTTATTAACCATTAAGCAGACTAAGCATGTGCTTAGGGCACCAGGGCCAAAGTGGGCACCACAAAGTTGAGAAAAGGGTGAAAAGAAAAAAACAAAAAAACGAATGAAGATTTGTAAAAAAAAATTGATAAAACTAGTGCAAATTGATCATAATGTTCTGTTTCTTGATCATGGTGCACCCTAGGGTTATCTTCCCAGGTGTACGTGGAAAGAAGGGGGGCACCAAGATTTGTCAGTGCTTAGGACACCAGTGAGCCTTAATCCGTCCCTGGATCTGATTGTACTATTGATGATATTTAGATCTGATTGCACCACTGATGATATTTAGATCTGATTGTACTATTGATGATATTTAAATCTGATTGTACTATTGATGATATATAGATCTGATTTACTATAATTGTATTTATATACTGATATTTTTTTACTATTGACAATATTTACATTATACTATTGCCAATACTTAGATGTGATTGTACTAATGATGATATTTAGATCTGATTTTACTACTGATGATATTTAGATCTGACTGCACTATTGTTGGTATTTAGATCTGACTGTGCTATTTCTAATATTTATATCTGATTGTACTATTGATATTTAGATCTGATTTACTATAACTACATTTATATACTGATATTTTTTTATTTTATTATATACTATTGACAATATTTACATTATACTATTGCCAATACTTAGATGTGATTGTACTATTGATGATATTTAGATCTGATTGTATTATTGATGATATTTAGATCTGGCTGCACTGTTGTTGGTATTTACATCTGATTGTACTATTACTGATATTTATATCTGATTGTACTATTGATATTTACATCTGATTGTACTATTGTTGATATTTAGATCTGATGGTACTATTGTTGATATTTAGATCTGACTGTACTATTGTTGGAATTCAGATCTGATTGTTGTTGTTGTTGTAGGGTTTAATGCCATTTTTCAGCACATGATAGGCTATACATGGCGGCCAGTATTAATGGTGGAGGAAGAACCCGGGGAAATACACGGATAGAACCACTGACCCACTTTTAGTTACGGCAAGCTTTCTCACATACCCACATTAGCTGAATCCGAGACTTGAACCCACGCAGACAGATGTGAGATGGCAGTGATCCGTAATGGAGAGCGCTGTAGACCACTCGGCCACTCGGGGCCCCAGATCTGATTGTACTATTGTTGATATTTAGATGTGACTGTACTATTACTGATATTTCGATCTGATTGTACTATTGTTGATATTTAGACCTGACTGTACTATTGTTGATATTTAGATCTGACTGTACTATTGTTGGTATTTAGATCTGACTGTACTATTGTTGATATTTAGATCTGATCATACTATTGTTATTTAGATCTGACTGTAATATTATTGATATTTAAATCTGATTGTACTATTGTTCATATTTAGATCTGATTGTACTATCGTTGATATTTAGATCTGACTGTACTATTGTTGATATTCAGATCTGACTATTGTTCAACAATATTTACATTTGATTATATTATTGATGTTCATATTTGACAATACTATTGATGATACATATGACCGATTGTATCAATGATGATATTTCAATTTGATTGTACTATTGATTACATTTGGAGCTGATCAGATATTTTGCAAGTTTGCAAAGGATAAAACAACGTCACAAGTGGGCATTACCTTTGGCATTACCTATCCTCAGAAAAAGATAAATAAACTCCACTAATTGACATCTCGGAAGCCATCCATATCACCTACCCTTATGATGGTCCTGAAATTTTGATGATACTAGTAATATTTAAATTTGAATACACTATTCACGATATTTTAGATTGTATCATACTATCAATGATATTTCCATTTGATTATAATATACCTTTTCTTTTTTTTCCTTTTCATTTGGTTCAGCTGTATCTGCCACTTTCTTTTTCTTCCTTTTTTTCTTCTTTCCTGTGCAAGAAATGAATTCATGCATGTAATCTATTTTAGCAACTAATCTCCACAAAAGTATTGTTCAGAAAATTTAGGTATTTTCCCACCAACATAATTATTCCATTTAACAACTGTCTCATTATTTGAAGACCAAGTTCTATTCAGCCCAGCAAACAAGTTATTTTTTTAAAAAGTGACTACGTATTTGTAATTTAAATTTCATCCCGAGATATTTATTTTTAGCAGCAACTATTATAAATAGGACTGTTTCAGTAAAATACACTTGGGACCTTAAGGCGGCACTTTCAAAGTGGAATAGTTACCCATCAAGGCAAGTTAGAATTTTGTTTTTGTATCATTTTCATATGAACAAAAACTAAAATGTACCATGCATATGTCACAAACTGACTTAGAATTATTCACATGTTGTATTTATAATAATAATAATCATAATAATAATAATGACTTTGTATAGCGCCTAATCTTTAGAAGCTCTAAGCGCTTTACAGCATTAGACAACACCTATAAGATAAAAAACATATAATAATATTATTACAAAAACAAACACCATGAAATTAGAAAAAACATTAAAAAATATAAAAAATAAAAAACATGCTAAGAATATTTCAGGTAGGAAACATTATTAGATCTTTAAGTTTGTTCTTGCAGTCGAAATAAGTGAGTTTTGAGAGCCCTCTTGAATGTGATCACTGTGTCTTTGTGCCTAAGTTCAGTGGGCAATTCATATGATTAGAATTTCAATAAAATAAAGACCCCCAAAAATGTATCATCTTAAGTCAACTGTCAGAAAAATCACTTTTGGAAGTTTAGAGCAGCCAGATTCAAGGTACACATTTTTAATTTTTTTATTATCATTATGAATAATATCATGAAAACTGTTTGAAATGCATACAGCTGGAAATATCCTTTTGGGAGGTAAAACTTTTTCTTTTCTTTGTTTGTACAGAATGGGGGTTGTTTTGATTCTATTTTAGTCATTACAACTCATTCTAGTAGATTGTTTTCCACTACTGACATATTTATTATAATAAATAATTATTTATAAGTTACAGACTATTATTTTTATCAAATATATTGATTGTAATTCGTATTTAAGTATGCTACACTAGTAGACTGAATATACTATGCTTTTATGTTGTAATCTACTTGTATAGGTCAGCTGCAATGTAAATATTTCATATTTTCATTGTCCTGCATTTATAACATGTTAGGTTTGCTTTAATTTTGGGTAGTGAAAGATAAGAACATAAATGTAGATGTGACATAAAGAGAGTACTTGTATAAAACAGAGCATGAAGGCACTGTATGTAACAGTCACTCAGTGTAATGTACACCTATTGTGTACTTAGCATTATACTATAACTAAAAATGACTTTTATTTTGTAGCTGCTTACAACCTTGGTGAGCTAAGGCCATGTTGATACTGCTAACTTGAGATTGTTCTAGCCAAGGTATCCTGTCACAAGGGCCGACCATAGCCAGGGTATTCTGTCACAAGGGCCGACCATAGCCAGGGTATCCTGTCACAAGGGCCAACCATAGCCAGGGTATCCTGTCACAAGGGCCGACCTTAGCCAGGGTATCATGTCATAAGGGCCGACCATAGCCAGGGTATCCTGTCACAAGGGCCGGCCATAGCCAAGGTATCCTGTCACAAGGGCCGACCAAACTGAGGATGTCCTAAGAACGTTGAGAAAAGGAAGCCCCAGTTACATGAACTGCTTCCAACCCTGGAGAGTTAAGGCCAGGTTGAGAGATTGAAATGAGTTTGTGCTAGCCAAGGAATCCTTCCACAACGGCAGACAAACCTGGGACATCCTAAGAACATTGGGATCTCCAGCCACATGCAAGTACCCTGTAATTCACAAAGTGGAGAAGCCATTCGAGGGTGCACCTACACAACAAAGGAGCCATTGGAGGGCATACCTATACAGTGATGAAGCTTGGAGGGCATATATACACAGTGAATAATAACTCAGTACAAGAAGTATCAGTGAACTTAAAGTGCTCTTAAGAACTTCAAGTGCTGTCCATAAATAATATTTAAGAATGGTTTAACTGCAGTGATGCTTTTTCCCATTTGTGCAATAATTTGTTTTGATTCATCAAACATTTAATTAAATCATCTTAATTTTTGTTTGTGATGTCTCTGTGTTCTTCAAAAGTAGCATTCCAACCAGCTTTTGTCCATTCTGTGACAGCATATTTGTTTTAAAAACTGATTTCCCTGGGTATCATGTATGTTTCAACAGAATAGATCATATGACCAATAGTTCTATTCAGCTTTGTAAAAAATAGTACTTGTAAAAACAGTTATGACATATACTATAATTCTCCCTCTGTAAAGCTGTTCAGAGAAATCACTAACTGCAACCTGCATTATAAGTGAGGGAGCTAAATAGTGGGGGATGTTGTAAGAAGGCTGTCTGTGTCCTGATAGTATTTCAAAACACAGACAGATAGTACATAAATATGCCAGGAATCACACTAGAATTGGTTCTCATGAGCCAAAAACTAAAATGAAGTGTGATAAATCAAGTGTCAATAATAAAACCCATTTTTTTAAAATCAATTTAATGGAGTCCATTTTCTTACCCTCATTATAACAGGACAGATGCATAATGTGGGACTTTATACTGAGGGATAACTGTACTAATCTAAAGCAGCTACTAATACTAATGCACACAATATGGCATCACTCATACACACTCAATATGGCATCACTCATACACTGGATATTTTCAAGAAAAATTCTAGAATACCAACTTGTCTTTCACCCATTCATATCTTTACAGTAATTATATTATTTAATTTTGCATATAACATAAGTTGTTGTTGTGGGGTTTAACACCATTTTTCAGCGCATGATAGACTATACATGGCGGCCAGTATTAATGGTGGAGGAAGAACCTGTGAAAACCCTGGAAAGAACCAGTGACCCACGAGAAGCTACTGGCAAGCTTTCTCACATACCCACACTAACCAAATCCGAGACTCGAACCCACGCAGACGGAGGTGAGATGGCAGTGATCCATAACGGAGAGCGCTTTAGACTACTCAGCTATAACATAAGTATTTCTTTGCAAAAGAAATATCTGATACAAACTACAACAGAACTTCTTCAGGTCTGTCATTTAAGTAACAAATCTGTTAACATGCAAAAGATTTTTATTTGAGTAATAACCTTCGTGCATATCTTCTGTACTTCTGGAGAAGAATGGGTCATTGAGGTCAACATCATCTGGCAGCTCATCATCACTGAAAGCAGCCTGGTCATCAGCTTGCTGAAAAATCAAAGTATTAAAATAATTGTGGCTTGGAGGGTTAAGTTAATGTGGTACGCTGAACAGGATTAAAGTGATCAACATAAACTGTGGATAATGATACTATTTCTTTTTATGATCGCAAACAATTACCAACATCCTACTAAAAAGCAATTTTTTTCAAGTAAAACACGTTGATAATACTTATCCAGTTATAGTCATAATACTACTACTACTTCGCAAATCAAGTCCTCCCAGGCTAAAAACATTTAGCTAAAATGCTAAACTTTATCTGCTCACACAGGTGGCAGTTAGTGATCTCCCCCTGATAATGTGTTTTGTGCCAAATCCTGTTAATTTGTCAGTTACTACTGGAACAGAAGGCATGCTCTCAATATGGATGTAACTGCATGGAGTTTGGGAGGGTGTATCTGCATTATGACTGAGTAAATATTACTGAAGAAACATTTTACTTTAAGAAATTGGTTTCTTCTTCAAAATGCCACCTAGCCAATATAACTTGGGGAAAATAGGTAAAATATGGAAGGAGATACATAAACTAAACCTAGAAATTCCATTTCCAGTCTCCTAAGGTATATGAGACAGCTTCTAGATACCCCAACTGGAAATAGATTCCATATGTCAGGAAGTGGCTTTGAAAGGGAAAAGTTTTCCCTCCTACAAATCCAGCTGAAAATGTGAAGCTGCATCTTTATGAATCTGTCAAACGACCTAGAAAGGTTACCTGTCAAATGACCTGGAAAAGTTACCATGTGCACCATGACTAAAGGTTCTTCTAGACTGAATTTAGACTTTTTGGATAAAAGATCTCCAACAGAAACTGTAGAAGTATGTTCGGATCTCCATCCCACATCAATGATAATTAGAGAACAGTTTCTTTCATATGTACGTACTGCTCCGGTGACCTAGTGGTTAGAGCATCTGCCTCGGATGCAGGAGGTTGTCAGTTCGATCCCTGGCCGAGTCATACCAAAGACTTACAAAAAACGGTACATACAGCTGCCTCGCTTGACGCTCAGCATTAAGAGGTTAGTGTTAGGACTGGTCGGCCTGGTGTCAGGATAATATGGCTGGGTGGGACACCGTGCTACATGTCTGTGGCATGATGCCCCAGTGCTAGACATCACTATAAACTGTCACACTGCAGACATCGTAGCAATATGACTGAAACATTGTTTAAGCTACATTAAAAATCCAAATCACACACACACACACACACACTCATATGTATTGTTTGTGATGACTGTCCTAACTTAGTGATCCGATATGTGAAGTAAATTCATTGGTTTCGGTTTAGTCAAATATGCAGAACAGATATCTCACTTTATTCAGGACAAAACTGTCCATGCTGATATATCATCTACAGGAATCATTATCAGTATCTGATTACCCATGAATGGAAGCCTGTTGTTGGCAATGAAAGGAGGGAGCTTCATGAGCAATAGTGATCCATCTTGATGGAAATGCATGTAGATGGGTACACCAATAGGAAATGCACTGCTGATTTCATCTGCCAATCATTTAAGTAGTGAGGAGGCAGGACTTGTAAGATATATGAACTAATTAACTCTTGAGAGCAGTTCAAAAGTGTCATTCAGCCAGGATAATACCCATGATAAATTCCACTTTATCAAAGGTAAAGAATCATTTGCTAGATGAAATCTAAATCATCAGAAGATCAGATAGGTCATTGGTTTGTCTGATATCGTCTCTTCCATGATAGCACAGTGTACCTGTGATCCTGGGACAGTAGGTTTAATTGTGATTGGTGCTAACCATTTCTCATTAAAGAGCAATAGAAAGTTAGCTATTGAGGTATGGATGCCTACAATGGTATCAAGTACTCTTGTGTGATCCACCGAGTTTATATTCCATTGTCTTCATATGCCTCTAAGGTGGATGGCCATCTCACTTGTGGGATTCTCTAACACTTGTTGTGCAAACTGTTTGTTATTAAGGGCATATCTAATAAGATCCCAAAGTTCAGTAACTCTGGGTTGGGGTGAAACACCTGCTATCATGACTGCTTAACACAGTTCAGGGAATATCTCAATTCCTGGTGATCCTGCTGCGAGATTGATGAGTGAAGTAATCAGGATCAGGAGACACTATGATTCATCTGATTCCTGTATCATGTGCAGAATCTAAGGTGTTGGGCAAGTGCATATATCCAGCCACTCCAATCTAATTAAGCAAAATACATCGAGGCCTTTTGGGTCCAGGACTGGTAAGACAAAAGTTGGGATTTGTGGTATTCTACCCTGTCACCAATGTGTCCATCATTGGTCAATCCCATTGAACATCTAATGAGTGGAATCTGAGAGATAAAGAGACTATTCTGTTTGAATTAGTTCCTTCTTGCAGAACAATGAGCACATCAATACATTAGCCAGCCTAGGATCTGTTGAACATAAACCTAGAATGTCACTGAGGGCACTACTTTAGGAATTTCCCAACAAGAATACAAAGGGTGAGCACTTGTTTCTAGTTTGCTATCTGAGATAAGTCACCATGGTGGAATTATTGGACTGAATGAGGAATCCATTACTGAACTCCAGTCCCGTTCCTGTATAAGTTCTCCAGCCATGAATGAAAAGCTTTCAAAGTAGTTTCGATCCTGAGGAATTTGATACATAAATAACGATCCTGAGAGTCCACACTCTTAAGGCATTCTGAAATGGTAGAAGACATCCACCCCCCCGTCCTTTGTTCACATCTGTCACGATCATGATTACTAGATGTTGTGCTTGCACAGGTATCATTGATGCAAGTCCAAAGTGGTTTCCCTGCCTTCGAGATTCAACCTTGTCTTGCTGCAGATTGTGAGAGTTGGTCCAATGGTCAAAGGGTTGGTCTCCATTTGGACCACATATTCAATGTTATAAGAGGTCAATAAAGCAACCAAGGACTAAGACATCCACTGCCACATTGAGCAAAATCCAGCCAGTTAAGGAATTCTTGAGCAGATGGATTGCTCTATATAGGCACAGAACCTACCATTGCTTGAATTCATTTCTTATTCCTGGAGGAAACATTTCTTTTCCTTGAACATTGATTCAGATTCCGTCAACTCAATTTTGAAAGGGTATGAGGTCAAAGATGTCCTTGTTGACAAGGAGACTGAGAATGAAAGGAGGGTAACATGTGAAATCATGTCTTGCTCCAAAATGTAACTAGTCTGCTGCTTTGTAACCTGTTGTAGGTGAATCAAAGAACTTCTGGAAGCCATTTGAGTGGGGACGTGAAATCATGCCTCTTGCAAGTCCACACTAATTGCATTCCATCACAAATGTAAGAGTGTAACAAAGCTGAATGTATGCGCTTAGGATGCATTGTATATGAAAGAACTCAGGTCAAAGGCTTAGTAGGTTCACTGAAAATGATACTGAGTCCCCAGGAAGTTTGTCAGATCCCCATGTTGTCATGGCAAATCTTTCCTATGCAGCAACAAAAGTTTGAAGCCTTCTCCCTAACAGGATCTGTCATAAGGGGGAGGGGGCATGTATGTCATTTGAGAAAAGGAGGGTCTTGTGTAATGCTGTTGAAAATTACTGGCCTCACTTAGTTAGGGAGAACTGTGGTTTTCAATGGTTGTAATTCAAAAGGGCTGCTTACAAGTGGCATGCGCTCTAGGGGCATCCCTGCAACGTTTTGTTGTCTTGCAATTCCCTCTGCTGTAGCTCAGAATATATGATGATGTTTGCAAGCATAGCTTGACCCATGATAATCTTTATGGTGGAGGTGGAAAGCATTGCATCTTCCACCTGTTTTAAGTTCATAGCTTCATAGTTCATGGTCATAGTATGTTGTGTCTCTATCTTATGAAGTGCACCATTCTGTGAACATGTTCCAACATATTTCCAGTGTGAAGTCGGGAGAATATAAGCTGTGTTCCGCCTAATGAAGATCGTCATAGGAATTAGCTGCAACACTGATCACATTGTCATGACATTACAAATCAACCCATGGAGAGAAGGGATTTGTGAGAGAAAAACATCTGTCGATGCTTGGGTCTTGTAACTGATGACACATACAGTCCCAAAGTGTCAGTAACTTATGGAAGTGATTGAAAGTAAATTCTTCCATAGGACATGCTCACCTGATATCAGAACTTTAGACCCAGCAGAAGATGTAGAGGAACAATGAGGGAAGAAAAATGATAGGATTGGGCAGAAAACTTCAGTCCCATCCAGCAAGATGGAGTTTAAGATCTCAAAAAGACTGAGAAACTTATGCGCTAGTTTTCGTTGTTTATGAACTAAGGCAGTGAAGTCAATTTCTTCTGTGCTACATGTTGTTGTTGTTGTTGTGGGGTTTAACACCATTTTTCAGCACATGATCGGCTATACATGGCGGCCAGTATTAATGGTGGAGGAAGAACCCGGGAAAACCCTAGAAAGAACCACCGACCCACGAGAAGCTACCGGCAAGCTTTCTCACATACCCACACTGGCTGAATCTGAGACTCGAACCGGCACAGACAGAGGTGAGATGGCAGTGATCCGTAACGGACAGCGCTTTCGACCACTCGGCCACCCCGTGCTACATGTGAAGTAGTTGGAGAAGAATGTTGAGGATGGTGGCCAACTACACTTAAAGCAGTTATGAATCAGATCCTACTATTTTTAAGCTGTCTCTGAGTAAAGTCTCTTGGTGGCAGAGGCTTGAAGGTGAGTAAGAGATATCTCCTGAAAACTGAGGCCCCAAGACAGACATTGTATGAAGAAGTGTCTTGAGGTTCTTTGCAAGTAATATTGATCCATGAGGGTACCCATATAAACTGTATGTCTTCCAAAGGAAGTGCTTAGCAGTGCTATGCATATCTTGGAGCTGGACAAGTTTGTTTCTGGTGGCTGATACAGTGTGATATGACTGAGTCCGGTCATGAATAAACATGGTAATATTGCCTGGCATGACAGGTTGATACAGGGTATGGGATACTGATCCACGTATC
The DNA here is from genome assembly GCA_028554795.2 of Sinohyriopsis cumingii. Classification (NCBI taxonomy): domain Eukaryota; kingdom Metazoa; phylum Mollusca; class Bivalvia; order Unionida; family Unionidae; genus Sinohyriopsis; species Sinohyriopsis cumingii. Next base: position 41,892,632 of record CM068825.1, read on the forward strand.
TGGTCCATAATTCTGATATGTATGATTGTAACTAATGCTGCTGTTGCTCTCCAATTCACTGCTCAGTAAATGATACTGTTTCAAACCCTTCCATGCAAGCTGATGTTTTTGTTCCTCAAGCTATGATTGACTTCTGTCCAGAAGATGCAAGTCCAACATGTATTGAAGGAATGACAACCAGAGAAAACTACACATGTTGAGTGGCTATGAGACTGGTCTTACTCATGACCTAAATCTGTAAGACAAAACAGAGCAGACCCTATATACACATAGTATAGCAAGTGTCCTGCTTATGAACTTGTGGGTATTGATGCAGAGTTACCCAATATAATAATACCTGTAAAAGGGTGTAATATGACCTATACAGGTAGAGAATTAGAGCATCACAACTAATGTTTAGAAAGTGGATGCTAAATATTCATATCTAGTTAAAAATATGTAGGAAGGTCGATTTGACTGCCAATACAGGCAGAATCACTGAAGCATCACTTTTAGTAACTACATGTATATAGTAGAAGGCAACTAATCAATTCAAATAACAGCTTACCCATAGGAAGATGAATTTTTTTATTGCCGATAAAGGTAAAATCACTTAAGCATTGTCTATAGTAACGACATGTACAAAGCAGAAGACAAATAATTCAAGTAACACCTTACCATAGGAAGGCCAATTTGTTTGATTGCCTGTGAAGGCAAATGAAGTATATTATGGCAAACTTTCATAAAGATATGTACCATCAGAACTGCTTGCCATGGAATTGTGTCTAGCAAAATGCTTATGCATCATATATGAATGAAACTGTATTATGGTTTCACTGCTGCATACAGCGTTGACAAAGGTGGTTTAATTGTAGCCATGGTTGTTTCAAAGTACCTTCATCAAAAAACCTGATTACTTCAAGTTTTCTGGCGGTGGATTTTCACAACCAGGGTACTTATAGAGTAAATTTTCACTGTCTTATCACAATATAAGTTTTACCAGGAAGTTGTCCACTTTATGGAAGCTATCTTCAGCTGTAATGGTATGCAAAATATGCAACTGAATTCTTTTAGAATTGTTTTATATATTGGATGTTTCAGAATTTATTCTAAATTTTGCAGTGAGTTAGACCTGTCACATATTGCCATATCAGACAGAGTACAGTCTGTTTCAACCTAGTCATTTTTTTAAATGAACAGAAAAATTTAATTCAATTATATGTTGCATGCATTAAAGGAAGAGTAATGTTCGAGTTCTTATAATTCAGAGAAATTATTTTTGTCTGACATGGATTCATGTATCAACAAGGTCATTATACTAATAATCTCACTCACTAGCTCTGATTAAATGATTTCATTTGTAACAGATTCAATTCATGTGCACGTATACATAATGTATATTTCCGTATTCATACTCATGTCAAATGTACTACACTGCTTGGTCATACTTTTAGCTTTTATGTGACAGGGAGTCATAAAACTCTGGGATCTCATGCAACTTGTATGCTGATGTCACCAGTGACATTGGCATGGAGGATGGTACTGGTTTACATGCAGGGGTGGGGAGGGGGCAAAACCAAAAAAAGGGAGTGGGACAGTAATTCTGAAATGGCAGTGTCACTTCATAAGCCAGAAAATTACAAGGTTCAGCATAACTTTGCATGGTAGCATAACAGGAGAAGACGTGATGGGGAGACTGATGAAGCATGTCACAGCATCCCTAATGCTGTCTTGGGAAAACACATGCATAGTGAATCATTTCATTCATTACCTGGTGTTCCTCAGCCCTGTTTGACCCTAGGCTCTTCAACTCCTTTTTCTTTGCAAGTTTTTCTTCTCTCTTTGCCTTTTTCTTCTCTTTATTTTTGTGTAGATATTCCTGCCATGGAGTTGTATCTTTAGTCTGCTGTTTCTTCCTGATAATGTTCTCTGTGGTACTCTTCAAACCTAGAAGAAAAGGAGGCAATCAGAGAGTGCTAGGTATTTCATGCAATGTGGAATATAACAGTGCTAGGCCATGTGGAAAATAACATAGTGCTAGGCATCCTAGGCAATGTGGAAAATAACAGTGCTAGGCATCCTAGGCAATGTGGAAAATAACAGTGCTAGGCATCCTAGGCAATGTGGAAAATAGCATAGTGCTAGGCATCCTAGGCAATGTGGAAAATAACATAGTGCTAGGCATCCTAGGCAATGTGGAAAATAACAGTGCTAGGCATCCTAGGCAATGTGGAAAATAACAGTGCTAAGCATCCTAGGCAATGTGGAAAATAACATAGTGCTAGGCATCCTGTTGTTGGCATCCGTTAGTCTTGAGAGATGATGGAACTGGGCCCATGAGAGATGTCCTGGTTGGTGGTTGTGCAGCGTCTGCTGTGGCTAAGTAGTCCAATGTGGGAGTGGCAGTCCCTGCTGCACTTGCTGCACTTGAAGGTTGTGTCAGGTGTTGGTTGGAGCTGCTTCTTCTTCCTCTGCGATCGTCTTTCATCAGCTAGCAAGCATTGCTTGTCCTCTCTGGCTTTCAGACCAGTGATCAGAGCATGTCGCCAGCTTGATCTGTCTAGAGCGAGCTCTTCCCAGGTGTTGACATCGATATCAAGGGCTTTCATGTCGTGCTTACAGACATCCTTGAAGCGGAGATGTGGCCGTCCGATTGACCTTTTGCCAGAGGCGAGTTCTGAATAAAGAATTCTTTGGGGATCCATCCATCATCCATCCGACGTACATGGCCCAGCCATCTGATGCGGCATTGGCGGAGGAGTGTGATCATGCTGGGAATCTTGGCACGCTCGAGCACCTCGTTGTTTGTTACTCGATTGCTCCAGGTGATCCCGAGTATGCGTCGGAGGCATCGCATGTGAAAGGCGCTCAGTCTTTTCTCTTGTGAGGTGTACAGAGTCCAGGTTTCACTGGCATACATGAGAGTGCTTAGCACGCATGCACGGTACACGGTGATCTTAGTGTTCATGGTCAGCATGCTGTTGTTCCACGCTCTCTGCGACAACCTGGAGAGAGTTGTTGATGCCTTTCCAATCCGCTTGTTGAGCTCAGCATTGAGTGAGAGGTTGTTGGTGATGGTAGAGCGGAGGTACATGAACTGACTCACCACCTCAAGTTCATAGTTGTTGATGATGATGCTTGGGGGGTCTGCGTCCTGAACCATCATTTTGTTTTCTTTAGACTTATGGTTAACCCAAACTCATTGCATGCTTTAGCAAAGCGGGCCATCAGGCGCTGAAGCTCAGCTTCTGTGTGGGTGGCTAGAGCAGCATTGTCTGCGAAGAGCATGTCCCTGATGGTTACTTCACGCACTTTGCTCTTTGCCTTCAGTTGTGCCAGGTTGAACAGTCTGCCGTCTGATCGTGTGTGCAGGTAAATCCCTTCTGTGGACGTCCCAAAGGCATCCTAGGCAATGTGGAAAATAACATAGTGCTAGGCATCCTAGGCAATGTGGAAAATAACATAGTGCTAGGCATCCTAGGCAATGTGGAAAATAACATAGTGCTAGGCATCCTAATCAATGTGGAAGATAACATAGGCTTTGTATATAACTGCCAATATCCTTAAGCAAGAAAATATGTGAAATAAACTGTTATCTTATTATGGAGAAAAGAAGAAAAATAACAATCCATTTTTTAAATTTGTGTATTATCCTAATGCATGGAAATATCTTTTCTCCTTTCTACACAAGCAACATTATTCAAGACTGTCTAAAAAGTGAGTGGTTGGCATGTCAGCTTATGAAGGTAAATTGATACAGGTATCAAAATTATAATAGGCAAAGAAAAGTTTGGAGCATATAGTTATTTACTATTGGCACCAATTATCTTCTTTCCAAGACAATATATATATATATAGATGGGATGGACAGATATCAGGCACCTTGGTTTTGCACTACCTGATACAAACTGATCTGGCCAGGTAGTTCCCCGTTGGGTATCAGAACCTGGCAAAATGTCCCTACCTATCCATCCCATATAAAATATATTAGGAAAGGACAGGTACCAGGCACAGGTTTTGCACTACCTGGAAAAAACTAATCTGATTGAGTAGTTCCCTACTGGGTAAACAGCAAAATTTCCCTACATGTCCATCCTTAATATAATATATATTCTATCTGCTCTATCTTCCCTGGCTTTTAATGGAGACTTACTCCATCTGTTGGATCTGTTTTATCTTCCATAGTTCAATGGCTATTTCTGCACTGCTGACCTTGGTCAAAGCTTCTGAAGAACAGCATCATAAAATAGTTCTTGATAAATGCTTACATACCATGTCTAATAAAAACCTGACCATAAATATAGCCTTAGACTGTTCAAAAACTCAACCAATCAAATGCATTGTCAACCCATTAGTATATGTGGATGTCGCTCATAACTGAATTCATGTGAGATCTTGATAATATAAGGTTACATAGCAAGTCTGATCCAAATCAGATTAGAAATATGGCCTCTAGAATGTCCTTGACCTCTGTCAATCAAATTCGCATCAACTCGTTAATATATAAGGATATCTGCCATAATCAAACTCATCTGTAACAAGATTACATATCAAATCTAATTTTAAAAAATGTAATCAGAAATAAACCTCTAGAATGACTGCTAATGGATGATGCAGGATGGATGACTGGCCATCTCATATGTTCACCAGGTCTTTGAGCAGGTTTGCTACAACTGTACATGATCACCGGAGCATAACATGTATGTCATGGTTGCTTACGTTTGGCATGGTAGTGCAATACACCTCTGACTGAATAAATAAACAAGTTTGATGAATGTATCTGCAACAGTGTCCTTGAAAATGACCTAAACACAAAGCTGCATATTTGCAGAAACTTCTGTTAATGTTTGTGCAGGCTAGTGAAAAACAAAAACAACCCCACAAAAAAACTTAAAGCATAACACAGTCTATACCTGGTTCCCATGTGATCTCCAGCTCTGCATCACCATGTTTGGATGCCTTTTTCTCCTCTCTTTCCTGTATTTCTTGTACCAGGGATTTATATTTCTGGATCATCTTCTCCTCCCCCTCCTCCCCTTCACTCTCTTCATCATCTTCCACTAGAAGTTGTTTGTAGTCAGCTGCAATGATTCAGACAATAATTTTTGTAGTCCTAGAGTCTAGACCTAAAAAACGGACCTAAGTTTGCCCCTTAGTGAAGCACAATCTAGCACCTATTTTTGGCAATGCTTAAGTCTCAGTATTACATTTCAGTACAATACCCTCAGCATCTGATAGCTTTGATGCCAAATATGCATTGATATTGGTGTACCTTTATTATAAGTCATCAACATTTTCATCTTCCTCACTGTCAAATTTTTATAGACAGTTACTCATCAATGATCTGGTTTCTAAATATTGAGACTTAAATTCATTAGTTTATCATGGAAAATTTAGCTTGCATAAAAACTCCGTATATTTTCCCTTAAAGCATGTTGCTCCACAAGTTTGCTGTTCCAATATTTAAAGCAGCAGACATTATATTGGTATTCCAGAAAAGAAGCTGAAAGTTTAAAAGGAGGGTTTGGCCCCCCTCCCCTCAATGGTGTCTCCATGGGGCAGCGAAAATTGTGTCAGCTGCAAAAGATAATTTTATTTGTTTATGGTTATCTTTTTCTAGTCTTCTTGTTTTAAATCGCATGGTTTCAATGTTCTAAGGTGGCATATCCAGTAAGATTCCTTTTCTTTCCTAGTTTTGGGGATTCCAGTTGGGGTTGTGAGCAACTGCAATAAGTGTTATATCAATGAAAGTGTGGCCAGGGGAGGAGAAGTGTAGCCTTCACTATGTCAGAGAAACTGAAAAGCTACACAAAAGGATCAACCTTTATAGATCTGATTGGATGACAAAGAAGCTGTACAGAAGCCCAGTTGCAGAACATTTCTCCTCCCCTGGCTACACTTTCAGCGATATAACACTTATTGCAATTGGTAATTCTCTAAATTTGCTTAATAGCCTATGACTACTATAATAATGAAATATCCGGGATATAATTTGCACTTACATAAATTTACATAAAATAACAGATATCGTTATGGTTCATCAATTTATAGGTCAATACAAATATTTTCCAGTATCAGCTACAAGCTGAAATAAACTAGTTGAAACATAATAAAGTTAAAAAGTTGAACTCCTGTAGAAACAGCCATGTAAAGTTTCGCAAACATAACTGTTTTTTTGTTTTATTTGTTTGTCTTGTCTATGTTTTGTATTTGTCTTTGAAAAAGAGTCAAAAGCGCTCAGGCTAGCTAGACATTAGTTTTGCACTGTTCGTTGCCAGTTTATTGCATTTATATATATATATATATATATATATGTATATATATATATATATATATATATATATATATATATATATATATATATATATATATATATATATATATAATACATCCATCATGTGACAGTCTTTGTAATATCAAGAACTACTTTATGATGCTGTTGTTTAGAGGCTTTGACCAAGGTCAACAATGCAGAAATAGCCATGGAACTATGGAAAATATAACAGTTGGAGTATGTTTGTATGAATGGCCATGAAAGATATAAGACAAGTAGTAGGTCTCCATTAATAGCCACAGAAGAAAGAGCAGATGGAATAAGTGTCCATTAATAGCCACGGAAGATACAGCAGATGGAATAGGTCACTCTCCATCCATGACGATGGAAGATATAGCTGACGGAGTAGGTACCCATTAATAGCCACTGAACAAATAGTATATGGAGTAGGTTTCCATTAACAGCCATGGAACAAATAACATATGGAGTAGGTGTCCATTAACAGCCATGGAACAAATAACATATGGAATTTTTATCCATTAAAAGCCATGGAACAAATAAGATATGGAGCAGGTCTCCATTAATATCCATGGAAGATATAGCAGATGAAACAAGTCTCCATTAATGACGATGGAAGATATAGCTGACGGAATAGGTATCCATTAATAACCATGCGACGAATAGCATATGGAGTAGGTATCCATTAATAGCCATTGAACAAATAGCATATGGAGTAGGTATCCATTAACAGGCATTGAACAAATAGCATATGGAGTAGGTATCCATTAACAGCCATGGAACAAATAGCATATGGAGTAGATATCCATTAATAGCCATTGAACAAATAGCATTTAGAATAGGTATCCATTAATAGCAAATGAAAAAATAGCATATGGAGTAGGTATCCATTAACAGCCATTGAACAAATAGCATATGGAGTAGGTATCCATTAACAGCCATGGAACAAATAACATGGAGTAGGTCTAAATTAACAGCCTTGGAAGATACAACAGCTGAAATAGGTCTTAATTGTCACAGAAAATATAGTAGTGCCAATGGTTACAAGGTCTGTCATTTATACTTATACTACCACAATGACATTAATAAATACAACTAAACTTGCATTCATGTCCCATATTTTACTCTCTGGTTTGAGATTCAAGATTAAGCTAATATATTCATGCAAAGTGGAGTGACCACAACAGAAGAAAATGAGGATAGGAAATTTATGGCATTTAAAGTGGCAATATTATCAAAGGATGCCAGACAAAAATTAACCTTGCCAACATCTAGTATTATGAATAGACCAACTATCAGCACAGGACTGCCAAACAACAAAAATCATATTGTAAGCTATCTAGCATCAAACAACAAAAATACTTTTTTCTGCTATCTAGCTCTATGTACTGACCAAGCATAGTACAAGACTCTCAAACAGCAAGAAATTTCACTGTCCATTATCTAGTATCAGTGATTTAGAGCAGAGTTTTGACATACCTGACTTTTGTCATTTTTTTAAAAGATATTTACTTTGATTTGAGTTCATGGCCTAATCATATTTAGAATTTAGAATGTTCTAGAAGCAACCTTGTTTACAATTTAATGGAATTTTCAATTTAAAATTACACATATCCTGGGCATTTTATTATGTGAAAGGTCAAGTGAAATTAGTATATATATATATATATATATATATATATATATATATATACACACACACACACAGTGACCCTGCTATAAATAACACGGTAGCTGGGAGCCATAGATCCCATGTTATAAGCAACCAGGTCAGTTAGCTGAAGAAAATGATGCATGTACCCAAAAATATTTGTGGCATGTGGGTGGTGGTTTAGGTAATAAATGCAAGAACAAAAATGTGTGCTTCATTGGCACAGTTACCATCTTAAATCAATACATATAAAATGAAAATACACATGTAGCAAAAACAGAGATTACATATAAAATATTTTACTTTATTCAGAGAACCACGCATTGGCTAATATACATGTATACTGTATATATATATACACATGTCTAATGTACAGCATGTGTCACGGAATTGTATAAATCCTTTTATTTATTAAATACATGTACTTGGGTTTCACTTTTTGCGCACAATGATACCTGAGGGTGAGTTATGTATATTGTTCAATATTTTGAAACAATGAGTTTGGTTCATCCTATGTCACACATGCGAAGTGCTTTCAATGGAAAAAATGAATACTTCCAGTGCACAGACAATGCATGGCTGCATCGTCTGTGTATAAATGCCTCGCCATAAGACTAAAATCTTCACATTACGGAACGTCTTGTCAGTGAGCGGTCTACTTTAAGGACTTGCACATATTCAGCTGTAGAGCTGATCAGAGTCGACATAGAGCTGTAGAGCTAACCAAAGAAGTTGACCATAGCCGCTGTAAAGCTGAACAATAGCAGCCGTAAAGCTGAGTGAACAGAGTTGCTGATCAAATTGCAGGTGATCGGGCATTACTGACCGATTGGTGAGTGCTGATTGATTGATTGACAAAGGCATTGAATGGTGGTCGGTGATTGCCTGGAATACTGACTGTCTGATTGACCAGTGACTGGTAGCCAAGTGTGCTTGTGATGGATTGTGTAACTCCATACAAGTAATCTTTAAGTCATGGGCTGATTTTGGGGTTTGTAATACCCAGTGTTTTGGGACTGAAAAGATATTTTGTATATCTGTCCCTTTGTTTTCATCATTTTATAATTTGAGTAAAATACCTCATTTTTCACTATCTGAGTGAATTCATTTTTACTATTAAAGTCTTCATTTTTTTTGTCATGTGAAATTAGTGAATCATTCACCCTTTTACTTGTAGTGTGTAAGGTTATTTATTTGTATTTTCATTTGTTGCATTATTAGGTTCACGCAAATTATGTTAATTTCTCAACTATCTGGATCTTATACACACACGTATTCATCTGAATTCTTTTCTCATTCAAGTTATTCATCATTAATCATTGTATTTGTATCACCATCAAAAGTGCTCTGTATGAATGCAAATCTTTATGAGCAAAGGGAAGCATTAATTGGTCTTTTTGATACTCTGTTAAGAAAGGTTAGACCTGCTTTGATAGTGAAATAAAAAATGCAAGCTTGGCTGGGAGAAAGATATCTTTGATGGCTTCCTGTACAATTTGAAACGATTCTGTGCTTGGATCAGACACACATCCTATTATCACATTATATCTTTTAACAGGTTCAAGCAAATCCAGAATTCTCTGTGTAACTTTCACATTTTCCAGCCATCTATGTTTACAAACCTGTAAAGGCAAGGTTGACGTATCTGTCACGTTAACAAAATCATCTCTTCTTGCAGGAGTATCACAAAACAATATGTCAAATGTTTTCAAAATTGTATCCAGTTTCCAGTCTGTAGCATCCATGGCAGCCTTACAAGCCCCATAGACTTTGTGAAGTCCACAGCTTCCTGCATTTAACAACTGGATACAGTGGTTGGTTTCCAATGAAAGTTTGACTTTTTAATGAAAAGACCAATTGACATTAGGCCCATCCATAATGTTCCTTATGTTTAGCTTCTGTGTGGAATCATCGAATGCTTTCAGATGCAGAGAATGACCAAGGAACCTTGATGCAAAAAATCATGTTGTTATCATGTCTTGGCCTCAATATCCATTTGTTTCTTCTGAAGTGATTTATTCATACTTTCATCGAAAATGATGACAAAATTATCTGGCCTCACCTTTTCTTCCAACAATGATGTGAACTAAGGTTCTAACCCAAGGCAGCAACATAGTTTGTTTTCCTGTCTGAAAGCCCAAAGGACTTTGCAATCTTGCTGTCAACATAGCTTGTTTTCCTGTCTGAAAACCCAAAGTGCTTTGCAATCTTGCTGTCAACACAGCTTGTTTTCCTGTCTGAAAGCCCAAAGTGCTTTGCAATCTTGCTGTCAACATAGTTTGTTTTCCTGTCTAAATGCCCAAAGTGCTTTGCAATCTTGCTGCCAACATAGTTTGTTTTCCTGTCTGAAAACCAAAAGCGCTTTGCAATTTTGCTGTCAACATAGTTTGTTTTCTTGTCTGAAAGTCCAAAGTGCTTTGCAATCTTGCTGTAAACATAGTTTGTTTTTCTGTCTGAAAACCCAAAGTGCTTTGCAATCTTGAGGTCAACATAGTTTGTTTTCCTGTCTGAAAGTCCAAAGTGCTTTTCAATCTTACTGACAGTAAACATTTACTGGAGTGTCTGATTGATTCCAGAATTTGAGGAAAAACTATTATGCGAGTTGATGGTGTGCAAAGACCACATTATTTCTGCCTTAAATGTTTGAAACAAAACCAGACAAGGCCATTGGAGAAGGGGCTGAAAATGTTAAGTGTGAGTTCTGAATTTCAGGCTCAACAGTTAGTAGTTTGTTCTGAAACAAGCTCAATTTAATATTATAGCTCTTGCTAACATTGTTTTTTTTTGTTTTGGGGGGTAAGACTTGACAGAACACTTTTTCAATAATTCCAACTGTGACAATGAGATCCTGATAACGGTTTTAGAATTTTAAAATGAAACCCTGCAATAAACCTGTCTGAAACCCACCTATGAATATTAAATTCATGAGAAAAAAAAATTAAAATGAATGTGGGCTTGTGTAGTGGCATCGTTATTAAAACCTCCACCCACCCCCATAAAAAAAAAAACAAAGACATTTATTTTGTGTTTTTCTTATGTTAAACTGCGTATGGATATATTAAACTATTTCATATTAGATATATTACTAATATTTCTCTCAGCCTAGCTGGTGTCTATATTTTTTTAATTTATCTTGTTCATTACAATTATTGTCTATTTTCATTCAGTCCCAAAATAGAAATGGTTCAAACTACTTTCATGAATAAGATGATATACAGTTTTCTATTTTAAAGCTGACATAACTCTTTTGTCAAAAATGAGTTCATGCTAATGGCTTCTTGTTTTCCCATATCAGCAGCCATTATGTGAGCTTGGTGTTTTTTCCAGCTGCATGAGATTGTAAAGCACTCTCCCCCATAGCATGCAAATCAACATCTTTCTGACATAATTTGCATTTTGCAAAGCTGTTTAAGATCGCACTATGCAAAATTTATATATTTTTTTCGTCTAGCCACTGAAGTTGGAATCAGCAGCCAGACATTTTGAAGTGTACAAATGATCCAAATTTAAACTGTGAATACATCCAGGCTTCGAAAAATCAGAAGTTCAAAACATACAAATGCACAGTGGCATGTTGTGGAAATTTTCGATCTGGAACAAACGTAGCGAGATCAGGATTATTTTTTAAATTTTTTTATATAGTTTTCTTTTTTATTGAAATCTGTAAAATGAAAAATATTAATTCAAGAAAATCAAGGCTTTTCAAGATACCCAGAAAATATTTTGAATTTTTAAGGTGTTTTCAAGGCCTTGAGGGACAAATTCATTTTTCAAGGCTTTTCAAGGCCCACTACGGACCCTACTAGCATGTATGAAAATCAAGGCTTTTCAAGGTACCCAGAAAATATTTTGAATTTTTAAGGTGTTTTCAAGGCCTTGAGGGACAAATTCATTTTTCAAGGCTTTTCAAGGCCCACTACGGACCCTACTAGCATGTATGAAAATCAAGGCTTTTCAAGGTACCCAGAAAATATTTTGAATTTTTAAGGTGTTTTCAAGGCCTTGAGGGACAAATTCATTTTTCAAGGCTTTTCAAGGCCCACTACGGACCCTACTAGCATGTATGAAAATCAAGGCTTTTCAAGGTACCCAGAAAATATTTTGAATTTTTAAGGTGTTTTCAAGGCCTTGAGGGACAAATTCATTTTTCAAGGCTTTTCAAGGCCCACTACGGACCCTACTAGCAAGTATGAATCTGTCATTCATCCAGCTCTAATTCAGGCATATTTGTTTGCTATAATCTTACCGGAGAAAAGGTAAAAGGTATGAAAAGTGGAATTTCCATCTTAATATTTAAGTGCTATTATAATACCCTCATCATGTTTGTAAGATTTACACAATTTGCTTTACGCCTAAAATGACTGAAACATAATAATGCTACTATATTCCCATCAGTGAAAGAGCCATTGTCAATTATTCATTCCAGATGGCTACCAAATTGATTGGTTATCATCTCTACTACCAGATTTATTGGTTATCATCTCTACTACCAAATTGATTGGTTATCATCTCTACTACCAAATTGGTTAGTTATCATCTCTACTACCAAATTGATTGGTTATCATCTCTACTACCAAACTGATTGGTTATCATCTCTACTACCAAATTTATTGGTTATCATCTCTACTTGGCTTTTGTTTTTACTCTTTGTCTCCTGTATATAAGATAGATATATTTAGTATAAAAAAATGATAATTACTGATGTCATTAGAAATCTCTGTTTGGGAATATAGGCTAGAATCCTAACATTAATTTAATTAGCAGCAATTTAAAATAATAATCAAAGGTGTTACAACTGGCTAAAAGCTATCTAACTGGAAGGGCTATCAAAGATTTCATTTTACAAAATTAATAAAATGAAACATAATAAAATTTAAAAAAATAATTAAGAAGTAAACAGAATGGAACATAAGTCATTTTGTTCTCTGAGTGGTACTAACTACCTTCAATGGCTCATGGACTGCCAAAATGTAGAAAAAAACACACAATAAAAATGACCCATGAACTATATTCTACTCAATTTGGCAAGCACCTATCGTTTGTCACCCTTATGGATTGATGACATTGATTCTGTAAAGCAATTTCTAATTTTGCATAGATGAATCCTGCAGGTACTACAATGTCATGTAATCATAAAATCTCTAATGAAATTGTAGCCAATAATGAACAGAATACCTAGAGTAGATTTCCATTAAAACACTAAGCACAGGTTAGCATGACTGAAATCAATAAGCATTCTAGCCACCAAGAGTTCTGCTTGTGGGTATGCCAAGTTTTTATTTGCACACATTGTAAATTTTACCTCTGTAGCTATATGAAAAAAACCTAATTAGATATCTATATTTCCCTTCTTAACATATTGCAGAAACACAAAAGAGGATTAGAGACCAAATGGCTGGCTGTGGAATGTTAATGCTCTTATTTAAATGCAAGTATCTGTGCAAGCGCGGCTACTCGGATTGGTACATTTTATTATGAATTCTAGCATCCAATGAGTAAAATTTCTTTGGTGATAAGAACAGGACCCTTGTCCGACACCAAAATTTAACTATCATTAAAATGGTCATTTTTAACCATGCAATGACAAAAATGTACAGACAAAAATGAATGAGCTGACACTAGTATAAATGTTGTCTCCCTTTATCCCCAAATATATCATCATGCTAAATGGTTCACTTGACACTATTCATCCTTAATAGAAACTAAACAGATAAAGTGTACAGAACATCTTACACTGCTCTTCATCATCTGAACTGGAGGCTAGGTATGCCTGAAAGTCATCCTCTTTTAGCTCTTTCATATCATTGAACTTCTGCATCATCAGACTGACACGCTCTCTATCTGTCTCGTCCCAAGTCAAATCCACCTGGATTGGACAACACAAGTCAATTACACACAGCAGTGTCAACTTATGTTTTTACCTTAATAATTACAGAAATGTGACAAGTATTAATTAATATCTAGAAGTGTGTAATTTAGTAACCAAAAATGTACACCAAAAGCCTCATTCAAATGTTTCTGTGACCTAGAAATGTTATCCAGTGTGAAGACAATATCTTTCAAGGATGCTAGGTATAACATTATGTATACAACATGTCAAAAATCTATTTGGTCATGAACTAAATAAAAGAACATAATGTACAACAATACAATGTGAAAAGTTGATGACAACGAGATTCTCTATTCATATGGAAGTGATACCACCATAGATATATATGATCATCTAGCATGAACAAACCAGAGAGATAAGGTTAAAGCACAAATGTACCCATCGTCAGTGAAACATTAAATGTGGAGATGCATGAATCTAGATATAACAGTATGTGCACAAAACCTTTTTTGGTCATGTCCACAAACCTAAAGCCAGTAAAATGTGAAAGGTACTTTACAGTGAACTTCTTCTGTTGCAAAGGTGAGGTACTAACAGAGATGCCATGATGACTCTAGCTTGAAGAAAACTTCAGAAAAAACTTCAAACACACAAATGTTTCAAAAGTCATTGAAGTAGGAAACATGGGTCATTGTGACCAACCTTTGTGATGATGGGTATAGTATATGTCAAGATGCATTCCCTCACCATGTTTCATGATTCAAGGAATAACGTTATTTACACAAAGAGCAAAAAAACCAAAAGACAAAAACAAATATTTGATGAAGTAAGCTTGGGAATATACTAGAGGAATAGTGAGCAATTTAATCATGTAAATACACTCCTACCCCTCCCACATACCACACCCACCCCATGATGGATATGAATCTATAGTAAAGAAAAGTGCATAACTCTTGCGAATATAGCAGGAGTATAATGCTTTTTCAACACACTTATCTTCTTCTGATGAACACGTATGTGCAAAAGAGGTTGTGTCATACGCTGCATTAATAACCCCAATAAAATTTGCGAGAGCAAAGTGATTTGTAGATATGTGCATGATCAGAAGAGTAGAAGGTTTGGGACAATCCATCAAAAAATGCAAAAATAGTTGTGTTAAGAAATGGTATCAGAAATGCAAGAAGACAAAAGGTGCAGTAACTTTAAAAGAAATTGTGGGAACAAAGTGATTTAGAGTCACTGACATAATATTGACCATTTTTTCCTGGTAAACTATTAAAAGCTGTGGGATCATTGGCACTGATGAGATTGTGTCATACACTGCTATAAGATAAATGGTCTTTAACTCAAGAAAACATTATTCCTGCAAAGTAATTTGCTGTAATGCACATCTTCAGGTCATGGCAATCACTGCAAGATTAGTTGCCCTGTCATATAATGAACAGGGCAAAAAGCGCAATAAAAGCTCTAACAAAAACAGTAGGAGCAAAGTGCTATGTAAATATACACATTTTCAAATGACAAACATAATAGTTACCAAGTTACTTGAAATTCCATTAAAACTATGTGTGACTGATTGGGATAGCAAGTGTCTGATGGAAGGATGAAAGGACAGACAGATGGAAAGACAAGAAAATTACTACACACAACCGAGGAGATGGTATAAAAAGGCATACCTTTGACTGTGCAAGCGCTGTTGTAAAAAACTGAGACGGTCTGTAAGTACTGGAATTAGGCATCTCTTTACATTCACTCTTTGGCTCCTGGTCAAAGGTCATATCTTGTGGGATGAATCTGCAAACAGAACACTGTTACTTATTGTAACTATGTAAAATTTGCAGCATGTACATAATGTTTAAATTCATATTTTTTGCCAATGAATCCTCATGTACTAACAGCATATATTTTGTTTTTAGTATTTTATTCCACATAAACATGCAAAAGTTATCATGAAGAGGACAGTCAAATAAAGTGGCCTACCCATCGTCTTTCCACAACAGCCAGCTCTGTGCTGGCAATGAATTTTAAAATATAAATTGAACTTTTGAGGGTGATTTTCATCAATCTATGTAAAAAAAATGTGGACACAGTTGAAGAAAAAACAAACAACCAGTGTTCATTATTTTCATTCTCTAGTGGAGACGCCTTTTACAAGAGACATACATCTGATATCATGTGTAGTAAGAGAAGAGATTATCTGATATCTACTTGTTTTAAGATCTTAAATAAAATTACATGTACCACATATGACCTAGGGAAATGCTTCAGGTAAATTTTCATTTTCAAAAGCCACCCCCCTCCTCCAGCTGTGATAGCAAACAACTGTTTGCAAACATTGAAGAAGTTTCATAGAGATCTGATTTGACCTTTAGTTATTTGTAGTTTATCAATTTTGTCCCATATTTAATGATATTTATCTGTGGGAAATGCTTGATAATAGTTGAAGGATCAAACTCTTAGTACATTTTATTATAGTGGGCAAAAACGAAATACAAGACATAGCATTCAAACACTCTATATATCTGTTAAACTTTAATATGTGAAAAACATTCCCCCTCACCACAAAAAACTTAATAATATTGTAGAAAAGTTTAGAAAATTGTTATAAATGATACACGCTCACAACAATATATGTTTTGTACTGAGTCAGAGAAAAGGAGTCTGATATAACACAGGGATATGTCATGGGCATTAGGTCAAGGTGTATTAATAAGCAATATCATAGGAATTTGATAAGACACAGGGATATTTTAAGGGCATTAGGCCAAGACCTATCAAAGGAGTTTGATATGACACAGGGATATGTTAAGGCATTAGGCCAAGGCATATCCATAAGCCATATCAAAGGAGTTTGATTTGACACAGGGATATGTCAAGGTGTATTCAAAAGCCATATCCAAGGAGTTTGATTTGACACAGGGATATGTCAAGGCATTAGGCCAAGTCATACTCGCAAGCCATGTCAAAAGAATTTTTTCCTCCTGACTTAGAACAAACATGTAAATGGTGCCACAACAACGATGCAATGACGCCTTATGAGGTTGACATCCCCCTCTAAGGCAAGAAACAATGCCCACATTTCCAAGTTGTTAATATCAAGTGTCAATTATTCCCTGGAAACCGAAGAATATACTCTTTGACTCCAGGTAACATATGGGGACACACCTCAAAACAGGGATGTCCCCACTTTGTAATATCGGCTAAAATGGATAACCATGATCTCACTTAGTGATAAAAACCTTGAAATATATATGTGTCTATTAATCTGTAGTCCAATATTCATAACAAATATCGCCAAATTAGTTAGGAACACAAGGAAACTGAATAAAAGGTTTCATGAAGATATTATGCATGCTTTGTTTTCATGGATAATAGATTCCAGCTGTTCTTCTGTGCTTGTATATTTTATCTCCTATTCAACTCTGAGCCATGCACATTTGGATAAGAAATACAAAGGAAAAAAATCAACATAGATTTTAGTTCATTCAAATGTGATTAGAAGCATAATAACGAACAGTCTACATGGTAACCAAAAAATAATACATTTCCTCCAATTAAAAATCCAACAAGGTAATGTTAAGACAAATAGGAAATAAAATGAAGCTTTGTAAGAACTTGAACATGGCAACAGTCATGATGCCAAAAAAATTTCAGTCATATTTAGTGTTTCTGGACATAACTTAAATATGCAAGCTTGCTGAAGTACAAGTAATGTAGAAAAAGACATGCATATAAGTTTTGTTTGACGCAAGAGTAAATTTTCAAGCATTTGTCATCCTTTCCTCCATTTAGTCAGTACTTTTTTCATAATCTCTACATATTTCCTGATTTCTCTCTCTCTTGCTCCCTATTTGATCTGTTCTTCCTGTCTGTCTTCCATCTTCCTTCTTGCTACCTTGTTTTCTTTCTGGCTGTAAGTCACTTATTTTGCCTTATTTCCAAGGAGTTGATGACAACAGTAGTTGTCAACTGGGAGATTCCATAACAAATCAGGCTACAAAAATATTTCCGCAATCAATCAATGATCACAAATACATGACTATAACTTCACAATTGCATGGCTTTCCCTTGTTTCCAGTTTGCACAGATTCTCCTTGTGTCCCATTTGCAAGGCTTCTCCATTAAGTGAAAAGCCAACAATAACACTGTTACATAAAAGTGGTCGCTTTACCAAGCAAATGAAACACTCGCACGAGTTCTGCTGGAATCCCTTGTTTTCCCCTATTTCCAAGGACTCTTAGACAACAGCCATCGTCAAACAGGAGTTCTCCTAACATGCCAAGACTTCAGATAATTTTCCTCTCAACAATCAATGACCACAAATATCACAGCTTCACAATTGCATGGCTTCTTGTTAGAATTATGTAGTCACAATTCTGAGCCACTGTTCATATGGGTGCTTCCATCAAACTATCTTTACAGCAACAGTAAAAGGCATCTCCCATTAAGGGGACAGCCACTTCTAAATTATTCCCTGGCACAAAATATTAGCTCCTGTTACAAAATATTTTATTTGTCTGACACAATCAATCAACATCTTTTGACTAAGACAGGGATGACTTGGCTACATACCCATTTAGGTGGCTCTGACCTGACATCAACTACGTAAATATTTCATCCCATCAATATTGTACACTATGACGTTTTGCCCTAGTTACTGGCTTATTAGGCTGAGAAAAGTCCCCACCAACGCTGACATAAACAACTAATCACTCAAATCTAACGTTATACACACGTCAATACAAATGGCACATTTCCTATATATTTTTAGGTACAAAAAAAAACCGTGTATTTTCATACACACGAACATTGTAAAGTATATACAATATGGGAATATTTTCATACAACAATGACAAGGTCCTTATAAAACATGGACATTTACACATGACTTACAAAAAAAGACTAGTTTTCTGTGGAAATTAGACATTTTTAAATAAATTGAAGAGATCTTACCATGCATTGGTTTATTAATGAAGGAGATTGCATTAAAGTGGCAAATTTTAGTACACAACGGTTAAAATTTGTTATTTTAAATTCTAAAATGTATTCTTGCCAATAAAATTATTTTAACTGAAGACTGGCCTCCAGACATCTGATTATTTCATTTTAGAAAAGAAATATATTCTGTATTTTCACACAATTCTGACAATTTAGTTTCTTCAAACTCCTGGAGGGACCAGAGTGTCCGAGTGGTCTAAAGCACTCATTGTTCCGGATCACTGCCGTTCACCTCTGTCTGCATAGGTTTGAGTCTCAGGCTCAGCTAACATGGGTATGTGAGAAAGCTTGCCAGTAGCTTCTCATGGGTCAGTGGTTCTTCCTGAGGTTTTCAAGGGTTCTTTCTCGACAAGTTATACTGACTGCCATGTATATCATATCTTGTGCCGAAAAATGGCGTTAAACTTGTTGTTGTTGTTGTTGTAGGGTTTAACGCCATTTTTCAGCACACGATAGACTATGCATGGCAGCCAGTATTAATGGTGGAGGAAGAACCTGGGAAAACTACCGGAAAGAACCACGTTACCCATGAGAAGCCACTGGCAAGCTTTCTCACATATCTGAGGACTCGAACCCACGCAGACAGAGGTGAGATGGCAGTGATCCGTAACAGATAGCGCTTTAGACCACTTGGCCACTCTGGGCCCTGGCGTTAAATTCTACAACAACAATTAAACTCCTGGATGTACATTTTTTTTACTGTATACAATTATATATAGATATACAGACATACACATCAAACATAATATAAATAGTTAGCTTATTTCAATTTAGTTTGTTAATATGGAAGAGAACTATAGGCATGAGATGATATTACTGCGTAATATTTTGATTAAATTGATACCTATTTAGAATCAAAATACATACTTATGGAATTTCCCCATTTGATTGATCATTTTTAACACTTCTTGTATATTTGCGTCCCCGTTCTGATAGCATAAATTCTGATATGTTTCTTGGAAATGAGCCACAACTTAATTGAAAATGACATGTCTATATCAATTGCATACAAAAAAATTTCTATCACCAACAAATAGTTGAAATAAAGATGTCCGAATTTTGATGGTAAAAATCACATATCCAGATTATGTAGGTTTTCCAGGAAAGTGTGTGTGTATGTGTGTGTGTGTGATCTCTCTGTAAAGATAGTTTCTCCATGTTTTATATATCATTTGTGCATAATCCAGGTCATGAAGAATTCTGAACATTATTTTGTACTTTCTTTATTATTTCCTTGAAAATGTATGTGTCCAAATTCCGCGGCACAATAAGGTTTTCTCAAGATCATAGAGAAAGTACTAAAATCTTGGAAAACTAAAGTGTGGGAACTTCCTGTGTTGCTGTTGCAACCCCCCCACCAAGCCAAAGCAAGAACTTGAAGACAAAAGCATTCATCAGTTCCATAGATGTTTGTTGTGTTGGGATTTTATTGTATTTCTGTGGTTTCCTTTGAAATGAATTTGAACTTATTAACTTGAATCTAGCACATAAAAATGATCCGTCTTTGAGGTAAATTATAAAAAAATGTATACCTAAGGTCTAACCGTGTGGAACTACACTCATACTCCATCCCATCACACTCCTCATAGATGGCATTGGCAGTGTTGGTAGAGTCACATTCTACAACTGCATAGTAATATTTAAGCCTGTTCAACTGGTACTGTCTCAGCTTCTCATCATGGTAGGAAGAACCTTGAAAAGACACTTAAATTACTGTAACATTTTTCAAACATGTAGGACTTCAATCTCTCTTGTGAATAATTTTACCAATCCTGCAGGCTCTTGCATAAATGCCAGGATTTATCAACCTAAATTTTAATGAGCTTTCACTCACCAGGAACAAAAGACAAGTTCTCCATTAACATGATATATTTTTAAAAGTATAGTGTCAGTTCATTGAGGATTCTCTATATACCATGCTTTAAGTGGGCCTTTTTCTCCATTTTCATTGACCTATTTACTATTTATAGAAAGTTTGATCCTGAATAAGACGCTAAAATCATGATCATGCTTTATTATGAGTAATGCTTCTGTCTCAAACTGCATTCATTATGATAATACTGAGCTCATATGTGGTTTCCAGTATGGATAAAAATGCCAGACAACAGAAGAAAAAAAGTGTTAAGGTGGAGGGCAAAACAAGACAGGATGAAAGTTTTTCCTGAGTATTTGAGCAAAGGTCTACAAACAACAAACCATATTATTAATATTCCTACATGATCAATTTCTACATACATAAATAATATCTAATGCCCCCAAAAATGAGTTTTATAAACAATAAGGAAATAAATGCTGAAAAAATTATGGTGCAATTCTGAAGTTTATGTGCAGCTACATTAACAAGAGTCCCTTGAAGGAACTGATGCTCTAATGACTTGAAAGAATTTCCAGAATTCAAGATAAGACCAGCTTCTTTTTCAAATGCTGGGTGTGGAATCTATCTCTCGTATTTCTGAGCAAATACAACATTTTCAAAATGAGCTATTGCTGTAAACATATTGGATGTATGATCAGCACCACTTTCATTAATGACCCACTAGACATCATATCATTTTGGTGAAAATTCCATGTGATCGACATCACTTTCATTAATGACCCACTAGACATCATATCATTTTGGTGAAAATCCCATGTGATCAACATCATTTTCATTAATGACCCACTAGACATCATATCATTTTGGTGAAAATCCCATGTGATCAACATCATTTTCATTAATGACCCACTAGACATCATATCATTTTGGTGAAAATCCCATGTGATCAGCACCACTTTCATTAATGACCCACTAGACATCATATCATTTTGGTGAAAATCCCATGTGATCGACATCACTTTCATTAATGACCCACTAGACATCATATCATTTTGGTGAAAATCCCATGTGATCGACATCACTTTCATTAATGACCCACTAGACATCATATCATTTTGCTGAAAATCCCATGTGATCGACATCACTTTCATTAATGACCCACTAGACATCATATCATTTTGCTGAAAATCCCATGTGATCGACATCATTTTCATTAATGACCCACTAGACATCATATCATTTTGGTGATAATCCCATGTGATCGACATCATTTTCATTTATGCCCAACTAAATACCATGAGAAGCTATAGGTGAAACCCCATATAAAAAAAGACTTTAAGACATGTAACATTAATGAAAAATTTTCAGAGAGTGGTGACACTGGATGTCAGATTGGCAACAATTACATTTAAACAAATATCATAAGATGTTTGATTATGAAAATGTTATGTTAATATGATTTTCTTTTTAGGGGTAGTGATAAGATAAAAGCTGCCATGAGAGCTACAATGGATATCAGATTGACACCATTTTCATTTAGATCTAACTAGATGCCACTAGACATCTTTTGGTGGAAACCTAATGTTGATTTGACCATCAATCTGGGATTAGTAGCAGTAACAAGATATTTAAGATGGTGGCCATAATGGTGGTCAGATTTGGCACCATTTCCATTTGAGACCAACTTGATACCAAAAAACAAGATTTTGAAGATGTCAAGATTGGGTGTTAAAATTTTCACTTAGGGGTAATTAGCCCTTGGGATGAATGTGTGTTTAAATTTTCAAGTCAGTCTTAAATGCAATATAGGACTAACAATAACAAAACTTTTGCTATAAGATGACAGTTGATTAACAACAGGCAATAGACAATAGGCTATTCCATACATTCTGATAGTAGAAATATGAATAAATCAGTTAAAACAAGACTGATTGTCTAAAGGCATTAGTCATATCACATCACTAAAACAAGACTGATTATCTAAAGGCATTAATCATATCACATCACTAAAACAAGACTGATTGTCTAAGGCATTAGTCATATCACATCAACTAAAGCAAGACTGATTGTCTAAAGGCATTAGTCATATCACATCACTGAAACAAGACTGATTGTCTAAAGGCATTAGTCATATCACATCACTAAAACAAGACTGATTGTCTAAAGGCATTAGTTATATCATCATATACAAACCTATCTTTCATCATTAAGAAGCGTTACCTTCTGCATCCTCAGTATTATGGGTGTGCAGAGTATCCTTGACCTCTACAAGTTCGATTGGACCTCTCCGCTCTTCCTCTTTCATCCTCTGTAGCCCAAACTCTGAGGGGTAGATCTGAAATTTTATATATATATATATATATATATATATATATATATATATATATATATATATATATATACACACACACACACACACACATACATACATACATACATATATACACACATACAGATATGTTTTTGATAACATTATATATATAATATATAATACAACTGGAATTCATTCACACAAGGTATTGTTCATAAGGATACAACTGAGTACTCAAAAGGGATATTTAACCAAATACATATATCTGTTAATTTTCTTTATTTAATATCAATTCTACAAGTTCATGCAATTTATACATGTTCAACTATTGTAATAAATATAAGATAAGCACTGATAACTGAATAATTTGAGAAAATGTACATCCCTGCAGTTATTTACCACATTAAATGTATCGCTTGAAATAATAAAGAAGCATGATTCAAAGTTTGTCTGGGTTCCAAACATTACCACTCCATCCCCTCTAGTGAATATTTATGTACATATCTACAGTATGAGGCATGCTGCTTCCATTAGGTATAATCTCTGAATGCTCTGCGAAAATACCTCATCAATTAAAAATAATAATCTTAAAGCAGAATTGTTTAATGGTAAAATGTTTTTTTTTAATAATACTTATCCAATCATAATATGTTAGGTGTGTACATCCACTAACTTGTAAATCCAGCACCCCACCCTCCAGATCTGGTATTAGAGAGGGAAAGGTATAGAGCTTGGGGTTCCACCTTTCCAAAAATTAATCTATCTGTGGATGACCCTGGCAGGTGCAAATTCAGCTGAAGACAGGTGTGAATGGATTATTCAGCATGAATTGGCTGATTCCACTGGGATAGTCAGTCCACTATGATGTGTCAGACTTGGACACTGCTGCATTGAGAAGGTTTTGAAGGCAAAGAATGGTTCATGCTGAGATCTGAAAACTCAGAGGGAATTTAAGTCACAATCAAGATGATATACAATACACATCTTTGAGGAATAGTTCAATACAAGAGGGTACTGAATTCCATAACCATGTAAACGAAGAGTTGAGTTGGGGTGAGATCAGTTTTGTTGCTTTTGACAAGGAATCCAAGGCAGAACTAGAACACTGACAATGATTTCATGTTTAGATACAGAGTGTAATTCATCTGCTGTTTCTGTATAATGTTGTCCAGGTATAAGAAGGCCATGGGCATGGAGTTGGCCCAGAGATATGACACAATACAGTCAATGATTCATCTGAAGATTCAGTCTGATGTTTAGGCCAAACATGAGTACGCAGAACTTGTATTTGTTTATGTAGACATGGATATGCAAGTCTTGAAATATGGGACTGATGGTGAAATTCTCCTCCTGAACAGAACTGAGAATTGACCTTAGTATCTCCATTCTGATGTGAGGATCCTGGATAAACTGAATGACTGAACTGAGATCTATAAAAGACAGAAGAGTGTGATTATACTGAAAAACCTTGAGTAAAATCCCACCACCATTTCCAATTGTAAAGTACTGACTCCTGCTTCAATTACCAACTTTGGGTCTCCTTGTCTTACACATCTCAGTCTGCTGAACTCAGAGATCATTGATTCTCATATGATGCCATTTCACAATGAATCCTGAAATCATCCCCTGGGCACGATATCTGAAAAGGGCAGCATGAATAGGTCATCAGTTTCTTTGAGATAGCAACTGGAAAAGGGAATGGTACAAAACAGGGCTTTGTCTCCTTGAGGTTGGTTCTTAGAAGGCTTTGAAAACTGAATTTTTAATGAGTGAAAGGACTTGGAGAAGGGTTTCCCTAAATGTTGCAGCATAAAAGGTTCATTCACATTTCTCTGGCCTAGACTTGGAAAGAAGTCTGGGGTCTGAGGAGTATTCTGTTTGGTGGCCAGGTTTAATAAGAAGATTGTGCTATAAATAGTATATTATGATGGTCCTTTAAGAGAGCCAAAGTTGTGACAATTGCAACCTTTTTCTTGCATGATCATGGAGCTGCTATATGAATGGCTAGCTTACATTGTGCAGATGTATTAACGATGCATGCGATTTGTGATACAGATTCCAGGCATGACTTATGGTAGGACTCACCACCAAAAGGTCCAGACTCTCTCTGGACTATTTTAGAATGGCCACAGAGACTAAGCTGAGCATGGAACCAACACTTACTATGTTTGGTATTAGTTGCTGTTTGTTGAGAAAGGTCTTCAGTCCTTTTGTACAGAGGTGGGTTTATTTGTTTCAGGTCTTGCCAAAGTCCAATCAGTGGTTGGGACCTCTATCTCACAGAATGATGAATGTTATTTGCAGACATCCTGACTAAAACTAAATGGTAGGTGGCACAGGGAAAAGAAAGGCCTGTTGATGCTGAGATCCTGGAGTTGTCTTTCCAAACAATGTATGACATATGTGACCCATCCTGACTGGGGAAACTGATTGAATGGCACTTGATCACCCTTGGTCAGGAGGTGGTCAACAGATGTTGGTTATTGTATGGAACATTGGATGGGGATCTGGTTGGCAAACAAGGACCATGCCATTGAGTTTGAATCTTTGATGTCTGATGAATGGGGTGATACTGATGCATTCTGTGATGTATGCAGTGCAAGCCATCTAAGTGGTGCAGTGAGCAAGGTTAGAAGTTCATCCTTTTTGTCATATAGTCATCTCTACAAATTCACTTGGACCATCTTCCATTGCACTTTGTTGGTACTGGACATCAGTGACTGGACTGTTGCCATACAAATACCAGGCCAAGTCTAACCATTAGTTCATAATGTATTATGATTGTCAGGAACACTATGCACATGGGGCAGAGTCTGGGGTGATAATGGCATATCCCTGATGTCTGGTGTTATCAAAGTTAAGAAACCAAGCATGGGTAACTAAAATCACCATACCCAGTCCTGGAAGTCCTGGTCATCTGGTAAGGCTGGCATCAAGCTAATTTGCAACTGGTTCAGTTCCACAGCAGCTGCTGTAGATCAGTACTGGCTATCGCAGACAAGATTGGTGTATCTAGTCACACCCTTGATGAGGGATGACAACACCAAAGTTGAAATATGACCTGTCTTGTGTTGGGTGATGGACCCTTGTACTGGGTGGGTATCACAGGAAAGATTATTGTAACCAGTATTCAGGAGTTCCATGTCTAGACTTCTGTATCATGTAAACATTGGTGCCAAAATTTGTGCAATAAGATAAAAGCCAGGCTGCTTAACTAGGGGTGAAAGTGGAACTGGAGATGTGTGAGAGGTTCATGAAAATGATGCAAGATTTTTCTTCTTCCTATCTGGTTCACGTTCTGTTTGCAGAGACTCCATCCAGAGAAAAGTGTTTATCGAGCATCTGTCAGCAGCAATACTAATAGAGTCCAAGTCTATTGTTTCTTAGTTGATTCATAGACCCAATGTGTTTCTTGAAGCAAATATTCACCCATCTGTCTATCCTCAATCCTTTTTTATTATAAACATTACACTTACTATCCATAATGCACAGTACATGTATATAGAAGTGGGTGAGAATCCTGTCAGTTAAAACTGCTCGCACATAACACTGCCAATTACAGATAGCAAAACAAGTCATACACAGGTATCGTTCAGTCAATGCAACAGTTCAGAAAAGTTCATAGCACTATATTCCAAACTGTATTTGAATC
Source organism: Sinohyriopsis cumingii (assembly GCA_028554795.2). NCBI lineage: Eukaryota > Metazoa > Mollusca > Bivalvia > Unionida > Unionidae > Sinohyriopsis > Sinohyriopsis cumingii. The sequence goes on from CM068825.1 coordinate 41,919,161, forward strand.
AAATTATGAATCAAGATAATTAAGAACAAGCCAGTATTGAAAACAGCTGCAAGTGCTGATGCAATTAAGAGGTGCTGACTAAATCATTGCATGACCGTGTCAACAAACGAGGAGATATATTAAGTATCACGAAAGAAAATTAAGCAAGGAAAAGGTAGAAAATAGATCGAGTAGACTTCCTGGCAGTAAGAGAGCTCCAATACTCCAATACTCAACCATAACACTGGAATGGTTCATTAAGAAATGGAATTTACAAGGTCTTCATAAAAGGTGTGGATACAGGTACAAGGGAGAAGTAATAACTGACTATAAAGGTATGAGATGCTAATCCCTATAACCATGGTGATGCTACTTTTGTCTCACTTTACTTTTAGTAAAAACAGGTTTCCTGCAATATTTAAAAAATGTAATTCCATAACTTTTCAAAACTTTTCTAAGACCTTTTTACCATTTCAAGAGTACCTAATATGCAAATTTGTGACCTCTAATACTTACCTAACATGTAATTTTAACACAAAAGCATCAAATTTGTTATTTATTTTAATTCAGTTGCAATCCTCCTCTTTCAAGTGCATCAAGTACAATGATTTGAATGGCAGTAAGCTTCCCAGATGTTGTCTGACTGTGAAGTTTCAGGGGAGCCCACTCTAACAAATCCATTATGATCAAAGTTATGTAGGTCAGTAAAACTTTTGTGTTAGTGAATGAAAATTCAACCAGATAACACAAAATAACCAAACTCCAAGATCTGAACAAAATTTTGAAAGACTTAACAAAAATTTCAATACTTCTTAAGGCCCTTGACATGCTTTTCTGTAATTTACAACATTTCCAGCATTTCCATGACTGCAGGAACCATGTAAAAAAGACAATTTAGCAACAATATTAAATGACCTTTTTAGGTTGAGGGTCTGTATTTGTGAGCTAGTGGATGTACTCATTTAACATATTCTGATCAGGAAAACATATTCAAAGAAAGAAAAAAGTGGTTTCATATATTTCAGCCAAATATATAATTCCATTAATGTTTGATCAAATTACAGCAGATGATGCAAAGCATCATTGACAGTCATGTAAAACTGTCACAATTTTATCAGAGGTTTATTAATAATTTTCTGCAAAGTATTATGGGTATGACTGGTACCCTGTCATATCTGGTCTGACAACACAATTAACAGATTCTAAGTTGAGTAGTATAATCCAATCACTCATAATGGTTTTGGTAGAAACTGCCAACAAAACTTGTAGAAACTTACATCAGTTGTGCATTGGCTTAGCTGATGATAAAGTCATCATCTAATGTAAATTTTACTTTGAAAAATATCAGAATTTCCTTACCTGACCAAAATAAATGTATGATTTAATAAGTTCAGTAATTATTATTGCAAATTTGATAAAGTACTTTTTTAGAACATTCTGGGGGTTGTGGGGAGAGATGTTGTTGTAGGGTTTAATGCCATTTTTCAGCACATGATAGGCTATACATGGTGGCCAGTATTAATGGTGGATGAAGAACCCGGGAAAAACCTGGAAAGAACCACCGACCCACGAGAAGCTACTGGCAAGCTTTCTCACATATCCACATTGGCCGAATCCAAGACTTGAACCCACGCAGACAGAGATGAGATGGCAGTGATCCATAATGGAGAGAGCTTTAGACCAATCGTGAGCCCTGTGGGGAGAGTAGCTACTTGGTCAAATATACAACAATAGTTTTGCTTTGAACAATACTGACATCTGTTTAACATATCAAAATTAAATTAGAACATGTGCTGGTAAGGTCAGTAATTCTTTTTCTTATTGTGGGATATTTCATGACTGGGGTGGGGGAGGTAGGGCGGGGTGAGGAGGTATTTACGTGAAAATTTGTGCTGCATACTAAATAACCCCCAAAATATAAACCCTACAATTAAAAGTCTCTATCTCACACAGTGTAATAGATGTGTGATATTTTGTTTCCTAAGTGTATGGACAGTAAGAAATCCTTATATATTTCTATGAATATACTGATATTCATGAATCTATGAATACCATGAATACCATCTATATTCCAAGCCTACTGAAATTGAAACATGTAGATGCTGTGCAAATATTTTAATATATGCCTAGTGGTCAGTGACATTGCAAGAATAAAAAAGGAATCCCTATTAAAATAACAATTAATGACTGACCTGAAATGTCATCATGTGGCACAGGCACCACTTTTTTGTCAGTGATGTTGTTATTGTTGTTGTTATAGGGTTTAACGCCATTTTTCAGCACACGATAGGCTATACATGGTGGCCAGTATTAATGGTGGAGGAAGAACCTGGAAAAACCCCGGAAAGAACCACTGACCCATGAGAAGCTACCGGCAAGCTTTCTCACATATCCACACTGGCCAAGCCCGAGACTCGAACCCATGCAGACAGAGGTGAGATGGCAGCGATCCGTGACGAAAAGCGCTTTAGACCACTCGGCCACTCGGGGCCCCTTCTGTCAGTGATAGAAATCAATGTGGTCAACAATTTTAAAGTTTTCAGCTATTAAATTTTGTGGTAAATTTTCATCGATTCAGACAAGTGGTCATATCATCACCATCTTACATTAAGAGTACATCAAGTACCTCACAAATCCAGCCCTTGCAAGCCAAGAAAGATGTTCAAAACATCTTTCAGCTAAGTTTTGCAACAAAGCGTTAAAAAAAGTTATTTGCTTGCAAGGATAGAAGTCTCATGAGATTGGCAATCAGATTTCCCCTGTCCTATGTAAAGATCTGACAGCAAATGTTCTGCTAAACTTTAAACTGCTAATGGAAATACAGCTTTCATAAATCTGAGAGTGAATCAGATTGTTCAGCAAAGACTGTTTCTTTTTAGTCATACTGCTTAGTCTCCCAAATGCTAAGATATAAGACTTCATCTGATTTGCTGATAAAATTTGAGATTATGGTAATAACATGAACCTTAAGCAATCACTCTCAGATCTTCACATAGGATAGTGGAGATCTGATTTTAATCATATTAATAAGAGTGCTTTCCCTTTGGAAAGAAGGACTGGTACCCAAATCCCATACAATGTTAGTTACTGCCTGGCTGCATGTACTTTCTTAAGGAATCAACTTGCAGCTTTTCATCAGTTTTGATAATCTTGGGAGAGCTAGATTTGCAAAGTTGTGGATATACTCCTAACGTATTATGACCAGTTTTCATCTGTATGAAGAAGAAAGACTCGTGCATATATATAGCAGAGATGCACGGTTCCATGAAAGACATGTTTAAGCATAAGATTGATTTATGTCATATGTTGGATCACTGGCTATTCCCACCATACCTGAACACATGGCAAGAGTTTCAATGAAATGCTGACAAATACAATTGATTGAGTCTTTACTTCATTGTCAAGAGAAAAACAATAAAATGATAGATACATTTTTTCCTCAGTATTTACAACAACAGTAGTTAGAAAGTTAATATCTTTAATAAAAGCTGGAATATATTGCTGTTGTTATCTTTCTGCGTACTACCTTGACTGAGTATATGATGCCATTAGGTGGCTTGAAGGAATTCAACAAGACATAGATGTCCATGGCCTTGACCCTATCCCAGTCCATGTTACACACAGCAAGCCTGCTGCTGACCATTGCTGTTGCTGGGGCATCCCTGTCCATCTCACCCCAGCAATGGTCAATATCTGTAAAGAAACAGAACAATATAAAGCTGAGTCAATTATGCCATCAAGAAAACATAAACATATTGAAACATTACACCACGGAACTAACTGCCCATAGTTAAACAGCACACACGGTAATTTAGTGCATTCAAGCACTGTATTATGCAATCAAATTACTGGCTGCTGACTACAATCCATTCACTCAGTGTATCAAAGATATAATTTGTTTCAAACAATAACTTAAACTGACTGCCAGTTTTTAAAATGACTCACTCTGCTATGATGATCTGTCTTTAATATTAAATGATTCAATTTCAACTCTTCTAAATCTACAGAAAAACAAATTAAAGCAAGTGTCTTGTCATATATAAAATATCAGACATGAATGCATGGCTTGTTTGTAGTAAATTGCCATTCACTGTATATCTTAAATCAACTGATGCCATACTGCTTTCCCTCTTTCAGGTGGAGATTATTTATCATTTATCCATTTTTTATTTACAAGCCTTTTTATCACCATCCCTCAGTGTATTATAGAGTCTTATGTCATTTTCATACTTTCTGACTCTTGTTTGATGGCCTTTCATTTACATTTGTCTATGCTTAAAATGTATGCTGTTAAGGTTCTAGTTGCCATACTTTATGACTCTTGTTTGATGGCCCTTCATCTACATTTGTCTATTGTTATGTATATTTGATTTAATTTAATTGTTTGTCTGTATCTCCTCGTTTGTTGACTCCGTCATGCAATGATTTAGTCAGCACCTCTTAATTGCATCAGCACTTGCAACTGTTTTCAATACTGGCTTGTTCTTAATTATCTTACTTTTTTTATTTTATTCCATTACATGCTACTGTAATATAATATTGCTTATTGGAATTGACTTTTTTAAATAAAATTAAGTTCAGTTCTGTTTGACTTTACTTTTTTAACATTTTCATTGGTAAACACCTAATAATAGACATACTGTACTATCTAGTTTCTGACCTTGATTCAGAACCAGCGACAGTTTTAATAAACAATGTTTTTTTAAAAATATATTATCTTTTCTCAGAGTAAGAATTATTAAGTTAAGTCAAGGCCATACCTGAATGACGTGATAATTATCATGTAACAAACTTCTACTTCCAGAAGGTTGACCTCCATCCAGGCATCTGTTTTGCATCTTAGTTAGACTTATTACTAATGTTTTGAGAAAGAATAGTCAGTCGTGCCTTAACACTTGAGACATCAAGGTGTTTAATGTTGTGTCCAGTTTTGGGCTAATTATTTCATTTTCTTCAAATTATTGAATTTCAAGTGATTGTTTTCCCTGGAAATAATAGTGCTCTAAATTAATTCTTGGACAAGGACATTTATCGAAATTTATAGCAAATTTAAAAACTGGAATAATCTTTTCTGTGATTCAACAAGAGACTGGACACTGCACCACTTCGCAGGTTTCAAGAGACATCATCATCTTCTATTTTGGATTTCATCAGGATTCAAACTCAGTTTCATTCAGGACTTTTTATTGCTAGGACTTCTATTTTATAATTCTTGGATTAATTTTGGATATGAGTCATTAAACCGTAGGTTCTTTTTTTCTTCAGTTTTCACTTGATATTCTAGGGAAATAATTTGTTAAATTTTACAAAGCTTTGTTGTCTATGATTTTTTCCTGTTACTTTTTGTAAGAGCATGCTGCTAGGGTTCTCATTTACATATCCTTCTCATCTTTTAAATAGCCTGACAAACTCTATGTTTCAAAGACAGTAATTTGTTATACTAAAGTACCTTCATCCTGATTTTCTTCTTCCTCCTCCTCCTCTTCTGTTTCATCAGAGTTCTCCTCCTCCTCTTCACTTGAACTCTCCTCATTCCCTTCTCCCCTTGCAAGGTCAGGACCTTCACTAACAACTGAAATATATAAGCAATTGTACAGTTATGTAAAAGGTCAAGGGAAGGTGCTTCAAAAAACTGAAGTCCTAAGTAGAATTATTCTTCAATAACATTATACTCATTTGTATGACAATATAAATATGATAATAAAATCCATGTCTATTTATACAAAAATTTAACATTAGTCATATAGGGTAAATGCTTGAAAAGTAGAAGATATGAGCAAGGTACAACTATTGAACATAAAGCAGACACAATAATACAGGGTGATATTGGCAAGGTACAACTGGTGAGCATGAAGCCAGTACAATAATACAGTGTGATAAGAACATGGTACAGTAAATGAGTATGAATTCAGAATAATACAATAGGGTGATATGAGCAAGGTACAACTGGTGAGCATAAAGCAGACACAATAATACAGGGTGATATGAGCAAGGTACAACAAGTGAATATGAAGCCAGTACAATAATACATGGATGATGTATCTAAAAATACTAGTTATCTTCACTATACCTTCATAAAAATGTAATTCAAACATACCATGGCTAAAATAAAGCATTTCTGTTAACACCTAGCTCTCTTGGAACAGTAATATATTATATTCTCAAGAATTGAAAAAGAACATAATATGAGCAACGTTTTATATATTTTTTTTTATTAATTCACCTTTAATTTTTTAATAAATACATCTGCAGCAAAATATCATTAACTCTAAGCTTGTTTTCTGTTATAGGTGAATTGCTTGAAGCCTTTATCCCATACACATATCCTTTAAACCTTTCCCATGACTACTATGCATATCAAGAAAACAAAACCTCTTCATTATATCCAATGGTCAGAATTCTTTTAACTTCGTGATCCCCCTCGTATACACCCCACCCAAACCAAAGGCCACCTTCTCTATCCAGCCGGTATTCTCTGCACCAATGAGTTTGTATTGAAAAGTATCCTTTTGTGTGGCCATCCTTATGACACGGCATGTGAGTAAAGATATAAAATTTAGCCTCACAAGATGCCATATTTTATCTAATATCTGTCCAGAACCATTATTTAACTCATACGGTAAGGTAAGTAATCCAATTATCTCTACCAGATGTCTGTTTCCTGATGTCAGGTTTTCATTACTGAAAGAAGTCTTGGCTAAATTACATTATAAGAAGCACCACTATGGTTAATATTGTAAGCATTATCACTGATGTTTACAGGAACTGGGTTCAAAAATGTTGTGATAATATTTTGGGCTTTGCATAGCTGTTGAGTTCAACTCTTTGATGATTATGACCGTAGGTAATTATATCATAACATGGTCAACATAGGCTAAAGAGAAATTAACCTTGAACAAAACAGAGTACCAGACAAAGGCCAAAAAATTATGCGACAGTATGTGTATCACTTGCTTTATAAACAAACTTTTTTGTCGAATCTACAAAAGTTTCATCTGCATGATTAAACTGTAGTACAATACAATTAGCAATATAGGAATAAATCATTAGAAAACATTAATATGCCATCATGTAAATGAAAGATTATTACCTTCACAGAAAAATTAGAAAGTTATTTAACTAAAAGACAATGGGATGAGTTCAAGAGGTTTTGCCAAAAGACTTGATTTGGAAAGATTCAAATAAACAACATCAAAAAGATAAGGATAACATTCTGCAAAAGTGGGAAAATGGAGTAAATGGAAAGAGAACAATTCTAAATGCCAAGTGATGTTTGTATCAAGATTTACATTTTTTACATTTTTTAATGATTTTGGAATGTACATGCCAACATTATCCTCCTAGCATTTCATTGTTAAGAATCAAGAACTATAAATGTATGGTCACTCGTAGAAAAAATTCTTAAGACAAGAAGAACTGTTTAATAATTAATGCTACTTTTAAATGAATGCTTTGAAGTTACATGTAGCTTTCTTACAACATACAAATACACATACTTCTGACTAATATAGCTCCTCTCAAGAAATTTCACCCATCTTAAATAGCCACTTTCTCTTTGCATAAGGGGTAGCCATATGAAGGGGACAAATATACTTGTAGAAGGATGCATAAGATTTATGTATTTATGTAAACAAACACACGCAATGATGGTGACAATTTGGCTTGCCTCATTTTCTTTAAAGTGGGTGGAATACAAAATAAATACAACAAATGTAAGAATACAATATTAAGAAAGACCATATGCTTGGATTTTATTAACTTCAAAACACTCATCCTTACAGTATGAACTAATGCCTGAATTGGCATCCTCACCTGAATCCGAATTCCTCTCTGCCAACAAAAAATTTCCTACTCCATTAGCTCTCTCTCCAAGACCATCTTCTACCTGTTTAGTTTTCTTTTTGCTTATTGCATTTGTTATGTGCATCTTGTCTTTCTTGCGTACTGCATCCATATTTATTATGTCTTTCTTGCTTACTGCATCTATATGTGCCTTGTCTTTCTTGCTTACTGCTTGTATAATGTTTGTTGTCTCTTTCCTTTTTCTGGAAATATCTGTATCTTTATTATCAGTCAATTTTCCAACTGATTTGCTGGTCTTTGTTAACACTTTTTCATGAACTTGACTGTCATGATCACCACTGTCACTGTCATCATCATCAGAATCTGAGAGTTCATAAAATCTTTTCAAATTTTCACTTGATGTCAAATTTAGAGGCCGTCCCCTCTTGTCAACAGAATATTTCACATTAAATTTCTTGTCATCAAACATGGCCTCAAAGCGTTTGTCAATTTTCACCTTCCTTTCTTGTCGAGGTATTTTATGGAAGCGAGGGTCCTTTGCAATATGAGCAAACCTTTCATCCTTCAGAGCATCCATTTTGCCACTCCTGAAAAATTAGTGAATAAAATTTATCATCTAATTCTTATTCGGTTTTTAAAAATAATAACCATAATTAACATGTCTTGAAGAGATATAATGTGATTGAGTAACTATTATTACTGTATGCAAACTACACTTAATATAATGCACTTCCTGTTTATTCATCTTGAAACAATATTGGAATGGATATTATATATATATATATATATATATATATATATATATATATATATATATATATATATATATATATATATATATATTATATATACACACACACACCGCCACTAGAAGTGAAATACCTTCTGCAGCTTTAGATTCTTATCAATCTAGCCTTAACAGGTTAATAGAAATTTACCAATAAGCTGCATTTACTATTATTACTGTATGCAAACTAGATTCTTTTTGTTTGCATGCCTGATGTTTACTACAAAGATAAAGTCCATGAAACAACTTATCAAATGGGAAGAAAGCAATTTTTAAGTAAATTATCTTTCATCAAGAATAGTTACTCAATCACATTATGTTAGAATTATTAGCCTGATGCCCTGCAAATCCAACCCAACTAAAAGACAAAAAATTGTATTTTCTTCTCTATCTCAATAGAAAAAGGACAAGAACTCTTGCCAGGTGTCATTAGCGTTTAGCCAAGTGACATGACATACTAATGAGGATGCTTGCATGGTAGGTTAGTTGGGAGGGTTTTTAAGTGATTGGATATGTATTCACAGAGAAATATAATTTACTTTAAAATGTACATTCTCCTTCAGATACGTTCCCCAATCATATTACATTAGAAGAACAAATAATAGCAGGAGAGAATGCTGAGCATCCAACCTCTACTTCAGGTATCCTTCTAGGGAATAATGGCTTGATTTAACATGTTAACAACAACCCATTTTCTTAATTACATAAGCAACACAGCCTAGGGTCACTTGACCTGTGACCCTTACATACCATTAAGAAGATGAATACCTAAATCTTCTTACCTACAAAATTTCACTGGTGCATCCAGACAAGTTAACAGGCTGTGTTGTTTTAGTTGGATCTGGTGGCCATATGTGCTGCCATCACCAAACCTACCAGATTCAAGATTTGACTCTGTGATGTTAAATCTCTGCATGCCAGCCAACAGCTTCTATTATATTCCTGATCAAACTGTTATGTTTGAATGTGAGGCTCACTGAGAAGGTGCGATCTCATGAGCGCTAATCCTTATGAGGTGACTCTGATCTTGTGAGACCTCAGAGTTCCACCAAGCATACAACCCACTTCAGCCACAAAGCACGGGCATGTGGGGTGTAATCCTGTTTCCTGGCTTTCAATGAAAGAAAGGTGTTCATGTATGCCACAACTTGTCTCTGTGCATTTCAAGTAGTGCTTGAGAGCACAAACAGGATCTTGTATGGCTGCTGCTCTTGACCTGTCCATGGAAGACAGCAAATGGTTGACAACTCTTTGGTTACCGACGGACAGTAACCTATATTTAGCCACAAAGCCTGATTGTGTCAGAGGATCACAGAACCATCTAATCTAAACTAAAGATAGTTAGGATTGATAGAAAGTGCATGCAGCTCTCTTACTCTGCATGTGGAAGCTAAAGCTATCATGCAGGAAACATGTCTTGTTTGATAGTAACATTAGCAAAGTGTGGGCTACAAGCTTCATTTTATTCTAAATAAGCCATGTTAAAACCCAGGACAAGTTCCAATTTTGGAAACAGAGCAAGGCATTTTGGCCGAATGAGATCAAAACTGGCTAAAAGATCAAGTAGGTCTTTATTATGCCCCAAATCATGTATGCCATGAGGCCGGAATGAGTGGTAGCCCTTCACAGTGATTAGAGTAAACTTGCTCCTTAAAGATCCACAGAAAAATGTTAGCCGCATGTACCGTAGACATGTGTCCCATAGTATTAGGTCTAAGTTGGCTGAAGCTCTCATGGCATTGACCAGAGTATGGTAGATGAGCTGCTTGGATAAGGACCCTAGCAATCCTGGCTGTTGTCTCCCAAGCATTGCCTATTGATGGATTTGTCCAGGAGTCAGAAGATTGCCAATGAGGTCAAATCTAACATGGAGGACATCTTGACAATGTTCTGAACCAGTATAGACTTAGCATGGAACATATTCCTGTCCACTTAGTAGTACAATGGAGCCAACATGAAGATGTCTGCAAAATTCTTGTTGAGAGCCTGGAGATCTAAAATAAAATGTTTGGAAGGAATATTATAACATCAAGAGAAGAATGTCACTGGGACATGGCTATCTGATAAGAAAGACTTAGAATTACCCAGGTCAAAAGTCTACCTAGAATTCAGTCGTTGATGAATTCAGTCTTTGCCCACTGCGGGATGATGGCATGTCGTCCTCTTCAGAAAAATCTACCAATACCTTGACTTTGTTGTCATGGGTAGCGGTAGGGGTTGGAGGGCATTCCAAAATGGTATAACATGATAGATTTCCTCTACTGTGGCTTAAAAGTTGGACCTGAATATGACTGATTAGTTGGTGTTTTGTCACATTCACTGTGTGTTGGGTCCTCTTATGGGTTTGCTTGCAGCTCTGCATAGGTGATGCAAGCTGGCATCGATAACTCTGGCTGGTCATTTTTGAAGATGTCACTAGCTCTCTCTTTAGGGCAGAAGTGAACATTCTGAAGTCTGGCATTGTCAGAACTACTGGCTGGTGTGCTCAGCTTATGGTTGACTTGGATTCTGGCAGTAGATAAGATGGTTTGGCTATCACCAGTACCGGCTGCTCAAAGGGCCTGGCTGGAAGGATAGATTTCTCACTGAAATCTCTGGTATAATAATATTAAGCTGTCAACGATGTACTTGACAGATCTGTCTCTAAGATCTGCATATATTTGGATGACCATTGCACTGAACAGGTCCCCATGCTGAGACAGCTGGATGGCCAGTAACAGTGCAGTGATATAAATAACTGGATTAGGGAAAACAACCCATGCGCCTAACTTAAAGTCCAGAAGGCCATGTTTGAACATGTGGGAGGAGGTGAATCACTCTCACTGGGCTGCTTAAAATTGGGGAAATACTCTCCCAATGAATCAGAAAAAGGTGCAGAGGCAAGGGAAAAAGGGGTAAAAATTGACCTGTTGTCAGGAGTTGACTTCTTGTTCTGTGTACCAGATAATGCATTTGTTAGAAAAACAGTCACACCCTTTCCTCCTCCTCCTCATCCCCTGCTGCAGTGTCAGTGGCCAACCATTGCACCCAATGAGCTGTCATGGGGGAGGGGGCACCAGCATCCCCATATGATTCACAATGGAAGCTGATTTGGGATGAATGATGAGGATGTCAATGCTCTTTTTCTTGACGTAGTCATCATTTCTTCCCCTTAGAGCCCTTTTGGATCAACATGGCCCAAATGTCTTCTGACCATGTGATACATGTTGCATGGCATTGATGATGTACATTCTGAACATAGAATGCAGGAGTCATGGTTATACTTCCTTCCAATACAGCAGCAAAGATAAAACCTAGCAACACCTGGCGGTGGTAAGGGGAGATAATGAGCAGCAGTTATTGCAGTTCGACTACTGAGCTAGCAAGGAAAAGACGATTTTCATCTTTTAGTAGGGCTGGATTTGTGAGGTATTAATTCACAACATAATGTGAGTGGGAAACGTATTTGAAGAAGTGTGTGTGTGTGTGATTTGAATTTTTAATGCAGCCAAATCAGTCATATCGCTATGATATCTGCAGTGTGACAGATTATAGTGATGTCTAGCACTGTGGCATCATGCTGCAGACATGTAGCATGATGTACCACCCAGTCACATTATCCTGATACCAGGTCAACCAGTCCTAGCACTAACCTCTTAAAGCTGAGCACCAAGCAAGGTAGTAGCTAGTACCATTTTTGTAAGTCTTTCGTATGACTCAGTTGGGGATGGAACCCATGACCTCCCATATCTGAAGCGGATGCTCTAACCACTAGGCCACAGGAGCTGAAGGAGAAAAGCATTCCTGTAAACATGATCACAGCATCAGTCAACAGGCAAAAATAATGCAAGGGTTAGAAGTTGGGACCACCAACGATAGTAACTACACTTCTTTACCTGTAACTACAATTATCCCCACATTCCCATTTCCCCAAGACATTCACCTTTGAATGTCACCCAGATTAAACCTTCAGGGCAGTTGAAATATATTCCATCCTTGCAATCATAAATAATGCTCTATTTATAGAAGGAAAGAAAATTACTGTGCTTAGGTTTGAATCCTATTATCAGCATCATAATCACAAATAATATCTCTTCCAATCATCTCTAAAACTGCACTTTTGTTGTCATTCCTACCTCCATGACAACCTGAATTTTCATCATTTCTTTCCTAGTACCAAAGTCATCTATGAGACTTTGACAGGTCTTTTAGGCTTACAAACAATAAAATATGCTCACACAAGCTGATACCATCAAAAGAGCTATTGATATTTATATTTCTTATAAGTTCTTATTACTTCAGAACAAGTAGTATTGGACTCTGACCCTGGTCAAAATCACTTGCCCTGACTAAAATCCACTTGCCTGACAAGGCCATATTTTTCATCTATTCATGTTAGAATATTTAAACTGATATACATCAAATAAAATAATAAAAATGATGAAATTTTCTATATGTATTAACCTCTCATAGTAGTATACATCTCAAAGAAAATTATGTGTGCTAAAATTTGATTTATTTCATTTCATTAGAAGCTGTTTCACAACATCATGATCTAAACCAGTACTCAATAATTTTGTTTTCTGAATAATACAAAAATATCTATATTTTGACATAAAAACGTAATACAGAAATAGTGTCATTAGTGCATTTTTTATTATAAGTCAGTAAAAACAGCATTTTAATTCATGTCATTGTACTTGCATAACTTGCAACTACATAATTTCTGATGTTAGTGGATTAAAATACAATGTAAAGATCTTTTGTGATTTTAGAATGAAAAATATTGTATTGGAGTCTTTCATAATTTGCTAATCCTAACTATCACATGATCACATAGGTACCAGGAAATACCCAATATTTTATCTAGCAATGCAATAACAAGTAACAGGTACCAGGAAATACCCAATATATTAACTAGAAATGCAATACCTAGTAACAGGTATCAGGAAATACCCAATATATTAACTAGCAATGCAATACCAGGTAACAGGTACCAGGAAATACCCAATATATTAACTAGCGATGCAATACCTAGTAACAGGTATCAGGAAATACCCAATATATTAACTAGCAATGCAATACCAGGTAACAGGTACCAGGAAATACCCAATATATTAACTAGCGATGCAATACCTAGTAACAGGTATCAGGAAATACCCAATATATTAACTAGCGATGCAATACCTAGTAACAGGTATCAGGAAATACCCAATCTATTAACTAGCAATGCAATACCAAGTAACAGGTACCAGGAAATACCCAATATATTAACCAGCGATGCAATACCTAGTAACAGGTATCAGGAAATACCCAATATATTAACTAGCGATGCAATACCTAGTAACAGGTATCAGGAAATACCCAATATATTAACTAGCAATGCAATACCAAGTAACAGGTACCAGGAAATACACTATATATTAACTAGCGATGCAATACCTAGTAACAGGTATCAGGAAATACCCAATATATTAACTAGCAATGCAATACCAAGTAACAGGTACCAGGAAATACCCAGTCTATTAACTAGCAATGCAATGCCAAGAAACAGATACCAGGAAATACCCAATATATTAATTAGCAATGCAATACCAAGTAACAGGTACATGTACCAGGAAATAAACAATCTATAAACTAACAATGCAATACCTAGTAACAGGTACCAGGAAATACCCAATATATTAATTAGCAATGCAATACCTAGTAACAGGTACCAGGAAATACCCAATGTATTAACTAGCAATGCAATACCAAGTAACAGGTACCAGGAAATACCCAATCTATTAATTAGCAATGCAATACCTAGTAACAGGTATCAGGAAATACCCAATCTATTAATTAGCAATGCAATACCAAGTAACAGGTACCAGGAAATACCCAACGTATCAACTAGCAATGCAATACCAAGTAACAGGTACCAGGAAATACCCAATATATTAACTAGCAATGCAATACTTAGTAACAGATACCAGGAAATACCCTATCTATTAACTAGCAATGCAATACCAAGTAACAGGTACCAGGAAATACCCAATATATTAATTAGCAATGCAATACCAAGTAACAGGTACCAGGAAATACCCAATATATTAATTAGCAATGCAATACCTAGTAACAGATACCAGGAAATACCCAATCTATTAACTAGCAATGCAATACCAAGTAACAGGTACCAGGAAATACCCAGTATACATGTATTAACTAGCAATGCAATACCTAGTAACAGGTATCAGGAAATAGCCAATATATTAACTAGCGATGCAATACCTAGGAACAGGTATCAGGAAATACCCAATATATTAACTAGCGATGCAATACCTAGTAACAGGTATCAGGAAATACCCAATATATTAACTAGCAATGCAATACCAAGTAACAGGTACCAGGAAATACACTATATATTAACTAGCGATGCAATACCTAGTAACAGGTATCAGGAAATACCCAATATATTAACTAGCAATGCAATACCAAGTAACAGGTACCAGGAAATACCCAGTCTATTAACTAGCAATGCAATGCCAAGTAACAGATACCAGGAAATACCCAATATATTAATTAGCAATGCAATACCATGTAACAGGTACATGTACCAGGAAATAAACAATCTATAAACTAACAATGCAATACCTAGTAACAGGTACCAGGAAATACCCAATATATTAATTAGCAATGCAATACCTAGTAACAGGTACCAGGAAATACCCAATGTATTAACTAGCAATGCAATACCAAGTAACAGGTACCAGGAAATACCCAATCTATTAATTAGCAATGCAATACCTAGTAACAGGTATCAGGAAATACCCAATCTATTAATTAGCAATGCAATACCAAGTAACAGGTACCAGGAAATACCCAACATATCAACTAGCAATGCAATACCAAGTAACAGGTACCAGGAAATACCCAATATATTAACTAGCAATGCAATACTTAGTAACAGATACCAGGAAATACCCTATCTATTAACTAGCAATGCAATACCAAGTAACAGGTACCAGGAAATACCCAATATATTAATTAGCAATGCAATACCAAGTAACAGGTACCAGGAAATACCCAATGTATTATCTAGCAATGCAATACCAAGTAACAGGTACCAGAAAATACCCAATATATTAATTAGCAATGCAATACCTAGTAACAGATACCAGGAAATACCCAATCTATTAACTAGCAATGCAATACCAAGTAACAGGTACCAGGAAATACCCAGTATACATGTATTAACTAGCAATGCAATACCTAGTAACAGGTATCAGGAAATAGCCAATATATTAACTAGCGATGCAATACCTAGGAACAGGTATCAGGAAATACCCAATATATTAACTAGCAATGCAATACCAAGTAACAGTAAATACCCATTGCATTAACTAGCAATGCAATACCAAGTAACAGGTGCCAGGAAATACCCAATGTATTAACTAGCAATGCAATACCAAGTAACAGGTACCAGGAAATACCCAATATATTAACTAGCAATGCAACACCTAGTAACAGGTATCAGGAAATACCCAATATATTAACTAGCGATGCAATACCTAGTAACAGGTATCAGGAAATACCCAGTATATTAACTAGCAATGCAATATCAAGTAACAGTAAATACCCATTGCATTAACTAGCAATGCAAAACCAAGTAACAGGTACCAGGAAATACCCAATGTATTAACTAGCAATGCAATACAAGGTAACAGGTACCAGGAAATACCCAATGTATTAACTAGCAATGCAATACCAAGTAACAGGTACCAAGAAATACCCAATCTATTAATTAGCAATGCAATACCAAGTAACAGGTACCAGGAAATATCCAATCTATTAACTAGCAATGCAATACCAAGTAATAGGTACCAGGAAATACCCAATATATTAACTAGCAATGCAATACCTAGTAACAGGTATCAGGAAATACCCAAAGTATTAACTAGCAATGCAATACCAAGTAACAGGTACCAAAAAATACCCAATCCAGAGATCTCAGAAATGCTTAATTCCGCGTATTTGGACGCCAAGTTTTGATCAGGGATGAAGAAAATCACTGAGGTGGGAGTACTCCATACGTATGTAATAGGTGTGCAGCAAAATTCAAAGACTTGCAAGTCCTGCTTCAGCCACCTGCTTTGTGGGGAAATGTGTTGATCAGTAAGCTGTACTGATATTTACAATGACAGAATTCAGTGACTGAAAGACCCCTTAATGTACATACATGTTGCCATTTTATAAGAGTACAGAAAAATGAACATGGTGCAACAGGGCTGAGCAATTTTTTTTTAAAACCACTAGCCCAGGACAAGGGTTTCTGAAAATGCACTAGTCCCACCTTTCTCTTCACTAGTCCCACCTTACTTTTCACTGGTCCCAAAATGGTAATCACTTGCCGAGATTTGATGAGATGTATGTACTTAATCCATAGAAAAAAGAGAAAAAAATAATATACAATACAATTATTTCTTAAAAGAATTAAATTTTTTGAAAAACATTGGTTGTTATACATTTGGCTTCTTCAGGTTCGTATATATATGTTTTAGCTGATGGATTTGAAAATATGTCCATGTATATGTCTGCCACCTGCACCAGCACTAAGCCAGCAGTTGATAGCTGTGTCTGGGTTAAAGTCCTCAAACTCTGGTCCATTTGAAGAAATGTTCATTAGCATTTGTAAACTCTTCTGGTTTAAGGAATTTCTTAAAGACGTCTTGATTAAGTTCATTGAACTAAATCCTCGTTCACACTCAAAAATAGCTACCACACACTCAGTATCCATCTTACGTTTTATCCCTCCAGTTTCAAACAAATTTACCTTTGCTGAATCGCCGTTATTACCTTCCTGTCGAAAATAATTTAGCAAACTCATTTTATCCAGAGTAACTATCAGCTTGCTTGACAACTACTTATAAAGTGATCATAACATCAATTTTCTCTTTTAAATACGAACTGAAACAGCTCATTAATTAGCGTAATTGTTTAGCTTCAAACGCAATATCGCACGTGGACCTTAATCATCTGTATAATCAATTATAAATTAAAGAATCATTACTGTCATTTAATCAGTTCATAAAGGAAAACCAACACTGATGTCGGTAAAGTACCTTCATTAATTTAATTACACTTACTCGCTGGATTAAAATCATAGTGAGCCGCTCGTTATGATCTAGATTGAGTAAACTCATTGCAACAAAACCGCTTACAACACTGCTAATTGATCATATTGGCTTCTTTTTGTTTGACGTGTTTTGATTTGCCGATAATTAGGTCGCTTAGCCCAATATGCAGTCAAGCAGTAACAGGATGTAAATGTATACACGAAGAGGGGTAGAATCAAGTACATGTATTCAGTATGCCCAGAGGGCATGATTGGCCAAATAAAGGCAGATATAGTGATTAAAGCACGAAAAAAAAGGACAAGCCTGACTTTTTTTAAAAAGCACTTGTCCCGGACTAGCGACTTGGAAAATTTTACTTGTCCGACTTCAAAAATGACTAGTCCAGGACGTCGGACTATGGGATTTGCTCAGCCCTGTGCAACAGCTGGGCGGCAAGTTCAAAGGCTTTGATTGGCGGCTGCGTGGGAAAATGTAGATATTTATAGTGATTGAATTCAGAGGCAGAAATACCCAGAGATGTACATGTGGTCATTTATAAAAGTACATAAAATAAACAACTTTAGCTTTTGTTATTGTGTTCATTTCCAAATGTAGCAGAATAAGCAATGCATGTGACCTGAGAATTAAGAGATGTTTAGACTTAGACAAAATGCCATTAGTAAGTGGGTGACAAGTTGCCTAAAAATGTAAACTTCGCCTTCTTCTGTTAGGAAAGCGAAAATGACTTCGGCCTCTGATTATTTAAGAGCTACCTTGACTGACCATACCAATTTTTTATTAATGACCCTCGCCTTAGCCCGGTTAGTTCTAGTGTTGTAGAGAAATGTACTCATCAAGACATCAGTAGCTAGGCCTAGTTTTTATATCAATTACGCTGACAAACAAACTCTTGCCCATTCACAAGCATTATGTTTTGATAGCTGATTGACCATTAACCCTTTTCCGAGTATGGTAGCAACTATCAATTTCCTGCATGCTATCCATTGATGATAAAACATACAAACTTGTGTTTTAAGATCTGAATCGGTGATCTGGATATATATTATTATTATCTGCCTCTTGTACACTATTTCGTCATAAAATTAGTTTGAAAATGTAAGTGAACCAGTAAGCCTAACGGGAAATAATGGCGGACTTCACTTAGTCTGGGATGTACCAGTTTTTTATTAGATTGTTTACTTAAATCATTGGGCAAATATATTCAGATAAACTATACAAATCATTGAAACCAAAGTCTAGGTATTATTTTATTGAGCCGGTAGATTTTCTTTAAATATTGTCAGTTTAAAGTGTTGCTTGCTCTGTATAACTCTTTTTAACCTCATAACAAAAGAAATGACGACTTACACGTTCTTAACACAATCTGGAGTATGAAACAAATTGGGGGTGGGGGCATTTTTCTAACTATTTACAAATACAAGTTTTTTAAACCGCTTATCCTCACATATTAAAAAAGAAGAAATCACACAAAGTAACAATAATAAAGTTAAAATACACGTTCATAGAAAATCAAACTGATTTAGTTTGTAAAAGATCGCAGATAATCATTCTTCAAGAATGTCTTGTCCTCCGTCTACCTAGGGACATATCTACATAATTTTCTTTAAGTTCAACCTTTTTCTTACAATTTAAGATATTAAACATGATATAACCCCATACTGCATAAATTATAGTCGAAGTTAGCCTTAACGTCTTACCGGTTTTCGTGGTCGATCTCTTAAAATATTTACTTTTTTGAGCTTACACGTGTTTCTGACCGGAAGAAACAATCTTCATGATAGTTACGGACTTTAAACAACTTAAATCAGAAAATATACTTTAGTGTTTATATAACTTAATTTGCAATCATGGAATATTGATGAAAATAATTTTTTATAAGACGTTTGGCACATCTTCAGTTTTTAGTATAGCTTTCTCCAGCCTTTTGACCACACTTTAACCCGAGTCTACTAGCAGTCACTTGTACTTCCTGTTGATATACAAGATGTTAGTGTGGGTGACGTATACATGTAACTATTGCTATAACGAAGGTACAATTGTACTGACTGAAAATAGTGGTGTAACATATCAGAGGCAGGTATTTGGTTTACCACACACATATTTTAATAAAGTCATCATACTTCATACAAAGATTATACATAAATCCATATTTTATTCAATAAAATCTCAATTATGACTACGAGCCTATGAGGGAGGTACTCAATGAAGACATGCAGGCTCCATGTATAATCACAGATAGCCGCGAGCCTTACAGCTTCTTTTCTGATTCTTGGCCTTTTTATACAAATATTGTGTCATGTGTTTATCAGATACGTGTTACATATCTAGCCAAATGACCATGTATAAGAAGTTTTGGTAATGTATGTGATCCCGATTGACATTTTGGTATGTCAGCAGTCGAAATTACCGGTAGTAATATTTTGCATACTGACATTGAAAGCATTCTTGTCGAAGGTATGAATTAAGTTATATTTTCCCCATTGGAAAGTTGCAGCAACATAACAGCACGGAAAATATTATAGTTCCCCTCCCATTCCAACACACACACACACAAACAAAACAAATCAAAACACTCATACATGCAGATCGAAATGGTCATATATAATTAATTCAATTTTATCGTCAACAATTATTTGTATAAAAAAATTGTGCTAAATAGGTAATCCAGAACTGTCTGTAATACATACATACATACATACATCTATGCGGGATTTACAACTTTTATAAAAAACAATCTGGAAAACTCAACATGCCTTTGGAAATCTGAGCTTTCCTCCAATATAATATTCAACAAGGTAAAAAGAAAAGAAAAAAATATGTTATATTTTATGCAGATTCCTTTTTTGCTTGGATAAGATAGCAAACTCATCACCTACATCAACAGTAATAAAAGTTATACTGTAATGATTCTTAATTGCTCATAACTGAAGGATTTGTGAACACTTTTTTTTTATCCATTTGCTTAAGAGTTATCCTCCTGACCTAGAAACTGGCAACATCCATCAAAAGATTTAACCAGCTGACTTTTGAGACTGAGAATACTTATTTTTATGCACTTAGCTCTTTGACAAACAGTAATTATATGTAATTCTCCTGTCATTGTCATGTAACAACAGATTATAAATGCCATATTTGGGTGCTACATTTTCAGTATAGCAATCAAACTTTGAACAAAATTCATCTGGTGGTTTATTGTTAGAGATGACTTCCTTTTATTTGCAAACACATCTGTCAAGGAAATCTGATGAGCTATGTTATTAACAATTAGCACATACTGACCTTCAAATCAGTGACATGTATCAAAACGATCTTTGACAATTGTTTAGAGACAGCAAGCTCACAAACTGCCAGAGGCAAAGTAGTATAGCAAATCTCAGATATTTACAAATACATGTATTATGATTAAAATGTAACTGACAGGTTAGATTATAAACATTTACTTCGTATTTGTTAAAACTTGCTTTAAATATTAAATATAGACATTATCACATATACATGAGAAAATATGGGGCAGACTTTAACATTGACTATATGATGGAAGAAGAATGCAGTACATTTAAACTCACACATGCACACACACACATACACAATGATTTTGTCCCAAAGCTTGTGTTGGTTACCTATGTGTATCATTTGTCAGAGTTGTAGTCCTTAAGTGTGAGAAATGTACCTTATATCTAGGTGAATGTATTATGTTGTAAGATTATCAGGGTAGGGAAACCATGTATTGCTTTTCTTTGAAATGTCAAAAGTGCATCTTTTCTTCGAACCCTCACATGAGAAATTTTACGTTGAGAGACTATAAGAAAGTGTTTTATCTAAAAGCAATACAATTAATCATGTGGCAGATTTTTTTTTTTTTTTGAGGGTACTCTTCCTGGTTGATCTTCGCAGACCATTTGGGGAGGTCATCCTGCCCTACTTATGTTTGTGTGAAAGCTATATATGTGACTTGTATATTTCTTTTTGTTATTATTTTTTATTGTATATATTATTTTTTTATAAACTTTTTTCTTTTATTTATTTAAAATTATTTTTGGCAGAAATTGATTCAGCTCAATAGATGTGGTTATACATATGACCAAGATGTTGCTTATTTCAAAAGTGTTTCTTGGGTTGGCTATCATGTTGTGATCTTGGACAAGGCACTTTACTTTCCTTTGTATAATGCAATCTTAAAGGTATTGCCGTACGGTATAATGTCATAAAGTAAAACTCATGAACGTGATTCTTATAAAAATTAGTTTCCAGAAGGTAATAGATTATCCTAAGTTCATTCTGACATCAGATCAGACTGCATTAGCTTCATCATTGTCCCATTGGGCTTGGCAATTAACTTTCTGTAATTGACCCATTGGGCAATTAGCTTACATATCTTGGGTATTATATAGCCAGTAATGTATTAAAAATATCATTGAACTCTTCAAAAATCAAAAGGAAATATAATTTTGACACAGGAAACAGTTCTTATGAAAGCAGTTTCCATACTTTGTGCATAAACTAAAGGCTCAATTTCAATTGCATTTTCACAACAAAGGTATAGAAGGCTATCAATATATATATATATATATATATATATATATATATATATATATATATATATATATATATATATATATATATAACCTGTCAATTTACCTACCCAACATCCATGTAACTGTTCCTAAATCTTTAAGATTTCATGCTAATCATGAACATTTCATCTTAATCTGGAACATTTCATGTCGGTCATGTATATAGTTTATTAAAGTTTAAAGTACAGTGATTGTGCTACTGTCATGCTGCTTGTTTTTTCATGTAGCCTTCACAATGTTCATTTTGCTATTTTCATTTAGCTGCATACACACTGTTGATTTTCAGGTAAATTTACATTTGTTCTAACAATCCCTACATGCATGCACAGGAAAAACTAATGTAGCAGGAGAATTTGGAAAAGGGGCAGAAAAACCTCACACTGGTGGTCATGGGTATGGTGAAGGTGCCCACATGATGAATTTGGTTTATCAGCTAAACTTCGACCATCTTTTCTTGATAGAGAAAGTGAATTTGTTTGAAAATATGTTTTTTTTGTATTCATACAACTATCTATTCAGTTCATATTGATAATTCATATTTCTTGTGGGTTTTATTCCAGATCTTATGAGTTCCATCCTATTAATAATGAGATCATTATCATGCAAAATCACTAGGTTTATTGATATTGATATCGTAACATTGCAAATGTTCATATTTTTTCCGTGAAATGAATATCTTTTTTTCATACTTTGTACGACATGTAAGAGGTGGTACAAATGAAGCCTGTGTCCAAACTGTCAGGTAATTGCACACTGTCCACATAGGATTAACTATTTTTTGTTTTGACTTTACTGTACAAGCTTGTAATGTATGCAAAATCAGTTATGCTTGCTTTAATTCTTTTATATTAGCCAGCATAACAATCACATGCACTACAGGCATTGACCAATTCTTCAACAAACCAACAATAATGCATAATACAAGATTATGGACATTCAGTTTTGCAGACTGAAGATGAAAGATACCACAACAAATGATAGAAGACTAAATTTGTGATTATTGTTTCTTTAAGGATTCACCTTGTGGGACTGTTTGTATGAACTGTGATGACATAGCTAATACAAATGAGAAATGGGAACATTTATATTTTTTATTTATTTATTGAGATTGAATCAACTATTAGGCCAGTGCTTTCAGTTATACCAGATTGGAAATAGATTCTTGTAGTCTCAGATCAATCCAAATTGAATGGAAAAATATGCTAATCTTAATTGGATGAATGTTTGATGGCAGAATAGGTGATGCATTATAACGTTTTTTGAATGTTGTTTTATCAGATGTAGCCTGTCAGAAGATTCACTAAGGCGCTGACATTTAATTGTGTGGTGATCATGGACCGAGCCAAGTGTTCAGAGCTTCTCAAGACGATAGAGGCGCAGAAGGAGCAAATTCAGAGATATGAGACCAAACTAAGAGGTAGTATGCAACATAAAATCATCATAACTGAAATAACAAATTACATTTAATCTAATACACCACTTCCTTGATAACTTGTTCCCTGATAACTTGCAGACCCACCTAGAATGTGAAGTCAGTCGTGGATCCCATTTTTTTATCTAGAAAGTACCACAAATTTGACCCCTATTTGCTGAACATGATGAAAATCGCAATCAAAATTGGTAACTGAAACCTTGATATGTTGCTTATTTTATCACCGAATATGGTTGATATGACCTGGAAATTTTAATCAACATTATTCAGTTATCAACTTTTAAAAAGAAATCATGTATTTTCTTAAAATTTCTTTGAGGCAGCACTTCAGTAAATAAATATAAATTAAATACATTTTGTTTTAAAAAATCAAGTGAAATGTATGTTATATCTTTTAGTTCAATTTAAGTGTAATGATCATAATCACAATGTGCCCTGTTATATTCAAAGGTGAATTATGTCAATCTACCCGAACAGCTCTGTCCGAGAGCGTTTCTGTGAGAACCTAAGTACTGATAATGTCTTGATACCTAATTTGATTAAGTGTTTATTGTATTGTTGCATTGAATTAAAAGCTGATCTCCTTGTATTGCCATGTTAATTACATCTTTTGTATCAAATAAAGAGGCTGGACTAATTGAAAATTTCAAAGGCATGCAAATCCAACCTGCATAAGAGCTAGTGGCCCTGTTCTAGTGTCAGGTCACCTCAATTCAAGTGATCAATCAAACACTGTTACAATTTTTTTGGAGAACGTGATATAATTAAACTACCTTAAATTAGCATACTCATTCACAAATGTGATCAGTGATAGCAAGACAGCCATGCAAAATGAATAATTGATGACAAAAAACTGTTTCACAGATACAGTGTGACCCCGCTATAACACAGTAGTTGGGAGCCATAAAACCCAACCGCGTTATATACTGAACCGTGTTATATGCAACCAAGTCAGTTAGCTGAAGAAAATGTACCCCCCCCCCAAAGAAATTGTTGGAGGTGGTGGTAATAAATGCGGGCGGTAAAATACGTGCTTCATCGGCACAGTTACCATGTTGAATTGATGCATATTAAATGAGAAATACACCTGTAGTGAAAACAGAGAAGACATAATATAATAGTTTACTTTATTTAGAGAACCATGAATTGATGCATATATGTGACTCCTGTTTATATATAAATGTCTAATGTATAGTATGAATAGAGTATCAACACCATGTACTCACCTGCGAACCTCATCATATACATTGAATCCACAATACAAGTGATGCCATCGAAAATATGCACACACAGCTTTAAAATATTCATTAATTTGGTAACAGGTCATATTGGTCTGAATTCAGTGGAAAAACATAGCACAAGCACGTAACTAATGACGAAGTAAATTTACTTTAAATATGTTCCAAGTCGGTAAAAGTTAGTTTGCGTTTTACACCACCGTTGGCATAAACTTTTTCCCTACAAAAAGGAAACTTTCACAGCACAGTTAACGTGTCCAGTCACGTTGGAAAATGCAAAAGTCCATCAGACTCCATCACTTTTATTTAAGTTTGGTACTGACTTGTTTTGGAAGAAAAGTTCTTTGCTGTTATTGAAAGATTGTAGTCAGCTTTCTTTGATGAAGGATGCATGTGCAATTGAAGTCACCGATAAAGGACAGCTTTGGAGAACCAAATGAATGCCCATTTCTTATTGTGGTGGCAACATCAAATATCTGTATTGCCTGATTGAGACTGGTATTTTTTTCATTTGCTGAGTACATTTTTATAACAGTCGGTGCTTCAAAGGTAATCTGTTTCCTTTGAAATTTCAGCAAACTATGTTATCTGGGTACATTTTTAAAAAGGAATTGGCTGTCATTTAGACTATTCTAGTTATTGTCCCTCCATGCCTACTGAATAAACCAATAAGTAAGATGTATTATTTTTTTTTACCTTTGTGGTAGTAACGTGATGCTACCTTCCACGCATGCTTCTGAAAGTTAACAAAGGGTCAACAAACTTGAGCGTTCTGAAGGATTTAATTCTGATTGAAGCGAAGAGGAATTTTACTTACCATCGACATGCAAATGTCAGTCTTTGTAAATATATTAATTACTAGCGATCGGCTGAAAATCCGATGAAAGATAGGTTACGAGACAATGCCTCGTCTGGTTGATCTCTGTTACCAGAAATGTCAACAACAAAAAGCGGATATTTCACAACATACAGAACTCATGCTAGATGTCAGGGTAAGCGGATTATGATATAACAATGCACTGTTTAGATAGTTTGTCAGTAAGGACAAAGAATTTGTTTATGTAACAATAGATAAATTTCGTGCATTTTATATCCAGTTTGCAGCTTCCGTTCATGGGGCCTCTGAATTTCTGCAAACCAATGGTTGTATATAAAAGTTTAAACAGCCAACAGTGTCGCCAAGAAATAAAAAAAGCCACATGGTATGTTTTGCAGCCAATAAGGAAAAACAATCCAAGTTTTTGACATTGGCAAAGACCTACGCGATCCCAGAATTAACTTTGTATGCGTTTTTTTCTTCTTCTTACTTTTAAGAAGAAAAAAAATACTTCTTGTACAAAAGAAAAATGCATATACAATTTCAGGAGTCAGGCCACAATCGTCTTGTATTATTCATACGTGATCTCTTCCCCAAAATGATAAGCAACTTTTTAGTTTTTTTTGCGTACTTTTTACAAATTTTTTTGTGCACAAGAAAAATATATAAATATGAAATTTCGGAAGCCACGCCATGACCACATTATATCCGAATTTGCTTTATAACAGATCGCACTATAGTGGGGACACACTGTACATTTCATTAATGAAAAGCTAGTTTCAGAGTTTCAGTTAATTTGTAATTCCTGAATTGGCACTAAGAGATTCAGAGAAGTTTCACTATTATTTGCAGTGAAATCATAGCTTCAATAATTTAACTTTAGAGCAGTAAAACAAATTGACTTTTGACAATGACAGCTGTTTCAAGAATGAATTGTTCCGTTTAAAATTTTTTTTCTTAAAGGAATCTTGTTTGATTGTAACTTTGAATCAATAACTAGTCTGGTTCCCTGCTTTCCACAGGAGTAGAGAGCAAAGCAGGGAACTTAAGATCAAGAAACCAGACTACTTAACAACAACACAAAGCAGTGATGTAATACACAATGTTTTTGCATACATGTGAAGGTTATTTAAACCATTAGGAATAATATTAATGACCTCTCAGCAGATGGACATATTGAAAATAAAGGTAAATTTTGCAGAAAATGAATAACTTCATAAGAAACAGCACTTTATTGACAATTACTCCCAGTGTGATTTTAAAACCAGTATTCAGCCACTAAACAGACCAGTTCATTCTCTCCCCCCCCCACGGTTTTCTCAGTGTCCAGTGATGATGGTATCATTTCTTATTGTTATGAAGGTCACTCGATAACTTATAGAACAGTCTCTGTTTTTTTTATCCCATTGCGTGCAAGTTATTGAAGGAGAGGTGTATAGTGCAAATTTGGAGGCTATTGTTTTAAACCAGAAGAGTTTATGTGATGGTTTGTCCATACATGGGACAGAAAAGAGAGCTCAGCTTTGAACAGATCAGGACATTTGTGAAATTTGGTCAGGATGTTTTACCTCAAAATAGGTGATAATTTTTATCAAACCAATTTTTAGCATGTAAATGGACAAAAATTACAAGTGTTTAAGAAATTTCCATTATCAAAATATTAACATATGCATATCAGTCTTGTTGCAGTTCATACTTTCTGTACATGTACCACTATCATTTTTAGAATTTTTTTACAATTAATAATAATATATAAAATAGTGCTTATCTGACATCCAGTATGTCCACAATGGCAGCCGTCTTGAAAATCTTGTTATTGTTACTAAAAGAACGGAAACTTAAATCAGCATAGGGTTTTCATCAAAAGATTTCTGACATTCAACATAGTCCCCGTGGTGGCCATCTTGAAATTCTTGTTATTGCTGCTGATCTTAAATAGAAAGTCATTTAACATGGGGTTTTCATGAGAAATGTTCACAATGGTGTCAAGCTGTTTTTAAATGAAGATTATTCAAACTTACCACCAATATGGCCACCATGGTGGCTGTATTGAAAATATTGTTGCGCTTCTCCTTTCAAATGGATGGCTGTATCAACATTTGCTTTCATCAGTAGACTTCTTATAATCCCTAGTTGGTCTGAAATGAAACTGGTGCCATTTGTAAGTCCAACATGGCAGATATTGTGGCTGTCCAGAAAATCTTGCTGTCACTGCTGTCCCTCAGTGAATGGTCATAATGACATGTGATTTTCACCAAAAGACTTCTAAAGATGTCTTCTTGGTCCTAATTGAAAATTGTGCCAAGTGATACCCAATATGTCCACCATTGCAGATAATATGAAAATCTTGCTTGTGTTTCAACATTCAGCAGGTAAAAGAAAATGGTCTTTCCTTGAATTCCTGGAAATTCTTTTCACCCAGTATAGCATCAGTTCCACTGAGTATAGCATCAGTCCCATTGAGGGATGCTGGTCTTATTTTTTCTTCTTATTTTAACTTGAAAAAGCAAAGTAACATTTAGTTAATTAGACAGTAATATCATCTCTCCATTTGGAGTGTTACTGATTCTTCTTCACATATGCTTCCTAATTATAATACCTTTGGAGAACTACTGCTACCTTGCAGATCCAACCCTCCCAGTTAAAACATTTTAGCCGATAAGCTACAAGTTACTTACAAAGGTGGTAGTTATCTCCCCATGATAGAAGGATTGGTGCCAGTTACTTAGGTGGCGCTATACAGTTTCGAATTTTGCATAGGGTTAGGAATTTAAAGAAAAAGAATGTCCCTGGCTTTCCTCACTGGTTATACTGGCTATTTAAAAAAGACCTTGTATATCTTAGGTATAATGCAAAGAACCTTTAATTCCCTTTATTTTGGTGTATGATTGATGGGTGTACTATGGGTTATAGAGTATACAGCTTGGCCTTACTTCAAATGTGCACCTTTCAAAAAAGTGCTAGCTCTACTTGGTCATTTTCACTTCCTGAACTTCAGAGGTCAATTGTATAAAAAAGAGCCGATAACTTTTTTTACATTTTATATATTTGGTAACTCATTCATTGCACTTTCAGAAGCTGGTATTGTCTAGTCTGGCAAAATTCATTTTCCCTATTTTAATAGCTGCTATGTATAGTGTACTTTAGACTAATTCAGACTGATTTTTTAACACAAGGGAGCAGTCATTTTAGTTAGCAGTGTGCTTAAATCATGTAAAATTTCCAAAAGTACAATATCCAAAAGAAATATCATCCACATTACATTAATGTAGCATAGAGGTATGCAAATGTTCTCTCCACTGTGCATGTTTTAAATGCGAACTACTTCACCTTACATACGTCACTCTCTCAAAAGTACATATTATCTGGTGAGCGCCACCTTACAGAGGTGGTAGTTATCTCCCCATGATAGAAGGATTGGTGCCAGTTACTTACAAAGGTGGTACTTATCTCCCCATGATAGAAGGATTGGTGCCAGTTACTTACAAAGGTGGTAGTTATCTCCCCATGATAGAAGGATTGGTGCCAGTTACTTACAAAGGTGGTAGTTATCTCCCCATGATAGAAGGATTGGTGCCAAATCCTGTAAATACTTTACTTACTACTTCCACTCATGTTACTCACATTCTTTGTAATGTGAGACCTTGCAAACCAACTAACACAGATTCTGGAAGTTATTCCACATGATACCAAGTTGGAGGAGTTTTCTCTTCAAAGGGAAGTATACTCAATTGAATTTTTAATTTTCCAACTTTTCTGCTTCTTTCTTTCCATGATAAAGTTTTCTGCCTTTTGTATATTATAACTATGTCATGTGCACACACAAGTATATATGTAACATTCTTGGCTAAAGAGACTTGACTTTAAAGTGAAATTACAAAAAAAGATATATTTTTGGATTGTATTATTGTGATCCAGCAAAAGACTGTTGGCACATTACCACTACATGGCCCACCAAAGGCACATTTACACTTACAGTGTTGGATTTGTAATTTGGATTTCCACTAAATTTTATTCAGAACTTTAATCATTAGGACCTGTGTCTGTAATTCAAGGATTATTTGTGATGGTAAGTTTCTTGTTTTACATTTTGACTTTGTGTTCCTGGGAAATAAATTATTTGTTGAATTTTACAAAGCTTGTTTCTTCTCACTCTTTTCTATTACCTGTTTTAAGACCATAGATCCATTATATTTGATAGAATTGCTTACTACACATTATGCATTGGTTCATAGCATGGCTGTAGCTTCTAACATGACATTTTTTCATTTTTCTGATTGTAAAGAGTGATTTAGCGAGTTAGCATTACTAAGTTATTATTTTTATTTCCTTATATTGTTTTAGTGGGAATATCATCGAAGGGCTTAAGGCAGGTCACATGACGTTCATACCAGTTCCAATCTATCCAATTCTTAATACCGCCACGACATTACTGGCCATCCAGCCATCACCAGCCATCCAGCCAACACCTGTTGTCCAGCAGTCCCAACATGGGGACCTTTTCATTGCAATAGTCCACCCAAGTAGATTGTACTGGAATCTTAGTGAAAAACTCATCCATCTAGTTACACTGTCTGCAACGTACCATTAGTATACCGGAAATGTCAATGAAAATTCTGTCGGACCAGCCCCAAGCCTTTTAGAGCAGCCAGTACCGGTGATAGCCTAACCATCTTATATACCACCAGCTTCCAGGCCAGCCATACACAGAGTACATCAGAAGGCAGTTATGACATTGCCAGACTTCAGAATGTTTGCTCCCTACACTTAAGAGAAAGCTGGTGATCTCTTCAAAGATGACCAACTGGCATCATGAGTGCCACACATCATGATCTATGCAGAGCTGCTAGTTGACCCAGAAGGGGACCCAAAACACAGTGGATGTGACCAAGTGCCAGCAAATCAACCATATTCAAATCCAACATAAGCAGATTGAATTAAGCTTTCGATCTGCAATCTAGGACATCTTTCAGGTGTTGGCCATTATGGAATGGTGTACATCCCCTATGGCTACCTAAGAATATAAAGTCAAGGCATTGGTAGATTTTGGTGAGGAGAAAGGACATTGTCTTTCCAGCTCCTTCCCAGTTAGCAAAGACTGAAAAGATCATTGACTGGCTTTCAGGTAGGATTGGTGACCTGGGTGATTCTAAGGCTTTTCTCTCAGAAAACCACAACCGCTCCAGTGGCCTAGTGGTTAGAGCATACGCCTTGGATGCAGAAGGTCATGGGTTTGAAACCCGGGCGAGTCATACCATAGACTTACAAAAATGATACTAACAGCTGCCTCGCTTGGTGCTCATCATTAAGAGGTTAGTGTTATGACTGGTCGGCCTGGTGTCAAGATAATGTGACTGGGTGGGACATCATACTACATGCCTGCGGCATGATGCCCCAGTGCTAGACATCACTATAAACTGCCACATTGCAGACATCTTAGCGATATGGCTGAAAAATTGTTAAAAGTTACGTTAAAAATCCAAATCACAACAACAACTCAGAAAGCCACATCCCAGTCACATTCTCCTCTCACTGATATAATACTCACTTCAGTGCCATCATTATGGATCTCCCAGCTCTTAACAAGAATTTAACAGCTGTCCACATGTTGGCTCCATTGTACTATAAAATGGACAAGAATGTGCTCCATGCCACATCCAAGCTAGTTTGGAACATCACCACAACGTCCTCAATGTTAGGTTTGGCCTCTTTGGCAATCTTCTGACTCGTGGAAAAATCCAACAGTAACCAAGTAACCATGCTTGGGGGCTGACAGCCAGGATTTCTAGAGTCCTTAACAGAAGCTCACTATACTATGGCCATTGCCTCGGCGGCTTCTGCCAACTTAGACTATGAAATGATGCGATGTATGCCTGTGGTCCATGCTGCTCAAACCTCATCATACCCTAGCTTTATGGACAACCCTGTTTGATTTTTCATTGCTTTTGGAGGAAGAATAGAAGAAGTTCAGAGGCAGGCAACTCAGGAACTGCTCTTCCAACATTATATATTTAGAAGTTGCCTGACATACATTGGGGACCACTCTGGTGGCCTAGTAATTAGAGCATACACCTCTGAAGTGGGAATTCTTGAGTTCGAACGCTGGCCAAGTCATGCCAAAGGCTTACAAAAAATGGTACTATCAGCTGCCTCGCTTGGCACTCAGCATTAAGAGGTTAGTGTTATGACTGGTTGGCCTGGTGTCAGGATAACGTGACTAGGTGGGACATCATGCTACATGTCTGCGGCATGATGCCCCAGTGCTAGACTTCATTATAAACTGCCACACTGCAGACATCATAGTGATATGACTGAAAAATTGTTAATGGTATGTTAAAAATCCTAATCGCATGCACTCACATACATTTGGGATCAGAACTGGTAGCTCTAGGATAAGAGGATGTAACTCCCTCCACCTCTTATCTATTCTCTTAGGTATTATGATTGGTCAGATATGTTTTTTTATATAATACTTGCCAAATCACAATGCACAAAACCCTCTCAGCCTCCCCACACTTACATCTACATAGAGAGAATGCATTCCACTCCAGTAGTAACTGAGTTATTGATTGGAATAATCCCAGTATCAGTGGTAGTTCTCTAACTGCTATCTCTGTGTGAAGGTAACTTTTAGCTTAATAGCTAAAACATTTTAGCAGGAATGGCTGGATTTGTGGGTAATAATTGTTCTCTTTAAGTATAATCAAGTAAATATCAAAGAACATAATTTACTTGAAATTTAATTATTTTTTTTATATACATACCCCAAATATTCTGATTGATAAGTTTTGCTAAATATCTAGTATTTTTATGCTGTATAATTCCAACAGTGTTAATCTGATAAACATCAAATTACAAAGGTCGCTTACTTCAAAATAATGCAGTATGCTTGAGAAGTATAATAATTTTGTTTGTTTATTTGGGAAGGATTTTCAGCTGCAAATGAAGGTAGACTGGGATTAAGCATTGCATAGGACAATTAAGATTGTTATTTTCTGTTGATTTATTTTTAATTTGAACTAAGGCATAGAGAATTAATTATACTATTTTAGTGCTATAAATTAATGTAAATACACTGCATACAACATCTTAACTACATAAAATTTCATGAGTAACTGATTCAGAGTTTATAATCATATCAGTTAAGAATCACATACTTTAGCAGCTGTACTTTTCTCACCAAAGGAATTAAAATTGTATGCTTGCTTAAAATTGGTGATTTAATATTATTATTATTCGGAATCTGTTTCCGGTACTTGTAGATCTTGTGCAGGCCTACAAGGGTGTGGTGAAAGAGAAAGAGGCCCTTGAGTCCAGTATGAAGATACTATCATTGGCTCAGAAGAAACCCAAAAAGAGAGTCACCTGGGAAGACTCCCCTAGCGAGACGGAATCAGATGTTGGGATAGCTCAGAATAAGAAATCAGACCCGCTTACCCAGCCACAGGTATTGTATTCAGTTTCAGCAAAATTTACTATGACACCTATATGTGACAAATTTTCAACATCTCACAAAAAGTACATCTATAGTAACTTATAAGTTGACTCCAACTGCCAACAACATTGACCCTATTTACCATTGCATAATGCACAGGCAAATCAGTGTTTGTTTTTACTGCAAACAACATAGACCCTGATTTACCAATGCATAATGCAAATGCAGATCAGAGTTTATGTTTATTCAACTGATTACTGCTTAATTACTGCAGAAACCAAGATTTGCCAGCACATTATGGGACAACATCTGGGTGTGTGCTATTTACAATCGGACTTAATATAAGCAAGTATATACATTATATACTTTGGTCACTAGATGGCATTCATTATTCTATTTATATTAATGCACTATTTACAAAACAAATAAATGAGATCAGTATTTTTAAAAACAGCAGTGAATTTTGAGAACTCACTTAGGCCTATTATTGTTCTCACACTAGTATTTAGGATTTGTATAATTTCCTAAATCCAGAATTTAAAGACCACCTGTGTATGATTTCTAGAAGTCCCAGCCATAAATATTGGACACGTCAGTTGCTAAACAATATTATTGTCTTAAATTTCTTTAATACAAATGTATTAGTATATTGTCTTTTATAATGGTTTTAGCCAGGTAGTGAAAGAAAGAGGTAAAGATGTTGGATTGTGCAATGAAGGGGTAGAAGAACAATTTTAGGCACGTATTTGATCTTGTGATGATCGTGAGTAGAGAGAAGGAGATAGATAGTTGTATCTAGTTTGCTTTAAAAAGAACAGTGTGATCTACAGTACATCTTTTTTTTAAAAATTTAGAATGAACAAGCATTTATCTTTTATACCTAGTTAACTTGACAAGTAAACAATACACATTATGACTGAAGCTTAGTCTGGTTACAAAAAATAGTTTGGCACTGTTTTTTGTCAGTTTCTTACTATATATATATATATATATATATATATATATATATATATATATATATGTATACTCACACACAATCTTGACAATCAGAAACCAGTTTCCTACTGCCAAAAATGAATAAATTGGAAAGTATTTCAAAATAATATGCTCCATTTATAAGGGGCATATATGCCTTGTATATTGGTGCCAGTTGTATAGCAACCACATGCAAACACTGACAAAACATGTAATTTAACCATTCTTGTAAATAATAAATAATGAAACATCCAAAGGGAAAACTATAAATAGGCGATTTAAAATGTTACCAATCAAAAGTTTGTTTTGAAATTTGAATACAATCTGTGGATCATTTACTTCCTAAATATTGATAGCAATGTAAAAATATGCTGCTGTTGTCAAGATGGGGATAGGAGCCAACTCTAAAGCCCATGATGCCAAAACGCCCTGAAAAATATGAACTCTTGAAAATATGACTGACATCAAAATGAACCTGTGAAATATCACCAGAAAAGTTAAAAAATGAGATATATTTTATATGGTTTATAAAACTTTGAAATATACTTGACTTTAATGGGTTGTCTTCAGCTCGTTTTGTCCTTGATACGTCCTTGAAAGTTTTTGAAAAACTCATTAATTGAATGCATTTGGGGATATATGAAACCTTTCAACTGAATGAAATATACTTTTTAAATTGAGAATTTTGTTGGTTTAGTACATACTTGTAGAAAATGTTCACAAATAAATAAAATGTGATAAAATTGGGTGGATAAAAAAAATACACAACAGCTGTAGTTACCAGATGGAATAGCATTCAAGGCTGTAGAAAGAAAAATGCTCCTTTAAAACTTTGATGCTTTCTGAAACCTATCCAGGGTTGTTAGAACCATGTGTTGTTTTCAAGTTTTTTTTTTATACATATATAGTTCTGACTGCTGCTTTTTATTACTAATCTGTGACTCACTGCATTCTTTGTGTAAGTTGATTCCCTGGAGCTACATAAAAGTCTTTGTGTTAGCATTTTTTTTGTTGTCAACTGTCTTCTGCACTTGGGCACAATACTTTGAATATTAATGTACCATTGAATTAAATAAAGGGTGCTGTATGTCATATCTTAGTTCAACTTATACTGTTGTTTTTAATTGGTTTGAATCAGTGATAGTATCTTGTTCAGTACAATTTAATCTATGGTACCTGTTCAGATAGACCTGTGTGGGATGAATTTGTCTCATGATAAATTACAACCTATGAAAATGCAAATTACCATGTGTTTTGTTAAAAAATTATTGCTCCCCATCAAGATTTCAATTACTGTGTTTTTAAAAAACATTATGGCTCCAAATCAACATGCAAATTACCGTGTTGTTTTTAGAAATTATGGCTCCAAATCAACATGCAAATTACCATGTTGTTTTTAGAAATTATGGCTCCAAATTGACATGCAAATTACCGTGTTGTTTTTAGAAATTATGGCTCCAAATCGACATGCAAATTACTGTGTTGTTTTTAAAAATTATGCTCCACATTGAGATGCAAATTTCCATCTCATTGTTTAATTGTGACCCCACATCAAGACTTTTAAAATCTCTTTTCCCATGTATCTAGCTTTTTTTGCATCTGTCCATCAATTTACATTCCACATAATTCGGGTGCTATTAAGTAGGTGAATTACCCATTACAAGATGTGGTTTTAAAGGCTTTGTCTTTTCATGGTCTCTTTTGGCTGAGTTGTTGCCATCAATTTTAAATCTGCGCTACAGCAGACATTTACCATTCAGTATTGTTTGATGTAGTTTTGATATATACATTGACTTAAATATGCCTTAAAAATGTTGTCTCATCTACACCTTTTTGAACAGTTATACCTGTTCTGAGTAAATTCTTATATTCACATGAAAACTTGGAATGTTGCCAGAAACCAGCATAACTCAAGAACGATTCAATATGTTCTGATGGAATATGGTAAGAATTTTGTCTCTTAGACCTAAATATTCCTTTCATATTTTTTTCTCATCATTTTGTAGGTTTGTTTAAACATCTGTTGTTTCCATAATTCCATAAAGTTTATCCATTTCCTGCCTCGCTGAGCAAATTGTAGTGAAACAGGGCAGTTTTGTCAATATCTGAAACATTTAATTGATTTCAGGTTGATTGCACTGTCAGACTGGATGCAAATATTGTCTTCAGTTTGTGTCTCTCTTTCTCTGCAACAGGATAAATATCAGGCAGCTTCAGAGTTGGAGTCTTTGCAGGAGCAGGTCAAGACACTGTCAAGCTCCTTGCTGACTGTGACAGAGGAGAAATCCAAGTTAGAGAGCAGTCTTCTAGCTGATAAAAAGAGACTTATGGTAAATAGGTGACAGTTTTTGTCAAGCTTGCATTTAGTAGGAACACAAGACATATCACTCACTTTCCACCAACAGCAACAATAGCAATGGCAACATTTTGTTAAGGATTTTGGTTAAAGTTATTAATTAGCTGATATTGACTAAAACACATGATGTAGTCTCATCATACTTGGCATGTATCATTGTAAAGCTAAGACAATTCATTATGTGTGTTCAATTGCCTCTTTTAATTTTTTGTCAAGTTTTCAGTGATCGATTTTTGTGTGTGAATGTTTTGGTTTAAGTTTTTCATTTGCTTTCATTTCCTAAGTTCATTGATAAATTGTCATCATACTCTGCATGAATCATTAGGAAACTTAGACGCATCATCTTACATTGCACTTGCCCACCCCTGTGACCTTGGGGTCAATGTCACAGTCATAGAAATTTTAGTTAAAGTTGTAATTTGTTTTATTTCTTATATCCCTTGATGGATTTTCTTCATGTATGGGATGAAACATTTTGACGCTAAAACAATTTATTCTGATACATGCTCACTTGGCTTTTTTACTCTATATAAAATTGCATTAAGGTTTTGATTAATGTGTTTTCATTTTGCTTATATTTCCAAAAAGCCCATGGTAAGATTTATTCATCCTCTGGATGAACCATTATGAAGCGAAGACAATTCATTCTGTGACCTGCCTGCACAAAAATATTTCTTACTTTGTAGTCAAGTTCACATTTTACAGCAGTGCTTTGATTCTAGGCTGAATTTGAAGGGCCAGACCATCACTCTACACACACAAAATGATAAATATTCAGAAATTGGACAAGATTTCTTTCCTGACCTGTAGATTGGAATGAAATTGCATAAACTCGTATGAGAAGCTATCTGAGACATATATATGGTATTAGTAAAGGAAAGGTA
Source organism: Sinohyriopsis cumingii (assembly GCA_028554795.2). Classification (NCBI taxonomy): domain Eukaryota; kingdom Metazoa; phylum Mollusca; class Bivalvia; order Unionida; family Unionidae; genus Sinohyriopsis; species Sinohyriopsis cumingii. The sequence continues at coordinate 41,956,536 of CM068825.1, forward strand.
ACATCATTTTGTTTTTGTCAGCAGGAGATATGGCCTTATTTCTGAATGTTCTGTCGTATGTTTACCTAGAACCTAAAAGCTATGTGAAATATTTTTATCATTTACTAAACAGCTGAGTCAGATAGATAACATGTTAAACTGTGTTTTTCCAAGCTGTAAGGTAAGAGTGTTTTCTTCAATTTGCATTCTTGTCCATTAGATAACAATAAAAGTAAGTGTTTTCTCTAATTTGCATTCTTGTTCCCAAGATAACAATAAAGTTAAGAGTGTTTTCTCCAATTTGCATTCTTCTGACTTAGATAATAATAAATCTAAGAGTATTTCCTCCAATTTGCATTGTTGTACACTATATAACAATAAAGGTAAGAGTGTTTTCTCCAATTTGTATTCTTGTGTCCTACATAACAAAAAAGTTAAGAGTGTTTCCTCCAATTTGCATTCTTGTGCCCCAGATAACAATAAAGAGTGTTTTCTCCAATTTGTATTGTTGTGTCCTATATAACAATAAAGGTAAGAGTGTTTTCTCCAATTTGTATTCTTGTGCCCTTGATAACAATAAAGTTAAGAGTGTTTCCTCCAATTTGCATTGTTGTGCCCTATATAACAATAAAGTTAAGAGTGTTTTCTCCAATTTCCATTTTTGTGTCCTAGATAACAATAAGGGTATTAAGACTGTTTTCTCCAATTTACATTCTTGTGCCCTAGATAACAATAAAGTTAAGAGTGTTTTCTCCAATTTGCATTCTTGTGCCCTAGATAACAATAAAGGTAAGAGTGTTTCCTCCAGTTTGCATTGTTGTGCCCTATATAGCAATAAAGATAAGAGTGTTTTCTCGAATTTGCATTTTTGTGTGTTTTCTCCAGTTTGCATTTTTGTGCCCTAGATAACAATAACTGTAAGACTGTTTTCTCCTATTTGCATTCTTGTGCCCTAGATAACAATAAAGGTAAGAGTGTTTCCTCCAATTTGTATTCTTGTGCCCAGAGTAATAGTAAAGATTTCATGTTTTTTCAAAGTTACTCACTTCTACCCTAGATAAGAATAAAATTTGCATTGCTTTCTCTAAGCTGCTAGTTTGTACCCTTGATAGCAATTAAGTTTACAGTGTTGTTTTCTGCTCTCCATTACGGATCACTGCCATCTCACCTCTGTCTGCATGAGTTCGAGTCTAGGATTCGGCTAATGTGGGTATGTGAGAAAGCTTGCCAGTAGCTTCTCGTGGGTCGGTGGATCTTCCCGTGGTTTTCCTGGGTTCTTCCTCCACCATTAATACTGGCCGCCATGTATAGCCTATCGTGTGCTGAAAAATGGCGTTAAACCCCACAACAACAACAACAACAGTGTTGTTTTCCAGGTTAGATCTGCACTAGATAACAATAAAGGTTACAATATCTTTTCTTTCAAGCTTCACTCTTGTGCTCCAGATAGCAATAAAGGTCTCATTGTTTTTTTCCAAGCTACACCCTTCTGCACTAGATAACAATAAAGGTCTCATTGTTTTTTCCAAGCTACACCCTTCTGCTCTAGATACCAATGAAGGTTACAATGTTTTTTCCAAGCTATAACCTTATGGCTTTGAGCACAATAAAAATGCCAATGGTGCAGTAAAAAAATGACATTGCTTTTTAAGCTGTATAAAATGGTTTGGTTTTAGCACAAAAAATAGCAACAAAAAAAAATCTTTTATATCAGGGCTGTTCCATTAAAACAAACATGGTACCCATGGAATGCATTGCTTTAAGGGTCATGTGAAAATGATATACAATTCTGAATGGTCATATTGGGTGACTGCTTCATGGTTCCTTCAGTGGATCTTGAGAATGTTTTACTCAACATCTTTTTTTTAATAGCATATACTCAGTGTACCAAGAATAAGAAGTTCACAGAGTCATTTAAATGCTTTATTATATCAGCCTGGTTTGATAGAGCTCTAATCAAGTGAACTGCCAGCATGAGAAAATACCAAAGCTAGTCAGTTTTAAATGTGATCTAATTTACTTTTTAAAACTTGTATCAACAGCAAGAAAATGAGGAGTTTCGAAGTAAATTGGAAGAGGTGAACCAGAAGCTGCTCACTCAGGAGAAGGATTTACAGGGTCAGATACAAGAGGTAACCAATACACTCATTTTGAAAACTATATTAATTTATTATTAATTTTTTTTCAAACAGTCACCATCATGTGAAGTAAATATCAGAAAATTACCGTGAAAACATAGGTGTACATTTCCCGTTAATAGTGTCCAGGAACAATATCCAGCGTCAACCATCATTAGCATCAGGGTTTCTATGAACAAAATGTACAGTTTAATCTTCTGATCATTACAAAGCATTTATGGCAGCTCCACATATACTTGAATAAAAGTATGATCCAATTGGAGACTGTATAGACCCAGATCTGTCCTTGCATAATGGGCTGGCAGATCTGGTTCTATGCAGTGTGTTAGGAGTGTTCAGTAGAGCAAACAACATAAACCCTGAAGTGCAGGCAAATATTGTGCAATGTCAGATCAGAGTCTATATTGTTTGCAGTTTGACCAGACTTGTAAGTATATACAGAAGTTGTAATTATTTTAGTACTTTTTCGTGTGTTCCATTATTTGCTTGTATTATTTTTTCACTGGCGAATAGCATTTAGAATTAGAATCATTACGTCATCTTTTTCATCATCATTTGGTTCATTTTGACAAAATCCTTACAACAATGTACCTGCCAACCCTTACGATTTTACCTTAAGTCTTACAAAAATTAACCTTAAAATACAGACTTATGGAATAATAGCAGAACCTATGAAAAAATGATTGTTGCCAGAAAATCCAGATAATTGGTTAATCCATGTTTGATTTGGATCTGGGTTTCATATTAGAATTAGTGGAATTAGTCAGGGAACCAGACTAACTTTCCACTAGTACCTCAGACACTTTAAACTGCATATATTTTTTCTTGTGAAGCATCTGCATGATCAAACTTGATTATATAATTTTTTTAAAATGGCGTCCAGCATGCAATGCTAATTGTAGACGAAACGGAAATTAAGCCTCTTAAAAAGTGTTAACATGTAATCAGCACAGAAGAATAAAAAGAATATTCAGATTCTTGTGAATAATAGCTGGAAGGGACACAGTTACATTTTATTGGACATCACGTGTCAATTTCATTATGTCCATGGCAGGAGATATGATTGTCTTCATGTGAAATGGAAAAAAAAATCCAAAACTTAAGTCAAGTTGAGAAATAGCAACAAGCCATTGAGTTGCTAGGGTTTGGAACTTAAGTTTGTGCAACTTTACTAGTGTAAATAAAGTTTACATGCACTTTAAAAGAATTTCAGTTGAACATCATGTTTACCATTGGTGCATGTTTCAAATAATGAACTTTTAAATACATATTCCAGTTTTGCAATAGCAGTTTATGATATTTTTTTTACACCTTACTGAAAACTGGTCAAACTTATAGAATAAAATCAACTGCCTGAGACGGTCTCGTAAGGGTTGGCAGGTCTGCAGCACATATGCTTTGGATGGATTGTACAGTGGTTTGTTTTGTTCCACCAGTAGTTTTATATTTGCCTTGATTTGCATGTGTTAATATTATTGATGCCATATATAAAAATTTGCTGTAAAAGGAAAGAGATTTTGGTACTCATGGCTGCTGTTCATGAAAAACAGTTGAGGACTTTAGTTATCAGGTTAAAACTGGAAATCATGTAAGCACATTTCTTACTGTATTCCATTTCTTGAAATAAGGATTTTCATGATACAGAATACTAACATTACATTGCTGGCCCTGTTGTTAGTGTTATACAAAACTCTATAGTCAAGTTTCTAGCTAGGTGGTAGGATTCAATTATTATGCAGCACTTTCATCTAGAATGAGCATTGTTTTTCACAGTGTAGGATTCTTCTCAACTATAAATTATACTACTGTTTGGCAGCTTGCATTAATTTTACTCTGCTTTTTGGGGGACTGAAAATGGACTTCATTCCCAGTCCAAGAAAATGTAATAATTTTGTTTCTTCTTCATTTTTGACCTGAAAATTTCCAGTTAAGAGGATATTCAGATAAGAAAGAAATTAACAGAAGTTTTGCTCTTTTTTTTTACTTATTAGCAAAATTTGAGAAAGAAAAAGAAAAATGAAAACAAATTGTTTTTTCAGTTATTTTATTGGAAAGTAAAAGAATTTTGCCATACTTTATTTTACAATATTGCCCAGTAGCTTCTTTACAACAATTAGCTTACTTTATTGTGTCTGCAAATGGAATACACTCCAGCCCAGTTGATCTATATTGTGGTGTTCCACAGGGGTCTGTTCCTGGACCTGTTCTCTTCATTCTGTACACTCAGCCACTCTCAAGTGTCATAGATCATCATCCAGTGCCTCACCAGTTGTACGGTGATATGGTCAGCGTTCTTTTGCATACCAGGGCCCAACAACGTGGAATGAATTGTCCACTGAAATCAGACACAAAGATCTCATTCATGAGTGCTCTCAAAACTAACTTATTTCGACTGCAAGAACAAACCTAAAGACCTAATAATGTTTCCTACCTTAAATATTCTCAGCATATTTTTATGTTTTCTAATTACATGGTGTTTGTTTTTGTAATCATATCATTATGTATGTTTTTTATCTTATAGGTGTTGTCTAATGTTTCTAAAGATTAGGTGCTATACAAAGTTCTCATTATTATTATTATTATTATGCTTACATGACTTCCTTATAGCTTTCCTTATGTTGTGCATTTAGTCATGTTTCTTTTCCATTCTGAAAATTCCAAATTTACCCCATTTAGTACAACAGCATTAGCAATTTTAACCTGAAAATTCCAAATTTACCCCATCTAGTACTACAGCATTGATAATTGTAACCTGAAAATTCCAAATTTACCCCATTTAGTACAACAGCATTAGCAATTTTAACCAGAAAATTCCAAATTTACCCCATTTAGTACTACAGCATTGACAATTTTAACCTGAAAATTTCAAATTTACCCCTTTTATTACTACAGTAACAGCATATACAGTTTTAGCCTGAAAATTCCTAATTTACTCCATTTAGTGCTACAGCATTGACAATTTTAACCTGAAAATTCCAAATTTACCCCATTTAGTACAACAGCATTAGCAATTTTAACCAGAAAATTCCAAATTTACCCCATTTAGTACTACAGCATTGACAATTTTAACCTGAAAATTTCAAATTTACCCCTTTTATTACTACAGTAACAGCATATACAGTTTTAGCCTGAAAATTCCTAATTTACTCCATTTAGTGCTACAGCATTGACAATTTTAACCTGAAAATTCCAAATTTACTCCATTTAGTACTACAGCATTGACAATTTTAACCTGAAAATTCCAAATTTACCCCATTTAGTACTACAGCATTGTTAACCTGAAAATTCCAAATTTACCCCATATAGTACTACAGCATTGACAATTTTGACCCGAAAATTCCAAATTTACCCCATTTAGTACTACAGCATTGACAATTTTGACCTGAAAATTCCAAATTTACCCCATTTAGTACTTCAGCATTGACAATTTTAACCTGAAAATTCCAAATTTACCCCATTTAGTACATCGGAATTGTCAATTTTAACCTGAAAATTCCAAATTTACCCCATTTATTACTACAGCATTGACAATTTTAACCTACAGATGAAGTCAAAGATCCGTCTGCAGCAGCATGAACGTGAAAAGGAGCAGACTGATCATGCACTGATGCTGCGGGAACTTCAGAAACTGCTGGCCAGTGAACGTGAGACCAAGGAACGGTTTGAGCATCAGGTCTGTCATCATTTTATTCAGTCTATACCACATGAATACTGAGATTGGATTATCAGTAAGATTTGAAAATTAGCATGTGCAGAGCTTACAGACCACATAGTAATGGTTTGGCATTTGCATGATGCAGAGCTGACAGACCACATAGTAATGGTTTGGCATCTGCATTGTGCAGATCCCACATGCCACATAGTAATGGTTTGGCATCTGCATTGTGCAGATCCCACATACCACATAGTAATGGTTTGGCATCTGCATTATGCAGAGCTGACAGACCACTTAATAATGGTTTGGCATCTGTATTGTGCAGAGCTAACAGACCACATAGTAATGGTTTGGCATCTGCATGTGCAGATCCCACAGTCCACATAGTAATGGTTTGGCATCTGCATTATGCAGAGCTGACAGACCACATAGTAATAGTTTGGCATCTGCATTGTGCAGAGCTGACAGACCACATAGTAATGGTTTGGGATCTACATGAGCAGAGTGGACAGACAGCATGGCTATGGTTTGGGATCAGCAGAAGCTGCTGGACAGGAAACTAAGAAACACTTTAAGTTTACCTTAATGAAGTTTCATTTAGCAATTGAGTGAACTTAGTTGTTTTTGCTTGGTTAAAGATGTAGTTATAGTCTCTTCTCCATTCAGTATTGCTCACATAGGAGACTTATTGGTTCTTGTAGTCTGCTTCTGTCCATTACACTGAGATAGTAAGAACAAGATTTTAGACCTGTTGAATGAATTGGGACTAGATTTAGTACATACATTAGTGCTTGTGTGGATTTCAAACCTTTTAAGTCTCTGTTGATCTTGACCCAGTTTTCTAATTTGTAGTTTGAGTTTAATATGAGTATCACCTTGTAAGCAAGATCTTTATTGTACAGTATTTAGATGCCTTGAGCAATCGTCAAGACTGGATTAGGTTTGGGTGACCCTGACCTGATTTTCAAGGTTACATAGTGAAGATCTGCCTGTTAATGGATTATTTTTTGCATGCAAAAAGCACAGTACATTCCAAAACAATACAAATGTAATTTTGTGTAAGTGTTGGCTGGTTTTGCTAGGTCATTTAGGGGGACCCTGCATAGCTCAAAGTATTTCCAATTTTATATTTGTTCATAAATTTTTCTGCAGAATATTTAGGTTAGCATTATTGGCTTTATTCTGTTGGAATAATTTGATCCCATTCAGAAAACCTAGATTAATACCAAACTTGGACAAAAATGTGACCTCGGACATTTTTTACAATGGCTCAATTGTTCACTTGAAAAGTAATTCATCATTGCCTAGTTTACATTTTACCATGTTCTTTGGCAAAATGCCCTGAAGGTCACAATATAATTATACAAATTTTCAAATACCAGTTTTGTATTAAAATCATCTTTTCTAATTTAAATTTTTAGTTATTTGTTTCAGCTCTACTGTACTATGGAGAATGCTGAAATTTTCAGTCTTGTGGCTTGGTTTAATTTATTTCTGTATGCACTGACTTTTTTTTGTTACATATATATCAGTCACTATTAAATATATATCAGTATGATATAAAGGTCACATTTGGTTTTTAATTTAATTATGATGATTGCAAGGTAAGGTAAAGTTTACATTTTCAGTGTAAAGCTATATTTAACATATATTGAGGGTCTTTTCACACTGTACATACTCCTTATAATAGGTTACGATTCTCACTTATTGTTAAGCATTGAAAATGAAACGCTATATTTCCCTTTATTTCTTATTTTTGTTTGTCTAAAAACAAAAAATATCTTTGAATTACTTTGGGAATGTTTTTTTTTTTGTTGCAGCTCTTGACTGTCCTTTATGAAGTACTAAAATAAAGTTAAAGTAAATCAGGTCACCACAGCAGTTGTACTTGTAATAGCTTTGTCCATATTGACTTCAGTTTATGACATGCAATCCACAATTTTCTGTGTTCAGTATGATGAAGCTCAGTTCCAGATGAAGGAGAAGGAGGGGTTGGCAATGGACAAGTGTCGGCAGTACAAGACACAGATTGAGTCACTGAAGCATGATCTTCAAGTTGCCAATAAAAAGGTCACAGATCTGGAGGAAAAAGCCACTCAGCTGTCACCACATGTCCTTGAGCTGCAGAGAGAAATAGCTGAACTAAAAGTATTTGAATGACTTTGTTCACCTTGTTTATTGATTACTAAGCATCTCTTTTCATCAGTTGTAATGGTAGATTGACCTGTTATATAAAGTATTTGTGTCTATAATAGCTGGACAAGCAAAACCCAAATAATGTTTCAAAAAGATTTGCAGTTAAGTAAGATGTATCATGTTAGAAAAAAAGTAAGAGTGTATTTCTGTATGAAGAAGTCTTGGAATGATCAAACCACTTGCTTCTTGCTTTCAGTTGACATGTGAAACATAGATTGGATTTGAATTAAAGATTGGTTTATTTTGTATATACTTGCTCGTGACAGGTCTATTTTGTATATGCTTGCTTGTGACAGCTGTGAATTAGCAATGGGATGAATTTTGCATGGCTGTCTTAAATGTATGTACTAAAAACACTTTCCAACGGCAGCTTTCACTGTGACCTGTATGACGAGGGAGACAATTAATGCTGTACAGTTCCTAGTAATATGTATTTCCTCCCTTTAACTTTTAAGTGATGAACAGAAGGAGGGAGAGAGTATAGTTAATTATTATGCTGTCTTTCTGACAGGCTCAGCATAGGCTTCAGGTCCAGACAGAGCAAAACAAGGCCAGTGATGTAGAAAACATGATAAAGGACTTCTCTCTACAGAGTGAGGAGAGAGTGTCAGAATTAGAAGCCAAACTCTCAGAGCTGTCAGAGGTAGTTGGAAACTATGAGCGCATGCGTTACCAGGACCAACAGACCATCGTGAGACTGAAGGAGCGTGTAATCCAGTTGGACCTGGAGAACACGGCACTTGCACAAGCAGCACACTCATCTGGTCACATTATGGAGGAACCAGATCAGGAGCTTGAGAAACTTGATTCTTCCACTCTGGCTGCAAAAATTGTCAAGCTGAAAGGTTTCCTCAAACTTGCTAACCAGAAAGCTCAACAGCCAGTATACTTTGAAGGTACAGTTAAACAGTTAGTAGATTAAGATTTATTATTAACAGGTTGCTTTTGATTGTTAAAAACATAAGTGCATTGATTGTTAAAAACATAAAGTGCATTGATTGTTAAAAGCATAAAGTGCATTGATTGTTAAAAGCATAAAGTGCATTGATTGTTAAAAGCATAAAGTGCATTGATTGTTAAAAGCATAAAGTGTATTGATTGTTAAAAGCATAAAGTGCATTGATTGTTAAAAGTATAAAGTGCATTGATTGCTAAAAGCATAAAGTGCATTGATTGTTAAAAGCATAAAGTGCATTGATTGTTAAAAGCATAAAGTGCATATTGATTGTGAAAAGCATAAAGTGCATTAATTGTTAAAAGCATAAAGTGTATTGATTGTTGAAAGCATAAAGTGCATTGATTGTTAAAAGTATAAAGTGCATTGATTGCTAAAAGCATAAAGTGCATTGATTGTTAAAAGCATAAAGTGCATATTGATTGTGAAAAGCATAAAGTGCATTGTTAAAAGCATAAAGTACATTGATTGTTAAAAGCATCAAGTGCATTGATTGTTAAAAGCATAAAGTGCATTGATTGTTAAAAGCATAAAGTGCATTGATTGTTAAAAGTATAAAGTGCATTGATTGTTAAAAGCATAAAGTACATTCATTGTTAACAGCATAAAGTACATTGATTGTTAAAGGCATAAATTACATTGATTGTTAAAAGCATAAAGTACATTGATTGTTAAAAGCATAAAGTGCATTGATTGTTAAAAGCATAAAGTGCATTGATTGTTAAAAGCATAAAGTACATTGATTGTTAAAAGCATAAAGTGCATTGATTGTTAAAGGCATAAAGTGCATTGATTGTTAAAAGCATAAAGTACATTGATTGTTAAAAGCATAAAGTACATTGATTGTTAAAAGCATAAAGTGCATTGATTGTTAAAAGCATAAAGTACATTGATTGTTAAAGGCATAAAGTACATTGATTATTAAAAGCATAAAGTACATTGATTGTTAAAAGCATAAAGTGCATTGATTGTTAAAAGCATAAAGTGCATTGATTGTTAAAAGCATAAAGTACATTGATTGTTAAAAGCATAAAGTGCATTGATTGTTAAAGGCATAAAGTGCATTGATTGTTAAAAGCATAAAGTACATTGATTGTTAAAAGCATAAAGTACATTGATTGTTAAAAGCATAAAGTACATTGATTGTTAAAAGCATAAAGTGCATTGATTGTTAAAGGCATAAAGTGCATTGATTGTTAAAAGCATAAAGTACATTGATTGTGAAAAGCATAAAGTGCATTAATTGTTAAAACCATAAAGTGCATTGATTTTTTAAAAGATAAAGTGGTTCTGTTCTAATTCTGCTCCTTCTCTTACAGAACATGTTATAAACTATTCTTACTGTAGACCAGTTTTCATAATTCAGTTAGAAGTTAGCAGGTTAAGACAAATAACTTAGAACAAACATAGATATAAGAGAGTGTATTGTACAGAAGCAGTCTGATTTGATTAAATCAAAGTATAACAGCTGGATTTAATATTCAAATTCAATTTATATATTGTATCATAAAATGGTTAAAAATTTATCAAATCCATGATTCTCACAGGGAATCCAGCCTTGATTTTCTGTTTACCTGGTAAATTAATGTAATCAAACTTATTAAACTTAACACACGCACATTAAACATTGGTATATAATTATAAACCACAAAATTCTGAAAACTGTCAAGAACCAATAGTTGAATTGTGATTGGTTGATGTGTAGTTTTTCAAGAGGAAGTTTTGACCAATCCCTAGTGTTTTTTTTCTTCAAGGTATTCTAATAAGGTCATAGTTTGTAATTCTTGTACCACCACAAGTTGTGACTATTCTTTACATTGTAAAAGAGCATTTCTTTGTGTACAACATTTAACCTCGAAGTGCACTACATTTGTGTGCAAAAATGGCATGAAATCAATGAACTACTTGTGCACTGGATGTGCCCTCTTAGAGCGTAAGGTTTACTTTATGCACAATTGTTTCAATAATATTTTGATTGTAGATTTACTGAGGGATGAAAAGGAGGGGGATGAGGAGCACCCACTGTGCAGGAAGTATCGGGAGGAACTAGAACAGTTGCAAGATGAATTTGAGAGATACAAACTGCGTGCTCAGTCTGTTCTTAAAAACAAAACTTCAAAGGTAAACTTAGACTGTTTAATAATATTGTGCATAATGGAAAATAAACCATTAAATAAAACTAGCACATTTGTTATTCGCTGATTCTCGTTAAGAATAAATCCCTATGAATTGTAATAAAAGTATTGGCAAATGTAAAAATGGGATAGCAGGTAATGAATATGATTTGAAGTAGTCCATTCTCCATTAGAAACTCATAGCAATAGCAAATATAATTTGGGATTTTGAATAATTTAGAATAATTTCATGTAAATAAGACATGGATGTGATCATATATATGTAAAGTGTAATTAATCATTAAGTACAATTTACAAGAAAGTTTACAAGTTAGGCATATATATTTGTTTCTTATTTTAGAAAATAATATGGAATTGATGGTAGATTATGTTTGTCCTAAAATATGATTTGTAGCATGTATATAAAAGTTCCAGTATCAAACAAGAAAGCAATTAATACCAATGTATAACAAACTGTTTCTTGTTTCATATCATTTGTGATACATATTTACTATCTTACATGATAAATTCTTGAGTTCCCATTTGCTAACCAAAGGAATTTTGTAGGACACTTCATATTTCTCTGTTGAATACATTACCCAATCACATTAACATTAGGAAATAAACTCCCCTCGAATCCAGCCCTCATGTGAAAACAAAAGCTGTGTTTTTCCCACCATCTATGCAGCATCTAGACAAGGGGAAGAAACTCTTTCAGATTACTTCCCTTTGCAATGCTAGTTCACCATCCATCTCCTAGATTTTGTTCAGTTTACGTTTTTGCTGCAGTTTCATCAAAATTGCATTGCATGATCTCACAGTGTCAGAATTCATCATTAATTATATTAATCCACCTGTAATGTTGGTAGGGTGTAGATAATTAAGTTTGCTTGAAAACATAAGTCACTTTATTTTTGTTGTGCTAATATTGTTTGTTTTTTTAAGTTTGTGGACTTTGTCATTGACCTTGTAGTTTCACATGCTACCACTGATTCTTGCCATTTTGGACATTTGTCTGTAGACACTGCTTTGATTTACACTTTTGCTATAATTACCAGTGCAGTTATTCATACTGGTTGATGCCCCAGTGCTAAACATCACTATAACTGTCACACTGCAGACATCGTACCGATATGACTGATTTTTTATAAAGTTGTGTTAAAAATCCAAATCATACACACACACACATACTGGTTACAAGACTGTCAGGCTCTCAGAGCTTTATCTCAGCCTTGTTTTGCCCACCTCTGATTCACATTCCTAGACTGTCAAGCTCTCAAAGCTGATTTCCTACAGAGAGTGGATTTCAGTGAATGAGGTTTTGCACTGTGGTAGCAGACTTCGACAGTGGCTACTTTTCTATTCTCCCATTGCATATGGTCCAGGTAACCCAGTAATGACCTATCTCAGGTCATCTGGATCATAAAGTTACAATCTTAACTCAGATAAACAGTTCCTGCATTAGTGGCAAAACAAACAATAGCTTACATCTATGATTCATCTGTAGAATCCCCAGTTAGAGATTATGGTCTGTTTCATCATGCAGTTAAGGAGCCCGCCTATTGCTGCACTTAACCATGGCCATGCTTGGTATTGGGTGAGAGACCCTTCACATCGCTTCTGGAAATGAAGGCCTTGATAAATGACTTCCATGCCTGGAAAGATCATATTATTAGAAGAGTAATCTTTGTAATGTCCTTGAACTTGGAATGGAAATGTACAGAAAACAGATATGGGTTTCAACAACAGTAATGGCTGGGATATAAAACATAACTCTTTAAGCCTTGGCATCTTGGCTTAATTGAGTAATACAATCCTTGGTGTCTTGGCTTAACTGAATGGTACAAACCTTGGTGTCTTGGGTTGATTGAATGATACAAGCCTTGCCTTTTTGGATTAATTGAGTGATAAAAGCATTGGTGTCTTAGCTTAATTTAGTGATACAAGCCTTGGTGTTTTGGCTTAATTGACGGATACATTTAGCATGCTTTGAAGTTTATAAGACCAGACAATGATTGTCTGATTTTGAAGCATTTTGTTATCTTGTCATTGATGAGAATGAGACCTTCATATAATATATGATAACTATCTGTCCATCTGTAATCTGTTACTATAAATTTCACCAGTATGTCAGTATGCATAAAAGGGCACCACCTACCTTCCAAAGATGGAAAGACCATCAAGTTCATATGTATAGCGATATGTATCATATCGCAGGCTGTGTATCATGAATCATATTGATACATGGCACAGGCATATCATTTCACCCATAGGAGAGGTGTTATCCTTCATATAGAGACACCAGCCATATTTCCCCCAAATAGTACCCATTGTTAGAGGTCCAACCACATTTCCTCCAAATAGTACCCATGGTAGAGGTCCAACCACATTTCCCCCAAATAGTACCCATGGTAGAGGTCCAACCATATTTCCCCCAAATAGTACCCGTGGTAGAGGTCCAACCATATTTCCCCCAAATAGTACCTATGGTAGAGGTCCAACCATATTTCCCCCAAATAGTACCTATGGTAGAGGTCCAACCATATTTCCCCCAAATAGTACCCAGGGTAGAGGTCCAACTATATTTCTCCCAAATAGTACCCATGGTAGAGGTATGACCATATATCCACCAAATAGTACCTAACGTATAGGTCCTGCCATATTTCTCCCAAACAGTACCTATGGTAGCGGGGCCCAGAGTGGCCAAGTGGTCTAAAGTGCTCACCATTGCGGATCACTGCCATCTCACCTCTGTCTGCATGGGTTTGAGTCGTGGGTTTGGCCTATGTTGGTATGTGAGAAAGCTTGCCAGTAGCTTCTCGTGGGTCAGTGGTTCTTTATGGGGGTTTCCCAGGTTCTTCCTACATTATTAATACTAGCCACCATGTATAGCCTATCTTGTGCTGAAAAATGGCGTTAAACCCTACAATAACAATAACAATAACCTATGGTAGTGGTCCAACCATATTTGCTCCAAATAGTATCCCTTTTGTAGAGATTGGAGCTTATGCATTTCCTCCTCCTATTATCTATTCTCCTAATGGTAATGTGATCTGGTAATATATTCAAACAAGGAAGGAAATTTTATGGCAATTATGTTTGTATTTGAATACATACCCAATCACATACTGCACTGCCCTCCTACACCTCCCTGCAAATACAAGCATCCATATGGACGTTTTAGTCAAGCTTAAACAGAATAATATCTAGTGTATATGCATCCACCTAGTGGTGCCAAGGGAATGTAGTCAGGAAGAGCATTTTCCCTTTGTATGATTTATAGATAGAAAAGGCATAATATTTTCTATTTCTGTTAGGGCTGAATGCAAGAGTTAGCAGATTTTATTTACTAATGTTAATGCAACCAGGTAGAAACATAATTTATTATACTTTCTTTCCCAAGTGCTAAAAAGTAGGGAACCCTCTTAATCTAGCTTAGATCCATATTATATTCCAACAGAGTTACCTTCTGAGCTTGTCAAAATGGTGGTATTTGCCTGAAACAAAATGCTGCATTTTCATTTTGAACTTTCTTGAAAGATTGGCAAATTATTAATATTCAGCATTTGTAGCTTCCTGTACCTAATGAAGATTATCTGCTTAATTTGCTAATTGTGCTTGTCAAAAGCTATTAACTTTGCATAGAAAGCAAAGTTTATCACTCATGAATGGGGAGCTGTACCGTTTCATTGATCCATATTTAATTAGTTTCCTATAGTTAATTACCACTTGCCTTGCTTGAATTATAATGAACTGTCCCTTGCTGACCCAGCATTGGTAATGCATCACTGGTCAATATATAGAGCAGGACCTATGCAGTTATTTGACAGTTAATCTATTATATGGGATTAGCAACTTATAACAGCCTCCAATACAATGTTTTTTTAAGCCTATAGAAACAGAGATAATTAGATGATATTTTAGTTCAGAGAGTCGGTAGTCACTGGTTCTGTTGATATACATGTACACAGTGCTTGTTTTATGTGATTGTAATACACCCACAGTGCTGTGATATGTTTTTACTGATTGATATAAAAAAGACCAATGCTTCTCCTACTAAATTTCAACTTTGATTAAGAGTTACTGAGGTGTATTGCAGTTTTCAGAAAATGAAACTGTTTTCATCAGGACCTGGATTACACATTGCTTTTAACAAAATCAGTAAAATCAATATTTCGGTCAATAATGTCCCACAATAATTTTTACCCTATTATGAGGGGCCAATACAGAGATAAAAATTAATCAGTTAAAACATTTTTATATCAGTCATGTATAGTGGTTTCAGCATTATGCCAAAATAATAGTAAAATAAAATAGCCTTTTTGAGCAAGTGAATTTTGAATCAAAGCAAGTGATTTTTTAAAAGCCACACATGCCCTGGGTCTATGTCTCACAAAAATTTCTTTGAGCACTGCTTTCCCCATTGATTCTCGGATAAGAAAAACCTTGCAATAGTCATTATAATGGTTCCAGCAGACCGTATAGAACTAACATCATGTGATATTATGTGAGGTAGTAAATCTGTAATTGCCTTCTTTGTTCTGAACTGTGCTCCAGTATGTTGTATGGTTGGGATACTATTCCCCATCAAACAACACTATAGGAGGATAGTTCCTAACGGAGATGGCAATTGTGGAATATGGTATTGCATCAAATTAATCAGGGACTTGGCCATTAACTCTTGCAGGAGAGTACATCATCCAAGGAGACAGACCTGCTGAAGGATCAGGTGTCAGACCTGCGAGATAAGATGAAGAACTTGCACCTGCAGCTTGATGAAGAGCGTGATCAACATGCACAGCGTGAGGAAAATCTCCGTAAAACCCTGCTTTCTGTGCAGGAAAAACATCGTCAAGAGGTGATTCAGATTCATGGTGAACATCATACCCAGATTCAGGAACTGGAAGACGAACTTAAAAAACAAAGGGATAGAACTATATCCATGTTGGCAGAGAAAGATCGAGAGTTGGAACTTCTCAGGGCTACATCTTCACACAGGCTGGAGACAGACTATGTCTTAAGGTACAGGCAGAATCAGGACTTTGGTGCTGCATCTTCAGAGTTACTGAGACAAAATTCTGAGGAAGAGGCATTGGCTAGACTCTTAAACCCACCCACCACTGGGCAAGGGGAGATTACTTTGTTGTATTTTGCTCAGGAACAGGCCAGGAAGGATGTGGAAATAGGAAACTTGAGGAAACAGAAGCGAGAGTTAGAAGGAGCCTTGAGGGAGCTGCAGTTATCATCCAGTACAAAAGAGGAGAACCTCTATGAGGAGATGGAAAGTCTGAAGGAGGAGATTCGGAAGTCAGAGAGGAGCAGGAACAGGGAAGGAGCTAATCTGGAGTACCTTAAAAATGTCATGTACAAATTCCTTATCTGTCATGATGTTGCAGGGAAACAGCAGATGTTGAATGCCATCACTACAATACTGCAGTTCAGTCCACAAGAGAAATCCACTGTTCAGACTTACACTAGAAGTTGGTGGATCAAATGATAATTTTGTAGAATCTGTCTACAGTGGGATTATACTCAGCATATATTTACCTGTCAAGCAAGGGAAGCTAGATGCTTCATACACTTCAGGGCATGTCTTCCCTGATCCAGTTGATCAAGACTATAATAATATGTACATACAGTTTTAGAGATTCCTAAATTTCACCGACTTTGAGGTGCTATCTCACAATTGAATATATTCAGATGTTATTGCAGTTTCCTGAAAGATAGTACTGAGTCATTTAGTGAGTCAACTTTAAAGGTAGTATTGAGTCATTTAATGAGTCACCTTGAATTGTAGTATTGAGTCATTTAGTGAGTCAACTTTAACTGTAGTATTGAGTCATTTGATGAGTCACCTTTAAAGGTAATATTGAGTCATTTAATGAGTCAGCTTGAAAGGTAGTATTGAGTCATTTAATGAGTCAACTTGAAAGGTAGTATTGAGTCATTTAATAAGTCAACTTGAAATTTGTTACTATAGTGCTGAAACCCCATGAAGGGTAGTATTGAAGTATTGAGTCATGCAGTGAATAAACTTGGAATTTGTTGGTGTTTATTCTATGTGTATAAATGACTTTATTTCACCTTTTTATGACATCTCTCCAAAATAAACTGGATATTTCTCATTAGATAGGACCAATTTGAAGCTTTAGTGTGCTATTTTTATTCACACACGTTCCTGTTATAGATTTTGCCCAGACTTAATATAACTAATTAAGTTGACATTTTACAGATATGTCATTTTAATATCACTGTATCTCGTTGTTTTAAAGGAAAGTAATCCATGTAATTGTATGCATAAACTTACATAGCAAATGGCAGTCATCAGAGTGTCATACATGTTATAAATTTTATGCATAAATTTACAAAGCAAATGGCAGTCATCAGAGTGTCAGACATGTTATAAATTGTATGCATAAAGTTACAAAGCAAATGGCAGTGATTAGAGTGTCACTTGTGTTATAAATGTATTGTTCAGAGTGTCAGACTTGTTATAAATTGTATGCATAAACTTACAAAGCAAATGGCACGCATCAGAGTGTCAGACATGTTATAAATTTTATGCATAAATTTACAAAGCAAATGGCAGTCATCAGAGTGTCAGACATGTTATAAATTGTATGCATAAACTTACAAAGCAAATGGCAGTGATTAGAGTGTCACTTGTGTTATAAATGTATTGTTCAGAGTGTCAGACATGTTATAAATTGTGTGCATAAACTTACAAAGCAAATGGCAGTGATTAGAGTGTCAGTTGTGTTATAAATGTATTGTTCAGAGTGTCAGATATGTTATAAATTGTATGCATAAACTTACAAAGCAAATGGCAGTGATTAGAGTGTCAGTTGTGTTATAAATGTATTGTTCAGAGTGTCAGATATGTTATAAATTGTATGCATAAACTTACAAAGCAAATGGCATGCATCAGAGTGTCAGACATGTTATAAATTGTATGCATAAACTTACAAAGCAAATGGCATGCATCAGAGTGTCAGACATGTTATAAATTTTATGCATAAACTTACAAAGCAATTGGCAGTGATTAGAGTGTCACTTGTGTTATAAATGTATTGTTCAGAGTGTCAGACATGTTATAAATTGTGTGCATAAACTTACAAAGCAAATGGCATGCATCAGAGTGTCAGACATGTTATAAATTGTATGCATAAACTTACAAAGCAAATGGCATGCATCAGAGTGTCAGACATGTTATAAATTTTATGCATAAACTTACAAAGCAAATGGCAGTGATTAGAGTGTCACTTGTGTTATAAATGTATTGTTCAGAGTGTCAGACATGTTATAAATTGTGTGCATAAACTTACAAAGCAAATGGCATGCATCAGAGTGTCAGACATGTTATAAATTGTATGCATAAATTTACGAAGCAAATGGCACTCATCAGAGTATCAGACATGTTATAAATATATGTATGAACATACTAAGCAAATGGCAGTGATTAGAGTGTCTGATGTGTTATAAATGTATTGTTCAGTTGTAAATGAAAATTAGTCTCATGATTGCCAGTTTTCTTGCAGAAATATGTGCCTGTTAAGGTCTATATCCCACAGGATTATGGCTGTTTATTCAAAATTAGATGATATTTTGATTAATTTGTTTGTCTTGGCATGATCCTAAAAACACATTCTTGTTCTAAAATATGTTTTACTGTGTATATAATATTGTATTATGTGAAATAAGCTACTGGTTTATTAAACATCTAATTGATCCAGAAATCAGATGGGATGAAGCATTACTGTTATCCAGTAAATTCATTACATCTTTACTCTGTCTATGAGGACAGGCCTTAGATATTTTTGTTTTTTCTTCCATCCTGCTTGACCTACATTTTATCTGTGGTCATTCTTAAGTGATATTTTATTATATATCCATTTTAAAACAAGGACAGTTTATATTTATAGGTTTGAATAAATAGAGGTCTGTGACAAAAATGGAAATCAAGCTAAGAAAAAGAACAATCCATTGCTGTTCCTTTATGTAGTTGATGGGGATTTTTTGGTGATATATACATATAATTACTGTACGTAGTGCAGATGAAGAAAATTAAAAGATAAAATCTAGATTGATCTTTACTCTGTATGATCCTTGACAAAAAAATAAACTGCACTTATGCATATTAATTTTTAAAAGAAACCATCCCATTGAAGATTTGAAAATATCAGGCATTGAAAGAGTAAAGCAAAGATAAATATTCTATAGACAAGATAATTAATTTATATTTCTGAATATGGAACCTGAGAGGAAAAGTGCATACGACCAAAAATGTCAGGATTACACAAAGAAATAATAATTTCATATTTTCTTGACAACTATTGACATTACAATCCTCAAATTTCGCTCATTTGAGAATATTGAACTACAGCCATCAAAGGGTTGGTTTTGTGTATACGGCCATCAAATGAATGGTTTTGTGTATACACCCATCAGATGAATGGTTTTGTGTATACAGCCATCAGATGAATGGTTTTGTGTATACAGCGTCAAATGAATGGTTTTGTGTATGCAGCATCAAATGAATGGTTTTGTGTATGCAGCATCAGATGAATGGTTTTGTGTATACAGCTATCAGATGAATGGTTTTGTGTATACAGCCATCAAATGATTGGTTTTGTGTATACAGCCATCAGATGTTTGACATTGTGTATACAACCATCAGAGGGTTGATTTTGTGTATACAACCATCAGAGGGTTGATTTTGTGTATACAACCATCAGAGGGTTGATTTTGTGTATACAACCATCAGAGGGTTGATTTTGTGTATACAGCCATCAGAGGGTTAGTTATGTGTATGCAGGCATCAGATGGTTGATATTGTTTATGCAGCCATCAGATGGCTGATTTTGTGTATACAGCCATCAGAGGGTTAGTTTTGTGTATATAACCACCAGATGGTTGATTTTGTGTATGAAGGCATCAGATGGTTGATTTTGTATATGCAGGCATCAGATGGTTGGATTTGTATAAACAGCCATTAGAGGGTTGATATTGTGTATACAGCCATCAGAGGGTTGGATTTGTGTAAACAGCCATCAGAGGGTTTGTTTGGTGTATAAGCCATCAGAGGGTTCAGTGTGTGTATACAGCCATCAGAGGGTTCTGTGTGTGTATACAGCCATCAGATGGTTCAATGTGTGTTTACAGCCATCAAAGGGTTCATTTGGTGTATACAGCCATTAGAGGGTTTGTTTGGTGTATAAGCCATCAGAGGGTTCAGTGTATGTATACAGCCATCAGAGGGTTCAGTGTGTGTATACAGCCATCAGATGGTTCAGTGTGTGTATACAGCCATCAGAGGGTTCAGTGTGTGTATACAGCCATCTGATGGTTCAGTGTGTGTATGCAGCCATCTGATGGTTCAGTGGGTGTATACAGCCATCATATGGTTTATTTTGTGTATGGAGCCATAGGAGGATTCTTGTATGCAGTGATCAGTGGGTTTATAAATATATGCAAGGTACATGTATCCATATAGTATCTGCTATGTTTTTATGATGCAGATAATTCATATTTTTCATGCTTGGATGGGATATGTCACAGAGCCAAATCCATCATCTACCTAAAGTGCTAGTTAAAGCTAGATAATGTGCCATATGGTTTTCAGAGTGTATTATGCTATTTCCCTATCCATCTGTTGTCCAACTATATGATTACCTTTCCCATTTTTGCACTGTAACTTAGTTTTACAGACCTACCTTTGCCAAACTTTATAGGCAATTTTTCCAAGTTGAGCGAAAGAAGCCCTTTCAATTTTGGGATCCAGAAGTATGGTCATTGTGGTTGAAAGGAGAAAATACCTTGATGATATTGTTTAAATGTTTTTTAAAAACTTATTTTTCATAAAGCATATTTTACTCAAGTGACTGCTTGTTTTCTTTTACCTTGAGTGGATGCAAATAATTAACAAAATTGCCATTTTTATTGTCAGTTCACCTCCACAATAATACATTTTGCCACCTGCCCCATGCGGGTCTGGTATACAAATGGATATATGAAATGATTCTAACAGATGGATCATTAATGTAGGTATGAAGGCCAAGATTGCTTTTGGTGGTCTCTAGCACAACACTTGAAGGTAAAATATGTTGATGTCATTAACAAGGAAACTAGTTTGCTAGTACTATGATACCAACCATAAGCAGCAACTCATACACAGGAGGCAAAGTCTCGTAGCAGAACATTTGTGCACAAGGAATTACAAGTCATTCCCACTGACACAGAACTTCCCCATAAGATCTATTTTGATGTGTTCATTTATCAATGCATTAATACATCAGTGCTCAAGAAGTCATCGTCAGTGTGCAAGCAAACCAACATCAATTATAAGTTGGTTGACAAACTCACCTTTTTGCATCAATACACTTCCATGTAATGTTTTTGTGTCCAGTTTAGACTGTGTGTAAGAATTGACATCATGACTGCAAGCATTCCACATGCCATGTTTTAAGATCTTTTGTAACAGTAAACCAGGGAAGTCCTTTTGATTTTTGATAATGTTGCCTCTCTGTGGTCCAACCATAATCAAGTATATTTTGGGAAGCATTTCCATATACTTTTCGATTGACTTTCCTGTATATTCATCAATGAGCTTACCAACAACCTTTTTGTTGATGTTGCAAAACTGTAAAACCAATAACATGTGCATATATATCATCAATAGTGATATACATAAAAACTGAATCAATATACATGTAGTGCATCTTAACATGATCATGATAAAATGGTTTAATCGGATGTGCCATCATAGATACAATTTATGAACTTCAGCTTTGTATTATTTTTATGCATTGAGTCCACCATTAAAGATCTTCCAGGACTCAGCAATAAGCCTTCAAAGCTTGTCTTGTTCACTTTTCTGGCGAAGGTCAAATCTAATCAGTTTCTAAAGATTATCCATTGTTTTCCCCATCACAGAATTGCTCATAAGTTTCGAAAAACAAATCTTTCTCAGACTCATCTCCAACGCATTGGTGGCCTTTTTGTCAGATCCTTATTCATTATAATGTACAGGTACGTCCATGTACTTTGATGAAACCTAAGGACCTGCTGGATCCGTGACACATGCATTCCTGCTCAGAGATAATACCGCAAGTTTCTCAGATGTACTACATAGTGCTTTTTTGGCCAATAATTTGGAACAAGCTTGTTGCATTCAGTAGGCTTATGTCCTGATTTGTCCACAGTTGTACACTGATGCAGGAACAACCATTCGTGAGGTACCAGCACCTGGTGAATAATCATTATGGGTTAGGTCAAGCTCACCTGGATACTCCAGATCAACGTCAAAGAAGTATCCATTGCTGGTGTTTCTGTTGTATTCTTGTATATGTATTTTTAAGTCCACATACACGGGAACAATTCATTCAAACCAACCAACAGGCATTGGCTGCATCATCACCCATTCATGTTGTTAGAGTGAAGAAACATGACATAACTGCTTGGGGTTGAATTTGTATTTGACTTGTCTATTGCTTTATGATAAGAAAATGTTCTTTTTCAATTTCAGTATGACTTTCATCCAGTTTTGTTGAGATACTTTCTTAGGCTTCCGTGACTTTTTCACATGTGTTATACTGTCATCCATACTGTTTTCTTTATTATGCTGTTCATTCTATTCATCACAATATGTTTAGATACTAATTTCATCAGGTTCACTGTCACATAACATTGAAAAATAGTGGCCGCGAAGTCAATGTCCGTGCAAATCAGAGTGTGGATAGGGTATGGATCAATCTTACTTTGATTGACATTCTTATATATATATATATATATATATATATATATATATATATATATATATATATATATATATATATAATTTCTATATTTTTATTGTGCGCCTGACTTTTGTCATGAAATTGAGGGTTGTGAATGGTGTTTTACCTACCTGACTTTTTATTGCTTTTAAGTAGTAAACAAGAAGTTTACTTGATTCAGTTCAAGATTTAGTAGCATATTCCATTGGGTTTTCTTTAACAAACTATCCCATTGTAGAACATGTAAGTATATATATATATATATGGTGTGTGTGTGGGTGTGTGTAAAACAATTATTCATTCCTGGCTTAAGATCAGACTATGAAATCATTTACATTTGTTTTCAGATATAACTTGAGATAAATTATTTATATAATTTATTTATTGGAGTTTCAAAGTGCTCATTTATTTTTTGGACTAAAACACTACTTTGTGATTATTGAGAACTTATTCAACGACATTTTGTATTGTATCATAGTGGTACATCAGGACATGTACGACGATTGGATTTCATTCCTGACATTTTATTCTTTTGCTCTATGATTGGACATTCAGGATTATATGGGATTTATTCCACAATACCACAAGTGTCTGTCACTCGGTATCTAAGATAAAAGTTGTTTGTTGATTTTAGAAAATTTATTGGTTTCCCATCTTTCTGTTACATAGTTTAAGACCTAATGTCGTAACAACGTACAGATCACTTCAGTCGTTGCCTCCGTTTTCGAGTATTAATGTGATACTTTATTGTTCGTCATGTTTCTGATATAATGTGCTGAGCTTTCAAGCATTTTGATCGGGCAAATGAAGGCACGCATCAGCACAAATATCTTTGCACTGAATTTTGTTGAAGGAGTTAATTCATTAAGTGATAGAGTTCTTTTCAAGGAATATAAATGTTTCTCGTAATTCCTTGTCAGCTTTCGCAAGTTCCGGATGCTCTTTCACTATCACTGTAATTTTATCACAGATTCTATATTTTAGGTTCGTAGTTAACTGCACAACACGCATGGCGATGAGTAATATTGTTTTAGGTAATCTACGGTACAGTAATCTAGAATAACTCGGCCGCAGTCTTTGGTTGAACTAGGGGCTCCAATAATTAACGCCCGTCTTTGTTTGGATCAGAATAACACTCTGCTTGAGCCAAAAGGGTAGTAAAAAGTTAACGTCTTAAAAAGACTGAGTTTGAGATTTTTCCAGGATAATAGAGCGCTTGCATTTACATTTATTTATATATTAAAATTAGTCTGATCAGTCGAGTATTACCATCATAAAGCAGAAAAAGCGACGAGTTCACTTATACCGCTTGCCTTGGTGCTGCTGATTTTCTTAATGTAAATTCGCCGACATGACATATTTCGCCCTGCTGCTTCAACTTTCACAAAATTAACTTTTCTTTAAAATAAAAGTTGATGCCCGTATTAATATTTTTAAAGTTATCAATTTGGTTTTCTGGGAATTCAGCAGATGGGATTAGCGAATTCCAATGTTTGATTGCTTGAGGGAGAATGCTGAATTGGTAATTTTCAGTTTGTACGTAGAGTAGCAGACAAATACACTCATGTTGATTTTATTAGTATCTTTTTTATCTGATTAAATTGTAGCAGTGTATTTTTATTCTTTGTTTTTTGTTATGTGCAAAAGATCGTTAATATATTCTCCAGCATTCGTTGGTTGAATGGTTTCCAAAACATTTACTCAATAGGGCAGTCATAATTGTGTGCAACGAACCTAGCCGCTCGCTTTCGGAGGTTTTCAATTTCATCCTTTGAAAGTTGGGAATGTGAGCCCCAGGCTGCTTATATATTCTTAAATAGGGCTACTTAAATCCCTTGAAGCAAATTCTGTAATATTTTGTGGAGAAGACGATCAGATACGTCATAGAAGGCTTAAGTACGATTTGCTTTGGCCCAAGTACGAGTTGCTTTGGCCTAAGTACGATTTGCTTTGGCCCAAGTACGAGTTGCTTTGGTCTAAGTACGATTTACTTTGGCCCAAGTACAAGTTATTTTGTCCTAAATATGATTTGGTTTGGCCTAAGTACGATTGACTTTGGCCAAAGTACGATTTGCTTTGACCTAAGTGTGATTTTGTTAGGCCTAAGCACGATTTGTTTTGGCCTAACTATGATTTGTTTAGGCCTACGTACGATTTGCTTTGGCCTATGAGTGATTTGGTATGGCCTAAGCATGATTTATTTTGGCCCATGTATGATTTGGTTAGGCCTAAAGTACGATTGGCTTTGGCCTTTGTATGATTTGATTAGGCCTAAGTACAATTTGTTTTGGCCTAGATATGATTTGTTTAGGCCCAAGTATGATTTGCTTTAGCACATAAATCTTGAATTTGAAGGTTCCATTAATGAAATGATTTTTTTTAATCCCAGAAAAATGGTATTAACCTTTAGACGAATATGTTTTTTTTTCTTCAGAGTGTCGATAAATTGATGTATTTAACTAGAGTCAAAATTCAGCAATTTTGATGCTATTTTACTTTTTATTTAATGTTATTTTCTTTTTCTTTTTTAAAATTAATTGTAGCCAGGAATAACTGGATGATGTTTGAACTGTATTAGAAATGCGCAGAGACAGTTTAATAAAACATAGGCTGTTTTATTCAGTAGGTTAACTATTTATGGGACTTTAACTAACCCAGATTATAAAAATGAAAATAAAAGGGAAAAAAAAATGCAAATGTTCTGAATCATTAAAAAATTATTTTCCCAATAAACTGTAGTTCTAAACTGGCCATTTGAAAGAAAATGACGGACAGACGAAATTAAGAAAATGACGGACACGTACGAACAAACAGAAAGTCATGTGTGACATTAATAGCGATCTTTGTTTCTTATGAACGAAAGAGACAATGACCGCAGCCCCGCTGTGTCCACCATTTTCACAGAAGGCACACACCGTCTAATATATTGTTTCATGTATTTCCTCAAATCTTACCAGTAGATGAGATCCTGCGAAACCTAATTTTTTCCACTAGGACACTTTTTATAAGAGTTTCCTGATGCTTATCGATGGTTCGGGTCAGTGGTGAGGAACTCCCCAAGAGCTGAACAGTATAGTAAATTCAGAGGTTTATATATTTTGTTAATTTAAGTGGTTGCCCATAAATGCCTGCGGTTTCCCCATGTTTGATATAAAATAGTTTGTTTTTAAAAAAAAAAACTATGTGTATATCTGATACTTTACAATATTTCTGTAATGTAAAATAAGAGATATTTCGCATAAAATACATGAACCACTTGATCTGCATTGGTAAATATAGTGATACTGCTGCTTGAGACCGCGGTCGGATGAAGGTAAAACAGGGATCGCTTCTCGATCGCGACGGGCGTGCAATACCATTAAACACGGTTACTAATCAGCCACCGTTTATTCCAGTAGTTCCCAAACGTTTTTCGGGCCACCGCTCCCTTGGTTATCCTCATCGCATTCCCCCCCCCCCCTTTACCCCGCAAGCAGTGAATGGGGACGATTTACTGACATTGGGACTAATGTTAAACTAGGGGAATTTATTATTGATGGTATTGTGTAGCGACAAGGGAAATTATCGTTGGGAATGCATAGCGACAATGGATTGGGACTGTATAGAGACAAGGGGAATTGGAGAGGAGTAACATCACGGTACTGGAAACTGAGGAAACAATGGCAACAATGTTGCAAGGGGCTGACCTCAATTAGGCGGAACAGTGTTGCAAGGGGCTGACCTGAATACGCGCTACTCTGAGGACAAATAAAATAGAGACATAGATATAAAGGTACGGTTAGAGACATAGACATATACATACATAAATATATCTACATAAATCTATGAAACAAACAACTATACAACCGACTAAAAAAAGTATAAGCAAGAGAGAATAGGCATCTTTTCCACATATATAAGTGGCCCTGAAAAGGGCCTTTGGTTTTCTCTAATGGTTGTCATTCCTTCTACTCCACCAGTTTCTCATTTTGTCCAGCAAAACACAATCACCTACAATCATACTAGTCAAGTGAGTCAGTGCTTAGTCACACTACTTCACTTTCACACAAAACGAGCACTTATGAGAGTAGAGACAAGGTTTCTTTCTCTAGGGTAAAAAGACACACGTACACACACTATCATATCAGCAAAGGAGTTAGTGTTTATGGTTACACTATTCCATATTCACACAAAACACTCATTGGTGTAGAGACATGGTTTTCAAACACACACACACACACACACACACACACACACACACACACACACACACACTACCAGCTAACACTAATATTAGTCCAGGTTTGGCCCTAGACACAGCGTCGACTCCAGTCATGTGCCCAACTTATGCGTATGGTTGGGAGTGCGGAGGCAGCTTGAATGCTTCAGATCCCCAATCTTCAGTTTGTGGGATTCTGAAGTCTCTCTCTCTCCTTTACTATTCTTCGTCCTGCCTACGAATGCTGATGTGGCCTCCCTGCTTGTTGGGGAAGCTGCGGTTCTCACTCTCGCCGCTGTCTTTCCAATTATTTGTCCCAGTTTTCAATCTGGGGGACAGCAGTTCTCGGTACTGGTACTGTTTGAACTTCTCTTTTCCTCTTCCTCCTCTTTCTCTTAGTTCTTCTATTTTGGCTTTTTCCTGGGTCGTCTCCATGGCCAGCTCATGCATCAAGCGACGAGAATACTCCAGGTGCATTTGGACTTCCAACAGTTTGGAAATTAATCTCATTTTGGATGTTGACGAGTCAACGATGGGTAGCCAGACTGTCTATCTATCTATGCTGGATTAAAGAGGTTTGCATTCTTTCGAGTATGTACATCTGCTTTATGCCTACATGGTAGGCTATTTAATTGCTCCTATCGAAAGGAAGTGGAGCCACATGCCCGTGGAATTTATGTGCTTAGGGAGCGCCTTTTAATTAAAGCCGTCAGGCAGTGGACCTTACAAGAGGTCCTAACTGTCTGAATGGAGGGCTTGAAGGCGAGTGGGAATAGACCCAGCACACACTCTACCTATTCAGTCGTCACTACTAAGCTGCATTTAGGTATGTATGAGTGGGAATGGACTCATCACACACTCATATGTTTGTTACTGGGTTGTCAGTAGTATTAAGGCCGTGCACTGTACGCTGTTTGTTTTGATGTCCGGTCGTGGCAAGAGAGGAGAGGGTGGAAAAGGCGGTTCCAAGGTTACAGGTCGGTGCTCCTAGACTTCAGGGTATCGGGTCTAAATTTTCGTCCCACACAATTTTGAAAAATCTCTGTGCTGTAATGAGTTTATAATTTAGCCTAGGAGAGGTATCTTAGGTGACAGTTTTTAGTAAAGTTTGCTACCTTGTGTGGCAGGTCCTGATGGTCTTGGACTTTTGAGACCACCTTATATGAAGGGTTCTGTTTTTAGGGTCTTGCTTGTCTAAATTATCATTGTTTTATTTGCAGTCTTTCGCTGCTGGGCTTGATGGTCGTTGGTGTTTGGACCACCTTATATATGCTAATTTGGGGTCCATCTTTCTTAAAGTTGTTTATAGATTTGCTACTTTGTGCAGCGGGCCCGGATGGTCTTGGGTGTTGGACCACCTTATATGCTCTAATTTGGGGGCTAGACTTTCTCGTGGTATAGATATTACTCTCACCTTCGGCTAGAGTATTCTTAGAGGTATTAGCGGTGTTAAGTGCATGCTAGGTTTGTCAAGTATTCTTTAGAGAAAGGGAAAAAGAGTGGTTAGATTGAAAATATAAAAGAGAAATAATTATTTAAAAAAAATTTATTATAATTTTTATATGTAATAAAAACGAAAACTTTTTTCTCCCCTTCTCCGAAGAAAAACGGTGGAAAACCTGAAATTCACCATTTTATTATAATTTTTTATATTTGTTTAATTTTTTTCCCCCTTCCTATTTTTATTCCTATTTGCCTTATTTGTCAGGTGTTATTTTATGTGGTTAGATTTGTTTGGTGTTATTTTTATTTTCAGACTAAGTCTATTTGATTAAGACATATATCTTTGCCGATTTCTCGGGTCGCTAAGACGTGTCAAGGACATCGGGTCTTATTTTCTCTTTAAATATGAGTTTCTTAGCCTGAATATTAGTTATGTGATGTTTATTTCCAGGCTAAATCTATTTGGATAAGACATATATCTTTGCCGATTAATCGGATCGCTAAGACATATCAAAGACATCTGATCTTATTGGTCCTTACGTTTGGTTTTTTAGCCAGTCTTCTTGTTGATAACAACTGAATTATGTAATTTTGGTTATTTTGTTTTGTAACCCATATTCATGTATAAAGTTAATTATATTTATATAAGTGAGATTGAGGTTTCTAATTATGTTTCTGGGGATCCAATCTTTTTTTGCTCCATTTTTAGTTGTTTTTTTATCTTTTAGTTTGTGGCAGGTGTTGAATATATGTGCTAGGTCTTCTGGAACCCGGCAGTGGTAGCAGTTTTGTTTGCGGGGTTGGGTCCTATGTATTTCCCAAAGCTGCTGGCCAGTTCTGTTTTTCCGGTATAGATCCTAGTTATGGTTTTTTTATCATTGTTGTTGATTTTAGGTGTTTTCCTATTCCTGTTGATATCTTGTAGAATATAGTATAGTTTCCTGCCTTTGGTGTTTTGGTTCCAGCATTCCTGCCATTTGGTATCAATAAAGTTTTTGGTTATGCTTAGGCGTTCGCCGACACTGTAATTAATGTGAGCCAGACGAACGAACACTCCACTTTATATCCCTGAAGCACTTACGTGATGAAAAACACGCCATGTACACAAAAACTAACAATACCCACACCACAACCAAAACATGGACTGTGTGGACGTAAAATAAACACTCACGTTCACCTTTTTCCTACAAAAATACTTTATTACCATTCATACCCATGACCCTAAAACACACACACACACACACACACACACACACACACACACACACACACTGTCATAAAAGCCAGGGAAACAATGTATGTAAAGGCACATTTCTATCTTTAGACTTACAATTAAACTCACAGACCAACACACAAATACAGACAATTTTGGCAAAAGAGTAGTATGTCTCTTTTCGATTTTTGGGGTAGCCGTGAAAAGGGGCTGTTTTGTTTGTTATGAGTTTCAGCAATCTCTCTTAAGCCCTGGGATTACGTCCCCACCTTGCAACAGAGTTTTCTTGGTGTCCACTCTACAGTCCACAAAGCCTCTTTCTGGGTCATGCTGCTGTTGTTGTTATGCTGCCCATGCTTCTGAAGTCTGTACTTCTCTGTCCACTCTTCTTGCCCTTTTCAATTTCTTTTCTAAAGACCTCTTCTATCAGGTTTTTTTGCCGCGTTAAGTATCCTGATATTTTCGACGATCTTTTCAGGCTTTGGCATCATATTTTGCCTGACGATGTAAACGGATGTGGGCGTCGTTAAGTTTAGCTAGTTTTTAAGACATCTTCACGAGTATACGAGGTAACAGTGGATGGCCAGAATGGAGACTACCTAGATTTATATCTCTCAAGTGCGGACGCGATAGAAAACATCCCTATGGTGTATTGGTAGGAGCGATATAGATCATCTAATTTTGAGGGATAGAGAGAAGTCAAAGAGCATATATCTTTATATACTATTAATTTTTTTACACAAACCACATACACATTTAAAAAATAAATATAAGATTTTTATTCAACCAACAAACAACCAACAAATAAATGAAATCAGCACATCTTTTTCAAATAACAAATGTTTGACAAGGTTAACAACATTGTGAAGTCAAGTTGGACTTCCACTGATGAAGGTCATTTGACCATTGATGCACACTACGTTTCCTAGCTAAAGACAAGATACATCCATATTGGTCACAAAACCATCTATCTACTTCATGATCGCTTTTTATAGAAGTGTCACGATAAAAATAAGTCATGAAATGTTCTAAGGGGTATCCAAGACTGCGTTGACGAAGTAAATACACACAATATTGTCCACACACCTTGGAATTTGTGCCTTGTAATTTCACATTACTGAATTGTGTCGTCTGGGCATTTCTTCTCATTTAGTCGTTGATTTCGTTTTCCAAAGGCGGTATTCCATACGAATCAAAATGCTCCACACAGGTATCGTGGGGAAAGTAGACGGACGTTTTTTTCCCACAGGTAATGATATGTCATCAATTCACTCGTGACGTTTTGCTTGAAAATCTCTGTCAGTAAACGGTTCTTCGCTTCGTCTCGGTACTCTGTGCAAAAAGACCTTCGATGTGACGGATCTCCAGAGAAGTCAATGAAGGAAGGAATGATCGTGCAAGTCTTTATACCACTGATAAAACACTGCTTCGTCCGAGATGATAACCCACGCGTCATCCAGATACTCGTCCAATTTTTCTTCTTGACTCATTATCAAACATATCTCGTGCTGAATTTGACTGGGATGATCGTTTTGACAATGCTAACAATGTTTCTTGGTCAACCCTTTATTTTTTTCTTCCACTGGTTTAACAGAACAGGAGAATAAATGTTGTTCTTGATTTGGTAATCTGGCCATCACAATGGCCTCTTCATCTTTATCTTTTGGTTCTGCTTTAAAGATATCCCCCATTCCATTTCCAAAGAGTCTCAACCATTCAAAGAGGGATAAGAGTCTTCCATAACTTCTAATAGTTTAGAATTGACTCTCTCAAACTGTTGATTTATAAAATATTGTCGAATTCCTCAGACATGATAACGTTTACCAACGGGCGGAGGATCATTAAACCGAAGTTCCACACGAAGCTGGCCTGATTTTATATGGTGATAATGTCCAGCGTCGTTGCCTTGATCTGAAGTGAATTCAAAGGCACACAAAGCGTAACTTCCTGTATAACCTGTATAATTGTTGTACGAAATGCGGTGGCTGCTGTTGGTCCCTAACTGTACCTTGGCTTCATACAGGCACAAGTACGACTTCAAGTAATTCTTCTGCTCAAACTTAGGTTAAAACGTTCTGGTACACAACGTCTTGCCATCGCGACTGACGCCTATCTTGGACACGTTGTAGTTATAAAACTCTAACGGAATTTGATTGTTTACTCCGCTGAAGGCTGCACTCTAACAATACCAGTGATTAAACGCTTGGGTACCTGTCCTTGGAACAAATGATCTTCCATCTTGGATCGGATATTAGCGGCAATGGTGAAGATTTTCACTTGCACTAGTCGTATTGGATATTTGTCGGTCATTCTACTCAAAGTGTGACTGATGTCTTTTCCCACTTTAGTTAACCCTTCCACGAGTCGTACATAGAGTCTGGCTTCTTCGACGCAGGTTTTGTAGTCGGTATTATCAGCCATCAAATGGAAAGCGGTACTGTTTCTATTCAGACTTAGGCGGACATCCAGACCGTTCCGCAAATACCTTTTTTTGCAACCACAAGTCTAAGTGCAAGCGACCCATCAGTTCTAAACTGGTTCGATTTTCTTTTGATGTTCGACGAATAACGTATAGGGGCAATCTTTATCCGTCACCTTATCCAACTCCCCCAATGTGTCAGGTTAAATACCACGAAGGCATCCAGATGGGTGATTTTGGCTTCTTTTTGTTACGTCAAGAGATTTTTGAGGTATGATCGATAAGGGTAAGTATCCATGCAGCTGCAGACCAGTTTGTTATTCAAGTAGAAATCCACTTCGTTGAACAACGAATGCATGAAATTGTTGACGGGAGCTACTGCTTCATCGGCGTCTCGTTCGGAGTCGTCCGTTTCGATTACTTTGACTTTCAAATACAAGTAACTGCTATTCAGATCGATGTAATCTTCGGGCTGCCCTTCAGTTTCAAAGTTGGTGGGGGATGAGATCGTCAAAAAGGAGATGGGGTGAAACTCTAGCCATCTGAATTCTTGCATCGTCATAATGGTGGGTGGCATGTCAAACAGATCCAGTCCGACATGGAACATGCATAATACTCTCGTTGCATCATTTTCTCTCTGTTTAATAGTAATCGAGAACATCTAATTCTCGGACAGTTCTTCTTTTCTTCGTCTTTCTGGCTACGGGTTTACGAACTCCTCTGGAAGGGTGTCTTCGTCGTCTCTTTCGGCCTTGTCCTTGTTGTTGTGTCAGAGAAAAAAGAAATTCCTGGTTCGGTATCGCCTAGGGCGTTTATAGGAGTTTCTCCAAATATGTCTTTTACAGTTCGAAACAAGATAGGTTTGCTTATTCTCAAGAAGGCTTTGTTGGGATTTTGTTTGTCGATGATGACAGTTTGGAGAAATTCTTTTCCGTATGCCAAGAGCGGCATCTTTCAAGGCGTGCAATCTTCATGTCACCATCGGTTTCAAAGCAAGCCACTGAACGAAAGAAAAATTTCGGCATATATACTAAACCACGTCCTCGCTGTCGAGCGACTACACGGTACACAGGATACATGACTTACAAGTCGTTAGAGAATCGTTTTCGAAAATGGAGTTTCACCGTGACTTTCCTTTTGGAGAATGGAATATTTGTCCCAGATCTCCTCTTACCAATGTAAACACTGTCGAAATACGACTTACTGACGGCTAAATAGAAAGGATGTACAAATTCGCGGTGAAGATGATACATGTTTCCGCCTTTCTTGTCATTTGTCGTGTCAGAATCCGCTTTGAAATGAATTACTCGCAGTAGCGACGTAACTGTGTGTCCCACCACGTTGTACGCCACCACGTCATAGTACACAAAGATCAAATTTAATAGTTGGTTCAGTTCTACAGGGTTACTAAAAAGTTTTCGAAAACTTCAAGTTGTTTGCGATGAGTGGCATGGAACCATTGACTTTGTTGAGGTCTCCACCACAAATATCAAACAACTGAGGACCAAATGTAATGGACAACGTATCGTTACACTTCGTTTCGTTTTGTTCAAGGATTTACCAAACAACGCATTTTATTAGGAAGCAATCATGTCACCAGATGGTGACCGTTAAATAATGCCCTGCAGAAGTTTTCAACATATACATGTACCGTGGAGTATCGGGTGACGCTGGTAGTTTCATTATAGTCACCTACAGTTTCGTTTACATTCTATCATTGTTGCACTTGGTCATTCAAAATGTCGACCTCAAAAGTAGTTTGATCTTCAGTGATTCTTTTGTTTTGTGTAGGGTGAATCATTCCGACTAAAGCCACTTCCCAATGAGCTTCGTGATCCAACTGGATGGCCTGTGGTAAATTGGCCGTGAAATAGCATAAATTATTGTGGGGAAACACATACATGGAACTGACACTGAGTAAGGGTAAGTAAAATTGGTTATTCATAATTCCAGAGTTCTGCTGTCCGAGGGGTCACTCGAAGTCCGAGGAGTGTCCAAAAGAGGATTATTTTTGTGGTGGTGGTGACTTTTGGGAGGGTGACTGGCTTTGGCCGCAAGACTCCCGTTTTTACCGTTAGAATTTTTCAGGGAAGGATTGAAGAGAAAGATGCGACTGCTCAGTAAAATGGTCAACAATTATTTGTGTCCTTGTTGGAAACTCAAATTGGCTATGGCAGCACCGATGACAAAATATACCATGCAGATTTGGCAGGAAAAGACGATTTGCCTTTTAGGCACACGTTCTCCACACCACACCCACAATCGTTGCTTTTGTAGATCTTGCAAAGAAGAAATCGGAGAAGGAGTAGTTACTGTTGTTGTTGAGGATGCGTCGAAGGGCTTGATGGTCACTTCTTTTAGAGTCGATGACTTGCGAAGCATCGATCCCTGAATCAAAACTGGGAGAATATACTTTTCCATCGTACTTTTACTTCTTTGACACCGCGTTTTCCCACTTTACGGGTTCTGTGATTGAAAATGCTTTCGATGTCGTACATTGCGTCTTATTTTGTTGTCACTCGTTGTAATTCGGGCAAGTAGAACGTTCCTTTTAACACTTCCACGTTCATGTCTTCCAATTTATAGATGGCAGGATGACAGTCATGACGCGAAACTATTCGGTGGTCCATTTGGGTGAGTAACTTTTGTCGAAAGTGTGTTTGGTTTTACCAATGTGCACCCAATCTCCCATTAACAACACCCCACCTTTCCTGGGGACAGTTACAGCCAGGGACGTACCAAAACGGGCGCTCCAAGATACTCCGATGGTAAAATTGGTCGTACGCTAGGACCAAGTGAGGTAAGACGTCGATGTACTTGAGATTGTGTTGATGCGAAAATATTTCCACTTGCGTTCTTTCAAGGTGAGTTGAAAACATTACACGATGCTGGTTTTGGTTTCGGGATTTTCGGTAGTGAATGCCACTTTTCTTTAAATCTCTTTATAAAGCTTAAGTTCAGATATTCGGTGCCTTTGTTGATTTGTCAATAGAGAGGGTGACCACCACTTTGTTCCTGCACCAGCTTTATGGCTCGCAATAACTCAGTGCTCGATTTCGAAGCCAATGGCACGACCCAGGCAAATTCGGAAAAGAGTCGATGCCACAAAACACATATTTGTAGCAACGATTGTAGGTGGCCTAATGAGAGAATCGGCTAAATCGGCTTGCCTTTGATGATCAGTGCTATCCACTCGGGTGCAATTTCTGGAGAATTTTCGTCAAACGGGTTTGTAAGGTTTTCGTAGCTTCTTCTTGTAACCTTCGAGGTAAATGGACAATTTTCTGTCGGTTTTCGGCATCACGATACAATGTCTGAACTCTTCCGTATCCTGCATGATGGGCTGCATCGTAGTAAATGTTGGCTAACAAATTATCCA
Source organism: Sinohyriopsis cumingii (assembly GCA_028554795.2). NCBI lineage: Eukaryota > Metazoa > Mollusca > Bivalvia > Unionida > Unionidae > Sinohyriopsis > Sinohyriopsis cumingii. The sequence goes on from CM068825.1 coordinate 41,991,999, forward strand.
CCAGAACTCTCTCTCACTCTCTCTCTCTCCAATAATTCACCCACCATTCACGGATGCTACTCTGGCTGGGGTGAGGTGGCGGTTTGGAAACGCCTTTACGTGTTAGACGTGCCACGGGAGTTGAAATAGTGGGTAGTGGCTGGATGGCTTTTGGGTTGCTTTCGTTTTCACTTCTGGTTTCCCTTCTTACTTTTTAACTTCTGTCGAAGGAAGAGTGGACATAATCTTTTTAACCCAAGCTTTTAGTTCTTCTTGTTTTGGTTTGGGGGAAGGGATCAACAAGGACGCTGCAATCTTACTAGGGATGACAGCGACTGACTGTGTTTGAAAGACTTCTCGTACCTCTTCTTCCTCATTCATCCGTGGGATGCGCATGTCTTGGTCACTGGGTGTGGTGGTGGTGATGAACTTTTCATCATGGTCTTAAACTTTTTCAGAGTTGGTTTAGTTTCATCGTCGTTGCAACACTTGACCGTACCGTTGCGATTTTTACGTTTCTGACAAATCGCTGCGGTTCATCAACAATTGCAGTTCGTGTTGTACTAGAACAACTCGGTCAAAAGAGGATTGGTAGGTAAATGCGGGGTACGTTGTTCGTGCCAACGATGGAATACCCTATATCGTTTGTTAAGGGACTAAACTCAGTTTCGTCCTTCCATCAGATTGCAAAGTACACGTCTGAGATCTTTTGACCCCAGAGGTCTCGTTTTGCTTTTTTATAACTTTTTATCATTGACCCATTTATACTGTAATCATTCTTCCCAATGTTCCTTTCAGCTATGGTGCTAACAGCAGGTGAACAAATTTTCGGCGTTGTACGAACATCTTTTTCTTTTGACCGAGTGATATTTTATTCTTGACCTTTTGGCGAAGAACGTATCGATGCTTCGCTAAGCATTTTTTTTTCTGATGCTTTAACAAATTCATCGTTCCTTTTAAGACTTTCAGGCATCATACTCACACAGTATCGACGATGTCTTTCAAGGCTGTTTGAACCAGTTGTTTGCACATGGGTGTTCCCCTTTCCTTTGGAGGTAGAGGAGGAATGGCTTCTGGAAGTGATCCCTTTGTTTGTTCCGGAGCAAACACAAAATGTACTGACGTCGATGAATTGGCACACGTTCTTTTATCTTATTTCTTCAAGAGGTATTTTGGAGTAGTTCGTCCCAGGTCTATTCTAGAGTGGTGGAATGCGTCTTCCTTAATTTTCCGTCCGTGGCATCATCTTCACGGCAGGTATCACTCGACGTTGAGCGGTTCGCAACGGACTAAATCGGGACAGTATTTGCTAGGATAAATCCAGAAAACTCTGTAACATATCCGATATCTCTTGGAATTTGATTCTGGGAGAGGGTACGTTGTTACCAGCTTCCGTAGCAGCTACAGAGACGTAGGGTGTCACTGCGGGATGAGAAGTTCCTGGAGACACGGGTGTCCGTTGTTTCATCAAATTAGAATAGACGTGTCGAATTGGGTTTGACTTTCATCACAAGCAACGGAGAAGTGGAAGCTGCGGGTAGAAGCAGATTTATCGGGTCTTTTTTTGGAAATTTTATTTTTATGGCGACTTTTCTTTTTCTGGGGCTGTGACCTAGTCTTGACAATACTGCTGTTTGTCTTTTGAATACGTTTGGGTCGGGTAGTAGCTTTTTTCTTATGAGTGACTTTTGGGATATTTTGATCCCATTTTACGAGGGAGCGAATGATGACACCTGTTAGAGAACCACTACCTCCAGGTTTTAAAATGATTTTCTTTTTGGTTTGAGTGTCGATGCGGGGATCTACTAGTAGTGTCAAGGCTAGTGGGTTCCGTCAAACAAGCGTTTGATTTGATGTAGGATGTGAACGATGCCTTGAAGTAATTTACTTGCTGTCACCGTATACTACTGGAAGACGTCTCTGTGAATTGCTTCAAAGACACAAACACGTATTTATTTATTTTTTTTGCGACTGATGCAGTACAAGGCACGAATCAGTTTAATGGGAAGATGAGACTTAAGGGACGTCATGTTGACGATGTGTGACAGACCAAACGTGTCAGAGGTTTTTGTCGATTTTTTAAAGTCGACGGCGACGTGTACACAACAGGCCGTCTGTCTTGGCACCAGTGACGAATAATTGGATACGAAATCGCAAATAATCGTGGTGGTGGGCTTTAAATCCCAGGGTAAATAGGCCTGAGGGGTTTGGGTGAAATCGTCGTACGCATGAGTTAGGCAAGGAGTTTCTAACTGTTTGGCTAATACAAGCACTTAAGATTTATCGCTGTGAATTTTAAACAAGACCGTTTTAGCTTTGAGACTGATGGTGCAATGGGCTCTACTTTGTTGAAACTAATTTTGGTTGATGTAAATGACATTGACATTATCATGATGCCCTTTGCTCGTAAACCACAGTTTAATGTCTTCTTCGTCTTCTCCTAATATATTGTATGTTGTCGAAGGTGATCAGATGTGTTTGACCGGGGTCAGACACGATCCCATCGTCTTCACCAGGAATTCTTTTCACAAACACGATAGAATCTCCTTTTTCACATGAGGCTGTACGCCGATTACCACTCTTTGTAACACATACAATACCTTGAGTTGGACATCGATCAAATTATTTTTATGTTCGATCAAACGTTTGACAAATTCGGTTTTTACTGAACCGCTGCATTTAGCAACTAACATGTTAAAGGTATTGAGAAGATACAAGGCCTCACAACTAGCACGATCTAACTTTTCGTTGATGACTTTGAGAGTGGAGGAAGAGGTAGCAGAGACGGCAGAGGTAGATATAGTGAAGGTGTTGTCACTTTTGAAACGAACACAGAGAAAACACTAATTTGTATACTTTTTGAAGACAAGTTGATTTCAAATATCTTTTAATTGAACACGAAAGACAAAAATGTATAAAAACCAAAGGGTTAAGTACATCGATAAAATACACATCAAAACAAATAAAGCGGAATATAAAATTGTCATTGTACAACATTTTTGGTGACGTAGGTGTGGAGTCCTATGGACACTGTGTTATGTTCTAAGAGTCTGTACACTTGGCACAGTATCGCAGGGATCATCCCGGAATGGCTTTTCGGGAATGTACATGTCGAACCACTTCTTTTGTCGAAGCCTGGAAACCATAACTATTACATTCACGTACATCGTCTTGCCAGCGAAGGTGTAAGCCACAAACTATACACACATCTTCGTAAACATCCTTAGTGACTGAAAGTTGACGAATCTTTTTTTTTCCTTGAGAGGCAGTGAAGTATCGACAAGAAAGCACAAGACTTTTAACATTTCGAGTCTCTCGTGTACATTTGAAGCTACCACCCTCATATATTTGGTGTTACTGTGAAGTACAGATTGTAAGGACACGTTTGGTAAACGATATCCCAGAAAGGAAGTCACTAAGACACACACCACACGACATCCCACATTCAATGGACAGAGTTCTCGTAATAAGTGCTGGTAATCCTCCACAGTCTGAATAGTGTCAATAATTTCATTCCACGGCAATTTTATCATTAATGATAAAGGTCGTATTGTGATAGCAAGTTTTTATACCCTCTTTTGTTGAATGTAATACATGTATCTTTTGAATCGAAGAGGTTTTATGTCTGTACCGTACCAAAATTGTTTAGTCACTAACTCACTCACCACACGTCGCACAAAAGGTTCATCTTGAACCAAGATTTGTCCGTGTAAAAGAGTTTGGTATTCCTCTGTCTTTACCTCTGGAATTCGGTGTACTATGGTCACCTTGTAAGTAAAGTGAGTAGTATTCAAAGCTGTCTGAATCCTGTGTGATTCATCAATGCCTGACCATTGTGACACTTTGAAATGAATCAGTCAGCTTATACCATTCAGGTACCAGTTGTTCCAACATCGTTGACGTAAAAGATGCAAATGATCTTTGTATTTGACTTGTACTTTGGCCAACGTTTGGCAAATGCGTTCTCTCAGCTACAAAGGTAGATTCTGAATGTACTCTTCTTAGCTAAACATTCACAGCAATGTCTTTCATTGTTGGAGGTAACAGTGTACTTTCTGCAGAGCTGATTGAACTCAGTGGTGAATATAAATTGTTTAGCCTCTAAATTGCACATCACTCACCGCACAGAAGTTTCCACTTCAACCAAGACTTGATTGTGCAAAAGATTTTGGCAATCCTCTAACTATTCCTTAGTAAATCTACCTTGTAGTAAATATAATTATTAGTACACCAATCCCTCTTGTCCTTGGGCGGTTGGATCAATGAAGTCCACTGGAACGCTTTTATTAGAATCAGTGCTCTAATATCATTCAGGTACCAGTGGTTCAAACATCGGTGATGAAATGGATGTAATTGTTTTTTGGGTTTCACTTGTATTTTGACTAATTGTCAGAAAATGAGTTCTCTCAACTCCACAGGGAAGCCACAAATGTTTTCCTGTAAAGTATATATTAAGAGATTATTGAGGTCATCCCACTAAAGATAGGTAGTGATAGTGCGAGCATGTTCTTGTCAAGCTGAATATTTCTGCTCCCATTCGTGAAGTGACACAACGCAACTAATCCACTTAGCTTTATCACATTCGCCAAAGTAGAAAAATCCGGCTAATTCTTCGGAGGTAGGTCACTTTCATTTGAAGGTTTGGAATCGACTTTCAAAGTCAGTATTCAGACAAACAGATCGGGAACGAATATTCTTCTTTCACAGGTTCATTTTGTTGAGGATGCGGTGAAATCCGAAGTAGTTCGCTCAGGCATGGATGACATCCGTTGGATGGTATCTGCGTTAGTTTACATTGAGGATGAAAACCAGTTAAAATATCACGATAACGGGTGGAATTGCTTTCGCATCCGTCAGGTTTGACACGCACAGTATCACTTTCCATGGTAGGTGTAGTAGTAGTAGTAGTCATAGAGAAGTTCCCATGATGTGCTGAATCGCTGAGATCACAGAGTACAATATCTCTGCAATCGCATGACATGCATCACACTCGACGTTAGAATGATTGAACTTGAAATGCGTCTGTCTGAAATGATTCATCTTTCTCGCTTGGCAAATGTAGTCACAAAGAACCATCGGTTTGGGACGTTTTCCCTTTTCACATGCTGACCAATATCGACGTGTCCGTAAAGTAAAGTGAAGTGGTTGGGCAGCCGCAATCGCCTCTGGTACACAGTTGGATAGAGTTTTTCCAAAGGTCGAATGAGAGTTTGCTAAACGAGCAATCTTGCGAGGCTCCTAAGTGGTCACTTAAAAATGTTCATCCTCTCGAGAATGTAAGGCTTCTTTTAATGTCCCAAACTTCACCTCTTGTCTAGTGCACAATTCAGAATCAATCCTTTCTCTTAATACTCGTTGTATGCTTCTCCTTGTTGATTTGTAGCCTTAATTGTGTGGACCACAACTAGGAATACTTATAATCTTGTCGTCGTGTTGCTTGTCCCTCAAGGCTCCTAAACGGTCTCCTTCGAAGTTAGGGTGACATTGACCCAGGCGATCGATGTAGATGCAACTGTCCGTGTCAAAATACAGCACACGACCTCCCTACAGGTGTAAGATTTTGTACAATTTTAAGCGAGTATGGGCTTCATGTAGGCTGCAATATCACATTTCCAAATTCTTCGGCCTGTACAAAGTCCAATTCTTTTTCGTAGCTGACCAGGATCAAGTCTATATGAAGAACGACCATGTGTAATTGATTTTGTCGTGAATCATAGGAAGGTTCTGTTAAATAATCTGTCTTGGTAATTACGGTCGTTGTGCTATTTTTGCCTCACAAGGAATTCAACATCACTTTAGCAAACGATCGCCGACCTTCATCTTCTCAATGTGATCTAAAGTGATGCCTTCCTGCTCAAAGTATTTCTCTTTGAATTTCCTTTGGCCAAATAACTCATCGAATCTTTAAACAGCACTTGTCCCACTTGCATGGAGATGATTTTGACTCGGTTCAAGGTTAATTTTGGGCGTTAGGTGCTTTGTTCCGTATAGTATTTGAAAATAAACTGTCCATTGTATCCCGAGAAATTGTGCTTCATCCCCGTGGTATAGCGATGGCAGTCTCCGTAACGTTCGTTGTCCTCTTGACTCCACGTCTCGTCGATCGAGTCTAAGATCAATCGAGAGAAATCGGCCAGTGTGTTTGGTCCTCGATATATTTTTTTCCACGTCCTCCATGATTCATGGTACATTGGAGGAAATGACAAAAATTAAGTTCTTGGATTCATTTTTTGCATGTTCGATGAGCTACGCAGAAATTAGGATTGTGAATGACAATCTCCCATGCATGCATTCGAAATATAATAAGATGAAATTGCGTTTCTTCATGCTTTTTTTCCTCCTCTTCCTGATGGGGTTGGTATTTTTGAATGTAGCATTCGTATTCCAAGTCCACGATTTGGTGACAAATATGACATCGTTTCTTTCTTGAACATACGAGAGTCTTGGTATTATTGGTACATATGCCTTGTCTACAAATAGGGCACAATCACAGGAGTTGACAAGAAATTTTCCGCTGTGAATCTTGCGTCTTGAGATGTTTTTGGTAACAGTGAGGGCTGACAAATATTCTCTGTCAAGCTGGAAATGCACTCGATTTTGTCCTCAGCCAAGACAGGGTTTACAAGCCAAACATCCCACACATTTCGATCCATAGTACTTGTGTTGCTCTCAATTGTCATAACCATATTCACATTTCTCACAGTAATAACCGTATCCCAGAAATGTGCTGATACTGGTAACGGCATCAAAATGTTCATCTCGATGTTAGACGTGAATGCATTTTCCGTCTTTGAAATGTTTGCCTCGAAACAACTGAGGTCCACGCACCTCTTGAGGTTGCACTATCAAGGTGCAGCGTAGAGCCAGAAAGTCTTGTAATTTTTGTATTTCAGGAATGGGACATTGTGTGTCTTTGGACAGGTCAGCTTGCTGTAGCAGGAGTTCTGCTTTTCTTCGTTGTTTGGCTTTTTCAGATCGTTGAATAATTTGCCAGGCTCTTTTATATTCTTCCGTGTCGTTCTTGTCGGCGTACGTTCGCCCTACGACGATGGCACCTACTAATCACATCTTGTCTTGAGTGTTGTTTATTTGGACAAGGCTCTGTTTGGTATCGCGAAGGGTGGCCACCAATAACACTTTTCTGCGTTGTCCGGTCTCTTTGGGAAGATAAAGGTGGATCATGTACAATGTCGCTTTTCCATCGGTGAAATTGGTCGTGGGACTGCTGTATGTGCTGAGTCTTGTCGATGACTTTGAAAGGTGTCGATTGTGATTGTCTGCTAAATTCGATTCAAGTGACTTCAGACTGTCGTGATAAATGGAAAGTGTCAAGAGATCGTCTTCGTTGGCTTAACATTGCTGTTTCGGTGTAGTTAACAAAGAATCCCTAAAATCGGTGATGAACCTATGTTTTCTCTCGCGGTACGTCCAACTTGAAATCTTTGAATTCCACCGTGTACGTGCAGGCCGTGGTTCTGCATTTTGTAGAGGAGCTTTTATCTGTTTCTCGAATGTGGTAGTAGTTTTTAGTGTTACAAGTGGTACAACTTTATTTTAACTTTGACTCTCTGGGTCTGGATGGTGGCTCACTCATGTCTTTAGAATAACTGGCATGGATTTTGGGAAGAGTTCAGCTCTTTTGAGAGGGGATGGATCAAGTTTCGTTCTCTTACTTTCTTCTTCTTTCAACAAGCAATGGTATGATCGTTTCATCTTGGTTGCAAAATGTCAAATGACTACATTTTAAACGCCATGTTCCTCTATATATAAATGATAGGCCAGTGTTTTCCCTATATAAAGGTTCAGTGTCTTCCCTCAAAGTACTCATTTCACTCTCAATCCGAAAAGAAAGATGGAAGAGCCAACACAGATCGTACTTCTAATCAAAACTTTGCAAGGTGTCATGCGAAGGTTTTCTTCAGAGAAGCCGACGAACTACTTGTCCTCATTTTGAGATAAAAGTTAAGATACTTGCTATATCTGTCAGAAGAAAGGACATTGGTCTTAAGAATTTCCACAACGTCAAAACAAGACAGGCATTAAAGTGACGAAGTTCAAGATACCTGTTATCATTGTCAAGAAAAAGAACATCGGTATTCAGACTGCCCTATGAAAAAAGAGAACCGATCGAGGAAACAATAGGAGCAGGAGAGGAGGGCTTAAGAACAGGAAGAAAAGTTACCCTCCGAAACAAGAAAAGAAGACGAGAAGGAAGTGTGAAAGAAGAGGAGAAGAAGGAAAAACATACTCGTGAAGAAATAGAAGAAAAGAAGATGAGAAGGAAGTGTGAAAGAAGAGAGGAAGGAAACACCTGTGATAGAAAGAAGAGTGATTGGAAAACAAGAAGACAAATGAACTTTTAAAGTAACGTGTTGTGAAATTCGATTATAATTTGTACCAGAGAATATACGAGAAAGAAAAACGTCCCTTGGTTTTGATTTTTATAATCATAAGGACATTCACGCACTCACACACGTACCTATGTAAAACAGGGATTTGAAGTTTACTTGATTTTGGCAAACATTGAGTAGTCTCTTTTCGAGAGAGATGGAAGGCCCTGAAAAATACCTTTGGGTGTTTTTTAAATAAAAATAAACAAACTCGGGAACGGGAGGTAATGCGCTTTAACAGCCTTATCAGTTTGCCACGGCCACGACCTACTTCTTGACCTCCCACTGTTGATAATTTGGTAGAAATAACGTGTTGTTATATCAGGCGTAGTCGGAGTTTTAACGGGTTTGGACTGTTTGGCCCGGGAAGGTCTTGTTCTCTTGGGCCTTATTAAAGAAGTGTTATACATTAGTTTCAGACTCCTTAAATTTGCCAAATGTTCAAGAGAACCATGACCGTTTGACTTTCACACTCATCTTTCTCTCATAGACCTTGTTTATCTGCTTCTTCTTTCTATAGTTTTCTTCTTGCCTCTTCTTCTCGCTGTTGCTTTTGAATGAGAAAGGTTTGTTCTGTTTCTTGCTGCTGTTGCAAACATTTCTCCAATTCTTCTTTCTGCCTCTGTTTAAAATCCTCGACATATTGTAAAAGGAGAATGTGGCGTCGGTACTAGTACCAGAACCAATTCTTGTGAAGAGAGAAAATCCACTAAATCCCAATTAAAATCTTTCTCTTTTGGAAGTAGGACTTTCTTTGTTTTATGTAGCCGTTGCTATGCCATCACTCCTCGTCTCCACATCCGGTGCACCCTAATTCACCCTCATCGTATCTTTCGTCATGTTCTAACTCTGTCGCATCGATTCACTGCGCACTGACGCTAGCTCACACACACACACACACACACACACACACACACACACACATATATATATATATATATATATATATATATATATATATATATATATATATATATATATATATATATATATATATATATATATATATATATATATATATATATATATATATATATATATATATATATGAAATGTGACGTCACAGGTAGCTCTCTTCGGACTGGAAGACAGACTCAGCACTGTGACTTAGTCTTGTAGCGCGTATTGGGATTGGTGAAAGAAGTCAATCCGTTTCAATCCGCTCTTCCACTATACATAACAGTGATTCACCGCATTCCATTCATCTCTTCCCGTCACAAGATGTGGACTAACGTAAAATCATCTACCTTCATATCTTTGATGATATTCATCCCTGACTATCCCATGTATGTCAGATCATCATGGGCTATCACCGAAAAGGTCTTTTGGAAACGAATGGTCTATGAGGAGAGGCAAGGCTGTCTGAATCTAGTCTTAATATACGATCAAGAAGAGATGAACAGTGTTATGCAATCTATGTTAACTGGGTGGTGTTAGTAAAGAAAACCAAGACCCTTTTCAGGGCCATTCATATGTCCAGAAAAGATGCATATTCTCTCTGGCCAAATTTTGTAGTCGGTTGTTTAGTTGTTTGTTTGATATGTTTAAGTAGATAAATCTATGTATGTATATGTCTCTAACCATGTCTCTAACCATGTCTCTATGTTTTTGTCTCTATTGTGTTTGTCCCTAGAGTAGCGCGTATTCAGGTCAGCCCCTTGCAAACACTGTTCCGCCTGATTGAGGTCAGCCACTTGCAACATTCTTGCCATTGTTCTCCAAGTGTCCTTTACCGTAATTTCACACCTCTCCAATTCCTTTTGTCGCTATACAGTCCCTATCCATTATCGCTATTGTTAAGTATATTTCATTTAATTTAAATTCAATTTAATTTAATTGTTTGTTTGTAAGCGTATCATTTTTTAAATTTCATTAATTGCTACTGTGATAAAAGTTTATTGACTGAATTTGACATTTTCCAGAAATTCAGTTATAGTTCTGTTTGACCTGACTGTTTTTCGCAAACAACTAATAATAGAAACTTCGTATGTAATGTTGACCTAATTCCTGATTCAGAATCAATAAGAGTTGAAGTAAGCAACTTTTTAAATTTTTTAAAATTGTTTCTCAGAGTAAGATTCACAAGTGAAATCGAGGCCATACTTGGAGTACGTGACAAATAACAGGTATAAATGAGGTTGTTCCAGTGGATTAACCCACATCCTGGAATCTGTTTTGCGTGGTAGCTAGATTTATTATAGATATTTTGAGAAAAAATAGTCACTACTTACCTGAACACTGGAGACGTCTAGGTATTTCATTTGTGACCTGAGTTTATGCTAATTGGTTTGTTTTCTTCAAATTATTTGGATTCTAAGAGCTTATATTGGCGTGGAAATACTTGTGCTCTAAAGTATTTCTTAGACAAGTACAGATATCGAAATTTACAAAGAATTCAAACACAGGGATATTATTTTCTGTTATTCAACAAAGATCTTTGACACATAAGTACGACGCTGACCTGAGTATACGTCATCGCCTTCCATTTTGGATTTCATTGGGATTCGAACTCATTTTCATTAGGACTTTTATTACTAGGACTTCTATTTTTTAATTCTTGGATTATTCTTGGATTATATTTGAATGCGATTCAAAAACCGTAACTTCTTTTTCTCATTTTTACCTTGCTTTTATAGGAAAATAAATTATTTCTTAAATTTTATTAAGCTTGTTGTCTTCTATTTTGTATTGTTACGTTTTGTATGAGCCTAAACACGTAACACTATACATTCCCTTTGTTAAATTTCTCTTGTCGCTATGCAGTCCTACCATGTTAAATTCCCCTTGACGCCAAAGAACAAGCACCCTTTTTTAACAGTAAAGATCCATTGTCGCCAAATCATCCACTTTCACTACGGACGTAACAAGCATCATTCAGCATCATTCGGTAATCCCACCGCCCCCAAGGGGCGGTACCACCCACTTTACTAACAACTAGTTTACTTGATTTCATGCATGCAAATCAGTAGTTTGTTTCGGCTCTCTCTCTCGTGGTTCCATTTCCTACAATATGGCACGTAATGGCCACCGTTTGATTTTCAGTGATCGCCCAGTAAGGCTTCGTTATTCTGCTGTTATTTCCTTGAAAGGCGCTGATATTTACTAATATACACGTATTTGTTTGTTCAGCTTATTGAAACTATTTTTCCAGTGGCGGCTGCTACACTGGTTGCTTACGACATAGCTCAGACAACAATGCCGATTGACGTACCTTTCAAAGTTGCCATAGTCGCAACTTCAGCGATTTACTATCCAGTTGCCTCATCAGTATCACAAAACGAATCAACCAGAACATACACGCTTTTGTATCTGACCTTTTAGTTACCGGCGACCGTCGTTTTTATGTGCTAATGCGAAAATTCCAAGGTCATCTTGGATCGAAATTCTCAGGATGACACGTTCTTCGCCAAATAATCCAAATGAAAATCCCCATCCGTCAAAAGAAAATGATGATGAAGAGGATTTGTTTAGGACCTCTTGTCAAAGGAATAGCAAGAGCCATGCTTGGAAGACTGATAGGATATGTTTTATCCATGGGTCCGAAATAAAAAGACCAAGAAGATAAAGAGACAACTGGAATCAAAATCGTGCAGACGTGGCCTTTAGAATCGAATGAAAGGACGAAAACTGGCATCAGTGTCTTACAAATGATGGTTGGAATAATATCGTTGGCAAGAACAACGGACCCGGCATTTGCCTTTCAATCGTCATTTGAGCGATATGTCCCAGTTACAACACGAAACACAGAAAAGTACCAAATGTACGGTCAACCATTGCAACGACTGAAACTCTTTCACCAGAATGCTGTAAACGAAAAAGCTCAGACGACTCTGAAAGATTTTAAGACCCTGATCAAAAGTCCGAAACCACCTCTGCCCCCAGTGAGCATGACAAAACAAGGAAAAGAAGAAGAGTTTCAAACTTCACCAGAAAAGGTAAGCAAGTTAACAAGATCACCAGAGAAAGCATACAAGTTAACAATATCACCAACATTCAGAACAGAGCCACAAAAGTGTTAAAATTCAGTACAATAATTGGCTCATCGCCTTCTGATGAAATATCAGGATACCGAAACGCTGTCCATCATGTTTAATGGTAGTTTCTTTGAAATTGTGACATACACATATGCTATAACGGAATCTGAGTCCGAAGATCAACATTAAATTGGATTTTTACAGGGCTTTGGGATCCCATGTAGAACTAAACCAAGAACTCAATTTTGATGTTTGTGTACTCCGATGTGGTTGAGTACAACTTGGTGGGACACACCTCTGTACCGCTACTGCGTGTCATTCCTTTCAAAGTTGATTCTACCACGAACGCTGACCAGGAAGGTGGAAACACCTATCACGTTAACCGCGAATTTTTACATCCTCATTATCTGCCCGCCATTAAGTATTTCGACATGTCAACATTGCTATAACAGGAGATCTATGACAAAATGTTCCGTTGTACATAGGGAATGTCACGGTGAAAACGACTCGTAAGTCATGTATCCAGTGTACCGAGGAGTAATTACGGCAGTGAGGCCATGGTTTAAGAGATATATTGAAATCGGTCTTCGTTCAGTGACCCCGTTTTGAAACCGATGGTGACACGAGGATTGCACGCCTTGAAGATGCACTTTGACGCAAGGCAAATAATTTCTTCAAAATGTCATCATTTACAAACAAAACCCAAAATAAGCTTTCTTGATAGAAGGCAAAATGTCTTACATCAAACCGAGACAGATATTCCTGGTTCCCAGACGCCACAGGAAGGACAAAGCAGAAAAAGACGATGAATAAACCCGTCCAGAGCCCTTCAATCCCCAGAGCTAGACAGACCAAGAAAAGAAGAACTGTCCAAGACTTAGAAGGTTTTGATTATTTAAAAACACATAGAAAGAAATTAAATTATGCACAGAGAGTCTTGCGCCTGTTCCAAGTCGGAACTTGATCTGTTTGCCATTCCGCCTATTATGTTAACAATTCAAAACTCACCACGGATAGAATTTCATCCCGTCTCTTTCTTGTCAGCCTCATGCCCCATCTAATTTGAAATTAAAGGACAGCCCGAAGATTACTTTGATCTGAATAGCAGTTACTTGTATCTGAAAGTCAAAGGTAATAATGAGGGTTCGATAGACGGCGACGAGAATGTAACTCCTGTCAACAGTTTTGTGCATTCTATGTTCAGCGGAGTGGACTTGTATTGAGTAACAAACTATTCAGCAGCAGCATGGACACCTACCCTTACCGAGCCTACCTGGAAAATCTCTTGACGTACGGAACCAGAACACTCATCTGGATGCATGTGTGTTATAGAAACACGACAAAGAAGAGATGTTCGACATAATATCGGAAAACAAAGATGGATTTGAAAACCGACGAAACAAAATTAAATATGGACAGATTTTAGAACTACTGGATCGTTTGCATTTGGACATGTGTTTGCAAGAGAAGTATTTGTTAAACGGCGTGGATGCCCGCTAGAGACTGAATCGAAGCAGTACCTCTTTCCATTTGGTGACTGATGGTCCCGATTACAAAACCATCATCGAAGAAGCCATACTCTGTCTGCGACGCGCGGAAGTGTTACCTAAATTGGGAAATTATATCAGTCGCAATTTAAGCAGAATTACCGCCAAGTGTCCGATACGACGCGTGGAAGTGAAAACCTTGACCATTCCCAGAGAACAACGATCCATAATCGAAGATTATTTGTTCCAAGGAAAGTTACCCAAACGTTTAATCACTGATATCGTCAAGAATTCCGCCTTGATCGGAGCCTTCAACAAAAGTCCTTTCAACTTTCAGCACTTCGATGTGTCCAACATTGAAGTCAGCTGAATGGAAAGACATTGTGTATCACACCCTTCGAACCTGACTTTGCCAAAAAGAATTATTTGAGATCGTACTTGTCATTGTACGAATCCACGGGGCAACAGTAGTCACGGCATTACGTGCGAAGAATATGATGGTGGTTACACTTTGGGGAATTTGGTTTCACTCCATTTCCACCCGATAAATCTTGCGTGATGAATTTGATAATACGATGGAGATCAACAGTTTGAGAGAAGTCATTCTAGATTATTATAAGCTGTGGAAGACTGTAATCCCTCTTTGACTAGTAAAAAATATATGGAAATGGAAATTGAGGATACCGTGGAAGCAGAACCAAAAGACAAAGATGAAACGAACATAGTGATGAAGTCCAGATTACCAGAACAGGTACAACATTTAGTCGCTGGTTTTCCCAAACACATGGCGGATACAATTACGGAATTGGTCAAGAAAGATTGCCATGGATGTAAAAACGATCATCCCAGTCAAATTCAGCCCGATAAATGCTGAGTTAAGAAGACAAATTGGACGAGCATCTGGACAAAGCTTGGAGTCTCATCTCGGATCAAGCAGTGTTGTATCAGAGGTATAAAGACTTGCGTAATCATTCTTCTCCTCCATTGACTGCTCTAGAGATCAATGACATCGAAATTCTCTTGGCTTAGAGTGCGGAGACGAAGCGAAAAGCAGTTACTTTTCAGAGATTTTCAAGCCAAATGTTCAGATAGAGTTGGTGACATCATTACCTGCACAAAAAAACAAGAAAAGCAAAACAGCACAAAAATGGATACCTTGGAACTTTATTACCTTTTGAACAACAGTTCGTACACTGCTTCATGGAATCCTGTCGTGTGTGCTAAACTTCCTCATCGCTAATCTCAAGACCATCAAGCTTATGACATCAACACGGACCACATTTCTCTCACAGAAACCCATTAGATAGCCGTCTACATTCCTAAAGAAGGTTGTGTGGAGTATTTTAATTCGTATGGATTACCACCTTTGGAAGACGACATCATATACGTTAGAAGAAGAAATGCCCAGACGACACTATTCAATAATGTGAAATTACAAGACCCAGATTCCATGGTGTGTGGACAATATCGTGTGTATTGTCTTCATCAACGCAGTAATGGATATTCTTTAGAACATTTATTGACTTATTTTGACCGCCACTCTTCTGGATATGATGACAAAGTAGATCGATGGTTTTGTGACCATTATAGCTATATTATGTCTTTAGCTAGGACACGTAGTGTACATCAATGCCCAAATGACTTCCATTCGTTTAAGTCCAGCTTGAATTCACAACGTTGTCAACCTTGTCAAAATAATTTGTTCGTTTTTTGGTTTTTTTATTTTAATTGCTTGCTTTTAGTTATTTGAATAAAACTGTTGTGTTATAAAAACAATCTGTCTCTTGTTTGTTTTCAATTTTATTAATATACATGTTCTATGACTTCTCTCTATCCCTCAACGTAAAATCAACTATCCGACCCAACAAAAATCGTAGGGATGTTTACTGTCACATCCACGCTTGAACAATATCAAGCGAAGCAATCTCCAGTCTGACCATACATTGTTGACTCTTCAAACTATGAAGATGCGTTCTAATTTATCTAAACTAAACAAAGCCTTACGCGCATTTGCATCGTGCTTGGAAAAGCCTGATACCCAAGCCTGTAGAGATAGAGAAAGTCAGAATGTTAAAAGTGGCCGAGGACCTGAGAGGAAAGGTCTTCAGAGAAGAAATTAGGAAAAACTTGAAGAGTATACAGATAATTACAGTCTTCAGAAGCATAGAGAGCAACAGCAAGAACAACAATAGCAGGAACAAGACAGGATTTGTCAACTGCCGTGTAGAGGCGATAAAGTTCTCCTTCTCTTTCAGAAGAAGTAGTCCTTGTCCCGTGGGAAAGCCTGCCGCCAGACTGGGACGCAATTGTAGACGATAAAATATTGCTATAACTCACCGTCCACAAAAATATTCTTTTTAAACTTCCCGTCTACGAAAACAGCTCTTTTCAATGCTAACCACGATACCCTAGAAAAGAAATACTAGTCCAATTGCCAAAAATGTGAGCATTTTGTTAGGCTGTACGATGAAAAATAAAAGTGTCTATAAGCACTTCGTTTCCGTAGTTTGTCTAATTGCATGTGTGGTTTTGTTTGTAATTTGTGATTGTAGGTTAAAAGTGAATGAGTGTTTCGTTTAGATCCACGCCCTTGAGCCTAGAAAAATGTTTAATTGTGGCCTTGTTGCCGTTCGCAGTGAAAAATCAAAATTGAAAATGACAAAACCAGTATATGTTGTTGGAAGCATAACAATACCGGACATGGCACATCCAAGTCTGGTCCGCGAATTAGATAAAAGTGATTATCCAGAATAACATGTCATTTAGTGAGCCCAATCAAAAGGTGGTTGGCACGTACAAGGAGGAAAGCTTGGGTAAACCTATTGAAGTGCATGTAGAACTGCGACCCGAAATCTATCGATTGTGGTTTGACTGCAGTGATCTCTCTGGCAAAACATAAAAAACTCAAAGATGTTTCACAGCTGATTGTTCAGAAAGACTTCATATACGAACGTTACTTTGAATGTCCTCGACATCGTCGTAAATTCGCGCATACCACAAGTATGATCCGATCCTAAAACTATTACATGGGTGTATACCTATACACTAAATAGAGTTTGTTCCGCTTGATGCTAAGCAATGGAAACTCCCCGATGGATTTACCACTTTTGCGTTTGGTCATCGTGCTATTTCGATCCAATTTATGATTGATACTAGTTAATGACCTGTCAACACAAATCCTGGTGACTTACAATTCCTCTGGCATCGGTTGATTTTTAGAATCAATCCGTTCTCATAATGTAAACATATGCACGTATCCTACCTTGTCAGTTACACGACGTTGTTACCTACCTTCCTTCTCTCCAGCTGCATACAGATACCGAACTAATATGTTTCCGAGTGGTTGTAAAGGTGCTGGTTGTGACATTATTTTCTGAGTGACAGTAGTGGTCTTTTGTCGAATCTCATTTGCTGGTTTTAATTCAGTTGAGTGTGTGACTTCATTTTTGAAGATGTTACGCTCAATGGAAGTCTTGGTACCCATTCCTAAGACCGTTCTGGCTTCGTCAACATTTCTTTTGCGTTGTGATGTCAGAATAATCGTTCCGTGATTGTGCGATCTAATCGTTCCACATTAGCTTAATTACGATGAACACTGATACGCCCGACACGTACTCGCACATGATGATTTTCTGGCACCACAGCTACAGATCTGAGAAATTCCTTGACAAGATCGAATTGAGCAATCGTGGCTATATGAGTGGGTCATGTGCATAAATGAGCTCGAGTGTATCTGCGACACTGGCAGAGTATTTTGATGCCAACGGCTCCTTTTCTTTGTATCTGCTGATGCAATTTTAGCTTTCATACTTCATTGGACTACCCATCATGCAAAATTCGTTCTTCTAATGTTGGATTAAGTGCATTTCAGTCATAATTAGATCCACTACAGCATGTTTGACGCCCACGGATATCATTGGATGCTTTATAAGCAAAGTCATGTCGTTAACACCCTGCATTAACGCGAAAAATATGTGCTTCGCAATGCTTTGGCTGGATTTTGTGAGAATCGAGTCGTATATCCAGGCACGTACCAGGAACACAATAATCATGAACGGAATGATATTTTTACCCGGATATGTACTCCATGGTGTTCTTGGTAAGTTTGTTAAGGTGATCGCGATATCGCAGCCGCCAAAAATCGTTGGCAGTTTCCTGAAGAACTTCTTTACTCCACGTGGAACACAAATTCCAGTAATTTCAGCTTGTCCGTTACCTGTTTGAACTTGAGTTCGATTTGTAGTACTTGTTTTTTTGCGATACATCTCACACAATGTAAATACATGATCATTTTATAACGACGGGCAATTATACAATAGCGTCAAACATAAGAAAATTTGCAGGGAAAATTATCGAAGCGGAGCAACAGCTTCGAGATGAAATTACCAAGAAAACTGTGCTATTGTGATACAGTTTTCGGTCTTTCTGTGGCAAACACGTTTGGTTTTGGTGTGACCAGAATCACGTCAATATCAACAGCTGTAGGTTAACCATTCTGTGTTATTGTTGGATATAGTTCTACTGTAGCTAGTATCTCTGGTAGTGCGATCACATTAAAGTCGATGAGACTTCATTTTCGAGTATTTGGTAGTATTTGAGGTTTTAAAAATCAGTGCTGCTGGGTTTGAGACTGTATGGCGGAAATTAAAACTCACACAGTTACGATCACAAGTAAGAAACAGTGCAAATTTACATACAGAGAAAATAAAATAAGAAAAACAATCTTCACCCAGTGCGTATATCAATTGCAATCATATACTTGCCTGCCTGAGCACATCACTCTCTGCATGATATTTGCCGTTTAAGCGATCTCTATGGAGTAATACGAAATGGGTTTGTTCCTACTGGCCTTCATTGTAGACATTTACCTCAGGGCGAAAATCTACCCACCTGGAATGAATCACTCGGGTGTTTGCATATGTAAGGTCAAAATTAAATAGTAAACAAAAGAATAAACTCACATAGTGGCGAAATGGTCATGGTGGTTAGAGACAAGAAAGGGTAGAAAGGCCGCAGAATGGGCCAGTAGCTAAAGTCCTCAGTTCGTACTACTTATTTATAAAATTAGTCGTGTGTTTGAGTTTGTTTGCAGTTTGCAACACAGTGTTGAATAAAAGAACGGTGGCTGAAATTGGTTTCTCGACGTGAAAGCGTTTACGTAGATAATGAAATATTTTACATGGTGGTGCAAGCGTGTACAAGTCAAAATAAATATGTATTGGGCTATTACTGCGTGAGAGATTCAGTCAATTACAGGTCCAATTGGCGAATCCAGATGAAAGATTGTGGGAAATGGATCAAAGCGCGAGAACATGTTGCACAGTGTTCATCACGTCTGATGAATCTTTGAAAATGATTAACTGATTTATCATCGCAGGTGAAAATCACTTTTGGTCAAAAAAGAGACCACAGCCAAAGATGTCTTCCAACTGAAAACTCCCTTCCACTGAGAGTCTGCTTGAGTATTCGAAGACCTTTTCCTTTTTGCAGACTTTTTCAGAGCAATCTCGGATGGGATTCGACGGCCCCTAACGAAGCCGCTTTTGCAACTGAGGGAATTAAGTGTTTCGACCCTAAGTTCTTAAACTTAGAAACAGAAAAAGCAAAGCGAACAAGTTTTGTAAAATTAAATAAATAATTCATTTTAATAGAATACAAAGTCATATCTAACAAGAATTTAGTGCATTGTGAATTAAATCTCCCAAAATCCCAAAGGTTATATCACAAGTACAACCTTATAATGTCCAAAATGAATTTCAATGATGTTCCGAATAAATTCCTATCTTGAATGCGCTAATGTGACAAAAGTCTTAAATGTGTCCATGTACCAATAGTCTTGCTACATCACAATGATATAATCCAAATAGTATTTGAATGGGTTCACCATAATCCAAAAATGTTTAGTCTGAAATGTCAATGAACACTTTGTAATTCCAATGAATAATTTAAAAACCTAATTCCTCTCAAATTATATACAAACACAACAATATTTGATTCCACAATGACTGATATCAAACGAAGACTGAATAAGTATTCTTATGTCTAATAAACAGGCTATTATTTCGAGTGGAAATTCGCATCAAATTCATCACCAAAGCCAGGTTTGTTTTCAAATTATCATTTTATCAACGAATAATCTACACTCATAGAAAGATGTTAGCTATGTAATATAACGTTTAGAAATGACCCTTACAATCAACATTCATGGACTAAACTTAATTACATATTATAGATATACACAACGTATGACCGACAGTAGCGCTGGAATGGCTGCAAAAAATGGAATTATTCAGCCGTTTGTTTCATCGCGTCGACCCCAGCCGCTCACAAGACAGTAGTTATCTTACAAAGTTTACAGTTGTCTGCTTCGAACTATCTTCGGTCGCTATTGTGTTTGTAGCTTGAAGCTTCCACATGATCGCAATATGGACACTCGCTTAAGGGCATCGATTGTATCATCATCTGTCCTTTCATTTTGTTAGTGTTAAGAGACATGAGATACCTTTTCGGGGGTGTTTGGATCATATCAAGTCACGCATTTGTTCTTCGCCCAAGCGTAGAGAAAACGCCATGAATCATCATAGAAATCCCGCTACAGATATTGCGTTCGATAAACCAGTGTTGTTCAATGTCAATGAACTGTTCCATGTCGACGTTAGTTTTCGACAACAACATATCCCAAGTCAATCCTGGTGGTGATAAGTAATGATTAGTATCGAGCTTGTACATGTCAAGTTGGTGTCGCGAAAAGATTTAAAAAGAAAACTGCGAGTAGTAACACACCCTTGCTCAGATACATTTCATGATAGTCACCGAGGTTTTGACAACTAAACGCGGATCTGATGTTTTTTGTGTGTGTGTGGATTTCAAGACCATTGTCGATTGCATACTTGATGACCTCGGTATCTCCGCGGTTCAAGATTGCAAGGACACCAGGGACAAAGTATCTGCATAAGTTTTAGAACGCGTCCTTGGAACCATGGTTGGACCCTATGAATATTTGTTTGCGGCATGACGTGCCGTAATGAAGTTTGCAACGAAACCGGGAAGCTTTGCTTGTTTGTATGCTATACTGTATATACGATTACCGGACATGTTGTAAGCATCACTGCGTGACTTGTATACTTTTGGTACAATTGCCTTGTAATCTTCGAAATTACGAAAGCGCCTGTACGAATTAAACTCTGGGACACGTACTTGTTGAAAAACATTTGTAGCTGCTATATGGCGTCAATTTGTCTTATCAGCAACCATACGTGTGATTTAAGCCCAGGTCCTTATTTCTTTCATTTCTTAATATCCTTATTCCACGGGTACGTGTGAATTGTTTGATATGATTCACGATAGGCATTCCTGTATAATATGTATGTCTTCGTATGTCACAGAAAAGTATTGTGTTGATACCATTGATATCGTATATTGCCAAAGATGTTTGTCTCATTGCAAAGATCTTCGCTGTTTTCTCTCGGATTTTTTCTGTCCTTACTGTCTTCGCTGTCATATCGCAGTCTTCGATCGCCAGTGACTAAGTCAATGTCAGCCACTTGACACCGCATGTGCATAGTCAAGTAAAGAGTTTTCAAGCTTTTGTTATTTTCTTCAATTAATACATTTAGTTCCTTTCAGCTTTCATATTTTAAAAATATTTGGCCACTTTGATGAATCGATATGATGCATTCTAGCTAAACAGCAACTTGATGTTTTCTGTACATTACAAACGCAGTATTGCTGTTGCAGTTTAATTCACACAGGTGCAAATTACTTCATAATTTTGTATGTGTTAAACAGTGGTGTGTTCAAGCACATTATATATACTTGCTGTCAATTTTTAATATAACATTTTCACACAATTTGAATTAGAAACTTCCGATGATTTGCCTAGGTGCCAAACCACATTATAGAAAGCCCAGTGGTTGTTTCAAACCAGACAATCACTCAAAGAATTATGCTAATCTGCTAGTGTAATTTGCACTAAAAGTTCGTTTTCTGGTTCAGTTTCATATTTAATGTGCAACTGAAGCTAAGCTAGGCCGTGTTCTGAAATAATAAAGAAACAAAATACATTTTCAACATATGTGATTCGAACCTGAAAAATATTGATCCACGGAGAACTCTTGCATATGGCAGAAAATTCTGATACGCAAACTTAACAGAGTTCGCAAAAAGCACGCAATGCACCCCAGCTATTGTGCCAATGTAGAACAAATTCGTAATCATTAAATGACACGTACAACAACAATAACTCAATTCATTTTTGCCTAAGTATGATCAGGTTTCATGGTTTTGGATCTGAATGCAATACATTTCATTTTCTCTATAAAAATTTAAGGCACACATAATCTCCATTTCTTGGAGAAAGCGGTCCTGTACAAGATAAATTGAAAGGGAAAGAAGAACTTTAGTGTCAGATCGCCTAATCACGTAACATAAGTTACATGATACAAATTACAACAAATGAAAAATAAAAAAGAATCATGCGAGTGATTAAATGAAACAGTGCTGCTTGTTTTCTTCTATAGATCTGTATATACGTCCTGCGACTCCCTCTTCTACGTTTCGCTGGTGACTGGCCTAAATTGGTCGTGCAACAGTAACCGCATTTTCATAACAGTTAGTTTGGAAAATCGACATGAGCTGAAAGTGATTGGTTGATAGCTTCATATCGGCTCATTACATCATTAAAAAACAGCAGTTAGATTCCTTACAAAACATTATTTAGATTCCGTATAAAACAGTATTTAGATTCCGTACAAAACAATAACCAGATTCCGAGCAAAACATTTAGATTTCGTACAAAACAGTATTTAGATTCCGTACAAAACAGTATTTAGATTCTGTACAAAACAGTATTTAGATTCCGTACAAATCAGATAAATGACGAGATCATTGCAGAAAAAGAACAATATTGATAAAAGGAAGTTGGTATATGCTAACTAAAGGTCTTTGCAAATAAAACCACCCTTTTTTATATCAATTATGCGATGGTTAAGTTTGCAAACCCTTAGCTTGATAAGATTCTGTTTAAGGCTTATAACCGTACTATCGAGTGCGTGTTCAACTGCACGATGGTCATAAGAGAGGAAGCATTCTCACACTGGTAATAGCAAACAATTTGCAACTATATGTACATGTATTTGGTGAAAAAAGGTAGGGTACATATACGGAGTTTGCCTCGTTGACTGCTGATCTGCTGCATATATGAGTTGTTTTCGCAACTAAATACACGCAAATCTTGTAATCTTATAATCGGTTCTACGACTAAAACACATTCTTTCCAAAGACCTTCAACCGCTAGCTTCTATAATTTGTTTGACCCTGTGTTAAGTACAGTAAGTGCTATTAACCCATCTGGCAACCGTACTTTAGAATATCTTAATATGAATATGTATGTGTGTGTGTGTGTGTGTGTGTACGCGTGTGTATGTATTTGTGCTCGCGCGACTATTGGGTCCGAAATGGTAAAGCGTACCGAGTTCGGGACATTAAGATTCTCTTCAACCCAATTTCCGTTAAACCTCATGCATTGTTGTGATGTTTCAGTTGAGGACGCCAAGTGTATTATTAAGAAAACAAATGGTATACGTATAATTTGCAATAGTGTAGATTTTCCAAATATATATATATATATATATATATATATATATATATATATATATATATATATATATATATATATATATATATATATATATATATATATATATATATATATATATATATATATATCACACAAGGTCTTTGTAGATATTTACAAGGATGTATTTGACGCTAACAGTGGCTTTCAGGACCGATAGTATGGAAGGGAATATATAGTTTATTTGACTTTTTCCGTTATGGGAGGAGAAATTGATTTGTTACTATATATATATATATATATATATATATATATATATATATATATATATATATATATATATATAGACACACACACACACACTAAGTCGTATGAAAAAAGGCTAAGGTAATGTAATTATTGAGCCCCGTATTTGTACTGAATCTACAAACCTTCACCGGTTGCCACTGCAGCAACATCAGCAACAACAACAAAACAGAACGGTTAAAGAGTCAAGACAATTTGCACGTGAACATAATATCCGATTATCCAAAGGTGCAATAATAGCCGACATCTTACGGTAAAAGACATCTATGAACGAATTCGTCTTGGTGCTGAGGATTAACAATTACGTCGGTTCGCCTCTGTGATCGCTTCTAATGAGGCCGAGTATGTTCATGGAACAAAGCGACAATGACAACTCAAATTTTAGAAACGTAATGATGATCTGGAAAATCACGTTGCAATATTTCCACCTAACCACACTGCAGACAAAGACACTCGGCAACTATTGGCCAATATGATTCCAAGAAATGTAGCTGTGTCACAAAACTTGTGTCACGCTAGGTGTAAAGCAGACATTGTCATTAGTGCGCATCTAGTTATGCTGCTTAGTCATGACAAGGACGGATTCAAAGCTATCTCTCAGTGGATTCACAGCGATGTCAGCGTAATCCTGACCCTCAAAGATAGCAGCACCATCACTGATGAAATCGGCAGAGGTATTTAAAAGATTATCTTAACGCTGGAGAAATAAACCAATACAGGATCGAGAGAGAATATGGAAAAATGCGCGCAAGTCGAGGTCCATCTTTCACCAGATCATCCGTTTCGTGGATCCAGATTCATAATAGCACCAGACTGGGTACTACCAAGATCAGCTATAAACTTCCAAATATTTGACAAGAGATGTTTTCAATAGGCTATCTTGTCGGGGCCTTATCAGGTCAAAGACAATCAAGACGTGCCCTAAACATTCCGGCGACATCTGGGTAAACTTAACTTTGGTGGTATAGAGATTTCTGTGTAGGTTACCAAAGCCACGCCGAAGAAAAATGAAACACGTAACCTAGGTTTTACTCTTAATGGATCCACATATGACAAAGGCTTTTATCCGTTTGCTTTCCTCCCTATGTTCAGCACAAACCAATTCTGATTAATTTGTTGTTGCTGTTGCTGAGCGAAATGAAAGAAACAGAATCGGTATCACACTATTTTTGGATAAAGGACCTTGGTATACTGCTTAAACGACACAGCAAACACACGGTAAAATATTTATACAGACGTTGCATGCATGTATTTTACTCCCAAGAACTGCTCACTTGTGCATACAGAATGTTGCACAAAACGCATGCAGCTGAGGATTTATCCCCTCAAAACCAACAATCCATGCTGTGCCACATAATCTGCATGGGTATGATTGTATGGTGGCCACTTGATAATGCAATCAATAGCCACTGCATCAGACTCACCGGTAGGCGTGATTCTCAAAAACTTGGAAAATTACTTGACGTCTTGGCAGGGGCAATTGGATTTCCTTGATTCGATACAGTTTATACTTTCATCCTTGGACAAATGAACAATCTAACAGCGGACAATTTAAAAATCACTATAACGGATCAATTCGGAATTGGTGACGGAAACGGCGTGTATCCCTATGAGTACTAGAACAATTGGAACCAATTTGCTGAAATTTTTTGTTCATCATTGTGTCGCGAAAGTATTTCAGAAAAAGATAACGAACATGCAAAAAAAGTTTGTTATCCATTCAAAGGCAAATACATCGGTGACTATCGTGATCTGTATCTGCGTATGGATGTAATGTTGTTCCCTGATGTGTATGAAAAATTTCATGACACTGCCATGCACTGGTACGAGCTCGATCTGAAACATTGCTTCATGTTACTGGGTATGGGTTGGGATGCATTGCTGCTCAAAACCAAAAGTTATCTGGAATTGCTCATTAACAGAGAGCAGCACCTGTCTATCGAGGAAACAATTAATGACGGAACATCTATGTCGTGCCAACAACCCCAAGGTGAACGGATCTGAATCTACTGACCTCAGCAGTTATATCATGTATCTAAGTGACAATAACACAGTTACATCATGTATCTAAGTGACAATAACACAGTTACATCATGTATCTAAGTGATAATAGCCTGTATGGTTAGGCCATGATGCAGCCACTTTTGGCTGATGTGTTTCCGTGGAACAATATGTTGATTCATTGACATACAAAAACATGTGCGCGATTACAACATCTACGGTTACAACGGATACTTTTTTAAAATTGATTTGGAATATTCGCATTATTACACGAAGCACACAACGATTATCCGCTTTCCCCAGCAGTGTTGTCGGTGCCCGGTTCGTGGTAGTCCCAGTGTCAGTGCTTGATCATTGCGATCATTGTTGAATCTGTCTGCAAATACACCAAATGTGTGAAATTGATGACAAGTCTTCCAACTAAACGCAACTATGTACTGTTCTTGCGAAATCTGCGTTATACTTGCTATTGGTTACGCGTGTAACCAAAAATACGGACCTACACATAAAAATGTCTAATCACTTTGGGAAGGACTTTTTCAAATCCATAAAGAAAGCCATGTTTTGGAAAACCAAAAAAGAATCTGCGCAAACAAATTCAAGTCGACCTTGTCTGTGACTGATCAAGGCAAACTTTAAAGGCTCGTTAAGAACGCATCTTTTGAAGCCATGAAAATCTGTGATCATGAGCTTACTGTCACTCAAAAATCAAACGTCAAACTGCCAAAACCAATCATTGTGGGTTCGCCTGTGCTTCACTTCTGCTGATGTATAAGTTTATTTATGACAGGATCAAACCGTTATCTCGAAATCGGTCACGATGCTGTATACTGACTCGTTGCTGATACTGAAAACATCATTGATACGGTCAATGGTAAGTGACCCGTCAGCAGATTCAGCAAATCTGACATTGGGGAGTGCAATTGGAAGGAAATGGTTCAGTTCAAAAAGATATTTGATCCACATTTAACACTAGAGCGTCATTGTTAGTAGATTGAAGTAAGATATTTGTAGCACTATTAATACCCATCCAGGGTTCCCAATCAATTAATAGATAGAATTGCAAGTGCAAGACACATCCAGGATTTTTGTGCCATGGGATGCATTAAGGGAAGTGGAATGAAAACTGGTACTCGAGACCAATGCTAAATACGATGCCAATACTCTAGTGGGATTTATTAACAATGGTATCATATCTTTGTTTAACAGTGATCATTATTTCGTCGATGGAAAGGAAATCGAATCTTTTCTGGATGGTGTTGACGTGGCCATACAAATTCTCAGATTTGCAAGATATAGCGACAATTACACCAGAACAGCTGGCCCAATAATTATCTTTGTCAAAAATACAACTGTTAATGCAGATCATAGATCGAATATGTTTTTAGACGGCCCCTAAATATTGCCGGCAGCACAGCAAAAATATAGACAATATATCGTTTTCTAATACCAATTTCAACTTTGGGTTCGCACACAGAGGATTACAACTACTGATGTTGCATTATCATTTTTGTTCGCATTTCTCTTCAGTCACACGTTTGGGTTATGCAAAAATGTCCGCATACTGATATTTGGAGATAAACACACAATCACGTTGTTGCGTAAAAAAGACAAACGCAACGATGCTATTTCGCGAGTTGCAGGTGTCGCTGCTGGCAAGGTTGTATTAGAAACGTTAACATTGTGCATGCCTGTGTTTTCCCCTTCACTAAATACAGTACCACGCGTGCTATCGTTAATGCAGACTGAAACTATCTCATCCTTGTCGTTTCTCGCATATACGATGGACCCACACCTACAAACTGCTATAGCAGGACAGTTTACTTGTCAAAAAAGTATCCTGCATAACCTTAATGAACCAAAACATGTTTGTTGCGTTTCAATTTACAGCGCGAGATAATGACCAGGAATTAAAGTAAAATGATATTCGACAGCATTGCGATTAAACGGCCATCACTAACTCTCTGATGAAATCCAGCTTAGCTATACAGAAACCATTTCTCATATTGCAAGTGCATATCACAATATGGGGTCGTACGTGTACCTGCGTCAAAGCTTTGACATATATCTGCAAATGTGTCAGCAAGATTTTTGTACGTTGTAGTAGAATCATTACTTTTGATTGGAACTCTTGGAGTTGTTCTGAGAGTCCATCATGGTCATATTTTAATACAAGTGTAGGTAATGTTGGTGGTGGCTATTGATTATATGCTCTGAGCGTTCACCTGTACCGCAAGCACTTTGTGATTTCATATTAAAGTATGTGTACTATTAAACTACAGTCTATTAACATTAATTGTCGTTACACGGCTTGACAACACGGTGCTGATGTGGATCTGAGCCGATTTGCCATTAAAGCGGATTTTTCTGAGATTTTAATCGTGTTGTTGGTGTTGATCATTGTGAATTTTTAACGTTTGAAGATCAAACTGGTAACTGAAAACTTTAAACGTAGGCATTCAATATATTATTATCAAGCTCAAAGTCGATTTAGTGGTAAAGATTCTGGTTGAATTCACTGAAAACGGTGGAATCAGAGATACTGGCTGCGTTTATCAAAGACTATATCGATATAGACAATGGTGGGATGAAATATTAACTGGATCAGCAGATCGCTAAGGTGCTCGCACCGCCTAGTGCATTAGGTTTATTAGGGTCAAATTCGAGGAAACACTAATCAAAGAACGAGCAGAAAATATTACCACAGATATAGGAAGTGGTCGAACAATGGTAACATCTATTGCTGAAAATGGTTTTGATAGACTTAAGTGTCACATCGTGAAGGTGTGCGAGTATGGATCATACTTTTTATATAATGACCAGAACTAATGGTAAATGGTGTCGAAATGGAATATTGAAGAACGATAAGCGACATGGTGCTACTGATTCTGTATCAATAATATCACAAATTACCAGGTCGAACATCACTGAAATACAATTTTACACTGTTGCATTGCCAACATCGTTGGTTACTGGAAATGAAAATCAGTCTGAAGCACTCAACATTTATCCTGATGGTAATTCACCGTCTTTACGTTTGTGTTTAAGATAAGATTGTATCATTATAATATATTTGGCATTTGTGTCTAAGCTAAGATTTTATTATCATTATATATTTGGCATTTGTGTCTAAGATAATTTTTATCATTATTATATATTTGACATTTGTGTCTAAGATAGGATTTTATCATTATTATTATTATATATATATATATATATATATATATATATATATATATATATATATATATATATATATATATATATATATATATACATACATACATACATACATACATACATATGGCATTTGTGTCTAAGATACAATTTTATCATTATTATATAAACTATGAAATCTGACTGCGACGATGCAGTTGCAGAATATACCGACGGGGTGTTGAATGATTTAAAAAAAGATGCTAGTATCGATAATAATTTTGCTTCCCTTGTCGAGGAATATCTGCGTCAAAGTGGTGCAACCAAACCCTCGTATGAACTGTCACTTAATGTCGTTAAGGATCAAATAGATTCTCGAGGCCAGCCTGGAATCATGCACATGAAACGAGCAGACATTAACTGCAATAACAGATACAAAACCTCTCCAGGATTGTTTATACAACGATGAGGTGATATTTACTAATGTATAAATCCCAGTAACATTCACTGTTAATAAAGTTACGCCAAAAGGCCATCAGCAAAAGACAAACCTGGTCGACTGAAATTTAACAAGGATGCATCTGTTCGATAGCAGTCATTGGGCAAAGACGAGCATTAGCTGTAAAAGGTGCTGACGTAATCGGTGTGTTTGGAAGTGAAATGGGCACTAGAAACGTAGATCGCACTATCGCAGAAAATATAAATATTCCAGTATTCCAGAGGTTGATATTTTCTATAATTGCATGACAGCTGCTCCAGTACAAATGGGTAGTTTGTAAGAAGTGCGTGTGCGTATTGCGACTGCTCATGGTGATTAGATCAAGCAGGGATTACCTTTTATACAACTGTAATATGCGATTGTATTATTAATAGAAATACTATATCGGACTCTCATAGTACCGGCATGAATATATAATCGAAGCGGAACCACAGCTGAGAGATGAAATCAAGAAAACTGCGCTGATTGCAAAAAAGCGCGTGTTTAGTTGCAGATGCAATATGCTGTCATGCTGCGACAGCAACTGTCGGTCTTGGTGTTTCTGGAATCACAACATCAATCATTTTAGGTGAACTAATCAAAATTATTGTCTGAGCTATATTGATATGAACCGGTGTCCCTGTTGCTGATAGTAAATTAATTTCAATGCAACTGCATTCACGAATGCACACTGTCACCGAATTGCCTGTAGGTGCACAGAACAGTCCAAATAAGATCAGTAAATTGTTTTCGGAAGGAAGCGAGGATAAAATAATCAGTGTGGCCGAGTCTGAGATTTTGCTGGCAGAAATAGAAAATCACAGTTACGAGAAAAACAAGAGAAAGCGAGGATTTATAAAAAGCTACAGTCGATTAAAAATAATCCTCATGCAGGGAACTGCTAATCGATAGAAAACATATTAGCTGGCAGTATGTATATTGATCTCTATCCAAGGCTTGCCTAAATAGGTACATCTATCTTCAGAAATTTGTTTCTGTAATCACATAATTATTATAAAAAGTTAGATTTTTTTTTATAAACTCCTTGGGACATTTCCATTCGGATAGGAATTTACCTCACATGACATGTGCTGGCTGCCTTCATCCTCGAGGACATAATTTAAGCGAACAACAGGAAACGCTCGCTTTTGGACTAAATTGTAATGGGGGTAGAGGAGAATACGGGTGGAATGGCCCCAAAATGGACAGATACTCAAAAAATGAGTTTTATTCTAGTCGTTGCATCTTTAAAGACACACGAAAAATCATCCAATTTTATTGTCTATTTACTTTTATTAT
The DNA here is from genome assembly GCA_028554795.2 of Sinohyriopsis cumingii. Taxonomy (NCBI): domain Eukaryota; kingdom Metazoa; phylum Mollusca; class Bivalvia; order Unionida; family Unionidae; genus Sinohyriopsis; species Sinohyriopsis cumingii. The sequence continues at coordinate 42,022,643 of CM068825.1, forward strand.
TCATCTATATAACTTGGTGAATTAATGTATTTTCAGTGATTCATTAAATTAATCTCACTTCTTGACTCATTTATATTCTTTCTAGGCTGCAAATTCCACCAAAATGTTCTAAAACTAATGGAATTGAAAACCTCCAAATGCAATCTGCTTAATGTAATTATGTTTACGGATGTCTTAGCTGACTGAATATTTTCCGCCACTTCCTAGTGGAAATTACTGACTCTTGAGCGAGTTTGAAGTTCCTGAGAAATGGGGACAGAGAGGGAGAGAGAGACAGAGACATAGTGCAAGGAACATAATTGTTAACAATTATGTAGTGAGATATTTAGAGGTCATATTGCTATAATTTCTTTCTACGTGTATCATTACATTGATGAATTTCATTTAATATGAATTAATTGCAGCGGGAACACGGTTAATTGGATCACTCTCGTCCATTTTATTTTGGAGTTTTATTAAATTGTCTAAATGTTGGATAGCACAATCCTTGTCTAAGTTAGATTTGGAAATCGATTATTTTCTTCTTCAGATAGACACTGGATTGCAAGCATCAATCAGCCAGTCACATTAGCTTAAATAGAAGCATACCTTGAAGTTTCAGTGTCAGATGTCATTTATCATGGATTGATTCAAGTTAAATCTTGAAAGGTTATGTATCATGATAAAATAAGATATTGTGCCGAAGATTTCCTGCTGTTTATTTCATTATATCTTATTAGACACTATTGTATTCACAGACAATAACAATTAAGTAACAACGCACATTAAACATTAAGTTATAATAAACTTTCTATATTAATTAAGATGTTAGATGTAACACAAAAACAATATAATGCATGCAAAGTAACTAAATGTACGGGAATAAATTTAATTTTTAATCTAAAGATACGCAAAAATTTAAATATCCATGCGCTAAAAGCTAGTGATAAAGTATGAATTATTCATAAAGAGAAAATATAGACATATAGCATGATGTCCCACCCAGTAACATTATTCTGACTCCTGACCGACCAGTCTCAACACTGACCTCTTAATGCTGAGCGCCCAGCGCGGCAGCTGTTTGTACCAAATTTATGTCTTTTGGTATGACTCGGCCGGGTTCTAACCTGTGACCTCCCGTATCCGAGGCGCACTCTCGAACCACTAGGCCCTAGGAGTAGTCACAGTAAGGAGAATGCTATTGCACATGAAATGTAGTCCAAATCAAGCTTTAGAACCCATAACAGAAAGTACATTCTGAGAAAATTCAGGATGCAAAAAGGTAACTATGTTTTTGCCATTCTTATTACCAGCTAAAGACGACATGTTTATGCCTGTGCACTTGCATGCACATTGTAGGGACCCCAACTATGTTACGACTTGAAGTGCGTCGATCGCTAGCCTTAATCCGAAACATTGTATCAACAAAGTCAACGCGGAAAATTACATAGCAGCTGGTGTGTTGTTGTTGTTGTTGTTTTAGGGTTTAACGCCATTTTTCAGCACATGATAGGCTATACATGGCGGCCAGTATTAATGGTGGAGGAAGAACCCGGGAAAACCCCGGAAAGAACCACCGACCCACGAGAAGCTACTGGCAAGCTTTCTCACATACCCACATTAGCCGAATCCGAGACTCGAACCACCGCAGACAGAGGTGAGATGGCAGTGATCCGTAACGGAAAGCGCTTTAGACCACTCGGCCACAGCTGGTGTGTGACAATCCATTCAGCAAGCGGACATAAGAATTCTTTGTCGTCTTTGCTTATTGGCTCTGAGACCCTTATTTGTCTACCAAAAGCTTCAGTTGCATTTTTTCCCCTAGAATTTATTATTTTCTCGTAGAAAATGGTACGTATCTGAAAGATATACGATAGCCCTTGCCCTCAGTATGCTTTTCTATGCTGTTTTTATATAACCCAAAGAGCACTGGTCATAGTCTGAACCATTTTTCTTTAACGAAAAGCTACGAACATTTCTCCTAAATGACTGTTAAAATGATTTGATTGGTATTGTCAGTACTGCTTCTCTCACGTAAAATGTCTCATTGTGTTAATCAGAATAATTTAATTCTACACGCCTATGCTTATTTTCAAGGAACAAATTGACAACAAATAACATTTACAACTGAGCAGTCAACAGATCTAACGATCTATTATACTACAGACGACACAATCAAACGTTTCTTTGAAATTGGTTGTCTATATGAGAATCCTATTTCCTTTTCCAATTGACTGTCTGTAATCGAAAAGAAAAGTTCTATCTCGCACAATTGATGCAGTAGGTTCATGGTAGGCCTCCTCGATTGAATTGGAAATCCAAAAGGTCCGATCTGTTTCTTTGTTATACTCTATCATGTGTTCCTGCTTGGATAGATCACGCTTCAGTCTTCTACCAGCACAAATGCATTAAAAGCGAATCATAAATTTACAAAAGAGCTTAAAATGTACAACTATTTTTAATTGCAGTCATTGTTAACCGAAAATAGTAATATGTGGATAAGAACCATTTATGGTCTGGATTATTTATTTCGACAGCTAACTAGCATGCGCCACACGATTTTTAGTATAACTCAGAAACATTGTCATAATGACGGCACTTATTTAAAATTTCGTTGCAGCTACTTAACAAGTGCATTTATAAGAATTACACAAAGTAGCGAAATATGAGGAGTCTTTTAAAGAAGACCATGATAAGACTGACTAGTTTGGTTTTTGTGAGTATATGAATGGTAGATCAAGCCAATTTGTGGCCTGTACTGTCTGTGTACACTTAACAGGAAATGCCGCTTTGACATGCTTGAGATCGATAGAGGATGCGCTGCCTTTCTCAGATTTACTCTGCTTACGCTTCTGCAATGCCCCTGATGGTCTGCTCCGTTCAAAATCTAAATGAGACTGCACCAGTTGCAGTGATCCCGTGTGATAGATCTTCCCAAGACTCAAGGTAAATGTTGAAAGGTTTCAAAGATGACTTGAATGAAACTTTATATCTATATATTGCTTAAATCCCTTCATACAAATTAACCAATTTTGTTTTAACGAAGGGCACAAAGAAACATTCACAACACAATATGAAGAACAAGAACAATATATAAGGTCAACCTACAAAGATTAAAAAATAACATGCAGGATTGATTTAGAACACTTTTATATTTGGAACTACATACAAAGAGTAAGTATATGAGGCAGTTTTTTTAAAGTCAACCTTAAGAGTGACACAATGTAAAATTAATAATAATAATGATGATTTTGTATAGCGCTTAATCTTTAGAAGCTTTAAGCGCTTTACATTAGACAACACCTATAACATATGAATGATATAACAAAGCATGTCAAGAGTGAAATCCTGCACAGATACAGTCCGATGACGGAAAAGAGAACGTTAATGTGAAGGTAAGGTTAGAAATAACTATCATAAAATTAAGAAGACGTACCCTTTCAAGCGTTTAAAATGTGATCAGAATCTATCAAAGATTATTAAATTCCCAATGCCGTCGTTACGTTAAAGTTGTATATGTCAAATCACCTGAATAATAATGAATCGTGAAATATCTTGGTACTAAACATAGTTGGATTCCAATAAAATCAGACAATATCGATGTTTCATCACATTATGAGCCTTATAATTTCTCCCTCGAACTGAGAAACCCTGCCATTTTTCACATGTGTACGAATTAATCCTACGTTGATCTGCGAGATCCGTCGGTCAACCGATTTCACTCGAAAGCTGGACACAGGATTAGAGACATCACCGTTGTAAAGAGAAGAAACCAATACCACGCTATGTCGGATACGGTAGGTGATCCATACCTGAAATTAATTTAGATTATTTTTATTCACAAATAAATAAATTATGTACCAAATGAATGAAATAGGTCAAGCATGTTGTTTATTACATGTGTACATCCTTATTTAATTTCAAACTGCACAGACCCGCTTAAGAAAGCGGACTTGCGTATCGTCCTTCCTTCTCTAATCTATTTATTTGCTAGCAGACTTTGCGGGATTCACGACATCACTACGTTTGGAGCACATTCTAAAACGAACTGAATTATGAGCGACTTCAGTGATTGAGTTAAGTTTTGGCACCTCTTAATTCTAAACTGAACATTAAACGTCTTTTAAAGGTAACATCTTGAGTATTGCAAGGGACGGTTCATGTCAGTTAGGTTTATTTGAACAAATCATTATCTTCTTTCAAGATATTTACATTCATATGAATGACGAAATATATGAAAAATGACAGCACTGGGGCTTTAATGTTATGATCATTTTGACTATTTTCAATTTACTCTGCTCATCACAAAATTGTATTTAATAACAAATCAAACTTTCTTTATCATGATTTTGTTATTCACCTGTAATACAATGCTACAGTTAAATAACGGTTCAACACTATTGTATCTGGCAATGAATAAAGTATCTGTTCAGTTTTTCTCATCATCTGTTTTTGTAGCTCTGATATTTGTATTGCCCTTCTGATTAATATCAGTCAATTTATTGTCAACGTGTTCCTTCCACGTCTTGATGTCTTTCAAAATGTTTGCAACAAATATCCTTAGTATCTGGTCGTAAACTCTCCTGCATAGAAATCTTCAATTTGCTACATAAGTTAATTTTTCAGGATCATGTAGATTGATTATACAGTTATGACTAAGGAATAAATAACTGCTGATCGTCTTGTCCTTATATACTCCATTACAGCTCAACATTCACAATATTTTCCTGCTAGACCATGTCTCAATATTTCCTACGTTACCTATTCCATTATATCTCACGCTGCAACAGAACACCTTGAATAACCCATCCAATGGGAATCATCCCCCAAGCTTGTGCACAAGTTCATTATTATGATTGATTTTAAAATTTGTCAACACCTATTTATAGCATGTATGCAATATTCAGTGATGCATCAGAAGTTAAAGACACAGTAAAGATACACATAACAATAATAATTTATATTTAGTTTAACATGTCGTTTATTATAGAAGCTACATTCTATAGTAATATGTTAGTAACACGTACGTGATCATCATATCACTTCTTAAATGCTGTAATATGTTCTTCAGATTTTAATGTAGGGAAAGCTCATTCTACAGAACTGTACCAGAATAGTGGAATTTATTTCGTAAGTTGTTCTGTTCCTGTGTGTGTGTGTGTATATATATATATATATATATATATATATATATATATATATATATATATATATATATATATATATATATATATATATATATATATATATATATATATATATACATATGTACACAGAAGGAGAGAAAGAGAGAGAGAGAGAGATAAGGTGCTAATATTGTTATTGCATAGTTGAAATAATTGGTACAATATTTGCACAATTTTCTTTGAGCAGTTATTTCATCCTTTTGCTTACTGGTAATATGCCCTACCTTTTTCGAAAGTTCTCTCTATCTGCGTCATGTGACCGAATGTAAGATGAATATGATGATGATAATGATGCTGGTGATTGCCACTAATCGCCGATCTACCATAAAGAGTTCGTTAAGCTGATATTCAGGATCATCAGTTCAAAATATTCACTGTTCTAAGCCATTTTTGTTTTCATTATTTAAATAAGAAATAAAATATATAAGTCGCAGTTGGAAAAAGAATTGGGATTCACCTAAAGTAATATATACTTCTGTAAACAATACTACGTTTTCCTACTTTACATATATTTTAGCTTTTGATGTGAAAAATATATGCATCTAAATAGCTCGTTCTACTGTCGAGGATACTATTGAGAATTAATAGTCAAAATATGGGACCAGATTTTCATATGCATTATGTATGTTCATTTCGTGTTTCTAGTGCTGTTTCGGGTACATTCCTAAATTAAATGCAGATATCTTCTTTTTTGATACGTTACTTGAGGTGAATCCCCCCACCTCCCCCCCCCCAAAAAAAGACTAGAAGAGTCAACTCTTCGTAACCTAATTCAAACAATACAGAATTAACATTTCCAGCAATCACATGTATCAAAAGAAACGATTTTTTTGTTTATATAATTGTTTTTATTGTTTTCGAAATTGAACTTTGGGAACGCTCACGCTCAAAACATCTTGGTCCGTCTATGTCTCTGTATTTTGCAATTATTACGACGTCAGTTTTGAATGTCGGAAAATCTTAAACATTTAGCTTCAGTTAAATGTACAAACTCATCAGTATTGTCCTTCTTTTCTAGACTACCTATACTCAAGTGTTCTTATTGACTATTCTTTTAATTTTTGTATCATATTTGTTATTGGTTTTATATTAGCATTTTAAGTCACTTTTTAGTTACTTTGGATATTGATGTTAGGGTTTAACACTGACATTAACGAGTCACTGGATTACTGCACATTGTTGTTCTATCTAACATACGATCCATTTTCATTGTCATGTTACTTAGACATAAGAATATATCATCGTCTACAAGAGCATTGTCCAATTTCACTTCAGAGCTTCTTACATGTTCCTTGCATTTTACCATATATCTTCGTCTGTTTCGTATCGTTGCTGTCTCAGAATTAGTACGTCAATTAGCTTTTTAACACCATCTAATGGGTTTGGAACAGACCTGTGCACCTACAACACAGATTACGTATACTCTGAGATTTAGGTTCATTCTAGATATTCCTTCATATGTCCGATTATAACTACGCTGAAGAAAAAGCAGGCCTTCTAAATCTTCATTGCCAGTCTTGTTGTTCGTACTTCGAGTTCAAAGATGACTAAGACATCGTAAAATGGGGGTTTGGTTTCTATAAGTATATGGTAGTTGGTCTTGCTTGATGGCTAAAGAACTTGCTGTAGTTCTGAGATCCACGCTACTCCTGTTTCAACTATGGAATTCACAATATTAGCACCTTATCATCATCATATTCATCTTACATTCTTCTGACCTGCCTTTGCAATTCTCCCTCATCCAAAGTTTTTAGTTCCTGTATGGATAACACTGCGCCAGGTACCACGATACTGTGCGACATCTTCTAAAGACTAGGGATAAATGCTGAAGTGTATTAAGGATGATATAGGAGAATCTTTAAAACACTTATTTTGACAGCCCATACATTTCTTTCCGCTTCCTTTAAATTAGAGTAGAGGGTTTCCTTTGTTAGTTGCTCTTTTGACATCATTTGGATGAAGCCTGCCAATATTATCTGTGATTTCGTCCACAGTGTATATGCCTACTCGTGTGAGAACCTCACTGTCTGAGACTCTCTCCAGTCATCCTCTACTCATTAATTTCTTCCTTCAGACCACCTGACGATCGACCAGCTTATTACCCTGTCGTCCATCCACTGTCCATGTTTCGTAGGCATACAGCAGGTCTGCGATACACTGGCTCTGTAGAATTCAAGTCTTATTTGTAAACCGATGCCAAACCATTCCCATATATTTGCACATAGTCTGTCAAAGGCCACACTTACATTAGCAATTTCGACTATGGCTCTATCATCGATATTGAACGTACTTTGCAGTGTGCTGTCAGGATTGCTGAACTTGTCCATCGCCACGATGGCTTGGCTGAATAGAAAGTGGATAATCACATTTTGGGATGCGTAATTAAAATTTTAAAGCGTCGAGTTTCTTTCTCATGAAACTGGCTTCTAGCGTGCAACAATAGCTCATGACAAACTATCGATAACAAGAACGGTTTATTTTTTTTAAAGCAAGGCATTTAATTCAGTGAATTTCTGGGCAAAAACCTCCGTCTAAGTTTCAAAACTACCCTCTCCCGACACCTTCCAAATCCTACCACACCGCTGACAATTTCAGTAAGAAGGATTCATTTCAAGCGTAAGCTTGGGGATTTCATGAGGTTACAATGTATCATTTAGTGGAATATTGCATGACACATGAGGTTACAATGTATAATTTAGTGGAATGTTACATGATACACGAGGTTACAATGTATCATTTAGTGGAATGTTACATGATACACGAGGTTACAATTTATCATTTAGTGGAATGTTACATGATACATGAGGTTCTAGTGTATCATTTAGTGGAATGTTACATGATGCATGATGTTACAATGTATCATTTAGTGGAATGTTACATGATACACGAGGTTACAATGTATCATTTAGTGGAATGTTACATGATACATGAGGTTCAAGTGTATCATTTAGTTTAATGTTACATGATACATGATGTTATAATGTATCATTTAGTGGAATATTATTATTTCCTTTATATTTTGTTTTGTTCTTGATGTGCACACTTTGCCAGGTTATAAAGCTGTGATTATGCACATCATTGAATTTTACTAGAGGTGCGATGCATTACTAGCATACCAGTTTCAGATAGTAGGTTAACTTGAAACCGCACAGGAATAGGAAACAAAATCGTAAATGTGCACCTAATGTCAATCTGACCCGCTGTTTAGGGTTTATTTGTCAATTAAAGGTGCTTTGTCATCCTTTCTCTGTTATTTTGTCGCAACAATCTGACAGTAATTTATACTGAAAACTCTGCTGAACAGATCGGTTGAATCGATTTCGTTACCGAGGATACAGTTCAGGAAAGCAAGTTAGCTGTCTCTCTGTCTCTAAGTAAATTATAGATTTTTTTTGGCCAAGGAATCTTGGTTTTTGCATATTGTCTCTTCTACACAGAATCCTTGTGACACTGTATCCAATTCTACATTCTTTTATTGAAAATTCATGAACACTTTCTCTTCAAGAGTAATATTTTTATGCGTTTATCTTAAGTCTTTAACCTAACCCCACCCCTTCTTCGCCACCTGTTTATTACGTTTGTAGTATTCCCTGTCCCATTCCCCTCCCCCATTTTATCCCCTTTCGCACCTTTAATATTGTTTTCTTTGCTCTTGTTAGTTATGTCTACTCTCAAATGGTTTATCACTGTATCCATTGTACTGAAAATATACACGATGAACACTGAGGCCAAAATATGTGATGTATTTGGACCGACTAGTTATGCCATAAGCGGGAGAATCGAAATTACTCCATTTAATGCAACAAAATGACCTGCAAAGATTATATTGCAAAATCTAATTTTCAGATGATGAGTTGTTCCATCCCCTTACTTTACGCATTCTTTGATCCAATCAAAGTGAGAAGGTGATATTCATGTCATGCATTTTTGGGCTCAACAGGAATAATTATTTTAAGGCAAACTTAACTGTGTTGTATTATTATTCATATTTGACAATGTTTTAACTTTTTCATCTGATACACAAACATTATAGATAGAGAAAGCCAACTGAAGCTTTCGTCCTCACATTAAGGACTTCATCAGCAGGCTGATTCAATCTCAACTGACTGTCAGCATTATATATATATATATATATATATATATATATATATATATATATATATATATATATATATATATATATATAGCTGAATACAATAATAAAGCATTTACCATAGGTCTCAAATATTTAAACAACAGAGAACAAACTTTCTGAGATACGACAAAGTTCCAATCGATTTAATAGATTTCTCATTGAAACTGATCTTTCGAAGCTGTTCTACTTTATACTGTAACTGTCAAGTATCTTCCAAACTATCCCGAAGAAGTAACGCAAGGAAGAACTATGACTGAATTCAATGATTAAAGTGAATGCCTGAACAATGTACTATTTGAGTTGACTCAATGCATCCGCTGTGGCCAAATATTTATGCTATTTTACAGAAACCGTTTACTTCTTATTTTATGGCTGTTGTCAACTTACAGCTTTAGTACGAGACAAACAACGACAATTGGAAAATTATATTTTTTATCCGAATAATGGTTCAGCCCCCCCCCCAATTGATGTATATAAGTGTTCTGTATGGAATTATGGGGAATATAAGTCTAGTACGGTAAAGGCGCTTGCTACTTTGTTAGCGGAATCGATTGGCTTAACATTGAAATAATTATGTTCCTTAAAGATCGTGATTTTACTTCACGAACATATTGAATTACCTATTCGCCTAGAGCAATTAAAAAGTAGGCCGTCTGAGTCCCAAATCTAGAAGATTTATTTATTGATTCATATTTTGTTGATAACATGATTTCAGCAAGAGAAATTAAACTCACTTCAGTGTTTTAATTATTTTCATTAAAAAATCTTTACTTCCTTACAGATTCGTATTTTTTTGAGAAGGTTTTAATCATTTGACCATTTGACTAGCAAAATTGAATAAATCAGATAATTAAAAACATTTCTTCCTTCCCAGAGATTGAAAGGAAACATAATTTCTCAACATTTTAGCTTCGCATGGCATAGTTCATAGATATCGATATATAAAGAGGAGATATAGAAACCAAATTTTCGATACTCTTTATCAGTGTTGCATCTGAACAAAATAGTTTGTTTTATCTATCTCTCTTATAAATTTGCCATACGTATGCCAGAGAGGCATTTATGTTCCTTTTTGGCTGTAAAATGTCAATTTTCTTTTTGATGTTGCAATTTTCACGCTTTTTATTTGTATTTCAATGTTTGTATGCAATATTTTACCATTTTTTCCTCTTTAAGACAGTATCACTCGAGTTGTTGTAAGGTATTAGTACTGTACCACTGACATTATCACACTCGGTCTTCTACCGATGGAAAAAAACAATGATGAAGAATCAGTGATAGAATGATCCTAGCTAACATTGTGTTGTATCGGAACTAATCTTTACTATAGATGCTAGCTAACACTATGTTGTATCAGAGCTAATCTGTACCCTATACGCTAGCTAACACTTTGTTGTATTGGAGCTAATCTGTACCCTGTACGTTAGCTAACACTTTGTTGTATCGGAGCTAATCTGTACCCATATGCTAGCTAACATTGTGATTTATCGAAACTAATATGAACCATACATATTAGCTAAGACCGTGTTGTGTTGGAGTTCATCTGTTCCCTGTATGCAAGCTGAAATTTAATGTATCGAAGATATTCCGTACCCTAGATGCTAGCTAACATTGTAATGTATCGAAGCTAATCCTCTATTGTCGTACAACATGAGTAGTAATAAGGGATACCCTACGGACAATGGGAATTAGCATTACAGAACCCCTTGGGACAATCTACGGACAATGGAAATTTAACATGGCGAAAAATCGTGGGACAATCTACGGACAAGGGGAATTTAACATGGGAATAAATCGTGGGACAATCTACGGACAAGGGGAATTTAACATGGGAATAAATCGTGGGACAATCTACGGACAAGGGGAATTTAACATGGGATTTTTTAAAATTTTTTTTTTAAAAAAGGGGTAGGCAATTCAAAGACTATCTCTTTTCGAGAAATATGGCTGGCCCTGAAAAGGGCCTTTGGGTTTATGTTAATGTATTCATAAACATAAATGGCACCGCATTGGTCTTCTTCTTCTCCTTAGGCTGCGTCTTACTGTTGGTCCGTACATCAGCACTCTTTTCAGGCATCCTTGTCTTTCGACGTAGATCCTACGTATCCACAGGCTGGTGTTGGTCCTGTGGACAACGGTCCACTTCGATCGGACATACATAAGCAAGTCTGTCCGAAACATCATGGAAGACACAAGGGTGGATGACTCAACTGTAGTCCACATCTTGAAGCGACGAGAATAGGTGAATCAATGCAGTGAACGGCGCTTATTTATAGGGACAGGAGGGATTGAAACGGATTGAGTTCATTCACCAATCCGATCACGCGTTACAGAATTCAGTCAGCCCGCATCCAATCCGAAGAGAGCAGTCTGTGACGTCACGTAGTCAATATAGATTCGCTAGCGCTTGTGTGCAGTCAATCTATGCGACAGTGATTCAACATGACGGAAACTCAGAAAACGATCCATTGGGCTGCACCAGCAGGGGAGACTGCCCAAGGGAACTCGGACTTACTTTCAGAAGAAGTGAATTGGGATTTTGTGGATTTTCTCTCCTCGCAAGAATTTGTTCCGGAACCTTCGTTACCTTCTTCATTACCGCAAGTGGAGAATTTTAGACAGAGACAGAAAGAAGAATTGGAGAAATTTATGCAACGACAAAAGGAAGCGGAACAGACTTTTCTCCTACAGCAACAGCAACAAGAAGAAGAGGTAAGAAAAAAACAACAGCAACAACAGCAAGAAGAAGTAGCAGCAAAGAAACAAGAGGGTGAAAATGAAACGGTCACGGTACTGTTGGACATTTTAGCGGAGTTAAGAAGTCTGAAACAAATGTATCAGACTTCTTTATCACGACCGAAGAGAATACGACCTTCCCGAGCCAAACATGTCAACCCTGTGACTAAGCCTACCGTACCACCCTTAGTGATTTCAACCCAATCATTATCATCATCAACATTACGTAGTCCAGAAGTAGGCCTTGGCCGTGGCAAAGGCTTAAGGCAGTTAAAATTGATTGCTTAAACTCACCCCTACACCATGAAGAAAAAAGGCCCTTTTCAGGGCCACCCACATTTCTCGAAAAGAAATACAATTTCAATTTGCCAATAACTCAAAAATAACCCACCCATGTTACCCTTATAGTACGTGTCTGTGTATGAGTGCGTGAGTGTAGCTTCTTATTTTAAAATCATAACTCAAAGACACTTACCTTATATCATTCATTTATTCTTTTCTCCATTTTTTACAATTCAATTCACAATTCACAACACAACACTTTAATTAAAAGTTCATTGACTTCTTCTGTCTCCTTGTTTAGTCTCTCTCTTTTTTGAATTTCTTCACCGTCTCACTCTTTTCCTCTTCTTCTTCCTCCTCGCTTTCTTCCCTTCTTCTTTTTTTCTCTTGTTTCTTTTTCTTCACCTGTCTTCTTTCTTCCTCAGAAGAATCCCTCTCTTCTTCTGAAGAATTCCTCTTTTCTTCTGACTCCTCTTGTTTCTTTTTTGGGCAATCTGGAGACCAATGTCCTTTTTCTTGACAATAATAACAGGTATCTTGACTTTTGTCTTTTTTATCCCCTGTTTTTTTTCTTTTTTGACGGTCTGGACACTCTGAAGACCAATGCCCTTTCTTCTGACAGATATAGCAAGTATCTTGACTTTTATCTCTAAAGGAAGGAGAGTAGTCCGTAGGCTGGTCTGAAGAGAATTTTCTAATGACCCCTCGCAAAGCTCTGACGAAACGTTCCATCTGGTCAGTCTCTTCCATCGTTGTGTTCGGCTTGAGAGTGAAATGAATAGTGAAAGGACAAGACACACATCCTTTTATACGCTGGTCTGCTATGACTATAAAGTAGTTTATGGTGTTTGAACTTGAGTCATTTGACTTTTTGCTTTCAAGATGAAACGATCCCATTCATTCGAGAAGAAAGAAGAAGAAGAAAGTAAGAGGCAGAAACGTGATCTATCGCCTCGTACCAGGGCTGAAATCTTGGCACAAATTCATGCCAGTGATTTTGAAGAGGACATGAGTGAACCAGAATCCGAACCCTCTAAACCAAGTTCACCACCCTTAGTCAACCCTGAAAAGTACTATTCCATTCGAGAGACGGAAAAGCGCTCCTCTAGAAAATTTAGAACCACGGCTTACAAATACACGGTGAAGTTTAAAGATTTCAAGGCTGAAGTGCCGTTAGAGAAAGCAGAAGTGTTCATCACCGAGGTGTGGGATTCTTTGCTCACTTCACTCAAGCAGCAATGTCAACCCAAAGAAGACGATCGCTTGAGACTTTCCATACAACACGACGGTTTGAAATCCCCTGTTTGGATTGAGTTTAGCACCCCTGCAGAATTGACTGCTTCCAAAGTCATGGACAAGATTCAACACGTGCAACAATCTAATGACCAGTTTGACATCACCGATGGAAAAGCCACACTGGACATGACCCACGTCTCTCCTCCTCAAGGGACTGGACGCAAAAAGATGTTATTGGTAGACGACCTTCGCAACACCAAAACAAGTCTCGTCCGAATTAACAACCCTCAAGACCAGATGTGTTTAGCCCGTGCCATCGTGGTGGGACGAACCTATGCCAACAAGAACGACACGGTAGAATGGAAAAGAACCTGGGACACTATTCAACGTTCCGACCGAGCCAAACAACGAAACGAAGCAGAACTCTTGTTACAACAAGCCGGATTACCCAAAGACACACCCTGTGGCATTCCTGAGATGCAAAAATTGCAAGATGTCCTAGCTCCACGATACACCTTGAAAGTGCACCCTCAAGAAATGCGCGGACCTCTATTGTTTCGAGGCCAAGATTTTAAGGACGGAAAATACATTCATGTTTATCATCACGATGACCATTTCGATACGATTACCAGTATCACCGGATTTCTGGGATACGGTTATTACTGTGAGAAATGTGACCATGGTTATAATAATCGAGAGCAACACAAGCATTGTGGATTGAAATGCTCAGGATGTTTGGCCTCTTCACCCTGTCTGAGCGAAGAACCAGTGCCTTGTTCCACTTGTCTGCGCACGTTTGTCAGCCCTACCTGTTACCAACAACATCTGAAAACGCAAGGTTCACAGAAGAAATGTGCTTGTCAACTCCTGAGATTGTGCCCTACGTGTGAACAAGTCATATGTACCAATGCTGCCAAGGCACACGTATGTCGAGGAAAGAAAAAATGTCACATTTGTCACCACATCGTGGACTTGGAACACCAATGCTACGTGCAAAAATACCAACCCCCACCAGAGAAAGAGGACGGTCACAAGAAGAAAGGCAATTTCATCTTTTTCGATTTCGAATGCATGCAAGAGACCGGCATTCACATTCCTAATTTCTGCGTGGCTCATCGAGCGTGCGAGAAGTGCATTCAAGAACCTATCTTCAGTCATTGCCCTCACTGTAGCAAGATACCAGGAGGGCGTGAAAAAATCTTTCGGGGACCAAACACGTTAGCCGATTTTGCCCAATGGGTCTTAGACCCCATCGACAAGACGTGGAGCCAAGAGGACATCGAACGTTACGGAGATTGTCATCGTCATGCCACGGTGATGGCTCACAATTTATCCGGATACGATGGACAGTTTCTTTTGAGGTACTATGCGGAACAAGGCACCGAGCGTCCTAAAGTCACTTTGAACGGAGCCAAAATCATTTTCATGCAAGTGGGACAAGTACAGTTTAAAGATTCGATGAGTTACTTGGCCATGCCTTTGAGTCGAATGCCTAAAACGTTTGGAATGACAGAAATGGCTAAAGGGTACTTTCCACACTTTTTCAATACGGAAGCCAATCAACATGCCGTTCTACCCCATTTACCTGAGGCTCACTATTACGACCCCGACAACATGCGTACCGAACAACGAGAAGCTTTCTACGCTTGGTACCAGGCTCACGCCTCGGACCCTTTCGACTTTCAGGAAGAAATGCTAAAGTATTGTCGTTCCGACGTGGACATTTTACGACGTTGCTGTGGAAAATTTCGAGAACTGTTCATGGAACACGGAGGGGTCGATCCTTTGAAAGAAGCTTGCACCATTGCCAAAGCGTGTTCCTTAGTGTATCGACAACGATTCATGCCTGAAAACACCGTGGCTGTCATCAGCCCTCAAACGACCCACTATGTCAAGCGTCAATACTCGGTCAAAGCCCTACGTTGGTTACATTACTTGTGCGACAAGGAAGACAAGTGGATTCAGCATGCCCGCAACGGAGGGGGCGAAAAGACCATCGGAACGTATTCGGTCGATGGCTGGGACTTAGAAAACCCCAAGATCGTGTACGAGTTTAACGGTTGCTTATTTCACGGATGTCCCGTTTGTTATCCTGACCGTGGCACTAAAAATCAGTTTTTACAACGAACCATGGAAGACTTGTACCAGGACACTTGTCAGCGGCGCCTAAAGTTGGAACAGGAAGGATACCAAGTGGTGGAAATGTGGGAACACGAGTACGATCACCGTATGAAAACCGATCCCGAGTTTAAACGCCTCGTGGAAAGTTACCAGTTCATGGACCCGCTGAACCCGAGGGATAGTTTGTACGGAGGAAGGACCAATGCCACCTGTTTGCTGTACCAAGCCGACGAAGAGAACGGAGAAGAAATCAAATACTTGGACGTGTGTTCGCTGTATCCCTACGTGTGCAAATATTGTCGCTTTCCCGTAGGGCACCCGCAATTGTTCACGGAACACATCGACCTGGTCAACATTCGACAATACGAAGGCTTGATCAAGTGTAAAGTTTTGCCTCCCACGAACCTATACCATCCCGTCTTACCTCACCATTGTCAAGGCAAACTGATGTTTCCTTTGTGCCGTACTTGTGCCGAAACGTGCAACCAAGACCAGCCTTGTCATCACAGCCAGGAAGAACGGGCCTTGACGGGAACCTGGGTCAGCGTAGAATTGTTCAAAGCTCTGGACATGGGATACCAACTGTTAGAAGTGTACGAAATTTGCCACTTTCCCAAGACACAACAATACCACAAGGGTGACCCTACTCAGAAAAGCATTTTCGCAGACTACGTGGATGCCTTTTTGAAACTGAAGCAAGAAGCCAGCGGCTATCCTTCCTGGTGTCACACTCCCGAAGACCAAATACAATTCAAAGAGAAATACTACGAACAAGAAGGCATCACTTTAGACCACATCGAGAAAAACGAAGGCAGGCGATCGTTTGCCAAAGTGATGTTAAATTGCTTGTGGGGTAAAATGGCACAACGCCCGTGTTTACCCAAGACGGAATATTTGACAGAACCTTCCCGCTACTTTCAGATGATTCACGACAAAACCAAATTCATGAAACACGTGGACGTCGTTCGCGAGGATTTGATCTTAGTCAATTACGAAGAAGATCTGGACTTTGTACAAGACGACCCCTTTGGAAATGTCATCATTGCGGCTTACGTGACAGCCCATGCTCGCTTAAAATTGTACGAAGCTTTAGAACTGTTAGAAGAACGCGTCCTGTACTTTGACACGGACAGTTGCATTTACATCCATCACCCGATTCAACATCACCCTGACATCGAAGGAGACCGTTTAGGAGCCTGGACAGACGAGCATCCCGACGACAAGATTCTAAGTTTCGTCAGTGGCGGTCCCAAAAATTACGGCTACGAATACCGGGACAAACAAGGAGAAGTGCACACGACGTGCAAAGTGAAAGGACTGACTCTGAATCATCGTACCAGTCGTGTGGTCAACTTTGGGGTATTGAAAGAAGCCTTGCAATCGAAAGAGGATGGAAACTTTAAAGTGACCACTTACCAACCGAACAAGATTGTACGTTTACCCACTCACCACATCGTCAGTCGACCTTTGGAAAAAGTTTATCAAATCGTGTACCAGAAGCGAGTTCGACTTCCCAATCATTTCACCTTACCGTACGGTCACGTCGGTATTGGTCTGTATATAAAAAGGAACCCTAGGCAAGATCGATAGTTCATTGTGACTACCAAGACCGAGCAAACAAGATGAATACTTTGAAAGAGACATCGTTCCAGTTTGGGGATTGTAAAAAAGTTGTATCTTCCTCTAGTGTGACTAATATTGGATGGATAAGACCCATGCATTGCGACGGAAAATGTCCGGAAGGAAACTGCGATTGTCCATGTGGTTACCATTGTAATTGCGTCACGGAGTTTGCAGACGAGTGCGATTGTGAGCCTTGCGATGGATACGATGCTGTACGTTGTGACCTGAGCGATGCCGTAAAGCATCATGGGAACTTTAGTGCCCCTACCCCTATCATGGAAAGTGATGCTGTGCGTGTCAAACCTGTCGGATGCGAAAGTGATGCCGCTCGTCCTCTTGGACATTTTACTGGGTTTCGTTTTAAAGGGGAATGTTCACCTTCACGTCTACCCCCCTACGGATGTCATCCAGCCTTGAGCAAACTCCTACCCATGTCACTCAACCCTCATCGAAACGAACCTGTGAAAAACGAATATTCGTTTCCTGTGCGTTTGTCGGAATACTGCGACTTTGAAAATCGTCTTCAATCGTTCAAAGGAAAATGGCCAAAGTATCTGGGAGGACCGACCCCCGAAGAATTAGCCAGAGCCGGATTTTTCTACTTGGGCGAAGGAGATAAAGTCAGGTGCTTCAGTTGCGATGTGACACTTCACCACTGGGAACCGCAAGATTCGGCCTACGTAGAACATGCTCGATGGTCACCGAATTGTCATTACTTACCCTTAGTGGGACCGAGACATTGAAGTAACTTCTTACCATAATCATCTGTTCATGGATACTTTACAAGAGAACATTCGTGCTTTGCCTGTGGAGTTGAGAGAACGCATTTACCGAGAGCTGGTCAAAATACAAGTGAAACGTAAAGAACAATTGCATCCGTTACGTCACCGGTGTTTGAACCACTGGTACCTGAAGGCTATACAAGGATTGATTCAATTGAAAGTGTTCCATCGGACAGACATTGATCAACGATCCTCTAGTTTTAAAAAGGATTGGTTTGGTATGGACGATTCTACCTACATCATTGTAAACGTACTGCATCGAATTCCAGAGGAAGAGTTAACGAATTACCAACATCTTGAACACAATGTCAACTTAGTGAAAGAGGAAACTTCTGAACGAATTGTCATGTGTAGATTAGTGACTCAACGATTTAAATTTGACACTGAAGTGAAACCATGTTTGTGCAAAGAGTACATTTCTTGTGTCAGACCAAAGAGGATTTAGTATGACCTATTCATGGATACTTTGCTAGAGAACATTCGTGCTTTGCCTGTGGAGTTGAGAGAACGCATTTACCGAGAGCTGGTGAAAATACAAGTCAAACGTAAAGAACAATTGCATCCGTTACGTCACCAGATCTTTAACCACTGGTACCTGAATGGTATAAGAGAACTGATTCGTCAGAAATTGTTTCAGTGGTCAGACCTTGTTCAACACTTTGAGTTAGTGAATGATCGAAATGTTCATTATTTTGGTTACTTCGAGATTCACCTACAGCAATACATTGAGGAAGACAAGTTAAAGGATTATCAACATATTTTACGTGGAATCTACTTAGAGGAAGAGGAAACTTCTAAACGAACTCTGAAGTTTCGGTTACAGTATGCAAGATTTAGATTCCCTACTGGAGAACGAAGATCTCTGGCTAGAAAGTACGTGTATTGTTTCCGAAACAAAGAGACTATAAAAACAGGCTGCCATGCCACGACTTATGTCACATGTCATCCAACAGATTCCGTGGAAGGAACTCAATGACCATATTCAAACCGTGGATCATTACCATCGATTATTACAAGAACTGTATCCATTCAATTTGGGACGACAAGTGGTGTGTGTCTTAGTGACTTGTTTTCTGGGATTTCGTTTACCAGCCGATTCTTTGTGGACTCTTTACGATCAGTACTTACCACCTCCATGGCCTTAAATGGTCACGAAAAACTCCTTTTGCTCAAAGCCTTGCGGTTTCATCTGGATACTTCTCGACCTCAACAGGAAAAAAAGATTCGTCAACTTTTAGCTACCCAAGACGTGTATGACGATGTGTGTGTAGCTTGTGACTTACATCCCCATTGGACAGATGTCCGTGCCTGGAAAGAATGGGATTTTGAGGCTTGGACCCAAGAAGTGGCCCAGTATGCACGAGAGTTGTTCAAGGAAAAAAGTTACTTTTCAACCTGTGTTAGTGACGGTGCCAGAAGAACCCGTCACCGAGAACAACCACTCGCTTCAGGACAGGACTGTCATGGACATGCCTGAAAGGTCATTCCGGGAGGACACTTGTGTGACAATACCTCATGTAGAGACTGTAAGAACATTACACACTGTCCCTAGGACATCTTGGTTAACCAAAACATGTTGTACAGACACTTGTTTATATTCCACTTTGATCGCTTTGCTGTGTTTTATATTCCTGTACATCACTATTTGGGTTGTATGTATTTTTGTCTTTCGTGTTCATATTTGAAACATTCAATAAACGTGTTCTGAAAAAAGTATATAAACTCTTGTCTTGTTTGTTTTTAGTGTCACAAGTGACATTTCTGACACCATGGCTACCTCTGCTGTCTCTGCTCCCTCTTCCTCTACTGTCAAAGTCATCGACGAACACTTAGATCGTGCCAGTTGGGAGGCTTTGTATCTTCGTCATCCCTTTAACATGCTCATTGCTGGACCTAGCGGTTCAGGCAAAACCGAATTCGTCAAACGTTTGATCGAACATAAACATCATTTGATCGATTGGCCCCCTCAACGGATCGTGTGGTGTTACAAAGAGTGGCAATCGGCGTACAGCCTCTTGCGAGAAAGTCAAGGCGATTCCATCGTGTTTGTGGAAGGCATTCCTAAAGAAGACGACGGCATCGTCTCTGACTCCCGTCAAACCCATTTGGTCATTTTCGACGACATGTTAGGAGAAGACGAAGAAGAAATTAAATTGTGGTTCACGCGCAAAGGGCATCACCGTAATGCCAGTGTCATTTACATCACCCAAAATTTGTTTCAACAAAGTAAAGCCCATCGCACCATCAGTCTCAATGCGCATTACGTGGTCTTGTTTAAAAGCCCTCGAGATAAATCGCAAGTGCAAGTCTTAGCCAAACAGTTAGGAACGCCTTGGCTGACTCAGGCGTACGACGATGCCACTCAAACGCCACACGCCTATTTACTCGTCGATTTGAAACCTACGACCCCCGAGGATTTGCGATTTCGTACCCACTTGTTTCACCACTGGTGCCAAGACGGAGGGCCTGTCCTGTACACGTCTCCGTCCTCGACTTCATTTCACTCCTCCCATGAAAAAAATCTATAAAAACCTCAGACCCTTTTTCGTCTGTCTCACACAGTGTGAACATGACGTCCCTTCAGTCGCATCTTCCCGTCAAATTGATTCGTGCCTTGTATGGCATCAGTCGAGAAAAAGATCCACAAACACGAGCTCGTGTCTTAGAAGCTAGTCTCAAAGAAGTCTTACGATGGTTCACGGTGACGGCACGTCAATTACTCCAAGGAATCATTCAGATTCCTCATCAAACCCAACGCTTTTTCGATCGAAACAAAGTCGCTTTGGTCCAACTGGCCGATCCCCGCATCGACACTCAAACCAAAAAACAAATCATTTTGAAACCTGGAGGGAGCGGTACTCTAGGAGGGGTCATCATTCGCTCACTCTTAAGATGGGATCCTAATGCCCCCAAAGTTATCCCCAAGACAAAAGTCCAACGAAGCCCCAAGAAGAAAAAGACCAGGTCCCCAAGAAAAATAACTTCTCCAGTGGCAGGACCCTCCTCTTACCAGACACCACCCCGGAAAAAGAAAAGAAGCCCCCAGAAAAAGAAACAGAGAAAAAGTCCCCAGAAAAAGAAAAGTCCACAGAAGAAAACTAGTCGCAAGAGAGGCACTTCGGCCAGGACGCAACCTTACACTCGCAAACCACGACCTGCCACAGCAGTGACTGCGTCTCCGGCATCCTCACGTTCATCCACTTCTCTGTTAATGACACCCAGAACTGAAGAGTACTTGGAGACGTTGATCACACCAAGAACATCTCCGTTGATGACCCCCAAAAGAACTTCCCCAGTGGCAGGACCCTCCAATTTAGTGGCAGTGGCTGCTGCTCACAAAGTACCTTCTCCCAAAATCAAAGTCCAAGAAAGATCGGGCATGTTACAAAGTTTACTGGATTTGTCCAAGCAAGAACTGACTCGATTTAGTCCGTTACGTACCCCTGCACGACGTGTCATGCCTGTCCTCAAACTGATAAAACGTAAAGACAATCAGTGGCGACGCGTTCCAGTATAAAAAGAGCCTGTGACCAAGTCGGGGTATCAGTGAACTTGTAAAAGATGTCACCTCCAAGAAGCCACAAAAGAAAGAGACAAAGGCAGACGCGTCATCCGACAAAGCGCTTAGCCAAGCATCGACATTACCCTAAGAAAAGACACAGTCGTTCCAAGAAAAAGAGGCGTCAACAAAGGGGAGGATTCCTTGGCGATTTTGGGAAAAACATTGTCACCTTTATGACAAAGCGATAGTCCCAAAAAAAAAAGATAAAAGGGTGTGCGTTAAGTCATCGACGTTAGTGTCTGTTCGGTGAATGTCCCGGAACCCACAAGCAAAAATGTCACCCTCCAGAAAACCCCAAGGAAAGAAAAGGAAAGGACTGCCACCACGTTTAGCTAAACATGGGGACCTGTTATCTGTCCTGTCCAAAGCTTCTCCACCCCTACGAAAAAAACTCATTCAAACGGCCTCCAAAGAGGTCATCGATACCGTCTGCGAATGTTGTTTGAACGTTTTGAAAGGCACGATCCCTTTGTCCAAACACCAGAAACAATGCTTAGGCAAACATCGTCACGTTCTTCGCCAAATGGTTCAAAAGAAAATTCCCATTCGTCAAAAAAAGAAGATGTTGGTTCAACGTGGAGGCATTTTGCCTCTCTTGTTAGGCCCCATACTGAAAGGAGTCTTGGGAACCATGTTGGGAGGACTGATGGGAGCAAGATAAAAAGGCCTTCGAAAGTCCCAAGATCTCAGAATCGACCCCTGACAACCCCATGGAAGGACGAAAACTAGCTTTAGTGCCTTACAAACGATGGATGGAATACCATCGGTGGCAAGAACAACGCACCCCGCATTTACCTCCCAATCCCAATTTGAGCGAAATGTCCCAGTTGCAACATGAATTGCAATCCTTGATGGATCGCCAAGATTTGTCCGAAACAGAAAAATCGCAAAAGTACGGTCAACTCTTGCAACGACTGCAACTCTTTCACCAGAAAGCTTTAGACGAAACAGCTTTACCCACTCTAAAAGATTTTAAGACCTTGATGAAAAGTCCAGCACCATCATCATCATTACCACCACTACCATCCCCAAGGGTCACCAGAGATGCTACCCCACAAAGACCTGAGGAAGAAGAGTTGCGCGAAGTGTTTCAAACACCGTCATCAGCTCCCATTTCGAGTAAGATTGCAGCATCCTTATTGACCCCGTCCCCCACACCCCAACGAGAAGAAATGAAAGCTTGGGTTAAAAAGATGATGTCCACACCTCCTTCGACAGAAGTGAAAAAGAAAGAAGGGAAACCAGAAGCGAAAAAAGAAAAGAAAACCAAAGCCATTCCATTGCCACCACCACCACCACCACTACCTTTGACTTCTACTCCCGTAGCCCATCGGACACGTAAATCCGTTTCCAAACCACCCTTTCGACCCACCCAAAGTAGCATCACCGAAGAGTGGGTGACTTATTAAAACGCCAACACAAAATAAAAAATGGAAAAAGTCTTAGCCAGCATTTACTACGATCCCTCCCATCCTGCAGGTTACGCAGGAGTTCAAAAATTGTATCGTGCTGCCAAAACCCGACTGAAAAGTCTCCGTTTACCTCAAGTGCAACGATGGTTACAAGAACAAGCTACCTACACTTTACACAAACCCATTCGACGCAAGTTTGCCAGAAGTCGCACCCGAGTGGAAGGCATCGATCATCAATGGCAAGCCGATTTAGCCGATGTCTCTCATTTGGCCAGCTACAATCGTGGCTACAAATATCTGTTTTGTGTCATCGACGTCTTTTCCAAATTTGCCTGGGTCGTACCCTTGACTTCCAAATCCAGCAGCGAGTTAGTGCGAGCCCTGCAACGAGTGTTGAAACAAAGCGGCCGTCGCCCTCTTCGATGGCAAACGGACAAAGGCACCGAATTTCTGAACCAAGCTTTCCAAAAAGAATTAAAGAAACGTGACATTCATTTTTTTACCACCGAGAATCCCGAAACCAAAGCCAGCATCGTGGAACGTTTTCAACGTACTTTGAAAGAACGCATGTGGAAATATTTTACGCATCACCACACTCTGAAGTACATCGACATCTTACCGCACCTGGTGCAAGCGTACAACCAATCTTACCATCGAAGCATCGGACGTGCCCCGCAAGACGTGACTCCCGACAACGAAGTGCTGGTGTTTGAGCGTCTGTTCGGTACGTCCCCGACGAGGGCTGTCCCCAAGAAAAGTGGAGAGTTGGCCGTAGGAGATTGGGTGCGCATTGGCAAAACCAAACGCACTTTCGACAAAGGTTACTTACCTAACTGGACGACCGAACTGTTTCGCGTCACTGGACGAGTACATGGTCGTCATCCTACCGTCTATAAATTGGAAGACATGAACGGAGAAGTACTCAAAGGAACGTTTTATTTGCCCGAGTTACAACGTGTCACCAAAAAAGAAGACGACGTGTACGACATCGAAAGCATTCTCGAACGCAGAACCCGTAAAGTGGGCAAACGACGTGTCAAAGAAGTCAAAGTACGTTGGAAAGGATATCCACCCAGTTTCGATTCTTGGATCGACGCTTCGCAAGTCATCGACTATAAAAAGAAGAAGTGACCATCATGCCCTTTCACACATCAGACGCAGCTACGTCGACCAGTCCTTCTTCCCCTAGTTCTTCTGTGCAAGATTTACAAAAACAACCCTTGTGGGTGTGGTGTGGAGAACGTGTGCCTAAAACGCAAATCGTCTTTTTCTGCCAAATCTTCGTGGTGTATTGTGTCATCGGGGCAGCCATTGCCAATTTGAGTTTGCAACAAGGAGACAAACAATTGTGGACCATTTTATTGAGCAGTTGCATCGGTTACCTACTTCCCAATCCCTCCCTGAAATTCTCCTCGAACGGGAACGTTGTGTCCAGTGCCAGTGCCAGTCACCACTCCAACAACAACCACAACCAGAACCCCATTTTGGGCGGAGACACACCTCTGACATCCACTAATATTCCCTCGGACAGTCACAGAACTCTGGAATTATGAGTCACCAAAACCAATTTTACTTAACCTTACCCAGTGACAGTTCCATGGAGGTGTTTCCCAACAACACGTTGTGCTGTTACACGGCCAAATTACCTCAAGCCATCCCCTTAGATCACGAAGCCCATTGGGAAGTGGCTTTAGTAGAAATGATTCACCCGACCCAAGTCCTCAATGTCATTCCACAGCAAAATTGGTTTAAGGTGGAAGTTCATGACAAACCATTGCAAGAGGAGTTAAATAAGATTAGCACATATACCAATAAAACCTATGATGACAAAACTCAAACGTGGACCTACAACTTGATCATTCCCGCAGGCTATTATTTCAGCGGTCAACATTTGGTCAGCACCATAGCCACCAGGTTTAATGGCGTGTTCCATAAAGCTTTGGGGAATGTCCAAAAAAGTGTCACCCTGGAATACCACAAAATAGCTCGTCGCTTTCTGATGAAATTTTCTGAGGGGTCCAAAAAATTCATGTCTTTCTTATTTTGTCCTGAATTGTTCGACATATTGGGCGGTGACACGGAGCTGAGGAAGATAGGAGAACAAAAAAAAAGCCCCGAATTAGCAGTCATTCACGACAACGACTCTTTTGCGAGGTATTTTCGTTTCCCGGTAGAACTGAACCAAGGACTGAATTTGATCTTTGTGTATTCCGATGTGGTGGAATACAACGTGGTGGGACACACCTCCGTACCGTTACTGCGTGTCATTCCTTTCAAAGTGGATTCTGCCGCAAACGCTGACGAGGAAGGTGGAAACACTTACCACGTCCACCGCGAATTTGTCCATCCTCACTATTTGCCGGTCAGCAAGTCGTATTTGGACACGGTCAACATTACTATAAAAGGAGATTTGGGGCAAAATATTCCATTCACCAAAGGAAAAGTCACGGTGAAACTCCATTTTCGAAAACGGTTCTCTCACGACTCGTAAGTAAGTCATGTATCCAGTGTACCAAGGGGTGGCTCGACAGCGAGGACACGGTTTAGGAGACATGTTAAAATCGGCCTTTCGTTCGGTGGCCCCAGTGTTGAAACCGATGGTGACACGCGGATTGCACGCCTTGAAAGATGCGGCACTGACGCAAGGCAAAGAATTTCTCCAAAATGTCATCATCGACAAACAAAACCCTAAAGAAGCCTTCATGAGGGCAGGTAAAAATGTCTTGCTGCAAACGGGCAAAGACATTTTGGGCCGACGAGACACACCTATAAATGCCCTGCACGCTACCGAGTCAAGCATTCAGCAAGGACAAGGTAGAAAGAGACGACGAAGAAAACACCCTTTCACCAGACTTCAAGCGAGAAAGGCCAAGAAAAGAAGAACCGTTCGAGACTTAGACGTTTTCGATTATTGAAACACAGCAACAAAAAATGATGCACCGAGAGTCTTGCGCTTGTTCCAAGACGGAACTGGATCTGTTTGCCATGCCCCCTACCATGATGACCATGCAAGAATCCCAGTGGGTGGAATTTCACCCAGTCTCCTCATTGACCGATTCCGCTCCCATTGAGTTTGAAATCAAAGGACAGCCCGAAGATTACATCGATCTGAATAGCAGTTACCTATACTTAAAAGTGAAAGTGTTCGAACCACCCAACGCTGACCTAGCCGATGATGATGTAGTAGCTCCCATCAATAATTTCATGCATTCCTTGTTCAGTGAAGTGGACTTGTACTTGAATAACAAACTGGTCAGCAGCAGCATGGATACTTACCCTTATCGAGCCTACCTGGAAAATCTCTTGACGTACGGAAAAGAAGCCAAGAACACTCATCTGGATGCTTGCGTGGTATGGAAACCTGACCAAACGAATAGGTTCAACAGCATTACAGTTGCTGGGGATGCTCAAAACACAACGGGATTTGTAGAACGACGAAAGAAAATTCATCAAAGTCGTAGTTTAGAACTGATGGATCGCTTGCATTTGGACATGTGGTTACAAGAAAAGTATTTGCTGAACGGGGTGGATATCCGCCTGAGACTGAATCGTAGCAGTGCCGCTTTCCATTTGATGGCTGCTCGTGATGCCACTTACAAAACCAAAATCGAAGAAGCCAGACTCTACGTGCGTCGCGTAGAAGTGTTACCTAAAGTAGGTAACGACATCAGTCAGACATTGAGCAGAACGACCGCCAAGTATCCGATCCGACGTGTGGAAGTGAAAACGTTCACCATTCCTGCTGGACAGCAATCCATGATCCAAGATCATCTGTTCCAAGGACAGTTACCCAAACGTTTGATTGTTGGTATCGTCAAGAATTCAGCCTTCAACGGAGCCTACCACGAAAATCCTTTTGAGTTTCAACATTACAAAGTGTCCAAGATCGAAGTCAGTCGCGATGGCAAGACCTTGTGTACCCGACCCTTTGAGCCTAACTTTGGTGTCGCGAAGAATTATTTGAGGTCGTACCTGTCCCTGTACGAAGCCACCGGACAGTTAGGAACCAACACCAGTCACGGCATTACGTACGACGATTATGACGGAGGCTATGCTTTGTGGGCTTTTGATTTCACTCCTGACCAAGGCAGCGACGAGGGACATTTCCACCCTATAAAATCTGGCCAGATTCGTGTGGAAATTCAGTTTGCAGAAGCTTTAATCGCACCAAACACAGTGAACGTCATCCTGTATGCAGAATTCGACAATACCATAGAAATCAACAGTTTGAGAGAAGTCATTCTAGATTACTAGAAGTCATGGAAGACTGTTATCCCTCTTTACCTAGTGGAGAAACTTTGGACATGAAATGTGAGGAGACTGTGGAAAAAGAAGAAGTAATCATGATGAAGTCGAGATGGCCAGAACAAGAAGCCCATTTAGTCTCCTGTTTTGCCAAACACTTGGTCGACAAAATAACAGAATTGATCAAGAAAAACTGCTATGGATGTCAAAACGATCATCCCAGTCAAATTCAACACGATAAATGCCTGATGTTGAGTCAAGAAGAAAAATTGGACGAGTATCTGGACGAAGCTTGGAGTCTCATCTCGAACAAAGACGTGTTGCACCAGTGGTATAAAGACTTGCGTGAACATTCTTGTCCACCATTAACCACTCAAGAGATCCATCGTATCGAAGCTCTCCTGAATCAGAGTGAGGAAACAGAACGAATAACCGTTTATTCGTCAGACATTTTCAAGCAAAAAGTCAGGATCGAATTGACGACTTATTATTACCTGTGAAGAAAACAAACACAAATCAATGGATACCTGGGAACTTCATTACCTTTTGAACCACAGTTCGTATACGTCTTCTTGGAATCCCGTCGTCTGTGCTAAAGATGAACTCCCTCATCGCAAACCTAAAGACCATCAAGCTTACGTGATCAACACGGACGAAAGTCATCTCCCAGGAACCCACTGGGTAGCCGTCTACTTTCCTCAAGAAGGATGTGTGGAATATTTCGATTCGTACGGATTGCCCCCTTTGGAAGACGATATCATCGACTTTATGAGAAGAAATGCTCAAACCACCCGATTCAATAACGTGAAATTACAAGGCACAGATTCCTTGGTGTGTGGACAGTACTGTGTGTATTTTCTGCATCATCGCAGCCTGGGCTATTCCTTAGAACATTTAGTGACTCATTTCGATCCTCGTTCTTCTGCTAGAAACGATGTGAAAGTAGATCGATGGTTTTGTGACCATTATGCTTATCTTTTGTCTCAAGCTAGGAAACGTAGTGTCCATCAATGGCCTAATGATTTCCAACAGTGGAAATCACAATTTCATTCACAACGTTGTCAGCCCTGTTTAAAGTAGATTGTTATTTGAGAAAAAAATGTTGGTGATTTGAAAAAAATTTGTTGGATGTTATAGTGTTGGATTATTGTTAAAAATGTTGTTGTTTAGTGTTAAGTGATTTTTGAATAAAAAATGTTGTGTTTTGAAAAAAATGCCTTTGTGGTTAGTTTAGCTATAAGAATATTGGATTGATGCTCTTTCATTTCTTACTATCCCTCTCATGAACGTTGCGGCTCGAAAACCGTGTGGGGGATGTTTTCCTTCACGTCCGCGCTTTCACTATAATAACCGGGGTTGTTTCCAGTCTAACCATCCATTGTCGACTCATCCTCCTAAGAAGATGTGCTCCAAACTAGCTAAGCTCAACGAAGCCTACGTGAATTTGCATAGGGTCAGACACAGTCTGATACCGAAGCCAGAAGAAATAGAGAATGTGAGAATGTTAAAAATCACTGAAGACCTAATAGAAGAGCTCTTCAGAGAAGAAGTGAACAGGGAAAAAGAAGAATGGACAGAGAAGTACAGACTTCAAAAACAGCAGCAACAACAAGAACAGCAGCAGCAGCAGCAGCAGCAGCAGCAGCAACCTGAACCTGACAGAGGCTTTGTCGATTGCCGTATCGACACCAAAGAGTTCTTCTTCTCTTTCCGAAGAAGCAGACCTATTGCCAGAAAATCTATCCTCAGAGGACATCGCATTCTTAGAAACTAAAAAAGAATGCCATAGCAAAACAAAAAACAGCCCTTTTCAGGGCTACCCAATACTCTAGAAAAGAAGTAATGATCCATTTGCCAATGTGTGTAGGTAGAGTAGTGTGAAAATAAACACTAACTCTTCATTGATAGTGAGAGTGTATGTGTTTGTGTGTTAGTAAGTGAAAAAATAGATTGATGTGTATAGTAGATTAAAATGATGTTTGTTTTTTTGGGGGTGCTTGAGGTGTATATTTGGGGTTAGATTGGATTGCCTTGCGTATGTGGATAGTTAATTGAAGTGATGGGTAGCATAAAAACGTGAGCGAGTGTTTCTTTTAGGTCCGCGCGTTGTTGTTGTTTTTTGGTCATGATCTAGGTAAGATGGATTTTATGTTTTTAGGGGATGTTTTAGTTCACGTCCGCGCTTTCAGTATAAATTGAAACTCGTTCGGCAGTCCAGCTACCCTTGTTGATTGATCAACACCAAATATGAACACGAGACTTGAGAAACTGTTGGAGCTTCATGTGCATCTGGAATATGCCAGGCGCATATTAAATGAACTGGCCGCGGAAGCCATTGTCGAGGAGGGAAGGATAAGAGAGGAGGAAAGAAGAAAAAAAGAAGAAGAAGAAGAAAGAAGATATAAAGAGGAAAGAAGAAACAAAGAAGAGGAGGAGGAAAAGGAGAGAAGAAATTTCAAAATCCCAGAGAGTGAAAATTGGGATTCTGAAGCGACATATCCTGCCTCTGCTCTCTCCCCCAAAAAGGTAAAAAGTAACTGGGGGATAAGATGCGTATGTGGCGCCAGGCCTGGAAGGTGCCACCATTAACCAGGTGTCCATGAAGTTCCAAACAAAACAGCCCTTTTCAGGGCTACCCAATACTCTAGAAAAGAAATAACTATCGATTTGCCAATGTGTGTAGGTAGAGTAGTGTGAAAATAAACACTAACTCTTTATTAATAGTGGAAGTGTGTGTTTGTGTGTTTGTGCTTGTAAATGGTGAAGTAAGTTTGTGTGAATAGTAAATTATGGGTTTCTTAGCGTATGTGAAGAGTATAGTTAGGGTTTTATTATATGAAATGAGAAAGTAGGGGATGTTTTCCTTCACGTCCGCGCAATGTTGGGTCATGATCTAGGTAAGATCCATTTTATGTTTTAGGGGGATGTTTTCCTTCACGTTCGCGCTTTTCGTATAAGAACCCACAGTATTCGTCGTTCAAACCATTCTGCAAAGAATACAAAGAAGATGGCGTCAAACCAAATGGACAAATTACAAACCTTGCAAGACGTTTTAGACAACTTAGGAATAATGGAACAGATGCTAATAAGACTCGTTGAAGACCATTATTCCTATAGTCCCCATCGTGTAAAGATGGAAATTAACAATTTAAGGAAAGCAAAGGACAAGATTAGTGGTGTTATGAAAGAGATAAAGGAGGAGAAGGAGGATGAAGAGGAAAAGATAAGAATAAGAACATGGAATGAAAAAATTGAAAAAGAAGAGGAAAATGAGAAGAGGAAGAAAGAAGAGGAGGAAGAGAAGAAAGAAGAGAAGGAGAAAAAAAAGAAGAGAAAGAGTGTTGGAGATAAAATAAGAAGTTGGTGGAGGAAAAGAAGAAATTAGAAGAAGAAGAAGAAAACCCAAAGGCCCTTTTCAGGGCCAGCCATATTTCTCGAAAAGAGATAGTCTTTGAATTGCCTACCCCTTTTTTAAAAAAAAAATTTTAAAAAATCCCATGTTAAATTCCCCTTGTCCGTAGATTGTCCCACGATTTATTCCCATGTTAAATTCCCCTTGTCCGTAGATTGTCCCACGATTTATTCCCATGTTAAATTCCCCTTGTCCGTAGATTGTCCCACGATTTTTCGCCATGTTAAATTTCCATTGTCCGTAGATTGTCCCAAGGGGTTCTGTAATGCTAATTCCCATTGTCCGTAGGGTATCCCTTATTACTACTAACATGCGAATATCATATGATACAATATGTCCTCGACTGTCGGGCTACTCGTGCTAGAGGCGAATACCATATGATACAATATGTCACCTTATGTTGGGCTACTCCTGCTACAGGGAAATATCATAGGATACAGCATGTCACCTTATGTCGGCTACTCGTGCTACAGGCGAATATCATATGATACACTATGTCACCTTATGTCGGGCTACTCGTGCTACAGGCGAATACCATATGACACAGTATGTCACCTTATGTCGGGCTACTCGTGCTACAGGCGAATACCATATGATACAACATATCCTCTATTGTCGTGCAACAAGCAAATGCCACATAATACGCTATATCATCGATTATCGTGCTACTGCGAATACCAACTAATGTAATATTCCCCTCTGTTTACTCTCTGCAGGCACATACAGGAATTCCAACTAATACTTCCCCCTTTTACATCGGTAATGAACGGTAGCATATTATGTGAAAAGCTCCATTCACTTTATATCATTTATTTATTTAGTTAGTCAGTTATTTAGTTAGTTAGTTAGTTATGTAATAATAGGGAAACGTAACTTGGCATAGATACATGTGGATATTTGAGGATAAATTTGGATATATGTGGAGATATGTGGAAACATTCTGCTCTAAACGTCATCATCTCAGTTCTGAATGTATTCGTTTGTTTAAATTTGGGCTTTCGATCAATGGCCGCCTGTCTTGTCTTTCGTGGAGACTTTAATGAGATTTGCATTCTTCTGCCATATAAACCCAACAAGGAAACATTTTATTTACATAGATTGTTTCCATCTGAACTTTGCATCTCACACATTAAAATTATTAACAAAAGTCAGTCTTGAACTCTGGATGTCTCGACATAGTGCGTATGGTTCGAATTATTTTAAACAGATTCATAGATTTTCGCTCGTATCTTGCTACGAGGGTCCAGAGAGAGAGAGAGAGAGAGAGAGAGAGAGAGAGAGAGAAAGAGAGAGATCATGATGAATACGTGATTACCATACAATGAAGTTAACCGCTTGAAGTTATTAACTGAACAGCTGGCTGATTTATATTTTCCAAGAGGAAGAGGAATTTGAAGTTTACGAGTATTCTTGTCAAAAAGTGACCACGATATCTATTTTGTTTCATGAGAATTAAACAAACCTGCTAGAGTGTGACAGGAACCTACTTGCACATGAATTAAAGAGTACGTTAAAGCATCCAACTTTTATTTTGTTGTTCTATCAAACAGAATTCAGTAGATGGCGATGGAATTATGGGATGGATAGATGCATGGCGATTGCCAGACATGCAATCCACAACGATAGTTTTCATATACAAACCATTAAATACCATGTCATTTCGTTCGGTTGAAAAGAACTAGAAGAATGCTTCGTGTGGTTAGATAAAACTGCGATTTGGTCCTGATTAATTGTCCTTGCTGGTCTAGCGATAACGAAAAACATAACACTTCTCACAGAGAAAAGTAATTTTAAAACAACGATGCCATTTTGCTCCATAGCTGAGCAATCATCAATATAGAGATATTATGGCTAACTCAATTTCTATGTGCCAATTTGCAGTATGTCTTGAGATAACTGACACTTATGTCTTGATGCACTGATATGCCGTATTTGTTAAAGCAATAAACTTTCGCGTCAACGTACTGATAATATTTGTATATTTTTCATATACAAATATTACAAAATGTCAAGACAAAGAATAATGGCATAGGTATTTTCACAAAACAGAAAGCAAGATGTACGACTTAATGCTTGGAAAAAGTTCCAGACGTTGCTTTATATTTGTAATGTACATTTGTTTGGTGTGTTTTTTTTTTTTATTTCTCAATTTGAAATTTTTACAACTTTAAGTGCGGCTCGCTTTTCCCTTTTTATATGCTTTTTGTGTGGGCCTAATGCAAAGCGTGGTAAGGGAAGAGTGAGATGGTGTTCCAAGTCCTGTACGCCTCAGAAACAATTTTCAGATAGAATCTAATTTAAGTGCGATTTGAGGTTGAAATAAAACAAGAAGAGAAAGCAGAGGGATGCTGAATAAAAATCGATCAACATTAAATTGTTATGTGGATGACAAAGATTTTAAACCACTGATTAATAAAATTATTCTCATGTGAGATCAACTCAAATATATACAAACAGAGGAAAACTTTTTGTCATTGATGCAACTTTGCATTGCATCAGATTGAATTGTGGCAAATTTGCAAACTTTTAAAACTCATTTTAACTATTGCAACAAATATCTTTTTCAAGTCATTATTTGAATCTAATATGAAATCGGGTTATTTACCCGACCGGTATTCTTTATATCTGTTGATGTAGCGTTCGTTCATTAGGTGATGAATTTTACGTCACATTGCAAGATGGTCCTTTTAACATTATTGTATAAAATATATATTATTGTACAAGCATAAAAACATTACTTTGCCGGACATATTTTGCTAGATCGCTCCAGTGGCCTAGTGGTTATAGCGTCCGCATCTTATGCGGGACGTCGTGGGTTCGAACCCCAGCCGAGTCATACCAAAGACTTCTAAAAATGGTACTAACAGCTGCTTCGCTAGTCGCTTAGATTTAAGAGGTTATTGTTAGGACTGGTTGGCCTGGTGGCAGGATATTGGGACTGGGTGGGTCATTATGCTACATGTCCGCGGCAAGATGCCCCAGTGCTAGACATCACTTTAAACTGCCACACTGCAGAGATCGTAACGATATGACTGGAACATCGTTAAAGCTATGTTAAAAAAATGTCTAAATCACACTCACACTAATATTTTGCTGAAGAGGCCGCGTTAGTTTCGAATACATATGATTTAAGGGGATTGTGCACTTAATGGGACTTAAACAGTGTCATCTTTTTCGATTTCTTAGCTGGCTCTTAGTTGTTAATTTTTGTTCTTAATTTCGAAACATGGTAGAGATCAGTTTTGTTATATTTTGGTACACATTAATAACATCGTTAAAACTATGACTTTTATTCAAGTATCGTTACAGAAGTTTCTTCGCACATTCTGGCGAAGTACTGGAACAATCATGGGATCAGCGTGTTGTTCTTTTGATTTTTTTTTCACACGTATGTTTCTAATTTCTGAAGAGAAGTAAATAAGGAAAGTATTAGTTAATTTAGTTCTTAAATGGATCTTCTAAAATATAGCACAAAGAGTTGTGCCAATGGCAACGAATTATGTTACAGACTGACCTCTGCGTGCGAATGGTAGTCTTAATGACGGTAAAACCTATCTAACATACGTTATTGCATTCCCAACTTCATTATGTCAAAGTCTAATAAATGAACTTGTTAGTTGTTGAGCACGTTTTGTGGGAGTTTTACGCAGCGAGGTGACATAATATCGTTTTCAGTTTATGTTGTTTTCGTATAAAAACGGGTGCATCCCTTTGTAAAATGCCTTTACCGAGAAGCTACCTGTCACTTTGAGACAGGGACAGTGTCAAAGAATAGGCATCATAGATCAAAACAAGAAAGAAAGGATTGAATATCCCCGACTATCACAAATCCAAGTAAATGACAGCCATTGGTATCCGGCTCGCTATTTGTTATACACGCCTCAGCCATAAAAGGAAACGGGGTATATTCAATTAAGACAGAAAAACAGAAAGAAAGAAAGCTCGTGATGTTCAGTTATATAGAGCAAACAAATTTCCAATATATCTTAGTCTGAACGAAGTTTACTCGAAATCATACCTTCAATATATTAAGCATTATATATATATATATATATATATATATATATATATATATATATATATATATATATATATATATATATATATATATATATATATGAACAAAGCAACTAAAATGTGTCGCATTCTATATGTTTTTAAGTCTGTTCATTGAAATTTAAACAAGAGTTAGCTCTGCATGTGTCATATGTAAAAGAAATGCTGAAGTTATAATAAATTCAATATTTTACACCATATTTTAGATTTAAAACAATTTGTCACCATACACCAGAAATGATCGGATAGGATGTCTTGATATGTGTGAATTACACTATGTACATTCAGTTTTATTCCAATTAAGGGCGTACAAAATCTAAGGATAGGCGAAATGTGAATATTCATCAATAATACACCAAATAACCTGACCAGTAAGTACATGCACTCACTTAAAGCTAATATATTACATCTATCGAATGTCTGAAAGCAAATATCAGTTAAAATATAAAGAAGTCTCTCTCTCTCTCTCTCTCTCTCTCTCTCTATATATATATATATATATATATATATATATATATATATATATATATATATATATATATATATATATATATATATATATAACGGACAGAGGGAGAGGGAGAGCTAAACCCAACAAACATTCAATTTTCCGAAATATAATTTTGTAAGTAAAATATAAAATCGAACAAAGTGAAAGAATTAAAAATAACTCACAGTGTATTCCGAGAAATGGAATATCAGAACATTATCCTAAATTGTAAAAACAATTTCACACTAATCAGGAAACTGATCCAAGGTATTCCGAATGACGGCTATAATGTGTTGATGTGCTAACGTGCTAGCACTACGCAAGGATTATAGTTCTAAATCCAAATGTTTTTACTTCAAGGTAATCATATGAACATAGAATATTACTGACACCTTTGAAAGCTTCACATACTCGAGTAAAATTATTTGAATATTCAGGTCAATGGGTAAATGCACATAATCAAATAGGTACTGACTGTTAAAATCAACGAACTTATCTCTGATAAATCCAAGCAACAAATATAAGTAAAGCAATATTTTTCTCATGGACCTTAAAGAACTGGCATAGGCTGAATACTAGAATAGATGGTGCGTGAATTCTCGTTATATATAGTCGCTATATACACATCAAATCAACATATTCCAATTAACTAAAAGATTCTCCAACAATTAAATCGTATTATTTTGAAATTATTCAGTCATGTTATGACCTCAGACTATTGAATCAATCAACGATTAAGGCGTGCATGATAGCTCTACAGAACAAATGTTCTCCTAAGTACACGCGAAGTTTATGTGACCTCCGTTTAGATTATTGCGTGGTGTATTTGATCTAAATAGTTGTTGACTTTACCTCAGCTATCGGCCTTGGTTTGTGAAGAATGTGTTTCGTACAACGTTGTTTATATGTACTTTACAATAGTGCTAGCATCGAGCTGAATTATAAAATTTATAAATAAAAGACATAAAATCAAATAAAATAATATATATATATATATATATATATATATATATATATATATATATATATATATATATATATATATATATATATATATATATATATATATATATATATATATATATATTCCTCTCAAAGTTACAAAGCTAATAACACTCATACACGTAGGCAAATAATAAAAATGCAAAATTTAATGACATATTCGGTTGCAAATATTTAAAACAAGATGTTATGTATATCTATTTTGTGTATTTTAGTTTTGTTGCATACCTGTTCAACGCATATGAACTATAAATAGGTGTTGACAAATTGTAAAGTCCGTCGTAATAATGACCCCATTTACAAGTTTGGCGAGATTTCTCATTGGTCATCTTAGGACGTGGGCTACTGAGATATATGTTATGTAAGGATTATTTCAGTTGGGATCGGGTATGACAATATTGCGAGAAGAGTAGCATGGGTGTATATAAGAATGTAGAGGTGGACAACTAATAAATATTCCTGTGTCAATATTGGTCTGCAAATGTGTTTAATATTATTGTTTAGATATAATTAGAGAAGAAACATTTGTTTTGGGATTATTCATTGCTATTACAAAGTACGTATTGCCTTTGAACTATACTATTAATATTGTTAAAAAAATGTTCTACTCGAACAAAGTTAATCAAAGGAAGATTGCGGTGTGGCCCTACATGTTATCATGTCTCGTACAAGCAGGCTGATGATATGCAAATAGGATGGAACAAAGGATGTACGTGCTGACGGAAGCTAGTATGTCAAGAAAGATACATGTTAGCCGTCTATGAAGTTGTTGACAGCTGTCCAGTTAAACGTGTTTTTCTTCAGATATAATATTGTCTGAACTTTTCTCAGCTAGTTTTGTTCCACAATTGTGTTACAAATTTGAATTGCGACTAATTAAAAACAAAATGAAATCAGAAAACATCAGAGATGTTCTTGTGTGATTTGGATGTTTAACATAGCTTTAAAAATTTGTCAGTCATATCCCTATGATGTCTGTAATCTGGATTATTTATAGTGATTTCTTGCGCTAGGGCATTTTGTTGCAGACATGTAGCATGTTTCACCTAGTCATATTATCCTGACACCAGGATGACCATAACTGAAACTAACCTCTTTTTTCCGAGCACCAGCTAGTCAGCTGTTAGTATCAATTTTAGAAGTCTTTTGAACGACTCGGTTGGGGTTCGAACCCGCGACATCGAACTTCTGAGGTTGACGCTCTATCTACTTGGTCACTGGAACAGTAAAAATGAGAGATTAGATAATGGTTTTGCAAAAGCAAATTAATATCAGTAAAATCTGATTTTGGTACCTTTGTAAACAAAACTGTTCTTTATGCATGGCAATATGCCCTTTTGGATTCTTCATAATTTAAGCCACTGGCTATTAGAATCCACAGCCCGCGAATCCAATATGCTTCTTATGATAATATTTTGATATGCTGCATAGTCAGCTATGTGCAGTTAAGACATGATTACATTATTGATAGCGTATCTTGGGTAAAAGCACCGTTTCATCACTTGGCTTCCTTCCATTAGTTTGAATTTGCCAATCTGAACTGTGGATATATATATATATATATATATATATATATATATATATATATATATATATATATATACTCAGTCACTGGTTTCTTCTGTATTACAATTTTACTCCTCTACAAGATTTGCATTTGCAACGTTTTTATATGTCCCAGTATACAAGACAAAAGTATTTAGCAATCATTAAGAAATATTCGCATATTCACGCGTCCAAATAGTTCTGTAATAAATATGAGAAATTGTATGTGAAGGAGGAAACAGTCACTTGCAATAATGCAATAATTACAGCGTCAAAACAGTCCAGAGAAGGGTGGAACATAATGAGTTATAAATAATACATTTTGGAATCCTGAATTTTCAGCATGTCGTGCACCATGTGAAATATTAAAAGGCATGTGAAATAACATTTAAACTTCTTTAGGAACATTAAAGATCGAAGAATGCTTTCGATATAAATTTGAAGCATTTTTTGACCTTGTGTTGCTAGTTCATGTCAGACATTATCGAGGCTCATTCTATACTAATTATACAGTTTTTTGTATCACATTAGGCTTGATATCAAACAATTCTTCAAGCTTCACTTCAAATACTCGACAGCATATACAATGCTGTAAACACTGTACAACTTGTTGCATTTTGTGAATATGTCAACAATACAGTTGGGTATATGATATGAAATTAGGAATTGGACCATCATAGAAAAGGTACTGATTCTATAGGGTAAACATATTTTCTGTACTTTATAAATTATGATTGTTTGATGAGATCAAATAAAGATGCTTTTCGTACACAGTTTTGATGTATCATTGTACAGTAATACCTCGTGCATTCGCATTTCTGGATTCGCGAATTCACGGACTCGCGAAATTTTCATTGGTACCCTCTACGTACATGTTTTCTTTATTTTATTGAATTGTACCTTCGTTATATGACTTCTGTGACATATGAAGTATACATAGTTTACCTTCCTGACAATGACAAAGAAAACGTCAGTCATTACGTTTACAGTCCCATTCGTTACTTGGTTTTACCTTACTGTGAGTGCAAAAGAAAACGGCAGCCAATGAATTAGTATAGGGGTAATATTAGTATACATGTACCGTACTATAAATGCGCTAGTGTGGCAAATACCCATTAGGCGATACTGTACTCTATTTTTACGTCAACCATTTATTTCTCTTTTTAAGGGTAATGTATTAAGCTAACTTTTAAATGAAATTAAAGTGCTTTGGGAGCATGATTTGGGTCATATTTAGGTTTTAAACCCTAGAAATAAGCATTTATTAGCATTTTTAGTGACTCGTACCAAACATTCGCTATTCCTCCTGATCCGCGACTGGTTCTGGAACCTAACCTCGCGAATGTTCGAGGTATTACTGTAATAGGTTTTGACCTGAATAGATGTCCGGATTAAATGATAACACAAACACGATGTCATGAAAGCATATACAGTATGATTCTTTCAAGCTCTAAACATACCACTCGTTCAATTACTGCACACACACACGTTTGTTACATGAGAATGAATTTGTGACTTTACGAAACCTTATAACATTAAAAAATAATTCATACAATCATTCAAAAATGGTGAATAAAAATGTGATTCATATATTCAAAAATTGCAGACATACGATACAGTAAAACCAAGATGTGATTCATATAATCTCATGCAAATAGGTGTAACTCAATTTTACTCAAATGTACTAAATTAAACACAACCTATGTTCCATGAACTCATTTGGAACACAACATAGTCAATTGAAGAAAACATTATCAATTGCAATAAACATAACAATTCTATCAAACGTATGGCTCATGACTCATATAGTCATTTTTATAGCACGTGCGATTCATCACAACGTATGACTCATTTAAATAGTTGTAAACCTTGTAAACGAGAAATATTGACTTGGTTCATATGCCCATTGTCAAACGTCACTTTTCCTGAATTCTTGGGTTAGCCAACACTTGTATTGGCCAACCCTCCATCATGGATCCATCTTAAGCACAAGTTTACAGATCAACACTTCCGTCCCTGTATGGCCTTGATGGTCGCATATGCTTCCTTCCCCATACAGACAGACACACGAACAGCCAGACCGACAACCTGATATGCCCGCACACAGCCCTATGGCTGTAGAATGAAATGGAGAGCATACACTCCTTGAAAAGTTCCCAAAATACCAATGTGTCGATTAGAACTAAAACTTGTGTTAAATCTACAGGAAAATGAGTATTAGCGAGGGTAAAATACCCGTGCATACCGTGCTTTTTTGTGTCTCTCGCCACGACGAGATGCATGTTGGCTCAGTCACTTAGCAAGAAAAACAATCATCCACCCAAGGCAACGTTGTACGCATGTACGAAGAAAACGATCAAATCGTTCTAAGGCTCAACTAAGATATTTCTTGCCTTATTCTGTGACAATGATAGTGTTAATCCTCGTTAATGAAAAAATGTAATCCATGTAAATTTTATCTTTTGAAAACATGTTTTGAGTGTACTATGCAAGTGATAAGTTTCATCTATACCATCGAGAACGAGTCAATTTAATCTTCTTGATTCTGAGTATGTTTCACATATTAAAACATACAAGATATAACTCAGTTTTAAAGTGAGTCCAGTACATTTACATATATTTCATCCATATCTGACACATTAGCTTAAAAACAAGTTCTTCATCTCCATGGAAATACGACCTGACGCAGGCTTAGAACCAATACTTCCAAAACATAAACAATGGCATTCTACATTGTAGGTTTGGATCTTTAAATCGTTTCCAATATATAAACACTGGCTATCTGCATTGTAGGCTTAGAATTTGAAACATTCTAATATATAAAAAATGATCATTTGTATTGTAGGCTTGGGACTTTAAATCGATTGTAATATATAAACACTGCCATCTGCATTGTAGGTTTAAACTTAAAATATAAACACTTACCGTCTACATTATAGGCTGGGAACTTTAAATCGATTCTAATATATTAAAACTGGCTAACTACATTGTTTGCTTAAACTTTAAATCACTTGAAATATTTGAACACTGGCCATCTACATTGTATACTTGGAATATGAAATCGATTAAAATATATAAACACTGGCCATCCACATTGTAGGCATGGAATTTGAAAGCGGCTGAAATATATAAACACTGGCTATCTGCATTGTAGGCTTGGAACTTTAAATCGATTCTAATACATAAACAGTGGTCATCTGCATCGTAGGCTTGGAACTTTAATTCGATTCCAATATACAACACTGGCTATCTGCATTGTAGGCTTGGAACTTTAAATCGATTCTAATACATAAACAGTGGTCATCTGCATCGTAGGCTTGGAACTTTAATTCGATTCCAATATACAACACTGGCTATCTGCAATGTAGGCTGGAACTTTAAATCGATTCAGATCTATAAACAGAGGCTGTCATCATTGTAGGCTTAGAACTTTAAATCGATTCTAATACATAAACAGTGGTCATCTGCATCGTAGGCTTGGAACTTTAATTCAGTTCCAATATACAACACTGGCTATCTGCATTGTGGGCTTGGAACTTCAGATCGATTATAATATATAAACACTAGCCATCTGCATTGTAGACTTGGAACTTTAAATCGAGTCCAATATATAAACACTGGCCATCTAGATTGTAGACTTGGAACTTTAAATCGAGTCCAATATATAAGCACTAGCTATCTGCATTGCAGGCTTGGCACTTTAAATCGATTCTAAAAGGCTTGGAACGTGAAACATTCTAATATTTAATCACTGACCATCTTCATTTTAGTCTTCAAACTTCAATCGATTTTAATATATAAACACTGCCCCTCTGCATTGTAGTCTTGGAACTTCAATCGATTGTAACATATAAACTGCCATCTGCATTGTAGGCTTTAAATATAAACACTGACCATTTGCATTGTAGGCATGTAACCTTCAATCGATTCTAATATATAAACACTGCCATCTGCATTGTAGGCTTTAAATATAAACGCTGACCATTTGCATTGTAGGCATGTAACCTTCAATCGATTCTAATATATAAACACTGCCATCTGCATTGTAGGCTTTAAATATAAACGCTGACTATTTGCATTGTAGGCATGTAACCTTCAATCGATTCTAATATATAAACACTGCCATCTGCATTGTAGGCTTTAAATATAAACGCTGACCATTTGCATTGTAGGCATGTAACCTTCAATCGATTCTAATATATAAAAACTGTCATCTGCATTGTAGGCTTAAACTTTAAATATAAACGCTGACCATCTTCATTCTAGTCTTGGAACCTTCAATCGATTCTGATATTTAAACACTGACCATCTGTAGTGTCCTAAGAGAATACACCGAGTGCATATTACAGTTTATGCATGCAAAGGAGTCCGTAGCTGCTTATACTATTGCCCATTTAAATGGTAACAGATCGTATCAATAAGATAACACTGAATATCGATTAATCCCCAAAAGACTGAATAATTCAGTGAGAATAGAACTCTAAGACTGTAAATGTCTCTGGCGATACCTATTATTACAAGCCAATCACGACAATTGTTTTGAAATTTGACACTGAATCATCGGATTTATTCAGCGGTTTGTTGATTTATGTAATCAGACGTGCAACATGCATCATTAATTTTCGCACCAGTGGGCTAATTTTATGGAATTTATATCAAGCCTCACCAAAAAGCAAACACAGGATCCTCAACAAATTGGTAAAATTAATGGACGAAATGATCTTAACGGTTTTTAGAACTATATCATTTTCCATTCCATCTTTTTTATAGATTAGCGCTGCCAAAGCATCCTTTCGATTAATTTTGACTGGATGAGTAAATAATGTCACAAACAAGGCTCGTTTGCTTTGACCGAGCGGTGTCAAACCCTGGCGCGGTTCCGCTAGAAATCATACGTTTCCCCCAATTCAAAGAGTTCCATACAACTTCTGTTTTAAATTAGAAAGCCCGATGTGTCCATTCTTTAAATAAATTTACTCTATTGAACACATGACCTAATATCTCACAACTTTCCAATTGTCTATCATCCGCACACCTGCATGGTTTCTCTTCATCGACTTTCCGTACCGTCAACATTTCACGCCAAAAAACTATACAACTTCCCCTAACACAGGGAACTATTATTACTACGCCACCTTAGGCCAGTCAGATCATGGTTTTGACCCACATTTCGCCTGTAAAATTGCATTACATTTGCCACCATGGCGACATATACGGTATCTGCCGATTTCCTTCTTATTTATTCCATTGTGTAATTGACCAGTCTCCAACCATAAATACTGTGCCTGCAGTCACACAACCTATGTACACCACTAGATTTTAATAGGGATTGAACGTCAGGGACACTCATGCCTCTTTGACCTGAATTCACCAAAAGTAAACCCCGACATCCTGGAAACTCACTGACACTTTACACCGTGACGTTTGCTCCAAGTAATTGACTAAATATATTGGGTTAAGGAATACTTCCACTGGACCGGGTTCCAAATGCGCAAACTCCAAATTTATTACAGTAATTATATAAACTGTCCATGGCGATCAAACCTCCTCTCTCCCAAGAAAATAGCCATTAATGATGAGGTTTTAGCAGCTGAATCTGTACTAAATTCACCGAATTCTCATGTATAAGGAATGTATTAAAATATTGTTATGTTAGATACAGTGCTTGGTGTGCCATACGCCCTGTAACTCTACAGTGTACCAAACAAATTGAACTCGAATGTGACACCTACATAAATGTGTATGAACTAACTGCAGTTAAGTACATTAGTTCAGACAGAGTGAGATAAAACGATAAGCATATAGAAATGTTGATTGATGAATTAAACAATATGGACCACACAAGTGTCATAAACGGTTTGTCCAAAAATATTTTCATAACAAGTAAGTTCAGTCTTGACAAATTTACAGAAACACTGTAGCATTTCCTCCTGGCGCATCCGAACATTTTGCGGAATTTATTTTCCCTCATGAATAGCGGATAGCTTGACAGATTCAACGAAATGAGATATACCACCATATATTTACCTTTGAATGATTTAACGAAATATTTATCCTATCTTAAAACATTTTCCTGAGGTCTCAGTGACCCAGACAGATCAGGTGATGATGATCAGTAAGTTCAGTTACACTTTAATTTTAATACACTCAGTGACCTCTAAGACTACTATGTGAAGTAGTATACTTTAATATCGTATGATATATTCGAGGCGTTTGCAAACTTAAGACAGTGCACAGTTATAGTACCATCGCTTTTGAACGCGTTAAACGTAAGACAGTGCACAATTACAGTACAATCGCTTTTGAAACGTGTTAAACTTAAGACAGTCCACAGTTACAGTAAACTAAAATTTGAAACACTTTAAACTTGAATGTGCACTATTACAGTGCACCTGGTTTCGCTCATGACACCAGTTGAATATATTTGCTACAAGACTTGAACTTTGTAGGGACTGTGTCCCTAATGTAGAACTGGAACTTGTTATATATTATCGGATGATTTCGAGTGGAATTCGAAGTTTTAGTGGCATTATATCAAATAGGTATGCACAGACAGTCGGCAAATAACGAATATTATGTTCATGCTATGGTAAGATAAAATGTGATAGGGGTAAACTCAGCAAAACTATGAGAACCCAAGGTCACAAGATGAGGAAAAAGTCATATCAAGGTGAGGTATCATGCAGTAGTGCCGTAACAGTTTGTATGTTTGT
This sequence comes from Sinohyriopsis cumingii, assembly GCA_028554795.2. NCBI lineage: Eukaryota > Metazoa > Mollusca > Bivalvia > Unionida > Unionidae > Sinohyriopsis > Sinohyriopsis cumingii. The sequence goes on from CM068825.1 coordinate 42,067,160, forward strand.
GCATTCTGTATCTAGGTCGTAACAGTTTGTATGTTTGTACATTCTGTATCTAGTTCGTAACAGTTTGCATGTTTGTACAGCCTGTATCTAGGTCGTAGCAGTTTGTATGTTTTTGTATCATGTGAATGGCCCGTAACAGTTTGTATGTTTGTAGATCCTGTATCTAGGTCGTACCAGTTTGTATGTTTGTAGATCCTGTATCTAGGTCGTACCAGTTTGTATGTTTGTAGATCCTGTATCTAGGTCGTAGCAGTTTGTATGTTTTTCTATCATGTGTATGGCCCGTAATAGTTTGCATGTTTGTACATCCTGTATCTAGGTCGTAGCAGTTTGTATGTTTGTACATCCTGTATCTAGGTCGTAGCAGTTTGTATGTTTTTGTATCATTTGTATGGCCCGTAACAGTTCTTATGGTTAGGTGTTTGTTTACAGCCCGAGGGAAAGCAAGACTGTGGACACGGATAAAGGAATCAAAAATGATACTGCAAAGCTAGCGTGTTTCGAGTTCGGCCCCTGGGAAGAAGTAATAACATACACCATTATTGTTGTTGCAGGCCACTTTTAGTGACGAGTACAGATTATCTATAGAAATAAACATGAAAGTAACTGCTATGATGGTTTACATACATAATGAAGCTCAAGTGCTTGAAATTTGGGGCTCAGACCGCCACACAATATAAATAAAAAACACATAAAATATCAATAATGAAATAATAATGAAATACACAATGCGAAAGAACGATCGACTATTGAGCCAGAAGATTATATTAATGGACAGTAACAAAATTCATTTTTGTTCATGAAGTGTGATCCATAAAATTCTCCGCATCTCTTTATGTACATACTTATACACACATATACACAAACATATAATATATATACATACATATACCTACATACATATGTACAAAACACCTATATATGCAACATCATAAATATTGAATGCCTATACTCGAATAAATACACATACATATATATGGGAGGTTGTGTAGGGGCGGCGGTGGGAGTTAAAACTTAAAATTCCACACCAAATATTTTCAGAATCTAGGATTACGTCTCTGCTCCTCTGCTGTTCAATTGAAAGTGACGCTAATTACCATTCAATAACTGTGCGCAGTTGCAAGCCCTGACTAATGATTGGCCAGTGAAACCCATGTGACCACTTCGGGGCAATTCAATTGGCCCTTCCGGGCTATGTTCACTGTCATAATAGAGAAAGGTAAAAAGTAGACCCAACCTCCTCACACCACCCATAAATGTACTTACGCAGGCGTAAGTAGTTGTATGTTTGTACATCCTGTAGAGGACGTAGCAGTTTGTATGTTTGTACATCCTGTATCTAGGTCGTAGCAGTTTGTATGTTTTTGTATCCTGTGTATGGCCCGTAATAGTTTGAATGTTGTGTATCATATATATGGGTCTTAATAGTTTGAATATTTGTGTATCATGTGTCTGGGCCATAACAGTTTGAATATTTGTGTATCATGTATCTGGGCCATAACAGTTTGAATATTTGTGTATCATATATCTGGACCATAACAGTGTGTATCTTTGGGTATTATTGATCTGGACCGTAACAGTTTGAATGCTTGTGTATCATGTATCTGGACCGTAACAGTTTGAATATTTGTGTATCATGTATCTGAGCAATAACAGTTTGAATGTTTGTGTATCATGTGTCTGGGCCATAAAAGTTTGAATATTTGTGTATCATGTATCTGGGCCATAACAGTTTGAATATTTGTGTATCATGTATCTGGACCATAACAGTGTGTATCTTTGGGTATTATAGATCTGGACCGTAACAGTTTGAATGCTTGTGTATCATGTATCTGGACCGTAACAGTTTGAATATTTGTGTATCATGTATCTGAGAAATAACAGTTTGAATGTTTGTGTATCATGTGTCTGGGCCATAACAGTTTGAATATTTGTGTATCATGTATCTGGACCATAAAAGTGTGTATCTTTGGGTATTATAGATCTGGACCGTAACAGTTTGAATGCTTGTGTATCATGTATCTGGACCGTAACAGTTTGAATATTTGTGCATCATGTATCTGGACCATAAAAGTGTGTATCTTTGGGTATTATGGATCTGGGTCGTAACAATTTGCATGCTTATGTATAATAATATATCTGAGCCGTATCAGCTTTGGGCCGTAACATTTTGTATGTATGTTTATCATGAATCTGGGTCGTAATCGCTTGTATGTATTGGTATCATAAATCTTAGCTGTAGCAGTTTATATGTTTGGGTATGATGTAACTTGTCCTCAATTTCTTTTATGTTTGGCTATTATGTACCTGGACCGTAACAGTCTGTATGTTTGTGTATCATGTACACAGATCAAACGCCCTGAATGGAATACTACCTTCTCATTGGCCAACTTCTAAATAAATACAGGACGTCATTCTCTTTTAACCAGTGAGAGGACAGTATTCCATTCAGCGCTTTGTTATTACATATTAAGCAGGCGCGATCAATGCCATGTAGAAGCAGTACCGTAGGAAAATGATTTGTTATTCATTATAGGTATGATATTAAGTCAAAAATTTGATAGGGATACACAATCGAATGTCTGAGCTAAATATTGGTACAAATTGTATTAAGCTACGCAAAGCGTACCTTGCAATATCAGCGTTTATTCTTAAATAGGTCGCGCGGAGGAAGGAGAGAAGTGTTCTCTCTTGTAGTTATTATATAGTACATGTATGACTAGTCAGTTTTAAGCAACGGTACGAACCCATGTGGATGAAACCAGATGACGTAAATATCAGTGCATGATAATTGTTACTTATTAATATGTGATGTTGCCTCAATAGAAAGCGATTAGTATAAGACATGTTTTGGAACCCTTCTATAGTTGTTCCTATTGCCAGGTTGTGAACTTTGGGATTATGTTCATCGGTCAGTTTTCATAGCATCAAACGAAATTCAAGCCAATATTGGTATGATCAAGAATGATATTAGTTTAAGGTGCATCGGCTGCTGGTAAGTCTATATTTCGCTGTGTGGTAATACATGTCTGTACTTTGAGTTTAGCAGCTGAGCAACTAATTCATTAGTAATCGTGTAGTACTAGAGGCAGATATTTTCGAAGGCTCCATCTTCCTCGATGCCGCTTGTATCTATCTAGGTATTTTTGTGAGTGTTAAATATAGAAAGTGGATGAAGAACACTTAGATACAGTAGGTAATAATGTCTGAGAATATGTGTTCTTTTCAAAGACAATCAACTGTACAACTTTTGTTTTTGTATTTTGCGCGTTACCAGTTCCGGATACTCATCATAATGGCAAACCTAATCAGCATAATATAAAACCTGTATAAAAAGGTGGCTAATGCAGTTCTTGTCAATGGCAACATTGAAGACTGGTTCCAAACCATAGACATAGTCAGACAGTGATGTCTTTCTTCACCATATAGGATTGTGTCCAATGGCTTGGAAGACCACGAGAGTAGTCTCAGTGTTGGAGGAAGAACAATTATCAACATGTTAATGGTGTCGATGGCTTAGCATGAGATGAACAAAGAACTGGAAACATTAGTCAACTGCCTCAGTTGTTGAATTTTACAAAGTTCGTTGCTGCTCACTCTTTTGTATTACTTATTTTAAGACCAGAGAGTCCTAATAGAGATATGGAGTCTAGCGACCAGCATAAGAATTTCTCTAAAATATTTGATGAAAGATTGCTTTTGAAGTTTAAATTCATTTGTTTCGGAATTTACAAAGTCCCAGGTATTATTTGACATATTTGAGAAATTAATAGTGAATCAAGAGGCTTTCACAATGTCATCTAAAGTTGAGAACTTTATTCTAGTCTTATTCAGGAAAGGTTAGAGTCCTTGAATTAATTATTACTCAAGCTTGCCCGATAATACTATATTTCAATGATGAAGGTTTATTTAGCAAAGCAAGAAATACATATACTTTGGTTAATTATCGGTATAAATGAATATTGTGGATAAGAGTGCTTTAGCTCTGATTAAAAGTTTCCATCTGGCTGTAACTTGCAAGTTATGGAATTGAAATTAAAATACAAGAATGAAACATTGTTAAGAAAGTTTGAGCTTCAGAAAGAGGAGAGAGAGACAAATGCAGTGAGAGAAAGCGAAAAGAGAGAAAGACAAATGGAACTGCATAAATAAAAAAAGAGAAGATAATGCAATTGGAGAGAAGAAGACAAATTCAGCTGCAGAAAGAAGAAAGACGGTTGAATTGCAGAAAGAGGAAAAAGAGATCCAAAGAGAAGATAACGAAAGCACAAATGCAAAGAGAATAGAAAGAAAGGGAAATGCAATTGAAGTGAGAATGAGTAAAGGAAGAAGGACATTTAAAGTATAAAAAAGACAACCCCGCTTTACACACAAGTTCATGTTACTAAGAATATTAGGTTAATACCACCGTTTCAGGAAAGAAGTAGATAAATATTTTCCTCATGTTGAGAAAATTTCTAAAGTTTTGAAAAAGCCAAGGGAGCATGGGGCTCTGTTATTACAAACTGCACTTATTGGCAAAGCTAGTCATATCTATACTTCCATGACAATATAGTAAAGTGCTGATTATGGTCTTGTTAAGGAATCTGTCTTGACTGGTTATGAATTTTTACCTGAGGAACTGTAAGTAAGAAACTGTTCAGATCCATGTCGTCTTTGCAAGATAAAATTATCAATTATTTGATAGGCGGTTCTCAGGCAAGAAGGTTGGTTAAGACTACAATAATCTCAGACAACTCATGTTCGTTGAAGAGTTCGAGAATTGCAACCATAATGGCGTTAAGACATTGATTGATACGCAAAAGGACGAACCTTGAGAATCTCCTTCTCGTACAGCTGAGGATTATTTCTTAACTCACAAAGTTTATTTAGTCAGTATGTTTCCCACTCAGCAATGTTCTGGTAACAAACTATTTCAGTTTAATAAAAGCACTTCTAAATCTCAATCTGCCAAAACCTTTAGGAATCAACTTTCTGATAAGATTGATCACACATCGTTATCTCTTTCAACGTGCACCGTTTGCAAACAAAAAGTGTAGCCTTTTCCTGAGACGTCTTCCTCTTGTGAGAGTGATTTTATTCAGGGAGTAGAGTGCTGCTTTGTTAATGCTCCTCTTTAGTGTGTAAATTTGTCATCAGATATAGTCTATTAATCTCAGAACCCATGACAGTCTATTAATTTCAGAACCCGTTACAGTCGTAACAGCGTTTCCTTACCCATTGAGGATATTCCATTATTTCCAGGCAAACTCTACTTGCAGATAAGGTTGTGATTAATCAACATGCAACGCACAAGCCTTGTTTGGATCAGAACGTAGAAACTATTGAAAATGAAATCACTGATTTATACACATCTTATGCATTTGCTGGAACTATGGAAAAGAAAGCTGTTGAGAATGATGATGATCAGGAAAATATTCTTTTAGGTGACACATATATTGCTCGGGCTTATGATGTAATGTTTGCTCCTCGATTTGATCAGTCAGCTTGTATTTCTCACAGTGATCTAATCAGGGTGATAAACGTCAATCACGTGTTGTTAAACAGGCACAATATCATGTGATCATCTTTGTGATTCAGAGGACTATTAACGAAGCTGAAGTCAAACACTTGACTTTGCTATTTTGTTAAATTGGGTTCTTCTGAGAAACTAAAGACCATCCGAGGTATCAGCTGGTGACAAATGATTAGTAAGCAATAAAATTAATGTTCCGCAGTCTTATAGACAGGAAATTATTTTTCCTGCCCATGAAAATCATTTGGCAGGTCATTTAGGGGTCAATAAGACTAATCACATGATCTGAAATTATTTTTATTGACCGAACATTAAAATTGACGCTTGTCACACTTGCTAAATGGTTGGAAAACCCAATTAGATGGTACTAAAGGCTCATCTGCAACATATTCCTGCATTTGACGAACCATTTAGCAGAATAATGGTAATCTGTATCGGCTACTTTCTTAAAACCAAGTCAGACAATCAATACTTCCTGACTATAATGTGCGATTCCAGAAAATTCATGGATTCGTATCCTTGAGGAATATTAAGACTAAAACTGGATTAAAAACTTTGATATAGTTTTACTCAATTATATTACCCTAATCTGTCTTATCGAATCAGGGGTGAATTTTGTATGTCTGGTAGCTTTCAGCAAGTTATGAATGAATTAGGCATTCAGCAATTTAAATGTTCTGCTTTTCACAATGAAAGCCAAATGGCATTAGAAGGATTCAATAAAACTTTGAAAAACACGATTTGGTCATACTATTCTGTAACTGGAAAAGATTGGGACGAAGTTGTTTATTTACTGTTGCTTCGCTGTCAGGAAATCAGATCAATATTATTTAGGATTTAGTCCCATTGAACTACTTCTTGGATATAATGTCCGTGAACAATTGAAGTTGTTAAAAGAGAAACTTCTTCCAAATGAAGAAAGGGAAATTAATCTTGTCGACTATGTTTCTGATTTTAAATATAAATTGTCAAAGGTATGATTGTGAAGTTGTAAGAACTAATCTACAATCTAGTCAGTAAAAATGAAATTAAGGTATGACAAGAGTACAGATGAAAGGGTTTTGTGGCCTGTTGATTGAGTTCTCTCACTCTCGCTCATACCTCAAAATCCTCTTCAGGCTAAATAGTATGGTCCTTTTAAAAAGTAGGGTAGTGATTTAAATTACATCATTAATACTCATGAGAGATGTTCCTTCTTTACGAACAAATAAAACCTACAATTACGTTACAATTACAGATTCCACACCTTTGAAATGGCATCCGTACAAAATTAACTTCTCAAACCGAACAAGAATGTATGGGAAAGGAAATTCAGTATTTGCTGGAGAATGAGTTTATAGAAACGAGTAAAGTGACTGGAGTTCGCCATGTATTTTCTTACCGAATCCAGATATTAATTTCCGCATATGCATTATAGAAAAGTGCATAGTGTGACAAGAACGGACTCATTTATATTACCAAGAATCGGTGAGTGCATTTATAAAATTGGAAATGCAAAATATGGCATCATGTTTGACATGTAAAGAATCCTGGCGAATTCTACCCACGGTATGGTCAAAGGAAAGTTTGTCATTAGTAAATCCAGATGCTATTTGGGATGAAGGGACACCTGACATTTTTCAACTTTTAATGATTATGATTCCATTTGTTCTAGACAATCGTGTTTCTGACATTGATGCTATCATCATCTACAATGAAACTGTCAAGGAATGGTTGGAATGCTACTTATGCACAACACGACCAAAGGTTAAGATGATTTAATTAGATGATTATAATAAGCTAATAAATAGTGCACATCTAGGTGAAAGAAAAAACATCACTGCATTTAATCCGTTCTTAAATATTATTGTATATTCTTAAAGCTATTAAGAGCACTTTATTTTCACTGGTACGTCTGCACTGAATTATTATTCACTGAGTATATATGCTCTCCGATCGTTCCTTTATTGTGTAGGAGCGCCTTCCAATGGTTTCTCCACTGTAGAACGAATTATAAAGGCTATTCCTGTGACTGGGGCTCCAATGTCCAGATGTTCTTAGGACGTATCGGGCTTGTCCGCCCTTGCAGGAGGATTGCATGGCTGACACAAACTCTTTTTAGCAGTCTCTCAACCCGGTCATAACCAATCAGTTCATGTAACTGGGTTTTCCGTGTCCCTACGTTCTTAGGACTCTCCAGGGATAGAAGCAACTACAAAACGAAAGTCGTTTTGAATGATATTACATACAGTTCCTCCTTGCATGGTTTTATTCAAGTTCTCTCCTTATGTCACGTCTACAGTTACTTTCTTATCTCTTTCTACACTAAATGAAATTAGACCTAACATTGTATGAATGCAAGACATTGAAAACATTTGAAGTCATTTGTGTAATTTGTAAACATCTATCAAACTTGATTAAATAGAACATCCTATATGGCATAATCAGGACGTGCAATATCGTATTGCCATATGGCTAATTCCAGTATGTCATACATAGCAAGATCAATATAGTAGTTCTACTTTCAGATAAAAGTGTTGACAGAATGAAAAATTACAAATACCTGATGATCAATGATTAAACGCAAGAAGTGTGTGTATATGTATATATATATATATATATATATATATATATATATATATATATATATATATATATAATGAGGTAGAGTGTTTCAGTTACAGATTATGTAATTGATACATTCGTCATCATCTCATTACAATAAGATACTATAAATTGACAAACAATGTTACTGATAATGGTGGGCCCCGAGTGGCCGAGTGGTCTAAAGCGCTCTTCGTTACGGATCACTGCCATCTCACCTCTGTCTGCGGCGGTTCGAGTCTAAGATTCAGCCAATGTGGGCATGTGAGAAAGCTTGCCAGTAGCTTCTCGTGGGTCGGTGGTTCTTTCCGGGGTTTTCCGGGTTCTTCCTCCACCATTAATACTGGCCGCCATGTATAGCCTATCGTGCTGAAAAATGGCGTTAAACCTTACAACAACAACTACAACAACAACTGATAATGGTGCTGAATAATACAATATTGTATATTGGGCATTTGGAGAAACTACACGAAATCGTTTAAAATTCAATATGACTTTAAATGATGAATGCTGTAAAAATAAATTCAGTATTTGCAAGTGACGAAACTGCAGGCTGGTCATATTTCTCTCTACGATAGAGCAACGCATTGACAGAAGATATAATATGTAGACTAAATCAAAATACCATATATCATTACAGTGGCATTCTTTACAAACTACTTGAAGTCAATTTTAAATGTTTCATTAAATCATTACTATTTTGATAATCCAATTTGCTAATTTCTAATCAAGTGAGGTTTTAATGCAGTTTTATATCAGTGATAATTTAGTTTCATTAAACTTTTTAAAGACAATCATATATTCTTATAAAGATATACATTTACTCAGAAATATTGGTTAAATGCATTTTAAAGGTCTTAGTCTTTCCATACATATATCATTGTTTAAATAGTTAGGAAGCTGTTCCTCTGATTAATTGATGAATCAACAAATATCTATGCATCTGATTTTTTGCTTTACTAAAACCATTTTCTTTCAGATCCTTTGAGTATAAGCTCCTTATTAAATGAAATTTTATTTTTCATAAGCATTTAGTATTGTTAAAACGTCTTTGTCTGGATTGTTTTATTTTTGTAATGTTTTAATAGTCATATGAGAATCATATGTAAATAAATTATTAATATTTGGTGGTACATATTTAGGATCTTTGTAGGTTTAATTACATTCTGCGTGTGTATGGCGTCCATGTATACCTGTTAGATAATCATTCTCTCTTCCTTTATAGCTAGTGACTTTATTTTCTTCAGGCTTCTTTACACAATTATTAGATGTTGGTTGAAGTATGAAGTTATAAGTTTGCTAATGAATGTTATTTCAGTTATGCTTTTTGGTATATTTTCTTCAAAAACATTTTTTAAAATTGGCTACAAAACCCGTAATTATCTCCATAAAAATATATACATGTAGTTTGTTTTGAAATGTTTTTTGTTTTTTTATAATGTATTATGGTTCTGTTAACAGCCGATTACTACATCGTCAATATTTCAAAGTTAAGACACAATCGGTGTGTAGGGTAGTTTATATATATATATATATATATATATATATATATATATATATATATATATATCTACTTCAAAACATTAAAAATACGTCAGCAGTCAAATACAAGCAGGCTTTCTATAAAAAATGTAAATATTATGGAAAAGACAAGAAAGGATTAGATACAATGGAACCATTGATACGGTCACATGTACTATTGAAGAGCCTAAGCATGTGTTGTATAAATTGCTCCTTTACACAATCTTTAACGAGGTAGTTTTGCTGTGTTTACCAGACGTGTTTCTTACTTTGCTTCAGACAGATTACAACGCTAATGGTCATAATTTGCATTGCTGTAAAGCTGACATGTTTGAGAATTAGAACTGACATTAAAAGAGGACGTAATTGGTTCCTGTGAAATATGATTAGACTTCGGTTTAAAAGGGGTATCCGTAATGAACCAGCTCAAACGCATACACATGTAAGCCTGTTTTATGATGTATAGACAGAATAAATAATTCAAGTTCTTGTCTGCTTTGTATCAGTTTTAGTAGAATATAATTAAAGCAGATAAGGGCTATATTGCTTATAGCGTTTCAATGAACGCAGTTATGTATTGCAGCCCACTGATTAATGCATTATGTTAATCAATGGACAAATCTATTTTAGGGGCTAACTTATTTCCACATGCAAGTTAGGAAAACAGGAATCATTATGAGAATCCGACAGTTAATGTTGATCATTTAATAATGACCATATGTCGAAGATATTTGTAACACATTTTATCAAGGGCTTGTTATAAACATCAAACATATGCAACCATCCAGCCCCTCCTATCATTCATGTGCACCCATCATGCCCTTTGCATGATTACAAATCGATTAATTTAAGTAAATGAGTGCAAAAAGGTTAGAAGATACCATAGTTGTGAAACTTTAAAAATATTACATGCAACCTTAAAGGGACAATTTGTGTTCAACTCCACAGCTTACGTACACATCAAATCCAAGTTTTATAGTAATATTTGAAAAAAGAAATTCAGTATTTACTGGAAAATGATTTTATGAAAAAGAGTAATGGTGACTGGAGTTCACCATGCAGTTGTGTACCGAAAACAGAAAATAACTTCTACGTGTGCATTGACTATAAAAGTATGAACAATGTGACCAAAACAGTCTAATTTCCTTTGCCAAGAATTCGGTGAGTGCATTCATAATATTAGAAATGCAAAATATGTCATCGATTTTTGACCTTCTGGAATGATTCTGGCAAATTCCACTGACGGAAATGGCAAAGGAAATTATGTTTGGTTTGTCTTGTACTTTTCAATGTTTAATGAACATGATTGCATCTGGTCTAGATACTTGTAATGCTTACAACGATGATGTCATCAACCACAACGGCATTTAAAAAGATCACTTGGAAACGATTACGAAATTTTTTGATCACGAAACTGATGCAAATTTGACAATTAATTTATGGATAAGTGACTTCCGCCGTGATTGAGTTACATTTCTAGGATATATCTTGGGGCATAGATAAGTTGAACCTATAGATGCCAAGGTCAAGGATATCTCTGAAATCCCTGTACCTGACAGTCAAGAGTTAAAAAAGCGATTTTGAGGTATGACTGGATACTTTCGGAAATTTGTCAAATAATTCCATAAATTTATTGAGTAAAAATATGTTTCATCGGTCTAAAGAAATGTCAGGAGACTTTTGATAAGTTAAAGGCCACACTTAAGAGTTCTTCCAGATCCCAAACTCCAGTCAGTAATTTAAAAGTTTGTTGATGCAAGTGATATTGGTGTTTATGCAGTATTGATACAGTAGGACAAAAACAGTGCAGATCATCCATTATGACATGTTGCTAAGAAATTAAAGAATATTTAGATTTGATATTGGCTTTGCAACACTTTGAAGTGTATTTTAGTTCAACTCCTTCTCCGATTATTGTATTTAGTGATCACAACCCCCATGCTTTAATTGGCAAGATGAAGAACAAAACCATAGATTATTATGGCGGAGTTTGATGTTGCGGGAATGCAATATTGACATCAGCCACGCCAAGGGAATTGACAATTTTATAGCAGACGCACATTCACGTGTATTGGCATATTATGTTCTTTCATGTATACTTTGTGTTATTCCTAGGCATTTGTAAATATTTAATAGTTCTAAGAAAACGTTTTTTGCATAAATCTTATTTTCTGTATGTGTTATGTATATTTAATTTGCATGGTTTATTAGTTTTGTATTCATTATATGTCACGGATAATTATATTTCGGACTTCTCCTTGTCCAAAGTCAAGTTCATTTTCTGCCTGACATGAAACATTGATTTTTATTTTCTAAACAACATGTTTATTTCAATCTGTATCGATTACATCGGAAATTCCCCATGCAATGCCGGTCTGCCTGTTGTTTACCACATTTAGTATTATTATTTTAGTAAGAGACCTTCTAATTATAATTAAGAATATTTTATAAATGTTTGGAACTTTCCAGAATTAAATGATTTAGTTGGTAATAGCTTTCGTTTAGACATTGCTGGATGTAACCTGAGATCGAATAGAGGACTATAAAATCATTTTTATCTACAAATTCACTGGACAACAAATTTTTACAAAAGTCATGTTACTGAAATAAAATTAGTCAATTCTTATCAATTTTTATGTGCTGAACACGAATATGACAGTCAAATTGCAAAATTGGCTCTAGTTTTTTTGTAATCTGCAAGAAATTAATGTTTACATAACGAAATGCATTCCAATAGTAAAAGGTCAACTGTAATAGCCTACCTATAAAAAATCAAGTCATTGACTACATCTTAGATTTCTTCGCCTGTCTCTTGTACAGCTGTTCGGGAGCATCTCTGAGGAGTGTCCAGCAGTAGTCAGCCAGCATTGTAGTGGACCATTTTCCCTGGTATCTTTGTTCCATTGTTGCGATATCTTGATGAAAACGTTCGCCGTGTTCATCACTAACAATACCACAGTTGCTAGGAAAGAAATCCAAATGGGAATGAAGGAAGTGAATCTTTAGAGACATATTGCAGCCAAGTTTCTTATACTTCATCAACATGTCTTCTACTAGTTCCTTATAGTTTTCTGCCCTAACATTTCCGAGGAAGTTTGTAGAAACTAGGCGAAAAGCATTCCATGCTTGTTTCGCGTCACCTTCCAGCAAGTTGTTGAACCGGTCATCTTTGAAAAGCTCTCGAATCTGAGGACCCACAAAAACTCCCTCTTTAATCTTTGCTTCGCTGAGTCGAGGGAATTTTTCATGCAGGTATCGGAATGCTGGCAAAGTCCGGTCAATGGCTTTCACGAAGTTCTTCATCAAACCTAGTTTGATGTGAAGGGGTGGTAGCAAGATTTTCTGAGCCTCAACCAGAGCTGGGTGTTGGATATTCTTCTCTCCAATGGCTACATTCTGCCTGTGAGTCCATTCCTTCCTCATGTAGTGCATTTCCCTTGCTCGGCTATCCCACTCGCATAAGAAACACATGTATTTTGTATATCCTTGCTGCAGTCCCATTAAAAGGGCAACTACCTTCAAATCACCACAGAGGTGCCAGCTGTACTTGTTATACTCAATGGAATTCAGTAGCTGCCTTAAGTTATCGTATGTCTCTTTCATGTGGACAGCATACGCTACTGGAATAGATGGAAGAATGTTTCCATTGTGCAAAAGCACAGCCTTGAGACTCAGTTTCGAAGAGTCCACAAATAGTCTCCATTCTTGTGGGTCATGAGTGATTTTTAAAGCATTCATGAGGCCCTCAATATCGGAACAGAATATCAGATTACTTTCCTTTCTGAAGAAAGGCTCCAATTGCTGGTGGCGCTTTCGATATGCAGTAATTGTGACATCTTCTTCTAGAAGATTCCATTGTTGGAGTCTTGATCCTAGCAATTCTGCCTTGTTCTTTGATAAGTCCAAATCACGAATCAGGTCATTTAGTTCTTCCTGTGTTATTCTGTGTGGGGTTGATGATGTACCACAGTGAAAATCTGGATCACTGCATGCTGATGGACCAGGAGAAGAACAGGTCGACTCACCTTTGTCTTCGTCAGATGAATCAAGAGAATATTCTGCTGGAGGTTCTGGAATAGGAAGTCTCTCACCATGTGGAACTGGTCTCAATGCAGACGGAATGTTTGGGTAGACTATTCTCGACTTCTTTCGCTTCGTTATTCCGCCGGAAAGAGGAGGAACCAAGCTGAAGTAACAGTCATTTAGGTGGTTGCTTGGCTCTCTCCACACCATTGGGACTGCAAACGGCATTGATGACCTTTTGCAATTCAACCACTGTGAAAGCTGTGTTGTACATGTAGCACAGCATATATGCGGAGCCCAAGGCTTGTCTTGGTCACCAACCTTGCATCCGAAGTAAAGATGATATGCCTTCTTCACTTGAGAATTGATACTTTTCTTCTGGTTGGCAAATGTCACTTCCCCACAAATATAGCAAAAATTGTCCGCGGTATTAACACACTTTCGAGGCATTACTGTTCTTTATTGTACGTAAATGGATAAAATAATAAGTTTTATGTAACAGTAGCTTGAACTGTCTCGCACAACGTCTAAAATATTTTAAATGCTGAACCTATCTGATTGGGCTTTATATAGTACACTGCTTACGTCAGCTTCAGCAGCCGCCTGGCATTAGTATAATAGGCCTACACATGTATAGTACACTGCTGACGTCAACTTACTTCAGCAGCCGCATGGCATTAGTATTGCATTGCATCAGAAAATGATGCAATCAACTGTGGATGATGTGAGCATGATGGTATTATGCAATGTTACATCATTATTCCGGATGTTGCTGCAGTCCTACTGGAGAAATTTACACAGTGAAACATAGAAAATGAGGTATATGAATATCTTCAAAACGAGAGCCAATACAAATTTTTCATGGTTATATTCGTGTTCGGCACATCAAAATAGTACAGATTAGGGTCTTTTTAAGTCAGTAATGATTTCACTGTTGACCAGTGTTATTTATTCGTGATGTACAATTTGAACAGAATCAATCGGATTCGTGTTGTGTCCAGTATTTAATTTAGGCTGGGATTTATTTATTCGAATTATTTATTTGAGTATTCTTATCGGGAAATACAAAGTGCTCAGAATTAATTTTCATAGAAATAGAGACTTGGATTTATACTAAAATTTAAAATAGGATATATTCTTGGATTTTATTATTATGATTTAACGAAAGCTTGTTGGCACCTTCCGACGACACAGACCATCACAGACACATCAACACTTCCAGAGTTAGATTTATTCTGGAATACCGCTAAAGTTTATTCCGAAGTTTATTAATCAGGACTTGTGTTAGAAATTTTGATTTTTTTTGTAATTTAATTGGCAACATCCTATTTTCTCTTTCAGTTGTACACTTTGTACTCTCGGGAAATACATTATTTGTTGAAGTTTAGAAACCTTGTTGGTTTTTGCTCTTTTGAATGGCTTATTTTAAGACGTAAATTCGTAATAACTCTGGAATGGTATTCTGAATCCAGAGGATAATTTAGTCTGGGGATGTCATTCAGATCCAAACAGGAATTCTATGTTAAATATGGTCTGTGGATCCTAGACCCAATGAGGAAATTAATATTTCCATGCCATGTCAAGTGGGTTTGTAGGAGCTATCGAAAGGGACAGGAAAACGTTAATAAATGAAGATAATATATTATAATTACTTATATTCATTTAAGTACGAGACAAAGAAGTAAGCATTTAAAATATTCCGTGCATACAATAATGCAAGTCTTCGTAAATGATCTCTACCTTTCCGACTGTACTATTGTGGAATGTTGTGTTGTTTTAAGCCTGACTTGTTGACTTAAGTATATTGCTTTTGCGCATTCTTGTATTTAGGTAAAGGTGTGTGCTCAGCAAATAATTACCATCATATATCATTATGGTGACATCTGTGCAATTAGCCTAGTTTTGTTTTAAACCTTTATCCGATTATCAGTTTTGTTTGGGAGGGGGTTGTTTTAGAGTCAAGATGTACTTTGTAATAAAACAGAGAGACGAAAGGAAGAGCAATAGGCTAGTACTACAAAATTTCAAACTGTATAACACCAAATACATGTTGAATGAACGTGTACAGATACTCATGTAGCATCATTCTAGTGCATATTATGGTGATTACAGATCTGCTTAAAGGCATTATTTTGCTTCCTTATCTTGTTATTTCCAAGATAGAATTTACCATAATTGAAATTTACAGTGGTGCTTTCAATGGATCTGGAAAATCAATTATGTCGGTGACATTCCAATCAATACTTGCTTAGAAAAGTCTTGAGGCTGGTGTAATAATTTCTTTTTGTGCAACTTAAATTGAAGAGGAATAGTTTTTTGTTTTATCTGATCCACATGCCACAAAGACTTGAATATCTTCCATTTTACTACACGTGGAAAACCATTCTTTTAATTGTTGGCCCAGCAGACCACGAATGCACGAGCACATTTTACTCAAGTTATATACAATATTATCAAGGAATACATTATTACATACATATGTCAAGTCTGTGTTATACCGTACAGTAATACCGCGTGGATTTCTACCACTTTTGTACAAGAAAGCAAAATAGCAAAAGAATCATTTCATGCCACAAGTACTTGAGCAAAATCTCCTCAGGGGAAAATGTTTCGTTCCACCTCCTCGCCAAAACCGTTCAAAAATCGATAGACATAAAGTGTAGTTGTTGATTATTTAATGTTACCAATCTAAACACAGCTGTGTGGATAGTTAAGTATTTGCAGGGAAGCAACACGCCGAAGTAACACTCCATTCATCGAATAAAATACACTTAAATGCTAATTTTGAACGGGTTAATGTAACATTGAAGGTACACACAAACACACGCATACACACACGTATACATTATTTATATATATGTTAAAGGGACAAGTTAATTTTATCTATAATGTCAGAAAGAACAAGTATGGATTTTTATCGTACAAATAATTTACACTGAATGTGAAACTAATAAGTATTAATGCACACAGCTATTTGCTGCACAAGTGAGAAACGTGACGGTCACACAAGAAGTTATGACAAATAAACCCACGGGTCCTTCCAATAAACTTTGTGAGTTCCAAAGAAGACTTGAAACCGGAAATGGAAGCTAACAGTTAGATTTGTTGTGTTCTCTTACGAATAATAATTATTAGTCAAATAGTAATAATCTTCTCAAATAGCGATCCTTCTTGCTTGGTATTTATGATGCAGATCTCCAATTAGTAGTTTACCTACTACCTTTCAGTGTTTAGGGCAACCAATGTCAACCCTATTGCCTTCGTATTCAGCATAATAACAGGCGGTATACTTGAGCTCTTTACACTAACTGACTCAGTTACCATATGACTGGGACTTGTAGATGTACAAGTACATGTTCCCTCAATCGTGTCAATATTATTATGTAATGTCGCGAATGCACTATGTTAATAATGCCCGCACAGAATGTAAAATTGAAAAGCAAATTAGAGGTGTTCAGCTACTCTAACATTAATTGTATGTCTTTTTATAGAATTAATATATATTATTATTAATAAACCTCATGCTGTTCTCTACGGACGTATTTATTTTATAGAGTCAAGAAACGATTAAACACAAAATTGCAACCAAGTATTGTTTATTAGGCAAAGACATCCTTCTGAAACCATTACCGTTGCGAGTGATTACCAACAGCATTGCATTGGTCAAATCCAAAAGGGATAAAGAAACAGTATTCTTGCCTGTACATCTTAAAATATGGATTGGAGATGACGTGTTAGCACTCCAGGTATACACACATATACAGTTATATGTGGTCCCAAATCTGAGATTCATCACCAAGCTTGCTCCCTTTGTTTTTCTGCCACGAGGTGGGCTGAACATTCACCACTGATAACATAAATTGGTTGGGTCTTTCAGCCAACTATTTTGACTAGATGATCCAGTCGCGTACACTTGCCAGCTACTGCTTACTAGATAGACCATAACACTGGGTCAGATGGGCATTGGCTTCGTGAAAGTCCCAATAAATTCCCCAATGAAGACAGTTCTGACTTTACTTGAATAAGAATTGAATGAGCTAAATAAAGAATATTTTTCAGACTGACCAGTTCTTTAATTGTTTTAACCCATACACCAGATCAGGATTTGACTGAGATATACATGTAACATCCCTTTAGTGCTAGAGAGTTGTCTAAGTCTAATCAGATATCACTTTAATGTATATGATTAAAGGTCAGTTACTTTACGAATTAGTCAGATATTGCTAGTTCTTTGATTCGAAGGCATCATCCTTATGTAAAAGGTAGCCAGAAGCATGCTGGTTCCTAACTTAATGTCAAAACTAATAAAAAAAAACATTGGTTCCTATTTAATGTTTAATTGCACACGATCAATTTATTTTGTCTTCTGTTACTTGGTGCCAATAATATATTTAATAAATTTATGAAATCTGTATGGTGTTGTCTCCAAAATCCTGGACAAAGACTCAAATGTTTGTAATAATTAAGTATTACTACAGAAAGCAATAATACAGAACACATTTTTGATACGACAACAGTCTCTGCATCAGGTTCTTGATGAGAAACCGCCACTGAAACATATTTAAAAGCATATGTAGAGGAACGTGAAATAAATATTGTATAATCTTTTCGCTAACTACTTGACATAACGCCTTCTATTATATCCTCTATAGTCTACCTTCAAGTTAGCCATTTTATATCTGAACAGACGAACATTAACATTCATTTTAATGTTGCGTGTATTAAGTAATGAGAAATGCATTAATCATTGCATTTGTTTATGATCGTGTCTTTATTACTACACTATTGTGTGATGCTGTCGGTGATGATATTGGCTTGGAGGAAGATAGTGGTTGTCTCATGGTGAGAGACTAAAGTTTCGGACCAACGGGTCTGCAGCGAACGTGGGGGGGGGGGGTTGTTCTTGCGGTATGTGTTGCAAACTTGGAAGGTCAAGCCATGCGTGGTGACTCCTTGATCATCCGACATGACTAAAGATACTTCCTGGTGGTCAACTGGATGCCACCAGTTATACGTTCATTTGTCACTTTATCAGTATCACTATTTGAGCGGAAATACATATGTATTTCTTGTCACTAATTGAGAGAAAGTCATAAATCTTTTGATGCGTTCTAACTGTGGATCAAATATTATTTGTATTTGTACTGTTATCGAGATCTATATCGCACATATTTTTATAATATAGTTTCTATTTGAGTCATTTAAGCTAATGACAGTATTTATAAAATATTCTAACACTACAGAATGCATTGTAAAGGTGGTGTCAGGTCGCATTTGTAGTGTACATGTATTATATTGTACTATTTTCATTCCTAAATCACGGTAGAATTGCCAAATTTTAAGTATTCATCGTATTTTTATTCTAAATAAGCTGGAATGGAAACCAGAAAACAAACATCACATGAGCAGTAATATGGCGCACGTTTTGAGGCAACCTCGGCTCATAACAGGAATATAATATGCGGGGCACTTAAGGCAATACGAGAAAAATTAAGTTGAATTTATCCGTAGGGTTAACATGGAAATGGGTTTAAAGGCATAACTATTACGGGACAGAACGATTTATAGGGTAGAACATTTATTGGGCAGAAAGTTTAAAGTTTGATGAACAGTTAATGAGGCAAAATGGGTTTTGGGGCAGAAATGTTTAAAGGGAAAACAAACACGGACATAGAAACAAAAACATATACAACACAAAAACCAAAGTATGGCAAGAGTGATGATTTCGAGGCATGGTTTTGGCCCTAGAAAGGGCCGTGGTGGTTTGATAACTAAATCCAGTTAACATACGTTGCATACCACTGGTCCTCTTCACTTCCGCCAAATTCATCCTGTCGAAGGACCGTACAGCAATATTCTATTCAGATAGCACTGTCTCTCCACATAAATTCTTCTTGTCTAGATAGCCGATTCTGTCGTCTTGGTAATGACTCATGATGATTTCGCATCCATCAGATAGTTTGGGCAGCATACGCGATATGAGTGTGAAAGCCTCTACATTAGCTAGTATAGTGTATGAATTGTAGTACATAGTTGCACTGTATTCCGTTTGCAGTGAATCGACGCGACATAGTTTGAGCATGGTGGAAACTAAAAAGACGATGTATTTTGGTGAAGACAAGGAGTGATGGCACAGCAGCTACGAAAAGAACCACAACCATAGTTTCAGAAGAGGATGGTTTTGGTTGGAATTTGGACACTTTATCTTCCTCTAAGCGAAAATTTGTACCGTGACATGTACCTTCAGCGCCCTATCCATCGGTAATTCTGGTAGAGGATTTTAGACAAAGACCGAAAGAAGAATGGAGGAATTTCAAAAACAGCAGAAAGAAGCCTTTGTGTGGAAATAGGAATAAAAATGAAAGTCAAAAGTTGACTGTGCTACTAGATATTGTGGCAGAGTTAAGGTATCTGAGACAAATGTATCAGACATATTAACTCGACCCAAGAGAAAGAGTCCTTTCCGTGCCAATCATTCTAGTTCACCCATAACTTCATATACGCTCATTACCACTGAGAGGCCATCAGCGGCAGTGACCCGTGCGAAAGTATCAACAAGAACAGGAGAAGTAGGACTTGCTCGCGGTAAAAGTATAAGGTCGTCATGTCAAGTCAAGGAGTTTGTCAAGGAACTCACACCCAACAGTCCTTTCCAGGGCAACTCACCTCTATCGAAAAGAAACAACTCAAATACTGCCAAATCAAATTAAATTTAAATTCATTTTCCCCATAATATTTGAACGGTTTGTGTGTTCTGAGCGGGCGTGTGTTTATACATAGCATAAAAAGATCGAGACAAGGAGACACTTCAGTTTTCACTGGGATTATCTAATTTTATAAATCACAATGTAAATGTCACAGACCTCAAACAGTCCAGTTTTTGTATTGTTTCACTTTCTGTATCATTTCGAATTCCTTCACTGACATTGGTTCTTCCTTGTTTCCACTTTCTTCTTGTGGTCTGGATTTATCGCCTTTCTTGACATTAATAAGTTTTTCTTTGCATTCTGAAGATCTCGCCTCTTCCTCCTTTTATTTTATTTTTGTTGGTTCTCTATTTTGTTCTAAGTTCATTCTTAAGACCAATATAGTTTCTTTCGAGAATCATAATATGTATATTAGTGTCTGTCTCTGTTTCCTCCCGTCTTTCCTTTGCTATGAAGATGCGGACATTCTGGAAACAGATGTCCTTTGTCATGATAGATATAGAAGTATCGACAGGAGGAAGACTAGTGAGCCTTAAATGAGATAAACGATCTGATGATGCAACTTAAGGGTCTGACTAGAAGCGTAAGCTATGCGACTCTTACATCTTCTTGACCGTTTGAGAGCTGAAAGAATATTCTGACTCTAAGTCAGTAGCTCCATATATATCTAATTAGTCTACTGAGTGTAGTACCTAGTGTAATTAAAATAAAATTTCGCAATCAAGATAAAATAATTTCCGGGAGAAGGAGAAAGATAGTAAGAGGCAATGGCGTGGCATATCTCTTCGCGTAATAGAGGAAGTGTTGGCCCAAATTCATGCAAGCGATTTTGAAGACGACATCAATGAGCCTCATTCATCGCCTTTAATGTCGGCTTCAAGACAAAGAGATCCTACGTCCAACGTAAGTCAGCCAGTAGCACCCGCAATTTATTAGCACATTTGAGAGACGCAAAACGCTCCTCTACAAATTTTGAAACACTGGTTACAATTACACCGTTAAATTTAAAAAGTTCACTTTTGAAGTAAAGACACCGGAGAATGAAAAGTGCCTGCTAGAGCATTCGAAAATCAGACAGAACAAAAGACAGGCAGAACAACTGTTTCAGCAGGCAGGTGTATTGAAAGAGAAGAGAAGTGCTAGAGTTTGGTTGTTTAGCGTCTATACCCTGCATTTTTGAAGGGAAATAACGAACTCACCACCATTCTTACCAACGAACCTTTGTCATTCCTACATGATATGAGCAACATGTTATGACACAAGGCCAGCAACATAAAAGTGCTTGCCAATTATTGAGATTGTGTCATAGTTTTGGACATCTCATGCACAAAGAATTCGAGAAGAAAATTCGAATTTTTTTGGATGGATGGATGGGATTTAGAAAGACGTCCTGTTTACGAATTTCAGGGATGCTTGTTTCATGGATGTCCCGTTTGTTATCTTCAACCACACATAAAAATTTAATTTTCAGGGCACTATTACTACCACCACCATAAAACTAGGGTTAAAAAGCATACACCATGCTTGGACTCTTTAAAACCCGAAGTCAACATGACATTCTCAACTATGTTAGAAACAGCAGGAGAAGAATCTGACATAGTGGAAAACAAAAATTCTAAACAGTACCTTCGTCGACACCGACAAGAATGAACAACCATTCCTGGATGAAACAATTAGAATTGTTTATATTATTTCTACACTCAATACAGCCAAAGAGAATTATCATCTTTTTAGGAGGCATTCCTCTCGATAAACGACGGGATCGTGTCTGACCCGAGCCGAACCCATCTGATAATTTTTGATGGCATGTTTGAAAAAGACGAAGAAGAAATTAAACTTTGGTTTACACGCAAAGGACATCATGTACTTTCTTTATGAACTGCATTAATCAAAATTTATTTTAACAACGTAAAGCTCATCGTAACATCAGTCTCAATGCTCATTCCGTAGTCTTGTTTAAAAGTTCTAGAGATAAATATCAAGTGCCAGTGTTAGCCAAACAGTTAGGAGTAGTGAATTGGGAGAAACCTAGCGACAATGGGACTTCTGTGTTTAAAAAGGGTCGCGGCACTCTGGCGACAAGGGGAGTTTGACATTAAGAATTTTAACATGAGGTGGCCTATAGAGCGAAAAAGGATCTGGCCTGTCTAGCGACAAGGGGAATTTAACAAAGGACGTTTATCGACAAGGAATTGGTCCTGTCTTGCGAAAAGTGATATCGGAGAGGGGTGAAGTCACTGTACTAAACACTGGGGAAACAATGGTAACAATTTTGCAAGGGGCTGACCTTAATCGGGCGGAACAGTATGGCAAGGGTTTGACCTGAACACGCGCTACTCTAGGGACAAGGGACAAATAGAGACATAGTCAAAGAGAGATATACATAAACATGTAGTTATTGTCCGGTTTAGAGAAATAAACAGACATATACATACATAGAGTCAGGGACATAAATTTATCACACAAATAACTATATAACCGACTAAAAATATTTAGGCAAGAGAGACTAGATATCTTTAAGAGCCAACGGAGCGGAACTGAAAATGGCCTTTGGGGTCTCTTCTTCTTCTTTTTCTTAATCACTCTTTTGACTCGGTGGGGACTATAAGAGCCATACTCCATTCGCACAAGCATCCGCACCACCATTCTCAGATCATCCACTACCCCTTGTAACGTCATGATCTTGTCCGTGTGGTTAGAAACCATCTTTGTGTATTCAGTTTTGAATGATGTGAATGACTGATTTACTCCCTGGATTAAAGTGGTATGCGTACATATATGAATGTACCACTAGTGTATGTCTGCACGGCAGGCTATTTAATTAATCCTGTGGGGAAGGAATTAGCCTCACATCCCCAAGGTGTTTATGGGCTCACATATAATTTTTTATTTAGCCTTTAGGTCGTTGGACTAAATGTCCCTAACGATCAGATTGAATGGCTTTCATGTGTGGGAATGGACTCAACACACTCATGTTAAAGATATATGAATATCGACTGGGCCAGGTGTCAACCAAAGCAGCATGTGACGTCCGTTGCGAATGACGAAAGCTAAGCTTTTTATACCACAAACACGGACGTGAATGAAAACATCCTCTCTCACCAAGAGTGTAGGGACAAGGGGGTTTATTAAGGGAAAAAAAGACACACTCTCACACACATGTACGCACACAAACACAAATAAAACTATACACACAGGATGAGGTGAGGCAAAATTAGTTTTTTCTGCTCTTCTCTCTTCTTTCTCTCCTCTTCTTCAATCCTGGCTTCCTCCGCAATAGCCTTTATGGTCAGCTCATTCATTAGGAGCCGGGAATAATACATGTACATTCGGTGTTATATCAATTTTTAAATTCTACTCATTTTTTGAACTGATGACTCATTATTACCTGTGAAAACAAAAGAAATATTGTAACGTGTCAAGGTTCAAGGCCAAATAAAATGGAATAGATGGAAACCTCACGCCTTTAACAGTTACTAGTCTCTCCAGTGTATTGTAGTGTCAAGAAATGGTGTGTTCACCACAAAAATTATTATTTAGCTTTTAATAGCACAAAGCAAAACAAGTGGTTAGAGTGTCTGCCTCGGATATGAGAGGTCGTGGGTTTGAACCCCGGCCGAGTCATACCAAAGACCTACAAAAATGGTACTAACAGCTGCCTCGCTTGGCGCTCAGCATTAATATATTAGTGTTAGGACTGTTCGGCCTGGTGTCAGGATAATGTGACTTGGTAGGACATCATGCTACAAGTCTGCTGCATGATGCCCCAGTGTTGTTGTTGTTGTAGGGTTTAACGCCATTTTTCAGCACACGATAGGCTATACATGGCGGCCAGTAATAATGGTGGAGGAAGAACTCAGGAAAACCCCAGAAAGAACCACCGACCCACGAGAAGCTACTGGCAAGCTGTCTCACATACCCACATTAGCCGAATCCGAGACTCGAACTTACACAGACAGAGGTGAGATGGCAGTGATCCGTAACGAAGAGCGCTTTAGACAACTCGGCCACTCGGGGCCCCGATGCCCCAGTGCTGGACATCACTATAAATTGTCACACTGCAGACATCGTAGCGATATGACTGAAAACTTGTTAAAGCTACGTTAGAAATCAAAATCACACACCACACAAACCAAATCAGATATAAATAGTCAATACAGTTTATTATATGACTTCCAGCTTATATATTTTTCACAAATTTTAGTGCTCAAAATGGTGAAATATAATATTTGCAAATACGTAGAACAGACAATTGACAAAGCACGTTGAACTGATATCAATAGTTTTTGTGGTAAAATGCATGCAAAATCATCACAAATGTTCAATGTGTTCTAATTCACATAATCTTTAACTCAAATAATCCTAATTCCCAAACTAATCTTGCACAGGAAAATAAGTTACCGAAGTGGTAATGATTTTGTACATCCAATCAAGGTTCGGAACCAGACCCGGCTTTGTGTTTTAGATTCCAGTGGTAAATATGTTAGAGGCACAGTCTGGTACTGGATGTCAATAATGTGTCCCGTGAGTTGAATGCGACAATGTGTGTCGTTTTGTAGCAACTAAGTGTGTCGTTGTGCCGGGTATATTATTTCGACACCTATATGATACAGCCACTACAAAATAGATGGAAATTTGTGATTTTAAAATGAAAAATAAAACTGAGTAGGAAATTTGATAATGCTAATCGGAATAGTAAATTTCCAATGGAGAGCAGACGTATGCGTTGACGACGACACAGTGACAGTGTTGTCAGCTAAATCCCTCTATAGGAAAAAACTTTTATCTGATATAATGAGGAAATAAATGTTGAAAAACATTATAGTCATTATGAGCACTAAATTTAAGGTCTCGGTGTATTTTGCTATTAATGCTTGAAATTATCAGTTGAGATGACAATAGACAAAAACTTTTGTTTTGTTTTCTTGGTCTTGAAACCTTTACTGGAGACCAGCAAAACTACAACTGCCAGAACGGCAGACCTCATCCTTATTTATAGGTTTTTGGACTACACTCGGAGAATTCGTGACAACGTTTACACGAATATTATTAAATATGGAAGAATTCGGAAAGATTAACTTGAGCGCCTCCTAGCGGAATACCGAGCGACCAATATACACAGTAGTAAAAATGGCGCCCGATTTCAAACGGTAAAATAGCAAATATTCCTCAGTAAATTATTCATAGATTCAATATTGAAGATGAACAATTTCATCACACTGGTGAAAACAAATTATGAACTGACATGAGTGTTACCTTAATCCTGGAGACAAATGAATACAATTGCATATTTCTCTCTCAGAATAGAAGGTAAGTGAAGACAGTTTATAATCCTATTAGGTACACAATGGACTTCAAAAATCTTTCCCCAGATTATGAATATTTAAACAAATCATTTTTATATGATTCACATTTTGTATAAAATTACATTTCGTTTATATGAGAGTCATCTAACAAAAAATATTACTGTTACCATTTTTCGTTTGCATTGGAAACAGGTACGGTACAGCTTTCCAACATGACGGGAAATAAAACAATACAAGGAGATTATATATTATTTCAAAAATTAATGACATGTTCAAATGCACGTTATATGAATATAAGTTGACAGGTCGTCAGAATTGCTGCAATATGGATATCTGGGGACTTCATTACCTTTTGACGCAAAGTTTGTACACGACTTCTTGGAATCCCATGGTGTGTGCAAAAGCTGAAATTTATCATCGCCACCTAAATACATTCAAGCATATTTCATCAACATCGACGACAGTCATCACCGAGGAAGCCTGTGCGACGCCATCTAATTCCCCAAAGTTCACATTGTGGAGTAAAAGATTCGTATGCATCTCGAATTTGGAAGATGAAATTATTGATTTTATGAGCAGAAATGGAGTATCAACTCAATTCATTAGTGTAAGGTTTCAAGGAAAATATTCCATTTTCTGCGGACATTTTATTCTTTAGTGAATAAACTAACTTAATTTTGAAAAAAATTATGTATAATTTTTCTTTTTTGACTTGCCACTGAATGAATATTTGCTTTTCCATTTCTCTCTTCTTTGGGTTATGTTTTTAATTCCATTACCAATAATAAAAGTGATGTTTTCTATAGCGTCTGCGCTTGAAGAATATAAATATAACCGGTGCATTCGCCAATACGGCCACCCATCGAGGGCTCGTGAACAGAAAAAATGCATTCCAATTTAGCACTCTGAACGAAATTCACACATAGATTAATAGAGGAAACTATGCTTTTGTGGAGCACGGCCAGGAAGGTGCGGGCATTAACTAGGTGCACAGGAGGGGAAACAAAAAGCCTTTTTCAGAGCCAACAATTCTCAAGTAAAGAGATAATAATCAATTTGCTTGTCTTTGTGTGTGTTTGTTTGTGCAGGCATGTGTTTATATTTTTATGTCTTTCCTATAATAAGAAGGCATTTCCCTTCTCTAATGTGTTTGTGTGTGGGGGGTTAGTGATGTGACTACCAACACTTAGTCTTGTATCAGTCATTTTGTGTTTGGTGTGTTTGGTGCTTATATGTGCTTGTCTTTGTCCCTCTTCACCAAAAATATTATTCTTGAATGTGTGTTTTTTGTGTGGCAATAGTGTGCTTATATTATAAAGTTGAGAGAAACCTTCCTTTTCTGTGCTCTCAGTATTTATTTTCCATGTTTTTCTCAATTTTGTGGTGTGTAATTTGTGTGAAGGATGTTTTTGCTTCACATACGTGGATTAGGCAAATTAAGAAGTGAGTTTTCAGTCGTACCATGCATCATCCATCAAAGATGAATGGCAGCAAGTGAAGTAAGCATAATTGAAAAGTTACAAGATATAGCAGATGCCATGGCTGACTTAGAGCAACTAATGAGGCAAGTAAAGGCGTCGTGGTAAACTCTAAGTCGTGTTTGCCTGGAATCGGCTGCAATACGAAGAGCCAAAAGTTTAACAAAATAAATAATAGAAGAAGAGAAAGCAAAAGAGATTAAAACTACCTGGACTAAGGATATAAAAGACGAAGAGAACAACTAGAAACAAGAAGACGTTTATCGTTTGAATGCAAACTTTATGAAGGTCCAGGCGAAATTTAGAAAGATAATTCCTAGACAAGCTGAGGAGAAGGTGGAATGACTTCAGGTTAGGGAAAAAGTAGAAGTAGAAACGACAACGGTCATTTTCATTGCCATTCCATTTCCTAAAAAGATGGTCTTTCCCTCTTGTGAACAATATTTTTCTGCGTGTTGTGTACTTTAATTTGTCTATGTTTATTTGTCATATAAATTATTCTACCCTTTAAAATATTTTTCCCCATATACTTTTCTGCCCCATAAAATGTTTTGTTTGATACACTTTTCTACCCTATAAACCCTTCTGCCTTATAAACATTTATGCCCTTAAAACCCATTTCCATGTTAAACTTATGGAGAAATTCAACATAGGATTTCCCGTTTTGACCTGAAGTGCCCACCGCATGTTAAATTCTCGTTATGCTCCCACGTGCCCTCAAGCTGCGTCCATGTGCCCCATGTTACTCACGTAATCAAGGTATTATATTTGTACTGTACATACGTCATGACTGCCCTAGTTGGTGATTGGTTAAATTGTACAAAGTCAAGTGTTGACTGTTAAGGTATTGTTCAATATTAAATGTTTGCGAATCTTTTCAAGTAATTCGGATTTGCTTATTTCATGCGCATTAAGTTGCCGTTTAACGGAAGTAAAGCGTATTCTTTTTATTATGTAGTTATCATTATTTTTTGTGAGAGTACGAGTGAATCTAGGTTTATTTATTAATTTTCGTTGAAATGCAGAAAGGAAACAATTTAATCTAAACGACTGTACCTTTCATGATTATTGTGAAGCACCCAATAACATGGATATATCATTAATTTCGCTCATTTGCCTTGAAACGTTTAAGGATTCTTGTGAATTTAACTTTCATTGAAATTATCTTGAAGCATAACCTTTGGCTATTAAAGCAGCGATTCTTATGTAGTGCTAGCACATAAACACATTTGCACTTTCATTCGGAATACTTTTGGAGCGTTTACGGATGACTGTGAAATGGACCTTATATTTAGAAAATTCTAGGAATTCAAACAATACTGCTAGTTATTCTTTCACTTTGGCTTTAATTTAGTGAAATTTACATTTTAGGTTTTATATTACTTGTTGCGTTTTACCATTTCTTGTTACGTTGTTTAAGCTTCTGGTACAATTAACATACTTTATTCACCCTTGGTGAATAATAACTCATTCATAGTTGTGTAAAATCATATTTTGATACCCTTGGTGGTTGATGCAATGCCGTTTTATTTTTGTGTTTAACTTCTAAACATTGACCATTCATGATGATAGATCCATAAGTCATTGGTATTTGTTTAAATTTATAATCCTTGATTATCATTGATTACTTATTTAAGACACATGCTATGATGTGTTGCATTCAGGAATGGTATAAATTTTCTTATATCTATTGTTTAACTCGTGTTCATCATTTTGTTTCATCCATTGTTGGAGCTTATGCGCACGAGTTTGTTGTCAGATTTAATAAATTTTTCAGTCAAGTTATAAAGAATGCATCTCATTTCTTTTAGTTTCCTAATTATAATCGAATCCCAACTCGGATCATCTCGTTACAAATTCTATCTATAACACAAAATGAGATGAACTCCCGTTAGTGCAGCTACAGTTATCTTTATTAAATTACAACATTTCAAATCTAAAATTACTTGCAAATAGAATTGCTCTACTTGAAGCTACATTTATATATGGACTTCCAACTTCACATTTTCCTCGAATTTATGAATCTTAATTATAATTAAAAAATCCTAATTAATTAAATAACCATCTATCAGAAAAAACGTAATAACAATACTTCAGATGAAGCAGGAAACAAATATTTCTGAATACAAATATATACCGAATTTCTAATGTTATACAATACATTCATATGAATCAAGATTTATAGCTTCCAAAGAATGACCCAACACTTGCTAAAAGACAATATTATATTACTCAATACATTCCTAAATCCATAGAAAGTGCAATTTTTTACGATACTACGTACCTAGGTAAACGTTCTGGCACTGTATTTAAGTTATTGTCTGTATTTACCTTTTGTAAAAGAAAACAGAAGAGAGTTGGCAGACCCATTTCCTTTACGTTTCCAGGTCCTCTCTGTCCAGTACTGAACAAAATCGAGAATGTCATCTTTGTATCTAGTATGTTTGCAGTGAAAACCTCTATACATCTCCGCAAAACAGTCAATATGTCAATTTTTCTTCATAAAAAGTCGCAACCGTACCATTATGTTCTTTAGACCAAAAGCGTTTAATTTGCCATAAGAGTCTTAACTCAACTTCACAAGGACATATTCACTCTATTTGTGTTTCATTTTGAATTGAAATGTTGATAACCGCCTTTAATGTAAGATAAAATACTAAACTGTGGTGAAATAATGTTCGAGACAAAATCAAATTTCTCAAACCCTACCTGACAGAGGTAAGATGGCTACAGTGTTGGTTGTCATGTTTAAAACCCTAAGGGATTTGCTGATGACCTTCAGCAATAATATCCTGGTCCGTCAGTGTAATCCCAGTGAAGGGAACACACACACACACACACACACACACACATATATATATATATATATATATATATATATATATATATATATATATAATTCACTTACAGTATGGTGGATTAAATCCCAAATAATCCCCAAAGTTCTAAACATGGTCCAAACCTATGGTGTTTTGAATGAATTACAGTGATGTTTCGAATGTACTCCAATTTTTAATGTGCTGATGTACCCATAATCTTCAATATTACAAGCAGAAATAAACCTTGTTAAACTAATAATAAAATGCATGATAAATAAATAGCGATTCATAACTGAAAGACTGGGAATACCAAATGATTATTCTTTAATGCACGTATATCGTTAACCACACTTATATTATGCGAGTTTTACTTGGAAATGTTTTTAAAAAAATTGAAAAATCCTTTGAGTTGTGAAGTTACAAAACTTGAATGATTAAATATTTTCATGTGATCTTTTACATAAACTCTTAAAGTTTTGTACTTTTAGACCAGTTTTAAAAGTCTGTCATGGAAATCGTATTGGTCAAGTAGAGCCATGTTTTAGCTCTTGAGGAGTAGACAAATCAGAAGAGAAACATGGTATAACATAATTTCTTGTTATGCCTAAGGGCTTAAATGTAGATATCAAGACTTGGTAAAACCTAAACAAACATGAAGGTTTTCCACAAGATAAACTTATTTAAATAAAATATTAAATATACAAAGTTAAAGAATAAAAATAACTTACAATTCCTTAAATATAATCCTAATAATTTTAATTCTACTATGAATTTATTACTAATCTGTAGTCTGTTCCAAGTTATCCAGAAAGAAGTTTCTAAAGTGTTTATGTACTACAGTGCTAACAGCAATTAATTTAACTCAGTTATTAATCCAGATGTTTTTATTTCAATTAAATTTCATGAACGTAAGACATCACTGAAGTTCTGAAGGTTTCACATAAACCTATGCAGTTAGTTGAATGTTAACTCCTTGAATATAATTACATAATCTCAAATGACATATTGAATAAATAAATGATTTATCCAATCTGCAATATCCAATGAACATATGATTAGAAATGAAAATTTTCCACTGAATGACTCTTAGGACCTCTCCCGTAACCGCAAAAGAATAAAATAAGTGATGCGTGAGAATCATTATTTAGTGTCCATTTGAGTTTAAAATAAACAATCTGAGTCGCAAAAAGTTCAAGAATTATCCGAATCATATTATTCTCTTTCACAATAGCTTGGTTATCAACATACACCTACAGTCCTAATCTGACCTTCAAATCTTCTTGAACCAATCAAATGCTAGAGCGCATGTGATACCTCTCTAAATTACCCGCTTTGTTTGCGTGAACCCCATTCTTATTCGAGTGTCATTCTTGACCTACTTAATTGCTGATATCATCTTGTAGATCAGCCTTGTCATGAATAAAACTCTCGCGACAAAATATGCATACTTTTACTATATTACTAACTATTGGATTAAATGGTTTAAAATATAACTTCATAGTCGACCCAAACAACTTAAAAAAATTAAGTTTAAAACATATTACATAATTCAGAAACACCATATTAAGGTCAGCGTCACATACAACTTCATGTCTATTAAATTTGAACGTCTACAGTATAAATCAATTGTCGAAACGCCGATTTTGTTAAAAGAATAGTTGTGTCCTCAGAACCTTTAATATCAATTGCAAAGATGTTGAGTTGAATTTAGCAATAAATAATCAATAACACCATGGTGACAAAATATAACGATATGTCTTACAAGGGTGAAGGCTGAAATTTATAAAACTCCATACCAGGGGATGCAGGAGATGAACTTTGAATATAAGCGGCCATTGGCTAGCTTTTAAAGTTAGATAAAAATTCAAATGCAGTATGAAGCAAAAATGTTTTGTTAACACAATTTGCCATGAAACATTAAGCCCTGTTCTGACTGTTTCTCACAGCATGAAGCCAATGTGGCTTCAGATTTGTACACCGTCAACAATGGCTATTGACAAAATAGTAAAGATAGTTATTATAGATCTTGTAGCAAGATCACACATGGATGTAATGCCATATGGACGTTTACCTGACGATATTGTTACCCAATAAATATTGTCAAATTAGTGCTCGATAAATGAACGCAAACTCATTAAGATCGCCGCCGTTAGAATAGTTTCCATTGGTGACAACAGAACGATTAAATCCTACCCTTCCTGCCATGCAGCCAACATTGTAATAAATAGAGGGATTAAGATAATTAATTATTAAGATAGAAAGCTGTACACGTATGATAAAGAAATCCAAATTAACTATTTATATTTTGTTAAGGCAGCTTTCATCCTGTCATCGTGGACTTAATATAATTAATGATTTTCGTTACAATCTTGCCGTGTCGTACCATTTCCAATGCTTTTTCTTCCGTCAAAATCAAAGCATAGTCTGGTAAAAGTTCATGTTCTACGCCCGATAAACTTTCGCTCGCATTAGAAGCAAAACATGTTAGCTGTAAATGGGAATTAGGTCTTTCGTATGGTGTGTCATATACACATTTCTACATTTTTCAAACGTGACACTGATAATGAAATTTTCTTTTTTTATATAATTGTAATTTATATTTATATCTCGGATTATTTTAGACTGAATATTATTTTATATTTACTATCTCGCATTTTATCAATTTTGAATCCTAAAGTGATATGAAAAACTTGAATTTGAGTGGTATAGATTTGTTGCTGAATCTATCAAACTATCCATGTATTAACATGGGTAGATGTCATTTGGTTTTAATTCTTTGCTATTCCAAGCAACTAACCTTTTTAATTATTTTCATAAACTTGTCGTTTGAATTTCTAGAGCTGCCTTATAGACTTAAAACAAAGACAATTCTTATGTTTGCCGTTATTCTCTTTTCATACTTCATGAATCTATAGATTACACATATTTTTGCTGATTGATCTATTTCTCATCGGCATTTGGTATTGCATTTAACTCTTTACCTTTATCATTTTTAAGATTCATGAAAAATAAGTGACTGTCATAACCAAACCAGGTATGCACAAATAATGCGAGTTATTATGGTTATCTGTGTATCCCCTCTGTACTTAACGAGTTATTGATCTATTGGTATCTAGCTTTGTCTTTGCATATTTGTGTTGAGTTATGTCACTGTAACATATTCTTTATGACATCTCAATATTGATATCAAGTTGTCACTGTAACATAGTCTTCGTGATATGCACATATTTATATCGAGTTGTGGCACTGTAACATATTCTTTGTGCTATTTAAATATTGATATCGAGTTGTGTCACTTTAACATAGTCTTCGTGATCTTTAAATATTGATATCGAGTTGTGCCACTTTAACATACTCGTATTGGTCTTTAAATATTTATATTGAACTGTGCCACTGTAACATAGTCTTTGTGATCTTTAAATATTTAGATCGAGTAGTGTCACTGTAACATTGTCTTTGTGATATTTATATATTATATCGTATTGTGTCACATTAACCAAATCTTTGTGTTCTGATAACTTTTGTTTGACTTATTATGATACATTAAATGACTTTTTACTGACAAATTTTACCAGAAAGTTTGTCAATTGTAATGAGATCAATTTTGATAAAAGCTTTTTGTGGATGTTGGTGTCATGACTTAAATCGAATATAGCCAGGATGACAACTTGTCAAACGTTCTTTCACATAGGTTTAGTGCAATATTTCTCCATAACATCATTTCCCCGTCCAATATTTTTATCACGATCGAGTTTTTGAGGAATTTTTAAACAGTGTAAATTTTGGGATTATAATTTAAATTTGTGTCAATTTATATAAAGACGAAGACTGTCAAGATTTAAATTTGTGTCAATTTATATAAAGACGAAGACTGTCAAGATTTAAATTTGTGTCAATTTATATAAAGATGAAGACTGTCAAGATTGGTTGTATGTTGTGCAATTCAATAACGGATACCTTTTATAAAGTCTATCATAGTTAGATTTTATTTATTTTAAAAGAAATTGTATATTTTCAGTTGAAATTACTTTTGTTATTTTACACTGCAGCATTGGTTCATTACACCAAATAAAATATATTACTGTGTTTCTTGTATATTCAAATAGCGAAAGATAGTAAATACAGTCCATACATAAGAAAGACGATTAACGCCAATAATATTCCCACCTTCTGACGTAAACAAAAGGCATAGTGAGAGACATTAATAAAGAGTCTATGTTTTGCATTGTAGGCAATTGTTGACAGGGCAAATTATTCGTGAAAGCGGATTGCAAAATCGTATGCTCTTCGTGTTTTTTTTCGGAAGCACAAGCAGCCATCCGAGATCTAAGAACACTTAAGTTAAAGCTCAATGTTAGAAGCCATGACCTACTGAGGACAAAGCAAATGTCTGTCAATATAGGAAAGACTATAAGTACACTCCGGTCTCAAAAGTCTTGTTACAATCGCTGCGTTACGGACTTCAGATTCTGACTTCCATTTTCTAGTTAGAACCCGGTACCTATGAGCACACTAATGGGACTTAGATGTAAACTGGAAGAGTTGTACGGTAGGAACAATGGGAATTTAACATGGGGAATTTTAACATTGTAACGTAGGGCCAAAGGGAATATAACATAGGGATTTATAACATGTGTGGGACTATAGAGGACAAAACACTATTGGGACTGTATATGGACAATAGGAATGGAACAGGTACGTGACGTCACGGTTCTATTTTTAGGCAATAAAGCAAATATTTTCGAGGCAAATAAGGGGCCCTGAAAAGGGCCGTTGGTTTTAATGTTAACATCATTTCGTTAACAAAGAGGGCTTTGCATAGGTCTTCTTTTCTTCCTCAAGCTTCTTCTGATTTCCGGACCGTAGATGAGGAATCGCTTCACACAGCATTGTCTCCCCACATACATTCTTTTAAACGCTCGTATCGCTGATCAGGATGATTGTCCATGATGATCTGACATACATGGGTAAGTTAGTGCGGAACAGCATCGACAATATGAGGTTAGATGATTCTACTTTTGTCCATATTTTGTCGTGAGAACAGGTGACTGAAATGAAGTGAACCGCTGTTATTTATAGCGGACGAGCGGATCGAAACGGATTGAGTTCTTTTTAACAAACCTAACACGCATTATAAAATTCAGTTACAGTGCGGCAACCAAAGTCAACACAGGCCTACTTCCAGAAGAGGTCGATTTTAACTGGGATTTAGTGGATTTTCTTCTTCTTCGCAATAATTTATTTCGGTGCAAGCAACTTTGCTACCTTCTCCTTCCTTTTACCATACATCGATGATTCTAAACAGAGACAGTAAGAAGAATTGGCAACCTTTATTTTTTCAGCAGCAGAAAGAAGCAGAACAAGATTGTCTTCTTCAACAGTTACAGCTAGAAGAAGAAGAGGCAAGAAGAAGGAAACAACAGGGAAACAAAAGATGCAGCAAAATAGAAACCATGTCTAGGAGAGAAGGAGAACAGTGAAAGTCAACTCTTAGGCATTTTGACAGTTAAAAAGTCTAAAACAAATGTATCAGACTTCTTTATTACGACCCAAGGGAAAAAGACCTTCCCGAGGTAAACAGCCCAACCCTGCTATTATGCCTGAGATACCCACCCTAATGATTTCTACCAAATCATGAACAGGAGCATGTCCAGAAGTATGCATTGGCCGTGGCATAGGGGTAAGGCAGTTAAAGCTGATTCCTGATTCCAACAGTCCTTCTTATGGTCACCACCTCTCTCAATAAGATATATTAATTCAATTGCCAAAATCATTTAAAACTCACAATCTCTTTTTGACCCTGATGTACGTGTGTGAATGCGTAAGTGCAGTTCTTTATTCTAAAAAATCAAAAGCAAAAGACACTTACGTTTTCTGTCTGGTCTATTCTGGTACAAATTTCACAATTCAATTCATAATACAACACTTTGAAAAGTTCATAGACTTCTGTGTCATTTCTTCACTCTCTCCTTGTTTTGAATTTCTACACTTACAGGTGTTTCCTTCTCTTCTACTTCACTTTATTTTCGTCTGTTTTCTTTTTTCTTCTCTTTTCCCTCAAAAAATGACCGAGAAGCAGAACACCTATCACAGCAAGCGGGCATCTCCAAAGACACAGCGTTGCATTCCTGAAATGCAAAAATTGCAACACGTCTTGGCACCACGCTTCATCTTGAAAGTGCACCCTCATCAAATGCGTGCACCTATGTTGTTTCGAGGCAAATTTCAAAGACGGAAAATACATTAATATATATCATCACAATGAACATTTCGGTTCCATCTACAGTATCACTGCATTCATGGGATTCATATATTACTGTGAGAAATGTGGCAATGGCTAAAACACGAGAGCATCAAAAGCATTGCGGATAGAAATGCTCAGGATGGCCTCTAAACCCTCTTTTGACGGAGAACAACAACGAGCGCATTGCCCTGCTTTTTAGTCCACCTTTGTCAGCCCTGCCCATTGCTAACAAAATCTAAAGACGCAAGGTTAACCGAATAAAAGCGCTTGCCTTCACCTGAGATTGTGCCCTACTTGTGGACAAGGCATGCGTAATAATATTACCAAGGCACACGTATGTTCAAGAAAGAAACGATGTTAAACATAGCATTCCACATGAGAGGAGGAAGATGACAACAAGAAAGGGAATTTCATCTTTTTCGATTTCGACTGCACGCAAAAGACTGGTCTTCACATTCATAATTTCAGTGTGCTCATCGAACGTGCAAGAAGTGCATCCAAGAGCATATCTTTAGTAATTGCCTTAACTGCAAAACGGTTCCTGGAGGACGTGAACACATAATTCGGGGACCTAACACGCTAGCCAATTTCGCCCATCGGATCTTAGTCCCCATCAAGGAGACGAAGAGGAAAGAGGACATCGAACATTATGGAGATTGTCATCACCATGCCACAGTAATGGCTCACAATTTCTTCTCAGATACTATACGTTTGTTGATGTTGCTATAGGGTTTAACGCCAGTTTTCAGCACACGATAGGCTATACATGGCGGCCAGTATTAATGGTGGAGGAAGAATTCGGGAAAACCCCGGAAAGAACCACCGACCCACGAAAAGCTACTGGCAAGTTTTCTCACATACCCACATTAGCCGAATCCGAGACTCGAACCCACGCAGACAGAGGTGAGAAGGCAGTGATCCGTAACGGAGAGCGCTTTAGACCACTCGGCCACTCGGGACCCCCAGATACTATACTGAACAAGGTACTGAATGCCCTAAAGTGACTTTGAACGGAGCCAAATTCATTTCCATGCAAGTGGTTCGAGTGAATTTTAAAGATTCGATGAGTTACCGTGTCAAGCCTTTGATTCGGATGCCTAAAACGTTTGAAATAACATAAATGACCAAATTCCATTAACCGCACTCTTTGAATTCTGCGCCAATCAATACGCCTTTCTACCCCATTTGCATGAGACTCACTAATACGACCCCAACAGCATACATACCGAACAACGAGAAGCTTTATACTCTTTGTACAAGGCTCATGCCTAGGATCAGGAAGAAACGTTAAAGTACTGTCGATCAGATGTGGATATTTTACGGCGTTGCTGTGGGAAATTTAGAAAACTGTTAATGAGCACGGAGGGACCGATCCTTTGAAAGAAGCATGCACCATTGTCAAAGCGTATTCCCTAGTGTATCGCCAACGATTTATCCCCGACAACACCCTGGCTATCAGAAGCCCTCAAAAGACGAACTTTGTCAAACGTCAATAACCGGTCAAAGAATTACGCTGGCTACATTGCTTGTGTGACAATGAACACAAAAGGATACAAAACGTCCGCAACGGAGGAGGCAAAAAGCTCTTCGGAAACTTTTCAGTGGATGGCTGGGACTTAGAAAACTCCAAAATCATGTACGAGTTTAACGGATGCTTATTACACGGATGTCTCCTATGCTACCATCAACGTGGCAATAAAATCACTTTTTACAACGGACCATAAAAGACTTGTACAATTCCATTTGTCAGCGGCGCTTGAAGTTAGATCAGCAAGGATACCAAGTGATGGTAATGTGGGAAAATATCAACCATCATGGAAAAATACAAGTTGGTAGACCCTCTGAATCCGCAATACAGTTTGTATGGAGGACGGACGAATGCCAACTATTTGCTGTACCAAGCCGACGAGGAAAAAGGAGAAGAAATCAAATACTTGGAAGCGTGTTCGCTGTATCCTGACGTGTACAAATATTGTCACTTTCCTGCAGGGCGCCCGCAAATGCTGACGGAACACATCGACCTGGACAACATTCGATATTACAAAGGATTAATCAAGTGCAAAGTCTTGCCTCCCACGGACTTGTAACAATCCGTTTTACCTTACAATTACCAAGGAAAACTTATGTTTTCCTTGTGCCGTACATGTGCCGTAATTGGGCCGAAAAGTGCAACCAAGACCAACCTGGTAAACTCACCCAGGAAGAAGGCGCCTTGATGGGAACTTTGACCAGAGTTGAATTTAGTTAAAGCTGTGGATCTTGGATATCAACTGTTAGAAGTGTACAAAATTTACCACTTTCCCAAAAACAGAAAAGTACCACAACGGCGATGAGACTCAGAAAGTCATTTTAGTAGACCACATGGATGCCTTTTTGAAACTGAAACAAGATGCCACTTGCTATCTTAATTCGTGCCACACTCCAGAAGACAAAAGAGAATTTCAAAGAGAAATTCTCAGAGCAGGAAGGCATAACTTTATACCACGTGAAGAAAAACGAAGGAAGGCGATCGTTTGCCAATGTGATGTTAAATTGCTTGTGAGATAAAATGGCACAACGATCGTGTTTCCCAAAGACGGAGTATTTGACAGAACCTTCCCGCTACTTCCAGGTGATTCATTACAAAACAAATACATGTGGCACATGGACGTCGATCGTAAGTACTTGATCTTAGTCAATTACGAAGACGAACTGGTCTTTGTAGACGCTGAAGATTTAGGAAATGTCATCTTCGCGGCTTACGTGACATCTCATGCTCGCTTAAAATTGAACCAAGCTTTTGAACTGCTAGGAGATCGCGTCACGTACATTCACAAGGACAGTTGCATCTACAACGATCGCCTGGGTCAACGTCACCCTGACATCGAAGGGGACCCTTTAGGAGCCTGGACGGACAAGCACCCCGACGACAAGTTTCTAAGTTTCGCTAGTTACGGTCCTAAACATTATTGCGACAAATACCGAGACAAAGAAGGAGAAGTGCACAATGAGTGTAAAGTGAAAGGATTGACTGTCAGTTATCGCACCGGTCGAGATGTTAACTTTGGCGTACTGAAAGAATCCTTGCGGTCTGGATAGGATGGAAACTTTAATGTAACCATCTACGGGCCGCACAGGATTGTACGTTTACCCAGACAACAAATTGTCAGTTGGCCTCGTCGATATTGGTCAGCATATAAAAAGGTAGAACGTCCAAGCCAGATAGTTCAGTGTAACTACAAAGACCAAGCGAGAAAGATAAATACACTTAAACTAACATCATTCAATTTCAGCGATTCTCAAGTAGAGTGCGATGCTGTGCATGCGATGAGAGCGATGCCGTACCTCAGCGATTCAGTACATCATGAGAACTCTGTTATAACTACTACTACTACCACTACACCTACAATGGAAAATAATGCTGTGCGTGTTAAAACTGACGGATGCGAATGCGATGCCACTCGTTATCCTGAATTCTTTACTGGTTTTTATAGTGGATGTCATCCTCCACGTGACACCATGCGTCTATCTCCCTATAGATGTCATCCAAAAATGAGCAAACTCCTGCGAACTTAGCCTTACCTTCACCGAAATGAACATATAAACGACAAATATTCGTTTCCAATACGTTGTTCTGAATACTCCGACTTTGAAAGTCGAATCCAAACATTCCAAGGGAAATGGCTTAAATATCTGGGAGAACATGGTCCCGAAGAATTATCGAGAGTCGGATATACCTACTTGGGCGAAGGGGATAACGTCAAGTGTTTCAGTTGCGGTGTGTCACTACACCAGTGGAAGCAAACATATTTCTCTTACCTGGAACGTGCTCGATGTCATCGAATTCTCACTACCGACATTTAGTGGGACGATCTCAGTAATCTCTGGATGGATACTTTACAAAAGAACATTTATGGTTTGCCTGTGGAGTTAAGAAAACCCATTTTACAAGAGCTGGTCAAAATACAATTTAAACGCAAATTCAAAAGCATTTCTCCATTTTAAAACTATTCTCATTTCCAAAGTAAAAGAAGACTCATTATGGGAGGACACTACTTCAACTATACATTTTAACGAGGCTATTGGCCACGACCCATCGATTCCTGATTCTTATAGGACACTGAATGGATACTTTACAAGAGAACACTCGTATTTTGCCTGTAGAGTTGTGAGAAAGCATTTACCGAGAGCTGGTCAAAATACAAGTGAAACGCAAACAACTATTTCATCAGTTACATCGCCGATGTTTAAACCACTGGTACCTGAATGCTATAAGAGGATGATTCAGATGAAAATGTTCCAGTGGTCAGATATTGTTAAACTGGACGTGGGCGAGAAGGATTGGTATGTTGTGACTGATTTGTTTTACTACAAGGTAGACGTACTGCAACGAATTACTGAAAAAGAGTCAGAAGATTACTAAAATAAAGTACACAGTATAAAAGTAGTTCAAGAGGAATCTTTTAATGGAGTTTGATGTGCAAGTTAGTGACTAAAGCATTTAGATTCACCACTTAAGTAAGATCATCTATGTGAAAAAGTACACTTATTGCCTCCAAAAAAAGGAGTCATAAAAACGTCCTACCATGCCACGGCCTTTATCAGTGATGATACATCAATTTTCTTGGACGTAATATAATTAGCGTATTCAGACGGAGAAGGATTATCAACACTTACTACAAGAACCTTGTACCACAAATTGGGGTCGTCGTGTGGTGTGTGTTTTAGTGATTTGCTTTCTGGGATTTCGTTTACCAGCCGATTCCTTGTGGGCCTTGTCCTATTTGTGCAGTGAAAACATGAAAGTGTTTCATTTAAATGTCCTCGTAAGACTCATTCTGTTAAAAATTTGCGCTTGTATTTGGATACTTCTCTACCTCTAGGGGACAAAAAGATTCGTCGACGTTAAGGTATTGAAGATTTGTACGAAGATGTGTGTGTAGTTTGTGACTTACACCCTCATTGAAAAGATGTAAATGAGTGGAAAAGTTGGGGTTTGAGGCATGGGCCAAAGAGGAGGCCAATTATGCCCAAGAGTTGTGATAGTGTAAGAATGTGTGAGTGACAGTGTCAGAAGAAGAAGAATCTGTCACCGAGGAAAACCACTCCCTTCAGGACAGGACTGTCGACATTCAGGAATGGACATTACGGGAAGACACCTGTATGACTGTAAAAGATGGAGTGACTGTAAGAACATTACACATTGTCCCTAGTACATCTTTGTTACCAAACACATGCTATATAGTAACTTGTTTATATTCCAGTCTGATCGTTGTGATGTGTATTTTATCACTGTACTTAATCATTTGGCTTTGATGTATATTTTTGTCTTTGGTGTGGCTTGATTAAAAAAAATCAACAAACGTGTCCCGAAAAAGTATAACAACTCTTTTATTGTCCGTCTTCGTATCAAAAGTGACATTCCCTGCACTATGGCTCTCTCTGTGCTGTCTATGCTCCCTCTTCCTCCACAGTCAAAGTCATCTAAGAAAATTTAGATCGTGCCAGTTGGGATGCCTTCTATCTTCGCCATCCCTTTAAAACGTTCATTGCCGGACCTAGCGGTTCAGGTAAAACCTAATTTGTCAAAGTTCGATCGAACGTAAATATCATTTGATCGATCGTCCACCTCAACAGATCGTGTGGCATTACAATGAGTGGAGTTTGGCGTACAGTCTCTTGCCATAAATTCAAGGCGATTCCATCGTGTTTGTGGAAAGCATTCTTGTCGAAGACGACGGGGTCGTGTTCGATCCCAGTCAAATACATCTTGTCCTCTTCGACGACATGTTAGGAGAAGACGAAGAAGAAATTAAACTGAGCTTTACGCGCAAAGGGAATCATAGTAATGTCAGTGTCATTTATATCTCTCAACATTGGTTACAATAAAGTAAAGCACATCGCACCATCATTCTGAATGCTCATTACATGGTCTTGTTTAAAAGCTCTAGAGATAAATCGCAGGTGCAGACTCCGCCAAACAGTTAGGATGCCTTGGCTGACTCGTGCGTACCACGGTGCCACTCAAACAAAACACACCTAATTACTCGTGAATTTAAAACCTACTAGCCCCCGCTTTTGTACACATTTGTTTCACCACTGGTGCCAAGACGGAGGGCCTGTCGTGTACATCTCCCCGTCATCGACTTAACAACAACAAAAAATCTATTAAAACCTATTACACTTTGGGTGTGTCTTATACAGCGTCAACATGACGTATCTTCAGTCTCATCTTCCCGTTAAGTCGCGAACAAAATCCACAAATACGCGCTCGTGTCTTAGAAGCCAGTCTCAAGGAAGTCTTGCAATGGTTTACTATGGAAGCACGTCAATTACTGCAAGGCATCATTCACATTCCTCATCAAATCAAACACTTATTTGGAGAGAAAAAATGTAGCCTTGACGAAACTAGCCGATCTCCGCATCAACACTCAAGCCAAAAAGCAAATAATGTTGTCAAGACCACGTGAAAGTCCCAGAAAAAGAAAAACCCACAGAAAAACAAGAAAGACAAGTCACAAGAACAGGCCACAGAAGACAGTTTCTACCTGCAAGAGAGGCACTTCGGCCAGGACGCCACCTTACATTCGCAAACCACGACCTGCAGCTACGGTAACCGCGTCTCAAGTATCCTCGTGTTCTTTCACTTTTCCGTTGTTGGTGATGCCTGAGAAACCCAATT
Source organism: Sinohyriopsis cumingii (assembly GCA_028554795.2). Classification (NCBI taxonomy): domain Eukaryota; kingdom Metazoa; phylum Mollusca; class Bivalvia; order Unionida; family Unionidae; genus Sinohyriopsis; species Sinohyriopsis cumingii. The sequence continues at coordinate 42,110,017 of CM068825.1, forward strand.
TTGCTTATTTGATGAAACAATTGAAACCCGTGTCTCCAAGAATTTATCCTACAGCGGCGACATCCTCTCCTCTTTAGCTGTAGTAGCAGATGCTCACATCGTACCTGCCCCCAAAATCAAAGTCCAAGAGAGACGTTATTACGTGTCATTCCTTTCAATGTGGATTCAGCCACGACCAATGAAAAGGAAGATAAAAACACTTCACGTTCAGCACTAATTCGTACATCTTCACCAATTGTCCGTCAGTAAGTAGTATTTTGACACTGTCAATGTTTTTTTACAAAAGGTTATCTGGGACACAATATTACATTCACCAAAGGAAAAGTCATAGTAGGAAACTTAATTTTTGAAAACGATTCTCTAACGTGTTGTAATTCATGTATCCAGTGTCAAGAGGCGTCGCTCGACAGCGAGGACAAGGCCTATGTTTATTTTTAAATCGACCTTTTGATCGGTGGCTACCGCTTTGAAACCGATGGTGACATGAGGATTGCACGCTTTGAAAGATGCCTCATTGACGTACGGCAAAGAATTTCTCCAATATGCCATCATCGACAAACAAATCCCTGAAATAGTCGTTTTTTTAGATTAGGCAAAAATGTATTGCTTCAAACGGGCAATTACATTTTGGGCCGAAGAGAAACTCATATAAATGCCCTGGACGCTGCCGAGTCAGTCATTCCTGCTTACCTGACGACACAGCAAGGACAAGGCAAAAAGAGACGAAGTTGAAACCCTTCTAGACGACTTCGCAACCCCAGAGCTAAAAATACAAAGCAAAGAAAAACCGTCCTAAACTTAGACGTTTCTAATTATTAAAACACAGAGAGAAAGAAAAATGAAAATGATTCACCGAGAGTCTTTTGACTGTTCCAAGTCGGAACTGCATGCCTCTGATGACGATGCAAGAATCCCAATTGATCGAATTTTATCCTTTATCCTATATGAAGGACTCAGAATCAGCTCCATTTGAATTTAAAATCAAAGGACAGCCCGCATATTACATTGCTCTGAATATCAGTTACTATTACTTGAAAGTGAGTGATCAACACATTGACGGAAGGTCCCGATATAAACGACAAAGATAAATTAGCCCCCGTCAATAATTTCACGCATTCCTTGTTTAATGGAGTAGATTTGTACTTGAATAACAGTCTAGTCAGTATCAGCTTGGATACTTACCCTTACCAAGCGTACTTGGAAAATCTCGGCGTTCTGAAAAGAAGATAAGGAAACCCATATGGATGATTGTGTGGTATGGAAACCTAACATAGGAAGCAATTCAACGATACCGATTTAATTACAGATAAATAACCATTCCAAAATGTCGGACTCAACGGTCGACGATACAAAATGATTGGACCCAACACACTTTTAGAACTGATGGATCGTTTGCATATAAGGTTCCAAGAGAAGTATTTGTTGAACGGAGTGGATCTCGGCCTGAGAATGAATTGCATCACTGCCGCTTTCCATTTGATAGCTGATTCTGCCTATTAGAAAACAGCCATTCAAGAAGACAGACTCTACGTACGACGTGTAGAAGTGTTACCTTAAGTAGGAAACGACAAGTATTCGATAAGACGCGTGCAAGTGAAAACATTTACTATTCCCACTGGACATCAATCGACGATCTGTGATCATCTGTTCCAAGGACAGTTACCCAAATGTTTGATCATTGGTATCGTGACAAATAAAGCCTTCAATGGAACTTTAGAGCAAAATCATTTTGAGTTTCAGCACTACAACGCGTCCAAGATCGAAGTCAGTCGAGATGGCTAAACCTTGTGTACCAGGCTTTTCGAATCTGACTTCAGTGTCGAGAAGAAAAATTAACTGAGATACGTGATTGTCCCTGTACGAAGCCACCGTACAGTTAGGAACCAGCACTAGTCAGGCATTACGTACGAGGATTATGCAGAACGTGATACTTTGTGGGCCTTTGGATTTCACTCCAGACCAAGGCAGCGACAAGGGACATTTCTTCCCTATTAAACCCGGTGAAATTCGTGTGGAATTTCAGTTTGAAAAGCCAATACCTGTAAACAACACGGTGAACGTAATCTTGTATGCCGAATTCGACAATACGCTAGAATCAACCGTTTGAGAGAAGTCATTTTAGATTATTAGAAACTATGGAAGACACTTATCCCTCTTTGAATGTTGAAGAATCTATGGAAATATAATGGGAGGATACCGTTGAAGCAGAATCCCAAGACAAAGACAAGGAGGACATAGTGATGAAATCCAGATGTCCAGAACAAGAACAACATTTAGTCTTCTGTTTTGCCAAACACCTGATGAATACAATTAAGGAATTAATCAAGAAAGATTGTTACAATTGTCAAAACTATCATCCCAGTCAAATTCAACACGATAAATGTCTGATGCTGAGTCAAGAAGACAAACTGGACATATATCTGGAGGATTCTTGGGGTCTCATCTTAGAAGAATCAGTGTAGCATCTGTGGTATAAAGACTTGCGTGATCATTCCTATCTCCCACTGACTGATCTAGAGATTGATCGCGTTGAAGCTCTCTTGGCCCATAGTGAGGAGACGAAGCGATCAGACGGTTACTTGACAGAGATTTCCAAGCGAAAATCAGGATTGAATTGATGATTTATCAATACACGTGGAAACAAAACAAGAAAATAGCAACAAAAAATGGATACCTGGGAATCGTATACCTCTTCTTTGAATCATGTTGTGTGTGGTAAAGATGAACTGCATCATCGCAAACCTCGAGACCGTCAATCTTATGTCATCAACACGGACGACAGTCATCTCCCAGGAAAACACCGGGTAGCCGTTTACTTTCCCCGCGATGGTTGTGTGGGGTATTTTGATTCGTATGGAAGGCCACCTTTGGAAGACGATATAATTGACTTCATGAAGAGAAATGTCCAGACGACACGATTCAATAATGTGAAATTACAAAACACAGATTCTATGGTGTGTATCCAGTATTGTGTGTATTTTCTTCATCAACACAGTCTTGGATATCCCTTAGAATATTTAGTGACTTATTTTGATCGTCACTCTTCTAGAAAGGATGACAAAGTTGATCGATGGTTTTGTGACCATTATGTCTATCTTTTGTCTTTAGCTAGGAAACGTAGTGTACATCAATGGTTTAAGGACCTACCTCAGTAAAAGTCTAGCTTGAGTTCAACGTTGTCAACCTTGTCAAAAATATTTTATTTGAAAAATTTTTTGTTTATTTGTTTGATTGTTAATTGTTGATTTTAATTGTGTGAATACAAATGTTGTGGTCTGAAAACCAATTGTGTCTGTCGTTTGTTTTGTAGTTTTAATATTATATATGCTCTCTATCTCTCGCTTTAAAATCAAATATCATAGCGTTCCGACCAAAAAAATCGCAGGGATGTTTTCTAATGCTTCCGCGCTTGAACCATACAAAACAAAGCAGTGTCGAGTCTGACAATCCATTCTTGATTCATCTTCCTATGAAGATGTTTCAAGACTAGCCAAACTGAACGAAGCTTACGTGAATGTACATCGTGTCAGGCAAAGCCTGATACCAACCTCTGAAGAGAGAGAGATCGTAAGGATGTTGAAAGTGACCAAAGACCTGATAGAAGAACTATTTAGAGATAAAATCAAAAAAGAACAAGAAGAGTGGGTAGTTTAGAAGCAAAGAGAGCACAGAGACCAGCAGCAGCTAAAACAAGAACTAGGTAAAAGATTTGCTGACTAACGTGTTGAAACAAAAGAGTTCTCCTTTACTTTCCGATGAAGTAGACCCTATCCTGTAAAAAAGCCTGCCGACAAACGGGGACGCAATCTTCCATCATAAGCAATTGCCATGACTCACCGTCCACAAAAAACAGCCATTTTCAGGGCTATCCCAATACTCCAGAAAAGACATACTAGTCCAATTGCCAAAATTTGTGTTTGTCTGTACGTTAAAAAATAGAAGTGTGCCTATAAGAATTTTGTTTCTTTGTTTTATGTAACAAATAGAAGTGTGCCTATCTGTCTTGTCAAAAAGTGTGTTGTTTTTGTGTTTGTAAGTAAATAAAGTCAACGTGCGTTGTTCGTTTATGTTCGCGCGTTCCATGTTTTTTGGTGGTGATATGGGTCTTGTGAGTTTTCGTGTATGGGGATATTTTCCTTCACGTCCGTGCTTCACAAATATAAAGGAGGCGTTCGTCCGTCTGGTTACCCACCGCTGACGTATCGACTTCTCGAAAATGAATAGCAGAATAGCGAAATTAATCGAACTCTAAATGCACCTGGAGTATGCCAGGCGACTTTTAGACGAGTTGGTTATGGAGACCACGGCCGAACAAGCTAGTACAGAGGAGGTGGAAGAGGAAAAAAGAAAAAAGAAGAAAGAGGAAAAGAAGAGAGGCGTACTGCATCACCTCATACTAAGACCTCTGTGTGAGGTCAAGCCTGAGGTGAGGACACTTCCACAGGCAATAGTAGCACTACCACAACGACGTCAGCTACAACAACTGCGACAACCACTACCAAGATGGAAAACTGGGAAGAGGAAGAAGTAAGAAGACCACAAAAGCAGCATCCACAAGCAGGACGAAGGATTGTAAGGGAGAGATTCTTCAGGGTCCTGCAAGTTGATGCTTGAGATGATGAGGTCACTCAGGCTGCCTGCACACTCTCAGAAGCTACATTCACTTGGGAAAATAAGTGGAGCCGTCATTGTGTCTGTGGTACCAGGCCTGGGAGATGTCATCACTAATCAAGTGTATTTAGAGTTCAAAAACAGCACTTCTCTTGGATAACCAAATCTCTAGAAAACATACTATTCAAATTGCCAGTTGGTGTATATGTGTAATAGTTTGACTATAAGCACTCACTACTTTGCTGTTGTGTGTGGGTTTATATGCGTGTGCGTACGTTGTGTGGTTAGTATCTTTGGGGTTTGTATGCGTTCAAGTACGTTCTTATGGATAGTAGATATTGTGTTTGTATGCGTTCGCGTATGTTTGTGTGGATATAATAATTGTTTTTTTTATTTTTCCTCTTCCCTCTGTGTGCATAGTGTATATTGGGTTATTAGTGTGGATAGCATATTTGGGGTTTGTTTTTTCCACTTTCGGTGTGTGCCTAGTATATTTAGGGGTTTGTTTTTCTTCTTCCCTCTCTGTTGATAGCAGATATGTGGATAATATATTTGGGGTTGGTTTTTTCATCTTTCCTTGTGTGGGTAGTAGATATTGTGTTTGAATTCATTCGCGATATATTTTTTGGATAGTATATTTCGGGTTTGTTTTTCCGCTTTCCGCTTTCCTCTGTGTGGATAGTGTATGTCGATTTTTTTCTTTGCTCATTGTGGATATTAGATATGGGGTTTGATTTTTACTTCGCACCTCTGTGTGAATAGTATATTTGTGGTTTGTTCTTTCTTCTTCCCTCTATGTGGATAATCGATATGGTGTTATATTGTTTTTTTGTTTTTTTTGTACTTCTCACCTCTGTGTGGATAATATATTTGGGATTTGTTTTTTCCTCTTCCCTCTGTGTGAATAGTACATATTGGGTTACTCTTTCTTCTTCCCTCTATGCGGATAGTAGATATGGCGTTTGATTTTTACCTCTCCGTGGATAGAATATTTGGGGTTTGTTTTTCCATCTTCCCTTGTGTGGGTAATATATATTGTGTCTGAAATGCATTCGCGTACGTTTTGTGAATAGTATATTTGGGGTTTGTTTTTTCCGCTTTCCACTGTGTGGATAGTGTTATGTTGTTTTTTTTTTTCTTCTTTCTTTTCTCTTTGTGGATATTAGATATGGGGTTTATTTTTAACTTCTCAACTCTGTGTAGATAGTATATTTGTTTTTTTCTTCCACTTTTCGGTTGTGCATAGTTTATTTGGGGTTTGTTTTTTCTTCTTCCCTCTTTGTGGATATTATATATGGGACATGTTTTTTTTATACTTCCAACCTCTATGTGGATAGTATATTTGGGGTTTATATTTTCAACTTCCCTCTATGGGGATAGTAGATATGGGGTTATTTCTTTTACTTCTCACCTCTGTGTGGATAATATATTTAGGGTTTGTTTTTTCTTCTTCCCGTGGGTGGATAGTATATATTGTGTTTGAATACATTCGTGTACGTTTTGTGGATAGTATATTTGGGGTGATGTTTTTCGCTTTCCTCTGTGTGGATAGTGTATGTTGGTTTCTTCTTCTTTTTCATATGTGGATATTAGATATTGGGTTTTGTTTTTACTTCTCACCTATGTGTGCATATTATATTTGGGGTTTGTTTTTTCTTCGTCCCTCTATGTGGATAGTAGATATGGGGTTATTTATTTAACTTCTCACCTCGTTGTGGATAATATATTTGGGGTTTGTTATTTCCTATTCCCGTGTGTAGATAGTATATATTGTGTTTGTATGCGTTAGCGTACGTTTGTGTGGGTTGTAGATAGTGTGTTTGTATGCGTTCGCGTATGTTTGTGTAGATAGTATATTTGAAGTTTGTTGTATCTTCTTCCATCTTTGTAGATAGTTCATACTGTGTTATTTTTTCTTTTTTTTTTAGTTCTCACCTCCGTGTAGATAGTATATTTGGGCCTTTTTTCTTCCATTTTCCGTGCGTGCATAGTTTATTTGGGGTTTGTTTTTTCTTCTTCCCTCTATGTGCATATTATATATGCGACATGTTTTTTTTCAAAATTACTTCTAACCTATGTGTGGATAGTATATTTGGGTTTTATATTTTCTTCTTCCCTCTATGGGGATAGTAGATATGGAGTTATTTTTTTTACTTCTCACCTCTGTGTGGATAATATATTTGGGGTTTGTTTTTCCCTCTTCCCGTGGGTGGATAGTATATATTGTATTTGTATGCGTTAGCGTACGAGTTTTTGGTAGTAGATGGTGTGTTTGTATGCGTTCTCGTATAGTATATTTGGGTTGTGTTTTTTTTTCCTCTTCCCTCTGTGTGGATAGAGTATATTGGGTTATTTTGTTCTTCTTCCCTCTATGTGGATAGTATATATGTGGTCTGTTTTTTACTTCTCACCTCTGTGTGGATAGTTTATATGGGGTTTGTTGTATATTATATAATATTTTTTCCCATTTGTGTGGATTGTAGATAATATGTGAAGTGAGTGTAAGCGTTGTTTCCCTAACGTCCGTGCTTGACAAATATAAAGTCAAGCGTTAGTCATTCGCACAATTCAGTATTGAATAACTCAAGATGGCATGTAATCACCTTGATTAAATGAAGAAGCTGCAAGAAATTCTGGATAATTTGGGACAGCTAAAAAATGTTTAGTCAAAGTGGATGACGATTATTTATTCTTACAGTCCCCATCGAGTCAAGATGGAAATATTTAATCTAAGAAAACCAAAAGACATGATAAAGGAAATGATTAAAGAATAAAAAGAGGAAAAGCAGCATGATGAGAGGAAGATAAAAAGGAAGAGGCGAAGGAAAAACAGTAGGAAAAATGAAAATAAGAAGACAACAGCAATAACAAAACTAAGAAGATGGTTGAGAAAAAGAAGAAACTAGAAAAACAAGAAGAAGAAGAATAAACCCAATTGCCCTTTTCAGGGTCACTACATAGCCTCGAAAAGTTTTGCTCTTTTACCTAAAAAAATATTCATTATCAAACCCAAAATTATCTTATACTTGAGAAGTAGACATATACGTTATATTCTAAACCAATACTTTCAAGCCAAAAAATATTGCACAGAAAATGACATTAACTCTGGACGTAAGAAATTAACCGTATTCATATTTTAAGTAAAGCAATATCAAAGCTTCGAATCTTGAATACTACTCCCTCTTTCAAGCAGGGCTAGTTTGACTGTCGAAAGACAAACTAACGGTTTCAAAATAAAGGCCTGGTGATACTACGAGAACAAGAAAAACAGAAATATACCGACTTGTGCATAACATTCTCACTCTGTTGTTAATTTGGTTTTAGTGCGAAATTAGAAGACAGAACGAACATTTCGAATTGAATGTTAAAGGCAACTGCAGAAACAAATAACATATTAAAGTATTTCATCTTGAAGGCCACGCAATTATTAGGTTGAGTTTGTAAGAGAGTAGAAGGCTAAATGAACATTTTGAAAGAAACGGCCAAATGCCGATTCAGCAGGACAATCAATTTCACTTCAGTTTCAAAAGCGAAGTGAAGTTTTAGTTCATGCGATGTTTATTAATTTAATATTCCGTGCATTTTATCCGATATATTCTGGATCAGTTTCATAATTTTAGTACGACTTTTAGTCTCCACAATTTTAATACAGTGTTCTGTGTTTAATGCAGTCCTACTAAATTCCGCGTTGATTTCGTAATTTTAGCATGAATTTAATTGTCTACCATATTTTTTAAGTTTACTTGAGCAAAATTGTTTGCCAGTGTGCATCCTTACGAGAAAATAAATTCAGTGTGCATCCGCAAACTTAAAAATAGCTTATTCTACGTCATCAAAATCGAATTCAGCCACCCAAGTATAATTCCACATTGAAATGAAAAATCACGTACCAAATATAATACTTCTTCAGTCCATGCCAGTTCTGTAAGTGTCGCTGAGAAGAAATTAAAATTTTGTTATAACATTTGCTCGTTGGATTTAGTAGAGTGGAAAATCTCTACTTTAAACAGTCAGTATCTATTGGACTTCAGTGACATTTCTACTTCATGGTATTACAATTTGCTTATACAACTGTGATTCTTCAGTGGTGTTAGCACATAAAAGCTTTACAACTTTCATTCGGAATATAATTGGACGATTTCCGGATTAGTGTTAATTAATAGTAAAATTTACAATAATATTTTAAGAGTTCACACAATGTAAGCTATTTTAATTCTTTCACTTTGATTGATTTTATATTTTTGTTACTTGAATTTATATTTTGGCACACTGAAAGTTTGTTATGTTTACCTTGTCCTGTTACTTAAATTTAAGCCGATAAACATAACAAGTCACATCGGTTATAACATTAGATCTACTTTGCTAACACCCTCCATCAATTTGGGGCAAGTCACGTGTTATATCTTAATTGCGTTTGACGTCTGATCTATGTTATGGCATAAAGTACCCCATAATGTCATCTAATGTTAATTCTGTGTGCGTTTAAACATTAAATTCAGGTATTTCCCCATGTCAATTATGTGGCAAAGTAACACAAATTGTCGATGCATTAGAACTATTAAATATAGTGCATTTAATTGCGTTACGTAGAGTATCTTTAATATTAATTTACCTTGACCAATAATACATCAGCAATAGGTGCGTCTGGTCGTAGAACATTCGCAGCGAGATACCCATATTTCATGATGTGCACGGGTATTTTACTGTTGGGTCAAACACGTATTTCTTGTTGTATTTATACTACGCATATGCTATGTGGACACAGTGATCCGAGATCTTGTTAGGTAGTGTCTACTTTAAAGACAGTTTAATGCAGCTATAGAGCTAGCAGTACTGCAACATAGCTAGCAAAAGTATGACATAGCTGGTAGTATGGCGATAGAGTAAGGAAAAAGGGCAACGAAGTGTCAGTATATCCTCATCGTTGCAACAGAGCAACACTTCCAAACAAGGCTTCATAGCTTGCAATAGGCTAGTCCGATAAATCAACCCCACAAATCTGTCTTGATCCTCATGGACGATGTTGTGGGTATAATGTCACTTGTTCATTAAAATATGCAATTTTTCTGCATGCAAATCATTCCGGAACAAACCCACATATAATTTAGACACATGCTGGTATTTGGCAACAGCCATATCAATCGCGAAATCCAAAATGGCCACAGCAAAGATGGTTGTGTTATTCCATGTGGATTTACAAGTCACCAAACATATGATTTGCTCAAGAAATATAATCTATATGTCACCAAAGGAACCCTTTAGCCGACGGTAGCTACATAGCCACCAGAAATACCGGTAAGTGTATAACATATACATCGATGTGTGTTGCCAAATTGTGTGCAGATAATTGCAGCTTTTAATGAATATGTGATATCAGCCCCTCACCCGAAAATCAATATCATCATGGATGAAGGGTTGATTTATTAGCCTTGCAAAAGGCCAACATTGTTGGCAACAGAGCAACATAGTTGGCAACAGAGCAATATGTCTAGGAACACAGTGGCGTGACCGGAAAGAGGATGGTGGAGACAAAAGATAGTTTGTTCAAACGAGGTGAATTTTGAACTATCTATTAGGAATCTTGAATTGTGAATTTTAGAATGTTGATAATGCAAATGGTTACGTCAACACACGTATATTTTATTAAAAATATGTTTACAGTATGGTGAATACATAACTGACTAGTTGTATATGACGTCGGTATTATATCATTTGGTGGATGGTTTGGATATATTCATGGAAGTGACTGGGTTCATCTTTTGTGTCAGTCTAATGGTGTTTAAGGCAAAGTATATTGTGGCATAGTTTTAAGTCTTGTAAGAATATGTATCTTTGTTTTATTTGGAGTTGGGTGGGGTTATCACTATGTCATTCGCATACATCTGTTTGCACTTAATTCATTCCCAGACAATTTCAATCTTGTTACAAATGGTGTCAGATGTGGGATCCTTGGATGTGGTGAATAATCGTTATCTTGTATGGGAAATTATGCACATATTTGTAGTATGTCACAGATCGTGATCTTCAAGACAAGACAGCGCGTATTTGTTTATGTATATAAATATATACCTTGATAAAACGAGATAAGGTTCCTTATTGCAACTGTACCTCCGTTAAGGAGTATTGTATATAAACAGCCTGTTTACAAGAGGTGACGTTATCAGCTAACGGTCAGATCATTTCTTGAAGACTTAGTTGATATTGGGAAACAACATGGAATTGAGATATAAATACTAGGAAATCTATTTAGGAAGAGCATGTCATGAGTGGGATGAAAGAGGAAAGAAAAGGAAAGCCGAAAAGGAACAAAAAGGAATTAGAAAAAACAATCACAAACGAAACTGTTGGCACTATAAAGGGAAACTGAGAAAAGAAGGGTAGAAATGGATAAAGGGCTACCCGGTATCCTTTAACAAACGTATGCAATGGATGAAGAAGTAAGTAAAATACTAGATTATGGGATGATTGAACACTTTAACACAGCATATTCGTCTCCGGATTCCTAGTCACAAAAAAAAGTCGTGACTCACCCTTTTTGCATTGACTTCCTCCAGTTACATCAAGTCACTTCATGTGATACGGAATCAAATATATCATGTCTATTGGCAACCGATATATTTCAATATTGGATCTGTCCAACGGATAGAGGGATATACCCATCGTGTAGGAGTCACATCGATTGACGTCATTTGCGACCCAGAAGGGCTACACCAGCTTAAGGTAATGTCACTCGGATTAGTAGGTACCAGTGTCTCTTGTTGAGGAAACTAATAAAAAGGTTTGTTGAGCACAGATAATGTCGTGAATGACGTTTTTGTTTACGCAGGCACTTGTAGCGAGCATGTTTCCGTTTTAAACGAACCATTTGAGAGACTCTGCAAAGCCAACGTCACGTTGAGACCTACTAAATGCAAATTTGGATAAAAAGATTTAGAGTATTTGGGACATATGGCAACTAGATCAGGACAGTGAAACGCCCCTCCCCCACCCCACCCCCAGAGCAAGTAGAAGCAATTAGAAACTCACCTAAGTCAGTCAACAAGACACATGTTCATTCGTGTTTGGTTTATTAGGATTCTAAATGAAGTTTATACCAATTTTTGCAGCCACAGCCAGATAATTCTTTGATCTGACGAAGAAGGTGCGGCCAAATAAAGTGTTATGGGGATCATCACAAGAAAGCGCTTTTGCACGCTCAGTGAAAAGCTACGGTGCATCTACTGAAGCACCTGGATGTAAACAAATCATTTATTTTAAGGACTGATGCCTCTGATACTGTGTTGAAGCAGTTTTGCTACAGGAACAATATATGATAAAGTTGCCCGTGGCTTATGCGAGCAGGAAATTGCTGCCTAAGAAGCAAAACTACTCTGTCATAGAGTATGAGTGTCTGGTAGTAATGTTTTTGATTTTAAAAATTCACGGTTTCCTTTCCGAAAGAGATATTGCTCTTGAAATGTACCACCAAATCCTGTTATGTTTAAACGATCTCGCTAACGCTTCGGCATTGATCATACAAATCAAAGAGGTTGAAAATGTAGATGCAGGATAATTTAGTAGGACACGATTGACAAATCAGATATGTATTACCCTGTCTTGGAGTTGCAAATGAGGAATAATAAGGGTTATTTTCTTTAACTCGCATTTTGGTGATTCTTTGAACACGTCTCCATATTGTTTTATTGGGTATTGCCATGGAATAGGGCAAGATAATAGCTTTGTGATGTATTAGGACGATACAATCTAATGGATTATCTTGATACACATAGCGATACCTAGAGTACCTCAATATGTTTTTACCGTAATCAACAGTAAATGAGTAGTACATATGACTCATTATAGATCGTTAGCATCGAGTTACCCATACTTCATGATGTGCACGGGTACGTTTAGGTCTTGAATGTGTTTTGTTTTAGTATCTATTGGATGCTATGTATGGGCACAATGTTTCCGAGATCTTTTTTAGGTACTGTATATTTTACAGTCAGTTTACTGCAGCCATATGACAGGCAGTATGACCGCATATCTAACAAGAAAGGGCGATGTAGCTGACAGAATGACCACATAGCATGAAAATGGACATCGTAGCCTCATAGTTGGCAACAGGGCAACATTGTTGGAAATAAAGCAACTTAGTTGGCATAAGACAACATAGTAGGCAGCAGAACAACATTTTTCAGCACCAAGCAACGCAGTTTGCAATAAAGAAGTATGGTTGAGAACATAGTGGCGTTACCGGAAAGTGGATGGAGGAAGCAAACTAAAGTTGATTCAAACGATGTAAATTTTGAACTATGTATTTGTATGAACTGCTAATTTTAGAATGTTGATAATGCATATGGTTACATGAACAACGAGTATTTGTTTTACTGGAAAATGATATCATATTATTTGGTACATTGTTTTCATATGTTCATGGGAGAGTGAAGCTTCATCGTTTGTATTAATGTCATGGGGTGTATGGCAATGCATATCGTGTACTAGTTTTATTAGAGCATTCAGTTTTTTTTTGTTTTTATATTATTATATTTCTTTTTCCATTTCAATATTGCATTAACATTTTTGATGAGAGCTTGCACATACTCCCATATTTCATTATCGTAAACATTTCATTTGCATACACTGTGTTTGGTGTTTTCACTTTATCTATTCCCAGTCGGTTTCAGTCTTGTAACACCCCAGGGTACAAACCTGGAGAAAGCATTCAGATATTGCCCATACCATCATTCAATGGCCCATTTTGCCGTCCTTAACTACGTATGCTGCCTTATTTTTGTGTTCCTTGTAGGCCACAATAGGAGAAAAGGTACCTATATTGTTAGAGACGTTTTTAATTATCAATCACTCAAGACCTATATGAAGTATAATAGCCAGTAACAATAACGTCTCTTGTCCGCTGAACGAGTGACACAAAGTTTACATATTTTCTAGCTTTCTGATGTTTGAAAACGTTGCATGCGCGAAATTATTTTGTACGACAAGTTGAGGTTCTTTATACATTGTACATTGAAGACTTGAGAACACCTTTTTATTTATTTTGGGGTAAATTGTTTGGTGAATTTACGTATCTCGTAAGTAAAGCCTTTCTGGAATCGCAGAAACAAATTAATATCATATCTGCTTAAAACATGACAGTAAATTTTAAGTGTTGTACAAAGTCAAGGCAGTATCAACATGAGGTGCGTCAACACCTTGCGTGAGTGTGTATGTCTGCTTATGGTGAATTTTTTATTTCAAGTTAAGGTTATTTATCTGTGTACCTATTTCATTTTATACGTATTTATATCTAATTGATTTGCCCATCAGATATTTTTTATCAATACATTCCTGAATTTTCTTCATTGATTAAATGTAAATTGGTTCTTTAAACAATCAAGAGATAGAGCAAATACACTCTTTGTTTACAAATTAGATATAGTATGAAAGAGTGATGTATGAAGTGGGGATTGTAGTTCACATGGTATCTCTGATCGCAAGCTTAATATGTCTTGATTCGTACGTTTGCTGATGGATGATCTGAGATAAATAAATCATGTATGTGAAGTCGACCGCTGTATCTGTCACTGTTGAATATAATTTTATGTTTGTCTTTTCCGTTGTGTTTTGTTATATTTTCGGAGAAAATTCTGATTTAAATGTTTCATCGTGAGACAGAATCAAACAAATTAAATTCTGATTAAGTGCAACAAACAACATTTAAATCTACTAGACACAATTTCAGACTAAAGTATCAGAACTAGTTCAATGTAAAGAGGGCTATTCCTTTTTTAAGTATTTCTAACAATTGTACAAACAAGAATCAAACCCGATAGGATATTTTCCTTATTACATTCCTACCCCTGGTATATTCGGTAATAAAAAGGAAAGACAGTCATATTTGTAACCAACACCCAAAGCCTCTGTGGTGGTCACCAGAACTAATTTCCCAGACAAAAATCGAATTTTACACTTCGTAGCGTTGATGAATCTTCCAGACGTCTAAGTAACCATATCGCTAACCCCGTCTCTCTATAAATCCCATTTTCAATTACCTACAAGCAGTTTATTAGTTTCTAGCAGACTGGTTCAACTGATTCATATAACGCTGTGATCGGTAGTACAATATCTGTGATAGGTGATAGGTTTTTTTAATACGAATCCACTGGAGTCAGTTTTCTCGCGCATGGTGCAAATCAACAATTTTCTGGAAACAATATGACTTCAAGATAGACAGAAATGTGGATAGAGAGCTAATTTGATAGAAAGACGGACGGATGGACGGATCATTGTATATAAGGTCATTTTGCTAACTAGATAGTTTTCATCGCTAATTCGTTCAATATCATACATTTAACAACCCGATAAAAAAAAAAAACAACCAAAAATAAGACTTTGCGTCTAGTTAGCCAAAAAGAAGCACTGACCTATTTGTTTCGGATATACATTTGTTTGGGGCATATTATTATTTAGGCAGCTTTAAAACGGTATACGTAAATTGAAATATTGTAATATTCCACTGTTATGAGAAACTTCCAGACCTAAAATGTTAATAGGAATATTGGAAAATATTGTGACTTTATATTTAGTCTGATATTATATATATATATATATATATATATATATATATATATATATATATATATATATATATATATATATATATGATTATATTTTTCATATATATATATATATGTATATCTGATTATATTTTTCACACTGTATTCACCTTATGCATTTAACGGGCATAACAAATTATATAAAAAAATGTACAATTCCGCACTGAAATTATTGCTTTCCTGACCCTGTTAGATGCTTGTTTGCAGCCATATTGTAGCCCTTCCATCGATATACAAGTTTAACGGACATAACTCCACGATGGATAAAAGGAGACAATCCCTTTAGGCGTTGTCGGGAGTGGTTAATATTCTGCTTAGATAGTAATAAATATTTATAATGTCCCCGTCGATAAAACATTGACTTATAGGAGTTTTATGAAGTATAATTAAAGTTCATCGACATTTATCAGCAGACCTGCCTAACAGTATAAATTAATGTGATTAGCAAAATAGTAAAATGAATAATTCTCTGGAGAGTGACTATATTTATATGGATTCACTTGAGGATTGGCACAGACTGTGTGATCTGTATAATACATCGAGACTTAGATCCCGATTTGTTCATCTTGTTTTCATTTCCCTGAAATCTAGAGTGCAGTACTGACGATATAAATGTTAAATGGAGTCTGTGATGTGCCTGTAACTTCGACTGTTCTCCACTATTTTAAACAAGTGTCTTTCTTAACCTTTCCGGGATACCAGCATTTTGCATATGCCAAAAAAATTAAATCAGCTACTTATAATACACTTAATGTTAAGAGATCTGTTCAGATGAAAACAGAATCTTATGGGCGATTTGACTCGTGAGAATAATTAGCTATGTTTAAATCACAAGCAAACATGCACAGACAACCGAGACTAAGAATCAGTTATGCCTTAACATTCGAAAGACAGTCATATTCAAATTCAATAAGGGTATGATCAAAATTCTATATTTTAACAGATGGATAGATCGATGGCGGGTTTGATGTATGTATGTATGTATGTATGTATCTCTCTCTCTCTCTCTCTCTCTCTCTCTCTCTATATATATATATATATGTATAGTTTGGATGGTCCTAGAATAATTAAGTAATTTCCTTTTGGCTGGGATAGGTCAAATGATTAGGCAATTTCGGAATAAAGTGAGTAGTAAGATATGTCACGCAGGGTATGTTGTTAAATATCGTCGTAATATAAGGGTGTATGTTAATAGAACTGAGCAAACAGATTCATTCCTATTTTGGAGTCATTCTCATTTATTATGTTCCTGTTGCAAGTCTGCATACATGTTTTATATTGTTCCTATATATTACTGAAGACGAAAACATTCTTTTGGAGTTTGGACTATTCAGTGGAAATAGAAAATTTCCATTATTTGGGCTATACTATTATTCTGGAACTGTTGTGAATTATTCAAAGGAGTTCTGGACAATACTATTTTGACAACGTCTCTGTTCTTGGAATCACAAGCACATTTTCGGTTTTGAAACTTTCCAATATTTTGGACTTTCATAGAAATGTATCAAGATTATTTTGGATGCATTTCATAATATTATAATTCCTCTCACATTTTCATTTATGAAATTGATAATTAACATGTCTGTTGAGTTTTGCAAACCTTGTTGGCTTTGCTTCTTTCTGTTAATAACTTTGTGACCATGGAGTCGTAACCCTTTCCTTCAGTTTACTGTAAAATGTCTTCTTTCGTAGTCGCATTTGTGACATCCATATCATATGATCTACCCAATTCAACTACCATTTCATCACCATCAGCAGAGAGCGCATGCATGGAATGACTGCCTGTTCGAGAACATCAGAGTCTGGGATCATGTCCTTCCATTTAATCCTCACCAATTTCATCAGGCTTCCCAAGTGAAATGGTTCCGTGTCTTGGTATGTCATCTTCACCGTCCAGGTTTTGCAATCATACAGCAGGGTTGGCAGCATGGTGGCTTTGTAAATGTTATGTTTTGCTTGTAGACTGATGCCTTGGGTCTGCTGCACATGTGCGTATTCTACCGTATACCACGCTTTCTTTAGCAATTTTGCCGTTATTTTCATTATTAGGGTTGAGGTTCTAGTTAAATATAAATGAACCGTCTTGTCTGACAGACTTCATAGCGTAACATCTTTAAAGAGTTTATCATTGTGACTTTACCTAGAAGGATTTTTGTCCTTTAGTTTGTTTATTTCTGCATTCAAATGTGAATACTGTGGCTTTAGAAAGCATTCAGTTCTGTTTTATTACGGATGCTACGCCTCTATTTAGGGTTTCATTTAATTTTGTTTGCAATCAACACTCATCTAATCTCGATTTCACCATCGTTTTCAAAGATGGTTATGATTGTGACGAGAGTTAAAATCACTACTCAAATAATTATATTGCTATATTTAGTCTAGAGTATTTCACGACATAAGTGTATCATCAGAGTGTAGCAGACTCTAACCATCTGAGTGTAACAGGCACGTCGCACTGTATGCACGACTCTCACCATCCGAGTGTAACAGGTATGTCGCACTGTATGCACGATTCTCACCATCTGAGTGTAACATGTATGTCACACTGTATGCATGACTCTCACCATCTGAGTGTGATAGTTATGTCGCGCTGTATGCATGACTCTCACCATCTGAGTGTAACAGGCATGTCGCACTGTATGCATGACTCTCACCATCTGAGTGTAATAGGTATGTCGCACTGTATGCACGATTCTCACCATCTGAGTGTAACATGTATGTCACACTGTACGCATGACTCTCACCATCTGAGTGTAACAGGTATGTCGCACTGTATGCATGACTCTCACCATCTGAGTGTAACCGATATGTCAAACTGTATGCACGATTCTCACCATCTGAGTTAACCAGGTATGTCGCACTGTATGCATAACTCTCACCATCTGAGCGTAACAGGTATATCGCACTGTATGCATGACTCTCACCATCTGAGTGTGACAGGTATGTCGCACTGTATGCATGACTCTCACCATCTGAGTGTAACAGGTATGCCATATTATATGCATGACACTCAGGATCTGAGTGTAACAGGTATGTCGCACTGTATGCATGACTCTCACCATCTGAGTGTAACCGGTATGTCACACTCTATGCACGATTCTCGCCATCTGAGTGTGACAGGTATGTCGCACTGTATGCATGACTCTCACCATCTGAGTGTAACAGGTATGCCATATTATATGCATGACACTCAGCATCTGAGTGTAACAGGTATGTCGCACTGTATGCATGACTCTCACCATCTGAGTGTAACCGGTATGTCACACTCTATGCACGATTCTCACCATCTGAGTGTAACAGGTATGTCACACTGTATGCACGATTCTCTACTACATCTGAGTGTAACAGGTATATCGCACTGTATGCATAACTCTCACCATCTGAGTGTGACAGGTATGTCGCACTGTATGCATGACTCTCACCATCTGAGTGTAACTGGTATGTCGCACTGTCTGGACAATTCTCACCATCTGAGTGCAACAGGTATGTCGCACTTTATGCATGACTCTCACCATCTCTGAGAGTAACCGGTATGTCGCACTGTATGCACGATTCTCTACTACATCTGAGTGTAACAGGTATATCGCACTGTATGCATGACTCTCACCATCTGAGTGTGACAGGTATGTCGCACTGTATGCATGACTCTCACCATCTGAGTGTAACAGGTATGTCGCACTGTATGGACGATTCTCACCATCTGAGTGCAGCAGGCATGTCGCACTGTATGCATGACTCTCACTATCTCTGAGAGTAACCGGTATGTTGCACTGTATGCACGATTCTCACCATCTGAGTGTAACAAGTATGTCGCACTGTATGCATGACTCTCACCATCTGAATGTAACAAGTATGTCGCACTGTATGTACGAGTCTCACCATCTGGGTGTAACATGTATATCGCACTGTATATATGACTGAATATCGAACAGAAACAAGTCATGCAAGTTTCGTCACTGACAGTTTGGGGTGGAAAACTAAAAAATTAAATGTTACTGCTTGAAATCTATTTTTTGAAATGTTAGTATTGGAATCCTACTTTTGTGTTGCTTGGGATTGGTTTCTCTGCATTTTAATGGCATCTCCTCGTTTATTCGTAATTGTTGATTAGGAGATTTATAATCCTGACCCATTTTAGGATCTGGGAGAAAGACAGGCAGAGAAGAAGAAGAAGAAGAAGAAGAAGAAGAAAAAGAAGAAGAAGAAGAAAAGATACATAAAGGCAGATTCATGTACTGAATGGGAAAATAAATTGGTTTCAAACTGATAACCTCACTGGACAATAAACGTGGTACATGTCAATGTCTCATCATGAAATATATAATAATAAGCAAATGTAAATTAAAATATAGTACCACCGATTTTGTAATCTGGCAGCAACTTCATTGGTCGTACAGATATTTGTTTTAGTGTAATATACAATACATTTTATCTTACGTCTTTATTCTTCAATAAAAATGTCTAAATTTATTATATCTTAATGAATTTGATTATCCCACGCTGAATGTTTTCGGGTGTAATTTATATTCGGTCTGGCTCTTAGTTGAAATCTTGAGCTGGCATTTCAATTTATTTTATTTGAAACATGGCATATCAATACATAACCAGTCTAGGCATATCCAGACATAGACAGTCATGGCTAGATCAAATTAAAAGCGGATCTGTTTTCTTTGGCATATCAAAACTGACACAAAAGTAAATTGATGGAAAATCTATGTACTGTACCATCAATACACTTGTCTTATTAATTCAGATAGTCTATGCCCTACATTTTCTTAAGAAATAATCTTAAGTTGAAAATATAATAGCCACTAACTAACCAAGAACATATTTCATTGATCAGCAACAAACACTGGAAATAAAGACGCAAAAAAGAAGTAGTAAATCAATTGTGAAATAATTTAATAAGCTTTAGAACCGGTAAACATGCTACACCCAACGGTTCTATAGTACCGTCTTTGATAGCAGCTACCAATGCATTGACTCGTTTCAAAGAGAGCTAATGAATCTAAGATAAAAATTTCAACAGTTTGCTGTATAACTTAGATCCATCTATTCAAGGAAAGTCTCTGGTACAATTCCTATATTTGGCCTAATCCTTACAACTGCTATCTGTAAAATGTGCAATTTGTCTCCGTTTTAATCTTTCGTATGTGATACAATTACGTAGTGGTTTCAGAGCATTAACTTTCTCCACGTGTTCCTTTGCTTTTTAGAAGTTTTGTAGTTACCGTATGGTGCTAGTTTATTGTGCTTACATACGTCTTACGTTTTGTACCAAAGATAGACTGTTAAACAAAATTGTAGACATGGACGAAACAAGTGCCAATAACAAAATGAATGAATATATACTCGCACATTTATTCATTTATTGAAGGATTGGTAATCTAATTCAGTTTTTTGAGGTGTTTTTATTTGGAGTGAGTTGATGTGTCATGGTAGGTAAAGGCATACAGACTACAAACATTATCCCCTCGGTTCATGTACATAGTCATCAACCGTGTTCCCTCCATCTTTCATTCAAATAGTCCAACTGTTTTAATTAAACAATATATTTCCAATTAAACATTCTTTTTTCAAATGCTAGAAAGTTGGAATATCTCCTCCAGCTTTTGCATTCTCTTCTGCAGATGCTTCAATATTTATCCACCAATAAATAATGTGCTTACGCACCTGCCATAGTATTTACGAGTAACATTTGTTACTGGTGGCAATATTTATCCTCGTTCTTTGTGTTTCAATTCCATCATATTCTCTTCCGGACAGTACGGACGTGATTCTTTTATTCTGCAAACATTAACTTCCGATTCCTTTTTGGCAGCAGCTTCCGGTGGGTCTGGGTTCTTACAGGGATTTTTCAAGTTTTTTCCGTCATTGTTTTAAAATTGTATTGAATATCTTTTGTTATAAATTGTGTACGTGACCTTGCAGTGTTAAGAACGCAAATTGCATGGGATCTATAAATAGATGTTTACGTATGCGTTTACAATTATTAATATTAATCTAAATAATAAAGACTTTCATGGCGCCTATGACGTAGCATGTCAGTGACTGATGGGAATTCGATGCTTCAAGAATAATTTTGCAGCTTCTCATTGGTCACGTGAATGCTTTTTTTATTCAAGGCAAAATCAATAGTGCATGCTGTCACGTGGGGTCTATTACCAAACACAGCCGCAATATGCGGTGTAGATAAGCAGAAAATTAAGCATTAAGATTCATTCCTATTTTTTGAGTCATTTATACATAATGTGTTCCTGTTATAAGTCTGCAGATGTGTTTCATGTTGTACTTAGATATTATTCGAGAGGAAAAATATTTGTTTGGACTGTTCATTGGAATTCGAAAGTGCTGATTATTTGGACTATAATATTATTTTGGAGCTGTTATATATTATTCTAAGGAATTCTGGACAATATCATCTTGACAACTTCACTGTTCTTGGAGAACCAATGCATTTCTGATATTGAAATTTGTAAGGAATTTTTCTTTCAATAAGATTTTCGAGGACCTTTACACAGACTAACTTGAATTCACGTCAAAATACTGAAAGTGTATCTCACATTTTATAATATAACTTCGATAATTCAGCTGTTGTTCAGTTTTATATAAATTATTGCTTTTGCAATTTTTCTGTCATTTAAGTTTGTGACCATAGAGTCGAAACAGAACACAAACCGAATTGCTTTACTTTGCATTGACTATTGTACGCAGTTTTTATTGAGCAAAGTTAAATCTATAACTGTTAACTATTTTTAGAGGTAAAACATGTCCAACAAAACTATTGTGCATACACGGTTACAGCAATTTAAAATACTTCATTCAATTACGTGCTGAAATATACATTTCCTTATAAACGTCTTGGTCATTTTGTTGATTTTCACTATTCAGATCCCTCTGAACCATTCTAGCCCAATTACCAGGCGTTATAATCGTTAAGAGATTTTCTTTTCTTTTCTCCATATCGCATCTCAAATCATTTTCTTAGCTATTTATCAATTGTTGATTGGTAATTACACAGTTCCTATGTAGGAAAATATTGCTGAATATTACGAACAAAATACTTATACATCTGCTTTGTCTCTGCATGGAACAAAGTGAGGTTTTTTTCATTAATTTTTAAAATAAATCCTGTGCATGTTCATTTTGCTTCTTTTGAATCTGTTTATCTAGTTTGGTGATTCTGTTAGATATTCTGTAACCGCTCTCTTCAACAGTTGTTAATTTATTAACAACCTTTTTCTTCTAAGTTTTTAAACAGTTCAACTTATTATAATGAAGATTCTAAGCAGTTGCAAAACAGCAAGTCTTTGTACAAACCGACAAGTACCTGCATGAATTAATTTGACAAGGTTATGTAGGTTAGTGATAGTCATTTCTGAAGTTTCATCACCTCAATCATTTTAGAGGTTTTAACAGTTTTAGCACCTGTTAATTCTTATTTGATCGGATGTCACATCTTTGTTTCATGCCATTGCCCTGGTGTTTGAATGTAAATTAAAGTGAATATGATATCTGAAAGATATTCCAACTTCTGTTATTAATTTAATAATCGCAACTAGTGTTGCTTCTCAACGGACACACTGAATGCATGAAATAAATTAAATCATCTTATATGACTCCTGTATGGATCTATGAACATAAATTGTAAATATATTGAAATAATAACAAATATAATTAATGTATGAATATATCTGGTCAATGTTGTTTTCATGAACAAGTATAATGGTGCATTAGATTGCCGTACATATAATGACACCGGATTTTTATCTTGAAAACCTAATATATTTTCAATCAAGATATATGAAAATGTTATCTTAAATGGTTATGGAACGATATCTTGCATTCTTGCCTCTTCCAATTTAATAAACGATTACCTCCCTATCCCGCATACAGTTGGTCTACAGGCAAAAAAAACAATATCATAGAAATCACGTTTGACTACAGCTTCTAGGTTAAACTACCCAAACGGATTTCAATGACTCTACGGAAAAACTAAAAAAAATATCTGCCATGTGTAATACATAATCTATGTTTATATGCGAATACAATGAAATACAGTTTGCATGCGTGCACATAAACTGGCTTAGCAAAGAATTAAACTATTTTTTATAAGAAACGACTTGATGCTGATATCAGTATAATACTCATCATTGTTAATGAATCTGTCCAACAATATTCCTCTTTTTTATATTGCGTCCATGATTGAATGTACCATGTCTGTTCAGCTATAAAATGTATAGCCTGCAACAAGCTATATTCTCACCCATGATATAGCATTATGCGACGAAAATCTGATTTCTAGAAAGCATTGAATAAATTCTAAAACGTGTTTGACGTTTTCAAATACCTTTACCCATCCCATGAAGATTGGTTTCATAAAGTGGGAACATCACATAGAAATGCTTGAAGGCGATACAGAAGAAAATGTAACTATACATAACATGGCCTTGAAGCCCTATGTATATTTCCTTTCCATTTTTCGTTTGTTACTTGTATTTGTATTGTCATTATATTCTGTGAATGATTGTATTTTGGATTTGACCTTATCCAAAAAAACAAGTTTCATTTCTACATGACCTGAATTATTGATTTTGATGATTTTGTGTTGTGATGTGATATGATTTGGATTTTAAATGTAGCTTTAAAATTTGTCAGCCATATCGCTACGATGGCTGCAATGAGGCAGTTTATGGTGATGTCTAGCACTGGGGCAGACCTGTAGCATGAAGTCCCACCCAGTCACATTATCCTGACACCAGGCCGACCAGCCCTTACATTAACCGCTTAATGCTGAGCGGCATGCGCGGCAGCTGTTAGTACCATTTTTGTAAGTCTTTGGTATGACTCGGCGAGGATCGAACCCACGACCTCCCGCATCCGAGGCGAACACTCTAACCACTAGGCCACCGGAGCGGTAATTTTTTGATTTATTAGTAAACCTGTTTATCTCAATCTTAGTCTAGAACATTGGGAATTCCCAATGGACTTCCGGGTCAACCTGTCGCTTACTACATTGTATATTATAATTTTAGAAATAGACTTTCAATTATACCTAAGAGTTTATTTTGTAAAAAATTTGTAGCCTTCCAGAAAGAATCTATCTATTAGGTAATAGTTTTTTTTTTATTTGAAAATGCTAATTGTGACCTGATGTCTGGTAGAGGACTGTATAATCTTGTTCGTCTAGAAATTAATTATTCATGTCGTAAGATCTTATCAGAATCAATTGTATTATTGTTGTGTCCAGAACTTCGTTTGAGAACGAATTTTATTTATTCAAAATATTCAATTTCTTGGAAATATAGACTTGAATTTATGCTGTAATTTAAAAAAAAAAACCTATATTCTCTTTGGCTGTATTATAGTAATCCTACAAAAGATTGTTGCCACATCACGACCATACGGGTCATATAGGCACATCAACACTTTCAGCGTTAGATTTAATTAGGATTTTCACTAAAGTTTATTCAGAACTTTAATCATTAGGACTTCTTTTTATATTTATAGTATTATTTGGGATTTAATTCGCAATACCTTTAGTTCATTTTCGTACAGTTCAATTGTCATTCTGAGGAAACAAATAATTTGTTGAATTTAACAAAGCTTGTTGCTTATCACTCTTGTGCATTGTTTAATTTAAGGCAATATAGTCGCTATTATACGTCTAAAGTCTTTTAACTCCTGATTCATGATTTTGTCTAAGCTGTGAAATTTTATTCATGACTGGATTACTGGATTTGGCGTACGTGCCGATGGTCAATGTAAGACATTAAAGAACGTATAATTGTATAGGATCTATAAGAGGATACCTACATACGTCTTGAAAGCTGTTAATAATATAACTATTAGTAAACCTGTTTACGCTTTTTGACTTTTCCCATTCCCGAGGTGATCTTTTAAAAGAGTTTAGTTAATTTTCATTTGATGGGTTAGGTCTCATTAACAGGTATATTAAAATATTAGATTGAGAAGTAGGGTTTATTGCCACATATATTAGTAATATACTGTTGAACGTGTATATAAGGAGGGAAATGAGCAATCAGATGCATCCCTTTGTTTGGAGATATTCTTATATCTTGCGTTCCTCTTGTAACATCGTTATGTTGTACTTAGATATTATTTATGAGGAACACATTTGTTTGGATTATTCAGCAGAACTAAAAAAGGCTCATTGGACTATAATATTAGTCTGAAACTACCGTGAATTATTCAAAGGAGTTCTGGACAATGCATTTTTGATAACGTCTCAACCATAGACGTATTAGTGTAATTTCGGTTTTGAAATGTATACGGAATGTTTAATTGTTTTGGACTTTAATAAAACTTTGTTCATGGTTATTTTGGATTAACTTCATAAAATACTGTAATTTCCACTGACATTTTTATTGACAGCCTTCATCGTTTCGCTCTTTCTGCTACTTAGGGTATGCCCTCTAAACAACTGATTGTGGTTGGCGTAATCAAGCGTGATACCTCAAAGTCTAATTGCCTTGATACGTACGCTGTAACATTTAAAAATCTAAACAGGACTATTTATGTTTACTATAAATTTAGTTGTATGCTGAAATGACCAGACTTTGTTGAGAAATTTAAGAAGTTATTATGAATCAATGATTGTTTTATCTGAAGCGCAATATGACACTATATAATGAAGAATACTTTCCATGTTTATTATTTTAGTTATACACAGCGTTCGTAAGAGTTATTTGAGATGAAGATAGCGACTTACAATTATATATTCGTTGCATGTAGTAGAGCAGAATCGCCATTGATTTAAACAGCCAGTATCTTCGAACTATGTGATTCTATTCAAAGTTTTCAATATCCAACTAATATTATCAAATTATGTAATACTTTCCAGAGATAATCTACATTCATAAGATTATATTGAAGCAAGCACAACAGGATTAATCATTCTGCTGAATTCATTAGTGTTATCATGGCAACACACACACACACACACACACATTATACAGTTTAGTTTCTGATTACCTTTGAACAGTTTCCGGATTATTGAAAAATTTACATTTCATAATTATTTAATTTAAAGGATTACATACTAGGAATTTATAAAATTCAAGTTATTTTTAATACTCTCACTTTGTTTGATTTTTATAAAAAAATGAATTTATATTTTCAAAATGTAATGCATATTTGGTTTGTCCTGTTACTTAGGTTTAAACCCTAGAGGTAAGAGAAATCACCAAAAATAGAATTTTGCACCATGGAAAATACTGTGCGTGACAACAACACACAAATTGACTGTTTATTCATAGAACCTACAAAATTATTTTCATGCAGATTGCCTAACAAGTAAGATCAAATTCTTGAAAATCTTTGTCATAAACAATTTTTCTCTAAACACATCATAATCCCAAACATCGTATACATCAGTCTTTAGAAACACCTAATCCACCTGATGATATTCACACGCAATCTAAAAACTGAAATGCTAACCTCCACCAAAGTGAGAACTTTGTAAATAACTTTGTTTTATATAAAAAGATACAAGAGAGTTCAGTTTCTCTGACAAATAAAATGTATTCTGTCACGGTGATGACGTGACATGCCCATCTCAACTGTGATTTAATCAGTAGAGTATGGATGCGTGGAATCTCTGCACGAGTGAGATGTTCAGAGTGTGACACCCTGTCCTGCCATCGTATCCTCATAAAGTTCCTCCGGCAGTCCATGTGTAATGTTGTAGCGTCTTTTAATAGCGTCTGTACACAGTCCAGGTTTCGCTAGCATATAGCAGGGTTGGCAACATAATGCTTTGTAAACCTTCAGTTTGTTTGCAGTCTATAATCGCATCTACATTTGCGCGCAGTCTGCGGAAGGCTAACAGTGCTCTAAGTTTTCCAACTAATCACAGTAATATAATCCAAGATGTATTTGTCTGACAATTACACACGTTTTATACCATCTGACACTTGACACACATAGTATTCATAACGTCAGCTTTGATTGTAAGAAAAGGAGATGAATCTCACATATGTACTATCCTTTACACCATAAAACACCAATCACACCATCTGTACCATCGAACACCCCATACACACATACTATCCAATGCGCCGTGTGCTAGAATAGAATATAAGAAAAAGAGATGAAATCTCAATAAAATATACTTACACCATAAAAATAATATCCATCCCACTATCCATACCATCCAATCCAATACGCACACGATCCAAAACTCCTCTACCCATCATATTATGATGTGAATTTGTGCATGTGTAAGTATTTATTCAAAGTTTAAAACTCAGAGTACAACAATGTTGAAAGAACCGACTAACAAATGTCCCCTTTGCATGCCTAAAGCACGCACGTGAAGAAAAACATCCCTTCCATTTGCATTCTAGCAAACACGTGACCCAGAGTGATAGAGAGACACGGAAGAGCATATATACATACAGGATCAATTAAAAACAAAATACACCATCATTATTAAAAGTATCATTGTAACAAGACAAATTGGGTTGGAGTCAGGTTATCACAATGACGACACTAAGAAATATAAACGAAAATACTATATTTATTTATAAATGATTATAGATAGGAAATTCCTACACCCAAACTCGTGAGCATAAATTCATTTTTAACACAATGATGCGCATTGAGATAATAACTGAACGATAACTGAAATAATTTTACAAACAATGATATGGTTCCTATGTGGTTTAACATAAAAGAAACAGTCAACAATAAAATTAAAAAAACGAAATGAAATTAATCAAAAATTAAGCACAAAAAGGAACAATAATTAATCAATCAAACAATGATACATGAGGTTCAAAAGAATGATATTGTTTCACTCAAATTGTGGTAACTGGTTTCATATAAATAGTAACAATGCTGCACTCAAATAGCAAAACCTGGTTTCACATTAAGAATGACAATTTTTCACTCAAATAGAGAGAACTACCTTAATATAAATTGGGACATATATCTTGCGGCGTCCGATTAATAACCACAAGGTACTTCAGCCCCACTGCTCTACGGAATGGTCAGGAAGCAGCCAAGAATGGTCCGCGTCTCATTTTTAGTGCCTTCATTGTAACAATCTGACTCCAACTAGGTTTATCTTGTTACAATCCTTATTATAAAAATCAAGACCAAGAGACACTTTTTTATTTTCTAGTATAGTCTCCCTTTTTTGAAATCACAACGAAATTTCACAACACATTACCAAACGTATATTTCCTACTTCTTTCACTCTCTCTCTCTCTTTCATTTCTTTTAAAAATTCTTCTCTTGCACCAGGTTTTCCTCTTCTTTACTTTCTTCTCGTCTTCTTTTCTATACTTTCTGGACTACCGTGAGTTCTTACTTTTCGCTGGGTTCTTCTTTATTCTCGGAACCCTTCTTCTCTTCTGCATCATTATTGTTTGAACAGTTCTATTTTTTTATGAGACTCAGACGACCAGTGTATTTTCTCTTGAAAAGGACAACAGGTATATTCACGATGTGGGCGTTCTAGACCTGATGTATAGCAAATAGAATTTTATCTCGTGAGAAGTAGCAGTCCGTCGTCCTCCCTAAAGTAAATTTTTGAATGAGTCTCTCTAAATTTCTGAACCTAACACGGGTCTCTTGTGACAAATCTCTGATCAGACTGGTACGTTTTGTTGACTCTTAAGTTTGTTTAAGAGCTGACTGAACAATATGACTCTAAGACACTAACCCTACACACACACACACACACACACACACACACACACATATATATATATATATATATATATATATATATATATATATATATATATATATATATATATATATATATATATATATATATATATATATATATATATATATATTTAGAGAGAGAGAGAGAGAGAGAGAGAGAAGCCCTCTGCTTATAAAAGTTTGCTGTCAGTATAAAACGATCACATAATTTAACTGAAAGAGATGAACATATTAAAAGGCCACGACGTGACATATCGCCTCGCACACCTGGTACAGTCGTGACTGAAATCAATACCATCGATTTTGAAGACGACATGACCGCACCTAAATCAACACCATCCACGGATTCGCCCGGACCAAGTGAGTCTACTCAAATCCAAAATCAATCAATAGCGTACGATAAATTATTGCCACATACGATTGACGGAAACACATTGGAAACAGGAGGAATATGAAAAGAGGAAAGGAAACTGCATCGACCGTGTGAGAAGTGCGTCCAGGAACCTTTGCATTGCCTCCACTGTAGCAATATTCAATAGGAAGTGAAAAACTCTTTCAAGGATCTAAGACGCTTTTAGATTTCACCCGATGGATCTTAAACCCTAT
The DNA here is from genome assembly GCA_028554795.2 of Sinohyriopsis cumingii. Lineage (NCBI taxonomy): Eukaryota > Metazoa > Mollusca > Bivalvia > Unionida > Unionidae > Sinohyriopsis > Sinohyriopsis cumingii. Next base: position 42,139,527 of record CM068825.1, read on the forward strand.
TGACGACACGTCGAACCAAGAAGACATTGAGCGTTATGGAGACTGCCATCGATTCGCAACGGTTATTGCTCACAATGTCTCGGGATACTACGGACAATTTCGTCTGAACTTCTATACAAAACATTGCATCGAATTCCCTATAGTCACCATGAACGGAGCCAAAATCATGTGCATGCAAGTGAGACAAGTACAGTCCAAAGATGACATGAATTATTTAGCCATTTCTTTGAGTCTAACGCCTAAAACGTTTTGACAGACATAATTGCTAAATGATATTTTCCACACTTTTTCAATACCGAAGGAAAATCAACAGACCGTCCTTATAGGATTATCAGACGCCAACTATTACGACCCCAACAACATGCGCACAGAACAACGAGAAACTTTCTAAGCTTCGTACCGCTCTCAAGGTTCAGACCTTTTCGACATTCAGGAACCAATGTTCAAGTGTTGTTGCTCTGATGTGAATATTTAATGGCGTTGCTCTGGAAACTTTCGACTATTATTCTTATTGCACTGAAGGGATCAATCCTTTGAAGGAAGCCAATACCATCGCCAAAGTGTGTTTCTTAGTGTACCACAACGTGTCATGCCCTAGAACACCCTAATTCTTACAATGCAACATGAAATAGTTGTACGTGAAGATTTACCATCAACGCATACAGTTAGAGCAATAAGGATATAAATAATTGCAATTTGGGAGTACGAGTACGATTGACATCTGAAAACCCATTTGCCTTAGTACTGCGATTATGAATGTCAGGTCCAAAAGTTCAAAGATAAATTGCCTGAATATAGGTGAGGACCAACACCCGAAGAATTATCCTGAGCTGGACCTATCTACGTGGGAGAATGGATAAAGGTAAGTCTTTCAGTAGCTGTGTGACACTATACGAGTGGGTGCATATAGTCTCGGCTTACCTTGAACATGCTCCATGACCTCCGCACTGTCACTACCCTTTTTTAGTGGGACCAAATTTATATCTTTATGAATAATTTGAGAAAAAGCATTTACAATGACTTCGGCTTGTAACAAGTTAAACGCAAAGAACAATTGCATTCTCTACATCACCGATGTTTTAACCACTGGTACCTAAATGCTATAAGATGAATTGTTTGTTTTAAAGTATTAAAATATTTTGGCATTGATCAACTACCCGAGATTCAGAAGGCTTTGGAAGTAACGACTTTTATTAAAAAGGTGACAGTATTAAACAAAATTCCAAATGAAGACTTCGAGGATGAAAACAAACAGGAAACATCCGTATGACGTGTTGTGTTAGTGACTAACACATTTTTTCAGCACTGGAGTGAAAGAGGATCTGCACAAAATGTACATCTATTACCTTCAAACGAAAGACTAGTTTAGAAGATGACATTCAGAATCTAGCTCTGGAACTGAGAGAACGGATTTACAAAGACTTTGTCAAAATACAAGTGTAACACAAACGCCATTAATCCATTTCTTTTTAAAAAAAGTTTTCTAAAGTATCAGAAAACTGATTCTCGGAGCATCCTATTTCAGTCAGAAATAAAAACGAGGTTTTAGGACATTGTCATGCGACGACATGTTGAAGAATATTGATATTTGGAGGTGATTATTTATATCACTATTACAAACGAGGGTATTTATAAAAGCTTACCACGACTTTATCAGTAGCATAGTAACATATTCCGTGGAAGGAAGGAAGTGTCAATATTCAGACCTTGGAGGCATACCAAAACGTTTACCAAGGTCTGTTTCATTTGAATTTTGGCCGTCATGTGGTGTGTGTGCTTCCGACCATATTTCGAGCATTTCGTTTATCAGCAGATTCCTTGTGGACTATTTACGAACAATTCCTGCAAGGACGTCTTGACCTTTATAACCTTATCATCATGAACGGCATCATGGTTGCTGCCTTAAATGTGCACAAAACTCTCATTCTGTTAAAGAGTTGCTCTTTCATATACATATTTCCCAACCTAAGAAAAAGAAACATTAAAAGAAAAAGAAAAGCTCCAAGAGCAAAGGTTCTACAAGAAAAGCAAACAGTGCTAGTGGGACAAAAATAAACTCCCCCAGCTTCTTCCACTTTGTCGTTGCTATTGATACCGGCCTAACCCGATTTGACGCGTTGTTTCCCAATTTGATACAAAAATGGAAACCGTTTCTGAAAAAAGACTTTTTCGACAATGACCTCTTCTTTTCAAGCCGCACTGGCAGCCACTAAAATTAACCCTCTCCAAGGTCGAAGTCAAAGAGAAATCCGGAGTGTGACAGAGCTTACTGGATTTCATCAAACAAGAACTGCCTCTATTTAGTCCGATGCAAACGCCTCAACGTCGAGTAATGCCCATCATGATGATACTACGTACCGACCATCAGTGGAGACGCATTCCAGTATTAAAATAGATCTTTGCCAGGCGATTACATTCAGTGTTTTTCGCTCCTGATCTAAAAAGATGTCGCCCAAGAGAATAACACACCACCACTCTACTGCCAAAAAGGAAAGGGAAAACCACTGCCTCCTCGTTTAGCCAAACATTGAGATGTGTTGTAAGTACCGTCAAAAATCCATCCACCCATGCCAGTAAAAGTAGTAAAGTGGGCCACTATACGAACAATATGACATCCATGTTAAAAGTGCCGTGGTCTTATGGGGTCTATGGGAATTTAACATGGATGGGTCTGTCGAGGGTGGTTGGGAATTTAGCATATACCTATATAGTGGCAATGGATTGGGACTGAATAGGAACAAGGGGAATTGAACATAGGGATGTAGAGTGACAATAGATTGGGACTAGCTAGCGACAAGGGGAATCTAACATGGGGAAATTCAACATGGGTTGAATTGGGAATTGAACATAGCGAAAAGGGATTGGGACACTATAGCCTCATCGGGACCTTAATGTTACAAAGGTGTATATCCACTTTGGAGACAATGGGAATTTAACTTTAACATGGATTGAATGGGGAATTGAACATATCGAAAAGGGATTGGGACTCTTTAGCGTCAAGGGGACCTTAACGTTATAAAGGTGTATATCCATTTTGGCGACAATGGGATATTTACATGAGGAGATTTAACATGCAGTAAATGGGGAATTAAACATAGCAACAATGGATTGGGGCGTCTTAGCCTCAATGGGACATTAATGTTAAAAAGATGTATATCCACTCTAGCCTCAAGGGTAATTTAACATGGGGGATTTTATATCCACTCTAGGGACAATGTGACTATAACATGGTAAATTACATATCCACTCTAGGGACAATGGGAATTTAACATAGGTTGGGTTTGTATAGGGACAATATGAATGATAACGTCACGGTACTGGCCATAGGCAACAATGTCCGCCAGGCGTTTTATAAAGTGGTATGTCCCGCTCTGACAGGCGTTATATATTTTTCACGGCGATTCCCGGACAATGGGAATTACCATTATAAAACACCATGGGATCATTCGCGGACAAAATATATACTGACAAAAGGCTGGGGCTGTATAGTGACAAAAATAGTTGGTCCGTTTAAGGACAATATGAATGGAACAGGTGGGGTGACGTCTCGGTACTGGACATTGGTAACAATGTTGCAGAGGATGACCTCAATCGGGACCAAACAGTGACAGCGGAAACATATCTATAACGCCTCGCGGGATGTTAACGAACTTCCGTGCAGTACTGACCAATATACGCAAACATCGCCTGGCGGGGCAGGACATATAACTTTGTAAACATAGGATCAGCTACCAAACAAACAATAGTGAAGAAAGTGCTAATAAAACATAAATATTTATACAAATCCACTCATACTAGCAAAATCCACGTTATTTACTATCAATACATTGTGGAAAAGGAAATTTATTTTATCTACAAATACACCATGACCAACAATCACCTCATCAAAAGAGTTAGTGGTCATTGTCACACTACTCCGCATTCAAACAAAACAAACACAATGAGCAGGGACATGAGCTTTTTTTGTTAAGGGAAGAAACAAACGCATTCACATACAAACGTACGCGCGCACACAAACAAAATACACACACAAACAAAATACACAAAAAATGTACACGAACATACAAACGAACGCGTGCATACAAAAACATGCATACACAGACACTATTTTGTGAAGGGATAAGCTTTTTGTTAAGAGAAGAAAACAAACACATAAACACAAATACAAACAACCACACAGATACACACATATACAAACACTTTTTAATTAAGGGATAAGGTTTTTGCTAAGAGAAGCAAACAAACACACATACACACAAATACATACAAACACTATTTTTGAAGTTTAGGGATAAGAGTCTTTGTTAAGATAAAAACTAGCGCGCACACACACACGTACGTGCACACACATACAAACAAATATCCGAGCGTACACATGCACATGCACATACAAATACACACAAACGAACGCATGGATAAAAAAGCACATATACACACAAACGTACGCGCGAACACATGCAAACAAAAACAAACACACATACACTCCTAGCTTCAGCTGAACCAGGTTACTATACATAAGTCATTTACAGATTTGAGTAGTCATCTGAGCTAGTCTGTGTGCTCCGTTATTCTTTAGAATATTTTTGTATTTAGGGACATATGATTAGGTACGCTATCGCTATGTGGATTAAAATACAATGTACTTAAATTTGTCTATATTATGTCCTTTTTCTATGCCATTTGCTATGTCCCTATTCTAAGTCCCTCTTTTCTTTGTATAGTGTAGCTAAGGAATTGGTGAGTAAGTGGGACGAAGAGATCTGTTAGAGAGGTTCCGAGATGTTTATCTCAGAATTTAACAAAGAGCAAACAAATCCAGGAAAATTATGTTACATTGCTTTAGACTAAATGGATAACCTGGTAACTATTTATAGCCCCAACTTGTCTGACGATCCAGTTTAAAAATTCTAGGATCTATTTATAGCTACAACAAGTAGAAATTCCAATTAAAAAAACTCCACTATATATTTATAGTCACAGCTTGTGCAAATTCATTTTGTAAAATGCTAGTATGTATTTATAGCTTCACTTTGTGGAGATTCCTATGGAAAAACACAAGTATATGTATAGCCTCAAAACACAAACCTTATATATAGGGACTCCCTTGCGTCTAAAATTGAATCATTTGTAAATTTGCAATCAAGATTAAACGAGCGCACGATTTCACTGAGAAGGAAGATGAAGACGTAAGCTGAAGTTTTGGTTCAAATAAATGTAAGCAATTTTGAAGATGACATGAGTGAGTAAGAATCCAGACCCAGAGAGTCTACGATAAACAAAATGTTCCCACTATCACCCGAAAAGTATTACCATATTCGAGAGAGGCATAGCGCTCCTCTAGAAAATTTAGAACTACGGCCTAAACGTATACGATGAATTTTAAAGATTTCAAGTCCAACGTGCCGCTGTAGAAAGCAGAAGAGTTCATCACCGATGTATGGGATTTTTTGTTAACCTCACTGAAATGACAATGTGAAGCCAATGCTTGACACTTTCCATTGATCCCGACAGTTTGAAATCCATTGTTTGGATGGAATTTAGCAGACCATCAGAATTGACACCTTCCAAAGTCATCACCAAGATTCAACACGTACAGCAATCCAACGACAGGTTTCACATCACCGATGGAAAAGCCACACTGCATATGGCCCACGTATCTCTTTCATATGGGACCGGAGGCAAAAAGGTGTTATTGGTGAACGACGTTCGTAGAATTAAGCGTAGCCTCGTTCAAATTAACCCTAAAGACCAGGTGTGTTTAAACATGGCCATCATGGTGGGACGAACGTATACGGACAAGAACGTCACGGTAGATTAGACAAGAACATTGAAAACTATTCAAAAATAGAACCGAGCCAAACAACGAAGAGAATCAGAGCTCTTTTTATAACAAGTTGACCTATCAAAAGACACACCCTGTGGCATTCCTGAAATGCAAAAATTACAACACGTCTTGACTCCACGTCAAGTTTGATTTCCACCCTCGATAAGGGCCTGGGCCTCTGTTGTTTCCAGATGAAAATTTCAAAGACGGAAAGTAATTTCACGTCTATCATTGAGATGAACATTTTGATGCCATCCCCAGTATCATAAGATTTCTGGGATACAGATATGATTGTGAGAGATATAACTATGGCTAAAACAATGGACAACACCACATATACTGTGGATCAAAATGCTCAGGATATTTGGCCTCTAAACCCTGTCTTTACGAAGGACAAAACAGGTGCATTGCCCTGCTTGTCAGCGCACTTTTGTCACCACTGCCTGTTACCAGCAATCTATGAAGACGCAAGGGTCACGGAGGAAACGTGCTTGCAAAGGCAAACGTACCAATAATACCAAGGCTCCCGTATGTCCAGGAAAGAAACGATGTCACATTTGTCACCAAATCGTTGACTTGAAATACGAATGTTACATTCAAGATGTTATTCCAAACATGAAGGGGAAGATGACCAGAAGAAATGAAATTTCATCTTTTCCGATTTTGAATGCATGCATATTTTTGGCACATCGAGCGTGGGAAAAGTGCATCAAAGAGCATATCTTTAGTCATTTCGTGCACTGCAGCAACATTACTGGAGGACGTGAAAAAATATTTTGGGTGCATAATACGCTGACCTAATTTGCTCAATGGATCTTATACCCCATCGACTAGACATGGAGCCAAGAGGACATCAAACGTTAGAGAGATTGCCATTGCAGCCACACGATGATGGCTCACACTTTCGCGTGATACGATCGACAATTTCTTCTCAGATACTATGCAGAACAAAGTACCGAACGTCCTAAAGTGACTTTGAACGGAGCCAAAATCAATTCCATGCAAGTGGGACAAGTGCAGATTAAAAATGCGATAAATTACTTGGCCATGTCTTTGAGCCGAATGTCTAAAACGTTTGGAATGATACAAATGCCAGAAGGCTATTTCTGCACTTTTTCAATACCGAACCCAATCAACATGCCGTTCTACCACATTCGCCTGATTCTCACTATTACGACCCTGACAACACGCGCACCAAACAAATAGAAGTTTTCTACGCTTGGTACGACACTCACGCTACAGGGAAGACAATTGGATCCAGCACGCCCAAGATCATGTACGAGATTAACTGTTGCTGATTTCACGGATGTCCCATCTGCTACCCTCAGCGTGACACTGAAAATCAGTATCTGCAATGTACCATGAAAGACTTGTACCAGGCCACTTGTCAGCGGCGCTAGAAATTAGAACAGCAAGGATACCCAGTGGTAGAAATGTGGGAACACAAGTACGATCACCGTTTGAAAACCGATCACGAGTTTAAACGCATCGTGGAAAGTGACAAGTTGGTGGACCCTCTAAACCCACGAAACAATTTGTACCGAGGACGAACGAATGTCACCTGTTTGATGTACCACGCCGAAGAGGAAAAAGGAGAAGAAATCAAATACTTGCACGCACGTGTGTTCTCTTTATCCTTATGTGTGCAAATATCGTCATTTTTCAGCAAAGCCTCCAGAATTGCTGATGGAACACATCGACCTGACGACATTGGACAAAACGAAGGATTGATTAAACGTAAAATCTGGCCCTAATTGATTTGTACCATCCCGTTGTACCTCACCAATGCCAAGGAAATGTAATGTTTTTCTTGTGCCATACTTGTGCAATAACGTGCAACCAAGATGGACTTTGTCAGCGCACCCAGGAAGAACACACCTTGACGGAAACGTGTGTCTGTGTGCAAATATTGAAAGCTCTGGACCTCGGATACCAAATGTTAGAAGTGTACGAAATTTCAAACTTTCCAAAGACAAAAAATACCACACGGGAGAAGAGGCTCTGAAAGGCATTTTCGCAGACTGCGCGGATGACTTTTTGAAACTGAAACAAGAAGCCAATGGCTATCTTTCCTGGTGCCACACTCCCAAAGACCCAAAGAAATTCTAAGAGAAAAATCAGGAGCAGGAGGGAATCCCTTTAGGCCATGTGGAAAAAACGAAGGAATGCGATCATTTGCGAAAGTAATGTTAAATTGTTTGTGGGGCAAAATGGCATAACGTCCGTGTTTACCCAAGACGGAATATTCGACTGAACCTCCCGCTATTTTCAGATGATTCACGACAAAACCAAAACCATGAAAGACGTGGACGTCCTTCGTGAAGTCTTGATCCTGGTCAACTACGAAAAAGAACATGAGTTTGTAGAGGCGGACGAATTTGGAAATCTCATCACGTGATAGCCGAAGCTCTCTTAACTTTGTACAATGCTTTACAACTGTTAAGAGATCATGTACTGTATTTCGACGCTGACGTTTGCATCTACATATACATCATCCAAACCTTGACATCGAAGTAGAACGTTTAGGAGACTGGACGAACGAGCACCCCAACGACAAGATTCTAACTTTTGCTAGAGGCGGTCCCAATACATTACGGCTACGAATTCCGGGACCCACAAGCAGAAGTGCACACCGAGTGTAAAGTAAAAAGATTGGCTCTCAATCATCGTATCAGACAAGCGGTGAATTTTGGGGTATTGAAAGAAGCCTTGCAGTGTGGAGAGGATCAAGAGGTTAAAGTGACCACCTACGAGCCTCACAAAATTGTATGTTCAGCCACACACCAAATTGTCAATTATAAAAACTGTATCAACTCGTAAACCACAAGCGAGTGGGGCCTCCCAACTACTTCACTTTACTTTACAGACACATCGATATTGGTCAGCATATAATACCCAGACGACACGATTTAATAATGTGAAGTTACAAGTCACAGATTCCATGGTGTGTGGACAATATTGTGTGCATTTTTGTTATCAGCGCAGTCTTGGATATCTCTTAGAATATTTAGTGACTTATTTTGATCATAAATTTCTAGAAACGATGAAAAAGTAGATCGATGGTTTTGTGACATTATGATCATATTTTGTCTTCAGAGGAAATGTAGTGTACATCAATGTCCCAATGACTTCCATCAGTGGAAGTCTAACTTAACTTACTACTTTGTCAACCTTGTCAAAAAGAGTTTGTTTGCTGTAATGTGAATTGTTATGTTAAATGTTCGTTAATTGTTGATTTAATTACAAAAATGTACTCTTTGGAAAAAGGTGTTGGTGGTTCGTTTAAAAAATGAACACGGTGAATATATGCTTTTTGATTTCTCTCTATCCCTCAACATAACATAACCTAAATAGCGTTCCTACCTTAAACGTCGTAGAGATGTTTTCTATCGCGTCCGCGCTTGAACCATAAAAGCGATGTAGTCTCTAGTCTCACCATCCCCTCACTCGACTTAGAAAAATAAACTATCAAATAATACCAATAAAAACCCTATGAAAATAAAATAGAACTTAATACCAATTTTAAAAATAAAATAAAATTTAAAAAAAATTAAGACACTTTTTATTATTATTATTCTTTTTCTTCTTTTCACTATATCCAACATTACAGATACAATCTTTCAAAATTCGGCAAGACGCTATTTATTCTAGAAATTGGGAACTAAATTAACTCTGGATGTCACAAACGGCTCACTTCCTATTTATACTCTCACCGTCCAACCCTCAACGGGGACGTTTTTCCGGTGGGATTACATTATGCTAGCACGTATTAAACATATTAGCCCGATTAACGTGCCATCGCGACACCCGTGTAATCCCCAATAAGCAAAACAATTGATACAGACTACTAACAATAAGCATGGGTGCTTCTATTCCCGCTCGTCGTTTTTCCCGTGGGATTACATTATCCCGAAATCGGACACAACTAAGTAGCACACTCTGTGTGCATTAAAGCGTTGGGGAATGAGGCCCTTTTTCCATCCCCTCGAACAATTAATTAATCCGCTAATGCATAATTTAAATCGTTGCGCATGCATTATGTACGCAATCGACGCTAATAAAATCTCATCATCATCATCGTCATCATCATCATCATCATCAGTCTGACCATCCAGTGCTGACTCGTCCACCTATGAAGATGTGTTCAAGACTAACCAAGCTGAACGAAGCCTACGTGGATTTACATCTGTCAGGCAAAACATGATACCCAAGCCTAATGAGATAGAGAATGTCGGCGGACATTGTTGCCAATGTCCATTACCGTGACGTCACCATTGCTATTGTCCCTATACAACCCAAACCTATGTTTAATTCCCATTGTCCCTAGAGCGGATATAAAATTCCCCATGTTAAAGTCCCATTGTCCCCAGAGTGGATATCAAATTCCCCATACTAAATTCCCTTCGAGGCTAGGGTGGATATACCTTTTAACATCAAGGTCCCATTGAGGCTAGTGTTTCCCAATCTCATGTCGCTTTGTTCGATTCTCCATTCACTCGAAGTTAAAAATTTCCCCATGTTAATTTCACATTGTCGACAAAGTGGATATACACCATTTTAACGTTAAGGTCCCCTTGACGCTAAAGTGTCCCAATCCCTTTTCGATATGTTAAATTCCCCACTCACTCCATGTTAAATTCCCCTTGTTGCCAACGTGGATATAGCCCTTTTTAATATTAAGGTTCAATTGAGGCTATACTGGCCCAACTATATTCGATTCTACTTTCACTCCATGTTAAGTTTCCTCGTGTTAAATTCTTCTTGTCGCTAGACAGTCCCATGCGATTGTCACTCTACATCCCTATGTTCAATTACTCTTGCCCCTAGACAGTCCATATCCATTGTCACTATATATCCCTATGTAAAATTCCCCTTGACCCCAGAGAGACCCACCCATATTAAATTCCCATTGACCCCATGGGCCGCGGCACTTTTAACAAGGAAGTCCCATTTTCCGTTTTGTGGCCCATTTTACTACTAATGTAATTCATTCAAGCAGCCCCTAACGAAATCATCCATACCGTGTGAATGTTGTTTGAATGCTCTGAAAGGAACCATGCCTTTGTCCATGAACCGAAAAGAATATTTAGGAAAGCATCGAAACTTTCATCGCCAGATGGTCAAAAAGAAAATACTCATCAATCAAAGGAAAACAAATGTTTGTGCAATGCTGAGGAAATCGACCCAATCTGACAGGTGCCTTGCACAAAGGAGTAGCTATTCTTGCTGACAGGAGAGGCTGTTCCATTGTTTGGAGGACTTTATTGAAAGGTTATAGCCAGTATCAAGAAATACAGATGAGGAGGAAGATAAAGAGTGCTACCATTCTGGAAAGATCTCATAGACCCAGCGACCAAGATAGACGTAACCACAAGAATGGCAGAGGAAGAGGACTTACGCGAAATCCTTCAAACACCTTCAACTCCCTTCCTTAGTAAGATTGCAGTGTTCTTGTTGACACCTTTCCCAATCATCAAAAGAGAAGAAATCAAAGCTTCGTTTAAAAAGATCAGGACAACACCTTCTTCGACAGAAGTGAAAAAGGAAGAAGGAAGCCTGAAGAGATAAAAGGAAGTAAGAAAAGTGAATATTTGTCACCACCACCACCCTCGTCTGCTACTCTTAAACCCCATGAAACCAGGAGTAGCATCAGCTAACTGATAGAAGACAGCCTTGATGGAGAGTCTTTTAATCATGACTTTCTGCCATCCTGCCCATTCTGCGCGGCACGGAGGAGTTCAAATTTGTATCGTGCTGTCACAACCGACTTGAATAGGTTAACGTATACTACAGGTGCAACGATGGTTGCATGAATAAGCCACGTACACGTTACGCACATATATTCTACGAAAGTTTTCATAATTCTAACCTAAATCGAGGGCATCGATCATCAGTGGGAAGCCAGTTTAGCCAATGTCTCTCATTTGGATACCCACATCAGATGCGCCCCGAAGAAATTAATCCCGATAAGGAAGTTGCCATGTTTGAGCGACTGTTTGGTACGTCCCCTACTGCCCCAAAGAAACGTGGACTGTTGACTACGGAACATTGGGTACGCATTAGAAAAAGCAATAGAGCCTTAGACAACGGTTATCTACCGACCTAGACGACAGAATATTTTTGTCACTGTATGAGTGCAAAGCCATCATGCTCCTGTCTATAAATTGAAAGAAATCAACGGCGATGTGTTAAAAAGAATTTCCTACTTGAAAGAGGTACAACGAGTGACCGACAAGCAGACAACGTGTATGTCGTCAAAGTCGTTCTCGATCGAGTAATCCGTAAAGTTGGCTAACGCCGAGTCAAAGAAGTGAAAGTGCTTTGGAAATAATATTCCCGTGTTTTGATTCTTGAATCGACGCTTCGCAGAAAAAAGTGAGTATCATGCAGTTAAACACGGCATCAGCAGCGACCGCTGCTTCTCAGAGTTCTTCTATTTGAGATCTACAAAAGCATCTCCTGTGGGTTTGGTTCGGAGAACGTGTGCTTAAAAGGCAAATTGCCTTTTTTATGTCAAATCTTTGTGGTGTTTTGTTTCATCAGAGTTGCCATCACCAAGCTGTATTTTCAACAAGGAGACAAACAATTATGAACCATTATACTCAGGAGTTACATCGGTTTCCTTCTACCCAATTCATCCCTGAAATATTCCATTTACAACGGAAGCCTTGCGGATAACGCCAGTCGCCACAAAGGCAACAGCAACAGTACTTTTTGGGAACTCCTTTAAGCTTGAGTGATTCTTCGAAAAGAAGAACCGATTTTCCTTTCCTTTACCCAGAGACAGTTCCATAGATGTGTTTCCCAACAATACATTGTGCAGTTTCCGGCCAAATAACCTCCACCATCCTTCTGGATCACAGAGCACATTGGGAAGTCTCTTTGGTAGAAAACATTCATCCGACGCAAGTCTAAAATATTGAAGGAAATCAAGCCAGGTCTACCGTCCAAATCCTGAACGAACAAGTGCAACAATACATGGATGCATACGATGCTGCTGCTTACGAGTCCTAAAGACCATAACCAGCCAGTCCTCAATTGAACATCTATACCATGAAAATTCCTATACACTATTATTTTAGATCCCGAAATCTGGTGGAAACGATTGTTGCTATTTTCTTTTCTCAGTTTGGCAAAGCCCTGGAGAAAACTAAACACTCTGTCCTGATCCAGTACCATGAAATAATTCACGGTCTGCACATGAATTTTTCTGATGCCAAGGAGTTGTCTATCACTTTCTCTCCCAGTTTGTTTGATGTCTTGTGTTTACACATTAAAATTGCCCCTCATTCCATAGACGCCGAAAACAACGAGCGTTTTTGCAAATATTATCATCACCTTGTGGAAGTGAAGGAAGGGTTGAATTCGATCTTGGTGCACTTTGATGTGGTGACGTATAACGTAGTGGACATGTGTTGCTTCAAGCCAGAACATATATTTTGGCTCGCCAAAAGAACCCTAAAGTGCATTCTGCTGACTAAGGCATTCATTTCTCACTTACACCACAGCAAGGACAAGCCAAAAGAGACGACGAAAATCCTCTGAAGTTCATCAACACGTTGCAAAAAAGACTCAGACCTGAAAAACAGCTAGAGAATAAGACGTCTTTGATTTATTAAAAGAAATGATACAAAGAGATTCTTGTGAATGTTCCAAGTCAGAAACGGATGTGTTTGCCATGCCACCCACCTTGATGACGATGCGAGAATCCCAATGAGTAGCAATTCATTCCGTCCCGTCATTGATGACCTTAGCCCCCATCGAATTTGAAATCAAAGTATAGACCGACGACTACATCTATCTGGATAACAGTTACTTGTACCTGAAAGTCAAAGTTCTCAAAACGGAAAATACTGCTCCATGTGTCAATACCAGAGTAGCTCCCGTCAACAATTCCATGCATTCGTTGTTCGTCAAAGTGGATTTGTATTTGAATAACAAACTAGAATCGAGCAGCATGGAGACTTAACCTTGCCGATCGTACATAGACAATCTCTTGACGTACGGAAAAAAAGCAAAGTACACGCAGATGGATGCTTTCGTGGTATGGAAACTTAACATGTCGGGCGTAGATACGCTCAACGACACAGCCCTGACAAGAGATGGCAATATTCACAATGTAAGATTTAACGAGTGTCGAAAGAAGATCCTGCAAGGGTGCAGTTTAGAACTAAACCATCGCTTACATTTGGACACGTGGTTGAAAGACAAGTATTTGTTGAACGGAGTAGATGTCCGCCTAAAAATGAATCGAAGTAATACCGTTTTCCAGTTGATGGAAAAATGCTAGCGAGTATAAAACCATCATAGAAGGAGACTGCCTCTACGCGCACCACGTGGAAGTGTTACCTAAGATGAAGTGGGTCACGACGTCAGTCACATCTTGAGCTGAACGACAGCCAAATATCCGATACGTCGAGTGGAAGTAAAAACCTTCACCATAGCCGCTAGACTCCAATCCAATGACGGTTATCCAAACTTTAAGTCATTGTGATCGTTAGCAATGAAACCCTCAACGGATCCATCACTGAAAATCATTTTCAGTTTAGGAGCTACAAAGTGTCGAGATGGCCAGATCTTGTGCACCAGACCCGTTGAACCCAACTTTGAGCAGAAAAAGTATTTGAGATCATACACGTCCCTTTATGAAACCACCAGACAGTTAGGTACCTACTTTAACCACGGCATGGCGTACGACTATTATGCTGGAGGTTACACTTTGCTTACGCTTTATTTCACTCACGGTCAAGTTTTACGTTTAGGCTCTTGCAAAACGCAACAAGAAATGAGTGAAGACAACAAGCTTTAAAAAATTGAACAAATAATTTATTTCTCAAGAAAAACAAGGTAGAAATGAGAAAATGAAGTTACGGTTTTACGCATCAAATCGAAAAATAATCCATGAATAATCCAAAAATTAAAAGATAGAAGTCCTAGTAATAAATAGTCCTAATAAAACTAAGTTCGTATCCCGATAAATCCGAAATGGAAGGCGATGACGTAGATATGGTCAGTGTCGTACTGTGTCAACAGTTCTTTGTTGAATTACAGAAAATAATAGTCTCGTGTTTGAACATTTTGTAAATTTTGATGACTGTCCTTTTCCAAAAATTAATTTTAGAGCACAATTATTTCCAGGGAAAAATAATCCAAGTAATTTGAAGACAATTTAAAAGTTCAACTCAAACTGGTCACAACATAAAACATTTTGACTTCTCAAGTGTTATGGCAAGAATGACTATTATTTCTCAATACATCGATAGTAAGTCTTAGTACGACGCAAGACAGATGCCCGGATGTGGGTCAATCCTCCGGAAAACCAGATTTGAAACAATTGATGCGTGTTTTTTGTCATGTACGTCAGGTATGCCCTCGATTTCTCTTTATGAATCTACTCTAAGAAAGAATTTAAAAAATTAAAAATGTTTACTTCAACCTTTACCAATTCTGAATCAAGGTCAGAAACTAGGTCAGTATTATATACAAAGTTTATATTATTAGGTCAAACTGAA
The DNA here is from genome assembly GCA_028554795.2 of Sinohyriopsis cumingii. NCBI lineage: Eukaryota > Metazoa > Mollusca > Bivalvia > Unionida > Unionidae > Sinohyriopsis > Sinohyriopsis cumingii. The sequence continues at coordinate 42,154,863 of CM068825.1, forward strand.
CTGAATTTCTGAGAAATTAATTTTTGGAAAATATCATACCTAGTAAATAAAATTACATTACAATAACATCTAATTGAATAAAAGATTTAAAACTTACAAACAAACAACTGAATTTAATCAAATATACAGAACACAAAGCAGCGATGAGGGTCATTTGCACCCTATAAATTCCGGCCAACATTGTGTAGAACTTCAGTTTGCACAAACCCTGACCGAACGTCATCTTGTATGTCGAAATCGTCCGTACGCTGTAAATCAACAGCGTGAGAGAAGTGATTCATGACCATTATAATCTATGGAAGAATCTTATACCTCCTTGGGGTGCAAAGCCTCTTAGAAGAAAGGGGACGAGAACGCGAAACAGAACGAAAAGGAAAAGAAAATACTAAAGAAGAAAAAGACAAAGAGACCGTCATGATTTCTAGATGGCCAGAAGAAGAGAAACATTTAGTCTCCTGTTCTGCTAAACATCTGGCTGAAAAGAATTGCATCTATGACCCACGAACATAGTTATGGATATCAAAACGATCATCTCATTCAGATTTGACACGACAAATACACGATGGTGAGCCTAGAAGAAAAATTTAAAGAGTATCTGGATTACTCTTGATGTATCATCTCAGATATAAAAAGTGTTGTATCAGTGGTATAAAGACTTGCCTGACTATCTGAGGTCTCTAGAAATCCAAAGCATCGAAGCTCTCTTTCCACAGAGTACGGAGACGAAGCATAGAGTTTGTTGCTTCATAAACATTTACAAAGACATGTCAGTAATGAATTTATGATTTATTATTACCCATGAAAACAATATGGATACATGGCTATTGTATTGCCTTTGGATGGACGGTTCGTATGCAACTTCTTGGAATCCTGTCGTACAAGCAAAAAATGAACCTTAAGACTTTCAAGAGTATGTCATCAACCAGAAACCTATGGGGTGACCGTCTAATTTCCTAACGATCACAGTGTGAATTATTTCGATTTGTATGGATTACCACCATTTGGAAGATGGCATCACTGACTTTATGAGAACATCGACTCGATTCAATAATGTGAGATTAGAAGGAACTGATTCCATGGGTGGTGGACAATATTGTGTGCATTTTATTCATCATCGCATTATAGGATATCCCTTTAACATTTATTGGCTTATTTTGACAGACAGCATGCTCAAAACGATGATCAAGTAGAAATACGATTTTGTGAACATTATAGTTATATTTTGTCCTTAGATAGGAAACGTAGTTTGTATCGATGGCAAAATGAATAGACCAGTGGAAATCGAGTTTGACTCCATAATGTTGTCAATGTTGTAAATATGCTCGTGTTTTTAAAAAAATGTTTGACTTGTTAGTTTGTATTAGCAAAGTTTCTTGCTAAGAATACAAACGCTGAATTTTTTTAAACAAGTGTATGTTACTTTATATGGACACTGTATTAATATATGCTCTTTCATGTATCTCTATCCCTGTCATGATTTAACTAGAATGCAAATGGAAGCGATGTTTGGCAGCCTGGTCATTCATCATAGTCGTGTCTTGAAGTCTTAAACTTTGGATAAATACTCACATAGGCACACACGTAAACCATATATTTATTTAAGAATGTGAGACAACATTGCTAGTTCTGATAATTCATTGATTATCATTTATGTGTCACTAGAATGTAATTCAGGACATGGAAATTGTACATATTGTTACATGCAAATGGTCTCACTACCGAAAGAATCAAACACCTGCGTGAGTGAGGGTTCATAATCCACGTTTACCCTTACTTCCGAGGATCTCAATATAAAAGTCGTTTATCAACTGAGAGGTTCGTAAAAGCGGAAAGACTACAAATAATTAGCTCTAATCACCTAATGGCCACACACCACGAAAGTCTAATTTCAGACCTGCTTGGTTTTTCTGTTTCATATTTGCATCATTCACGAGTAAGGCTTTCTGAGCCGAATGTTAGCTTTTTGTGCCATGCAATACATATTTATTCCTAGTTCAAATTACTAAACAGGCATCTTTGTTCAGTTGTGAGACTATCGGGAGGTATAAGTCGCTCAACTGATATATATTGGATTAGGGTACTCCGTGTGGTATCTCACCTTTATTTTCCTTTGATATATTAACAATTAAACAAGCAGTACATGTAAGTTATACAGTCATCTACTGAAACATGAATGGGAAAATGGTTAGTTGATGGTATTTTGTAATGTGGTTTTGTTGAACTTACTTGAAAGACAATTGAGAAGACCAGTCATAGTATAATGATGATTCTGATGGATGGCTGTTTAATGATGGTTCAATATCAACGACTACATTCGTTTTCAATCGAAACACTGGGAAACATGCGCTAAGCTGATATTGATAAATAATTTAGTATGGTAGACTCACAATCAAGTACTGATTTCTTGCTCAATTTCGCAAAATATATTGCCCAATGCAAGAGACAAACAATACCATGAGGTTTTAGTGGGTAACTTGGATAGGGATTTATGTTCTTGTTCAGTTTCGGATTACTAGGTGTTAAATGTCAGAAACATAAGGTTGTATGCTAGGATACGGAATATTTGGAAATCATTATAGAAACCTAAAAGGTAGATGGACACATAAGAATTACAGGTTTGAGATTACGTAGCACATTTTCATCACACCAACCCACTTTTGTAATACGAAAAGCAAACAAATCCAAAATTATAAAAAATAGGATGTAAAACATTTCTAGTGCATTAGACAGCATGATGGCTGAAGAAAAAACAATACAAAATTGGTTACACATTATAAATAATGGCACAAGGTTCATTGTATTTGAGTTTACAGTTTCATCTGTTAAAGACAAAGCTCGAGTGGTATTTCAATGAGATTTAAACTAGCAAATACGCAGACATTTTATCCAAACTATATGAGAAATACATTAATATTGATCACAGTCATGACTCAAGTTCCAGTAAGAACAATCAACATAGATCAAAAATATGGATCAACCAACACGGTTTCCAGGCAAAATATACATTTTGAAAGCCTTAATTTAAAATAAGAGAAACAAAATCAGAATTTCAAATTCAATCATTCGTTTTTGAAAGGACTATCTTTTTAACTTAAGCGAGGAAATATCTAAACTCAAGCAAATAATTTTAGTTAATCCCATTATTTATAAACAAGAACACTTGAAGAAAGACGATGAAGAGGGCATGTGAAAATTATGAGTAACAAATTGACGTACGTAACGTTGAGCAGCTGGGGGGACCATAAGGATGAACCATAATAAAAAATATGAATTCATTAAATGGAGATGGTATGATGAAACGTTTCACATTGGGAACCGGCTGAAAAAAGAAAAAATTCTTCAATGTGCGATGTTGACATTGATGTAAGCCGCGTGCATGTAATTATGTATGTATATATTCGTTTTCAGTTTGTTTATGTTGACAACTACATATATACATACATCTGCATCTCTAATAAATGTGTACTCTGTGTTTTAAACTAAATGTGAGTATAAAACCTTGCTAGTATCCTCGGAATGTCACGCTGTTGTCATGAGTATTAATGAATTCGTCAAGAAATTCACATAAAGGCGTCAACAGATCAACAAGCCCTGTGATATCAACATTAAGTGGAAAGAAGTTCGCATAATAGCAGTAATTGTGCCATATTCATTTTTATGTTGGACCATGCGTGTGTCGTGCTGGAATTTCACATGAATAGTCTAGGAAATGAATTATCTTACCTTCCATGATTTTGGAATATCAAAGACAGAAATATGATGCTAGTCCATAAATTAGAGACTTCAAACACCCGGAGGAGTTCCATTGCCGAAACAGCGGACATGTAGGATAGTGATAGAATCAATGTGCCCAGCCAAAGAATCACACTTGTCAGACTTTTGTTGAACAATGAGTTAGAACTAATGTTGCTGTTCATTATTGTAAGTTCTTGGTTATGTAGAATTTGTTATTTTACTTTAATGTGCGAAATAGTATGCATTTGATAGGGACTATTTCTAACCGTATTACGGCTCATTGCATCAGCAGTACGTTGTACTCTCGCTCGATTCGCATGGAAATTCACTTGTATGTTTCGTTCAGTTCTACTTAATCATAGGTATGAATATATAAATAAGATTAAAAGTAAAAACGCATACCACGGACATTGAGAGAACAACTTACTTCTGTCTAAATTTTGTGTGCAGAGGGATTTTTCGATGCAGTTTGAACAGTTGACTCGGTTACCGAACTGGCTAACCCTGAGAAGGACAAACATTGATTGGCTAACTAAGGTCATGTGACCTAAATAGGAGTCTATAAATACGAGTGCAGACAGTACAATGGCATGTCAGAGCGGCAAAGTATGAACATCTAAGTAGAAAAGAATTTCGGCAAACCATCACTTATATATATTTTTACACAACCGATATTAACTTTGGCACTTTGAAATCCCAGAACTGAATCAAATTGTTATGAGAAGTTTTAAATAGATTTATTACCTGATTGCCATTGAATTTAAATGCTAAAGAATTTCTATATAATTGTTTATAAAGCCGCTGCTATCTCCCACCACGCTGCTCAAGTACACTAGTACCTAAATTATAGTTTTTATTGAAATCACGCTACCATGTCAGAATGTATCATAGTCAATCCAATATTTAGCTGTTAATATACACAAGAATTTAATAATATAATTAATTTTACCATATAAGTGTGTATTATCTTCTTTTAGCATTTAGACAATTAAGTCTGTTTTATATTATCAAAAGCCGATAGTGTTGTGACGAACACTGTGTTTATGTAAAGTCACTATGCCATATTGAGAAGCATGTTCTATACCATCTTTATTATTTACTAAAAAGCATTTTTAGTCTTGAACTCTGGTCTTTTAGATATATAACACACGGGGTGTTACAATACTTTCATGGTTCAGCTTAGAATATAAAACAAACTTAATACCCCTTACACCATAAAATACTATCCACCACCAAACCATATATAACATCCAACACCCCCCCACACACACACTATCAAATGCGCCTTGTGTTAGCTTGGAATGTAAGAGAAAGAGATAAAATCTCACAGAAACACTATCCCTTAAACCACAAAAATAATATCCATCAAACCATCTATACCATCCAACATCCCATTCACGCACAATCAAAATCTCGTTTACCCATCATTATGGTAAGATGTTATCCTTTCCTTAGCAACAGGGAAAGTGATCCTTCATCAGCGGACGAGTACGTGTCACGGGATATTCTATATGGTGATGATATTAATAACTTTCATTCCAATATAAAATGACCGTCAATGGAATAAACATATTTTGACAGGCAGGAGTTATTATTAAACTTTGAAGCAATAAATCAAAATGCCCACACTAATAATTACATCGAGGATTTCTCAATTATATCAGAAATGTCTACTCATTGGAAAAGAAAGATTAAATATTATATTGACAAGGGAACACTCATATGAATGTAAATTCAGGAAAAAGTTTGTTCGTAGCAAAAAAGAATTTAGAAGTTGCCTATAAACATTCGGTAGATGAAAAAAACTAAACCTTAGGGAAAGCATGAAGTTCAGTCCAGACAATCAAGGTGCCAGATAAATCATCAAAACTGAAAAACAATCTATAATTGTGGCTACGAATTGCATCAAAGATAATAATTGTTGTAATAATTTAGTTTTTCAGAAGAAAATAAATTTGATCTGTGATGATAAATGTACTTTCTGCTAACAAGAAGTCAAAAAAATGAACTTTTATTTTATGATTCTACAGTTGATGAGTATTTTTGGAATTCCTTTACTGTGTAGATCAGAAACTGTGTGAAAGTATTCCGATTCTTAAAACTGATGCCTTTGAAAATGTCAGGCTGGGTGATATGAATAATTTCTTCGTTATGATTGCACATTATCAAATTTATAGACTACGCTGTGCTTCAAACAGACCACATTTTTCATGCATAAACTATTGAGACTCATACATATTCTGTGTGTGTGTGTGTGTGTGTGTGTGTGTGTGTGTGTGTGTGTGTTTAAGAGAGACAGACTTTATGTTTGCTCGAAATTCCTTTTTGCATTTATATGTTTATATTTGAATAGATTGTACAAAAACGAGGATTTAGGGTTGTTCAATAATAATTCCTTTAAGACTTTATCAGATTGTGTTAAAAGAAAAATGCAACATCCTGACAGTGAAAGTTTTATTAAGTTTGTGGAAAACATTACACAGATTATAATTCAATAAATTCGTCAAAAAGGGGTTTATCCGCTTGTTAACAAGATTGCAGTACTATACACTTACACGCATGTGAACATGAAACACGAATTAACCATTTTACGCTTCTTTAGAGTCTTCGCAAATATAGAAGTTTAACTGACAATCTGAAAAGGATTTGTGGAATAGTTGCATACCTTCAACGACGTCTTAGTTGTACATTAAATTCTGCATCTTATTCCAGATCAGTCGGAGTGGGAAAAAAGGATGCAAATGGATTGAATTGTCATTCTTCTTCGTTAGATCTTTCTGTTTTTTGCGTGTTCTTTTTTCTGTTGCTTGTCAGATTATCATTCAAAGTTAATTTCAGCTTACACGCTATCATTTGGTTTGAGGCGGGGAAAGAAGTGTTTCTTAATACTATGGACAAATATAAAGAACAATAATTCGAGAAGCCTGTGCAGTTCTAAAGCATAAGATGTAATTCAAATTTGTATTTGATATTGATTGAACCCTTTGTAAAAGGTTATATGTTTGTTGTATCAGTGTATTTCAAGTACTCTCATTCTGTATTAGAACTAAACCAAGCAATGAAAATTTTAATGTCTATTTGTGAGGAAAACATCTTACTTTAGTCAGATGTGTACACATTTTCACTTGTCAGACACGCGAGAAAATAAGAAGATAATTTTAACACATGCGTGCATTAATACCGTAAATCTTTCAGATTGTTATTATTGTTATTTTGATTGAATGAAACATGATCATTCTTATTCTTGTGATTAAAAAAGATAACGTTAGAACAGTAATGTATGAAGTAATAATAACTAAATAAAAGTTGTAAATATAAAATATTTCAACTCATTCGTAATCGTCAGACGGGTTTTCCTTGCTTCATTACTGTATAAAACGGAACCGAATTACACGCAAGAACTCAATCGACCGAATACCGGAGGGAAATCCATAACATCATAGACAGAAGGAATGTTAAAGAATAATCAATGGAGTGCTATCGGCGCTACTTAATTGAGAATGATTGATCTAAACAAACATGAAATATCGCTGATGGAAACTTAAGGTGTAGAAATCGTTGGAACGAACACAAGCATGACCGGTTACCACGTAGTGTGTATTTAAAACAGTCTGAGTTTTTTTTGGACGTTTAATATGAATGAGAATGGTGCCTTAAACGTTTTCCGTTGCAGCTTGAGATAGTTTAGGGAACTTGCCTAAAGTGAAACTTTCTTCCTCAATCGTGGCTAAATTTGTTTGGAGTATGTGGCATGTTTTTTTTCTTCTTTTTTATCTCTCCCATTTTTCAAATACCTATCTGAGAATAATTGTGGTTACCACTAAAACAAAGATAGGGGAGGATCTATATCTACCAATAAAACAAAAATAGAGGAAGATCTCTATCATCATGTAAATGCTGTCTTTCATCACCCGACTGCTTTCTTTCATAATATTGCCATCATAGTGCATACAGACTGGCACAACCCCCGTTTTCCATCATTACTTGTGCATTCTTTAGCAGTAATTAAGATAAGCATTAATTGCAACACGTATTCATCACAACCGTACAGCGTTTGATCTTTTTCAGTTTTTGTACCTGTAGCTAGGTTACTTAGAGACAAAAGTTCTGTTCTGTTCTGTTTAACTTTGATCGATCTAACCACAGGTAAAAATAAATCTTTATTGTAGTTTCGCCAATGTCTTAATTGTTCTATTTTTAATTCATCTTTTAATATATACTATTAAACAAAATTTAATTCTAGATAAACTTTTTGAGGACTATCTCATTATTTTTAAGGTCTCGTAGTCTTATGGACGTGAATGGACTCGGAGTGTTCATATTTGTATTATTGCGCAAGCTATCTTCACTTCACTTCGTACATTCAGTCTTTCTGTATTGTCAATACTCTACGTTTCTTTTACCACTGTGCTTTGAACGCTAATGCGTGTTTACACTCAAATTTGGAGCTAAAATAAGTTGTGTATTCATAAGTATGGCCTTTATCTTATCAAAATCCTCGTAACAATTTTTAGACAATGAAATTTGGTTTTCTTATTCAATAAATGTGTCAGGGTTTCAGCAATTATATAAAAAAATTGGAGTAAAATTTCTGGTAATATTCAGCCATATCTACACATCGCATTAGCTGGCTTTTACTGATCGGCACCGGGAATTGAGATATAGACTTCACGTCAGTTCTATAGGTTTAACTTATCCGTGTCTCACAGTATGTCCTAGAAATGTAAGACAAGCATTTATATTAATTGTAAAATTTGCATCAGTGATTCGGTCAAATAATTTACGAGTCGTTTCTAAATGATTTTTCCATATATCGTTGTAGATGACAGCACAATCATCTAAACCAGATGTAATCATGTTTATTAAACCCTGAATAGAACAAGGCGGATATATCAAACGGCATCTCTTTCGATTGACAAACTCCATGAGTTATGAATGCCGACATTTCCTTAGCAACTACTCTCAGTGGAATTTGTCTTAACACTTTCTAAATGTCAAATGTCGAGGTTGGAATCTACAATTTCAACTTCATGGTAGATTTTATTTATTTTGGAAAAAAAGTGTTCATATTCAAGTATTAACTGTTCTAGTTCATTCCTTTATTGATGATGCCGATGCAAAAGTGTCTCGTCCAGATTATTCATAATTTTGAATGTGGTAAATAATCATGTAGACATTCCGTGGGAATTGGCAATGTTTACACACACACAGATATATATATATATATATATATATATATATATATATATATATATATATATATATATATATATATATATATATAATGGTAGAAGTTAGTAATTCAACGATATTCGTACCGATGATGGTGGCTAGGGTATCTCTAATAAAATCTGTATCATTACACATTTGTGTATGATTGCCTTAAATCACCCGTAGACCGAGAATAGGTCCATGTATATAACAATGCATGTACAGAAGGAAATCATCTACCTACCTACACAGACAAACACACACACGTACGTACGTACATACATACATACATACATACACGTACTCTACACACATGTTCAACACAGTGGCCAGGCCCATCCTCTTGTATTGATCTTAAATATGGAGATTTACACTCGTAAGCATCAAATATCCAAGTTATTATCCTTAATCGGAATAAAAAGGTATTTGCAATTCAAACCTCATCAAGGCCGGAAAATCTATATTGGTTCTTCCATCATGAGCATAGATTATTAAAACTGTTGACTTTAACATTAATGTTGGAAATATGGTCCCCGTGAATGTGTTGAAGTTTTAACAAATTTAATGTTGAATTATACTTGGGAAATTCTAAAATTATTTACATCGTGAAATCATGTTTTGTCTCATTACTGTTGGTGCCCAATTGATCCATGTTAACAAGTTTTAGCACAGACACATGGAATATTCTCTTCGATTTCTAATACGACACTCAGAGCCACGATCAGTTTACGGCATGTAAATCACCGCTACGCAACTTGTTCTTCAGTATGTGATCCACAACAGGTTGTGAGTGCGCCAAATGATAGAGCTAGGCAGGCATCTGACGTCGCCTTATACACTCTCAGTTATGGATGTAAAACTACCATACTAGGGTAAGTCGCTTGAATTCTACTTCAACGTATAACGATTTCACAAAACAAAGATATATCTGCACGTAAATTACAACTTGCACATTTTTATCTTGAAAAAAATTCTCAAAAAGTCTTTACTGTTTTCTGAAATTCACAATCATATATCTAGATCCCGTGCCTTCGAAACTTAAGTCTGAAATTATATATTGGAAACAAAAGTATGGAATTGTATTTAAATATAGCTTTATTGAAATATCATTCTTAGGAGCAATTACAAGTCTTCAGTTATATAAACATAACATCTGTACTCTAGCAGAACAACACAACTTAAATATTAGATTGATTTATTTTCAATATTAACTCTATAATCTATGAATGGATTTATTTACAATATTAAATCCGTAATCTGTGAATGGATTTATTTATAATGTTAAATCTATAATCTATGAATGGATTTATTTACAATGTTAAATCTATAATCTAGGAATAAAAGCTAAGCAACATAAAAACTATTTCAACACGATGTTATTACAATGCAAGAAATACTTGTCATCATTCAGATTAATGTAAGAAATTAATCCGAATAATTAGAGTACTAGAAAATTTACATATCTAACACACTGAAATATTTTGTAATTGGGGCTTGAACCGTTTGCTTTCGTCATCAAGTACCAGTGTCTTCCAAGAATTTGAAAATTGGAGAAAGAAACCGAATTTCCAGTTTCAATGAAAAATAGTATTCCATAATTTTATAGCCAGTTTAGCCAGAGATGTGTCGAAGCAAAAAGTCTTATTTAATTATTGAGTATCTTAGACTGGTTTTAAAAGGAGAGAAGCAAATGTCATTTCTTAGCGGCTTGTTGAGACATTATAGATATTTAGGCTCAAAGCATATGTACGCCAAGAACATCATTCAATTTCGCTTGCAACGGAACACGTTCACAAAAATGGTGATCAATTGAACTTTAAAAACTTTGGAAAAGATCGTAAAAAGATTGAGTTTTTCCGAACTATTCCATTTGCTTCATCTGGGTACTTTCTAATTATATCAGTCAGATTCGTACTATATTTTTAAAAACATGTCTGGAAATAAATTGCATAAGTAAAGTCCGTTGTCTCAGTAAGAGTAATAAACCATAAATTCATTCAAAAGTGAACAAGCTTTATTGCATTTCCAAACTATGCGTAATAATGATTACAAAAAAGAGTTAATTTTGGTTATAAAATATATTTCAAACACGTATTTGTGGAAATAATGTCATGTGAAATTGAAAGGATATCATGTAAAATGGGACTTATTTCATGTAAAATGGGATTTATTTTATGTAAAATGGGACTTATTTCATGTAAAATGGTACTTATTTCATGTAAAATTCATATTTCGAGCTAATTAAGCTATTGTGCATGCTTATGGTTTGAAATGGGAGAGTATACTTTTTTTTCTTCTAATCCGATGTGTCAACCTACATATGTCATCAGTTACTGGAAGACGCATCATACTGCGTTCGACAACTAGTGTTTTTACATCCTTTATTTCCCAATAAAATTTGTCGTATTGGGAGCTTAATACGCTATTCTGATTTCGAATCATAATGTTTATCCTCATAGTAAAATATTTTATAGAATTTAAAATAGTGTAGACATTTAATATGAAAATAAAACGAATCACAAACCTATAATAAAGAAGCCATTTCATAACAAAATCCTTTATAAACCTAACACCCTTTCCAACCCATTTAAGGTAAAGAACAATTCATTCCAACTTTAATAATGCAGGCAAACTATATCGAGCAGCGCAGACTGTGAAGTAAGATTGGGTGACAACACGCCATAGGGATGTTATGTGGCACAGTACGTTTAACATAATCAATACGTGACAGTAATAATAAACATTTTATGGGCAACAAGAATCTTCCATTTTGCGTCAAATTATCTCTTTCCATTTTGCATGTAACTACCTCTTCTATTTTCCATTGAACGAAAAGTATTCGTTACACGTGTCAGTTTTAATCCGCTTATAAAATAATGTAAATTGATATTTGTTTCTTCTCCAGAGGCATTTGCAATGTTACGTTTTTATTTTGTTTCATCATCCTTAAGAAATTATAGATAACATTATTTCACTTAAGAATAATACCTTCAGATCTGGACATTGGGTTAGTAATACAAATTTCAACAATCGAAGCTGAAGTAGACTCATTTACCCATGAAGGTCATTTACTAAATTAGGTAAGATAAAATAATGTACATACTGAACAAGTTAACTGTTTTATAAATTTAAAACCAATTAAGGAACAATTTAAAAAGAAAGATATAAAAAGGATTGGTATATATGTATAAATAACAGAATTTTATAACTGTTATGAAAAATAATAACAATAAAATAGACAAACAAATTGAATGCCACCTTTGTAGCATTTCTAAACTCTAAACCACCATTATTTCATCTTTGTTCTTCAAGATATAATTCTATCATTTTCCAATGTCTTTATATATAAAGATACATGTAACTGAGTAATGATCGCATAGATCAATTTGCCTGTTTATTTTAAAATGAGTGCTTAATGGTCGAAATTAAAATCGAAGAGTCTGTACTCTCACAAAAGTCGCCAATTGATCCATTAATCCGATAAAAACATGAAGTTACTTAGATATTTAAACATAAACAAGCGATCAACGAAAACAAGTTCTCAGGGCAGATATAAATAGATGTATGGACAGCGACTGAAGAGACAAGATTTGTAAAAATAAAATTTAAAGATATTAAAATATCTAGATTTCACTGGTCACCCAATTATTTACTTATTCAAGTTATAATTAAGTTCACTATAGTATCAAGTCAAATTTGTTATATAATTTATGAAGTAAATAGACCTTCGTTTAAAACCGATACTGGCAAGTTAAACTTGTTCTTGTGGTACATATCTCTTTTATAGTCCAGTTGATAAAAAATGTTTAATTTCGTTAAAGCTATGAATATATACTGCATATAAATTAACGATGTTACATACATAACATGAAATAAGTTTATAATTCCACTTTTAAACGTGATAATAATAATTCTATGTACAGATAGATACACAGACAATACGTTAACCTGGACGGAATGTATGGCAACATTATGATGTACAATATCTTCCAACGCATTTAATCTTATCCATGTAAAACATAGTAAGTAAAATCAATTTACAGCTTTCTCATTTACTTCCAGCTAAGAGAAAACGTTTCAAACTATAATATACCATTTTACTTGGTGATCAATCTTTTAATTGAATAAATAACACGTTCGTATCAAGGTCATAATTTTAAACAAAATATTCCTCCTTACCATTTTATATAATTTGTAGTTGTTAGCTTTTTTTCTCCATGATCATGTATAATTGCATTTAGGACTTGATCTTGTCCAGTATCACGTTCATATTGTTCCTGACTAAAGACATTAATGCTGTTTCGATTTTGTAACAAAAGAAATACGTATTTAATATTTCTCTAGAAGTGTGGATTGAATGTTACGATGATTATCTTGGTCTGAGCCAAGGGCATTATGCTGACCACCTTCTTTATTATAATTTTAGCAACATATTTTATCTTGTTGACAGTTAATAATTTCTAAAAATGGGGTTTTGTCTCATATTATGGCTCTTTTTGTGACTTATTTATTTTAATAAACATAATCTTGTTTATGTGAAAAATTACTCTTTTATGATGCGAGATCTTGAAGCAGAATCAGTGTTATTCTTGTGTTCAGGTTTTGATTTGATCGAAAGTATTTCTTCAAATTATTTATCTACTGGAAATACAAAGTGATCTTAAATAATATTCTTGGACAGAAAAATTAATTTGTAATTATAGTGAATTAAAACAAGGGTATCTTAGATTATATTATTGGGATTAATTGGAAGACTATAAGTACATCATCATACTTCGGGAACTGGTCTATTAGTAAATTCAAGACTACAGACACATTGGCGCCTTCACCTCTTGATCTATATATGGACAGCAATGAAATTAATTTACAACTTTATTCACTAGGACTTGTGATAGAACGTTTTGGACTATTTGGGATTTAATTTGCATAACTGTAAGTTCTTTTTCAACTTTCACTTTGTATTCTAGTGAAATTTGGCTTTCGATGCTTTCTATTACTATCTTTAAGACCGTTATAGAAGGAAGAAGGAAAGGAAGAGAGAAAAAGAAAGATACGATAGGCTAATGCAAATGCAAATTAAAGTGAAATGAAGTGAAGGAAATACAGAGAGAAAAAGAAAAGGAGGAAAGGGAATTTAAATTAAGATAACAGGAAAAGAACTGGCAAGCCGAAAACACTCCGCAGCTACACACAAGTTCGGTTTATTTATTTTACCAGAAATAGTAGAAAAGAAGCAGATCAATGTTGTCCTTATTTTGAAAACAAAACCTGCTCAAAATGTTAAATAACCAATAGAACAATGGACTCTATTATTATAAAATTTACTTTACTCTTCACTCTCAGTAAAGCAAAGTGATGATTGTGATCTAGTTATGGAACGGATATGGAAGGATTATTAGTGGGAACCTCAAACATATCGACAAAGGATTATGAACTATACAAATGAAACTGGACAAACCCATGTCGAAATCTGCAATAGAAAAATAACAATTATTTGACGGGTGGTGCGCAACCAAAGGTTGGTCAAGACATCAATAACCTCACATAACTCATATTAGTTGGAGAGTTTATGAATTGCTTCCACAGTGACGTCAAATACCTACTTTAATATACAAAACGTCGAAACTTTAGAAGCTGCTGATCGTACAGCTGACAATTCTCCCTTGTATCACAAAGTTTCATTTGCCAATAGGTCTTCCCTTTCGGTCAGAAAACTATGTCAGTCTCAGACGAGCACTTCTAAACCTCAATATGGCACAATCTTTAGGTACCACGTTTCTGATAAGACTAATCGGAAATTCTTATCTATTCCTACGTGCACCTATTACAATAAGAAAGAGCGCGTCATTTCTAATTGCTCCAGAATCAAGACAGCTATTCCAAATGCTATAATTTCGAAGGGTCAAATTCATGTATTAAAAGTGATACATTCATTGGGTCAAAAATAGTCTGACCATTTTTTTATGGAAAATTATGCATCCTTGATTTTAAAATAGTTCCATATCACTTTTTGGTGATTCTGTCGAGTTTATTCCTATTAAAATTTTAAGGGACGCAGGAGCTTCTCAGAGTCTTTTATTTTTATTATCAGGTACCTTGCCTGCTTCCGAGAAAACGTTCTATTTCAGGGAGTAGACTGCGGCTTTGTTAATGTTCCTCTCCATTGTGTACATGTGTCATCAGACTTAGTGTCAGGACCCTTAACAGTTGGAATAGTGCCTTGTTTACCTGTCGAGGGTATTCTTTTATAAATAGGCAATTACCTAGCTGGAGATAAGGTCGTGGTTGATCAATTTGTAACTCACATGCACTGTTTGGATCCGAAAGTCGATCCTATTGAAAAAGAAATCTCTGATTTATACTCAGTTTGTCTGACAACATTTACTAAAGCTATAGCAAATAAAGGTCTTGAGAATGATGTTGATCGGGAAAATATTACTTTAGCTGACACATGTATTGGTCAGGCTTTTGTTGTGGTCACGTTTTTCCCTAATATTGATCAATCAAAAGGTATTGATCACAATGATCCTCTTTTAACTACTCATTCTCTTTATAGTGATCAGGGTGACAATGACAATCACTTTTCGTCGTGCAGGAACACAATCCTTTGATCTTTTTTTCAGTGGGCTATTTGCGAAACTGAAACCACATGAGTACCTGTTTGTCTTGTAATTGAAATGTAGCTCATATGAGGAAATGGGGACCACCTGGGGTACTCGCTGGGGACGAGTAGTCAGTGAGCTATCAAATGTTTGTTCGTAAGTCTTGTAGACAGGAAAGTCTCAGTCTAGCCCATGAAACATCTTTGGCTAGTCATTTTGGGATAATTATGACTTATCACAAGGTCTTGAATCATTTTATTTGTTCGAAAATTAAATGTAATGTTTATAAATAGTGTAGATCTTATCATACCAGTCAAATGGCAGGAAAACCCAATCAAAAGATACCCAAGGGTCATTTTCAACATTTTCTTGCCTTTGATGGACAAAATTTAGCAGACTAATGATAGACTGCGTCGATCCCTGACCCAGGATTAAGTCAGGCAACCAATACCTGTTTACCATAATTTGTCCAGAGGGAAATCCTTTGAAGAATATTAAAACTGCAACGATAATAAAATCTTTGATAAAGTTTTCTTACACCATTTGGTCTATCCAAATCTGTCAAATCGGATCAGGGTTTAGATTTTATGTCTTGAATTTTCCAATACGTTATGCGTGAATTAGGCATTGAGCAATTTAAGTCTTCTGCATATCACCCTGAACACCAAGGGGCTTTAGAAACATTTCATCAAATTTTGAAAAATATGATTCGGTCATCTTGTTTTGATACCGGAAAAGATTGCAACGAAGGTGTTCATTCACTGGTGTTTGCTGTTAGGGAATAAGTTAAAAAATCTTTAGTATTTAGTCCTTTTGAACTAGTTGATGGACATATTGTCAGTGGACCGTTGAAATTGTTAAAATAGAATCTTCTTTCAAATGAAGATACAGAAACTAATCTTCTTGACTATGTTTCTAATTTTAAATACAAGTTGTGAAAGGCTTGTGTAGTCGCTAGAACTAATCTTCACCATACTCAGTCAAAAAATATATAAAGTATGACTAAAATACAAAGGAACGGAGTTTTCAGCCTGTGATATAGTTCTGACTTTCTCGCTCTTACCTAGAACCCCTCTTTAGGCTACGTACTATGGTCTTTGAAAATAAAATGATTTAAATGATATCATTAACACTACTGGGAGGCGAAAACAAAAGCAACTTTTCCATATAAATATATTACAGAAGTATGTTGACAGAGATATCTTAAAACCATATTTCGAACCTTAATACACTACTTCCAACCTTATAACTATACTTCGAACTTAAAAACTTTACTCTGAACTTTAAAACCATACTTTAAACCTTAAAACGAGAGGAAGAATCCTTGGATATAACTTTATCGGCAACAAAATCTAAATGTATTACAGGAATAGAGTCGTGTGGGCAGGATGAACAGAAGTATTTAAAGTAATGAGCAATAATGCTTATTGTAGTAGCAGGGAAAATAACACAGTTGATACATGTTAAAAGGTTGCATTCAAAGCAAATGTACCGTAAGGTAGAAAAGTAATCACTAAGTATGTGTTTTTTACGTTTATGATATCCAGGACTTGCCTGCTATAATGTACACTTATCATTACCTCTATGATGTCCAGACCACGCCTACTCTAATGTACACCTCTCCTTACCTCTATGATATCCAGATCTAGCCTACTCTAATGTACACCTATCATTACACTAACGGTATCCATACCGTGACTACTATTAAGTTATACATTTCATTATCGTTTAAAATAAAATGTAACTGAAAGCAAGTGTGTATACAAAAGTGTGAGAATCTTCAAAAGATTTGACAGATATATTGCAACCGATCATATATTTCTTTACGAGGTACCCTACATATATTTATTTCACTTGTATATTACACATGTATTCCTACCATACATACATTGCTAGTGCTTGTATATTACACAATATTTGTACCTAACATACATTACTAATGCATGTATAATACATATATATTTCTACCCCAAATACATTGCTAATGCTTATATATTACACAGATCTTTCTAAACCAAAATACGTTACTAATACTTATATATTACACAGATATTTACCCCAAATACATTAATAATGCTTGTATATTGCAAATTTATATTTGTGATGAAAGGTCAAATATAGACATATCACTATATGTTTATGATTAGCTTTGCATATTGAACGGTATTTACAAAGTACCAATATGTTTACCGACGGAATATGTCGTCTTGAGTGCGCTTGGACGATATATTCAGGATGTATTGTTCAGCGCTAAGAATTAGAGAAAATGACAAACATTAATAACGTAAATTGTCAAATGAAACTGGTCTTCATCGAGCGATATTATGGATACAAAATGAAATATTTTTGAAAAAACATCGTATTGATGCTGCCTTCTGCTAACTAGCTTCAATTTTCTTTTTACATTTAATGTGATTTTCATGTTATTTGGAGACTAGAATTTACATTAGTATGCTGTTCTTTTTAGCTGTATTAGTTTAGAAGTCATGGCCATGAAAGAAATTTGCACTCATTGAATGGAAGTTTATTGAGTGATAGAACTAAAACTATTATTACAGTTTTTTCTTACGGTTGTGAATGGCAAACCTGTGACACAAATAGTGCTCGGATAGTAACGATCGTTCTTGTCGCTAAGAAATCAACTTATCGTATGGGTGCCTCTTAAATTCAATAATAAGGATGTTATTCATTCATCCGACTGCCAGACACTTTACAGCTTTGGTGATCAATTCCGACACAATAATGACCAAATGTCAAGGGACCAAATGTCTTGGGATTTGTCTTAAAGTCAACCCAGTCCTCCGTAATTAAGATAATGCAAACTATCTTAGATGTTTCTAGCAAATCTATCACACACACACACCCAATTCAGACTAAATACTTTATCAGGATCATGTTTTTTGTAATGCTAAATTATTCGCTAGATTCTGCTCAAATTCCTTTCTTAACCTCTGCTTTTTTGTCAAACGTTCGTAAAGGGTACTGAAATCTTGCTATTTACTTTCCTGTGAGACGTTATCTTTCAATTTCCATTCATAATCTATAGAATGCTTATGGCTTTCACACTTTGCAAGCAGTCTGATATTATATTTTACCCCGCGTTTCCATAATCGATAATTGCAGATGCATATATATATATATATATATATTCACACGTTTGCATGTATGAATGACGTCTAAGTTCTTCTGAATCTCTTGTATTTGTGTTTGAGTCGCTATCTAAAATCAAATCTGTGCCCTAAAAGCAGGAGAAAATCATTAAATGTTTATGAATTGCTGTATCAGTTAAGCATAACTCCGTTCTTACTGCATTAGGGTTCTTAGGCATAAATATCCATTTTCGTGACACAAATTACTACATAGGAAACTAAAATAATTATGTCGCTACACATGTTAGTTCTCTTTGATGGATACTATTGCACTAATAAAGCTAATTATCTGTTGATAAATCATAATAATCTTTTTCAATAGTGTCTTTTCTTTTGTTCCCTCGGCCATGAATTGCTTTTAGTCGGTTTTATGGAATCCTGATATTTTATTATCCATCTCTTCATCAATGAATAATTTATTATATCAGTTTACACTGAAAAGTTTGAAGGTGTGTAGGATTGTCTTTTATTTAGAACTTGACACAGGACGCCTTCAGCTACTGCATGTAAACTAACAATTAAATATCTTGTTTCTCACACTCCTCAGAACTACATGAATTAGTAAAGCTAATGAACTGGCACACACACACACACACACACACACACAGATATGTTTTTCGGGTAACGGTGAATGTAATTTAATAGCTGTAATTGTAAATCATTTGATGTATGTATCAACTGGAAATATTCTTGTCGATATTTTTAAATGCGCGGAGCATGTAGTATCTATAATACTTACGTCTTGAACATCAAGGTTTCTAAACTAGTCAGTAATAATAGCAAAATCATATAAGAAAAGCCATATTACATTAAGATCTCGTATATTCTAGGAAATCGGAAAACTGAATATCGTTGATAAGATTATATATTGATAGATACATATTTCAGTAGCGTTGATCTTTCGAAGTGTTCAAGAAGTAATCTCGTTCCTTATACTACCTTCATTGATCATCGTCAATCATCCATTAGTTATTTGTTTTACTCGTTGCTTTCAAGCCACTTGAAAAGTCATCCACCAGGAAAAGTGATGAAACTTCGTACAGTTCAAGAAGTAATCTCGTTCCCCATACTTCCTTAACTGATCATTGTACATCATCCATCATTAGTTATTTGTTTTACTCGTTGATTTTAAACCACCAGGAAAGTTCATGATAGTCAAAGATAGTAGGTTAACTAAAAATGGTTTACTGGTATATCGAGCAATTTGAGGTTAGGTTGGGGTAGGGGCATAAACGAGTGGCAGTTGTTGGTTTTAATTCCTACTTTTAAACCTCCTGGGCAAAAGTCATGGAACTTTGCATAAAAATTGAGTAGCTTAACTAGAAACGGTTTATTGGTGGATCCAGCAATATCTTTTGGTGGTGGAGTTGGGTTGGGGGCGTAAAAATGTATGCTAGGGATCTGTAGGACCGAATACCCTTGCAGGGACCTACGGGACAAAACCCCGATAAACTCATGCAATTCGAGCGTTTCCAGGACATAATTTTAACATCTTACTATAAAGAAAACTTACTCTTTGGACACGTTGCAATTGTTTGATCTCAGTTTTCTTTTGTGGAGGGGTGATGTTAGATGGGGCCTTGTGTAGATTTGAGCCCTGCTCCCCGACATGAATCTGCACTTGTGATTCCACATGAAATGGTGACCTTTGAATATCTAATATTCCATTATCGCTGCTATCTTAAAAATGATATTGTCATGTACATCCTGAAGGTATCCTCGCTATGGCTTTTCACTGAAATGCTTGTCGTAATAAATATCTCGTTGGTGTTAATACCTTTTAATTGATAGTCATGTCAACAAAGGAGTATTTTGCAAGACTTATTTTGGTATCTAAGTGATCCTAAAGGAAAATTGTGCCGATGTGAACAAACTGATAGGGGAAAATAGTGATATACTGATCTTGAACTTTAGAAATGTACTGTACTGGACTTTCCACGTTTCTATCAGAGATGAAACAACTGATACATCAATATTCATTTGGATGTTTTGTATTTTAAACAAAGCTATACTGGACTCCAGCAACATTATATTCATCAATGAAATGCAATGTAATTAAATGTTTAAAGGTGCATTCCCTCCAAAAGGCGATTTTAAACTAATACAATGAATGTCTTCATGCTTACGTTAAATTGTCTAGTCGTTCTTGGTTAACTTTGGTAAACCGCGAGTTGCACGCCAAAAGTAGCATTGGTTACGCTCAGGGACAAAGATTTTGAAAACGAGTCTTCTTTTTCCATGTCGCAAATGACGGTACGATACACTTATTGAAGTAGAAAAAGTTTTATGTCTTGCACAAATTGTCCACTAATGCGACTTGGACAGTGACAATACATTCTCAACATATAGATTGCCTAAAGAGAATTAATCTTTTCTGTTTTTTTTTTTGTATAGTTGATATGTACCACGACCACCTTTCAGCTGGAAAAGTTACGAACGAAGAACAAACTGGACCTAACTTATTTGCATGACTTCAACAAGATGTATGCGGAAACACAATGGATATGCACTTTTCACTCTCGTCTACGTTTTTGCAAAGTGTTTAATTTAGAGATCACGTGGATGTTTCATAGAATTATGTCATGCCTTTATCACAATTTACGATTTCTTCAAAGGGAGCTCACTTTTAGAAATGTTTATGTTAAAGATCGCATGTATGTGTAAACTACATACTCTACGCACATATATATATATATATATATATATATATATATATATATATATATATATATATATATATATATATATATATATATATATATATGGATTTATCCTTTTGTTTTTTATCCTAGGGTGTTGGCTGTGGTTTGGGGATAACCTGAAATGTGATATCTGATGACGTTTGATAGATCACTTGTAAAAATGACCAGCAAGATGGGCTACATGCAAAGATTACTGGCACGGGGGATGGTTTATGAGGGATGAATCACGTGATCCGTGTTCCTCCTTATTAAACTGTTTGACAAACTTAAGTATCATTTCCGACAGACAAATCCAAATTGAATGGAAATGCTTGCTCCCACCCCTTTCCTGTATGGAATAATAATTCATGATTTTATGTACGAAATTCGATTACTTCACTATTTAAATCAACGGGCATGTTTTACCATGGACTGTACAACTCGAAATGATTATTTATATGAACAATAAATTAACAACCATCACTCAAAACGATGTTTTAAATAAACAAGATATTGCAACCCTACTCATTATGACCCAGTCAGGATGCTCAAATTTTATTCAAGCCGCGGCTGAAACACACATTTACCACCGTATCGATCCATTTGTGTTACTAAGATATTGATTTATTCGGAATTTGTATGGTTGATATGATAGATTTATGATGTTTTGCAACGTAAAATTACATACACAAAGTAAAGATACGATTGTTAATATTATATTAAAAACGACATCTTACATTGGCCCCAATACATCATGAAAATTGAGTTTTTCTTATAATACAATATGTCTCAACCAATCAGACTGCGCTATTTCCATATAGGCATTATCTTACAAAACAGCCATTTTCAAAGCCATACAAGAGAACTGTCAAATTGGTATGATCAACACGTGTCATATACGTCAATTGGTACATTCAATCTTTCGTTCACATCAACATTCACTGAATTGTTATTTGTCATTTTGAACTTAATTTTCTCCGGAAACGACCAGTTTTACAATAATTTAACACCAATATATTTGCATTGATCAAGTTCTTGCAAACACTACTTCTTAAAAATACCATCTCAGTTTTCGCATTTTCAGCAAGCTTACAATATTCATCAAAATCGTTCAAGCTTTGTGGTAAAGGTTAAGAGTCAGCAAGTGTTACATAATATTTTGAGAGGAGAAATATTAAAATTTAAAATATATTTGTGATATCAACTCCAGTTTAATTCTATCACATGAGAAAATGAATCAGTCTAAAGGAAGAGAGGAAATAGTATGGGTGAGAGATTTATACCTTCATGAAGACTTTATATCTGAAATGAAAGAAAACGGATACAGGTATATTGACTTAGGCACTTGTTTTCATGATATTATTAATGTCTTTTATCTTTATTTTCATAATCTAAATTAGTTTCTGATATATTCAATTAGATAACATCTTGTTTTATAACCAACCCACCAAACGTTATTGAGTGCTATTACAAAACTTACAAAAGTACACGATAACTTTTCAATATAAAACCCACGATGACTTCTTGAGTAGAGGACAACTAGATAGCTAGTCGTGGAATTTTCGTTTTAAACTTTAACTTAATTCATATCTGTACACTATTCACATGAACGAAATATATAGAGTATCTCATTAAGGATAGCTGTAAATAATTTTCCATGGCAAAGCAGAATGGTAATTGATGGTAATAGATCTGAGGGCCGGGTCAGGTCAAATCGTGGTGCGTTAAATTGTGAGAAATTATTGCATGTAACTATTATATAAAAGCTGCAGGCCATGCGACTGGGTTCTGAAGGCAAATGGGTTCTCTTTCTAAATATCGTGCATCGTTTTCCTGATGGCTGTAGCTGATTTCATTAATATACCTTGTCTCTGATCGCTCATTTCCTTTGGGAACTGCTCGTCCACATTGCAAGCACATGGAAGTGTTTTGAAAAATTGATAAATGTACTTTGCATTTTCAAATAACTTAAATAATAAACTATAAAAACATGAAATAGATAGTATGTATAAAAAAATACAAACTAATGGCGCAAAGTCAGTTGGGGTGGGGTGGTGGGAAAATGTTTACATGAAGACGCAACACATGACCTTCCTTAACTTAATAAAAACGTAGTAAATATTATCTTTGATATATTTAAAAGATAAAAATGTATACCTCAGAATAATACTATATCTCAGTATAAGTTTCTAATTTTTCAAGAACTTGTCCCACACATACTTTATAGTCTGCTTACCAACTTGTTATATTGCCGCTCAAGCAAGAGTGTCAAGAAAATTCCGGATGTTTAGTCCGTTTAAAAAGTCTTCAGTAGAATTTATTCCATAAACAAAACATTGTAAACACATTACATCCATTTTATTGTTGTTTCTCTTCAACAGCTTGTTAAAATTATCAAATGTCGAACTTCTGCCAACAATTTTTTACAAATAATAATGGATTAGTTTTCTTAATATTGCCATTTAGTGAAATTGTCAAGTTTAATATTCTAAAACCAACTATAAACCTGACTTAGTTTCTCGTTTGAAGAGGTAACGGAAATGGTCAAAAGTAATGTACTCCAAAATATTTCCATAACCCGATGCATAAACATTAAATCGTTTCAAAGACATGCGCACCATAGGTCGACACATCATGAGTCATGAAAACACTTTGCTAGTATCCAGGATGTCCAAAAACAGTGTTAATTTGAAGAGACTGTTCTGGTGACAATAGCTGATTTTCCCAGTCACATTATCCTGACACCAGGCCGACCAATCCTAACACTAACCTCTCAATCCTGTGCGCCAAGAGAGGCAGATGTTGGTACCAATTTTGTAAGTCTTTGATATGACTCGGCCGGAGATCGAACCCACGACCTCCCGCATCCCAGGCGGACGCTATAACCACTAGGCCACCGGAGCGGTTCTGTGTGTGTGTGTGTGTGTGTGTGAGAGAGAGAGAGAAAGAGAGAGAGAATTATAAATATACACCAGACAGAACGGAAAGTGCTGTCCCTGGATTTGGTAGGAGAATGCTTGATAATAGGCAGAATTAATATTAAATATAAATAATGCTATCCTACAGGTTAGAATTTTTAATTCGAACTCTACGGAGATTCGAACCCAGGTCCGTTGCTTACATTTAAGTGTGTGCGTGTGTGTATTTTCGACCGTGACTTGTCATTTTCATTACATCTCCAATTACGTCTTAAAAGATCCATATATATTGTAGTGATGTTAGAGCCTGTTACACAAATCTACACAATGTCTGCATTCATCGACAATTTATCTAATTAGATTGGTTAGAACATCTAAGAAATTTTACATTTTAATACAAGTATAGGTTATCGTTTAATAGCTATATACGATAAGTAATACATAAGACTGACACACTGATAGATGAATACTAAACGCTTTTCATGGCGAGACCCCTTCAAATATATACTCCATAGTAGTAGTAGTAGTAGTTATTTGGTGCAATCAATATCTTGTATGTACACCTTTTGTTAAAAACATCAAGCATACAGAAAGCAACATAAAGGCATAAATAACATTTAACATGATAGCTATACATTAAAAAGTGGGGAAAAACACTGTACAAAAGATGTAAACCTGTCACAAATAAAACAAACATGTTGAATAGACTTCTTATTACCAATACAGCCGGAATGTGGCTTATTTCGGATGGGGTCAATTACTGATACAGCCTTTATGGGGTTTACTTCGGATCGGGTCAATTACCCATAGGGCCTGTATGGGGCTTACTTCGGATCGGGTCAATTACCCATAGGGCCTGTATGGAGCTTTTTTTCCGATGGGGTAAAATCCCCATAAAACCATAATGGGGCTTACTTCCGCTGGGGTGAATTACCCATAGAGCCTGTATGGGACTTATCTCCGATGGGGCCTATTACCCATTAAGCCTTTATGGGACTTATTTCCAGTGGCGTCTATTACCCATATAGCCTGTATTGGGCTTAGTTCCTATTGGGTCTATTACGCACATATTCTGTATTGGGCTTTTCTCGATGGGATCTATTACCCATATATGATTGTATTTGTTTTCGAATTTCCTGGAAGACCGTTTTTAAAATGGCCTTGTCTATAACGAAAATGAATCCTATTGTTAACTTTCATCAAATTGCTATTGTTAATGCCTGCCGAAATAATTGACCTAGGTGAGAAATAAATATATTACCGAGTTTTAGTTGATGATATTGCCATTACATTCAGCTCTGAAGCCCTTGATATTTTAAAGTTTGTGTTTTGAACCAAAAAGGATTACATTTTATTTTACTTAATAAAGCAATAGCTTATTATACACTAACCAGTATTATAGGATACAAGTTCTTGTCCCAGTTTTTGAGACCTGAAATTATGATCTTAGTATGAACAGTGTACAAGGTGTGTTTGGAAAGTTCTAAATATTTTGTTATAACTCTTGCGTCAGACTGATTTCAATAGACTGACTGCAACGTAAAAGAGCCATCACCCTTTGAGGCTGAAAGGGATTTAAGAAATAATGTTATGTGAGTGACAACGAAAATAAATTTATTATCCTCTCGTGCTAATGATTGTACAATAAAGAAACAGGACACTGAAATAAATACAAGAAAACATTATGGACCCAATGGAAAACAATGAAGAATAAATAAAAAATTATTTGGAATATTCAATGTACTTTGTGACATTACCTTAGTCAAACACTACTGTACGTCTTGTCTCTATAGTCAACCACTATAGTCTTGACATTTTTTTATATAGTCAAACACTGTAATAACATTTCTCTACAGTCAAACACTATTAAGACATTGCTCTTTCTAGTCAAACACTATACTGACATTTTTCTTTATAGTCAAACACTATGACATTTCTCTTATAGACAATAACTATTATGACATTTCTCTTTATAAAACACTAAACTGACATTTCTCTTTAAAGTCATATACTATAATGACATTTCTCAAACATTTGGCCATTGTTAACTTGACATTTCATAGGATGCTCTTGAACCGCTTTCCCGGCTCGGTCACTTTATCCACCCATGCTTTCCATGCGCAAACACGTTGGCATTTCTCCTGGCCGTTTTTCCATCTCTCCTTACAAAAGAAGTCTCGAGCTACATCTAGATAGACCGCACCCAGTTATCCACGCCTAGTCAGCTCAATGAGAAAACTTTCCAAATAATCTGCTTTCTGATTATGATTCAGATTAATAACATCTGGGGGTTTCAATCGAACCAATATCAACACTGCTGAAATATTTCCTTATGTACGACTTTCCGTAATGTATGAATGACACACCATTGATTGGCTAAATAAAAAAAAATATAATACGCTAAAATTAATATATATGCAAACTTCCTCAATATTAGTTATAATAACGACAAAATAACCTACAAACAGGAGTACTGTATATATGCCTATATCCCTGTCAATAATCAGAATCGTACCATCTCTTGATACCAAATTGCACAAACCATACACTCTCGGTGAATTAAACTAAAAGTATGATAAAACAATGCAAGCCCGTTTTATAACATTGAACGTGTTTTGCGAGAATGAACATTAATTTGAACTAAAAAGAATAAAAATCACCCAACTTGTTGGCTCGAACCAGGCAAAACATAATGGCAAACCCTCCCCGACAGCTAAACGCACAAACAGCTTCCATCTAATGGCTGTCCCAAACAGGATATATATAGTCGTGCGCGGTGACATGTTCTATTACGCACGTGCCGCACAAGCAATGTAGGCGTCACGCGATGCAAGGAAAAACTACCCTTACAAAAAAACTATGGTGCGCCATACACGTCACCTTAATAATACTGGAAGCTATGGTAATCTAGCCAAGCCATATCAGGTATTTTGTAACAATGATATCAAAACTGACTTGGATGCAGTTTCTATGTGTAATTTTTTGTCATATCCTGCAGCTTTTAGTGCTTTTGTCGTTTTAAAGATGACGGCAAATCCTTGCAAGATGACCAGTTTCCTGGAAGACCGTTGACTGCAATTATTGACCGGGAAGTGGGTGCTATAAAAAGCAATCGATGAAATGCAAAGCAATAGATCAAGATGAATAGCAATCGATGAAGATGCTCGATGCACAGGGAAAGTTATATATAATATCACGGGCATTTCTTCATCTGCTGTTTTAAATATACATTGAAGAAGTTTTTCGTCAGCTTCTTTTAATATAATAAAATTCATCTGAGGCTCAGACTCGGGTTGAAATCACCAAATATCAGTTGTCCAATAATGAATAGTGACTATGACCTTTTAAATGAAACTTACAAATGATGAAGCATGGATCTATTTTTCTGAAACCGACTCAAGAAAAAATAATAAAGTTTGTATTGTAGAAAACGAACGAATACTACAAATCGCCCCATATAATTTGATTGTCAAGAGAGTTTTATACGTAATATTTTTTGTACGAAAAGGGCAGAACCAAAGTTCACACCAGTTACTAATTTTGTACTACCGATTACGATCTTGCTCATCTAGTTTTAATTCCAGGCAGGCTATCAGTATGCCATCATTGTGCTCTAAGTAAACCATAAGTATGTTATCAATATGCCATCAGTATGCTATCAGTATGCCATCTAGCAGAGGTTTCCTGGCTACCGCCGAGCGATGTTGCCGCATGTCCATTTTAGTGCTTGTAGTAACCATGAGAGTACTAAAAGAAATGGGTAAGTCTCTGGAATTCCTACCCACCGCCGAAAAAACGGTGTTTTTTCACTTTTGTATCTGACTCGATTTCTTTTTTCATCTTGTTCGCAACTATTTATATCCATGAAAACATACAGCGAACGATAAGGTTATAAAATATACACGAAATAAAGAAAACATCCAACAGTTTAGATATTATAATCACTTAAACTTTTTGATATGTTGCGTTATGAAAGTGAATTCTATGTTGAACAACAAACACATACACACTTTATTCGTTTGACATGTCATTGTGTGCACTATGCTTCCAATAGCTAAAGGTTATATTCGTCTGGCTATATCAATCAAAACGAAAAAAAGGCGTGCTTGCGGGATGGTAAGCTTCAACCACTGGTCGCATTTAATCAGTACAAAACGGCGTATTTGAGAGATAATAAACATCAACCACTGGTCACTTTTAATCGGTACAAAACGGCGTGCTTGAGAGATAATAAACATCAACCACTGGTCGCATTTAATCAGTGCGAAACGGTGCCTTTGCGATTCGGTAAACCATAGACTCTGTCCGCTTTAGTACATAAGGTAGTTAGGTCAATCAGTGCGAAATGGCCATGTAGAGGATTAGCACGTAGTGGATCTGGGTCAATAAGTACGAAAAAGGCGAGTTTACAGGGTAGTATATTTCAACCCTGCTCGCTTTGGTACATAATGAGGGAAGCCAGTCATCGTCAAATGGCGTGTTTGCGGGGCAGTAACCTTCAACCACGTATAGCTGTAGAACATGATATAGGTAAGTTAATTAGTGCCAAACGGCTTGATAGCAGTTTAGTACGTCGTGTAGCTAGGGCAATCAATAAATACGCATGCCCTTTTCCATGGAAAGTAGAGTTCCCGTTTGGATAGTAATCAAGCAGCAGTTCCTTGACATTATGGGCGTGTGTATGGATTGTAATAACTGTTGCTGGATAGTAAGAGTATGTGTTTGGAGGGTATATTCTATTTTTACATTACCATTCCCGTTTGAGCCTTTAACACTTTCGACACTATAAACGCTTTTGACCCTATCAACAAATTTGACCCTATAAAACTAATCCCCATGTTAAATCTATGAATAATGTTATCGTAGGGTTTCACATTAACACCATACCGCCCAAGAGATGTAAATCTATGGACAATAATAACATATGATTTTCCGTTTGTCTCTATATTGCCATATTTGGAAGTCAACTCTAACAATACTGCTATGTCACAACATTTACGGTCAGCCAATTCTAAAAATGGTATAGTTTACCCTTAATGTTAAACCTTTGGAAAATGTTAGCATAGGATTTCCCATTGACCCCATATCGCCCCACCTACGCAAGTCTATAGCCAATTGTAACATGATTTCCTATAGACCTCATATCCCCCCACAAATTTAGGTCTATAACCAATTGTAAGATAGGGCTTCCTATTGGATACTAAGTGATTCACACTGCAAACCTATAGGCTAATGTTTTAACTAGTAATGTCCCATTATAACTACTAGCCCCTTGCAAACGCTTGAGGTAAATTGGTATATAATCAGCGTGATCCAAAAAGTAATGTCTTGAAACCAAAATTTACGGTATGCTATGTTTATAATACCAGCAAGGACTCAATTTTGACAGACAAAATCACAACGTGATTTGGTTGCTAATTGGCATTTACATACGCGCAAAATGATATAAATAAACGGATTAAAATAATAAAAGATATTGCAAAACATAATCCGCAATGCATTTTGTAGGATTTGTTCAATACTGTTTTGTTAGGGCCTGTGGTCAGTGAACTTCATTGTTGGAAACAACCATTATCTTAATTACCTTTTGGAACTACATTAAGTTTTCATGCATTTTATTTTGTCGTTAGTTGCTAACGATCTTCTTCTTTCGACTTCTTGTCATTAAAATAATAATAATAATAATAATAATAATTATTATTATTATTATTATTATTATTATTATTATTATTATTATTATTACTAGTAGTAGTAGTAGTAGTAGAAGTAGTAGTAGTCGAAGTAGTAGTATTAATCAGATTAGTAGGTCCAATATCGGGCGATCGGTAGGGACTTTCTAGAATTTAATTTTAAAAAATGAGGAACTTTATTTATGAAATAGTTGCATTTCAAGTTTTACTATTATGTATAATGTTTGCAAATATTGTCAAATTAAGCGTGAATAAATACTATATTCCTTTCTGATGTTATGATATAATAACTTCTAGTTCTCTGCATCCAAAGACTTGATTCCAGGACTGGGGAAAATGTGTAAATGCACCAATTACACTTCTTCCAAGGATCTTTCTATTATAAAGTTAGGTTATATTCCCCTAGTATTATGACATGCTATACCTTAATATTAGCTTAAATTTCCCATACTAGTTTGACATGCTTTATTCTAATGTTAGCTTATATTTCCCATACTAGTATGACATGCTTTATTCTAATGTTAGCTTATATTTCCCATACTAGTATGACATGCTATACCTTAATATTAACTTATATTTCCCATACTAGTATGACATGCTATATTCTAATGTTAGGTTATATTTCCCATACTAGTATGAGATGCTTTACCCTAATATTAGCTTATATTTCCCATACTAGTATGACATGCTTTATTCTAATGTTAGCTTCTATTTCCCATACTAGTATGACATGCTATACCTTACTGTTAGCTTTTTTTTCCTATATTAGTATGACATCCTATATTCTAATGTTAGGTTATATTTCCCATTTTAGTGTGACATCCTATATTCTAATGTTAGGTTATATTTCCCATACTAGTATGACATGCTTTATTTTAATGTTAGCTTATATTTCCCATACTAGTATGATACCTTATTGTTAGCTTATTTTGCCTATATTAGTATGACATCCTATATTATAATGTTAGGTTATATTTCCCATTTTAGTGTGTGTTAAAACGGGGGGAGTGATTGTCCCTCCGTATTTGGTTTTCTTTATCTAGGGGTTGACCGCCCTCGATGGTGTTGCCCGGTTCGAGTAATTGTAAATATAAGTGGTGAAACTTATAGGTGAAATAGACAGAGATCTGAGCAGGTATATAGAACAAACCAACACGAGCCCCCGTGCATGTAAACAAACAATTTAATCAATTACATACAAACACTGTGAAAATTCATTACATCAGGAATGTACTATGCTTTTAGAAATTTAAACTTCCACCGAAAAATAAAGAAAACGCAAATAGATCTAAATAAAATAGTCGATCTGTTTACTGATAGATTTAGTTCATCATAGGATCGAGTGGACAATCGAAGTCAACGTCTTGTACGATTTCATAACCTGCTCGTCCTCAGTCTGTTTTGCTTCCTCTGTAGCTGTTCAGACTCTTGGATCTCAGGATGATACTTTCTACCATACGTCTCAGGATACTCTCAGTATACGTCTCAGAAATTAATACGTCGCAGGATTGCGTCACAGGATAATCCGTCTCATACGTCCCATACGTCTCATACGTCTCCGGAGCTATTTTCTCCCTTTTAAATAAATATAAATAGAGACAACCTAAATTTCCCGTTATTTATGAAACAGTTAATTCTTCATTATTCTCCCTCGTTATCAGATTCTACCATCAGTGCTAAACAGACGCTAAGGCAATCAATCGACTCCACATGTCCTATAATGACCCTAGTTAGTCAAATGGCTAATTCGTTACGCCTTGACCTTACACATTAACACATACGCGAGGCCTGGGGTTCTGAGCCAGCCTCAATTTACACAGCGAATAAATAGGATACATCACATCAATCAATTACTAGATCATTTCCGTCAATACACACTTATTCTTAATGATACGTGAAATCTTCTAAATTAAGCGAATTCACACGGATTCTTGTAATCATATTAACTAATGTAATGCATTAAATTCTTAGAACATAATTTCTATGTAAAGAAGACAACAAATTCAAACAGTTTGTCAAACTTATCTAAAGAAGATTAATGTACAATTTCCTATGCATAAACTCAACACAATTATACTTCATAAAACAAATTATTACACGAATGTAGAAAAAAGATTCATGCAGATACAAGTAAATAACTTCAGCAAAGCATTATATATGGCATCAACAAATTGCATGGAATTGTCACACTACCTTTGCTTTCAACGTTCCTCCCTCTAATCGGTAAATTAGTTCGTCGGTTCCTTTCGACAATAATCCCCTTTTTGGGCAACAGTTGTTTTACGGAAATTTCTTGCAAATTCCCGGAGTCCTAGTGGGTCTCCTCTTGCAGGAAAAGCTTAGACTGATTAAAATTCGATGCGGGCGATATTAAAACCTATGAAATTTTGTGTTGGAACACGCCCTCTCATTTAACGTAACCAATCAGAATCAAATATCTCTGCCTCCTTTTTCCAGAGGCGCCAAAGTCTGGGTTAACTTGACCTGGTAGTTTGAGTAACAGAGTTTCTGCGTTCTCTCAGTTTGTGACAACTTTACCATGAAAATTAAGTTTTCCTTGTCCTAAACTGTCCGCCTGGCTGCTGTATAAACAAATGTTTAATTAGGAACAGAATTCTCCCTCTAAAGGACATTACCGTACACGGTAGTATGGCTATATGATACGCGCTTGTCTCCATAAATCTAATTAATGGTTCTCTGGTCTCAACTAATGTGTTCTTGTTAGATCGACATAAAATGTGCCACTTCACAGTGTGACATGCTATATTCTAACGTTAGCTTATATTTCTCATACCAGTATGACGTGCTATGTTCTAACGATAGCTTATATTTCATACTAGTATGAATGCTATACCTTAATATTAGCTTATATTCCCCATACTAGTATGACATGCTAAACCCTAATCTTAGCTTATATTCCCCATACTAGTATGACATGCTTTATTCTAATGTTTGCTTATATTCCCCATACCAGTATGTTATGCTCAACTAAACAAAAACCCGAATTGAGTACAAAGCATTTTCGAAGGAATTCTTTGTAACGATTAATTGCTCCGGAAACAATGATGTCACCACTAGAGGTTCGTTTAGTTTCTGTCAGTTGTGTAAAAATGTTGACAAATAGTCCTTTGATATCCAAGCGTATATCACTTTTTAAAAAAGTACTTTTTTTAGTAGATACACTTTGCTTCATACATAGGGTGTAGTTGTTTTCATGCTAGGTTGTCTTTTGTATTTCATTCTCGTAAATAGACTGCAAGATCCTATATCAAAGTATTTAAAGTTTGAATTTTGCAAATGCATACATTATTAGTCTAAAATTACTTATGATAGTCTCTTCCTTCTTTATATCCAGTAAATATACTGGTTCTCTAATGAATGATTTCAGAAACGATGATAATACTCATTTTCGTGGGACTGTCCATACAAAGTCACTTTAAGTCTCTTAAAACTTAAATAAATTTGAATAATAAAGAGTGAATAATTAGACAATATAACTTAGTTCTTAGTCTAATTTAAGTATACTGAATTGTGTATTTCAGTTTGGTTTTTATCTATATTCTTTAGAGGAATAATAATAATAATAATAATAATAATAATAATAATAATAATAACAACAACAATACTAATGATAACAATAACTATGGCAAAAAGCAACGTCAAAAATGACAACAGCAATAATATTCATGTTGATATCACTACTGCTACTACTACTACTACTAATAATAATAATAATAATAACAACAATAATAATAGTTTTCTTTAATACAGGCCACTGGTGTATGAATCAGTCATACATCATGCGTTACAAAATGGTATTTCAGTGTGTAACTATAAAACGTCGTATTAATTGAAGCGTTACAATCGACAGTATTCATTCTTGTATTGTTCTAATTGAAGTGTTACATTCGACAATATTCATTATTGTATTGTTCTAACTGAAGGGTTACATTCGACGTTATTCATTATTGTATTGTTCTAATCGAAGTGTTACAGTCGACAGTATTCATTCTTGTATTATTCTAATTGAAGTGTTACATTCGACAGTATTCATTCTCGTATTGTTCTAATTGAAGTGTTAAGTTCGACCGTATTCATTCTTGTATAGTAGTGTTACCTTCAACAGTATTCATTCTTGTCTTGTTGTAATTGAATCAAATACAAATACGTATTACACGGTAATCACGCAATATAAATTAAAGATAAACCTAAAGCCTGCATGCATATAGATTTGTAATATTGATATAGAGTCTATGTTGCAGGAGTCGATGCTAAAATGATTCTCTAATCTTTAACGCTTTACAGTGAAATGATGCAAAATTATTGATCAGAATTTTCCCTGTATCATTTTGTATAAAAGTCCGATTTTCTAAAATTCGATCTTAATACAAAAAGTATGGTAAATATTTTCTTCCTATTTCTCCATGTAGCGCACAGGCTATAATAACATGCAACTCATTTCGATATTAACATTACAAATTTGTTACAATCTTTAGTTATAACAAATATTTCCTTGTTTTCCTGTATCACTTCTATATTTTCAAGTTACTTGCTGTAAGCATGGTGATTATGCAACAAAAATCATCATCTCCTAACAGTTCTAGATATCTTTGACAAGTGAATTCAGTATTCACATCCTGAAGTTTTGCCTTAAAATATCTTCACATCTCTGACCAAACATTCTAAGAAATGTATTTTCATCCTTTACGCCCTGACTACACAAAACATTGCTAAATACACACGAAAATAGAAGTTTGTTAGCGCACAGCAATCAAAGTTTCCCCCATCTTGGTAATCAATTGTAGCAATGTTTAGGATATATGTCTGCTGTTTTAATTATAAGCCAACATTTCAAGATACCTTTATATATAATACTCTGCATAATAATTCTTCTTAATTCATTATATATATATATATATGGGTGCCGTTTACCCGCGGACCTGGGTTCGAATCTCCTTAGAGTACGAATTAACAATTCTCTAATCTGTATGATAGTATTATATATATATATATATATATATATATATATATATATATATATATATATATATATATATATATATATATATATATATATATACACATATGGAATAGACATAGATATACCAAGAATGAACTCACAAATTCAAAAACCTTTCCAGCATCATTGGCATAATCAACCATCAAACTTCAGCTCACGATTTAAGAATGGGAGCTGTCAAAGAGTCCAACACACTAAGCACACCATTTGCAGGTGCTTTTCCAAGATTTGAAATATTTTTCTTCACAACATGTATATCTTTTAAGCTTGAACAGGTCGAGTTTTCTGGCACATATATCGGTCTGTGATTCAATGTTTACTTCTGTAAAGCCATATTACCACATTTCATAACTTCTGAGATAGCCACCTCTGCGAAATATAATGACTCTTGTTTTTTCCCATGTTGACTTTCGCTTTCCATCGTATTTTATATGTACGCTGTCTTTTAAGCATGTTTTGGAAAGCATGGTCAGAGCATGAAACGACACTTGAATGGTCTCCATATTACAGTAAAAATGGTTCTAAGATTTCTATCGAAACTCCCCTTTTTAGTCAACTACTACTACTACTACTACTACTACTACTACTAATAATAATAATAATAATAATGTGCTGGTTCCACATCCTATATGCAATACGTATCTCGTCTTTAAAAAGATTTTGTGTTATGAAATTTTAGAGGAACCATGAAGCCATGTTGCCTAAAAATGAATTACACTCCACACGAACGGCTGTAGCGAATCAAGGCGGTTCATGTATATAATGTAATTGATTTCTCTTCATTAAATCATTAATCGTGTCCAATATAAATGTAAAGTCTCATAATTACAAATAATTATAAAAATAATAAAGAATCTCAAGATATTAATAATACAACTACATTTCTAACGTTGTTTGAAATTTTTGTCAAAAATGCACAAATACGGCACGAGAATACATTTTTAGCTCCTTTGTGATGTTATGAACTTATAATGTCTCGTTTTCTACTTCGGATGATTCGAATTTAAGCTATATAAATGCTTATTACCAGGAATAGTTAACTGTTTTTAACTATTTATGTATATTACTCAATTCGTTCTTCAGATGTCAACCTCAGAATATGCTAAACTATAGTGACGGAACCTTGTTCATTATCCCAAAATTATTATCGCGGTGATGGCAGACGTTGTTGGATAGAAATAATGCTTAACTTTATTAGAGCAATGCCGTTGGGTGATAAATAAATCGCGTGTTGGGATGTAAGATAACACGTAGCAGCTTCACATAACACGCGAGAATCGATTGCAGATAATGCGTGTACGGCTGCAGCAAATCGATTTCATTACTTCAGGAGCCTTGCACAATATAAGGTTCAAGCTTTGACGATATATAACGAAATGAATTGCAAAAGTGTGATCGTGTGAGATAATGTTTAATGCCACGTAGAATAATACAATAGCAAAAAGTAGCTCGAGGCCGGTGTTATGTATCGTTCAAAAGCGATGTCGGAAATATTAGTTGCAGCAGAGTGGTCAATAACTATGTACGGAATAATCACTGCTATAATCCGTATACTCTACGATTAAACATTCATATAAATATAAATCTCTTTACTTTCAGATTATCAATTTTTCCGAATCATCTCTGGATTGCGCTTTGTTTCATTGCATCTTCCTTCATCATCTAGGTAAAATGTCTTAGTTGTAACACGAAGACATTTTTAACAAAAATCTGATCATAAATTTGTTTCCAATGTAAAGTACATCACATATTCATATATTTACATTTTCTAAGCTAAAACTCGCCAATAAATCTATAAATTTCAAAGTCATGCTCATGAAGCTTCAAATGCAATTCTGCTGCAGTTTTAAAGTGTGGGGTAATATTTGTTGACTCAATAAATATGACGATTAATATACCTAATCTCAATAATATGATTTTCCAGGAAAGCTATTTTAGGCCATATTTTTCAACATCTAAAACTGAAAAAAAAATATTTAAAAAAATGTATCGTTGCTTTGCTACAAAAGAAGAAATTACGCACATAGTTCTTCAAAACTCCAACTCTTAATTACAACGAAACACAACAAGTTGCAATAAATGGCTGAATAACAGTATGCAAAATACCTGTCCAACGATTCTGAACTTACAGCTACTTACCTAAGCGTCAATCATTGTGGAATCAGATTAAACGTGATGCGATACACTACTTTGAATCGAACGCTTGACTACCTGAGCAATATGCTATGCATTATACAAGCAAGCACACATAAGATTTCCATGTAGGGTGGTCTCTAATCCTCACGAGGACGGCTGGTGGCAGACAGATCTCATTGATATGCAGAAGTATTAAAGAAAGAACAATGCAAACAAATCCATGCTAAACGATGATAAATGTTTTCTCAAAGTACGCGTTTGTTAATACCAAATAACGATGTATAGCTCTGAAAAAGACGACAAAAGAAATTTGAGTAAAAAGAATAATCACGTTCATAGATAGCTATCGGATAATAAACCAATGACAGGAACAACCTGCTAAAAACCTACACATTGATAAATTCATTACAATATTGAAAGTAGCCAAAAACCGTGCTTTTATCTGAGTAAAGTTATCTATCGGTATGAATACATGAATTTCATTTAAAATTTGCATGAGAGTACAATATAATATTATTTATCCTTCACTGGATCAGGAATTAGCAGTTTGAATTATAAATATGTTAATGGTGTCATGATACATTTTAAATTGAATTGACTTGGTGACTTATAATTCTACTAAACAAAGAAAGATATCTGTAGGAGACATTTTAAAGATTTATGGAAATATCTTCATTAATAATTATACACTTGATCAAGCGTATCATGCTAGTGTACCTTGGCGTATCCATAATGCTTTTTTTTTCAAACGACGTAAGGTAGAATTAAAGTTGTTTGCAGGTTGTGACATTTTTTTTCTTCTGGTGATTACCACGCTAATATTTTGTTCTGTTTATTGCATTTCCTTCTACATCATTTAGTATCTTATACACAAATTTATAATCCAATATGTTATTGTTACGTTTTAAAATTTTATTAATGTACTCGAAGTTCAATTATTTAGTCTTATCCCTTTTCATTTGCACATGATACCTAATTATTTCATAAGGAAATGTAATAATTTTTTTCTTTCAGTACATTTTTAAAGTGAATGAATGTATTACTAATACAGCGTACTTGTGACTTTTTCTATTTCAAAACCACATGCAATACAACCTTTTCAATCAACTGTATTGTTCTTATTTTATTTTATACACTTTTCCAAACATCATATGTAAAGCTGAGTCATTAGACATTTATTCAACATGCCATTGTTTGAAAATATTGAAGATGTTATATGGTCGCCCTGAATATTATCTGAACATCTAAAGCAAAATAAATATACAATTTGGGCGCATCAACGTTTCCGTTTCTGTATAGTCGCATATGTCTTTCTTGTTAAACAGTAGCTAATGTATGTCGTATACCAGATAATAGTACTGTATCACAAGGAAGACAGGCGCTAAACATTAAACACTTTCGGTATCAGTATTGTGTGTATGTGCGCTTCTGGACTTAACTTTCTAAGATTTCTGTTACTTGCTTACGCCATAAAAGTGTTATAATAATTGAGATTAAATATATAATTACTGTCGTAATAAACATTTATGCATCTGACACATATTTTTCTCAAATTGTTTATAACTATATTGTTAGCATCTCCTTTAATGTTTAGGTCGAACCAAAGGTTAAAAATGTAAGAAAATACTTAAGACAAATGGTCCTAACCTAGCAGTTTCTGACCAGTACTAACACTAACTTCTTAATGCTGAGCGCTAAGCGAGGCAGCTGTCAGTACCATTTCTGTAAGTATTTGGTATGACTCAACCGGGGATCGAACCCATGGCCTCCCGCATCCGAGACGGACGCTCTAAACATTAGGCCACCATAGCGGTCGAATAAGGTATGTTAGACAACAATGGATATACAGTTGACTGAATAAAGTAAGTTAGGCAACAATGGATATACATCTGACTGAATAAGGTATGTCAGACAGCAACGGATGTACAGTTGGCTGAATAAGGTAAGTTAGGTAACAGTGGATATACAGCTGACTGAATAAAGTATGTTAGGTAACAACGGATGTATAGTTGGCTGAATAAGGTAGGGTAGGTAACTTTGAATATACAACTGACTGAATAAGGTTAAGTCTCGTGGAATATGCAGAACATCATAATGGGTTTTATTCAGTATTGTTTATGCGACGGACAGTTCTCTTTTTTACATTGCCATATTTATGTTTGCTTTTAGCAGAGTATCGAAACGATTCTATCAAAATACACACACAATGAAAGAAAATTAAATGCATTACGTCAAATATTTTCGTTTCCTAAATGGAAAAATGCTATTATGTATTAGATGATTAATGTATAAATGATAATGTAACATTTTTATCCTTAAATGGCAGATCCTAACATAAAAGTTCTTTACCTAATGATGCAGCTTCAACAGTTTCGTCTATTTAATTATTCTGTAGCGACTAAATTGTCATAGTTAGGTATAGAATCAAAATCATTAGGGTCAGCATGATGTTAAAACATCTATATAATTTATATCATCTTAACTCCTTTTTTTCTCTTCATTGTAGTTATCATCGCTATCGGCAACACAAATTTATTACCCTCTTACACCACGTTATTTACAATCACCACTGCTTTTCCTGTTCAGTTTATTCTTGTTCCACGTAATCACAAGAGGGTGTGCATTGTCTACAAAATGGAGTTCCTTATGTTATGTTTGGATTTTATATCTTTAAATTGGAATGGTTCGTGATATTCAAGGTGTTCATTGTATTATGTTTGGAGTCTATATTTCTAAATAGAAAAGTTTCGTGATATTCAGTGGGTTCAATATGGTTGGAGGCTTTATGTCGAAATAAGGAAGGTGCGTGTTACTCGAGGGATTTATTATCTAGTGTTCGGAGGCTTTATCTCTAAATAGGAAATGTTCGAGATATTCAAGAGTTAATTATTGTATATTTGGAGACCTTATCTCTAAATAACAAAGGTTTGATGCATTAAAGTGGTTCATTGTCTTATCTTTGGAGCATATTGCTCTAAACAGGAAATGTCCGTGACATTCAAAGGTTCATTATGCTATGGTTGGAGGCTTTATGTCTAAATAGGAATGTTTGTGATATTCAAAGGGTTCTTTGTCTTATATTTGGAGGCTTTATCTCTAAATAGGAATGGTTCGAGATATTCAAGGGCTTCGTTGTGTTATATTTGGTGGATCTCGCTCTAAATAGGGAAGATTCGTGATATGATATTACAAGGGTTCATTGTGTTATGTTTGGATTCTATAACTCTAAATAGGAAAGGTATGTGATATTCAAGGGGTTCATTTTGTGATGCTTGTAGGCTTTATATCTAAATAGGAACGGTGTGTGATATTCAAGGGTTCATTGTCGGATAGTTGGAGGTTTTATCTCTAACAGGAAAGGTTTGTTATATTTAAGGGGTTCATGGTGTTATCTGAATATTCTGAATCTCTAAATAAAAAAGGCTCGTGATATTCAAGGGGTTCATGGTGTTATCTTTATATTCTGCATATCTAAATAGGAAAGGTTCGTGATTTTCAATGGGATCATTATGTTATGTTCAAAGGCTTTACGTCGAAATAGATATGATTGGTGATATTGAAAGGTTTTATTATCTTATGTTTTGGAGGCTTTATGTCGATATCGATATGGGTCTGGATATTCAAGGGTTTGTTATGTTTGCTAGCATTATGTCGCAACGGATATGGTTAGAGACAAATGACCATGAGGAGATATGCATTAAGAAATACAATTATTTAAACAAGTGTTGTGAATGGACAAGATATTATGCAGTAATTATGAGTGAAGAGGGAATAGCTAACACTATAATTAGATGTGTTACTTATATTTAATTGGCATTATTTGTTTGCTAGTTTTAAAACAAGAAAAATCATTCTCATTATATGCTAT
Source organism: Sinohyriopsis cumingii (assembly GCA_028554795.2). Taxonomy (NCBI): domain Eukaryota; kingdom Metazoa; phylum Mollusca; class Bivalvia; order Unionida; family Unionidae; genus Sinohyriopsis; species Sinohyriopsis cumingii. The sequence continues at coordinate 42,195,873 of CM068825.1, forward strand.
GGGTAATTGTATACTGGACTTGACCCTACCTAAAGGCTAATTCATGTTATACCTATCTTGAATTTTCGATTTTGGTTTAGTAGTAAACATGTTTATCTAAATTTGAGTCCAGAACATTGGAAAATTCCCTATGATATGCCGAGTCTACCTGTTCTTTATTACATTATATATTATAATTCTAGAAAATAGACTTCTAATTATAACTCAGATTTTATCTTCTAAAATCTCGGCACCTTCCAGTAGGAAACGTTCCATTACGTAATAAGTTTTTAGAAAATGCTAATTGTGACCTGAGGTCAGGTAGAAGACTATATAATCTTGTTTTTCTATAAATTATTTCTGCTGTAAGATCTTAGCAGAAACAGTTGTATTATTGTGTCCACTAATTCATTTAAGCTAGAGTTATGTTTATTCAATTTGTTTTATTCAAGTCGATTCTTCTTTGGCAATAAAAGTGCTCCAAAATAATAGTTTTGGAAATAGAGACTTGAATGCAATAGTGAAATTTCAATTAAGGATATTTCCTTGGATTGTGTTATTGTGATCCAACAAAGACTTGGCACATCACCACTACACGTATCACTAAAGGAACATCAACACTAGCATTGTATTTAATTTGGATTTCCACTCAAGTTCAATCAGAAATTTAATCCTTAGGACTTGTATTTGTAATTCTATGATTATTTGGGATTTAATTCTCAATACCGTAAGTTTCTTTTATCTACATTTTCTCTTTGTATTCTGGGGAAATGAATTATTTGTGAATTTTACAAACCTTGTTGATGTTCACTCTGTTCTACTGCTTATTTAAAGACCACAAAGTCCTAATACAATATATACCAATTTTCCAGACTAGAAACGTAAATTTGACAACATTGATTTGGGTTGATTTTGTCAATTTTTCATCGTGAAAGACTCGTTTGATATATATGTAGTATATTCTCAGCATACATTATATAAAGCAAATCTCGTGAAAAACACCCCTCCCAACATTAATATGATTTTTGTGAGTATTGATTTCAAAGGAAAGCTGCTGGAGGATTTTGTGTTGCTAAAATGAACCTGCCATTATAATCAGTATTGTAATATTACCTTATAAATGATGACGATTAAAAAGAATATTACAAGGATTTAGACCTCAAATATAGATACAGCGAAATTCGTTATCGTTTAGACTTAAATGAAGCAAAGATTTAGAGTAGGTGTTATAAAGAAATTAATGTTTAATATTATAATGTAGATTTCGAAAGAAGAAAAAAAAACACATTTACTAAAGACATAATTACTAGGACAGATGCGATATTGGCCTGTGATGTCAATCATATTTCAAAACCAATAACAACGATGAATGAAAGTTGTCGCGTGAATAATAAAGCGAGCAATTTTCAGTTATTACGTCTTCAGCGAAGATAGTATGTTGTTGTTGTTTTGGGGCTTAACGCCATTTTTCAGCACACGATAGGCTATACATGGCGGCCAGTATTAATGGTGGAGGAAGAACCCGGGAAAACCCCGGAAAGAACCACCGACCCACGAGAAGCTACTGGCAAGCTTTCTCACATTGGCTGAATCCTAGACTCGAACCGCCGCAGACAGAGGTGAGATGGCAGTGATCCGTAACGGAGAGCGCTTTAGACCACTCGGCCACTCGGGGCCCCGAAGATAGTATGTGAAATGCCACTAATCAAAGCTATAAAGTCAACGTTTCCTCTCTGGTATCGTTGAATAATTAGCAACGATTCTTTAAGGTTACTTTACCTACGCACCTTTTAATATCTACTCATACTTTCCACTAACAGAAGGATATGTACATACATTTACACAAATACCAGCCGCTCGTTTTCCATGGAGTATGCTAATGTATCTACATAATTGGTAACATGAACCCACACAGATTTGTCTATTGATGGACATAAAAATATCTCCAATTTATCTTTCTTATCTTCTGGCACATATTGACTACTCGAATAAAAAAAACCCAACCTTGTGCGTTAACCCTCAGCTGTCTTTCCTAAGTGACCGTATCTCTCTCTCTCTCTCTCTCTCTCTCTCTCTCTCTCTATATATATATATATATATATATATATATATATATATATATATATATATATATATGGATGTAGTTACGTGATCTGTTGATTTGTTAATAGCCAGTCAACCTAATCCTCATTGATCCATGAGATGCAACGTGGCTCAGCGCTTGACTGGTTCATAATACAACAGGTCTGAAAGCGACTGGATTTTGGATCAACAACAAATAAACACGTACTAATGGTTTACCTTACACACTGACAATTCAGTAGATACAAGACTTGTAAACATGTATTTGAAGAAAAGCCATTCATACAATGATAGTATAGTACTGAATGTATTCAAAATAAATCAGTAAGATTCATGAAAGATATAAAAGGGATAAATGCATGCAAGTACATTAATATAGCTTTTCAAGCATGTGCTTCACGGAGATGAGTATGGTTCATATAACCCATAGTATGATAAAAGCGGGTATAATATGTGCAACCATAAGCTTTTAATTACGAGTGTGATTCATACAACCAATGTCCTTAAAATAATAAATCGCTGTTCAGTCTCCTTTTACAGTCCTGAATCAATATTCTTCAACGAAGTTCCACTGTTACAAATTACGCTGTCTCACTGCCAGCTAATTCGCCACACGCACAGTTATGCTGCTACATATAACAGCATCGCGTATACACTGCTGGGTAAACTGTTATAACCATAGCTACGCAGCCACGCTACAGTCATGCCACCACATTATCAGCTATATGATGCCGCACCGCACAAATCTAAACTATATGAAGCCACGATGAAGGTCCTATCAGCTATATGCGGCCATATTGAAAGTCCTATCAGGTATATGCTGCCACGTTGAAAGTCCTATCAGCTACATGATGCTACGTTGAAAGTCCTATCAGCTATATGCTGCCACGTTGAAAGTCCTATCAGCTATATGATGCCACGTTGAAAGTCCTATCAGCTATATGATGCCACGTTGAAAGTCCTATCAGCTATATGCTGCCAGGGCACTAGTCCTATCAGTTATGCTGCCAACCGTTCCAGATCTTCCAGCTATATTTCGACCAAATAGGCCATTGTGTTACAATGAATAAATATTAATACTAAAATACAAACATCTCTTTAATCATAATCAACATTCAGAAACATAGTACACATTGGAAAAATCCGTAAGGCAATGCAACCATCATTTTTTTTAACGCCATTATAAATCCCTTTAACAGAGAATCGCATCAAAAACTGACAATTTTCTATAACCAAATACTATATAATTTTCTATAACCAAACACTGTATCATTCTCCAGAAACTTTTCATCAAGAATGCGAGGTAAAAACATTTTAAAATACCAATACAGTTACTAATCTGACTTATGTGAGCTACGTACACCCATCGCTGTAGTAATTTGTCTGCTGTGGACGCTTCCTGACAGAACCTAGACAATCACTGTGCCCGTACGCAGCAATATGCGTATTGTAAATGTTAAAAATGAAACGTACAAGAACCTGGGTAAAGTACCCGTGGCCATCGCAGTATATGGGCATCTCGCTGCCAGCGACCTACCATGAGACTCATGTACTTACTACTCAGCCACCATTAGAAAAAGAAAAGAATGAACAACTACTCTAGGTAACGCTATAAGCATCGACGAAATCAATTCACAAAATCGTTCTAAGGCATTACCATGTTATTTTCTTGCCATATTCAGTGGCACATATATGTATCACATTTATCTCAAGTAGTTGTATGAGGATCTGGCAACAAGGGGAACTCCTGTGTTAAAATTGTCAATAGGTTTAAATTGGTGGAGTAGTCTAGAGACAAGTGTAATTTAACACAGGATTGATCTTGTCCCTAGACTGCCATGGACCTTAGTAAATCTTTGCTGAGGGAGTCTGAAGAGAAAGGAAAATGTAATCTACAATAAAATACACGCCTTAACTATTCAGCATAAACTCCACTATCCAGCACTCGCTTTTTGATTACATTCCAAACACGTACCTTATAAACCAGCACCAGTGTATCCATTACAATCCAACATACACACATACGCACGTACACACACACACAAAATAAAATGGTAATAGGTGTGCAAACACATACTCTACGCTTATATACTATTGTGTATATTTGATTTAATTTATATCTGATTTAATTGTTTTTAATTTCATTACATGTCAAAATAATGTTGTTCTGTTTACTAGAAACTTGATACTTTTTCCAGAAAAGAGTTTGCCCTTGACTGTTCATTTTTGTAAAAACATAAGGCTGACCTGGTTCCCGACCTTAATTTTCTTTTTGGTGGGAATAATAAGGTTGAGATCGAGGCTGTGATGGATACGTGACCTTCGACTTGCAAATAGATTTTAGTGAAGTTAATAACTTTTTTATTTTATTCTTTGAGTCAAATCATTGGTTCTTTTCAGGGCCATGCTGTGAGCGCGTGATGTAAACATGATCACGAGACCCTTATCGGGGCATCTGTTTTACGCAATATTCAAGTTTTAAACAATTGCTTGGAGAGAGCTCTCACAGCTGGGCTTCTAAACACTGGGTCGTAAAGGTGTTTTGTGTGTGTGTCATTTTGGGAATTACATTTTAATGGTTATTCGAATTAATTGGTTTCTAGATCAAGTCTTTTTTCTGGGAATATATTGAGTGCTCATGCAGAATTCGTGAACAAAGACATTTCTTAAAATTCAAATACATTAGCTACTGCTCTCAGCACATTGTTTTCAAATTCAGTCACGAAATGCAGTTCTCAAGTTTAATAACATGGAAGGTTGTACCTAAATTGCTGTGTTTGTCAACGATAAGCTGGTGAAGTTCTTTACGTCTCGTGCGTGACTTTTTCTTGACTAAATATAGCCATTTCTGAACAGAATTATCATGGTGCGTATATGATTAAAGAGTGATGGAGTCGTGTCGAAGTTACCGACCATGAAAATGGTTTCATCTGCAGCTGAATGCCATAGGTCGTCAACCTTAGCAAAGGCAACTACTCTACTACATGCACCAAGACCATTGTCTAAAAATCAAGAATGGTTGCGGTTCATCATCAAGGGTTCTAGTCATCTCTGCGTGAATATTTAGATCGGAAAGTGATGCTGGAGTAGGTATATGTGGTCCGTAGTGTCCAGTTGGTCTTTAGCAGTTTTTCTTCAACGGGCAACATGGATTTAACATAATTGAAACAAGCTGACACACACACATTTTCTGCGCAAATATGACTTGGTGTATCATGACTTGAAAAATCCTTCTCTTTCATGTGGTTTCGTGTGGTTTTTAAAAAATAGTTTTCACGGTTGTTTTGTCAAAGGCACGATTATGGGGCTGGCTTGAAGTTGGATTTCGCTATGGCAAGTATGTGGATAAACTATCTCTACGTTCAGATGTGTGCCTAAGTGTTCATTTCCACCATTGTTTGGTCTTACACAGCATATGTCTAGTATACAGATAGCCTTAAAAATAATTTAGATCAAGCGCTATTGCTTGTGATGGTTTCCATTTTTTAATGATTTATTGAAACATACCCGTGGATTGTTACATTTATTTCACAGGCCTGTATTTGAAGCCATGAAAAAAATATTTAGCACAAAACGTTTCATTTTATCAACATTTTTGTTTAAAGGTACTTAGAGTTTGAAACACAAATTGTACATGTGTATGATTATCAGGGCTACCCTCATTGTGATCATTAATAGAAATAACCAATAATCATATAACATAATGAATCTTTTACACTTTTTCTTAAAATAACTTTTTGGAAATTCAAATTGTGTCTTGTCCTGCGCCCCATTACTATAATAGTTCATATTGTGGCTTTGTGACCTGTGGCTTTCTGTCCCATGTGTATTTGTGTGGTTTTCTTGTCCTTTGTCCGTTTGCATAAAATTCAAGCAAATGTCCTAATAACATAAATCGTTTGTTTTTGCTGTTTTACTGTTAAAGTCTTGTTTCATAGTATTGCCTATATTTAACGGAAACAAAAATTTGATTGGGATATGTAATATCAATTCAGCAATGGAACGTCAATCGAACATGGGATAATCTGGAAAATTTCTCGCCAGTGGTACATATTTAGAAATGCCTCACTCAGTGCACTATGAGGTCCTTCAGTGGATCCTAATTGATAATTGACCTCAATTATCCAGGTTTTAATCCCTTTATTTCCATTCCCTGATTAAATCATGCTTATGTGCTGTCTGCATCGCAGCATGAACATTAAATACTGGTTTCGACTGCATACTCAAAACAGACTGCCGTCAATACGTACCTGTTTTGGTTCAGCTTCCAATTTTAGTCAGATATCAAATTGGTCACGTATCATAAACATGCAGCTTTGACAAGCGTGACGCCTGTAAATTATTGCACTAGTTAAATGCATGAGCGCAAGCATGGAGCGCGTACATATCGACGTTTCGATCTTTTCAACATGTGAAGTTGATTCTGATAAGCCGTGGATCTCTATTTCTTCTTATTGAACAAATAAAGCTTTCATTAAAATGGAATAATAGAGACTTTCTAGCTCAACATACACTAAGCTGAGCTTTACTTGTCGTTGTTTCATTTTCGCAAAACAAAATTAAGCTAACATATAATCCTACTGTGCCAAAAGCCTTTGGTTGGATTACATTAATACAATCCAATAATAAATCCTTATATGAAATTTCAGTATACATTCAAGTCCTTATCGCCAAGATTGTTATTCTTGAAGAGCACGTTGCTTTTCCATAGAAAATTAACTTGAATTAAATAGTTTGAAAAAAAATAAATTCCAGCCCAAATGAATTACTAAACCCAATATAATACAATTAAACCTTAAAGCACGAATGAATAATTTTTTTCCCAATAATAAGATTTTATAATCTTCTGCCTGACCTAGGGCCACAATTAACATTTTCTCTTTAAAACAATACCTGATGGAAAATAACCTTCTATAAGGTTCATAATGCTTACAAGAAAAATGTAAGTTATAATTGAAAGTCTGTTACTAAAATTATTATGTAAAATGTGTAGTAAACAACACATAGTGCTGGCAATTCATGGGGAATTTCCAACGTTCAAGACTCAGATTGAGATGAACATTTTTACTACTATACCAAATCAATAATTCATGTCAGGTAGAAAATGAACTTGATTTTATATAAGGTCAAATCCAACAGCTAATGTCAAATTATAAATAATATACCACTGAGGCAATATATTTAATGACAATATCAAATGAGTCAATGTATTTAATACCAGTACAATTGAGTCAATGAGTTAGTGCATTTAATACTAGTACCATTGAGCCACTATATTTAATACCAGTACCACTGAGTCAATTTATTTAATACCAGTACACTGAGTCAATGAGTTAATGTATTTAATACTAGTACCATTGAGCCACTATATTTAATACCAGTACCATTGAGTCAATTTATTTAATACCAGTACACTGAGTCAATGTGCCTAATACCAGTACCATTGAGTCAATGTGTTCAATACCAGTACCAATGAGTCGATATATTTAATACCAGTACTAGTGATTCGAGATATTTAATACCAGACCTAACCTACATATGAACACAAATTATATGATGCTGAGTTAATGTATTTAATATCAGTAGCAATTAGTCAATGTATTCAATAGCAATAGCAATTAGTCAATGTATTTAATATCAGTAGCAATTAGTCAATGTATTTAATATCAGTAGCAATTAGTCAATGTATTTAATATCAGTAGCAATTAGTCAATGTATTTAATATCAGTAGCAATTAGTCAATGTATTTAATATCAGTAGCAATTAGTCAATGTATTCAATAGCAATAGCAATTAGTCAATGTATTTAATATCAGTAGCAATTAGTCAATGTATTTAATATCAGTAGCAATTAGTCGATGTATTTAATAGCAATAGCAATTAGTCGATGTATTTTAATACCAGTACTAATTTGTTTCTTGCAGCAATTGAAACTGCATGTGATAAATTTACTTGTAACTCAATACAGGCTGCTTCTCATTCATTCATTGGTGCAATAAGAAACTTGTAAAGCAATATATATCACAGCATTTTGTATGTTTTCATCAGATCTCTTTATAGTTGTATACATTTCACTTTTTTAATAGCAGACAATATATTGCCTATGACAATATCCTTTCTTCCAAGTGTGCCTTAGTTTGGATTCTAATGTCTCCGAGTTTTCTTTATTTCAGTTTTACTTCAGTTTGGATTATAATGTCTCTATATTTTGATTATTTCCGTTTGACTTCAGTTTGGATTCTCATGTCTCTATGTTTACTTTATTTCCGTTTTACTTCAGTTTGAATCCTAATGTATCCATGTCTTTATTTCAATTTTACTTCAGCTTGGATTCTAATGTCTGCATATTCTCTTTATTTCCGTTTTAATTCAGATTCGATTCTAATGTCTCTGTGTTTCGTTTATTTCAATTTTACTTCAGTTCGGGTTCTAGTTTGCCCCTCGTGCATTCGATTCGGTTCTATTTCAGTTTGGGTTGTCGTCTCTCAATGTTTGGTTTATTTCGGTTTTAATGTATTATAGCTAAGACTTCATGAGAAAGTCTTTAAATCTATTTCAGGTTTTAATGAATTTTCTTCTGATGTAAACTGGTCAAAATCAGTAAAACCTTTATCCTTTAGTTTAATTATTTTATTGCGGTTTTATATTGCCAATACAGACCCTTCCACATGGATGTTATTGACAAAGTCTAAAAACAACAATACAGACCCTTCCACACGGATGTTATTGACACAGTCTAAAAACAACAATAAAGACCCTTTCATACTGACAACATCTCAAACAACAATACAGACCCCCTTATGTAGACAACATTTCGCACAACATACTCATATATATATGTTTAGACTGTACATATACAGCGGGGGCCCCAAGTGGCCGGCCGAATGGTCTAAAGCGCTCTCCGTTACGGATCACTGCCATTTCACCTCTGTCTGAGTGGGTTCGAGCCTCGGATTCAGCCGATGTGGGTATGTGAGAAAGCTTGCCAGTAACTTCTCGTGGGTCGGTGGTTCTTTCCGGGGTTTTTCCCGAGTTCTTCCTCCACCATTAATACTGGCCGCCATGTATCGTGTGCTGAAAAATGGCGTTAAACCAGCGTATAGTAATTTGTTGTAAAACTATGTGAATGTAACATCTTTTATAGTTTTCATCTTATGTGTGGAATATATTGAAAGTTAGTAGTTCTTATATATCCATTCGTGTTTTCATTCAAATTCACTTTGTTTCATACACAATCTAATTCGTATATATTTTTTCAGTGATTGTTGTGTTGCATTTCATTACATAGGTCTCTATTACCACTTTAGGTGAGATTAAAAAGTTGTATAGTTTTTCATATATTTTTATTTGTTTTCTCTATGTCACTCATCGATTCTTTTATCGCAATGTTTTCCTCAGAACGATTGATTCGCGAATATAATTTAATGTAAGCCAGATCGTTTGCTGTATGTAGTTTGTTTATCGCAGTAGATAGAGTATAGACTCGGTCTGAATAATTCTTGTACTTGCAAAAATGTATTCTGTTTTCATTCATTTTATTTTATAGTCTGAGAATTATTAAGCTCTGTTAGTACTATTCTGTTCAAAAGCAGATCATATAATGTCGTCTTGCTCATGTTTTGACTTTGTTTTCAAATTTTATCTTCATGGGCCATCTGCATTTGAGAGTCAACTAGCTTTGTGCAATATTAAACATGTTTATACTGAATATGCCAGATTGCTGTCACGACTAAAACGTTATAAAGGTTTCTGTTAATTGTTTGCCACAGAGCAGCGTTTTTGTTTTTTTCATTTATGTCTGTCAAGTGTTTGATACGTAGAATTCAGTGAGACATGTTGTTCGATCGCGTTACGAAGATAGCGTTGAAACCAATTACTTTCCAGATTGATCTCTGATGATGGTGCTCAATATGTTTATGATACCCCTTTGCAATTATTTGCAACAACCATTAGCACTGCATGAAACAATTAATCTTTGAAACAGGATGAAGCCTGGTGGGGTTGGATCTAACGAATAACATCACACGAGTGTGAATTAAATGTTTATTATGATGTGCAAGTTAATGAATATATACAACATTTGACTTATGCACACACATTAATTAAACTAGCATGCTTAAAGTCCTAACCTATATATGAACACAAATGATATAATGCTGATGTAGCTCTGATATAATTAAGATCATCAAAGACCATTTCCACAGCTTACAAGGTGCGCGTATCAATTGCATGCAATTTCAATAAACAATGGATTGTCCACAAATATAAGATAGTATTTGAAAGAATGCTAAAGTTAATCATCAACAAATATAAGAACATGCACAAGTAGCTTGTCAGCAGATATGACAAGTGCACATAAGATTCATCATAAGGTATAATAAATATACTCCAATAATACACACTAATGTTGACTAACGTAAGTAACAGTTAAATGAAATACCACGCCCATAAAATGTATTCCTGATAAACACAGTTCAGCTATAAAAAAATTACATATACAGGCTGAATTTGTTTCCATACCGGCCTCTAACAATGAGTAGATCTTTTATTTCCTTATTTCTCCAGTCTTCATTGTACAAAACATTTCGTTAGCTTCCATAAATACTGTCACTATTGGTAAAATTAGGAAAATATGCAAAATTTCATTCTCTTTATATCGAAACATAAATTTTGCAAGAGTTCTAGACTAAGAAAGTACCATCCCTATGCAGTCTTCCAAGTATTAATATGATCGTACACTATTTTCCTCCAACAATTAATACATTATTCACTGGAAGAATAGGATGCACGCAAATAAATAACTTGTTCCATCCAATTGCAGATAAAACTATAATATCCAATATTTTAATTTAGAACACTTTTGGACTTATTGATGAGGGAATACAACTCTCAGATCAAATTTATTAATGCAGGCCCCACTGGGGATATCAAACTCTTATCCATTTTGATATTGCGGAACCTGTCCCATTTCGAACTTTAATGAGTAGTGTTATGAACCTATGGTCCTAACCTAAGCAACAGAAAGAAAGTGATAAAATTCAACAATTAATTTCTTTTCCTAAAATATAAAGTGAAAATTTAAAAGGAACTCTAGTATTGTGAATTAAATCCTAACTAATCCTAAAAGTTCTTTCACAAGTCCAAAGGTGTCGAATAAACCGATTCTAATTCTTGAATTTGTTAATGCATATTCGTGAATGAGTTGGCGTATCAATAGTCTTGTATCCAAACGATATAATCAAGAATGTCCTTGAATGATTCCACAATACTCCCAAAATATTTTTTTAGTCCGAATCTCGATGAGTATTTTGTAATACCAATGAATAATTTATATAATGCACGATCAATCTGAAAAATCATATCTAAACACGACTAAAAAATTGGTCATAGTTTCCCAAAGACTGATGTTAAGATGAGAATGTGTGTGTGTGTGATTTAGATTTTTAACGTAGCTTTAACAATATTCCAGTCGTATCGCTACGATGTATGCAGTGTGGCAGTTCAAAGTGATGACTAGCACTGGGGTATCATGCCACAGACATGTAGCATGATGTCCCACCCACCCACATTATCCTGACACCAGGTCGACCAGTCCTAACACTAACATCTTAATGCTGAGCGCCGACCGAGGCAGCTGTTAGAACCATTTTTGTAAGTCTTGTCTTTGGTATGACTCGGCCGGAGTTCGAACCCACGATCTCCAGCATCCGGGACGGACGCTCTAACCACTAGGTCACCGAGCATTCTTAAGATAAGAAAGAAATAATTTTGTATATTTCATTCTTATATACATCCCCACATGAACAAAAAAAACCTAATCATCCTAATGGGAATCAAGCTGAAAATTAGTTCGCTTCAAGGGTCTTCTAAGGTCATAATTATACAAGGCTAGGTCTTAACTCAAATGCAAATAAACATGTTTCAAGAAGTTAGACCCAAACAAATTTAATATGCACAACAGTAGTCATGCTTGTAATACAACACGGTTGAAGGATGGACGGACATATATTAATTTCCTATTGAACATGCATTGGGAAAGGTTAATACTATAATACTATCTTTGTTGATTGAAATCGCCTCGTAAAGTACTATATTTAATTTATAAGCTTGACAAACACAAGAAAACTCTCTCTGGGATGCATTTCATTAAAACCCTGGCTGTGTCGATGCTTTGATTTACCTATGTATGGTCATTTGTTTCACTTAACGTCCAAACACGGTTCGCCATACTGTTAACGTTCCATGTACTGATTTGAAATACATCATGTTTATATTACGAATTTGAACATCAGTGCAAAAGGAAATTTCTCTTATCCAAGATCTTGTGGCAAAGTAAGGAATTTCCTACACTTCGTAATTACTTTATAGTGCTGGCTGCACATCTTCCGACCTTTGCTTTGTTAATTTCCTGTGCAAAATATGTATTGTCGTATTAGCAAATAAAATAGCAGATGAAAATTGGTTTCAACGTTCATTTCATATTTTACACGAATAATATTCGAAATAAGTACAGAAAGATAGATTGAGGATCGGAACAAAAACTCATAATAAGCGATTCTTCCTCATTAAAGGTTTAGAAAATTGTAGACCAGAGGCGTAGCTAGGGGGGACAGGGGGGTACATATGTCTCCGGGCGCCAAGGTACAGGGGCGCCAAAATGAGGCTTACAACGTTACATTATAATAAGTAAACAAGGGTAATATTCAAAAATGTGATTAAACGGGGAGGGGGCTGGGGCGCCAATTTTATAGTTCGTCCCCGGGCGCAAAATATCATAGCTACGCCTCTGTTGTAGACATTAGAGGCGGATTAAATTATATTGTAGTGCTAGTTGAACATTTAACGCCACAGGTATCACAATGTACAAGAAGTGCATTAATTGCTCCATTTACATCGTAGCAATGAAGACACATAAATCGAGTGAGAACATTAAATTATATATTAAGAACATATTATCATCGTGCTATAAAAACAGACGGACTAAAAGCGCTTTTTAGCTTAGTTGTTAAAACCTACCCAACTATACCTATTAACTAAATTAGGCATATTATTTTAGATTCTACTCCAGACCCACCCAACATTGCCTATTAACTAAATCAGGCACATTATTTTAGATTCTATTCCAGACCTACCCATCAATACCTATTAACTTAGATACATTTTTAGCCTATGTTCCAAACCTACCCACCAATACCTATTAACTAAATTAGGCACATTATTTTAGATTTTATTCCTCGACTTACATCATGCCTTCTGATATGTATGTATGTATGTATGTATGTATGTATGTATGTATGTATGTATGCATGCATGCATGCATGCATGCATGTATGTATGTATGTATGTAAAAAATTTAGAATCCTTCCAGCTGTAGCATAATCATTCTTTTTTCCTCCACATTATGCTATTATATTTTTCCATAACTTTATAACTTGGATGCCGTGAGATTCTTAATAAATGCATTCTTTATTCGTTTGAATCGATTTGAAACCATCTCGTATAGTCATTGTTAAAGCTTCATTCCTTTTACATATTGATGAGGAACTAACCTAAAAGTGATTGAATAGTATTGTCTTGGCTAGAATGTGCGTCTTCAGTTTTGCAAATCAAATTGGTTAATGTGCAATAGCAATTACTTTCCAAAGCTGGGACGATCCATCTTCTGGTTGGCAGGTCCAGCACTCGATATCTAGAAATTAAATACAGACTTATACATGACTGCTGGGAAAGCTTTTTGGGTAACTTTGACTTGCAATAAGATCTTAGTAGAAAATTCGTTGTTCTGTCTTGTTTCTATTTAGTAAATTAGTAATATGTTGAGGTGGGTGCAAATAAACTTTTTCAATACATTATATGTGTCATAGTTTATGTGTTTGATGTATGCCTTAAAAATAGTTTCTTCCGATTGATGTATGCATTTATTAAGTGTTTAAGCCTTAGTTTGAAACGCTATTAATATTACCTTCAATTACAATTACATAACAAATTAGCACACTTGACCTAAATTTTGAGCTGCATTACGAACGCAAAAGCTTACTTCAAGAAATAAAGAAATAAAACAATATATATATATGTGTGTGTGTGTGTGTGTGTGTGTGTGTGTGTGTGCGTGCGTGTGTGTGTGTGTGAGTGTGTGTGTAGTCATGACTTCCTAGTCTCCTATTGTTTTATTGCTTTTAATAGGCTTGTAGATTCCAACCGGAAAAAGGCATGTCCGATGTATATTATACATTGATGACAAAGAACACTACTCTCAATGAACCTGGACGAGAGCTTAAAGTAACTACCGCATTTAGTTTGTTCCCTTACATCTCTTGTACCGTTTTCTTTATGTAGCATCGACTTATGTTTTGTTTTTTCTCTCAGTGACTTGTAGTATGGGTGTTGAAGTTAATTGTAAGCATATTACTTAATGTGTTTTCTCGTTTCATGCATACACAATTCACTATAATAAAATATTTTCTTTCTCAATTGCGTTTGCACTTACTTTTAAATATGCCCCGAGGGCTACTAATTAAAATACCAGGGAGGTATGTGGCTAATCCACTAATACAGTTGCATTTCATTCAACCAGACAAAATCTAAAAATGCAAGTACTGAATTCAGTTGATTTGCTTAAATAACATTAAAACCTATAAATATATATAGGGAATCAGTCCCCAACTGATTAATTATTTCAAACCTTTGTTCTATTAAACATATTTCTGTCTTCTGTCTTAATATATCCAGTGATCAAACACATATTGGATTGTTTAATATGCATTTCCTCATGAAAGAAAATACTTTCATCGATGCAATTAAGTTGATCCAAGATGATGTTCAATGAGTGCGGTCAGTCAGAAGACTTCGGTTTTATTGTTGCTTTTATTCATTTCAATTTCATTTATACAGATTTAATAAAAGCACAGGGACTGAAATATCTTCTATCTTTATGGTTGCTTTTATGAGGCTGAATATAAGAAAGGCGACAAACGTTTTGATTATGCGAAGTTTAATTCCAATACAAAGTTGATAAGTATCATTGGGCTAATCTTCTGTATAACCTAATGAATTACTAGATTGCGTTAAGTTACATCGCAATATCTTTTAAGTAATTTTGAATAAGATGTTAGATAATGCGGTATTAGAATTCAGATTTATGAAAATTATTAATACTATAAGCACGAAGATGGTGTAGTTAAGATAGAACATTGCAGCTTTGCTTCCTTACCAAAGGAATTTCATTTCTCCGCATCTCAATAAAGCAGGTGGATTTGATAGATAATGGGTATAACTGCATTCGTCTGTATTTTGGATGCTTTGTATTAATCCATTCAATTCTAATCAGCCTTCATTCATTCTTATTTGCAATTTTCATTCGCTCACGTAGTTTATTCATCTATAAATATATTAGATTGCCTTCGAAATTACAATCTGAATCATATTTCACACTGAACATAATCGACCTTGCCAAAACAAATTCTGTCATATACTCAAATATCAGCCTGGGTTGACATTTCAATGTTTTTCATTTCAACAGATGACACATCCAATATAATTTGTGCATGTTTGAGCAAGCCACAATAGGATGGCAGCATGTTATTGGCATTTCAATATTGACTTTGTCTATCAATTCAAGGGTAAACTGCTTCAGTGATTGTAGCTTAGATACTGTCTCGTGAATAAACTTGGATTCATCGGGATACGCATCGTATTCTTTAACAGAAGATATCGAGTACTTTAATATGTTGATACCTGCTACGATTTATGGCACACGTCATATTGATCTGTATTTCGTTTCATCTTTTTCAGACTTACTCTTGCTTTCAGTCATCCAGTATGGCAGGACTTACACTTTGTTCTCGGATGCAAATCGGATGCAGACATTCAGTAGAAATCGCATGGATTGTTTTGTTTATCATAGGAAGACAAGCAGTGCATGGAGCAATAATCTCTCAAATGCTGAATCAAAATGATGACCAGAGCTATGGATATAACATTAGCAAACAAAACACAAATATGTCAGTTGCAACAGAAAAAAATATATCGTCTCATGGTGACGATAACAAAGGCTACGGTTATATGAAGATCACTTCGCTTCATTCAAGCATGGACCTGACTGTGATATCGCAGGCAGGACCTTCAACTATGACTCAGGAACCAACTGCAGATAGTAATAGTAGCTTGTCTGAACGTAATGAAACATACTCATCTGTGATTTCTAATCAGTTAACAGACTTTACACGCATTCAAACAACCCCACTGGTATATGGCAAACCTGAAATAATGAGAAAAATGGAGCAGCAATTCTTTGATTCGTCCCGAAATGTTGATCTGCACGAGAACAGAAAAAGCAGTCTCCGTCACAATGAGATTTCAAAGACTCTGTGGTTTTCTAACGGACGAAATATACATCCTCTTAATCATAAGCTACAATTAGGTAGATACATCTAATTGAATTAATTAATTGTTATCTAAATATCCAATTAGGTGAATACATCTAATGGAATTAATCGTCATCTAAATACCCAATTAGGTTGATACATCTAATGGCATTAATTTTCATCTAAATATCCAATTAGGTAGATATATCTAATGGAATTAATCTTCATCTAAATATCCATTAAGTAAATACAGCTAATGGAATTAATTTTCATCTAAATATCTAATTAAGTAGAAATATCTAATGGAATTAATCTTCATCTAAATATAAGAGAATACATAAAGTCATTTTCGCATGCGCTTGATCTTAAGTTTCCCGTTACCCTCAAAGCATGTTAATGATGCACTGTGTATTTGTAGATGAAAAGCAATCAAAACCACTTATACTCATACCTGCTCTCAAATAATGTCCACATGAATAGAGTATGTCCAGATTATTGCATACAATATGAGTTAGGTTAACTGTTGCACAATACGTCATCGTTTACAAGTTAAACTTTGGCTCCAGTGCCGAGCCTTAATCACGTGGAATAAGTAATAATTTTCGAAGAACAAAGATGAAACAATCCTCGATGAGCTATATTTCTTCGGTACCATCCATTATGTAATTGTTCGGCACCGTTAAAAATTTGTACCAATTTTGACTGGATATAAGTACTCTCAGACCAAATGTATGAAACAATTGTATGCTCTTGTATACATTACCTAGATATATTTTGACCGAGTTCATGATAGTAACTTAATGTTAACCCATTTGAAGGTTTCTAAGTTGTATGTTTTTTCGTAACCTGATCCATTTTTATTAAACATGTATATTTGTGTTATTTAACGTATTTTCTAAAGCACTTAAAATGCTTTTTATGTTAATGTTTTGCACATTTGTTTCGCATGGCTCAAAGGAATACAAATTCTGTCAGTATAGGAAGTCAATAGCGTTTTTATACATTTTTCGGTTCCTGGAGAAAACCGATATT
The DNA here is from genome assembly GCA_028554795.2 of Sinohyriopsis cumingii. Taxonomy (NCBI): domain Eukaryota; kingdom Metazoa; phylum Mollusca; class Bivalvia; order Unionida; family Unionidae; genus Sinohyriopsis; species Sinohyriopsis cumingii. Next base: position 42,213,328 of record CM068825.1, read on the forward strand.
CGGAAATTTCTATTTTCCGGACTTCATAAAGTTTTTCAGAAAATTATTTAATGCTATCATGTACAGCTATTTTCATCTTTTCGAATAAAAGAAGATGTTCGGGTAACAGTTACATCTACACGTTCATCACCTTAATCGCTCGGCTATTCACGTGGCATGCATATATATATATATATATATATATATATATATATATATATATATATATATATATATAGCTTATGCAAGCTTCTTAATATTTATTTCAGTTCCATTCGAAGACAAGCCATTTGGAAATTATCTTTGGAAGGTAAGTTCTCTCATAGTCAACATATACACATATTTACACGTTGATGGATGTTAACGGCTTTGCCAGAGATGGCTATCGAAATGGATACTTCAAAAGTTATTGCAGAGTTTATTACCTTTGATAAATTTAAATATAAGCTTTTCACAGCAAAGAAATTTGCAGAAATAAATTGGAATAAAAATCATGATTCCCCCATAGAAGTTAGAAAATGGGTATCCGTTAGAATCAGTATAAGAAAAATGTATTTAAAAAAACGTTATTTATAACAACTGTTGCTAAAACGTATAAATTAACTGGGACTTTCTATCCAAAGCATTGTTCTCAAGTAAACAAGTTATACGGCATAGGAATAAGACTGCCACGAAAGAGTGGACCTCTTTTAAACTTGTATAGCATCAAGTTTTACTATGAAACTCGCTAACCAATTAGCTATTTGTATGCATATGAGGTTGAGCAGCAGAGGATGTGGACAAACCTTTTGCTAGAACGTCATTTAAAAAAAATAAAGCTTCTTACGAAAACGTAAAAATAGGTCAATAACGCCTAACCAAAGCCTCTAACTTACCGAGAGTGTCTCTAATCGGGTTATTATTTTTTTTTTACTTTATCTTTGTCATTTGTGTTTTTCTAAATTTGTATATACGTTTTGTTTACCCGCCGGACTTTTTTTGATGTCGCACCTCCTCTGTTGATATAAATGTATGAGTAATTAAATCAATCTCTCAGCCAAATATTGTATCAAGGCATATACTATATCGCGATCGAGGATCATGTAAATATATTTTTATCAATCGGTGTGGAGTAGATTGTGCTTTTGAAAAGAACTTTTTGAACCTATCATGTCCAGAACCCCACTACACCAAGTTCGATGAATATTCGTAGAGTATGTGTATCAAAACCATTAAACACAACTATTATATTGCAGTTATCTGTGATCACTTTAGGTATTTGTTTATATCACTGAGTAACATAAATTACATCAGTATTGTTATGCCTGCCTTGAGAAAATATTCTTGCTGGATTTTATTCTTTGTACAGCATTACGTCGTCATATACTACTAAATTACTAATAAATTCATCAAGGTCATCTACAGATGTGGCTTCATCAATATGGGTGATGAAGTTAATAATATCATCATCTTCGTCCAACAATTATGCGTTTTCATTAAAATCTTTATGTACACCGTAACATTTCTGATCATCAACTGACGGAGATACCAAATACAACCTATCCCATTTGAGCCAGCTCATCATCAAATTAAGCAGTAATTGTGTTTTACCCGATCCGGTTGGACCTATTATTATCATTCTGAAAGAATTTGGTAATGCTGAAATATGTTTTACTGGCTCTTGTTTTAGTGTCGCTGAGAAATCAATGACATCCATATTGTACAAATATAATAAATAATATGCATTTATATTGCGTTCGATGGAGAGCATCCGCCCCCACAACTGGATTAACAGCAATAATAACAAAACATAAAAAACGGGCACTTGCAGGTAAATGTGTAAAATGTGGTACGAGAAAATATGAATTGATTTCTAATAACACAGTTGGTGGTGATATCGCTACTTCATTAAAAAAATTACCAGAAATTCCATGGGCTAAATATCCAGGAGAAAAAACATCTTCCAGGATATAATTGTTGTGGTCCTGGAACCCGACTTGATATCCGACTTGACGAGCGAGATCAACCAAGACCTGGAGAATATCCAATATATGCTATTGATCAAGCATGTCACGCCCATGATGTAGCTTATAAAAGTAAAGATCTTCAACAGCGACATATTGCAGATGTTAAGTTGATTAACTCGTTAAATTCCATAAAAAATAAATCTATTAGAGAATCATTGGCTAATTGGTTGGTAAGATCTGCGATGAATGGTAAATTATTGTTCGGAGCTGGCAATTATTCAACCGAATATTATAAGATAATGGAATTGATTTACTATAGCCCAATAGGATATTGGAAAGGTAAAGCTGCGATTAGTAAACTTGCTGATACAGCAAATATTACACGTACTGTTGCTGCAAAATGGTTAGCACGACAGGCAATATGGAAAATTAACTACGACCACCTAAAACAATTCAGCAAGCACATTTTGAGGTCAGCGCTTCTAATGAAGTTCATCAAGCAGATATTTTAATTTTGCCATATGGTACTATTAAAATTAGAAAACGTCAATCACGTACATACAAATACACGTTAACTGTGCTTGATGTTGCAAGCAGATATAATAAAACAGAGAAATTATCAACTAAAACAGCAACTAAAGTTTCTTCTGCTTTTGAACGAATTTATCAGCGAGGACCCTTACGAATGGCTACAACTATTACAGGTTGATCCTGTCCAGGAATTTCTTGGTACAGTATCATCTCTGATGAAAAAACATAACGTCAAAATTAGACAAGGACATACCGCAGTTCATCGTGATCAGACAATTGTTGAACAATTTAATCGAACACTTGCTGAGCGGTTATTTGGATATCAATATGTGAATGGAAATATTTCAGAAAGATATGAGATCTCGCGAATGGTTTGCAAAATTACTAAGTGTGATACATGCGTTAAATAATGAAATTACTCGAACAACTTCCATGACACTCGTTAATGCGATAACAAAAAACATATACCTATACAACGACATGAATTTTCAAACAACCAGTATTGTGTAGTGTGACTGTCGGGTATTTATATGAACCTGGTGAACTTGAAGGTGATAAAAAAAGAGCGATTGATCCTATCTGGAGTATTACGACACATACAATTTCTAGCGTGGTAAGATCCACGGGCAGACTTGCAATCTACAGATTAGATTCAACTGCTCCTCAAGAGGATTTGTACGGGAACAATTACAAGAAATTCCTGAAGACACACAATTACAACCACATTCACTTTTGTAAATTAGCACCTCGACGTCGATTACGTTCAAGACAGGTCAGCATTACATTTTCGCGTGTGTGACCATCCTATTAACTCAATGTCATGATAAATTCAACATCGCGATCAATGTCGCGCTTAAAATTTTGTCACCCTGTTTACAACTAATTTTTTTACTTAATATAGCATTGTCAATAACATCGCTATTACCAGCAGTTTATGTGAAGTCTATGACAATTCTCCTCAAATGAGATATTCGTCTGACTCGAGACACTGCCATATAAACTGAATTTGACCATTCGATACGATCATCGACGATCCAAACATTTGTATCAGAGATTGATCCTTGTGATGAATGAATTGTCATTGCGCATCCTAGCGTCCATGGAATTTTGTCCATAGATAACGCGCTCTCAACAACATTGACAGGAACTAAACAATACCATTTAATACAAGATTTTTTTTTTGACGATCTTGGTATATCAACGTAAATATTCTGTCGTCGGGTATATGCTGTTCGGTAACACAATGGTATGAATAGATTTGAAAATTATTCTTCATGTAACATAAATAATTGTTGTTGAAGTGTATCACGAACTATCTTTCTATTTGCAACTATCAAATGATTTGGTCTCCATAAATTCAAAAAAATTGTTAATAGGAGTTTCGGAAATTATTAAATGCATTATTTCACATTGAATTTTATTCGGTTGTAGTCTGATTAATTTCTTAAGCTGTCTTAATTCTGAATCAAGTGCTCTATGATCATCAGTTGTTTCTTCATAATAATCTACAAAATTCCTCAGCCATTTATGTGGAGACTATAAAACAAACGGCGGTGGTTGACCATGATCGCCGCACATTATTACAGCAGTATTTTTGTCAATAATGAATCAAGAAATATTTTTAACATTACTAATGAAATGGTGCATATTTCATCCCAAACAATTATCCTTATAATATATTTATCTCCCATTCGTTCAGGAGTCTATTTATCTCACTTCAATTGAAAGAATTTATGATAAGTGCGTGATTTAATATTTCTTTCTCTCATTTCGCTTGCGAGTCTATGTGTAGGTGTTAATACAACTCTTTCTGAACAACTGTTAAAGAACCATTCAATTACACGAGTTGTTTTACCAGAACTCCAGGCCCATTGAGATAAACTGTTTATGTATAGCTACATTGTCATATACAGATGGTGGTGATGAAAATTTTGATATTTGATTTTTTAAAATATAAATAACATTAATTTCAAAGTTGGCGGATTCAGAATAATTAAGTATATTTTCTTGTTTTACTCTCCATCCACCCCATTATGTATAAGTGCCGATATGTAGTGGTTCTATTATTCCTGTCTTTTTTATTTATATGAAGCGAATCCGTAGCGACCCTGACAACAAACTCAGAAACTCTGTTTATCATCGATAATAGCTTTATAGAAACGTACACAAGCACTGAAGATCTTACATGAGTAAACTGCGGTGAATCACCATCAATACAACGCACAACTGTACCTAATTTAGTTCCGTCTAATAAAATAACATTACTTCGACTTATGCACGTATTACTATTAGTTGTATCAGCAATCATAAAATCTATTTCAGCGCCATCTATAATCAATCTTTTAAATGTCGTTTATGATGATATGATTATCCTTGACAGAATTTACCGATTATTTTTCTGCCAAGATGTTTTGCGATTTTATTCTCAAAATCAGTTTTATCAGGATTTTCATCATCAGAATATGTTTTGTTGTTGTAGCCAAATTTCTTTCTGCAGACGATATCATATATTTGCTTCACTTACTGTTAACAATAATAGTACATCTAGCATATACAGTAATAATACTGTTGGTGCCCGCATTTTTTCTGCAAAATGTTTCCTAAACCAGACATAACAAATCGAATGAAGATTTTTTTTAGCAAACTTAGATAACTCGATACAAGTAAATCCAGTCAAATCAAAATCCGGTAATGGTCCATTTATCTATACTGTTATCATATAGTGTGTAGGATGTCCTAATCGCTCAAAATACTTAGAACACTATCACATACCAAAAAAACATCCCGGATAACATGCAACCATATCAACTGAAACAATATCCTTATACTCCTATTTAGTATTCCATAATCCACCGTGTCTGTATTCGAAACAACTACGTTGTATTTCTTCAAGAAAATCCAATCGTGTTGGTTTCCACGAAAATTCCTCTCTAGTAAAATGAGCAGCAACAGACGGAACGTTCAATCATTTACTCCGTAATTGTACAACGTCGTCATGGGTATATTTCAACACAAAATTTTTCATTTATTCATGGAGAGATCTGTACGATAAATATATCCATTAGGCCGTACAAACTGATCATAGTTTCCATTATCAGAACTTCGATATAACCGTACTCATACAGGATCATTCTTACTTATTTCGATAACAAAAACAAAATAATATATCTCCTTGGTAAAATTTAGCAATACTATTTCGTGGAAATATTGTTACTGCGTTAGTCCATGCATGCGCAATATGATCAATAATTTCAATCGAAGCTCCTTTCGATGTATATTTATATTCATATAAATCTCTCCGGTTATCGTTCTTCCCATTATTGGAAATTTTAATTTCTTTCCTAATTCAACGACGTCTTTGACAGATGCTCTGGTATCTTTAACTATTTATCCCCACTCGTTTGGGGCCCCGAATGGCCGAGTGGTCTAAAGCGCTCTCCGTTACGGATCACTGCCATCTCACCTCCGTCTGCGTGGGTTCGAGTCTAGGATTCGGCCAATGTGGGTATGTGAGAAAGCTTGCCAGTAGCTTCTCTTGGGTCGGTGGTTCTCCCTAGGGTTTTCCCGGGTTCTTCCTCCACCATTAATACTGGCCGCAATGCATAGCCTGTCGTGTGCTGACAAATGGCGTTAAAACCCACAACAACAACAACAACAATCCCCACTCGTTTATTATATTACGAATTTTATCCGTTAAACCATTTCCACGTATCGCGTTTGCAAAATGTTCCGTTTCTGCTTCGGCTACACAATTTATTTTTGATAATTTAATTGGTTTTAGATTATTAACGCTGGGTTTATCATTTATGGGATACATTCCATAAATAACCGCGGTTACAGAATAAGCTCTTTCATAATACGGTTTGTAAATACCAGTCAACTTTCCTAGTTTGGAATTTTTACCTCATACGACAATTGTTTTCATTATAAAGGACAGGGTCACGTTTGTCACTGATCATCCAAGTATTATTGCTTGTTTCTGCTAATACAATAAAGCTAACTCTGAAAAAGTATCTTCGATTGTCGAGATAATTAATAATCGTTGCCGGTCGTTTGTCGTTCTTTGTAACATCGACGTCTTCGTCGACACCATGGGTATTGCGTGTGATTTTAAACGTTGACCACACATGAGATGCACCATCTTCGCTATATTCTTTCTTGGCGTCACGAATAGTATCAATCAAATTTTTATTCGTCGGATCAACCAGAGCTCGCATCGGTAAGTCTGGGGACATTCTGTCAAGATTAAATTTATCTTTAGAAGGCTTAATCTTAATCTCTCTTAATCCGTTCATAGTATAATTAAGACAAATATATGTGTGCAATATGGTGGTAAAATTACAAAGAACTGAAAAGATAATATAAGAAAACAAACACCAGTGATAATAATGATAAAGTTATAAAAAATGTGAACGATTATCTCGCTAGGTTTAAAATAATAATTTAGACAAATAATCATTTAAACAAATAATATTTGTTTAAATGATTATTTGTTTGTGAGACATCCTATCATCAAGTATTATGAAGCATCCCATGATGGTGTAATCAAGCACTGTTGACTGAAAAAACTAGTTGGTAATGTCACTAATACTGGTTATATCGTGCTCAATGCTAAAGGTAATAAATATTATTCCAGTCATAGGTTTGTCTACGAGTATTTTCGGGGGTACTCGAAGACGGTCTTGTGATAGATGAGATTGATGGAGAAAAACTCAATAGCTCTGTAGATAATTTGCGAGCCATTACACAAAGCCAGAGAGCAGATTTGGAAATACTGAAAAACATTCAAAAAATTGCAAGACTTTTTAATTCTGTAAATATAGAGACCGGTGAAGAACTTGTATTTCAGTCTACAAACGCAGCTGGAAAATATTTTGATATTCACCCGCTTTCAGTACAATATGTAGCAAATAATATTACAAATTCTGCTTTTTTCGAGAAATATAAACAAAAGATGACTTTTCATTATTGTTTAAGGAAGATAACTCTGTCAAGTTAAGATATCTCCGGTATTGTTGCTACTGATACTATATTACTATTAATTTATTTTATTTATTTGTGACACATTGTACGTGGCTAAATGCAACAGTTTTTTTAAACGTTTTGACGCTTCTATCGTCGATGTTGAAACTTTTAAAATCATATAATTATCGAAGTTTCAACAGGCGCATGTGTGGGTATTTTTATGCTTATGAATAATCGTGATAGAACAATTATCTGATCATTTTGAAGCTTCTATATCTGAAGGGAGATAACGCTATCTCTTTCTCTCCGGCACAGTAATTCAGTAGTTACCTCGCTTGTTATTGTGTTTAGTGACAAAGAAATAAATCCACGCTGCAACTTTACTCAGTACTGTATAATAATCATCTGTAGCAATCCAGCATAGGTAACTTTATTATAATTTCTAAAACATATATCAACCTAGCGCATTGCTAGCGCGACTGTTTCTCATACTTGGGGTCGGCGTTCGAATCTCGTGACTGACATACTGTCGACGGTGGCGATAATCGCGGTTTTTCTATATAAAGATGGGGGGTCAATTCCAAAGCTCAAATGTCAACAGAACAAAATCCTTCCACACCATGTCACCACGTGGTCGGTGATCTTTCGCACTCTCCCTAGCTTGATTATTGGTGTGTGTGTGTGTGTGTGTGTGTGTGTGTGTGTGTGTGTGCAGAAATCTGTTGAACGTAGAGAAGGCTCCCACATGTGTGTTGTACTGTCCATAGAATTAAGATTATATGTATCGTGCCGTCCTTCGAAATAATATTATATATGTATCCTCTTAAAGTGCTAGACTGTCGTTTGACAATCTATGAGTTCACACGAGGGTTGTGCTGTCCTTACAATTAAGATTGTAAATATATCGAGCCCTCTGAACCTGCTCGAATGTCATATGTTATCAAGGTGTTCACTTGTTCACATGGGTTTTGTGTTGTGTAAATATCTCGTGCGCTCTGAACCTGCTAGAAAATGTTTCGTTCCCTCTGAACCTGCGAGAATATCGTTTGGCAACGTAGAGTTTCACATGGGTGTTGTGTGGTCTAATGTTGTGTAAATATATTTTTTAAAATTCAACTTGATGCAGAAAGAATTATTTGTGATTTTGAATCATTGCAAATACTTGACTGTTAATATAGATATACACTACCAGCAGAGTACAGATTTATAAAATTCATCCAACAAGCTATGTTCCAATCTTTGGCAACCGTGAAAGATACGGAAGTTAAAGAATTCGTATCTCTCGTGATCGAATCAAATACATCAGATTTCGCTCACGAATACGAAACGACAAAATATATTAACACTTGCGTGAGGCAGTCAAAAAAGTTTATGTCAGATCGTGAAAATGAAAACAGTAAAGGGATTTGGAAAATGAAAATAATGAAGAAAGTGAAATTAGTAAATAGGATTTTGAAAGTGAAAGTATTGACAACGTCACTGATGAAAATGAAAGTTACGGCAATGTCGTGGTTAAATATCCTCTGACTTATATTCTATCTGAGAAATAAAAATAAAAATTCTGTTAAAATTTATTTGTTTATGATAATATTATCGTGTAATTTTTTCTCGATAATACACCAATTAAATCGTTAAGATGTTACGTCGAGATTTATAATCAAATATCTATTCTTAAATCAATTAAGTGTCCGGATAGGTCAGTAAGTCTGAAATTTATCCTTGATAATAACGGATTATGACAGTGCAGGTAAACAGGATTAATATGCTCTTGAACAATCAAAATATCCAGGAGGTACTTGCGGTTTAAATTATATATAAAATATATCCGTGTTGAGCCTGACTAGATCTTTCAAGATCTTTTTGATAACCGCCATCAATTGAAGCACGTACAAGATTTACTGCGTTTGTTAATGTGATATTTTATGGTGAAATATGTCTGCCGCCAATGTATGGATCATTGTTATGTCTGAGAAGAGATGCTGGTGGGGATACTTTCCTTCATGACTCGACGATCTGTGGGAAGTATTCATTGATATGATCGTTGAGTGATTTTTGTAGTTCGTCGGCGTTAAATCCTGGTAATACAAATTTTAATAAATTCGCTTCAGCTATTTTATGATGATTAATATATATTTGCCTGATCTTTGTTTTTCTTGCATTTCGTATATCATTAGTACTAGCATTTATTAACTCATTAGTAGCTCGATTAACAAATCTAAGGTCTTATACCAGTTGATTAATGTTGTATTGTTTCAATGATTTTCTATTTTAGATCGTTATTTATCAGCCAATGATCTGAAATCTGTTTCACAAGCAATATGATCGGAAGTTTTTCTATCAAAATCGATTATTGAAAACGATGTTTTGGGAAATATTCTACCATCAGAGAGTTTAATACGATATTCTACATAATTACGCCATTGATATCCTCGATATTCTGGAATTGTTATAAAAAAAAAATTTTGTAAGAAATTCATTTAACTTTGATTCTGGAAATCCTTGATATGCAGGCGGGATTTCAGGCAAACCTAAAAGAGACCGGATTGATGACTGATATATATCTCCAACATAATCTTGCGAATATATTTCTAACGCGGCTGATAAAGTCGGTTCGTGAACTGTTATATCTAATTTGGATTATAGATATAGATTTGTTTCTGCTCTGGAATTCATCATTGATTTGTTCGATTTGATATTACCTGTTGGAATTCTCACAACTTGCCAATCGGGAGTTCCATCATCTGTATTTTGTTGTTGTTATAGCAGATACAAGCGAATTATTTGCTGGAAATCCGCCAAATGATTTTAACCCAATATTTGGCCAACTATGATATACTCGTAATTGTGCCAGTGCTATTTCTTTCGCTGCAATTGCAGTTGGGAAGTTCACATTATATTCCGGATCTCTGATGATACCTAATCGTTTATAAATCATTTCAATGTTTAATATAACTGTTTTAATATCGCCTAATTTTACGTCAGCAGTCAACGGACTTCCAAAGATATCATCTGCGATTGTATTGAGTTTCTTAAAGTTTCTACGACGATTTGAAAACATATTTACGTGAACGTCATATTCTGCTCTCGGCGAGGTTAATTTAGTATCTAGTGTATTATAGTTATTGTCTACATATATTTGTGTAGCGGCATCTTCGTCAGATGTCGGATCTCTTAAAACAAGTATTTTATTTCCATTCATGCTGAGCAACACCTTTTGCAATTTCATTTCTAATAACTGCGATTGACACATTTGAGTCTCTGATTCTACCGCCGTCAGTAAATACTGAATGTTATGTGTAGTTGCATCCAGAACTCTACGAATTATGTCATTCCATCTGATATTACTCGTCTTTAAAACAATCTATTTATTCTGAAGAAAAAAAAAACTTCATCTCGGTCAACTCCAGAGAGGTTCATAATATCGGCAAGTTCATCTTTAGTCGTATAATTTGGCAGATCGATATCATCTTTTTTGTCATGTCTTTGATAGAAGTTCTTCCGTAAATATCTAACATTATACTTTCAGATCTGTTTGAAAAGATTAATGGCTACTTGCATACTCATGCACAACTTTACGAGGCGGTATAGTTGATGAAGATACAGTATCGAGTACAGCAATTGCTTCACGGCCGCATATTGGCGGATCGGTTATTGTTTGTGTTGGCAAAGTTGAATAACAGACTGGAGTTTTTATTGATTTTACGTAACTTATACATTCTTTAAGTAGATCCAACATATATGAATCAAAATAAACAATTCCATGCCAATCAATCGCGTATGCAACCCAAAGAGTACCAAGACCAGAACTGTTATCAAGACTAATGATACCGTTTCAGTATCGTTTGGTCGTTCTGGTAATTGATTGCGCATAAAAACCACCTGTGATTTTTTATATTTAATGTTTTAGCAGCATCAAGTAAATCAAAATTGAAAAGATCAATGAACTGTTCCTGGAAGTCTCAGACCTTTTCCGTATCGATAGGGGGTTCCTGGGAATCTTAGAACTTTCCCTCTTTTTTAAATCCTCTTCCTATTATATTACCAAAAGCCATTTTCCCAGCATCTCGAACAGCACCAAGTTCAGCTGTTTTTGCAATAACTGGAGCTGCAGCGGCAATTAACGCTTGTATAGCTGCAAGAAGTGGAAATATACCGCCTGTTTTAATTGAGTCCTAAACCGCATTAGCAGAAAGACTGAGTTTAACGCATGTTTTTGATTGTTTGGCGCTATTGACATGTCTGAGTTAACGCTCTGATGATGATAATTTATTTTGACCACCTGTAATCTTATCATTTTTGTGATATTTTTATTCCACAGTTTTTCGCTGAACTTGATTTATTAATCTGACCAGCAGTCAGACTGACATTAACATGATGATCTGACATTTCAAATATCGTGAGTGATTTACTTACCTGTTTTCTACTGGAACATCAATAACTCTCAATCGTCCAACAACACCTTCAGGTAACATTGCTTTATCGCTGAGTATAACTGCAATTGCTCTATAACCATCAGCAGGCAGACGAGCTACACGGGCTCGAAAATGTATATCAACGACAGATTGCCAGAATAAATCTAAATGTTCCAACAAAAGGTAATAGAATGGATATAGTGTTGTGAAATCCCGCTGAGATATCTACAAATCAGTGCCAACATGTTGATCATGCCACATAAATATCATCAACCTATGATAAGCACGTGCAACATGATTTTGTTTCAAATTTAACAAAACTTCTTCAGAAGGTTTTGATGTCCGTTTAACCTCAAAGCAACTGCAAAACTCCAAGTGTGTCAAATACTCTTGGATTTATTTCCTGCGAATCTACTCGCGAATATATGTCGTGGTGCAGAAACTCCTTGCTGTGATCCTATCTGCCACGTAAATAATCCAGCCCCATTGCTTTGAACGCTATCTGTAGTCATTGTCAACCATGATAACAATGATTTACCACCTGAATTCATAAATGCAATTAGTTTTTCTTCTTCAGCAAGCATCAATTGCGTTAGGTCCCAGACTGCATCATTGTAAGCAGCCTTTCTTACAAGTACCACGGTGTGTTTAGCTCCAAATATAACTTTTCTAACATTTCTACAAAATCCAAAGCTATCTGATAATGGAAGTTTACATTAAACATTTTCAATTCGAACACGCTGATTTGATACACTTGCGTCATAAGAATACTACTGATAATCGCGTATAGATTCATTTTTCAGAATTGGTGTGTCTATATCAAGTGCTGGATCAGATACACGTTTGAACATTTTATTTTAATTGTTTTCGTTTAACACGAATATCACATCCTGCTATTAAACTTGGCGTTATATTTTTTTCTTTTTCGGACTGGGGTATATTAGCCAACTCTGCTAGTTTTTGATTTGCAGCTTGATTTATTATTTTACTGATATTTGCAGGCATAATGTCAGTGCTGGGTAATTTTACTGGCTGTAGTTTTCTTCGTACTAATCGAGCTAATCTTTCTTTGATTGCTGAAAATGCTTTACCAGCAACGTTACCAACAGAGCCAATCAATTTATCGCAAATAGTTTCGATAGCTTTCATCCCTAATTGTTTTGCAATCGGTATTGCTTTTGGAGCTATCCTTCTGAATAAACCCATAACGGCATCACCGAGTCCATCTCCCTAAATCGCTTTGTAAGTTGGCAATCGTGAGTTTACTACCCTAACTATTACAGGCCCACGTTCAGCTGTGTGTATAATCATTATTAAATTACATGCTGATTAATTAATTGTTTTCAGTCGCTGTAATAATCATCAGCAATTTCATTAATGAGAGAATAGTAAATGTTACGATCCATAACACCGCATGTAAATAGTCTTCGACAAATATCAGATATTTCATTGATAATTTCTGGAGAATTATTTCCTCCAGTCAGAATTTCTAATCGGTCAACACCAAGGACAAGTTCTTAGACCACTTCCTTGATTAGAAAACCATTTCCAGTATCGCCTGGGCTAAATAAATCATGAAACCCTTCTTCTTCTCGTCTCTTTTTTAGTTCTACATCACGTTTAAAATCACGAAAATTCGGGTATCATCTTTTGCAGGTCCATTACTGTATATGAAATATGCTTCCTTAATCCAATCGCCCATCATTCTTCCAGTGAAAAAAAAAAATTATTTAGATTTTAAAAATTTCGCTTTTTGACGATGTCCACGTGCGGCAATATCTACTACTTTTTCACGTGGCACATTTGTGATATTTTAATACCTTTAGACGTAAATTATTTCTAACATCAGTTAGTTCTGGCAATTGTTGATGAGGAGGTTGTGGCTGTTTTTGTCATTCTATTTGTTGCAGCGGTGGAGGAAGTTAATGGGAAGGTTATTGCTGGGGAGGTTGTAGTTTTGACGCCAAAATGAAATTTATTTAAGTCGTCAATGTATTTATTATATACTTCATTATCACCTGTAGTCTGGGGTTTGTTATAATACACACGATATAACCATTTAAAATAAATATCAGTATTTATTTTAACATATTTAGGTTTTAAAATTTCAGACCTTCGAAAATGCAACACGAGGAAAAATCTTTATCTTTGATTTATTCTTTAAGTTCTTCAATAACAGCTTCTTTACATTTTTTAATCAATTCAGCATTTTCTTTCCTTACTTTAGGTTTAGGTACAAGATCTTTTTTTTTTGCATTGGCTAATTCAGTGCAAAATTTGCCAATTTACCTTAAAGTATTTCTTCCTCCATGGGGTTGAGGTTGAGCAGCAGCTATTTCAGTTGGAAGATCTCTTAAAATCTTGTTTGTTTGTTTGGTTCTTTTTGCTATTTTGTCAGTTTGATCAGCAGTTTGTTTTAACGTTGGAAGAAGATCTTCAGCAGCTTCTGTAACTCTTTCTTTTGTAACAGATTGGAATAATTTTGCTGTACCTTCTGCATATTCAACAGGAATATATCTTCCAATTGCTTCTAATCTTTCTCTAGCTAATCTACTAGTGTAAGATTCCATTGTTGATATAAAAATGATTTAATTACTCATACGTTTATAGCAGCAGAGGAGGTGCGACCTCAATAAAACGTCCAGCGGGTAAACAAAACGTATATATACAATTTTAGAAAAAACACAAACGACAAAGATAAAGTAACAAAAAACCTAACCCAATCAGAGAAACTCTCGGTAAATTAGAAGCTTCAGTTTGGCGTTATTGACCTAAACATTTCTTTCGTTTTCGTAGGAAGCTTATTTTTATTTTTAAATGACCTTTCAGCTAAAGATCTGTCACATCCTCTGCTGCTGGTTTTGTTTACAGTTTTAGTCGTTTAATTAATTTAAATGAGAGCACTTTCTTCTGGTTAATTTTCTACGATACAATTTATTGTCAGAGTAAACATATATGTTTCACGAAAGCATTCTTCGATGTGTCACTTAAATTTGAATAGACATTTCTAAAAGTTTTTTGACATGGTTGACTGACGTATTTGCGAAGTAGTCTGACACTTTCTCTTGTTTAATTAAATTTGGGGAGCTTTCGTTGGTGTACATACGCATATTTCTCCTTTGAATACATTTGCTATGATGTATAAGTGGCACAGGATGCAAAGTAAATGCATTCAGCTCTCATAATAAATATAATTTCTTAATATCACACCTATCAGACTCCGCATTTATGTCAGCCATATCCGATGTCGGTTAACTCTCAATTCGGCAGACTTTATAGTGTTGTTTTGATTGTCCTGTAGAAGAAGTAATTCTGTTTCTGACGTCATGGATTTCTCACTGGTATTCCGTAAATTAAGCAACGGCCTGGAATGGGCGTTTGTAAAAATCCCAGTCATTATGATTAAAATTACACAAAAATTAAGCTAATAAAGTAATGCGCATATAAGGTCGTCTATTTGTTTTCCGCGTAGACAAAGCCAACGCAAAAAAAAACATGTATGAACACAAGGAGTAAATTTATATCCAAAAGTGCCAACAAACATTCGTGTGAATATATGGAGTCAACTTATATCCAGAAGTCCCAACTTTCATACTATCTAGTCGTGCCACAAGTGTGTGTGTTTGAAAATCCTTGATCATTTTTTTACTAATCGGACTGAGGGGTATTATTGCGCACCAAATAATATAGGTGCAGTCAGTTTGGTTTGGGTGGATCTACGGGACGGCAAACCGAGTAGGGTATTTAATCAGAAGGCAGTTGGATTGTAGTGCATTGCCAAAACACTCACAAGAGTAAAATATCTGCGTAGTTGGAGTGATTGCTACACCTTTCTTGCATACCACTCGAAACTTTTATATGTTGTATGATTGTAGATTTTAATTGGTTATTATAACTAGATCGTTTGGCTTAGTTCTCTGTTGTATTAGATGGCGATTTCTATTTAACAGACCGCTCCGGTGGCCTAGTGGTTAGAGCGTCTGCCTCGGAAGCGGGAGGTCGTGGGTTCGAACCCCGGCCGAGCCATACCAAAGACATAAAAATGGTACTAACAGCTACCTCGCTTGGCGCTCAGCATTGAGAGGTTAGTTTTTTGACTGGTCGGCCTGGTGTCAGGATAATGTGACTGGGTGGGACATCATGCTACGTGTCTGCGGCATTATCCCCCACTGCTAGACATCACTATAAACTGCCACACTGCAGACATCGTAGCGATATGACTGAAAAATTGTTAAAGCTACGTTAAAAATCCTAATCACACACACACACACACTCTATTTAACATTTTAAACCAAAATTTCGAAGATCTTTACTTCAACGATACCAACATAACTTTATATATATATATATATATATATATATATATATATATATATATATATATATATATATATATATATATATATATATATATATATACATATATATATATATTAAGGCACGGAGTATCCTTGTGCTAAATTTACCCTCTGCAAGTGGACTTGTGCGTATTACGTTTAGTAAATGTACCCTTCCAGTAAATCTCAGCTTTTTCTATCCTATAATTAAGCGAAAAATACATAAAATGCTCCTTTTTTCCCCTAGATCGCGGCTAGGCATTGATCCTAATTTCACGTTGCAAAAATTAGTGGGAATAAAACTGATTTGTTAAAAGACATCGAACAGTATGGAGGTGTACCAAGTATGCAAAGCAGCATATATTGTTGCCAAGATTTTTGTTGAATAATCTAATATAAACTCTTTCGTTGATGTTTAGATTGGAAACTACCTACCCTCCCAATGTTTTACCGATTCTAACAACATTCTGTAGTTACTTTCAGTGTTCGTAATTTTGTAAAGATTCAGATTTGATGTCTTTTCTTGTGTACAGAAACTATAAAAAAAAAATTCATTGACAAGTTTCCACCAAGTCCTTGCGAAAACAACTAATAATAACGTCTTTTTTAGTACTACGGTAGGCTGACTAGGAATAAAAGATATGTATGGAAACCGAAGCGTGCAATAAATAATTATAAAAATGACAATTACGGGATTGCTATGTACATATTATTAGTGGAATTTATTATACATTTGTATCGCAGCCTAGTTCAATCCCTAATTTATAGATTTTCCGGTAGTAAATGGCATTTCGCATTTTTATCATCAAAACGTTTCATTTGTTTCTTGGTATATCTATTTTGCTTCTAAAGATACCGACAACAAAACAACATTAAATTTTAACAATATTTTCAACAGATAAGGAATATGACACCGTGTAAGTTATACATTATGGATACAGCTTGATACACCCTTGCTTAAGCACATTGTAATGACCTCAGTTTATTTCCGGTCCCTCAAACAATTCATTGCTTGTTAGGAACCTATTAGTACACTTAATTTGAATCAACGTTCAGCATTAAAAGTGTCCTAATATTCAAAGGCATATAAATTAAAAAGAGCTTTTCGACACACAGTGGATGTCTCAATGGATATTTCTCTTTTACACAAAAAAGTTATTTATGTACTCAAGACTGTTTTAAGAAACATTGTTCGGTATTCATGTTTTCCGCACATAATTTAGCATGATTTTGAAATAATGTTTCTGCTTTTTACATTTCTAAGAAGGGCTATAATAAATGGAGACCTCTTTCTCATATCAGAGACATCGTTTCATTTTAACCACAGATATATATATATATATATATATATATATATATATATATATATATATATATATATATATATATATATATATATATATATGTTTTTCTGGCGAAATTGTGATCAACATCAACTTGCATTTTAGTTAGTTATACGGTACTGTACATATATATACCTAACAGCACGTTTGCACTATTGGACTGAACAACAAATACAATCCATAAGGATTCATTTTCTGTTAAATACTGAGATCTATAATAGATGTGGATTTGAAATGTATATTTATGTACCACACATAAAACATAATATAATCAGCAGTTTAGTATCACATTTTAATTTTCGGCTGGTTTTAATATATTTGATTTTCAAATTAGCATAAAAATTAATACATCGCATCTATACACCATGATATTTTTAAGGACCTCTAATAGATATACATTTATGGGAATTAAATAATATAACAGCGATGTTTGAATGGGCTATTTTATTCACGTTGCATCCCAAGCACGTTAATACAGATCTGTCGCGTCAACACCAATAATATCTGAATGAATCAAATTTTGGTAACAGATTTTCCGGTGCTGGTTAATAACAACCAACAGTCTGTGGTCGCCATGCACTTTTATGCGCGTGTGGCATAGGTACCAGCTGACAATCCTGGTCCAGCTCCCCTAATCCTAATCCCATGCGGTTAGAGATTAGTTGATGTGATTATCTCTAATAAGATGCTATTTCTGCGGGCGTAACGTAACGATTGTTATTAATGCGTCTGTGAAAAAGTACCAACGTCTTCACAAACTAGCAATTCAACTTGTTACGTTTTAAATTAGCATTGTCACGAAGTTAATGCTGGCCTCAGCCTACGGCAGCTTACGAAAATAAGGTTTGTAAAAAGAATCGAGTTAGCATTTGTTTTAATAAAAAAATGACGAACACAGACCTAGTAGTTACCTTCATGAACGTTTATCTTCCAATGAGCCGTAAGGGAAGTTCATAAAATATTTTCATGATAACCGAGCCTGAGGTTACGTTCATAAATTTAGGAGGTTAGTGACCCATATTTTTTAGTTAGAAAATCTGACAACTAAGCTAGATTTACTCTCATGACATTTGGAGGTTTAAGAACCAAGGTTTTTCTTAAAGAAAATTTGACAACAATTAAACCAGAAGATATGCCTATTAAAAGATGGCGGTTAGTGAGCCACATTTTTCTGGTAAAATCATTTAATGATTAATGAGTCAAAGGTTCCTCGCATACAAGTTTGATAACGATATTCATAAAACGTTGATGTTCATAGAGTCAGTCTTTACGCTGATGCAATTTTTAGGACCACTGAGTCATATGTTTCGCTCCAGAAGTATTTGGGGTTAGAGAGTCGGGTCTTCCTCCTAAAAGAAATTTGACAAAAACTAAACCAGAACTTACACTCATACAGTTGTGATAACTATTGAGCCCATAACATTCTCAGAATTAGTAAGCCCTGTGTTTCTCATAAAAAGAAAGTTAACGACTGCTAAACCAGCGGTTACTCTAATAAAATTTTAATGACTGCTCATCCACGCGTTATACTTGTGAATCGTTGATTACCATTGAGCCAGGTGCTTCTAATAAAAAGAATTTACCGAGACGTTACGCTCATAAAAAGTTATGAAAAGTTACCAAAGTGTGGTCGATTTAAGTACTGGTTAAACAGCTTTACCGTCATAAATTAGCTAACAGAAACATGCGAAACCATCAAGATTTTTTAAAACCGAACAGCTATTTTCATTATCAAATTATACAATGAAATGTACGAGGAAAGGTATTGTGAATAAATTCTGTAATAATTCTAACAAGTTATATTCAAATAAAAAAGAATCGAATGTTCCAAATGAGTTTCAAATCCTCAAATGTACAGGTCTGCCAACAGTCCTGATGTATCGAAATAGCATTGTCCAGAGCTCCACTGAATATCTCACAATAGTCCCAGAATAATGTTTTGATCCACTGTGTCATTTGTAATTCAGATGAATAATCAAAGCAAATATTTCTTCCCAACTAATATATAAGCACAACATTAAATATATCTGCTGACAGCGGTTACAACAAGAACATAGGAAATAAGACTGACTAAAATTGTCCAGCTCCACGCACTTACAAGCATAAGGGGTGAAAACGCATTTTGCTACTACTGGCTAAATGACTTTTCGCAAATATTCCACATCGTAAAAGGACCCGATCAACCCAACCTATCCAATTGGGAACAACTCCATTCTTCTATGAACCAGCCTGACCGACCTGTCCAGTGCAGAAACAATGCAGAACTAGTAACAAGTTTTATTATTAACATTACTATTAATAATTCTAAACACTTACGTAAACACCTGTTTATAGATCCTTACACAATGTACAAATATAATATCTTAAAATAGAGCTTATACACGTTTACACAATGTACCTATATAATTTTTCTACAATTCAAGACATTGTGTGAAATTTACAGAATTAGTAGATATAGATATAAGACATTGTGTGAAATTTACAGAATTAGTAGATATAGATAAATGTTTAAATGGGATATAACTTGTTAACTGAGCCAAGATTTACGTCTCCTATACTACTTCCCAAGAAAGCTTAGTTTTATTGATATTGTACATCGATTTTGTGGTCGGTGCAATAAATGAAGTCTGTTAATACGTATCAGGACTCGGATACATCATCCCGAACGAGGGAAAACAATCTTTTGATCTATTTCACAAAGGAAAAGCATAAACAATGATTAAGTGCCCGAAATATTTTAGGTACAAATCATATAAGATAAACAAGCTGTTTATAACAGAAATTTAAATATCAGTTCTTGGCGAAAATAATTCGTAAAAGGGAGATTACATTGATCATTTTCATGATACTAGATAAGTCACGATACTAGATAAGTCACGATACTATATAAATCATTATAATCCCTGGGTTGCACAAGCATTATGAAATATTTATATATTTGAAATAGACTAGATCAAATGTTTCTGTTAGTCTAGATGCATAAGAGGATAGGGGACTAATTTTTTACCTGTACAAACATTATGCTTATCGTACATTTTATTGCATTATTTTCAGTTGTTTACTGTTCAACATTTATTAACGTTAAAGGATACATATGAATTGACAACCAGTTTACAAAGTTTTGTAAATACAATTACCAAAGATTAACTTTGACCTTCAAATAGGTGATATAAAATTATCACATATCATAGTATATTCAAACAGTACATTTTTACATATTTATAAATTGTTAGGAATCTGTGGTCTTACACTAAGTAAAAAAAATATCGAAAATCAGCAAGTTTAATAAAATTAACAAATAATTTATTTCCCGAGAATGAAAGGAAAAAAATTATAACGAACTTTCAGTATTGTGAATTAAATCCCAAAGAATACTAAAAGCTCTATCAGAAATCAAAGCTGTATAATGTATTGCAAGGAATTGCAGTGGGGTTCCGAATGAATTCCAATCTTGAATGTGCCGATATACAAATTTACTGGAATGGTGTTGATGTGCCAACAGTATTGATGGATGACAATGATATAATCCCAAAAGTATCTTAATGAGTTCACAATATTCCTAAAATAGTGATTCGGTCCGAAAGGTATCAATGAATACTTTGTAATTCCAACGAATAATTTAAATAAATAACTCGTCTCAAATTCAAATGAAAACAAATCAAATATTGATTCAACCCTGGCTCTTAAGATAGAAATAAAAAATGTATGTTTCCTTCTCGCTGATATAAAAACCTAAGTCAAACTATGAGGATCAGGATGAGGTCACAAGTTCTTTTCACAATATTCTAAACTGTCAACAATATCAGGTCTATTATTAAGACATTACTAAAAGATAATAGCAAACAACGATACAACATGAATTCCTATAAACAGTCTGTAGTAAGCGTGATTTTCCGCCAAAGCAGTGTTTTGAAACCAAAATCAGTCCTTAAGAACTCAGATCAAGGTAAGTGCTAACCTTGTCCATTCAACTGATTTATAATCACTCCAAGCGCAAAATTAGCTGTCAAAATTAAGAAAATAACGAGATCTCAGTCTAGATGCGTCCAAATTATGTTAAATGAAATCACTTTGCAAGTTCAATGTTTCTTTTGCTTAAATTCTGTTATCTGTGATTTTTTCTCTTCAAAAGCAGGTTTCTTTTCCAAATAGCTTCATTCGAATTCCATGGCAAAAATCTCATTTTTATTCTAGGTACAGTTTCTTTGCGAGTATCATATTACAGTGATGTCCATATTCACTACACTGGTGTAATTACTCCACCCCCATATTACAACGATGCTCATTTGGACCACACTGGTGTAATTACTCCACCCCTATTCCCAGGTATAAATATACATTGTAGTAATGCAGTGGAGTATTAGACAGACCATCAGAGAAGAGAAATACAATTTTGTAAAACATCTGCGTTAGTGACCTCAGGAACTAAATGTCTCTTAGCTGACATGCATGTTATCAATATACTATTTTCCTATGGTGTCTCATAGATTCAATCAAATGACTTTTGTAGAGTTTACACAGACAAGTTCTATTGTATATGATGTCATGTACGTTTTTCATATATTCAGACAAATGGGTATTTGAACGTGATTTAGACCTGTCGTGTGTAATGATGATGCAGAGGTTGAGGTAGCAATCAATACATTGGTATATTGGTAATTTGTACTCCCCAGTTCACAGAGAATCTAATGATAGCTGTCACTCCCTAAATATACATTAGTTTAAGACTATCCTGAAATATGCGACAATCTATTATAATTGTTGAACGTGAGAGTCTAGTCACTTTAATTTTGAAATATTTACGATTCAGCCTTACTTGACTTCAAACTGAGCATTACGAGGTTTGTACAAAGCGATCAAATAAACAACACTGTATGTTAATATGAATACCTTCTGTAAAATAGCATTGTTGCCAGACCTCACTTGTTTCCGTTTATATATATCCATCAATTTAGCGATTTTCTAAAATGTAATAGATTTGTGCAAGACTAGCACTTGGGGCAAGAATGAAGTATTTATTTTGAGGTCAAAAGGTCAAGCATCAAAAAGCTCTGTGGCTGAAAGAAAAAAAAAGTTATGGAAAATACATCAAATATAGTTACAAACCGTTATAGAGGACTTGCGTTTGAGATATGAAAGAAGCATATTGGTTTTGCAGACAAAAAGTCAAGCTTACTGCGCTGAAAAGAAGAAAAAACTTTTGCAGAATAACTTTTCCTGTACACTACCCCAAAAATTGGTGGATAGCTTTCGCTTAGGGTATTCAGATATATATATATATATATATATATATATATATATATATATATATATATATATATATATATATATATATATATATATATATATATATATTCTGAATTGGAAATGTTAGAGGTCATGGTGCGTCTAATAATATAATATTT
Source organism: Sinohyriopsis cumingii (assembly GCA_028554795.2). Lineage (NCBI taxonomy): Eukaryota > Metazoa > Mollusca > Bivalvia > Unionida > Unionidae > Sinohyriopsis > Sinohyriopsis cumingii. The sequence continues at coordinate 42,236,246 of CM068825.1, forward strand.
GTTTCTGCACTTTAAATTTAGTTGAAGATTCCATACGTTGGCCAAAGCTTGGGGGGGGGGTCATTCTGGTGTGTGGTCAATAATCTTCAGAGTTCTAGTACTTACAATGTTGTTGTTGTTGTAGTTGCTGATGATCTAATAAGATTAAAATTGTTCTGCAAACTGCAGAATACATGGCCGCAGAGAGCGATCACGGGCCCCGGAGTCCCCCCCCCCCCCTTGTCGGCTCTGGCAGAATGCATACGTTGGCCTAGTTGGAGGTCATTGTGACGTTTGGTCCATATTCGCCAGAGTCAACGCTAGTACCTACAATGTTGTTGTTATTGTTGATGATGATGATGATAAGCTTATGGGTTCAACACCATTTTTCAGCACATAATAGACTATGAATGGTGGCCTCTATATCCAGTGGAGGAAGAACCCTGAAAAATCCAGAGAAGAGCAACCAATCCATGGTACACCACTGACAAGCTTTATCACATACCAACATCGGCCGAGCCTGAGACTCGAACCCAGGCATGCAGAGGTGAGATGTTGATGATCTGTAAACGTAAGCGCTTTAGACCACTCTGCCACCATGGGCCATAGACAATTCGTCCCTCTCCTCCGTACTCACACAATGAGAACGTTTCAACACAACGCTGGCGGACATCACGACGTTAACGGCGTTTTTGTTTAGTTATCGATGCAAAATATTCGTCTAGGTTTTCCAAGCAAACCTATGAGCTGCAAGAGCATTTTTCTGATCACTATTCAGGAATTGTAAGAGTTACATAATCAAATGATGTTGGATTCATTTCTTGTACGTGTATCTAACCAAATTTCAGTTTCCGTCAATGAACGAATTGTCTCAATTTGCATATCATTTCATTCCTATGCCATGTTCAATTTAGCGGAGTAATATAATAATATCAGTTAATAAGACTAATCAATCGATTTTCGGAAGGAATTGCTACTATCTGAACTTACATGCAATAGTATTGCACATAGTTAGTTAAATGGTGACATGCTGCTGAATATTCATATAAATATCATTAAGAAAGATCATTTTTAAAAGTTTGCAGCAGAATATTTTATATCAATTACATCCACTCAGAGACCATTAATTGTATCAATTTTAATGACATTTTATATTAATTCTATCTTCATTGTGATCATTAATTTGGTCAATTTTAATGACATTTTATATTAATTCTATCCTCATTGTGATCATTAATTTGGTCAATTTTAATGACATCTTATATTAATTCTATCTTCATTGTGATCATTAATTTGGTCAATTTTAATGACATTTTATATTAATTCTATCTTCATTGTGATCATTAAGTTGGTCAATTTTAATGACATTTTATATTAATTTTATCCTCATTGTGATCATTAATTTGGTCAATTTTAATGACATTTTATATTAATTCTATCCTCATTGTGATCATTAATTTGGTCAATTTTAATGACATCTTATATTAATTCTATCTTCATTGTGATCATTAAGTTGGTCAATTTTAATGACATCTTATATTAATTCTATCCTCATTGTGATCATTAATTTTGTCAATTTTAATGCCATTCCATATTAATTCCATCGATATATAGACCATTATTTTTGGCAAACGTGATGACATTTTATATCAATTCCATCCACGCAGAGACCACTGATTTAGCACTTTTAACGACATATTGTATTAGCTCCATCCACAAGAAGACCATGCATTTTTTTAAAATAGCTTTACTGACATTTTATATTAATTCCACCCACTTAGAGACAATTAAGTTTGTTAGATTTTTTTGACATTTTATACTAAATCCATCCTCATAGAAACCATTAATTTTGTAAATTGTGATGATCACATCATTTCTAGCGCTAGTTACTCTGGAATATTTAATAATAAAACGTAACAATAAATTCTGCAAAAAAAAAAAAATAAATAAAAAAAATAGCAAAATGATGTGATGTATTCATTTGAATTAAATTTTGCGTTTAATGCTTAGCGTTTGCGTAAATACGATCAGAATTTTTTGTAGACAAACATGTAAAAATATAAAAGTAAATTACTCAACAATTATGGATGCCATCTTCCATGCAGTGCATACAAATGCAAACAAAATGCCAACCAACTCGGATAACATGTATTTTCTTTCCGCAATATTTGTTTACCTAAGCACACTCTTACTGCAATAATTCCAATTGGAAATTAAATAGTTGAACAATGCATGATATTAATACAGAATGGAAATACACGTATGAAAGCAATCTTTATACTAACTGTTGAAAAGACAGTCAATATTGCAACGAATAATAGTTGTCCTGACGAAAGATACATAAAAACAAGATTGATCAAGTGACACTAAATACAATGTACATCACTTATTGAGTATTGAATGAATGATATATATTTTAATATTATTATTATCATTAATAATAATAATAATAATAATATTATTATTATTATTATTATTATTATTATTATTATTATTAGAGGAGGATGCGGAAGAGGAGAGGGAGAAATAGTTGAAAAGAGAAACTCGTGATATAAAATAGTATAATCGTAAGATAAATAGATAAAGTAAATAAAACATTTTAAAAACTAGGATAAATATAATTTTCTCCTGTTCCATGAAACGCTCCGCACACCTTTCAGTCTGGATCAGTAATTCTGCGATACATACGCCAAAAGCAAGCGGTCTCAAATGCACAAAATAATCATTTCATAATCAATACCTTATGCTAGTTGATTACATTTGATTACGTTTTCACGTCAAGATAATGTGGCTGGGCCAATACATATTATTTTTTGTGACACAGCCTTAGCACGTGCATCTTGATTTTTATTTTAGAATACTCGACTCGTATAGGAATACAATTATGTATAGAAAAAGTATAATTCTGAGCTTGTAAATATTGATCGATTATTTAGTGTTGCCGCATAGCGGATACGAGTGTCTTCGTATGAAAATGCGTCAGTAATTGTTTAATATACATTTTGTTGTTCTCTTATATGGATAGGTGATCGTGATATATTCAGGTAAACTAGTGAGAGATAGGAGATGGTGACATACACAGGTAAAATAGTTTGAGTTTCTTCACAAGTCTTTACTACAGTAACTGTTGCTAAATACAGCTAAATGTGGATAATCTCTAATTCTAAATAAGTGAAAATCCTTGAGGAGTCAAAAAATAGTTTGCTGGCTCCTATGTGTTTACTGCACTAACCAGGTTCTACTGAAAGATCCTAAATTGTTTACGTTATTGACGCTTGTCAAAGTCATCACAAATTCGTTGCGAAATAATTCATTTATAGATGCACTTTTTCTTGCATCTTACTGATGATTGGCATAATTGTAAAAAATGGTGACATTTAAGACAACACTTTGGGAAGGAAATCGCTGGTCAAAAGTGTCATTTTAGATACCTCTATCTTTCCTACGACGAGTTAAGTCAATTTTTAATCAATGATAATTCTGTATGACGTATGAGTATATGATTTCGTGACGTTTGGGACCTTGATTGAATTATGCTAAAAAATAATTGCATACAGAGATTGAACCTGTCAATCATTATATACACATATGCAGGCCCACCATTCAACTTTTTACATGAATACATATATATGTTATGTGCTTACGTATTTACCCACTAAACTTTCATCCTATATAATCAAAACCGCATAACCGTAAAGCAAACATCCTTTGACACAAAACAGCATAAGAGACTGAGGCTGATAAATGCTGAATGAATATCCTTGTAAAGCAAGGGACTTTTCTTTCTGTAAAAAGGACGGGCAAAAGAACGTGATACACGTGATTAAACGAGATTTATGGGCTACACGGAGAATTGATGCTCATTTGATGCAGTAGTGCTTCCATCAAGTCTTGTTATAGCTAGCTTTATGAGTCTGGCTCTTGATTGTTTGTTTTCAATCAGGCATTACAAATTCACAAGAGGTCACAAAGTGTCTTTAAGATCGGTATGAGATATATTATATCGGTCAAACTTTTGAGTGATTATTATACCTGCTGCCGAACAGTCTGCATTATGGTGATGCTTCAGGGATCTTGTTTTTCTCCAACGATGTAGTGGCATATGTTAGATGTGCAGTCCTGTAGCAAGAACAAAACTAAAGAGAACAACAAAAAACAAATTCTGAGAAAGTACATAGTCGGTACACTTTGCTGATAGTGTGTGCAGTTTAATATTTTTTATGTTATAATATGTGAACATATCATTTTATGTGATTCTGAATGGTCCAAATAGGCTCATGAAATTATGGTGCAGTATTCTCTTTACTGATTGGCTGCGATCGTGGGATAAATTTTTTTAACCCAGCCTTCTGGATTGTTTGGTTTTGAATGAACATTTTGGCCGCTAATTTTCAACTCCATGTCAACTGACTCGCGAAAGGGAATTGAAGAAAAATTAATTCAGCTGGCTGAATATGGACAAGTTACCCCCACAGGGGTTTGCTATGTCATGTATAAAATACCACCATAAGAAAAATGGCATAAAACTACAAGACATGAGCAACAATAAGAAGTAGAACTAATGGTATTGCTCATTTCATAGCGGTGGGGGGGAGGGGCGATATATATATATATATATATATATATATATATATATATATATATATATATATATATATATATATGGAATCCACTGTATATACAAGTTTAAATGTTACAGAAGTAAAAAACACTAACCTTTGATATTTTTATTTACCCCAGAAATCATTGTTCATAGTCTCAACCATTCAATTTACAAATATTTACGCATATTTCTCTTAAATTACTATTTAAATGATCAGAATGGTATTTTCAATACTGCGTATCTCACGTTTGTTGTGGACACTGCGAATATCACAATCTTTCATTTGGTTCTTTGAAAGTTTCATTTGTCACTCAGGAAACTCATTGTTCACTTTATCAGCTATATATTCAAATAGACGAAACAGCTTCTTTAGTTTATTCATAAACAAATCTAATAAACCAAAACCTAAAATGCCTACAACAACAGTGTACATGTAGTTCTTAATACACTATACTATACGAAATGTGGCTTCAAACCACGATCTGATTAGCATAAGGTGGCAAAATAAAAATAGTTCTCTGAAGTAGCTGGTTGAGTAGTACCGTTTTACGGATTGAAATACTGACGGTACGTTACGGAAATTTAATAAAGAGAACCCAAGCAGATGTGCAGATGAGAGAGAATTGGGAAGTTGTGCGATATGTGGCCTTGTATTAATTAGAGTAAAATTATTTATAGAATGGACACGTTGGATTTGCCAGTTACAACAGTAGTTGTATAGAGGTAGTTGGAATTAGGGCAGGGGTGGGCAAATTGCGGCCCGCCACAGAGTTTTTTGTGGCCCGCCAGGACATTCAGAAAAACCCGCATTGAACTGAAATTTGCTTCCTGTGCGCGACCGAAAATTCGTCTCGTGTTTTCCATTAGGGCGGCTACGTCAATGCGCGTGCGCAGGCAGTGTAGATACGCACTTTTCCGGTTGGTCTGTTTCATTTCAATTTTGTCTTTGCAACAGTAAAATCTATAAATTTCCAAATTAAGTGGTGCCATGAACCCTCCGAAAAAGCGTAAAATTGGTGATGAATCCCGTGTGTTTAATGAAGAATGGACACACAAATATTTCTTTGGTAATACAGGCAATAAAGCAGTGTGTTTACTATGTCATGAAACGATTGCCGTATTTAAGGAGTACAATCTGAAACAACACTACGAAACAAAACATAACGAATGTGCCTGCAAACTTTCCGAAGAAGAACGCAAGAAAAAAGCTGCAGAGTGTGTTACAAAGCTGAAGAAGCAACAAACATTATTTACAAAGCAATCAACACTTCAGGATAGTGCTACAGAGGCCAGTTTCATGATAGCCTACAACCTCGCTAAACGCAACAAGCCTTTTTCGGATGGCAAGTTTGTTAAGCAGTGTATGGTAGATTGTGCAAGCGTATTGTGTCCTGATGTGAGAAGTAAATTTGAAAACGTTTCATTGTCAAGAAGGACTATAGTGCGCCGCATTGACTCAATCAGTGACGAACTCACAGAACAGCTGAAGACTGCGAGCAAAGATTTTGTTTGGTTTTCTTTGGCACTGGATGAGAGCACAGATGACGAAGACACTGCACAGTTACTCATTTTTATCCGTGGAATTAATGAAAATTTTGTCATCACAGATGAATTACTTGGCCTAGAATCAATGAAAAGTACAACCACTGGTCAGGACTTGTTTGAGTGTGCTGTAAATTGTGTGGAGAAAAGTGGCTTGTCATGGAATAGAATGGCAAGCATTACAACAGATGGGGCCAGAGCTTTTACTGGAAAAATGTGGGTATGGTTAAGCTTTTAAAAAACAAGTTACAAGCACAAGACACAGACAGTGATGTCTTGTCATTTCATTGCATTTTGCATCAGGAAAGCCTTTGTAAGGCTGCACTTCACTTAAAGCATGTGGTAGAACCTGTTGTAAGTGTGGTGAACACAATCAGAGCAAGGGCACTCAACCATCGACAGTTCAAATCACTGCTTGAGGATATGGAGGCAGAGTATGAAGATGTAATTTACCACAACAGTGTGAGGTGGTTGAGCTGGGGCAAAGTGATAAAAAGAGTCTGGGTTTTGTAGAATGAAATCCTCTTATTTCTGGACATGAAGGGGATTTCTTGTGATTTTGTGACCAAAATGGGATGTGAGGAGTGGAGATATGAGATGATGTTTGCAGCTGATGTATTTGAGAAATTGAATGAACTGAATGTGACATTGCAGGGAAAGGGGTTGTTTGCACATGAAATGTGGAAACATGTAAAATCATTCAAAGCAAAGCTAGGTCTATTTGCAAGGCAAGCAGGTGAGGGCAAGTTTTGTCATTTCCCTTTATTAGGAAAACAGAAAGTACCTGAAAGTGTTTCCGCTAAGATTAGGGATCATTTGCAGAGTTTGGATGACGAGGTCACAAGAAGATTCCAGGACTTCAAGAAAATTGAGCCTAAATTTAATTTGCTGTCTTATCCTATCACTGCTGATATTGATACAGCACCTGAGGAGCTGCAGCTTGAACTGACATGCAGTCAGATCACACAGTGAAAGAAATGTTTAATGCTGTGACATTAGTTGACTTTTACAAATCTTTGTCTGCTGACAAATTCCCATGTGTGAAGAAATATGCTGGGAAAATGTTCTCTATATTTGGATCTTCATATATTTGTGAGCAAAGTTTTTCTTGCATGAAGATCAACAAGAGTAAATATAGATGCTCTTTGACAGACATAAACTTGCAGGCAGTGATGAGAATCTCAATAAGCAACTTCACTCCTGATTTCAAAAAAAATTGTAAAAAAGTGAGCTCCATCTAAATATCTGAACAAGATTTTTGGATGAAATACTGCACGACCTTGGGAGTGCAATATATCCATCCGACAAAACGAGTTCTTATTTTCCCACACAAATGCAGTAAACTTTTAATTATATTTTCATTTTTTTATTATACCACAGGCTTAATAATATAACTAGAAGAAACAACTTAAATGAATGTATGCCATATTCCAAACTAAACGCACAAGCGCAGATTCATCATTACACAACAACAACATTATTAATGCGAACATAACTCTGCCCATATAAATTTGAACTGTTCGCGCGCTAGACACAAGTTTCAAAAGAAAATGGGGTTTTTGTCTACTTAAAATTGAAATTTGGAGTCATATTGTGTATGAATACGCATTGCAACAAGTTTTCCATTTGATCCGGAATGAATAGATTTTGGTATTTTTGTCGACTCTACGAAATTTCGTGAGTATGGACTGGATTCATCTGTGCAAATTGTAGATAAAATAAATCGGATGGAAGCAGCGCGGAAAAAGTGTGTTTATATCTGCAAGTGTGTTTGTTCTGTCATTGACCATTTGAAATCATAATGTGGGGAAAATATGAAGAGTAGCAATTGCAATTATCAAAAAGACGCTATTGAATTTAATGTTTATTTCATTTTGGGTGCAGTAAGGAGGATATAATTGCACTTGGAATATAGATGAAAGTACCGTACAATTTCGAAATGTGTAATTAAGCTTGAGAACTCATGACATGGCTCATGTAATTTGGATTTGCAGAACTAAGGAAGTACATTTTGACTTCAACGTATTGTAATGCCAATATCAAAGCTAAACTTTCTTTCTCGATTGTGGAACAATTTATCTGGTGCTTATTTAATTTCTTCGAAACCGAGCACACTGAATGATCTACAATATTTTTGCTTTCTTGAGTCATGCTGCACCAACCCCAATATCACTTGCATCAACAGACAGTTTAAATGATTGGCTGAAATTTGGAGCTGTAAGAACTGGTGCACTCCTAAGGTTGGCCTTAATTTATCAAAAGCCTCCTGACATTTATCAAACCAATGGATTCTGGCTTTCTTGCTTAATAAATTTGTCATTGGTTCAGCAATTAAAGAAAGATTGGAACAAAATTTCCGATAGTATCCAGCCATACCCAAACATCGCATCTGTTTATTTTAACTAATATGCGCAGATAATTCAGAGGCAGCCTTGACCATAGCATCTCTAGGTTTAACTTGTCCAAGTCCCATGATATGTCCTAGCAATGTTACACAAGCACGGCAAAACTCACTTTTAGATAAATTAATTGTCAAATTTGCATCAGTGAATCTGTATAAAAAAATTCTGAATTGTTTCCATAAGATCTCTCTACGTATGGCCGTAAATGATGACGTCATTGAGGTAAACATTACACATATTCAAACCAGACGTAATCATATTCATTAAACGTTGAACAGTGCTTGGCGAACCTTTCATCCCGAACGGCATCACGTTTTATTGATAAAGTCTATATGGGGTCACGAATGCCAAAATTTTATATGCCCTTTCGGTCAGTGGAATTTGCCAAAATCCTTTCAGAAGGTCAAATTTGGTGACATACTTTGCATTTTTAATTTTATCAATGCAGTCATCGATTCTTGGTAATGGAAATAAATCCGTTTTGTCACACTGTTCATCTTTCTATTGTCAGTTCACATGCGGAAAGTATAACCTGGTTTCGAAAGAAGTATACACGGTGAACTCCAGTCACTTGTACTCGGTTCTATCAAGTCATTCTCCAGCAAATAATGAATTTCTTTTTTCAAACATTCCTTTGGATAGGGTTCATCCTGTACGGGTGTTGTTTTGCAGTTGTGGTAGTTACAATTAAAACGTAATGTTAGATTTTATTTGTCCTTGTAAGAGCATCTAACTATAAGTGTTCATATTCAATAATAACCGAGTTAGTTCATTCTTTCCTTGTTGCTGCAAATGTGAAAGTTTCTGGTCAAGATTAATTTATAATTTCTGATTTTCGAAGATTTGTTACTCCATATTCAATACAGTCAGATTACATTTCATCGTTTAAATCTTCACTGTATGGGAAAGAACCACACAATAATTGAATGATTAACCTGGTTATCTCCATCAACATACTCCTTTAACTTATTTATATGTCAAAGTTGTTTTTGTTGTCGCCTCCCATAAGTATTTATGATATAATTTAAATCATTTGCTTTCTTTGTAACTGTGTAAAGGCCATAATACTTATACTGAAGAGGATTTTGTGGTACGGGTCAGAGACCTTTTCCTTTGTATATTTATCATGCTTACTTTAATTTCATTTTCAGTGATTTCATTTTCATTAATGGCCCTTTGAAACAAACAGGAAACCTCATGATCATTTTCCAAATCGACGACGAGTGATTGTCGTTTGTCACTCTGATTGGAATAAAGAGAATGAGTAGTTACAAGAGGAAAAGAGGATCACTGTGATCAATACCTTTTGTTTGATCAAAACAAGGTAAAAGTAACCTCATCAAAAGCCTGAACAAATACATGTGTCAGCAAAAGCAATACTCTCCTGATCAACATAATTTTAAAAATCTGCCATTGCCATAGCTCTAGTAACTGTACAAGCTGGGTATAAATCTGGGATTTCTATTTTAATATGATCGACTTGTCAGTTACAAATGAAGTAACCACAACCTTATATCCAGCTAGACCATTGCCTAGTAATAAATGAATGCCCTCAATGTGTAAAGACGACACTGTTTCGACTGTCTTGGGTCCTGAGACTAAGTCTGATGATAAATTTACACAATGGAGAGGAACATTAACTAAGCCGCACTCTACTCCTTGAATAAGAACACTCTCATTAGAAGGAGACTTCTTAGAAAAAGGCAAATTACCTGATAATAAAAGACTCCGAGAAACTCCTGCGTCCCTTAAAATGTTAATAGGGATAGGATCGGCTACATCCCCCATGAGTGATATAGAACCCTGCAGCATGAATGGTTTATAATTCTCAATAATAAAATAATACTTGGGTTTGTTGACCTTTTAGAAATAAAAGCATTAGGAAAAGGTCTGTCTTGATTTTGATGCTTATTTTTCAGTTTGTAGCAATCAGAAATAACATGTCCTTTCTTCTGGCAATAGGTACACGTAGGAAGAGATAATGACTTCTGATCAATCTTATCATAAACTAGATTTCTAAAGGTGTGACAGATTGAGGTTTCGAAGCGTTCGTATTAGGCTGAAACACCTTTTTACCAGAATACTGCTGAATGGAAGACTTACTGACAAAGAAAATTTTATGAGCTAAGGAACACGCGTTAGCAGTACGAGCTGCATTTTCCAAGGTTTTGGCCTTATGGTCATCAAGGTCAATCCTAATGTCACTATGGACACAGTTCTGGAACTCTTCAACTAATATGAGTTGTCTGCGATTTTAATCTGGATCAACTTTCTTGGCTAAGCACCACCTATCAAAGAATTGCTCTTTTTCTCTTGCAAATTCGACATGAGTTTATCCACTGTCGTTTTTATAGTTCTTGAACATTTACCTATAAGCCTCGGGTACTAACTCATATCCCTTCATTTATTAACCAGATCATAGTCACCACTTTGCTGTACTGGCAGGAAAGCGTAGCTGTCTCGAGTTTTGCCAAAAAAGTTAACTTTGTAATAATAGAGTCCAATGCTCTCTTGGCCATGTAGAATTTTTCAAAATGAGGAAAATATTTATCTACTTCTTTTTCTCTAAAAGTGGGTATTACCTAACATTCTAAGTAACGTCGAAACGTGGATTTGTGTGTAAAGTGGAGGATTGCTTTTCACTTGCCAGCTCTAATTCTTTTAATCTATATTAATATCCCCTTTCTTCCTTTTCTTTAGCATTTGGATTTGCATTCGTCTCTCTCTCTCTCTCTCTCTCTCTCTCTCTCTCTCTCTCTCTCTCCTCCTTCTCTAGTTGCATTTGTTTTTCTTCTTTCTGTAGCTGCATTTGTCTCCCTCGCTTCTTTCTGCAACTGCATATTCTTCTCTCTTTCTTCTTCATGTAATTGCCTTTGTTTCTCTTCTTTCTCTTTCTGTAATTGCATATTCCTCTCTCCTTCTTCATTGTATAATTGCATTTGTTTCTCCTCTTTCTCTTTTTGTAACTGCATTTTCCCCTTTCTTTCCTCCCTTTTTAAGTGAAAATGTTTTATTTTTATGGATTTATGTCGGTATCTTGCTACGATGGTCCAGAGAGAGAGAGAGAGACAGAGACAGAGACAGAGACGGAGACAGAGAGACAGCGAGAGAGAAAAACCATTTGGATATTTTCATATTTAATTACTAATAATCGATATTTTAAATTTCTTAATCAATTATAACAATCTGTAATATCTATACTATTTCTTCTCCTCATGACTGGAAAAAGCTAAAGGGTAAGAATTTAAATGGTATTCATGGTTCAAAACCTGTTATAAAACAGAGAGAGAGAGAGAGAGAGAGAGAGAGAGAAAGAGAGAGACAGAGAGACAGAAAGAATACTAGTTATTAAAGATATTACATTATGGAGGATTCGATCCAGTTCTGTCCAGTTCTGAGCATAACAAAACTCGAAAAGTAGCATACGTCTACCTTGCATGGCTTTCACACGCACAGCACTGTTGTCTGTCACTTCGTGTTAGAGCGACATAAAATCAATACATCGTTTAGCTCTCCATAGCATAACAGTCAAGTTTGGTTTGTAAAGAAGGACATCATGTTTTTCAGGAAGAGCGTTTATTACCATAGACCAGATATAAGCTGGGCAACAAGTGGTCGTGTAACAATACCAAAGACATGGTTATAAATTTAAACTCAGCTGACAACATTGTAACATCATTTCACCTTGTTACTACCGCTGCTCAACAATGAGGGCGGAAGCTAGAGAGAGGGAGAGTACAAAAAGACGACACGAAATTGGTTTATTATTGGCGAAGAGACCCATGACCTTACCAAAGAACTTCGCCATGCTCACGACATTGAGCCAGGTGGTTTGTTGTCCCAATACCATGTACACATCAACGCAAATATTGCAATATTCGTGCGCAGCAGCCACACCCATATATCGACAAAGTAATTAATTTGCATCTAAATATACTAGATTTTATTATAAAGAAATACAAAATATAGACCAAACAAAGCGGAAAGTGTTATTCCATGGTTCAACAGGAGAATGCTTCATAAAGTAGTTAAGTACTACAACAATATTAAGAAAATTCAGCAAAAACAAAGTAAAGTAAATCTATTACTTGAATGAACAAAAAGGCCGGATAATAAAAAAAAACTATCGAAACTAAAATCTCGAAATTGATTTGTGCATCTAATTGAGCTGGTTTTGCCAAGTACTTCAGGCTCTTCGTGCATCATATACATTATACATACTAAGCATAATATGTCATGTTATTAAAAGAGTACATTAAAACAAAAAACTCCCAACCCTAATTTTAAAGCAATGTAATAGGAAACACGCACATTTTGGTTGGGCCTTAGGAAAACACTGTTTCATTACAAGAAGTTAGATAATCGGATGATGGTTTTCTTATTATTTTTTTACACATCCTGACGCTATTTGAGACATTTTCTAGGCATTCTAAACATGATAATGTATTACCAGCCTTCTAGTAAGATGACTTACAATTCTTTATTTCTTGCAGTTGTCATGGTAACTCAGATTTTTATTTGGTACACATGTATGTGAGCGCTGTTCCGAGAGAGCAAGTCCTAGAGTGACTAATTATCTCATAGATGAATGGTTAAATGCCGAAAAAAATACTTACAAACACAAAAAAGTCACGCAGTTTAAAGCGTTATAATCAAATTATGTATTATGCCACATAAAATCCAGCAGTGCTGACCTTGAACAATATTTTTGGCGGTGATACCTAGATTAGGAAAAAATAAAATCATTGTACCGGGTATTTAGTTTTGTTTTTTAGATATAAAATTCAGTGTAGATACAAATAATTACGTTGAAACAACACAGATTACTGCATGGTGGATATGTACCATTTCTTGTGATAGTTATTAAGCTTTGAAACAAATTGATTACAATATTTCGTGATAGTTACCATCAACGTTTAGATCAAATAAAACAGAACGGGGTATTGGAAATATAGCACAAAGAAAGTTAAGATCAGGAGAAGCTAATACACTGAACACTGGTACACATGTACGTTCATCGTGTACGGTAAGACGTTGAGAACACATGTACGTTCATCGTGTACGGTAAGACGTTGAGAACACATTTACGTTCATCGTGTACGGTAAGACGTTGAGAACACATTTACGTTCATCGTGTACGGTAAGACGTTGAGAATACACTTGATTTTTAGACACTGAACTCTTATACCGACACATTTACGTTCATGGTGTACGGTAAAGTTGAGAACACCACTTGATTTTCAGATGCTGATAAATCATTCTCCTTACATCAGTTTGCATTTCATGAGAATCTAACATTTACGTTTACCTTAGCCGTCCAAAGATTGAATATTCATACTCCTTAATAATTTTCTGCAAGTTAAAACTATCAAAAAGTGTGTGTTTTTTCTGCAGATATTTTGATATTGGTGTATCAGGTATCGAACTGTTCATTTTTATCTTTTTTATTTTACGAATTTTAATATAAATTTGAATACTAAATTTGTATTTAACTTTTGACATATATTTGTATCAAAACCAAAGCATACTGAGCAGGTCTTAACGTTGCTGTATTATTTCTGCACAAATCGAGAAATATAAACGGTATCGCATGCACCACTCGCCAACTCAGTCACCTGTTTGCACGGTTACCGAGGCGGACTCGCCTGTGAAGTTGTGAATAATGCGGCGATGTCTTAAAAGGAGGACAGATCGTACGAATATCTCCTAGACGAAATCAGAATTAGTGCGATATACATATATAAACCATTACCTATGCTGTAGATTACGTTGGTTTTTGTTGGTCAATTTCATATTTGGCATTGATGTGTATGCATACAGTTTAAGGCACATCAGCTCAGTACAGACAATAATTGTGAAGATAAGATTAAAAGTTAACTTCTAAAAATGTAAGCATGAATTGCAAACCTATTATTATAAAGATAAATCAGCATTAATAAAGGTGAACAAGTAGTCGATAAATTATAAAAGATGACAATTAGAATGTTAAAGTTCTTTAAAGATGTATCAGTTAAAAGGCAAAGAGAAAAGTATAAAAGCCTACTGTTCTGTATACTTAATTTGTATTTTTTGTTAGTTTTTTGTTCATTATATGATGTGGATAATTGTATTATTTACATGACCATATCCTAAATGAAATTCACTTTCTACCTGACCTGAATCATTGTTTTGTAAACACCATGTTTATCTCACTCTGAGTCCAGAACATAGGAGATTCCCCATTAAATACCGGATCTAACTTATACCTCTTTTAAACATTTGGAACCTTCCAGAATGAAATTGTCCATTATTTAATGCTTTGAGTCAGAAAATGCTAATTGTGACCTGAGATCAAATCAAGTAGAGAACTAGTTAATCTTGTTTATGTAGAAAATACTCAATCCTGAAATAAAATCTGAAGCCGAAATCAGTCTCATTGTTGTGTCTGGTATTTGATTTGGAGTGGAAGTTATTTCAAATTACTTATTCATTGGAAATACAAAGTGATCATCTAAAATAATATTCTTGGAAATGGAGACTTAAATTGATAGTCAAATTTAAACAAAGATATATTCTTGGACATTATTATTGCGATTAAAATAGCCTGTTGGTACATCAATAATACCCATGTCTTTACAGGCACATCAACACATCCAGTACTGGATTTGTTTGGGAATAACACGAAAGTTTTTTTTTAAAACTGTGATCATTAGGACTTGTGCTAGGAATTCTGTGATTACTTGTGATATAATTTGCAATACATCAGTCATATTATTGTGTCCGGTATTACATTTGGGCTGGAACTAATTTGATTAAATTATTGATTGACTGGAAATACAAAGTGCTCATCTAAAATAATATTCTTGGGAATAGAGACATGACTTTATAGAAAAATTCAACAAAGATACATTCTTGGACATTATTAATACAAAGTGCTCATTTAAAATAATATTCTTGGGAATAGAGACATGGATTTATAGAGAAATTCAACAAAGATCTATTCTTTGACATTATTGATTTGATTCAAGTAAAGACTGTTGGTACGTTAGTACTATTCAGGCCATCACAGGAACAGCAACACTTCCAGCACTGGATTTTGCTGGAATAGCACTGAAGTTTATTCCAAACTTTAATCATCAGGAATTGTTTTAGAAATTCTAGGATTATGTGACACTTATCTGGCAATACCTTAATTCTTTTTTTTTCACATTTTCGCTTTTGATTGTAGAAAGAAATTGATTGATTTTAACAAAACTTGTTGATAGTTTTTGCTCTTTTATGTTCAAGACAATACAGTCATAACACTACACATATGGCGACAGAAGTTTCTATATAAATTCCAATTTTTCTAAAACTTTAAGATCATCTTTTTAAAGTTTCCTAATGGAATTAAATCCCAAAGTTTTTGTCTAACACAGTACGTTTTATGTTGTACTGTTGCTATACTGGTCAATATATGCAGCCTTATGTTGTACTGTTGTGGCTCATTCAAGCAGGCTTAGCTATTAAAGTATTATAGATATTATTCTTTTATCAGGGTACTGAACTTTATTGTATCAACATAAAGGCCGATACAACAGCGTAGTTTTCATTCTTTTCTAACTGTACGTTCAACCATAATTGCACATTTGTATGATACCGCGCAAAGTGTGTAGAACATGCACTTTCCCTAGATTTTATTTACTTCATTTTTTTCGTATTTTGTTTTGTTTACAAAAGAAGCACTTAATCATTTCATTGATACCACATGACAAAAATGTCTTAAAAGAAAAGCCATTAATCTGAAAAGAGAATACAAGGATCTGTCCTAAAATTTAGTATTTAAATGTGATAACGACATAGAATACAATAAATGCCATCCACAGAAGACTATGCCATGTATACAGATGACAATAAGACTGGAAATCAGAGTGAAGTGTCATCCATGAAATTTAAGTTATGTGTTTCCAAACATAATTTTTTTTAAATAGTATGTCGCACAGATTACATGCACGAAACACGTGCTGAGAGACTATTCCCAATTAAAAGAAACCTCCAATCGGATTTCTTTTCTCGTTGTTAAGTATGCACTGCGTGGAATTCGTGTTCATGAAAATTGAACCTTGCTCAACGATTTAGGTGGACATCCAAATGAAAGATGATCGGGATCATTTGTTAGAAACGTGTAACAGAGCACCCGAAACTATTACAATATTGTGGTCATTTTCGTCTTTTTTCTTTTCAGGACAAAAAATACGTGGTCAGTATATTCATCCCCGTGGGGTTGGGAATACTCGGCGCGCTGATGATTGTAGTTCTCACGTACTCTGTTCGCAGGTGCGCCAAGAACAACCCAGCTGTCGAGGCTGCCGCCCAACAAATAACCGCTAGCATCTCACAGGTTGTTTGGTTGATTGATTGATTTTTAACCGTAATCTTGTTGACTATGTCATGCAGAGGTTTTGGGAACTGATTCTAATTCCCAATGACCCAATGAAGCAGCCAACACTGACTCTTCATGGCGGGTATCGAATCTGCCAAGTTTAGAATACGCTGTCTACCAAATGAGAGAACACAGCATGTTTCCATATCTTATATATAAAGTACTTTCCAAAAAACGTAATTTAACTGCGTGTACAATATATGTATCACTGTGCAAGGGATTATAAAAATTAGATATTATTATTAAATTATATATATACGCAGGTTAAATAATGCCAATGTCATTTTCTTTCTATTGGTTTTTGAGAACTCTGGTAGATTTTAGTTTTAGACTCCAGTTCAGTCCCTTCTCTATTTTTAACAATATCATTTTATGCAAATTAAAGTTTTCATTAATATTATATTTTGTTTTAAAAATCATTAAAAAATATTAAGCTTAAATCTTTATATATTTTATTATATCTTCTTCAGGATTTTGACAGACGAAGCGATCAGATTAATTTGCTGGGACATGCCACTGATGAAGATATCTAGCAGGTGACAGGATGGCTTTCGGAATTATCCCTAATTATTGTGGAATTAACTGTTTTAACTTATTTATCACTTACGTACTTAGTGTTTATTTCAATCAATCACGCGTACATGTGGATTTTCAGGACTCTTCTGTCATCTGCACCCTCGTAAGTTTTATCTGGACGTTTGATTAATGTACAAATCATCACCATTATCTGTAAATAAAAATCATCTAATTTAATATATTGTCCCCACCCACTTCCTGCTTATTCAATGCTTTAAGTACTATTTTGTGAAACGATATGGTCAACTAATATGCCATAGTTATATTTTAATTCTCTCAATTTCATATGTTGTCCCCACCCTATCCCATATCCCGTTTATTCAGTGTTCTAATTATGTATTTTGTGATGCCAATATAGCACACTACCATGCCATTCACTTCGTATCTCGTATGTTAAATGTTATCATAATGATTTCAAAACGTGTAATACAAAATGCTTCTGAAATACTGTTTCCTTTATGTCCACTTTATGCATTTTTCTTTTTGTAGATACTGACATGAGCTATACCTTGATATTTCATGACTATATGTGAACGCTGTATACATGCTTGAAGGTACTTTCTCATTAGAAATATATCTTTTGCCTAAAAATACGTATAATGTTTGTGATAGGTCATATGCTGTCCTTTAAAGTCCCCAAAGAGACAGTCTGCATCAATTTGCACCCAAACCACGATCTGACCGTGTGGTGTGTGTGTGTGTGTGTGTGTGTGCGTGTGCGCGAGTATATAGGGGCGTGGTGTTGTCGAACTCTACATAGTGAATGAAGGTCTTGTTAGTTTCGTATTATCGTCACCAACTTTGATAAAATGCTTTCTCAATATAACACAAACAGTATATAGTGTGTGGAAATGGTATATGTAATTTTCTTTTGTTGGCACTATAACACTAATGTGATGATGAGGTTACACTTGACACAGAACGTTGGATTTCAAATGAAACCCAGATGCAATTATTACACTTGACACAATAAGATCTAGGAAGAACGAATGGGTGTGATGCAGCGTAAAGACACATGTCTGAATTCAGGTGGTGATGTAGAGCAGTAAAATTATCTCGTTTATCCAAATTTCAGCAGAGATAAAGTTTTCTTGATCTTACAAATATAACTCGCCAAGCTGTCAGACAGGGCGTTCTAAAAGCCGAGGAAGACAGGAACATAAAACAAGGTGAAAAGAGCTCTAGAAAGAAGGATAAACAACAACTTCCTCTGGAGCTACACCATCGTCTCCCGTAGACGTACTGATGCCAAGACGTTTTATATCACAGGATACATTCCACTCACATTAAGAATGGCTACGACCCGCCTCAAGCAGGGCAGCCCCCAGTCAGTAATGTGCTGCTCGCCATGGCAGACAGACACCCAAAAGCTTATGTCATAAATCTTGTTGATTGATTGAATGATTGTGGATTTTCCTACCACCAGCACTGTAAAGCTATTTAGCGCCACAAAAAATGGTATATGGTAAAACAGTATGTATCAAAATGGTTAATTATCAACAAAAGAATAAAAATACAAAATGCAAAGACGGGAGGGTGAAGCTATATGAAGGTTACCTAGCAACAGGAATGTAAATGTTGTGAATAAAACGAAATTAGAAAATAAAGGATTAATAAGGATGATTATCAGTATAAATGTTTTTAAAAAATACTTAAAGGAAATAGGATTGCACGCAAGTTATATTTTATAACAAATGTTAACATCATTTAAGAAGTTTAAAATTAATACCTACACGTGTTAAAAGACTAAATCTAATAACAGACACAAATACATTCCGCTCGAATGGCGCAAATTTGTGCAGGGCTGTAAATACCATATTCCCCTAACACGTACGCTCGCCACAGAAGAATTCAACTAAAATAGATAATGTTTACAAGGCTAACTTTTGTTAATGAATGTAAGTTTTAAATAGAATAGTGACATAGCATTTGAGTTTTCTGATTATTCTAGGCCAAGTGTACAATTCGATTTGGATTTTAGGTCAAATAAATATGTGAATAAATAGGAATTTGATAAACAAATGGTTCATTTATGTTCTGCACCAGTCGCTGGGAATTCGTGATAGAAGTTTGCAGTTTATGTTATTGACATAAGATATAATTTAAGAGGAATTAGTTATTTAAATGATTCATTGCAATTACGAAAATGCTCATTCACTTATGGACTTATATCATCTACTTTAGGATTATTGAGAACTCTTCAAATACATTCTGGGTTGCATCATTGTATTAAATCTGGACATTCGAGACTATTGGAACAATCTATATTTTTGGACTTGTGACATTTAGGATTATTTGGAAATAAATTAAGAATATTGTAAGTTTTTATTTATGGTTTTACTTTTAATTGTAGATAAACAAATTGATTGTTGGTCTCTTGAAGATAGTTATACCTAAATACGAAGAGTATCAACCGCAGCTAAAATTAGCATGAGGAGTCTGTCAGTATTTTGTTTTGTGCATCGTATTTCACAGTGTCTATGACTACATTAACGGTCTCTCAGAGTAGAGTTGACCAGACCAGTGTCGTTGTAGGGTTTAACGCCATTTTTCAGCACAAGATAGGCTATACATGGCGGCCAGCATAAATGGTGGAGGAAGAACCCTGGAAACCCCAGAAAGAACCACCGACCCACGAAAAGCTACTGGCAAGCTTTCTCACATACCCACATTGGCCGAACAAGACTCGAACCCACACAGACAGAGGTGAGATGGCAATGATCCGAAACGGTGAGCGCTTTAGACCACTCGGCCACTCGCCCCCCCCCCCCCCCAGTTAATAGTAAGGCAGCTGAACGCTTTTGTTAGATGTGCAACACCAGGGGTTAATCAAAACATTTTTGGCAAAGCCAAAGAAGATTAGGGTGGATTAGAATAAAGCTTTCTTTTATTTGACTCAGATAATCGCAGATTGTACATTTTCAACGCCCAGTATTCATCATAGAAGTAAATGGTTCCTATATGTTGAAAAAATTCGTGCTGTATCTAATCTGGTTATCGGGAGAAATAGTCAGGAGCTGGAAACATGCATTTTTAATACTAATCCGAAACATGGAAAAGATCCAGCGGATACAAATTTGCATAAATCAATCGCCATTGCTAATGATATCTGTAGGATTATGGAAACCGTGAAAAATAATATACTGAAGCACCACCTGAGAGTGGACTTTATATATCTATGAATCAAAGCTGATTCTGCAACCTGCGATGCTCTTTAGGTCAACTAGCACGCTTGGTTTCAAGCTTAAGCCTGACATTCAATGCATAAAGAACATTTAACCGTAATCTTATTGAAGTTTTCCTTTATGGTGAAAAAGCCTATGATCTGATATGGACCAATCATGTCAAGAACTTTATCAGTAGCGTTGCAACGGATTTCGTGGAAGGCGGTCAATGACGGTATTGAGACCTTGGTGGATTACCGAATCTGATAAACAACTGTTTCCTTTGAATCTTGAACACCATATGGGGGAAGGGGGTGTTAGTGATTTGGTTTTCGGAATTTCGCTTTCCAGCAGATTCCTTGTGGACTATATACGAACAGTTTCTGAAAAGATTCCTGAGACTATTCCCTGAAGATTCAACACAGATGAATGTATAAAGCCGCCCGTCGCTGTTTTAAGATGTGTATAAATTGTGTTGCTTAGTTGTAATGAGTCATAT
The DNA here is from genome assembly GCA_028554795.2 of Sinohyriopsis cumingii. Lineage (NCBI taxonomy): Eukaryota > Metazoa > Mollusca > Bivalvia > Unionida > Unionidae > Sinohyriopsis > Sinohyriopsis cumingii. Next base: position 42,257,412 of record CM068825.1, read on the forward strand.
TTGTGAAAATGTCTGTTGCATGTATCAAACACCCAGTGATGAACATAAATATTAGACCTTGGCATATGTTAAACAGTCCAAAAGAAAAAAAAACAGAATATTTAGAGAAATATAAGATAGAATATTTTTGAAAGTATAGTGGAACATGTGAATGCGTAGGAACAGTAAATAGGTTTCATAATAGAGCTGAAAGTAGTTTTGTAAGATGACTTGGCGAGATGAATTTTAGTATTACCTCATAAGATCCTTGAGAACGTCCATCAATCATTTATATCTAAGATGGTGGCAAAAAAGACTTCACAAATGTATTTGCAGCAACTCCAAATGAACGTAAACTAGAGAAATCACAGACAATGGTGTATACTTTGTTCAGAATCAGATTTGGAAAGTTGGCATGAACGTGGTAGGAATATGAACGGAGGCTGGTATGGAGTGTTGGACAATGGTTGATTGCAAAGAGATTCCGCTTGTGTTACCCTAGATTTGATTAAATTATAAACGTTATAAGACATTTAGCCAGAAGCGGAATTAAAATTGCAAAAGCATCATCAAGGTGTTGGATTAATATTACGATACTGAATTCTTCTTGGACTAACATTACGATATTGAATTTTTGTTGGACTAACATTACGATATTGAATTGTTCTTGGACTAACATTACGATACTGAATTTTTGTTGGACTAACATTACGATATTGAATTTTTGTTGGACTAACATTACGATACTAAATTCTTGTTACGATATTGAATTCTTGTTGGGCTAACATTACGATGGTGAATTCTTTGCAAAGAGTTACTGAGACAAGTGCAATATATGATTTAAACAAGGGCAGTTAATTGTGGAGAGATCCTGGTGTAGCAGGATTGTGGAAGTTTCCAAGCTAAACACCGTCAGTGAAAAGTTTGTGAAGTGGTTCGTTGATCAGGACACAACGTCGAGTATGTAGAACATTAAATTTAATGGAGTCTGCTGGAGTTAGTGTTTCTCAATGATGAATACCCACTACATTTTTAAATGTGCAAGGGAGACAGATTGGTGGCGCTTTATCGACTTTGGATGTACACGAAGACGTATGTAGCTTGTTGGATACATGAAAACTGGAAAGCTGTACATGACTGGCAACATCTAAGCATCTGGCAACATCTAAGATGGGGCACAAGTGGTAGCAGATCAAACTAAATATATCGTGTGTTACTGATAAGGGAGAAACATGAACTTTGTCTTATTTGATTGTTTCTTCCTTGTATGTTTTAAAGGTTTCTTAAACACGGGCATTAATTGTAGCTTGAAAAAAACTCCATTATTTTATGAAATGTATATACATTGTATATGAGGTGATTTTTTCAAAGAAATGAACTTTATTTTTTACAAGTGCTTTTCGATAACCAAAAACTGGATTAAAAAAATATTAGGGATATATCTGAATGAGAGATTTTAGGCTTTTTGGTCATTGCTCGGTTTGCTTCCTTGAAATTAACATGGACTAGGTTAAAGTGAAATTTCCATTACGTGATATGAATGTTACTAATGATACCAAAATCGCGTACCATTGGAATTACATGCTAATATCTATACAAGTTTCATTACAAGTCATGGGGAGAAGATAAGTCTAAGCTAGTGAATAGAGATAATCTTGACCAAGATTTGCATAGGAGAAAGGTAGGTAAAATGAACAAAGATATTCGGTTCATATTTGTTCGAACTTTCGTTTGGAGATGGTACTTGACAATAACAGATTTGACAACTCAACAACATGATATTCTCTCCAGGTATCCTACTGTAGATATATTATGTTCTTTGAAGTTTTACTTCGATATGCACTTAATGAAGTAGAAGAAGATCGGGTATTAGTTTTGTGAAAAAGATAGATAAGTAGAAGTTAGAATTTGAGTTTAAACCAGGAACTATATTATAGTTTAACAGTACAGTTGTTGATATGAAGCTGATTGAATCTAAACGGATTTCAATTGAGAGATTCCTCAGTTCTGTGAAGCAGTGAAAGATTCTACAGACGTGTTGCAGTAATGAAAGTGTTTGGTGATGGATTTTCTTGTCAAAAATTTCAGAATAAAGAAACTAATGTTGGACCTTTCATAATTGAGACTTCTTTATCAGAGGAGATAATGAAACTGGATTATAACAAGGAGAAGTACAAGAAGCATGTTAAAAAGAAAAGCACAAGGCAAAATATGGGAGTCGTTGTGAAATGAACATAGTGAATGTGCAAACCAAAGGAGTGATGATGTGTCGGAAAAGATCAAAAAGTATCCATTGAACTGAAATAAATTACTTACAAGTTTTGCATGCAAATAAAAGTGTTGGGGACAAAAGCGCTATTGACTTTGGGAATGATTCAAAGAGAAATGAATAGAAGATTGCACAGACAACGATGCTTCAGTTGTATTTGGCAAGATTTCCTGGTTGATCTCTTTGGTGTGAAAAGTAGAGTGATGGAAAAGGAAGTCAAATATTTGAAAGAATGATTGCTTTGAACGATATATTTAATATTGTGAGTCATCCTTTGGAAAGTGTGGAAGAGAAAAGGCTGCCAAAGTTTATGGCTTTACCTGTGGCTAAAAGACGATTAAATATGTACAGACTTTGCTAGGATAAACGTGAGGAGTAATGCAAAGATACCTATGATTTATATAGGGACTCTAGAGTATCGAGAGATCATGGTGTATATAGGATTTGGGAGTTTATAACTTGAAACTATGTTTGTTACATGTCCAATTATTACGTCTTAAATGGATAGTGTTTGTACCAAAACACAGGCGGTAGACCCCATTTATATACTTAAATGTTTTGTCCCCATATAATATAATTTTCTTTTTGGAGTCTCTATTCATTATGCAAGTCCCTTTTGGATTACCTGTCTTTTCTGTGTCAGTCTATCTTCTTCAAGTTGAAGCTGACAATCCTTCGATTAAACACTTACAACAAAACAAACAAATCGCAAGAAAGAAAGCAGCAGCTGACATCAAGAGAGAGACAGAGACAGAGAGGGTACTGTGCTGTTAGGACGTGTACTTACTCCAGAAAACCACACTGCTCGGCAACGATGTCTCCTCATTGTACTTCAACTTTGTCGTTGGCGACGATGCCTACCAACCCTGATTTAACACTTGTGTTTCCTAATTTGATTTATTTAAAAGAATTCTAAACCCATTTCTAAAATAACTTGTTCTTCGTCTCCTAATGCTCTTAACGTTGCTGCTACAGCTACAAAGGTGATCTCTAATAAGACTAAAGCACAAGTACGTTTTGAAGTGTCATGGATGTATCTAAACAACAACTGTCAAGCCCTTATATTCTACTTGTGTTTGTGATAAAGGCTTGTGATACTTCACATTTTACAAAGTCGAAATGTGTGCAACCCATAAAATGTTATGAGGCTTTAGTGTTATGACACTTGCACAGCCTCTACACTTTACAAGTGTCAAGAGAAAAGATTTTATCCCATTTTCGACATTTGCCATAACACGCACAAACTTGCAAATTGACTAAACGTCTTCACTTCATGCATAGCCCAAATTCACTGGATTGAAAACAAAAAATGTGACTCAGCACCACATCTGTCTCTACCGATGTGTGTGTGTGTGTGTGTGTGAGAGAGAGAGAGAGAGAGAGAGAGAGAGAGAGAGAGAGAGAGAGTTAAAATGTCTAGGAAAATGTTCTTGTCATGTTCTTAAAGCGAACCAATAATGTTTCAGTTCAGTACTTAGTGTGCCAAGAAAAGTGGTACAGCAAACAACACTGGAGATTTACACTCTAGTCTGTCTGCACTGCAGTGGTAAAAACGCTAAAGCATAGACATCATTTCTCCGCGTTACACCAAAATCCATGGAAGTAAGTCAGTTATACTGTAATAAACTTGGAGTATGCTTCATTTGTTTATGGCTCTCTCTTTTACTAATTTAATAGATTTTCGTGATTACTTTCTTGATTTAGAGAAATTTGTGTTGGGGACATAGTCCTCAGCCCCAATAGTTATCCAGTTACTTGGGGCAAGCGTCATAGATTGCAGTTTGTATGAGATTTCATGATCGCATGGTTTAAGTTCGTAGTGAGTTCAGGACAGAGCCGCATAAGTGTTTCTGTCATCAAGTACTCCCAATTAAAATACAGTTTGATAGTGAAGCTCCATGTGCAATGAGGACTGGTAAATTGATCATTTCAAAAATGGAGAAGAGACAGTTCAGACATCTGGAGAGGCTTTTATTGTTGCTATGATGGTAAAGATGGTGTAAGGTTACAGGCGAAATGAGGTTTAAAATCATTGATTTGACCTACCTAGGCAGCATAATGAAAGTAGTTCCCTATATTTGGTGCTTGAGTTGTAAATTTTCAGGGAGTGACAAAATAAGTGACTATAGTGAGATTCACGCCAGGGTTGAATTCGCTTGGTAAAGATACCCCTTTTTGCATATTACAATACTGTTCAAGACCTAGTCGATATTCAAGTACTGTGAAAAGAACTGATTCCACAAGAAGAGAAAATTATTTTGAAATTTGGACGCCATATCATGTGTACGTTAGCACTAGTTTACCAACATATTCTTTGTGGAAATATGATCAACAGTACGTGCAAAAACATGAATGGCAACCATTGGAAATTTCATTGTTTAAATTAAGAAGACTAATTGTAGATATGAAAAAATATATTCAGTAGTTACCGAACGAGTTGGTTCATTATGGTTGATCTCTCAGCATATCAGTTTTACCAGTTTTTCTCTCTCACCCTGTCTTTATCTTTCTACGTTGGATGTAGAGAGTGTTGGGAGACAAGAATCGTCATCGGCACTTATTGTCTGCTTTATAAATGGATACGCGTCATCGTTTCATTTGGATTACAACACTTAACTTGAATAAGTTTTAAACACACTACTTGAACTCTTTAAATTTCACGATGTATGTGTAAGCCATCGATCTAAATTTTCTAGAAGTGCGTGTTTTGCGTCCCTCAAAATGTGATAATAAATTTAGGGACCGAACAAATTTCTTTATGCATGAATCTGGACTCTCTTGGTTTTGTGGCAAAAGTGAAGGGCGTTTATTCAGGTTCACTTGTGTTGTCTTCAAAAACGTCTGCCATGTATTTGAGCTAACACTCCAGTTCGTATGTGAGGCGATACGGCACTACGTTGCCTCTTACATTCTTTTAGTTTCTCATTGGAATCGTTTCATCTTGACTGCATAAGATCATTTTGCTCAGTTTTACATACAGCGGGTTCCTGTATATATGGAGAGTGTATTAGAGTCAGAGTATTCATACAACTATCAAACGATCAAGATGGAAGAGTAAACACATCTTACCATTCTGATAAGGGATTAACAAGAAAGACCGCTGTTTCCCACAAACATTTAGAAATTTTACTTCAGATAAGACCACGGACTACTCTTCCTCTTGAGATAAAAATCAGGATACTTGCTATTTTCTGTCAGGAGAAAGGATATTGTGCCCCAGGATGTCCAAAACGTTAAAGCAATTGAATGATAGGATAAACGAGAGAAAAGGTAAATATATGTCTTATCATAGTCAGCAGAGAAAGGACAACGGCCTTCAGTGTGCTCTAAGACAAAAGAGAGCAAAATAGAGGAGAAATAGTATAGGTCTTCATAAGATGAAGAACCCCTCCACGTAAAGAAATGCAAGAAATCCAGACATCATGAAGAAAGTGACGAGGAAGAACTCGTGTCGTTGAAGAAATTCAAAAGGAGAGACTTAGAAGCTGAAAATGGCGTTTAATGATATGTTATACAATTTCCATGTGATTTGAAAAAATAATAAACCAATGAATTCCAAGTGGCCCTTTGTCTTGATTTTTGTATTGTTTGGATAAACACACACACACACACACCATTCCATCAAGATGGGGTAAATAGATTTTGAATATTGTTTATGGAGTATTGGATAGTGTAGGCGGTGTGATGGGTTTTATGTTTGTGCTATTTTAAATACTCTTTTTTACACGATACCCAGTTTGTCTAATAGTAGGCATAAGGACACTACACAAGGCGTTTTGGATTGTGTGTATGGGGTTTTGGATGGTAGACATGATGTGATGGAGAGTATGTTTATTGCATTACATGTAGCATGTTTCAAAATATTCCCAGTTCGTTCTGATAGTTGTTGTGTGAAGACTACACAATACATTATGTGTGCGTGCTTTCGTGCGTGTGTGCGTGTTGTGTGGGTTGTTGGATGGTATAAGTATGTTGAGATAGTATGCTTGTAAGATTTCATCTTCTTTTAAAATCTAAGCTGACACAGGAAGTTTTGTTTAGTGTGTGTATGGAGTATTGGATGGTAGAGCTGAGGTAATGGAAAGTATGTGCTGCTGTATATGTGGTTTGTTTAAAAACTTTCCCCGTTTGGGCTAATAGTTGGTGTCTGGAGGCTACATAAGGATAGTATGTTTGAGGTCTCGAAAGGTATAGTTGGTGTGGCGGATAGTATGCTTGTGAGATTTAATTTCCTTTCGTAAACTCTAACAAAACGCAATGCGTTCTGGATTTTATGATTGGTGTGTTGGATGGTATATTTGGCGTTGTGTATTTCATCTCCTTCTTCTACACAATACCCATATGTTCTCATAGTTGGTGTGGGATTTTAGACAATATACAATACGTGTTTGGATTGTGAATAGATTGTTGGGTGATATAGGCGTGTTTGGATATTATCTTTGTGCGATTTCATCTTCTTCGTTTACACACTCTCCCTCTTTTCTGATTGCAAGTGTGGGATTTAAGAGACTACACAAGGAGAATGGGATTGCGCATATGGGTATTGGATTGTCTAAATGGTGTGCCGGATAGTATGTTTATGAGATTTCTTAACCATGGTTTACATTCTTTGGATAGTGTGTGTATGGTGTGTGGGGTGATATAGGTGTTGTTTGGGATATTATGTTTGTGAAATGTCTTCTCTTCTAACACTCTAAGCTAGCACAAGGCGTTATAGATAGTGCGTGCATGGAGTGTTGGATGGTATGGGCGACGTGTGTTTGCATGTTTGTGAGATTTCATCTCCTGTTCTTAAACTCTAAGCTAACAATAGGCGTTTTGGATAGCGTGTGTATGGGCTCTTGGATGGTTTATAAGGTGTGTAATTGTAAGTTTTGAGATTTCATCTCCTTCTCTTGCTCTTTAAGCTAGGTCATGGCGTTATGCATAGTGTGTGTATGGGATGATGGATACTATAGGTGGTGTATGTTCATTAGATTTCATCATTTTAAGCTATCATAGGACGTTCACTATTGTGATTATATGTATTGGGTGTTAGATTGTATAAGTCGTGTGATGGATAGTATTTATTGGTGTTATGAATATAATGTTTAAGAGATTTCATCTTCTTCTATTACATTCTAAGCTAACACATTTTGTTTTGGATTATGCATGTATGGGGTGTTGGATGGCATAGACATTGTATATTTGAGAGATTCCATCTTATCTTACACTCTTAGCTAATGTAATTCGGTTTAGATTGCCTGCATATGGAGTGTTGGATAGTATAGCTGGCGTGTGATTGTATGAGAGATTTCATCTTTTTCTCATACATTCTAAGATGACACAAGTCATTTTGGATTGTGTGTGTGTATGGGATATTGGATGGTATAGGTGGTGTGACGGAGTGAATTTTTGTCTTGTGATGGATAGTAGGTTTGTGAGATTAGATGTAATTTTGTTTTAACCCTTCCTCGTTTGGTCTAATTGTGTGTGTCTTTTTCCCAACAAAAATCCCACCCCATTACCAAATGTATGATCGTATGTGAGAATTTAATGATGTGCGTCTATAAACATACTAACCCAGATGTGTGTGTGTCTGTGCGTGTTTTCTGGTTAGTATAGTTGGTGTATGAATCTGTTTGTGTTTGTCTTTGTTAAAATTTTCACTTCTCCAATATATGTGGATTGAGATGCTTGTTTGTAAAGTATGATTGTATGTAATAGTGTGTTTGTTTGTAAAATGTTGAAAAGAGTGTTTCTTTTCGGTTGGCGCTATGATCAATTTTTGGTCTTTTGTGTATGACATGTGTTTTTGTGTGAGTGAATGTTTTTCTTCACGTTCGTGCTTTATTCATATAAAGACGAGCATTAACTTGTCGCACTATACATTGTCTATCAAAGAATGGAGGCAAGTGACCTCAACGCGATTGAAAAGTTTCAGGACGTAAAAGATAATATAGTGAACGTAGAGCAACTGCTGGAGCACGGTCTGGGACAATTTCATAGCATTAATATTTATTTTAGTGCCCGCCAAATTTTAAAAAATTTAAAGATATTTTGTAAAGTCCGGTAAATATTCGGAATATTAGTACTACTTTTAGCCTTGGCCAATTGTAAAATAAATACAAATCCCGGGTAATTTTGTATTCTACATTAGAGTCACTCACAGTTTCGGAATTTTAGCCTACTATTAGTCTCGGAGAGTTAAATATTAATGTTCCTGATTTTTCCTGTCTCCGCTAGAGTCCGGGACGTTTTCATAATTTTAGAACTACCTTCAATCGAAGCCAATGTAATCGAATGTTGCGGGATATATTTAGTCTCCGTTAAATTCTATGACAATTTCTAAGTTTGTCCCTAAGTGCCACTCCCATGTTAAATTCGCGTTTGAGGTAATAGTACCATTATCGTGTTAAATTTCCTGTTTCAGGCTATAGTGCCATTTCCATGTTAAATTCCCGTTTGACCCCAAGTGCTATTTTGTCCCCCAATCGCTAGATATCAATGCTCCAAATGTAAGAGCTAGTAAACCACTTCAAGTGAGCATACGATAAAATTTAAGGCCTAGAGTACCACTTCAGTGTAAAATTACGACATAATGTAAGGCCTAGAGTACCACTTCAGTGTAAAATTACAACATAATGTAAGGCCTAGAGTACCACTTCAGTGTAAAATTACGACATAATGTAAGGCTTAGAGTACCACTTCAATGAAAGCTTACGGCGTACTGTAAGGCCTGGAGTAAAACTTCAATGTAAGCCTACAATAAAATGTAAGGCATAGAGTAACACTTCAATGTAAGATTACGACGTAATGTAAGGCATAGAGTAACACTTCAATGCAAGAATACGACGTAATGTAAAGCCTTGTGTACCACTTCAATAAAAGCTTACAGCATAATGTGATGCCTGGAGTACAAATTCAATGTAAGCTATGTAAGCCTACGGCGTAATTTAAGGCATAGAATACCACTCCAATGTAAGGTAACTGTAACGTAAATGCTCGTAGACGTCTCAATAGCCACACATAACTATTATTCTTATTCTTTGTTTAATTGTATAAATAATTTTTTATTCTGACCAGCAAATACTCTGCCTAAACATTCTTCTCCAAAACTGTTAAACCGCTCTGGTGGCCTAAGAGTTAGAGCCAGCAGCAGGGAGGGTGAACCCCAGGTTTAGAATAGTCCATTTGCGAAAATAAAGCTTCCTGCGAAAATGAAAATACAAGGTCAATAACACCAAGCCAAAGCCTCTAACCGACCGAGATTTCTCTAATTGGATTAGCTCATTTTGTTCTTTAATTTTTACACTTATGTTTTTTTTTTTGGCTTTTTGTGCGTGTTCGTTTACCCACCCGGGCACTCAATTTTTGTCGTCACCCTCCCTGCTGCTGTTGTGTGTGCGTAGTGTGTGCGTAATTAAATCATTATATCAATAATGGAGTCTCACACAGCTAAACTAGCTCGACAGCGAGTAAAGACAATTAAGAAATATCTTCCAGTCCGTGATTCTGTCAAACAAAATGTACAAGAGCGTCAGGAGTCTAAGGTGGAATTTACAGAGGGTATAGAACAGTTATTTGACCCTGTTACAAAGGCTGCCCAAGGTCTTCTCCTAACGTTGGAGTAAACCGTTAAAACAACTGGAAGAAAAATAGCAGTAAGAACTAAAAACAAAAGACTATGAGAAATTCCACGTGAAATAGTTTCTGCTCAACCAATGCAAGAAAAACTTGAAGGTATTGACCAAGCTCGTACTGAAATACGTAATATAAAAGATCGTATACCTGAACTAGAATCAGAACCAGAACCAAAACCAGAACAAGCAAGAGAGAGAGAGAGAACCACACTGATCGATACTTTACTGAAATTAGTATTACTTATATCAGGAACATCAAAAGCATAACACAATTAGCTGCGAGCGCCGTGAAGAATTTTAATACGAAAGTAAAATGTCTGAAACCCGGGTACCGTGATCCTCCTGTAGGCCTTTAAGACTGGTACAAATGGATAGTTTGCATACACTACGGGGTGAATCGGGCCCGAAATGATGTTACAAGATAAATTGAGTTTATCAGTGAGTGATAAATATATTGCATAGTTACAGCTATCACCACAGCAACATCAAATAATACAACGACAACGACAACAAAAACAACAGTCCAATGAAGAGAGGAAGAAGAACGATGGCGGGATACAAGTCTTACCCCATTACCACTGGAAGTGGTATTGGTTCAGGTACCAATGGGGAATTGCCTTATTACCTAGTGCCCCAATAACGTCCTTGCCGATGTTGAACGACTAGAAATTCTTATTGGAGGAAAGCGAGCTGGTAATAATTCCCCAGAAATCATCAGTGAAGCAGCTGATATCTGTCAGAGATTATTCACAGGAGGTATCATGGATATTAATGTTTATCGGTCCCTCGTGATTACGACAGTGATTGAGGGTGTACAATATTGAGGGTGTACAATATTGATGCCGTTGGTGATTTTGCGGGTAAAATATTCTCAGCAATCAAGGACAGACTAACACGATGAATACAACGAAACACAATCCTGTGGTAAATCAATATTATCATGGATGATGATGACCACGGATAGTGTTCAATGTACCACAAATGGTTTATTCACAAGGCATATATTACCCCAACAAGACATTTCTGCACCACGACATATATTTGTTACTTTCCAAAATACCGAACGAATAAATTCATAAACACATAGTATAATGATATTTGACAAACTTGGTATTACTAAAGTTTCACTGAGAATAAATGGACATCAAGGACTATACGAAGATATATTATTGAATTTTGAAACTAATCATATAGCAAGTGCATATCATTGTTTGATGACATTCATGGACGATGATCAAAATATTGATTCTGATCTACAAATATCACAGTTGGAGTTTACAACGCTGTATCCGATTTTTTCCTTTGCGCTGGAACACCTGGATTTTTTTTATAGATAATCTGTTGTTGATATACACTTTCTAGCTCGCGTGGCAATAGGAACTATAGCTAACTGTAGAGCAATCGCTATTATACTCTCAGACAAAACTATGCTAAATGAAGGTGTTGGCGGACGAATGAGAGTCATTGATGCCTCAGTAGAAAATATGTAATTGGATCGCAAGCGATCAGTAAATAGATAGCTCATGATATTATAATGTCATATCATCATGTTAGTGTTACTCTGACTCCTAGTCAGATTGAAAAATTTCAATCGAAATCAGCTAAGAAATGCGGAACAAAAATAACAATAAAAAATGAACAGATCGCAGGTGGTCCAAATAAACTATCATTGACAAAACGTCAAATCAGGCACTTCAGTGACGCAAAACGATCAAAGACCGTCGTTAGATTTAATCTTTCTCCGGGTGCCAATAAAGACGCAGTCAAGACGGGTGGTATATTTCCACTTCTTTCAGCTATACCAGAATTGATGGCCGCTGCAGCCATATATGTTGCAAACTCAGCAGTTACAACTGCTGCTGGTATGGCACTAAAGAAAGCAACAGGTCACGGAATAAAGACTTCTAAAAACAATCAACAGGGAAATGTCTAAGACTACCAGGAACTCCCCACTCGTAGTACGTCAAGCTCTGAGACTTTCCGGGACACGTCGCTTATTATTCCCATGTCCAATTTTGATTTACTTAATGCCGCTAAAAATTAAAGATCAAAAATGTATGCGTGATCAATTACCAAAACAACCAAGCAATGTTCAAATTGGTATCATTAATCTCAATGGAAGTTATGGTCCAGGTACTCATTGGGCTACACACGTGATTGATCCACGTGGAATTGATTTTTTTACTTCGTATGTACTGGCACCACTAAAAAAAATATCTGAGCACTGGAATACGCAGTATTCCTGCAATCTGTTATTCAATATTACCAACACAGACAATAACCGATTTGCCAATATGTGGCCGTGAAGTACTCGATGTACTCGAGGCTGAGAAATCATCAACAACACCACCTCATGAAGTCATGCACGGGTATACAAGTAGACGGTTCAGCCGTCCACCGTTGTTTTAAATAGCTCTTAAGGTATAATGGTAGTTATTACGGAAGATCTTCTCGGGGTCTCAAATCTCAAGGCGACGTATCTAAATATGCAACTCTTCACCATGTGAAGGAAGAACTCACTAATCGTTTGCGTCTCGTAGATGTCGTCCAAAATGAAGTCGTTGTTTTTCATGATCAGCAAAGACGATTAAAGACTAGCAATGTCCCGTTAACAGATATTATTCTGCAGGTTCCAGATGCGACCGAAGGTAACTTAGTGGTCTTTGCTAAAAATGGTAAAACAAAAAACTTGGTGCAATTAATTTTAACACTCATGTGAAAGATTACTGAACGCATCAGAAGAATTAGAGACATTATGTATGGCGATCTCAATAGGAGCAGAAATACAATTATTAATGTGAGAGAACCAAAATCAGACGATGATGTAGAAAGAAAAGGATTCGTAAACAGTAATAACAACACGACTAGAACTGAGACCAATGATTGTTTACTAAACGTCGGTGATACAATGACTGGTTCTCTCAATATAACTAATAAAAAAATACTAGTTTTGGAGAACCGGCATCAAACGATGACGCTACAACGAAGAAATACGTCGATGATAGCAACATTCCGATGATGAACTCATTAATGACAATCAATGATAGAATGATGAAATTGAGATCTGAATATTCTAATCATGTAAAAGCTTTCACAAATTTTCGTAGAATAACAAATAGAACCATTCATGAATTTTTGGAAATCCGTCAGTAATCAATATTAATCTCTCTAACACCAAAAAGATCACCGACAGTGTAGTATATACAGTAGCGTCTGGATCATCATTATAGACACCACTCAATAAATCCATCAAATATACGGCTAAGTTACCGGCATATACATGTTCTCATTACTCGGTGTTTAAACATTAACAATATGCATCACAATTCCATGGCGTTATCTAATTAACGAATTTACTGGATGTGTGTTAGTAATGCTGGATCAAAAAGTGGAGGGAACATTCGTGGTGGAACCCGAAGAAATGACTCCGCTTGATTTACTGTTGGTGTCTAGAATTAGTCGCTAAACTACCACCTAATTAAAATATAATGAACTATCCAATCAACGTTCAACATTACTGATACAATCAAGTATGTGAGTGAAAAACCATACTGAAAATATCGTTGACGAATATACAGTAAAAGTTTCAAAAAATATCGCAGACCTGTAGTTGTCGTTGACATAATTGTGTATTCGGCGCCCGCTGTTATCGCTGAAACCGGCGTATTGCTATCAACAATAACAATTACATGAGTATACAATAAAACTACACACGGCGATGTTAGCATACTGCACATTATCATTGCTGATTTCATCATGTCTCAGTGCTGGAATAATATCAGATAGCGAGTTCACAGAAATAATTAAAATTTACAGCGATGCATTTGATGAGAATGTGGAAAACCATGTTTAATGCTTAGATGGAGAACTATAAAAAAGAAACAGGATTTAGAATCTGATTTTAAAAAATCGGGGTTTAAATAATAATAATGTCGTCATCGCAAGAATTACTACAACAGATCGTCGCTAATAACACTCCATCAAAAACCACGATTTTGTCTTACACGCGTATTCAAAATATATGTTTCGCATCCGTTAGATAATTCTGATCTAATTTTCTGAATCGCGCGTGCAAATTAAATGAATTGTTCAACATGTGTATATTTGACTGTCGTGAAGAATCGTATCAACTTAATGAATCGGTACTCTGCTTGTAATAGCTATCTTCAAATTTTCAGTTTTATAATGATTCAGAATCATAAAAAATATTTTCCGGATCAACTTGATTAGAAATTTTTGAACCGTCATGTTGTACTTTTTGAATTGCAGAAATAATAGCAGTAATATTTTCGAAATCCATTTTATAATGAATATATATTTATAATAAAAAATTATTATACAACACATAATCGTAACTATAATAGCATATTTACATCATTATATCAAGCTGTTTACAGCAATATATATAATCTTAGATCTAAGGACGGCACATATCCTATGAGAATCTCTAGACGACCAAACGATATTCTAGCAGCTCAGGAGGGCGATACAAAATATTTACAGTATATAAAATCTTAACTCTAAGGACGGCACAACATATAGTAGCATATTTACAGTATTATATCAAGCTATTTACAGCAATATATATAATCATAGACAGAATGACGGCACAAACCCATGTGAACTCCTAGATTGCCAAACGACATTCTAGCTGGTCTTGAGTGTACCTATATACATATTTACAGTCTATATAATCTTTATTCTATGGACGGCACAATACATACGAACTGGAGTCTTCCATACATTCAACAGAATTATGCACACCCTCCCCCATAATCAACCCCGGGGAGCACAAAAAAATCAAACACCACGTAATGACATGGTGGGAGTGTGTACTTTTTCTGTTGAGCTTCAAGCAAATGGGGCGGATCCCACCTTTCAATGACAAATTGACAAATATTTGCCGCCCTCGACATCTATCGGTCACGGGAATGGAACGCCAGACATCCAGTATAAGAATCAGCTACTCTAGCACAGCGCCACGGACCATCCTTGCGGATTTATGTTTCAGAAATTGCTATGAGTTTCTCTATGCATTCCTACAAGTGATCATTCTATTAAGTAAATCATAATTGTTGTACATTGCAGCGTGTATTTATTTAAATTTCTAAACACACAGTATAAAATAATCGCACATCTATTTCTGCCGGATGTCACTGGGAGTTAAAGTACGTCCAGGTCTGTATACTGCTCTCTTAGAGATCTAAATATAACTTAGATGTATTGCACATACAAGCGGGCAATGACTTAGTGTTTTTCTGAATTTCCGAGGGACGAAGTCAAAAGGTGTAAATATCCTTCTGCTAATTTTCACTGTTGCAAATTCCGCTACTCTACTGACAGCTAATGGCCAGCTATATAGTTAAATTACTGAATATAACAATTACGATGACACAAAACAAATAATAGTCAGATATTATTATTCAGTTTGCAAGCGGGGTAACTGCTTAATTACTCTACCTGAAATAACTTTGCTTGACTTAGTTATTTCCCTTCATCCAGAGTTATTGCATCTAACACAACCAGGAGATACTGAAATGTTATTTTTGTACATATTATATTGAATACGACGATTTGGTTATATTACTTGTGACAAAATATATTAAACGCTTGCAAATATCGAAATATTTTCCAGTTGCATTTGACGATGGTAATGTTATTTCTTCGCCTGTCTCTACATTCACAGATTTAGATGGTTTTGAGCTCTTATCATTACAGCTAGTACCAAAAATTTACTATTTTGACTTTGTATAATAGACGGAAAATTACTTAAAGAATTACTAAGTGTTTAGACATTAATATGATCGATCACAAGACGTTTTACTAATAGTCTATGAAAACATTCACATATAAATTTATGAGAGATAATTTTTCTTCACACAAAGTTAAATCTAAGATTACGAGTATTATTAACAACACAACTGTTTTCTTTAATCGACAGTTCCAGATGATAGCATCACTAGATGCTTCATACTTTTTTATGATGGGATCTTTCATTAAATAATTATGTTCCATTTATATCATAATAGTATTTGTCAAAATAATTATTTTGAAACTCTGGCGAGATAGTCTTCGGAGCTTTTACATACTATTCTTTACTGACGCCATCTGCGATTTTTTTATCATAATTTAATTTCAGATCTCTGTATTTTGTACCACCACATTTCAGACACAAATGCGTTTCTCCTCTAACCCCTTTGCTATATTTTAAACACGGTTATATATATATATATATATATATATATATATATATATATATATATATATATATATATATATATATATATATATATATATATATGCCTTAATTATAAAATGGATGAATTTAAGAGATTATCTGCGATTAACACCTTTTGAGCTAGATTCGATCTAGACAGAACAACCTCTGACTTGGCGATGCAAGTTCTGGTTGTTCCGACGAATGAAACACTGATTAAAAGTATTCATGGCACCAAGGAAGAATTTCGCGGCGATGGTGCAGCTCATGTGTGGTCGATAAACATGGTCAACATGTCCAACGAGCGGCGACGATTATTAATTATCCCGATAATCAAAGATATTTTTTAGAATAAAGCTTATTGCAGAAGTAATGGATACTTGTATTATCCGTGACAAACGTCACCATGTTCGATTACATTACTCTGGAAATATTGTAAAGTTAAATAAAAATTCCAAACCAGGAATCTTGACTGGTATTAACAAACCATAATATTAATGAGCTTAGCCTGTGGTTGCAGTTGTTTATGCGATATATCCGCTAAATGATAAACCTAGCGTTGATGATCTCAAACCGATGAACTGCCAAGGCTAAATTGTGTAGCGGAGCGAGTTACAAACACTTCACAAACGCGATACGTGGAAATGGTTTAACAGATCTAAGACGTTGTTGTTGTTGTTGTTGTTGTATGGTTTAACGCCATTTTTTAGCACAAGATAGGCTATACATGGCCGCCAGTGTCATTGGTGGAGGAAGAACCCTGGAAAACTCCGGGAAGAACCACCGACCCACGAGAAGCTCCTGGCAGGCTTTCTCACGTACCCACGTTAGCCGAGCCTGAGACTCGAACTCACGCAGACAGAGGTGAGATGGCAGTGATCCGTAACGGTGAGCACTTTAGACCACTCGGCCACTCAGGGCCCCGATCTAAGACGTACAAAATAAATGATGGGGCAGAAACAGTTAAGGATACCGAAGCGTCTATCAAATATGCTGCTGAACTAGAAAAAACATAAAGATTTCCAATGAAGACATTAACCGGAAAGATTTTGTACTAATCGAAATATACAAAATGGAGCTTCGATTGAGATTATTGATCACAACGCACACTCGTGGACTTCGGATCTAACAATAGTACAACGAAATCGAACTGTTAAATTCTATGACGGTGATATGTTCGATTTTATCAGAAATATCAGTAAATGCGATCCTGTATTCGTGTGGCTGTTTCAAAGTTCCGATTATGGAAACTATGATCAGTTCGTACGACCTAATAGAGGTACTTATTGTACAGAATCTCTCCAAGAAGAAATAAAAACTCTTGCGCTGAAATACACCCTTGACAATGGCAGGGCTGAAAACTTATTGAGTAATTGTTTTACCGTTCTGCTAGTTGCTACTCATTTTGCTCAGAAGGAACATTCATGGAAGCCAACACGGTTGGAAGTTCTTGAAGATATCCAACGCTGTTGTGTGGAATACTGACACGGTGGATTGTGGAATACTAAGTATCTTTATAAGGATGTTATCTCGGTTGATATGGTTACATGTTACCCCAGAAATTGTCTTGGAATGGGAGAGTTTTCTGCACATTTTTTGAGATTTGAACATCCAACACACGAGATGTGCAGATTTGCGACAAACGGACCCGTAACAGATTTTTGCTTATCTTGATTTGGATCCATTGAGTCATTCAAATTTGCACCGAAAAAACTTCGTCTAATTGTCGCTGTTTGATTAGGTAAACATTTTAGCGAACGTTGTTGGGCTATACTAGTTTTATTATGATATATGCTTAATGTAAAAAATATCAATATCGTTGGTTGCAAGTGAAACAATTATATCATATCGTCCACAGAAACAAGTTTGGTTACCACAACAAAAGAAATATTCTGATGATGAAAATTTTGATATAACTGATTTTGAGAATAAAATCGCAAAAGATAGTGGCAGAATAATAATTGGTAAATTCACACAAGGAGGCTCATACGATCATAACTGACATTGTACAAGATTAATTATAGACGATGCTGAACTAAATTTGTATAATTACTGATACAACGGAGAGAAACACATTTATAAGTCGAAGTAATGATAATTATCGGACGGAACTAAATTAGGTACAAGTATGAATCACATTGATGGAGAGGCACCGCAGTTTACTCATTTAAGATCTTCGATGCCTGCGTACGTTTCGATAAATGTATTATCGATGATAAACAGATTTCCTGATGCCGCTGTTAGAGTCGCCACAGATTCATTTTTTATATCAATAAAAAAAACATGATTACTAGAACTACCACATATCGGCGCTGATACATCGTGGGGAGAATGGAAAATAAAACAAGAAAATATACTTGGTTATTCTGAATTTGCCGACGTTGAAATCAAGGATATTTATTACACAAATAAACAAACGTCAGAATTGTCATCTGCACCATCGGTATCTGATCCTGTGACTAGACATAAGACTGTTTATCTCAATGGACCGGGTAGTTCTGGTAAAACAACACGTGCGATTGAATTATTCCTGAACAACTGTTCAGAAAATTTGTTATGACACCCACACATAGACTCGCCAGAGAAATGAACGAACGAGGAGTTAAATCTCATATTTAGCACAACTTTTCCAATGTAAGATAGATACATGGACTCCTGAACGAATGGGTGACAAAATATATTCCAAAGATTATTATCTGGGATGGAATATGTACAGTGTCGATGGAGACATTAAAATTATTTCTTGATTGGTTTTGACAAAAAATGCTGCTGATATCATGTGTGGCGATCATGCTCAACCCCCGCCTTTTATTATATTGTCTACACATGAATGGTTGATAAAGTTCGTAGATTATTATGAGGAGATAACTAATGATCATAGAGCGCTTGATCCAGAATTAAGACAGCTTAATAAATTAATCAGACTACAACCGAATTAAGTTCAGTGTGAAATAATGCGTGAGATAATTTCAGAAACTCCTAAGAATGATTTTAGGGATATGTGGAGACCAAATTATTTGATAGTTGCTTTTTGTTGTACGGTTTAACGCCATTTCTCAGCACAAGATAGGCTATACATTGCGGCCAGTATTAATGGTGGAGGAAGAACCTGGAAAAACCCCCGGAAAGAACCACCGACCCACGAGAAGCTACTGGCAAACTTTCTCCATTACAAACATAGGCCGAACCCGCGACTCGAACCCACGCAGACAGAGGTGAGATGGCAGTGATCCGTAACGGTGAGCGCTTTAGACCACTCGGCCACTCTGGACCCCGATAGTTGCAAGTAGAAATATAGTTCGTGATTCATTTCTACAACAATTATTTCTGTTACGTAAAGATACGTTTTCAAATCTACCTGTATCAGTGTTTTATCGTGCAGCAGATACTCTACGGCAAAGTATATACGTTGAAATTCAAGGCTGTGATAGTAGACAAAATCTTGTGTTAAATGATATTGTTTTAGTTCCGGTGAGTGTTTTTGAGACCGCGTTAACGATGGACAAAACTCCATGGACACTAGGATGTGATATAAGGATTCATTCGTCACAAGGATTAATTATTTCCGATACTAATATTTGGATTGCTGATGATCGTATCGAATGGTCAGATTTATTTTATCTCACAGTGTCTCGAATCAGAAGAATATCTCAACCACGGAGAGTCATCATAGACTTCACATTATATAAAAATCAAACTACTGGCAACACTGAATGTGTTGGCGATGATGTAGTAAGAAAACTATTAATATAAACAATGTGACAAAACCAAAATAAGCGCGATTTTGATCTCGATACAGAATTTATCATAACATTGAAACAACGACAAAATAATCATTGTGCGAGCTCTAATACAGTAATGTTGTGGCAATATTCAAATAATAATCCAAGACAGTTTACCTTAGATTGAACTAATAGTAGTCTTGGTCACACACGCAAAATGTGATGCTGACATGTCGTGAGAGTAATTGACGTCCAGGTGTCAGTTCACAAAAATGAATGCGGTGGTAATTGAGTGTCTTCAGTAATTACTTGTAATTGTTCACGTACAAATCCACTCTGATGAGCAGTTGAATCTAGTTTGTAGATTGCAAGGCTACCCGTGGATCTTAACACGCTGGAAATGTTATGTGTTGTCACTCTCCAAATAGGATCAGTTGCTCTTTTTACCACCTTCAAATTCACCAGGTTCATATAAATATCTTACAGTCATATTACCTTGTACTGGTTGTTTTCAGAATTAGTCATACCGTTGTATTGGTATATGGAATTTGTGATCGCATTAATGGGTTACATAGAAATTATACGAGATATTTCATTATTTAATCACACGTGGTAGTCTTACAACCCATTCACGAGATCTCTGTCTTTTTAAATTCTGTTCACGGATATTTCCTGCGCATAATTATATCCAAATATCCGCTCAGCAAGTGTTCGATTAAATCGTTCAACAATCGCTTGATCGCGATGAATTGAGGTATGTCCTCGTCTGATTATGACGTTAAGTTTTTTCATCAGAGATGGTATTGCACCAAGAAATTCCTTGCCAGGATAAACCTGTAGCAACTGTTGTCATTGTAGACTACCACGTTGATAAATTCGTTCAAACACAGATTCAACTTCAGTTGCTGTTTTAGTTGATAGTGGTTCTGCTTCTTTATACCTACTTGCAACGTCAACGACAGTTAGCGCGTATTTATATGTGCGTGATAGACGTCTACGTGTTTTAATAGTATCATGTGGTGCAAACAAAATATCTGCTTTATGAACTTCATTAGAGTGCTGACATCAAGATGTGTGTACTGAATTGTTTTAGGTGGTGGTAGGTAAATTTGCCATATTGCTTGTCGTGCTAACCAATTTGCAGCAACAGAACGTGTGACATTTGCTGCATCATCAATTTTACTAATCGCTGTTCTATCCTCCAATATCATATTAGGTTATAATAAATCGATTCCATTATAATAATAATAATAATAATAATAATAATAATAATAATAATAATAATAATCGGTTGATTAATTACAGGTCCCTAATAGTAGTTACCTTTCGTCGCGCGTTTTACATGAAAGCTAGCAAGTTTTTCTCTGAGAAATATACTTTTTTATCGAAATTAACGAGTGAATCAACTTGATATCTGCAATATGTCGTTGTTGTACATCTTTATTTTTATATTCTAGATCATGAACGTGACATGCTTGATCAATCGCATTTAACGGATAATCTAAAGGTCTTAGTTGATCTCACTCGTCAAGTCGAATATCAAGTCGGGTTCCAGAACCACAGAAAGGTGTATCCAGTAATATGTTTTTCTCCTGGATACTTAGCCCATGGAGGTCCTGGTAATTTTCATAATGAAGCAGCGATACTACCACTTGTTTTACTAGAGATAAATTTGTTGATTTTTTTAACCACATTTCACACACTTGCCTGTAAGTGCGTGCTGCTTATTTTTTGCTATTATTGTTGTTAATCCACTTGTGGGGGTGGGTGCTCTACATCAAACACAATATAAATCCAAGTTATTTATTATATTTGTACAACATGGATATCGTTGATTTCTCAGCAACGCAAAAGCCAGAGCCAGACAAGCATCATCCAGCGCTACCAAATTCTATCACAACAATTATCATAGGTCCATCTAGGTCTGGTATGACGCAATTGTTGCTTAATCTGATAGTGAGATGGCTCAAGTGGGATAAGTTATATTTAGTGGCAACATCTGTAGATGATCAGATTTTAATAAAATGCAAAATTGTTGGACGAGGATGGTAATAATGTTATTGATTTTATCACCGATATTGATGAAACACGATATATAGATCACCTTGATGGATTTATAAATAATCTCGATGTATACTATGATGTGATGCTGGACAGACAATCAAATCCACTTAGGATATTTTCTCGAGGCAGACACAGAAACAAAGACGTGATTTATGTTAATCAGCGATATACACAAATACCTTAAGTAAGCAGAGATAACTGCAGTAATTTAGTTGTGTTTAATGGCGTCGATACACATACTCTGCGAAACATTCATCAGACTTGGTGTTCAGGGGTTATGGACATAATTAAGTTCAAAACTTCTTTTTCACGTGCGCAAGCTACCCCACACGGATTTATCACCATAAATTGACATGATCCTCAGTCGCGATATCGCGTAGATCTTATTAAAAGTTTCGGTAAAAAGCAGGAAGGGTGAAGAAAAAAATTTAGTGTTCGGGTGGGTAAACGAATACGCATAAAAAAGCGTAAAAATAAAATATAAAAAAGTGAGGGAACCCAATTAAAGAAATATCGGTCGGTTAAAGGTTTCGGTTTGGTGTTATTTACCTTGCATTTTCATTTTCGTAGGAAGCTTTATTTTCGCAAATGGACCAGTCTAAACCTTGTAGGAGGTTGCGGGTTCGAACCCCGGCCGAGTCATACCAAAGACTTATAAAAATAGTGCTATCAACTGCCTCGCTTGGAGCTCATCATTAAGAGGTTAGTGTTGGGAGTGGTCGGCCTGTTGCCAGGATAATGTGACTGGGTGGGACATCATTCTAAATGTCTGCGGCATGATGCCAGAGTGCTGTACATCACTATAAACTGCCGCAATGCAGACATCGTAGCAATATGACTTAATTCTGTTAAAATATACGTTAAAAATACAAATCACACACACACACACACACACACACACACACACACCAAAACGTTTAGTAAATAAGTAGGTACCTATTGTATTTCCTAGAAAATCTCACCAATCCCTGCTTCCGTTATCTGTTCCATTAGTGCATTATAAATACACATATGCTTTAGGACAGGAGAACCGAAATATTATCAAATGCTTAAAATGAATACAAATAACCGTAATATACAATCGTTCAAACTTTCATTAAAATAAAACAACTCTTACACGCACACATGCAAAGAGCACGGCCATATAATTGCTCATGACTCACCTTACCCCCACCCACCCACCCGCCATCATCTCACACAAGATTCCTGAAAATGAAAATACAACACAATGCCACTTAAAATAAACACTCACTCCAGCGCCGGATTAAGGCCTTCCGAGGCCCTAAGCAATGAAAATAGTATAGTGCCCCCACCACCTTTTACAAAATGTGAAACTACAACAACAAAAAAAAACTATTAAAAGCCAAAAAGGTGTTAAAAGACCAGTATTGCCAATATTCCAAATCAAATACTCGTACATACTTATCGAAATTGTCATATATAATTCATTCAATTTTATCATCAACAATTAATTTGAATTTTTCTGGTGCCCCTGTTGTGCAGGCGCCTTAAGCACGTGCTTTGTGCGCTTACTGGATAATCCAGCACTGACTCATTCATTACCTCTGTAATGGATATAGTTGTGACTAATTCAGTCAGAAATATCGCCGGAAATAACTGATTTAATGCGATATTTTTCTTGACACCTTGAATTTCACCATCAATATTAACCTTTACGGTGCGTGCCTGGCCACATATGCTGAGAATCATGGGAGGCCAGTGTACCAGGCTATTTTTTTTAAATCGATGTTCTCTTTTTAGCATCGTATCCTGGCTTCCCATGATGCTCCGCACACGAACCATGCACGCACCTTTCAATAGCCTATATCAGTAAGAAATGGTAATAAATCCACGGGCACCGCCGGATTTCAACTCTAAACATGTTCTGGCCGACATCCATAAAACTTAATGGCCGACCACTACATGTTTCCACTCCCACCCACTTACTCCCGTAATAATTTTGCGAACGTCCCTGAATAAATCGATTGTTTCTAGCTGTACCGCCCGTGGCATTTTCGTTGGATTTGTCGCAACTCGATCAGTTAAAGTATTGAGTACTTGTTTAAATGCCACTGTCAATTTTCAGCTATTACGTTTGAGTAGTGGGTAGTGACGGAGGTGATTTTTGCGCGCTCGTGAGAGAGAGAGAGAGAGAGAGAGAGAGAGAGAGGATGAGAGATGCTTATATGAATGGCAGTTTGATCGATTGTGTTTAACTGTTATTTTACAGTACGTTTCAACATTTATAATTAACAGATTTTCATGTCGATGAGAATACTTTTACTTTATAACGCAATAATGGAAGAAATAATGAGGTGGGTGAGTGGAATTAGATTGGTAATACAATAGTCGTTTATTCATGAATGCAAATTTTGGATAAGTTAAATTGCGATATAGACTTGATTCCTATATGACAGATATCTCAAAGAGAAGTGATCGTTATAAGAATTTAGAAAAACCTTATAGATACGCTTAGTAGTAAAATTGTTTGAGTTATACTTGGTAACATATGGGTATATTAGTTTTTACTTAGTGCATAATATCTGTGGTTTTATCTTTAAATTCTCGACTCTGTAAATTGTGCAATTGTTTTGTATAATTTGAGTTTCATTACTTTGAACTAGAAAATTCAGTATCACGGTGATGATAAAATATTCCAGTTGGCAGGATTGCTGCATTTATATCTGTCAGCTTTTTCTCCTTTTTTGTACATAAATTTAGCATTAGTTCCATGAAGACAGGGTATATATTTTAACAACTATCAACATCCCAGACAATGAATTGGCATTAGACACTAGCTGCACATCATTCTTCATGAGTAGTTTTGTGAAATACTCTTGTATTGTCATACGTTAAGTAGCAGTTCTACACGTCTTAACAACCATAGATTCCCACATTTTTAACCAGTTCTACGGTTCATGTTATAAATAAATAGAAGGTTAAAACATATAATTGGTTTACATCAGGTAATCTATCCTGAAGTAAATAAAATAAATATTACCAATGCCTGAATAAATGAAAAAGGAAATCGGTGTTAAGTTCCAGCACGAGTTATGTTTAAAAGAACAAACAAACATACATCTCCTAAGATCGTCGGTTTTTAACAACGAACAGGTAAATCTTGCATCCACAGGACAATTTGTTATGTTAATATCACCCAGTTAAAAGCTACACAAAATCTAATAATGGATGCGTGTAAATGAATCAGTGATCACATACCTTGATTTATTAATTAAGCAAGGTTTCAAATAGTGCTAGTATGAATACGTGACATGTCCAGATTTCCACCTGTAACTATCACACCGTAACTTGCAAAATATTTTAAAAACAAGCTAGATATAAATGGCAAAGTATAGAGCTCCAAACGTTGCATTGCATGAATAGGTATCTACTGCATCACGTACCTGAAGCCACCTAACCGGACGCCAGTAAGGGTTCTACTAATGCATATTAAAATTACAATGTGCTGCATTTCAGGAAAGTTGGTAAATTGGGAAAAAAATTACTGTTGCTGTTGTAGGGTTTAACGCCATTTTTCAGCACACGATAGGCTATACATGGCGGCCAGTAATAATGGTGGAGGAAGAACCCGGGAAAACCCCGGAAAGAACCACCGACCCACGAGAAGCTACTGGCAAGCTTTCTCACATACCCACATTAGCAGAATCCGAGACTCGAACCTACGCAGACAGAGGTGAGATGGCAGTGATCCGTAACGGAGAGCGCTTTAGACCACTCGGCCACTCGGGGCCCTGGAAAAAAATTAAAACCTAAAGTAAAATAACCATAAAGAAAACCAGTCTGTGATACTTTCATTATACGGCATATCCGTTTACACAATCTCCCCCCATCTCCCCAAAAATTGGGGGGTGGGGGTGGGGCAACATTGGCTGCAAATGACAGTACTGCATAGTGACAGTAGTGTATGGGGAATGTTTAGCGACAATGGAAAACCCAATCAAAAAGGTCGTGGGCACGATTAGAGAGAAGACTTTTTACTGACTCTCTGGGCACGTTTGGCGACAAGAAGAATTTGACATGGCAAAATTTTGGGGCTGTATAGCGACAACTTATAGTGGGCTTGTTTAGCGACAATAGGAATGGAACAGATGAGGTCACGTCACTGTACTGGCCATAGGCAACAATGTTGCAAGAGGCAGACTTGAATACGTGGTTTTTCAGGAAAATATAATTAAAACACTAAAAAATTTTTTAGCCAAATAAGCAAATAATAACGATGCAATGAATTGGCCCTGAAAAGGGCTTTTTTTGTTAACACCATTCCATTAACATAGTGGGCATTGCATAGGTCTTCTTCTCTTCCTCAAACTTATTCTGACATCTGGACAGTAGATGAGACCTCTCTTCAAATAGCCTTGTCTCTCCACATAGATTCTTCTTTTCCAAATGCTCGTATTGCTGATCCGTATGATTGTCAATGATGATCTGGCATACATGGGTAAGTCCGTACGGAACAGCATTGACGATACGGGAGTAGATGATTCAACATTAGTTCTCATCTTCTGACGAGAACAGTTGAAGGAAATGAAGCAAAACGTTGTTATTTATAGTGAAAGAGCGGATCGAAACGGATTGAGTTTTTCCCCCTCACAAATCACAACATGCGTTACAACATTTAGTCACAGTACGGAGTCTGTATTCCAATCCGAAGGGAGCTGCCTGGTACGTCACATTCCCTATATAGATGCGCTATTGTCTGTGCGCAGCGAATCAATGCAACGGTTTTTTAACATGACGGAAACTAAGAAGACGATAAATTGGGGTGCACCGGCCGTGGAGACGAGAAGCGATGGCATATCAGCGGCTACCAAAGTCAATACGGTCCTACTTCCAGAAGAGACCGATTTTAATTGGGATTTAGTGGATTTTCTCTCTTCTTCGCAAGAATTTTCACCGGTACTAGCACCTTTGCCACCTTCTCCTTTTTTACCACACGTCGAGGATTTTAAATAGAGATGAAAAGAAGAGTTTGATTAATATTTACTGCAACAGAAAGAAGCAGAACAAGCTTTTCTCCTTCAACAGCAACAGCGAGAAGACGAAGAGGCAAGAAGAAGAAGAAAACGACAGGAAGAAGAAGCAACAGAGAAGAAACAAGGTCTGTGAGAGAAGGATGAATGCTAAGTGAAAGACAAACGGTGACGATACTCTTAGACATTTTGGCAGAGTTAAGGAGTCTGAAACAAATGTATCAGACTTCTTTATTACAACCCAAGAGTAAAAGTAAAAGACCTTCCCGAGCCAAACAGCCCAACCCTTTCACTACACCTGAGATACCATCCCTAGTGATTTCTACCAAAGCATCGAGAGAAGCAAGTCCAGAAGTAGGGCTTGGCCGTGGCAAAGGCTTAAGGCACTTAAAGCTGATTGCTTCCCGTTCCTGAGCTTTTTTACATATACAAAACACCCAACGGTCCTTTTCAGGGTCACCCACCTCTCCCGAGAAGAGATAGCATTCATTTTGCCAAATCCAAATAAAACTCAAAATCCCTTCTTTGCCACATGATGTACGTGTGTGAATGAGTATGTGAGTGTATGTCCATATTTTAACGATTCAAAACCGAGAGACACGTTTTCTGTCTGGTCTATTCTGCTACCAATTTTACAATCCAATTCACAGCACAACACTTTAAAAAGTTCATAGCCTTCTTCTGCATCTTTGTTCACTTTCTCTGTGTTTTGAATTTCTTCACTTTCACGGGTTTTTCCTCCTATTCTTCCTCACTTTCTCCTCGCCTTTGTTTCTTCTCTTTTTTCTCTTTCTGGACGTGTTTGGGGTTTTCTTTTTGGAGAGTATCTCATCTTCCTTTTTTAAACCCCTCTCTTACTCTTTCTCCTGTTGTGTTTTAGGGCATTCTGAAGACCAATGTCCTTTCTCCTGACAACGATAACAGGTATCTTGAATTTAGTCTCTTCTGACACCTGTGTTGCTTTTTTTTCACGGTCTGGACACTGTAGCTCGATTACTTTTCTTCTTACAGACATAGCAAGTATCTTGACTTTTATCTCGAAAGAAGGAGGAGTAGCAGTCCGTATGCTTGTCTGTAGAAACCTTTCCTATGACACCCCGCAAGGCTCTGATTAGAAGTTCGATCTGTGTGAGCTCTTTCATCGTTCTGCTCGGGTTGAGAGTGAAGTGAATAATGGGAGGGAAAACACTGACTTTGTATATAGGCCAGACACTGGTCTGACGTTAATATAAGGACCCATGGCGTTTAAAATATAGTCATTTCACTGTTCGCAATCAAGATGAAACGATATCATCATTTCTGGAGAAAGGAGAAGAATGTAAGAGGCAGAATCGTGATTTATCACCTCGCACAGTAGCTGAAGTCTTGGCTCAGATTCATGCCAGTGATTTTGAAGATGACATGAGTGAGTCAGAATCCAGACCCAGAGAGTCTACACCCAACCAAAGTCTACCACTGCTAGTAAACCCTGAAAAGTACTACCACATTCGAGAGACGGAAAAGCCCTCCTGTAGAAAAATTAGAACTACCCTGTGCACGTACACGGTGAGGTTGAAATATTTCTAGTCCGGTCTACCGTTGGATAATGCAGAAGAGGTCATCACCGATGTGCGGAATTCTTTATTAACCACACTGAAACGACAATGTAAAGGAAAAGAAGACGATCGTTTGAGACTTTATATTCGTCACGACAGCTTTAAGTCCCCCGTTTCGATTGAGTTTAGAAGCCCATCAGAACTGACACCTTCCTAAGTCATCGACAAGATTCAACAGGTGCAACAATCCAACGACAAGTTTCACCTCAGCGATGAAAAAGCGACACTGGTCATAACTCACGTGTCTTTTCCCCAAGGGACAGGACGCAAAAAGATGTTATTGGGAGACCTTTGCAGCACCAAAACGAGCCTCGTCCTAACTAATAGCCCTCAAGACAAACTGTGTTTAGCCCGTGTCATCGTGGTGGAACGAACGTATCTGATCTGTCCGAGCCAAACAGCAAAGATAAGCAGAACTTCTGTATCATCAAGTGGGGCTATCCAAAGACACACCCTATGGAATTCCTGAAATGCAACAATTGCAAGATGTCTTGGGTCCAAGCTACACCTTGATATTGCATCCTCAAGAAGTGCGCGGACTTCTGTTGTTTCGAGGCAAAGATTTCAAAGACGGAAAATACATTCACGTCTATAATTGTGATGAACATTTCGACGCCATCACCAGTATAGCCCCATTATTGGGATACAGTTATTGTAATGAGAAATGGGACTATAGTTATAACTATCTAAAGCAACACAAGCATTGTGGATCGAAATGTAAGGGATGTTTGGCATCTAAACCCTGTCTTGACGCAGGACACGAACGAATGCAATGCCCATCTAGTCCGAGCACTTTTGTCAGCCCTGCCTGTTACCAACATCTAAAGACGTACGGTTCACAGAAGAAAAGTGCTTGTCAACTCCTGAGACTGTGCCTTACTTGTGGACAAGGCACACGTACCAACAGTGCCAAGGCACACGTATGTTCAGGAAAGAAATGATATCACATTTGTCACCATATTTTGAACATGAAACACGAAAGCTACACTCAAAAATATCATCCCAAACATCAAGAGGAAGACGATGACCACAAGAAAGGGAGTTTCATGTTTATCGATTTCGAATACATGCAAGGGACGGGTATTCACATTCCTAGTTTCTGCGTGGCTCATAAAGCGTACGAGAAGTAACACAAGAGCCTATCTTTAGTCATTGCACTCACTGCAGCGAGATTCCTAGAGGACGTGAAAAAATATTTCGGTGACCAATCACGCTAGCTGATTTAGCCCATTGGATCTTAGACCCCATCGACGAGACGTGGATCCAAGAGGACATCGAACGTTATCTGGATACGATGGACAATTTCTTCTGAGATACTATACGGAACAAAGTACCGAACGTTCAAAAATGACTTTGAACGAAGCCAAACTCATTTTCATGCAAGTAGGACAAGTGCTGTTCAAAGATTCGATGAGTCACTTCGCCATGCCTATGAGCCGAATGACTAAACCGTTTGGAATGACAGAAGTGGCCAAAGGCTATTTTCCACACTTTTTCAACACCGAAACCAATCAACACGCCGCTCTATCCCATTTTCATGAGGCTTACTACTACTACCCCGACAATATGCTTACCGAATAACGAGAAGCCTTCTACTCACGCCTCTGACCCCTTCGACTTTCAGGAAGAAATTTTAATTACTTTAGATCCGACGTGGACATTATATAGCGTTGCTGTTGAAAATTTTGAGAACTGTTCGTGGAACACAAAGGGATCGATCCTTTGAAAGAAACCTGCACCATTACCAAAAGCGTGTTCTTTAGTGTTCCGCCAACGATTCATGCCCGAAAACACCATAGTTGTCAATAACCCTAAAACGACAAACTTTGTCAAAGTTCAGTGCTCGGTCAAAGCCCTATGATGGCTACATTACTTGTGCGACAAGGACGACAAATTAATCCAGCAAGCTCGCAACGGAGGAGGCGAAAAGACCATCGTAAGATATTCAGTAGATGGTTGGAATCACAAGATCAAGTATGAGGTTAACGGATGCTTATTGGAAAGATGTCCTGTCTGCTACCCTCAATGGGACACTCAAAATCAGTTTTACAACAAACCATGGAGGACTTGTACCAAGCCACTTGTCAGCGGCGCCTGAAGTTAGAACAGCAAGGATACCAAGTGGTGGAAATGTGGACACCCGCAATTGATCTACATAAAATTCGACAATAGGAAGAATTGATCAAATGCAAAGTCTTGCCTCCCACGGACTTGTACCATACTGTTTTACCTCACCATTGACAAGGAAAACTGATGCTTCCTTGCGTCGTACTTGTGCCGAACGTGCAACCAGGACCGACCTTGTCAGCACACCCATAAAGAACGTGCTCTGACGGGAACATGGGTCAGCATGCAATTGTTTAAAGCTCTGGAAATGAGACACCAACTTTTAGAAGTGTTCAAAGTTTACCACTTTCCCAAGACAGAAAAATAAAAAAAAGGCCGACGAGACACAGAAAGGCATTTTCGCAGACTACGTGGATACTATTCTGAAACTGAAACAAGAAGCCAACGGCTGTCCATTTTGGTGCCACACTCCCGAAGACCATAATAAATTAAAAGAGAAGTACTGGGAGCAAGAAGGCATCACTTTAGACCACATCGAACTAAACGAAGTAAGGAGATCGCTTGCCAAAGTGATGTTAAATTGCTTCTCGGGAAAAATGGCATAACGACCGTTTTTACCCAAGACGATGTATTTGAAAGAATCTTTCCGCTACTTCCAGATGATTCACGACAATATCAAGTACATGAAACACGTGGCCATCATTCGTGAGGATTTGATCTTAGTCAGTTACGAAGAAGAACTGGACTTTGTACAGGCTGACGAATTTGGAAATATTATCATTGCGGCTTACGTGACAGCCAATGCTCGCTTAAAATCGTACGAAGTTGTAGAACTATTAGGAGATCGTTTACTGTATTTTAACACGGACAGTTGCATCTACATCGATCGTCTGGGTCACTTTTACCCTGACATTGAAGTAGACTGTTTAGGAGCATTGACGGACGAGTACCCGATTACACGATTCTAAGTTTTTCTAGTGTTGGACGTAAACATTGCGTCTACGAATACCGAGACAAACAAGGAGAAGTGCACACCAAGTGTAAAGTGAAAGGATTGGCTCGCAATTACTGCAACAGTCAAGTGGTGAACTTTGACATATTAAAAGAAGCCATATCGCCTGGAAACGATTAAGATTTTAACGTGGCGAAATACGAACTGCACAAAACTGTACGTTTACCCACACACCAAATCGTCAAACTGATAGGTCATTGTAACTACAAAGACCAAGCAAGAAAGACGAATACTTTTAAACAGACATCCTTCAAATTCAGTGATTCTCAAGTGGAGTGTGATGCTGTTCCTTGCGATGAGAGCGATGCCACACGCTGTGATTCAGTACCACATGATGGGATCTTTGCTATGACTACTTCAGCAGAACATCATGGGAACTTTGCTATGACTACTAATACCACTACTACCACTACCCCTCCCATGTAAAGTGATGCTGCGGATGTCAAACCTGACAGAAGCGAAAGCAACACCACTTGTTACAGAACACCTTGTAACTTTACTGGTTTTCCTTATCAATGTCATCCTCTGCGTGAAACCATGCAGCTACCACCCTACGGATGTCATCCAATCCGAATTAAACACCTCCGGATTTCACCGTACACTCATCGAAATGATCCTGTGAAAGACGAATATTCGTTCCCAGTGCGTTTGCCTGAATACTGCAACAATGTATATCGATTTCAAACCTTCAAAGGAAAATAGCCTAAATATATGGGAGGACCAATCCCCGAAGAATTAGCCAGAGCCCGATTTATCTTCTTGGGGAAAGTGAATAAAGTCAAGTGCTTCATTCGGGGTGTGTCACTTGACGAGTGGGAGCAGAAAGATTCGGCTTAACTGGAACATGCTCGATGGTCTCCGCATTGTCATTTCCTTCATTTAGTAGGACAACCTCAGTAGTCTCTGGATGGATACTTTACAAGAGAACAGTTGTGGTTTTCCTGCAGAGTTGAGAGAACGCATTTACCGAGAGTTGGTCAAAATACAAGTGAAATGCAAACATAAAATCATTTCTCCATTTTTAAACTATACATCCAGGGTGTTTTCGGGCATGAATCGTTGGTGGTAGTTTAAGGAATACGCTTTGGCAATGATGCAGTCTTCTTTCAAAGGATCTACCCCTCCGTGTTCCATGAACAGTTCTCGAAATTTTCCACAGTAACGCTGTAAAATGTCTACGTCGGAACGACAATACTTTAACATTTCTTTCTGAAAGTCGAAGGGATCCAATGCGTGAGCCTGGTACCAAGCGTAGAAAGCTTCTCGTTGATCGGTACGCATGTTGTCGGGTCGTAGTCGTGAGCCTCGGGCAAATGGGGTAGAAACGCGTTTTGATTGGTTTCCGTATTGAAAACGTGCGAAAAGTAGCCTTTGGCCCATTTCTGTCATTCCAAACGTTTTAGGCATCACACTCAAAGGCAAGGACAAGTAGCTCATCGAATCTTTAAACTGCACTTGACCCACTTGAATGGAAACGATTCTGGCTCCATTCAAAGTCACGTTAAGATGTTCGGTGCCATATTCCGTATCGAATCT
The DNA here is from genome assembly GCA_028554795.2 of Sinohyriopsis cumingii. Lineage (NCBI taxonomy): Eukaryota > Metazoa > Mollusca > Bivalvia > Unionida > Unionidae > Sinohyriopsis > Sinohyriopsis cumingii. The sequence continues at coordinate 42,290,486 of CM068825.1, forward strand.
GAGACGAAACTGTCCATCGCCTCACGAGAAATTGTGAGCCATCACCGTGGCATGGCGATGACAATCTACATAACGTTCGATTTCCTCTTGGCTCCACGTCTCATCGATGGGATCTAAGTTCCAGTGGGAGAATTCGGCTAGCGTGTTCGGTCCCCGAAAGATTTTTTCACGTCCTCCAGGAATCATGCTGCAGTGAGGAAAATGAATAAAGATAGGTTCTTGGATGCACTTCTCGTACGCTCGATAAGCCACGCAGACATTAGGAACGTGACTGCCGCTCTTTTGCATGCATTAGACATCGAAAAAGATGATATTCCCGTTATTCTGGTCATCGTCTTCCTCTTGATGTTTGGAATGGTATTTTTGAATGTTGCATTGGTGTTCCAAGTCCACGATTTGGTGACAAATGGGACATCGTTTCTTTCCTGAACATACATGTACCTTGACATCATTGGTACGTATGACTTGTCCACAAGTATGGAACAATCTTAGGAATTGACAAGCACTTTTCTGCTGTGAACCTTGTTCTTGAAATGTTGTTGGTAACAGGTAGGGATGACAAAAGTGCGCTGACGAGCTGGGCAATGCACTCGAGGCCAAGCATCTTTCACATTTCGATCCACAATACTTGTGTTGCTCTCGATTGTTATAGGCCTAGTCACATTTCTCATAGTACCAACTGTATCCCAGGAATGCAGTGATACTGGTGGTGGCACATATATGTTCGTCGTCATGATAGACGTGAATGTATTTTCCGTCTTGGAAATCTTTGCTTCAAAACAACAAAGGTTCGCGCACTTATTGAGGGTGCACTTCAAGGTGTAGCGTGGAACTAGGACATATTGCAATTTTTGCATTTCAGGAATGCCACAGGGTGTGTCTTTGGATAGCCCCGATTGTTGTAACGAGAGTTCTTCTTCTCTTTGTTGTTTGGCTCGGTTCCATTTTCGAATGTTCTCCCAGTCTCTTTTCCATTCCACTGTCTCGTTCCTTTCGGCATACGTTCGTCTCACCACGATAGCACGGGTTAAACACGCTGGTCTTGAGGGTTGTTAATGGGGACAAGGCTACGCTTGATACTACGAATGTCGTCTACCAACAACACTTTTCTGCGTTGTCCTGTACCCTTGGGGATAGAGGCGAGGGTCGTGAACAGTGTGGCTTTTCCATCGGTGATGTGAAACTTGTCATTGGATTGCTGCACATGTTGAATCTTGTCGATCACTTTGGAAGGTGTCAAGTCTGCAGGGCTGCTAGACTCGATCCAAACGGGGTACTTCAGACTGTCGTGATGAATGGAAAGTCGCAAGCGATCGTGCTGTTTGGTTTGACAATGTCATTTCAGTGCTGTTAACAAAGAATCCCACACCTAGGTGATGAAACCTTCTGCTTTCCCCAGCGATACGTTGGACTTGAAATCTTTAAACTTCACTGTGTACGTACAAGCTATCGCTAGAAATTTTCTAGAGGAGCGTGTTTTACTAATGGTGGTGAACTTTGGCTGGGCATAGACTCTCTGGGTCTGGATTCTGGCTCACTCATGTCATCTTCAAAATCACTGGCATGAATTTATGCCAAGACCTCAGCTGCTGTACGAGGCAATAAATCACGTTTCTGCCTCTTACTTTCTTCACCATTCTCCACAAAATGATGCGATCGTTTCATCTTGACTGCGAAAAGTCAAATGACTACATTTTAAACGCCATAGGTCACCTTGTATCCATGTAAGACCAGCGAATATATAAAGGGTGTGTGTCTTAACTTCCAGTATTCATCTCACTCTCAAACGGAGCGGAACAATGGAAGATCCCACACAGATGGAACTTCTGATCAGAACTTTGCGAGTAGTCATAATAAAATTTTCTTGAGACAAGCCGACGGACTACTCACCCATCTTTCGAGATAAAAGTCAAGATACTTGCTATATCTGTAAGAAGAAAGGGCATTGGACTGCAGAGTGTCCTGACCGTCAAAAAAGCAAGACAGGTGCTAGAAGAATCAAATGTCAAGTTACCCGTTATCATTGTCTAGAAAAAGAACATTGGTCTTCAGAATGCCCTAAGAAAAAACAAGAGCATGAAGGAGAGAGGGATTTCCGAACAGGAAGATGAAGAGGTACCCTCTCCAAAGGAAGAACCCAGACACGTGCAGGAAGAGAACAGTGAGAAGAAAAGAACACGAGGAGAAAATGAGGAAGAAGAGCAGGAAAAACCTGTGAAAATGAAGAAATTTATATTTAAAAAACAGAGACGGCGAACAAAGACACAGAAGAAGTCTATGAACTTTTGAAAAATGTTGTGTTGCTTTGTGAATTGGACTGTAAAATTTGTACCAGAATAGACCAGCCAGAAAACTTAAGTGTCTCTTGGTTTTGACTTTTAGAATAAGAACCTACACTCACGCACTCACTCACTTACACGAGTACATCATAGGAAAAAAGGCTTTTGAGTTTTAATTGATTTTGGCAATTTAAATAATATCCCTTTTCGAGAGAAGTAGGTGGCCCTGAAAAGGACCGTTGGGTATTTTTTTGTTTAAAAAACAAACCCAGGAACGGGACGCAATCATCTTTATCTGAATTAAGCCTTTGCCACGGCCAAGGCCTACTTCTGGACTGGCTCCTGTCGATGATGATTTGGTAGAAATCACTAGGGGTAATATTGCAGGCGTAGTAACAGGACTGGGTTGTTTGGCTCGGGAATGTCTTTTTCTCTTTGGTCGTAATAAAGAAGTCTGATATATTTGTTTCAGACTCCTTAACTGTGCTAAAATGTTTAAGAGTACCGTCATAGTTTGACTTTCACTGTCCTCCTTCTCTTAGGCCTTGTTTCTTCTCTGCTGCTTCTTCCTGTCGTTTCTGTCTTGGCTCTTCTTCTTCACGCTGTTGTTGTTGAAGTAGAAAATCTTGTTCTACTTTCTTGTGCTGGTGCAACATTTTTTCCATTCTTCTTTCTGTCTCTGTTTAAAATCCTCGACGTGTGGTAAAGAAGGAGAACTTGGCTAAGGTACTGTTACCGGAACAAATTCTTGCGAAGAAGAAAGAAAATCGACTAAATCCCAATTAAAATCGACCTCTTCTGGAAGTAGGCCTGTGTTGACTTTGATAGCCTCTACTATACCATCGCTTCTCGTCTCCACGGCCGGTACACCCAAATTCATCGTCTTCTTAGTTTCGTCATATTTGAAAACTGTGTCGCATGGATTGACTGCGCACAGGCGCTTGCGCATCTATATAGGGAATGTGACTTCACAGTCAGCTCTTTTCGGATTAGAACACTGAATCCGTATTTTGACTGAATTTTGTAACGCGTATTTGGATTGGTGAATAAAGTCAATCCGTTTCGATCGGCACTTCCCCTATAAATAACCGCAGTTCACTGCATTCCCTTCACCTTTTCTCGTCACAGGATGTGGACAAACGTAGAATCATCTACTCTCGTATCGTCAATGCTGTTCCGTACGGACTTACCTATGTATGTGAAATCATCATGGACAATTATCAGGATCACGGATACGAGAGTTTGGAAAAGAAGTATTTATGTGGAGAGACAAGCCTGTCTGAAAAGTGTCCTTATCTACGGATCAGAAGTCAAAAGAAGTTTGAGGAAGAGAAGAAGACCTATGCGTTGGACTCTATATTAACGGAATGATGTTAACAAAATACCAAAGGCCCTTTTCAAGGCCACTCATATGCCTCAAAAATATTAGCTTTCTTGCCTAAAAATTATTTAGTTGGTTGTATAGTTGCTTATATGTTATGTGTTGTCTGTTGAATGTGTTATCTCTTATCCGTCCGACCAGTCCCGTTCCCGCCAAGCGTTCTATGCACCCCCCCCCCCGCTGTTTGATCCGATTGAGGTCAACCCCTTGCTACATTGTTGCTAATCGTCAGTACCGTGACGTCACCTTCCCGTTCCATTTCTAGTATCCCTATACTAATGATAAGTCCCATTGTCCCTATACAGGTCTAATACGTCTTTAACTGGGATTTCCATTTTCCCTATAAATTTTGTCCCTATACAGGCCCACGACCTTTTTGACTATATTTTCCATTGTTCCCATATCTCCCCACTATACTACTTAAGACAGAAATAGGTTGGTGGAGGAAAAGAAGACATTAGAAATAGAAGAAACCCAAAGGCCCTTTTTCAGGGCCTCTCCATTGCCTCGAAAAGAACTGCTTTTTTGCCTAAAAAATATCTTTAAGTGTTACAAATGTGTTTAGCTAAAACACCATGTATTCAGGTTAGCCGCTTGCAACATTTTGCCAATGGGCAGTACCATGATGTCACCTCACCTGTTCCATTCCTATTGTCGCTAAACAATCTCACTAATTTTTTGTCGTAATACAGCCCCAATGTATTACCATGTTAAATTCATCTTGTCGCTAAACGTGCCTAGAAGGTCAGTAAAAATCGCTAAATGTGCCCACGATTTTTTTGACTGGGTTTTCCATTGTCACTAAACAGGCCCCATACAATACTAGTGACACTCTATGCAAACACGCATTACTTCTTTAATTTATATATTTTTTGACGAAAACAAAAAAGCCCGTGGCGACATAGCTGTAACTAACCAATTGAATGCTATTTCTGTATTGTCAACACATTATTTGTGCCCTCTTGAATTTCGGTATCGGCCCATTCAACGGTGCATGCCTGACCTCGTGTTCTGAGCATTATGGCTACATGACTAGTTCTGTTTCCTCTTCATGCGCATAAATAACAACAGGAAGTGGGAATCATCGGAAACGTAGAGGCAGCAGTTTTAAAAGAAAATTCTCTTTAAGGAAATAAAACAAATGATTTCCTTCAAATACACTGATTTTATTAGTTCTCCATGAACAACATTTGGGTTGTTGGGTTATTTGAAGTGTGTCAATGTGCTACCGAGTAAAATCTCTCTCGCACAACCAGATAAGGTCAAGTGTTTGTTGCTTGTGGGTTTTTGTTTGTTTGTTTTTTATTTATTGTATTTATTTATTTTAATTTTTTTTGGGGGGGGGGGGCGGCGAGGGTCTTCGAAATTTCAAGAGAGCCCTGCCTTTCGAAAGGACATGAAAGCAAAAGTCTGTGTCTATTTACTGATAGTGTGCATACTACCCAATAAACGTGAGCAAGAATAAAACGATTTAATTTCAAGGGACAAGGGACTGTTCGTGTGTGTGTGTGCGTTTTTTAAGCGGTTGGCGGGAGGGGTTACGGAAAGCCCCTCCCCTCCCTCCCTCCCCTTCTTTCTCATTAGGTACATACAGCGACCATTACTGCAACGGGAAAGTACGTCAGGTGCCATTTATCACTTGCATCAGTTTTCTGGTCACTTTTACACGTCAGGTCGTGCAGTTTCATGTGTATATTCACATGGACGTACCTTTCTTGCTAAACTGGAAAACAATAAAAGACAGCATTGGATATAATTTCCTGTTAGTTTATTCTTACATTTGAATCAAAAAGTTTTTCTTTTTACAAATTGTTTAAAATTTGTTTAATGTAATATTTCACTCGCGTCATTTTTCTTATTATCGGTGTGACTCTTCCTCATTGTTTCCATTAGTCTGGATATGGATCAATGGACGATACAAATTATCTACACCTATTAATCCACAATAAAATCTCATCGTGAATGAGACCGGATACAAACTGGCGACTCAGCGACATATCACGGTGACGACGTTGGTACAGCATGAATTTTGCTCACGTCAATCGTAATATAGTGATTTTTCATATCACCGGCCAAAAGGCCTGACTGCGTCTCGATTAGTGCCTTGTGCAAAACTGAACAGTGACGTAGAAAAGAACGTTATAGCATCCACAGACCATTCGACTCCGGGTAAGCATCGTTCGAAGTTGTTATTTCAGTCAATTTTGTTTAATTTGGGCGAAAAAGATGCAAATATAGAAATAATAGCGTAATAATTTCTCAGAAGCGCTTTCAATTTCAATATTTCCATGATTTGTTTTGGCGAATCCCATGAAAAATGAGACAAAACGAAGAAAATAGCCGGGGACAGTGGGGTTCCGAGAAAACAGAGAGCGCCACCTGGGGAGCAGTTTGCGCATGTGCTCCATTATAGCGTCATCTGGCTTGTGCATCACCGAAAAGTAAAGAATACGATGACGGAATTTTTGGCTTCATAGACGCATAACAGCTAAGATCAGATTAAATATAACCTTAAGTAAGTGCCATATAGTTCCACTAAATTTACAGCATTGTGGCAGTGGTGATGTGATCCGCATGAATATCAAGTCACACAAAGAGTTTCTTTTCGAAAAATTCAAGTTGTTAGGCAAGGGAAATAACTCTTAAAAGTAAACCTGTGCTCTTGTTATCAGACCATTTAGTGAGGAATTTAACCCCTATCAAGGACGTATATTTGGTCATACAGCGTCGAATGTTTACAATGAAGTAGTATGGACCAAAGTAATATTCGTTTTACAGAAAATAATACAGTATGCATTAGGTCGAGACTTAGAAGAGTACGCAGTTTCAAAGCGTAATCTGTTTTCGAGGTTTTTAAAAAAATGACCGGTTCCTCCCATTTGTACTTTATTTTTCTGCGTTCTTAAGACCTAAAATGTTTTCTTTGTGTGTTGAAAGTGACAACTCGTTTATTTTGACAACAAATATAGTATGCGGCTCTGAAATGCACTTTTTTGTTTCAATTGTGTTCTACATCAGTTAAGTATAATGCAAGCTGTGTAGAATGCATCATATTTTTAGTACCTACATGCATTTGTTGTTCAGAGTTACTCGGGATTTATCCAGTTACTCTGCACACCACGGTGTGAATGGAATCTAAGGCCAGATTGTGTTGTGTGGGCTACATTACATTGCTCAGACAAGGTAATCACACTTTCTGGCTTAGAACCATACTTTTAATTGACACCATACAGCAATTATTGTGCTGAGGTGCCATTAAACATACATACATACATGTATATACACACAAACACACGTTCTACATTAGGATCCTGGCTGGTGTAGGCAAGTATTTCCATCTGGATACTTAGAAGTTATCCTACATTTAGTCCTACATTATAAGACATAGCACATGTCTGTTTTGTTTTAGTGCTATGTCTTACTATCCCAATAACGGCCTTGTATATCGTGTTCCAATGTCATTGATAGTGGAACAAGTAGTCAAAGTTTCAGGAATATCTCACATTTGGCGGCATATATCAACACTCTTCCACTAATTTATGTGTAATTAATATACTTACTGTGCTGTCTTTATCCTGGCGGAATGAAAATATGACACTAGCAAATGGATGCATTTTTATGTTCCATTGACATACATTTGAATTTGTTGAAATGCAGTGGCAGTCTACGTATGCCGAAGTATGTTTATTAGGTTCATGTGGTGGATATGTTTCTTGAACGAAATGAAGCATTGCTTTACAGTTCTAATAGGCATAATATATTTTTATTCGTTTCATTAAAGAATAATATTTCAACTTAACCCGATTTCGGCATTCCTGGCTTTCATCACTTTCCACTTGACTGAAATGTAGGCCAACGTTACTTTAAAACAGGTCCATTTTTTTGTGAGAATTTTAATTATTAAAGAAAAGACATCACTGTTGTTGTTGTTGTTGTTGTAGGGTTTAACGCCATTTTTGAGCACACGATAGGCTATACATGGCGGCCAGTATTAATGGTGGAGGGAAAACCCCCAGGAAGAACCACCGACCCACGAGAAGCTATTGGCAAGCTTTCTCACATATCCACATTAGCCAAATCCGAGACTCGAACCCACGCAGACAGAGGTGAGATAGCAGTGATCCATAACGAAGAGCGCTTTAGACCACTCGGTCACTCAGGTCCCCTAAGACATCAAACTAAGTAAAGTTTGACAAAACGTTGTGACTTTACTTTGTAGAAAAGCACCGTTATTTTAGTTGCCAGTTGTGTGAGATATTCCTGAAAAATTGTCTTTCGTTATGATGTTAGTCGATATCAAAACACACTACAGTGTGCTGTTAGGCAGTAAGACCCTGATATCCAAAACATAAATATCAGCGTCAAGGTCTTACATGAATGACTATCCTGCATTCTGCTGTGAACAGTTTGTCTTTATCCATCATGTAGTCGTGTAGACTTACAATGTAGCAACCCCAGTCTAACACGGACAAGATAACAGTTTAACTGTAAATCTGATGAAACTGTTGACCAAGTGTAGAATTTTCATTGCAGCATCAATACATGTCATCTGATTGCAACACATTTTATATATTGTAAGAGCTAATAGAATTATCTATAATGGGCATGTTTTCTTTTTATATTTGATGCTATATTAATGGAATTATTACTTTATAATTATCGAAAGTAACAGATTTCATGTGTCTTTGGAAATAAGCATGCTGCGATCACTTGACACCTCTTCTTTGTTACAAAATGCGGGTTATTAAAACTTCATGAATATTCATTAAATTTTCAGTCCAGTCAAAGGAGATGTAAACAATTCGGCCATTGGTTGTAGCACATTCCTATGATATTCCCACACAAAGAAATAATCCCTCAGATTTTACAGATTTAACCAAAAGTTTGGCAATTTAAATAAATGCATTATATATCATCAAAATCAGCATATTCCAAGCTTTATTTTGCTTCTAAAGTTATATATTGGAAACGTTTATAGACCAACTGCAATGAGCATTGAATTTGTAAAACATTTGAATCTCCCTGTGTCAACATTGTCCGCCATATTTGAATTTTCTAACAGTTGATAACGATGTGAACTTTTCCACAACTGATTTTCCAAAACTAAACTTATTATTAATTTCATACAAATTGGTGTGCCAGAAGAACATGCTAAGATGATTTCTTTTAATAGTTTTTATGATATCAGGGATGGTCCTGGCTTTTAAAAAGCTGTCGCCAAAAAAATCGCCAACCTCAATATTTTGTCGGCAGTTTTCAAAAAGTGTCGCCAGAACAAGTAGTGTACATTTTTTGAAGTGTTAATTTAGTCTATTAATGTAACAGGCAATGAAAATTACAAAAGATGGGTTAGTTAATACTCTAATTACAATAAGCATTAACAAAATGTTACAAAGTGTTATATGAAGATCCGTCGCGATTTTAGGGCTGCCAACTTGTTGAATGCAGTTTCAAAGTCTAATTTTTCACATTTGTACATGCTGATTCTCATTAAATTCTCGAGAGATGAGATGCAGAGTTTATTTCTGATGTCAGTTTTTATGAGGTTCATCATACTGAATCCACGTTCACAGTCTACAGTGCTGACAGGTGACACCAGTAGTCTCTCGGCAGCCCCCCCCTCCCCCTTATGGCTAGCTTCACAAAGCTTGAAGTGAATTGCTTCCTAAATCCCAAGAATGATCACTGAATGCTGTATAAATTTTCTCGACAAGCAAACTAGGATCTCCATTCCCACGAATGAAACTTACACGAGTCAACACCTGGCAATATTGGACCGTATATATAAGCATAAATGCACACCCAATTTAGGGATTCTTTCACTCTTGTATTTTGAGAAATAAATAATTATTATTAATTATGCAAAACTTTTTTTTTTTTTTTTTTTTGCTATTTCTTGTTGCGGAGTTTAAGTCTCTGCAGCCATAACACGGATTGATGGCAAAAGGAAAAGATCAATGAGTAAAATGCTGCACTGGCGACAGATATAATTGTGATTGAGATTTTTTCCATTTGCTTTGTATTTATACGCAATAGTCGGTACTTCAGAGGTTATCAGTTTTCTATGACGGTTCAGCAAAACTATTGTATTGGTATATGTAAAAAAAAAAAAAAACAAGAACAGAAGGATTAGCCATTCAATTAATTGTATCTGTTCTATTCGCGTCTTCAGAAGTCGGTCAGTTGTAGGTATAGTTCGGTAGCATGATTGACTGTATCACAGCATATAGTACTCAGCCCAGATCTCAGTATAAGCAGATTATGATGTAACAGTGCACTGTAAAGATGGGGTTGTCAATACGAACAAAGGATCATTTGTGTAACAGATTGATTCCAATGCATTGCTTAGTCAAGTTTGTGGCTTCCTTTCATTCTCCCTTTTAATTTATCCAGTCAGAATCCATGATTGTATGTACAAATTAAATAACCAAAAAGTCTGTCGCCAAAAAAATCGCCAGATGGGATATTTTTGTCGCCAATAAGGAAAAAAGATCGCAATATGCGACATTGGTGAAGCCCAGGACGATCCCTGCATATTAACACTTGTTGTATGGTTAGACAGTATACAGTTGCAAAATGAACATGCAAAGCATAGATTTTTGTCCACTGTGAATAGGCTCAAGTTTTCTGAACTGACAAATGGTTATCAGTTTTAAAATATGTTCAACCGTATATTCATTATCTTATTGCAGTTGTTAAAATTTTCTGATGGGACATTGATGAAATAATGATAAAAAAGTTGCATCGCTATCAGACAAATGCAGACTTTGATGAGTGTAGTGAAGTAACTACATGCACACTTAAAGTGGGTTCTTAAATTCCCAATGCATTTATAACATTTGATAGGATCAATAATGTTTTAAAAATACAAAACAAAATTTGCAAAGTCTAAAAGTGATGAATTATTTTTCAGGTATATGATATTGAAATGTTAGTTATAAGTGAAAGATGGCAGCATTGCCCGGTCCATTCTGCAAGGAGCTAAATATAACATCACATGATTTACAAGATGATGCCAACTTGAATCCTATTCATGAAATTAGGTCTTGAAACTTTGTTTCAATGACAATTATGAATAAACATTACATTTTTTGTTTGTTTCTGAAGTTGTTTTACATACATATGAACTATTGCTAATGTAATATATTTGTATTAAGTTAAATGTTATAAAAGTCGTACAACATATTTAATGATTAGGCCAAATTGTTGAATCTCAGAGCTGAAATGAGAAATTATCATCCCTTGTATTATATATTAGAAAACAATATGAGCCCTGGTATCGATATGTTTGGAGACTGGTTTAATGAATTAAAGAAGACAAGTTGATTTTACAGAAAGTTCAGTCCTTGTTTATACAAAAGTGTCTAATTTTGAAGGTCTTTTGTCAAAATTTAAATCAACCATTTTGAAAATGTGTTTTAAATGACAAATTTTTAACCAGATTGTCTTAAAGGGGACCAACATGCAAAAATGAAATTTGTGCAAACTTCATATATAATTTGCTATACGTGTAAGGTTCATTTTCTGAAAAATTGTTACTTTTTATTATTACTTGTTATGAAGAAATTTATGAAAAACCTCATCATCTCTCCCGATCCGTCTTGAATAGAACAAGGCGCTTCCCTCTCCTTGTAAAAAGAGCGGGTGTGACATCATTTGAGACACTGTGTACACACTGGCATTGTTGATAATGAATTACGGAGAATTCGCCCCAGTTGTTAAGGCTTTATTTATTGTTGTTTTTCTTCAACTAAATAACTAATTAAATCTTTAAAATTTGCAAGTTTTCCATTTGATCAACTCCGCTTCTGTACTTAACGAAAAAGAAGTGGTATCTGTCCCTTTTGCTCTGCTCTTCAAATCATTAAATACATTTTAATTGGAAAAATAGAGAGGTGTAAGCATGATGTGACATTTGCAGTTTTATACATGAAAGGGCTCCAACCTAATAACTAAAGTCATCCTGAGATGACTGGCATGGACCTCTATAAACCGAAATCAACTGAATTCTTGCCGTCATTAATCCAACGGGTTATAGTATCATCACTCTAACATAACAATTTTATCTGATTTTTCATTTAGATTTGCTAACCATTGACAAATGATACTTGAACTCGATAAAAACCATCATTGATGCCTACTCAGGAAATCCGGTCGCTAATGAGTTCAACATCATGGCTAATGCACAGAATTCGGACAGTTTCTGAAAGCTATCATGTACTATGCCCATCATTTACTCTTCCTTTTTTTTTGTTAGTGTTCATAATTTTATTATTTCTCAATAAAACAAACTATTTAAAGTTGAACGAGAAGTTTAAAAACATGATTACATTATTTTATTATATATCACAATACCATGATCACGCATACTAACGGGATTTTGTTACTTTAAATGCATATTTGAACTGCTCAGCGTACTTATGACATAATGAGAAGATCATCTTTAAAAACAAATTTAAATGTCAGATTTAAATCCTGGACTAAACTGAATAACATTTCACATGGTCTGAATCAACGTGGAAGTTTGGAGAATCAGCCAGATATATGGCCGAATCAGTCAGCGATTTGTACCGAATCAGCCCGGTCCGAGTTTGAGAGTAATTGCCACATTAATGAATAATGTTACTATAATAGATTTATCAATCAAGAAAGTTAACAGGAACATGTATTTAAAATTTTTTTTTACAAAATTGTATCGTGTTCCGGTGTGTGTAGTTATAAGAAATCTAATTAGTTTTTATGAACACACAGACTTTCACTTATAAGTGATTTATTTTTGTATTATCGACATTACACAAATGAGATGAATGCAGAATGGGAAGGAAAGGTTTATCATATAATGAGTGGAAAACAGTCTTGAACATAAGTGTGGAAGAAAAATGCATATTCATCCGATGCAGTTACATACAAAATCAAACATGCATAATAAGTTGATGTTGGAAACATTGAATGATAAAGTGTAAACATTTCTTTAATGCTATTTCATTTGGTAGATAATTTCTTACTTTTCAAAGATGGAGAAAACAAAAGAGTAAAATAATTGGGGATTGTTCCAGAACTGCTATTATTCATGCAATTTAGAGCTGTGCATTGAACCATCTTGTTTCTACTTGACATTTCGCTGCACAAATTTAATGCAACTCTTATACGTTAATCATCTCAAATGATGTCACATCCTGTTTGTATGGAAGGGAGCTAACAAATTCGGGGCAAGTTCTTTCTGTTTGATCTCGGAATACAGGACAATATTTTGTATGAAATATTTGTGCAAATACAATAGATGTAAAGAAAAAAGTAGTCGGGATAGATTATATACACAAACTACTAAATATCCTTCTATTTACAATAAAATTTTGCAGGTCTGGGTTTTTGTCCCCTTTAAAGAGATTAGGTTGTTTGAAAAATCTTGTTTGTGATTTTTTTATTGGCACAAATTCAGGGTTAAACTGATTTCGTTACAACACAAGATTCTAATTATTTGCATGTATTGTTTTTCTTATATAAATATATATATATATATATATATATATATATATATATATATATATATATATATATATATATATATATACTGTAGTATGAAATGTTTACTTTCTATAAGATGCATATATATATATATAAATTGCTGTATAATTCTTTAGACTTAAGGTTTTGAAAGGAAAAAAAACTAATTTATGTTCATTATCTTGTCCCCACTTAGCAACATAATGCAGGTCAGCAAAGAAATTTAAAATTTTTATTCTCTACATTGAAATGACTGTGTCAATTTATAGGAATATAATCAAACTTGCTTCATGTGATACATTTTGTGGTTTTATACATGATCATATTTTATTTTATGTTTTGGAGAGTCTTGAAAGAGAAACATCTTTAAATTTAGAAAATTCATGTTTTATAATCTGAAATGTTCTTTAATTTCATTCAATAATGGTCATATATGAACCTTGAAAAAATTAATTTCGTCCTTTAAAAGACCTGGAAATTTATCTTTAGAAAAGCTCGGGAACCATGTTTATATCAACCGTATGGCTTAGTTATGAGAGAACAGGCTAGTTTTCTGATTTTTAATTTTGTAGATTTTTTGTTTTAATTCATATCTGATACAGAACCACTGTAGGTATTTGGTGCTGAAAGTCAAGTCAGATTTATTCTAGTGGATGCGTGTTAGAGCAAAAGTTTTTCAAATAATTTCACAGATGGATTAGAAAAAGATGAATGATGCATGAATTACACAATACAGCGTTCAATTCTAGGGCAACTTCACACCCACTGCAGGCAGTGTGGAAAGGATTTTAATATTGATCATGATGGTAATACAAAGAAACCTTGAATTAGCTTGTTTTGCAAACTCCAATACTAAGGTAACTTGTAACTTCTTTTTTAAAGCATAACTAATAAATGCAGAGGTGTTATTTACTGAGTTCTTAATAGAACATGGACTACCCCTATCAGTAGATGACTATGTTAGTCCTTTGTTCAAATGGATGTGTCCTGATTCTGAAATAGCAGAAGATAATTCGCTTAAAATTGCAGAAGCCATGAAAATTGGGGTGTTTGGTATTGCAAAGGACAGGAGTAGTGATTATGATGACAAAATATTGTATCCAGTCTGTGTAAGAGACTTTGACAGTGAAAAGGGCAAAGTCAGAGTGCTCTTCTTTCATTACCAGAATTGACAGTAGATTCCACTGGAGAAAACATTTTTTATTTTCTTGATAATGCTTGAATAAACATTAAGTTGGCAGAACTGTATGGGGTTTTCAGCTGATAATGCATCAGTGATAACTGGAATTCATAAAGGAGTTGAATTCTATATTTTGAAATATGTCTCCATCAGTGTGCATATCAGGGTGTCCCTGTTATTTGATGCACCTTGCTGCAGGAAAGGCTACAAATAAATTAGAAGGAGAACCCCTGAAGTATCAGGTTGGCATTCTACCTGACAATGTACTTAATGCAGACAGAATGTATGCACAATGGTACCTTGTTTCCTAGCTAAAAGATCCAATAACTGAAAGATATAAGTTTCCTCTTCTTTGTCAGGTTATGAAAGGAATATTGGTTCTTTACCATTCTAATGCTGACTGAGCGATTGTTCAGTATTGTTAACAAAAATAGAACTGAATTCAGATCCAGTCTCTGTAACTCATCACTTGGTTCTCTACTGGTGTGTAAAACATTAATAAACTCACCTGGTACGTGTTTTAAAATGCAGTATGATAGTATATTGCTTTTTAAAGCTCAAATTGTTATATACAAAAACTTGAAGCAGTACAGTGGAACCCCGCTATAACGCGATGATCGGGGTCCATAAAATCGGATCGCGTTAAAAGCGGGGTCGCGTTAATGCGGGGTTTCACAATATTTAACTTTTTTTCCGAGAACATATACGTGTATACATGTACAATGATCAAAAGTCGGCTTATCATCAGATGAATATTAACTGGAATGCATTAATTAAGATATATTCAAAATAATCGATGGCTAATATATGGCTAATATATTTATAGGTTATTACTGTGCATTAAAAACATTTACTAATTTTTATTTGTTTGAACGATAATACAGATTGACCGATAATACCAGACTATCGCTATATCATGAAAAGTGTATCAACACCGTATGCTACCGTGCCGTCGTGGCATGCAGTTCATCCATAATGGATGTAATTTAATTGAAAATCGTACAGATTTAAAATATTCAATAATTTTGTAATAGTCTGAATTCGTCGTGTAAAATATAGGATGAACAAAATATTGAAACCATTTACTTGCCGTCTGATATCGTACGGTCATTGCATGCAGCTATTCCCGGGTCTACATACGGTGTCTGTACAAATTTCATACCGCTAAAATTTTATCATATGCGACAACTGCAAGAATAATTAACAATCAACGCATGATTTCAGCGTGCAAATAACTTTTATTTCAGATTTTGTGAACATCAAAAGAAACATGTGAAAACTGCTAAATTAATCGTTGCGCAAAGTGCAAAGTCAGTGTGGTTCCAAATTTAAATTTCATCATTTCTTGAAAAATATATCCAATGACGTTTGCTTCTTTGCCGCGAACTTACTCGCCTTAAATTTGGAATCATCTCCATTGATACGGCGATCAAATTTCTCTGCTTGGGCTTTCAGAATTGGGCCAGAAATTGGAACACCTTCTGAGCGAGCTTGTACAAACCATTGGTACAAAGCTGAATCTAGGACATTGTCATTAGCCAACTTAACCCTTTTACGCTGTAAACCAGTTTCCTCTTCAAGAATGTTGGGTAGACTACGGAGCTTTCCTTCATCTGTTTTCCACCCTCGCAAAGTGGACTCGCTGATTCCTAGATCTTTGGCAAGCTGAGTTTGTTGTTTGCCCTTCTTTAGTTGATCTAGGGCATAGTTTCTCTTTAGCAGAAAATGACTTGCGTTTTTGAACTTGCTTTTCCATAACAGTAAAATATTTTTTTATATAAGCAAACAACGTACACAGATAAAGCTCGATAACTAAGTAATGAAGGCCTGCAATGGTTACGAATCACTTTTTATATAAAACAAAATTAAGCTGAACGGATGTACAATTTCATACCCTTTTAATTCACAGATAATAAAGTGGATATTATTTACTTTCAACTGTTTGTTGTTTGATCACACCGCCAAGCACAGCATACATGTTGGCGGCTTTCGTCCTTTGATGTTTATTAAATTGTGCGACTCTTGTATCAACCACAGCTTTGTCTGCTGCTTGGCTGTGATTGCAGTTAAATAAGAAGCCCATGTCGGCTATTGTTTGAGCAACGACTGTATACAGATTTCATGGAAGACAATCACAAAGACGATTTACTGGCTTTACTCATGGATCCGTAATAAGTAACACTTCGATAATGTTTACTTCGGCTTAACAATTCAAAAACCTAATTAAACCAGTTTTCTCTTCTAGAGTAGAATACGGAGCTTCACCACAACCTGTTCAAATTGATAAATTTCAGAAGCCAAGCGTTGTACACACTATTTCTCGTACGTTATATATATCGTATTATTTTAGAATTCATACAGGATCACTTCTCCAAAATCACTTAAAGAACCTGGATAAATTGTTAAGTTCCGATCGTTTATTATTAAAAGTCATACGCGAATTCTTCCACCAAATTATAATAAACGTTTTACACACTATTTCTCGTACGTTAAACAAATATTTTCACGGTCCGATAAAAATACACGTAAATGAATTTCAAATTTCAGGAACCATGCCACGATCATATTATTTTAAAAGTCACAACTAATCTCATGCCCAAAATGAAGTTAATTTCTTGTTTTGTTTTTTTTTTACTTTTCTCCAAATTTTTTTTCTCCATGTGTGAATGAATATACGAAATTTCGGGAACCATGCTACGACCGCGTTATATCCGAATTCACGTTATGGCGGGGCGCGTTATAGCGGGGTTCCACTGTAATTGATATCAAAAGTCCAGAGGGATAATTAAATCATTTTGTACATGTGCTCATTGAATTTTATCATGTTATATGTGGATTACTCTTTTTCTGCTTGGATTACTCTTTTTGTCCACTTGGATTACACTTTTGCCATACCAGGGGTTTTCTGTATGTTTGCATAGTATTCTTTATTTCCATAAGTTATTGTGTAATTTAATGTCAGACTTGTTTCTGTTTGAATAATTGATATCCATTGCTTCTTCACTTTCACTTATATTTTGATTGCCTCATTAAAGTTAAGAGTAAAGTCCTTCTGAACTAACTGTCATAAGGTAACTCGGCACCCTCTGCATCAGCTGGTTCCTTAACACAATTTCTATTCGGTGCATCATAGGGAATTCACAATCTAAAAAATGGAACATGTATTAATGGATGTGAAAAAGTTATAAATGTTTTGCGGTCATGACTGTAGTAAATAATGAGTAACCATATGGAGGAAACTATCCAAGGTATATTTGTTAAAAATATGAAAGACGTAGTATGGTTGTATGTTCATCTGTGACAATTATGAAGCTTGTATAATATATACTAGTAGCTCACTGATTAAAGTTATTTCATTCTATCTACAATTCTGACAAAGAAAAAGCTGGTGCTTATTAAGGTAGCAGTTTGCCAATTAAAAATACCACCACCAAAGATAACTGCTAAGTGAGTAAGTTTCCTGGGTTATCTTAATTTAACATGAAAGAAGAGGTAAGAATAGGTGTAATTTGAGAAAGATAGTGCCCGAATGATGTCATCAGTTGCCATATTTGTGGTCAGCATTCAGGTTTACTGTTGACCACTTCGGTGGCCCAGTGGTTAGAGCGTCCGCCTCGGATGCAGGAGGTCGTGGGTTCAATCCCAGGCCAAGTCATACCAAAGCATTAAAAGGTTAGTGTTAGGACTGGTCAGCCTGATGTCAGGATAATGTGACTGGGTGGGACATCATGCTACATGTCTGCAGCATGATGCCCCAGTGCACGACATCACTTTAAATTGCCAAACTGCAGACATCTTAGCGATATGACCGAAACATTGTTAAAGCTACATTAGAAATCCAAATCACACATGGTGTTTGGAAGTTGAAATAAATTTACTGAATCTAAAGATACTTTTACGAACATTACTTACTTAAACAGAACGCAAATTAAGCTATTTCTATTAGTATCTATATTTGTGATTTATATGTTGACTTTGCTTTAGTGTGCCTTGTTAAAAATGGTACATTTTGGTGTTCGCATATAGGAGAAACTACCAGATTGCCCATCGTCCAAGTAAAATGGTAGAACATCATCTGCAAGTTACGTTATCGGGAAGCATTGATAGGGCTTTGAATTTGGTGACATTAGGTTTATTTAACAGATTAAGTTCCTAATGATAGCGGACTCATGGTGGCACAAACACATCGCCTAACCCCACTGGCTGAAATGATTCATCCTCATATTTTTGAAAGCTGCTAGTCATTTGGATAATTCAGAGGTCACCAGAACATGACCTTTTAGCGGTCATCATCAGATCTTCGTGTAAGACAGTGGAGATTTGATTTTAATTAGACTGACAGCCAGATGAATGTTCTCAGGTCACTGGCTGCTAATTAGGCTTTGGTTTGGTAAAATAATTTGTAATTCAAATTAAATGTGTAACTTCTTAGCAGGGTTCATGATAGGGCGTGAAATGGGCAAAATACTTACCCAAAGCTATCATTTTGTCTAAATATACCCAGAAAACGTAGTTGCCTTGCCTTGATTTTAATCAGTTCTCTTTGTATTTTAAAAAAAACCTACCCCATGTTAAAGATCAGTGTATTGATATCCAAAGCTGAACATTGACTTTTGGGTCACTTATCTCTTCAAAAAGAGTAGATTGGAACATTTGAGACAAGTGGAGACTGGTAAGGGAATAACTAAACCTAAGGTGTTCATCCTCGATTTAGACATTTCGTGGCAAATTGCCCATAAAAATTAAGTTTTCCTAGTCATATTGTTTGTGTGTATTGTCACAAGAAGATGTGTTGCATTCCACAACTGGAGTCCTTTCATTAAGGTCAATGTAGCAGGTATATATTTAACAGTTGATTTTGTTTCTGCATCAAAGCTGTTTGAGGTTAGGGATAAACTATAGTACTCTTAGGTTTTTCATTTTCAGGGCATGTCATCTATTTATGGTCATGTTTTATCTTCAGAGTCAATGATCAATTTCTTTTCCTTTTATGTACTCTAATGACCTTGGAGATGGAGTCATAAAAGTCAGTTACTTTCTTTGTCTTATAACTCCACAGCTCTGTTGAAAGAGTCATTGATAGATTTAGTCATTTTATACATTTTATGACCTCACCACAGTAAGTGGGGTCCAAAGAATCACTGAAAGTTGCTTATTAAGTTCAGAGATAATGTACTTTTACTTCTAAATTGAATTTAAGTAAATTCTCTAAGGGACACCCCCTCCCCCCGAAATGTGGAAAAAAGTATTGTATCAAGCCTTCTCCTCTTTCCAGCATAGTGTTGATGGGACTTGTTTTTTTTTTTTATAGGCCTAAAGGACTTGTTTGATCTCCATGTTGACCGATGGGATAAGGTTTTTGTCCAAGAAAGTTACAGATCATTTCTCTAGAAGTCTCAAGGTGTACTCAGTCTGGAGAAGAAGCCTTCATCAGGCACATAGTTTTGGACGTGTCAAGGGAAAATTAAGAACAATGAAAGTTGATACACCAGAATTTCGTGGTTTGTTTACACCAGAACTCAACAAGTTAATAGACTTGTTCAAGAAGCATGACTATGAATTGAGGATAGCCGGTGGAGCTGTGCGGGATCTCCTTATGGGCAAGCAGCCACATGATGTTGATTTTGCCACAACAGCAACTCCCAACCAGATGAAGGAAATGTTTGAACTAGAGGGAGTACGCATGATCAACAACAAAGGAGAAAGTCATGGAACCATCACAGCTCGAATAAATGATAAGGTATTAAGATACTGATAAATTAGAGTATTAATAATATACAGTAACATGCACCAACTACTATGAGTTTTTTTATTATTATTATTATTATTATTATAAGTCTGCAATAGAGCATTATCTGATAATAATAATAACAAAACTATTAGTAGTTGGTGCATGATACATTATATATGACCTGATTTTTCATTTTTCCACACATCATGGGGATGGAGAGATCATTGAGAGGAATAGGATCTTTTGGGGCAGCCTGGTGGAGTTGCCATGGTAGCATCGAGTGGATGTGATGTTGATAAAGGCAGTGTTATTTGCTGTTTATGACTGCATCAAGGAGAGAGAGAGACCCTTAGTTAACTACCTCGTCCCCAATAAATTGGTTCTTTCTTTCTTCAGATCAAATTTTATATAACATTGGTGTTGTCAGGAAAATGTAGAATGAAAATATAGCGTATCAGAGCATCAAATTCTTTTGTAAGAGAGAGATTTTATCATCATCAGATCATAATCCATAATATTTATTAAAAATTTTCATTTGCAGCAAGTTTCGAAAAGAAAATGCTCAGCCTTCTGAGGTTAGTGTTAGGACTGGTCAACCTGGTGTCAGGATAGTCAGACTGGATGGGAGATGATATTACATGTCTGCAGCATGATGCCCTAGTGCTTGACATCACTATAAACTGCCACACTGCAGACATCTTAGCAGTCTGACTGAAATTTTTTTAAGGCTAAGTTAAAAATCCAAATCACACACACACACACACACACTAATTTTAAAGATATCTTTGAAAAACAAAAACGATGTTGGCTCAATTCTCAAAATGGGGAACAAAATATCCCCAAAACATTGGCTCAGTTCCCAACATTGGGAGAGGGATTATGTTGTGACTGGTCACTGAAAAATGAACTGCATGACCCTGGTTTACATCAAAAGTGAATATTATTATTTTTAAATAACTGATTGGGAAAAGATGTAAAATTTAAACCACAGGAATAGCTGAGAAATAGAACAAATATCAATTGAAAGGACTAAAGTGCAAGTGGGGATGGGTGGCGTATAGGTTTTATGTTCTTGTTGTTATAGGGTTTAATGCCATATTTCAGTGCAAGATAGGCTATACATGGCAGCCAGTATTAATAGTGGAGGAAGAACCCGGGAAAACCCTGGAAGGAACCACCAACACACGAGAAGCTACCAGCAATCTTTCTCACATATCCACATTGGCCGAGTCCAAGACTCGAACCCAAATCTGGATAAAATATACATTCAGCAATCTGGAATGTTAGTGTGTGTGTGTTGCAGGATGAAAAAGAATACATCATTTGTTATGTGCTTGATTTGGTTTGATTCATGAATGTAGATCACAGCAATACATGAATTTAAAGACAGGTAGGACATTCAGTCCTTGTTAGGTAGCTGCATTAATAATCTTAACTTTCATTTATGACTAGTTTAAAAACATTTTGCAAATTTACAATCTATATTTCAAATTGGCAGTGTGTGCCACAATTTTTCACAGTCTCATGTCAGGTAAATATTAGTACAAAATGCATGTATTAACAACCTCTTTAAGTGCCATTCTTGCTCTGTATTAATATCTAATGCATATTAAGTGTTGATGTTATTATAATGTAATGTTGAAAATTTAACATTTGATGCTTGAATTAATAAATTTGGTTTATTTGAAGAAACAAGTCGAAGAGTACTATTCAGACCGATTGCATATTGAGGCTTGGTTGTCATTAATATATATATATATATATATATATAACTTTTGTCACAGTCTGTATATTTTTCACATACATATACATTGTCAGGAAAATTTTGAGGTTACAACACTAAGGATTGATGTAAGGACAGATGGTCGGCATGCTGAGGTGCAGTTTACCAAGGACTGGGAACTGGATGCCAACAGGAGGGACCTCACCATCAATGCCATGTTCCTAGGTATGTTGCCCCACTTTTGATATAGGATGTATAAACACTTGGACACTTCTATCCTGTTCTCATGGAAGCGTTAGTGGACACCTACCTGATTTGCATGTAGTTGTGTTTGGATGCCTACTGTGAGCATTGAGGTAAATGGCCATTATGATACATTACATGGTTGCTATTTATGAACTAGTCATAATCTCATATTTAATATAACTGGGTCGGATTCTCCACTGTCCAGAATTGAGGGTGCATGTTTCATTCAATACTTTCTTGAGTTTGGATGATTAAAATTACAGCTTTGAAAGTCAAGTATAGGCTCTATGTCTGCAACAGTGATTATTATTTTTCAATTGAGATAATTTAGTGATGTAAACCAGTAGATGTCAAAGTTGAGAAATGTCAGCAATTGTTATTCACACTGCTTCTTAAGCTTGATGGGAATGAATTCTCTCTAGACCTTAAGCATATCAAAAGTTCTTCCATGAAAAGCAATTATACAACTATATAGGTCAGATTTTACTCTTAAACCTTTCTGTAGATAATAGATGTGTACCAGAAAGGTAAAATGTTAAAATTGATTTTGAGCATAACATACTACACTGCTACAAATCTTAACAGACAAACCTATCCGTATCAAGTCATACTGATAACAAGTGTAACATATATAGCACACTGAACTATGTGACTTTAGTAGATGCATATCATTGCCTACACCGCAGCATGCTCACCGAGCTAAATAGTTAAGACATAGCTGCCAAATGTCCTGTTTTTCCCGTAGTTTGGACCTGAAAACAGGTGTACATTTTTCTTGCTAAAAAATAGATTTTTTAATTAAAACAAAATAATTAAAAATTTCCTTACAATTTTCAGTTTAAAATGGCACTCAGTCACATTCTGATTGAAATGTGTCACATGTATATAGGAATAGAGTTCTAAAATATGATTGATTTATTTGAAATCAAGGCTACCATGCCTATCTTTAACTGCCATTTTGGATTGCACAAGTCAGTCTGAACTTAACAACGTATATGAACTCCAGAGAGAACCTTGATCTAGTTCGATCGAAATTCAGTTTATTAAATTTCTTTTAGAAATTAACCTAAGGCTTCCTCCTTTAGTTAATAGTGTTTCTGGTGATTTATTTCGAACACGTTTTCCAGACAGTAGAGTCAAAGGATTTCTCGTATGCTAAATTGAAAGCAGTTGATTAAGAAACTCTCACAGAATTGAGATTATCAGTGAAAGATGGTACATTGGAATCGATAATGACTGAAGAAGAAAAAAAAAAGGTATGGTAAAGGCTCCTATAAACAGCATATGTCTGAGTGTGTTACACTCTTGCACCTTCTGAATGGGCACCAGAATGAAAAAGGATGCCCGTTCAGAAGGTTCATGAGTGCAACACATTCATCTTTGACATTAAATAACATAGTAAGGTACTGCCCTGCTTTACTGATGGTTGTAAATGTTGTAAATACTCAGATATGCATTAAAATTTTTAAACATCATTATTTGTTCCTGAAAATCGGTATTTTTGTCATAAGCAGACAGTATTTTTATCCTAGTGTTCCATGGGGAGGTAACAGTAAATGAGTGAATAAATTGTAAAGTGAAAGCTGCTTACTAAATTAAAGAAGAACCACCGACCCCAAAATATGTATTCTAATCT
Organism: Sinohyriopsis cumingii; assembly: GCA_028554795.2. Taxonomy (NCBI): domain Eukaryota; kingdom Metazoa; phylum Mollusca; class Bivalvia; order Unionida; family Unionidae; genus Sinohyriopsis; species Sinohyriopsis cumingii. The sequence continues at coordinate 42,314,166 of CM068825.1, forward strand.
TATCCAGGATCACTTTAATAAAGAAATTTGAAGCCAATGATTTTCTCCTCCGTTGTGGAACCTGTCTTCATGGATTATAGACGTAATGGTTAACACGCCCGGTAAAGTTGACTGCTAAAATGAGATACATAAGAAATTCTATCTTTGCACACAGTATGTCATTGATAGTATGTAGAAATGTCTTTTATTGTTTGTGGGTAGAAAAACGTCTTTTGTTTTTAAGCATTATCTTAAAGCAGTATATATTTACGTTAAGTACAGTTCATTACCACTGACTTATTTTTATTTTTGCTTTAAAAGTAATGCTTATGTTTATACTTAAAAATTTCTATGAGTATCAGAATCCTGACTTGATTGCCAACTAATTACAATTTGTGTCTTTCTTTTTAACATGCAGATGTTTTATGTAGCAGCAATAGCTACAGTGTATAGTTAACAATCAAAACCAGCTATTCATTACCAGAGGTCTCAAAAACGCTTAATTATGCAGTAGCTGGGTGGCAAATTCAAAAGCTTGACAGTCCTGCCTTAGCCACCTGCTGAGTGGGAAAATGTGTTGATCAATTAATCGTTTTATCTGTGCTGATAATCACAAGGACAGAATTTAGTCGTCGAATGACCCTCAGATGTATGTGTTATCAGTGTAAGAGTACAGCAGAAGACCATTATGCAATAGCTTGGTGGCAAGTTCAAAGACTTTGACCATCTGCTGAGTGGTGGGAAAATGTGCTGATATTTACAATGACTGACTTCAGAGGCAGAAAGACTCAGGGATGTATATATGGTCATTATAAGCATCTTTATTTCAGGAACAATATCTAAGCAAAGTATGAGTAAGTGTGGCCACTAGAAATCTTGGGACACAGCCAATTTGTTTATCCTTTACATTGTTTAAGATGACAGATGGATGTCCATTTTATAGCCTTCTTTGGACTGATGAGATAGGAGATCTGGGAGAGAGCTGAAAAACCTACCAAGCAAGGAGAAAGTATCCTCATCTTCCTCACAGTTTTCTGGATTCTCTTGCTCTGAATCTCAGATGTAAAAGAAAGATTACCCAAGTCTCCTTGGAGATTCCTAGGAATCGTGGGATCCCTCCCAAGGGAAAGTGTTATAGGGTGGAAAGTGAGCGCAACATCCGTGAGGTAGGAGCAACACAATCCCCATTTTGTGAGGGTTGAGAGTGAGTCGCACCCTCACATGACTGCTGACCCACAGCTTGGTTAAGGCTGATGGCAAGTTTATTCCATCCCTACATAAGGGGGGAGCAGCACCCTTTCAGTATTTGACTGAGCTCCAACCCTCCCTTCCAGACTACCTTTTCCTCCCACTTGGGGATTGGATATAGTTTAACAGATAACAGATTAGGGTAGGAGATCGGTTTGGTATCCCTTTTTCCTTTATTCCTCTTAAACTCAATAGGAAGTGGGGACTTCCGCTGCAGGGAGGTGATTTATCCTTTCCCTGCACACAGCCATGGACTTCTGGACCTGGTCAGTCAATGTACATCTTAAATAATCACAGGGCGAAGTTGTTTTCACTTTCCTAACAGAAGAAGGCGAAGTTTACATTTTTAGGCACTTGTCACCCACTTACGAGACATTTTGTCTAAGTCTCAACATGTCTTGATTCTGAGGTCACGTGCACTGCTTATTCCGCTAAATTTGGGAATGAACACAATAACGAAAGCTAAAGTTGTTTATTTGATGTACTTTTATAAATCTCTGGGTCTTTCTGCTTCTGAATTCAGTCACTGTAAATATCTACATCTTCCCAAGCGGCTGCCAGTCAAAGCCTTTGAACTTGCTGCCCAGCTATTGCATCTTGTTGTTTTTTAATGTACTCATATAAAATGGCAACATGTATGTATCATGGGTTCTTACAGTCACTGAATTCTGTCATTGTAAATATCAACACAGCTGATTGATCAACACATTTTCCTGCAAAGCAGGTGGCTGAAGCAGGACTAACAAGTCTTTGAATTTTGCCGCACACCTATTACATGCGTATGGAGGTTTCCCACCTCAGTGGTTTTCTGCATCCCAGATCAAAAATTGTCATCCAAATATGCATAATTAAGTGTTTCCGAGATCTCTGTAACACCAAGCTTATCTTTATAGATGCCTCAGTAGCACAGTCACTTGTGCTGAACAGTCAACATAAAAACACTTGGCTGGCAATTAAGATTCTTTTTGTAGAGAAGCAACTTTGTCTTCTCTTACTTTTGTGCCAGTTGGATAATGTTTGTCAAAATCTTTATGCATGAATGTGTAGTGCCTCTTTAGATTGTTTTTTTTCTTCAAAACAGATAGAATTCTGACATACACCGCTCCCTCGATAACTCGCGATCCCGCTTATAACGCGATGTCCGTCTTGGCTCCCGATTTTTTCCAGAGAAAATGTATTTAAAATATCTTTAAAATATGCTGAACATGAAAAAATTACGATAAGAATTGATAAATTAAACCTTGATACATTGCTCGTTTTATCATCAAAAATGGTGATTAATGCCCATAAAAATATAATCCATATTTTGAAATTTGCAAGTTCTAAAGAAGAATTAATTTCAAAGATCTCGAAAACGCTTAATTACGCATATATGGACGCCAATTTTTGATCTGGGAAGCAGAAAATCACTGAGGCGGGAGTCCTCCGTACGCATGTAATAGGTGCGCGGGAAAATTCAAAGATTTGCCGGTCCTGTTTCAGCCACCTGCTTTGTGGGAAAATGTGTTGATCAGTTAACTGTGCTGATATTTACAATGACAGAATTCAGTGACTGAAAGACTCTTTGATGTACTGTTGCCATTTTATAAGAGTACATAAAAAAATAAAATGAACATGATGCAACAGCTAGGCAGCTAGTTCAAAGGCTTTGATTGGCGGCCGAGTGAGAAAATGTACTGATATTTAGTGATTGAATTCAGAGGCGGAATGACCCAGTTTTAAAATCCTAGCGAGACCTGTTTAAAGATATCATATAATATGTTAGTTTTTATGATAAATAGTTGTCTGTATACTGTAAATAAACAGTCTGGTGAAATAGCGATCAATGAAAACTTCTGGTAAATGCTAACAGGTGGCAACAGAGAATGAAATAAACACCAATTAAACGTCTTCCTGTGTGAAAGTCACGTTCTAATCCTTTAATTCTGTTTCAGTGTAAACATTATAATCACAACATATTCTGTTCATTGAAAACATGAAAAGAGTCAATCGACCGTCACATCGAAACCCGTGAGTACTTCTGTGAGAACCTAATTACATGTACATGCCGGCTTTGCTTTGATCAACAACTTGGGGAAGTGTTTGTTGCATTAAAAATAAAATCGATTACAAGAGACCTCGGGTGCTGGATTAAGGGTCTTGGAGCTGCCTTTGACGTAAAGCAAAACAGTAACAGAGACAACGGCGATGATAGTAACTTTGAATGTTTCAGTGAAACTGATGTCATTAATGCCGATGCTGTTTGCGAGAAATTCGTACAGACTCATGGTCCTGAGATGGGCATTTCTCTTGATGATATGGAGGAGTGGATTTGTGCTGACAGTGATTGCCCCACAGCTGAATACATGTCAGATGAAACTATAATTATTTCTATAGCGAACAAATTTGCAGCAGAAGACGATTCTAACTGGAGTAACACAAGTGTTGAAAGTGATGCAGATGTTGCACCCCCACCTCTCTGCACAGGAAGCAATCAAATATTTTGATATTGCCATAAGGTGGCTGGAGACCCAAAATGTTAACTACGTAAAGCTCATGCAGTTGAGAATTCTGAGGGATTTTGCTCAGCGGTAGAGAAACCAAGGAGTAACACACACAAAAAAAATAACTGATTTTTTAAAAAAGTGAATTGATATTTGTCAAGCTTGGCACAAACGGCAAGTATTAACTTGTTCTAATTTACGTTGTTTTAAATTTGTAGACCAATTAAATATGTTAGTACTGATTAACCCTTGTTTTTTTTTTGTTTTCCATTTTACTTCTATCGCATTCAAATCTATCTTTCTATCTATCGTTCGATGGACACTGTTTCTCGAAAAGAGTCGATCTTTTGTATATTAAAAAAACGTCTAATTTGGATCAAACAATAAAACTAGAATGTATCCAGTTCAACATAAAAATAAAGACGTAGTACACAATGTTTGAAGTGGTACACATGTTAAGCGAACGCAAACCACGTGGAATAATGTTTTCAATGATCGCCTCAATATACTGTAATTTATCCTGAAATTAATGTTGTCCTATGAGGAAATAATAAAGTACACCGTTATGAAGAGATATTTATTAACAGTTAATCTCAGAATGATTATAAAGTGAGTATTCAACAGTATAATCTGCCTACCCCCCCCCCCTTATTTCTCCGTTATGTCGTCAATCACTTTATTGGTTTGGGGCTTATTTTATAGGTCCCTCGATAACTCGCGCCTCACTTATAGTGCGGTCGATGTTTCTGGACCCCGATGTGCGCGAGTTATCGAGGGAGTGGTGTATCAGACACACCGGCTTATTATTTGACAATATAAACACCAAATCCAGTTCCCATGACTTATTAAACATACGGTTCTCTTATGTAACTTTCTGAATTTTGCTTCACTTGAACTACTTGTTATACTTTTAGACTTTTATAAATATATTTATGAATGGTTGTAGTTATTACTATTTACAAAAAATGGCACGCTAGCGTGTTCTAGATCTGTTTCCAGTTTTATTAAATATGGCGGGATGTGTATATTTTACTCGCTCACGGCTTGAACTACTTATCAGTTGTTTTAGATTTTTAAATATGGTCTTTCTTGGTAAATATTGTCCATCATTATGCATCTACAGTTTGTTTGCAGCCGATACCTAAAGTGTCAAATGGGGGAAAAAATTAAAATGAAGATCAGAATGCAACATAGGTTCTGTTAAAAAATTGTATCATGCAACCAATTCTTATGTTATGTGTTTAGGCTCAAATGAACAGTAGCACAAGAAAGAATGAAAATAGCAAGCTTTAAGAAATTTTTTTTATTTCCCTGGAATAATTCTGTAGAAATGAAAAATTATATGAACTTACAGTTTTATAGAATCAAATCCAAACAAAATCCAAGAATAATCTACGAATCAAAATTTTGAAGTCCTAATAACGAAATGTACTAATGATTTCAAGCTTGAATCCCGATGAAAGAATCCAAGATGGAAGACGATGACGTATGCTGTAAACTGTAGTGCTGAAGTCTACAGTTCCTTGTAGAAACAAGAATTTTACTCTGGTTTTGGATAGCTGAATACATTTTTATAACAGCTATCCTTAGTCAACAATTTCACATGAGCACACTTATTTTCCAGGAAACAGTATTAATCCTTCTGAATCCAAGTAATTGGAAATAACTCCAATCCAAGTAATTTGAAATAACTCCAAACAGCACAACATAAAACTTCTAGTGTAAGAAAAGGCCCAGCTGCAACTGAGAATAACTCCCTAAAACAAAGGTTATGTCGTCTTCTAAAATGCAGAAAGGGGGTCACGTGATCATGTTCCAGAACTTCGTAGAAATTAGGTACTTGTTAAAGATCACATATACCCAGTGTGGCCCTGATGAAAACCAATAATTTTACTCTAAAAATAAAAGAAATTGTTCTGTCATGACCTCAACAACAACCAATCATTTTACTTAAATGGTTGCTACTAATTTTGGATCAAGATCAACACCTGGCGTTTATAAAACAAACAGTCAAGGTCAAACTATTTTCTGAACAAAGTATCATCTCCAGTGAATAATTTACAATAGCATGTAATAAAAAATAATTTTTTTAAAAACTGACAAACAATTAAATTGAAATAAATATATATTAAATCAGATCTAATTAAATCAAATATACATAACACAATGTAAAATGTTTCTAGTCTAATCTAATGGACTTCAAGTTCCCTTGGACATCGATCTTTTTCAGCTATGTGTCTGAACAATTTTTAAATCTTACAAATATCTCTGAAGTTTTTTTATTTTTTTATTTATATGATTTTTTAAAAAGACAATTTGACAGGTATACAGAATAATTGGATTCATAATGCTCACAGGGTTAAATTTGTTTTTTCTCTACAGGTTTTGATGGGACACTTTATGATTATTTCCAAGGGCAGGAAGACTTATTGGAGAGGAAGGTGCGTTTTGTTGGGGACCCGGCATCTAGAATACAAGAGGATTACCTTCGTATCCTTCGATACTTCAGGTAAAATGTCGGTTGTTGCTAGGCCCATATTATGTGATTTCCAGGAAATTGCTGCCAGGTCCATGTTTTTAAGTGACTTCCAGAAATTGCCATCTTCCGATGTTTTATTGTGACCATCCTAGGGCGAAAAAGTTGGGATACCATATGACTTACAAAAACATTTAAGGTTTCTTGGTTTTATTTGAACTTCATCACTTCACTGTCCAGATTTGTATTGCATCTGACCATATCTAACTAGTTACAGAACCTAAAATGGGTATTTCTACTAGTGAAACAAACAGAATGTATAGTGCATGCAAAACAAAATGCAGAATAGAATTAATGCAGGTAAAGTACAGAACAGATGCAGTTGAAATAACAATCAGTGCAACATGAAAGAAACACAGAATGCAGAATCAAAAACACATTCCATAAGAATGAAAATGGAAGCAGTAAATACAAAGCTGAGGCATTGAAATGTACCTGTGTGCACTGATAACTTTTCTACAAATCCCTCCCAAAGAGGGGCCCCAAGTGGCCGAGCAGTCTTAAGTGCTTACCATTATGGATCATTACCATCTCACCTCTGTCTGCATGGGCTCGAGTCTTAGATTCGGCCAATGTGGAGATGGGAGAAAGATTGCCAGTAGCTTCTCGTGGGGTGGTGGTTCTTTCCGGCATTTTCCCGAGTTTTTCCTCCACCATTTATGGCCACCATGTATAGCGTATCATGTGTTGAAAATGGCATTAAATCCTACAACAACAGCAACAACCCTCCCAAAGAGAACTAGTGGTTTGATCAGAAAAGTTTAAAATGCCATTTTAAAAGCGACATAAGATTTTCAATAACAGTCAACATAAATACCTATAATTCATTTTAAGATTTTGACTTCTGCTTCCACCATAGTATATATCATTAAATGGTATAAGGGTAAAATCCAAGATTAAACCAAATGGCATTTCCTGTTGTACTAGATATGAGTGTGGACCATTTTCCATGTTAACTGGAATAAGACTAAGGTAAAGTACAAAATAATATTTGTGTAGTTTTATGATGAACTTAAAAAGGAGTGTTTTTTGTTATCTAATAATCATTGTCATCATCATTATCATTTTATTTCAGAAAATAGTGAAACTTTGTCAAGTCATCTTGAAAGTTATTTGCTTCTTTCTGTTTTGCCATGTAGGCTAAGTATGTTCTCCCTGTTTTAGGGACCCAGGATAGCCTTTGCAATGTTAGAGCCAAAATCTTGGATTCTTAATTACTTGTGTTCACATGTGAAATTGCCCCCCCCCCCCCCCCCCCCCCCGTGCCCTAATGTGGTAAATTAAAGAAATCTGTTCACAAGGAGTGTGATCTTCAAAATGTCCAGATACTTAAATGTGGAAGATCATAGATTGTAATGCACAGGTGTTCAGATGTTTTGTAGACTTGTAGTAATTGAATTTAAAATCAGTGCAGGGATTTTGAATAATCCAAGTCAAAAGTTTTAAGACTTCATATTCCATCCTTATGCAGTTTGCTTATCTGATACCCAAGGGGACCACTTTGACAAGGGACAAAATCTTGAATTGGAATAACTGCTGATGTGTTATGAAATTCATGTTTTGCATTATTAGAAACATCTTCTATACTGTTATTTTTAATAACCCTGGCACAAATTTTGTCTTCAGATTTTATGGTTGCATAGCCAAGTCCCCAAATGACCATGAGGAGAAAACACTTCATGCTATACAAGAAAATGGAGCTGGACTTGCAGGTATGTTTGTATATTTTCTTTTGCAACATAGAAACCGTCTTTAAGTTAATTTGTGAATAGAAAAGGCTGAATGGTTGAAACCATCTTTAAGTTAATTTGTGAATTGGAAAGGCTGAATGGTTATGTGTCACTTGATAACATTCCTTTTCCTCGCCACTGAGAAACGTCTTTGGCAGGAATTCTGTAATTGTTGTTCTGATTGAATATTTGCACAAGTAGGTATATACACAGCAGAGATGCTCCCAGGGTGCACAATCCCTTGATGCATGCAAAATTTGTATGAATTTGCATACTTGGAAAGTGATGATGCCCGATAACTACCACAAATAAGTTTCAGGTCACACATTACAAAATATACTGTGCACAGTATACAGTTTTATTTAGCCATACACCTTTAAAGTGCTTGTCACAACATAAATCAAGCCAGTAGAAATAATGTAGCACTTCTTGTGACGTATTTTTTCATAACTGTTGACAAATCTGGTTTCTTCTGCTTTGAATGAATGGTTGTTAAATTAAATTTTAATGGTGCAATGGGCCCTGTAATAAGCATTTTGTTGTAGTTTTATCCTTGCATCAAGGAAGTTTTACAAATGCGCATTTATAATATGGACTATCTGGAAGACCCAAAATGGCTGATTCCAAGCGTGGTTCATCTTTAGATGATGATTTAGTTTGGCAAATACTGGCTGATGATAGTAATGAAGGCAATTTATTTCTTTTGCTGGAAAGTATATCAGATTATTCCAGCTGGGAAAGTGTTAATGGAGATACCAGTGAGTGATTTTGAACCCAAAAATGGTGTTAAATACAAGTCCAATATACATGCTAGATGGAGTAAAAAAAAGTAGCAGTCTGGTCATTTCAGCAGTATTTCAAAATTAAATTTGGAAAAGGCAGATAAACAAGCCAAAGTAAAAACAGAAAGATTAAAAGTATAGTGCACTTTTTGTTTCTTTTCTTTACAGTTTAGCCCTGTGGGATCATGTAGTCCAAGCATAAAGGTTATGCTAAATCTGATAAATAAGAATCTAAAAATGAAATTAAGATGTAAAGATATTTTTCTTATATCAAAATACCTCCATTGGAACTAGTTGACTATGGCATTAATGGATTTAAAATCCTAATACAGCATTATGGAACAGTAAATTTCAGTCAGTGGAGTGCTAATTCGAGGAAGTTAAACTTTAGAGAACAGTTTTCAAACTTGTTCCAGCTGGCTAAAACTAGCTGTGTGTATGCTCCTTCAGACAGCAGACTTTGAAAAAGGATTCTCAGTACAGAACAATATGCATACATAATAAGGTACAGAGTAAGCTCAGAAACAATCAACAGATTAAATATGTTTGCAACTAGAGGCAACATCTTTTAAAGATTTTGAATTCAGTAGGGTTCTTACAGAGTGGAGTAGGAAGAAATGGATATTGAATTGTTTATATGTAAATATTGAACTCTGGTTGTTTCCTCCTAACTCTACTTTTTATTCTACTCCCCCCTTATTTTTGTGATAATGGAGGAAATCCCCCCACCCCCCCGTGATAAAATCCTGGGAGCATCTGATACTGACAGGTTCTGTTTCATTAAAAAATATGTGGATCCCAGGTAATGCAGTTTTTTTTAAATATATGCCAGGATACTCAGATTTATCAAAAATGTTAAAATGAAAATGATAAATAATTTTAAATTGCATCTATGATTGAATAAGCCACATTAACAGTAGTGTTGTTCCGATTGTCAATTACAATCGATCATCAGTTGGTTGAGCGAACAAATAAGATAATCGATTGTGAAACTCCATAATTGATTGCGTGTAAAGGGAGACTACGTTTTAGTTGTATGCAAAGCACAAAGGTAAGTAAAGCTCCCAGACACTAAAGTTGACCTAAAATTTATTAATTCCCTTCACAACTACAAATATAAAACCATATGATATTTCATAGGTGCAGAATTTCATAATTAGGAACATATAGCCATTATTACGTAATCAAGTTGTTAAATAGTTGAGTTAATAAATTTAAACACATTTTGATGATTTGTTTTAGTTTTAAATGCAACATTATTTGTAGTATTTGTAAACAATGACAGACAAGAAAACCATGTCCTTCTTCACTTAAAATTATAGACATATCACATATGAATGAAAGGATTTTGGGGGATTGTAGCAGTATTTCAGTTGCATATGACTTATCAGCCATAAAAAGTTGCGTTCATTTAACAAAGATGTAGAACAAAATAACACATAACACAATAGACAAAAATGTAATATTAATATCAGGTTAAAATATACATGTCATTAAAAGAGATTACTTCCTGTACATTTACTAACATCTTGAACTATTGATCAAAGATATAACTGAATAACAAACAAAAATTAAAATTTGCTCTTAGTAATCGATTATAATCGATTATCAGTTGGTTAAATGGAACCGATTATCAATTATGTATTTCTGACCATTTCCCATCGATAATTAACAGTGCCGTCCCATGGTCCCAAGTATGTTTTAATGGAACAGCTCTGAATGAATTCCCTACCTTCAGAGTTGTTGTAATCTTTACTGCATTGAATCTCTGTTCAGTTAATAATGCTATTAGAAACACATTTTAAAGTACCGACTAGACATTACCACTGTTACTCTGAACAAAACAATAAGAAAAAAAGAGCAAAACATGTCATAGTTATTTTTTCATTTTGTCATATTATTGATTTAATGTAAATTATCCTTACTGAGGATTAATCAAATCAATATTCTTGTCTGCTTGTTTGTTTTGAAGGAATATCTGGAGAGAGGATCTGGCTTGAATTTAAGAAGATTGTATGTGGCAACTTTGCTGGAAATCTTATAAAAATCATGCATGATGTTGGAATCACTCAGTACATTGGTAAGTACCATCCTGCAGACAGATTATTAGTCTCCCTCTTGGAGAGGCTTCTTGACTGACAAAACAGCAGTGTATGTTTGTTCATGAGAGGTCACCTGTTTTATAAGGCTAGCTTTTCATTGCGTACAGGGTGACCAGTTGAGCAGGTGACCACTGTACTAGAATATACACCTGAAGAATTATGATATTTTGTGTTCTTTTAATTAAGTTGATAATCATAATCACTTTTTGAGCATTAGGGCAGCAAAATTATAAAATTTTATTGTACGATTTAAGGCATACACTAAAATTCCAGCTGAAACATTGCATAACTGCATTATGTTCTTCTGTTTTCCATCTGATTCCTACCATGTTATTAGAACCCCACTCCATGGGGTAGACTAAATATATCTGACACTTGTGCTCATTTAGGGACTACTAAGATCTTCAGTTTTAAATGATGTAGGAGAAATATCACATCAGCAACTAATCCAGTTACAATTTAGGCATATTGACTACATAACTTCTTATTTGTATGAGAGAGCATGGGGATGAAAATAATAGCTATCCTTCAAGTTATCATGCCGATAAGGCAAGAGGAGAGGATATAAAAAGTACTGCACAGTTGAGAAGAATTCAGAGGTCTGGCAAGGATCTTAAAACTAGGAGTCAAGGATTCCTATTTTGCTAAAACTTGGAGACCACCAGCAAAGTTGCATTCACCTGCCAGAAAATGTGGTCGCTATTGAATTTAATTTTCCACATTCTTTACACTACTGACATATAGCTCTTGTTTCACACACTTTCTTACACTTTGCTACTCACATATAAGCCCGTTTGCTTATAAGTCATGCCCCCCCGCCAACTGAATAGGTATAAACACTTTAAAAAGTGCATTACCTGCAAATAAGCCGACCCACAACTCAGAAACATGACAAGATGCACGCAGTAAGTTCTTTATGTGTTTATTTAGGCAAACTTACATTAACAAAAACTAAACGTCTACTTCTCCAGGTTGTCATACTTGAAAAGAAATGGTAAAAACTTGTTTGAAAAGTAATTTATTACATTTTCAGTTTTCTTATTGTTTTTGCCTAATTTAGGATTGTGTATAACTTGTTTGAACAATGACAAGAATTTAGCAATCGTGAGTTGCCGTAACACTGCCTCTCTTTTTGACTCTGTTATTGTTTGTTTATGTATTATTGAATTGGACATTTTATATCAGTGCACCAGTAAGTATGTTTTTCTTTTTCTTTGAAATTGTGAATACCTAACGCATTAAAATGTGATCCCAGTATAACAACACAGCGAACAACAATACAGTTTGATTCAGTGCTTGCAATTAAGCTACTAAATGTACTTACATAATGGCACCACAGCATGTATGTTAGGTTTGAACACGCGCTGAATGAATTAAATTCCGCTGAATGAAGTACATCCCATGGAGTCAAATCATGGGCATCACTGCACTAAACTTTAATGATACAGTAAAACCTGTTATGAAAGACTGCCCCTTCTGCCAACAAAAAGTGGTCTCTCAAGACAGGTGGTCTCATAGCAAATTTGCACAAAAAGACCAGTTTCCAAGGTCCAGTTTCAGGACAATTGCAAGACAAATAACCACAATCACTGCACATATATTCTATTCTTTATTAATAGTTCTTGCTAAAATATTGTATGTATTCGTCTTAAAAACAAAATTATATAGCAATAAAGATATACTTCTATCATTAAACATGAAATCACATTTACATTTGAAGATCACCTATTTTAGCATATGAAATCATTTCTGAGTTACTCATTTGTTTTTATAACAACCTAAATTTGTTTTACCTACATTTAAATTGCTTTTTTGCAAGTGGTATGATCTTTTTCACTAATTTCAGTTACAATAATTATATTCTCAAACCTTAAAATTTTTCTCTTTTTAGTTGGAGGTTCATCCATTGTTATTAAGGTTCTTGGTGTTATTATTATTAGTGCTCAATTGTAATATCTGTTATTAAGGTTCTTGGTGTTAAAATTATTAGTGCTCAATTGTAATATCTGACGTAAAGACAGTTTTGATTAAGCTGTGGGAAACTATGAAAAATCTAACAATTAATGAAATAAAAAGAAACAATTATCTCATCCAGAAATAGAACCATTTACTCAGAGACAAGAGCCAACAGCTTCATTCAGATATGACATACATGGATTAAATCTTTAAGCAAAATGTGTAACCAGGTCACACCAACTTGAATAGACAGCAGCTTTGTGATTGGGATGTAATCACTTAACATCGGGGGGAAATTCATCAAACATCACAAGTCTTGAACACTATCAATCAAATCCCACAAACGATTCTCTCTTGCTGGTTTAATAGACAATGACCTTATTCACCCCGGCAATATGGATAAATCTATAGACAAACAATGTATGTGACCACTTTGGCACTACAATGGCAATTCATGACATGTACATTAACCTGGTTTACGGACTGTAGCATCTGTCACCAGTAGCAACAATCATTTTTTTTTAAATTCTGTTCTATTTGTTTTTATCAGAACAATCGTTACTAATCAAGTGGTCTTAACAATGGATTACATATAGGTCAGTGGTATTGTTGTTGTAGGGTTTAACGCCATTTTTCAGCACATAATAGGCTATACATGGCAGCTAGTATTAATGGTGGAGGAAGAACCCGGGAAAACCCTGGAAATAACCACCAACCCACAAGAAGCTACTGGCAAGCTTTCTCACATACCCACATTAGTTGAATCCGAGACTCAAACCCACGCAGACAGGTGAGATGGCAGTGATCCGTAACGGAGAGCGCTTTAGACCACTCGGGGCCCCGGTCAGTGGTATCTGTCTGTTTTTGTGATACTGTCGTTGATAGAGATGCCAACTCCTACGATAAGGCCGGAAAGCAGGCTAAGTGCAGGAATAATTAGTCTTGTTCCCAGTTTTTTATACTCCCTGCATTGCTCACCCCTATACAAATAGCGGAGAAAATGCAGGTAGCATACAAAGCAGGGAATCAGACTTGGAAATAATCTACATATACTTTAGTCTGGTTTATGACAGAGACTATAGAACGCTATAAGCACAGCTATAAAAATAAATTCAGACATCGGTAGCCAGCCTATTCTTGTTATTTTTTTAAAAATAAATAAAAGTCAGTGGAGTTGATCATTGGTTTTGTGATGCGGTCATTCATAGCAGTGTCGAAATACATATTTTGCCACATATCCCGGTTGCTGGTTGTGTTCAGCAGGTTGTCACTTACAACAGAGCATTTATATAATAAAATTGATCCATGCATTACGATTGTGGTCGAAAATGACAGATGGTCTCACATAGCGGAAGTCACTCACAGTAATTTGTATTGTAACTCCAAAATACAATAATGAAGTTTCAGAAATAATGCTTCGAAAAATATGCTAATACCATAAAATGTCAGTTGTAGTTTGCTTTGATGTAAGCAACCTTACACAATACCTGTCAACTCTCATGCCAGGCGGAAAAATAAAAATAGAAAAACTACTGATTTTTGGGGTCAATCCATGCCTACCTCCCAGTTTCATAATATCTCCTCAATTTTGCAGAGAACTCCTGATTATTACATTATGTCTTCGATTTTCATTTCTCCTTAAAAATTAAGTCCTACATAAATAGATATATGCAATCCATGGAAGCCATGTCTGTTGTATCGCCTGTAAATATCGTTGTGACAAAATAATTAATTTACTATAAAGAATTTACTTTTTCACTAAATAGAATGTTAAGTTTAAACATCATTCATGTAAACAAATTTATTTTTTACCTCTACAAAAATACAGAAGTCAGAAAATAAATCAGAACAACAAATAAACCACAACAATAAAATTGTCGACAATTGATTTCAATCCTAAGAATGATCACTGTGAATCCTGTAACTCCAGGCTATAGCACCATTCCCACCGAAGAAACTTGCACAAGTGAACACCTGGCATTTTTATACAGTATATATGAATGTTAATTACCAATGTTAAATTAAAAGAAGGAATGAAAATACACACCACGCAGCATAGTGTCCTCAAAAAACTAATTCATAATATATATGTTTATAGTAAACAAAACTAAATGCCTTACGAGTTGATAATAAGGAAATAAGGTAGGATATACCAGGGGAAAATAGTTGCCACATGTATGGTACCGTAAGGCTGCCTATTTAGGCACCTTTAGTTCAACAAAATTGGGCATCCTTTATTTGCCAGTGCTTGCACAACACAAAGTAGTGCAGAACATGGTTTCTTTGAGTTATGATAAAGGGCCATTCATTTTCACAAAATAGTTGAATCAATAAGGATAACTGTTAATTAGGCACTCTGGCTTTCTTGCTTGTTTATTTAAGACCCAACTTTTAGCTAATGTCCAGTTTGGCCACAGCTGACAAGACAATGAAAATAGGGCACGTCCTGGGGGAGAAAAAGGTGCATCACAGGGAGAAACGGAGCATCTGTTGCAAATTTTTGACCCAGAAGATTGGTCAGTATTTACCATGAAAAACTTCCCAATTGTTTGTCCCAATCTCCCTATTTTTTTTATTCAGTCTCCCTACTTGGCTTTTGAAAAGTTGACAGGTATGCCTTACACTCTATTTTACAAAACTACGGTAATCATACTAATATGGAAGGAAAGGCAAGTACCCATCAATGAACTGGTATAGTTGCCAGTCAAAATTCCCTCTTAACACAAGCCAGTTTCAAGGTTTTAATGATTAACTTGCCTGTATTGTTATCAGAAAACAAAAGACAAATACACCAATTCTCAACAGAGGAACTGCCGAAACATCAAGCTTTCTATTGTGAGGAAAGTTATGATGTTGTTCAGTCAAAACACAAAACTAGAAAATAGACTGATGATGATGTGTAATGAGAATTTTAGCCTTTATTATTATTACTATTCATGCAACAGCTATGCTCGTAATGCGCCTTGTACAATTAAATGTGTGTACCTTTTCATAAATACTACCTCACTTTGTAGGATTGCTTATTATCATTGAAAATGAGAAACTTGTGAGCACATGATTCAAGGTAGATGAAACAGCTATTAAGGACTAGCTGAAATGTTATCTGGAAGAATGCAGTTTGTTTGAAACAGAGAATAAAACAAAATCTGCATCTAATACATTTTGGGATTAAATAAGGATATAAGTGATGCTATGCACGATTTGCACTGTGTAAGTACTGTATTTTATAGTTCAGCCTGGTCTCCTGGGTAAAATTGATCATCCTGCTAATTATGATGTCTGTATTTACCTTTATTTAATTTTGTGTTGGAGAAATCAGAAAATATACACATGCAAACTAATAACAAAATCAATCATTGTAGTACTTTATAACAGTTGAATGAGTGTCAGGACACCAAAAATATTTTTTTACAGGCATATAAGTCTTACGATGTGGAACAAATTTTTTTTTGCATCCCAAGATTTATAGCCGTTACAGTAGTCAATAAAAAGACTTAAAAACTGTCAAGTTTAGACATTGGCCCACGCATAAGCCGACCACTGCCCCTTCTTCCAGGTTTTTATTTTTCAGCTTATATGCGAGTATATACGGTACTTTCCCCGCTGAACTATCAGTTTTAGCAACTTCAGCACTCTTCTGAATCTCAGTACAGTCTTCATCAATTTGCTATTTAATCCCAAACTAATGTTCAAGTTTGCAAATGGCATTTTGTCAAAGTCGTCATGACTTGATCTCAAGGTTGCATGCACTGCTTAATCTTCTACACTTGGAAATGAATACAATAATAAAAGCTGAAGTTGTTTATTTGTTGTACTCTTATAATGACTGCATGTACATGTCTTTGTCTTTCTGCCTGTGAATTCAGTCATTGTAAATATCAGCGCATTTTCCTAACGAGCAGCTGGTCAAAGTCTTTGAAAAGCCACCCAGATATATTGCATCATGCCCATTTGGGTGAGGTCTTTCAGCCACTGAATTATGTCATTGTAAATATCAGTACAATGATTAACTGATCAGCACATTTTCCCACTTAGCAAGTGGTTGAAGCCAGAGTGGCAAGTTGGAATTTGCCACCCAGCTATTGCATGCATACGGAGGACTCCAGCAAAAGTGATTTTCTGCATTCTAGATATAAAAAAAATTGCTTCTTTATATGTGTGATTAAGTGTTTCTGAGACCTCAGGAATTCCATCTGTATCACAAATATATAGACTAGCTAGCTTAAGTGCTGTCTTCTCATGATGTCCATCTCTGTAAGTGAACAAAACTTATTTGTTTACATTTATTCTCTAGCTTATGAATGTAAATGATGGGATGACTGTGTATAATTGCTTTAATTCTCTTTCTCTCTCTCTTCATAAATGTAGCTATTTCTAAAATCTTTTCTACCTATCCCTTTATCAGTTTCCATACATGTATATCTGCTTTTACTCTTCCAGCTTTATAAGCATTATAACTCTTTCTAAATGGGGGCCCCGAGTGGTCTAAAGTGCTCACCATTAAGGATCACTGCCATCTCACCTCAGTCTATGTGGGTTCAAGTCTCGGGCTCAGCCATTGTGGGTATGCGACAAAGCTTGCCGGTAGCTGATCCTAGGTTGGTGGTTCTTTCCCGGGTTCTTCCTTCACCATTAATACTGGCCGCCATGTATAGAATATCTTGTGCTGAAAAATGACGTTAAACTTTACAACAACAGCAACTTTTTCTAATCTCTCAATAGCGATTAACAAATTCATGTTGGATGCAAAAAAATCATGAATTCTCGATCGGCTTAAGTCATGAATAAAATAAATTTTATCCTGTTAAGTGTTCATCAAAATAGCAGCAGT
Organism: Sinohyriopsis cumingii; assembly: GCA_028554795.2. NCBI lineage: Eukaryota > Metazoa > Mollusca > Bivalvia > Unionida > Unionidae > Sinohyriopsis > Sinohyriopsis cumingii. The sequence goes on from CM068825.1 coordinate 42,331,813, forward strand.
GATCACTGATATTGAGAACAGTCCTGTATTTCTAGTTGCGATGTTGGTAGAACTATATCCATTTGTTACAGTTTGCCCTGTAGCAAGCATTGTAAAGTATATAATCAATATTTAGAACAGAAGTTTTACAAATCCTAGTGAAGTAAACTGGGGCACAATAGATTTTTTAAAAAAAATGGGACATGTACATACTTGTAGCAACTGTAAAAGATTTTACCAAATGAAAACAGCATTTTCTATTGTAGGGATTTTTCAGAAAATGAAAGATTAGTATGTATCATAATTTTTGCTTGAGTTCATATTTTTCCATGCATTTGTCAACACCACTAATCGTTAATTGTTAAATGTTTCATCTTATGGATTAAAACCATTTCATAATTAAGCTACACAACATTTAAAATGTTTTCACCTGCACAGAAAAAGATGTCTTCCACAAAAAGTGAAATAAAGATTGGAGTAAACCAAAAATTGGCCTCGCATTCAGCCATCGAACATTGATGTACATTTTGCTTTTTGTACAGTAGTATGCAAAATAATTTTATATCGTTCATGTATGACATAAATTGTAAGCAACGATACAAGCCCCTGTGGGTATGTGGCAGAATGACGTGAAAACGCACACAGCTTGGAAAAAGCATATAGATACTGGGAAAATGAAGAGCACCCAGTAGATTTCAGCTCTGGAGTACTTAAGCTGCCTACTCTAGTCCTGCAAGCTACAAATGCTGAAGCATTGTGAGTTTTCTTGTTGAATATACTTGCCTTTCTCAGTTGGAGATCAGCAACAGTGACAGTGAAAGAGCATTTCCTACTGTAAGGAAAAATAAGACAAACTTTAGTGCCTCCTTAGGTGCTGAAAATTTGCAACAATTTTAGTCACCAAGATTAACTAGCAGGCAAGAAGCCTGAACTGTTTTGAAAACAAAATCTATAATAGCCCAGTTGAGGAAGTTCAAGTATGCCACAGCATCATATCATGACAAATAGTGTCAAAGTTTGTGTATATCAGTGAATTTGGCTGGAAATAAATTTGTACTTGGTCAGGGTAAATAATGTTTTAGTTTTATTTTGGGATTTTCATATTATGCAGTACTGAATAACAAAGTTGAAGGAGCTAGTGTCATGGTATAATTTTTTGCTAATTGTGTTCAAAATTCGCTAGTTTTTATCCCTCTTATCACTTATTGTGTATCTGGAGGGTTGGCAGCTCTGTCCATTTGAAATAACTTTAATTATTGGCATTTGGTTTTAAGGTACCAAAAGAGATGCAAAGGAAACAAAAGTATGCCTCACAAAAGCGGTTGGATTTCTCTGGAATTTTCTGTCATCCATCTGCAGAGCTCATATTATTTTGTTTTATGTTCTTCTACAAGTATTGGTAACTGTTGTTTTTCATCAGTATTTTTTGAAAATAATTTTCCATTGTTGTTGACTTAACCTCATATCATGCTATTTTTTAAATTTTTTTTTGTTTACATGCCATGATCATGTTGCTATAGAGGAAGCACTGTAATATTAAATGGATTGATCCAATTTTGAACAAGTTCCATCCACTTAGCTCTTGTTGCTCTGGCTCACAAGCGGTCATGAAAATGGCATTAGCAACAAATCCATTGGAAAATATTATCAACAGTATTTCTGAAACTTTCCTTCCTGATTGTTAGATTCCTTCAGTTTATGCGATAATGAAATACTTGATCTACTTTACACAAGGATATATTCATGAAAATATGATTTTCAGTGGTGAAAATCAGGTGGAAGTTGCAGCAAGTTATGGCAATAAATGAGGAAGAAAAAACATCCCAACAAACTTCAAAGAGACATTTTGCTAGTAGAGGACAAAAATAACAGAATCAGTTCTACTTGCCCCTCTCAGATGGGACAGATATTGGGTCAGCAATCTACCCCAGATAGCAATAGACATTTCCAAGAAATTCTCAAGCAGCCCAGGTCCCGTGTTTTCCATTCCTATCTGGACACACTTCTCCTTCATGCCTGGCTTTTAACATGATTGTCCTATGCAGAAGGGATTTCAGCTGTGGAAAGGATTACAGAAGCTAGTAGGCCATCCATTTTGTTTGACTATGACAGTAGTCACACATCTTTACAGGTTGATACAAGGACAACTTCATTCCCTTGCAAGTCGCATTACCTCAGTTAGCTAACTTCTTTCTATGGTTCTTCAAAAAGTAGAAGCTAGTTACGATTCTGGGTTAATACTTAACAATTTCCAATACATTCAGTCTTCATTGGAGAGGAGATATGACCCACAGCAAGGACTTTTGGACTTGCTGATCAGTTTTGATCTGAAATGTCACTGATCACTCATCATGATCCCTAGATGAACCCTTTGTGAGCTATTGCATGGTTGCACTTCTATACATTTCAGCCACTAACTGAGCTACTTCCATAAAAGATATGCTTTTTAGTTGCCCCAATACTACCTGCAGCATGAGTCAATTGCATGCCTTGTCAGTGGAACTATGCTATATCCAGTTCTCTCCTTAATGTTTCACTCTTTCTAATGATGCATCTGAGTTTAAATTTATATCTAAGAACAGGTTGCTGTCAGTATTTAATCAAAAAGGTGATCTTTTGCTCACTCTCCTTGGTCGATCCATCAAGCCCCATTGTGTAATCCTAGTTACTAGGTAGAATATATCAAAAGTATCTAAAGTCCCAGACAACTCTTGCTTTCAGTCAAGGTGGGAAAAGTTAGACCTAAACCTTGGCAACTTGTGAGGGATCTGCTCAGCATGCTCAGACATTTCATGGATCAAATACACAGTGTGAGAAGTTCTGCTCATGAGATTAAAAGCCATCACTGCAAGTATTGCATTCAAAGGCATTGATTCAGTTCAAGACACTTTTGAGGCTGTTGACTGGCATGCAGTGTCAAAATTTTCAAGCTTATACCTTCATAATCTAACATTGCAGAGAAAGGAACTGAATCTGGTGGGTTCTAAGAGATCACCAAACACAATTATGGGCAGTACAACCTCATGGTGGAAAAATAGGTTTATAGCTTTCCCCTCAATTTGTACATGCATTTTATTTAGGGAAGACAATGCCACTCATTTCTTTTCCTATTTGTCTACAACCAGATGGCTTTTGTGTTGCTAGTCTATTTCTTGGTTGCACTGCCTCATTAATACAATGGTTTCCTCTTTCATTGGAACTCATGTTGTTATGTTCTCTGAAAGATAACCCTGGTAGAGGTGTAGTAAAGAATCTAAGCCTAAGTATTTTAAAGCTAATTTAACTTAGGAAATAGAAGAGCATGTTATAAAATACTTAAGAAACAAGTTCAGTATTCTGTGTATCTCATCTAAACAACAAAATTGTTGTGTTTTCCCTGATGTACATCTGTTGATATTTATGCATGCACAAAATTGAAATGGTGGTAAACCCAGAGTACTTAAAATTGCTTAAATTATATATTAAAGATGTGGACGGTATCATAGCATTTATGCAAATCGTACAAAACCACATACTGAGTGTTCCAAGTCTGACCGTAGAATCAGTTTGCTGTGGCATGTGAATATTTGAAGCTCATGAAACCAAAACTTTTTTTTTTGTGTCATATGGCACATGTACTTTGTTTGTTTATGTCTATTTGACAGTTTCTTTACTGTGTCTCCAGGTCTGCCAGAGAAACCCAATGTGGAAGAATTTGAGGAGGTGTATAATAGGGCACATCACCTGGACCCTCAACCTATGACCTATATGTCGGCCCTTTTATCAAAGGAGGAAGAGGTAATTAGATGCAAGAGGCTATAGTAACCACCTTTTCATATATCCATCCATTCCAGGCCTAGAACTTAAATATATTTCTTTTGTAGCCAGAGGGACAAGTAAATTGAGAAATATACAAGTCCTGCATAATCTATACTCATCTTGCAACAAATCAGTGTTAGACACATATAGAGATTTATGGGCCATTGGACTTTTGAAATTATGAAAAGAACTAGTGCAACAGAAAATGTTCTAGCTTTGTGCTTGCAGACTACCACTAAACTTTTACGCTATGCATTTGCACTTCTTCAGAGCATCATAGTTCTGAAACACGTTATTGATGCTATTTATTATATGAATTGCCCATTACATTTAGATATGCTTGTTAAAAGTTTCGTCTTTTAAAGTTTTGAAATATTGCATTCCTAACTTTGGTTTTCAGCAAAGTTCTTTGTTTACGTCCTGTTGAACAGAGTATAGTTGGTGGGCTATTTGCAGTACACCCATCACTAATAGCTCTTATTAAATTTGTTTTGTGAAAATTATTGATGGACCTGTGATAGTTAATACTGAGACTAGTAGATATATACAATGGTGTTGACACCATGTTAGGGATGTAACATTATTTGTCTTCTGTGAGACAAATTCTAACATAAATGCTCAATATGTGCCCTTCTGTCAACTTCATTTTTCATGAAATGCACATTGTCAAGCTATCAGAATGAGTATTGTCAGTCAACACAAGTAGCTCAGTGCTGAAACTCATTAACACATGCATCCAACATTGAGAACAAGACTGACCACCTGAAAAATAACTGAACCTGAGACATATAGAGTATGGATATCAATTTTGCAACGTTTCTCTGTCCTTTAGCTGTTAAATAAGTTCTGGCATCAATAGAATCTGTCACATAGGTGTCAGATAGGTATAACATTCTTGTGCCAGCAGGATCTGTCATATGGATGTTGAATAGTTATCACGTTTCGGGTGCCAACAGGAATCGTCACATGGGTATTAAATAATTATGATCTTCCTCGTGTTGGCAGGATCCGTGACGTATTAAATTTGGTAAGCCTTTCTGGTGTCAGCAGGATCTGTCACATGAGTGTTAAATAGTTATTGCCTTTCTGGTGTTTGTAGGATCTGTGTAGTTGTCTGCAATGTTAAGGTTTTGTGGTAAAGTATTTAAATGTCATTTAACATGTACCAAGATTAGCTGAATTTTATGGTTCCAGAAAATATATGAGATTAAATTAAGCATGAAAGTTTTCTGCTTCACCCAGGTGTACCAGCTAAACAAGAGACTGAAGATGTCTAATGATGAGTTGAAGCTTGGAGCTTTCATCCTCCAATACAGAGGGGTCAGCATGGGAGACAGCCCTATCCGTCACTGTCAGCATCTCTTCATCGACAACCCTGGCAAAGATGTCAAGGTCAGGGCTCTTGTAACCGAACTAGTCAAATACCTTGGTGATCAGGAACTTGTGAGAGAATTCTCACAGTGGTCACCTCCACCTTTCCCTGTATCAGGGTACGATCTTGTAGGTCTTGGTGTCCGTAAGGGACCTAGATTTGCCAAACTCATTCACGAGTTGAGGCAGTTGTGGAAACAAAGTGACTTTAAAATGACAAAAGAGGAGTTGCTGGAACATGTGGATGACATTTTAAAGTAAATAAAATGAAGAGAATTCTTGTACAAGTTTTGCTTTTATATTTCTGTCAAGTTTTACATCTGACTAGAACATTTTTTTGTAGGATATTATCCTTGTATTCACTGGGTGATCCACAGCCAGACTATAAAAGTAAATACGTATGTAATGTGTTATATGATGCATTATTTTATCTTGTATAGATCTCTTGTCTTTCTTTCCCTTCCTGTAGTAGTTCATGAGACAGAATGTCTACATAACACAGATTGGGAAAGGAGTTGTTCTTGCACTATAGGTAAATAGTGCAAATGAACCAAAATTAAGTAGAGCAAAACATATATTAACATATAAAGCATAGGAAACTTTCAGTCATAGTAGTGCCAGAATTCTCACAAACAGTTTAAAAAAGAATTCAGACTTTATGTATGTAAATGTAAAGACCTTTAAAAAAAAATAGAGATAAATATATTTCACATCCTGAGTTCCTCTGTCAGAGTTTGCACTTGTGAAAAGACCATGTAGGGATATTTATCCCATATGAATTCACTCCTCCATGACACTAAAGACTGTCGCTATGCAATAATGTGTATATATGTGAAAATCTTTCTAGCCATTTCAATATTGTAAAGGCAAATACTTCCTATTAATATACATAATTTCTATTTTACAAAAAGAAAATTAAATTATAAACTAAACTTTTTTGGCTTATTCATTGACATAAAACTTGTAAAAAAATAATTATACATTTGTTTTTATAGCTGCATCAATACTGATATAGACCTGCCAAGCCTTTCAATTTGAGCGTAAGTCTTATTGAAATGACCCTTTAGTTACAGACATTTAGAATAATAATAAAAGATTGTGAAAATATGATTTTTGCCATCAAATCTAGACACTTCTTGTCCGTTTTATCTAGATCTCGTAAGATTTAGTGGAGCTGGGCATGAAACCAGTCTTACTTTACAGCAGTACCTTGGAAGCTTTAAACAGATCATATTTTATATGTAAAATGCCTGTATGATCAATCTTGTGCTTTTAGCATGGTCTTGAAATGGCACAGAATAAACAAAAACACTGAAGAAGAAAAGGACAATAAGACTAGTATTTGATCTAAACACTTGACATAGAAGTATAAAAAATAATATTCAGATTCTTGGGGAAAGGCAGCAATTGTGTTTATTGGACATCGTTTTGTTTTCATTGGAGAATGTCTTATGGTGGGAGAGATGATTGTAATTGCCACTGTGGGGAAAGACAGCAATTGTGTTTATTGGACATCGTTTTGTGTTCATTGGAGAATGTCTTATGGTGGGAGAGATGATTGCCATTGCCACTGTGGGGAAAGGCAGCAATTGTGTTTATTGGACATCATTTTGTGTTCATTGGAGAATGTCTTATGGTGGGAGAGATGATTGTAATTGCCACTGTGGGAAAAGGCAGCACTTGTGTATATTGGACATCATTTTGTGTTCATTGGAGAATGTCTTATGGTGGGAGAGATGATTGCCATTGCCACTGGAAATTAAAAGCAAACCAACCAACCCCAAAGCTTATGTACATTTGAGAGTTCAGTGATGTTTAGAAGTGTTTTTTTTTCTTCTGAATTGTAATGGATGTAATTAAGGTCTCACTGTACTTTGCAAGCCTTTTTAGTTGAACATAATGTTTGCCTTCGCTTCATTAGTCTCAGATGAACTTGTTAAATGCATGTTTCCACATTGACAATAACAGTATATGGTATTTTGTTACCTGCTCAGAAGTGGTATACTTAGAGAAATTTTTTGACTGCCTTGCTGAGGTCTTGTTAGGGTTGGCAGATAATCATGCAATCATTTTTCTTCCACTCTTTTCTGGTTAGAAATGAGAGAAACTAATTGAACATATGTTGGTGTGGGAATGGACAGTTCCATCCATGGGACCAGAATTTGTGGACAGGCAGCTCAGTGGTTAAGGCTTTTGTCTCTTGACCAGAAAGGTTCAGGTTCAATTTCCACTCTTGAATCAACTGGAATCTGTATTCTTGGTGTGTTCTTAAGCAAGGCACCTAATTTGCTTTGGTACATAATCTTCAGGGTATTGCTGTAGAAACAAACCAAATCAAAATTGTTACTTCCTACAAACTCTTGCCATTATGTGGGATATCCATATGAAACAAAAATATATGATGGATTCTATTTATATCATCTTAATTACATATTGGCTTAGAATACCTTTTCTTGCCTTTAATGTTACATGTAATGGGTACGAGCCATATGGCTATGTAATGGATGAAAACTAATTGAAAAATGAAAAACAAACATAATGCTATTGAAATTGATAAATCTGGCTTGTTTTTTTTACATGTTACAAGATGAATGGAAACTTTTTTCTGTATGCATATATTGTGCATGCTAGGTGTGAATGAGATCATTCCTGCATGTCATGTGTACAACTTGCATGTGCTGCAATATCTATGCTGCAATATTTGTCTTTCAAGTTGCCATGGTTCATATAAGTATTCCACTATTTAAACTGCAAGATCATTCTGGTTGGTCAAAAATAACTCTCCAGATTAAATCAACCTTTGGTAGATCAAGAGTCAACCTCTTCATTGGTACTTTTAATTGGGAAATTAGTCATTTTTTGTAGCATACTGAATTGTGGATGATTTAATTTCCTTTCAAGGTCAATCATTCCAGTAGAATGTTTAAATAACTAAAGAAAAGTGACATTTTTAAGTGGGTTTTTTGGTATGTGGCAAGTACATGATTTCGAGGCTATTGTAACTCAGGCAAATATATGTTTATGTTATTTCTCTCAGGTCTCTGATTACTCTGGCAAGTATATGTTTATGGTACCATGTCTTCAAGGTTAGTATAACTCTGGCAAGTATATGTTTATGGTAACATGTCTGCAGGGCTAGTATAACTCAGGCAAGTATATGTTTATGGTAACATGTTTGTAGGGCTAGTTTAACTCTGGCAAGTATATGTTTATGGTAACATGTTTGCAGGGCTAGTATAACTCGGGCAGGTATATGTTTATGGTAACATATTTGCAGGGCTAGTATAACTCGGGCAAGTATATGTTTATGGTAATATATCTTCATGGTTCTTATTACTCTTTGTTGCAGTGTTCAGTGTTACTTACAGATGTTCCACATGCATTTTTCATCCTAAAGTTATAACAAAAAACGTTTTATTCACAATATTTTATTGTCATGTGATCGTCCTTAAGTTTATCCTTTTAAAAGTCATTAAAAGCAAGCAGTTAAGAAGTTAAGGATTCCGTTTGTAAAATATTTTTGCCTCCTCTAAACCAAAATACCTGATTTCCCATGCAACTTGTCCAAACAACTTATGTTGAGTAATGAAGGCTTCACCTTAGCCTGCAGATCTCCATTGATAACCTCCTGCAGCATAAATCTTTTGAGAGGAATAGGCAAAGTAAGAGAGAGATAAAGGAAAACTGCTAAATGAAGAATACATGGGTAGAGATTTTGGCATTGGAATGTACTCACTTAGCGGTTTAGGTAAGATTTCCAAGTCATTTGGTGATAAATTTGGCTAAAACATTTAGTGTTTATATTTGGATGCATGAATATGTTGTTTTATTTGTCTGTTGCTTTGAATAATTAAAATTAAATCGCAATGGCACAGGATGACTGTATTGACAGAAATAAAATTATCTTTATGCGTTTCAAGCATGGTACACTGTATATATCTGCATTATAGATTAGTGGGTTTTGTTTAAGTCATCAGCCCAAAAGGTTTTTCACAAAGGTTTAATAATCAGTCCCATTACAAATATGATTTTTATTTTAAAAAAAGGATTTTAAAAACCAAAATTATAACATATTTGTGGAAAATGATATAAGGAATTGTTTAAATTATTCATCATCATCTTGAGGACCACATCAGTTGATAAGAAATTCAGAAACTTTATATTGAAGGTAAGAGAAGTTTACAATTTTTATTTCATTGAAAGCTATTTAATCTTTACTTAATTAACTTTGATGTGTCCTTTTATGTTTTATTTCTTGAAATAATAGAAAATACCTGCAATAATGGAAAGAGTTGTGTATGTAAAATAATAAAATTATGAAAACTTGTGTTTTTCACTTTGCAGTTCAAAACAACATAACTGGTTGGTCTTACTGTACTGTCTCTTTATCCTTCTCCCTACATTTTTGTCCCCCATCTTTTTGAAGTACGGACATGCCTTTGTTTGTGTTAGTGACCACTTTACAATATACTTATGAAATAGTGCTCTCAAAACTCAAAGGCTTTGGCAGTGATAAAAATAGAGAAAAGTCTAAGTCCGTCAGCAAATCCAATTTGACAGCTGATTGTTTTGACAGTGGGTTGGGTCTGGTGCCCTTATTTTCAAAGATGCATCAGAATGTTGCTGCTGATAAAATATAAATCCCTTTGACAGTTCCTGATACTTGCAAAGATGTCATCAGTGAACAGAATAGGTCTTTAAAATTGTTAGTATCAATCCAAGAAATAAAAATCAATAAATACCATAAATACGGAGAGATCATATGTCTCTTGGTTAACCTCTTGCTTACTATTAAGTCAGTGTAGAATACTGAATGGAAAATATTTAGCAAAAATAAAAAGCTGTTTCTTCAACCATATTGAAAATTGGCTGAATCTTACCAGAAATAGTAGATACATTGGTCAAAACATTCTCAAATAACTCGCATCAAAACTATTCTGAAAAGTTCTGTTATATTTTTACAAAAATCTGAATGAAAAGTTTCCTTTCAATTTCACCTCTGCAAACAATCAAAATTACTCAGACTTATGATCAAGCCCATGAAACTTCAGCTGGACCAAATAATATCCAATATCAGCTTCTGAAACACTTGTTACAGCTCTCAATACACTACTAAACCTTTCAATAAAATTTAAAAAAAACTGGTGACATCCCAGCATCAGGGCTAGAAATGACAGTAATATGAATCAAGAGAGGGCCATTCTTAACCTCCCATTTCAGTAAGGACTGTTCCACTGAAAGATATCTGGGACCCAGGGAAGGTACTTTTAATGTGGAGTTACTCACACAGATGTATTTTATAATTTTTATATAATTTGAATATGGACTCGATATTTGAATATGTTAATTCAAAGTACCCTGGCATATATTTAAAAGGAAAAAAAAAACTGCCTTCCCTTTTGTACCATCCAATTTTAAATGGAACATTTTTGCAAAACCATGGAACAAATGACATACTTCTGGTATCTCGAGTCCAGTAAACTGGTATCAGACCTTCAGTGCAAATTTTAGACACAGAGAAGCACAACTGACCATCTAGTCAAGCTTCCATGAAGAAAGAATATGTTGCCTTCTCTTCTGACATGAAGCATGCTTATGACATCACATGGAAGTATGGCATTTTGAATGACCTTTTCATCCTAGCTGTAAGGGGAGTAAAGGTAGGTAGTACCTCCTTGCTGAAGGTATTCTCATGACAAAATCGCCCTTTCCAACATTGATAAAATAGCCGAGTGCCTTAATCTGACTGACAGTTCATATGTTGACAACATTTTAATCTCCAAATTAAAAAACATACATGCTGTTTTACTTAGGTGTGATATATGCTTAAAGTTAAAAAATCTGCTAAAGAAAATGAGTTCAGATTTTCAAATACTGAAACTGTACTTCTGTCCATTACATCAAATTTATGACCACCCAAAACTATCTTGTCAGTTTTCATATTCCTCTTGTGGGAAACCATATTTTTAGGGCCTAATTTTTACCATTGTTTTGACTTGATGATCTCAATCTAAGTAATGGAAAGAAAGCAAAACCAACAACGTTAGTAAAATTTCAATAAATTTATTTCCCTAAAATACAAAGTGAAAATTTAAAAGGAACATAAAGTATTGTGAATTAAATCCTGAATAATCCTAAAAGTTCTATGACAAGTCCAGATATATGAAGTTCCAATTGAATTACAATGGTGTTCCAGATAAATTCCAATATTGAATGTGTTGATGTGCCTATAGTCTCAAATGTGTCAATGGCCTGGAATGTGGCGATGTGCTAACCATCTTTTGATGATTTGGCCCAAGAAGTCTTAATGACCACTTTGTAATTCCAGAGAATAACTTAAATAAATAAATCAACCCAAATCAAAAACTGAACACAATGTTAAGTCTGATTCCACTTTGAATGTTGAGGTAGGAATGAGTAATTCTTGCTGTTACAAATGCTGAAATTTCCCTTTCCTTAAGTGAAATTTGCTAGAATGCTTTGAAAAGGTCAAATTTGGTGACATATTTGGCATTTCCAACTTTTTCAGTGCAGTTATCGATTGTTGACAGTGGAAATCTATTTTGGTCACAGTGTTCACTTTTCTATAATTGGTGCCATTTGCAGAAGAATACATGGTGAACTCCAATCACTTTTACTTGGTTCTGTGAAATCATCCTCCAGCAAATACCGAACATCTTTTTTCATACATTCCTGTTTGATGGGATTTATCCTATTAGGATGCTGTTCCACAGGTGTGGAATTTACAATTTGAATGTCACCCTTCTCTCTTCCTATGTGGCTCAAACTCGTCAAGTTATACCAAAGACTTATAAAAATGGTACTAGCAGCTGCCTTGCTTGGCTCTCAGCATTAAGAGGTTAGTGTTAGGACTGGTCGGCCTGGTGTCAGGATAATGTGAATGGGTGGGTCATTATGCAACATGTATGTGGCATAATGCCTCTGTGCTAGACATCTATAAACTGCCACACTGCAGACATTGTAGTGATATGACTTAATTTTTGTTAAAGCTATGTTAAAAATCGAAATCACATACACAACTTCAACATCACAGAAGTTTCTATTTCTTCATGTTTGAAATTCTGGAAATTTAATTTTCATATCCGGATAATAGCAGTTCATTCTTTTTTTATTATAGCTGCAGATGTGAAAGTTTCTGGTCCGGATTATTCAATATTTATGAATTATGAAGTTTGATTTCACCAAAGTCACTACATTCTGATTTCATTCCATAACTTAAATCCACACTGTGTATGACAGCTGCAACTAAATTGTCTGAATGATTACTGGGACTATATCATTATAATCCTTTAACATATTTATATGACAAAGTTTTGTTTTCACCTCCCATTAGTGTTAATGATATAATACAAGTCAAATCTCTTTTCAACTGTATAAAGACCATAATACTTGGACTGAATAGGATTTTGAGGTATAGGCATAGTAACCAGAACTCCTTCACCTGGCTGAAAACTCATTCCCTGGTATTTATGTTGTACCTTAATTTCAGTTTTGACTGAGTAGAGTGAAGGTTAGATTTTGCTACTTCAGAAGCATTTGGCAAATAATATTTGAAATCAGAAACAGTGAAGAAGAATAATTCCTGAATCTTAAGCTGAAAGAAGTTTCTTATTGAATAACTAACTAACAACAAGCTCAAAAGGACTAAAATATAATGATTCTTAACTGATTCCCTGACAGCAAATAACAGGAAATGAACACCTTTGTCCTAATCTTTGCCATTATCAAAGCAATATGACAAATCAAAGTTTGATGAAATCTTTCTAAAACCTTGACTTTCAGGATGACAGGCAGAAGATTTAAATTGCCTGATTACTAAATCATGCATAACTTACTGGAAAATTCCAGACATAAACTTTGACCCTTGATCAGATGGGACAGATTTGGGAAGGCCAAAAGTGTTTTTAAAAAATACAACTTTATCAAAGTTCTTACTATGTTTTTAGTTTTATTATTTTTCAGAGGAATAGCCTCTGGAATTCTTGTGGATGCACATATTATGGTCAGCAAGTATTGGCTGCATGACTTTGTCTTGGGTAAGTCTACCATTATTCAGCCAAATGGCTCTTAAGTGCAGGAATAGGTTGCAGATGAGCCATAGGTATCTTCTGATTGGGTTTTATTACCATTTGACAAGTGTGACAAAATCTACAGTATTTGCAAACATTGTTTATAATTTTTTGGCCAATAAAAATGATTCGTGATCTTGTGATAAGTGTTGATGATTCTTAAATGACCAGCCAAAGGAGTTTCATGGGCTAGACTAAGAATGTCCATACAACTTGTGAAGAACAATTTGATAGCTCACTCATCACTGGTGGATACCTCAGGTGGACTACATTTCCTTATAATGACCGATATTTAACAAAATAACAGGTACTTTTGTGGCATCAGCTTCGTTAATAGCCCTCTGAAACAAACGTGATCTGAGGATCTTGTTCCTGTTCGGCAATGAGGGACTTGTTTGTTACCCTGCTTAGAATACAGGGAATGAGTAGTAAAAAGAGGAATGCTCTGATCAATACTTTTGATTGATCTATACTAAGTGCACAGGTGACGTCATCAAAAGCCTCACCAATAAATGTGTCAGCTAAATGGCTAATTTACTGCTCAACATCATTCTCAAGAGATCCATTTGCCTATTTCTAGTAACTGCACAAGCTTGGTATAAATCAGGGATTACTTTTTCAATAGGATCGATTTTCTGATCCAAAGAAGACTTGTCAGTTACAATTGGATTAACCACAACCTTATCCCCAGATATGTCATTGTCTAATTATAAATGAATACCCTCGATGGTTAAAGACGACACAGTACCGACTGTCACAGGTCCTGAGACCAAGTCTGGGGACAAATTTACAAAATAGAGACGAACATTAACAATGCCACACTCCCTGGATAAGAACACTTTCATTAAAAGGTCTTGTCAGAAAAAGCCCGAGAAGATCCTTTGTCCATTAAAATTGTAATAGGTATAGACTTTGCAGAATCGCCTATGTGTGATATAGAACACGAATTTTTCATAATTATCCAAAATAAAATCAGACCATTTTTTTTTTGACCAACAAATTTATTGCTTTCAATACGTGGCCTTGACATCTAGAAGTAAGAGCATTTGGAATAGCTCTGTATTGATTATATTGCTTATTTTATAAACCTGTAGCGATCAGAAATAACTTGACATTTCTTCATGCAATAAGTGCACGTAGGAAGAGATAAGGATTTCTGATCAGTCTTATTAAAAATTTGTTTCCTAAAAGCTGGGCCAGATTAAGAGCTGGAAGTGCCTGTATTATTAGATAGGTTGTTTTGAGCTATACAACAAAAAAAAACTGTTGACAGGAAGAGTTGTTGACAAATGAAACTGAGTCAAGGAATAATCGTCAGGTGTACGAGCAGCATTTTCTAATGTTTCGACCTTTTGCTCATCGAGGTAGGTCTTGACTTCCTATGGATGAAATTCTTGAACTCTTCAATTAATGAGTTGTCCAAGGTTATCATAGTCCTGGCCAACCTTCTTGACTGATCATCACCCATCAAACAGTTCTTCTTTTTCTCTTGCTAATTCGGCATTGGTCCGTCCAGTTTTTTTTTTGTTTTTTTTATAATTCCTAAACTTGTGTCGATATCCCTAAGGTACCAACTCGTAGCCCTTCAAGATACATTCCTTGACAATATCAAAATCAGCACTTTTTTGTACTGACAGTGAAGTATAGACTATACGAGATTTGCCAATATATATATATATATATATATATATATATATATATATATATATATATATATATATATATATATATATATATATATATATATATATATATTGTGATAAGAGATTCCAGTACTCTCTTGGCCATTTCAAATTTTTCAGTAATTTTGTCAGAAAGTCGAAAATACTTACTTCTTTTTTCCTCAAAGGGGGTAATAGCATAATATTTGCCGAGTTACTTTGCAGTCATTCCGTCTTAAAGTTTATAGATATCATTTATGAGATTTTTTTTTTGTTACCTCACCATAGTAGGCGGGGAGGGGGGAAACGAAATGTAGCTCATTTCCTTGTTATGATTATTATTTGTACTGCTGTTAATATGGTAGTATTGGCATTCTCCATTGAATATGTTCCCCGATCAACA
This sequence comes from Sinohyriopsis cumingii, assembly GCA_028554795.2. Taxonomy (NCBI): domain Eukaryota; kingdom Metazoa; phylum Mollusca; class Bivalvia; order Unionida; family Unionidae; genus Sinohyriopsis; species Sinohyriopsis cumingii. The sequence continues at coordinate 42,347,115 of CM068825.1, forward strand.
TAACCATAGGGACAAAACTGTTAACTGTACAATCTTTCAGCAAAAATGTTATCTCTTCAGTATATATAATGTATAGACGAAAACCAATCAGCTTAAGGTTTCGCTGTAGAATGCGTAAAATTGAACCTCATCACCACTTAATATCCATCAAGAGCATACTTAATTCTACCCATCGATAAAAAATTGCAGCACTGATAAATTTTACATACGGGCAACAATAGGACAGACTCCCGTATCCGATAGGTGAAACCATTTGGTTTACTCATGTCTTATCCTTCATCTTGCCTTACGAGAGTCCAATTTCGTCATCATAGAATTTCTTAAAATCCATCTGGGAAAATAATGGGAATACATTTCAACATGTTATTGGTTATAAATATTTTGTTTCATAACAAAAATAGCAGGCTACAAGATTTTCTTCTCCATCAGAGAGAAAGGTCTAAAAGTTACCTACTCGAATGAGCCAGATAGTGGTGTTTGATTGGTTGAATGCCAACGATAACGTCATATATATATATATATATATATATATATATATATATATATATATATATATATATATATATATATTGATGTAATAAGAGGCGTACATAAAGGATTATTTAAAACTGGTAGCGAACCTTCCCCGTCACTGTTCACATTCCTCGGCATTTTGTGCATCAATCAGGCGTGTTACAAGCCATTCTTCATCTAGTATTCAATGTGTCGTGTTTAAAAAGCACCTTCGGTTCCCATCACTGGCACAAATTTATATGCTATGTGTAAGGGGCGGTCGTAAAGGAATATTAACAACTTTGATAGCGAAACTTCCCTCTTGCTGCTCATACTTTGTTTTTATGCAGCGTCCGATAAACATATTGAACCCTGGCGATGTTTGGCAGTCCAGTGGGCGTAAGTATCACATGATACCCAAACATAGCCTTATCTTAGCTTGGACATGAAGCCTTAATGCATGCAAACGAAGTCTTAATACTTTATTAACCGTCAATCAGCCGTTGACCATCTTTTTCAGCCATCCAGCAGTTCCAGTCAAATATCATAATGACATAGCTTCTTCGGTTGCCAAACTGCTAGTCTATTTGGCAGGGCCAATGGCACTACCTCCCATACGGTTGGTTATATTATACGCAGAGATGGACATGATATCTGCCAAAGAAAACCTCCACAGTGAGTGGGAGAAAACTAATATGTTGCCTCATTCCAATCCGATAATGGAGTGGATGTAGTTCAGGTTTTTTTTTTCAAGCTGTGGTCTAGGATGTTTACATGGTCTCATCGTCGAGTACATTTTGCTGCCTTTCTGCAAACAAGGCATATGATTTCTAGGCCTCTGTGGACATACAAATTAACATAGTCTCTTGGTTTTTCGGGCAAAATCCATGATCTGGTGATTTCTGAGAGAGTGACTATCAATGTAATTAATGCCTCATACACTAGGATACATTCAGTGCTGGTGCTATGAGCATAGATAAGATAATAACGGCATAATACATGTCAGACGACTATTTCTTCCTGGGGTCGTTGTATTTTTAAATGGAACTGACCTTATCAGTATAATGTCCCTACGTGTGCAAATACTCAAGACAGATCAGCTCTTTTGAGAATTAATGTCAACGATCTCTTTAAAAGTGAGAAAAGTGAAGGTTATCAAGTGATATATAACCATTCATTCTTTTGAAATCGCAAACTAATTTAAAGACGGTTTCAGTCTCGAGATATGCAAATATACTAACATACCCGCATGTCCAGCTCCATCGTCTCGTGTAGCTTGAAACATCTTATCTTCATGGTCATTTTGAGAGCTTGATTATGCGACCATGAGATCTCGAAACGAAATTTGTACAAGTGTTAAAATTACAATAGCATATAAGATGTTTCTAATAAGGCAAAACATTAATTTTTTGATGCATCAGCAATTATTCCAGTTCAAGTTTATGTCCCTTGTCAAAGTGGTCCCCTTGGATTTCAGATATGCAAACTGCATAATAATGGAATAGGAAGTCTTAAAACTTAATTATTTTCAAATACGTGTTTTTACTTATATTATATAAAGGCACTATACTACTTTTAAATTCAGTTACAACAAGTTTAGAAAAATCCTAACGCCTGTGCTTTACAATCTGCTGTTGACTACAATTTAGTATCCGGACATCTTGAAGGTGGCACCGCATGGGAAAAGGTTTCTATAATTTATCACATTAGTCGTCGGGGGAATGGGGTCAATTTAACCAGGCCGACATGTCCTATCACTACATCTTAATGTAGAGCGCTAAGCGAGGCAGTTGCTAGTACCATATTTAAAAGTCTTTGGTATGATTTGGGCGGGGTTCGTACCCACGACTTTCCGCATGAGAGGGGGATTATCTAACCATTTAGGCCACCAACGCCTTGTAATTACTTCTTCCAATTTCATTCATCTGGAACATGATTTTTTACTTTGCATTTGAATTCTGTTTCTTTCATTTTGCAATGATTTGTTTAAAATATGCATCCATTGTGCACTTCACATGTTAGTTCTACATTTTGTTTTGCATGCACTATGCATTTCGTTTTTATTTCGCTAGTTGAAGTACCCTTTTTAGGATCTTTAACTAGTTAGTTATGGTCAAATGTCTGTCCAGTGAATTGGCGAAATCTGAGTACAAATCTAACCGAGAACCTTAGATTAAGTGACTATCATTTGCAGTTGTAATCTGTTAATGTTCTCGGATAAGATTTTTGTTCGAGAAAAACAAAAAAACTTTAAAGACAGTAAAGCCAGGAAGAGTTACCATTCTTAGCCTGACGTCATTGTTCCACTCCTCATATTTTCTTATTTCTTGTCTTTACTGGCAGAAATAAGTGCATGAGTTAGAAATACGATTCTACAATTTCAAATCTGAACATTCATTTCGATCTTACCATTTACTCCTGCATTTGGCCCCAATGTACAAGTTGGAAATACCGATCTTACTTTTGCATTACAGTAATATGAAACACGTTTGGGAAAGAAACTGAGGGTCGTTCATGTGATGAATTTGATTTTCTGATGATCGATAAATCTTTCTCTTTGGGCGTATATATTAGTTTAAACAAGACACGCTTGCTATAAATACACGTGTAGACAAACCACTTAAGGATGCTGCAGATGTATGCAGATTAAATAAAATACGATATATGCAGATTAAATAAAATACGATATATGCAGATTAAATAAAAAGGGCTTATTTATATGCTCAGGAATCCTAATTCTGGAATCTTTGTCGCCTGTCATGTACGTTGAAAGTTTATTGTATAAGCCACGGAGTTAAATAAATAATTTATTGCACTGCATATTGTAAACACTAAACTCTTGTTCAAGAGTCAGATCGTTAATTCTTTTATTTACACGTAACAGCTGCATTTTGCTTCCTAATTTCACTAATGTTAAAACCAAATATTATTGTCTAATGAGAGATTTTGATTTGGCCTTATAATCCACAAAAACAGCACTTTTGGTCGGCCGAGTCCTTCAAGATACTTTAAAAAAATGGCACTAGCAGCTGCCGCGCTTGGCGCTCAGCATAAACAGTTAGTGTTAGAACTGGTCGGCCTGGTGTCAGGACAGGGTGGAACCTGATGCTGCATTTCTGCGGCATGGTGCCCTAGACGTCACCATCAAGTTACGTTAAAAATGCAAATCACACATCACATTAACTGTTCATATATATATATATATATATATATATATATATATATATATATATATATATATATATATATATACAGTGGCGTCACTCGGGTTGGTGTCACCCAGTGCGGTAGCTCATGGTGTCACCCCCATGGTCCTCCTTCCGTAACAGACCATACAGAATCCTTAGTAATGTCATTTTGGTGTCACCCCTCTGATGGTGTCACCCGGTGCAGTCCGCACCCCCGCATCCCCCTAGCGACGCCACTGCTGTGCCTGCTAGTCATGTATAGTCATGTATTTAACTATGATCGGTTATCCGCTTATGAAATCCGACTAGATCGAGCAGTGTGTGCTCTGTAAAATTTTCAGTTTTTCATTTTGGTGTCACCTTTCTGAGATGGTGTCACCCGGTGCGGTCCGCACCCCCTAGTGACGCCACTGTGTGTGTGTGTATATATATCTATATATATATATATATATATATATATATATATATATATATATATATATATATATATATATATATATATATATATGTGTGTGTGTGTGTGTGTGTGTGTGTGTGTGTGCGCGTGTGTGTGTATTCATATTTATCATCAATAATTAGAGGCTAAAATGATGGCTTCATTTCTTCAAAATCATCCAATGAAATGATACGAGCTGATATATAGATAGAGACACTATTGCAGAATTGAAAGGTTATGGTTGGTACTTTTCGACGTGTAGTCTTAATTAAAGTGATTTCAATTGACTTTAAAACATACAAAACAAGTTATACCGACTCACCATAAAATAAAATATAAACATAATTTTTTGTATATATCGATTGATTATAACACAGTAACCAAATGCTCTGGTATATGGGATAGAGCGTGCGCCCCGGCCGAGGCAGGTACTAACAGCTGCCTCGCTTGGCGCTCAGCATTAAGAGGTTAGTGTTAGGACTGTTCGGCCTTGTGTCTGGATAATGTTACTAGGTGGGACATCATGCTTTATGTCTGTGACACGATGCCCTAGTGCTAGACATCACTATAAACTGCCACAGTGCGGACATCGTAGCGATATGACTAAATGTGTTAATGCTACGTTAAAAATCCAAATCACACACACACACACACACACACACACACACACATGAGTTATGTATTAAGATAAACAGATGTGATGGAGAAGTGTCGGGTTGGATGATTTTTGGTCCTCCCCCCCCCCCTTTTGTGTGTGTGTGTGTGTGGGGGCTGATTCAAAGATACGGCCTATATTCCCCATGGTTTAGCAAGCAAGCGAAATACAATGCGCAACTCGCGGATGATTAATCACCCAAAAATGTGAAGTTTTTCAGTCAGACCTTTTATTATTGATTGTAACTATGCTGTACAGAGGCAACGTATTAATTTTCTCTACATAGTGTGGTATGGTCCATATCATGGAATTGGCAAAGGCTGATAATTTTCTCTCGCATAAACATGAAAATGTTTGTATTGACAAAGAAACATATTATAGAGAATGATTTATAAAATTAATTTGGTGTATAATGACCAAAACAAAAACAGAAACAACGATTGACGCTAATACTATATTCAAGCAGTTTATGGAGGTCTCCAGAAATGGTATTAAACTACCAAACGACTAGAATATAAAGTCTGTGGCAGAAAAACTTCGATCGGCGTGTCGTTTGAGTACAACACATCGATTTATCAAAGAAGTTCAAAAGGTGTTATATGTATTTCCAGAGTCATCAGCAGAACAATTTGGTGACCATAGAAGCGGAACCAAATAAATTAAATCAAGCATGTTAGGAAAAGAAAGAAAAAATGTAGGTAAGATGGTGCAAGGAAAAACGGAGTCTCTGACTAAATCGCGCGTCTAAAGTATCTGAAAAGTTTGGTGATTTCAGCGAATGTTCTAGCTGTACCGATATAAACATCTAAAGGGAAGTCAATTAAACAGACGTTTTAGGAGGTATTAAATATTGTTATGATTATATGGTCATAAACTAAGTAGGAGAAAAAAAGCAAAACTAACACTTTTGGTAAAACTTAACAAACAATTTACTTACCAATGGTGTAAAACTTAAGAAAAACATACAGTAGTATGAATTGAATCGAAATTAATCATGGAAGAGTTTTATTAAAGTCAAAATGAAGAAAGGTTCCGTATAATCATCAGATCCACGAATATACTAGTCCGCCAACAATCCCACTTGTCAGAATGACACCGTCCAGAACTCCTTTGAATAATTGACAATAGTTCAAAATATTATTATAGTCCAATAAGCACTTTATATTTCCAGTGAATAATACAAACAAATGGTTTTGGTTTTTTCCCTCTCAAATAATATTTGAATGCAGCATAAAATACGTCTGCAGACTTGATGTTAAAAGAAGAACACAAGAAATAAGAATGGTAAAACTGCCGACTCCGAGTGATTTATATACATGCGGAAAGGCTAAAACACTTATATCATGACTAATCTAGCGTGACACAACGCAAAAGTCCAACATCCTTAAAGTTTTCACATTGTTTAACCAATCCAATGGGATTTAACCTATTTTTTCTAAGATACCGCCTGACCGACCTGTCCAATGGGATATAGCCCGAAACTTGTAATCAGTAATCATATTTACTCATAGTTTAATTCTAAATAACTCTCAACACGTATGTAAGCATCTATTTAAAGATCCTATGCAATTTTACATTCTTTAATATCTTAAAATAGAATCTATACACGTACGAAATTTCAACTAAAGATAATCGCTAAAATTTACAACCACGAATAAATAGTACACACACACACACACACACACACATATATATATATATATATATATATATATATATATATATATATATATATATATATATATATATATATATATATATATATATAACCATAACAATATGAATGGAGCCTGAACAGTTTTACAATAGAATATAATAATATATCATGATGCATAATAACAACAGCGCAAGTAGACAGTGACATTAGTAATAGCTGTTGTCGAACATAAACAACCCAAAAGTATAAATGAAATTTACAAGATACTTAACATTACTGGGTGCATGCTTCGGGAAGACAAACTTTGTATTGGCTTCGTTGTCAGTAACAGATCATTTGAGGTTATTAATGCGGACTCCATTTTGCAAGGCATTTTACTTAGCAAAAGAATTTCGCTAAGAGGACCGTGAACTAATATTTAATTATTTAACAAATGATAACTTATAAGCTCGTGTTGCATGTGGCGGACTCAACGGGTTGTATATGTTTTTGTATTAAATACCACTGGCGGCTTATAACGAGATACAACGTCAGCGACTGGTAGAATCAATGGCAACCCTCACCCATTGTCTGGATTTGTATGACCCCCTTTTTATTATAATGCCATATCTGAAATATACAACACCCCATCGTGTTTAAAATCATTGGTTTTGATACTCCAAACGATCCTACGCGAGTTGGTGCAGCACTTTTGGATCATTTGAGCTTATGTTGGTCGCAATGAACTCAAGATACATTCCCCATGAGTTTATGGATTTACATTTGGAGGATTATTCAGATAATCCGCCGGTTCATTTACAAAACTATCGTGTAGTATTTCAGATCAAGATAAATGGCAATCTGTCTATAATGTGTTTAGTCCCACTTAGAAAAACTTACACAAATACACAAACACATATATAACATGCATCTAGTTATGCCGCAGAGTTGCGACAAGGATGTATTTAAATCTACTGAACCGTATATTCAAAGCGTTGCTCATGCAATCCTGAACCGTAAGGAAACCAATGGATCCGGTAAGTTACCAAGACCAGAGTGGATTCCGCCATGGTCAGTGACAAACGCAAAGAATTTTGACATGTTTTGAATGGCAAATTTTTATCAGCGTTATATCCGGCTAGTGATGATAAAGACCCACCTGGAAAATACCTACAACACATGGTTGAACGCAGCTTTGGCGATATAGAATTTCACTGAACAACTTTTAAATGTGAAGCTGAACAACTGAACAACTTTCAAACAATTAATCTACGTATCGCTGTTAATGTGCCTTCTTTCTGCTTGCTCTATCCCCACATGTATAGCATGGACGAAATCAGACTGATTTGTTGCTGCTCAGTGAAATGAATGACTCAAAGGATGCACTACGTATGGGTAAAGAATCTTGCTCGGCTGCTTAACCAACACAATAAGCATCACTGTAAGAAGTATCCATGCAGACGTTGCACACATGTATTTAATACCAAACAACTTCTCACTTACCACACAACTTTTACCGTGGCCGTATTAGTAAAAGTCCGCAGCGGAAAATAATACCAGAACCAGGTAAAATATTCTTATATTCACTGCGATGCAACGAAAAATGAAAGGTCGTGTTATCATCTACGCGGACTTTGAATTTTTCACGTTCTAGTGGAAAGCTTTGTTTCCAACAACAACCATAAAACAAAAGAAGTTGCTGAGCCAGCAATGTTCTATTGTGGCAAGGACTCGGTTGATGTGTATCTTAAAAATCGCTCGAGGCTAATGCGGAAACGATTTGACACAGCTCTATTTACAGCCTGACTTGATTTTGACTCGCGAAATCATTCGTGAAATTTCCTCAGCTACTCTTTGCTGGATCTGAAAAGAAACTTTTTTCTTTGCACGAATGCCAAAGTCCGTGATCACTGCTATATCACTGGCGCGTAGAGAGGAGCCGCACACAATGCATGCAATCTACAGTTGAGAATTTACCCAAACAAAAGTTCTTGTAGTGTTTCCTAATTTGCGTCGGTATGATATCCGCTTAATAATGAAAACAGTAGCCACCGTATCAAACTCACTGATTAGAGTAATCCTCAACATCATGGAAAATACACGACATTTAGGCTCAGACAATTACTTTTTATCGATTTCTTTCAGTTTATGAAATCGTCCTTGGATAAATTAGCGAACTTTCTAGCGGTGGAAACATCGCAATCACTCGTCGATATTATCCAACCAACATGGACCTGCTGACGAGAAAAGGTGTGTATCCATATGAGCACACGAATGACTGGGACAAATTTGCTGAAAGACAGTTGCCACAAATCGAGGCCTTTTTATAAGTCATTGGATTGCGATGGTATCTCATAAAAAGAATACTAACACGCAAACAAGGTTTGGTGCGCATTCGAATGCAAACACATGGATAACGATCACGATTTGTCTGTGCACCAATGTGTTGTTGCTCGATGATGAATTTGAGAAATGTTGTGACACTGTCATGCTTGATCCTGCCCATCACTTCTCCTCACTGGGTATGACTTGGGATGCGTTGTTGTCCGAAAACCAAAATCGAGATGGAATTGCTCACCGATGTAGACATGCATCTATTCATCAAGCTATCACTTTGCAGCGGGATTTTTATTGTGAGTCACAGACCCAAACATGGAGGGGTATAACCCTGCTGCCCCTAACAGTCATATCATGTACAGTATCCATCTATAAAAAGTTCAATGGCTTGGTAATGATGCATCCTTACTGGTTGAGTTCACTGGATTGATCCCGCGAAAGTTTCTTACATACTTAAACGATTACACGACTAACACTGATCACGGATACTTCTTTGAAGTTGACTAGAATACGCTAAACATTCACATAATGAAGACAATGATTATCCGCTGGCCCCAGATTCGTTCTCGGTGCCTTGTACGTGGTTATCTCCGTATTAGTGCTGGATCATTGATGAGTCCGGACGTAAATACACTTAGTGAACCAAACTAATAGCAAGTTTTAAGAACAAACTCAACTAAATATTATACGTGCAAAGCCGCTACCTGTATCTGTTATTGTGTATGCTTGTGAACGACATTCATTGAGTGGTTAAATTTTATTAGTATGCCTGGATGGCATCATTTATCCAGATAAATGCGGATCTGAGAACTAAGGCCACCAACGAGCTGGCGAAGGACTTTTTCAAGTTCATGAACAATTTTGTATTCGAAGAAAGAAACACAGAGAATCAGCGATAACGAATTCAAGTCGACCTTGTCCTTGATAGTGAACAAATCAAACTTCGAAGACTCGGTGCTGACCCTTCCTATGAACATTGACAGATCCTTGATCGTGGGCTTGTTGTCATTCAGAGTAGAAGATCGAAACTCAAGCTCACAAAACCAGTCTAAGCTGGTTCGTCCGTATTGGATTTGTCCAAGCTGCTCATGTACGAGTTAGTTTTGCAATGACTTGATCAAACCGTCTTACCCAGATCGTGTCGAGACGCTGTACACTGACGCCGACTCGCTGCTGATGTACATAACCAACGATGAGTACGCGGGCTTTGAACAATCATGTTTGATCAATGAATCTGATACAACCATTATGCGCAAGAACATCCGTGGTTTAGTAACACCAATGAAAAGGTTGTTGGCAATTTCAATGACAAATGCTCGGATAGTTCAGTTAAAGAGTGTGTGGGGATACTACCTTAAATATGCTCTATTGTAGTCGAACCATAGAAAGATCTCAAACACGAAATGTACATGGAATATCTCCGAGACCGGCATGAATTCACACACACTACAAATATGAAACGCTGTCAGAAACATCACATGGGTGTTTACCCATGCATTAAAGTTAGTTTGTCCCCGCTGGTTACCAAATTTTAGGCGCCAATACCAGAAAAGTTCCCCAATAACTTGGTTATGATGAATGTTGAAATGAATAATACGACTTTAGTTTAGACAACAGCGCAGCAACAGATTCAATGAATTCTTTACCAGGATCCAATTGTAATAATCGCTGCCATGTTAGTGGAAAACGTTTATAAATGAGTTTGAGTGCATCTGTGAGTATCCTCTAACGTCAGCGGCTCAGCTACTTTGTATTTAGTGGCACAGCTGATAATGGTTAACGTGTATTTGTAGGTGTGCAATCGACCTTGTCAATAACGGACCTAGATATCAAACCAACCATGTGAAATCTTTATCTGGTACTGGTAATATCCACATATGTCAGTATAATTTACTTTTATTGCAAGCCTCCAAGTGCAATCTTGGCCTTCATGCCTCCTTTGTCGACACGTCTTGCGTTTCGCTCTTCAGCACCTGGTTCCGCAAAAGCATTCAAGTCATGAATCAAATCTACGTCTGCGCGTTGACGTACACGGATATCGTTTGATGATTTATAAGCACGATTAAGCCAGTAGTACTCAGCATCAACAATATTTACTGGTGTTTCACCAGGCTTTGGTCGATTGTTAGAATCGAGTCATTAAAATCAACTGTCTACCACAGTAATTGATTCTAGATATATGTTTTTCACCGGAATATTTACTCCACGTTGTTCCTGGTAACTTTGCTGGTTCAGCAACGATATCGCCTCCTTCATTCTTTTAACCAAAAGGTCTGGAACCAGATGTTCTCACAACATTAACTTCCTTGCCCGACACTGAATACAAGTTTCAGCGATCTCTGCTCGTCCATTAGCTGTTTGAACTAAAGTTGGATTTACAATACGATTCTTTGCGAGGCATCGTATACAATATGAAGACATGATTGTATTATATACAGTAATTTGCAATGGCATCATAAAATATGAAATTCTTCACAGATGCTTTCAGAGACTTTTCGGCCATTGACTTATCTGGACAGGTAGTACCTACACGTCCAAGTATGGTGATGGAGCGGAACCGTATCTTCAAACTCAATTCGTGCACTGTTTTGGCTAATGGCTGAAGTTGGATCGATGGTAAGTGATTGCGCTATCGTCTGATGGACAGCCGTGACATGATGTTTAAAAAAAGTTTAAGAAAGTGTTTAGAGACAGAATGTCATCTTCTGCCATCAGTTTATTTTCCACCATCAATGAGGCTCATACCATTGACTATTTGGGTGGAAATTGGCGTACGACAATGTGACTCTTAAGCACCAAGTCTATCTGGCAAAAACGTTTCTTGAGGCCGGCACAAAAATACGGACGTGATTCTTTTGACTCAGTGATAAGTACATGTGCATAAAGTAATCCATTACAAGTATAACGTGTTAATGATATTTCGTGGCATAGACGCTTATGGTCTTGGGGATATTAATTGGACTTGGAAAAGATTTGTAATGTTGATGCAGGTAAACAAAAGTGTCAACGGGCCAAACAAATTATGCAGCAGAGATCCTATGGGACCTGAGTTTGAAATGCTTGCTAACCCCTATCGAATCATTGGTGAAGAAAATACAAAACCATATACAGAGAAATGTATACACAATTTTGAAGAAACACAATTATATGGTATAAAACTCGAAAAAAATAGATATATCTGCTCAGCAAGCATAATTGTTAGCATCAGAAGAAAACCGCCCAAAATTTATCATCGCAGGCGAATCTCAAGCTGTAGCGTCTAAAATAATAAAAAGCAGTAAAACAAGGACGAAGGCTTTGGTGGATGGCGTAAGTCTGACGACTAATCGGATCCATTGGTAAACCTTGTGGGATCAATTCGTGCAGGCAACAATGCACCAGAAGTCACCAATGAGACCAATTACATCAGGGGCAGAAAAACATATCTGGCGCTGATGCATGAACTTGTTGAAAATATCAGTGATGTATTGTATACGATACCAATGATGAGTACTGAAACGATTGAGACGGTGCGTGTGCCACGTGAAACCTATGCTGTGATCCAACAAGTTGTTGTAAATATATACCAGAGCCTTGCCTAAGTGATTATAATCTCATCAGTTTTAAGCAGACTTCAGTGTGGCTTTTTCTGCAGATGTTACCATTGGTTAATCAAGCACACTTACTTCGATATGAGTGTATTCCAGTTGGTCTAATATCCCATTGCAACCGTTTGGTGGTCTGCCCCCAAACAATACAATTAGGAATTCAGCAGACACTAGTTTCACCTGAAATACTATTAAACGTTCTGCCGGTGCGTGCAACATAGAATCAATCAATGAAAAGATTCGACAAAGTAACAAACTGGTGACAGGCAAAGACTCTAAAATTTCTATACCGGCCAATGAACCCACTCTTTGTTCTGTTATTTCAATCGATTTAGGACCATACGGGGTTTCACAGTCATCAATAAGATCAGTTTTAGGTTGGCCTGACATTTCAGATGATAAACAATTTTTAGGTGTAGCATATCATACCTCGCCTGACATTGTAAATGTTACCCCAACAATGCAGGTCAAGTTAACCTGTTACACTGTCAATGGTAGTTATGAAAGCAGGTCTGAGACGACAAGCGTATGTGTTCAGGGTTATATACTGTTTTGGCTTTCACCAACCGTGGAACCATGTAATGTGATATCAATTCTCCTGCTGCACCTGTGTATATTTCATGTCATAATAATCGGTTGACACATATTTGTTTTACTCAGTGAGTCAAGACGGGCACGTTGTTTATGTCCGAGGTGAAACGTTAATGATATAAATGTACCTTAGAGATCGACCTGACATTTAATATAATTACGGTCGTAGGTGGACATGTGAGACCCGTGCGAGTTGTTTGCGCGAGAAATTCCTTTAACGCTACATATTAAGGAACTGACCCTGGTGATGTTGTTCGTGGATTGTGTACAGGCACACAAAAGGTGCTCTGGGTTCTGTCCTTGCGCGCTGCACCAATCGCTAAACAAGTTGCAGTGCGAGTCCTTGATAGCATCAAAAGTGCTGCTGTGAATCGATGAAACAACTGGGATCAAAGGTGGCTCAAATGCGTTGAGATCGACTACGGCGATTAGTGACTCGAGCACCAAAGGTTCCATTTACATTACCATCAATGTCCGCTGTGGTAGGTAAAAATATCAAAAAGCCATTCAGAAACGATTGTTAGATTTAATGATTGCAAATCTAGCGATGGGAAGTTCATTTAAGCGTCAAAGCCTCACGCAGAGGTATTAAACATAGTCAATAATGTGTAAGTCAAAACTAAACTTTAACCATGGCTCATTTTAGAAATATATCTGATCTTGCATTTTATATGTGTTGGTGGATCGTAGTGAAGGAGATTTTCTGTATTATTCATACCCGGCCAGAGACCCAATCAATTAAAAAGTAGAATTGCAAGTGCAGTACACGTCTATGTTTTTTCCTTCCATTTGCGGAATTCATGGGAATTAAGAGAGAATGGATACAGGCCGACGAATACATACCATAGTAGGATTTGTTAACAACGGAATAATGGAGTTAACCGTGTACGTTAATCCTGGAAAGGAAATCGAATTAATTCTTGGCAGCGTCGACGCAGCCACAACGATTCTTTGACTCGCCAGATAGAGCGATGATTACACGAGAACAGCTGGCCTAACAATAATAATAGTGATATAACTGTACCTATCAAGGCTTGTTAAATCAAGTCATTAAACATGAATAGATATATGATTGTACCTATCAAGGCTTGTTAAATGAAGTCATTAAACAGGAATAGTGATATAACTGTACCTATCAAGGTTTGTTAAATGAAGTCATTAAACAGGAATAGTGATATAACTGTACCTATCAAGGCTTGTTAAATCAAGTCATTAAACATGAATAGATATATGATTGTACCTATCAAGGCTTGTTAAATGAAGTCATTAAACAGGAATAGTGATATAACTGTACCTATCAAGGCTTGTTAAATCAAGTCATTAAACATGAATAGATATATGATTGTACCTATCAAGGCTTGTTAAATGAAGTCATTAAACAGGAATAGTGATATAACTGTACCTATCAAGGTTTGTTAAATGAAGTCATTAAACAGGAACAGTGATATAACTGTACCTATCAAGGCTTGTTAAATCAAGTCATTAAACAGGAATAGATATATAATTGTACCTATCAAGGCTTGTTAAATCAAGTCATTAAACAGGAATAGTGATATAACTGTACCTATCAAGGCTTGTTAAATCAAGTCATTAAACATGAATAGATATATAACTGTACCTATCAAGGCTTGTTAAATCAAGTCATTAAACAGGAATAGTGATATAACTATACCTATCAAGGCTTGTTAAATCAAGTCACTAAACAGGAACAGTGATATAACTGTACCTATCAAGGCTTGTTAAATCAAGTCATTAAACAGGAATAGATATATAATTGTACCTATCAAGGCTTGTTAAATCAAGTCATTAAACAGGAACAGTGATATAACTGTACCTATCAAGGCTTGTTAAATCAAGTCATTAAACATGAATAGATATATAACTGTACCTATCAAGGCTTGTTAAATCAAGTCATTAAACAGGAATAGTGATATAACTATACCTATCAAGGCTTGGTAAATCAAGTCATTAAACATGAATAGATATATAACTGTACCTATCAAGGCTTGTTAAATCAAGTCATTAAACAGGAATAGTGATATAACTATACCTATCAAGGCTTGTTAAATCAAGTCACTAAACAGGAATAGTGATATTAACTGTACCTATCAAGGCTTGTTAAATCAAGTCATTAAACATGAATAGATATATAACTGTACCTATCAAGGCTTGTTAAATCAAGTCATTAAACAGGAATAGTGATATAACTATACCTATCAAGGCTTGGTAAATCAAGTCATTAAACATGAATAGATATATAATTGTACCTATCAAGGCTTGTTAAATCAAGTCATTAAACAGGAACAGTGATATAACTGTACCTATCAAGGCTTGTTAAATCAAGTCATTAAACATGAATAGATATATAACTGTACCTATCAAGGCTTGTTAAATCAAGTCATTAAACAGGAATAGTGATATAACTATACCTATCAAGGCTTGGTAAATCAAGTCATTAAACATGAATAGATATATAACTGTACCTATCAAGGCTTGTTAAATCAAGTCATTAAACAGGAATAGTGATATAACTATACCTATCAAGGCTTGGTAAATCAAGTCACTAAACAGGAATAGTGATATTAACTGTACCTATCAAGGCTTGTTAAATGAAGTCATTAAACAGGAACAGTGATATAACTGTACCTATCAAGGCTTGTTAAATGAAGTCATTAAACAGGAACAGTGATATAGCTGTACCTATCAAGGCTTGTTAAATCAAGTCATTAAACAGGAATAGTGTTATAACTGTATATATCAAGACTTGTAAAATGAAGACCTTTAACACTTAGCGAAGGTATTTAGGTCTTACCACAGCGGACATTGATGGTAATGTAAATGGAACCTTTGGTGCTCGAGTCACTAATCGCCGTAGTCGATCTCAACGCATTTGAGCCACCTTTGATCCCAGTTGTTTCATCGATTCACAGCAGCACTTTTGATGCTATCAAGGACTCGCACTGCAACTTGTTTAGCGATTGGTGCAGCGCGCAAGGACAGAACCCAGAGCACCTTTTGTGTGCCTGTAAACAATCCACGAACAACATCACCAGGGTCAGTTCCTTAATATGTACTATATTTATATATAACTGTACCTATCAAGGCTTGTTAAATCAAGTCATTAAACAGGAATAGTGATATAACTATACCTATCAAGGCTTGTTAAATCAAGTCACTAAACAGGAATAGTGATATAACTGTACCTATCAAGGCTTGTTAAATGAAGTCATTAAACAGGAACAGTGATATAACTGTACCTATCAAGGCTTGTTAAATCAAGTCATTAAACAGGAATAGATATATAATTGTACCTATCAAGGCTTGTTAAATCAAGTCATTAAACAGGAATAGTGATATAACTGTACCTATCAAGGCTTGTTAAATCAAGTCATTAAACATGAATAGATATATAACTGTACCTATCAAGGCTTGTTAAATCAAGTCATTAAACAGGAATAGTGATATAACTATACCTATCAAGGCTTGTTAAATCAAGTCACTAAACAGGAACAGTGATATAACTGTACCTATCAAGGCTTGTTAAATCAAGTCATTAAACAGGAATAGATATATAATTGTACCTATCAAGGCTTGTTAAATCAAGTCATTAAACAGGAACAGTGATATAACTGTACCTATCAAGGCTTGTTAAATCAAGTCATTAAACATGAATAGATATATAACTGTACCTATCAAGGCTTGTTAAATCAAGTCATTAAACAGGAATAGTGATATAACTATACCTATCAAGGCTTGGTAAATCAAGTCACTAAACAGGAATAGTGATATTAACTGTACCTATCAAGGCTTGTTAAATGAAGTCATTAAACAGGAATAGTGATATAACTGTACCTATCAAGATTTGTTAAATGAAGTCATTAAACAGGAACAGTGATATAACTGTACCTATCAAGGCTTGTTAAATGAAGTCATTAAACAGGAACAGTGATATAGCTGTACCTATCAAGGCTTGTTAAATCAAGTCATTAAACAGGAATAGTGTTATAACTGTATATATCAAGACTTGTAAAATGAAGACCTACAACACTTAGCGAAGCCAAAATATTTTTTGAATTGATAGAACCCGGTACAAGTATTATCAAACGTATAAGCTTGACCAGAAATACTTATGACTGGCAATAATTATTTTCCATCTCATCAGCAAGGCAAATACATACACATGAACATTTGGGGGTCAGCCATCTATAACTGTGTGCAAACATTTGACAGGCAAAGCATGGTTGATTTTCATCTATAGAGTTCAAAACACATCTAGAGTGTTCCGGCAAATACCTGCGTACAGCTAGCCGTATGTAACAACTCTTCTTATATAATCATCTGCTAAGCAAACAATGTATATTTAATACTGCATACATGATATTTCAGAAACGGAAAATACCACTAGTCGTATATCATTTGAACCCATACAGTTTGCACACCGGATACGCAATAAAGATATCACACAATATAATACAAATCTTTGTACTTAACTGGTGAGTTTCTCGAGTCCAGTCACAATATATTTATATTACTGAAATATAGTTGTTTGGGGAAAAATACACCCGCCACATGTGCTAAAAAATAAACTTTCTTTCTCGCAAATAAACGCATTGTTTCACAAACCATAAACTCCAGTTTCTGATTTGTTTTATATATATATTCCTCAGTGAAAAAAATGGAATATATTTTGTGATATAATTTCATATGACCTTCGTGCTGGGAAATGTTCGCGATTTCATAAGGTAGTAACTCATATTGCGTTTCATTTGAAATATAGCAATAATTATATGTTACTGCATTTGTACGGTAAATTATGAACGAATTTTTCGGATGGAAATACTGCACGACCTTGGAAGCGCAGTATATCCATCAGACAAAACGAGTTCATATTTTCCAATATAAATGCAGTAACCTTTTTATTATATGCTCATTTTCTTATTCTACCTAAGGCTTAATTATATAAACAAAAATACACTACAAGAAAAAAAAAATAATTGACTGTATGCTGTATTCCAAACTAAATGCACTAGTGCAGATTCATCATTACACAACAACATTATTAATTCGCACATATCTCCGCCTAGATAAATTTGAACTTAGTTGCGCGCTAGACATAACTTTCGTTTTGGTCTACTTAAAATTGAACTTTGGAGTCATATTGTGAATGAATGCGCATTGCAAGAACTTTTCCGTTTGATCTGGAATGAATATATTTTGGTAATTTTGTTGAAATTTCGTGCTTATGGATTGGATTTATCTGTGCCAATTCTACATGAAAAACATCGGATTGAAGCAGTGAGGGAGAAACGTGTTGACATCTGCAAGTGTGTTTCTGTTCTGTCATTGAATGTTTGAAATCATAATGTGGGGAAAATATGAAGTCTTTCAATTGCAATTATCGAAAAATCGCTATGACATTTAAAATTTAGGTCATTTTGAGTACAGTAAGGGGGATGTAATTGCACTTTGAATTTAGTTAAAATTACAGTACAATTTCGAAATGTGTAATCAAGCTTGAGAACCCATGACATGGCTTATTTAATTCGAATTTACAGAACTAAGAAAGTACATTTTGAGTAAATTCAGGATGTAAAACTGTAAGCATATTATTTTCCATTCTTATTACCAGTTAAAAAAGACAGTTTATGGCTTATCACTTTCATGGTATTTGCAAGGACCCTGTCTGACGTCTATAGCTAGCCTAAATCCGAAATATTGTATCAAAACGTTAACGCGGAATGTGTCAAAGCAGCTGGTATTTGTCAGTCCACTAAACATCTCGTTTGGTTCATTCAGAAACAAATTTAATCAACCATAACGTAAAGCGTCTACTACAAGAGTGTACATAATTTGTTTACAAATTAGTTCCTAATGCAATATAAAGTTGCATGTGAGTTCAATATTGTAAAATATTGCACGATTCTGACAATGTTAAGTTAACGGAGAACAAAATGAGCATATAATAAATGTAGTTATATAGCAAATCCGTTTAGGTTTTGAAAATGTTGTTTCGTATTATTCTTAGTGCTGTTTAAACAATTCTTTTATATAATCCACGTTCTTTAAATTTTTCTCAACATGCATAAGCGAATATATTAAAGTGCATTATTCTCGTAAACTATCATGCAGAAACCACTGTGTAACACATCGTGATTACATTATTTGATAATTGCTTTACAGCTGTGGCATAAGACGGCAGAACATCGTACAATAGGCAGTACATGCTTAATATATGGCGATACCATTACTACGCCTAATTTGGCTTTGCAGGTAATCGATTTGGGTAAAATGAATTTGGAACTCATTTTCTCCATTAGAAATATTCTTTGATGCACTTATTAAAATTATGGAACGAATAGTAAATCTTATCCGAGTGTAAAGAATATGAATTTGGTATGAAATGTGCTTCTTTGATTAATTTTCTTGCATTTCAAAACTGTTTCAATTAGATGAAAGGTATATATTATAACAAAATAAGTCTTAGCTGTACGAAAGACGCGTAAATCGTCATGTTAGATTAATATTATTAGGAGAAATATGCGTAATTATCTTATTCAGCCAAAAACAGCCCACTAAAATTGTAGCATATCATTTGAAAGCGGAATGTTTTAAAGAATGATTGTATAACACCAATCCGGCACTTAATGCAAAAGTTATTGTTGTTGTAAAATATTAAATACTTTTATTATGCAAGATGTTATCTTTTACGGAATTTTATTTGCGAAATTTTTTCTGATATTGTTCCTGCTGTCAAAAAAGAATTTACTTTATGTTTGTTGCTTTCACCTCCTTTGTTATGGCTTCATTGTACACGATTATGAATAACGAGGAGACGTTGAGCTCGCTCCATATTCGCCCTTATGTAAGAAGAATTTCACTTATTGATAAAGTCGAAAATGAAACGTATAGTTCAAATCTTGACCAGCTGGACGCATGGATGCAACCTGATGGATTATATTCACCTGGATGCAACCTGTCAGATGTCACACAGGCAATCAGAAATGATAAAATGTATGGAGTGGACTTAATGAAATTATAAACCTCTTACAAGTGGCAGTTCACCCCGAAAGGCGGGCACAAAGCTGATTACAAACCAATGCCTCTGTAAGTACATATTTGATTTGGTAACTTCTTTTTTATGTCACGCTGTAATTGTGTGTACGCAATGGACTCCAATCTTGTAATTTTCATAAGGATGTATAACAACTTATTATCTTACACAAACTTGACCAATTCAACAATTCTTCTGTCCTTAATGATTGCATTTTCAGTATCATTTAAAACGTTATCAACTTTTATTTTTTATATCATTTTCTTCAGTCTTGCCGTATGACTTTGTCGTATGCAAGGCGTAGCACGTCTTTAAAGTAACATGTCTGGATTGAAAAGGTCAACCCGTGTTATCAAGTTTGGTTTTTGCATAACATCGTTTACAAGAATAATTATCCTTCTCTTTTTTGTATTTTTTTGTTTTTTGGTATTACATCAAGCTTTTTGTGAGCTGTTGAGTCCGATACAGCAGCAGCTTTTTAATTAATATTTTTCATCGTTTCTCTCTAATTTAAGTGACCTTGGTTATGTCAGACGTTCTCACTGATTTTTAAATGGTTTAGTCTCGTTACCATATCACTTAAAAGCTGTACGTTTGTAACTAAATTCTTAAATTCAGGCACAGTTAGTAGTGAAAGGGGCCACTTTAGCGACAATGGGAATTAGCATTAAAAACACCCCCTGGGCCACTTTAGCGACAATGGGAAATTTAATATTACGAAAACCCCTGGGCCACTTTAGCGACAATGGGAATTAACATGGAAATAGATTTTGGGCTTGTCTAGGGACAAGGGAAATTTAACATGCGAGAAAAAAGCAATTTTAGGGACAAGGGGAATTTAACATGGGATTTTTTTTGTTTTTTTTTTAAAATAAAAAATATAAAAAAAGGGGTAGGCAATTGAAAGTCTATCTCTTTTCGAGAGACGTGGGTAGCCCTGAAAAGGGTCTTTGGGTTTCTTCTTCTTCTAACTCCTCCACTTCTTCCACCAAGTCCTCACTTTTTCCATTATTCCTTTCTTCTTCCTCTTTTCAGTTTCTGTTGTCCAGTCAGGATGACCCATATCTCTGAATTTCTGTTGGATCTTCATCCAGTTGTTATTCAATCTTTCAAACTCTAATTTCTTCTTCTTATTTTCTTCTTCCTTTCTCTCTTTGCTCCATTTTTCTTTTATCTTCATCACTTCTACTTTCATTACCTCTCTAATTAGTTCTTCTGCTTTTATCAACTGGTTAAAACCCCACTTTACGTATCACCAGTCAGTCCAATAAAAGTTATTTTCTAGGAAGCTCCTGACTTCTATGACATGATCCAAGGCTTCCTTTAAAGTACCTACTCTCACGTAAGGTGGGTCAATGAATCCTCTGATTCTTTCTACTTCTTCCTCAATCATTCCCCCATTAGATCTTTTGCTACTCCAAGACTCTTCACATTGTTCAGGCTACCTTCAAATCTTCCTTCCTTATTCAATCTTTCTACTATATAAGTCCCATCCATGATCCAAAAATAGCTATGTCTCAAATCGTTAAATAATTTTGTCACCTCCATCTTCTTTGTTTATTCCTTAGAATGGTGCGAACGACGAACACTGTGGGTTCTTTTACGAAAAGCGCGGACGTGAAGGAAAACATCCCCTACTTTTCTCATTTCATATTATCTACTATTCACATACGTGAAGCAGCAACAAATAAACCCCAAATCTACTATTCACACACGCAAAGCATTAAAATGAAACCCAAATCTGCTATCCACACAAACCAACTTAAGCGCTTACAAACACAAACACATGCACTCACACTAGGAAAAAAGAGTCAGTGTTTATATTCACACTACTCTACATACACACATTGGCAAATCTATTACTATTTCTTTTCTAAAGGTTTTGGGTAGCCCTGAAAAGGGCTGTTTTTTTGTTTTTTAAGAACTCCAGGGCACATGGTTAATGATGGCACCTTCCAGGTCTGGCACCACATACACATCATCGACTCCAGTCTCCTTTCACTCTTCTTTTGACTGGGAGCGCAGAAGGAGGATGATTGGCTTCAGCACCCCAATCCTCTGTCTCTGGAATATTGTACGACATCCTCTCTCCTATTTTCTTTTCCTCCTCTTCCCTCTGTCTTCTCTCCTCCTCTTCTTTCTTTATCCTTGCCTCTTCTACTATGGCCTCCGCTGCCAGTTCATTTAACAGGCGCCTGGCATATTCCAGATGTATCTGGAGTTCAAGAAGTTTGCTTATTCTGGTATTCATTGTCTTGTTAACGAATGAACAGGATAGCTAGACTGCCAAGCGATTTTCAATTTATAGTTAAAGCGCGGACGTGAAGGAAAACATCCCCCAAGACAAAAGTTAGTTAGTTGGATTATAGTGGTTTTCGTTCTTTTGAACATGTACCACTTGTTTATTCAGGCACTGCGTGATTTTTAATTACTCCTGGGGGAAGGAAAAGGAGCCTCATCCCCCAGGCTTTTATGTACTCAAAGACAAAAGTTATATTACCTAGATCATGACCAAACAACGCGCGGACCTAAAAGAAACACTCACTCACTTTTTTACTACCCATTCCTAATTTAAAAATTTTCATTAATCACTTCAATATACTATCCACATACGCAAAGCAATCGAATCAAACCCCAAATCTACTCTCCACGCACGTCAAACAGCAAAAAAAACATTATGATTATCTACTATCCACACAAACGTACGTGAGTGCTTACAAACACAAACACATACAATCACACCAGAAAAGAGTCAGTGTTTATATTCACACTACTCTACATACACACATTGGCAAATCGATTGATATTTCTTTTCTAGAGTATTGGGTAGCCCTGAAAAGGGCTGTTTTTTGTGTGCGAAGTTCAAGCTAGGGCAATCTTTTAGTTTCTAAGAATGCGACATCCTCTGACGATAAACTTTCTGACGATAGGTCTGCTTCTTCGGAAAGAGAAGAAGAACTCTTTGGTGTCGATACGACAATCGACAAAGCCTCTGTCAGGTTCAGGTTCCTGCTGCTGCTGTTGTTGCTGTTGCTGCTCTCTCTGCTGTTTCTGAAGTCTGTACTTCTCTGTCCATTCTTCTTTCTCCCTGTTCACTTCTTCTCTGAAGAGCTCTTCTATCAGGTCTTCAGTGACTTTTAACATTCTCAAATTTTCTATCTCTTCTGGCTTCGGTATCAGACTGTGTCTGACCCTATGCAAATTCACGTAGGCTTCGTTTACCTTAGCTAGTTTGGAGCACATCTTCGTAGGAGGATGAGTCGACAGTGGATGGTTAGACTGGAGGCTACCCCGGCTTTAAAGTCAAAGCGCGGACGTGAAGGAAAACATCGCTCTACGGTTTTCGAGCCGCAACGTTCAATGAGTGTCATGAGAAGGATAGTAAGAAGTCAAAGAGCATGAATCAACATTCCTATAGCCAAACAAACCACAAAGACATTTTTTCTTCAAAACAACATTTTTTTATTCAAAAATCACTTAACACTAACAAACAACTCTAACATTTTTAACAATAATCCAACAATATAACATCAAACATTTTTTAACTAACACTTTATTTTGGACAGGGCTGACAACGTTGTGAATGAAATTGTGATTTCCACTGTTGGAAGTCATTAGGCCATTGATGGACACTACGTTTCCTAGCTTGAGACAAAAGATAAGCATAATAGTCACAAAACCATTGATTTACTTTCACATCGTTTCTAGAAGAAGAACGAGGATCAAAATGAGTCACTAGATGTTCTAAGGAATATCCCAGGCTGCGATGATGCAGAAAATACACACAATATTGTCCACACACCAAGGAATCTGTGCCTTGTAATTTCACATTATTGAATCGGGTGGTTTGAGCATTTCTTCTCATAAAGTCGATGATATCGTCTTCCAAAGGAGGCAATCCATACGAATCGAAATATTCCACACATCCTTCTTGAGGAAAGTAGACGGCTACCCAGTGGGTTCCTGGGAGATGACTGGCGTCCGTGTTGATCATATAAGCTTGATGGTCTTGAGGTTTGCGATGAGGGAGTTCATCTTTAGCACAGACGACAGGATTCCATGAAGAAGTGTACGAACTGTGGTTCAAAAGGTAATAAAGTTCCCAGGTATCCATTTATTTGTGTGGTTTTCTTCTTCACAGGTAATAATAAGTCATCAATTCGATCCTGACGTTTTGCTTGAAAATGTCTGACAAGTAAAAGGCATTTAGCTTCGTCTCCCCACTCTGATTCAGTACAACTTCGATACGATGAATCTCTTGAGCGGTTAATGGTGGACAAGAATGTTCACGCAAGTCTTTATAATACTGGCGCAACACGACTTCGTCCGAGATGAGACTCCAAGCTTCGTACAGATACTCGTCCAATTTTTCTTCTTGACTCAGCATTAGGCATTTATCGTGTTGAATTTGAGTGGGATGATCGTTTTGACATCCATAGCCAGCTTTCTTGATCAATTCCGTAATTTTTTCGACCAAGTGTTTGGCAAAATAGGATACTAAATGGGCTTCTTGTTCTGGCCATCTCGACTTCATCATGACAACTTCTTCTTTGTCTTGGGATTCTTCCACGGTCTCCTCACATTTCATGTTCAAAGTTTCTCCACTAGGTAAAGAGGGATAACAGTCTTCCATGGTTTCTAATAGTCTAGAATGACTTCTCTCAAACTGTTGATTTCTTTCGTATTATCGAATTCTGCATACAGGATGACGTTCACCGTTTCATCAGGTTCTCTTTTTGGAAACTGAATTTCCACACGAGTCTGGCCTGATTTTATAGGGTGGAAGTGTCCCTCGTCGCTGCCTTGGTCTGGAGTGAAATCAAATGCCCACAAAGCATAGTCTCCTGCATAATCTTCGTACGTAATGCCGTGACTGATGTTGGTTCCTAACTGTCCGGTGGCTTCGTACAGGGACAAGTACGATCTCAAGTAATTCTTCTTCTCAAAGTCAGGTTCAAAAGGTCGGGTACACAAGGTCTTGCCATCGCGACTGACTTCGATCTTGGACACGCCAAAGTGTTGAAAGTAGAAAGGATTTTTAGCGATAGCTCCGTTGAAGGCTGTATTCTCGACGATACCAACGATCAAACGTTTGGGTAACTGTCCTTGGAACATATGATCTTCGATCATGGATCGTTGCCCCTTGGGAATGGTGAAGGTTTTCACTTCTACGCGACGTATCGGATACTTGGCGGTCGTTCTGTTCAACGTCTGACTGATGTCGTTACCCACTTTAGGTAACACTTCCACACGTCGTACGTAGAGTCTAGTTTCTTGGATTTTGGTTTTGTAATCGTCATCATTAGCTATTAAATGAAAAGCGGTACTGCTACGATTCAGTCTCAAGCGGATATCCACCCCATTCAGCAAATACTTCTCTTGCAACCACATGTCCAAATGCATCAGTTCTAAACTTTTGTTGTCTGTGATTTTGTTTCGTCGTTCTACAAATCCCTCATTGTATTCTTTCTTTT
Source organism: Sinohyriopsis cumingii (assembly GCA_028554795.2). Lineage (NCBI taxonomy): Eukaryota > Metazoa > Mollusca > Bivalvia > Unionida > Unionidae > Sinohyriopsis > Sinohyriopsis cumingii. The sequence continues at coordinate 42,372,562 of CM068825.1, forward strand.
TATCAGCTGTATCAGTTTCAAATAATTCAAACTGGTTTGCATCGTCAGCTTCCCATACCACACAGGCATTGAGATGAGTGTTCTTGGCATCTATTCCGTACGTCAAGAGATTTTCCAGGTAGGCACGATAAGGGTAAGTATCCATGCAGCTGCTGACTAGTTTGTTATTCAAGTACTAGTCCACTCCACTGAACAAGGAATGCATGAAATTGTTGACGGGAGCTACTGCTTCAGTGTCTATAGGACATCCAGTCTTATCTAGAACTTTGACTTTCAGGTACAAGTAACTGATATTCAGATCGATGTAATCTTCGGGCTGTCCTTTGATTTCAAACTCGATGGGAGCGGAATCGGTCAAAGAGGAGACGGGGTGAAATTCCACCCACTGGGATTCTTGCATGGTCATCATGGTGGGGGGCATGGCAAACAGATCCAGTTCCGACTTGGAACAAGCGCAAGACTCTCGGTGCATCATTTTTTCTCTGTGTCTCAATAATCGAAAACGTCTAAGTCTCGAACGGTTCTTCTTTTCTTTGTCTTTCTAGCTTTAGACGTGTGAAGTCTGGTGAAAGGGTGTTTTCTTCGTCGTCTCTTTCTGCCTTGTCCTTGCTGAATGCCTGACTCGGTAGCGTGCAGGGCATTTACAGGAGTTTCTCGTCGGCCTAAAAGGTCTTTACCCGTTTGCAACAAGACATTTTTGCCTGCCCTTAAGAAAGCTTCTTTGGGGTTTTGTTTGTCGATGATGACATTTTGGAGAAATTCTTTGCCTTGCGTCAGTGCCGCATCTTTCAAGGCGTGCAATCCGCGTGTCACCATCGGTTTCAACACCGGGGCCACCGAACGAAAAGCCGATTTTAGCATATCTCCTAAACCGTGTCCTCGCTGTCGAGCAACCCCTCGGTACACTGGATACATGACTTACGAGTCGTGAGAGAAACCGTTTTCGAAAATGGAGTTTCACCGTGACTTTTCCTTTGGTGAATGGAATATTTTGTCCCAGATCTCGTTTTATAGCAATGTTGACCGTGTCCAAATACGACTTGCTGACAGGCAAATAATGAGGATGTACAAATTCGCGGTGGACGTGATAAGTGTTTCCACCTTCCTCGTCAGTGGACGTGGCAGAATCCACTTTGAAAGGAATGATACGCAGCAATGGCATGGTGTGTCCCACCACGTTGTACTCCACCACATCGGAATACACAAAGATCAAATTCAGTCCGTGGTTCAGTTCTACCGGGTTTCCAAAAGCTCTGTAAAAATCCATACTACTGTTGATCTTGGGGCTTCTTTTTTGGTGACACGTTGTAACTCGGGCAAATAAAACGTTCCTTTGAGCACTTCTCCGTTCATGTCTTCCAATTTATAGACGGCAGGATGACGGCCATGCACTCGTCCAGTGACACGAAACAATTCGGTCGTCCAGTTAGGTAAGTAACCTTTGTTGAAAGTGCGTTTGGTTTTGCCAATGCGTACCCAATCTCCTACGACCAAGACTCCACTTTTCTTGGGGACAGCCCTCGTCGGGGACGTACCAAACAGGCGCTCAAACACCAGCACTTCGTTCTCGGGAGTCACCTCTTGCGGGGCACTTCCAATGCTTCGATGGTAGGATTGGTTGTACGCTTGCACCAGGTGCGGTAAGATGTCGATGTACTTCAGAGTGTGGTGATGCATAAAATATTTCCACATGCGTTCTTTCAAAGTGCGTTGAAAACGTTCCACGATGCTGGCTTTGGTTTCGGGATTCTCGGTGGTAAAAAAATGAATGTCACGTTTCTTTAATTCTTTTTGGAAAGCTTGGTTCAGAAATTCGGTACCTTTGTCCGTTTGCCATCGAAGAGGGTGACGACCGCTTTGTTTCAACACCCGTTGCAGGGCTCGCACTAACTTACTGCTCGATTTGGAAGTCAAGGGTACGACCCAGGCAAATTTGGAAAAGACGTCGATGACACAAAACAAATATTTGTAGTCGCGATTGTAGCTGGCCAAATGAGAGACATCGGCTAAATCGGCTTGCCATTGATGATCGATGCCCTCCACTCGGGTGCGACTTCTGGCAAACTTGCGTCGAATGGGTTTGTGTAAAGTGTAGGTAGCTTGTTCTTGTAACCATCGTTGCACTTGAGGCAAACGGAGACTTTTCAGTCAAGTTTTGGCAGCACGATACAATTTTTGAACTCCTGCGTAACCTGCAGGATGGGATGGATCGTAGTAAATGCTGGCTAACACCTTCTCCATTTATTTTTGGTGTGTTAATAAGGCACCCACTCTTCGAGGATGCTACTTTGGGTGGGTCGAAAGGGTGGTTTGGAAACGGATTTACGTGTCTGATGGGCTACGGGAGTAGAAGACGAAGGTAGTGGTGGTGGAGGTGGGAATGGAATGGCTTTGGTCTTCTTTTCTTTTTTCACTTCTGGTTTCCCTTCTTTCTTTTTCACTTCTGTCGAAGGAGGAGTGGACATCATCTTTTTAACCCAAGCTTTCATTTCTTCTCGTTGGGGTGTGGGGGGACGGGGTGAAGAAGGATGCTGCAATCTTACTTGAAATGGGAGCTGCTGACGGTGTTTGAAACACTTCTCCTATCTCTTCTTCCTCAGGTCTTCGTGGGGTAGCATCTCTGGTGACCCCTGGGGATGGTAGTAGTAGTGGTGGTGGTAGTGATGATGGTGCTGGACTTTCATTAAGGTCTTAAAATCTTTCAGAGTGGGTAGAGCTGTTTCGTCTAAAGCTTTCTGGTGAAAGAGTTGCAGTCGTTGCAAGAGTTGCCCGTACTTTTGCGATTTTTCTGTTTCGGACAAATCTTGGCGATCCATCAAGGACTGCAATTCGTGTTGTAACTGGGACATCTCGCTCAAAGTGGGATTGGGAGGTAAATGCGGGGTGCGTTGTTCTTGCCAACGATGGTATTCCATCCATCGTTTGTAAGGTACTAAAGCTAGTTTTCGTCCTTCCATGGGGTTGTCAGGGGTGGATTCTGAGATCTTGGGACTTCCGAGGGCCTTTTTATCTTGCTCCCACCAGTCCTCCCAACATGGTTCCCAAGACTCCTTTCAGCAATGGGCCTAGCAAGAGGGGTAAAATTCCTCCATGTTGGACCAACATCTTCTTTTTTTGACGAAGGGGGATTTTCTTTTGAACCGTTTGGCGAAGAACGTGACGATGTTTGCCTAAGCATTGTTTCTGGTGTTTGGACAAAGGGATCGTGCCTTTCAAGACGTTCAAACAACATTCGCACACGGTATCAATGACCTCTTTGCAGACCGTTTGAATAAGTTTTTTTTCGTAGGGGTGGAGAAGCTTTGGACAGGACAGATAACATGTCTCCATGTTTGACTAACCGAGGAGGCAGTCCTTTCCTTTTCTTTCCTTGGGTTTTAGAAGAGGGATGTTTTCTGGAGGGTGACATCTTTGAGTCTTCAGCATCAAAAACACTGATACCCCTACTTAGTCACAGACCTTTTTTATACTGGAACGCGTCGCCACTGATTGTCTTTACGTCGTATTAACTTCAGGACAGGCATGACACGTCGTGCATGGGTAAGTACCGGACTAAATCGAGCCAGTTCTTGCTTGGACAAATCCAGTAAATTTTGTAACATGCCCGATCTTTCTTGAACTTTGATTTTGGGAGAAGGTACTTTGTGAGCAGCGGCCACTGCCACTAAATTGGAGGGACCTGCCACTGGAGAAGTTCTTGGGGTCATTAACGGAGAAGTTCTTGGTGTAATCAACGTCTCCAAGTACCTTTCAGTTCTTGGTGTCATCAACAGAGAAGTGAATGAACCTGAGGCTACCGGAGACGCGGTCACCGCCGTTGCAGGTCGTGGTTTGCGAGTGTAAGGTTGCGTCCTGGCCAAAGTGCCTCTCTTGCGACTAGTTTTCTTCTGTAGACTTTTCTTTTTCTGGGGACTTTTTCTCTGTTTCTTTTTCTGGGGGCTTTCCTTTTTCCGGGGTGGTGACTGGTAAGAGGAGGGTCCCGCCACTGGAGAAGTTCTTGGAGACACGGGTCTCCTTGAGGACTTGACCTTGGAACCGTGGCTCATTTTCTATTTCTTGGAGCTTCGTTTGACATTTTTCTTGGGGAGAAGTTTGGGAACATTAGGATCCCATCTTAAGAGAGAGCAGATGATGACCCCTCCTAGAGTACCGCTCCCTCCAGGTTTCAAAATGATTTGTTTTTTTGGTTTGAGTGTCGATGCGGGGATCGGCCAATTTGGTCAAAGCAGCTTTGCTTCGATCAAAAAAGCGGTTGGTTTGATGAGGAATCTGAATGATCCCTTGTAGTAATTGACGTGCTGTCACCGTGAACCATCGTAAGACTTCTTTGAGACTAGCTTCTAAGACACGAGCTCGTATTTGTGGATTTTTTTCTCGACTGATGCCATACAAGGCACGAATCAATTTGACGGGAAGATGCGACTGAAGGGACGTCATGTTCAAACTCTGTGAGACAGACGAAAAGTGTCTGAGGTTTTTATAGATTTTTTTGTTGAGTGAAGTTAAGTAGAGGACGGAGACGTGTACAGGACAGGCCCTCCGTCTTGGCCGCAGTGGTGAAACAAGTGAGTACGAAATCGCAAATCCTCGGGGGTCGTAGGTTTCAAATCGACGAGTAAATAAGCGTGTGGAGTTTGAGTGGCATCGTCGTACGCCTGGGTCAGCCAAGGCGTTCCTAACTGTTTGGCTAAGACTTGCACTTGCGATTTATCTCGAGGGCTTTTAAACAAGACCACGTAATGCGCATTGAGACTGATGGTACGATGGGCTTTACTTTGTTGAAACAAATTTTGGGTGATGTAAACGACACTGGCATTACGATGATGCCCTTTGCGCGTAAACCACAGTTTAATTTCTTCTTCGTCTTCTCCTAACATGTCGTCAAAAATGACCAAATGGGTTTGACGGGAGTCAGAGACGATGCCGTCGTCTTTTTAGGAATTCCATCCACAAACACGACGGAATCGCCTTGACTTTCTCCCATGAGGCTGTACGCCGATTGCCACTCTTTGTAACACCACACGATGCGTTGAGGTGGACGATCGATCAAATGATGTTTATGTTCGATCAAACGTTTGACGAATTCGGTTTTGCCTGAACCGCTAGGTCCAGCAATAAGCATGTTAAAGGGATGGCGAAGATACAAAGCCTCCCAACTGGCACGATCTAAGTGTTCGTCGATGACTTTGACAGTGGAGGAAGAGGGAGCAGAGACAGCAGAGGTAGCCATAGTGTCAGGAATGTCACTTGTGACACGAAAACAAACCAGACAAGAGTTTATATACTTTTTTCAGGACACGTTTATTGAATGTTTTAAATATGAACAACACGAAAGTCAAAAATACATAAAAGCCAAAGGCTTAAATACAACGATAAAAGGCACCTCAAAATCGTCAACGTGGAATAGAAACAAGTGTCTGTACAACATGTTTTGGGTAATGTTCTGACCAGTTCTATAGGGAGTAAGGTCACACAAGTGTCCTCCCGAAAGGGTCTTTCAGGAATGTCCTGGATAGTCCTGTACTGGGTGACGGGTTCTTCTTCTGGCATCGTCACTAACACAGGTTGAAAAGTAACATTTTTCTTTGGACGTTGAAAGGAAGGATCACAACTCTCGTGCATACTGGGCCACTTCTTGGGTCCAAGCCTCAAAATCCCATTTTTTCCAGGCACGGACATCTGTCCAATGGGGGTGTAAGTCACAAGCTACACACACATCGTCATACACGTCTTGGGTAGCTAAAAGTTGACGAATCTTTTTTTCCCGTAGAGGTCGAGAAGTATCCAGATGAAAACGTAAGGCTTTGAGCAAAATGAGTCTCTCGTGAACATTTAAAGGCACCACTTTCATGTTGAATGGGGTGGTAAATACTGTTCGTAAAGAGTCCACAAGGAATCGGCTGGTAAACGAAATCCCAGAAAACAAGTCACTAAGACACACACCACTTGTCGACCCAAATTGACTGGATACAGTTCTTGTAATAATTGATGGTAATGATCCACGGTTTGAATATGGTCATTGAGTTCCTTCCACGGAATCTGTTCAATTACATGTGATAAAAGTCGTGGCATGGCAGCCTGTTTTTATACTCTCTTTGTTTCGGAAACAATACACCTACTTTCTACCCAGAGATCTTCGTTCTCTAGTGGGGAATCTAAATGCTCCAAACTATAACCTAAACTTCAAACTTCGATTAGAAGTTTCCTCTTCCTCTAAGTAGATTCCACGTAAAATATGTTGGTAATCCTTTAACTTGTCTTCCTCAGTGCGTTGCACTAGGTGAATCTCGAAGTAACCAAAATGATCAACACGTGGATCATCGGGGGCCTGGAAGTATTGAACAAGGTCTGACCATTGAAACAATTTCTGACGAATCAGTTCTTTTATACCATTCAGGTACCATTGGTTAAAGATCTGGTGACGTAACGGATGCAACTGTTCTTTACGTTTGACTTGTATTTTGACCAGCTCTCGGTAAATGCGTTCTCTCAACTCCACAGGCAAAGCACGAATGTTCTCTTGTAAAGTATCCATGAATAGGTCATACTAAATCCTCTTTCTGACACAAGAAATGTACCGTTTGCACAGACATGGTTTTACTTCAGTGTCGAATTTAAATCGTTTAGTCACTAATTTACACATTACAATTCGTTCAGAAGTTTCCTCTTTCACTAAGATGACATTGCGTAAAAGATGTTGGTAATTCGCTAACTCTTCCTCTGGAATTCGCTGCAGTAAGTTTACAATGTAGTAGATAGAATCATCAATAGCAAACCAATCCTTTTTAAAACTAGGGGGTCGTTGATCAATGTCTGTCCAATGGAACACTTTCAACTGAATCAGTCCTTGTATAGCATTCAGGTACCAGTGGTTCAAACACCGTTGATTTAACGGATGCAATTGTTCTTTACGTTTGACTTGTATTTTGACCAGCTCTCGGTAAATGCGTTCTCTCAACTCCACAGGCAAAGCACGAATGTTCTTTTGTAAAGTATCCATGAATAGGTCAGTCCGTACAATTCACAATCTTCTCCTAGAGCAAAAGTAATCCACATAGTGAGTAATTTCTGACCACTGCAACTCAGGGTAACGTCCAAGAATCTCATTGAACTCTTTTAATGTAAACGGTTTAGAGTAATATAATAGGATGAATGCACCCTTGACCCAGAGAAATCTAACACACTGGTTGACTTTTTTCACTTTCCTCTTGTGAATTTCTCGGCACAAATGTTCTACAGTCACCCATTGAGATTTCACTCTGGCAAACCCCTGCCAAACTTCCTTGTAAATCTTCTCTTGCAGTTCTTTAGGTAATGATTCAATATCGTTTTTGAAATGAAGTTTAAATACTGGTCTCGGTGATGTCCAACATTTGACTCCTAACCAATCTGGTTTCTTCTTCTTCTTTAACGACATGGTAAGTTACTTCAATGTCTCGGTCCCACAAAAGGTAAGTAATGACAATTCGGTGACCATCGAGCATGTTTTACGTAGGCCGAATCTTGCGGTTCCCAGTGGTGAAGTGACACACCGCAACTAAAGCGCTTAACTTTATCCCCTTCGCCCAAGTAGAAAAATCCGGCTCTGGCTAATTCTTCGGGGGTCGGTCCTCCCAGATACTTAGGCCATTTTCCTTTGAACGATTGAAGACGATTTTCAAAGTCGCAGTATTCTGACAAACGCACAGGAAACGAATATTCGTCTTTCACAGGTTCGTTTCGATGAGGGTTGGGTGACATGGACAGGAGTTTACTCAGGGCTGGATGACATCCGTAGGGGTGTAAACATGAAGGTGAACATCCACCTTTAAAACGAAACCCAGTGAAGTGTCCAAGAGGACGAGCGGCATCGCTTTCGCATCCCTCAGGTTTGACACGAACAGTATCACTTTCCATGATAGGGGTAGTGAAAACAAAGTTCCCATGATGCTTTACGGAATCGCTATGGTCACAACGTACAGCATCGTTCCCATCGCAAGGCTCACAATCGCATTCCACTTCAGAGGCCCCAAACTTGAATTGTGCCTGTCTGAACTTGTTTTGTATTTCTCTGAAAGTATTCATCTTGTTCGCTTGGTCTTGGTAGTCACAATGAACTATCGATCTTGACCATAGCCCCATTTTATACTAGTCGCAATGCAGTCTCGAGCTTGTACATCGTTCCTTTTTTATGTCTAGTTTTGGAAGGTACCATCTCTAAGGTACCGTCATAATTGTACCGTAGGGTAATGGCTAGAAAGGCCATAGAAAGGTAAGGGCAGTGCGGAGACCATCGAGTATGTTCCAAAATAGCTGAATCTTTATAGATACATAGATCCATTCGTAACTTCAGTCCGCAAGCGAAACACTGTACTTCGTATCCCAATCCAGGCTCAGGTCCCAAGTAGACAAATCCTGTTCTAGCTAAAACATGCGAAGAAGGTAATCCTTCCCTATCCGTAGGCCATGCTTGAAACGTTTCCAATCGACAGGAACAATCACAATATTCAGGTAAGAAGACCGGAAAATCGAAGGTTTGAACTTGGAGTTCTCACTAGATTTCTCACTCAATTCTTGCTGTGGCGAAGTCATACTTTTGGTCGGTGGCTATCCTCTTACAGCCAATGTTTTATACCGACATGTCCATACGGCAAAGTAAAGTGATTGGGAAGCCGCACTCGCTTCTGGTACACAATTTGATAGACTTTTTCCAAGGGTCGACTGACGATGTGGTGAGTGGGTAAACGTACAATCTTGTTGGGCTGATAGGTGGTCACTTTAAAATGTTCATCTTCTCTAGACTGCAAAGCTTCTTTCAATACGCCAATGTTCACCACTCGACTGGTACGATAATTCAGAGTCAATCCTTTCATTTTACACTTCGTGTGTACTTCTCCTTGTTTGTCCCGGTATTCGTAGCCGTAATTTATTGGACCGCCACTGACGAAACTTAGAATCTTGTCATCGGGGTGCTCGTCTGTCCAGGCTCCTAAACGGTCTCCTTCGATGTCAGGGTGCTGTTGACTCGGGTGACGGATGTAAATGCAACTGTCCGTGTCAAGGTACAGGACACGTTCCCCTAACAGTTCTAAAGCTTCGTACAGTTTTAAGCGAGCATGAGCTGTCACGTAAGCCGCAATGATGACATTTCCAAAGGGGTCGTCTTCTACAAAGTCCAGATCTTCTTCGTAATTGACCAAGATCAAATTCTCGCGAACGACGTCCACCTGTTTGATGAATTTGGTTTTGTCGTGAATCATCTGGAAGTAGCGGGAAGGTTCTGTCAAATACTCCGTCTTGGGTAAACACGGCCGTTGTGCCATTTTACCCCACAAGCAATTTAACATCACTTTGGCAAACGATCGCCTGCCTTCATTTTTCTCGATGTGATCTAAAGTGGTGCCTTCTTGTTCCCGGTATTTCTCTTTGAAAAGTAATTGGTCTTCGGGAGTGTGACACCAGGAAGGATAGCCGCTGGCTTCTTGCTTCAGTTTCAAAAAGGCATCCATGTAGTCTGCAAAAATGCCTTTCTGCGTGGGGTCACCCTTGTGGTATTGTTGTGTCTTGGGAAAGTGGCAAATTTCGTACACTTCTAACAGTTGATATCACATGTCCAGAGCTTTGAACAATTCTACGCTGACCCAGGTTCCCGTCAAGGCCCGTTCTTCCTGGGTGTGCTGACAAGGTTGATCTTGGTTGCACGTTTCGGCACAAGTACGGCACAAAGGAAACATTAGTTTGCCTTGGCAATGGTGAGGTAAGACGGGATGGTACAAGTCCGTGGGAGGCAAAACTTTACACTTGATCAGACCGTCGTATTGTCGAATGTTTTTCAGGTCGATGTTGCGTCAACAATTGCGGGTGCCCTGCAGGAAAGCGACAATATTTGCACACGTAGGGATACAGCGAACACACGTCCAAGTATTTGATTTTGTCTCCTTTCTCTTCGTCGGCTTGGTACAGCAAACAGGTGGCATTGGTCCTTCCTCCGTACAAACTATCCCTCGGGTTCAGCGGCTCCATGAACTGGTAACTTTCCACGAGGCGTTTAAACTCGGGATCGGTTTTCAAACGGTGATCGTACTCGTGTTCCCACATTTCCACCACTTGGTATCCTTCCTGTTCTAACTTTAGGCATCACTGACAAGTGGTCTATTACAAGCCTTCCATGGTTCGTTGTAAAAACTGATTTTTAGTGCCACGGTCAGGGTAACAGACGGGGCATCCGTGAAATAAGCAACCGTTAAACTCGTACACGATCTTGGGGTTTTCTAAGTCCCAGCCATCGACCGAATGCGTTCCAATGGTCTTTTCGCCCCCTCCGTTGCGTTCATGCTGAATCCATTTGTCTTCCTTGTCGCACAAGTAATGTAACCAGCGTAGGGCTTTGACCGAGTATTGGCGTTTGACATAGTTGGTCGTTTGAGGACTGATGACAGCCACGGTGTTTTCAGGCATGAATCGTTGCCGGTACACTAAGGAACACGCTTTGGCAATGGTGTAAGCTTCTTTCAAAGGATCGACCCCTCCGTGTTCCATGAACAATTCTCGAAATTTTCCACAGCATCGTTGTAAAATGTCCACGTCGGAACGACAATGCTTTAACATTTCTTCCTGAAAGTCAAAAGGGTCTGAGGCGTGAGCCTGGTACCAAGCGCAGAAAGCTTCTCGTTGTTCGGTACGCATGTTGTCAGGGTCGTAATAGTGAGCCTCAGGTAAATGGGGTAGAACGGCGTGTTGATTGGCTTCGGTATTGAAAAAGTGTGGAAAGTACCCTTTAGCCATTTCTGTCATTCCAAACGTTTTAGGCATTCGGCTCAAAGGCATGGCCAAGTAACTCATCGAATCTTTAAACTGCACTTGTCCCACTTGCATGAAAATGATTTTGTCTCCGTTCAAAGTGACTTTAGGACGCTCGGTGCCTTGTTCCGTATAGTATCTCAAAAGAAACTGTCCATCGTATCGGGAGAAATTGTGAGCCATCACCGTGGCATGACGATGACAATCTCATTAACATTCGATGTCCTCTTGGTTCCACGTCTTGTCGATGGGGTCTAAGACCCATCGGGCGAAATCGGCTAGCGTGTTCGGTCCGCGAAAGATTTTTTCACGCCCTCCGGGAATCTTACTGCAGTGAGGGCAATGACTGAAGATAGGTTCTTGAATGCACTTCTCGCACGCTCGATGAGCCACGCAGAAATTAGGAATGTGAATGCCGGTCTCTTGCATGCATTCGAAATCGAAAAAGATGAAATTGCCTTTCTTCTTGTGTTCATCCTCTTTCTCTGGTGAGGGTTGGTAATTTTGCACGTAGCATTCGTGTTGCAGGTCCACGATGTGGTGACAAATGTGACATTTTTTGTTTCCTGAACATACGTGTGCCTTGGCATTAATGGTACGTATGCCTTGACCACACGCAAGGCACAATCTGAGCAGTTGACAAGCATATTTCTGCTGTGAACCTTGCGTCTTCAAATGTTGTTGGTAACAGGCAGGGCTGACAAACGTGCGCAGACAAGCATAACAATGCACTGGTTCTTGCCCTTCGTTCAGACAGGGTGGAGAGGCCAAACATCCTGAGCATTTCGATCCACAATGCTTGTGTTGTTCTCGATTGTTATAACCATAGTCACATTTCTCACAATAATATCTGTATCCCAGGAATCCAGTGATACTGGTAATGGTATCGAAATGTTCATCGTGATAATAGACATGAATGTATTTTCCATCCTTAAAGTCTTTCCCTCGAAACAACAGAGGCCCACGCATTTCTTGAGGGTGCACTTTCAAGGTGTAGCGTGGAGCTAGGACATCTTGTAATGTTTGCATTTCAGGAATGCCACAGGGTGTGTCTTTGGACAGGCCGACAGCGCAGTTCACTGCATTGATTCACCTGTTACTCGGCGCCTCAAGATGTGGACCAACGTACAATCTTCCACGCTTGTGTCTTCGATGATGTTCTGGACGGACATACCCATGTATGTCCGATCCAACTGGACAGTTATCCACAGGACAGACACCAGCCTGTGGATGCGAAGAGTCTATGTAGAACGTCAAGGATGCCTCAAAAGAGTCCTGATTTACGGTACTACAGTGAGACGCAGCCTAAGGACAAGAAGAAGACCAATGCGGTGCCATTTATATAAATATATCTTAATATCAACATAAAACCCAAAGGCCCTTTTCAGGGCCACCTACATCTCTCGAAAAGAGAAAGACCTTCAATTGCCTACCCCTTTTTTATATTTTTTTATTTTAAAAATAAAAACAAACAAAAATCCCATGTTAAATTCCCTTTGTCCCTAAAATTGCTTTCTTCTCCCATGTTAAATTTCCCTTGTCCCTAGACAAGCCCAAAATCTATTCCCATGTTAATTCCCATTGTCGCTAAAGTGGCCCAGGGATTTTCGTAATGTTAAATTTCCCATTGTCGCTAAAGTGGCCCAGGGGGTGTTTTTAATGCTAATTCCCATTGTCGCTAAAGTGGCCCCTTTCACTACTACAGTTCTTTAAAACATCAACAATCTGGAAATTTTGGTTAAATCTCTTGCTTTAATAATCTGACTTGCATACAATTAAAATATCTTTAGAAAATAACTGGTGAAATTTAAACGAAAATGCAATTTTATATATAAAACAATTACATGTACAAAGTAGACGATGTGCAAATAAATACTTAGATAGCCTTAAATAAACAAGGAAACTATTAAAAATATCACAATTATTTCTTAATTCAGCTGATAAAATATTCTATACCATTAGATGATACTAAAGACGAAAGCAATATAATGAAAAATAAACCTTGGTTCGGGAGACAATGTCGCAATGCGTGAATTTCTTTTACAAGGTAACCGGAAACACTGACAGCAGTAATACTTATCAAATAATGAACATCATATGCAAAGCGCATGAGTGCACCATGGCGTCGAATGCAAACAGGATCAATCACCTTATACGCGTAAAGCTCACACAGCTGCAAATTTAGAGCCCATGAGTAGTAATGTGGGTCACCCTAGAATCATTGGGACCTTAATGTTAAAAAGGGGTATATCCACACTGTGGACTATGGGAATTTAGCATGGGGAATTTTATATCCACTCGAGGGACAATGTGAATTTAACATAGGTTGGGTTTGTATATGGACAATATGAATGATGACGTCACGGTACTGGACATTGGCAACAGTGTTTGCCAGCCGTTATATAAAGTTATATATCCCGCTCCGCCAGGTGTTATCTAAAGTTATATGTCCCGGCACTCCAAGCATTATAGCTTTTCACGGCGATTCACAGACAATGGAGATCCCAATCGAAAAGGTCGTGGGCAACTTTGGGGTCAGTGGGAATTTTGCATGGGGAATACAGGACCAGCGCGTCAAGGACAATGGGACTTTAACATGGGAATATTGGGCCTGCATAGGGACAAAAAATATTGGGCTTGTATATGGGGCAATAGGAATGATGACGTCACGGTACTTGACACCGGCAACAATGTTGCAAGTGGCTGACCTAAATCGTGCGGAACAGTGACAGCGGAAAAAGAAGGTATAACTCTTGGCGTGGCGGGAACGAACTTACGCGCGGTACTGACCAACAAATGCAAATATCATCTGGCGCGGCGGGAACCCGATCCGTTCATAAAAAACCAAAAACATCGTCTTGCTGGACATATAACTTTATAGACATAGAATCACCTACCAAACAATCCATAGTGATGAGAATTCTAATCTATAATATTTTTTGTCTTCAAAGCAACACACTATCACATTATCTACTATCAACACATTGTGAATGAAATTTGTTATTTACAAAACTTATCATCACCTACAATCACCTTAGTAAAAGTGTCAGTGTTATAAGTGACACTACTTTCACACATAACAAACACATTGAGCAGGAACAATGTTTTATTTTGTTAAGGAAAAAACAGACACATACATACATACGCGCAAGCACATACAGACACATACACACATATATTTTTGTTAAGGGATACACTTTTGGGCAAGGGAAAAACAAACACATACAAACGTACGCGAACACACAAATGTATATAAACACACATACATGCACTCACACAACAACAGTTTTGTTAAGGGAACATGTTTTGTTAAGGGAAGAAAACAAACACACATGCACACATACAAAAGTACGCGAACGCACACAAACACATACAAACACACACACACACACGCACACACACACATACAAACACATTTTTGTTAAGGGATAAGTTTTTTGCGAAGGGAAGAAAACAGACACACACATAAAAACGTACGCGAAAGCACACACATACGAACACACATACAAACACTTCTTTGTTAAGGGATAAGTTTTTGCTAAGGGACGAAAACAAACACACACAGACATCAAACACTTTTTTATTAACAGATATTTTTTTTCTTAAGGAAAGAAAACAAACACACATACACACACCCACATACAAACGTACACTAATGCACGCAAATACATACAAACACACACACACACACAGACATACAAACACTTTTTTGTTAAGGGTTACGCTTTTTGCTAAGGGAAGAAAAAAAAAACACACACACATACAAATACACACTGTGTTACAAAGCTAAAGAAACGAAATGTTTATAAGTACACTTCCGTTTTTAATTAACAAACACAAAGACAGATATTTTATTAATTTGACTTGTATCTCTTTTCTAGTTGGCTATGGGTAGCCCTGAAAGAGCTGTTTTGTTAAAGGGGTTATGGGAATCGTGTTGTCATTTAATATTGTGTCCCCGTCTGTCTGCAGGCGGTTCCACAGGATTGGGTCTACTTCTTCGGAAGTAGAAGGAGAACTCTTTCGTGTCCACACGGCAGTCCACAAAACCTCTGTCTGGCACCTGCTGTTGTTGCCGCTGTTGCTGTTTTTGAAGTCAATACTTCTCTGTCCATTCTTCTTTTTCTTTCTTGATTTCGTCTTTAAAGACCTCTTCTATCAGGTCATGGGGTACTTTTGACATTCTGACATTCTCTATCTCAACAGGCTTGGGTATCAGTTTTTGCCTGAGACGATGTAAATTCACGTGGGCTTCGTTCCGCTTGACTAGTCTTGAACACATCTTCATAGTTTGGCGAATTAGCAATGGATGGTCAAACTGGAGACAGCCCCGCGTTATAGGTCTCAAGCGTGGACGCGATAGAAAGTATCCCTACGAATTTGAGGGAGTTGAAACGCTACATAGTTTATCTCGTGGTGAGGGATAGAGAGAAGTCAAAGAGCACGTATAGTCATACAAATGTTTGAAAACAGACCACCAATTTATTTTCTTCAAAACATAACATTTTTTATTCAAACACAAACACACTAACAATAAAACAATTTATATAATATCAAAGAAAACATTTTTGACAAGGATGACGACGTTGTGAAGTCAAACTAGACTTCCACTGAGGGAGGTCATTTGACCATTGATGTACACTACGTTTCCTAGCTAAAGACAAGATATGTCCTAAACGGTCACAAAACCATTGATCTGCTTTTTAATCGTTTCTCGAACAGTCACGATCAAAATAAGTCACTAAATAGTCTAAGGGATATCCAAGACAGCGTTGATGAAGACAATACATACAATATTGTCCACACACCATGGAATATGTGCCATGTAGTTTCACGTCATTGAAGCGAGTCGTCTGGGCATTTCTTCTCATAAAGTCAATGATGTTTTCCAAAGGCAGTAATCCACAGGAATCAAAATAGTTCACTGGGGTCCTTGCCGTCTAGTTTCCCAGTGATGTTTTTAATCTCCGAATAAGTCATCGAAGGAAGAAATGGTTACACTGATCTTTACATCACTTTATCCCAGTAGCAATAACAATTCCTTTCCAAAATTCTGTCAAGACTTTCGTTCAGGAAATGCTTAGCTAACAATTCACACCTAATTTTTTTCTTTGAAAATGTCTGAAACGTCATTCACTCTATACACATACTTCTTATTCCTTTCTAAGAGAACTTCGAGACATTGGATCTCCGAAGAAGTCAACGGAGGGAAGGAATGGTCAAGTAAGTCTTTCTACCACTCCTTCAACACTATCTCTTCTCTTAGAAGAGTCCAAGCATGTTCCTGATACTTATCAAAACTCTCTTCTTGATTCATATTACACACTATCAAATATTAATATGTAAAATACCCATCACATGCATATTCGTCAATTATGGGATCTTTAAATTTTTACTGCCAGGTGTTTAGCATAAGTCCTGATTAAAAGTTCTTTTTGTTCTGGCCATCTGGGCAACATGTTTTCTGCATCATTGTTGTTTTTTGGTTTTTTTCTGGTGGGTGGTTCTGTTTCTACTATATCCTCCCAATCCATTTGCAAAGATTCTCCACCATTCAAAGAGGGATAAGAGTTTTCCAAAACGTATATTAGTCAAGAATGACTTCTTTCAAACTGTCGACTTCTAGAGTGTTGTCGAATTCGGCATACAAGAATACACTCACAGTCTCGGTTAGAGCTTCTGGAAACTGAAGCTCCACACGCAGCTGACCGGATTTCATCGGTGGAAATGTCCCTCGTAGCTGCCTCCATCTGGAGTGCAATCAAAGGCCCACAAAGCATAGCCTCTTGCAAAATCATCGTACGATATACCGTGGCTGGTCTTGGTCCCCAACTATCCCATGGTTTCGTACAGGGACAAGTACGATCTCAAGTAATTCTGCTCGGCAAAGTTAGGTTCGAAAGGTCTGGTACACAAGATTTTTCCATCGCGACTGACTTCGATCTTGGACACTCTGTGATGCTTTAGCTCGAAAGGATTGGAAGTTATGACTTTTTTCAGGGCTTTGTTGCTGACGATACCAACGATTAAACGTTTGGGTAACTGTCCTTAGAACAGATGATCTACGATCTTGGATCGGACTTCAGCAGCAATAGTGAAGGTTTCCACTTCTTCGAGTCGTATCGGATACTTGGCGTTCGTTCTGCTCCAAGTGTGGCTGATGTCGTTTCCCACTTTAGGTAACACTTCCATGCGTCGCACGTACAGCATCTCTTCTTGGATGACGGCTTTGAACTCGTTGGCACGAGCCATCAAATGGAAAACGGCACTCTTAAAAAGGAATAAGAAGTATGTGTGTAGATTCAATCTCAGACTGATATCCATTGCGTTCAGCAAATACTTTTCTTGCAACCATATGTCCAAATGCAAAAGATTCATCAGTTCTAAACTACGTCGTCTCAGGATTTTCTTTCCACGGTCTTTAAAACTGACATTGTGAGGATCATCATCTGCGGTCAGGACTGTGTCGTTAAATTTGTCCACGCCTACTGTGTTAGGTTTCCATACCATGCAAGCATCCAGATGAGTGTTCTTGGCTTCTTTTTCGTACGTAAAGAGATTTTCCAGGTAGGCTTGGTACGGGTAAGTAACCATACTGCTGCTGACTAGTTTGTTATTCAAGTACACTTCCACTTCGCTGAACAAGGAATTCATGACACTGTTGACGGGAGCTACTCTAACATCAGCTTCCGGAACGGTGTCATCGTTTTGATCACTTTGACTTTCATGTAGAAGAAACAGCTACTCATATTGATGTAATCTTTGGGCTGTCCTTTGATTTCAAATTCGATGGGGGCTGAGGTTGTAAAAGAGGAGATGGATGAAATTCTACCTATTGATATTGTTGCATCGTCATGATAGTGGGTGACAAGCAAACAGATCCAGTTCAGACTTAGAACATTCGCAATACTCTCGGTGCATCATTTTTTCTCTCTGTTATTTCATAATCGAAAACATCTAATTCTCGCACGTTTCTTCTTTTCTTGGTCTTTATAGCTCTGTGTGTGTAAAATCCTCTGAAGGGTTGTCTACCGTGTCCTTGTTATGGGGCTAGGAAGCAGGAATGCCTGACTCAATAGAGTCCAGGTCATTTATAGGAGTTTCTCGTCGGCCCAAAATGTCTTTGCCAGTTTCAAGCAAGACAGTTATGCTAGCTCTTAAGAAGGCTTCTTCGGGATTTTGTTTATCAGGATGACATGTTGGAGAAATTCTTTTCCGTGCGTCAAAGCGGCATCTTTCAAGACGTGCAATCATCGTGTCCCCTTCGATTACAAAACATGAATCACCGAACGAAAATATGATTTCTAAACCATGTCCTCTCTGTCGAGCGACTCATTGTACATAGAATACTTGATTTAATAGTTATTAGACAATCGTTTTCGAAAATGGAGTTTCACTGTGACTTTCCCTTTGGTGAATGGATTATTTTGTCCCTGATCTCCTTTTATAACAACGCTGACATTGTCGAAATACAACTTACTGACGGGTAAATAGTGAGGATGTACAACTCGTGGTGAACGTGATTGCTGTTTCCACCTTCCTCGTCATTAGCCTCTTCAGAATCAACTTTGAAAGGAATGACACGCAGTAACGGTACGTAAGGTACATATGTGTGTCCCACTACGTTGTACTCTACCACATCGGAGTACACAAAGATAAAATATAATCCTTGGTTCAGTTCTACAGGGGATCTACAAAAACATCGAAAAGTCCAGTTGTTGGTGACGGGTGACATGAGTAAACCCATGATCATCTTGAGGTCTCCACCCAAAACATCAAATAATTCAGGACAATATGTAAAGGACGACGTTTATCCATCAGACACTTTCATCAGTAGGCGACGAGCCACTTTATAGTACTCGAGGGCGACACTTGGATTGGTTTTGTCCAAGTCTTTGACAAACAGTGCATTGAATCTGGCATCAATTGTGTTCACTAGATGGTGATCGTTAAAATAATAGCCTGCAGGAAGTTTCAACAGATAGATGTACCGTGGAGTATCGGGTACTACTTGTTGTTTCATAGAGGCATCTACAGTTTCGTTTTCATTCAAGTATTGTTGCACTTGTTCGTTCAGAACTTCGACCTCAAAAGTCTTTGATTTTCAGTGATGTTTTTGATTTGTGAAGGGTGAATCATGTCGACCAAAGCCACTTCCCAATGGGCATAGTTATCCAATTGGATGGCCTAAGGTAATATGGCCGTGAAACAGCACAAAGTATTATGGGGAAGCACATCGAAGAATCTGTCACTGGGTAAAGTTAAGTAAAACTGGTTATTCATATTTCTAGAGTTCTGCTGTCACTGGAGATCAGATGAGTGTCTAAAAGAGGATTAGTTTTGTTTGGGTGGTTACTGTTGGGTGGGTGACTGATGTTGGACGCAAGTCTCCAGTTGTTACCTTTAGAGTATTTCGAGGAAGGATTGGGATGAAGGTCACAGATGCAACTGCTCAATAAAATGGTCCACAATTATTTGTCTCCTTGTTGCAAACTCAAATTGGCGATGGCAGCACGGATGACACAATACACCACAAATATTTGGCAGATAAAGACGATTTGTGATTTAGGCACAAGTTCTCCACACCACACCCACAAGGGTTATTCTCGTAGATCTTACACAGAACGACTGGGTGAAGGAGTGGTCACTGCTGTAGAGGATGAGACTGTGTTGAAGGCAAGATGGTCACTTTTTATAGTCAATGACTTGCGAAGCGTCGATCCAAGAATCAAAACTATTTCCCTCTTTACGGGCTCTTCGATCGAGAATGCTTTCTATGTTGTACACTTCGTCTTCTGTTTTGGTCACGCGTTGTAACGCGTTCATATCTCCAATTTATAGATGGTAGAATGACGACCATGCATTCGTCCAGTGACAAGAAACAATTCGTTGGTCCAGTGAGTAAGTATTCTTTGTCGAAAATGCGTTTGGTTTTGCCAATGGAGACCCAATCTCCCGTCGTCAACGCTGCACCTTTCTTGGGGGCATCTACAGTTGGGGACTTATTAAACAGGCGCTCAAAGATGTCACTTCGTTGTCGAGAGTCACTTCTTGGGGAGCAACTCCGATGCTCCGATTGTAAAATTGGTTGCACGCATTGACCATGTGCGATAAGACGTCGGTGCACTTGAGAGTGTGTTGATACGTAAAATATTTCCACATGCGTTCTTTCAAGTGTGTTGAAAACCTTCCACGATGCTGGCTTTAATTTCGGTATTCTCGGAGGTGAAAAAGTGAATGACTCGTTTCATTAAATAAACAATTTGGAAAGCATGGTTCAGAAATTTGGTGCTGTTTTCGATTTACCACCGAAGAGGGTGACGACAGCTTTGTTTTAACACAGTTTGAGAGCTCGTACTAACTCACTGCTAGATTTGTAAGTCAATGGCATAACCCAGGCAAGTATGGAAAATACGTCGATGACACAAAACAAATATTTGTAGCCACGATTGTAGGTGGCCAAATGAGAGACATCGGCTAAATCGGCTTGCACTTATGATCGATACACTCCACTCGGGTACGACCTCTGGAAACGTTTCCTAGAACGAGTTTGTGCAATGTTTACGTGGCTTGTTCTTGTAACCATCGCTGCACTTGAGGTAAATGGACACTTTTGAGCAGCTTTGGCAGCACGATTCAATTTCTGAACTCGTCCTGTGCCCAGCAGGATGAGATGAATCGTAGTAAATGTTGGCTAACGCATTCTCCACTTTTGTAATATGTCACCCACTCGTAACTGATGCAACTTTGGATAGGGTGTCTGTTTCTGGTTCTGTGACCTGGTCTTGACACCGGTGCTCTTTTTCTTCTGGGTAAGTTTGGGTCCGCGAGTGTCTTTTATCTTGGGGATGACCTTGGGGCATTGGGATCCATGTCTAAGAGGGAGCGAATGATGACACCTCCTAGAGAACTACCTCCAGGTTTCAAAATGATTTGCTTTTTGGTTTGAGTGTCGATTCAGGGACCAGCCAGTTGCGTCAAAGCTATATTGTTTCTGTCAAAAACGCGTTTGGTTTGATGAGGAATGTGAATGATGCCTTGCAATAGCTGACGAGCTGTCACCGTATACCATCGTGAGACTTCTCTGAGACTAGCTTCTTAGACACGATCAGCTTTTGGGGATTTTTTATTGTTGTCGCGATCGATGCCGTATAGGGCACGAACCAATTTTACGGAAAGATGACACTGAAGGTACGTCATGTAGACGATGTGTGAGACAGACCAAAAGTGTCCGAGATTTATATAGACTTTATAAGTCGACGGGAACGTGAACAGAACAGACCCTCCGTCTTGGCACCAAGGGTGAAACATATGCGTACAAAATCTCAAGTTATTAATTGAGGGTCGTAGGTTTTAAATCCACGAGTAAATAAGTGTGTGGGGTTTGAGAGGCGCCGTCGTACGAATGAACCAAGGAGTTCCTAACTGTTTGGCTGAGACTTGCACTTGCGATTTATCTCTAGGGCTTTTTAATAAGACCACGTAATGAGCATTGAGAATAATGGTGCGATAGAATTTGCTTTATTGAAACAAATTTTGGGTGATGTAAATGACACTGGCATTACGATGATGTCCTTTGCGCGTAAACCACAGTTTAATTTCTTCTTCGTCTTCTTCTAACATATCGTAGAAGATGACCAGATGGGTTTGACTGGGGTAAGACACGATCCCGTCGTTTTCGTCAGGAATGCCTTTCACAAATACGATGGAATCCCTTTGAATTTCTCACAGGAGACTATACGCTGAGTGTCAGTCTTTGTAACACCTCGCGATACGTTACACGATCGATCAAATTATATTTATGTTAGATCAAACGTTTGATAAATTCCGTTTAGTCTGAACCGCTCAGTCCTGGAATTAACATTTTAAAGGGATGGCGAAGATACAAGGACTCCCAAATGGCATGATCTAAGTGTTCGTCGATGACTTTGAAAGTGTCGGAAGAGGGAGCAGAGACAGCAGAGGTAACCATATGCTGGGAATGTCACTTTTGAAGCAAACATTGACAAGGCAAACGTTTTTATGCTCTTTTTTAGGACACGCTTATTCAAACATTTTAAACAATTTAAAATCAAACACAAATGACAAAAATGCATAAAAGCTAAAGGGTTAAATACATTGATAAAATACGCATCAAAACAATCCAAGTGGAATATAAACAAGTAACTGAACAACATGTTTGGTAACAAAAGTGTGGCGTCCAAGGGACAGTTTGTAATGTTCTTAGAGTCTCTATACCACTTGGTACAATCACAAAGGGGCTCTCCCGGAATGGTCTTTCGGAGATGTCCATGTCGATAACAATCTGGTAGTCACAATGAACTATCGGTCTTGGGCGTTTTCCTTTTCTATATGCTGATGTGTCCGTAAGGTAAGGTGAAGTGGTTGGGAAGCCGCACTCGCTTGTGGTACACGATTTGATACACTTTTTCCAAAGGTCGACTGACGAGTTGGTGTGTGGCTAAACGTACAATCTTGTGAGTCTCGTAGGGATCACTTTAAAATCGTGATCCTCTCCAGACTGCAAGGCTTCATTCAATACCCAAAAGTTCACCACTTGACTAGTGCGATAAATGTGAGTCAGTCCTTTTACTTTACACTACTCGGTGTTCCCTTCTCATCGTTGGTCCCGGTATTCGTAGTCGTAATTTTTGGGATCTCCACAAGCAAACGTTAGAATCTTGTCGTCGGTACAAGAAACGAAACAAAATTAACAGGTCTTCTAAATTGCTTGACATGTTTTCAAAAAAATAAAACTGATGTAATTGTCGCAACTGATCAATTGCATCACCGATTGGACGTACATGTGCAAATGGTTTTATTAAGGATAGTTAGAATCTCAGTACCACAAACTCTCCACTTGGAATGCCCGAAAGTTCATCTTTAAAAACTGCAACAAGGTTTTCAGCAAATTGGAAAGTTACGACATTTTCTGCAATATATGTTCGAAATCTTTAATCCATGTTGACACCAATCTTGACAGATCCTGAATGTCTATAAAGTGAATTGTTTTCTGAAACTTGTCTGCAATATATTTTTGAATATTTTAATCAATGTTGACACCAATCTTGACAGATCCTGAATGCCTATAAAGTGAATTGTTTCCTTAACCATACAAATGAGCTATGTCGCACTCTCAACGGTATTTATATATTCATTTTCGAATTCAGGAGGGTATTTTAGCTCATGGCACTTCTTGCATTGACTTAAACGTCTCCTGGTAATAATGTGAACCATATAAATTGAAATTGAACACACTGTCGAGAGACAGTCTGATTTATAGTTTTAGTATTCGCCTATCCTCCAATTGTTTTGGTCTCCATCTCCTATTTTCAAAAAGAACAGCTTCAATGATATAAAACTTGCACATTAGTCATTTCATTCATTTACTTATTATTTCTATCTTGATTGTCATCAAAGGGTATATTACACAGTAACTATGATCTTTTTCGAGTTATTAACTAAACTGATGTTTTCTGGTAAACAACGAACCTGCTTACTATCTTTTTCCAGTTTCAGAAATTGTGTTCTCTGCAGCCAACATTAGCTCTAATATTACTCAAGCAATAAAACAAAATAAAAGAGTAGACGGTGTAACTCTTATGTACATGGGTTCTGAATGATTTAACGCCCCAAGTTCCTAAAATTTGCGAAATTATTCGGCACTTATCACAGACGAAAAACAACTTAAATAAACTCGCCCACGCAAATATGGTAGACGTGTTAATAAAAAATCTTGAAAACTGTAAATTGATGAAATGAATACGTTTTGTGCATTTTTTATGTCCTTGATGCGTTTTGCTTTTAAAACCTAATATGATTGGACCTTAGCTGGAGACTAAACCGAATTGTACTTTCATGCTAAAGGCCAGTTTTGGTGAAGTTATATTAAGTAAAGTTTGCAATACAATACCGGTAATGGTATCTGGTCATACACGTCCAATTAATCATTTCGATATTTAATTTTTAACATTTTCTTTCTAAAATTGCGATTGAAAATATTAATCGCCTTCGTTTTGAGGAAAACAAAACACTTTAAAGATAGTAAAGACAGTCTGAGTGACCATTCTTAGCCTGACGTCATTTGTGCCACTCCTCATTTTTCATATATTTGCTGGTAGTACTAAGTGCAGCAGTTGTAAATAAGACTCCACCATTCTAAATACTTTGAAATATGAAACTTCTCTCTCTCTCCCTCTCTCTCTCTCCCCCCCCCCTCTCTCTCTCTCTCTCTCTCTCTCTCTCTCTCTCTCTCTCCCTGGAAAACACTGCAGGGAACTTTATTCGGTTGCCCATTCCTAGTCAAGTCTGTTAATGGTCTGGCAATAGTCAAAAAATTGGGAAAACATTTCATGTAAAACCCAATCAAGCCTAGGGAAGATCTGACCTGTTTCTTAGTTTCTGGTCTAGGTGCATCTCTGATTGCTCCTATTTTGTCTGAGTGCGGTTTCAAATAGCCTAGTCAACTTGTAAGATGGCCCAAACATTCTAGGTTAAAACATTCTATACTACATTTGGTGGGCCAAGCTGTAAGATTGGCAGTTTGAAGTCTATAGAACAGATCCCTAAATGCCTTAACATGTTCATCCCAGGTATATGTCTACACAAAGCTATCATCTACAAAAATGTCGACGTTTTCCATGCAGTTTGACAGTTTACCCATGTCACACCGGCGTTGACTAAACCGAAAGGAATAACTTTAAATTGATGAAGACCTTTGGGAGTCAGAAATGCCACAAATGCCGCTAACTCGCGGACATTATCATCGATTACTACATGCCAATATCCCTTGGCAAGGTCTCACTTGGAAATGTATTCATGACCTGCCAACTTTGAAAAAAAGCTTTCTATGTCTGGCATTTGTTCTGCATCGAACACGGTGATCATGTTCAGTTGCCGAAAGTCAATGAAAAAACGATTTGTCCTGTCTTTCTTTCTGAATAATACAACGGGAGAAGAGTACGAAGAACTGAAAGGTTCTATCACTGCCTTGCCTAATATTTTACCCACTTCTTCGTTGATTGTCTCCTGCGCATTAAATGGTATTGGATATCATTTAATCCTGATTGGGTTTGAGGTATTCAACATGATCTCGTGTTGAATCAATTCAATACAACCTGGTTTGTCCGGATATTGGGACAAAATCTCCTAGATCTAAGTACGCTGACCCACGGATAAATAAGGGCATACATTGATCTGGTCTATGCCTATTTTCCTTACGTTAAATGGGTATTCAAGGGTCATTTCGGCACTGCAGTCCAATTCCAATTCACCCCACGGATTGTTCTCTATCACCGCTATAAACACAAAGTTCAAGACCTCCTTATCAATTGTTTGTCTAGGTCTTTCTACGAAGAGTTTCTTCATATTGGACCTACCTGTCATGTCAATGATGTAGTCACATTCCTTTGAGACCGTCTTCTGAAAACCCTTGCATGAACGATAAAATCATGCAACGTCACTGTTAACATTAGGGCAGTTACATTCTCGTAATACCTTAACCCTTGTTTTATTCACACTTAAATGGCCTGCCGTACTCGACTCGTGCGCCACCCTGTGTACGTGTGACCTAAATTTATGGGGAACAACTAGCTGCAAGAACTTACTACCATCGGGCTATTATACTCTCTCTACATGAAACCATTACGATGTAGAAGTCTAGAGGACCTCCCGTTCTTATAGTTCTTCGCGTTAACGGATGAAACTTTCTCCGCTGTTGCGCGCAAAGACGCGTCACGTTTCTGCTCGCTCAGAAATTTTTCGCGGGAGATATCGGTAATGGCTTCCGGTACTTTTAATGTACGTGGAGGTTTTTTATCCTCCTTTCCTTTAGCTCTGTTTTGCACTGCTTGAATGATCATGAATCGGAAGTCAGACATGGTTGGGAGTTTAGATACCTGTACAGTGCCAATCGTAAGTTCATAAATTGGGTTGCACAACGCTTCAACGCTTCAGATCAAAACAGGTGTTTCCATAACTATTCTTGCGACAGGAACGTGGTCGATTGTTTAATCCAGTATCATACAAGGCGATTTAAACCAAACCAACTGGTCGTTGCGAACGATACTCAGTTTCAAGACTACACTAGTGCACCCTGTGTCTCGTAGAACGGTCACTTCTTGTCCGTTGACAGTAGCATTCGCAGTCGGTACCCTTGCCGTGACTCGGTGAAAATACGTGTGCCGATCGATTGGATGGTGTCGCGACCGATCTCTTCACGCACAAGTGGCTCGCACACTGCTTCCCGGTTAACCTGCTAGAAACATCGAGTTTTCCATCTACCAACCGTCTGCCTTCAATGGCCACTCCGACTCTCTGGACTGATCCCTTCCGCTTAGGATAATTGGGGGAGATAATAACCCCACTCCTTACAAGTGAAACATTGCTTGTCCTTATGCCTTCTCTGATTATCCCTACCAGGTTTTTCAAGTTCCTTTGGTTTTGGTCCTTGACATGATTCCCACCATTGCTGTCTCGCGAGATGACATTCTCTGAATCTCCCCAAGCTTCAGCGAATAAATCCGCCTGTGTAGCCATATCATATATATTCGTGAAGGACCTTTCCCTCAAGACTAGATATAACTCTCTGCCAAAAGTTGTCAATAGTAAGTCCCGAAGCAAGAAATCGATAAGACCCTAAAATGTCTTGACGACTTTACCACATTCACCCATCTCTGCAAGTAATTGCACGTCCTACTGACTAACTGGCTGAATGTCTCGCTTCTCTCGAGTTTGCTATACCTAAACTTCTTGCGAAAAATTTGCTCGGTTAGCTCGTATTCTTCAAGAGTTCTTCTTTTAACACGAGGTAATTTAGCAAATCGGCCGCAGATAAACGCGAATACAAGTCTAATGCTTTACCCTTCAACAATGGGCTAATATGAAGCAACACATCGTTTTTTTTCTCTCCATTTTTGTACAGTGGCGTACTTTTCGAACCGTTGAGATAACTATCTGTGTTATCTTTGTCGTCTTCAAATGGGCCAATTTCGGACCTCTCAGCTTAGAATCATGTTTCCCCTCCCTTTTAGTTTGCAATAGCTCAGAATTTATTTCATACTCACTCTCACTCTCTCTATTTCTATCTTCTATCTCCAAATCTTCTATCCTCACTTGTTTTTCAATTTCGAAATTCCTATCATCTACATCTTGAAGCAGTTCTACCTTTTCGCTCTCCCTTTTCCCTTTCCCTTCCTATGCTTTCCTTTTTGGCCTGTTTTTGTAACTCTATCCTCTCCTTTTTAAAAGCCATTTTTTCTTTCTTCGGCTTCCCTTTCCATATCTAGTTTCTCCTTTTCAATTTCCCTCTCCTATAACCTCTGATCCCTTTCCGTAGCATGTTCTTCACGAACAAAGTTTCTAAGACTCCTACTCGTAGTCAGACTGTTTCCCCAGTTCCACATTTTCTTTTGTTGATGACATTTAAAAAATATGATATGACCAACGTAAAGTGCACTATTATGCCAAAAGGAGTAATAATTATAATTTCAACGAACTGTATTGTCCTGCTCGAAAGGCAACAACAACATTAAATATGTACAAAAATAAAGTAATGTTATTTTGTCTACTTAACCTCGCTGTCTTGTCTAGAACGTCTAAAACACAAAAGATCATACAAGAGTAATAAAACAATAATTGTATTGCTCCGTTTTATCCACGATAATCCACCTTCTTACGCCATTTGAAACAAGATAACCGGGTTGGATTTCGGATTTATAACAGAACACTTTTGATGGTGATACAAATGATATTTTTATTGATGAATGACTCGAAAGAGAAAATAATTATCATTAATACGTGCGTATATAAGATCCAAATATTGGACAAATTAACATAATCCGCACAAACCTAATAATGCAAAAAATAAAAATACAAATAAATGACCTTACACAGTACAAGGACAAAGGCGAATGATTCACAGTAATTTCACTCGACGAAAAGAATGATGTGTTTTACTAAGATAGTAAAACCTGTGGTACTTTACTACTATAGTAAAATCTATTCACTCAAATTGTGAAAAAGTGAGGTATTTTATTCTAATAGTAAAATGATGAATACAAACGGACATATATGCAAAATATCTTTACAGTCCCAAAATACTGGGTATTACAAACCCCAAAAGTAGCACACGGCTAAAAGATTACAGGTATGGAGTTACACACTCCGTCACCAGCACACTTGGCTACCAGTCACACTGGTCAATCGAACAGTCAATTCTTCTAGGTAATCACCGACTAACATTCAGTTCCTTGGTTAATCAAGCAATCAATGCCCACAAATTCGGTCAGCAATGCCTGATCACCTGCTGCTCGACCAGCAACACTGTTCATTCAGTTATACGGCTGCTATGGTTCAGCTTTACAGCTGATATGGTCAACTTATAAGGTTAGCTCTACAGCTGGTATCAGGTCGACTCCGATCAGCTGAAAATAATATAACAGCGGTACTATGCATGGCAGGGGCATATAAGATAAAACGTAATGACGCTATATACGCTAAGCTATACAGATTACATTATCGGCACAATAATTACAAAGCAATAAACAGGTTCAAAAGCGAACCTACCTGTGCAAGACAAGAATCCTAGGGTACCAAACGTTTCTTAATAAAACGCAATTTTATTGCTAACATAAATCGCTTGCTAAGTCACAAACAATAATAGAAAATATTTGCATTATATTACGAAATCAGAAGCTACATAGAAAATAAATATAAATAAACGTATTAGTACAATAGTTATAACTTATAATATACATTAAAAAAATTAATAAATAACTCACATACCTCTACAGAAGAAGATATGAAAGTCCTTAAGTAGGCTGCTCACTGAAAAGACGTTCCGTAATGTAAAGATTTAGTCTTACGTTGAGGCATTTATAAACACAGACGATGCAGCGACACATCGTCTGTGCGCTGAAAGTATTCGGTTTTTCCCAACCGAAAGAACTTTGCACGTGCGGCAAATGATGAACCGAACTCACTGTTTCGAAATATTGTACAATATACATTAATCATCTTCGGGCATCGTTGTACACATAAAAACGAAACCTGAGTACATATATTTAACAAATAAAGGGATTTATATAATTCCGTGACAATATAAAACGTGTTGACATTAACCAAAGTATTGTAAATTACAAATTCAGTCAGAAGACATTTATAAACTTGAGCAGGAATTGTTAAAAAAATTTCTCACACAACGTGACACATATCATAACCTAAGTCTTATGTAAATCAATTTTAGATGTGTTCATTTGAGAGAATTGTTAGGTATATTAAATTGAATTGTTTATTAGATATTTTAATTTTTTGTGATTTCATTATATCCTGTTGTAATGTAACATTGTATGTTGGATTTAGCCTTGTCCAAAATCACATTCATTTTCAATCCTGACCTAAATGATTACTATTATGTTAACAACTAATGCATAGCCCAAAAGCTTCCGGCTGGTTTGTGGTTAACATTGGGATCATTGTTAAATAAGTAAACATACTCATTTGGGTCTGGGTCTGGGTCTAGGTTTTTGGAATTCCCCATTACGTATACCTGGTTCACCTGACATATTCTATATTCTATAATATAATTTTGGTAATAGACCTTCTAATTATAATTGAACTATTATCTAGTAATAAATTAGGATCGTTCTAGATGGTTATTTTCCAATAGGTAATAGCCTTTTCTCGAAGATGCTAATTGTAACCCGAGATCAACTAGAGGACTATGCAATCTTAATTTTTCCGACAGATCTGTGCTTTAAAATTTTAGCAGAATTATTGTATTATTGTTGTGTCCCAAAATTTAGTAGGGCTTGAATTTCTTTATTAAAATTACTTAATTCAAGTGATTCCTCTAAAAGAATTCAACGTGCTCTTCAAAAATAAATATTCTTGGAAATTTAAATCTCAAATAAGGATTTAATTCTAGGATTGTATTATTGCGATCTGTCAAAATGACTGTTGGCACATCAGCATTATACGGGCCACAACAGGCATATCATCATTTTCAGTGTTGGATTTAATTTGGATTTTCAATACATTTTATTCAGAAATATATTTACTACGACTTGTGTCTGTAATTCTAGGGTTATTTGGAATTTCACTCGCAATATCGTCAGCTCTTTAATTTACCTTTTCACTTTGTATTCCAAGGAAATGGATTATTTGTCGAATTTCACAAGCTTGTTGCTTCTCACTCCTTATTACTTATATTAAGACCACAGAGTCGTGGCATGATTCAATTTATATATTTAAAGTTTTCTTTGGAATTCCAAACTGCTTTAGTCAGGACTAAATCAATATTATTGTGAATTCGTTAGAGACATTTTAGATTATATCATTGTAATACATTAAGACTGTTAGCACATCAGCAATATTCCAGCTTTTTGGCATTTCCGTTTTTACAAAATTGAAAATTCATTCAGAATACTCTATAATTTTGGATTTTTTTTATGATTGAACGTTTCGGAATTTAACTCACAATACTGTAAGTTCATTTTAAAATTTCACCTTGTATTATGGGACAATAAATATTTGTTGAATTTAATAAAAACTGCTGGTTTTCGTTATTTTCTGTTAGTTAATTTAATACCATAAATAAGTAACCAAAACATTAATAATTTGTATTTAGAAAGGTTTTCTTGTATCATTTGGATTACAAAATTGCATTTTTTAATGATCTTACGTCGATCACAACAATCAATTACTGCACATTAGACCGTGCTGGTCTTCGTTACAGCAATAACAGATCAAAATAAATGAACGCCCTTTGGCACAATAACTTCACACACGTTCGGCACAACTCCAGATTCCGCCGTGGGTGAAGTACGGTGTAACATATGTTCTATCCGCTTTATCTATCTTTCGATGAATCACGTCATATCATGAAAAAATAAAATATTCAGAATCCATGGAGCTAATATAAAAGAAAATAATATTATATATAAAATCTCCGACTTCAAGGGATTTCTGTTCTAGAGAAACAATTAAAAAAGGAATAATAGTAAAATACATTGTTTAATTATAAATGTGTGTCTCGTAACTTCAAAAGTACTGTTACAACTAGGGAGACTAACTTTTTCATTATTATTTATTGTTTTCTCTCTCTTTGATTTGAACAGAATATGGTTTGAACCATCACTTTCTTTAGATGT
This sequence comes from Sinohyriopsis cumingii, assembly GCA_028554795.2. NCBI lineage: Eukaryota > Metazoa > Mollusca > Bivalvia > Unionida > Unionidae > Sinohyriopsis > Sinohyriopsis cumingii. Next base: position 42,403,491 of record CM068825.1, read on the forward strand.
TTTCATCTCATTTTAAGGGCAAATCCTATATAAAAAGCATATGTGGATCAGACGTCTTTAGTTGTGTGAAAACATTTGCAAGGTACAGAAGGGATAAGTTTCATTTAGAGGGTTCTAATCACATATAGAGCGTTCAGGCAAATGCCGGATATAACAATTATTGTTACATGATCATATACTAAGCAAATATTATTAGTCTGACAGCTGCATAAAGGAGATTTAAGAAATGGAAAATACCATCAATCAAACAGTATGTACATTACTCAGTATTTAAACACACGACACGTAACTAAAACTAACCGTCAAACACACGATGTATGAATTAATGATCAGCATTGTCACAAGGAAAACAAGAGCAAAGAAATAATACCAAGAAGAGGAAACGATTAGCAGCCCGCCAAGCTGTGAACAAAGGAATTGCACAGAACAAAGGAACTCTCAAACAAAGGAACGATAGGAACACGTAACAGAAAACAAAGGAACAAAGGAGAGACTTCTAGCGGAGGAGCAGACTGGGTTAGGACAAAAACAAAAGATAAGTCATCTTTCAGTGCTAATCGCAATTTAAGTTGAAGAATGCAAACTAGGTCCAGACAAATGGCTCTATTCAATCCAAACACGCAAACACACAAACCACCAAACAACCCTATCAATAATTCAGTAAAAGTATTGCATGTATCACAACTATAAACAGCACCAATAAAGCATGTAAAACAAGCAAGACTAACGCAAGTCGTACCAACCACAGCAAACTCGAATACAACCAACATCACACTGGGACCCCAAATTCTGGTCACAAACACAGACCAAACAAACCACAAACCAGCAGACATAACTAACACACATCCCACCCCACCAACAGAAACTACTAGAAATACAAAACTACACTCCAGGGAACAATAAAAATACAATGCCAATACTATCGCCAATCTTCTTCAAGGAAGCGGAATAACCAAACACAAATGAAGATATAGACACCACTATTCCAAGCAAATGGAATTTGACAGTAACCTACATAACTTAAACTCCCCACAATTAGACCACATAACCATAACCAGCACCCCAAAATTCACCAAAAATGAAATAACCAGTTCTAGAAACATGCAAACAAACCAGCAACAGGAAATCAAGCAAACAACAATAAATCAAAACATTAGGAAAGAAACTATACACTCAAGCCAAACTCCTGGACCATCTGGGATAATAACAGCAAGGGAACCACCAACCTATGGGAACAAATCCAATGAATTAAACACTACAAAACTACCCAGCACCATCACTAATATGGCAACCCAAAGACCCCAAACAACCCAAAACACCCAAAACACATACCTAGGTAATGGCAAGGGCCCGCTAAAACCCCCAAACAACAACAAAAAAACCACAAGTAAGGTTAACTCAAAACAGGAAACAAAACAACAGCATAACCGCCAAAACAAAATTTACAATTATCATTCCATCGAACACACTATATACATAAGCAGCAGGTGCAACAGAATTACTAGTCTAAGTACCAATAGTATTATGACAGCACTGGCCAAAATTCACACTGGACAATTCAAACTGATAAGACCAAGACGAAACTACCTGATTGTCCAATGCAGCACAATTCAACAGGTGGAAAAATTCATCCAAATTGAAACTATAAGCCCAATAAAGATCAAAGCAAAGAGACGCCATAGCACTCAGAGGAAAACACGAGTCACTTCGAACTCCAAACACCGTGAAACTACAACTAATCTGGCTGAACCCACTAAAACCACTATCTTTAAAAAAGTAATAACACTAAACGGATACAACAAGGACATAAGCAATGAACTCCTACTTCATAAACTCACAGCAAATGGAACACAGACCACCAAAGTATATCGTCTTAAAAATCACAAGGGACAAGGAACAAACAAAGCAGTTATAGAGGCTACAGAGCCAATACCCTCAATACTAAAACTAGGACAGTCAGGAGTGTGCCATAAGCTGGAAAACTACATAAATAGGCCAAGATTTTGCACCAAATGCCTGCACTGGGGACACTATGCCCTCAGATGTAGATTCAAACCAAGATGTAAGTACTGCGGAGGTCAACACAAAGGAGAATGCCACACAATTAAACAAAAATGTGCTAACTGTAAAGAAAACCATTATCCTAGATCGGCAGAATGCAGATTTGCAATAGAAGAGAAACAAATAGTGGACTTAATGAACGAAAAACACCTCACCTACCATTCTGCCAAAAACATTATTTGTAAAAACAACCCCAACACACCAAAATCTACCTCTGAAACAATCAACGAGCACCAAAACTCTCCACGCAGAATCAGAAGGGAAAACATTACACCACAAAACATATCCTCGAATCAGGAAACAAAAGAACCAAAAACTACAACCCACATTGTAACAAACCATGACCACCCTGATAACACTCCAGATAGAAGCAAAACTGTCACCCCAAACATCCCCAAACCTAACACACACCCCAACACAGGATTAATACAGGAAGTAATGAACCTAACAACAGGAACCCTAATGCAAGATCTCAGTAGCATAATGAGAACCCTCAAAACCATTTTCACCATACTAGCTGATAGTACCACAAGACTAACAGATAAAGACAACGTCAAAAATGAATAGTACAAAAAATAATAAAATCACCATCTGGCAATGGAACTGCAGAGGAATCTTTAAAAACCTATCAGAACTGCCGAACAAACTGAATAATACGGCCGTAAAACCAGACATAATCTGCCTACAGGAAACCCTCATAACACAAGAACACAAACGCCTGCCCAAACTACAAGGCTTTACCCAGGGAATCTTTAAAAACAGACCCATGGGGCAGAAAGGGGGTGGACTATCAATTTTTTTAATAGATACACTAATCTACTATGAAGTAATAGAAGTACCCCCTAACCTAAACATCAATAATAGCATCGAAATAATGTCAGTAATGATAAATATAGGAACCACAAACATTCAAATAATAAATGCATACGATCCAGGGGGTACCTTCTGCCCTACCAACCTAATCTCACTAAATGCAATCACTAATAACAACAACAACGATCTAATGATCTGTGGCGACTTCAACGCACACAGTGAATTATGGGGAGGTAAAAAGAAAGATCAAAGAGGGAAAATGGTTGAAAAATGGATAACTGAGAACAATCTGGTCATCTTAAATGACGGGTCGAGCACTAGATTAAACCCTGAGGATGGCACTCTCTCAGCCATAGACCTAACCATCACTACCCCAAAATTGGCTCAAATCACAAATTGGCGGATGGATCAGGAAGATACGTTAGGAAGTGACCATTTTCCCATCACAATCAATATTCAAACAAAAACTCAACACATTCCAAACGAAAATCCACCTAAATGGAGGTACCAACAGGCAGACTGGGACCAATTCCAGTTATTACTAGCTAGAGTAAATCCAGATAACTTAGAAAGCCCAAGTATTGACATGTATTATGATAACATAACAGACACAATTATAGAAGCAGCTAACCGATGCATACCAAAGACAACTAATATCCAAAATAAAAACCCTGTACCATGGTGGACTAAACAGTGCACTATAGCACATAAAGTCAAAAAAGGGCCTTAAATAAATATAAACGCACCAAAAATTCTATCTACTTCCAGCAATATAAAGATAAAGAAAAAGCACTAAAACAAACTATAAAAACTGCTAAAATTAATCTATGGCAAACCTTTTGCTCTAAACTGAGTCTAAAATCAAACTCAAAACAAATATGGGACAAGATAAAAGCCATAAAAGGGAAAGCAACTACCTCAGCCCCAAAAGTTAAAAATGCCATAACAAATAAAGATAAGGCAGACCTCCTAGCGAAGCATTTTTCGAACATGAGTAGCAACAATAATCACACAAGAAACTTTCAAGAACACAAAAAACTAATGGAGGGAACCCAACCTCAAATGTTTCAAGACCAAGGAGCAAAAGAATCTCACCTAAATAGCGACATCACAGTACATGAATGGAAGATAGCCCTACGATCCAAAAACGAAACATCCCCTGGTAAGGATCAGTTAGGCTACATTATCTGCAAAAAACTACCTATTAATATAACAATAGCCATAATCAAACTCTTTAATAGGATATGGGATAAAGGCCAACTACCCACCAAATGGAAACAGGCCATAGTAATACCAATCCCCAAGCTAGGTAAAGATCCCAACAACATAAATTCGTACCGACCCATCTCCCTTACAAACAATATTTGCAAAATAATGGAGACAATAATCGCAAATAGGTTAAAACACCACCTAGAAGCCAATAACCTACTCTCCATAAATCAATGTGGCTTTCGGAACAAACCTTCCACCACTGACCAACTTCTCAGATTGGAAACAGACATCAAACTCGCTTTTAACGCACATAGGAAAACCGATTGCAACCTCATAGCGGTTTTTTTAGACCTAGAAAAAGCGTTCGACCTAGTATGGACCAATGGACTAATAGCCAAATTAAACCAATTTGGAATAACTGGACGCTTGTTCAACTGGATTGGTGATTTCCTCACAGGCCGGAAGATTACCGCAAGAATAGGCAACACCCATTCGGAAGAATTTTCACTTGAAAATGGAACACCGCAAGGCAGTGTAATAAGTCCCTTACTATTTAACCTAATGGTAAACGACCTTGACCTCATTGCAGCCTCCGCAAAAATAACCTTGTCACAATTTGCAGATGATAGTGGCATATGGAGGAATGGAAATTCTGCCAATAACACAGTAGTTAAAGAAATCCAGCAGAGCCTAGACAACATAGGGAGATGGGCGAACAAATGGGGTTTCAAAATATCTCATGAAAAAACTGTGGCAATCATATTCACCCCCAAACGAAATAGCAACCTAGTCTATCCAAACTTCTGTATACAAAGTCAATTAATCAAATACGTAACAGTAGTAAAATTCCTAGGAATGTTCTTTGACAACCACCTCACATGGAAACAGCACATTGAACAACTCACCCAGAATTGTAACAAAGATCTCAATTTACTCAGGAACATCACAGGGACTGACTGGGGTTCCAACCAGGAAACCCTCCTCACGATATATGAAAGCCTAATTAGATCAAAACTGGATTACGGTTGCCAAGCATATAACTCTGCTAAGCAACCTGTACTACAAAAACTTGACACTATCCAGAGAAAAGCCTTACTATTATGCACAGGAACACTCCCCTCAACATCATTAGAAGAACTACAAACACTAACAGGAGAACTACCCTTAAAATTACGTAGGCAAGAACTGCTCCTCCGATACTCCATTCGATTAGATACCCACCCAGACAACCATCCCACCAAAATAGCTATAAATAAGTGTAAAGTTGTCTTCAAACCCAAAATCATACCCATCACACCAAGTGGCAAAGTAATCCTTGAACTAAGAGAAAAGATACCTCTACTAAAAGAACAGGTAACAAACAATACAGACCAGAACAAATCATCATGGTTACAAAACCACCAAGGATTAACATTGAAGCTACCAAATTAGGCAATAAAGAAGGACAAGAAAACTTACTAAAACCTGTACTGGTAAACGAAATCAACCAAAAATACCCGGACTATGTTAAAATATATATCGATGGATCAAAAACAAACAACCCACCAAGAACAGCAGCAGCAATAGTCATCCCTGAATTCAATATACAAACGGGATCCAGATTACCTGACTATTGCTCCATTTACACCACTGAATTCTGGGCTATACTTGAATCACTACAATGGATCAAAGACAACCAAAACCTAAAGCAGTCATTATAAGCGATTCACTAAGCGTTATCAAATCGATCCAAAATGGCAATACACACTCTAGGGAACAATTCCTCGACAGAGCATACCAATTAATCGACGATATCACCACAGCACATCAATTAGTCGAGCTCATGTGGATACCGTCGCACATTGGAATCTCTGGCAACGAAACAGCAGGCAAAGTTGCAAAAACCAAACTAGGAGATCAAAACTCTATCAAGCTTAACTATAGCTCTACAGAAGCAATAAGCTTCGCACAAACATATATAGACCAAACATGGCAAGATTTTTGGAACTCCTCCACAAAAGGTAAAAAGCAGCATGAAACCCAAAAAAACGTAGATAGGAACATATAGCTACCTAAGGGTACCTATTTAGAACAGAAAACCATAAACAGGATAATAACTGGATAAACTAAACTAACAAGCATTTTTTGAAGGTTTATAGGACCCAAACCAGCAATTATTAACTGCTTTAATTGCCACACCACCGAAGATCTACACCACGTATTCAATATATGCCCAAAATATCAACCCGCTCGGAAAATATTTATCAAAAACCAAAAAGAGATTGGATCACCACACACATACCCAGAGTTACTTATGGACTCTAATAAAAATAAACAATCAGCATATAAAAATATAAATCAATTCATAGACTCAGCAGGACTTAGGAGCAAAATATGATTACTATCCCCACAAAACCAAAAGACCCAGTAACTAGCTAAATAAATTTAGAAGCCACCACATAAAAACCCATAACATATCATTCAATTTTATAAAAGTATTAATAAATAATTCACTTACGAAGCACCTATAAAAAAACTAAGGAAACCGCAAAATCGGATGTCCTAGATGTCCTTAACGAACCTAGTAATCAGCTAGGATTCGGGTCCTAGATGTCCTTAACGAACCGTGTAATCGGCTAGGACTCCGGTCTCTTGCTAAATAAAATATAAATAACATTCAATCTCTAAAAACATTAATTAATAAATAACTTAAAGAGGTAATATCTAAAAACTTATAAATAACATAACGTAGAAAACACACCCTAAACACCTCGACTAGTAATACCATAATGACCTTGAAAATCTCTCTTCATACATGATTTCTACTAAGAACCTCTATAAACAGCATTGAACATCCCCCCTCCTTTTAGAACATTTTGAAGAAAAAAAAATCGAAAAAAAAATATATGGAGGCAATCAGTGAAATCAAGTTGGTTACTTATTCCTTATTCCCTATTCAATAAGGAATAAGTAACCAGTTACTTATTCCCAATTGAACCCTTTTCACACACATTTGGATACTTATTCCTAATTCACATCCAGTGAACTATTTATTCCTTATTCCCAATTCAGTATGTAATTGTTTACCATTTAGTTATTACCGATGAAAGCTCTTCAGGGCATGCATTGGTTGTTATTCTAACCCAGCTGGAGAAATATGAGTGTTCTTTTGGTGCCAGCTGTATGTAGCTAGGCCTAATGAAGAAAGATCACGGACTATGTGTAGGAAGAGTTTATGACGTTGGTAAGTATACACGTTTAGTAATTTGAGATATGATTAATTAGTTGTGTTAGTGTTTGGGTCGTGTCTTGCGTTGCATCGCGTGAATTAATACTATTCGGATACCAGTGAGTGATTTTGAACCTGAAATGGTGTTAAATACGAGTGAGAGGTACAATCTGGATAGGCAAAAAATAAACGGCATTACCCTTTCAATGGTATTTCGAAATTAAATGTAAAAAGGGCAGAATACTGAGCCAAATTTAATTCCAAACAATTTAAAAGTATAATGCATTTTTTTTAAATAATTAATTAATTTCACCCTGTGAATCATATGGTACAAAACAATATACATGTATCCATGTCAGGGTTAAGATAAACTGAATGAAGTAAAAGTAAAAAATGAAATTCATAAGTAAAGATATTTATTTTAATACCTTTGTCAGTAAACTACAGGTTTAGCAACGAAAGTTTGTGTAAGTGAAAAATCCTATTTTTGGAGCAGCTATATCCAAAAGATAATATCTGAATTCTGGAAAATTTTACACAACAGTCACAAGGATCAGTTTCCCACGATATTCAAACTGACAAAGCTAGCTATGTATATGCCCTTTTTAGATAAAAGCACAGAACAATATTGATACAAAGAAAAGGAGCAGGGTATGCTCGGAAATAATTAACAGATTAATGCTTATATCACTAGAAGTGACATCTGTCAAAGATGTTGATTTCAGTAGAGCTCTAAGAAGTTGTTGTTGTTGTGGGGTTTAACGCCATTTTTCAGCACCCGATAGGCTATACATGGCGGCCAGTATTAATGGTGGAGGAAGAACCCGGGAAAACCCCGGAAAGATCCACCAACCCACGAGAAGCTACTGGCAAGCTTTCTCACATACCCACATTGGCTGAATCCGAGACTCGAACCCACGCAGACAGAGGTGAGATGGCAGTGATCCATAACGGAGAGCGCTTTAGACCACTCGGCCACTCGGGGCCCCGAGCTCTAAGAAAGTGGAGCAGGACGAAAGAGAGACAGATGTTGAAGTTTAGATAAATATTGACCTATGACCGTTTCGTCCTCCTCGTCCTTATATCTTTGATAAAGAGGGAGTTTAGGCTCAAATAAACAGTAACACAAGAAAGAGTGAAAACACCAAGCTTTGAAGAAAAAAATACAAAAATTTATTTTCTTGGTAAAATTCTGTAAAAATGAAAAAAAGTATGAACTTACGGTCTTATATAATCAAATCCAAAATAACCTAAGAATAATCCAAGAATGAAATTTCTTAAGTCCTAATAACAAAATGTTCTACTGACTTCAAGTTCGAATCCCGACGAAGAATCCAAGATGAAAGACGATGAAGTAGAGTGAAATCTGTAGTGTTGAATTCTACAGTTCCTAGCAGAAATAAGAACTATAACTCCGGTTTTTGATAGCTGAATACATGTTTATAACAAAACTGTCCTTATTCATCAATTTCACATCAGCACACGTATTTTCCAGAATAATAACAGAATTAATCCTTTTGAATCCAAGTAATCTGAAATAATTCCAATCCAAGTAATTTGAAATAACTCCAAACAGTAAAACATACAACTTCCAGTTTAACACCCCAGCTTTATTGAAAATAATTCTCTGAAACACAGGTTATATGTCTTCTAAACGTAAGCAAGGGGGTCACATGATCATGTTCTGGAAATTTATATAATTGGTACGTATTACACAGATCACGTCTACCCAGTGTGACCCTGACAAAAACCAATCATTTTATTCTACCCCAAAATATAAAATGTTTATATCTTAAAGACGAAGTCCCATCATGACCTCGACAACGACCAATCATTTTAAAATAAAGATACAATTTGTTTACGTGGTTGCCACAAATTTTGAAACAAAGTTATGATTTAGATCAACACCTGGTGTTTATAAAACAAACATTCAAGGTCAAACTATTTTCTGAAATAAGTATTATCTCTAGAATGAATTAACATTACAACATCCTGTAATAAAAACTTAAAAATTAAAACTGACAAACATTTAAATTGAAATAAATATATATTAAATCATATACAAGTAAATCAAATACACATAACAGCGCGGTCTACCTTAAGATAAAATCCTGTCATCATCTCTCCTTAAATTGTTCATTGGGAATAAATTGTAATTTCTCTTTTTTATGCAGTGATATTTAACCAGTGAATGAAGGCACTGATTGAACAAATGAAATATGCATAGAATCAGCGTTTGCGCAGATTGCAAACTGCTCAAATTTATCACCTTGTGGAAGTTAAAAACGTTGTAGAATATGACTGGGTTTAGTCAATAGTTTTCCTTCTTCACTAACAAATACAAGTACACGTGACTGCAGCAGTATTTTGCATCTGCAGGGAGTAAAATGTGATAGATTTTGTTGGTATTCAACCTTATTCTCATGCCCAAATTTGTTCCAGATGAGATTTTCTTTGCACGAGGAAATTGCATTATTTCTTCTGTTCTGAAGATAACATTGTAATGGTTTCCAAGTGTAACTGAGACATAAAATTTGTGATAAGATGTTTTCAAATCATTCATGTTGTACAAAACAAAGGGAGTTAAATGGAGCCACAAGTAAATGGCCTAAAACGTTGGATAAAACTCATTGCAACCAACAGGTAGTCTGTTTGAAAGTATTGTTGTTATTTTCTCATCAGTGAGAATTGCATATAAATATATAATAACTATATGTCTATCTGTCATATGCATACTGAAATTCGGACCAAAAGTTCTACATAAAAGGGCACGACATACCTTCCAAAGATGGAGAAAACACAAAGATCATATGTGTATCGATATGTATCGTATCACAGGCAGCGTATCGTGAATCGTATCGAAACGCGGTACAGTTGTGTCATTTCACCCCATGTCTTTATGAATACCAGTATTATTAAAAACCGTTAAGTCGATGAACAGATTGCAGTCAATCTTTGCTATGCTTAAACCCTTACTTAGAGAATTCTGATATGAACCCCTGTTTCAAAGTACATAGAGAGGGACCCGTCCTAACAGTAGGAAACGATATAAGAAAATTCGTTTAGACGATTTCAAGGAATTCGCGGCTAGATAAAAGAGTTCAAGTACAACAGATGCGATGGGAAGAGTATATCTTACGTATACAGTTGGGACTCTATATCCCCTCTTTAAAGAGTTTTGAAAATAAACCTTCTTTAATATTTTGTCTCTATTGGATACAGACCACCCACGAAGGAAGTTCTGACGAATTTCATCTATAGGACGCAAGGAAACAAAGGGCGTCCGAAGGGTAAAGGTTATGAAAAACATGCAAATTTTAATAGATTGAATCAAAAGTTTGTACCAATTGAAATTCTATTTAGAGGATTTTGATTTCAGCGCCTCTTGGATAATATCTAGCTAACAGAATGAAAATGTTGAAAATAATTCGTGGAGCCAACTTTCGAGAAATTCGAGTCTACATAAAGTAAGTCGAGCATATCACATGCCGTAAGATTATATCTTAAGTTTACATTCGGGACAATTACGTCCACTTTTTTAAAGTTTTTACATGGAGCCTTCTTTGATATTTTATCTCTTGGAGATATAGCAGTTGATAACGTTTGAAGAAAATTCATTGTGGTATTTTAGCAAAATTCCAGGCTAAATTAAAGATGTCGAGTACAGCACATTCCGTAAGAAGATTATATCTTACGTATACATTTGGGCCATTACATCCCCATTTCATTGAATTTTGACACGGATCATTGTTTAATATTTCATCTCTAGTGGATCAAATCCACCTACAAAGGAAGCCGTGACAAACTTCGTCAAGAGGAATCAGCGAAATAAGGTGCGCACTTTGGGTACCGTTTATGACAAACACACAAATGGTAGTAGATTGTTTGACTAGTTTGTACTAATTACTAATTATGCTCCTTCTTTGAAAGATTTTGATTTCATCGTACCTTGGATAGTATCTAAGTAGGGACCCGTTCTAACAGCAGGAAAAGTTTGAAGCAAATTTGTCAAGCCGATTTCGAGAAATTCGCAGCTAGGTATATGAGATCCAGTACAACACTTGACGTAAGAATATTTTATATTATGTATACATTTAGGCATTTTCCTTCTCTCTTTAGAGATTTTATATGGACCTTTCTTTTATATGTTGTCTCTAGAGGACAGAGTCCACCTTCGAAGGAAGTCCTGATGAATTTCATCGAAAGGAATCAGCGAAATAAAGGGCGCGCAATGGTACCGGGTATTGAAAATCCGCAAATGTTAATAGATTGTATCACTGGTTTTTTCATTACTTTCCACTATTTTGTTTTAAAACAGAATGATGCTATCATCAAAGTTGGCAAAGTTTTATTGTACTACAGTGACTTGAAAACTTTGGAAGGAAAGATCTGGATCAATGACCAGGTGACCAAAATATTTTCAAGATCTAATAGAAATGGTAACGTTCAGGCGATGCTTTATCAATATTTGAAGACAGTTTCATGTTTTCTTTTTATCAGAAACTTATGAAAGGCTAGTAATGTTTGTGTTTCTAACTGAAAATTTATTAAGCTAAAGAAAAGGTCTTTATACCAAACACAAACATCTTTCATTGAAATTATGCGAAAATCTGACATTCACTTGTTTAAGTAGACACTAATATTATTTCCTGTATTTGTTTATTCAAACATATTTAAATAGATCAAAATTCTAAGAATGTGCCTACAAGTTTTTCTTTTAAGAGTTTGTTTATTCTCTCTAAAGCAAGACAGCTTAGCTTCTACGAAAGATAAATTGCAATTATTAAGTTACAATGAAATGTAGATCTCATTACATTGCATCTATTACTAATGCGAAATTTGTGTGAGATTTTGGATGTCGTTGAAGCTTAATACATGTTTTGGAATTTAATTTCTTCACGTCTTAATTGGCATATACATTTTTAGGTGATAAACTAGAATAATTGTATGTTTCTATATACCCTAACATAATAAACATAACAAGACACTTGTTTTACAAAAACGATATATATCTGCTTTTTTTTAGTTTTGCACTATTTTAAAATGTTTATGTTTTCTTTGGGTTGGTTTATATGATAAAGTATATTTCAGCAATCATTTTCTACGTCTGCACTGTTGTTTTCACTTAGAAATGCAAATGCAAATATTTTAGGAAATATACTGATGTAAATATTTTAATTTAATATGAAACACCCATTTGATATTAAAATATATATATTGTACAGAAACAAAATCTCACCAGGAGAATGGATATGACTGTGGAGTGTTCATCATGATGTACGCGGAACAAATCACAAAGGGTGTGGGTGTGTGTCGGTTTGATTTCGCTTTTTAAAAGTAGCTTTAACAATTTTTCAGTGATATCGCTAAGATGTCTGCATTGTGGCAGTTTATAGTGATGTCTAGCCCTGGGGCATCATGCCGCAGACACGTAGCATGATGTCCCACCCGGTCACATCATCCTGACACCAATGACCAGTCCTAACACTAACCTCTTAATGCCGAGCACCGAGCGAGACAGCTGTTAAGTCTTTGGTATGACTCGGCCGGGGTTCGAACCCACGACCTCCCGCATCCGCGGCGGACGCTCTAACCACTAGGCCACCAGAGCGGTGCAATCACAAAGGGATGCCCACTTATATCCGATACGGTAAGGTACATGTTGTAGAGCCAATGCATGTACCTTCCACTGAGTGACACATTCATCTCCACGCATCTTTCAGACCTTTGATTTATGTTTAAATATGCATTTATGATACATTGTCAATAAACTCTTTATAGTAAATTAGCGTCATTACATTTTTTCAAAATTTAATTTTTTTAAGTAATTATTTCAATGTCGTCTTTTAATGATCTTTTTCTTGGGTGAAATTTATCTACAATAGCTTATCGTTTTTTGCACTGTTTAGTTTTTTTTTAAATAAAATATCCGTTATATATAAGGGTCCGTTATTTAAAAAAAATACTTTTAGATATTTAGATCAATATGCCAGTGAATTATTTGTATGCTCGAACTACAAAAGACGTACCATGGTGAATTGCTCTTATCAGTCTGAATATCCATATATACATTAGTCCAATAATTTTATTTTAAAATAATCTTTTGTGTACTTAATTTCTCGTACAGTTTATATGTTACGACTCTATCTTCTTAAATTATATAACAATAAAAAACAGACAAGTTTAGTAAAATTCAACAGACAATTTGTTCCCAATAAAACAAATTGAAACTTTAAGAGTATTGTGAATTAAATCCAAATTATTCCTAAATGTTCCATCACAATTAGGAAAGTATAAAATATTTTGAAGGAATTTCATTATTCTTGAACGTAATGTTGTACCAAGAGTCTTGAATGTCTTGATGTATCACAATAATATAATCCAGAATGTCTTTAAATGAGTTCTCAATAATCATAAAGTAGTATTTTAGTCCTAGAGATCAATAATCACTTTGTAATTCCAATGAATAATTTAAAGAAATAGTTCATCTGAATTCATACCTGAACAAAGCAGTTCACAGACTGAACTTAAAACAGGAATGACGACTGTATTTATAATTTTAAAAAAAAACACTTTATGTACATCCCTACTTCACCTATGTCGCAATATTATTTTCTGAAACACTTTTCGAAAATTCCAAACTATACTAAAGAAGTTCGCTTCCAGAACATATTAAATTCATCAACAAGTTAAGACAATGAACTGACTTTTTAGTAAATATCTTAAAAAATCACGACAAGTGTCAGGTCGATTGCAGCTCTAACATCCATCACGAACAAAATTCAAACATAACATAAATTTAATAAATATAACAAAAGAACAATATATGTTTTTCCCCCATATGGAATCTTTTTTATAGGAAGAAATACATGCTGCTAGATGTTGGATAAGGGACCTGATACTGGGGCAAGCTAGAGGTTCATTGATGGATTAACTTGGAATACTCTTGTAGATTTACAGGGTGGATCATATCAGTGAAAGCTCCTTTTAAAATACTGGTTATTGGCATTGTTTCTTGAACTATTATTAAAGACGATGTATGAAAGTAGCCTTTGATGCTCCAAATTTGTATGATCTAGATTGTTGGCAATCATGGGTGAAAGGTATTTTGGTATATGATAATAGCCTTGCTGCAGTGTCACGATCGCGGTTTCGATTTTAATTAGTGAGAAAATGTGAACTTAAGCCTTGGACACTTTTCCGTCTTTAATTTATATGAATCATTCAAACAATAAACGAATGCTAAATAAATCGTAGCATAATTAGTTCAAGCAAGATATACAAATGTTTGTTGCTAATATATCGAGTGACCAAAATTAAATCCTCAGGAATTGTGAGCTTTCGAAATGATGTGAAGTTACGTTTTGTCTTAAGAATGTTATTGTAAGAATTAAAATTCATAGAACTATTTATTTGAAAAAATAGATATATACATATTACAATAATGTATTTAGAAAGTTAAAAACAAGCACTGATAGATGTAGATTTTGACATTGTGATTGGTTGCTTTGTTTGCCTTGTTGGTATTAATTTATATTGGCTTTTGTAACACTTATTATTCAAGACTTTCGCATTTTATTGTTATGAAAATGGCTTTTGTGATTTTTCATTGGATTTCTGAAATCAACGGTTTCACCATCATATAGCGTGCCACAGATCTTGCATATCAGAAGTTAGTATACAATCTTGTCTCAGCATCATAAATTCTGATTGATCTTGTAGGCAACTCCTGTTTTCGAATTTCTGAAAAATCGATCTGTGGCATATGTTTACAAATTAGCCTGTTTTTGCAACCGTATGTTCCTCAATCCGTGGTCGTAACTGAAATTAACCTGGCACGAACCAGATGTTTCTTGAGACATATAGGCTTACGGTACGCAATCAAACGAACTTATTGATATATACCCCTCAGATGTTCGGACGATTTAATATGGGATGGACAGTGACAAGGAAGGGGACAAACCTTTTGGTCTTCTTGGTATCTTACTTAAGTAGGGATATTCTGTCGAAGTGTTTAATAGACACATCAGTGGAGTTCCATCTGTATTATTTATTTCTAAGATGCCATAGAAGGATTAGAGCTAGATGGGTTTAGTACTAACGTACATACCGTGAACGAGATTTTGTATTACATGCTGGTGGTGACAGCTGGTCTGGAATCCCCAGTGGAAGTCAGTATGTTTCCAATATAGGCCAGTTTCTATGTTCCACTCCAGAAAGGTATATCGAGTATCTAACAATGATACTGGAACTGTTTGGTGTCTCCTGTGTCAATTTAAGTGTAAGATAGAAGTTACTGGCGAATTAAAATTATTTTGAAAATATAGCCTGTTTCGATCCATTTTCATTAGTGCCATCAAGGAATATAAACCAGTTTAGAAGTATATAGTGTGCATCTTGTTCAAAGACTCATTTCCTGTACGATGAAATAGTCCTTGTTTGTACGGCTCTGTATATTAAAATTGGTATATACGCAGACCTCTGAAAGAAGTCACCTTCCAGACGAAGACAATTGAAAACACATGAAGTAAACTGTTTATTGTTAATTTTAATTTAATATCAGCATTATGCTATGTCATATTATTGTGATCCTGTATTTTATGTTAGTGAACATATCCTGATCATCAGTTTTGGGAATAATTGCTTCTTACAAATGTCATGTATAAATGTTCAACAGATAAAACGGTGAAATATTGAATGTTTACACAATTAAATCACTGCAACTTAATGAAGACAACAGAAAACCATAAGTTTGGGTTGAACGTTAAGAGATGTTAGATATAAAAGTGATGACGAATATATCGGTTTAAACTACTCATGTTTTGAAACTTGTAGTGACAATTCCATCGGTAATAGTATTTAATAAATGTTAGAAAACTAATTTCCAATTTCTTTTCGTCATAACATATCATGATGCATTGAGATTTGAAACCTGCACACACATGTATTTGCATGTGCGTGTGTGTCAGCATTTAGGTCAATAAAGGTTCCATACGTTCGTGTACATGTAACAAGCTATTTTGAACATAGTGAAAATGTCCACAAATTTAGCATTTATATTAGCAAGGCAGCTTTTCGTTATGAGGCTCCCACATAAACGAGCATGTGTGCACACACTTATGAAATATCTATAGAGTTTTCGTGTCAAGACTGTATAAAGAGGGGACTAATGGCCCACATGTATATAATCTTTACGGCATGTGATCTGCTCGACTTCCTTTATTAGTTGCGAGTTTCTCTAAATCGACTAGACGAATTTTCTTTAAACTTTTTCTGCTTTTAGAATGGGGCCTTATTTCCCTTATTTCAAAACAGTATAAGAGGCGTTGAAATCAAAATTCTCTAAGTAAGGTTTCCATGAGTAC
Organism: Sinohyriopsis cumingii; assembly: GCA_028554795.2. Taxonomy (NCBI): domain Eukaryota; kingdom Metazoa; phylum Mollusca; class Bivalvia; order Unionida; family Unionidae; genus Sinohyriopsis; species Sinohyriopsis cumingii. Next base: position 42,420,150 of record CM068825.1, read on the forward strand.
AACTATTGATACAGTTTATCTACATTTGCGTCTTTTTCATATACGGTAGCCCCTAAGACGCCCCTTTTTCTGCTGTTTACGCCACAGTTTCTCCTGGTTCCATTTCCGCAATGTATCCGTAGTATTTTACGCCTTGAAAATATACAACTCGATACACTTATACAAGGAACTATTTTACCCTCGCTGCCTCAGGCCAGTCAAATTATGTTTAGAGGCCATATTTCACCTATAACCTTCCACCATATCTACCATTATAACAACAACACAAGACGTCTCCAGACAACGGAACCGTCCCTTCTGAATTACTCTTTTGCACAATTAACTTGTCATCCATCACGAATACTGCACATGCACTCACATAATTGTTGCATATAGTTAGGTTTTAATAGGGACTACTCATCAACATGGACACTTATGGTACTCTGACCTGATCTCACATTAAAATTAAACCATCCATCCTGTAATCTCATCAACGCTGCAGTCTGTGATATTTTGCCCTGGTAATTGGCTAATTAGTCGGGCTGAGGACACCGACTTCCCAAAATCAACCAAGTGATCACTTAAATATATTAAATCCTTAAAATGGAGAGCTATATGCAAATGGAACGATACTCAGTTTATTACATTATCAAGGATGGGTCTGTGCAAAAACTGTATAAAGAGGAGACGTCTTAGCTCAAATGTAAACGTAATATAACGTCTTACGTTATGTGTTGTACTCATCTAACTTTATCTAGCAGAGAATTTATCAAAATTGGCTCGACGTGTTTTCTTCCACTTTTTCTTTCTGTTATTTACATAATATCCAAGAGGCGTTGTGCTCAAAATCCTATTAGTAGAGGTTCATTTGGCGCAAAAGTTTGATACAATCTATGAACATTTTAATGTTTTTATACCCGGTACCCAATCGTTGTTTCCTATCGACGATATTCGTCAGGACTTCCTTCGTGGGTGGAGTCTGTCGCAAAGATAAAATATCAAGGGAGGTCCATTGTCAGAACTCTCTAAAGAGGAGACGTAGAGGCCCAGCTATATACGTGAGTTATAATATTCTGATCGCATGTATTGTGCTCGACCTCTTTTATTTACCTGCGAATTCGTTGAAATCGTCTAGACTAATTTTCTTCTATGGCTTCTTACTGTTGGGAATGGTTACTCTATACCGATTGTCAAACAGGGGTTGAAATCAAAATTCTCAGACTAAGAGTTCAAGCATCGCAAAGTTTGGCTGCAATCTGTTCATAGATTATAACGGTTTTAAATACGTCTGGTGTCCGTAAAGACCCTCTTACGTTTTCCGCTTGTATTAGACAAACACCGTCAAAAATGCTTTTGGGAGTCAAATATATCTCTGTTTAGAAGATATCTCACAATAATAAATGCCAATATCGTTTTAGTGGTGAACTGTAGGAACCAAATATGGGCTGAAGAGGTAATCTGCTAATGGACTATCATATATTCATCTCCGGATTCCAAGAAATCGGGTCGCCGAATTTTCTTTAAACTTTTCATACAGTTGGAAGAGATCCCTAACTAGATAATCTCAGAGAGGCGTTGAAATCGATATATTCTAGTTAGGGGTTCAATAATAACAATCTTTTCAATCGATCCAAACTGTGCGTCTTTTTCATACCCAGTGCCCATAGGTTGTCCCATTTTTTGCTGATTCCTCTCGATGAGATTCATCAGGACTTCTTTCGTGGCTCGACACTTCCACCTAGAGATAAAATGTCTGTGAAAAGTCCATGTCAAAACTCTTTAAAGAGGAGACGTATTGGTATACCTGTATAAGTAAGATAGTATCTTCTTGCCGCATATGCTGTACCCCCTCCCCCCTTTACGTAGCTCCAATTTCTGAAAATCGGTTAAACTAATTCTTTCAATGACTTTGGCTTATGTTGGAACAGATTCCTGAATAGAAACTGTCCATCGAAAGTTGCAGTTGAAATCGTTTAGGTACGGGTTTAATTCGCACTAAGTATTATTAGATTTGATTCACGCTGAGCGTGTTTCATACACCTACCCGTTTGCTTGTTTACCCAGTTCCAAGGACTTCAAGACAATATTCGATGTCAACTAAGCGCTTCCTAAACCCGTAGATACTTGAAACAATTCTTTTCTAAGCACATTATGACCACACAAGAGAAATCAATTTCACACTTGTATGTTTTTTGTGGTTTCACGTTTACTTGAGCCATTAGTAAGCTTTTCGAACACAAATATTAATATTTCGTGCCATGCACAACAGGACGCGACCCCAACATCTAACACAACTAATTAATCCTATTTCAAATTACTAATTATGTATACCTATCAATATCCTAACCCCTTCCTCCACGTAGTCCGTGATTTGTCTCTAATCAGCTATATACAGCTGGCACCAAAGAACACTCTGATTTCTCGAACTGGGTTACAATAACACCAATGCATGCCCTGAAAGGCTTTTAATCTTCAATAAGTTATAATCAATTATTTATGGAACTGTAAATAAATAATGAATACCCAACTGGATATGAATAAGGAATCAGTAACAAAATGTATGTATAACTAGTTGAATCGGGAATAAGTAACTGGTTACTTATTCATTATTCAATCAGTAACTGGTTACTTATTCCTTATTCAATCGGGAATAAGGAATAAGTAACTAACTTGACGTCAATGAGGCAATTGCCTACCGATTAAAGAAAGAAATATGTATGATACGCGCATTTAAGATATCTTGAATAAATTAAATAAATACGGATTATTAGTACTGATGAGTAGATCTATGATTCATATCTTTCTACTTTCTTCTACATGTTCCAAATACCCATGCATACAAATTCTGGGGTTTGCTGCATTTATTTTGCAAACAAGAGTTTCGTTGGTTTTTGTAGAAGTGAACATTCAACAAATAATCTTTAATTTCTTTTGGTTCAAAAATTATACTCCTCTGCATTGATCTAACGCTGTCACATAATATTGATACGTGTACAAACAAGTAGACATCTGCAGTACTTGCCTATTGCAATCCAGGTATTGCTGGCTGCCACATATGGGAATTATTTATTCAAACATTGCTGTGTATTTGATTGATATGTCCAAGATTATTCCTAATTAAACAGCAAATTTATGTTTCTCAGTAATTGATAATCAATACCTTATATGCATTAAGTTAGATCATCTTTTCTGATAGAAAAAAAAAACATTCAGCGCACTTCATTGAAGCGAACGCCATCTGGGTCGTACATTAAGTGTCATTAATGGTCGATGTGAGGTGGTATTTATATCAACTTTAAGCCAGTCTTGGCTTGAAGTCAGACATTTTTTATTTAATATACAGACTATTGTCCCATAACGGATATTATATAATTGTTTGCATGATACAGACACACACAAAGAGAAGTCTTGTGCACATAGTTGAATGTTACGGTTTATCTCATCTTTTTGGTCACAGTACCATGTGTTTTGGCCAAACAACATTTAAAAGATGAGAGCAGAAACTATTCTTGTAATTAATTATACATGACAGTACCTAGATTAGAGCATTGCAATTATATATTTTGAAATTGTCAAATATATAATCAGCTGCCCCTACATACAATTTAATGTATGCTGCTTCTCAAAATTTCAGCTAATATTGAACCAGCTGATTCCGTCCACATCGAGCCCGTTCCTTCGAACGTGTTCCAGCATTGTTTAGTGGAAAACAAACAGCCAGATCATTGGTGCTGTTGCTCTGCATTGAATTAATTACAACACTTTAACCTCTTGATTGTATTATAGAATTAATTACAACACTTTAACATTTTGATTGTATTATTGAATTAATTACAACACTTTAACATTTTGATTGTATTATTGAATTAATTACAACACTTTAACATTTTGATTGTATTATTGAATTAATTACAACACTTTAACCTCTTGATTGCATTATTGAATTAATTACAACACTTTAACATTTTGATTGTATTATTGAATTAATTACAACACTTTAACATTTTGATTGTATTATTGAATTAATTACAACACTTTAACCTCTTGATTGCATTATTGAATTAATTACAACACTTTAACATTTTGATTGCATTATTGAATTAATTACAACACTTTAACATTTTGATTGTATTATTGAATTAATTACAACACTTTAACATTTTGATTGTATTATTGAATTAATTACAACAATTTAACCTCTTGATTGTATTAGTGCCATTTTATATAAAGTTCGATCATATAATCATGCAAATATTACTCAGCCCAGTGAGATTACCAAGAACACCAAGGCATTTGTTCCATGCCATTTTTATTCGCGATTATGACATGAGCAAGTAGATTAGAACCCGAGCGTTTATGAAATAGCTTTTGTTACTCCAGGTGTTTTGCACTTGACACAGTTCAGATGACTACCAAGTTTCAGTAAAAGTTGGAAGATGGTCATATTATACGTTGATTTCCTCTTGGGGCAGTCCATGAGAAGTGTGGGCCATTTCCATAAGTTTCTCACAGTTTTGGTCTCACAATCAGTATAAAAAAGACAGAGGTGATGCAAACGCATATATGAGGAAAATCATGCTGAACCTGCCATCATAGTGAATGACCAAACCCTCCAGGAAGCAATAAATTCATCTACTTTGGCAGTGCACTGTCACGTGTAACATAGCATGTATGGCCTAAGGCAGGCTACGCGCAAATGTTTGGGAGCGCAGAGGCATCATTCTGCAAACATACAATTGACTAACGACCCTGCTATATGCATGCGAATCTTGGACAATGAACAGACATCATACCAAGAAGCTGAACCATTTCACACGGGCTGTCTGAGAACGTTAATGAGAGAAAGATGGATTAGAGGAATCATAAGCTTTTTGCCTTTTTAATTTTATATACGTCAATGCCTTCTATACCCAGTGACATTTCTCAGTGTATCAATAGAGCAACATACTTTATGAAACCCGCGGATTTATTAATCCACGAAAATAAAGTGGCCAAACAATGGCAAGAGTCATACAAGATAGACGCAGTGTCCTGGATCAGTGACTAGCAAAATGCCTGAGAAAGGTCTACGGTAGAACTTTTTTTTCAGTAAACTCACTGCACAGATCCTTATCTGTGCTAGTTGTTACACGTGATTCTAACTTTCCGTCAGCATAGCCTCAAACTCAGCCATGCCAGTTATTTTATCCTCAATAGCCACCGAATACAGATTATTCATTGTGTTGAGCTTGCTTTGTGCCGCTGCAAGCAGTTACGAATAAACACGACTCGTGAATGTAAGCGTAACGAAGTTATTATTCCAGAACCACTCGCAACATCAGTTATTATTGATGGATCCCTAACAACAATTCCGATTGGTGTAACAATTATGGTCGATGTTGCCGTAATTTCAGCAACTCAGACCAATGGTTGCTGCCGCGGAAATAGCGTGGTTCTTTCCGTGATTTTATTTTTCTGCTGCAGTGCTTCTTCGATTATTTTTTTAACGTCGGTAACATTGATGTCCATTATAGTTCTGTTAATAATACAATTCTGTAGTATAGTAATATAAGACAACCTTCATAACGTGTAAAGGTACATCCACTTCTAACCAATTATTGTTATAGAACGACCGTGTCGTTTACAATATCCATTCGATCAAGGATTTCGAATGCAAGAGAAAGACACACCGTGTACGATGTAGGAGGCACACTCATGCACAAGACGAACACGCGAAGGTTACACAGGTGAAAACTCTTCAAACTATCGTTTCCAATTTCAGGACTGAGAAAATTTATGAATTGCTTGGAGGTCACGTCGCAGACTACTATCCAATCTTACACCTGCGAGAAAGGTGTCTGCACCGGATGTACACACACACACACGAGGAATGCAGGTATTGATGTATCGCTTTATACATGTGGTCAAGGTGTCGAACTCGAATCGAAAAATGCAGAAATCGTTGTAGGTGAAGTATTGCAATTGGTATCGCCACACGAGCAAAATCTGTTTGTTGTATAACCACCATCGCGACAATGGACAAATCTCGACAACGCATAGGATTGTTGCTTGGTACTATCCGGCTGGTCCAAAGGCACACTCTACATACCGTTGTACGCACATAGAAAATCAGGCCGTGTGTCTAGGATACGCATACGATGTAGAAAAGCAAATATCGAAGACGATATAAAATGGAAGCTGTCCGTGGTTTGGGCCTGTCAGGAGTTTGGATTTGGTTTCTGTAATATCTGCCGAGCATACGTTCTCCCGGGAGACGAATATTGTATATCGCTAGAACCACTGCGATGCTATTCAAAAGAGCTGGAAACTAAAACCTGATTGGCCGCTTGCAACCGTCCATTGCAAATACACAAAACTCCAGACCCATCGATAATACTTCCAGATTTCACAGATATTTATTGGATTTTGCGTGTTTGAAAGAAACGAATTGGTATAGAACAACCAGTATGGCCACTGCAAACATAAATTTGCAACAATTTGAGAAAACAGTCGGAATTTATGGAATATAAAATACAATTTGAAAAAACATTATGGTGACTCAGGTTAAAAAATAATTACTATTGTCTTATGCGCGTTCTACATATAGTATTTACGTCTGAGAGTGACAGGTGTAAGGTGAAATTATTTGCCTTTGGGTAGAGAATGTTGACATGCCTCTTGCAAATTTCATGTAAAGTAGGTGAAATTTCTTCACATCTTGTACTTGTTGAAATTGTATATGATCTAAGCAGAGAGCTGGCAAAACTTGCTGCTCCTATGTGCTCAAGATATCAGCTTGATTTAAACTTTAACATGTATTCAAATAGAGAAAACGAACTTTGCCTAAATCGGTAATATCAACGTCTGAAAATGCGACGAGTGAATTATCAACTATATAAAATGTTTTTTAAAAAAAGTTAATATCTCGTCTTTTTTAGATTTGAGTTTGAAGTACAAAGAAATGTCAATGACTAAACGGAGCAAACAGTTTTTTGATTGGTGTAAATTGTGAGTAAGGTGTAGCTCTATATTATATAACCCAAATTACACCAATCATGCAACAAATTAAAGGTACTTAACGTTTTTTTAATAATACCTAAGATACACAAGGTCATTTTCTAAATAACCAGGATAAAAAGCGAGGGAAACATGGGAAATTCTTCTCTCTTAAAAATGTTACCCTATGCAAATTACAAGACTGTCGAGTGCCATCATTTTTTAAGGCAACATATCTCAGTCACTGCAGATAGCATGTTAAAAGTGTGGGTTAACTATTGTGAAAGTGACGTATCTTATACATGAGTGGTTGCATTCAACTGAAACCTTAGGATATTCTTATTGTGAGTTTAATATCTCGTTAGCTGCATTTCTGTGAGTTCCTAAATCGCCTGTCTCACCTCGTTAACAGTGATGAAGTGTTCGCTACAGTGCATCATTGTCAACAGTGATACAATGTTTTCTACAGTGTATCATTGTCAACAGTGATAAGCGTTCTCTACAGTATATCATTATCAACAGTGATGAAATGTTTTCTACAGTGTATCATTGTCAACAGTGATAAGCGTTCTCTACAGTATATCATTATCAACAGTGATGAAATGTTTTCTACAGTGTATCATTGTCAGCAGTAATAAAGTACTCTCGACAGTGAATCATTGTCAACAGTGCTAAAGTGTTTTATACAGTGAATCATTGTCAACAGTGATAAACTGTTCTTTACAGTGCATATGGTTTTGGAAACTATTGGTTGCTGTTATTGATTTTCGTACGATATACTTTTTGAAATGAGTTAGTGCACTACTGTTTTGAACTTAATCCATGGATTATTGCAACCCATGGACGCAGTAATGGGTATATATGGTTGTTAGTATTTTGCAAAACGTCAGCTGCCATCAAAGACTACACCGTATTCAAAATGTTTTGGAGGGCACCATTGAATATGGCATGCCTTCTAGGTTAAAATTAGATCGTGATGGTGATCTCAAACATGTAGCTCTGTTTATTGACCTTGTGAGGGGATTTCAGCGGCGCACTACAGGAAAAGTTAGTGATGTGCGTACTAAGATCACACAATCAATCTATATGAAACAAATTTGAATATGACAGTAAGATAGACCTAAACAGCTAACATACTCTGATTGATCTCCAGGATTAACTGAGCAACCCCTCGAAACAAAGGAAACAAATAAAAGAAAGAACGAAAATCTTACAATAGGAACGTGAACTGCTGCATTCATCACCTGTTTAAATCTAATAAATAACTTTAAAGCCCCCCAAACATTTGCTTTATTTCTAATGCAATTTTTAAAATGAGCATACGTTTCCACAACCTGTACATTTCGCTCGCAAATATACCACCGCTTTAACAAATTTCATTGGCTAATTCTTGTCAAGGATTTATACAATTTGTATTCCGATATAGAAATTCGAAACCATTATATTGTGAAGCTTAAAATCGATAAAAACTGCAGCTTTTAGATGACATTTGCATTGAAATGTAAAACGTCATTTCGTAAATATGTTTCTGATCTGTTAGGAAAATTATATTTGTAGTCATTTTTGTTTGTTTTTGCTTTTGTTGGTTTTTTGTTTTGTTTGTGGGGAGGGTGGGGTGGGACTATTTTCTAAATTGTCACAGTTTGGTAATAAAAATGAATACGAAAATTCATCCTATTAGCAAAAGCGATGTTAGTAGTTGCATTAACTTCCTTTTGTTTTATTTTTTTATTTTTAACCGAAGATTTATTGTTTAATATCTTTATGTCCTCACTGTGTTGATGAGCGCAATCAGTCACACACGTACATAAAGAATGGACACTTGAAAACGTACCAGTAATTTGAGAAAAGAAATCATGTAATATTAGAGGAAGAAATGTCATTATTGTTAGCAGCACTACATCTCTGGACATCATTCCCAAAAGATTACGTAACAAATCAATAAAGGACAATAAATCTAATTATATGTAAACATGCCGAAAGAGCCTGTCAATAGCATTGGACCAAAACATACCATGGTCTGGTGTAAGAAAGCTACATATATACAAGAAATGATCAATGACAGAACTGCAAGGTTTGACAGCTAGTAAAACAGCCTCATCCACAGATTATTTTAGACACGATATTGGTAACAATTCAATATCAGTCAAGAGCGGATGGAAAATTTGGTCATCCAGCTTAATAAATAACGATTACCTCTTATTATATGAAATTATTTTAATATCTGCATCGGAGTTACTGTCAATATCAAATAGTCACAAAATACATAGGTCTGAGTCAAAAGGGCATTAACGCATGAAATATATACTAAGCTTAATTTAATTTTGTTTCAAAATATAGTTATTTCAAAGTAAACGCACTGAAGCAAATGTATGGTTACACCTCAGGAAATCAGAAACGTAGGTGGAATTGAGGAGTACGATCCCAGTCTTTAAATAATAGTTGTGTTCTTGTTGGTAACACTTGTGTTTTAAAGTTTTTGTATCGTTCTCAAACAGATAATGTATAGCCTGAACAAACAGAACTGAAATAATGATATATATGCTTGACTTGATTATTGATATCCCCAAACGTAGTCTCCTAGCAATTACAATTCTAATTGCAGATCTTAACACTTATCAATTATATCATTTTCGTGCTTTGTTCTTTGTTTCTCTTACCTGATTTTGATATATGTTTGTTTTTTTTCACTCCTGGGATACCAAACAGAAACTGAAAGGCCATCTGGACTAGCTTCTATCGGTAAGATGAAATAATTCTCAAGGTTCTGCACCACATATTTAGGTTTCTGTTTTGTGCCCTATGACGGGACAGAATGCAACTTTTTATGCTTAAGTAGCGAGTTTCTCCATTCCAGTCTTGATATATTTAAATCACTGAAATATAGTTGTTTCCAAAGAAATAAACTTCCTTTCGCGCAAATAAACGATTTGTTTTACCGCCAATAAAGTTTTTTTTTTTTTTACTTCTCTTATGCATATATTCATTCATGATAAAAGTAAAATACCCTGTCATATAAATTTCAACGAACCTTCCTGCTGGAGAATGTTCACGATTTCACAAGGTACGAACCCATATTGTGTTTCGTTTAAAATATAGCACTGTAGCAATGAAGTTTAGGTCTAAAAACGTGTTTCCTAATTCTTAACGAGTTTTAAACGTTTTTAATTTAAAATAATCGACGTTCTTTTAATTTTTCTCACTCATGCATAAGCGCATCTGTTGTCGTATATCATTCTCTTGAACGATCATGAGAAAACACCTTTATAACACATCGTGATCACTTTATTTCATAATTGATCGACAGCTGCAGCATAAGAGGACAGAAAATCTTAAAATGGGCAGTGCGTGCTTAAACTTATGGCTATAATCTAATTTTGCATTGCAAGTAATCCATCTGAGTAAGATGAAACAGCGAATCATTTTCTTGATAGGAAATATTCTTTGATATATATACAACTTACGGAAAAATAACAAACTCTAGCTTAACTTGAAATGTTTGAATACGATATGAAATGTGCTTATTTGACCAATTAGCCTGCATTACAAACTGTTTCAATTAGATGACCGCTTATATGCAAACAAATAAGTCTGAGCTGTAGGAAATTGCGTAAATCGTCCTGTTAGATTAAGTGTTGATAGGAGGAAATTTGCGTAAATTATCTTATTCGGACAAAAACAGCATTTTGAAATCGTATCATATCATTTGCAAGAGGAATTCTTTAACGAATTTATTGTCTAACTAAAAACCGGTATTTACATCAAAAGATTGCTGTTTGTGGTCAAATATTAAATAAAGTACGTTATGCAATTTTATCATTCAAGAATGACTTTTAAGAAATGTTTCCGACATTGTTTCTGCTGTCAGAAAAGACTTTACTTCATGTTTATTGCTTCAGCCTCCTTAGTTTTGGCTTCATTTTACACAATTATGACTAACGAGGAGACGTTGAAATCCTCCAATGTTCACCCTTGGGTAAGAAGACATTCACTTATTGACAACGTCGAAAATCAGAACTACAGTTCAAGTCTTGACAAGTTGGACGCATGGATATCAACTGATGGATTATTTTCGTCTGAATGCGATCTGTCAGAGGTTACCGAGGCGCTCAGAAATGCTAAAATCCATGGAGTGGAGTTAATGAAACTGCAAACTTCTTACAAATGGCAGATAATCCTGGAAGGTGGACACAGGGCTGTTTACAAACCTATGCTTCTGTAAGTACATAAGTGGTTTTGAAGTTTTCTTTGATCCCACGCCGCAGTCGAGTAACGCAATTGATTCTAATCGTGAACGTTAACCAGTTTATTTTTATATTTATTCTTTTGCCTTGCCGTAGGACGTTGTCGCATGCAATGTTGATAACGTTTTTATTGTAGCATGTTTGGTCAGCCCGTGTTATCGTGTTTGGGTTTTATATAATATTGTTTACACGAATAGTTATCTTTCCCTTTTAGTATTTTTGGTGTTACATCTACCTTGCTGTGAGCTGTGAAGTCCGATACAGCAGCATCATTTTAATTAATATTTGTCAACGTTTTCCTCATATTAAAGTGGATTTTGTATGCTGGACGTTGTCATGATTTGGAAATATGTGGCCTTCGGTAGTACATCACTCCTACAAGTTCTACGCATGGTACAAACCCTCTTAAATTCGTGCACAATCCTTTAAAACGGCAACAACAATCTGAAACATTTGGAATAATTTCTTGCGTTCCTTATCTCACATGTATTATATTGGAATTCACCAAGAACAGAGGAGGATAACGATAAAAGTGTAGATAAAAATGACAGTATACTAAATGAATATCTATTAAACAAAACACACACCAGATATAATAATACCTTTTCATATCAATTGTTTTCAACTGTATTTTTCATTCTTATCCCGGAATTATGGTTTGACGGCATCATAAGATATATTTCTAAACAAAACGAGCCATCCATCAAACATAAACAGTATCGGCCGATTACCATTCCGATCTGTTTGAGTTCGTTGCTTTATGGCTATATTGAACCACGGATCAAAGTTTTTTCCGTGTTGGGCACCCTTCAACAGTTAAAATAGTTTATATACCTGTATTATCAGAAATTTTGAAGCACAAACAGGAAGAAGAAAAAAAAACTCCTTTACTGATTTTTGCAGAGATTTTGATTCAAGATGGAGATCGTGTCCATGGCAAATTTTATTGTAAAGTAGTAAAATAGGCAAGGTTTAATTACTTTCAGCTTCAATCAAACTATAAAATTTTGTGCGATGTTTGCAAGGCAAAAATCCAGGTTTCTTGAAAGCTTTTATTTTGTTAAGGGAAGTGGAGATCTCTCGCCGATAATATTATTGCTCTTTCTAGACGACATTAAATATTTTCTGCAACAGAATGATTGCATAAGAACTGTACTAGAAATAGAAGGTCCCGAAGTGGAAATGTACCTGAAACGAATCATTTTACAATATGCAAATGACACGTAATATTCTCGTGCGATTCAGACTCTTTACTAGCAAGAGTTGCTGTTATCGTTGAGTACACTTCAGTTTAGAGACTAAACATCAACAGGAACCAGAACAAAAATAACGATTGTTGAATCATGTAATTCGACGCCATTTTGAATTTAAACGCGGTGAAGATAACATTATTACATTTGTGGAATTTAAATAACAGGGCGCTTTGCTCTCAATAAAACTAAGCTGTTTTTAAATTCCATATAGCACAACTTTAAACAATCATAAGAAGTCAGGCATATTTAATATGGAACAATAAAGATACCGCACATTCACTAAGATTTATAGTTACAACTTTTCACTCATACAGCTTTACCTCTTTTGCGGTACAGAAGTAAAGTTTAGAAGATTAAATAATTCTCAGTTTTCTTGAAAATGTTCACCTTGAAGTCCTAGAATATTTAACAAAACTCAGAAAGAGAACACTCGTTATATTTCTGTATTCAAAATTTTGTGTAAAGGCAAGAGATATTTACATTAAACTCTGCTTGACTGTTTTTGTTTTATCTCAAAAGTAAACGGAAAAGTAAAACTCCAAACTTTCCCAAAACTGGGTGGGACATCATGCTACATGTCTGTGGCATGATGCCCAAGTGCTAGACATCACTTTAAACTGTAGCTATACGACATCGTAGCTATACGACTGAAAAATCGTTAAAGCTACGTTAAAAATCCTTAACACACACACACACACACACACACACACACACACGTTTCCTTTCTGTCATATATCTGTATAATAATATGATCATTAATTCCTTTGATACACAGCGGCACCTAAAAATAAGTCAGCAATGCTTTGTAGCTTTGTAGCTGAATAGGCGATCACAGTACATATATTAGAGTAGGTTTTCGTTTCGACTCATCGTACTTATTGCTATTTTTATTTTGATCTTTCATTCATCATTGAGCTTGAAGTACTAGTTTGCTTTGATGTTTCTGTTGGGGATTACGCAGCTGCCTGCACACGTTTGCTATTAAAGCATGAGGAATGCATTCAAGTCATTCAACAGTTCTAACTCTATACTACAAATCTTGGAAGAAATCTTTGCTAACCACGGTTATAATGAGAAAATCGGGCGTCGCATTTATTCCTAAACTCTTCACATATATCATGCAGAATCAAAGTGTGTCATTACCAATTGCATGAGGTGCCTATCGTATCCTAGCAAGCTGTGACTTACAATTATGCATTTTTTCCATAGATAAAGGTCAAGTTGCAATCGGTATGTCATGCACGTCTAGTTTTTCCTATCATTTACTTTTTTCAACGTATTTCAAAGCCATGCATGAACATTCTTGAGTTTTCTGCATTTATACAGCAAACAAGGGTTCCTTTGGTAGTCGTAGAGAGGAACATTCAACGATTATTCTTTATTTCCGTTGGTTGAAAAATGATCTTCTGCTGCATAGGTCCAACATTCGTCGCGCACAGTCACACCTTACCCACATGTAGACATTAGTGTGTGATGGAGTTTATATCAACGTGGACACAACTTTAAGTGTAAGGAAGGGTCTGTGTGTGATGGAGTTTATATCAACGTGGACACAACATTAAGTGTAAGGAAGGGTCTGTGTGTGATGGTGTTTATATCAACGTGGACACAACATTAAGTGTAAGGAAGGGTCTGTGTGTGATGGTGTTTATATCAACGTGGACACACCATTACGTGTAAGGAAGGGTCTGTGTGTGATGGAGTTTATATCAACGTGGACACAACATTAAGTGTAAGGAAGGATCTGTGTATGATGGAATTTATATAAACATTGACACAGCATTACGCCAGCCTTGTCTCGAAGTCAGGCCTTTTAAAAGTTCAATATACACACCATATTTCCTTCACAGTTACTACACACACAGAAGACACGAGTATTATGGTTTATGTCATGTTCTTGGTCGTTGGAAATTGTACTTTGGCCAAACGATTTTTAATGAGGACGGCAGAAAAATTCACATTATAATGAATTATACATGAAAGTGTTACGAATCTCTGGTCGTAAACTAGGTAACATAAGGAAGCAAAACCAAAATGTGTTGTAAAACAGAAAATAATTCAAATCTCTACCTCTAATAATGAAAATGTAAGAAGACCTTACAGTGCTGTAAATCAAATCCAAAATAATCCTGAAAGTTAAATCACAAATCCAAAAGAATAAAACGTTCCGAAATGAATTCAAGTTCCAGAAAATGATGATGTATCGTTCGCCTTGAATGTCCTGATGTGAGAACATTCTTGATGTATTGCAATGGCATTGTCCCAAAGTCTTTGAATGAATTCACAATAATCTCAAAATAGTTTTTAGTCCAAGCAGTCATATCAACACATTGTAATTCCAATAATTGATTTATATAAAAGATTCTTCTCAAATTAAGTCCAAACACAACAATAAACACTTCTGCAAACTGAAAATCAAATATGAATAATAATAATAATAATAATAATAATAATAATAATAATAGAAATCGAAATAATTGTTAACTTCCCTCCTTACATACGTTTCTACGAATATATTACGAATCTATCTCACAATTCATCCCCATGTGACATTTTAAAATTCATCCCACATACTCAGCAATATACGGAGCCCCTTAAGTGACAGGGATGCACATATTTTTTTATTTCGTTTAATCGAAATATATTTCGTTATTTCGAAATATTATTTCGTTATTTCGAAATACTATTTCGTTTAAACGAAATACTATTTCGTTATTTCGAAATAGTATTTCGTTATTTCGAAATACTATTTCGTTTAAACGAAAAACTATTTCGTTATTTCGAAATAGTATTTCCTTATTTCGGAATACTATTTCGTTCTTTGGAATCATATATGGTTCTTACCAGTGTTTTCCCCTGGTTCTTCCTCCACCAGTTTTACTGGCAGCCATATATAGCGTATCTTACGCTGAGAAATGTCGTTAAACCCAAAAACAACAGCAAAAATTGATAGTGTAGAAAATAATATTTATTTTTCTTTTATGTCCAGTTACAGGAGCCAACGTTTCAAAGCCACATTATTTCCTTTATTTTCTTTGCAGAGGCCAGCTATTTAATTGATGATTATTTTACTTTAAGCAGTGGTTTAGTAAGAAGCTCTGGCTCTCGCTCTCCTTGATAAAACTTAATTCTGGGACCCCTCCCAATAAAAACGTTGTTTGATAAGAAAATCATATGTTACCACTTCTTGGGTGATAGAACGTATGGCGAAAATTTTGGAAAACTTATATAAACTGACATGTTTGCATATAATGCACTAAATTTCACATTCTCTTAGGATAAAAAAAAAAAAACCTGTATCAGCTGTGGAATGAAGTGGTTCAAGGTTATTATTGCCTTGACTGTGTGCAGATGAATGTCTTAAAAGATACTTTTAATAATCTTCAGAAAATCTATCCTGTGACGAAGGCGATAACCTTGATAAAATGATAGACAAAGACTTGAAGTTAAAGTCACTGTGTCCTGAAGAAATGATGGATTGTATGTATCCTGCCGAAATTTCAGGCATGTGCGATTTGGGTGGTAATGCAAGCCCAAAGTCTACCTCCATTCTTCTCAATCCAACCAAAATGATGCGGGTTATTTATGACCTTCATTCCAAAGTGTCTGAGCCTCAACTCGCATAAATTGCTTTATCTTGCCACGTGGCTAGGAAAGAAGCTTCTAGTCAGAATTTATTAGTTCCTAGTTGATGTGTTCATATTTTGAAAAGTTTGTTTTCTTAATTTTTTAAATACTTTGAGCTGCTTTTCCTGGAGCACTGTGTCTTTTGTGTGAGACCTTTTTGTCCTTTCTGCAGTCTGTCCTTCCTTTTAAATAAGAATTCTAAAAGCTTTTACTTGCAGCTCCGTGTCAAGGCGTTCTTAATGCTCTTCGTATATCTACCATATGACATGGAACAAATCCATTCTTGAAGGAGAAATTGTTTTCTCGGTGGCCTCTGAAAAGCGGGTAATATCAGTTACTGTATTACGGTTTTCATATTAGAATTAAGAATTAAAACGAATTTGATTAGTTCATCTACATGTTTGTGTGCTTATTTCTATTGATGTTGTGACAAAGTTTCGAAAGAGGAAATTTTGTGTATTTCATTAGGATTAATGGGTGTCACCGTTTGGCAATTACGATATCGACATGAATCATACACATGCCGCGAGTAACGGCAACTATCATCAGTGTCCAAACCCACACGGCCATGCGCTCACCTGCCCCCCCCCCCCTCCGAAACAAGAAAGATGAAAGAAGGTCGAATATAAGGGTCTGACGTTGCATGAAAATCTATTCGCTTTGGCAAATGGAATTTAATACTTAGCTATATGCACGCACCCACTGGATTTCTACTGGGAAATGCAAGATGTATACTACGTTTTCTTAGCGGTCCAGAAGTTGCAGTGTCAGTTTACTTACCGTAAAAGAGCGCACGCCTGTAAAAACAAATGTACTCCAAATGTCTTGAGTGTCATGTGTTCAGGCTTTATAATTCGAGCTCTACAGCCACAATCATTTCTAAAACATTTAACCCAGGATAAGTTATCTATTTCTTTTGTTTTAACTTTAGAACTGTTTGATATTTATTTCAGAAGGGTCATTTAAAAGATGTGTATGTGATTTTTGATTTTTAATGTAGGTTTAACAATTTTTCAGTCATATGGCTACGATGTCTGCAGTGTGGTAGTTTATAGTGATGTCTAGCACTGGGGCATCATGCCGCAGACATGTAACATGATGTCCCACCCAGTCACATTATCCTGACACCAGGCTGACCATTCCTAACACTAACCTCTTAATGCTGAGTGCCTAGCGAGGTAGCCGTTAATACCATTTTTATAAGTCTTTAGGTATGACTCGACCGGTGTTCGAACCCGCGACCTTCCGCATCCGAGGCGGATGTTCTAACCACTACGCCACCATTTAAGAGATGAACAACGTAAATAGATTTTGGTAGTGACAGAATGAAATATTCATATCAGTTGAAGGGGGGGGGGGGGGGGCAAAAGAAAGAAAAGATGCAAAAGCTTTGGTAGAGTTTTTCAGGGATCGCATTGTCTCCTCAGCTGACACAAATATAATATTTGCTGCATTAATTTTAAGCACATGAAACGGTACTAACTAAAAACATGAATGATTTTCAACTATCTCCATTCCGGCTACCGCGCATAAACATGTACGTTTGTCTTACTATCTACCAACGCTTGCCAAAGAAAAGCAAATCCTAGTGGACAAATTTATAAGAATGCATATATGTTTGTATATACGGATCGACGCTTATTTGCTTTGGTCCATTATTCCATTCTTATTCAAACTGAGCTATTTACAATCCTAAACGCCAATAATTTCTTTTTATATTGTACTGTCAGCTTAAGGTTGACGTCAGATTTTTTTTAGTATTACATGGATGGAAATTACGCTGAAAAGTTAGATAAATGGCTTGACAACAGTAAGATATTAACTTTATTTTTTACATTGCGCGTTTTGTGACATATAAGTTATTTCACACATATGCACACGGTTAATAACATTAGATATTAAATGTTTGTATGCGGTGTTTAATGCAATGTTTAGGTAATCTGGTCAATCCAATGATTTCTACAGTTAACAACAGCGCGAGAGGAGAGTGGCTGTCGGGATCTTTTTTTCAGCTGAGATTTTCGTAGTATTTCACCTCACTTTTGTGAAACGGGAGCAATTCTTCACAAGAAAAGGAGGGGTAGAAGGTTGGCAACTGACATAAAACTATTCTGAGAGACAAAGTAGGGGGCTGCCACTAAATAATATTGCCCCTGGGCGGATCGGTAGCTACAGTAGGGGATCCACCAACAATAATGCCCCCTGACGGATCGGTAGAGGATTCACCAAACAATATTGCCTACCGGGCGCCTAAAACCCTCGCTCTTCCACTGCCTGCTGTAAAATCCGATCTGAACTTACTATTTGAATTCAGAAATTGTTTGAAACATATAAAATAGATGCTGGATATATTCCTTGTGATCTTTTCTGAGGGATACAATTCCCAGATTGCACTTCATGTCACCACAGTAGATAGGCCTGTGGAAGTAAACATTGCTAGTACAGCAAGTCATAATAAATAGAACCAATTAAAATTACAAGCAACAGTTCTCCATTTTCTTAGCAGACACTTTTCTTTCTTTAACCCTAATTCGTATAAGATATGAGTGTATTGCTGGTCGCTTACTCCATTGCAGATATTTCTCTCCTCATTTTGGCGCTATTGTTAATCAAGAAATGCAAACATTTATGTTTCAGCAGTTCGTAAGAATAGAGATAAACACACCTTTCTCGATTCTAAGAAAAACGGTGAACCAAGATTAAGAAAAGCTCAGACTAATACTTACCCTAGTTTTTTTACAAAATGATGGGAATCAAAATTGTTTAAAATACTTTTTTTTTTTAAATTTGAGGGGGATAGGGGAAGGCTACAGAGATTAAAATGCTTTGTGCATAACTAGAAGTAGAGCATTGGTTCCATTTTTACTATGAAACTTACTGAATAAATTTAAAGTGAACTCAATACTAATTAAAATATTTATTCGTGTGACTGGAGAGAAGGAAAGGATGCAGAATGAGTATAGTTAAGAAACTGTTTACACTTGTTTAACTACAGTCAGATATCGTTGTTTACACTTGTTTAACTACAGTCAGATATCGTTGTTTTAATAACACTGGCGGATCACAGAGATCAATTATGTCGTCAAATATGCGACATCAAGAGACAAAAACACACGTGATACCAATTAAAATAGATGCTCGTTATGTAAATGAACTTGAATGACCGAGGAACTTAGTTTTGTATGTATTTGTCAAGCGATTTAAGTGCGAGATTTATATTTTTCTGATAATAAAAACAAATGACAAAGTTCCATTCAATATCATATCTTCTTATTTCTAAACATTGGTCCCAGCTCATTTCATCTGGAACAGAAATATGATCATTATCCAAGCGCATAAAATGACTGTACATATATTATTAGGAGGATGCCCTTTACAGTATGTCATTAATATGTTGCCGCAACTCCAAATACAGATCAAGAGCTTCATATGCATCATTTGCCATGTGTAAACTTTGCTCAGTTTTATATATACACATATATTGTACACATCCTCGTCAGAAGCCATTCCATCACGGTACCTTGCATTATTCTGACATAACTGGAATTCTTCCTCATCTATCAGACACATGTGGTTCTCCGTCTCATATAACTCTGGAACTGAAAACATGATGTTTGGAATACCACTTGGAACAGTTAAGTTTTTGGATGGTCGAATCACATGGGAATCCCACACTTCGGCTACTGAGTCTAATTCATCCTGGAAATAAAGGACAAGAAAAAATGTTCACACATGAAATACTTGATAATAGGGATGAAAAGAAAAGAAAGGCTGAGAAAGAATTTCTTCATGTGAACATATGACCTTTATAAGGCATAACGAAACACTGTAAATAAATATTATTTGGTAACAAAGCTTTGTTAAATAAACAACTGATGTATCAAATCGCAACTCTAACATTTAAGAGTGATTATTATCAGTGACATCAGCTCGTATAGGGAACATAATGGTTCGGAATCTATAATACCGGCAGGCCCTAAGACTTTGAAACATATATTCCCAATCTGCATTAAAATTCTCAAGGGAGCGATATGTGATAATGCTGTTGCATAGTATTTGCTCTTTGAACATTGTAATCTGTAATCAGCACTTGTGTTTCCTTACGATGAATTATGCATATTTAATATATATTCGTGTGTGTTTTTGTGTGTGTGCGTGTGTGTGTGTGTGTGTTTGAGAGAGACAGACAGATAGACAGAGACAGAGCTATACTGTTCATACCTGTATCATACCAAGAAAACAAAATAGTACAAGATTCTTGTCCAGATATCCGCCGTCAAATTTACCCTCAGCTTTTATTTGGTCGAAGAGTGACAACCAGAACTTTACACATTCCCTACGCAAAAAGCCCCACCAGCTTTCATTTCTTTGGTTATTTGTGCTGCGTCCGTACATGAAACTGCGATCACCACAAAATGAATCATTTCCATGCCGGCGAAAGAGACGTTGGAATTCACAAATATATCCATTTTCTGTGCCCCTGTCAGTTCGAAGTATAAAGGGACAACCAGCGAAGGCTTTCACAGCTTCGAGATAGTAACCCCCGATAACGCGAGGGTTACTACTTGTGCAATATGCATTTAACCATATCATTTTCCGTGAAAACCCATCAATACAACCATTGATGCATATACTATAAAGGCGCAACTTATCATAGGAGTTCATATGCCAAATGTAATTAGGACCTTTAGATAAGTACATACGCCTATGAAGTCGGTGTGATTGGCGGAGGTCAGCATTTTCAGGATCTATAACTCTCATCAAAAGGCGAACTTCTTCCTTTCTTACCCGTATACCTCTACATTTCAGCTTATGATACATCCACCTATAACCGTGCGTGGTACCGGAGAACCGCTGTTCATTCATTATGAATTCGGTAACAGTCATCATATCAGTGGGATTTTTATACCGGTAAAGACCAAGAACATGCAAAATACGAATCAGCTGTCTAATGCTGTGATTATATCCATGTCTTTCTTTCAGAATGAACACAATCTCCTTATACTTTAAACCCAAGTGAAAATAAACTTTTATCAGAGCCAAACGGTCCATATCCATTCTCACAATTAAAGCAATACCAAACGCCTAAATATCAGTGAAATGCTGTTATCTCGAAAATAATCCTAAATATTTGGAAATAACGAAGCACTATTTCGAAATAACGAAATACTATTTCGAAATAACGAAATAATATTTCGAAATAACGAAATAATATTTCGTTTTAACGAAATAGGATTTCGAAATAACGAAATAGTATTTCGATTAAACGAAATAGTATTTCGAAATAACGAAATACTATTTCGTTTAAACGAAATAGTATTTCGAAATAACGAAATAATATTTCGTTTTAACGAAATAAGATTTCGAAATAACGCAATAGTATTTCGTTTAAACGAAATAACATTTCGGAATAACGAAATAGTATTTCGAAATAATGTAATAGTGTTTCGAAATAACGAAATATATTTCGATTAAACGAAATAAAAATATGTGCATCGATGTCACTTAAGGGGCTCCGTAGTAATACCAATGGGAAACTACTGAAAATTGCGTACATCTTCACTTTTGTATCAAGGCTATAAACAACATATTTATAGCATCACTATCCTAAAAGAGAATCTACCATCAAAGACAATAAGTAAACACACAATAAAGATATGCATACAAAACAGTACATTGATTAGAATATTGTAATAACAAATAGGTAAAATAAATATAATGAACTGTCGCTATATACATTTTATGTTTTGCTGCTTCCCAAAATTTCAGCTAATATTGACCACGCTGTTTCGAGCTGTTTTATTCGACTTTATTTCAGCATTGTTTAGCGGATGAGCATCTGGGCTCGTGGGGCAGGATACTTAATCATTGGTGCTATTACTCTTTTTTGAATGAATTACAAATATCTTATCTCTTGATTGTATTGGCGCCGTCTTAATATGAATTTCGTTCCTACAATCATGCATAAATTACGCCAGCCCAGCCTTTCATTCCACGTTGTTCTAATTGGCCCATAGCGCATGGATAAGTGAGTTACGGCTTGGGCGCATGTAAACTAGCTACTGTTACTCCAGGTAAACACAGTTCAAATGCTTTCTCAGTTTGAGTCACAGTTGGAAGATTAGCAAGTGATATGTTGATTTCCTCTTGGGATAGTCCCTGTGATGTGGTGATCATTTTGCTTCAGATTGTGAAAATTTCCGTCTCACAATCAGTATCAAGAAAACAGAGGTGATGCATCAGCGTGCACCACAAAAGGTTTACATAGATTCTGCCATCAAAGTGAATTGCCAAACTTTCCAGGAAGCGACAAGTTCATCGACCTCGACAGTACACTATCAAGTACACGCATCGATAAAGAAACCAGCACCACAACTGACATAGCAAACATGGCCTAGGGTAGATTACGCACATTGAGTTTTAGCGCTGAGAAATCACTGGGTTGTTTTCACAGACGTCACGATTGAATACGAAAATACCACAATGCAACGCGCGCACCTATCGCCGCCATCTTCAGTCCCTACCAAACGTTTGTCAACATTAGTCGTCATGTATATTCAAGATAATCTGATCCAACTGTCCACAAGGACATTTACTTCATCGAAACGATACATAGATTATACTTGAAATTAAGTGCCCTATAACACGAAAATAAAAATAAAGCTGGAGGTTCCCTTTCTTATATCGAAAGACAGAATAGTGAAGTTGAACCGTAATCGTGCATATTGCCATCAAATAGAAATGCAGTTATTATTTTTTTTTACAGAAAGACAATATTGACATTTTTAAAGTGTTTCATATCATATCC
Organism: Sinohyriopsis cumingii; assembly: GCA_028554795.2. NCBI lineage: Eukaryota > Metazoa > Mollusca > Bivalvia > Unionida > Unionidae > Sinohyriopsis > Sinohyriopsis cumingii. The sequence goes on from CM068825.1 coordinate 42,443,036, forward strand.
CTAAGTTTGTCATTTTGAAAGAGTATTTCCGGACAATGATTTTCGGGATACATTATCAGTTACGAATTAAAATTTCATTGCATGTGTTTTATGCCAGAACTGTTATGTACAAATACTTTTCGCGTCAACAGGTGTTTGTACCAAAGACAGCTGACAAACCAATTTAATTAGTATCGTCAGATAATTGTATTTGTGGTGGAGATGATGTACGTATGATGATATTGAATGAAAGCGATAACCATTCAAAGAAGTTTCATCTTCAGTGTGTTCAAACTAAACACGTGCCTTAACGGAACATGACTTTGTGTCGAATGTCAAAGCGAAGTATTCCTGAAATGATTTTAGAAATACGAAATTATACATTAACAATTAGCTTTTTAACTTGAACGATAACCAAATGATTGATTTCTTCCCACGAAAATTGAAACTCATTACATGTTTCTACTTGTTTGTGTATCCATTTGTGTATGCGTTTGTTTATAAAGCGATCTCATTGTTTATGAAAGGACAACAAAGATGGTTGAAATTTAAATGTTTTACTTGAGGAAAGCAAGTAGACAAGTCACGCATTCGGTCTCGTGCGGTTGACAGGCAGAACATAATGTGATGTTTTATTATATTCTTACGCACAAACTGAGAAGTGCCTTCGTAATTATGCGGGAAGAACAAAGCTATTAGGTGCCGGTTTGCGGGGCTGGGGACTGAAAATGGCGGATATGGAAGTAGACACGTTTTGTGACGTCACGTGAAAACAACGGGTATGCAAATATAACTGAAGGTCAACAAAGCCTATGTATTGCCGACCCTACTGAATGCAAGCGAAACCAGGAGGTTGTACATTTATCAAACCAAATACCTGAACCATTTCACAAGGGCCGCTTGAAAAAATTAATGATGATAAGAAGGCAAAATAAAGTCACAGTTGCTGTGGTTCTCATACAGGCATTCTTATTCGTCAGAGGTATAATGGGCAGGTAACATCACCAGAATGTCAAGCAAGCAAAGACGATCTTCTATGACTAACTGAAGGAGATAGGCGATCGCATGGATGTCTACAGAAACGCTTTAAACACTCCCTCAATTCATCCTAGAGACACTTAATAGTGACCTTGAGTCTTCGGATGATCTGACACATAATCGTTCCACTTGCCCCAGTCTTGTCCTTACTGTATCTACAGTCTATGAGCTGAGGAGAATTGAAAATGCTGTGCTGAAGTGCGAGAAGCCTGAATCTCGGGACCGCAGCACATTCTGTCTAACCCAAGAACCATCTCCTGTCCAGTGTGTCGTACACAGTTGATCTGATCAGCCACTATCATGCAGAGACCAAACCATCAGCATGAAATTTGTCTTGGTACATAAGTTTGCCATAATGCATATGTTTTGCATGCTCTGCACGAACAACTTCTTTATTAACATGAGCCGCGTTTGCTAATTTGTTAACGGCTGAGGCGTATTTCCAATAATAACACGGACTGCAAGATGTAGTGGACAATGTCCACTAAAATATAATTTAGTATTGATGCGTCGTATCCCATTGAGATTTGCGATCAATCTAACTACCAGTCAGCAAGCAGATCCTACTGTGATTCATTAGTGAATTACTAGTTAATCAGCAACACGTGCAATATTTTTTAATTGCCCCGCGTACAGCTCCACTTAGCGATCCGTTCTCCCAAGCTAGGACTGGAACCTATGGCTCCCACTATATAATTTAAATGAATAAGATTTACATCAGCCATATGCCTATCGCGAATATCGTTTGAAGTTTAATTCGCAAAATCATATCGGTAACAAGCGTGATCAACTTGATTTATATGATAATCGCCAGCCTTTGGTTTTGGTCATTCCTATCCAATCATATATCTATTCGCACTCCAGGTCCACAACAGTCGTATCCGGGGGTATGTCTTTTTTTAATATATATCTTTCTCCTAGATATTTTGCGACTGGTAACCATAATAGTATACTCCTGGACGATGCTATGCCAACAAGCCGCGATTATTTCTGTCAGTGTACGACATCGAACACAATATGAACTTGTGGTTATATTTTATATTACATTGTCTAAGTCTGTGTGTAAACACTCCATGAGCGAGCTTAACGTAATCGACATTTCAACACGCATAAACACTCCACCGCAGAACATCGTCCATTATTCCAAAATTATATCAGAGCAATCATCATGTGCATCACTGGCCGCACGACTATCCCATTTGCCGAGAAAACAGCAGTACTTTGTGTATCCAGTGTGCAGACCAAGTAGGAGAGCAAGAACCTTCAAATCGACACAAGGTTGCCACTAATGTTGTTCATAATTTATGCACCTCAGAAGTTGTTTCATGTTTTAGGTTTCCTTCATATGGACTGTTGGCCAACTGGAATTGATGGCAAAACATGTAAACTCGAACATCGCCCGCCGGGAGATTCCACTGCTCTTGTCTGTAGCCCAACAGCTCTGCCATACTCTTGGATAGTTTCAAATCCCTGAATTATTCTAAACAGTTTGGGACACGCTACTGCTGAAGTTATTCCTATGCCGTAGAATGTGTTCTGGATACATTCGTGACAGTCCTGGCAAATTTCCACAAAGGATATCATTTTAGTCGCTTCCTGTAATAATGAGAAAAACCACTTTACATACGCTCAGTTTATGACAGTTAGCTGAAGAGATAACATCCAACTTTTCCTATAAGGTAATACGTTTAGATATTAGATGTCCGGCCAAGTTAACTACAGCAGTACCAAATAATATATATATATATATATATATATATATATATATATATATATATATATATATATATATATATATATATATATATTCATGTATCTTTTTAAATGTTTGCATTCACATACATATACTAGAATTTATATTGATCAAGAACAAATGTAGGTAATAAAGGACCATAAGGGTACAGTGCTCATATAGTAACTTTAATTGCATTTCATTGGAGACGAATAGGTCCCACCAACATGTTGTAAATGGAGGTTTTCTTTCGTCAAGAAGAAAGTAGATATACAAACATTGTTTTTATTCACAATACAACAGTGTTTGCCAGATGCAAGACAACTATCCTATACCGGATTAAAATGTTTCATAACAAAAATAACTCCGCCCAAAACAAACTATTCACTAAAAGAACTGATTTGGTTGTCTGTCCAATTTGTATACCAATATTCCCTTTAAACATAAAATGATAACGTGCTTATTGTACCGCCAGATGTCTTCATATCAAAATATCTACTTGGAGGGTAGTCCAAAAGCAGTTAGTTGTTAGAGCAAAAAGTCGTTATCCCTTATGAACTGAATATCAATTCTCTGTCGAATTTTCCAATGCTAATTCACTCTGCATTTAAAATCTGTCGGCATTTTGTTTCTTGACAGCCCCAGGGTGAAAAGACCAGAGGCATGCAATGTAGGATGTGAGCACCCCGAGTACGAAGTGGCCGCCTTCACAATTAATAGGTACGAAGCAAGTCAGAGTGGTGGAGGGAGGATGCATGAAGGAAGAAAGATGTAGGAGTCATTTAATTTTTTTTTCTCAACCAATACACAGATTTTCTTTGTTTTAAAGAAGCTAGGGATATCTTCCGGGTCGTAGCTACGATGTACGAAGAGTATGCAAAGTATTGGTCCCCACGATTACAGGGAGCCCACAAGCCCATCCAAACAAATATTTTTTACACTATAGAAAGAATGTAGTAACTTGTAATATACCATCCATCCAATACCGTAATTTTGGACCCACAAAATCAGCAATCTTTGCATAGGAACCACTAATAATAATAATAATAATAATAATAAATAAATAAATAAATAAATAAATAAATAAATATCGTCTAAACGAATGCATAATATAAAATTATGCTTCGGTTATATCGTATTTGCCTATTCTACCTGTATCTGCATTGCATTTCAAATGATATTTAAAGATATATTCACACGCATCTGCATTTCTTCATTTGTCCAGTGACTTGATACTAGCGGGAAGCTACATTAGAGTACTCTGGCTATTACCTAATATGAATACAGCATGCCGTTATAACGTGCTGCGTCCTTACGTGTATTAAGTGATATGAGAAGACTGTACTCTTATAACGTGCTGCATCCTTGCATGTATTAAGTGATCTGAGGAAAGTATACCGTTATAACGTGCTGCTTCCTTAAGTTTATTAAGTAAGCTGAGGAGAGTGTACCGTTATAACGTGCTGCTTCCTTAAGTGTATTAAGTAATCTGGAGAGAGTGTACCGTTATAACGTGATGCTTCCTTAAGAGTATTAAGTAAGCTGATGATAGTGTACCGTTATAACGTACTGCTTCCTTAAGTGTATTAAGTAATATGGGGAGAGTGTACCGTTATTACTTGCTGCTTCCTTAAGAGTATTAGGTAATCTGGGGAGAATGTACCGTTATAACGTGCTGCTTCCTTAAGTGTATTAAGTAATCTGGGGAGAATGTACCGTTATAACGTGCCGCTTCCTTAAGTGTATTAAGTAATTTAAGGAGTGTGTACCGTTATTACGTGCTGCTTCCTTAAGTGTATTACGTATTCTGAGGAGAATGTACCGTTATAACGTGATGCTTCCTTAAGTGTATTAAGTAAGCTGAGGATAGTGTACCGTTATAACGTGCTGCTTCCTTAAGTGTATTAAGTAATCTGGGGAGAGTGTACCGTTATTACGTGCTGCTTCCTTAAGTGTATTACGTATTCTGAGGAGAATGTACCGTTATAACGTGCTGCTTCCTTGAGTGTATTAAGTAAGCTGAGGAGTGTGCACCGTTTTAACATGCTGCTTCCTTAATTTTATTAAGTAAGCTGAGGATAGTGTACCGTTATAAGGTGCTGCTTCCTTAAGTGTATTAAGTAAGTAAGTTGAGGAGAATGTACCGTTATAAAGTGAAGCATTGTTAACGTAGTATTCAGCAGTACCAAAAATCATAAGAATGGGGTTCTCACATCATCGCATCCTTTCTGAAAATTGCCATTCCGACAGTAAACTAGTATGAGTCATAAACCGCACCGTTTATTCAGTGCTTTGAATGTACCATCGTCTAAAATATCAACTTTTAACAGGTGTTAGCTGATGGTGTTGGCCTCGTTGGCTAGCTCACAGACGTGAGCTGGTTCGGAAAACCCCGATTTCAATGGGTTTTGCCATATTGAACCGGTCGCTGTAGCAAATGAGTGCTACGAAGCATGATTTCTGTAACATACAAAACCGCTAATACGAACTCATTCATACCAACGAAACATTGTATGCCATTCTTGCAATACACGCATGACATAACATTCCAGACCACGATTTTTTTTCGGAACTCAAGGTAAAATTGAAGTATGAACTTAAAACAAATGCATTTTTTTTTAAAATGACAGACTTACATCAATGAATATTTTCATACCATTGAGACAATATATGTGTGCTTTAAGGAGCCCTCGCTCGCGTATCGTTAGAGAATTTCATTCTGACTCTTATCTGGTTCCGGGTCTCTCAAATTTCAAGACCCCCTGTCCATTGGACGATTTCGTTAAATTACGAAATTACTTATTAATTTTCCTTGGAGTTAAATTCTGGTTTGCCCCAGAACTTAGACTAATTTCATGAGTGGAATTTCTGTAAACCTTGAATTCCATCTCGGAAAGTTCCTCTTCGTTTACCTTAGCCAAGTATGATTACCTTTCCCTAACCGCCATAAAGTTTAAACCGTCCCATCGAAATCACAATAATCCTCTCTAGTCCAACTTTATTAATAATTATTCTCTGAAGTATCATTTTATGACACATCAAATGGCCAAAGATATCCTAAAATGTTTGTTCTGGACTGTCTCAACTTTGTCAATTTCCTTTATTTGACCTTTCATTAACATTAGTCTCTTCCATATGTTTGTTATCGAATAGACTCTAATTAAAATTCATCCCGTATACCATCTCTCGCAGTCAGCAATTTACTGCGAGCTTAGTCCATAAGTCACTCGTGATGGCTACATGTCACGCTGACCACGACAGAAGGTACTGTGAAATATCTACAACAATTTATACCATTTCAGACATTAACAAAACGACATAATAGTTAAAGTACTAAAACAGATTGGTGAGGTGGTATCGGCCCGCCTTTGACCTATTAAATAGCATACAGCACCATAGACCGTCAGTGATCTGAAAAAGGAAGCCGGTATTTGACGTAATCTTTCTGATGCTATGTATTGCCCTCAAAGTGCTTCACCTCGATATTGCTCTAGTGTCTATTCGAGTCTAATACTGCTGGCCTAACATCCGCTTCGGACAATAGTGTCACCTGGATGACCGTTAATCTGCAAATGGGCTGTTAAAATATAGATGTTATTCACCAGAAGCAGTTTAGAGACTTGTAGAGTGACGGCACAAACAATAGGTTTGTTCCCAATTAACGAACCCTTTCCACTGCGATAAATGTCAATTTCCTGGCGAATCGCGTTTACTTTGCTTTATTTGATGCCCTATCTATCGACTAATGTTAATTGGAGAATAAGCCCTCTATTTTGATAAATTGCAAACTCGTCGTCCCGAACGATGTCAAGCGCAGACCATTCTCATGCTTATGTGGTTGTGGTAAAAACAGTAAGCGTGCTTAACTTCACCAGCTAAACGAACAAGCCCTTCATTGCAGACTTTAGTAGCCGAATTCAAATCATTGAAGTTTCCCCGGGTGTCTGTACGCAACCTGGATTGATCTAAACCTAATCAAGAAATATGGTTTCCAAAAGATATGTTGCTAGCAACCATGAGTTTTAATAGGATCGTGTCCATGACAGACGACATCCAGCTCCAAGAGCTACGAAAGAGTGTAAACACAACTATGCAGTCAAAACAACGTTGGATTTTCTCCCAACTCTACCCTTAAAAGCGCGTCATGTGTGTTAACAATAAATTAATAAATGGGCCGCTTGAAGTGAGAAAAGTAATGCTTAGATAAATATCATTGTTTTCCAAACTTAGTATGTGATGGAAATTCGACGTGAGGTGACAGTTCTAAAAGTTCCATACATTTTCAACTGGATGAAAACCCGGTTAATGACACAAAACTGGCTGACAGACAGTGGACCACTCGGTACAAATATATTGTTCCTATTCACTAATTCGTCCATATGTGTATTATCGACATGTTGCCTATTGTGGCCTTTAGCATTTACCACTCATTAATTATGAGATCTGAAGTGTTTCTCTCCTACCTTTCAGACTATTAGCTCTACACGTTAGATGATATTGTCAAAAGAGCTTAATTTTATTCTCCAGTTCGTGTGCTGAGAGAAAGCGCTCGTGCTAATTAGAAACAACGGATCCGCTCAGCTTAGTAAACAGAAACGATACCTGTATACATCTATATCATTTATGCTATTTGGAACGCAGGCGCCGGCAATGTTTACCGCACACATTTCAGCATCCGCGTCATTAAGGTAGACCCAGATAACCAGGTCGTGTTCTCCGATGTTTGGGAGACCTTAAAAACTATGTGTGGACATCTCTGCGCTACTTAACAAATCAACGAAGGAGTAAATGGCAACATTGCGGTCTTTGCTGGCGATGGTACACTGTGCAATGGCTGTGTTTCTGTGGAATAGGTCAAAATAGATAAAAACGAGAATGATGCCTTAAGGGTTGCTACTTAATATTTCGTCACTAACCTGTTACTAGACCTGCCGGACCATTCTGCGATTAACATCTACTCACAGGCGTCGTCCTTCATTTCGTAGTTTGCCTTCTATGCGGACAGAAGGCATGTGATCAGCAAATATTGGTGAGTGTGTTGGTGGGGTGATGTAGGCTGTTATTTCAAGACCTAGCGCTAATAAACTGACATCTTTGACACCACGTTCGTCTTACCATTAAGCTAGAGCGACATATTTAATATTTCGTTTCAATATTGTCAAAATTGCCATATTTCTGCCAACGTGGACTGATCATTAAGACGAGTATGATATCATACGACATATCTGATTCGGCAGGATTTTACAGATAAACCAAGGCTAAGCTAAAAGCTATATATTGATAATAAAGCAAACAAGAATAAACATGTAATCAGTGCTACAAAGTACTAAATAGTAGGCAAAAAAAAGGTAAGTTGAAGGTTGAAACAGGCACCATGCAGACGTTAGTGCGTAACATTCCTAGCAATAAAATTGCCTCTCATCAGAAAGAATTAGCAAAGCCAATCTCAGCCATGTCAAATTAACTGCTCGCCGACATTGAGCAGCTCAACGAAGAACTTAACAGAGCTATTGTGGTCGAGATTAACAAACAAAAGGTCATGTACGAGCAGTTCTAAGCCGGCTAGAGTTTCTCCAAACTAAGCGACGACAAAATAAATGCCGATAAGGAACTCTGAAAACAAACGTGACAATAGCGACGGCTAACAATGCTGGGTAAAAACACAGAGATGGCTTTCATTGTCTACTGTTATGGTCATATATATATATATATATATATATATATATATATATATATATATATATATATATATATATATATATATATATATATATATGTTTGCAGGCAGGGCGATAAGTGTCTTTTCCCCGCGCACCCGCTTTGGAACAGAGTAAATTACGACCTAACGATCTAAAATTCTCAAATCTCTATGATAATACTAATATTAATACTATATTGTTACAACTCTATGGTCTTAATCCAAATAACAGAAAAGTAATACCAAAATGTTAAGCAAAATTGGCAAATAATTTGTTTTTCTTAGTTACAAAGTGAAACTTTAATGTATCGTATTCTAATGAATTTCAATATTGAATGTGCTGATGTACAATAGTTTTGGGGGCCCCGAGTGGCCGAGTGGTCTAAAGCGCTCTTCGTTACGGATCACTGCCATCTCACCTCTGTCTGCGGCGGTTCGAGTCAAAGATTCAGCCAATGTGGGCATGTGAGAAAGCTTGCCAGTAGCTTCTCGTGGGTCGGTGGTTCTTTCCGGGGTTTTCCGGGTTCTTCCTCCACCATTAATACTGGCCGCCATGTATAGCCTATCGTGCTGAAAAATGGCGTTAAACCCCACAACAACAACAACAACAACAGCAACAATAGTTTTGAATAATTTGACGTAGCAAACGTCTTCATGTATCACGATCATAAAATCCAGAATGTCTTTGAATAAATTCATATTAGTCCCTAAATAGTGTCTTGGTAAAAATAAGCAATAACCACTTTGTAATTCCAGTAAATGATTTAAATAAATGAGTCCTCTCAAATTATATCTGAACCCTACAGCAATTGATTCCACGGACTGAATTTAAAACTTGAATGAATAATTTTGTTTACCACAACCGTATTTAAAAACATAAAACACAATAACATTATTAGGATGTTGGTCACAAGGTCGCGTCCAGAACATTCTAAATTTGTAATTAAAGCTATACGTTAACTCAAATGTCAATAAACACCTTATAACTTACAATTATGACAAAAATTGGAAACAAACAAAAACTATATCATCAATCATGGACAAAGGTCAGGCACACCATATAAATTAAATGAACATAATAATACATATTTAGTGAGTCTTTAATTATATTTGTTGTTTCCCGCCTCACAGCAGGCTGTAAAGGAACGAAAAAATGGCTAATCAATTGTGTCGCTACGGCCTATAATACTGAAATGGTGTGCATACGATACGTATCAATTTTACTTTATTTATTTTTGTCTATTCTGACCAACTTGAACTTAAATTCCATTCTAAAATGCATATCAACCTTTAGAAAACTCATTATGCTCTCAAAATATAGGTTACACTCTCAAAAATATCGTTTCGTACTTGTATAAATGAATGTATCAAACGATTAAACTTTCCATGAATCTTCAGTTTATGACGTAACATATTTACAGGCACGACCGATGTTCTGACATCCTGTCTCCACCACATTGTTATAATAATTTCAGCACTTTTGTATACATGTATGTCTTTAGGCTTTTAGACTTGAACAACATGCCGCTTACAACTGGAAGGAAAGTGACCTGGTCGACAGACATTGCACCAGTAGCATCTCAAGACCTTCTAGACTCCATCAGCATTACAGAAGGTCTCTCTTTCTCTCTCTCTCTCTCTCTCTCTCTCCAATAAACTTATTTTGTCAAAGTCCACAACAGAGGCAATTTTCTTTTGGTCCCGTCATTTAATTACTAATTCATTGTATAACTGATTCATACGTTTTGTAAGCGGTTGTGCCGTCTGCACCTGCACTGCTAAGTTTATGTGAATTACAAGTTTTAATCTCTGATCTATGCCAGTTCCAAGCAAAAACCATTGACTCTAAATATTCATTGGAGAATTGCCCATGAATATATCAACAATGCAAAACTTTGAACAGAACGAACAATGGGACAGAAACAGGATCAACAAGGTGGAAAAGCTAAACTGGAGAGTACGTTGGATAGACTCGGTTTATTTTTGTTTGAACTATATACACGTGGAGGCAGTTGAACAGTTAGGCTTTGACAGTTAGGCCTTGACCCTCTGTAAATATTCATGCTAATCACACAACTGATTTAAACTGCATGTTCTTTACAGTCAAATGATCAATTAAAGCATATAAATGTAAAATTGGATGCAAATATAATATGCATTGTTATTGTATCGTGGTTGTGGTATATGACTTATACATGTGTACATGCTATATCTACCAAATATACTTTTGATAATATTATCAATGTTTAATTGTCTCATTGTGCCAATTTGTAGATGGTGATGTATGCTTTGAATGGACATGTTTACACGAGAAATTTTCCACCCATTTCTGTTTCGACAAAGGAGAGATACTGGGTTCACTAGTTTACTGGATTGAGAGGCCTGTTCAGATGTTCAAATCAAAGTATCACGACAGTTACTACCATGATTACCATCCCTATTCACCAAACAAAATGTACTCTCTCTCTCTCTCTCTCTCTCTCTCTCTCTCTCACACACACACACACACACACACAGACACAGACACACACACACAACAAATGATTAAACTTAGAAACGTAAAATAGTATTTTGGAACTCTAGCCGTCAGTCTTGATGGCCTCATAATTTCAGATATATATATATATATATATATATATATATATATATATATATATATATATATATATATAAATATATATATAATTCATTTCGATGAAAAATACGTGTATTTCTACATTAGTTTGACTTGGTTAAGAGACCTTAACGTTAATAATAATAACATGGAAGTTACAAACAGATTTACTCATTGTAAAATAATCACCATACACGTTATAATATCAAACAGTATTGCTTCTTATCGCAGTAAATGGCTCCTTCTTCCAAATAGGTTATACTGCTATTGGAGTCATGTAGTATGAGGGATGAAAGCAGCCAATGTTTCAATGGCAACTCATTTTGGTACCTAGCAACCTGTAGAACAATGGCTTATCTATGAATAAATTTTAACAGCAGTGTTTGCAATAGCTATAAAATTATAGAAGTTGTAATGTCTTTATTTAAGTAAGACATTGCTTTCTGGATATATGTCACTGATGATTTTGTTGTATGTTGTCCTAGATTTCGGTCAAAGTTACCCGGGGATCAGTCATTTTGTACGAAGTTTCGTTCCACGTCGCCCTACAATGACAACAGATGGTTCCTGCATATCATCGACATGGCCGTGGTGGATTATTTCATGAATAACTTTGATCAGAAGCACACGTATATTGCAGGAGACGATAGACAACCATATACCAACATAATGCTGGATTTTGGACTCTCGTATGCACTTAATTTTAAAATTTACACAACCGGAATAAACCAAAGCATGCTCCCTTTAACTTTGCGAAGAATCAAGAAATATATTTAGAACTAATTGCCCGATTTGCTATGTCTGGAGTATATTATATTTCTTCAAATCACGAAATGCATGGACATATTGAAGAGCCTTGAGATAAATCACAATCTTTTATATAAGTTCTCATATTTAGTTTCAAATTTACATCTCGAGTCAAGTATTTTAGTCCGTGGAATCACCGAGACCTTCTGGAAATAAATCAGTTAGATCCTACGTTGTTTGGTTAATGTATAAGTCTAAATAATTGATCGTTAGTTTTCAATTTCAGATTCTGCCGAGCAAAAGACATATTACTAGGAGCAGCAGTGTATCAGTTGCAAGTGAGTAACATTTAGCTCTCATATTAGTAGGCTCAGCAGTGTACCAGTACTGCAAGTAACATTTAGCTCTCATATTAGTAGACTCATCAGTGTACCAGTACTGCAAGTAACATTTAGCTCTCATATTAGTAGGCTCAGCAGTGTACCAGTACTGCAAGTAACACTTAGCTATCATATTAGCAGGTTCAGCAGTGTATCAATGTTGCAAGCGAGTAACACTTGGCTGTCATATTAGTAGGCTCATCAGTGTATCAATGTTGCAAGTGAGTAACAATTAGCTATCATATTAGTAGGCTCAGCAGTGTATCAATGTTGCAAGTGAGTAACAAGTAGCTATCATATTAGGGGGCGCTCACCAGTTAATATGTACTTTTGAGAGAGTGACGTATGTAAGGTGTATTAGTTCGCATTTAAAACATGCACAGTGGGGAGAATGTTGGCATACTTCTATGCTACATTAATGTAATGTGGATGATATTTCTTTGGATATTGTACTTTTGGAAATTGTACATGATCTAATCACAGTAAAATGACTGCTCCCTTGTGCTAAACAAATTAGCCTGAATTTGTCTAAAGTACACTTTCCATAGAAGCTATAAAAATAGGGAAAATTAATTTTGCCAGACTAGACAATAGCAGTTTCTGAAAGTGCAATGAATGAATTACCAAATATATAAAATGTAAAAAAAAAGTTATCAGCTCTTTTTTATACAATTTACCTCTGAAGTTCAGGAAGTGAAAATGACCAAGTAGAGCTAGCACTTTTTTGAAAGGTGCATATCTGAAGTAAGTCCAAGCTGTATACTCTATAGCCCATAGTACACCCATCAATCATATGCCAAAATAAAGGGAATTAAAGGTTCTTTGAATTATACCTAAGATATACAAGGTCTTTTTTAAATAACCAGTATAACCAGTGAGGAAAGCCAGGGCAATTTTTTTTCTTTAAAATCCTATGCAAAATACGAAACTGTAGAGCGCCACATTAGCAGGTTCAGCAGTGTATTAATGTTGCAAATAACACACACACACACACACACACACACATATTAATTGGTTCAGCAATGTATCAATGTTGCAAGTGAGTAACAATTAGCTGTCATACTAGTAGGTTCAGCAATGTATCAATGCTGCTAGTAACACCGAAGGTATCGTATTACTAGGAGCAACAGCGTATCAGTGTTGCAAGTGGATAACGCTTTAGCTATCTGATTACTAGGAACAACAGAGTATCAGTGTAGCAAGTAAGATGGATGGATGGATGGATGGATGGATGGATGGATGGATGGATAGATAGATAGATAGATAGATAGATAGATAGATAGATAGATAGATAGATGGATAGATGCATGTCGTAAATGAGTTATTCATTCTTGGACAGAATTCGCAAACGAACATATAATGCCTTGATCCGACTGAGTGGCAATCTGCGCACAAAATTTGAGGAGCTGACGTCTGGTGATCCTCTTTTTCCGATCCTTCTACATGCCCAGTTCACCGAGATGGAGCAGAGATTCAAACAATTGATGTCACTGATTGAATTTTGCTTTCTATTTCATGGAAAGGAAGACGTCATTGTGGATTAAACCGTATCATATAATGTTTTCTATTTCATGAAAAAGAAGACATCATTATTGACTAAACCTTATTGAATTCTGTTTTCTATTTCACTGAAAGGAAGACGTAATTTTAGATTAAACCGTATTAAATTCTGTTTTATATTTAATGGAATGGAAAACTTCATTATAGACTATACCTTTTCGAATTATATGTTCTATTTCATGGCAAGGAAGATGTCATTATAGACAAAATCTTATTTAATTATTTTTTCTTCTTCATGGAAATGGTAAAGTCATTATAGACTTATAGGTTACTGCATTTGTATCGGAAAATACGAACGAGTTTTTCGGATGTAAATACTGCACGACATTGGAAGTGCAGTATATCCATCCGACAAAACGAGTTATATTTTCCCATACAGATACAGTAGCCTTGTTATTATATGCTCATTTTTGCATCCTACCTAGGGCTTAAATATATAAACAAAAATACACTACAAGAAACAAAGTAAATGAATATATGCCTATTCCAAACTAAATAATCAAGCGCTGATTCATCATTACACACAACAACATTATTATTGCGCACATATCTCCGCCCAGATAAAATTGAACTTAGTCGCTCTCTTGATATAACTTTTGAAAGAAAGGGACGTTTTGGACTACTTATACATAATGAAATTTTTCTTCGTAAATATTTATCATTTTTCCCCAAGATTCTAAGACGCAGATACTACTGTGGATGATCTCAGTCCCCAGTCACAACTGTGTTTATAATGCAGTCCCCAGTCACAGCTGTGTTTATAATGCAGTCCCCAGTCACAGCTGTGTTTATAATGCAGTCCCCAGTCACAACTGTGTTTATAATGCAGTCCCCAGTCACAGCTGTGTTTATAATGCAGTCCCCAGTCACAACTGTGTTTATAATGCAGTCCCCAGTCACAGCTGTGTTTATAATGCAGTCCCCAGTCACAAGTTTGTTTATAATGCAGTCCCCAGTCACAACTGTGTTTATAATGCAGTCCCCAGTCACAACTGCGTTTATAATGCAGTCCCCAGTCACAACTGTGTTTATAATGCAGTCCCCAGTCACAACTGTGTTTATAATGCAGTCCCCAGTCACAAGTTTGTTTATAATGCAGTCCCCAGTCACAGCTGTGTTTATAATGCAGTCCCCAGTCACAGCTGTGTTTATAATGCAGTCCCCAGTCACAGCTGTGTTTATAATGCAGTCCCCAGTCACAACTGTGTTTATAATGCAGTCCCCAGTCACAGCTGTGTTTATAATGCAGTCCCCAGTCACAGCTGTGTTTATAATGCAGTCCCCAGTCACAACTGTGTTTATAATGCAGTCCCCAGTCACAGCTGTGTTTATAATGCAGTCCCCAGTCACAGCTGTGTTTATAATGCAGTCCCCAGTCACAACTGTGTTTATAATGCAGTCCCCAGTCACAACCGTGTTTATAATGCAGTCCCCAGTCACAAGTTTGTTTATAATGCAGTCCCCAGTCACAAGTGTGTTTAGACTCCTTGCTACATTTCAGTTTTCACAAGTGTGTTTATATTTCAGCATTTATTCACAACTGTGTTTAGACTCCTTTCTACATTTCAGTACTCACAATTGTGTTTATAATTCAGTCGTCACTCACAACAGTGTTTTTCAGTCCTCGCTCATAACTTTGTTCATAATTCAGGCCTCACCCTCAAATCCGTTCTCTAAACAATGCTCTTGAAAATCTTAATACATAGGCTAAAAACAAGCTTTCTGATTCTTCTAGAACTTACATTTTATTAATTAAAAATAAACATGTTCTTTTATGTAATCTCTTTTGATAATATAAATTTTCTTTGTATTAAAAGTCATAGACTCCAGGCGCTAATTGTATCTACTTGATGCTAAATGTACCACCAATATTAGTAAACAAATCTGTAGGACTCATCTAAATATTTATATTTGAGGCATACAAAGACAAAATATGTTACATTCCAGTGTCTAATTTTATAATATGATTGTGAAGTCTTGTATAATTGTTAAAATGAAAACATGGAAAGATTTGTGGAAAAATAAAAATAATATGACTGCACTGATTGACACAAGTTTATTTTGTTGTCCATGATATTCTCTTTATGCGAAAACGTTTTCGGAAACTCTTCCACAACGAAGTCAAACGACCAAAGATCGCATATAATGCATACGATTTAAGATAATCAAATACCTATTTAAGCCTAATCAAATACCTATTTAAACCTAATCAAATACCTAACTATTTAAAATATCATATTTCACAAGGAGATATTAGGCATCTCATTAACTCTCAAAGTATCACACCGGATATGCCATACTCGACAATTGTTACCATCTACGGTTACTCTTTGGAACTCTTTCTCTCTGTCTAAAGATATATACAATGTTTCCAATCTAAGTAAAATATAAACCTTTTATCTAATCCAACTTCGTAGCAACCACAGCAGTATGCTATTGGAAAATGTCTGCTTCATATCCTATACACCAAAGTTAGTACTTGCAATACATGGCTGCAACCAGTGAAATGTTTGTATCCTGCCATTGATGTCCTTCCTCTTCATTGTCTACAGTCTTGCTTAGACATGCTATATCTTTCGTAAACATAATTTTAATTTAATTTTCAAATGCAATCATATTTTGGTATAATGTCATCTTTAAATCAGAGTAGTAATGTGGGGCGACTGGGAGACATCCGGTAATCGCCATTAGCGGGTTGATTTACTTTATGGAATGCTTGGGGGATAAGGGGAAAGCGTATGTTAAAATTGTCCGTAGGCATAATCTTGGAGGCGTAACATTGTTCGAAGCGGCTGACTGCACTTATGGCAGCAATTAGCAATTAACATTAGGCCTTAGATTCAGTGTTGTGACGGTATAAGACAAGTGAAATATTTGCTAAATCTGTTGTAGGTTAGCATTGGGTGACGCTTGAGAGACAAGGAAAAGTCATGTTAAATGGGTCCATATGTTCAACATGGGAATTATATTACTGTGACAAAAATGTTTATAACGACAATGGAAATTTAATGTTATATGGCTATGGTGAAAAATGTTCACTTTTTAGTGAGCGAGTGATTTGGATTTTTAATGTAGCTTTATTAATTTTTCAGTCATATCGCTACAATGTCTGCAGTGTGGCAGTTTATAGTGATGTCTAGAACTGGGGCAGACATATAGCATGATGTCCCACTCAGTCATATTATCCTGACACCAGGCCGACCAGTCCTAACACTAACCTCTTAACGCTGAGCGCTATGCGAGGCACCTGTTAGTACCAGTTGTATAAGTCTTTGGTATGACTCGACGAGCGATCGAACCCGCGACCTCCCTCATCCGAGGCGGACGCTCTAACCACAAGACCACCAGAGCGGTCTCCCACAGTTTAGAGATACAATTCAAATTGTGATAGTAAAAGTTTCATCCACAATCCAGCACATACCTCAAATACCCAACGTACTGTCTATTGTAACCAAGACTCCGTCATCTACTATCTAACACCACCACACCTTGCTCTCAACACGCCATTTGTAGTGATCAAAACCCCATCATTACCATCCAACCACCCACCCACCCATTTTCTATCCAACACTCGCGTGTTGTGACTAATACCTTGTAATCTATAATCCAACGGGCCTAGTGGCCAAAAGTGCTCGCATTATATTCCAATGCAATATCATTCTCGGGCTCAGCCAATATGGGCATGCGAGAAAGCCTGCCATTAGCTTCCAATGGAGTTGTGGTTCTTACTATTTCTTCCTGCTCCAGTTATACTTTCGACCATGTATAGCCTACCAAGCGCTAAAAACCGCGTTAAATTCTAAACAACAATTACCCAACACTTCGTACTATACTATCCAACACGTCGAGTGTATATCCATCAAAATACCATCAACACGTTGTGTGTCGTGATCAATCCTCACACTAGTCTATCAACACGTCATGTGTAGTGACCAATACTCCGTCATCTACTATGCAGCACCCCAACAATGTCATGCCATGTATAGTGATCAAACGCATCCGGGCTCTCTTGCAACCGAGTACATAGACTACCCTTCTTTCATCGAAGTAGCGTGACATATTTCAATAGAAAAAGTCGGTATGAAATAATGACCTATCATTACCTGTGCAAAGAAGAATGCTGAATACATGGGAGCATCATTAAAAAAACAACAAAAAAAGAATGAAATATCTGGGAACTTAATTACCTTCTCATTCACAGTTCATGTCCAGCTTATATGAATCCATTGGAATGTGCTAAAGATGCACGTTGCCATCGAAAAATGATAAACGTTCAAATCATGTCATCAATAGAGACCAGTCATACACAGTAAATCCATTGGTGGCCGTTTACATTCTTAAAAATCAAGGTGTTGAATATTTTCATTATTATGGATTACCTCCACTGGAAGATTACAACATCTACTGTATGAGAAGCAATTCAATAATGTAATATCCCAAGGATTATATTGTATGGACAATACTGTGTTTGTTTTTCTTTTGATTAATCTTAGAACATTTATTGACTTATATTGACCAATGCCGATTATAGAATGATAATAAAATAGACAGGTGGTTTTGTGAACGTTAAGGCTATCACGTCTCTCTAGCTCAGAAACGTAGCACGAATCGTCGGCAAAATTACAATGCATTTATCATTGGAATCCAAAACATTGTTAACATTGTTTAATGTTTTTGGTATTAGTAAACAAAGATGAAGGGACATGCTCCATTCGTCCTCTTCACAGATGGAGTTTCAGTTAGCGGGGCTTAACAAAAAATGTTGACTTAGAAAAGATGCTGTAATTATGTTGTACAATCAATTTCATTGTAAGCATGATCTTTCACATTGGCTAAAACAATCATTGTAAACCGACAATGTTTCGTGTGGTGTCCATGTGCCGAATCTGAGGGATGTTTGCCATCTTGTGTTGGAGAGTATTGAAAAAGCTGCTGATGGATATTAGGGGTGTGTGGGAATGTAATAAAAAGGTCCGGTGTTGAAAAGTAATTAAAAAGTTGATTTTGTGTAGTATTCAAGCATTAGGTGTTAAGTTATATGTTAGTATGATTTCATTTCCATTAGTTTAAATAACTGTATTTTAGACACCACACATGACGTTTTAAATAGACTTGACGAGTGTTGGATTATAACAAACTCTGTTCGTGGCAGAAATTTTGATTCACATATATGCTAGATGTTCTATCAAGGAGGTGCACAATCCGGAAGCACCAAGATTCATTCAAAGTAACATATTCCTTTGATCAGTTTCGACTATTGCCACAGGCATAACGGGCTCGTATACCACCCGTGTGGAAGCCGCCTGAGTGGGATGTTTGATACGGAGTTAAATTCAAACGGACCGATCAAATATAGTCGACTAAAGGGCCAAACAGAATGGTCTAAAATTTAAGCGAGAACAGTCATAATTTATGTAGGATAAACTTCACTGGATTTCAGTGCAAACATAATTTTGGAGGAGTACAAACGCGTGAGTCTGACTCAGATCAGTGCCCTAGCAAAGAAGACCGCGTGGTTAAGGGATTTTTAAAGGAATGCCACTCTGAAGATTCGTGATAACTTATCTCGTAAAAGGGAATTAGAATTTAAACGCTTCGAAAGAAGTTTCCAGGGTGCACGCACGAGGTGGAACAATAGTAGAAGAACGCGGGAGGAGAGGTCAAGAATGGAAGGAAGGCGGGGGAAGTTGGAAAAGTAGAAAGCAATGGAAAAGAAAGGAGGAATTAGGAAGAAATCAAAGGAAGGAAGGAAGCAAGGATGGAAGGAAGGAAGTAAGTAAGGAAGAGAAACGCTGAAGCAGATGAACAGAAGTGAATACAAAGAAAACTCTCTCATTTGTGGATAGGAAAATTACGAATTATGAATTAACTTATTCAGTGGGGACTGGACAAACCGGGTCAATTACTGTGTCTATTGTATTGAGCAGAAATCGAATCCTTCATATTAAACATATTTATTAACTTGATTCTTTACATTTTTTGTAAAAATTTGTATCTATTAAATCTTGAGTTATCTGTATCTAAGGTGTCAGCTTTGCTGACTGGAGGTTCAAAATTTGTTATTGCAAACCTGCTGCAATGTTATTTATAATACCGTAGCTGAATCGTGTCATGGATAGTACTCAAAAGGTGAATGTTAGATGGTAATCCAAAAACTATGTGATAGATACTAGGAGTGTGTGCTGAATTGTAATTACAAAAACGGGTGTTGGTTAGTATATCTGTTTGATTTCATTCCACATTTATTAATATTATACCATTTACGTTGGAGAGTACATTTGGAGAATTTAAAGACCAGAAAAGGCGTTTGGGATAGTATTATGGATCTCTGATCGAAACTAATCAGAAAGCGTTTGCTGGATTGTAATAAAAAAGTAAGTGTTGTATAGTGCTCCAAAACTGGGTGTTGGATTGTAATAAATTACTAGATGTTGGATAGAATGTTTATGTGTCTTACGTCATACCCTTCTCGTCGAATAGTAGAGACTTAAAACGCTACACAAGGCGTTTTGGATAGTATGTATACGGAAGTAGATAGTACTCAAATTGTGAATGTTGAATAATATGGAGACAGCGGATGATGGATAGCAAGTGTGTGTTGGATTGTAATCACAATGTAGGTGATGGATAGAATGTTTTTTTGTGCCCCCTCCCCCGTTTGTTTAACATTCTTCCTTCTCTTGTGTCTTAGTTAATTTGTAAGTATAACGTGTGTGCATAAACACTCACACCCTTTTCGTTACTTTTTAGTGGGGTTTATTGGATTGCAGTGAATACTGCTTGCTGATTTTCGCGTGTATTGGATTGTAATCAATAAACGTTTACTGGATAGAAGGGGGAGGATGTATTGGATAGTATATGTATTTGATGGATTGTGACAAAAAAATGAATACATTTCCCTTTGTCCCCAGGCTCCTAAGTCGGTCCCTAAATTTCTAATATTGTTTGGGGATAAGACGCATTCTTGTTAAATTGCCCTTGTCCCCAATCTGATCCACCGATGTAAACCTATGGACAATTTTAACATATGATTTCCTCGTTTCATCCATATGTCCCACACTGTAAACCTATCGATTAATGTTAATTCCCTTATTTCCTCCAAATGTCCCACATTATGACTGACCACTTTGCTGTATGTTTGGGGAATGACCTAGAAAATTGGTTGTCAACATTTCTTTATTTTGTATCTTTGCATTGGATTGGTTTAATAAGGAAAGTTAAAAAGAAATGTTCTGACTTTGTCTTACAACAGTATAGAGTTTCAAAGTTCTGAGTATTAAGGAAGCTAGATGAGTTATGGGTATGCATCTATCCCGTCTCAAATAAACAATTTTCTCATTTTTCCGTTCTACATGTTTAGGCAGACTTTCTCGAGATTGCCTGTCTTTCAACTGTTCCTAATTCGCAGCAGCCAGTGATGAGCACACGAGTACAACGTATCTCGCTAAAATTCCGGTATGCTGTTAGTGTTGTCATTAGGTCCGATAATCGTGTCGTGGAAATTCGGTTTCAGTAATGGAGTTAATTCCCATATATTAGATGCCTCCCAAACATCTCGCGTCTACTTACCACTATTCCAAATCCACTTTATTACTTACATTTACACAAATGGTTGTTGTTGTTGTTGTTGTGGGGTTTAACGCCATTTTTCAGCACACGATAGGCTATGCATGGCGACCAGTATTAATGGTGGAGGAAGAACCCGGGAAAATCCCGGAAAGAAACACCGACCCACGAGAAGCTACTGGCAAGCGTTCTCACATACCCACATTGGCCGAATCCGAGACTTACACAGATGGTATACATTTATAATTTATATTAGTGTAAATGACACTGAGAAATGATAAGATTATAAAAGATAGCCAAACAGATGAAACGTTCTTCTGTGTGCATATGTGGTTTGTTTATTTGAATCAACAGATCTAATGCACTCTCGCCGTTTTATCCACTCGGCGATGCACATATCCTACGAAGAATGAAACTCACGTTCTCATATATATAGCATTTGAAAATAAACAAACAAGGCATAAACGTGAGAGTTTGAAAAACAGCAACAAGGAAAGCAGTAATTATATCATCGTTTCTTGATATGTTTAATTGAATTGGTTGATGCAGATAGAAATACCATCGCCTCTTTCTGGATAGTGTTGATTTTTCCGTATATTACTTGGAGGCAAGTGTTTTTGTAATGTGCGTTCGCTTTCCCTTCAAGAATGAGGGCAGGGCAAAGTAAATTAGATGAATAGACGGTGTATAAGGGAGTCACTGAGCTGACTATTTAACATTACTGTCTAGAGACACTGACTACGCGAGATTTTAGAACTGTAAGGTCTGTATTAGTGTTTTACAATTTTTGACAAATGATATTGAGTAATTAAATTGACCACTGACTATCCTGTGTACTGCAAACAAAATGTAAATAGACTGAATTGAGTATTGGCCATTGGACTATCCGTGTGACATTATATATGCTTTTTTCCTTACCTATTTTTCTAATTGGCTTTTTGATCATGATATACTTATTGTGATTAAGGATGAAAACTTGCATTGCTTTTTTTTTGGTTCTCTTCAATAAATATGTGATTCTCAGACTGATCGTACCAGATATGTCATACTGTAATTGATTTTTGGACAGGTTTAATTTAAATGTTAAAAAGAAAAGTAAAACGTTTAATTATACATTACACACAAGTTACTCTAAATTATGTATTAATTGGTGTCCTTTCAAATTTTTAACACAGACAGCTCCCTTGCTTATTTTTTGCTTTGCAACAGAAAGCTGGTAACTGTATTGATATACTGCATAGAAAAGAAAGGAATAGTAATGGAGAAAGTCCAATCTCATTATAATCCATTACAAGATATACTGCATAGAAAAGAAAGGAATATTTATGGAGAAAGTCCAATCTCATTATAAGCCATTAAAAGATATACTGCATAGAAAAGAAAGGAATATTTATGGAGAAAGTCCAATCTCATTATAAGCCATTAAAAGATATACTGCATAGAAAAGAAAGGAATATTTATGGAGAAAGTCCAATCTCATTATAAGCCATTAAAAGATATACTGCATAGAAAAGAAAGGAATATTTATGGAGAAAGTCCAATCTCATTATAAGCCATTAAAAGATATACTGCATAGAAAAGAAAGGAATATTTATGGAGAAAGTCCAATCTCATTATAAGCCATTAAAAGATATACTGCATAGAAAAGAAAGGAATATTTATGGAGAAAGTCCGATCTCATTATAAGACGGTACAAGATATACTGCATCGAAAAGAAAAGAAAATTTATGGAGAAAGTCCAATCTCATTATAAGCCATTAAAAGATATACTGCATAGAAAAGAAAGGAATATTTATGGAGAAAGTCCGATCTCATTATAAGACGCTACAAGATATACTGCATCGAAAAGAAAAGAAAATTTATGGAGAAAGTCCGATCTCTTTATAAGACGCTACAAGATATTCTGCATAGAAAAGAAAGGAATAGTTATGGAGAAAGTCCAATCTCATTATAAGACGCTATAAGATATACTGGCCTGACTGTTAAATAAAACAGAACTCCGTATCACATGGAATAATTAGCACCGTAGAAGTCAGAGACGACAAAAATTACATATTTAGATTATCCATATAGTCAACAATCGAGGAAGTAATGATAAAAATAAATTCTTTATATCTGTTGTGGCCTTTTCTGATCTGCGACATATATCAATTCCTATAAAGTGTCTAAAACATTTGACGATTTTTTTCTGACAAAATGTGTGCGAACTTTACCTATTCTTACTTGAACGCTAAAATGTTGGTAGATATTCATTTTGTGAAATTCCTAAACAAAGAGACGCACAAGCGGAAAGTGATATTGACCTGAAGTGTAAAAATTATTCGTACTTGTCATTCCTATGTGAATACATTCCATCATACCGCGTGACACTTATAAGAGCTGATAGATTCAGTAGATTGATAATTGGTTTGAAACTTTTTAAAAAAAAATGAAACGGCAGACAAGCTAATTATTCAATGCTTATTTATGGTGATGTTGATTGTATGGAGTCATCAATCAAATTTTAAGGAGGAAACGGATGAACATCTTGCTGTATTCTGAAGCGAACAAATTAAAAGCATAGTTCGGTCTATTACTTTAGGAACTGTGGTCGACCTGTCAAAGGCAATCGATTGAGACAAAGTACATCAGGAAAATGATGAATCAATGACTGCATTTTTGACTCTTTTATCGGTCTCTGTTAAAATAAGTTCTAAGAAATTCGTACAGTTTAGTTCAAAGATCTTCGCTTTTACAGTATGTTGATTGCATTAGTATCAAAGAGCTAATCAAGATACACGTGACTTTCAGGGTCAAATAAATGAATATAAATCTTCAAGAAGCCTAATCATGTAAATTAAGATATATTAAACGAATTTTAATTGATGTCTGCTTCCTATCAATCATGGCACTATCATGTTTTATTTAATGCTAGTCGAATATATTTCTCAATAGGTAAAAAGTCCGCCATTCCACATCCTTCTTTTTAAGCCAAGTCTTTTACTAGATAAAACAGTTTTTTTTTTTATAATGATGAAAGAGTACTGCTTAGGCATTCAAAATGTGACAGTAATACAATGTTTACGCCGTTTACATGTGATATTATGCAGGAAAGGAATGTTTTCTTTTGATACTGTATTTAAATGATAACATATAAAACACTATACTGCCCCCTTCCCGCGCGTGTGTGTGTGTGTGTTTGTGTGTGTGTTCATTGATGCGTTTGAAAATTATTTGTCATAGACATGTCAATTATGAGGAAAGATTCTTATAATAAATTTCTTTTTATATGTTTATTTGCCTTTTTATATTTGCGCCCGACAAGAATATGGCCCATTTAGTCAAATGTCCTGAGTTTAAGAAAACTTAATCTAATGAACGGGATGTTTCGTTTATTTTTAATCGTCTAAATTTTCAGATATCCGATATTTAGCTCTTCTCTTATTTGGATGCAAACATATGGACCATTGTGGCAAGATATTGTTACAAGCCACGAGCAACAATCATCTACACTCCTTTATCGTCCATTGTCTATGTGTTGATTTGTGACCGAGTGATCTAAGGCTCTCGTTTTACGGATTACTGGCATCTCACCTCTGCCCGCATGGGTTTGAGTCTCCACTCGGTCATCGTAGTTATATGAGAAAGATTTTTCTAGAAGCTTCTCTTGGGTTGGTGGTTCTTTCCGGCGTTTTCCTCCACTAAAGATAATGGTCGCCATGTATAGCCTATCATATGCTGAAAAATGGCGCTAAACCTACAAAAACACGACCCCAAATATACGTCATCAACAACACGCTGTAACATTCTGTTATTACTGATTTCCATTATTTCAAGATTTAAAGTATATTTTACAACGAAATGATAGTAAAATTGAAAGAAATCCATGCTAGCTACGTTGGTAGAGTGTTGACCTCGTAATCCAAGGGTCAAATCAGAGGTCAAATGAGCCCAGGTCAAAGCCTTGGTGTGTCCGTGGGAAATGCATTTAACACCCATTTTATCGGCATGAAAAAGCCGTAAAGGTGTTGAAACTGTCGATAAAACTATCCATCAGGCTCACCAACTTAAAGTTAAAAATTTGCTAACTGTCTTCTAACCATCGTCTTTGGAATGAGGTCCTTTCAATGAAACGAACGATTTGATTGATAAAGAACATGGTTCCTGTATTAACAAAAATCACCTAAACTTTATCCAACATTAGTTGCTATAATTCAACATAATTAACAATAAGCTTCTTTGACCCTGAAACAAACCGTGCAGAAACTATGCAGAATTTTGATGGATATCAACGACAAGAGCAAATAGATTACCACTGTGACTATTTTTCCATACTGCAGTTGTGAATTATTCACGGCAATGATTCGAATACGACTTGATTCCTAAATATATTTTTAAAAAGTTGCAAATCATACTGTTTAAACGTAGATTCTTAAAACATATTTCAACGACCTTTTGAAAGACCACTTTACGTGCACTTACTGTACACTTAGTCTAAAATTGAAACACGTGTCAGTAACACAAATGTTAATAGTATATAATTAATAATGATGTGACAAAAATCTCCAACATGCTAGCTAATGTCCACAACTTGCCACTGTCTTCATATTATATTAAAATCAACAGCAGATTAGATACCTATGATGTTAATACAATTAAAATATAATGGACAATCACTGACCTAAAATGTGTATGTCAACCTTTTAGGGTGTTGACGATGTAATAAATATTACATACACACAGACGGACGCACTAGATCATAATAACTCCAAGCTTTATTGAAAAAGCGGGCATAATTATAGTACTACTGATTACACCTCCGTTTCTAGAACTCCAAGAAAAAATGGATCAGCATATTATTAATCAAGCTTAATCAGAAAATCTTGATCATTTTCCAAAGCTAAATATGTCCATAAGTGATTGCACGGAATCGTAAGCTTTTTACTTTTTAGTATTTATCTGTATATAATATTCAAAAGTTTTCGTTGTTCTGATTCGTCATCTTTCCTTCTCCTCTTTATTTTATACACTTATTGTCAATTAAGAAATCATGGAATTTGGATATATATATATATATATATATATATATATATATATATATATATATATATATATATATATATATATATATATATTACTGAACTATTCCTTATGTATTTTACCGCAAGGGTTTTATTTATTTATTTATATATTTATAGATTTACCTGTATTAGGGAAGGGGACGCATCAAAAAAGTAGCTGCACGAGAGAGGCAGAATGAATGTTAAAAGTGTCAGTAAGTAGAAGGTGTCCATCACTGGATGATTTAGTTTAATGCGATTATGAATTAGCATCAAAGTTGTGATGACCATTACTTGTTGGATCAGTATAATGCGATTATGAATTAGTATCAGAGCTGTTGGATGATTTAGTCTAATTCGATTATGAATGAGCATCAAAGTTGTGATGGACATTACTGGATAAATTAGTCTAATGCGAATATAAGTTAGTTTCAAGGCTGCGTTGGCAACTACTGGATGAATTAGTCTAATGCGATTATGAATTAACATCAAAGCTGTTGGATGATTTAGTCCAATGCGATTATGAATTAGCATCAAAGTTGTGATGGCCATTACTGGATGATTTAGTCTATTGCGATTATGAATTAGCATCTGGATGATTTAGTCTATTGCTATTATGAATTAGCATCAAAGTTGTGATGGCCATTACTGGATGATTTAGTCTAATGTGATTATGAATTAGCATCAAAGTTGTGATGGACATTACTGGATGATTTAGTCTATTGCGATTATGAATTAGCATCAAAGCTGTTGGATGATTTAATCTAATGAGATTACGAATTAGCCTCAAAGCTGTGATGGCCACTAATGGATGATTTAGTCTAATGCGATTATGAATTAGCATCAAAGCTGTTTGATGATTTAATCTAATGAGATTACGAATTATCCCAAAGCTGTGGTGGCCATTACTAGATGATTTAGTCTCATGCGATTATGAATTAGCATCAAAGTTATGATAGTCATTACCGGAGGATTTAGTTTAACGCGATTATGAATTTGCGTCAAAGCTGTTGGACGACTTAGCCTGATGCGATTATGAATTGGCATCAAAGCTGTGATGGCCACTACTGGATGATTTAGTCTAATGCGATTATAAATTAGCGTAAACGCTGTGATGAAGTGATTGATATAGTATAGTTCACACACAGCTTTTTTTAAAAAAAAGCAAATCATAAGTTTTTGTTCCTTTTCGAGGCAAAAACTATATTTACTGTTAATGCTTTTTTTTGAATTTAAAGCATTTGTACTGACCGATTCCAATGACACTTTAGTTAATGATATCGATCAAATTGTGACAGCGGTGACACTCAATTCATCTCTCTTTTAGGATTTTTTTCCAAAAATTTCCTTATCTGACTTAACTGATCGACATAATTACTGATTCACTTTCGTTTCTTCAAAATAAATCTTTCGCCACAGTACATGCATACTTCATGGTAAAGAAAGAAGTTCAACGGTCATAGAGCTACTTTCCCTGGGCAATAGCGCATACTGATTGTGTGGTTGGTGCCACTATTGTGCTGTTAAAAACTGTCTAGCTTGCACGTCTACGGTGGCCGGATAGTGCCACGAACTATATGCCTTTATATTTTGTTTATACTTTGTTTGGCAATATTATATTACCTTAGGCTGGGGTGGGATGGATGAGAGAGAGAGAGAGAGAGAGAGAGAGAGAGAGAGAGAGAGAGAGAGAGAGAGAGAATCTTTCGCTAACAAAACAAATACCTTTGGTTCTGTTTTTACTTATGTTTCATATATTATTTTGCAAAAGCATACCATAATCAATCAAAGTCAAGCCCCTGTCCACATCCCAACCCCCGAAATGTAAATAGTTGGTGCCTCATAGTAGAAGGAAACAATCCATTGATTTACATAACAGTGACATCAAACGGTCCATAATAGGTTTACGCCTATTTTGCTTTCATTAAGGTAAAAATATTATTAACATGGATGAAGTCGTATACTGTGTAGTGTTACTTTTTAAGTAAGTGTTCCATTCGTTTAGACCTGTACACTCTCACCATTGTTGCTAGAACCTTTGAGTTTGGAATTGTATGAGATGCTGAACTAGATTTGAGATGTGCCGTGAGAAAACTTATAAAAGAAGCATCTGAATATATTAATTAAGGACTTCCTATCTTTATCATATTTAAAACCGAGACAATACTTTTATTACGATTTAAGAATCAGCGTGACCGAGTTTCGGTGACCAATCACTATTTCAGAAGGAATTGCAGAATGCACTAATGAGTTTAGAGGCAGTGTGACCAAATTTAGGTGACCCCTGATTACTTCGTACGGTATTCAATGGTATTTTACCGACTTTAGAATCTTGGCTGAACACGAAGCGATTTTAATGCATCTCCTTTCTTATTCCAATATCAGAAACAGTTATTCGTTTATAATAATAATAATAATAATAATAATAATACGAGAACAACATTATCTAGTTGGTTCTTGTCTACTAGGATTTTTAAAATTTCTCAAGAGATAGTTCAGGTGCTTGAACGAGTTTTATTTGGAATCGTCCTTACACTTGGATAAGTTTGAGCTGCATAAGATAACCTTAAGTCTAATTTGCATTTTCGCAACTTTGACAGCATTGGCAATTATGGTATACATGGTATAGTATGGTATACATGGTGTGGTATGGTATGGGAGAACTTTGATTTTAATCGAACACCATATTTTCAGGTGGCAAACAAACTTAACATACCTCAAGTCAGTTTATATTTAAATTCAGTGCAGACTACGAGGGATCTTATAAATAACTGGAATTCATTCTTCGAAATTATCAGGGTGTGCGAAGCTTTGCTATGAATTCCGGCACGAAAATGGCAGCCATTTCAGAGAGTTGCAGGGATTGTCCAAGTAGTTAGCGAAGCCAAGATAACGTCATAGCGCCATTGATACACACATTACAGGTCAACCTTGATTTAATCGGTCATCATTGTTTTTCACATAGATTCTATATAATAATAATTAAAAAAAAACAGGATGTAGGTTTACCAAGCCCTGGTACACCAAGTCATTCATTTTCGAATAGAATAGTTTACATTATTCTGGTATGCTGCGTGTAATATAAAAACAAAAAGACCCCATAAGCTTTAATAGCTCGTAAACTTAGTTATTTGGAAAACAGTCGACATTAACTGAGCGTCACAGATGACGAGATAATGTCGGCAAACGTTGGCATTACATCAGTCATCCCACCGCGTGCTTACAAACCGCAAGAATGTCTATTAATTTTCAATTTACATCTTTTTGAGGATTGTCTTTGAAAACTGTTGCCTGATGACGAGCAGGATCATAACTAGCGCCCTTCGCTGTCCCGGTGTCTGTGTGTGTGTGTGTGTGTGTGTGTGTGAGAGAGAGAGAGAGAGAGAGAGATTTTAGAAGAGCATTCATTGAACGAGACGAATATTCAAAGGGAACACATTAGTACCTCAGCAGAAATTGTAATCATATAGTATTGATAGTATTGCCGTCAAAACTGGTCTATGCACAGTGTAACACGGAAAACCGCTTCATGAGCAGTGTAACACGGTACACGTACTGGCAGGATCCACAAAATAATATATCGATATACCAGTGAAACCTAACATTCCCTCCTGATCCCTCCTTGACGTTTCGTTTAGTTTTGCACACACAAAAAGTTGCAAATAATGTAAATATATGAAATGAACTTGTATAATAAATTAATTCACTTTGATTTGATACACAAGAGTCTACAATAACGAGTTAATCTTTAAGGAGTCAATAAAACTACTATATGACGCTGTTAACTATTCGTTTTCTTTCAAGGAAATGTTTTCCACTCAGGATAATGTTGTGCAAATGTATTAATATCCAGGTAGAACTAATTAACCGTAAGTGTGGAACTTAATGAACAATCAAGAAAAAACATTGATTGTCCCGAAACACTTTATATGACGTGTTCGGGGCTTCCAGTTGTACTTTGCATGTTGCAATAAAAAGTAACATTACCCTTTATTTTAAGAAGCAACATTACTCTTTATTTCATCAGTCCGTGGTAATATATTGATACGATATGTTGTAATAGGAACGT
This sequence comes from Sinohyriopsis cumingii, assembly GCA_028554795.2. Classification (NCBI taxonomy): domain Eukaryota; kingdom Metazoa; phylum Mollusca; class Bivalvia; order Unionida; family Unionidae; genus Sinohyriopsis; species Sinohyriopsis cumingii. The sequence continues at coordinate 42,473,458 of CM068825.1, forward strand.
CCTTTAAATTACTTCAAAGAAATGACCGTTCCGGTGGCCTAGTGGTTACAGCGTCCGCCTCGGATGCCGGAGTTCGTTGGTTCGATCCCCGGCCGAGTCTTACCGAAGACTTACAAAAATGGTACTAATAACTGCCTCGCTTGGCGCTCAGCATTAAGATGTTAGTGTTAGGACTGGTTGGCCTGTTGTCAGGATAATGTGACTGGGTAGGACATCATGCTACATGTCTGCGGCATGATGCCTCAGTGCTAGACATCACTATAAACTGCCACACTGTAGACATCGTAGCGATATGACTGAAAAATTGTTAAAGCTGCGTTAAAACTCAAAATCACACACACACACACACACACACACACGCGCGCGCGCTTGAAAGAAATGCACTTACTGCTAACCGTCTACTGTTTATGCGAACAATCAAGCATTAGAAATCTCAATAAAAAGTTGACTGACAAAATAAGCATTGCTATAAAAATAAAAATGATTGATATGTACTGTGCGAGGGAAAATGAAATCAATAACCATCTAGCTGTGATTATTTTTTTAATCGTGTAAATGAAAGTTTTAGTTTTAAAACAACAATATTACTAGATTTAATTTTTTACGCACGATTTTGTTTGTCTAACTCAGAGGTGGGCAAACTACGGCCCGCGGGCCGCATGCCGCCCGCCAAGGGCTTTCATGCGGCCCGCCAAGGGTTTTCATGCGGCCTAGGAACAAGTCATCATTCGCACTGACTCTGTTTATGTTACTCTGTTTATCAAACAAATGTGTTTTTTTTTGTAGTTTAAGTTTAAGTTTTCAAATATTAACAACATATTCTCAACTGAAAATGAAATAAATGTTATTTAGAAAAAACCTTTTGTTTTTACTATTTCAAATACTAATTATTTTACTTAATGAACTATGCGACCCGCGACAAGGTGTAAATTTGTGTATGCGGCACTTGCACTGGAAAGTTTGCCCACCTCTGGTCTAACTAGAAATATTTTCTACTTTTGCTTTGCAAATATGTCCATCTTGTATGTTCGAAACCACATCATCTCCTGAACATAAGGTGGAAATTTAACAAACTTGGTACATAGACGTCTCATGTAATGACCATTATGGGAAGGTAATAATGTTTCAGCTCTTTCCTGAGTTTCCTGGGAGGAGAGCAAAGTTCAGATTATTTGTTTTTAAAAAAAGGAATAAAATATAATAAATGCAAGACTAATATCACGTGTAACTGGATTTGGGTTACGACTCTGATTTATGGGTAGGGTGGGGTGGGGTGTTTCCAAAGCGACATATTATAAACAAGAAAAACTCAAATGTTGTCAAGGGTCATTTCCCAAGTATATTATGGATAACATTCTTCCTCAAGATGTCAAAAGGACAATAAAGTCCAAAGATAAGCAACCTTCTTCTTATATACACTGTGTGATACTGAGTTATTCCCGTTTCCTAGGACAAATATCTTATTTCCTCATGCAAATTTGATTCGCATTTGTATACGCTGTACTTTGTAGTTCAGACTAAGGTAATACACATTCAGGATTTACACTGTCTGTCTAATAAAGCATAAAACCGAATTACACAGAAAGATAGCATGGAATGATTAATAGCACATACAACCAGAAAACACCAGTACTCAGATTTAGATATGACTGAAGCAAAACAATGTGATATTAGGAACAATTCTTGGCGTAGTAAATCATCTCCACAGAGCAGTTTAGTGACAGCGCCGGCGCAGTACTGAGGAAATAGGAGAGATCTTAGCAATCGCCTCTTCCTTGCATATAAATCTAACAAAGTAAACTAGATCTGAGGTTTTCAAATGATAGATATTTCAAAGACCGGTCAAGGAAACATTAACAAAGAACAGATTTATTGGCATATAGTTACATACTTTGGATAGATTGCAAACGGCCTGCGTTAATTGTCACCGTAAATAGTAGAGACAAATACAGGAGGCAGATATGATGCTGAATGCAAAGATATAGGGCAATGAACAGTGTTCTTACCTACACCAAAAGACAGACAGACAGACAGACAAACTGAAGTGGAGATAATATTGTCATCACGCCTTAAATACGTGGAGGGGCTGGTGCAAACTGTCTAGGGGTATCATAGTGAACTTCATTACGATTAACTTCTATCGAGGCTAAAGGGAAGTGCACTACTCAACGTACCCGTAAGTACAGACTTTAAATAAACAACAATTTTAGTATTCTAAATATTTACAAGGTACATAGTCTATGTATAAATAAATCTACCCCTGTTACACTCGTATCTCAAATATGTGACGGGTGAAAATGAATAGTACGCTCGTACCCGTAACGGCAAGTTGATTCACACCAGCACTTATATTCTAGTGTTTAATTGGGCCACTTTTCATGCAACGAACAAAGCCGGATTATTGAACATTGCACTCATTTGAATTCCTAATCATCTGCTGTGTTTAAGTGCCATAAATATGACCGCCACAAAGATTGTTATAAGAGGAAAGCAATATGCCCAAAATATGGGCGAGAGGAGCACGAGTGATCGTTCGACACTGAGCAATTATTTGTACAAACTGTAAATCAGACCTTTTCTCGTACACTAGAGACTGCTCTGAGTGGAAACAAGTACAGGAGATCCAACGCGAGAAACGAGAGCATTGCATGAATTTCCCTGAGGCTACCACTCCACTTAATGTTGCTAACAATGCAAGTGTGGCTAGAGTGGAGCAGGACCGCACACACACACACACACACACACACACACACATACTATATGCATCCGGACAGACACAAATAGTCAGAAGGCTTCTCGAATTCTGGTGATGCCTATCTATCTAAATACATGTCTTATTTGTGTGTTCAGAAGTCTTGACGCCTCCGGAACAGAGAGTGAAGCAGATAAATCGAATCAGCATGGTAGTGTAGCATATACGATATCAAATGCTACAAAGAAAACCCGAAACAATCCAGTCCAGGAAAAGAGTTTCAAACTACTTATAGCTTTGGTCATAGAAACAGTGCGGCAAGTGGGATCCCCAAAGTTGGAACATGTATGTCAGTCAGTCAGTCAGTCAGTAAGTCGGTATGTATGTATGTATGTAGGTAGGCAGGTAGGTAGGCAGACAGGCAGGCAGGCAGGTAGGTAGGTAGGTAGGTTCATGCAGACGGACGGACGGGTGGATCTATATTTCCATTTATGTACTTGATCAAAGTTTGACCAGTCTGACAATACCAAACTCTCTCTCTCTCTCTCTCTCTCTCTCTCTCTCCAAAACTGATTTTATATATCACTTTGTAATCATATTCCACAGAATATTAGAATTTTCGGCGATAAAGTAAAATATACTACTTAAAAATTCTCCACTGGCGTTTAATACTGGACAGTAAGGAGTTAAATACAAAATATTAAAACATGTCGCTCTTTTAGATCCTTCGTTAAATGAACCGCGGTAGCTCCGTTGGTAGAGTATCAATTTCGTAAACTAAGTGTAGCGGGTTTGATATCCGCCCAGGCCAGCTTGGGTCGGATGCTCTGTGTATCCTTGGGAAATGCACGTATTATAGTCAATAAAAATCGTCTTGATTATTTTCACTGTATGTCGGCCTATCTACGTCTCTCTTTATCAGTCGTTATGCCTGCCTCTCTGTGTCTTTCGCCATGCATACCTCACTGTGACTCTTTCAATGCATACCTCACTGTGACTCTTTCGATGCATGCCTCTCTGTGTCTTTCGCCATGTATACCTCACTGTGACTCTTCCGATGCATGCCTCTCCTCTGTGTCTCGCTATGCCTGTCTCTGTCTTTCACCATGCATACCACACTATGACTCTTTCCATGCATGCCTGTCTGTGTCTCTCTCTCTATGCCTGCATATCTGCGTCTTTCGCCATGCTTACATCGCTGTGTCTCTTTCCATGCCTTCCTCTTTATGATTTCGCTTTCCCAGGTTTGAAAGATTACAACATAGAGGAATTGGGCAGCAATTGAGCACGCTTAGATTTAGGAACTATATGAACATGTTTTATTCGAACACAAGACTTCTCTTTGAAGTTGAAGTAGACAAGGTCGTCCAAAGTAACATCTGAGTGTTTTCTTACTTCGCAAATTGTAAAGGTTCATTCGCAAATTAGCTTTCACCATAACATGCAGTCTTGTGTATCCATCTTTAATTGCGAAATAAATGTAATTTTGCAGGAAAAATAATCTTAAACAAAAAACCTGTTAATAGCCGTATAGACGCAGGAACGCTAAGCTAATCAACAAACAAGCATACAAAAGACGACAAAAAGCGACACTAAACAATAAATAAATGAACAAAATGAGTGAATATGAACAACCTAATTAGTAACAATTAATTAACTTCATTGTGCCTCTTTCGATTCATACAAAACTTTTCATTCGCTTTTTTCATCGGAATTAAGGCATTTTACCGCTCGTCAAATTTCACACGAAGCCGTAATTAAAGTGTATGTTACATATTTATTAAACAATTTTGTTAATAACATTGTCGAAAGAAAACACACAACTAAACAAGTTCAATGATCCCAGTTAATTTAATTGGCAATTCTATACTTGCTTTTTGTGAAGAAAAAGCACCCCGATTTGGAATAGAGGGACATTATTATGGCGTTTTGACGATACATTATTGTGTTTTCTCCTGATATTCATTCATAAATTGTAGAAAGAGGGAATGTTTGAATGCACCCAAGCTGTGATAATTGCTCAGGTATTCATGTGTCCGTTGGTTTGGACTATCTAATTGCATGGAATACAAATGCGTTTTCAATTTAATAGGTTTTAACATGAAATGAGATATAACTCAATAATCTATAGTATTTAAAATCAGTGTATGAATTATATGTTCCAAGACTTCTAACCGCAGAATAAATGATATTATTGTTGTCTTGTAAACCTCCAAATTATGACAGCTAAACTACTAAACAATACCAAGGTGCGGTTGTTTTTCATTAAAAGCCGCTTCTTATATCCTTGCAATAGCTTTCTCCCACAACTGTATTTTCCACTAGGCTTAAATATTATTTAATTGCAGAAATCTTCATGGAAAGTATATGAAAATCAAAATAACATATACAGGGAATTGAGTAATTATCTTGTACTTACTTCATGTTCTCCACTCATTCACAATAGTATTTTGCTTACATGGTGTCGCTTGCGTGAATACTGAAGCCAGTAGATTGCCGACATTGATAATAATAATAATAATAATAATAATAATAATTAGGACTCAGTATAGACCTTAATCATTAAAACCCAGCGGTTTACAATATCAATTAACACACAAGAACACACACGCACACAAGACATAAAATAAGCACCACGAATTGCAAACAAAAAGGGGATGAAAATAATAAGGCTGATGAAACATTCTGTTGTCGCTGTCGAGAAAGCTGTTTTATGTGCTCCCACTCTATGGCCACAAACAACATAAATTACGCAACAGAATGAAGCACAACCAACAAATTTTGTGAAACTTAGAGTACTCTTTACTGAGCGAATCCAATACTAGCGTCAATTACGCTAAAAGTCATTTGTTTTCCCGTTATTTTAAGGACTGAAACAACCATGCACTTTTTCATGTTCTGTCCCAAGTACAGTAAAGAAAGAACTCAGTTGATGAGAAATTTGTTTTTAATGTCATATGCACTAAATAGCTTAGATTTAATGCTTTGCGGAAAGGACGATGCAAATTAAAAATATAGAATTTTGCAGTATGTATGCAACTACATAACCGCTACTGGACGATTTCAGTAACTTACTTAAATCGTGATAACGGTTATTCTGTCTCTCTCTCTCTCTCTCTCTCTCTCTCTCATTATTCATTTTTATATTGTCATGTTGAATATGTTGCAATACCATGTAGTGAGAAAGCTAATTTAAGTTGTTAGAACTTGTGCCCATTCCCATTGTAACATATTATGGTACTGAAATATGTTAACATAAACTGGAAGTTCTTATAACGCGCCAAGACGATAAATATATTTCCTTTAATCAATGAATGTCACAAATTTTCAATTTCACAATTACACGGCTTCTATTTGTTAGAAATCCTTAACACAGAGCCAGTACTTCACATCATGAAAATACACAAGTCAAACACCAAATACAGAGAACTATTTTCGTACTCTATCCCTGGGTCTGCCGAATCATGATCTCGAGCTACATTCCGCATGTGACTTTACACTACATTTACCACCATACCAACAATAAAAAGTGTCTCCAGATAATGAAACAACCCCTTCACTTGTATTCCATCGCACAAAATATCATCCCCATCACAGATATTTCATGTGGAAATACATAATCAATCAACACAATTAGGCTTTAATAGGAACTACTTGGCTTCCCACTTATCCTACTCTGACCTGAACTCAGCTACGGAACTAAAATATGCCATCATGAAGTCTCATCAATGCTGCAATGTATGACGTTTGACCCTAGAAATTAGCTAAGTTCTTGTTCTGATAAATATTTTATCAACATAGATTTCCCATAATCAAACAACTAATCACTAAAATCTGATAATTCTATTAAATGGAGACATAAATACAAATGGCGCAATCCCTAGATTTATTACAGAATTGTGAACTGAATAAAAAAAATAATAATGATAAAGTTCTATGAAAGTTTAAATGAATGAAAAGTTCCGTATAAAATCCAAAGCCGGAAATGTACTCATACGCTGATTCGCGAAGTTGTCAAAATGGCGTTGTCCAGAATTCCTTTGAACAGTTCACAATGGTTCCAGGGTAATATTGTAGTCCAAATAATGAGAACATTCTATTTCTACTGAACAGTCCTAACATTGTTTTTCCTGTCGAATAATATATAAGTAGCATACAACATATCTGCAGACGTACTACAGGAACACAATAAATGAGAATGACTAAAATGGAAATGAATCAGATTGCTCAGCTTATATTATAAACATATTTTACAACATACCCCACGTGACAGATTTTACTACTCAATTTGTCTCGAAAATGCCTATTCCTATGATCTAGCCCAACCAACGGGAAGTAACTGAATTCTTCTAGAACCATCCAAACCCCATCTGGCAACGAGAAATTAACTCAAAGCCGCCATTAAGCTTCATTACCACGATTATTATTAGTAATTGCCAAAACGTACGTAAGGTTCTATTTATAGATTTTATGTAATTTTGCGCTCTTAATAGACCCTAGTCACGCAGACAAAATCTAGCTAAAGATAATCTGTGCAATTTACGGCCATGAATAATAACTTACAAAATTAAAAAATTCATGTGTTAGTAGTTACAAAATTATAGATATACATATCATAAGAGTAATAAATCTTTAAGTCTGTTCTTGCACTCGAAATAGGTGAGGTTTAAGAGCACTCTTGAATGGGGTCGCATTGTCGTTGTGTCTAAGTTCAACAGGTGTGTGTTTCAGATAGCCGTACCCTGGAGAATATGGTTTTTGGAACTATAAGAATGATTCGAGCAGCTGTGTTTTAAACGTTTTGAAGTTTTCGTAGTAGATATTGAGACAAACGAGATATACGAGAAGTACAATAATCCAGCATAGTTTGAACTAAGGAACGCACAAGTACTTTAGTGGCGTCGACTGAAAGAAAATTGCGAATATAGTTCCATGTTTTTATCCTTGCATATGCTCATAACACGTTAGTGTAATGAAAGAGCATTGTGGTGTGGTGTTCAGAATGACTTATGTTCAGTCATCATTCATCTGAAGCTTGTTACGGATCAACTTCACTATGGAAATGCACCTCTCTGCGACTTTGAAGGCAGCATCAACGTCAGCTGGGTGGCTATATTTGTATATTTCGGTGTTATCACCGTACGTTTGCCTCAAGCAATGACAACCATAAGGGGTTATGATTAATATTTAATTTGCATAGTTTGTTAGTTTTTGATTTTTATATCTTGTGGGTTACGTAAAATTTTGCCCTGTAGCCGACCATGTCCAAAATCAAGTTCATTGTGTACCTGACAAAATCATTGCTTGTATAAAATTATGTAAACAACTAATACATATCTAATATTTTCTCTATGAGTATGGGTTTAACATTAGGATCATTATCAATAGAAGTAAATATATTTATCTTGGTTTTAGTCAAGGACAGTGTGTTTACCACATTCTGTATTATAATTTTAGTAATAGATTTATCTTGTAAAATTCGGAATCTTCTAGAATGAAATTTGTTTATAATAATTTTTTTTGAAAATGCTAATTGTGACCTGGGTCAGGTAGAGGAGTATAAAATCTGATTTACAGGAAGAAATATTTAATCCTGCGATAACATCTGGGCATATATCATTTAAATTGTTGTATTCATATTTTGATATGAGTGAAATTATATATTATTCTTTAGAAATACAAAGTGTTCTATATACTATTCTTGGAAAGAGACATTAACTGTGTATGACAGTGAATTCAAACAAGGAAACCTTGGATTATATTATTCCGATTCAACAAAAGATTGCTAGTACATCTCCACTTTACATGTCACTACAGGCACTTCATCACCTTCAACGTTGGCTCTTATTTTGAATATCAATAAAGTTTGGTTAGAACTTTTTTATTACTAATTGTATTAGTAATTCTGAGATTATTAGGGAATTCGCAATACTTTAAGCTATTTTACTTTTTCAATTTGCATTCTATAGAAATAAAATATCCGTTGAATTTTACAAAACGTCTTGCTTTTCGCTTTTTACTGTTACTTTGTATAAGGCCATGCATTCTAGAAACGAAGTTGTTTAATTTGATGTTTAGTTTGGTGTACAATTCCTTCAAAATGATGGAGGTAGTATTTCTTAAATAAAGATTATAGCGACCTAAGTTAAGTGGGAATATATATAAGTTTGAAGACTTTGTCAATTCTTCATTCCTATCTTAGTATCAGTCTTTTGGTTGTGTTCAGTTATAACTTGAGAGAAGAATAATTTATTTAAATTTATCGTTGGAATGAATTGATTCATGTAGATTCTGGATTATATAATTGTGATACAGTAAGATTGCTGGCACATCAGCACATTCAAGCATATTAGTATATCAGGACATTCAAGAATTGGAATCCATTTGGAACACTATTATTTTTGGACATATGATAGAACTCTTAGGATTATTTGCAAATTAACTCACTATACGATAAGTTCCCTTGAAATTTACACTTTATATTCTAAGGAAATAAATTGTTTCTGAATTTGACATGGGGAGGGGGGGGGGCTGTTTAAGACCACAGAGTTGTAACATTTACTTCGTATTTTACCGGGTGGTTTGTGTGTGTCGGCTGGATATCTGTAATACCTCAGGGTCAAAGCGCCTTGATGCCCGATCTTGTTCTACGGGTGGATTTAGTGGATTGCGCATGATAATATGTCGCAGGCGTATTACTAATTAGGTTCCAAATAGGAACAGTAGCTAACTCTTCTAACTCAACTCTCTAGTTAAGTAAGCGCGGTCAAATATCTTAGAAAGGTGTTGCGTAATATAGTATAAGTTCATTTTCCCCAACTACTCCGTGTGGCTGTTGTAAAGGTTTTATTAATATTTTTCTTTTTGCGTCAGCATGTTTTAACCCGGATGTTACGTGTAATTTCAGTACTTACCGCGGGAAGCCTTGCTACCCATTCGCGAGACTGCAGTAGAGTACAAGCACTCATGGTTAGCATTAACATTTCTTGTTCGTACCGATATAACCAAATAATCGCTCTGCCAGAGTACGGTTAAATCGTTCAACGGTTGCCTGATTGTGGTGAAAGCTGACAAGTTCACGACGATTTCATGCATGTTTTTGCTCAAGTAAAGTCGACAATGCTCCGAAAAACTCTTTTCCCTGATCTAGCAGTCAACGTGTCTGTCATCTTATTGGTTCTCTCGCGTAGATAAGTTTAAACGGATCTGCGACACTTCTTGAATCGTCACGTATTGATCAGGTGGTAAAAAGGAAATATTAGCCTAATGAACTTCAACTGTCCTCGTAGATTTTATTTTCGTGTGTATGCTGGTAAGTAATATGACATAACGCTTGTTTTGCGAGCCATACACGAACAACGTCTCTGTCAACCCAAGCGGCACTCACTAATTTGCTAACAGCTGCGACACCTTTCCAATAACTATGCAGATAGACGGAAACTAATTTAGAATCCACGTGATTTACTGTCAAATTACTTACCTCATAGAGATTTGTCCTAAACTGTTACGACACTTTGCAAGCAGACTGTGCTAGTTATTTCATAGTGCAATGCCGGCGAATTACCACTTAGATCTACATTCATGGCGGATTTCTCCGCCAGTGCAATTTTAGTTTTCATAACATCGATTACCATCTACTTGGCGATCCATTCTCACATGCTAGGACCAACTGTATCATTTAAATCGTGATTAGGATTCACGTAAGCAATATGTCTGTTGGGGATATCTTTTAATTATTGTTTCTGCGAGACCAGGCCGGTAGCAAGCACTATCAACTTGATATTTAACCAGGAACCAGGTCTTGGTTGATTTCTTATATGGACAAGGATCAAATATATCAATTGGTAACTATAACTACAGGTACGTATGAAATAGGAGCCATCAAAAATGAAATTTAACGAAGATATATTTCAATTTGATTCCTAGGAATTGGCTCCTCCACAGGAATGTTTTAACAATATTGATTTGATAGGGATTTCATCAAAATCCAACAAACCAAGGAGTCGATTTTTTTTAATGCTTCCAACGCAAATACGTTTTGCTGCCACCAATATTTGGATTAAAAGTCATGTGTGCATTACTCGCGGTTACTAAAAAAGATTCACGCCAATCGATATTTATGGACGATAAAAAAATATTTTTTAAAAGAAAATTGCCGGATGCGTGCTGGTGCAGCCATGGACACATCACAATTTGCCACAAGAGACGACTTCAGAAATAGCCAGATGAAAATCAACAATATAAAATGGGGTGATATAATTACGAATCTGCTAGGATGGGCTGAGTGGAATTTACGTGAGAAAAATATATACGGTAGACTAATAACGAGTGAAAATAAACACACACACACACACACACACAACAACAACAACAATAACAACAACAACAACAACACAACATTAACAACAGCAACAACTGGCGATACAGCGATTAGTGACTTCAGCGTGATCGATTACTACATCTTCGGATTTGAAACAAAATTTAGAAAGTACATATACAATTTTCCCGGCATCGCTAGACGCAGCAGTTGAAGGTAATCATCAGATAGTTGTCTATGACAAGGTTATCAAATACATACCCGAAATTGAAATCATGCACGACAAAATAATGTTCAAACGAATGTTTGATGGACAGAATCTTATTCACTATAAAGTAGTGTATGTTGATTATGTGTCTGAGTCTGTGACTTATATATTGTTACAAGCCAGGGGTATTTGCTTGACCGAGCGGTGTCAAACCCTTGCGCGATTCCCGCTAGAAGTCACAAGTTTGCCCCCAAATTTCCAAAGAATTCCATACAACTTCAGTTGTAAATTAGAAAGCCCGACGTGTCCGTTCTATACATAAATTTTACTCTGTTCAATGCGAGACCACATATTTCACAACGTGCCAAATATCCATCAACCGTACATCTGCATGGTTTGTCTTCGTTAGGTTTCCGTACCGTCAGCAGTTCACGCCGTAGAAACTATACAACTATCCCCTAAAGCAGGGAACTATTTCAAACTACGCCACCTTAGGCCAGTAAAAGTAAGGTTTCCATGCACATTTTGCCAGTACAACTGCATCACATTTGCCACCATGGCGAAATAAACGGTATCTGCTGAGTCCCTTTTATTTATTCCTTTGTGTCATTTACCGGTTTCCTACCGTAAATACTGCCACTGCAGTCACACCACCAATGTAAACCACTAGATTTCAATAGCGGCTAAGGTAAGACAGGATTACTCATTCGGTTAGGACCTGAATTCATTTCTAGTGAACCATCGCATCATGGAAACTCACTAACACTTCACTCCATGACGTTTGCTCCTAGTAATTGGCTAATTATTTCGGGCTAAGGAATATTTCCAATGCACCAAAATCCAATAATCAGACAAGTAATCAAACAATCAAAGAATTCCTTAAAACGGGGTGCTATAACCAATATGCATAATCCAGATTTATTACATTATTATTTCCTTTCTGCAAAAGCTAATGCTGAATAGAGGTTACTTGGAAATGACATAACAGTAGCTGTCAGCAGTCCCAAGATCCATATTTTTACATATATCGTGCATCCAGCCCCTATTCGTTAGCCCATATCATGTCCCTAAAAGTATCCCCCGTGCATATAATCAGGATCTACGAGATAAATACTCACACTGAGTTGCACCTTGATGTGGATGTGATCTCGATTCACTAGCAACCCGAGTTGCAGCTTGTCGGGGTCGATATTGTATTTGACAACATAATTATTTTATATTGCAATGTCAAGCTCGCGATTTAGTCAATTACGGTAAAGCCAACTCGTGGTCAACAAGGAATCATGGCGGTTGCGAAAGCAAAACTGAAATCCACGAATGTTAGCGTGACCGAGCAAATCAGCGTAAAAACACGCCCAAATAATATTCCTGGACAGTATTATTAAAACGATCATCAATACAGATTTTGATCCGGATATACATGGACAGTGCAGCAGTCTTGCTCATCGAGGCTACCGTCATAATAAAATTCATGACGAGGAACAGTAATTGCGTACCGAGATAAATAAGCGTTATCACTTGCTGGACCGGTTGGGGGTGCTATCAGTACTATCTCGATTGTGGTCGGTGTTGTGTCCGCTGCTGGTAAAATTATATTCATCAAAATTGCATGCATGATCGAGAAGAATTACAGAGTAGTTTGTCTACTATTACTAGGGTATATTCGAACGAATTGGACAAAAGCGCGATGGTCTCGGACGAACTAAATTTGGCATTGTCGAGATGGATAATTTGAGACGCTGAGGAATCAGATCAGGCTTCGGTTAAATTCTAATTCTACGTCAGTGCAAGAAAAGGTAACACATTCAATAGCGTGTGTTTGTTTTGTCATGTAATTGCATTCGTCATTGCCTGTGATGGTGTTTTTATTAGGTGCGATAAAAATTAAACATTTTATCAAGCAATATTTTCGTTCTCATTCTTGAAGAGTTTGCCCATTAAATAAACAATTTACCATCGCTGCAGTCATAAAAATTCGTAGCTGCGTGGCTCCTTGATGTACATTTCGCTGATAATATTGTTCTGAGAATGAGCAACACAGGTACATGATACAAGTGTTAACAGTGGCAGCATATCTTTTACCGGGATACATGAAGCGGTCATGCAGGATTGTAAATGTCTAACAAGCCTGTATTCTGACGATAACGTATAACAGTAACCATCATTTTTAAGATATTTCCTCATACGGATTTGCTATTTTTGGATAGATAGCATGACCATTTTTTTCCTGATTTTCTTTTTCATGAAGTACCAGCACCACGTTGTCGGTGTTCATTGGTTCTGTAAGTTTATAGAACTTTAATTCTTATTATATACGACGGGTCAAATGACGGTTTAAATATACCTCTTTTTGTAACTAATGATGAGCCAATCTTAGGTCCACTGGCTTGCTATTTTGTTTTTTTTTTTTATTGGGAGAAGGGTGAGTGGGGGGATGACGGTGTTACCACGTTTTAGTTGTCTTAAGAGTTTGTCACAAAGAACAACTAGACAAGTATTTTCCTCGAGTTTAGTTTTCTTCAGCTAACTCAGCTCAGCATTGTCTATTAGCTGGTATGCTTGTGTCGTATCTTGCTTTCTGGACCACCAGCGACTTTGTATTTTGTACCTGTTCTTGTGCATGGCGGTTGCAGATTTCTCCCGATTCTCTTTCTCGAACTTGGAACGCTATTTCCTGTTCTCCTGAAACTAACTATAGTTCATTCCTCTTTCTGGATCATGTTGTCTTCCGATTACGGTCGACAAGTGGACTGCGCTACCGCATCATGTTTGTAGTGTGTGTCAATGTTTTGTTCATGTAAAAAAAAAAAAAATTAGTATCTCAATAATCATTTATATTAGTCAGTTATGAATATTTTCGTTTTCTTTATGGCTCCGGTGTAGAAAACCACCCACGTTATTCGTGCTTGCCGTCCGGATTGATTGCAATTTTGTAAAATGTTGCATGTCAATGAAATTGCTCCACATGAGAACGGTTTTAACAGAAACATTTCTCGTGATTGTTGTTACCCATGTTACCCACACCAGAATATTTGGCCAAAATACGCACTAATTAGTAATGGACAAAGACGGGTCCAACGGGAAAATAAATGATCACAATAATACTCATAATTGTTTTAGAAACGTCGCAGAAGGCATCAGAGCGGTTTCCTCACAATGGTCGGCTTACCTAGCATGCTGCTGTTTCACTCATATTTTAGAAGTTGACATGTCATTGAAGAAGACTACAAAACATGAGTCTCTGCAATGACACATGCGATCCTCTCAAGGTAATTGCTTGAATAGCATAACATGAACACAGCATAAATAATGACACGGAGGTCATTTGCTGCGTAGTGTTGCTCTTCGGAATGTCCTAAAAACGTAATCTATAGAGAAATGTACCTTCTACAAATCACTTACCTTTATTTAAAGAACATCGCGATAGCCTTAGTTCTGAATCAAATTTGGCTGACGAGTACATTGAATTAATACTCCGAACACAATTACGTTTACAAACATGTCAATATAACAAATCGAAAACCCTTGTGAAAGATGGAACACTTAAAATGAATAGATATCTGATATATATAACACTTAAAATGAATAGATATCTGATTGATATAAAACTTAAAAGGATTAGATATATGATTGATATAACACTTAAAATGATTAGATTTCTGATTGATATAACATTTAAAATGAATAGATATCTGATTGATATAACGCTTAAATGAGTAGATATCTGATTGATACAACGCAAGATATCAATTAACTATTTTTTTTATATCACTGCATACGCAAAGATTTTCTTTACAAGACAGCCGTTGCACAGCAATTTAAAAATGAAGGATATAAGGTTAGAACGATAGCTGGTTGGTTTCCTATTTCCTATCTTTGAAAAAATTGTTCAGTACGTTTCACTTGAAAGGTTCCAGCTATGTTTGTTTTTCCAGAGAGGTCTACAACATCGAGTCATTATTCATATTTAGGAGAACGTCGTCTGTCTAATAGGAAGTCTGCTTTTCGCCTTAATATAGTATCAAATTAACTTGCTATATATTAAAGGCTAACGTCATAGGTAAACGTAGAAAAGTGACACACGGCGTTTATAAGGGCGACCGAAATCTTTGTTAAAATGAAACTTAAATTATATGACAATTGATTCATATGATGAAGTAACATGACACTGCAAATTTTCCATTCGTTTTAAAATTCATAATTAAATTCTAAAAATGTGTGTGAGAGACTGTCAGTACTTAATTGCATACCATACTAAGTATAGATAAACCACTCACAACATTGAAGAAACGCCATCAATGTACACACCGTGTAAGGTATTTTGAGTTTAAGTCGCTATAAGCATTTAATTGTTGGGCTGTGTGGAGCACGGGGAGTAGGATGGGTGGCGCAAGAATGGAATCTTTCACTGCGACGTGACACTCATTCCTTTTCTAGTACCTGTTGACAAGTGAAGAATGTGACTATCTGAATTTCATCAACTTTTGTATCAATCAATACATGGTACCACTCGGAAAATATGTAAGGCAATGACACGGGGAAAAATTCACTAAAAATAAACGAACTGGAACACTTTTACAATATACCTATAAGGAGGTACAAATATAATTGTAGAATTTTGGCCTAAAGTTCTGCAAAATGTCATTATGATTTGTCTCTCGACATTATCTAATGTCTGAAATATACTGCTATGCCATCACATTTGCTTATGTTCTTTTTATCTAAAGCAAAATCGCATCTATACCTTTCTATTATTTACGTTACATGCATTTCATACAATCCACCGAAGAACCCCACCCTATCTCCCTGGGTTTGATAATATCACTGTCAAAACATTGCGGTTATTTGAGTTCAGTTTATGATAAGAGAATTCACGCACATTAGTCAGTGTCATCGGGTACTAATAAGTAAAGACGGTGTAGCAAATATTGCATAGACGACATCAGGTGAAAACAGGAAACGGCAATAATCCGTCCTGAAAGATTATGAGATGTGAGGAGCGTGGCATTTCATGTTCACCTCCATTACTCGCAGAGAGTCAGGTGAATTATATTCGTATATGGTCATGTCTGCAGCTGAGGCTAATGTAGTTATCTGCCAGTTCTTTGTAAAACGCAGGCCTTCAAATGATAAGTTCTTCACAGAGAATCTGTTAGATCACCTTCATAGCTCAACTAATTTTAAGAAGACACCGTGCTTGGTTAAGATGGCAGGGGGTTCTTTTTGTACTGTTATATATCTGGTGTAGAACGAGATTTTTATATCTTGAAAATAGGTAATTCCCATGACAAATCTTGATACACAAAAATCATGCTCGGAGAAAAACAATAATATGTCCGAGTTTCTTTACTTTTATGGCCGGTGTTTTCAAGAATTTATCTAGACTTTGGAAAGAAATCGTTATGCACGTGTTTAACCCGAAGATACGTGCACACCTTTAAACAGCTATCGTTTTTTCTAATCCAGCGTAAATATTTCTCCAAATTGCATTTTTAAAAAAGCTCTGCATATTTATAGAAAATTTCCCTTATCGCATGATATTAAAGGTTGTTTACATCCGATCACGGAACTCCGCCAACACGGGTAATTATATTTCGTACTGAGGCCATTGTAACGAGAAAAACACATGGACTTTAAAAACAATTTTCGTTAATGTAATTTTCGTTTCGTTAAAGTTTCTGTTCTGATTTTAAATGTTTGGCGGGCTTTGTAGTACCATCTAGCCTCATATGTTGTGGGTCCCGTGACTCCGCATTGGTATATATACGTGCCAACTGTAGCTGCAACGGTTCGGTGTGTTAGGAAGTGGTAAAGTGTGAAGACGACCCCTTGCAAGTGAGGCAGTATAACCAACCCGCCAAAGCAAACATATTTGGTCGTAATTCGTCGGGCAGCAGAGATGCAGACCAGGGAATCGGAAAAGAGTAGAGACAAGGTCTTTCGTCGACCGAAAACCCGGCGCTACAAGGCTCGTCCAAGAACGCATAGGTCGTGAGGCAATATATGCTTTGACTGAGGATAACTCTTCTTTCATCATTTCGCACTGTCGTCTGTCTCTGT